>JAIOJX010000032.1:63931246-66537373 GCA_022376925.1 Tragulus kanchil | reverse complement strand
GTAGAAGGCAGAAGGAGAAGGGAACAATAGAGGATGAGATGGTCATGAGTTTTGAGCAAGCTCCAGGAGATGGTGAAGGACAGGGAAGTCTGGCATACTGCAGTCTATGGGTCACAAAGCATCAGACACAGCAGAGTAACTGAACTGAACTGAACCATGGAAGTGCAATTAGCCAAATGCAGACTATTGGAAATGCCACAGGGAAATAACCTAGGTTTTTAAATTTTATTTTATTTTATATAGTTTTGTTGTTTACTGCCACACATCAACCTGAATTCACCATAGGTATGCACACGTTCCCCCCCACGCCACCGAACCTCCCCACCATCTCCCTCCCCATACCACCCCTCCGGGTTTTAAAATAATTACTAATATTAAGTTATGACAAAAAATGATACGTAAACCTGTAGGTTAGAATAGAGGTATTAACCAGTTGTAGTGTTTGGACTTAGTTTGGATTTTAATTAGAACAAACTCTTGAAAAATCTTTTGAGACAGCTAGGGAAAACTTAATTATTGGGTATTTGATGAAAGAAATTGTTAATTCTTTTCAGATGAAATACTGTTGTTGCAGTTACCTTTAAAGAAAGGCCTTTTTCTTTTAAAAATACATTCTGAGTCTGCATTTCTGTGATGTAGGTTATAACTTTCTCATTTTTGATTTTATTGATTTGAGCTTTCTCCACTCCTTTTTTTTTTTTTTTTCTTGATGAATCTGGCTAAAGATTTATCAATTTTTCTTATCTTTTCAAAGAATCAGCTTTTAGTTTCATTGATCTTTTTTTTGGTCTCCATTTATTTCTGCTTTGATCTTTAGGATTTCTTTCCTTCTACTAACTTTGGGTTTTTTTTGATCTTTCTCTGGTTCCTTTAGGTGTAGGGTTAAGCTTTTATTTGGGATTTTTCCAAGCTTGTCTCATATGCTATAAGCTTTCCCTTTAGAACTGTTTGTTGTGTCATTTACCTTCAAAACAATATGATGGCTGAGATTTGCTTTAAAATAAAGGGTTCATGAGGAAGTGGGTGAATATGGATGAAGCTAGGATGGCCCTGAGTGATTGAAATTGGGATTCACGGGGAGTTCATTGATTGTACTGTTTTCTCTGCTTTCGTGTATGTTGAAGGCTTTCAGTGAAAAAACTTTAAATGAAAATAGAATTCTTAACACAAATATGGCTCAGAAGAGGTGAATTTCTGAAAGGTTATGTAAAATGGGACTCTATATTAAGTCTCATTTTCATCTTGTCTTAGTACTTTAGAAATAAATTCCTAGAGGGAAACAGAACACACACTGAGTGTCTGGAGTTAGTTCTGGTTTTAACTCAACTAATTGAGCTGCTCGCCAAGCCCTCGAAACCCGTGATTATTGAGGGAGACAGCCCACTCTTGCTCCCTTGGAACGTCATTCATAAAAAGACTTCTTGGGTGGATTTGATTGTCCTTTCAAAATAATTACTAATATTAAGTTATGACAAAAAATGATACGTAAACCTGTAGGTTAGAATAGAGGTATTAACCAGTTGTAGTGTTTGGACTTAGTTTGGATTTTAATTAGAACAAACTCTTGAAAAATCTTTTGAGACAGCTAGGGAAAACTTAATTATTGGGTATTTGATGAAAGAAATTGTTAATTCTTTTCAGATGAAATACTGTTGTTGCAGTTACCTTTAAAGAAAGGCCTTTTTCTTTTAAAAATACATTCTGAGTCTGCATTTCTGTGATGTAGGTTATAACTTTCTCATTTTTGATTTTATTGATTTGAGCTTTCTCCACTCCTTTTTTTTTTTTTTTTCTTGATGAATCTGGCTAAAGATTTATCAATTTTTCTTATCTTTTCAAAGAATCAGCTTTTAGTTTCATTGATCTTTTTTTTGGTCTCCATTTATTTCTGCTTTGATCTTTAGGATTTCTTTCCTTCTACTAACTTTGGGTTTTTTTTGATCTTTCTCTGGTTCCTTTAGGTGTAGGGTTAAGCTTTTATTTGGGATTTTTCCAAGCTTGTCTCATATGCTATAAGCTTTCCCTTTAGAACTGTTTGTTGTGTCATTTACCTTCAAAACAATATGATGGCTGAGATTTGCTTTAAAATAAAGGGTTCATGAGGAAGTGGGTGAATATGGATGAAGCTAGGATGGCCCTGAGTGATTGAAATTGGGATTCACGGGGAGTTCATTGATTGTACTGTTTTCTCTGCTTTCGTGTATGTTGAAGGCTTTCAGTGAAAAAACTTTAAATGAAAATAGAATTCTTAACACAAATATGGCTCAGAAGAGGTGAATTTCTGAAAGGTTATGTAAAATGGGACTCTATATTAAGTCTCATTTTCATCTTGTCTTAGTACTTTAGAAATAAATTCCTAGAGGGAAACAGAACACACACTGAGTGTCTGGAGTTAGTTCTGGTTTTAACTCAACTAATTGAGCTGCTCGCCAAGCCCTCGAAACCCGTGATTATTGAGGGAGACAGCCCACTCTTGCTCCCTTGGAACGTCATTCATAAAAAGACTTCTTGGTGTGGATTATGATTGTCCTTTCAGTGTGGCTCTGTCTTCTCTCTTCATTACCTCTGGCCAACTGCAGCGTCTCTGTGGATGGAAAAGAATGTTTCCCTAGTCTCAAGTGTTCAGGGCCCTTTGAAAAGCCAGCAGCTAAAGGTGGTCTGGGCCTCCCAGTGTCACCTGGTCCATTAGTGGAATAGCTGGGATTCCTACCTGAGCCTCCAGACTCCCACTGCCCTGCCCCACTTGGCCTTTATTCATTGGGTTAAATTCTACCTGTTGTCTCCCCATGTGATAAAGGTTGATAGTCGTCGTCTTTGCTGAGCCTCTAATGTGTTGTTTGAGAGAGTTTTTGCCCTGAATAATTTATAGACCACTCTGCCTATCTGGGTACCATTCGCTAGCCAGATAACTTTTAGTGTGCCCAAGGAAATGAACACAACCTCCAGGGTGTGAAGAATATTAAACTGGGGATGAGAACATTTTTAATATTGATAATACACATAAATAGAATGCTGTAAAGTTTGGAGAGTGTTTCACAGAAATACACCATCTCATTTGTTCCTCTTCACCACAGCTGCTCTTATCTGGGCTGGAGTGGCTTGTCAAGTCAGAGACTTCTGACTCACTCCATGGTGTCTCTTCTTTGTCACTCAGCCCTTTTCTTTTAGCAGGCATTGAAAATAGTCATGTGTGAAACCTTTAGACTATGTCTGTGGTCCACCATTATTATGGCAGAGGCTCATTTTGTCACTGTTAACAGCACCATCATTATCAAATGAGTAATGATTGCTCCTGAACTCAGTTGGGACTTATTGTGTGTTGGGCATGGTAGGAAACTGGAGTCCTAATATTTAAAAAAATAATAAAATCTACTTCTAATACAGGCCCTCTGGCATACATATGAAAATCTTATTAGCTGTGGGATCTTGGATAAGGTTAACTACTTTGCCAAGGTGACAGCACTGATAAAGGGTTGAAAACCAGGATTGGAAACCATGTGTGTCTGATGTCAGGGCTTGTTCTTATTATTGACTAATTCACTGATTTTTATTAACTCATTCAATTAACAGGTATTTATTGAGCACCTGCTTCTTACCAGGTACTTTTTAGACACCAGGAATACAGTTGTGAACAAAACTCATATGCTTTCTTGTTCTTAAACAACTTGAAACTGGTGGTATGAGGCAATAAACAAGATATTTTTAGACAACGATGAGGAAAAGAACTGGGCAGTGTGACAAAACCTCCTAAATGTGTGTCTTGGGTGCTGTTTTAGGCTGGTCAGGGGTTTCTCTGAGGGTAGTTATGACTTAGTATGTAGAGGAAACTAGGGGAAATTAAGTCCTATGGTGAGCACTGACTTGATATGTTTGGAAAATAGGAAGAGAATACAGGGGAGGATGTGGAAGCTGATGGAGAGGGCAGGGTTGCCTAACAAGTGGTGAGCAGTGAGCTCCTCTGCAGTGGTATGGCCATGGCTAGGGTAAGGAGTAGACCTTTGACCATGGAGTAGAGCTCATTGACCTTTGAGTGGTCTCATTTCTGAGAAATTCCATTCCAGAGAAATTACATGTTTCTTCAAGACTGTTGGCTCTCTAATCTTAAAACTAGTAGGAGAGCTTCCCTGGTGGTCCAGTGGGTAAGGACACCGCCTTGCAGTGTAAGGGGTGCCAGTTCGATCCCTGGCCTGGGAAGATCCTCTTCACCACAGCTGCTCTTATCTGGGCTGGAGTGGCTTGTCAAGTCAGAGACTTCTGACTCACTCCATGGTGTCTCTTCTTTGTCACTCAGCCCTTTTCTTTTAGCAGGCATTGAAAATAGTCATGTGTGAAACCTTTAGACTATGTCTGTGGTCCACCATTATTATGGCAGAGGCTCATTTTGTCACTGTTAACAGCACCATCATTATCAAATGAGTAATGATTGCTCCTGAACTCAGTTGGGACTTATTGTGTGTTGGGCATGGTAGGAAACTGGAGTCCTAATATTTAAAAAAATAATAAAATCTACTTCTAATACAGGCCCTCTGGCATACATATGAAAATCTTATTAGCTGTGGGATCTTGGATAAGGTTAACTACTTTGCCAAGGTGACAGCACTGATAAAGGGTTGAAAACCAGGATTGGAAACCATGTGTGTCTGATGTCAGGGCTTGTTCTTATTATTGACTAATTCACTGATTTTTATTAACTCATTCAATTAACAGGTATTTATTGAGCACCTGCTTCTTACCAGGTACTTTTTAGACACCAGGAATACAGTTGTGAACAAAACTCATATGCTTTCTTGTTCTTAAACAACTTGAAACTGGTGGTATGAGGCAATAAACAAGATATTTTTAGACAACGATGAGGAAAAGAACTGGGCAGTGTGACAAAACCTCCTAAATGTGTGTCTTGGGTGCTGTTTTAGGCTGGTCAGGGGTTTCTCTGAGGGTAGTTATGACTTAGTATGTAGAGGAAACTAGGGGAAATTAAGTCCTATGGTGAGCACTGACTTGATATGTTTGGAAAATAGGAAGAGAATACAGGGGAGGATGTGGAAGCTGATGGAGAGGGCAGGGTTGCCTAACAAGTGGTGAGCAGTGAGCTCCTCTGCAGTGGTATGGCCATGGCTAGGGTAAGGAGTAGACCTTTGACCATGGAGTAGAGCTCATTGACCTTTGAGTGGTCTCATTTCTGAGAAATTCCATTCCAGAGAAATTACATGTTTCTTCAAGACTGTTGGCTCTCTAATCTTAAAACTAGTAGGAGAGCTTCCCTGGTGGTCCAGTGGGTAAGGACACCGCCTTGCAGTGTAAGGGGTGCCAGTTCGATCCCTGGCCTGGGAAGATCCCACGTGCCATGGAGTGGCTGGACCAATGTGTCCAATTACTGAGCTGGAGCTCTGGAGTGCATGCACCCAGAGCCGGTGCTCTGCGACAACAGAGGCCACTGTGATGGGAGGCCCACATGGGCCAAAGAACAAAGACGGATGAAAATAGACAAATGAAAGACCAATAGAAGTGGCCTGCCCACTCCCCTCCCTCTCCCCCCCACCCCCAAAATAAAACCTTAGGTCCACTCCTACTGAAACCAAAAATCCAGTAAGAACAAAAATAAGACCAGTGTGATTTTACTTAAAAAAAAAAAAAAAAAAAAAAAAAAAAAACTAGTAGGACTGGTATACAGGATACCTGGCTTGATGGCAGGAATGCAGTGGTAGGGTCTTTTGTGACAACAAGTGGAAGCAATGTCAACAATATCATGTGGTTGCCAAAAAAGTTCCTACAGTCAGAGGCTTCCCTGATGGATGAAGCATTGACAGGTGTAGTGCCTGCCAAGTCCAAGGAGGATATTCCTGGGCAGAAATGGAATAGGCTTCTTGAGATGCTGATGCATCCCTGCACAATTGTTGAGAAACTGTTCTGCTCCTTGTCAGGAGTGTTAAGAGGTGATTTAACTCTGGTCTGGAGGTTGGGGAGGGCTAGGTGGTCTCTGTCCTTCCAGCCTGTAGTTCTGAGCGCCGCAGTGCTAGGGTGGCAGCCAGTGGTAATAGCAGTTATTAGTAGTGTATGGGAAATGAAGGATGCAATACCGAAATTTTGTTCCTGTTTGGAGGCGAGTGGTCCCTCATGCCCTGGCTTATTGTTGCACTATTATATAGGTCACCAGTTTACTCTGGGATCCTGCTTGTTCTCAGTTCTGTCTTATTTGACACAGTTCTAGATTTTCCAGCTTATCGGTACCATCTGTTATAATCACACTTTGCAGGCTGCCTCCTTGTCAGCTGTCTGCCTGCCTATCTGATGGCTTGGGAACTAGATGTGTTCTCAGTGGACGTATTGTTCTTAAAATTTTTTACTTGACATGGTCAACAGGTAGAATATAGCCTCTGTGGAACCCAGCAAAAGCCTTAGAACATAGGCTTGAGTTGTCATCTCATGCAAGAGAATCATGGCCTCCAGTGTAAGGTGCACGGGAGTGCCCTCTGGGTTCTGATTCCTTTGTCACTGGGCTCTGTTTGCATAGTTTTGGTCACCTCTTTCAACATCTTTGGACCCCAGTTCTTTTTTTTCCAGTGATGAACTCCAGTTCTTTTGCCTCTAAAGCAGTTGATGGTGTTAGACCAGTGGCTCTCTGTAGGGCCCGTCCAACTCTGAGATCATTCAGAAGTGTTCTTTGCCTGTACTCTGCACCATCAGGAATATAACTGGACTTTTAGACAGGCTCTGACTTCTCAAAGCTTGCAACCAGAGACCTTCTGACATGGATGCACATTTAAGAGACAGACGCCCAAAAGATTAGTGAACAGTTCAGTCAGTAGTGTGATGAAGCTGTCATGTTTGAAAAAAGGGGTGTGTGTTTTCTCTTTCATTACTTAGGTTAAATCATTTACCCTAAGAACCCTCAAAATTCAGTCAGTAGTTTTAGTTTGCATGTGAAAGCTGTGATTGTTCAGAAATGGAATAGGCTTCTTGAGATGCTGATGCAGCCCTGCACAATTGTTGAGAAACTGTTCTGCTCCTTGTCAGGAGTGTTAAGAGGTGATTTAACTCTGGTCTGGAGGTTGGGGAGGGCTAGGTGGTCTCTGTCCTTCCAGCCTGTTGTTCTGGCGCCGCAGTGCTAGGGTGGCAGCCAGTGGTAATAGCAGTTATTAGTAGTGTATGGGAAATGAAGGATGCAATACCGAAATTTTGTTCCTGTTTGGAGGCGAGTGGTCCCTCATGCCCTGGCTTATTGTTGCACTATTATATAGGTCACCAGTTTACTCTGGGATCCTGCTTGTTCTCAGTTCTGTCTTATTTGACACAGTTCTAGATTTTCCAGCTTATCGGTACCATCTGTTATAATCACACTTTGCAGGCTGCCTCCTTGTCAGCTGTCTGCCTGCCTATCTGATGGCTTGGGAACTAGATGTGTTCTCAGTGGACGTATTGTTCTTAAAATTTTTTACTTGACATGGTCAACAGGTAGAATATAGCCTCTGTGGAACCCAGCAAAAGCCTTAGAACATAGGCTTGAGTTGTCATCTCATGCAAGAGAATCATGGCCTCCAGTGTAAGGTGCACGAGAGTCCCCTCTGGGTTCTGATTCCTTTGTCACTGGGCTCTGTTTGCATAGTTTTGGTCACCTCTTTCAACATCTTTGGACCCCAGTTCTTTTTTTTCCAGTGATGAACTCCAGTTCTTTTGCCTCTAAAGCAGTTGATGGTGTTAGACCAGTGGCTCTCTGTAGGGCCCGTCCAACTCTGAGATCATTCAGAAGTGTTCTTTGCCTGTACTCTGCACCATCAGGAATATAACTGGACTTTTAGACAGGCTCTGACTTCTCAAAGCTTGCAACCAGAGACCTTCTGACATGGATGCACATTTAAGAGACAGACGCCCAAAAGATTAGTGAACAGTTCAGTCAGTAGTGTGATGAAGCTGTCATGTTTGAAAAAAGGGGTGTGTGTGTTTTTTCTCTTTCATTACTTAGGTTAAATCATTTACCCTAAGAACTCCCTCAAGTATAGGCATGCATGTACCATAGGCTGAGTATATTAGCAGTTTAAGCATGTCAAGGACATAATACAGTTCTTTATATACATAGGTGATTGGTTCTAGGACCCTCCTCAAGACCCCTCCCCCATACTGAAGTCTGAAAATGTTCAGTCCCTTGTATCAAATGGCATAGTCCTGAGGTTGGCGGACCCTGCGGTTGGTGAAGGGCTGACTATAATAGCAGTGCTTTTGACATACTATTTATATTTTCTATAAGAACTCTGCAGGGTGAGTTGCTATAATTTCCAGTGAAAAGATGAATGAATTCATGAAGGCGAAATCACCTCTCAGAGGTTTTGTGGCTGCTCCATTTTGTGGGACATCAGAGTCTGTGCTTTTTCTGACATGTGGGTTGCTTCTCAGAATAGGCCTGTGTGGGTGTACTGGATAGAGGGGTTTGGGGATAGAGTCATTGGAAGAGGCAAGTTGACAGGATCCAAAGTGAGGAATCTTGGTGTCTGGAAATGGGATGAGAGGAAGCTGACTCCTCTCCTCTCCTCCCCATGGCCGTGGAGTTCTGCCAACCTCCCAGTGGAGTATGGTGTGGAACTTGAACTGCTGAGGAGAGTGCCTCCTCTCTGCGGTCCATCCTTCACCTCTTAGGAGGGAGGGCAGCCGCAGCAAGACACCTGCCTCTGGTTGCTCCTGAACGTCCTTCTCATGTGGGAGAATTAGTGTATATAATTAAAACAACTATTCCTACGATAATGTCATGATAGAGAGTTTGAAAACTCAGAATTTACAGAGAGAATATTTCAAGTAGTGAGGTAGAATATATAGTTACCTTTACTTATAGTCTTAGTTTAAAGTGGCACAATATTTGGCACATAAACTATTACTTGATTTGAATGGGAGAAAACTGGTATCATTTTTCATAAACCCCAGTGTTGGAAGAGGCCATGCTGTCTAGTAGGACACCCTACTTTGCTGGAGTATCAGTCTTGGTTCTCCCACAGAAACACACCAGCTAGAAAGAGAGAATGAAGAGGTTTATATGAGGGAACTGTCTTAGTTGATTGTGGGGCCTACTAGGCAATACCAGCATTTTTAGGGCAAACTCTCAGACTGGAACTCCTGCGCATGGACTAAGCTGCTGTCCTCCTAGGCGCATGGCTTTTAACTGATTGAATCAGGCCCATCCAGATTACCTAGGATAATCTTTACTTAAAGTCCCCCAAGACCTCCCCATACTGAAGTCTGAAAATGTTCAGTCCCTTGTATCAAATGGCATAGTCCTGAGGTTGGCGGACCCTGCGGTTGGTGAAGGGCTGACTATAATAGCAGTGCTTTTGACATACTATTTATATTTTCTATAAGAACTCTGCAGGGTGAGTTGCTATAATTTCCAGTGAAAAGATGAATGAATTCATGAAGGCGAAATCACCTCTCAGAGGTTTTGTGGCTGCTCCATTTTGTGGGACATCAGAGTCTGTGCTTTTTCTGACATGTGGGTTGCTTCTCAGAATAGGCCTGTGTGGGTGTACTGGATAGAGGGGTTTGGGGATAGAGTCATTGGAAGAGGCAAGTTGACAGGATCCAAAGTGAGGAATCTTGGTGTCTGGAAATGGGATGAGAGGAAGCTGACTCCTCTCCTCTCCTCCCCATGGCCGTGGAGTTCTGCCAACCTCCCAGTGGAGTATGGTGTGGAACTTGAACTGCTGAGGAGAGTGCCTCCTCTCTGCGGTCCATCCTTCACCTCTTAGGAGGGAGGGCAGCCGCAGCAAGACACCTGCCTCTGGTTGCTCCTGAACGTCCTTCTCATGTGGGAGAATTAGTGTATATAATTAAAACAACTATTCCTACGATAATGTCATGATAGAGAGTTTGAAAACTCAGAATTTACAGAGAAATATTTCAAGTAGTGAGGTAGAATATATAGTTACCTTTACTTATAGTCTTAGTTTAAAGTGGCACAATATTTGGCACATAAACTATTACTTGATTTGAATGGGAGAAAACTGGTATCATTTTTCATAAACCCCAGTGTTGGAAGAGGCCATGCTGTCTAGTAGGACACCCTACTTTGCTGGAGTATCAGTCTTGGTTCTCCCACAGAAACACACCAGCTAGAAAGAGAGAATGAAGAGGTTTATATGAGGGAACTGTCTTAGTTGATTGTGGGGCCTACTAGGCAATACCAGCATTTTTAGGGCAAACTCTCAGACTGGAACTCCTGCGCATGGACTAAGCTGCTGTCCTCAGGCAGAATTTCTTCAGAGAATTCTCAGTTGTATGCATCTCAGCTAAGGCCTTTTAACTGATTGAATCAGGCCCATCCAGATTACCTAGGATAATCTTTACTTAAAGTCAACTGATTATGGATCTTAATCGTATCTATAAAATGTGTTTACAGAAACACTTAGATTAGTGTTTGATTGCATGACTGAATACTGTAGCCTAGCCAGATTGACATACTAAAAACCCTATTACATTTGGTAAACCATCGTGTTTGAAAATTAATCTGGAGAGTTGGGTGCATCATTTCCCTTAGTAGCCCAGCCTTGTCTTCTACAACCCTCCCTGCTAGGATATATTCACCAGGCCTAAAGTAAATACCGCAGGTCTCACCTAGACCTGTCCACCAAGACTGTCATGTTCTTGATGTTGTTATATTTGTGCTTCTGCTTCCTAAGTATGCTTAAGTCTTCTTTTGTGTATCCTTGACTTTTCCCCATGACTGAGTTGGAAGTTCTTGCTGAGGTGCGGTGATACTTTCTGTTTCACTGATCTGTCTTTGGTCTGAATCCATGCTGCCATGCTCTGATGGCTTCTCAGTGAACACTGACTTTCCTCTGAGTCCCAGAATGGCCGCGATTCTTGTTGTATCCCCTCATGGAAAAGCAATTTGTTTAGTTTGCACAGCAGGTATATTTTCAAGTGCCCACTATGAGCTGGGGATTTTTCTATGTACTGAAGATGTTCAGTTCAGTTGCTCAGTCATGTCTGACTCTTTGTGACCCCATGGACTGCAGCACACCAGGCTTCTCTGTCCCTCACCATCTCCTGAAACTTGCTCAGACTCATGTCCATTGACAAGGAAATGGCATCCAACCATCTCATCCTCTGTTGTTCCCTTCTCCTTCTGACTTCTATCTTCCCCAGCATCAGGGTCTTTTCCAATGAGTTGTCTCTTTGCATCAGGTAGCCAAAGTATTGGAGCTTTAGCATCAATCCTTCCAGTGAGTATTCAGGTTTGATTTCCTTCAGGATCAACTAGTTTGATCTCTTTGCAGTCTAAGGAACTCTCAAGAGTCTTCTCCAACACCACAGTTCAAAGTCATCAATTCTTCATCACTCAGTCTTCTTTATGGTCCATCTCTTACATCCATACATGACTACTGGGAAAACCATAGCTTTAACTATACAGACTTTTGTCGACTAAGTGATGTTTCTGCTTTTGAATATGCTGTCTAGGTTTGTCATAGCTTTTCTTCCAAGGAGTAAGCCTCTTTTAATTTCATGACTGTGGTCACCATCCACAATGATTCTGCAGTCCAAGGAAATAGTCTGTCACTGTTTCCATTTTTTGTCCATCTATTTGCCATGAAGTGATGGGATCAGATGCCATGATCTTAGTTTTTTTTAATGTTGAGTTTTAGACCAGCTTTTACACTCTCCTCTTTCACCTTCATCAAGAGGCTCTTTAGTTCCTCTTTGCTTTCTGCCATAAGAGTGGTGTCATCGGCATACCTGAGGTTACTGATATTTCTCTCGGCAGTCTTGATTACATCTTGTGCTTCATCTAGCCTGGCATTTCGCATGATGTACTCTGCCTATAACTTACATAAGCATGGTGACAATATATAGCCTTGATGTACTCCTTTCCCAAAGAACCAGTACTCCTTTAGAACCAGTCCATTGTTCCATGTCTGATTCTAACTGTTGCTTCTTGTCCTGCATACAGGTTCCTCAGGAGGCAGGTAAGGTGGTCTGATATTCCCATTTCTTTATGAATTTTCCACTGTTTGTTATGATCCACACAGTCCAAAGCTTTTGTATGGTCAGTGAGGCAGATGTAGATGTTTCTCTGGAATTCCCTTGCTGTTTCTATGATTCAGCGGATGTTTGCAATTTGATCTCTGGTTCCTCTGCCTTTTCCTGAAGATGTAGCAGTGTGCAAGAGAAAACACTATCTCTGCTACTTTGGAGCTTTACAAACTGGAATGGGTGTTGGGAATGTGGGAAGAGGGAAGGAGAATAATGATAAATAGCTGTACAAATCACAAGAACAAGATAATTGCAGAGAGTGCTAGGTGTGTTGAGGAAAATAAAGCAAACAAATTTGTTGGTTACTTTTTGAGTTCACATAATGACTTCTAAGTTGTATGATGTTGGACCACTTCACCTCTTTGAGACTCAGTTTTTCTATGTAGGATAAGAATCTCTGAGATAGACTTCCATAGTGGTTCAGAGCTTGGAAGTCTACCAGCCAATGCAAAGGACGTGTGTTCAACCCCTGATCTGGGAGGATTCCACATGCGTGTGCATCTAGAACCTGTGCTCTGAAACAAGAAAAACCACTACAATGAATAAAAAGAAGAAGAAGAAGAAGGAGAAGAAGAAAAAGAATCTCTGAGTTGTTTGGAGTGTTAGCCACCTACCTACTTACAATGGTGGGAGCCATTGTAAGTCTTTGACATGAGACTCTTGGAAGATGAGGTGTCTAAAAATAGCTTGTGGTATAGTTGGAGCTTTGTTCCTCCAAGTGTTTGTAGTTCAGCAGCATCAGTATTGTTGGAGATCTTGTTAGAAATGCAGACTCTCAAGCCCTGTCCTTACTGATATTTCTCTCGGCAGTCTTGATTACATCTTGTGCTTCATCTAGCCTGGCATTTCGCATGATGTACTCTGCCTATAACTTACATAAGCATGGTGACAATATATAGCCTTGATGTACTCCTTTCCCAAAGAACCAGTACTCCTTTAGAACCAGTCCATTGTTCCATGTCTGATTCTAACTGTTGCTTCTTGTCCTGCATACAGGTTCCTCAGGAGGCAGGTAAGGTGGTCTGATATTCCCATTTCTTTATGAATTTTCCACTGTTTGTTATGATCCACACAGTCCAAAGCTTTTGTATGGTCAGTGAGGCAGATGTAGATGTTTCTCTGGAATTCCCTTGCTGTTTCTATGATTCAGCGGATGTTTGCAATTTGATCTCTGGTTCCTCTGCCTTTTCCTGAAGATGTAGCAGTGTGCAAGAGAAAACACTATCTCTGCTACTTTGGAGCTTTACAAACTGGAATGGGTGTTGGGAATGTGGGAAGAGGGAAGGAGAATAATGATAAATAGCTGTACAAATCACAAGAACAAGATAATTGCAGAGAGTGCTAGGTGTGTTGAGGAAAATAAAGCAAACAAATTTGTTGGTTACTTTTTGAGTTCACATAATGACTTCTAAGTTGTATGATGTTGGACCACTTCACCTCTTTGAGACTCAGTTTTTCTATGTAGGATAAGAATCTCTGAGATAGACTTCCATAGTGGTTCAGAGCTTGGAAGTCTACCAGCCAATGCAAAGGACGTGTGTTCAACCCCTGATCTGGGAGGATTCCACATGCGTGTGCATCTAGAACCTGTGCTCTGAAACAAGAAAAACCACTACAATGAATAAAAAGAAGAAGAAGAAGAAGGAGAAGAAGAAAAAGAATCTCTGAGTTGTTTGGAGTGTTAGCCACCTACCTACTTACAATGGTGGGAGCCATTGTAAGTCTTTGACATGAGACTCTTGGAAGATGAGGTGTCTAAAAATAGCTTGTGGTATAGTTGGAGCTTTGTTCCTCCAAGTGTTTGTAGTTCAGCAGCATCAGTATTGTTGGAGATCTTGTTAGAAATGCAGACTCTCAAGCCCTGTCCCAGACCCACGAAGTCAAACCCCCTAAGTGACTTGTCTGTATATTGAAGTTTGAGAAACACTAGAGTGAAAGAGGCTGAGGGCAATCCAGAAGGCTACTGGTATAATTTAGGTGTAAAGCTTTGGAATCACAAAAGAAATGGTGAGGGAAAAAGAAAATGAATTCAGTTCCATCAAAATGAACTGAAAGGTGATTTTGACTGGTTTTATCCTGGGTGATGTCATTCTGTAAAGAATTAACCTTCAAGAAATGGACTCATTAACAAAATTGCCAACACATTTGATTACAATGGGAAGTATGAAGTTTAAAATGCTGAGCACTTGAACTGTCTTTACATAGGACATTTCTTCTTCCCTAATCCCTTCCAGATGTCAGATATACAGAGTAGCCCACAAAGAAGGTTGTTTGGAAAGATGTTGGAGTTGGCTTTCATTGTATTACCATTGCTGGATGTGTCAGTCTGTTGCTTCAGGAATGTTGTCTCTAATGATCTAGTCTCAGCCTTTGGGCTGTTGAGACCTGGCCTCTGAAGTGTGTGCTCCGCTGTCACAGCAATGGTTGCCTTCTCCAGAAGTTGGGTGATGGTTCACCCTTGTGTCAGGTCACTGTGTCACTGTCTTCCTTTTCATTATGACTCCTAGGACTGTTGTCTGCTAATCCTATTGTAGGTTGGCTGCTGCTTGTTGCCCTGTGGGAAATTCCTAGCTCTCCAGTATTTCCAGAACAGATTGCTCCACAGTAAAACTTCATGGACAGCTATCTTGTTCATACGATTAACATTCTTGTGTACTTTATTCCCCAGAGGATAAACCTTTCCTCCTCAGGCTTCTTTTTGTGTCTTTCCTGGAATCCATCACACCAAGGATGTTTACATCATTCAATATGTACTTTGTGTTGGGTGTTGTTCACATTCTGTATTTGCTGCAGCGACAACTCAGAAAGATCCTGAGAACTCTTGGAAGATGAGGTGTCTAAAAATAGCTTGTGGTATAGTTGGAGCTTTGTTCCTCCAAGTGTTTGTAGTTCAGCAGCATCAGTATTGTTGGAGATCTTGTTAGAAATGCAGACTCTCAAGCCCTGTCCCAGACCCACGAAGTCAAACCCCCTAAGTGACTTGTCTGTATATTGAAGTTTGAGAAACACTAGAGTGAAAGAGGCTGAGGGCAATCCAGAAGGCTACTGGTATAATTTAGGTGTAAAGCTTTGGAATCACAAAAGAAATGGTGAGGGAAAAAGAAAATGAATTCAGTTCCATCAAAATGAACTGAAAGGTGATTTTGACTGGTTTTATCCTGGGTGATGTCATTCTGTAAAGAATTAACCTTCAAGAAATGGACTCATTAACAAAATTGCCAACACATTTGATTACAATGGGAAGTATGAAGTTTAAAATGCTGAGCACTTGAACTGTCTTTACATAGGACATTTCTTCTTCCCTAATCCCTTCCAGATGTCAGATATACAGAGTAGCCCACAAAGAAGGTTGTTTGGAAAGATGTTGGAGTTGGCTTTCATTGTATTACCATTGCTGGATGTGTCAGTCTGTTGCTTCAGGAATGTTGTCTCTAATGATCTAGTCTCAGCCTTTGGGCTGTTGAGACCTGGCCTCTGAAGTGTGTGCTCCGCTGTCACAGCAATGGTTGCCTTCTCCAGAAGTTGGGTGATGGTTCACCCTTGTGTCAGGTCACTGTGTCACTGTCTTCCTTTTCATTATGACTCCTAGGACTGTTGTCTGCTAATCCTATTGTAGGTTGGCTGCTGCTTGTTGCCCTGTGGGAAATTCCTAGCTCTCCAGTATTTCCAGAACAGATTGCTCCACAGTAAAACTTCATGGACAGCTATCTTGTTCATACGATTAACATTCTTGTGTACTTTATTCCCCAGAGGATAAACCTTTCCTCCTCAGGCTTCTTTTTGTGTCTTTCCTGGAATCCATCACACCAAGGATGTTTACATCATTCAATATGTACTTTGTGTTGGGTGTTGTTCACATTCTGTATTTACTGCAGTGACAATTCAGAAAGATCCTGGCTGAGCTGGTAGCTTGATATGATAGATTTGTATTATGTCACCTTGGAATCAGTCCTAGTTAGAGACAGTTGGGAATTCTGTGAGATTTCTTTCAAAAATATTGTATTCCAGAGATGACATATGGGGGAAACAACAACTGGGCAGGCAGTGGACAGGTACAATTTCTGGTTGAACATCTTAACATTACGATTTATTGACTTTGCCAATTCAGGATGAGTGGGTGCCTTAGAAGTGAACACAGGTGATGTAAACACGGTTTCCCTTGCCACTTTTCCCCAAGCATCCTCTTTAACAGGTGGAATTTCCTCAGAGACATTTCCCTCTATATTTTAGATGCTCTGCTGTAGACTTGTGGATGCTTTTTGGAAGTAAGAATGCATTTCATTAGCCTCAGAACAAGAGGAAGCCTTTGTTCAGCCTGAATCAGAGTTCAGCCTGAATCTGAGTTAAGCCCATCTTGTTTTTTTTTAAGTGATTTGAGCTGTTATAAAGCTTCTTGCAGACACATATACCACAGCACAAGGGAGTAAGAACAGTTCAATGTGCCTCTGTGGACAGTTAATCCATTTTCTAGGGTATAATCTAATAATCAGAAAATGCTGGCTTTGGTTTCCTGGGGACAGGAGCTTATTGATGCATTTTGTTCTGTTTGCGTTGGCTGTGTCTTCAGATGTTGCAGGTTTCCATAGATCGGTCCTCTTTATCAGATTAATGTCGGGCAGTAGTGACTGGATGCGTGTGGATTCATTTGCTGCTGCTTAATGGATTGTAGTCTGTGTCTGACACTTGACTGCCAGCTTCTTATTTTTTTCAAACTGATTTCTTGCCAGATAATTTACCATGGATTTTTCTTTCTGTAGACAGAGAGGCATGAACTCATGTACCCTAGTGTTTATCCTTTTGATTTGAGAGGAAGGGAGAGAAACAGAGGGAAGCCCAGGGACATATCAGTGTCTTCCCAGCTCAGAACCTTGTGGAAACCCAGCTAAGATTACTCTCTGCTAAGACTGCCTTCCTTCTTCTCCTGGTCTTTCAGGCATGTTGTTGAGTCCATTGGTGAGTGAATGTGTCACCATGCTTCTGGAATAAAGAGGGACTGGTGCCCTGAGTGCACCTTGTCTGGCTGCAGCTTGGAGACGTTTTAGTTTTCTTTCTGCTAAGGGTCCCACTTAAGTACTTGTTGGGGCTATATCCTTCCAGCCCTTCTAGGAAGGTCTGTGCAGGAAAAGCTGCTTGGCACACATGCACACCTGTGTGCACAGACACAGAATGCCTTCAATCATCTGCTGGGGACCTTAGAGACCCATCATGACTTTTTGCCATCTGATAAGGGAGAAGCCCACATTCTGTTTGTTTGTTGGTCTGTACTTTGTAACACATCCACCAGTGAATATTATTTCCTGGTCACCAGGCACATGTCATTGTTCTTCACAAAGTTGTTAGGAGACGATATAGATAAAAGGATTGTGAGAGCTTCCCTGGTGGTCCAGTGGGTAAGGACACCGCCTTGCAGTGCAAGGGACCCCGGTTCGATCCCTGGCCTGGGAAGATACCACGTGCCGCGGAGCAGGTGAACTGATGTGTCCACCTACCGAGCCGGAGCTCTGGAGCGCATGCGCCCAGAGCCGGTGCTCTGCTACAGGAGAGGCCAATGCAGTGGGGGGGGCTCACACAGGCCAAAGAACAAAAAGATAAGTAAATGAAAGATCAATAGAAGTAGCCCCCCCAAGTGACTATATGTACACTTATAACTGAATCACTTTGCTGTACACCCGAAAATAATAACATTTAAGTCAGCTATACTCCATTAAAATTAAAATTAAAAAAAAATAAAAAAAGGATTGTGAGATGTTTCATCAATACCAATCACTTAGCAGTGTGGTGTGCTGTCGTATTACAATTGACTTTTTTTTCTTTTCTTTTTTTTTTTTAGAGAAACCACTCTAGTCTCCTGGCATTTTCTTGCATGATTAACCAGTGTTTGTAGAGCCCTTTTGTATACCCATTGTTTTTTTTTTTTTTTGAATAGGTATGTTAGTCAATCGAATTTTTAATTTTCTCTGTATGTACTGTGCACCCAGTATGTGTCCATGGCTGTGCAAGAGATTGGGGTCAAAGTAGGGGTGAGTACGTGTTAACTCGGGATGAATCAAAACTGCTTGAGGCAGACTCTTGGTGTTTTGAGTCATGGGTCCTGTGAAAATCTAATGAAAGTTTTGACCTCTCAGAAAACTTCTCTTAAACAAAACACATAGCATAGCATTTCAGGGGGCCCAAGGAGTCTATGCAAAAGTTCACTGGATTCCTGGGACCCCAGCATAAAATTCACTTGCCCTGATGATATGGCAGGTCACTTAAGAGATTTGTCATTATCTGCATTTTGGGAGGTAGAGATACTAATTTCTGGACCTTCATAGTATGTGTTCCTTTTAAAAGAAACTGGACCCTTTCACTGTCATCGTAAGCTGAAGAGGATCTGCTTGGGGACCACAGATAGAAACTATTCCAGTAGCCTGTGAGGGAGAGCACTGAGCAGTTGGAAGCAGGTCATCCCAGTATTCCAGAGAGGTCCTTACCTTCCTCCAGTCTGACAATAGAGTCTGGGAACTCAGTGTCTGGCACAGCCAAGGAGTGACCTGGTTAATAGGGAAGGATTTACTTTTCAGACGTAGTTGTGCCGGCAAGGAGCCTGTGCGACTGCATGTCTGAGAACTGTAAGGGATGTTCCTGCTTTCGCCTGTTTTACTTAACCGGAGATCTTGGCTGGGTTTGCTCTACATTCCACAAAAGCCAAAAACCAAAAAGCAACAAATGGCAGAAACAAGCAAAGGTGTACTACTGCCGTTCATTTTTTAATTTAAAAATATGCCAACGTGATGGAGGTTCAGTCAGTTTAGGAGAAGTAGTAGGAACCTACTTGTGTGACCTTTATGAAAATTTGTATGAGAGTCTTCCTAATCCTTTATGCACTATAGCTTTTTCTTGCATCCCAGAGCACTTAACAGTGGGAGCTAAGGAATCTCTATCTTGTTTTTGTGAAATATTGAAGGGTAGCAAAAGATATTCATGTCAGATGAGGGATTCTGGAGACCTTTAAAATTGCCTAGAGTTGCCTTCTGAAGACTTGAAGACTGAAACATACTGGGAATCCTTGACTTATTGGAAGAGAAACGGATGGCGTAGGGGAGGCAGAGGATGCAATAATGGATATATAGCCAGAGTGACAAATGTGAAGCCATCCTGTGAGTCAAAGAATGCAGTTACGTGATTGCTCGGGATGAATCAAAACTGCTTGAGGCAGACTCTTGGTGTTTTGAGTCATGGGTCCTGTGAAAATCTAATGAAAGTTTTGACCTCTCAGAAAACTTCTCTTAAACAAAACACATAGCATAGCATTTCAGGGGGCCCAAGGAGTCTATGCAAAAGTTCACTGGATTCCTGGGACCCCAGCATAAAATTCACTTGCCCTGATGATATGGCAGGTCACTTAAGAGATTTGTCATTATCTGCATTTTGGGAGGTAGAGATACTAATTTCTGGACCTTCATAGTATGTGTTCCTTTTAAAAGAAACTGGACCCTTTCACTGTCATCGTAAGCTGAAGAGGATCTGCTTGGGGACCACAGATAGAAACTATTCCAGTAGCCTGTGAGGGAGAGCACTGAGCAGTTGGAAGCAGGTCATCCCAGTATTCCAGAGAGGTCCTTACCTTCCTCCAGTCTGACAATAGAGTCTGGGAACTCAGTGTCTGGCACAGCCAAGGAGTGACCTGGTTAATAGGGAAGGATTTACTTTTCAGACGTAGTTGTGCCGGCAAGGAGCCTGTGCGACTGCATGTCTGAGAACTGTAAGGGATGTTCCTGCTTTCGCCTGTTTTACTTAACCGGAGATCTTGGCTGGGTTTGCTCTACATTCCACAAAAGCCAAAAACCAAAAAGCAACAAATGGCAGAAACAAGCAAAGGTGTACTACTGCCGTTCATTTTTTAATTTAAAAATATGCCAACGTGATGGAGGTTCAGTCAGTTTAGGAGAAGTAGTAGGAACCTACTTGTGTGACCTTTATGAAAATTTGTATGAGAGTCTTCCTAATCCTTTATGCACTATAGCTTTTTCTTGCATCCCAGAGCACTTAACAGTGGGAGCTAAGGAATCTCTATCTTGTTTTTGTGAAATATTGAAGGGTAGCAAAAGATATTCATGTCAGATGAGGGGATTTACGGAGACCTTTAAAATTGCCTAGAGTTGCCTTCTGAAGACTTGAAGACTGAAACATACTGGGAATCCTTGACTTATTGGAAGAGAAACGGATGGCGTAGGGGAGGCAGAGGGATGCAATAATGGATATATAGCCAGAGTGACAAATGTGAAGCCATCCTGTGAGTCAAAGAATGTCTCCTGTGCTGCTGTGGGATTGTTAACTTTTTAAGAAAGCAATTTGATTGTATATCTGTATATGATATGTACACATTCATATGTGCTTGTATCTATTACAGTGCTTCAACATTTCATACCCTTTAACTAAATAATTCCTGCTTCTGGAAGTCTGTCCTGAGGAAATAGCATAAGTATGGTAAAATATTTTGTGCAGTACATCTTTATATTCAGTGCAGTTTTATTTGTAATAGTGAAAAGTGGGAAGACAGCTTAAGTATTCACAACTGAGGAATTGTTAGGCAAGTGACAGTTCATTCAAATGATGGAAATTTGTGCAGCCATTAAGCTTGTTTATGAATAAGGAAGCACAGAAAAAATTGAGAATCTAATGCAGGAGACAGAGAGAGAACCCTTTCAGTTTTTTTTTTTCCTGTACTTTTTGTGTAGTATGGTTGCTTTACAGTGTTGTGCTCGTTTCTGCTGTACAGCTAAGGGAATCAGCTTTAAGTACACATATATCCTTCTAACATGTATTTTTTTTCACATTCTCCATGGTTAATTCTCCCCAGAATTGTTTCTTAATCTTTCCCACTGCCAGCTACATCCCTCGGCAATCTGTTGCTACTCAGACACTTGTAAAAGAGTTGATGCTTCTGCCTTCTAATCCTGGTGTTTATTTCTTTTGGATATCGGTTCTGAAAATACCCCCTGCACTGTGATTTCTCATCTACCCACATCTCTGTAGAGCAAGATTCCTTATGAGGAGTTTCAGCCAGATGGGCATTGCAGAGCCATGTCAGGATGTAAGGACATATCTATCAGCTGAAGAACTTGGAATATTTGATTTTCATTTGAAAAACTGCATCTGAGAAGACTAGACTGATCAGTTCTGAGTCTGAGAGAATATTTAGTCCTGTCTCCTCATTTTGCAGATGGGAAAACATGGGTCAGTTAAGGTGCCCGAAACCTCACAGCTGGCGAGACTGGGGAACACTGACTTTGCTTTTTATTTGCTGTGTAACTTTGTGCAAAAAGTTCAAGTTTCAGTAGGTGTCTTTGTAAACTGAGATTATATGAGATGTTTAGCACCGTATCTGCAATATACTAAGTGCACAGTAAATGTTAACTATTACAAAAACAAAAATATGAATAACAGTGAAAGTTAATAATCATTACTTTTTATTTTTATAACATAAGAGAAAGGACTCATGCTTCTGTTATTGTTTGGACCTTTTTAGAAAGGAGAACCCTTGCCTCCTTGGATATGTGAGACAATTGTTCAGACACTGTCCCCACACTGGGGACATAAAGCAAAAATTGAATGTTTGCAGTTAGGGTGGAATAATTCATTTCTAAGTCCATTTGAAATGACCACATTACAATGCAGGTGAACCTCTGTTTTAAAACAGTCTACTATTTAAAAGAGGAATATATCAACAGATAAGTTGGGGTGATTACAGTCATTGTAAATGACTCCTTCCCTTTACAGAATAAGTAATTTCAAAGTATATTTAAGTAGACAAGCTCCTGTTGAGTATTATAAATATATTCATTGATAATTTTCCCTCATACAGTGATAAGCAGAATGAAAACTGTAAAGCACGATGTATGCAATCTGTTGTTGAGATAAAATTCTCTTCTAATGATATAAGAAATACTCAGAAACAGTGCTTTCAGGTATCACCAATGTCTAGAAATCCTTGTGCTGAAAAGTGAAATGAACTATGTGGTGGGCATATAAAAAAATAAATTTCCTTTGTTATTCTTTTGGATATCGGTTCTGAAAATACCCCTGCACTGTGATTTCTCATCTACCCACATCTCTGTAGAGCAAGATTCCTTATGAGGAGTTTCAGCCAGATGGGCATTGCAGAGCCATGTCAGGATGTAAGGACATATCTATCAGCTGAAGAACTTGGAATATTTGATTTTCATTTGAAAAACTGCATCTGAGAAGACTAGACTGATCAGTTCTGAGTCTGAGAGAATATTTAGTCCTGTCTCCTCATTTTGCAGATGGGAAAACATGGGTCAGTTAAGGTGCCCGAAACCTCACAGCTGGCGAGACTGGGGAACACTGACTTTGCTTTTTATTTGCTGTGTAACTTTGTGCAAAAAGTTCAAGTTTCAGTAGGTGTCTTTGTAAACTGAGATTATATGAGATGTTTAGCACCGTATCTGCAATATACTAAGTGCACAGTAAATGTTAACTATTACAAAAAAACAAAAATATGAATAACAGTGAAAGTTAATAATCATTACTTTTTATTTTTATAACATAAGAGAAAGGACTCATGCTTCTGTTATTGTTTGGACCTTTTTAGAAAGGAGAACCCTTGCCTCCTTGGATATGTGAGACAATTGTTCAGACACTGTCCCCACACTGGGGACATAAAGCAAAAATTGAATGTTTGCAGTTAGGGTGGAATAATTCATTTCTAAGTCCATTTGAAATGACCACATTACAATGCAGGTGAACCTCTGTTTTAAAACAGCCTACTATTTAAAAGAGGGAATATATCAACAGATAAATTGGGGTGATTACAGTAATTGTAAATGACTCCTTCCCTTTACAGAATAATTAATTTCAAAGTATATTTAAGTAGACAAGCTCCTATTGAGTATTATAAGTATATTCATTGATAATTTTCCCTCATACAGTGATAAGCAGAATGAAAACTGTAAAGCACGATGTATGCAATCTGTTGTTGAGATAAAATTCTCTTCTAATGATATAAGAAATACTCAGAAACAGTGCTTTCAGGTATCACCAATGTCTAGAAATCCTTGTGCTGAAAAGTGAAATGAACTATGTGGTGGGCATATAACAGTAAAAATTATTTTAATTTTTATTCCACAGCGATTGTCATTAAATCTTGAATTAATGTGTAAGAGTAGAAACCCTCTAGAAACCAAGGTCAGTTGCATTCTGCATGTAGTAGGTCTCTGGGAAATACATTTAAGAACTCTTTACTATGAAAAAATGATCAAAATATGCAAAAGAGGATAATATAGTCAGTCCTGAAATACTGCTTAGATTCAGTCATTTAGCATTTTTCCATATTTGCTTTATCGATAACCTGTTTCCCTCATTTTGAAGTAGTTTAATGGAAATTATGTTTCACGTTGTTTCACCACTACATGAATCTCCATAAAAAGGTAGACTTTTCTTACACATTCAAGACAGCTAGCAAAAAGTGCTTATATTTGGCTCTCTGCTTTCTCCAATTGTCTTCAAATATGTCTTTCTACTCTTGTTGGAATCAGGATCAAGTGCAGTCCACATGTTGCAGTGGGTTGTTATGACTCAAGGCTCTTGTCTAGGGTAGTGCCTCTGCTTTTTTTCCCTGTGCCTTTGAAGAAACTGGCTCAGTTGTTCATTAGCATGTCCCACATACTGGAATGTTTTTGACAATCATTAGGAGATATTGATACATTCAGTATGTTAAATAAATTTATAGTTGTTCATTTTGATGCTCATATTGTACCATATCTTAATAGGTATGTGCTTTGCAAAGCAGCTCCTGTGCCCTTTAACCTGACCCCATTTGTTTTTTTCCCTCCCCATCCCCTTTAGTCTTTATAACCTCCATATCTACTGGTACATCAAGATATCCCAAGCTGATCTCTATATTTCTTAACCTAGACCAGGAATCAGCCCTGCCTTCAAGGAGCCCTGTTCTTTTTAATAGAGAAGGAATTTAGAGACTCTGGTTTGGGTGTTGGGTGTCCTCGTTGCTGCTTGCTTTGAGGCCTTTTCAGTGTTAAAATTAGGAAGCTTTTTATTTTTTAAACAAGTTCATGCTATTCTTTCCAGTGATAATGAATATTACAGGATTTTACCTTCTTTAATTTTATGCTTGCATTTTTTTCTTTTCATTGAAAATCTTGGTTACTAATTATTTGTCTTTTCTCAGAGTGTATATATAGAATAGTTTAAAACAGACCGACATTGCTACTGATAATAATACTGAATAAGGTTTGATTTCATCACAGTTCTCTTTTCCTTAGATGATATTCTATCAAGTGTTTGTCAAAGTACTGTGTTCTAAATGCCGTTGAAATATTGATTTTCTTTGTATGTTTATATAACCAAATTGAAATAGTAGGTTCATTTTTTTTTCAATTTATTCAATTAAAAATTAACTATGTTTTTTTTGAGTAGGTAAAAAATATGATTCCAAATTCAAAGTTATTAACATGGTGTATTCAGAGATGTCTACCCTCTACACTCTGTGCTCCCTCATCTTGCATATAAACATTTTTGTTAGATTTTTGGCTAATCATTTCAGTGTTTTTCTTTTACAAGTATAGAAATGTTTCCATCTTTTCCCTAAGTCTACACATGAAAGGGGACGTACTGTATTCGGTATTTTGCATATTGGTTTTTATTTTGAGTTAATGTCAGAAGAACAATTGCAAAAATAGGACAAGGAACTCCAATTTATCCTTCGTTCAGCATCTCTCCTCCCTCCCATCCATCTATCCATACACATCCATGCATTATCCTATCTACAGATTTTATTCACATTTTACCACTAGTATCTTTTATAGCAAAATTAAAAAATTTTTTTTCCTAGTCTAGGATGTAATCCAGGATGGTATACTATATGTAGTCATTATCTCTTTAGTCTTCTTTAATCTGGAATGAAGTGAAAAGTGAAAGTCGCTCAGTCATTTCCGACTCGTTGCAACTCCATGGGCTGTAACCTGCCAGGCTCCTCTGCCCATGGAATTCTCTAGGCAAGAATACTGGAGTGGATAACCGTTCCCTTCTCCAGGGGATGTTTCCAACCCTGGGATTGAGCCCAGGTCTCCCGCATTGCAGATGGATTTTTTACCATCTGAGCCACCAGGGAAGCCCTAGTTTGGAATAGTTCTTCAGTTTTTCTTCATCTTTCATGACCTTGACATTTTTAAGAATACAGACTAATTTGCTGGTGTCCTTTATTTGAGATTTGCCCGATTGTTTCCTCATGATTAGATTTAGCTTTAGCATGGGGCCTGAAGCACCACAGCAGTGTAGTATGTGAGGAGGCACAGGTGTTGGTTTCTTCCATTAATGACGAAATTGACCTTTATGACTTGGTTAGGTTTTGTCTTTTTTTTTATTCATACTTTTGTTCACTCGGCAGTGTATCTTTTTTTTTTTTTTTTAATAATTTTTATTTATTTATTGTTGTCTGTTTGGGGTTTCCACTGCTGCCACAGGCTCTTCTCTAGTTGCAGGGAGTGGAGGCTACTCTCTAGTTGAGGTGAGCAGGCTTCCTGTTGCGGTGACTTCTCTTGTTGTGGAACTCAGATTCTAGGGCACACAGGCTCCAATAGTTGTGGCCCATGGGCTCCATAGTTGTGGCTCCAAGGCTCTAGAGCACAGGCTTCATAGTTGTGGCTCATGGACTTAGTTGCTCCGCAGCATGTGGGATCTTCCCGTAACAGGGATCAAACTCATGTCTCCTGCATTGGCAGGCGAACTCTTTATCACTGAGCCACCAGAGAAGTCCAGCAGTGTATCTTTGAAATCATCTATGCAAGTATGTGGAACACTTTCTCGTTCCTTTTTTTAAATTTATTTTTAGTTGGCAGACAGTAGCTTTACAATATCGTATAGACTTCTGCTATGCAACAATGTGAATCTGCCATAAGTGTACATATGTCCCTGTTCTCTTGAACCTCCCCTCTAGCCCCTCACCCCCATCCCACCTCTCTAGGGTGTCACAGAGTACTGCATTGAGCTCCTTGTTATACAACAGCTTCTCATTAGCTATCTATTTTATACATGATAATACATATGTTTTAATGCTACTCTCTCAACTTGTCCCACCCTCTCCTTCCCCTGCCATATCCAGTCTTACTTTAGCATCGGAATGAAGTGAAAAGTGAAAGTCGCTCAGTCATTTCCGACTCGTTGCAACTCCATGGGCTGTAACCTAGTTTGCCGATTTTAGCAAGAATACTGGAGTGGATAACCGTTCCCTTCTCCAGGGGATGTTTCCAACCCTGGGATTGAGCCCAGGTCTCCCGCATTGCAGATGGATTTTTTACCATCTGAGCCACCAGGGAAGCCCTAGTTTGGAATAGTTCTTCAGTTTTCTTCATCTTTCATGACCTTGACATTTTTAAGAATACAGACTAATTTGCTGGTGTCCTTTATTTGAGATTTGCCCGATTGTTTCCTCATGATTAGATTTAGCTTTAGCATGGGGCCTGAAGCACCACAGCAGTGTAGTATGTGAGGAGGCACAGGTGTTGGTTTCTTCCATTAATGACGAAATTGACCTTTATGACTTGGTTAGGTTTTGTCTTTTTTTTTATTCATACTTTTGTTCACTCGGCAGTGTATCTTTTTTTTTTTTTTTTAATAATTTTTATTTATTTATTGTTGTCTGTTTGGGGTTTCCACTGCTGCCACAGGCTCTTCTCTAGTTGCAGGGAGTGGAGGCTACTCTCTAGTTGAGGTGAGCAGGCTTCCTGTTGCGGTGACTTCTCTTGTTGTGGAACTCAGATTCTAGGGCACACAGGCTCCAATAGTTGTGGCCCATGGGCTCCATAGTTGTGGCTCCAAGGCTCTAGAGCACAGGCTTCATAGTTGTGGCTCATGGACTTAGTTGCCCCGCAGCATGTGGGATCTTCCC
Source organism: Tragulus kanchil (assembly GCA_022376925.1). Taxonomy (NCBI): domain Eukaryota; kingdom Metazoa; phylum Chordata; class Mammalia; order Artiodactyla; family Tragulidae; genus Tragulus; species Tragulus kanchil. Next base: position 66,510,453 of record JAIOJX010000032.1, on the reverse strand, counting down.
GTAACAGGGATCAAACTCATGTCTCCTGCATTGGCAGGCGAACTCTTTATCACTGAGCCACCAGAGAAGTCCAGCAGTGTATCTTTGAAATCATCTATGCAAGTATGTGGAACACTTTCTCGTTCCTTTTTTTAAATTTATTTTTAGTTGGCAGACAGTAGCTTTACAATATCGTATAGACTTCTGCTATGCAACAATGTGAATCTGCCATAAGTGTACATATGTCCCTGTTCTCTTGAACCTCCCCTCTAGCCCCTCACCCCCATCCCACCTCTCTAGGGTGTCACAGAGTACTGCATTGAGCTCCTTGTTATACAACAGCTTCTCATTAGCTATCTATTTTATACATGATAATACATATGTTTTAATGCTACTCTCTCAACTTGTCCCACCCTCTCCTTCCCCTGCCATATCCAAAACTCTGCTCTCTCTGTCTGAGTCTCTCTTCCTGCCCTGCAAATAGGTCCATCAGTACCGTTTTTCTAGATTACACATATATGCATAAATATGATATTTACTACGTACTTTCTGACTTACTACACTCTGTACACACAACTGTAGGTTCATCCACCTCACTGGAACTGACTCAAAGACATCTCTTTTTATGGCTGAGTAATATTCCATTCTATACATTTTACAGCTGTATGGTTGTATCCTGATGATCAGGTTCTATCCTGATGAACATATGCATATGCATTTTTTGATGAGCATTGGCAGACTTCTCTCCAAAAAGTTTGTACCATTTTACATTCCTATCAGCAATGATTGTTTCCATAACCTGCCCAACAATGTATAATCAAGCCTGGATTTCTGCTAATCTGAAAAGTGAGAAATAGTATCACTATATTGTTTCAATTTGAATTTCTTTTATTATGAGTGAGTTTGAGCATTTTTTTCATTTGTGTAAGGGTCTCTGGCATTTGTTTTTCAATAAACTATTCTTATCTTTTGCCATTTTTCTATCAGCATTTTGGTCTTTTTCTTCTCGAAATTTAAGAGCTCATTATGTATTAGGGATATAATCTCTCTGTGATCCGTTGCAATTATTTTTTCTACTTTGTCATTTGATTTTTTTTGTTTTAAAGATTTATTTATTTAGGGCGGGGGTCAGGTTGGGGAGGGAGGGGAGCGGGCGGTCCACTTCTGTTGGTCTTTCATTTCTCCATTTTCATCCGTCTTTGTTCTTCGGCTCCTGTGGGCCTCCCATCGTGGTGGCGTCTGTCGTTGCAGAGCACCGGCTCTGGGCGCATGCGCTCCAGAGCTCTGGCTCGGTGATTGGACACATCGGTTCAGCCACTCTGCGGCACGTGGGATCTTCCCAGGCCAGGGATCGAACCGGCGCCCCTTGCACTGCAAGGTGGTGTCCTTACCCACTGGACCACCAGGGGAAGCCCTGTCATTTGATTTTATAGCACTCACCCTCTGCCCCACCTAACCGCGTACAACTTTTTATCTTTGAAAATTTTTTATAAAGTTGAAAGAATAGTACAATGAACTTCTATACTCTCTGCCATAAGTTCATCAGTTTTTAATAATTTTGCCGTATTTTTTTTTATCTCTTTACATACAGAATTTTGCTTTTGATTTGAAAGTAAGTTGTAGAAATGGACACTTTGTCATTAAATACTTGAGACACCTGTCCTAAGAATAAGGATAAACTGCAACAACATTATCATGTGGGAAAAAGTGAGCAATAATTTGTTTATGGTAGTTTTTATTTTTGCTGTGCTTTCATGTAGTTCATTATATAATTCATATGCCTTAATTAAATTTATCAGCCTTCTATTTTAATGCTTTTGGATTTTGAAGCATAGTAAGACTTTTCTTGACGGGTATAAACCATTTCTTTTTCTTAATTGGGTGGTTTTATTTTTCTTAAAAATTTACTTCTCTCCAAAAAGTTTGTACCATTTTACATTCCTATCAGCAATGATTGTTTCCATAACCTGCCCAACAATGTATAATCAAGCCTGGATTTCTGCTAATCTGAAAAGTGAGAAATAGTATCACTATATTGTTTCAATTTGAATTTCTTTTATTATGAGTGAGTTTGAGCATTTTTTTCATTTGTGTAAGGGTCTCTGGCATTTGTTTTTCAATAAACTATTCTTATCTTTTGCCATTTTTCTATCAGCATTTTGGTCTTTTTCTTCTCGAAATTTAAGAGCTCATTATGTATTAGGGATATAATCTCTCTGTGATCCGTTGCAATTATTTTTTCTACTTTGTCATTTGATTTTTTGTTTTAAAGATTTATTTATTTAGGGCGGGGTCAGGTTGGGGAGGGGAGCGGGCGGTCCACTTCTGTTGGTCTTTCATTTCTCCATTTTCATCCGTCTTTGTTCTTCGGCTCCTGTGGGCCTCCCATCGTGGTGGCGTCTGTCGTTGCAGAGCACCGGCTCTGGGCGCATGCGCTCCAGAGCTCTGGCTCGGTGATTGGACACATCGGTTCAGCCACTCTGCGGCACGTGGGATCTTCCCAGGCCAGGGATCGAACCGGCGCCCCTTGCACTGCAAGGTGGTGTCCTTACCCACTGGACCACCAGGGGAAGCCCTGTCATTTGATTTTATAGCACTCACCCTCTGCCCCACCTAACCGCGTACAACTTTTTATCTTTGAAAATTTTTTATAAAGTTGAAAGAATAGTACAATGAACTTCTATACTCTCTGCCATAAGTTCATCAGTTTTTAATAATTTTGCCGTATTTTTTTTTATCTCTTTACATACAGAATTTTGCTTTTGATTTGAAAGTAAGTTGTAGAAATGGACACTTTGTCATTAAATACTTGAGACACCTGTCCTAAGAATAAGGATAAACTGCAACAACATTATCATGTGGGAAAAAGTGAGCAATAATTTGTTTATGGTAGTTTTTATTTTTGCTGTGCTTTCATGTAGTTCATTATATAATTCATATGCCTTAATTAAATTTATCAGCCTTCTATTTTAATGCTTTTGGATTTTGAAGCATAGTAAGACTTTTCTTGACGGGTATAACGAATTTTACCCATGTTTTCTTTTAGTACTTAATTGGGTGGTTTTATTTTTCTTAAAAATTTACTTCAAATCTCTCTCTCATTTGGTATTTATCCTAGTATATAGGATGAAGTACAGATCTAACTGTATATTTTTCTAAATGCATTCCGGTTGTCCCAACACTATTTATTATTAAGTAAATATCCCGGCCTCATGGAAATGCTGCCTTTCTTATGCACTGCATTTTCCTATGCATTTGGGTTTTTTTTTTTTGTATCCTGTATTATTTTGTATTGTCTGTCTTTAGGAATATAAGCATTTAGTTGGATTGTTATTTTGGTTCCCTCAGTGATCTATTCTCATATGGTCTCATTTTAATCATGAAGTATTCATTTCTTGTGCATATTTACAAAAAGTTTATCATACCAGAATGAAATATTCAGTGTTATTTTAAATATTCATTATCTAACATCATTGAATGAAAATCCTCAAAAATACTTGTATTCCAAAGCAAAGTTTATTTGTGATTTCTTATTTTTAATCTTTCTTTAAAAGATGCAGGTTTTCCTATTTTTTAATTATTAAAAAAATTCTTTTTCTACTAATTTACAGTATAGATATTTGAGATATTTGAGTATCTATTTATAAAGTAATTTAATACAGTATAGTATATAAACTGTACAAACAGGGAAACATTTATTACTCCACATTCAACTCTTACTTCCCTTTATTATTTGAGGAAATCACTTAAACTGAGTAATTCTTGAATTACTAGGGGTCAGCTGCCAGTTGGTGATGGCAGCCTGGGATTTCCCTGTCACCTGATATATTTGGTGGGTGGCTGTCTAGTCATGTAAGGGTGGGTACTGATGAAGCCATGGATTCTCTTTCCCAGTGTTGGGAGATTCTTCTCTGACCCTGATAACCCTGGGCTTGATTTTACCCTTTACTCTGCACACAGGGATTCATGATGATGTGAAGGTGCTAAATATACTGATTTTTTTTAAAGAGTTTTTTTGTTTTGTTTTGTTTTGTTTTGTTTTTCAGTTTTGGCCTCTTTTATTGGTCCTTCATTTATTTATTTTCATCCATCTTTATTCTTTGGCCTGTGTGGGTCTCTCATCGCAGTGGCCTCTCTCGTTGCAGAGCACCGGCTCTGGGTGCATGCGGTCCAGCTGCTCCATGGCATGTGGGATCTTTCCATGCCAGGGATCGAATTGGCGCCCCTTGCACTGTAAGGTGGACTCTTTACCCACTGGACCACCAGAGAAGCCCTGTACTGATTTTTATGAATGTTCTTTTTTTTTTTTTTTTAAAGTATTTTTGGCTGTGCTGGATCTTTGTTGCTGTGTGGACTTTTTTTCTAGTTGTGGCAAGCGAGGGCTACTCTCTAGTTTCATGGTGTGTGGGTTTCTCCTGACTGTGGCTTCTCATTGCTGTTGTGGAGCATGGGTCTAGGGCACATGGGCTAAGTTGCTCTTCAGCATGTGGGATCTTTACACATGAGGGATTGAAAATCAATGTCTCCTGCATTGGCAGGCAGGTTCTTTAATGCTGAGCAACCAGGGAAGCCCATTATGAATGTTCTTGTCATCTCATGCCAAGCTAAAGTTTTGGGTTTTCATCTTACCATTTCTCTGTATTGTCTTTTTTCATGTGTCATGTACTTCCTTAAAGCTCAGTTTTACCTATAATTTGACCATTTCAGTTCTCTGTGCTCACCTTTCCTCAGAATTCTGTCTTCTTACTTGGCCCATGGTCACACATGCCTTGAGTTATTGTATAACTGTTTTCTCTATCTCTCCTTTCCCTAATTGAATAAGCTATGCTGTTTGTCACCTGACCTTATTATTATTATTTTTGATTAACTTTTATTGCTCACTGGTCCATAGTCTATACTCCCTATTTTACTCAACCAGTCCTGTGATTGCCACAAATATGTCATATGCTTCCCTACCTCTGTGTCATGTTTCATATTTTCTCTTCCTGGAATGTCTTCTCTTTCTACTTCAGTGTATCTATTTATCCTAATAAGTGTGTTAGTCGGCCAGTTGTGTCCAATTCTTTGCAATCCCATGGGCCCTCTGTCCATAGAATTCTCTAATAGGCTCAGCTCAAATGCTACATCCTCCAAAGCTGTCCTTGATTAGTATTCGTCTGCCTGCTCTATTTCTCAGGCAAGATGCAAGGTGACTTCTGGCATTTGCTGAAAACCATGTTCTTGCCAAGAATAGGAGGAAAAGACCATTAGGCCATCTTTGCTGTGGTTTACATCAGGGCATGGCATTGTCCAAGGCAGGGAAGAGGTTTTTTCTGAGGCTCCTTTTTGTTGAACACTAGAGATCGTCTAGCTCAGAATCATTAAACCAGGCTCTGTGGTCCATTTAACATGGGAGGTACCACACTGGTTTTATTGGATTAAACCTAGTACCTTGTACAGTGCCCAGTGTGAGCAAAAACATTTGTTGGATGAATGGTTTACTGATCATCAGAATCACTGAATTAAAAAAAAAAGAGTTGAGTCTCAGGACCCCTCTGAGCCTAACAGATAAAAGTTTTCTTGATTGGGATCTTTACACATGAGGGATTGAAAATCAATGTCTCCTGCATTGGCAGGCAGGTTCTTTAATGCTGAGCAACCAGGGAAGCCCATTATGAATGTTCTTGTCATCTCATGCCAAGCTAAAGTTTTGGGTTTTCATCTTACCATTTCTCTGTATTGTCTTTTTTCATGTGTCATGTACTTCCTTAAAGCTCAGTTTTACCTATAATTTGACCATTTCAGTTCTCTGTGCTCACCTTTCCTCAGAATTCTGTCTTCTTACTTGGCCCATGGTCACACATGCCTTGAGTTATTGTATAACTGTTTTCTCTATCTCTCCTTTCCCTAATTGAATAAGCTATGCTGTTTGTCACCTGACCTTATTATTATTATTTTTGATTAACTTTTATTGCTCACTGGTCCATAGTCTATACTCCCTATTTTACTCAACCAGTCCTGTGATTGCCACAAATATGTCATATGCTTCCCTACCTCTGTGTCATGTTTCATATTTTCTCTTCCTGGAATGTCTTCTCTTTCTACTTCAGTGTATCTATTTATCCTAATAAGTGTGTTAGTCGGCCAGTTGTGTCCAATTCTTTGCAATCCCATGGGCCCTCTGTCCATAGAATTCTCTAATAGGCTCAGCTCAAATGCTACATCCTCCAAAGCTGTCCTTGATTAGTATTCGTCTGCCTGCTCTATTTCTCAGGCAAGATGCAAGGTGACTTCTGGCATTTGCTGAAAACCATGTTCTTGCCAAGAATAGGAGGAAAAGACCATTAGGCCATCTTTGCTGTGGTTTACATCAGGGCATGGCATTGTCCAAGGCAGGGAAGAGGTTTTTTCTGAGGCTCCTTTTTGTTGAACACTAGAGATCGTCTAGCTCAGAATCATTAAACCAGGCTCTGTGGTCCATTTAACATGGGAGGTACCACACTGGTTTTATTGGATTAAACCTAGTACCTTGTACAGTGCCCAGTGTGAGCAAAAACATTTGTTGGATGAATGGTTTACTGATCATCAGAATCACTGAATTAAAAAAAAAATAGTGTTGAGTCTCAGGACCCCTCTGAGCCTAACAGATAAAAGTTTTCTTGATTGGGGTCAAGTAGGTCTAAGAATCCATGTCTGGGGTCTACAGATTTAGCCTGTCCTCATCTTTTAATAAAAGAACATTGAGACTTAAGGAAATGGATTTGGAAAAAAGACTTAGTCATGAGTGAAGCAGAAGTGCTTTCCTAATTTTTTACTGTTTCCTGCAACCAGAGGAGCTTCCCTTCAGTTACTGTGTGGGGCTCAGTGACTACACTGGAAAGCATGGTCTTTCAGGATTTGTGTCTTTGGTATTTGGTTGAATGTTTGATGCTTGTAATATGCTAGGTGGAGGGATTCAGGAAGTCTTTGGGGGTTTTCAATGCAGTGGGGAAGCAGATATATAAGCAAAGAGCTTCTTAAAATGTTGCCAATTCTCTGAGAAGTGACAGAGCACAGTAGGGCATGAAGACAGGCAATGGAGACACACAGAGAACAGACTTTTGGACACGGGGAGGGGGAAGGAAGGAGAGGGTGAGATGTAACATGGCAACTTACATTACCACATGTAAAATAGATAGTTTGTGGGAATTTGCTGTGTATCTCAGGAAACTCAAACAGAGGCTGTGTAACAATCTGGAGGGGTGGAATGAGGAGGGAGATGGGAAGGAGGTTCAAGAGGGAGGGGACATACTTACCAGTTCTGTTCAGTTCAGTTGCTCAGCCATGTACAACTCTTTGTGATCCATGGACTGAGGCACACCAGGCTTCCCTGTCCTTCACCATCTCTTGGAGCTTGCTCAGTGACTCAGACATGGCATCCAGCCATCTCATCCTCTGTCGCCCTTCTCCTTTTGCCTTCTGTTTTCCCCAGCATCAGGGTCTTTCCCAGTGAGTCATCTCTTCATATCAGGTGTCAGCTTCAGCATTATTTCTTCCAATGAATATTTAGGGTTGATTTCCTTTAGGATGAACTAGTTTGATCTTCTTACAGTCCAAGGGACTCTCAAGAGTCTTATCCATATATATACCTGTGACTGATTCATGTTGATATTTGGCAGAAACCAACAAAATTCTGTAAAGCAATTCTCCTTCAATTAAAAAAATTAATTAAAAAAAAGTGTAGTAGGAGATATTAGGTTTTTCATTGTATCAGCTTCCAGAAACAGGTAAATCTGTGACTTCCCATGGAAAGAGACTCCTAATTTCCATTTTGCTTTGGGTCAGCCTGTTTAACTGATGTCCTTATGAGGACATTTCCCTGGGAGTTTGGAAAGGATTCAGAGGTGATTTGATTTAGTGACTGTCCAAGCTCAGCAGAAACAGCCCTTTTTATGGGCCTCTTAAACTATTCTGTGGGTCTAGTATTACCCAGCGGCATCTTTTCCTGATTGTAATTAAGATAAAGGCAGAAAAAGCACCAGGAAGGGGGTTAAAGTCTCTTTTAACTCTTGTATTGCTATGAAACTTTGGGCAGTCCTCAGGCTTCTCACCTGTGGAGTAGAAGTAGCTGTGTTGTCTGCTTGTGTTGTAGGATTATTACCAGGATCAAATGAAATAATGTGTAAAAATGTTTTGAAAACTGTAAGCTGTACAGTGTAGTCCTTTGTGGCTATTGAGAAATTTAATTTGGTGGCAATTCATTGAGTGTGTGTCCTCGATATGTTGACCCCAGGATGTGGGAGGAAAGGTGGACTGAAACTTTCTGATCATGGTGTCAGATTGTGGGAGATTTAAAGGTACCCTGGGAGTGGAAATGTTATAGGACACCTGACTCAAGGCAAGTACTGGGTGTACTACATCAAACACAACGCTGTCTCTAGCAGAAAGTGATGGAATACAGAAGCTTTTTGGAAGAGTGAAGCATATTGGGGGAGAGTTTAAGTCACATATGCTGGCCCACACAAGGGAATCTGTGGGAAGCTCACGATGAAAGGTTAGGGTAGATGGATGTTGATCCTGTCAGACCTGTGGGTTGTGAGTAGGGGTCACAAAACATGCTGAAAGAACTGCTTTCTGAAACCAGAACTCTCTTCTGTTTTCCAGACGGTCTTGTGAGTCATCTCTTCATATCAGGTGTCAGCTTCAGCATTATTTCTTCCAATGAATATTTAGGGTTGATTTCCTTTAGGATGAACTAGTTTGATCTTCTTACAGTCCAAGGGACTCTCAAGAGTCTTATCCATATATATACCTGTGACTGATTCATGTTGATATTTGGCAGAAACCAACAAAATTCTGTAAAGCAATTCTCCTTCAATTAAAAAAATTAATTAAAAAAAAGTGTAGTAGGAGATATTAGGTTTTTCATTGTATCAGCTTCCAGAAACAGGTAAATCTGTGACTTCCCATGGAAAGAGACTCCTAATTTCCATTTTGCTTTGGGTCAGCCTGTTTAACTGATGTCCTTATGAGGACATTTCCCTGGGAGTTTGGAAAGGATTCAGAGGTGATTTGATTTAGTGACTGTCCAAGCTCAGCAGAAACAGCCCTTTTTATGGGCCTCTTAAACTATTCTGTGGGTCTAGTATTACCCAGCGGCATCTTTTCCTGATTGTAATTAAGATAAAGGCAGAAAAAGCACCAGGAAGGGGGTTAAAGTCTCTTTTAACTCTTGTATTGCTATGAAACTTTGGGCAGTCCTCAGGCTTCTCACCTGTGGAGTAGAAGTAGCTGTGTTGTCTGCTTGTGTTGTAGGATTATTACCAGGATCAAATGAAATAATGTGTAAAAATGTTTTGAAAACTGTAAGCTGTACAGTGTAGTCCTTTGTGGCTATTGAGAAATTTAATTTGGTGGCAATTCATTGAGTGTGTGTCCTCGATATGTTGACCCCAGGATGTGGGAGGAAAGGTGGACTGAAACTTTCTGATCATGGTGTCAGATTGTGGGAGATTTAAAGGTACCCTGGGAGTGGAAATGTTATAGGACACCTGACTCAAGGCAAGTACTGGGTGTACTACATCAAACACAACGCTGTCTCTAGCAGAAAGTGATGGAATACAGAAGCTTTTTGGAAGAGTGAAGCATATTGGGGGAGAGTTTAAGTCACATATGCTGGCCCACACAAGGGAATCTGTGGGAAGCTCACGATGAAAGGTTAGGGTAGATGGATGTTGATCCTGTCAGACCTGTGGGTTGTGAGTAGCCTCTCCTGGGTTCTGGACCCCTCAGTTACAGAGATTTGGATGCCATGACATGGCAAAGAACTGCTTTCTGAAACCAGAACTCTCTTCTTGTTAAGATTCCCAGCTTTATCTGAATGTGCCTTGGTTTCCATGTCTGCTCTAGCTGATCTCGCCGAGCTTACTTTTTTTTCTTTTTTTTTTTTTGGTCTCCTTTGACTTGGCACCTGATTTAAAGCTTGATGTCAATGAGACCCAGGGATAGAGATTGATGAAACATGATGTCACAGGTTATCTAAGACTTCAGGGTCCATTGTTTCAGTTCCGTCTGAGTTTGTTCTCTGGCAGCAGTTTACTTAAAATGTTCTCCAGATGTGGACTTCTTATGTTAGTCCATCTAGTTTGCCTGTGTCCTTGATGTTGAAGCTTAGACACTTTGAATTAAAATCTAACTTCACAAAGAACATCATTGTTTTACTAGATGCCGTATATTTGGTGACACTTTCCTAGCTTGCTATAGTAGACTTTTCAGCACCAGATGTTTGGGCATATTGGCCTGCAGTTATCTCTTATTTATCTTATCTATTCTTTTTGTAATATTTATTTATTTGTTAGTCTTAGTTGCAGCATACAGGATCTTTTTTTCCTGTTGTTGAGGCAGGAGGGCTTAGTTGCTCCAAACCATGTGGGATCTCAGTTCCCTGACGATGAATCAAACCTGTGTACTCTGCTTTAGTTGGCTCCAAATCGCATAGTTGGGATCTTTTCTTAATTTGGTGGCAATTCATTGAGTGTGTGTCCTCGATATGTTGACCCCAGGATGTGGGAGGAAAGGTGGACTGAAACTTTCTGATCATGGTGTCAGATTGTGGGAGATTTAAAGGTACCCTGGGAGTGGAAATGTTATAGGACACCTGACTCAAGGCAAGTACTGGGTGTACTACATCAAACACAACGCTGTCTCTAGCAGAAAGTGATGGAATACAGAAGCTTTTTGGAAGAGTGAAGCATATTGGGGGAGAGTTTAAGTCACATATGCTGGCCCACACAAGGGAATCTGTGGGAAGCTCACGATGAAAGGTTAGGGTAGATGGATGTTGATCCTGTCAGACCTGTGGGTTGTGAGTAGCCTCTCCTGGGTTCTGGACCCCTCAGTTACAGAGATTTGGATGCCATGACATGGCAAAGAACTGCTTTCTGAAACCAGAACTCTCTTCTTGTTAAGATTCCCAGCTTTATCTGAATGTGCCTTGGTTTCCATGTCTGCTCTAGCTGATCTCGCCGAGCTTACTTTTTTTTCTTTTTTTTTTTTTGGTCTCCTTTGACTTGGCACCTGATTTAAAGCTTGATGTCAATGAGACCCAGGGATAGAGATTGATGAAACATGATGTCACAGGTTATCTAAGACTTCAGGGTCCATTGTTTCAGTTCCGTCTGAGTTTGTTCTCTGGCAGCAGTTTACTTAAAATGTTCTCCAGATGTGGACTTCTTATGTTAGTCCATCTAGTTTGCCTGTGTCCTTGATGTTGAAGCTTAGACACTTTGAATTAAAATCTAACTTCAAAAAGCAAGTCATTGTTTTACTAGATGCCGTATATTTGGTGACACTTTCCTAGCTTGCTATAGTAGACTTTTCAGCACCAGATGTTTGGGCATATTGGCCTGCAGTTATCTCTTATTTATCTTATCTATTCTTTTTGTAATATTTATTTATTTGTTAGTCTTAGTTGCAGCATACAGGATCTTTTTTTCCTGTTGTTGAGGCAGGAGGGCTTAGTTGCTCCAAACCATGTGGGATCTCAGTTCCCTGACGATGAATCAAACCTGTGTACTCTGCATTGGAATGCATAGTCTTTAACCACTGGACTTCCAGGGAAGACCCTCTTATCTGTTCTTAATAGAACCAATTCTAGCAGGTTTCACATCCCTCTTGGTTACCATTGTGCCTGAACCCAGAGACAGTTTATAGTTTTCTCTCAATGTCTATAAACAGGGTCATACTGTCTTCATGTTTTATTCTAGCAGTGTGATATTTTATATGAACTGAATTTTAGAACAGTCTCTTTTTATAATCTGACATCAGTATAAATTATTGACATTTATTATTCTGTCTCTTATGTGATAGATTAATCTGTTCAATTTTAGCTGTTGGGTGACTCAAGTTAGCATTCTGCTGTAGCATTGGGTGGTCTTTAGCATTTTATTGGACTATTATATAAAACACTACCAAAGAAATATGTGGGAAGTGGTATTTATTGCTGTAATCTTGTTGTCTGCTTTGAGGAGTTGCTAACTAAATATTTTCTCCAGCTTTCCCTTAATTGCAATGTGGTTAATTCCTTTCAATTGCAGGAAGCCAAGGTATTTGTAGATTGTTATTCTTTTTGTGGTCAAAGTAATCAGCATTCATCGAGTGACAAGAACATGCTTGGTGTGAAGCAGAACATAGAATTGGATCTAGCTCCTTCCTCATGAACTTGATGGGAAATGAACTAGGCAGGGAGGAGGAAAGGAAGAGAAGATATTTCCACAAAGTTTTATCGCTTCTTAAGGGGAGGGAAAATGAATTCAGTTCAAAAGGACACCTTTGGAATTCAGTTGAGTGGGAAGAAACACAGGTGACAGCCATCAAGTTAGAATTTATGTTAAATTACACAAAACTGAGGAGTGAGTCATAGCAAGCACAGGTATAATGGATAACATTTCTCAAAGCAAAACTGTAGTGGTGTGAGAGGGGGAGGATAGGTAGGAGAGTGGGTAAAATGTGGAGATAGAATCAGTAAGAGAAGGATGGTTAATGAAATCGTGAAAATCATCCTGGATTTGCTTCCATCCCTAATGACCACATAATCGTGAAAATCATCCTGGATTTGCCTCATCCCGCTCCAAACCTGGGGTCAGTTCCCTGACGATGAATCAAACCTGTGTACTCTGCATTGGAATGCATAGTCTTTAACCACTGGACTTCCAGGGAAGACCCTCTTATCTGTTCTTAATAGAACCAATTCTAGCAGGTTTCACATCCCTCTTGGTTACCATTGTGCCTGAACCCAGAGACAGTTTATAGTTTTCTCTCAATGTCTATAAACAGGGTCATACTGTCTTCATGTTTTATTCTAGCAGTGTGATATTTTATATGAACTGAATTTTAGAACAGTCTCTTTTTATAATCTGACATCAGTATAAATTATTGACATTTATTATTCTGTCTCTTATGTGATAGATTAATCTGTTCAATTTTAGCTGTTGGGTGACTCAAGTTAGCATTCTGCTGTAGCATTGGGTGGTCTTTAGCATTTTATTGGACTATTATATAAAACACTACCAAAGAAATATGTGGGAAGTGGTATTTATTGCTGTAATCTTGTTGTCTGCTTTGAGGAGTTGCTAACTAAATATTTTCTCCAGCTTTCCCTTAATTGCAATGTGGTTAATTCCTTTCAATTGCAGGAAGCCAAGGTATTTGTAGATTGTTATTCTTTTTGTGGTCAAAGTAATCAGCATTCATCGAGTGACAAGAACATGCTTGGTGTGAAGCAGAACATAGAATTGGATCTAGCTCCTTCCTCATGAACTTGATGGGAAATGAACTAGGCAGGGAGGAGGAAAGGAAGAGAAGATATTTCCACAAAGTTTTATCGCTTCTTAAGGGGAGGGAAAATGAATTCAGTTCAAAAGGACACCTTTGGAATTCAGTTGAGTGGGAAGAAACACAGGTGACAGCCATCAAGTTAGAATTTATGTTAAATTACACAAAACTGAGGAGTGAGTCATAGCAAGCACAGGTATAATGGATAACATTTCTCAAAGCAAAACTGTAGTGGTGTGAGAGGGGGAGGATAGGTAGGAGAGTGGGTAAAATGTGGAGATAGAATCAGTAAAAGAGAAGGATGGTTAATGAAATCGTGAAAATCATCCTGGATTTGCTTCCATCCCTAATGACCACATACGATTCATTTGTAAGATCTGCCCCTATTACCTTTCAGCTGCCCCTCATCCTGTCCCCACTTCTGTTAGTCTGGCCTGGTTCTCCTTGTCTCTCACTGTTCTCTCCTCTTGTCCTCTCCAATCCACCATCCAGGAAGCTGCCATACAGGCCTGACCAAAGCCTGCTGTGGATCCTGGGGCTGGAGGACACGTAGCATTGACTGGACCCATGGGCCATGCTGATTTCACACCGTCTATGTGCGGGCTGGTGTTCCTACCAGGAGCAGACCCTCTCCTCAGTTTACATCTGACAGCAACTTCTCATCCCTCCGATTCTGTCTCTTCTGTGAAGACCTCTGACCTGTACCCAGTCCACCTAGGTGTTTGTCCCCCTGTGCTTCTCCCGTATTTGTAGATAGAACTTTATCACAGCAGTCACCTTGTTTCACACACTGTCTTGTTAAAGCCCATATCTGTCTTTTGTGTGTACTGTTAGTTTTCAGAAGACAGGCCTCGTGTCTCTGGTTTTGTCCAGTGGGGATGGCTGCTGGCTGGGCTGGCTGGATCAGGTTGGGCTGTCAGCTCCTCAAGGACAGTGTGCATGCTGAGTGGCTGCAAAGGCTTTTGGCCTTCATATTATGGCAAGAGGAAAAAGACAGGCTCTTGGAATCGTGTGAAGATGAATTTCTTTCTCCTTCTGGAAGATTTCCAGTACTGGAGGACAGGAACAGTTGGTACAAACGTCCTGAATGTGTTGATATGATCTTGATGGGGAGGACACCTGTTCTGTCTGTGGAGTCAGCATTTGCTTTGCATGCTGAGAAGTGGCAGCCTTCTACATCTCCCAAGCGAACTGCCAGGTCTGTGCAGGGAGGTGGCTGACCCCGGTTTACTTTGTAACTTGGCAATTACTATCTCCCATCTGGGGATCTGCCTTAGAGCATGAGGGTGACTGAGCCACTTCTGACCTCTGTGGAAACTCGGGGATGGTAGCTGAATTTCAAGAGCAGCAGTGGCAAACAGGCAGGTTTCATTCGGTGTTTTTAAGACTTATAGTATTGATTTCACCAAGTGTTCATTATAGAAATCTGGGTTCATGATCCCTATCCCTACCCCATTACTCTTTTTAAAATTTATTTATTTTAATTGGAAGATAATTACAATATTGTGATGGTTTTTGCCGTGCATCAGTATGAATTGGCCATAGGTATACATGTGTCTGAATTTAGAATGGTCTGAATTCAGAATGGTCTGAATTCTGCCCTCACCTCCCTCTCCACCCTATCCCCTAGTTTGTCACAGAGCATGGGCTTCGGGTGCCCGGCTTCATGCATCAAACCTGCACTGATTATCTATTTTACATGTGGTAATGTATATCATTTCAGTTCTGTTGCTCAGTCATGGCTGACTCTTTGCAACCCTGTGGACTGTGGCAGTCCAGTCTTTCCCGACCTTCACCATCTCCTGAAGCTTTCTCAAACTCATGTCCATTGACTCAATGATGCCATCCAACCATCTCATCCTCTTTCGTCCCCTTCTGCTCTTGTCTTCTGTTTTTCCCAGCAGGTAACGTATATGTTTCAATGGTGTTCTCTGAAATCATCCCACCCTCACCTTCTCCTGCTGAGTTCAGAAGTCTGCTCTTTACGTTTGAGTCTCCTCTGCTGCCCTGTATGTAGGATTGTCAGTGCCATCTTTCTAGATTCCATGTACATGCGTTAATATACAGTAATTGTCTTTCTCTTTCTGACTTACTTCACTCTGTATAATGGGCTCTAGGTTCATCCACCTCACTGCCCTTACTCACTTTTATCTAATCTCTTCTGAGTTTTTGAATACCAACCATGTACCAAGACGGGACTGGATATGAATGCAAGACAAAACTCTTTCTTTTGGAGCGTCAGTCTTATTAATTGTCTCAACCTACTGGGAAGCATAGAACTGACAGCAGTTTTTAAAGTGAAAATGTCAAACTAGAGTAACATTCTATCTTCCTTGTGGGACACTCTGAGCTGGCTCTCTCCTTCTCCCACTGCTTTCCAGATCTGTTTCTTTTCTTCCATGCTGCTGAGGTTGGTGAATGGCTATTCTGTATCCTTTACAGATGGGAAATTTGAAGGTAGGTGATTTGTTCAGGAGACAAATTGGTTGGGAGAACTGTATGAAGAGGAATGTTTGTGTGTGTGTGTTGTGTGTTTCTTCCATTGTTTCTTAGCTGGCGTATCATGAAGGGAGTTGCCTTTGAGCAGATAGAAATGCCTCTTGGCTTTCCTGGGGGTGAGTACTGCCCTTCTAAATGGACCCTGGAACTTGAGGGAGAGGCAATTTGTGTCAGGCCAGCCAGAGTGCGGGTCACTAGTACAGCAGGTCTGAGTTGCTGGGGAGGAATTGGTGACTCATTTGAAAGCAACCTGGAGTGATGCACAAGGATTCTGGCATTTTGAGCAACTTGGAATTTGACCTCTGAATCTCTGTCTTACCCTTGGTCCTCCCTGGTGTTGGTTTTGGTGATGGAAAGGAGGCTGGAGAGCTGGAGTCCATCTTCCTTTGCTTCTCTGAGTTTGATAGATACTCTGCCTAGATTAGGAGGCCGGGCATGATGTGCCCTTTCTACAGTCTCTTGCAGCAGTACTGCTTCCTGATGTTTTCTATCCATGTGTCTCCTCTTGGTCGGCATCAACCCCTCAGCCACACTGAGAAGTCCGTTCAGATTCGGGGCCACTCCTGCTACCCCCAGAGCCATTTGTCTATCCCCCTGCACTTCTGCAATGCTATTGATTTGCCATTTGCATGCAGTTTAACTGAATTTGGATTGACGTGTGCTTCTGGATGCTTTTCTACCTATCGGTCTCATTTAATGGTATCTTCACCAGGGTTCATAGGAATGCCACCTGGGAGCCACATGGTGTGTTGCTAACTATTTTGCTTTAAAGCCAAGGTGGTCCAGTGACTCAGGGGCCCTTTCTCTGCTTTATTCTTTCCCTTATTGAGTTGCCTGCCTCTCATTCTGTTCCATTAGTCAGAGCCTATGCTTTCTCCCCACTGTGGTTGCTTAGCATCTCTCCTGTGCCTCAACATAGAACTGACAGCAGTTTTAAAGTGAAAATGTCAAACTAGAGTAACATTCTATCTTCCTTGTGGGACATCTGAGCTGGCTCTCTCCTTCTCCCACTGCTTTCCAGATCTGTTTCTTTTCTTCCATGCTGCTGAGGTTGGTGAATGGCTATTCTGTATCCTTTACAGATGGGAAATTTGAAGGTAGGTGATTTGTTCAGGAGACAAATTGGTTGGGAGAACTGTATGAAGAGGAATGTTTGTGTGTGTGTGTTGTGTGTTTCTTCCATTGTTTCTTAGCTGGCGTATCATGAAGGGAGTTGCCTTTGAGCAGATAGAAATGCCTCTTGGCTTTCCTGGGGGTGAGTACTGCCCTTCTAAATGGACCCTGGAACTTGAGGGAGAGGCAATTTGTGTCAGGCCAGCCAGAGTGCGGGTCACTAGTACAGCAGGTCTGAGTTGCTGGGGAGGAATTGGTGACTCATTTGAAAGCAACCTGGAGTGATGCACAAGGATTCTGGCATTTTGAGCAACTTGGAATTTGACCTCTGAATCTCTGTCTTACCCTTGGTCCTCCCTGGTGTTGGTTTTGGTGATGGAAAGGAGGCTGGAGAGCTGGAGTCCATCTTCCTTTGCTTCTCTGAGTTTGATAGATACTCTGCCTAGATTAGGAGGCCGGGCATGATGTGCCCTTTCTACAGTCTCTTGCAGCAGTACTGCTTCCTGATGTTTTCTATCCATGTGTCTCCTCTTGGTCGGCATCAACCCCTCAGCCACACTGAGAAGTCCGTTCAGATTCGGGGCCACTCCTGCTACCCCCAGAGCCATTTGTCTATCCCCCTGCACTTCTGCAATGCTATTGATTTGCCATTTGCATGCAGTTTAACTGAATTTGGATTGACGTGTGCTTCTGGATGCTTTTCTACCTATCGGTCTCATTTAATGGTATCTTCACCAGGGTTCATAGGAATGCCACCTGGGAGCCACATGGTGTGTTGCTAACTATTTTGCTTTAAAGCCAAGGTGGTCCAGTGACTCAGGGGCCCTTTCTCTGCTTTATTCTTTCCCTTATTGAGTTGCCTGCCTCTCATTCTGTTCCATTAGTCAGAGCCTATGCTTTCTCCCCACTGTGGTTGCTTAGCATCTCTCCTGTGCCTCAACATAGCACATGCATAAACATGCACACATTAATTGTCTTACACACAAGCTGCAATTCTCTTAGGGTCTCTCAGTTTCCTCCCCATCTGTGAATCCACAGTTAGAAACCCTCCTTAACGGAAAGAAAGTCATATAGCTGTGGATTGGCCTGGAGCATGTATCTAAGCGTATTTAAGTCTGTGTGTGAGAAAGAATGTGTGAAGTGTGTAAGAGGGGAGGGCTGGTGTGGTCAGTGGAGCCATTATCTCTTCCTTAAGTTAAATGTAACCTGAGGGAACAGAATACATTGGCAACTCCTTTGGGTTGTCTTTGGACATGTAATGTTCCGATTTGGTAAATAACTCGCTAGTACAAATATACTCTGTGCGTTTGTATTCAATTACTTCAACGTTTAGCAGCTTAAAACAACCACAATCATTTATTCTGTTGTAGATTCTATGGGCCCAGTTTTTAGGAGCAGCTTAGCTGGTGGTTCTTGCTTGAAGTATCTTAGGAGATTTGAAGTCAGGATGCTAGCTGAGGCTGTGGTCATTTGAATATCTTGACTGGACTACTTTTCAAGATATGTTCACATTGTATATGTATGGCTGAGTCCCTTTGCTGTTCACCTGAAACGATCACAACATTTTTAATTGGCTATAGCCAATACAAAATAAAAAGTAAAAAAAAAAAAAAAATCACATCTGTCACTCCTTGAGCCTCACAAACAATCTTCAAGGTAGGAAGAACAGGTATTCTTACTTATGTTTAGAGGGGTGGTAACCCAGAGGGGTTAGTGTACCCTTCTGTTGGACAGTGGAGCAGTGGTGATGATGGGTTATGTGGTTTTCCTTTGGTTTAGTTTTGTAAATGTAGGAAGAGTGGCCCCAGAGGAAAAGACTCTGGTAATGAATGGGAGGTTATAGTTCTTGGCATTCATATATTAATATTTGGTTGATAATAATTGCTATACCCTTGAGTAGCAGTTTATTTTTCTGTTTGCTCCCCACCCCTAAATTCATCCTGGGAAAATGACAGAGGAAGCATGGAGGAGCTGACACAGCATGGCTGAGTGTCACTTGTCAGAGGGCATCCTTGTAACTCTGGCAAGATGGGGCCTGAGGCTTGGCATCCTGCCCACCTGGGAGGCGTCCAAGAGGCTGGCCTTGTTTTCTCAGCACGCGTCTTCTTCTTCTATGACTTCATCTAAGTGGAAGCATCGAGAGGGCCCTTCTTGGAGAGGTTGTGTGCTTAGCTGGCAAGGCTGCTAGCCCCTCTGCCACTCTTGGTAGGCCAGGAGTGTTTCACCATCTTGCTAGTGAAACCAGGGCAGGAGAGAGGAGGCACTGCAACAGCTAGGGTGGGGGTTTGCCCTAGGATGTAGGACTTGGAGTACTAAAACCAGGACATCTCTGGGCCAACCAGGATGCTTAATCCCTCTGGTTGGCCTTCACCCCTACTCCCTTGGCACTGGTTTTGTACCCAGGGAATCTTCTGGTTCATGACAGGTGAGCATCTGACAGGAGGCTCCTTTGTGGATGAGGGCCCTGGTTCAGAACACAGCATTTCCCTCTGCCTCAGTGGTTGCTTCTCGTACCATCCTGGTGTTCTGCCTCATTGCCTCCCTAGATCTCTGAATTTCCCAGTGCTCCAGAGATGGTGTGGACCTCTAACAGCAACATTTCAACTGTTTAGCTCCGTGGTATATAAGGGGTCTCTCCACAAAAACCTTTATTAAAGAATCAATTTCTACCTAAACTAACTTTTGTCAGACAAATCTGAACTTTTGCTGTGCTTTGTTGGCATATCAGAACGGGACACCAGCAGTGTGGTTTGAGGTTAAGCTTTAAGGGCAGGTGTAATGAAGACTTACTTTTGTTTTCTAAAGCATTTATATGTTTCCCAGAGAAGATCTTTGCCCGAAACCTCTTTGTCCCAGCTGTGGACCATTTCCTTAATTTGGCATTTGTATTCACTTAAGGTCCTTCAGACAATTATTTCCAAACCTAGCCCTTTATTAAGATAGAACTTGGCCATTCCTTGTTACCACTTTTCCCCCTCACAATCCTGTTTTTTCTTGCCTCCCTGATTTTTGGAAAATAAAAAGTACTCTATAATTTTTCACAAAGAAAGAAATAGAGCTTTTTCTGTATGGTCTGATTTAATTCCCATGATAACTCTGCAGGATTTCATTCCACAGATTAAGAAGAGGTGCAGGTAGGTTGACCAGCTGGCTGAAATTCACAGACCTGCTTAAAAATGGTAGGATTGGGATCGAAATTGCCATAGCCTTTCATTTGATTTGATCATACTGTCATTTTTAGAACATTGGCTTGGAAGCCAGGACATCTGGGTCATAATCTCATCTCACTCTGTAACTGGGTGACCTTGAGTAAACAGTCACTGGACATCAGTGTCCTGCCTTGTTGGAGTAAAACAAAAATTGGGACCAAAAGACTAGTCCAGAGGAGGTAGCTTCCAGTGCTACCATCTCTCTCTTCCATCATTTCTCCTCTCTGGGAAACTGTCTTCACAGTCTACGTGATTCCTCATCTGTCCCTCTTCACACTGACTGCTCTTAAGGGCTCTTCTCTATGATCATCCTTTTGGCTTTTCTTAGCCTCTTTCCCTCCACTTTTTGGCAGAACAATTGTTTCTGTGACTTTGGATTCCTCAGACTTCCTGCTTCCTATAGTTTATCTGTATCACCATATTTGAAAAATCATTGCAAAAGTATTCACTATTCTGTTGTAGTGGTGGTAATGATGAATTACTCTGTTATGAGGCCTGTTGAGTGGATCATCATACCTGTTGGATAGTAAGATGGAGGCTCTACAGTTTAAGTTCTTCCTTAACAACTAGAAAAGCTACTACTTCTTTTGGCTTTGTACTAGGTGTTGAGGATACAGTGGTGATCACTGCAAGATATCTAGTTATTACAGTCTAGTTCAGGGAAACACAGTTAATAATAATGTAAGAAGCAAACAGTCAGTTCTAAACTCACACGTCTGATAAATGAAACCAAGTGGAACAAGGAGAACTTACTTGGATGGGGAGCTGAAAGAAGATATACGTGCTGAGCACTTTGTGTACATTATTTCATTTAGTCTTTGAAGTGGCTCTGGTAGCCTTTTCCCCGTTATATAGAAGAAGAAACTGAAGCTCAGATTTCAATCCAGATCTGACTCCAAAGCTGGGGTTCTTTATTCTATACCTCACTTCCTCCCTTAAGGGTCTTTAATCCCAGCCTCTGTAATTCTTTGTGCAGGGCCATCACTTACCTGTGGGTTGAATAGATGGAAGCTTTTATGTTGTGATTTGAAGGCAATAGGTAAAAGGCATCTATCTCTGTCCTCAATATCCACTCTACTGATCTGATGCTCAGTGCTAGAAACTCTGGCCAGTGAATAGCCTTAGAGGATATTTGGTTTCCATGAAATGCTCTTAAGGTATGTGTGTCATCTGGTGGGGTAGTAAATTAGGGCATTTGCTCCTAGTTTGTCTACTTAGCTAGCTGTATGTGGAATACTTGGAGACAGGGGACTTGGAACCAGAACAGGGTCATTTTGGTGGGGAAAGGGTGGGAACAGGGAAAGAAACTGCCTGATGGTTGGTTATACACTGAAAGGAGGGCTGGAAAAAGTGTACCTGGAAAGATGAGGAACAGGACCACAGGTGAGAGGTGAAAAGTCACTATAGACAGTCTTGATATCATATGTGTCTCTCTATATCATTTCACTCTTCTGAGAAACCAAGTGCATAGTATTTTTTTTTGCAACTCTTATGTGAAAAAGGGAACTGATATTTATTGTCTTTGTTATACACGGATCAGAAACCAGTGAGCCCAGCAGCTGAGCCAAGAGTAGATTAATTTCTGTCTTTCTCTGAAATGCTTGAACTGACTGCTGCTTAGGATTTAGATGGCATCAGGGTGAAAGCTCCGCCTCTAGGGCTTGCCTCTCAGCTGGTCCTCATGAACACCAATTTAGCTTTTCTCTTTTGCTCTCTCCCTTCTGATCATTTACTTGTTTCTTTGAAAATTCTTCTCTTTTCAACTGGCCCCTTCTTATGCCTTAGCTTCTCAGGGCCTCATGGTAATGTTTGGCAGAGCTGGTAGGACTTGGGACACCTTTTTTTTTTTTTTTTAATTTATTTTTTATTCTTTATTTTTAAAGGTTTTACAGAGTTTTGTTGTTCACAGACATGTATGTTCCCAGATCAGTCATATGCATATCCATGGTCCCCACCCACCCAGATCCCCCCATCCCACCCCTCCAGACCTTCGCCCCAAGCCATTGTAAGCACTCCTATTCCCTTAGCACTATGACACTAGCTATCTTTTCCACACATAACACTATAGGTTTCCTTGTTACTTCCTCCATGCTTCCCCCTCCCTATTTATTCGCCACGATGTCCCTATGTCTATGCTCTGTCTTTTTTTTCATGAGTTCCCTGTGTGTGATATCAAGACTGTCCTACTAGATTCCATATATGTGTGGGACACCTTTTTGAGGGTAGTGAAGCCTTATCCATAGTGTCCTTTGAACTCTAAAGATGAGAAGAGCTATGATGGACTCTCATACATTTTGTACTTATACATGAAAAGCCCCATGGACACTAGGGTGATGAAAACTATCTTTGTTTGAGGGGAGAGTAGTCTGAATCTTCAGGAGAGCAGTTTTAGCTTGCTGTCGCAGAGAGGTTTCCAATAGTTAAAACTATTGTCTGAGGTATGAACTTCTTCATGAGTGGTGGTATTTAATCATTGACTGGTTAACAACCTGGCCAGGATTTATAGATGAGGTAAAAATTTCGGGTGTATGTGTGGAGAGGAAGGGCCATCAGACAATGTGATCTGTCCCTTCTAACCTAGAAATTCTACTTCCTTAATATCATCACAACACAACTTTTTCCATTTGAGTTAGAGTCATTGAATGTTGGCATTTTTAAGTTGGAAAATGTGTAATGTATTGTTTTATCTTTTTTGACGTGGCTTTAAAAATATATATTCCTACAATGGAATATTACTCAGCCATTAAAAAGAATTAAATAATGCTATTTGCAGTGATATGGATGGACTTAGAGATTGTTATACAGAATGAAGTAAGTCAGACAGAGAAGGAGAAATATCATATGACACTCATTATATGTGGATTCTAAAGAGAAATGATGCAAATGAACTTACTTACAAAATAGAAAGAGACCTACACCCTTAAAGAATAACCTTGACAGGGAGAGATGGGGGAAGGGATGCTTGGAGAGTTTGGGATGGACATGGACACATTACTAAATTTAAAGTGGATAATCAACAAGGAGTCACTGTTAAAAGAATTTAAGCACTTGGATGAGCAGGGGGAGCAGTTATGTGGACATATGTTCCCAGATCAGTCATATGCATATCCATGGTCCCTACCCGCCCAGATCCCCCCATCCCCCCCCCCCAGACCTTCGCCCCAAGCCATTGTAAGCACTCCTATTCCCTTAGCACTATGACACTAGCTATCTTTTCCACACATAACACTATAGGTTTCCTTGTTACTTCCTCCATGCTTCCCCCTCCCTATTTATTCGCCACGATGTCCCTATGTCTATGCTCTGTCTTTTTTTTCATGAGTTCCCTGTGTGTGATATCAAGACTGTCCTACTAGATTCCATATATGTGTGGGACACCTTTTTGAGGGTAGTGAAGCCTTATCCATAGTGTCCTTTGAACTCTAAAGATGAGAAGAGCTATGATGGACTCTCATACATTTTGTACTTATACATGAAAAGCCCCATGGACACTAGGGTGATGAAAACTATCTTTGTTTGAGGGGAGAGTAGTCTGAATCTTCAGGGAGAGCAGTTTTAGCTTGCTGTCGCAGAGAGGTTTCCAATAGTTAAAACTATTGTCTGAGGTATGAACTTCTTCATGAGTGGTGGTATTTAATCATTGACTGGTTAACAACCTGGCCAGGATTTATAGATGAGGTAAAAATTTCGGGTGTATGTGTGGAGAGGAAGGGCCATCAGACAATGTGATCTGTCCCTTCTAACCTAGAAATTCTACTTCCTTAATATCATCACAACACAACTTTTTCCATTTGAGTTAGAGTCATTGAATGTTGGCATTTTTAAGTTGGAAAATGTGTAATGTATTGTTTTATCTTTTTTGACGTGGCTTTAAAAATATATATTCCTACAATGGAATATTACTCAGCCATTAAAAAGAATTAAATAATGCTATTTGCAGTGATATGGATGGACTTAGAGATTGTTATACAGAATGAAGTAAGTCAGACAGAGAAGGAGAAATATCATATGACACTCATTATATGTGGATTCTAAAGAGAAATGATGCAAATGAACTTACTTACAAAATAGAAAGAGACCTACACCCTTAAAGAATAACCTTGACAGGGAGAGATGGGGGAAGGGATGCTTGGAGAGTTTGGGATGGACATGGACACATTACTAAATTTAAAGTGGATAATCAACAAGGAGTCACTGTATAGCACATGGAACTCTGCTCAATGTTAATTGGCAGCTTGGATGAGAGGGCAGTTTGTGGGGGGATGTATGCATGTATATGTGTTGCTGAACCCTTTCTCTGTTCACCTGAAACTGTCGCAACATTGTTAATCAGCTATACCCCAATACAAAGTAAAACATTTAAAACAAAATATTCCTGCCTAGAAGTTTTTTTTTTTTGATACTGATTGTGTTTGGAGGTCACCTCAATAAGCCTGATTGACTCAGGCAGTCCCAGAAATGGTGTGGTGTTTGGGCTCTTTGCTCTGGAAACTTCAGGATGATACAGACATAATCTATTTTCTGAGCTTTTGTTCAGTTTTACTACGGTGGAGAGAAGAAATGCGAAATGAAATTGCTAAACTCTTCCAATATAGAAAAATTTCATTTTCTTTGGGAGAGGAAAATGTGCCTTCTACAACTGAAACTAAAATTCAGTACAGTTATAGCTCATTTTCCCCCAGGGATTATTTATTTGGTGAACTCAGACATCTTGATGACAGACAGCAATGCAGAAAGGCACAGAAGAGCGATTTGAGGATGGTGGATCTCAGAGTCTAATTTGGGTGCAGTTGTTCTTTGTTTCTACAGCAGACTAAAAGAGAGAGAGTTATCGCATTGCTTTTTTAATAGCAGCTTTATTGAGGTATAATTCATATGCCATAAAATTCATCCTAATAAGCCCCACAATTCAGTGGTTTTCAGAATTAATGTATTGTTTTATCTTTTTTGACGTGGCTTTAAAAATATATATTCCTACAATGGAATATTACTCAGCCATTAAAAAGAATTAAATAATGCTATTTGCAGTGATATGGATGGACTTAGAGATTGTTATACAGAATGAAGTAAGTCAGACAGAGAAGGAGAAATATCATATGACACTCATTATATGTGGATTCTAAAGAGAAATGATGCAAATGAACTTACTTACAAAATAGAAAGAGACCTACACCCTTAAAGAATAACCTTGACAGGGAGAGATGGGGGAAGGGATGCTTGGAGAGTTTGGGATGGACATGGACACATTACTAAATTTAAAGTGGATAATCAACAAGGAGTCACTGTATAGCACATGGAACTCTGCTCAATGTTAATTGGCAGCTTGGATGAGAGGGCAGTTTGTGGGGGGATGTATGCATGTATATGTGTTGCTGAACCCTTTCTCTGTTCACCTGAAACTGTCGCAACATTGTTAATCAGCTATACCCCAATACAAAGTAAAACATTTAAAACAAAATATTCCTGCCTAGAAGTTTTTTTTTTTTGATACTGATTGTGTTTGGAGGTCACCTCAATAAGCCTGATTGACTCAGGCAGTCCCAGAAATGGTGTGGTGTTTGGGCTCTTTGCTCTGGAAACTTCAGGATGATACAGACATAATCTATTTTCTGAGCTTTTGTTCAGTTTTACTACGGTGGAGAGAAGAAATGCGAAATGAAATTGCTAAACTCTTCCAATATAGAAAAATTTCATTTTCTTTGGGAGAGGAAAATGTGCCTTCTACAACTGAAACTAAAATTCAGTACAGTTATAGCTCATTTTCCCCCAGGGATTATTTATTTGGTGAACTCAGACATCTTGATGACAGACAGCAATGCAGAAAGGCACAGAAGAGCGATTTGAGGATGGTGGATCTCAGAGTCTAATTTGGGTGCAGTTGTTCTTTGTTTCTACAGCAGACTAAAAGAGAGAGAGTTATCGCATTGCTTTTTTAATAGCAGCTTTATTGAGGTATAATTCATATGCCATAAAATTCATCCTAATAAGCCTGCACAATTCAGTGGTTTTCAGAATATTCACATACTTATGGGACTGGTGTCTAGTTGCAGAACATTTTCATCATCTCCAAAGGAAAACCTGTACCATTAGCAGTATTTCCCCAATCCCTGGCAACCACTAATCCACTTCCTATGGAACTGTTAAACCACTGTTGCTGTGAATTTGCCTATTCTGGACATTTCCTATATGTAGCCTTTTCTGACTAGCTATTTTTAGTTAATGTAATATTCTCAAGAGTCATCCATACTGTGACATTCATCAGTACTTTATTCCTTTTTATTGCCAAAGGATATTAAATGGATATGCTGCTTTTTCTGTGTCCCTGTATCCATTGCTGTACATATGTGTTGCTTCATTTTTTGACTGTTATGCATAATGCTGCTACAAACATTCATGTAAAAGTTGTTGCATAGCTATGTGACCTTTTTCTTTGGCTGTGCCATGTGGCATGTGGGATCTTAGTTCCTTGACCAGGGATTCAACCCATGTCCACTGCAGTGGAGGCATGGAGTCTTAACCACTGAACCACCAAGGAAGTCCCAGCCGTATCTTCATTTCTCTTGCCTATAAACCTAGCAGTGGAATTGCTGGTTCGTATGTTAACTCTGTTTAACTTTTTGAGGAACTGCCAAATTTCCAAAGTGGCTGTACTATTCCCTACTGCAACTTCTTCATATCCTTGTCAACACTTATTTTTATTTTATTTTAGCCACTTTAGTAGGTATGAAGTATGTCATTATGGTCCTGATTTGCATTTCCCTAATGATAAAAATTGAACATCTTTTAAAGTTCTTATTGACCATTTATTTATCTTCTCTGGAGAAATATCTATTCATATTCATGGCCCATTTTTCCTTTGGGTCATTTGTCTTTTATTGTCCTAAGAATTATATTCTGCATAAAACTTCTTTATTAGGTATGATTTGTGAATCTTTTTTTCCAGTCCATGAATTGTATTTCCACTTTTTTGATGATATCCTTTGAAGCACAGTTCAGGTCAGTCTCTCGGTCTTGACCAACTCTTTGCAGCCCCCTAGACATAAGCACACCAGGCTTTGAAGCACAAGTGCTTTTAATTTTAAGTCCAATTTATTTTCTTTTTTAATAAATTTCTTTTGATTGGAGAATAATGACTTTACAATATTGTGATGATTTTTGTAGATGTTCCTTATTAGATTGAAGAAGTTTCCTTTCCTTTGAGTGTTTTAGTCTTGAAAGAGTATTGGAATTTTGTCAAATACTTTTTGTTTCTGTTGGGAAGATCATTTTTTTGTCCTTTATCAATATGGTTTAGTCCATTAATTGATTTTCATATGTTGAACCAACTTTGCATTCTTGGGATAAATTCCACTTAGTCATTGTATATAATCCATTTTATATGTGTTGGATATGTGTTGCTAGTAGTTGAGGATTTGGGGCCAGCTGTTAAAGGCAGAAGCATATATGGAATATTGTTATTCTTACTGCTAACAGTATAGAAAGTAATTGGAAAATTCTAAAATCAACCTCAAGGACATAAGGGCATAGTAGCAATCTGGAGACATTTCTTATGGAGTCGTGATATTAATGACAAATAAGGGCCATAGTAGGCTTCTCTGACCATGGAATTCTCCAGGCAAGAATACTAGAGTGGGTTGCCATTACCTTCTCAAATGACGATATAATGGTATTCTGAATCTGAACCACCAAGGAAGTCCCAGCCGTATCTTCATTTCTCTTGCCTATTGCTGGTTGCTGTTTATGTTACTCTGTTTAACTTGTTGAGGAACTGCCAAATTTCCAAAGTGGCTGTACTATTCCCTACTGCAACTTCTTCATATCCTTGTCAACACTTATTTTTATTTTATTTTAGCCACTTTAGTAGGTATGAAGTATGTCATTATGGTCCTGATTTGCATTTCCCTAATGATAAAAATTGAACATCTTTTAAAGTTCTTATTGACCATTTATTTATCTTCTCTGGAGAAATATCTATTCATATTCATGGCCCATTTTTCCTTTGGGTCATTTGTCTTTTATTGTCCTAAGAATTATATTCTGCATAAAACTTCTTTATTAGGTATGATTTGTGAATCTTTTTTTCCAGTCCATGAATTGTATTTCCACTTTTTTGATGATATCCTTTGAAGCACAGTTCAGGTCAGTCTCTCGGTCTTGACCAACTCTTTGCAGCCCCCTAGACATAAGCACACCAGGCTTTGAAGCACAAGTGCTTTTAATTTTAAGTCCAATTTATTTTCTTTTTTAATAAATTTCTTTTGATTGGAGAATAATGACTTTACAATATTGTGATGATTTTTGTAGATGTTCCTTATTAGATTGAAGAAGTTTCCTTTCCTTTGAGTGTTTTAGTCTTGAAAGAGTATTGGAATTTTGTCAAATACTTTTTGTTTCTGTTGGGAAGATCATTTTTTTGTCCTTTATCAATATGGTTTAGTCCATTAATTGATTTTCATATGTTGAACCAACTTTGCATTCTTGGGATAAATTCCACTTAGTCATTGTATATAATCCATTTTATATGTGTTGGATATGTGTTGCTAGTAGTTGAGGATTTGGGGCCAGCTGTTAAAGGCAGAAGCATATATGGAATATTGTTATTCTTACTGCTAACAGTATAGAAAGTAATTGGAAAAATTCTAAAAATCAACCTCAAGGACATAAGGGCATAGTAGCAATCTGGAGACATTTCTTATGGAGTCGTTGCTGATATTAATGTATCTACTAAGTGATGTATGGTGGTGGTTTAGTCCCTAAATCCTGTCCCACTCTTGTGACCTCATGGACTGTAGCCCATCAGGCTTCTCTGACCATGGAATTCTCCAGGCAAGAATACTAGAGTGGGTTGCCATTACCTTCTCCAAATGACGTATATAATGGTATTCTGAATCTTGAAAAAATGTTGGATTCTAGCTTAGAGTTTCAGTTACTAGGCAAGAGTATAATATATTTTAGGCAATTTCTAGTCTAGAAAGAGAAAATAGAAAAAAAATGGTTTTTCACTGGGGGTACAGGCGAGTTATCTGAAAATTTTACTCAGTTGTGGAGTTTTGTTCAGCAATAAAGAACCATTGTGGTAAGAGATCCTGTATTCCTGACTCCAAGGAGGTTTTTTCCCTAGTCACAGCCTATTCATTGGTAGGGAATGTGACAAAGTATTTATCTCAGACTTAGACTATCCTGGAAGTCTCTGTGAGTGGTGTCATAGTTAGCCATTCCTTACTAGGGGTGGCCGTGGGGAGAGGGGGGTCTGTCCGTGTCTGTGTGGCTTGATTCCTGGGGTCTCTCTCTGCTCATGCTCTGCACCCCTTCCTTTGTATTTGAGCCTGCTGGGTTCAATTCTTGATTCCATCCTCCAATTAACCGTGGCATTTTGAATCACCTTCAAATGGGTCTGTGCAGAATCATTAGTCTTTGAGAATCAATATGAGATTACTGAAGAGCTACACATTCTGCATCTTCAGGGTCTTACTGGCCCACAGAGCAAGAGCATGATGATGTAACGAACATGATCTCTTTATGGTTGTATAGTATTTTAAAAACTAACAGTTCTGTCTGCATTATCTAATTTTGATTCTTATGACAACCTTGACTTCTAAACATTACAGATCCTAGCTATATTCTGTGGGCTTCCCTGATGGTTCAGACAGTAAAGAATCTGCCGGCAATACTGATGACCTGAGTTTAATCCCTGGGATGGGAAGTCTCCCTGGAGCAACCCTCTCCAGTATTCTTGCCTGGAGAATCCCATGGACAGAGGAGCCTGGTGGGCCACAGTCTGTGGGGTCGCAAACTGAGTGACTAACATTTTCACTTTCTATGGATGAAATAGGTTTGGAGAGTTTAAATGCTTAGAATCTCGCGAGTACAGAGTGTTGGTGCTGGGAGATCCTGGGGCTCTTCATCTCTGTTTTCTTTAATTCCCTGCTCCTCTCCAATAGTGGAATTATTTTTCCTCCTTCAATGTCGTTGCTCCATTTTCATAATGAACATCTTCCGTTCCATTCCTACAGTCATTGAATGAATCTGATGGTGATTCCTTTGCTTTTTTCCTATAAATCTTCATGCCCTACCATTTTTCGTTGTGTATATATGGTTTATATATATGGGTTTGGTTTTTTTTTTGCCTCCAGGTCATCATTTATTTTTCATCCATTTTTATTCTTTGGCATGTGTGGGCCTCCCATTACAGTGGTTTCTCTCATTGCAGAGCACTGGCTCTGGGCACATGCGCACCAGAGAGCTGGCTCGTAGTTGGACACACCGGTCTAGCTGTTCCTCGTCATGGGGGATCTTCTCAGGCCAGGGATTGAACTGGTGCCCCTTGCAGTGCAAGGCGGACTCTTTACCCGCTGGACCACCAGGGAAGCCCTAGTTTTTGTTTTTGATCTCAGAATCATTCTGGTATCCATGCACAGGCTTACTTGTCCAGCTCAATTAGAGTTTAATGTAGTGGACCAGACCTTTTTGGGACACTGGCTTGTGTTCATGCGGATTGCTTATTTCCTACTGAAATATCCTACTGAAATATCAGTGTTTCAGTGCAGGGTATGGTGATTCTGGTTCTGATTCTGCCACTCACAAACTATATTGTTCTCTTTGAGCTTCAGTTTTCCCTTCTGTAAAATGAAAGGTTGGATCAAATGACCTTTAAGGCCACTTAAGCTCTGCTCTTGAGTCTGACTTCTCCGTGATTGTATCATGTTCTTTGTTCATTTCCCGTCCTGCTTATCTGGTTGTTTTACAGGTGATGAGTTTATTATCATGGAATGTGAGTGTTGTCAGTGTTTCTCAGCCTCTCACTGTGCCTAGGGCTTCCCTCTTTTCCTTTTCTTTTTTTCTGTAGGAGAAATAACTTGCTGACTAAGTAATAAGCACGCCAGGTAGAAGGGCTGGAAAGTACTGCCTGACCAGAATGCAGGCCCAGCCCCTGTCCCATGCCTGTGTCTGTGATGCAACCAAAGCTTTTAATTGCAGAGCTGATGTTTTCATTCAAGAGCTGATAGTTGGAAGACTAGAACAGACTTTCTTACTGCTTTTTTCTCTTTGCTATGTCATTCAGAGTCCTCATAATAAAGAAAAATGACTAAACCAACCCGTCTAAGTTTTTGCTAATGGAGGCTAAAAGAACCCATGGGCACGTTGCATGGTTCTGTCTTACCCTCTGTGCCTTTTGGAGAATGGCAAGGCATTAGCATAAAGACAAGTCACCACAATTATTTATTTTGCACCCAGCCTCTTAATGTTGAGGAGTAGGAAGGATTCTGCTGTGATCTCTGGCACATTCACCGGCCCCCACTGAGCCCTGATCAATAGTGACACAGTAGCATCAGATGGCCTTCAGATAGTACTTCCTTTTTCACATGGGCTGAGAGAGAGGGAAAGAAGTATAAGTGCCTCATTCCTCTTAGGCTACAAATAAATAAAGACGTGGTGTGCAGCTGCATATCAAGCATTTTGGAAGCTTTTCTGGTGTGTGGGTGTTGGGGGTGGGGTAGGGAGAGAAGAGGGGAGAGGGGAACCTGTTCTGAGGCTTCTCTCCTGTTGCAGGCGGGGGTGAGGACACTGGTAAATGTCCATGGGGCGCCTCTACGTCCCCATGCCCCCACTTGCACACGTTCCCACGTGAAGAACAGAGCAGGCTACACAACTGGGGAGTGGGACACCCCGAGGCAACTTCTCTTCCTCGCCCCCTCCCCCAGAGCGTTTGTTAGAGGGTCATTGACTGAGTGTGTGCCCTGGAATCTGGGCCGCTGCTGCCTCTGCGGTTAATGCTGCATTGTTCAATGCTAAATGAGGCGAGAACTTTCACCCAGGTCACATTCATAATCCCGCTCAGCAGGACGCTCAGCTATGCACTGAGAGCAGTCTCTGCAGGCAAGGAGGAGCTTTCCCCCTGGAGTTGTGGTGCTGGCCTGGAGTGGTGTGTGTGTGCTATGTCACTTCAGTCATGTCTGACTCTTTGCGACCCTATGGCCTTGTAGCCCACCTCTGTCTGCTCCTCTGTCCATGGGACTCTCCAGGCAAGAATACTGGAGTGGGCTGCCACCCTTCTCCAGGGGCTCTTCCCAACCCAGGGATTGAACCGCGTCTCTTATGTCTCCTGCATTGACAGGCGGGTTGGAAGACTAGAACAGACTTTCTTACTGCTTTTTCTCTTTGCTATCACAGAGCCCATGTACTAAACCAACCCGTCTAAGTTTTTGCTAATGGAGGCTAAAAGAACCCATGGGCACGTTGCATGGTTCTGTCTTACCCTCTGTGCCTTTTGGAGAATGGCAAGGCATTAGCATAAAGACAAGTCACCACAATTATTTATTTTGCACCCAGCCTCTTAATGTTGAGGAGTAGGAAGGATTCTGCTGTGATCTCTGGCACATTCACCGGCCCCCACTGAGCCCTGATCAATAGTGACACAGTAGCATCAGATGGCCTTCAGATAGTACTTCCTTTTTCACATGGGCTGAGAGAGAGGGAAAGAAGTATAAGTGCCTCATTCCTCTTAGGCTACAAATAAATAAAGACGTGGTGTGCAGCTGCATATCAAGCATTTTGGAAGCTTTTCTGGTGTGTGGGTGTTGGGGGTGGGGTAGGGAGAGAAGAGGGGAGAGGGGAACCTGTTCTGAGGCTTCTCTCCTGTTGCAGGCGGGGGTGAGGACACTGGTAAATGTCCATGGGGCGCCTCTACGTCCCCATGCCCCCACTTGCACACGTTCCCACGTGAAGAACAGAGCAGGCTACACAACTGGGGAGTGGGACACCCCGAGGCAACTTCTCTTCCTCGCCCCCTCCCCCAGAGCGTTTGTTAGAGGGTCATTGACTGAGTGTGTGCCCTGGAATCTGGGCCCGCTGCTGCCTCTGCAGTTAATGCTGCTTTGTTCAATGCTAAATGAGGCGAGAACTTTCACCCAGGTCACATTCATAATCCCGCTCAGCAGGACGCTCAGCTATGCACTGAGAGCAGTCTCTGCAGGCAAGGAGGAGCTTTCCCCCTGGAGTTGTGGTGCTGGCCTGGAGTGGTGTGTGTGTGCTATGTCACTTCAGTCATGTCTGACTCTTTGCGACCCTATGGCCTTGTAGCCCACCTCTGTCTGCTCCTCTGTCCATGGGACTCTCCAGGCAAGAATACTGGAGTGGGCTGCCACACCCTTCTCCAGGGGCTCTTCCCAACCCAGGGATTGAACCGCGTCTCTTATGTCTCCTGCATTGACAGGCGGGTTCTTTACCACTAGCACCACCTGGGAGAATGGGCTTTTCGATTCCTTGGGCAGCTCACTTAGTCTCTGTGGGCTGCAGTTGTGCACCGTACCCCCTCCCCCTTCCCCATTTAGCAGATGTTTGAGTCTTACTCCACCAGGCTCTGTTCTAAGGGGTGGGAATATGGGAATGCAAGGGCAAGGTTCCAGCCCTCAAAGAACTTCTATTCTACTGGAAAAGGCAGATGAGGCAAACCCCTGAATATGGACCATGTGAACTGCTGGGAAGCATATAGGGTGATGTGAGAAAGAGTAACTTCAGATGGAGTCATCGTGGTGAATATTTACTAAGCACTGGCAGGGTACCCAGCTGTGCTAAATGCTTTTCATATGTTCTTACTTAATCTTTCTTTTGTGACATAACCTTGGACATGATTCCTAACATTCCTTTTGGATTTGAAATTGTCTGCTTCCGTGATTCCAAGTTTTAAGCAGCTATCAGGACAGAGGGTT
Organism: Tragulus kanchil; assembly: GCA_022376925.1. Classification (NCBI taxonomy): domain Eukaryota; kingdom Metazoa; phylum Chordata; class Mammalia; order Artiodactyla; family Tragulidae; genus Tragulus; species Tragulus kanchil. The sequence goes on along the minus strand of JAIOJX010000032.1, from coordinate 66,476,654 downwards.
GGCTAAGGGACTAACTCAGATGGGCCATCCCAGCTGCTGATTTCTAGATGCAAGCAGGGTACCAGATTTCCCAGGTGGCACTAGTGGCAAAGAACTCACCTGCCAGTGCAGGACACATAAGAAACGCAGGTTCAATCCCTAGGCCAGGAAGATCCTCTGGAGAAGGGCATGGCAGCCCACTCCAGTATTCTTGCATGGAGAATTCCCATGGTGGACTACAGTCCATAGCATTGCAAAGCGTTGGACATGACTTAGAAAGACAGGGCATTTTGGGGCAGGCCCTTTCGCTAGCTAAATGAGGCGAGAACTTTCACCCAGGTCACATTCATAATCCCGCTCAGCAGGACGCTCAGCTATGCACTGAGAGCAGTCTCTGCAGGCAAGGAGGAGCTTCCCCTGGAGTTGTGGTGCTGGCCTGGAGTGGTGTGTGTGTGCTATGTCACTTCAGTCATGTCTCTTTTGCATTGGGTTAGCCCACCTCTGTCTGCTCCTCTGTCCATGGGACTCTCCAGGCAAGAATACTGGAGTGGGCTGCCACACCCTTCTCCAGGGGCTCTTCCCAACCCAGGGATTGAACCGTCTCTTATGTCTCCTGCATTGACAGGCGGGTTCTTTACCACTAGCACCACCTGGGAGAATGGGCTTTTCGATTCCTTGGGCAGCTCACTTAGTCTCTGTGGGCTGCAGTTGTGCACCGTACCCCCTCCCCCTTCCCCATTTAGCAGATGTTTGAGTCTTACTCCACCAGGCTCTGTTCTAAGGGGTGGGAATATGGGAATGCAAGGGCAAGGTTCCAGCCCTCAAAGAACTTCTATTCTACTGGAAAAGGCAGATGAGGCAAACCCCTGAATATGGACCATGTGAACTGCTGGGAAGCATATAGGGTGATGTGAGAAAGAGTAACTTCAGATGGAGTCATCGTGGTGAATATTTACTAAGCACTGGCAGGGTACCCAGCTGTGCTAAATGCTTTTCATATGTTCTTACTTAATCTTTCTTTTGTGACATAACCTTGGACATGATTCCTAACATTCCTTTTGGATTTGAAATTGTCTGCTTCCGTGATTCCAAGTTTTAAGCAGCTATCAGGACAGAGGGTTGGCTAAGGGACTAACTCAGATGGGCCATCCCAGCTGCTGATTTCTAGATGCAAGCAGGGTACCAGATTTCCCAGGTGGCACTAGTGGCAAAGAACTCACCTGCCAGTGCAGGACACATAAGAAACGCAGGTTCAATCCCTAGGCCAGGAAGATCCTCTGGAGAAGGGCATGGCAGCCCACTCCAGTATTCTTGCATGGAGAATTCCCATGGTGGACTACAGTCCATAGCATTGCAAAGCGTTGGACATGACTTAGAACACATCGGATTTCCTACTGCTTGTGTACATTTTCAGAGAGAGGGCACAGTGTGGCCAGGGGCACAAAGGATATGAGAAGGTATGCAGGGAATTAAAACCAGGCCAGGTTTGGGACCTAAAGGGAGAGACTTAATAGGAATGCAGGCTGTGGAGAGGGTCCTGGACTGGGAGCCAGGAGCTGTCGAGGGGAAACAAGCCCCTTCTCTGCCACCTGGTAGCTGCTTTAGGCCTCAGTGTTCATCTCTGTGATGGGAAGGGGGGTTCCTCCTCAGCCTCTCATGGTGGTGCTGGAGGCTGGGGCTGTGTAGCAATGAGTGGTTTTCAGAACGCAGTCGTGAGCTGGGACTGCAGAGATGCAGGAACTGTTACATCGTGCCCATTTGTGGGGACGCTGTCCCTTTACCTCAGGAGAAGGTGGCACTGTGCTCTTTCCCTGTGGCCTTGCCTGCACTGACACACGATTCTGGTGTCTTCTACTGAAGAGTGTGGATTTTTGTTTTTTTAGGACAGTTAACGTGGCAGGTCTTAAACCCTAAATCGGCCTCTGCTGAAGGGAGCAGCTGCCACCTCTCCTGACTCCTTGGAGCCTCCTATGCACATGTGCAGCTGTTGGGGGGCAAGCCATCCAAGACCTGAGTGGAATTTATACTCTACTGGGGCTCCTTTTCTGTAAGGGATTTCTGCTCCCCTTTAGGCTCTCTGGTTGTTCATGTCTCTGGCGACCAACTTTCCAGGCCTTCTGAGTGAGCATTTTGGCCTAAGCTCCAGGCAGTCAGTGTTGCACTTGTGGGATTGTGTTGTTGGCAAAACGGTACAAACCAGACCTCACTTAGCGCTGTTTCCTCCCTTCAAGGTTTGGTTCACCACCTATGTCTGCTTACTTTTGGTCTCTCTCCAGTGCCTTCAAAATTATTTTTATTATTTCAATTAATAGACCTGATTTTTTAGCATGATTTTAAGGTTACAGAAAAATTGAGTAGCAAGGACAGAGTTCCCATATACCCTCTCAGCCCTCCTGCCCAGTCTCCTGTCATTAACATCTTGCACTAGTGTGTACATTTGGTACAATCCGTGAGCCAATATTGATAATTATTAGTATTAACTATACCCATAGTTTATATGTATTCATAGTTCTCTCTTTGTACATTCTATGCAGTTATTTATTTATACCTAGTCTAACTTGTCCAAGGCCTAGTCTGAGGACACCAGCTTCTCCAGCATTCTCACAAGCAGAATCATTTGATATATTTATTTTAGATTCATACATAAGCTTTTCTCTGGTCTCAGAAACACTTGACAGGGGCTTCCCTGGTGGTCCAGTGGGTAAGGACACTGCCTTGCAGTGCAAGGGGTACTGGTTCGATCCCTGGCCTGGGAAGATCCCACATGCCGTGGAGCGGCTGGACTGATGTGTCCAATTACCGAGCCAGAGCTCTGGAGCATATGTGCCCAGAGCCGGTGCTCTGCAACGGGAGAGGCCGCTGCACTGGGAGGCCCACAGGAGCCGAAGAACAAAGATGGATAGAAATAAATAAAAATGAAAGATCAATAGAAGTGGCTAAAAAAAAAAAAAACACTTGACAGAAATCTTGTAAATTGAGGGAGCTCCTTGAGGAAGGTAAGGGCAGAAAGTCTAACAAGTCAGTGGGTGGTAATGGTATTAGTGACTGTGTTAAACTGTTATGTCTTGCTGCTTTTGGTGTGATTCACCAGGAACCACTACAGTTTATAACTGTCTTCAGAAGTTAATATCCAGAAAATAGGATGGAAGCAAATAAATGAAGAAGAAAGCGCTGACCCCCCGCCCCACCAAAAAATCAATTTCATGAGGTATTAACCTGGCATCAAGGTTGAGATTTTTCTGGAAATTTATAAAGAATATCTGAAGTGCTTTGGTTCACCCTATTTGCACTTAACTCCTGCTTATCTGGAAGATGAAGCCACAGATAGAACTTACTCATAAATCTCGTATGTTGATTACTTAGTGCTATTTGCATCTTCCTTCTAGATTTTATTATTATTTTTTTCTTTCTAGAGGTTGGGAAAAAGCAGCAGGCCATGATATTTTTAAACTTAAGTGATTGTGTGAACTATCTTCCAGGTCTGTCGGGTCTAAGATTGTGTCTTACACTTCGTCCCAAACGGCACCTCAGGGTGGACTGAAGTTAGTTGCGGTGCTGGTGATGGTTAGGTACAGAGGTACTCTTCCTTGTGGGGTTAGGCATGTACCTAATGGCAGTCATCACTTATCCATGGGTACCCTCGGGTTTGGCCTGAGGAGTAGCATTTTTGACCCCTCCTCTTCTTCCCTGAAATTGTCACTCTGCCTTTTGGTTCATCATTAGTGTGGACATTTAGCTTTTTATCCCTACTTCAGGTTTCCTTTTAGTCTCCTGGAATAAGGTCCAGCTCTGATAGAGACGGGCATCGGCTCCAGACCCTTTCTCAGAAAGGCAGATTTGTGATTGGCTTCCCATGATTGAGAAGGAAGATGAGTGAGTGTGTGTTGTGACTCTAGGTGGGATGTGTGAGGGAGCTTGGAATGACCGTGTGCATGGCCTGTGTGGGGTGTGGGAGATGAGTGTGTGTGGTGAGTCGTGTGTGTGTGTGCCTGGGCCACATGAGGTGTGTGGGCACGTGTACACTGATGTGTGTGTGAAGGTGTGTGGTGAATATGTGCACATGTACCAGCTTGGCTCATGGCGTGAAGGAGGCACAGATAGTGTCCTCTCGTGAGCGCCTTCACATGCAGGATGCTACGCCCAAAGCTCCTCTCTCTGTGTTGCTTCCATCCTCTGTGTATCCCAGGTGTTTTGGGGGTCTCAGCAGCACCCCTTCCTGAGAAGGGGGAGTGGGACCCATCTGGGTATTTGCATTCAGGCCCAGTTGTGGATCTCACTGGGCAGCAGGCCCTCCCCTGGAGTTGTAGGGGTTCCTCGTGGGAGGAGCGTTCAGTCCTCCAGGATCACCTGTAATGGGTCACCTTGCTCGGTCTTGAGGTCTAGGCTCTCATGGGACGGCAGAGGAACACGAGCCTGCAGGTCTGATTGCCAGGTTAGTCGTGACTGTTCGGAGTCCAGGGCAGGAACCCTCAGGCATGCAGCGTTCAGGATTGCCCCTGGGGATGTGCTTTGAAGTTGGGCACTAGAGGTTGGGAAAAAGCAGCAGGCCATGATATTTTTAAACTTAAGTGATTGTGTGAACTATCTTCCAGGTCTGTCGGGTCTAAGATTGTGTCTTACACTTCGTCCCAAACGGCACCTCAGGGTGGACTGAAGTTAGTTGCGGTGCTGGTGATGGTTAGGTACAGAGGTACTCTTCCTTGTGGGGTTAGGCATGTACCTAATGGCAGTCATCACTTATCCATGGGTACCCTCGGGTTTGGCCTGAGGAGTAGCATTTTTGACCCCTCCTCTTCTTCCCTGAAATTGTCACTCTGCCTTTTGGTTCATCATTAGTGTGGACATTTAGCTTTTTATCCCTACTTCAGGTTTCCTTTTAGTCTCCTGGAATAAGGTCCAGCTCTGATAGAGACGGGCATCGGCTCCAGACCCTTTCTCAGAAAGGCAGATTTGTGATTGGCTTCCCATGATTGAGAAGGAAGATGAGTGAGTGTGTGTTGTGACTCTAGGTGGGATGTGTGAGGGAGCTTGGAATGACCGTGTGCATGGCCTGTGTGGGGTGTGGGAGATGAGTGTGTGTGGTGAGTCGTGTGTGTGTGTGCCTGGGCCACATGAGGTGTGTGGGCACGTGTACACTGATGTGTGTGTGAAGGTGTGTGGTGAATATGTGCACATGTACCAGCTTGGCTCATGGCGTGAAGGAGGCACAGATAGTGTCCTCTCGTGAGCGCCTTCACATGCAGGATGCTACGCCCAAAGCTCCTCTCTCTGTGTTGCTTCCATCCTCTGTGTATCCCAGGTGTTTTGGGGGTCTCAGCAGCACCCCTTCCTGAGAAGGGGGAGTGGGACCCATCTGGGTATTTGCATTCAGGCCCAGTTGTGGATCTCACTGGGCAGCAGGCCCTCCCCTGGAGTTGTAGGGGTTCCTCGTAGGAGGAGCGTTCAGTCCTCCAGGATCACCTGTAATGGGTCACCTTGCTCGGTCTTGAGGTCTAGGCTCTCATGGGACGGCAGAGGGAACACGAGCCTGCAGGTCTGATTGCCAGGTTAGTCGTGACTGTTCGGAGTCCAGGGCAGGAACCCTCAGGCATGCAGCGTTCAGGAGGGGGCGTGCGGAAACTGCCTCCAGCTGGGGGATGTGCTTTGAAGTTGGGCACTCACAAACCTGGCCTCATGTCATTCCTTGGTTATGTGGGCAACTGACATGCTGGCAGACCGTGGGGCCCCATGGAGCTCAGAGGAGAGCTACGCCAGCCACACTTAAAGTTGGCAGCACACTTAGATCCTTAGGTCAGGAGGCTTTGTTTACCTGTGGGGGTGAGGCTGTCCATGTCGGGGCCCACACTTCCTACAGGGTGCGGGGAATCAATCTTCAGCCTCTTAGCACAGGCTGTGGATCAGTACTGGGGGAAATCTTTTCCCAGTATTCGGTATATAGTTTTTGCACTGGGGCCAGCGGAGTTCCCAGTTTTAGGAAGAAGTTTCTGTTCGTGTAACCACAGGATGTACGTTTCCTGCGGAGATGACTGCTCTTCCATTAATGCTATCTTTGGTTGCGTAGACTTTTAAATTATCCTGGGTTTTTTTTTTTTCTGGGATATCCTCTGGACTGTTTTATATTTGCTTGTATAAAGGAAAGGCACAGTGGGTCATTGTGGAATAGGAGAGTGCTTAATACATGTGGAACTGTGCTCTTCCTCTTGTTTCATCTTGCTAAGTAATGATATCTAGAAATTACCTATAATTTTGATCCAGCAATCCCATGTGTAGGAATCTAGCCTAAAGGGCTACTTGGATGAGCTTAACCACACCAGTGTGCAGATAAGGAGGTTTGTGGAAGCAATTTTGTAGCCCAAGGCTCCTCGCTCTGTGTTGCTTCCATCCTCTGTGTATCCCAGGTGTTTTGGGGGTCTCAGCAGCACCCCTTCCTGAGAAGGGGGAGTGGGACCCATCTGGGAATTTGCATTCAGGCGCAGGTGTGGATGTCACTGGGGAGCAGGCCCTCCCCTGGAGTTGTAGGGGTTCCTCGAGGAGGAGCGTTCAGTCCTCCAGGATCACCTGTAATGGGTCACCTTGCTCGGTCTTGAGGTCTAGGCTCTCATGGGACGGCAGAGGGAACACGAGCCTGCAGGTCTGATTGCCAGGTTAGTCGTGACTGTTCGGAGTCCAGGGCAGGAACCCTCAGGCATGCAGCGTTCAGGAGGGGGCGTGCGGAAACTGCCTCCAGCTGGGGGATGTGCTTTGAAGTTGGGCACTCACAAACCTGGCCTCATGTCATTCCTTGGTTATGTGGGCAACTGACATGCTGGCAGACCGTGGGGCCCCATGGAGCTCAGAGGAGAGCTACGCCAGCCACACTTAAAGTTGGCAGCACACTTAGATCCTTAGGTCAGGAGGCTTTGTTTACCTGTGGGGGTGAGGCTGTCCATGTCGGGGCCCACACTTCCTACAGGGTGCGGGGAATCAATCTTCAGCCTCTTAGCACAGGCTGTGGATCAGTACTGGGGGAAATCTTTTCCCAGTATTCGGTATATAGTTTTTGCACTGGGGCCAGCGGAGTTCCCAGTTTTAGGAAGAAGTTTCTGTTCGTGTAACCACAGGATGTACGTTTCCTGCGGAGATGACTGCTCTTCCATTAATGCTATCTTTGGTTGCGTAGACTTTTAAATTATCCTGGGTTTTTTTTTTTTCTGGGATATCCTCTGGACTGTTTTATATTTGCTTGTATAAAGGAAAGGCACAGTGGGTCATTGTGGAATAGGAGAGTGCTTAATACATGTGGAACTGTGCTCTTCCTCTTGTTTCATCTTGCTAAGTAATGATATCTAGAAATTACCTATAATTTTGATCCAGCAATCCCATGTGTAGGAATCTAGCCTAAAGGGCTACTTGGATGAGCTTAACCACACCAGTGTGCAGATAAGGAGGTTTGTGGAAGCAATTTTATAAGAATCCCCTGGGGAAGAGTCTGTCTGTAGCGGAATCATCACAAGTAACATGATAGATCTGTATCCACTGGTGGAGAAAGATATCCAAGTTATATTTAAAGTTAAAAAATCGAGTTGCAGAACAATGTAATCTGAACCTTTTCACATAAAAGAAATTCCTCTGTGTCTGTGAATCTATATGTCCATTAATATACAGAAAAGAGATGTATATCAAGCTGTTGACAGTACTCCAAATATATCTGTATTATTTGAATTGTGAATAGCAAAAAAGTTATATACAGTATTAAACAACCAAACACTTGGTTTTCAAAATAGCTTCATTTAATCAGGTTAAATGTTTTAATGCCTAACCAGTTTATTCCTTTTCTCTATTCAGGAAATAACTCAGATGTGTGAGGTCTCTGTAACATTCAGGGCAAACTCAGTGATGTTTCATTAATTAAAAAAGGAGTAGATACTCTTCTTTTTTATCCTTTTAGATTGCTTTAATCTGTGCAGACCAGATATGTGTAAGAGATTTATACCTTATCTCATTTTATCTTTACTGAAATCCCATTTTACAGATGAGGAAGTTGAGACAGAGGTCAAATAGCTTGCCACAAAGATGGTGGGAGATTCTTCATACCCATCTCTTTCAGTTTCAGAAGCCTCCTTGTTTAAACACAGTCTTGGCTGCATCTCTGATTAAAAACAAATGAAAGAGGAGGCAGTTTCTTGTTTTGTCATTTTATAAAGTTGATAATAGTCTCAAGACTATTTTTGGCTCTTTACTTCCTCGTCTGTAGAGTGGGAGGATGAACTTGATAACCTTCAGAGGTCCTTCCAGCTCTCACGTTCTGTGATTAGGACCCTTGCCTCTTCCTTCCCAACGAGTGTCTGCTTCTCTCCCCACAGTACGTCGGAAGTCTGGATGTTCCGAGGCCCAACAGCAGAGTGGAGATCGTGGCTGCCATGCGCCGGATCCGGGTGAGTGGCTGGAGGTGGGGCTGTGTGGACCCGGAACTCAGGTGACCTACGTGCTTAACCCTTTTAGAAAGTGCTGAAGGTGCCAGAATGGATGAGTGCACGCTTGGCTGTCATCTCTGCTATTCTGAGTTAGGTGGCTGATCTTGCTTAAAGGCCAAGGCTGAAATGGACGTGCAATGGTAGGAGGACTGCCGCCCGTGCTGTCTTGTGAACTGCTGCCTCTCGGGCTGAGATGCTTGTTAAGCCTGAGGGTGCGTGGGGTCTGCCAGGGAGTGAGAGACTGGTGAAGTATCTTTTTTATTCAGAGATTTTAGTGCAAAGCTTGAGTAATTGGCTAATACTTGGCTCAAAGCATTTTTTTAAAAGTGAAGCAGTTTTCTGGTACATAAAGAAGATTTACTTGTATTTTTAAGAACAAATACGGGATTTCAACAGAATTTCCTTGGTCAGTTGCTTTAGAGTCTGGACATGACTTTCCTAGAGTCTAAAGGGCCAAAGTTTGGTATTTTAAAAAAAAAACCCCATTTTCAGGGCAAATTTTTTTCAGGAAATAACTCAGATGTGTGAGGTCTCTGTAACATTCAGGGCAAACTCAGTGATGTTTCATTAATTAAAAAAGGAGTAGATACTCTTCTTTTTTATCCTTTTAGATTGCTTTAATCTGTGCAGACCAGATATGTGTAAGAGATTTATACCTTATCTCATTTTATCTTTACTGAAATCCCATTTTACAGATGAGGAAGTTGAGACAGAGGTCAAATAGCTTGCCACAAAGATGGTGGGAGATTCTTCATACCCATCTCTTTCAGTTTCAGAAGCCTCCTTGTTTAAACACAGTCTTGGCTGCATCTCTGATTAAAACAAATGAAAGACGAGGCAGTTTCTTGTGTTGTCATTTTATAAAGTTGATAATAGTCTCAAGACTATTTTTGGCTCTTTACTTCCTCGTCTGTAGAGTGGGAGGATGAACTTGATAACCTTCAGAGGTCCTTCCAGCTCTCACGTTCTGTGATTAGGACCCTTGCCTCTTCCTTCCCAACGAGTGTCTGCTTCTCTCCCCACAGTACGTCGGAAGTCTGGATGTTCCGAGGCCCAACAGCAGAGTGGAGATCGTGGCTGCCATGCGCCGGATCCGGGTGAGTGGCTGGAGGTGGGGCTGTGTGGACCCGGAACTCAGGTGACCTACGTGCTTAACCCTTTTAGAAAGTGCTGAAGGTGCCAGAATGGATGAGTGCACGCTTGGCTGTCATCTCTGCTATTCTGAGTTAGGTGGCTGATCTTGCTTAAAGGCCAAGGCTGAAATGGACGTGCAATGGTAGGAGGACTGCCGCCCGTGCTGTCTTGTGAACTGCTGCCTCTCGGGCTGAGATGCTTGTTAAGCCTGAGGGTGCGTGGGGTCTGCCAGGGAGTGAGAGACTGGTGAAGTATCTTTTTTATTCAGAGATTTTAGTGCAAAGCTTGAGTAATTGGCTAATACTTGGCTCAAAGCATTTTTTTAAAAGTGAAGCAGTTTTCTGGTACATAAAGAAGATTTACTTGTATTTTTAAGAACAAATACGGGATTTCAACAGAATTTCCTTGGTCAGTTGCTTTAGAGTCTGGACATGACTTTCCTAGAGTCTAGGAAAGTTTGGTCAGCTTTCCAACCTGTTGCTTTCAGTCTGTGGTACATGGATCAGGGATGGAATAAAAATTAAGTTTGTCTTCTGATCACTGTGAAGGAACTTCCCTGTATGCTCTTTCATCAAACAGAAGAGATTATATTTGTGCACTTTGAAGCTGAATTTGGGGTTGGTCAAATGAATTGTAATGAATTTTTGGAGAGAATTGGATGTTGGAGGTGGCTGGATTGGTCATCCTGGATGCAGGATGGTTTGAGCTGTTTGTCTTCTAGAAGAATCTCCTCACCTCAGTGGAAAACATCAATGTTGGGAATTTCATTTTGATTTTTGCCAGTTTAACTTTTAGTCAGTTTATCTGAGCAACAGAAACCTCAATTCACTGAACAATTTTGGGAAGAAAATTAGTATGTTTGCTTCTATTTCTTAGGCCGTTCATCAACCTACTGAAATATCTTTTCACTGCTTTGACCCTCCCAGTCCTTTAGCAGTTTTTATTGAGTTGAATTTGTTTAAAGTACTATTAAATATAGCAGAACTGTCTTTCATGGGCATAGGAATGAGTCTCTTTTGCATGAGTTCATTTAATGCTCACAACAAGCTGTGAAGTGGGGATCATGTTACCTTCATTTTCTAGATTAAACGGAGGCTCAGAGAGTCATAGAGGTCTCGAAGTGGTGGGCCTGTGGCCTGAATGCAGTTCTCTACTTGGTTTCGTGAGAATTTGTGAAATGTATTTTCCCGGATAGAAAGTGCTGAAGGTGCAGATGGATGAGTGCACGCTTGGCTGTCATCTCTGCTATTCTGAGTTAGGTGGCTGATCTTGCTTAAAGGCCAAGGCTGAAATGGACGTGCAATGGTAGGAGGACTGCCGCCCGTGCTGTCTTGTGAACTGCTGCCTCTCGGGCTGAGATGCTTGTTAAGCCTGAGGGTGCGTGGGGTCTGCCAGGGAGTGAGAGACTGGTGAAGTATCTTTTTTATTCAGAGATTTTAGTGCAAAGCTTGAGTAATTGGCTAATACTTGGCTCAAAGCATTTTTTTAAAAGTGAAGCAGTTTTCTGGTACATAAGGAAGATTTACTTGTATTTTTAAGAACAAATACGGCATTTCAACAGAATTTCCGTGGTCAGTTGCTGTAGAGTCTGGACATGACTTTCCTAGAGTCTAGGAAAGTTTGGTCAGCTTTCCAACCTGTTGCTTTCAGTCTGTGGGACATGGATCAGGGATGGAATAAAATTAAGTTTGTCTTCTGATCACTGTGAAGGAACTTCCTGTATGCTCTTTCATCAAACAGAAGAGATTATATTTGTGCACTTTGAAGCTGAATTTGGGGTTGGTCAAATGAATTGTAATGAATTTTTGGAGAGAATTGGATGTTGGAGGTGGCTGGATTGGTCATCCTGGATGCAGGATGGTTTGAGCTGTTTGTCTTCTAGAAGAATCTCCTCACCTCAGTGGAAAACATCAATGTTGGGAATTTCATTTTGATTTTTGCCAGTTTAACTTTTAGTCAGTTTATCTGAGCAACAGAAACCTCAATTCACTGAACAATTTTGGGAAGAAAATTAGTATGTTTGCTTCTATTTCTTAGGCCGTTCATCAACCTACTGAAATATCTTTTCACTGCTTTGACCCTCCCAGTCCTTTAGCAGTTTTTATTGAGTTGAATTTGTTTAAAGTACTATTAAATATAGCAGAACTGTCTTTCATGGGCATAGGAATGAGTCTCTTTTGCATGAGTTCATTTAATGCTCACAACAAGCTGTGAAGTGGGGATCATGTTACCTTCATTTTCTAGATTAAACGGAGGCTCAGAGAGTCATAGAGGTCTCGAAGTGGTGGGCCTGTGGCCTGAATGCAGTTCTCTACTTGGTTTCGTGAGAATTTGTGAAATGTATCACCTCTTTGGTGTCAGGCCTACCATTCAGTATTCCCAGACCTCTTCTCTTCCTTCACCTTCCTGCTCAGGTAGAAAGCACCCGAGGCCTCAACTGAGTGTGTCTGGGGTGTTGCCCTTGTGAGGATGGGTTACTGCTCTCACTATGGTTGTCACCTTGGGATTTCAACTAATAAAATTCCTTCTTTTTTTCATATTTGACTAAGACACAGTGACTATGTTGTTTCTAATAGCACTATCATTATTAGAGTAATGAATATTAATAATAGTAACTATCAGTAATAGTGGGCTTCCCTTGTGGCTCAATGGTAAAGAATCCACCTGCAATGCAGGAGACCTGTTTGATCCCTGAGTTGGGAAGATCCCGGGGAGGAGGGCATTGCAACCCACTCCAGTGTTCTTCCCTGGAGAATTCCCATGGACAGAGGAGCTAGGTGGGCTGCAGTTCGTTGGGTTGCAAAAAGTCAGACACGACTGAGTGACTAAGTACATCAGTAATAGTAGCTACTGTTCAGCACTTGCTGTGTGATAGGTGCTTTATTAGGCCTTTTAATATGAAAATATTTTATTTTATTGTTTATTAATTATTTTATGTTATTTATTATTTGTAGATGAAGTGAGCATATCGTTGTTACATTTTTTGTGGATAAAGAAACAGAAGCCTGGAGTAAATATGTTGGGAATTTCATTTTGATTTTTGCCAGTTTAACTTTTAGTCAGTTTATCTGAGCAACAGAAACCTCAATTCACTGAACAATTTTGGGAAGAAAATTAGTATGTTTGCTTCTATTTCTTAGGCCGTTCATCAACCTACTGAAATATCTTTTCACTGCTTTGACCCTCCCAGTCCTTTAGCAGTTTTTATTGAGTTGAATTTGTTTAAAGTACTATTAAATATAGCAGAACTGTCTTTCATGGGCATAGGAATGAGTCTCTTTTGCATGAGTTCATTTAATGCTCACAACAAGCTGTGAAGTGGGGATCATGTTACCTTCATTTTCTAGATTAAACGGAGGCTCAGAGAGTCATAGAGGTCTCGAAGTGGTGGGCCTGTGGCCTGAATGCAGTTCTCTACTTGGTTTCGTGAGAATTTGTGAAATGTATCACCTCTTTGGTGTCAGGCCTACCATTCAGTATTCCCAGACCTCTTCTCTTCCTTCACCTTCCTGCTCAGGTAGAAAGCACCCGAGGCCTCAACTGAGTGTGTCTGGGGTGTTGCCCTTGTGAGGATGGGTTACTGCTCTCACTATGGTTGTCACCTTGGGATTTCAACTAATAAAATTCCTTCTTTTTCATATTTGACTAAGACACAGTGACTATGTTGTTTCTAATAGCACTATCATTATTAGAGTAATGAATATTAATAATAGTAACTATCAGTAATAGTGGGCTTCCCTTGTGGCTCAATGGTAAAGAATCCACCTGCAATGCAGGAGACCTGTTTGATCCCTGAGTTGGGAAGATCCCGGGGAGGAGGGCATTGCAACCCACTCCAGTGTTCTTCCCTGGAGAATTCCCATGGACAGAGGAGCTAGGTGGGCTGCAGTTCGTTGGGTTGCAAAAAGTCAGACACGACTGAGTGACTAAGTACATCAGTAATAGTAGCTACTGTTCAGCACTTGCTGTGTGATAGGTGCTTTATTAGGCCTTTTAATATGAAAATATTTTATTTTATTGTTTATTAATTATTTTATGTTATTTATTATTTGTAGATGAAGTGAGCATATCGTTGTTACATTTTTTGTGGATAAAGAAACAGAAGCCTGGATAATTAATAATTAATTCTAGATCAAGCTAGTGTCAGTAGTTTGAGCTGGGATCCACACCCAGGACTGTGCTGCTGCCTGGTTTGGGTGATGATTCCCACTGGAGAAACCAAAGGTCGGAACATGGAGCTTCACCAGTGAGGAAGTCAGTGGCAGAAATATAACTTTGTAGAAGGAACAGAGGTACAGGATCACATCACCTCAAAGCACAGGCGGGTCAGGGTGTGTGGTGGGGCTGGCCATGCGTAGGATATAGATGGTGGCCCCTTATCTCCCTTTCCCTCATCACCTGACAGTCCTGCTGGCCATATGCCGGCAGCTCTGTTCCCCATGAACTGCTTCCAGTGCTTAATGAGCAGCTCATTAAATTAGAGGGAGGAATGAATTGGCCAGAAAGCTGTTTAGTCTAGTCTGGCCACCAAGAAGAACTCTGGGTGTGTGTTTTGCCCTGAACCCCCCAGTTCACTGCTAGGTCCAGGATGCTGTTTGCTTTTCTTTTCTCCCTTCCAGAGGCTGTTTTGGCTATAATTACAGTTGTCAAGAACTAGGGCATGTGATTTCAGTGTAAAAGACTGTTCCCAACTTTGCCCTTGTCTGTGGAACGGCGCCAGGCTAACGTTGGGCAGGGCATTGCAGAGCTTAATTCCTGGGGGCTCTCGTGGACTCACGAGACACAGGCCTCCAGCTTGGTCTCAAGCAGTGGCTTGTCCTCAGAGAGAAGCAGTTGCTATAAGGACCTTGGTGCCTCATGTCTGTGAAATGGGTCATGCCTTGCCAGGCCCTTTAGATGCCAGGCTCTCTTGACAGGACAGTGGGTGACGAGTGCTGGTTGTCTCCATTTCCCAAAACTATGGGGACTTGGCCAGCCAGAGCTGAGTTGGGGCTCCATGTTTTATTGTCTTATCTAATTAGCTTGTTATGTGTATAGGTGCTTTATTAGGCCTTTTAATATGAAAATATTTTATTTTATTGTTTATTAATTATTTTATGTTATTTATTATTTGTAGATGAAGTGAGCATATCGTTGTTACATTTTTTGTGGATAAAGAAACAGAAGCCTGGATAATTAATAATTAATTCTAGATCAAGCTAGTGTCAGTAGTTTGAGCTGGGATCCACACCCAGGACTGTGCTGCTGCCTGGTTTGGGTGATGATTCCCACTGGAGAAACCAAAGGTCGGAACATGGAGCTTCACCAGTGAGGAAGTCAGTGGCAGAAATATAACTTTGTAGAAGGAACAGAGGTACAGGATCACATCACCTCAAAGCACAGGCGGGTCAGGGTGTGTGGTGGGGCTGGCCATGCGTAGGATATAGATGGTGGCCCCTTATCTCCCTTTCCCTCATCACCTGACAGTCCTGCTGGCCATATGCCGGCAGCTCTGTTCCCCATGAACTGCTTCCAGTGCTTAATGAGCAGCTCATTAAATTAGAGGGAGGAATGAATTGGCCAGAAAGCTGTTTAGTCTGGCCACCAAGAAGAACTCTGGGTGTGTGTTTTGCCCTGAACCCCCCAGTTCACTGCTAGGTCCAGGATGCTGTTTGCTTTTCTTTTCTCCCTTCCAGAGGCTGTTTTGGCTATAATTACAGTTGTCAAGAACTAGGGCATGTGATTTCAGTGTAAAAGACTGTTCCCAACTTTGCCCTTGTCTGTGGAACGGCGCCAGGCTAACGTTGGGCAGGGCATTGCAGAGCTTAATTCCTGGGGGCTCTCGTGGACTCACGAGACACAGGCCTCCAGCTTGGTCTCAAGCAGTGGCTTGTCCTCAGAGAGAAGCAGTTGCTATAAGGACCTTGGTGCCTCATGTCTGTGAAATGGGTCATGCCTTGCCAGGCCCTTTAGATGCCAGGCTCTCTTGACAGGACAGTGGGTGACGCAGTGCTGGTTGTCTCCATTTCCCAGAGGGGGAAGCACTCAGTGAGGGACTTGGCCCGAGGAGGCCAGAGCTGAGTTGGGGCTCCAGTAGCCACATGGATTCCTGCCGTGGCATGTCAGCCGGGTGCATAGAGAATAGCAGGTGTGATGAGACTTTAAGAAATACACAGACATGCAGACAGAGAGAAAGGATGGGAACAGGGGGCTCAAGACCTCTTGGGTCAAGGCCTTGAACACATTCACCGGTTTGCTTTTATTCAGTGCTGAAGCCTACAGGTGTTTACAGGGAATGATAGTAGCATGGGCTGGGAATCACTCACAGCCCTAGTCAATAATCACCCTTCATGACTCTAAAGTCTTCCCAGTGGACAGAGCGCACTACAGCTGCGGGGCAATGGTACCAGCAAGAAGTTAAGGAGTCCGCATAGACCGGCGTTCCAAAGTCCATAGCAGATCTCCCACCTGTTGCTATTCAGTATGACCCCAGCTAACGAGCTCATGTGGATTGAATCAGCTTGTTTTCCTTTTAGGTTTTTCATTTCTAAGATGGTTTTCTCCTGGTTTGGCCAAAGCTGCAAAAACCTTCACTAGTTTGTTACTCCACAGATTCCTGTTTTGCCCTGTGCCACACCTGCAGTGTTGATGTGAGCTAACTAGATGGACTTTTGCTTTGACTGGTGCTTTTCCTCTTTCTCCATTTCTCATTGGTTCTATCACCATTTAGTTTTTCTTTTGAAACTTACATTATCTGTCTTCAGCATCTTTTTCATGTGCTTATTACAAAGTGTTTTCTTTATGGTGTTTAAAAACGTATAACTTATTTACTCATTTAAAGTATTTAATTCAGGGCTTCCCTGGTGGTCCAGTGGATAAGGACACCGCCTTGCAGTGCAAGGGAGGCCGGTTCGATCCCTGGCCTGGGAAGATCCCACGTGCTGCGGAGTGGCTGGACCGATGTTTCCAACTACCGAGCTGGAGCTCTGGAGCGCATGTGCCCACAGCCGATGCTCTGCAGCAACAGAGGCCACTGGGATGGGAGGCCTGCACAAGTCAAAGAACAAAGATGGAAATAAATGAAAGCCCAGTAGAAGTGGCCCAAAAAAACACCTTTAAAAAAAAAGTATTTAATTCAATAGTGTTAAGTATATTTATACTATGTAACAGATCGCTCTGAAATTTTACCTTATAAAACTGAAACTCTATACTCAGTTACACACTAATTCTCCCTCCCTCCTTCCACAGCCCTTGGCCACCACCTTTACATTTTCTGTATGTATAATTAGGCTATTCAGATACCTCATATATATGGAATCATACTATATTACCATTCTGTGCCTGGCTTGTTTCCCCTAGCACAATGTCCATAATGTTCATCAGTGTTGCAGCACACGACAACATGTGCTACAACAACCTTCCTTTTTTTTTTAAGGCTGCATAGTGTTCAGTTGAATGTATATAGCACATTTTCTGTATCCATTTATTGTATGCTTGGGTTTCTTCTGCCTTTTTTGACTAGTGTGAATAATGATTCAGTGAACTTGGATATGCAAATATTTCTTTGAGATTCTATTTTGAATTCCTCTGGGTGTATATTCAGAAGTGAAATTACTGGGTTATATGGGATTTCTTTTTTTAAAACTTTTTGAGGACTCTGTACTGTGATTCATAAAACCCCAGCTAACGAGCTCATGTGGATTGAATCAGCTTGTTTTCCTTTTAGGTTTTTCATTTCTAAGATGGTTTTCTCCTGGTTTGGCCAAAGCTGCAAAAACCTTCACTAGTTTGTTACTCCACAGATTCCTGTTTTGCCCTGTGCCACACCTGCAGTGTTGATGTGAGCTAACTAGATGGACTTTTGCTTTGACTGGTGCTTTTCCTCTTTCTCCATTTCTCATTGGTTCTATCACCATTTAGTTTTTCTTTTGAAACTTACATTATCTGTCTTCAGCATCTTTTTCATGTGCTTATTACAAAGTGTTTTCTTTATGGTGTTTAAAAACGTATAACTTATTTACTCATTTAAAGTATTTAATTCAGGGCTTCCCTGGTGGTCCAGTGGATAAGGACACCGCCTTGCAGTGCAAGGGAGGCCGGTTCGATCCCTGGCCTGGGAAGATCCCACGTGCTGCGGAGTGGCTGGACCGATGTTTCCAACTACCGAGCTGGAGCTCTGGAGCGCATGTGCCCACAGCCGATGCTCTGCAGCAACAGAGGCCACTGGGATGGGAGGCCTGCACAAGTCAAAGAACAAAGATGGAAATAAATGAAAGCCCAGTAGAAGTGGCCCAAAAAAACACCTTTAAAAAAAAAGTATTTAATTCAATAGTGTTAAGTATATTTATACTATGTAACAGATCGCTCTGAAATTTTACCTTATAAAACTGAAACTCTATACTCAGTTACACACTAATTCTCCCTCCCTCCTTCCACAGCCCTTGGCCACCACCTTTACATTTTCTGTATGTATAATTAGGCTATTCAGATACCTCATATATATGGAATCATACTATATTACCATTCTGTGCCTGGCTTGTTTCCCCTAGCACAATGTCCATAATGTTCATCAGTGTTGCAGCACACGACAACATGTGCTACAACAACCTTCCTTTTTTTTTTAAGGCTGCATAGTGTTCAGTTGAATGTATATAGCACATTTTCTGTATCCATTTATTGTATGCTTGGGTTTCTTCTGCCTTTTTTGACTAGTGTGAATAATGATTCAGTGAACTTGGATATGCAAATATTTCTTTGAGATTCTATTTTGAATTCCTCTGGGTGTATATTCAGAAGTGAAATTACTGGGTTATATGGGATTTCTTTTTTTAAAACTTTTTGAGGACTCTGTACTGTGATTCATAATGGTTGCATCATTTTTGATTCCCCCAAAAGTATAATTTTTTTTCTCAGTAATATTTATACCTTCTTGGGTGCTGGCCCTTTAAATAGATGGATTTTCTTTGTTGGGGTGGGAATCACTAAGCACCTGAAGTGTTCCTGGGTGTTTTCCGGGGGTAGGACATGGATTGCCAGGCAGCTTGCTTTCACAGGGGCTCCCTGGCTGAACTACCCTGTGGCATGATGTAGGAGTTCCTTATCTTGTATTTCTGAGGACTAGATCTGAGGTTGTGAATGGTTGTAAGTGCATCCTTAGCACAGGTAGCACGGTATGAGTTGGCACATAAGTGTATGAATTCATTAGCAGCTCTTAGAAGGCCTCCCCTGAAATTAGCACTTTCACCTTCTGCTGTCTAAGGCTCCAAGCAGAACCACTTCTGGCCCTGCCAAGCCCTGCCCTGGTCTGCCAGGATGCCTCTGCTTGGGGAAGCAGGAGAGCCAGCCCTGCTCATCAGGGAAGGATGTTTGCTGCTTCCTTCTGCCCTGTGGCTAATAGTTATTATTCATATGTATCTGTACCTTGTATATTTACAACGTTTACCATTCTTTCACATATACTCTGTCATTTGAGTAGCCTGGAGTGTTCCTACTGTTTGATGAGCAGTGGAGAAACGGAGTAGGGAGGAAAGAAGGAAGGAAGGAAGGGAGCATGTGGCACATGCATGTGCTGTGCTAATGTTTCAGTGTTCTGTTGGGTGCTGATATTCAGCAGTGGACAAGCCAGGCATGTGAATATATTGTTCGTAAATGGATAAGAAGCCAAGAAAGTGTGTAACTGGGTGCTGTCACCCAGTTTGGGGGAGACAGGGAAGGCCTCTGGGTTCCTGAGCTTTGGAGTCAAATTCTGCAGCCAAGTGACCCCAGAAATGAGGATATTGTGGCTTAGGGAGGACTTGCAGCTTCTGGAAGGAGGTGGCTACATCCCATTGTACTGTCTGAACCTCAACTACCCAGCGGAGTGCCTGACCATTAGAGGCACAGCAGTATTTTGTGAATGAATGAGTGACTTAAATGTTTTTCCTCAATAAAATGTTGATTAAACAGTGTATTGTTATTTCAAACACAAAGACTCATAACACAGCATTCATTGTTTGATGTGACCGTGATGGCAGTTTATCAGTTTGTCCATCAGATCTTACAGAGGCCCAAGGTCACACAGGAGGAAGCCCCTGATCTTTGGATGTTCAACCCAGCATGCTTTCACAGCAGAGCAAGGCCAGTGGAAATTCACTGCACGTTTTATGCTTCTTTGTTTTCTTTGGACAGCTTCTAGGAATTTCCATTGATTAACTGGGAGTTGGGGTGGATTTTGGGAAGCTTTAACTGTCAAACTGAGTTGGAATGAACTACAGCTGTGGATAGAGGCAGTTTCCCTTTTCCTTTTTAAAAAATGTAATTGGAGGGTAATTGCTTTACAACATTGTGATGGTTTTATATATCGTAATCGGATAAGCATACTTGTCTACGGCTCCAAGCAGAACCACTTCTGGCCCTGCCAAGCCCTGCCCTGGTCTGCCAGGATGCCTCTGCTTGGGGAAGCAGGAGAGCCAGCCCTGCTCATCAGGGAAGGATGTTTGCTGCTTCCTTCTGCCCTGTGGCTAATAGTTATTATTCATATGTATCTGTACCTTGTATATTTACAACGTTTACCATTCTTTCACATATACTCTGTCATTTGAGTAGCCTGGAGTGTTCCTACTGTTTGATGAGCAGTGGAGAAACGGAGTAGGGAGGAAAGAAGGAAGGAAGGAAGGGAGCATGTGGCACATGCATGTGCTGTGCTAATGTTTCAGTGTTCTGTTGGGTGCTGATATTCAGCAGTGGACAAGCCAGGCATGTGAATATATTGTTCGTAAATGGATAAGAAGCCAAGAAAGTGTGTAACTGGGTGCTGTCACCCAGTTTGGGGGAGACAGGGAAGGCCTCTGGGTTCCTGAGCTTTGGAGTCAAATTCTGCAGCCAAGTGACCCCAGAAATGAGGATATTGTGGCTTAGGGAGGACTTGCAGCTTCTGGAAGGAGGTGGCTACATCCCATTGTACTGTCTGAACCTCAACTACCCAGCGGAGTGCCTGACCATTAGAGGCACAGCAGTATTTTGTGAATGAATGAGTGACTTAAATGTTTTTCCTCAATAAAATGTTGATTAAACAGTGTATTGTTATTTCAAACACAAAGACTCATAACACAGCATTCATTGTTTGATGTGACCGTGATGGCAGTTTATCAGTTTGTCCATCAGATCTTACAGAGGCCCAAGGTCACACAGGAGGAAGCCCCTGATCTTTGGATGTTCAACCCAGCATGCTTTCACAGCAGAGCAAGGCCAGTGGAAATTCACTGCACGTTTTATGCTTCTTTGTTTTCTTTGGACAGCTTCTAGGAATTTCCATTGATTAACTGGGAGTTGGGGTGGATTTTGGGAAGCTTTAACTGTCAAACTGAGTTGGAATGAACTACAGCTGTGGATAGAGGCAGTTTCCCTTTTCCTTTTTAAAAAATGTAATTGGAGGGTAATTGCTTTACAACATTGTGATGGTTTTAGCCATATATCAACGTGAATCGGCCATAAGCATACGTGTCCTCTCTCTCCTGAGCTCCCCTGCCACCTCCCTCCCCAACCCATCCCTCCAGGTTGTCACAGAGCACTGGCTTTGGATGCCTTGTGTCATACAGCAACTCTCATTGGTTATCTATTCTACATCTATTTTACACATGACAGTGTATATGTTTCAGTGCTATTCTCTCAAATCATCTCAACTCTCTCCTTCTCCCACTGAATTCAAAAGTCTGTTCTCTTTGTCTGTGTCTCCTTTTTGTTTGTTTTCTTATTCAGAATTTGCCACTTTCCCCAAGGTTGAGAGAAGCGCCTTTAGCTAGTACCCTTGACACATGAAGAACCTGGTCTGTTCCCTTGTTTGTCTTACTCTTAAGAAATCTTTGGGGCTTCTCTAGTGGGTAAAGAGTCCACCTTGCAGTGCAAGGGGCACTGGTTTGATCCCTGGCGGGGGAAGATCCCCCATGCTGAGGAATGGCTGGACTGGTGTGTCCAACTATGAACCAGTACTCTGGAGTGCATGTGCCCAGAGCTGGTGCTCTGCAATGAGAGAGGCCACTACGATGGAAGGCCCACACATGCCAAAAAATAAAGCTTCATAAAAAGAAAAAAATGATGATTATTTATTAAAAAAAAAAAAGTTTCTCTTTTCTGGTTTCGTTTACTGGTTTCTCTTTTCTGCATTTGTTTACTGTTACTGCTGAAACAAATCACCATGGTCTTACTGGCTTAAAGCAATACAAATTTATTATCTCACAGTTCTAGAGGTCAGAAGTTTGAAATGAGTTTTATGGGACTGTGTTCCTTCTGAAGGGTGTAGGGGATAATCTGTTCCTTGTCTTTTCCAGCTTCTGGAGGCTGCCTGTGCTCCTTGGCTTGTAGCCTCATTGCTGTGAACTCGCTGTCACCACTCCCTTCTTTGACTTTGACCCTCTTACCTCATTCTTTTTTATACGTTTTTTCTCTTTGGGCTCAGTGGATAGAGGCAGTTTCCCCTTTAAAAATGTAATTGGAGGGTAATTGCTTTACAACATTGTGATGGTTTTAGCCATATATCAACGTGAATCGCCATAAGCATACGTGTCCTCTCTCCTGAGCTCCCCTGCCACCTCCCTCCCCAACCCATCCCTCCAGGTTGTCACAGAGCACTGGCTTTGGATGCCTTGTGTCATACAGCAACTCTCATTGGTTATCTATTCTACATCTATTTTACACATGACAGTGTATATGTTTCAGTGCTATTCTCTCAAATCATCTCAACTCTCTCCTTCTCCCACTGAATTCAAAAGTCTGTTCTCTTTGTCTGTGTCTCCTTTTTGTTTGTTTTCTTATTCAGAATTTGCCACTTTCCCCAAGGTTGAGAGAAGCGCCTTTAGCTAGTACCCTTGACACATGAAGAACCTGGTCTGTTCCCTTGTTTGTCTTACTCTTAAGAAATCTTTGGGGCTTCTCTAGTGGGTAAAGAGTCCACCTTGCAGTGCAAGGGGCACTGGTTTGATCCCTGGCGGGGGAAGATCCCCCATGCTGAGGAATGGCTGGACTGGTGTGTCCAACTATGAACCAGTACTCTGGAGTGCATGTGCCCAGAGCTGGTGCTCTGCAATGAGAGAGGCCACTACGATGGAAGGCCCACACATGCCAAAAAATAAAGCTTCATAAAAAGAAAAAAATGATGATTATTTATTAAAAAAAAAAAAGTTTCTCTTTTCTGGTTTCGTTTACTGGTTTCTCTTTTCTGCATTTGTTTACTGTTACTGCTGAAACAAATCACCATGGTCTTACTGGCTTAAAGCAATACAAATTTATTATCTCACAGTTCTAGAGGTCAGAAGTTTGAAATGAGTTTTATGGGACTGTGTTCCTTCTGAAGGGTGTAGGGGATAATCTGTTCCTTGTCTTTTCCAGCTTCTGGAGGCTGCCTGTGCTCCTTGGCTTGTAGCCTCATTGCTGTGAACTCCCTATCACCACACTCCCTTCTTTGACTTTGACCCTCTTACCTCATTCTTTTTTTTATAGGTTTTTTTTTTTTTGGCCACTTCTATTAGGTCTTTCATTTATTTCCATCCATCTTTGTTCTTTGGCCTGTGTGGGCCTCCCATCACAGTGGCCTCTCTCGCTGCAGAGCACTGGCTCTGGGCGCATGCGCTCCAGAGCGCTGACTGGTAATTGGACACACCGGTCCAGCCGTACCATGGCATGTGGGATCTTCCCATGCCAAGGGTTGAACCGGTGCCCCTTGCACTGCAAGGTGGTGTCTTTACCCACTGGACCACCAGGGAAACCCTTACCTCATTCTTATCAAGATCCTTGTGATGATATTGGACTCATAGGATAATCCAGGATAATCTTCCCATCTCACAGTTCTTTTTTTTTTTTAAATTTTGGTCTCTTTTATTGGTTCGTTCGTTCTTTCTTTTCATCCATCTTTATTCTTTGACGTGTGAGGGCCTCCCATTGCAGTGGCCTCTCTTGCTGTAGAGCACCAACTCTGGGCTCATGCGCTCCAGAGCACTGGCTGGTAATTGGACACACTGGGCCAGCCGTACCATGGCATGTGGGATCTTCCCGGGCCAGGGATCAAACCAGTGCCCCTTGCACTGCAAGGTGGACTCTTTACCCACTGGACCACCAGGGAAGCCCCCATCTCACAGTTCTTAAATGACATCTTGAAGTTCTTTTGCCATGTGAAGTAGCACTGTTCAGCCTCCAAACTCTAGCACATGGACAGCTTTGGAGGCCCGTCATTCCACCTACCATACCTGCCTCGTTTATTGTCTACCAAATAGGATACGCTAAGTGGTGGGGGTCAGACCAGTCCAGCAGGCCCTCTAATTCCAGGTCACATGGAATTTTTGCCCGCTGCCTCATACTGAGTTGACCACATGTGCTCCTCTGATCTCTCTGATGACCCAGGCAGGAAGGAAGCTTAAGAGACATTCCCCAGAAACACCGGATGATTATCGTGCTCTTTGTCTGCTCAGTTGCGTCAAACTCTTTGTGACTCCATGGGCTGTAGCCCGTCAGGTTCTTCTGTCCATGGGATTCTCCAGGCAAGAATACTGGAGTGAGGAGCCATTTCCTTCTCCAGGGGATCTTCCTGACCCAGAGATTGTACCTGCATTGGCAAGTGGATTCTTTACCACTGAGTCACTTGGGATCTGCTCTTTGTCTACAGATCCAAAGGTCTGAGAAGATTCCAGCTGGACAACGACAACAAGAGAAAAGGTGATATGATTTCTTTAAAAAAGCCTGTACAACCTAGAACAGTTCACAAAGTTCAGAGAAGTTCTACATGAGCCCACAGTTGGTTTAACACACTGGGGTTGCTGGCATGGAGGTCACTGGTTGAATGTTGAAGGGTGTGATGTAATACTGAAATCAGCTTGCGTACTTTCACCATTGGGTCTGCTGTGTGAAAAGGTGAATTTGGTGGCCAGATATTTAGTATGATTTTTAAGGCATTTGTTCCCAAATATTAATTCCATTCTTCATCATTGCACTTTTTAGCTTCCTCAGGAAGGCAACACTGTGTAATCAAAAGAGTTCTCAGTAAAGAATAATGAGAGTTGAACTTGAGGCCTCTTGACTTGATGTGTAAACTTGGTGAGGTGTCTGACTGCTGTTACTTTCAGTTTTCTTGTTTATAAAGGGCAAAAGATGATATGTGTTGTTCTCTCTAGTTCTATTGTTGAGTCTGGGATAGTACATGCAAAGATACTTTATAAACCAAAAAGGATTATTTATACTCATCATATTTATAACTTCTTCTGGGTTTCAAAGCACTTCATAAATGTAGATAAATACCCCAAGAGATACTGAGTGCTTCATTTAGCTCCTTTTAAAAAAAAATACTTTATTTTATTTTTTTTTTTTTAGAGTCTTGTTGCTTATTGCCACACCTTTACCTGAATCCACCATAGGTATACATATGTCCCCCCACCTCCCAAACCTCCCCTCCATCTCCCTTCCCATCCCACCTCTCCAGGTCCCACCCACTAGTACCCAGGCAGGAAGGAAGCTTAAGAGACATTCCCCAGAAACACCGGATGATTATCGTGCTCTTTGTCTGCTCAGTTCGTCAAACTCTTTGTGACTCCATGGGCTGTAGCCCGTCAGGTTCTTCTGTCCATGGGATTCTCCAGGCAAGAATACTGGAGTGAGGAGCCATTTCCTTCTCCAGGGGATCTTCCTGACCCAGAGATTGTACCTGCATTGGCAAGTGGATTCTTTACCACTGAGTCACTTGGGATCTGCTCTTTGTCTACAGATCCAAAGGTCTGAGAAGATTCCAGCTGGACAACGACAACAAGAGAAAAGGTGATATGATTTCTTTAAAAAAGCCTGTACAACCTAGAACAGTTCACAAAGTTCAGAGAAGTTCTACATGAGCCCACAGTTGGTTTAACACACTGGGGTTGCTGGCATGGAGGTCACTGGTTGAATGTTGAAGGGTGTGATGTAATACTGAAATCAGCTTGCGTACTTTCACCATTGGGTCTGCTGTGTGAAAAGGTGAATTTGGTGGCCAGATATTTAGTATGATTTTTAAGGCATTTGTTCCCAAATATTAATTCCATTCTTCATCATTGCACTTTTTAGCTTCCTCAGGAAGGCAACACTGTGTAATCAAAAGAGTTCTCAGTAAAGAATAATGAGAGTTGAACTTGAGGCCTCTTGACTTGATGTGTAAACTTGGTGAGGTGTCTGACTGCTGTTACTTTCAGTTTTCTTGTTTATAAAGGGCAAAAGATGATATGTGTTGTTCTCTCTAGTTCTATTGTTGAGTCTGGGATAGTACATGCAAAGATACTTTATAAACCAAAAAGGATTATTTATACTCATCATATTTATAACTTCTTCTGGGTTTCAAAGCACTTCATAAATGTAGATAAATACCCCAAGAGATACTGAGTGCTTCATTTAGCTCCTTTTAAAAAAAAATACTTTATTTTATTTTTTTTTTTATAGAGTCTTGTTGCTTATTGCCACACCTTTACCTGAATCCACCATAGGTATACATATGTCCCCCCACCTCCCAAACCTCCCCTCCATCTCCCTTCCCATCCCACCTCTCCAGGTCACCACAGAGCCCCTGTTTGAGATTTCCTAGTACCACAGCATATTCCTCTCTCTCACCCCAGTGTCCATAAGTCTTTTCTCCATGTCTGCCTCTCCATTGCCGCTCTGCATATTCATTTATCAGCACCATCTTTCTAGATTCCATATATATGTGTCAGTATACAGTATTTATCTTTCTCTCTCTGACATACTTCACTCTGTATAGTAAGTTCTAGATTCATCTGCCTCATTAGAACTGATTCAAATGCATTTCTTTTTATGGCTGAGTAATATTCCATTGTATATATGTACCACAGCTTCTTTATCCATTCATCTGTCCATGGACATCTAAGTTGTTTCCATGTTCCAGATATTGTAAATAGTGCTGCAGTGAACAATAGGGTACATGTGTCTCTTTCAATTTTGATTTCCTCAGGGTATATGCCTAGTAGTGGAATTGCTGGGTCATATTGTGGTTCTATTCCTAGTTTTTTGAGGAATCTCCATACTGTCTTCCATAGTGCCTGTATCAGTTTACATTCCTAGTAACAGTGCAAGAGGGTTCCCTTTTCTTTGCACCCTCTCTAGCATTTATTATTTGTAGACTTTTTGATGATGGTCATTCTGACTGGTGGGAGGTGATACTTCATTGCAGTTTTGATTTTCATTTCTCTTAACAATGAGCGATGTTGAGCATCTTTTCATGTGTTTGTTGGCCATCTGTATGTCTTCTTTAGAGAGAGATGTCTGTTTAGGTCTTTTCCCCATTTTTTGATTGGTCTTTTTTTTTTTTTTTTGATGTTGAGTTGTCTGAGTTGCTTGTATATTTTGGAAATTAATTCTTTGTCAGTTGTTTCATTTGCTATTATTTTCTCCCATTCTGAAGGTTGTCTTTTCACCTTGTTTATAGTTTCTTTTGCTGTGCAAAAACTTTCAAGTTTAATTAGGTCCCAGTTGTTTATTTTTGTCTGTATTTCCATTACTCTATGAGTTGGATCATACATCTAGCTCCTTTCAATAGCACCATCTTTACCCGGAGTTCAGCATAAGCCTCACTTCCTTGGAGAGGCTTCCCCTACTAGATCGTTTTGTCCTCTCACATGATCATGTGGCACCACACCTCTCTCTTTTGTAGCACTTGTAAAACTGTATTCCCAGTGTCTGGCAAGGTGCTGGCCTTTGCTCAGTAGACTTTTGTTGAGTGAGAAAATTAATCTTAGTTGATAGCCAAGTGAGTAAAGCACTAATGTAAAACAGATTCATATATGTGTCAGTATACAGTATTTATCTTTCTCTCTCTGACATACTTCACTCTGTATAATAGGTTCTAGATTCATCTACCTCATTAGAACTGACTCAAATGCATCACTTTTATGGCTGAGTAATATTCCATTATATACGTGTACCACTGCTTCTTTATCCATTCATCCTTGATGGACATCTAGGTTGTTTCCATCTTCCAGTTATTGTAAATAGTGCTGCAGTGAACAATGGGGTACATGTGCTATTTTCAATTTTGATTTCCTCAGGGTATATGCCTAGTAGTGGAATTGCTGGGTCATATTGTGGTTCTATTCCTAGTTTTTTGAGGAATCTCCATACTGTCTTCCATAGTGCCTGTATCAGTTTACATTCCTAGTAACAGTGCAAGAGGGTTCCCTTTTCTTTGCACCCTCTCTAGCATTTATTATTTGTAGACTTTTTGATGATGGTCATTCTGACTGGTGGGAGGTGATACTTCATTGCAGTTTTGATTTTCATTTCTCTTAACAATGAGCGATGTTGAGCATCTTTTCATGTGTTTGTTGGCCATCTGTATGTCTTCTTTAGAGAGAGATGTCTGTTTAGGTCTTTTCCCCATTTTTTGATTGGTCTTTTTTTTTTTTTTTTGATGTTGAGTTGTCTGAGTTGCTTGTATATTTTGGAAATTAATTCTTTGTCAGTTGTTTCATTTGCTATTATTTTCTCCCATTCTGAAGGTTGTCTTTTCACCTTGTTTATAGTTTCTTTTGCTGTGCAAAAACTTTCAAGTTTAATTAGGTCCCAGTTGTTTATTTTTGTCTGTATTTCCATTACTCTATGAGTTGGATCATACATCTAGCTCCTTTCAATAGCACCATCTTTACCCGGAGTTCAGCATAAGCCTCACTTCCTTGGAGAGGCTTCCCCTACTAGATCGTTTTGTCCTCTCACATGATCATGTGGCACCACACCTCTCTCTTTTGTAGCACTTGTAAAAACTGTATTCCCAGTGTCTGGCAAGGTGCTGGCCTTTGCTCAGTAGACTTTTGTTGAGTGAGAAAATTAATCTTAGTTGATAGCCAAGTGAGCTAAAGCAGTGAAACCCAACAAAGCTGTACTGAGGAGGTGCTTGGGAGGAGGGAAGCAGCAGTGAAGTCTGACCTGACCTGCTCTGTCACTTACCAAAGACTCCGGTGAGTACAGAGCCAGGCTGGGCTCCAGAGGGGCAGCTGGTATTCTCTTACACTCTCTCCCCTTGGGAGCTTGTTGTAGCGGCTGGAAGGGAAGTCTCAGGTGGGGAAGGGGAGAGGCATATTGTAGGTCTTCAAGTCTGGGGAGAAGATGGCTGTCCTTGTGGCCACAGACCAGATTTATGACTGTTAGAAATCCTGGGAACAGAGCCCTGCAGTAGAAATGTGGTACAGTTGTACAGGGGCTGTGCAACCTGGCCCTGGAGGGGTGTGTGCCTACAGTGTGGTCGCCCGTTGTGGCTCCTCTGTCAGTGGGCTAGATAAACACTTGACCACCCTGAAGACAGCCTTCAAAGCACTCCAGCCTGGGATCAGAGTTTGCTGTTGAACAGTGACCTGATCTCTCAAGAGAGACTGCTCAGGAGTGGTATGGCCTGGTAATAGAATGGGCAGGGGAACCAGGACTTGACCAAGCCCTCTCCTCTCCTGCAGCTCTCTTCCAGTGTTGCCACCTCTTCTAGCAATTATAAACAGACATAAAATGGCCCTGGATGTTCTTAGGAGAAGGTTCAGGGACCGGGGATCACTGGAGCTTTGTGGAGTGGTGGCTGGAGTTGTGAGTGCCATACAGCTGTTCATGTGTTTCCCTCCCCACAGGCATTCGGCCCCTGCATCTGGCCTCTTCATACATTCAGCCACGAAATCCATTTTTGTCTGTATTTCCATTACTCTATGAGTTGGATCATACATCTAGCTCCTTTCAATAGCACCATCTTTACCGGAGTTCAGCATAAGCCTCACTTCCTTGGAGAGGCTTCCCCTACTAGATCGTTTTGTCCTCTCACATGATCATGTGGCACCACACCTCTCTCTTTTGTAGCACTTGTAAAAACTGTATTCCCAGTGTCTGGCAAGGTGCTGGCCTTTGCTCAGTAGACTTTTGTTGAGTGAGAAAATTAATCTTAGTTGATAGCCAAGTGAGCTAAAGCAGTGAAACCCAACAAAGCTGTACTGAGGAGGTGCTTGGGAGGAGGGAAGCAGCAGTGAAGTCTGACCTGACCTGCTCTGTCACTTACCAAAGACTCCGGTGAGTACAGAGCCAGGCTGGGCTCCAGAGGGGCAGCTGGTATTCTCTTACACTCTCTCCCCTTGGGAGCTTGTTGTAGCGGCTGGAAGGGAAGTCTCAGGTGGGGAAGGGGAGAGGCATATTGTAGGTCTTCAAGTCTGGGGAGAAGATGGCTGTCCTTGTGGCCACAGACCAGATTTATGACTGTTAGAAATCCTGGGAACAGAGCCCTGCAGTAGAAATGTGGTACAGTTGTACAGGGGCTGTGCAACCTGGCCCTGGAGGGGTGTGTGCCTACAGTGTGGTCGCCCGTTGTGGCTCCTCTGTCAGTGGGCTAGATAAACACTTGACCACCCTGAAGACAGCCTTCAAAGCACTCCAGCCTGGGATCAGAGTTTGCTGTTGAACAGTGACCTGATCTCTCAAGAGAGACTGCTCAGGAGTGGTATGGCCTGGTAATAGAATGGGCAGGGGAACCAGGACTTGACCAAGCCCTCTCCTCTCCTGCAGCTCTCTTCCAGTGTTGCCACCTCTTCTAGCAATTATAAACAGACATAAAATGGCCCTGGATGTTCTTAGGAGAAGGTTCAGGGACCGGGGATCACTGGAGCTTTGTGGAGTGGTGGCTGGAGTTGTGAGTGCCATACAGCTGTTCATGTGTTTCCCTCCCCACAGGCATTCGGCCCCTGCATCTGGCCTCTTCATACATTCAGCCACGAAATCCATGCTTTACCCCCTTCTGGGAGGCTTTGTCCAGGAAACATTTCAGCCTTTGTGAAACTTTCACCCTCTCAGCGTCTACCCTCAGCATCATTTTTTCTTTTGTCATTGTTTTCCTTCTCTTCCCAGATTCAGAGCTGGCAAGGCTACCTCTGAGCTGCTTAGATTGTAACCCAAGCCTCCCTCTCATTACTTTAGCACGGCCCTGTTAATTTTGCATTGCTGCTGTAACAAATTACTACAAACGTAGTGGCTTAAAACAATGCAAGTTTATTATCTTGTACTTCTGGAGATCAAAATCCGAAATGAGGCTAATATCAAGGAGTTGGCAGGGTTGCTTTCCTCGGAGGCTCTTGGAAGAATCTGTGCCCTTGCTTTTCCGGCTTCTAGAGACTGCCTGAATTCCTTAAGTCCTTGGCCTCTTGCCATCTTCAAAGTCAGCGGTCACATCACTCTGACCTCTGATGCTGCTGCCTCTCCCAACACGTGCAAGACCTTGATCTTTACACTGGCTCTTCCTCCCCCTCCTGATGATCCAGGATGACATCCCTGTCTCAAGATTCTTAATTTAGTCACAGCTGCAGAGTCCCTTTAGCCACGTAAGGTAGCATAGTCACAGGATTTGGAGAGCAAGTCGTGGACCTTATGGTTGTAGGGGGGGGAGGGGGTGGGCAGGCAGTGTGGTGGTGACATTATTCTGAGTATTAGACTGGTAGCAGGGATTAGAAAGATTTCACGCTTTTACTGAGGTGTTGTGGTATTGGCGTCAGGAAGAACTGTTGAACAGTGACCATCTCTCAAGAGAGACTGCTCAGGAGTGGTATGGCCTGGTAATAGAATGGGCAGGGGAACCAGGACTTGACCAAGCCCTCTCCTCTCCTGCAGCTCTCTTCCAGTGTTGCCACCTCTTCTAGCAATTATAAACAGACATAAAATGGCCCTGGATGTTCTTAGGAGAAGGTTCAGGGACCGGGGATCACTGGAGCTTTGTGGAGTGGTGGCTGGAGTTGTGAGTGCCATACAGCTGTTCATGTGTTTCCCTCCCCACAGGCATTCGGCCCCTGCATCTGGCCTCTTCATACATTCAGCCACGAAATCCATGCTTTACCCCCTTCTGGGAGGCTTTGTCCAGGAAACATTTCAGCCTTTGTGAAACTTTCACCCTCTCAGCGTCTACCCTCAGCATCATTTTTTCTTTTGTCATTGTTTTCCTTCTCTTCCCAGATTCAGAGCTGGCAAGGCTACCTCTGAGCTGCTTAGATTGTAACCCAAGCCTCCCTCTCATTACTTTAGCACGGCCCTGTTAATTTTGCATTGCTGCTGTAACAAATTACTACAAACGTAGTGGCTTAAAACAATGCAAGTTTATTATCTTGTACTTCTGGAGATCAAAATCCGAAATGAGGCTAATATCAAGGAGTTGGCAGGGTTGCTTTCCTCGGAGGCTCTTGGAAGAATCTGTGCCCTTGCTTTTCCGGCTTCTAGAGACTGCCTGAATTCCTTAAGTCCTTGGCCTCTTGCCATCTTCAAAGTCAGCGGTCACATCACTCTGACCTCTGATGCTGCTGCCTCTCCCAACACGTGCAAGACCTTGATCTTTACACTGGCTCTTCCTCCCCCTCCTGATGATCCAGGATGACATCCCTGTCTCAAGATTCTTAATTTAGTCACAGCTGCAGAGTCCCTTTAGCCACGTAAGGTAGCATAGTCACAGGATTTGGAGAGCAAGTCGTGGACCTTATGGTTGTAGGGGGGGGAGGGGGTGGGCAGGCAGTGTGGTGGTGACATTATTCTGAGTATTAGACTGGTAGCAGGGATTAGAAAGATTTCACGCTTTTACTGAGGTGTTGTGGTATTGGCGTCAGGAAGAACTAAGTTCACATCCTCTCCCTTCTGTTGACTAGCTGAATGACTTTGGACATGTTTCTTACTCCACCAATCTTTAATCATGAAGTCGGGATATCTTCTTGGCAGATACATGTTTCAGTCTTGTGTGAGTGTGTGCAAAGCACTGTGTAGAGTGCCTAGCCCGTGGATTGTGCACCATAAATAATAATTCCCTTCTCTCCTTTCTAATTAGTGTGCACTGAGCAGGAACAGTGGGATCTGAACGCCATACAAGTTGGCTGTCAGACACACTTAAGCACCGGGTAAATGCTAACTATTAAAGGCATCAGCTTTGTGTGCCAGTTACTTTTTCCCCTTGGTCTGTAGATAAGGTTTTTTCAAAATGACTTCTGCGGTTCTCTTGGCATTTAGGAATGTGGTCTCCAGGGCCTGGATTGCTTTACAAGAGTTTTAAAATTTCATGTTGTCATTTGAGCCAATAACAAAGTAAAATAAGCCTATTCCAGACTTATGGAAGGGCCCTGTTGTGCTCCAGTGCTGCCAACTGATTTTATTGTCTGCAGTTTGGTTTTGCTTTGTGTTGGCACCACATAGTTCTTTTGTAATTGTTGTGTACTGAGGAAGAAGTTCACACTATGTCTATAATGAACTCCTATAAAGTGAAGGACCATTGACGGCACCTGTACCTTGTAGAAGTAGCATTTTGCAGAGATGGGAACTGAGGAAAGTGACAGAGAAATGGAGTTGGTGCCTGGAGTGCAGCCCCGCACCCCAGGATGGCTGTTGGAATTGCTCTTGGCTTGTGTGACTGGTGTTTGTTCTTATTAGTTCTGGTATCTCTTCTGGTTTGTGGACTCCTGTGCTGTGTTGGTTGTCAAAAAAACTGTCACCCAAGTGTGTTGTCTGATGGACTCAATAGAACTTGAATAAACTACTCACAACATATTCCTGTTGTGAGAAGGGATGCAATTTCAGTTAAATAATAAACAGAGTCCCTTTAGCCACGTAAGGTAGCATAGTCACAGGATTTGGTGAGCAAGTCGTGGACCTTATGGTTGTAGCGGGGGGAGGGGGTGGGCAGGCAGTGTGGTGGTGACATTATTCTGAGTATTAGACTGGTAGCAGGGATTAGAAAGATTTCACGCTTTTACTGAGGTGTTGTGGTATTGGCGTCAGGAAGAACTAAGTTCACATCCTCTCCCTTCTGTTGACTAGCTGAATGACTTTGGACATGTTTCTTACTCCACCAATCTTTAATCATGAAGTCGGGATATCTTCTTGGCAGATACATGTTTCAGTCTTGTGTGAGTGTGTGCAAAGCACTGTGTAGAGTGCCTAGCCCGTGGATTGTGCACCATAAATAATAATTCCCTTCTCTCCTTTCTAATTAGTGTGCACTGAGCAGGAACAGTGGGATCTGAACGCCATACAAGTTGGCTGTCAGACACACTTAAGCACCGGGTAAATGCTAACTATTAAAGGCATCAGCTTTGTGTGCCAGTTACTTTTTCCCCTTGGTCTGTAGATAAGGTTTTTTCAAAATGACTTCTGCGGTTCTCTTGGCATTTAGGAATGTGGTCTCCAGGGCCTGGATTGCTTTACAAGAGTTTTAAAATTTCATGTTGTCATTTGAGCCAATAACAAAGTAAAATAAGCCTATTCCAGACTTATGGAAGGGCCCTGTTGTGCTCCAGTGCTGCCAACTGATTTTATTGTCTGCAGTTTGGTTTTGCTTTGTGTTGGCACCACATAGTTCTTTTGTAATTGTTGTGTACTGAGGAAGAAGTTCACACTATGTCTATAATGAACTCCTATAAAGTGAAGGACCATTGACGGCACCTGTACCTTGTAGAAGTAGCATTTTGCAGAGATGGGAACTGAGGAAAGTGACAGAGAAATGGAGTTGGTGCCTGGAGTGCAGCCCCGCACCCCAGGATGGCTGTTGGAATTGCTCTTGGCTTGTGTGACTGGTGTTTGTTCTTATTAGTTCTGGTATCTCTTCTGGTTTGTGGACTCCTGTGCTGTGTTGGTTGTCAAAAAAACTGTCACCCAAGTGTGTTGTCTGATGGACTCAATAGAACTTGAATAAACTACTCACAACATATTCCTGTTGTGAGAAGGGATGCAATTTCAGTTAAATAATAAAATCTTCTCTGACATGAACATTTTTACTTTGAATTTATTGGTTATATAATTTGTGTTTAATTTATAAATTTGTAAATATGTATAAGAAGTTTATATCCAGTTTTATGTCTTACATATTTAGATGATGTATATGATTTGCCAACAGATTTTTTGGTAACAGCTTTATTGAGGCATAGCTCACTTATCATGCAACTCATCCATTTGAAGCATATATTCAGTGGTTTTAGTATTGCACAGCCATCACCATAATCAATTTGAGGACATTTTTGTCACCCTAAGAAGAGACTTTGCTTTTTTTTGCTATCACCTTCCAGTCCCCCCAACACCAGCCCCAGGCAACCACTAGTCTACTTTCTGTCTCTATGATTTGTCTGTTCTTGATGTTTCATATAAATGACAGTTGTATGATACATGGCCTTTTGTGTATGGCTTAACTTAGCATAATGTCTTCAAGGTTTAATTGCATTATGACATGTATCAGTATTTCATTTCTTTTTATTACTGAATGATAGTCCATAGCATGAATATTCCATATATGATTTCTTCATCAAAATTTGCAAAATTTTTTCTTAAAAAGGGTCCTATACTTTATTAATTTTTTGAAAACATTTGATGTGGATTGGGCAGAGTGTTATGGATGGTTATAGTCTTATTCTAGTTCAGTTGCTCAGTCGTGTCCAACTCTTGGTGACCCCATGGACTGCAGCATGTCAGGCTTCCCTGTCTTCACTATCTCTCGGAGTTTGCCCAAACTCATGTTCATTGACTCAGTGATGCCATCCAACCATGTCATCCTCTGTTGGCCCCTTCTCCTCCTGCCTTCAGTCTTCTCCAGCATCAGGATCTTTTCCAGTGAGTCAGCTCTTCACATCAGGTGGCCAAATCTTTAGCTTCCAGCATCATTCCTTCCAATGAATATTCAGGGTTTATTTCCTTTACTGACTTTTGTAAGCAAAGTCAAGTCTCTGCTTTTTAATATGCTGTCTAGGTTTGTTTTCTTAGACAAAGGAAACAAATCATTGCTTAGGTAATCTCGGGCAACTCATTCTCATCAATATAAAGAATAGTGTACTGATAGAAGGACTTAATTTTTTTATCCACTCATTAAAAAGTATAAGGAGCATTGGGTACATATATCTCTTTGAGTTAGTGCTTTCATTTACTTTGGATAAATATTTAGTAGAATTGGTGAATCATGTGCTAGTTCTATTTTTAATTTTTTGAGAAACTGCCGTACTGTTTTCATAATGGCTATGCCAGTTTACATTCCCACCAACAGTGTAGTAGGTTCCTTTTTCTCTACATTCTCACAGTATTATTTACAATATCAAAGATATGGAAGCAGCCTAAGTGCCCATCAACTGATGAATGGTTAAATGTGGTTTATATACATTGCAGTAGAATATTATTATTCAGCCACAAAAAGGAATGAAATCTTACCATTTGTGACAGCCTGGAAGGACTGGAAGCATATTATACTAAGTGAAATAAATTAGGCAGACAAAAGGTACTATTGTTTGATTTTACTTGTACCTGGAACCTAAAAAAACAAAGTAGCGTATGTAACAAAACAGAAACAAACTCACAGATACAGAGAACCAATTAATCTTCGCTAGAGGGAAAGGAGAGGGATGAAATAGGTGGAGGGGATTAAGAGGTACAAACTACTGGGTATATCTTGACTTTATTTTTTTTTTTTTATTTTTTTGGGGGGAGGGCTTGTTGGGGAGGGAGGGGGGTGAGTGGGCCACTTCTATTGGTCTTTCATTTCTCTATTTTCATCCATCTTTGTTCTTTGGCTCCTGTGGGCCTCCCATTGCGGTGGCCTCTGTTGTCACAGAGTGCTGGCTCTGGGCGCATGCGCTCCAGAGCTCTGGCTCAGTAATTGGACACATTGGTCCAGCCGCTCTGCGGCATGTGGAATCCTCCCAGGCCAGGGATCAAACCAGCGCCCCTTGCACTGCAAGGTGGTGTCCTTACCCACTGGACCACCAGGGAAGCCCCTATATCTTGACTCTTAACACTTTGGCTTCTCTGGTTTTTGCTGTACTCTCTTGTCCCCTGAAACTACTGGGTATATATTAGATTGGTACAGAAGTAATTGCAGTTTTGGACTGTGAATTTTAAATCATTAAAACTAGGTTCAAACACATCTTTATTAATCAAAACATGAACCATTATAGTCAACATGATTTTGCCAATGAGAAATGAATTTGTTTTTTCCTGTAGCTTAGAAATCCATGCTTTGGGATTTAGTGAACTCTTGGAAAGCACTTTCTGTCTCCTGCTGGTTGTAGAAGCATTTTCCCTGCAAAATGTTGTTGATATGCTTGAAGAAGTGGTAGTTGGTTGGCCAGAATCAGGTGAATATGGCGTATGAGGCAAAATTTCATAACCCAGTTACTTCAACTTTTGAAACATTGGTTGTGCAACATGTGGTTGAGCTTTGTGTTGACCATTGCCAGCGGCAGGTGTTGCAGTGTTTGGCGTATCCCATTGATTTGCTGAGCATACTTCTCAGATGGAAGGGTTTCACCAGAATACAGAAAGCTGTAGTGAATCAGACCAGCAACAGACCACCAAACAGTGACCATGACCTTTTTTGGGCACAGGTTTGGCTTTGGGAAGTGCTTTGGAACTTCTTCTCTATCCACCCACTTAGCTGGTTGTCACCAGTTGTGATATAATTTGTCACAAGTCATGATCTGATTGAGAAATAGCTCATTGTTGTGTAGAGTAAGAGAAAATGACACTTCAAAACAGTGATATTTTAAATTTTCAGTTAACTCATGAGGCACCCACTTATTAAGCTTTTTCACCCTTCCAATTTGCTTCAAATGCCGAATGACCATAGAATGGTTGACGTTGAGTGCTTTGGCAACTTCTTGTGTGGTTGTAAGAGGATCAGCTTTGATGATCTTTTTAACTGGTCATTGTCAGCTTCCAATGAGCTCCTCATTTTCAAGGCTACCGAGCTCCTCATTTTCAAGGCCAGCTACTGAGCTCCTTATTTTCAAGGCCAGCTACTGAGCTCCTCATTTTCAAGGCTCTTGTCTCCTTTGCAAAACTTCTTGAACCACCACTGCACTGTACGTTTGTTAGCAGTTCCTGGACCAAATGGATTGTTGATGTTGTGAGTTGTCTATGCTTTACGATCCATTCTGAACTAAGTCATTAACAAAAAAACATAAAGCAAGAAATTCTAATTAAAATGATGTATAGCATAACCATATTTATTTAAGAATATATTCCAGTGTCAAATGGCAAAGTTCAATAATGCCAGATTGCAATAATACAGTAAATCACAGGAATGTGATGTACAGAACAGGGAATATGGTCAATATTAGAGGAAGTTTGATGTATAACTTATAAAAATAATAAATCACCAAAAATACTTTGACTTCCTCTTTTGAGGCAATATTGCTTTAGACTCTGGGGATATAGCAGTTTAGAAAACAAAGTTCCTGTCTGTATAGGGCTTATATTCTGGTGGTTCAGATGGAGTTAAAAGAGGAGACAATACATGTAAATTGTTGGCAGAAAAATAAAGCAGGGCATGAGGATAGACAGTGTCAGGAGGGGTAGGTGGTGAAAACTGTATGAATTGTTGGAAAAGGCTTCTAGTTTATGATGACATTTGAATCTCTAGAGATGTGAATGTGAGCTAGAGAGGGAGTAAGCAAGCCATGTGAGTATCTGGAGGAAGCTGCCCGGATAGGGTAGCTCAAAGGCCTGGGGCGAAAATGGGCTTTGCAGGTTCAAGGACTAACAAGCAGCTCAGTATGGCTGGAGACTCGAGTCCAGGTGGGACTGGTAGACTGTTTCCAGGAGTTTTATTGCTAGGAATCACATATTATGTGAATCTGGTTCACTTATTACCTACTGAATGTGTGACAACACATGAGAAAATGCATTTATCTTTCCTTTATCTTTCCCCTGAATCTGCAGCAGATTGAAAAGTCACTCCGCATAAGAAGCTTTGGTTCTACTCCTGGGGTGAGCAAGTTAGGAATGGTTTTAAAACAGGAACAGCGCTACTAAATGCATTGTCTGTACACAGAGAAAGAGCAAGCAAGAATCAGTTGTTTATTAAAGCTAACACACACTTGCTTTTAAAGAAGGTGACTTTATTACAGCCACTTATGCTCAAGAGTAAGAAATAATTGAGCTTCCACATGAGCATTTGAATATTGCCTAGCTCAGCCCACAGTTTCTTGTCCTGACATACTTAATGTTTGGTTGTCTTCTTGAAGGCAATGATGTTTATCCATTGCATCAGGAGGAGATGAAGAACCCCAGTTCATATGGTAATTCTGTATTTAGTTTTCTGAGGAACTTCCATATTGTTCTCCATAGTAGATGTACCAAGCAAAAATGTAGGAGGCTTCCCTTTCTCTACATCCTCTTCACATGTTTTATTTGTAGACTTTTGAGTGATGGCCATTCTGACTCATATGAAGTGGTCCTCATTGTGGGTTTTTTTTTTTTTTTTGCCACTTCTATTGGTCTTTTATTCATCCATTTTCATCCATCTTTGTTCTTTGGCCTGTGTGGGCCTCCGGCTCTGGGCACATGCGCTCTGGAGCTCCAGCTTGATAGTTGGACACATCGGTCCAGCCACTCTGCGGCACGTGGGATCTTCCCAGGCCAGGGATTGAACCAGTGCCCTTTGCACTGCAAGGCACTGACCTTACCTACTGGACCACCAGGGAAGCCCTTCATTGTAGTTTTGATTTGCATTTCTCTAATAATTAGTAATGTCAAGCATCTTTTCATGTGCCTATTGGCTATCTGTATGTTGTCTTAACAGACATTTCTCCAAAACTCTTTTGCCCATTTTTCAGTTGGATTGTTTCTTTTGATGTTGAGTTTTATGAGTTGTTTCTGTGTTTTGAAGATTAAGCATTCTGTATAGTAATCCAGCAGTCCTATGCCTGTGAATCTACCCAGACAAAACTATAATTCAGAAAGATACATGCACCTCTATGTTCATAGCAGCACTATTATCAATTGTCAAAACATGGAAACAACCTAAATGTTCACTGACAGACGAATGGATAAAGGAGAGGCGGTACATATAAACAATGGAATACTACTCAGTCGTAAAAAAGAACAAAATAATGCCATTTGCAGCAACATGGATGAACCTAGAGACCATCATGCTAAGTGAAGGAAGTCAGAGAAAGACCTTATGATGTCACTTATATGTCACATCTAAAATATGGCACATATAAACCAGTCTACAAAACAGAAACAGACTCATAGACACAGAGAACACACCTTGTGATTCCCAAAGTGAGGGTAGACTGCGAATTTGGGACTGGTAGATGCAAACTATTACATTTATAATGAATAAACAAGGTCTTAATGTATGGCACAAGGAACTATAGTGAAGATACTATGATAAGCCAAAATGGAAAAGAATATAAAAAAAGAATGTCTATGTGTGTATAATGGGGTCACTTTGCTGTATAGTAGAGAATGACACCATACTGTAGATCAACTAGAGTTCAATTAAAAAAGTAGACACTATCTCAAAGAAACAGAACCCTGGTTAATTACTGCTACATTCACCTGTCTGTGGGGACCTATTTGTTCATGTTCCTGCCATTAGTAATAGGTTTCACTGAACATCTACTCCTTGTTTTGATAATGTCCGTGCATTTTAAAATAGAATATACATCATGTTTATCATTTTAACCATTTGTAAATATATAGTTCATTGGCATTAAATAATACACAATATTCTGTACCTATTGTCACTATTTGCATCCCAAATCTTAATCATCTCCAATATAAACTCTGTACCCATTAAACGAACGATAACTCCCTTTTTGCTCTCAGCCTCTAGTAATCTCTGTTCTGTCATCTGTCTGATTTTTGTCTGTTCTAGATTCCTCATGTAAGTGGAATCTCAGATAATATCTGTCCTTCTCTGTCTGGCACATTTTCCTTTATATTTTCAAAGAC
Source organism: Tragulus kanchil (assembly GCA_022376925.1). NCBI lineage: Eukaryota > Metazoa > Chordata > Mammalia > Artiodactyla > Tragulidae > Tragulus > Tragulus kanchil. The sequence goes on along the minus strand of JAIOJX010000032.1, from coordinate 66,436,413 downwards.
CACCCATGTTGTAGCATAAATCAACATTTTAGTCCCTTTTTTTGTCTGAATAGTATTATCTGTTATGAGTTTTTACACGCACACATTATATAGGCTCTGGTGTGTGGCTGTATCCTCTGGGACCAAAAGCAATGTATTGCGCATGGAACAAAACATTTGAGCAACAAACACGGAGGACTGAACTGCTGGAGGGAAGCCTCTTTTGTCGCTGCTGAAAGGCCCGATCCCTCCCTTAGGTAGTACCTCATAGTTGTTCGGGTAGGTTTTCATGTCCATTGTCAGCTAATGTCTCCAGTAACTTTTTATAAAGTTAAAAAGTTAAAGCAGATATCTAATCCTGTTTTGCTACAGATAAGGGTCATCAGAGTGAAATGACTTGCTTAAACTAATTATCTTCTTGTCCTTATCTGTGCTGACCAGAGTTGACTATAAACTGTGCTGTGTGCTATGTTACAACGTCAAGCTAAGTTCAAAGTGCTTTACAAATTTTATATTACTTGATTAAACAGTCACGAAACTCATAGACACAGAGAACACACCTTGTGATTCCCAAAGTGAGGGTAGACTGAATTTGGGACTGGTAGATGCAAACTATTACATTTATAATGAATAAACAAGGTCTTAATGTATGGCACAAGGAACTATAGTGAAGATACTATGATAAGCCAAAATGGAAAAGAATATAAAAAAAGAATGTCTATGTGTGTATAATGGGGTCACTTTGCTGTATAGTAGAGAATGACACCATACTGTAGATCAACTAGAGTTCAATTAAAAAAGTAGACACTATCTCAAAGAAACAGAACCCTGGTTAATTACTGCTACATTCACCTGTCTGTGGGGACCTATTTGTTCATGTTCCTGCCATTAGTAATAGGTTTCACTGAACATCTACTCCTTGTTTTGATAATGTCCGTGCATTTTAAAATAGAATATACATCATGTTTATCATTTTAACCATTTGTAAATATATAGTTCATTGGCATTAAATAATACACAATATTCTGTACCTATTGTCACTATTTGCATCCCAAATCTTAATCATCTCCAATATAAACTCTGTACCCATTAAACGAACGATAACTCCCTTTTTGCTCTCAGCCTCTAGTAATCTCTGTTCTGTCATCTGTCTGATTTTTGTCTGTTCTAGATTCCTCATGTAAGTGGAATCTCAGATAATATCTGTCCTTCTCTGTCTGGCACATTTTCCTTTATATTTTCAAAGACCACCCATGTTGTAGCATAAATCAACATTTTAGTCCCTTTTTTTGTCTGAATAGTATTATCTGTTATGAGTTTTTACACGCACACATTATATAGGCTCTGGTGTGTGGCTGTATCCTCTGGGACCAAAAGCAATGTATTGCGCATGGAACAAAACATTTGAGCAACAAACACGGAGGACTGAACTGCTGGAGGGAAGCCTCTTTTGTCGCTGCTGAAAGGCCCGATCCCTCCCTTAGGTAGTACCTCATAGTTGTTCGGGTAGGTTTTCATGTCCATTGTCAGCTAATGTCTCCAGTAACTTTTTATAAAGTTAAAAAGTTAAAGCAGATATCTAATCCTGTTTTGCTACAGATAAGGGTCATCAGAGTGAAATGACTTGCTTAAACTAATTATCTTCTTGTCCTTATCTGTGCTGACCAGAGTTGACTATAAACTGTGCTGTGTGCTATGTTACAACGTCAAGCTAAGTTCAAAGTGCTTTACAAATTTTATATTACTTGATCCTTAACCCAGCTGAGTGTGGTACAGGTATGATGATCATCCCCTCTTATAAATGAGGAAGCTGAGGCAGAGAGATGTAAGATCACAGAACTGGTGAGCAGGGAATCTAGGATTCACTCCTGAGCTTTAATGAAGTACAGTTGTGATATCACAACCATGGTAAGACCCCAGTTTGCTTGCTTTGGGGTCAGAGATCTTACCGGAACGTGCTGACTGTTCCCCACTTTGGCAAGTATTAGTGCAAGCAGCATCATTGTGTCTTCGATTGTGCCACTCTCTGGTCTGGGAACACTGCCAGACAGTGTATAGCACTAAATGTAAATAAGACCATTGGATTTTTTTTCATAAACTTCTTTTTAGATTTTGAAACTCATACATCCTGTGTGACACCCCCCGCATTTGGATATCCCAAAGGCACCTTAAATTCAATATGTCAAAAATAGAATGCATCATTTCCAGAGTCTCTTCTCTTTGCTCGGAACCATTTTCTCTGCAGTTTTTTCTATTAATGTTTCTTTACCTCATTGAAAGACGTCTTACCAGTCCAAGAATGTAAGCAGGAAACCTTTGTCCCCTTAGACTCTTCTCAGTCTGCAGCCTCCACTTTAGTCACCTGTACTGATTTTGCCCCCTAAATATTTCTCTAATGTGTCCCTCCTCATCCCTACCTGGGTGGGGGGCTGCCATTTTACAGAGATTGCCATAGCCCTTCAGATCGTCACTGTGCCCTAGGCCTGTCCCCTCCTGCCCATCTTCCCCACTGCTGCCTGACTCATCTGTCTAAAGGCACATCTGTAGGAACTGGCCTGCTTCAGACCCTGTGGAGACAGGTCCTCACCCACAGGCTGGAGTCTGGCCCAAGGGTATGCGCCGGCCACCTCAGGCCACAGGGACAGTTCTGCTGTTTGTAGAGCCTGCACTTGCCTCTGCCTGGGAGGCTCCCCCCCATCAGTGTGGCCTAAGGACTGTCCCCAGGACTTGGCTGAACCTCTGCATATCCTGCACAAGCCAGTCTGAGCTTTCATTCTTCCCAGAGGCTTTCCCCTCTAGAGACCTCTTGCTCTGCACTCAGACCACACTGTATGTGTCTTTGTTAGGACAGGGACGATGGTGCTCACCATGAGACGCATGGGGTGTAGGTTGATTCTTCTTCCATAAAACAGAAACAATGTCAACCCTGTTGGGCATGCTGTCAGGTCCTAAGTACGTGCCTGGTCTATAACAGACCCTCCAGGAATGTTAGCCTCTCCTCTCTGCATCCTTGCTGCTTGTGTGACTGGAGAGAAACCTTCCCTGGGCACCCTGATGCACGCTTATTTGCTGGAATGTCCTCTTCTGAACTGTTCTGCACTTGGAGGCAGAAGCCCTCTGTTTATTTCTCCATCACACTGCTGTGCACAAGTTAATTTCTCTGACCTCCAGGCTTCCTCTTAGTAAAGGGAGGATCATTTTCCCCAGTTTCCTCATAGCTGTTTTACAAGGGTTCAGTGAGATACCACATGGAAGGCTATGTAAATTGCCAAATGCATTTAGGCCCGGAAGGCAGTGGGATGGGAACCACGCCTTGATCAGGGGTCCTTGCTGATTGAATCTCCAGCCTGGTGTTGCTGGCCTTCGTTGAGTAGGGTGCCTCCACCACCAGGTCTTGGTGGGAAACCTGCCGCCTCTGCCTCTTCATCGGGCACCCGGCCCTTTGGCACTACGTCAGCATGCGGGAGAGGTGGCAGCTGCTGTTCCTAAGTCTTCTGTCACCCTGGAGACGTTTAACCACTGCCTTTTGGGTGGGGGCTGCCATTTACAGAGATTGCCATAGCCCTTCAGATCGTCACTGTGCCCTAGGCCTGTCCTCCTGCCCATCTTCCCCACTGCTGCCTGACTCATCTGTCTAAAGGCACATCTGTAGGAACTGGCCTGCTTCAGACCCTGTGGAGACAGGTCCTCACCCACAGGCTGGAGTCTGGCCCAAGGGTATGCGCCGGCCACCTCAGGCCACAGGGACAGTTCTGCTGTTTGTAGAGCCTGCACTTGCCTCTGCCTGGGAGGCTCCCCCCCATCAGTGTGGCCTAAGGACTGTCCCCAGGACTTGGCTGAACCTCTGCATATCCTGCACAAGCCAGTCTGAGCTTTCATTCTTCCCAGAGGCTTTCCCCTCTAGAGACCTCTTGCTCTGCACTCAGACCACACTGTATGTGTCTTTGTTAGGACAGGGACGATGGTGCTCACCATGAGACGCATGGGGTGTAGGTTGATTCTTCTTCCATAAAACAGAAACAATGTCAACCCTGTTGGGCATGCTGTCAGGTCCTAAGTACGTGCCTGGTCTATAACAGACCCTCCAGGAATGTTAGCCTCTCCTCTCTGCATCCTTGCTGCTTGTGTGACTGGAGAGAAACCTTCCCTGGGCACCCTGATGCACGCTTATTTGCTGGAATGTCCTCTTCTGAACTGTTCTGCACTTGGAGGCAGAAGCCCTCTGTTTATTTCTCCATCACACTGCTGTGCACAAGTTAATTTCTCTGACCTCCAGGCTTCCTCTTAGTAAAGGGAGGATCATTTTCCCCAGTTTCCTCATAGCTGTTTTACAAGGGTTCAGTGAGATACCACATGGAAGGCTATGTAAATTGCCAAATGCATTTAGGCCCGGAAGGCAGTGGGATGGGAACCACGCCTTGATCAGGGGTCCTTGCTGATTGAATCTCCAGCCTGGTGTTGCTGGCCTTCGTTGAGTAGGGTGCCTCCACCACCAGGTCTTGGTGGGAAACCTGCCGCCTCTGCCTCTTCATCGGGCACCCGGCCCTTTGGCACTACGTCAGCATGCGGGAGAGGTGGCAGCTGCTGTTCCTAAGTCTTCTGTCACCCTGGAGAGACGTTTAACCACGTGCGTCGGCTGTGGGAATGATAAATCACTTCTCCACACAGAGCTCTGTCTAACCAGCCCAGTTGGATTCACCCTTGTTAGTGTGAGATTAGCAATTTACCCTGTTTCCTTCAGCATGAGCTGTCTTGAGAAGATTTGGTGTTCTTGGCCGCTGTTAATAGTCTCATCACCCAAGGACTTGTTAACTAGGTGGAGCTCACACCCTGGATTTCCTCTGAAAACAGTCATTCTGAGCTCTTTCTCCTCTCAGAGCTTCTCTCCCGAGTTGCCCAAGCCCTGGGGGCCTTTGCTCCTGTCTTTTTAGAGGCCATGGTGGGGAGAGCATGGACTTGGGACTGGAGAGTCCCTGGCTTGTATCTCTGCTTGGCCAGGCCTTGTGTCCTGGGTAACCTAATTGCCCCTGGCTCCTGGTGGCTATGGGGCTGAGGGAGGTTCTAGGAAGCCCCTCCCTGGGGCAAGTTGGTATCCTCACTTTCCTTTCCCTCTGGCCGGCTTATCCCTTCCCAAAGACATCCCAGGCTCTTTCCTCTCCAGCTTCTCATGAAGGTGGGGCTCCTGCCTTTGCTGAAAGCTCAGGCCCTCTGGGCACCTCTGCTCCCTGACAGCCTGGTACCTTTCTGCAGGGAGGCCTCATTGGGAGCAGTGCTATCCAAGGCAGCTCAGACACAGGCCTCAGCTCGTGTCCTTGTTCACAAATATGTCAGTCATGGCTGCATTTTGTGAACCTAGGTGGGTCTTCATTTACCCAGGAGGATCTGGGAGCGAAGGCAGCTTGAATAGTTCTGGGTATATATGAGTTATTAATATTTTAAAAGTTTGACTGGTATCTCCTCAACTCTTTAAGTCATTTCATGGAAAAGCCAGGAAAGAACAGAGAGGTAATGGGTTCATTTCTTTCAGGTGATACTGGTACCCAAACATCAGGCACAAGAATCAAGTGTAGAATTAAAAAAAAATAAAAACAGTGATAGCAAGGTACCATAAATGTTAGTTGTGTAACAGGTACTGTTGTAAGCATCTGGCCTGTAGTGACTCATTGAATCCTCACAAGTACTTGATGAAGAGGAGAGTCAGTAACTTGCCCAAGGTCATTTGGTCCGTAAATGGCCAGGATCCCGGTTCTAGAACCCAGGCTTTTGACTGCTACGCTGCCTCTCTAAGGCAGATGTCAGTCAACATTGAGTCACCCCGATGGAGATGATCTGCTTGTTGGACATTTCATGGCACCACCGTGGAGTGCAAGCTTGACCTCCCTGTTGGACTTCTCCCTACCCAGAGTCAGCAGTAGTCTTTATTTGCTCCCCTGGTCCTATCCTGTCCCCATGTCTCTGGGGCTGCTGGTTGAATCAGTCTGCTCAGGTGGGACCTTCCACCGCATCCTGTTCCTCCCTTGTCCTCAGCTAGGCTTTGTGACATAAACTGGTACAGCTGCAGAAACAGCTCTGTCAGATAGGGTCACACTACTCAGGGAGAGACGGGTAGCAGGTCCGTCGGGAAAGCTGTCCTCTTACTTGAAGAGCAAAAGCCTAGAAGTCCTTGTGCATCGTCTGAGGCTTGTGGGCATGTGGGTTGGTTTGTCCCTCCCTCCCTTCATTGAAAAAGTAAGATGCAGTCCTGTTGAAGATAATAGATAAGAAGAGGGGCTCCCAGCCTACAAAAACTGTCTTTTCTGGATGGTGTAAAAGCTGCATATTGGACAGGGGGCTTAAGGGCTGTGGCCATGAGGGATTACAGTCATGTCTGGCTAGGTTCAGGGTTAAGCTCCCAAACTAGGTCTGCTTGGGTTGGGTTGTCACCATCTGGTATGCAGCTTACACCTAAAGTTTCTCTCCCACTTGGGGAGGGGGCTGAACTGTCTATAAGCATTGGGCTCTAGGGTCAAAATAAAAAGTTGGCTCTCCTGGCTGGGATTTTTCCAAGAGTGGCAGGAAGCTAACAGCCTAGCAGGATGCCCAGCGCCACTTCCATGGGAGAGTTCTCTTTGGTTGGATGGGCTCCAGGGCACTGGGCTCCTTTTCCTTGCTAATGACCCTATTGAACTGACTTTTCTTCTCAGCACTTGCTGTCTTCTGGTGAACCCTACCTTTCACCCAGTTTTCTCTTTCACAGAAATCCTTTCTTTAAACCAGATTAGATTTCTAGGCTTGCACATCTGGTCTTTGTTTAGCAGGGATGACACTTCATGTGAGTAAGAGTCTGGCTGCCTTTAAACCAAACAGCTTCACCCTGTGGAGGGGCCTGTGGGGAGTCCATAGCCAGATTGTTTATTGAAAGAGATCATAGTGATTTATTCTTTTTTATTTAAATTGGTTTCCAGACACCCCTGCATTTAATTGTATTAAAAGGGCACCCAGCATGTGTGCTGAGTCACTTCAGTCGTGTCTTGACGCTGTGACTCCATGGACTGTAGCCCACCAGGCTCCTCTGTCCACAGGATTCTCCAGGCAAGAATACCGAAGTGGGTTGCCATGTCCTCCTCCAGGGGATCTTCCTGACCCAGGGTTCAAGCCCATGTCTCTTGTTTCTCCTGCATTGGCATGGCTCTTTACCACTGAGCCAGGTGGGAAGCCCTAATGCTGGGTTTCTTACTAGTCTTCAGACATGTGGGGTCCTGTTTGTCCTGTCATCTGCCCTTATGTTCTTCCCTCTCTCTGGAATTCCCTCCCTTTCTTGCCTGGTCGTCTTCTTCAAGGTGCATTTCAAATGAAGATCTATGCCATGAAAACTTTCTGATTTCTCTCAGCTGTAGCATCCCCCTTTGAGCCACCCTGTCTATGTCTCCTCAGGCATTTTGACCTGTGCTGTATTATAATTATTATTAAATTGGACTGTTTGACAGTAGTGACCCTATGCTAGTCACATGTGCCCCCAACAGAACAGAGCAAAACTTGACACCTGGAGCATTAGTTAGCATGGCCTGTAACTGCTTGACTTGGCAGGCTTGTTGTGTGCCAGTCCTAAGCCCTGCATGTATTCAGCTCAGTAATCCTCACAAAACCTGTTAGAGATAGGTGCTGTGTTTAGTCCCATTTTTATAAATAAGATAGCTGAGGTATAGAGAAGCTATGTAATTTGTCTAAGGCCACCTAGTTAGCAAGTGTTAGTGCTAGGGTTCCATATTACTCGGCTTCACCAAAGAAACAGAGCCAGTAGAATCTCTCTGTCTCTCTATTTCTCTATAAACAGAAAGAGATTTATGATGAAGGGTTGCCTCATGCCATTATGGAGACTGAGAAGTTCCATTATCTGCCATCTGCTAGCTGGAGGGCCAGGACAACTGGTGGTATAGTCCAGTCCAACTTGAAGATCTGAGAACCCAGAAGCAAAGGTCTAGTTCCAGGTCTGAGTCCAAAGGCCTAAGAATCAGGAGAGTCAGTGTCTGAGGCAGGAGAAGATGGATATCTCAGCTCAAGCAGAGCATATGTGCCCTTCCTCCACTTTTCTGCTCTGGTTGGACTCACCCCAGGTTGGTTGGTGCTGAGCCACACTGATGAGGCTGATTTCCTCTACTCAGTCTGCCATTTCATATGCTAACCTCTTCTGGAAACAACTTTACAGACACACCCAGAAACCGTGTCTTACCAGCTCTCTGGGCTTCCCTTGTCGTTTAGTTGCTAAGTCATGTCCAACACTTTTGTGACCCCATGAACTGTAGCCCACAGGCTCCCTTGTCCATGAGATTTTCCAGGCAAGAATACTGGAGTGGGTTGCCATTTCCTTCTCCAGGGGCTCTTCCGACCAAGGGATGGAACCTACGTTTCCTGCACTGGCAGACATATTTCTTACTGCTGAGCTCAGCTTCCCTTATAGCCAAGCCAAGTTGACACATACAGTTGACCATCACAGGTTTCCACTCATACTGTCTGCCTTCCTAGTCCAGACTGTCCCTGACTTTGCTTTGTGAACTTTCATAGGAGGTGCCTGTATTATAATTATTATTAAATTGGACTGTTTGACAGTAGTGACCCTATGCTAGTCACATGTGCCCCCAACAGAACAGAGCAAAACTTGACACCTGGAGCATTAGTTAGCATGGCCTGTAACTGCTTGACTTGGCAGGCTTGTTGTGTGCCAGTCCTAAGCCCTGCATGTATTCAGCTCAGTAATCCTCACAAAACCTGTTAGAGATAGGTGCTGTGTTTAGTCCCATTTTTATAAATAAGATAGCTGAGGTATAGAGAAGCTATGTAATTTGTCTAAGGCCACCTAGTTAGCAAGTGTTAGTGCTAGGGTTCCATATTACTCGGCTTCACCAAAGAAACAGAGCCAGTAGAATCTCTCTGTCTCTCTATTTCTCTATAAACAGAAAGAGATTTATGATGAAGGGTTGCCTCATGCCATTATGGAGACTGAGAAGTTCCATTATCTGCCATCTGCTAGCTGGAGGGCCAGGACAACTGGTGGTATAGTCCAGTCCAACTTGAAGATCTGAGAACCCAGAAGCAAAGGTCTAGTTCCAGGTCTGAGTCCAAAGGCCTAAGAATCAGGAGAGTCAGTGTCTGAGGCAGGAGAAGATGGATATCTCAGCTCAAGCAGAGCATATGTGCCCTTCCTCCACTTTTCTGCTCTGGTTGGACTCACCCCAGGTTGGTTGGTGCTGAGCCACACTGATGAGGCTGATTTCCTCTACTCAGTCTGCCATTTCATATGCTAACCTCTTCTGGAAACAACTTTACAGACACACCCAGAAACCGTGTCTTACCAGCTCTCTGGGCTTCCCTTGTCGTTTAGTTGCTAAGTCATGTCCAACACTTTTGTGACCCCATGAACTGTAGCCCACAGGCTCCCTTGTCCATGAGATTTTCCAGGCAAGAATACTGGAGTGGGTTGCCATTTCCTTCTCCAGGGGCTCTTCCGACCAAGGGATGGAACCTACGTTTCCTGCACTGGCAGACATATTTCTTACTGCTGAGCTCAGCTTCCCTTATAGCCAAGCCAAGTTGACACATACAGTTGACCATCACAGGTTTCCACTCATACTGTCTGCCTTCCTAGTCCAGACTGTCCCTGACTTTGCTTTGTGAACTTTCATAGGAGGTGCCTGTTTAATACATGTTTAGTACAAAAAAAAAAAAAAGAAATTGTACTGAAGTCCAGAGGTGTAAGTGAGCAGGAGTAGACTAGTTTAAAATCAAGAAATAGGAAGAAGTAAAATTAGAATCAGCAGGTAGAAAGACTTCCCAGGTGGTGCTAGTGGTAAAAAGCCTACCTGCCAAAGCAGGAAGAGTAAGAGATTTGGGTTCAATCCCTGGGAAGTTCCCCTGAAAGAGGAAAGGGCAACCTACTCCAGTACTCTTAGCTGGGAAATACTATGGACAGAGGAGCCTGGAAGACTATGGTCCATGGGTTTGCAAAGAGTCTGATATGACCAGAGTGACTGAACATTCATGCACTACGAAGAGTAGGAAAGCTTATAATGGAAGGAAAAGAAGAGAGAGGAACATAGAAAGTGGAGCTAATCATGAGGGGAAGCTTGAGACTCATGCTTTTGGAATCAGGTCCACGGGGCACTGGGTGGCAGCACACAGAGGTGGACACGGGGATTGTCAGTTGCTGTACCTGGGTCTTGGCACACATGGCACAATCACCACAAATGCTCTAAGTCTGAGTTAAGCTTTTACCAGAAGGGATAGATGGGCACAGATGCACATACCAAGCTCTCCGAGCCTGTGAAAGTGTTAGTTGCTCAGTCATGTCCAACTTTTTGTGACCCATGGACTGACGCCCACCAGGCTCCTCTGTTCATGGAATTATCCAAGCAAGAATACTGGAGTGGGTAACCATGCCCTCCACCAGGGGATCTTCCCAACCCCGGGATATAACCCAGGTCTCCCGCATCGGAAGAGACTGTTTTCTTGCTTTGTAGAGTAACAAATGACCTTCTTTCACTCTTCCTTTTGTTGGAAAGGGTCCTTCAAGGTGTGATCCTCATAAACTTTTTTTTTTTAAAAACATTTATTTATTTATCTATTTTGACGGGGTGGGGAAGGAGGGGGGTGGGCGGGCCACTTCCACTGGTCTCTCATTTGTCTATTTTCATCCATCTTTGTTCTTTGGCCCATGTGGGCCTCCCATCGTTGTGACATCTGTTGTCGCAGAGCACTGGCTCTGGGCACATGCGCTCCAGAGTTCTGGCTTGGTCATTGGACACATTGGTCCAGCTGCTCTGCGGCACGTGGGATCTTCCCAGGCCAGGGATTGAACTGGCGCCCCTTGCACTGCAAGGCGGTATCCTTACCCACTGGACCACCAGGGAAACCCCTCATCAACTTTTATTCTGCCTGCATCTCTTCGATGAGGCATTGTTTCCCTGTCCCTGCAACTTCCACTTTGGTCTAGGCCCTCATGCCTAACTCGTTGTGGTCTTCTTGCACTGGACTTCTATAGTTAGGTTTTTTTTTTAAATAGTGATTTTCATTTAGTTGGCTGTATCAGGTCTGAGTTGTGGAGCAACAGGCTCAGTATTGATAGTTAAGGCACACAGGCCTTAGTTGCTCCATGGCATGTGGGATTTTATAATAGTTCCCCAACCAGGAATTGAACCGCCACCCCCTGCACTGTAAGGTGGATTCTTAACCACTGGACCACTAGGGAAGTCCCTTTACTTAGTCTTTGTTGCAGCCAAGGTTGTGTCTTAACTGTCCCTACCCCTGAATTCAAAGCCTTCTGATTCTAAGGATCCTACAAGGGAGCTCTTAGGTGATCACCTTTTTAAGGTCTTTCATCAGAATTCTCCAGCCTTTCCCTTTGAAATCATCTCCTTCTACTCACCCCTCAATCTGAGCCCCTACTCTTCCTCTGAGAATTAATTCCATCCCATGACTTCTCTCTTCACCTCTCTTTTTGTGTTTCTGATATGACAATCAGCTGTGTCCATTTCTTCTCCTCTGTAGAGCCTTCCTAGTGCAGTGAAGGCAAGTTGGTGACATTCTTCCACATCACCCTGTTTGGGTGATGCATTTTCTTGCTTTGTAGAGTAACAAATGACCTTCTTTCACTCTTCCTTTTGTTGGAAAGGGTCCTTCAAGGTGTGATCCTCATAAACTTTTTTTTTTTAAAAACATTTATTTATTTATCTATTTTGACGGGGTGGGGAAGGAGGGGGGTGGGCGGGCCACTTCCACTGGTCTCTCATTTGTCTATTTTCATCCATCTTTGTTCTTTGGCCCATGTGGGCCTCCCATCGTTGTGACATCTGTTGTCGCAGAGCACTGGCTCTGGGCACATGCGCTCCAGAGTTCTGGCTTGGTCATTGGACACATTGGTCCAGCTGCTCTGCGGCACGTGGGATCTTCCCAGGCCAGGGATTGAACTGGCGCCCCTTGCACTGCAAGGCGGTATCCTTACCCACTGGACCACCAGGGAAACCCCTCATCAACTTTTATTCTGCCTGCATCTCTTCGATGAGGCATTGTTTCCCTGTCCCTGCAACTTCCACTTTGGTCTAGGCCCTCATGCCTAACTCGTTGTGGTCTTCTTGCACTGGACTTCTATAGTTAGGTTTTTTTTTTAAATAGTGATTTTCATTTAGTTGGCTGTATCAGGTCTGAGTTGTGGAGCAACAGGCTCAGTATTGATAGTTAAGGCACACAGGCCTTAGTTGCTCCATGGCATGTGGGATTTTATAATAGTTCCCCAACCAGGAATTGAACCGCCACCCCCTGCACTGTAAGGTGGATTCTTAACCACTGGACCACTAGGGAAGTCCCTTTACTTAGTCTTTGTTGCAGCCAAGGTTGTGTCTTAACTGTCCCTACCCCTGAATTCAAAGCCTTCTGATTCTAAGGATCCTACAAGGGAGCTCTTAGGTGATCACCTTTTTAAGGTCTTTCATCAGAATTCTCCAGCCTTTCCCTTTGAAATCATCTCCTTCTACTCACCCCTCAATCTGAGCCCCTACTCTTCCTCTGAGAATTAATTCCATCCCATGACTTCTCTCTTCACCTCTCTTTTTGTGTTTCTGATATGACAATCAGCTGTGTCCATTTCTTCTCCTCTGTAGAGCCTTCCTAGTGCAGTGAAGGCAAGTTGGTGACATTCTTCCACATCACCCTGTTTGGGTGATGCATTTTCTTCCTTGTAACCCCTTAATCCTTTATATGGGAAGATGTCATTCCTAAGGTGTCATTCACTAGTCCTTCAGCCAGTGGGTTACTTGATAATGTCATACAGGAAGACACATGCTCAGTGGGAGAAACTTCCTGAAACCTTTCTCAGCCTACCCAGTGTTCTTTACCCAGCACCAGCAAGGCCTCTGTATAAAGCCAAACAGGAACGCAAGTTCAGAATGAACACATGGTAGACTATGGGGGGAGAAAGCCCAAGGGTCCACCAATAAACGGCAGCTAAGGGTCGACTTATGTTGTGCCAGTTCTCAAGAAGGAAGACTAAATCAGTTCTCATACTCCCTGGATAATAGGGTAGCTGTAGCAATAGAAGTATATACATCACGAGATTCTGACTGTCTGAATTTTGAGAAATGTCACAGAGGCTGAGACTTTCCTGTGGTACCTATAAACCCCTGATAGAAGAGAATAACAGTCTCTTGTTTTATTGAAGAATGATATTAGAAACCAAAATCTGGGTGCTGAATGTATGGTGTTGCTACTTGGGTATCTTTGCTTCTAGCCCTCTCTGTTGATAGAGCAAAGAATTGTGTGTGTGTGTGTGTTTGTGTGTGTGTACTAATACTTGTATATGCACATGTTTATCAGTGTATATAACCATCTGTATCTGTATTAAGCTAAATATAAATTCATACTGCATCTCCAAATCTAATCCCGTAGCACATGAATCATTCTAGCCTCCTCCCTTTGCTTATCTGTAATTTCCTACTCCAGCAATGAGAAAACTGGCTCCCGCTATTTGTTTACTTGTTCAATTCCAGTGTTGTGTTTGTCTTTTTTGTTTCATTTTTAAGTTTATGATGTTGTGTTGGCTTCCACTGTACAACAGCATGAATCAGTCACAACGACACACATGCCCTCCCTCTCAAGCCTCACTGCCTCCCCACTCCACCTCTCTAGATCATCACAGAGTGCCAGACTGGTCTCCCTGTATATACATCAATCTCTCACCAGCTATCCATTTTTACATGAGAGTGTACATATGTTGATGCTATGTTCTCCATTTGTCTCATGCTCTCCCTCCCCAACTTCGAGAATTGTTTCCCTTGTGGGAAACATGGCAACTAGTGTACAGTCTTTAATGTGCAGTTCCTTCTGCCTTTAAATGCTGCTCATTTCCAACTATTACTCTGGTTCAGTATACCTCTCTACCTCCTTGAATGAGGTTGTTTCATACATCTGTAATATTACATTTAGATTCTTTTGTCACAATTTGCATTCTATCCTGGAATTTCCCCTTCTCTCTCCTTCTAAATGATTTTCAACAATTTGCATATATTTTAAGGTTTACTCTTGTGCTGTAAAGTTCTCTGGGTTTTTGACACATGCTAAATGTCTTGAGTTTACCTTTACAGTAGCTTACAGAATAATTTCACTACTTTAAATAATCCTTCCATGTTCCACCTGTTCAGTTCTCTCTACTCCCAAATCCTTGGCAACCACTGGTATGGATATTGCCTCTATATCCTTGTCTTCTCCAGGATGCCTTGTGATTGGATCCATACTGGATTCTTTCATTTAGCAGTATGCATTTAGGATTCATCTGTGTCCTTCTGTGGCTGGATAGATCACTTATTTTTGTAGCTGAATAGCAGTTCATAGTCTGGATGTACCACAGTCCTTATCCTTTCATGTCCTTCATTGAGGGTCGTCTTGGTTTCTTCCAGAATTTGGTGATTATGAATAAAGCTTCTATAAACGTTCACAGGCAGTTTTTTTTTTTTTTTTTTGCTTTTAAGTTTTGCAGAGTTTTGTTGTTTATAGATATGTATAATCCCAGATTGGTCACATGTATATCCCTGTCCCCCTCCCGGTCCCCCCTACCCCACCCCTCCAGGCCATCCCAAGCACCCCTGCAGGATCCTCTATTCCCACAGCACAATGACAATAGCTGTCTTTTTCACATATGATGGTATGTTTCCATGTTATTCCCTCTAAGCCTCCCACCCACTGTTCATTCCCCACAATGTCCATATGTCTGTTCGCTATGTCTGTTTTTCCATCGCTTCTCTCATGTGTTATTACCATCTTACTAAATTCCATATATATGTGTTAGTATGCTGTACTTGTCTTTCTCTTTTTGGCTTACTTCACTTTGAATAATAGGTTCTAGATCCATCCACCTCATTAGGACTGATTTTTCTGCATTTCTTTTTACAGACGAGAAGTACTCCATTGCATATATGTACCAGAGCTATCCATTCATTCGTCGATGGACATCTAGGTTGCTTCCATGTTCTAGCTATTGTATAGAGAGCCACATGCAGGTTTTTATGTGGATGTATGTTTCACATCAATTGGCTAAATACCCAGACAGATGTGCCTTATTTGGATACCTTGCTTTCAGCATCTCCCTCCCACTAGTTCCACACTCTGAAAACTGACTGGTACTGGTGCTGAGCCATCTGTATACTGATCAGCTTTTTCCTTTGTTGATAAGGGGTTAGCGTTGCCGCCCATGTTGCTGCAAAATGTTTTTATTTATTTATTTATTTTTTAATCTTTCTTTGTTTGGCTATACGGGGTCTTAGTTGTGGTACATGGATCTTTAGTGGGGGTATGCAAACTCTGAGTTGTGGCATGTGGGATCTAGTTCCCTGACCAGAGTTTGAACCTGGGGCCCCTGAATTGGGAGCTCCAAGTTTTAGCCACTGGACCACCAGGGAAGCCCTGGAAAATGTTTTTAATTGAAAGGTGTTATTGGAGAGTAGAGTGATTATGTCATTGGTGTATCCCTGGAATCAGGGTTTGATTGAGCCTTGAGAATTACTCCAGTGCATTGAATAGGAGCTTAACCTTTCACTGGGCAGTTTGCTACAGTCAGCTACTCACCCTGGGTGACTTGGGAGGGCGGCTGCTCCTTGTGTGGTCCTTTCAGGTCTTTGGTTCAAGTTGGGGTAGCAAGTCTGTTTCACAGGTAGGTGGACTGTGCTCTCTGGTTACTGGCTGGTATTCAGGTCACTGGTGTGAAAAGAACCAGCACTGTGGTCAGTGTAGTCCAGCCTCCCTCCCGGTTTGCCAGACCTCGATTTGCGGGCAGTTGCTGACCTGTGGAAGTCTGAAATTTAGGCATCCCGAGTTCACCTGCTCTTTTAATTTTATTTTTTAAAAAATATTGGCTGATTACCTACCACATTGGAGACATTGTGCTATTTTTTAATATGTTATTTAATCCATCTTACAACCTCATGAGGTAGGGAATGGAGACTGAGGAGGGTTAGCTAACAAGAGACTGAGTTGGTAAGTAACCCCAGCTTTCTTGGTGTTGATACTTTCTCAGGGCATCACGCCGTCTCTGGAGAGAAGCATGGAAAAGGTGGCATCCACCCTGCGGAGAGGGTGGAGCAGAGCCTCTGGTCAGGCTCACCAGGGATGCACATCAGCTCATGAACAGCAGAAGGAAGGGTAGCTCCTGTAAATGGGAGAGACAAAGGCATCATACCCAAGTGCTTTTCATGTCTCTGGATCCTAGGCCTAGTCCAGTCTATTTAGATTTACATTGTTTTCATTCTGGAAATTGTCAGACATGTAAAAAGTGGAGAGCCTAGTAGAGTTGCCCTTAGACTTACCACTCAGGTTCTAGGATTATCAGGATTTTGCAGTTTTTGCCTTCTCTATTCTTTTGTTTTTATTTATGCTTTATTTAGCTTGCTTTTATTTCTATTTTTTTGTCTGGAATATTTCAAAACAGTATTTATGGTAACAGTTTTACCATTGGTTCAGCTCCTTGATCTGTGTGGCATTTCTCCTTCCTTATGAATTTCCTGTTATTATTGATCCTATTATTGTAGATCATGTGGTGGTTGGATATTTTACTTACAAATATTTGTACAGTCCTAATTATATGCCATGCCCTTTTCTAAATTCTTTACAAATATTAACCTGTGTACTCTTTGTTGCTCTATTATGAACTAGGTATTTTTTCTTCTGTAGAGATTTAGAGGGTTTTTTAAGAGATTTTTTTTGGAGATGATGAAAGAGAGGCACAGAAAGGTTGAGTGGCCTGCTGGAGTCATGCAATGGTCTTTCTGGCCTTCAAACTCAGATTGTGTGGTTTCATAGTCTGTGTTCTTAATCGCCATCCTGGAGTAGCGGTTGTTGTGCTCAGTTGTTCAGTCATGTCCAGCTATTTGTGACCCCATGGACTGTAGCCCGCCAGGCTCCTCTGTCCATGGGATTCTCCAGGTGAGAGTAATGGATCAGGTTGTCATTCCGTCCTCCAGGACCAACCCAGGGGTCAAACCTGGGTCTCCTGCATTGGCAGGGGGACTGTTTACTCTATTTAGTAAATAGAGCCACCTGAGAAGACTAGTAATTCAAGTCAATCACTGTCTTCTGTTCCCTAGTACTGCCAAGCTACAGGAAGGAGAGAACTAGCTCTTGGCCTCCAAATGCTCCCTGGAAACCGGTACCAGTAGCACACAAGGGTAAATGTTGTAATAGTTTTGTATAAGATTCAGTGGGAATGTGAAAGATAGGTCATGCAGGACCTCCTAGGGAAGTCAGATCAGCTTCACAAAGGCTCTCAGATCACAAGCCTGGATGAGGTGGAGGGAATTCAGGCAGAGGGGATATCCTGGACCTCAAGGTGAGAATCCAGGGAGGGCTGGAGAGAGATGGATGTGGTGTTGGATATCTCAGGCAATATAGTCATGCAGTCACTGACTTGCCTGCTGAAAAGCTTTGACTCTGTCCTGCTGCTGGTGGGGAGCTATTGATGGATTTCAAGCAAAGAAGAAGCGTGGTGAGGTTTGCACATTAACTAGGCTCTCTCAAGAGGCAGTGAAGAGGGTGGATTCGGAGGAGAGCACAGTTTTACCATTGGTTCAGCTCCTTGATCTGTGTGGCATTTCTCCTTCCTTATGAATTTCCTGTTATTATTGATCCTATTATTGTAGATCATGTGGTGGTTGGATATTTTACTTACAAATATTTGTACAGTCCTAATTATATGCCATGCCCTTTTTAGAATTTTTACACCTAATATTCTTTTTAAATTCTTTACAAATATTAACCTGTGTACTCTTTGTTGCTCTATTATGAACTAGGTATTTTTTCTTCTGTAGAGATTTAGAGGGTTTTTTAAGAGATTTTTTTTGGAGATGATGAAAGAGAGGCACAGAAAGGTTGAGTGGCCTGCTGGAGTCATGCAATGGTCTTTCTGGCCTTCAAACTCAGATTGTGTGGTTTCATAGTCTGTGTTCTTAATCGCCATCCTGGAGTAGCGGTTGTTGTGCTCAGTTGTTCAGTCATGTCCAGCTATTTGTGACCCCATGGACTGTAGCCCGCCAGGCTCCTCTGTCCATGGGATTCTCCAGGTGAGAGTAATGGATCAGGTTGTCATTCCGTCCTCCAGGACCAACCCAGGGGTCAAACCTGGGTCTCCTGCATTGGCAGGGGGACTGTTTACTCTATTTAGTAAATAGAGCCACCTGAGAAGACTAGTAATTCAAGTCAATCACTGTCTTCTGTTCCCTAGTACTGCCAAGCTACAGGAAGGAGAGAACTAGCTCTTGGCCTCCAAATGCTCCCTGGAAACCGGTACCAGTAGCACACAAGGGTAAATGTTGTAATAGTTTTGTATAAGATTCAGTGGGAATGTGAAAGATAGGTCATGCAGGACCTCCTAGGGAAGTCAGATCAGCTTCACAAAGGCTCTCAGATCACAAGCCTGGATGAGGTGGAGGGAATTCAGGCAGAGGGGATATCCTGGACCTCAAGGTGAGAATCCAGGGAGGGCTGGAGAGAGATGGATGTGGTGTTGGATATCTCAGGCAATATAGTCATGCAGTCACTGACTTGCCTGCTGAAAAGCTTTGACTCTGTCCTGCTGCTGGTGGGGAGCTATTGATGGATTTCAAGCAAAGAAGAAGCGTGGTGAGGTTTGCACATTAACTAGGCTCTCTCAAGAGGCAGTGAAGAGGGTGGATTCGGAGGAGAGCACACTGGATGCCTTTTCAACAGTGCTGGCAAGAAATGCTGGGTTCAAACCAGAGCCTTGATTGTGGGAATAAAGAGGATGGATCTGAGCGGCCAGGACTAGGGAGTCCTTGTTATGCAAGTTTTCATCTGGATTTCTGAATTATGAGTTTGCCTAGGAAATCAACAGTGGTCATAATACTGATTTTTCACTAATGAATTGATCTCTTAAAAAAATAGTCCAAGTAGCGAATGCACCCTATGGTGACCCCAGTGCATCTTGTGCTTTTGTAAGCCCCACCATGATGGTCATGTTGTATGACTCTCCCTTAGCAGATTGGAGCCAGAGTGTCTCCTGCAGACTTTGAAGATGGGAGCTGCCATGTGTGGGAGGGGTACTCATGTGGAAAGGAACTGTGGGCAGCTTTCAGGAGCTGAGAGAGACACCTAGCTGACAGCCAGAAGGAAAATGGGGGCCTTACTCCTATAACTTGAGGGAATTGAATTCAGCCAGAAACTGTGTGAGCTTTGAAGGAGACCCCAAGCTCCAGGACAAAACACAGCCTGGTTGGTAGCATGATGCCCTGTGAAACCCTGGGCAGAGGATTCTGGGAAGCAGTGCCTGGACTTCTGACCCAGGAAAACAGGCAGGTGGTAAATATATTGTCTTAAGCTGAGAATTTTGTAGTACTTTGTTGCACAGCAGTGGAACATTAAGTCCCTCATTCGATCTTCATTCTAATGCTTGCATCTGTTCTTGTCCATCCTTGAGGTCTGCCAGCCAGTGTTTGGCTTTCAGATGTGCCAGTACAATGTAAATTCCATGCAAATATATTTCAAAGTGAAATTGCAAAAAGATAGGTCATGCAGGACCTCCTAGGGAAGTCAGCATTCACAAAGGCTCTCAGATCACAAGCCTGGATGAGGTGGAGGGAATTCAGGCAGAGGGGATATCCTGGACCTCAAGGTGAGAATCCAGGGAGGGCTGGAGAGAGATGGATGTGGTGTTGGATATCTCAGGCAATATAGTCATGCAGTCACTGACTTGCCTGCTGAAAAGCTTTGACTCTGTCCTGCTGCTGGTGGGGAGCTATTGATGGATTTCAAGCAAAGAAGAAGCGTGGTGAGGTTTGCACATTAACTAGGCTCTCTCAAGAGGCAGTGAAGAGGGTGGATTCGGAGGAGAGCACACTGGATGCCTTTTCAACAGTGCTGGCAAGAAATGCTGGGTTCAAACCAGAGCCTTGATTGTGGGAATAAAGAGGATGGATCTGAGCGGCCAGGACTAGGGAGTCCTTGTTATGCAAGTTTTCATCTGGATTTCTGAATTATGAGTTTGCCTAGGAAATCAACAGTGGTCATAATACTGATTTTTCACTAATGAATTGATCTCTTAAAAAAATAGTCCAAGTAGCGAATGCACCCTATGGTGACCCCAGTGCATCTTGTGCTTTTGTAAGCCCCACCATGATGGTCATGTTGTATGACTCTCCCTTAGCAGATTGGAGCCAGAGTGTCTCCTGCAGACTTTGAAGATGGGAGCTGCCATGTGTGGGGAGGGGGTACTCATGTGGAAAGGAACTGTGGGCAGCTTTCAGGAGCTGAGAGAGACACCTAGCTGACAGCCAGAAGGAAAATGGGGGCCTTACTCCTATAACTTGAGGGAATTGAATTCAGCCAGAAACTGTGTGAGCTTTGAAGGAGACCCCAAGCTCCAGGACAAAACACAGCCTGGTTGGTAGCATGATGCCCTGTGAAACCCTGGGCAGAGGATTCTGGGAAGCAGTGCCTGGACTTCTGACCCAGGAAAACAGGCAGGTGGTAAATATATTGTCTTAAGCTGAGAATTTTGTAGTACTTTGTTGCACAGCAGTGGAACATTAAGTCCCTCATTCGATCTTCATTCTAATGCTTGCATCTGTTCTTGTCCATCCTTGAGGTCTGCCAGCCAGTGTTTGGCTTTCAGATGTGCCAGTACAATGTAAATTCCATGCAAATATATTTCAAAGTGAAATTGCAAATCTTTCAAAAGGTGTAGGATTATGAAAGTCAGCAAAAGGATCGCTGGAGCCCTACTCAAACCATTCTGCAGACAAATGAGGATGGAGCAGGGTTAGGCCCACTCATAATTGATGAAAAAAAATAACCAGAAAGCTGACAAGAAACTGGTCTCAGAAGGATTTGAATATTTTTGAATATTAAGAAGTTCCTTTGGGAAAATGCAAGACTTCAAAAAATTTTTACAACGATTACCCCTTGTATGGTAGTGTTGTGTGAAAGTCAGAAAAGATGTGAAGAATGTTATGTTGTTGTACAGTTTTGTTGCAATAAGGGGGAAACTACAATAATAGATCAATAAGAATTAATGCAAAATATAATGTAACCTAAATGTTTCACATTTTATTTAATGTTTTACATTTTATAAGCTTATTTGTATGATTATTTTTTTTTTTGCTTTATTTAAAAGGCTTGGTCTGATCTTCTATATTTTTCCACTCTTTGTGAGGGTTGGTTCCCTTTTTCAGGGGCCTTATCTAGTACCAGCTGCCCCTGTGATGTTACTCTGCTGGGCACATGGAACAGGTAGCATAAGCTTCTGCCTCTGATTTTCAGTAGTACTGAGCATTCTCCCCTGTCTTCCAGGAATGCTAAAATCACGAATAAAAGTCTTATTCTATAATTTCTAAAGTAACATTTTTGTACAAATACACACACACACACACACACACACACACACACACACACTCCCTGGTGGCTCAGTGGTTAAGAGTCTGCCTGCAATGCAGGAGACCTGGGTTTGATCCCTGGATTGGGAAGATCCCCTGGAGAAGGGCATGGCAACCCACTCCAGTATTCTTTCTTGGAAAATCCCAAGGACAGAGGAGCCTGGCAGACCACGGTCCACAGGGTTGCAGAGTTAGGCATGACTAAAGTGACTTAGCAGTGTATATCTATCTATCTATCTGTATATATACACATATATGCATGTATATACACACACAGAATATAAAAGCCAATTATAATTGCCAATTATTAATGAGAACTGTATTGGGATTTATGATGAAAAAAGTACAAAACCTTATGCATGCATTGAGGACGGAATGTATGTGCATCCCCCACTTCCCTACTTTGGAATCAGAGTTGAATTCTGTACCTTTGGCTGATACCACCTTTCTCCTCTTCCAGGGGACACTGGGTTCTGAGGATTCCAAGGTGTGCAAGAAGCACATCCTAAAAGGAACTGAACTTAATCTTTAGCTGTTGCCGTGGAGGCAGAAAAGGAAATTCTTTGTCCCTCCTTTTTCCTTCATAGTCGTTTTTCTTAACTTTTAAAATTTATATGTTTATTTGCAAGCTTTAAAATAACACTGGTAATTATGACATCGAGATAGGGTAGTCCTGATGTAATGGCTCTATATCTAGCACCATTTGTTCAACCTCAAGAAACACAGTGAAACTGCATTCTGGCTGGCACCATGCTATGATGAATGTCACTGTGCTTGGTTCTGAGGTGTTGTGACTCCTCCCTTTATTTTTTTATTTGTTTTTATTTTTTTTTGCTTTATTTAAAAGGCTTGGTCTGATCTTCTATATTTTTCCACTCTTTGTGAGGGTTGGTTCCCTTTTTCAGGGGCCTTATCTAGTACCAGCTGCCCCTGTGATGTTACTCTGCTGGGCACATGGAACAGGTAGCATAAGCTTCTGCCTCTGATTTTCAGTAGTACTGAGCATTCTCCCCTGTCTTCCAGGAATGCTAAAATCACGAATAAAAGTCTTATTCTATAATTTCTAAAGTAACATTTTTGTACAAATACACACACACACACACACACACACACACACACACTCCCTGGTGGCTCAGTGGTTAAGAGTCTGCCTGCAATGCAGGAGACCTGGGTTTGATCCCTGGATTGGGAAGATCCCCTGGAGAAGGGCATGGCAACCCACTCCAGTATTCTTTCTTGGAAAATCCCAAGGACAGAGGAGCCTGGCAGACCACGGTCCACAGGGTTGCAGAGTTAGGCATGACTAAAGTGACTTAGCAGTGTATATCTATCTATCTATCTGTATATATACACATATATGCATGTATATACACACACAGAATATAAAAGCCAATTATAATTGCCAATTATTAATGAGAACTGTATTGGGATTTATGATGAAAAAAGTACAAAACCTTATGCATGCATTGAGGACGGAATGTATGTGCATCCCCCACTTCCCTACTTTGGAATCAGAGTTGAATTCTGTACCTTTGGCTGATACCACCTTTCTCCTCTTCCAGGGGACACTGGGTTCTGAGGATTCCAAGGTGTGCAAGAAGCACATCCTAAAAGGAACTGAACTTAATCTTTAGCTGTTGCCGTGGAGGCAGAAAAGGAAATTCTTTGTCCCTCCTTTTTCCTTCATAGTCGTTTTTCTTAACTTTTAAAATTTATATGTTTATTTGCAAGCTTTAAAATAACACTGGTAATTATGACATCGAGATAGGGTAGTCCTGATGTAATGGCTCTATATCTAGCACCATTTGTTCAACCTCAAGAAACACAGTGAAACTGCATTCTGGCTGGCACCATGCTATGATGAATGTCACTGTGCTTGGTTCTGAGGTGTTGTGATCGTCTCCCAGGATGAGTGTTTAAAGCTTGTGAGATGTTTCCACAGAGCACTGAGTTATTTTTAAATAATAACGTCTGTGTTTTTGGATGTAAAGCCTGATTCACATTTATTATATAAAAGTTTTTAGATAAATGAGGGGAAAAAGAAGACAATTTGCCAGGAGTCCTACTGGGCAGAAATAGACACTGTAAAAACCAGTTGGTGTCTCTTTCCTAGATTGTAATTTTAGCAAAAATGGAATCTGTTTAACAAGAATGAGATCTTGTAAAAGGTTTTGTAGTTTTTTCACTTAATATTTTATAAGATTGATGTCTCTGAGTAATACTGAAGAGCATCATTTCTTTAAAAAAAATAAGAAATGAGGAAATTTACTGTATGTGTAATTAATTTGCATTAACAAAAACTCTGTTAGGGGCTTCCCCTGGTGGTCCAGTGGGTAAGGACACCGCCTTGCAGTGCAAGGGGCGCCGGTTCGATCCCTGACCTGGGAAGATCCCACGTGCCGCGGAGTGGCTGGACTGATGTGTCCAATCACCGAGCCGGAGCTCTGGAGTGCATGTGCCCAGAGCCAGTGCTCTGCAACTACAGAGGCCACCGCAATGGGAGGCCCACAGGAGCCGAAGAACAAAGATGGATGAAAATAGAGAAATGAAAGACCAATAGAAGTGGCCCGCCGGGTCCCCTCCCTCTCCAACCCGACCCCCGCCCAAAAATAAATAAATAAATAAATCTTTAAAAAAAAAACAAAAACAAAAAAACTCTGTTAAAAGAATCATCGGGCAGGAGCAATGCAATTTAAAATAAAAACTCAGATCTGTAGAAAGAAATGACATAAAATAAGTACAAATTCTCTTATTTTCTTAATTTTGGGCTCTATAGCAGCATCATTATTAATGGCTGTATATATTCACATTGTAATAAATGGATATGCTGTTAGTTATTTAGCCAGGCCCTCATTGTTTGACGTTTTATTTTGTTACTAGCCTCATAACTCTTGTCAGCATTCTTGTAGCTATGTCTTTGAATACCTTCAACAGTATTCCGTTAGGATAAATTACTAAATGGAATTGTTGCATTGAATGGTATGTAGTTTCTAAGACTTTAAGTACACACGTTGCCAAATTGCATCCCTCCTCCCAAATATGGTGCCCTTTGAGTATAAGAGTGCGCTGGGTTCTCTGTTGCTGTCTTTGCTGTCCAGAGGCGTGTTGTAGACATGCAAAGCTAGTTGAAGACCATATACTATGGGATGGAAATACAGGCCACTCATGGTGAGCTGGAATCTGATTCAGAATGGCCTTGCAGATGAAGTAGACATCCAGAGCCCATGACCAGTTAGTTGCCTGCTGCCCTGTTGTTGAATTTCCCTGTGTCTGAGATGACATGTGATGTGCAGCACAGAAACCAGGCTGTGCCCCTTCCTGATTCAGCTATACTCATGTAGCCATATAGAAATCAGAAACAAGACAGCATTGGAAAGCGCTCCCAGGGCCACAGGAATATATGGTGAATGCAGGATAGCCTCTGTTGTCCTCATCCCTGGCTTGCCCTTCTTACCATGAGGAGCCGTTTTCTCGGCAGGGGGAGTGAGCTGCAGCCTGGTGTCACAACCAATTTAATCACCTACTGATTTTCTGTCTACCCAGTGGAGAAAGGGGCTGGACTCTTGAAAATTGGCACTAATGCTTGCTCAGGTTAAGTTCCTTCACAGAAATGGCCTCTGTTAATGTTGAAGGTTTGCTGGAGTTTTCAAATAAAAGATAGTGTTTTGTATAAGCCAGTGATGCCCTTTGCCATCATTTTGTAAATTGTCTGTGGCTTGCTGGGAAACTTGCTCATTATTCAGTTCCACCAACTTCTGCTTAATGAGAGAATTCTTCCTATATTTCTGTTGCTAGGGTGGCTCAGGTGGTAAAGAATCTGCTGGCATTGCAGGAGTCCTGGGTTTGATCCTTGGGTTGGGATGATCCCCTGGAGGAGGACCTGGCTACCCACTCTAGTGTTCTTGCCTAGAATTCCATGGCTCTTCCATTGGTAGCAAACAGTCGGACATGACTGAGCGACTTTCACACATTCTTATAATGCTTGATTAATGTTCTATTGCTAATGTCCCTTGTAAGGCCCAGATCACTTGGTTTGTTGAATGCACTTTTTAGAGTGCAGGGGAAGTACTCGTGTTTATCACATGGCCTAACACCAACTTTGGCAAACACTGAGAATGGCTAAATTTTGTTTCAACTTTGGTGCAAAAGAGCAGTCTGGGGGGCAACTTTGGAAAATATGACAGAAATGACAAAAATGATGTGAACACAGGCTGCATGTATAGTGGTATTATATGCCATCCTTGATGTGCATGAAGTTTTTTTGAATGATACTAGTAGGATAAGCATTTCTATTTTTCCTTCAAGTATTTAACAGTTGGCTGATTTTAAGATTATTTGAGTAATTTCCACAAGTTTGGATTTGCATTACATTATATATGCTGTGTTATTTATATCACATCATTTTACCTTACCATTCTTGAGATGCCTAAGAATGGTCTTTTACGTATTAAACATTTTAGTTATTAATAACTACCTAGGAATTATCACTTGAAACTTCCATTACAAAAAGTCAAAGTAACACCCATATCTAGGCAGAGTTCACCTCTTTGAAACATTGAAAATTTTAAGGTGTTCATTAAGTTCTTCTGGTGATTTATTATGGAAAAATTGGCATATTTTTGTCAATGCTCTCCTAATTCGTTTTTAAGCAAACTAGTTTGCTATAATTTACATGCAAAAAAAAATATTTAAGCTGTGACTCTTAAAATGCTTGCTCAGGTTAAGTTCCTTCACAGAAATGGCCTCTGTTAATGTTGAAGGTTTGCTGGAGTTTTCAAATAAAAGATAGTGTTTTGTATAAGCCAGTGATGCCCTTTGCCATCATTTTGTAAATTGTCTGTGGCTTGCTGGGAAACTTGCTCATTATTCAGTTCCACCAACTTCTGCTTAATGAGAGAATTCTTCCTATATTTCTGTTGCTAGGGTGGCTCAGGTGGTAAAGAATCTGCTGGCATTGCAGGAGTCCTGGGTTTGATCCTTGGGTTGGGATGATCCCCTGGAGGAGGACCTGGCTACCCACTCTAGTGTTCTTGCCTAGAATTCCATGGCTCTTCCATTGGTAGCAAACAGTCGGACATGACTGAGCGACTTTCACACATTCTTATAATGCTTGATTAATGTTCTATTGCTAATGTCCCTTGTAAGGCCCAGATCACTTGGTTTGTTGAATGCACTTTTTAGAGTGCAGGGGAAGTACTCGTGTTTATCACATGGCCTAACACCAACTTTGGCAAACACTGAGAATGGCTAAATTTTGTTTCAACTTTGGTGCAAAAGAGCAGTCTGGGGGGCAACTTTGGAAAATATGACAGAAATGACAAAAATGATGTGAACACAGGCTGCATGTATAGTGGTATTATATGCCATCCTTGATGTGCATGAAGTTTTTTTGAATGATACTAGTAGGATAAGCATTTCTATTTTTCCTTCAAGTATTTAACAGTTGGCTGATTTTAAGATTATTTGAGTAATTTCCACAAGTTTGGATTTGCATTACATTATATATGCTGTGTTATTTATATCACATCATTTTACCTTACCATTCTTGAGATGCCTAAGAATGGTCTTTTACGTATTAAACATTTTAGTTATTAATAACTACCTAGGAATTATCACTTGAAACTTCCATTACAAAAAGTCAAAGTAACACCCATATCTAGGCAGAGTTCACCTCTTTGAAACATTGAAAAATTTTAAGGTGTTCATTAAGTTCTTCTGTTGATTTATTATGGAAAAATTGGCATATTTTTGTCAATGCTCTCCTAATTCGTTTTTAAGCAAACTAGTTTGCTATAATTTACATGCAAAAAAAAAAAAATACCTTGCATACACAGCTGTGTTTCTCATACTTAAAAAGTTAGACTGTGCCCGGTGTTTCAACAAATATTCATTTAATCAACAAATATTGGAGTATCACTGTCTGATGGTATTTTAGGCATTGGGAAACAGATGGGTGAAATCTCTTCCCCTGGAACCAAGTGGGGAAGACCCATTATATTAATGATACAACAGCATACTAAACAAGGTCGTATCAGATAGTGGTGAGCCTTGTGAAGAAAATAAAAGGAGCAATGTGACCGAGAGTGACACTGGGGGAGGGCAGGGTGGGCATTCTTTGACAGTGACTGGGCAGGCCTTTCTGAAGAGATGTAATTCAAGCTAAGGCCTGAATGTTGACAAAGAGTCAGTCGTGCCAAGATCTGTTCATGGCTGAGGGATCAGCAAGTACAGGATTGAGAGGCAGAAATGATCTTGGCCTCTTCCCGCAACAGAAGGAAATTTTATGTAGAGTATAGTAGGATTGGAGAGATGGGCAGGCCCAGGTCATGGAGGGCCTTCCAGGTTGTGGCTGATAAGAAGTTGAACATTTTATAATTCAGGCCTGTAAGCTGGCAGCCAAGGAGGTTTTGCGGAGTTTTACTTTTTGTAGTTGGTATTACAAAAGCCATGTAGTGTTTACACTACCAACCTCACTCTCCCACCCTTCTTGCCAGCTCCATGTCCCACGTGATTCATACACCCGAAGAGGTTTCCTTCAAGTATTTAACAGTTGGCTGATTTTAAGATTATTTGAGTAATTTCCACAAGTTTGGATTTGCATTACATTATATATGCTGTGTTATTTATATCACATCATTTTACCTTACCATTCTTGAGATGCCTAAGAATGGTCTTTTACGTATTAAACATTTTAGTTATTAATAACTACCTAGGAATTATCACTTGAAACTTCCATTACAAAAAGTCAAAGTAACACCCATATCTAGGCAGAGTTCACCTCTTTGAAACATTGAAAAATTTTAAGGTGTTCATTAAGTTCTTCTGTTGATTTATTATGGAAAAATTGGCATATTTTTGTCAATGCTCTCCTAATTCGTTTTTAAGCAAACTAGTTTGCTATAATTTACATGCAAAAAAAAAAAAATACCTTGCATACACAGCTGTGTTTCTCATACTTAAAAAGTTAGACTGTGCCCGGTGTTTCAACAAATATTCATTTAATCAACAAATATTGGAGTATCACTGTCTGATGGTATTTTAGGCATTGGGAAACAGATGGGTGAAATCTCTTCCCCTGGAACCAAGTGGGGAAGACCCATTATATTAATGATACAACAGCATACTAAACAAGGTCGTATCAGATAGTGGTGAGCCTTGTGAAGAAAATAAAAGGAGCAATGTGACCGAGAGTGACACTGGGGGAGGGCAGGGTGGGCATTCTTTGACAGTGACTGGGCAGGCCTTTCTGAAGAGATGTAATTCAAGCTAAGGCCTGAATGTTGACAAAGAGTCAGTCGTGCCAAGATCTGTTCATGGCTGAGGGATCAGCAAGTACAGGATTGAGAGGCAGAAATGATCTTGGCCTCTTCCCGCAACAGAAGGAAATTTTATGTAGAGTATAGTAGGATTGGAGAGATGGGCAGGCCCAGGTCATGGAGGGCCTTCCAGGTTGTGGCTGATAAGAAGTTGAACATTTTATAATTCAGGCCTGTAAGCTGGCAGCCAAGGAGGTTTTGCGGAGTTTTACTTTTTGTAGTTGGTATTACAAAAGCCATGTAGTGTTTACACTACCAACCTCACTCTCCCACCCTTCTTGCCAGCTCCATGTCCCACGTGATTCATCTCTTTCTTGTCACAGCCCTGAAGAGGTTTGGTTCCTTGATCTCTCCAGGCTAGTGTTAGTCACTTAGCACTGTCCAACTCTTTGTGATTCCATGAACTGTATAGCCCACCGGGCTTCTCCATCTCTGGGATTCTCCAGGCAAGGATACTGGAGTGGGCAGCCATTTCCTTCTCCAGGGGATCTTCCTGATCCAGGGATTGAACCTGGGTCTCTCTCGTCTTTACTATCTGAGCCACCAGGGAAGCCCAGGCTGGTATCTTTAGTTTTGTCAGCCATCCTTTCCTACTTGGATGGATTCTCCCACCCCAGGTTTCTCTCTTCTCTGAATACCTATTTTCTGAGAACGTCAGGAATTGGTAGAATTTGGGTGCTGTGAGCAGGGTGGTGGGAGAGTGGTGAGATGTCAGGGTGAGCACCGTGGAGGTTTTTGAGACCAGCGTCTATTTCCAGAAGTGAGGTGTGCCTATTGTGTTGCTCATCTGGAGTCCTGAGTGAGGAGGGGCCCTGCATGGGGATCCCCAGCCCCACCCCGCAATTCACCAGTTGTTCCCTTGCCGAGACCAGCTACGGCATTGCAGCTGAACTTGCCCGTGTCAGCAGTATTTAAATCAGCTCTTCTTTTGGCTTCAGTTTGATTTTCTTTTCACATTTCGGTGCCCAATACCACTGATGCTTTCATGCAACATTCAGATTGGAAAGAGCCCCTCCATTTCTTCAGCGACTTGCACTGCTCTGAAAATCTTCCTGTCCTCTACTCAGCTTGCTCGCTAGCTTCTGCCCAGGGTAGTGTTTTTCAGGATTCTCTTCTGATCATTCATTTCCTGGGAGTCTTTTCCTGCTTGAGAGTGCTTTCTGCTTAATGCACTGTAATGTAGAGGTCTGGCAGGGGCAGCCACCCAGCTTCTTTCTTTCTGTTTCCTCTCCGCAACTTATAGATCTTGCCCTTACTAGGTTCTGTCCACCAGGCATCTGCTCCCCGCCCAGTGTAGAGGTACAGTGATAGAAGACTCCTATTCTCCCCCAGGACCCTTTGTATGTATTCATTGATTTACAGAGTTGCTGGGGGAGTCCTGTTCAGGCTGGCAGAGGAAGATAAGGGATTCCAGGAATTCTTGTTGCTGTCTCCCAGATAGCTGGCTAAATTCCCATCTTCTTCTTCCCCCCTTAAAGAGGACTGGACGCAAAAGAGAGTGGAACTCACATTGATCCTGTAGTTGACTTCTATATGTTTGTCGCTGATTCTCGATTCATCTGATCAAGCTGATTGATTGACCACTCATTTTAATAATGATAATAATAATAATAATTGTTGTTGTTGGAATTGCACATTGATTTAGCTTAGGCATTGCTCTGTTCATTTAGAATTACGTAGTGGAGACGAAGTTGCTTGCGTAGGTCTTGGCTTGGTATTCGACTCACAGTGTGCTGCTACTCAGATGGGGGCAATTGTCTCCTTAAAGTTAAGGGAATCATTTGGGGTTTTTAGTCAGTGATGGCTTGTCTGGTCTCCCAGCTCTGTATCATGGATTACTTGTATGGTTTAAGCCAGTAATCCTCAGAGTGTGGTCCTGGACCATCAAGCAGCAGGCTCACCTGGGACCTTGTTAGAAATGCAGAGTCTCAGGTCCTGCCTAAGAGCTGCTGAACCTGAGCCTCTGGGGTGGAGGCCCGACATTTGTTTTATCAAACTCTTTTGGGAATTCTGATATATGCTCAAGTTTAGGAGCTGCTGCTCTGGACCGCCAGCTTGAGTTTTTTTTTTTTTTTTCCCAGGGATATTTCAGGCTACCCCAGACTCTAGTATGAAAGTTGCTACTCTTAAGATGATGTGGGCAAAATCTTAGGAGAGATTCTGCAAGGAGTGATGGGGTTTGTTTTGGTGACTAGCTGGTTGGAAGGAAGACCTTTTGAGCATAGCATGAAACCTGGTGGGGCGGGCTTGGAGTTGAGGAGAAATAATGAGCAGAAGGCCATTGGGGATTA
This sequence comes from Tragulus kanchil, assembly GCA_022376925.1. NCBI lineage: Eukaryota > Metazoa > Chordata > Mammalia > Artiodactyla > Tragulidae > Tragulus > Tragulus kanchil. Next base: position 66,405,429 of record JAIOJX010000032.1, on the reverse strand, counting down.
TCCATTCAGAACAAGGAATACAAGTGATGCTTATGTTAGGCTAAGAGGCTTAATGACTCCCTTCACCCTCTCAGAAAGGCGGTCTCCTGCCTTGGAACTTTGGCAGTGTGTATCTGGGCCAACGTTGCCCATCTCTGGTCTTTGCTGCTGTGCACAGTGTGTGTATATTTATAAATCTGTTTCTATGTACTTGCATGAATGGCCAATCCACCTTTTGACTTTTGGGTATGTGTAAATATTAGAGATAGATTTTTATGTAATGTAATTTGATTCTAGTCAGGCTTACCAGCCTGGGCACCTTTATATTTTCCTTAGTTGATTTTGCATCTTTCTGTATGGATCTGGTATGTTTTTGATTTTTAAGTTACATGGTCAGCGGGGGACTGGACCTGCTTATTAGCACCCCTTTGCAGGGCAGAGCATACCCCTCTGCCTCCTTTATACAGACTTAAGGAGACTTGAAGGGATCGGGTCCATTCCCCTGATTGCAACCAGACTGTCTTAATATCCCACTCTGACCCCTGGTAAATGACTTGGGTGTCCCTGTATGCGAGGAACTGACAGCCTCTGCTGGGAAATTCCTGTGATGAGAGAGCACATCACCTTTGGAAAACTCTAAGGATGTTGCAGGTAAGTTGTAATGGTTAAAGTTTTCTCTTAACTATTACTGGGGGAAAAATGACTGTCAGACTGTAAGGAAATACCTAAATGCCTAAGAAGTGGTTCTGGTGTGGTTGGAAAACAGCTGAATTGGGAACCTGGACCATCTATAAGATAGGCGACTGTACTAAAATCCCACTTGGCAATAGGTTGTCTGCTTTATCTTAAGGGAGACACTTCAAGGCTCTCCTGTGCTTAAGTGGATGTAGGCTGGGGTGATGGAAGATAAGATTCTGAGCTGTTTGTACTGGAGTCTGTCTCAGAACCCTGGCTTAAAGGGAAGAGCTCAAGCCACTCTAGCCGATAGGAATGTGGACTTGATGAAAAGGCTCTTAGAAGAGATAAAGTAGGAATGGCCTGAGGGCTAGAGAGGGAACTAAACCAAGCAATCAGGCCTGAGCAGAGGGGAGGAGGGTTCAACAATTTGTGCTGATGGACAATTGTGGTCTTCCTTTCCTCTTTACCATTTACTAAATGTTTGTCTGTTTTCCTGAATAACAGCCAGAAGACTCTTAATTCACTTGGCTGCCATCTGAATAGTTTAGTTAGGTTGTCTGTTTGCTTCCCTGGCAATTCCCCAAAGAATCCCTCCTTATTTCAGAGGGCCAGAGAAAAGACCCTTTTTGGAAATCAAGCTAGATATTTTCTATTTCTTCCTGATCCATTGCCAAAGGCCTGGGACCCTTCTTTTCTCGTGATCCCCACTCTGGACAGTATAGATTCTGTTACTTTATTTTCTGTTTCTACATGGATGTTTCTTTTCTATCTTTCTTTCTAGTTACCCACCCTTTGCAGGGATCTGGTATGTTTTTGATTTTTAAGTTACATGGTCAGCGGGGGACTGGACCTGCTTATTAGCACCCCTTTGCAGGGCAGAGCATACCCCTCTGCCTCCTTTATACAGACTTAAGGAGACTTGAAGGGATCGGGTCCATTCCCCTGATTGCAACCAGACTGTCTTAATATCCCACTCTGACCCCTGGTAAATGACTTGGGTGTCCCTGTATGCGAGGAACTGACAGCCTCTGCTGGGAAATTCCTGTGATGAGAGAGCACATCACCTTTGGAAAACTCTAAGGATGTTGCAGGTAAGTTGTAATGGTTAAAGTTTTCTCTTAACTATTACTGGGGGAAAAATGACTGTCAGACTGTAAGGAAATACCTAAATGCCTAAGAAGTGGTTCTGGTGTGGTTGGAAAACAGCTGAATTGGGAACCTGGACCATCTATAAGATAGGCGACTGTACTAAAATCCCACTTGGCAATAGGTTGTCTGCTTTATCTTAAGGGAGACACTTCAAGGCTCTCCTGTGCTTAAGTGGATGTAGGCTGGGGTGATGGAAGATAAGATTCTGAGCTGTTTGTACTGGAGTCTGTCTCAGAACCCTGGCTTAAAGGGAAGAGCTCAAGCCACTCTAGCCGATAGGAATGTGGACTTGATGAAAAGGCTCTTAGAAGAGATAAAGTAGGAATGGCCTGAGGGCTAGAGAGGGAACTAAACCAAGCAATCAGGCCTGAGCAGAGGGGAGGAGGGTTCAACAATTTGTGCTGATGGACAATTGTGGTCTTCCTTTCCTCTTTACCATTTACTAAATGTTTGTCTGTTTTCCTGAATAACAGCCAGAAGACTCTTAATTCACTTGGCTGCCATCTGAATAGTTTAGTTAGGTTGTCTGTTTGCTTCCCTGGCAATTCCCCAAAGAATCCCTCCTTATTTCAGAGGGGCCAGAGAAAAGACCCTTTTTGGAAATCAAGCTAGATATTTTCTATTTCTTCCTGATCCATTGCCAAAGGCCTGGGACCCTTCTTTTCTCGTGATCCCCACTCTGGACAGTATAGATTCTGTTACTTTATTTTCTGTTTCTACATGGATGTTTCTTTTCTATCTTTCTTTCTAATTAAGAAATTGCCTTGCCGTCTGAGCTATTGGCATATACTTGCCAGACGATCCAAGGCAGAGCTGCCGACCAGCTGGAGCGTGACACAGCCTCTGGGTCTGCCGCCGCACAGGCTCTGCAGTGATGCGAGGCTGTCACTTCAACAAGTGTCAAATGTGCACACTCTGCACGCAGAGCTTCCCAGGCATAGCCTTCAATAAACATCCCAGAAAATCTGCCCTACTTCCCAGCTCTGACTCCCTTTTCCATCTCCAGATGTTTATTCAACATGATTTCCCAACTGCCCATCACTACCTCCCTAGATTCCTGGATATTCCCCTCCCTTCTCCCTCTCCAATTAAAAAAAGAAAGAAAGAAAGAAAGAAAAAAAAAACCAAAAAACCCAAGGCACCCTTTACTACTTTAATAGAGCAGGTAGTATATCCCCTTGCCCAAGGTCAGTTTACAAGACTGTTCTGCCCAGCCTGGCAGAGATTCTGGTTGGTCCATCTCTTTAGATCACGGGGTCTGGGTTGGTTGGGAGCTGCTCTCTGATTAAGAAGAGCCCCCCACATGTTGAACTAACATTCAGTGCTGGCTGTGTCCTTTTTTGTTTTGAGATCTTTCTCAAAGGGCACTGTGGTTTCTACTTCACTTTTGGAAGTTCTGTGTCTGTGGAAAAGTTCCCTGTAACCTTTCAAGGTTTGTACTCTGTTCCAAAGGGACTCTTGGAAATGAAAATGGTCCTTTTTTTTTTTTTTTTTTTTTTAATTAAATGATCTCACAGATGATCAAAAGGAGCACATAAAAACTGTACTGTGGCATTGGCAAGGTTGCCAGTGTTCTCTTTACCTTCAGTCTGGGCTCCTAGGTCTGAGATAGTGTCTCGCCAGCAGCCTTTGGCTGTCCTTGGGGGGCTGAGGCTGGAGAGACACAGAGGGGAGACTGGAGGGAAGTATGAATGCTTTGAGGGAGTCTAGCTTTTTTTTTAACTCCTAGGAGAGATATTTGAAGTCGAGTTGAAACATTCAGCCCTGAAAAAGTGAGTTTACAGAAACTGGATTTGATTTCTAGCATTATCTTGGACCGTTTGGCCAGTGGGTCACTTGGGTGTGTGTTGCCCGACTGATGCTAGGCAGTTTGTTAGCTTTGGAATCGTGTGTGCCTTGAACTCCAGGGAGTGCTAGAGATGGTGTTCTCTGAACATCACTTAGCAGTTCTGTCATCTTTGTAGGATTAGTTTCCTCTCTTGTTAAGAAGAGGTGAGAGCGGGTTCTCTGAGGATTAAATGAGTACTTAGTGGAGTGCTTGACATGCCAGCGTTTAGTAGGTGTTCAATACATGGAACCTGCCATTGAGAATAATAATATTGATAATTATTAATGTGAATACCAATGTTACTGTTTTTCTTAACAGCATAACGTCGGTGCCCATCTTTACTGTCCCATGAGTACCTTGTGCTGATAGCCCTTACCAGTCTGCCCCTTAATGGCCAGTGTACTTGCTGTTTCTCTATGAGATCATATGTCTAGATTCTTGAAACCATTGTCATGTTTACATCACACCCCAGCATCTCCAGCACAGTGCTTGGCACACAAGATGAATGAGCGCCAAACACATTCCCAGACTTCACACTCCTCTATAGATGCATAGCCTGTACTTTGCGCAGGCTGGCTGGCTGCCTGTCTGAACTCCTCTTTTGCTTCCCCAGTGTCCATATTAGTTGCTGATTCCTTTATCATTGCCTGCCCTCTTGTTTAGAGACGCTGTTCATCTTTTCTGTTGCATCCTTTTGTTTTTCTTCCTGTGTTCCTTCTCTTCCATGATACATTCCTACCCATTCCAGCCCATATTCATCCCATTTGTGCAGTACTATTTCCTTTATAGCCAGTAAGCTCTTATTCTTGGATTGAGTTTTTGTGTGATAGCTTTGTCTTTACCACTAGGTGGTCAGCTCCTTGAGAGCAGCCATTTGTTACATATTGTGTCTGTGTAGTGTAGGTTGTAGACCAGGGCAGGTATGTAACTGGTTCTAAATAAAGAGTAAGCCATTGTCAGAATACCTAAATGAATTAGACTATTGCATTAAACAGGCTCCCCTGATGGCTTAGATGGTAAAGAATCTACCTGTATTGCAGGAGACCAGGGTTTGATCCCTGGGTTGGGAGGATCCCCTGGAGAAGGGAATGGTTACCACTCTAGTATTCTTGCCTGGAGAATCCCGTGGCTTGTCCATGGGTTGCAAAGAGTTGGACATGACTGAGCAACTAACGCACACACATCGGATAAAAGGAATAAATGAGATAAGAATGTCTTTGCTGATGAAACAGTCTTTAGGATTGGTTATGTGAGTATGGAAGTTGAGGACTGTTACAAGCACGTAAATGTTGTGTTTGAGATTTGGATTTTCTGTACTGTCTGCCCAGTTCCCGTTCTTGCATTTTGCAGTCAGTTCTCCTAACTGGGACTTGGGTGTGTCCTCTAAGAGTTGTAAACTGATATTTCACCCAGTTGTAACCTGGCTCTCGTTTGGCAGTGTTCTTGTTCAGGGAATTACAGAGCCGAAGAGCTGAAAGAACCTGAGTCTTTTCTTAGGTTTATGATCCTGCTGTCTTCCTCAGGTGCTGGGTCTTCACTGTCTTTCCTCTTGACTATTCTATTCTTACAGAATTTGAAGAATTCACACTTCTTTAAAGGTGTGAAGGAAAGTGTGATAAAATGAAAATCTGTCTACTGTCTCTGGGGAGAAAGGTTGCATGTTTGGTGGTGGAAAAGGAAATGGGAATGGTAACACTGAGGCTTGCCATTTATTTAGTGGATTTTATTTATCCATGCTGTCTTCATTTCTTCATTAGCTTCATGACCAGGCTGTTTCAGTATGAAACTGTGATTGGTTGTTTCATTCAACCTTTTTGGAGGCCAAAGGTCCAGCGGAGAACTCTGTGTGGGAATTTCAGGAGAGGCCTTGTGCACCGCATAGGAGATGCTTTGTCAGGGGTGGGGAGTGGATGCATACAAATGGAAGACTCTTCTGGAAAGTGCAGCTTAGGCTGGGGCCTCAATGAAGCAGCAGCCTGACGGCCAAAGAGAGGGAGCCAGCCATTGGGAAAAAGGAACAGGAAGGAGGTGCTGGAGGAGTGTCTCATCACCACATGGATGATGGAAGACTGCTTGTGACAGAAAGAAATGCATTTTGAACAAAAGCCATGCAGTATTCTACTCTGAGTGGATAGATATTTAAATAATTATAAATTTTACAGATTGACAAAGGGGCCTTTTGGAGGGAGCAGACTGCCTGGCATTTAGCAGACGGTCAGTAAACATTGATTGAGTGAATGAATTCAGGGCAGAGTGGGGCTGGAGGCCCCAGGGGTTTTGTTCCTCTTTTTCTTTTTCACACCCAACCCACTGCTGGTGCAGGCAGGAGCTTTTCATTTTCTATCTGTAACGAGATGAGAAATTGTGAAGAGCGGTTGAAAAAGTTTATTGGTGATTCTCTTGCTCTCTTTCTTTTTTCTCATTCCATTGTGACTAAGGCTGTGTGCTGTGTGGACGTTTACTGGCAAGGCCATAAAACACATGTTTTTGAGGGCAGAGTCCATGTCTTTGAGTAATAATTAACTGCTAATGGCATTGTCTTTGGTACTGTATGGTAAACAATTAAGAAACAGTCTCTCTTCATTGAGAGTTTTCAGGCCAGTGCAAAGACCACACACAGACAGACCTGGACGGTGGTGTTTTGACTAAATACCAAAAGAAACAAAGGGAAAAAATCCTGCTGGTTTTGCGTTGCCATGTTTAATTGCAGGATGGTGTTGGCTTCCCTTGAAACTTCTCATGCCTGGTGGAGGGCAGGCAGATAACAGAGGTTGCTGGGTTTTCCACTGGAACTGGGTCTTCCTTGGGAGTTTTCAGGTTTGAGTCTCCCTGAATTGGAACAAGTGGATTGAACCTTGTCTATCCTTAAAATGAATCTCTAAGAATTAGCTAAAACGCAAAGTGCTTTTCTGTTGGAAGCCTGCAGAGAAAGAGCCTAGGAGCACAGACTTGAGAAGTCAGGCAATTTGGAGTTCCTCTTCTGCAGCTCTCCTTCAAGCACAGGAGAGAAGTCTTGTTCAGGGTTACTGTGGGCTAGGCCCAAATACTTGTTCAGTCACTCAGTCATGTCCGATTCTTTGCGACCCTATGAATTGCAGCACAGCAGACTTCCCTGTCCTTCAGGGAACATGTCCTAGTGTTTGCTCAAACCCGTGTCCATTGACTCAGTGATGCCATCCAACCATCTCATCCTCTATTGTCCCCTTCTCCTTCTCCCTTCCATCTTTCCAGCATCAGGATCTTTTCCAATGAGTCGTCTCTTCACATCAGGTGGTCAAAGTATTGAGCTTTGGCTTCAGCAACAGTCCTTCCAATGAGTTGATTTCCTTTAGGATGGACTGGTTTAATCTCCTTGCTGTCCAAGGGACTCTTAAGAGTCTTCTCCAGCTGTATTTCCCTCCCTGGGCTCTTTCTGCCACCAGGTGCCAGCAGCTGGAATGCCACTTTCCTGAGTGAGGAAGCAGAGGTGCCTGGCCTGAGGGTGCATTGCAGGACTGCAGGGTTGAGAGCACTCAGCCTTCCCTGGGTCTCCTGCCTCACTGTCCTTGGGTTAACTTGTATTCCAGGGCTGCGCTTCGGGGCTCTGATGGAGAAGGCTTCATAGCAGGAGTAGTGCAGTGTGATGAGGGCAGATTGCTCACCGGCCTCACCTGGAATGTGTCCTGACGCTGGATGGCTCTGCCTGCACCCTCAGCTGCTGGTGGCAGGGCAAGGTGGGTGGGGAGGCGTCATGGGTATCATGGGTCCTGCAGACTGAGGGCTTTGGCGCAGTCTGCTCTGGAAGGCATTATTAGAAGAGAATGAGGGAAGGATGAGCGAAGGGCTGTCGGAGAGAGGGGGTCGTCCTGATACTCTTTTAGGGGCTTAAGGAGGGAGCTGGGGAGAGAATGACATTTTAATTACAGGCTGAGTTGTCAGGCCTATAATCTTCCCAATGGTCCTCCTTATTTTCTCCTTCTGAGAGTCATCTGCATATGAACTGGAGGTGCTGAGGCTTAAAATTTCTGATCTTTGTAATATCCTGTCAGTCTAACCTTTTGTGACTTTGCCCTGGGGGTGAACAGAGGGCAGGAGGCAGCTCCTTATAGTCACTGAAATGTCCTTGCAGCGGCATGTGAATAGGATTCAGGTCTGTTTTTAAGAAACTTGAAGCAAAAGTCAACCCCTTAAGAATCCTGAAGATGCCGTAATGTTCTGGGTAGATCTTGCTGACCTGACTTTGAGAAGATAGACCTCTGGAGGACCTGGGATCCACCCCTATTTCTCCCTGAGGCATTGGAGAAAGGGACATCAGCCTGATGTTTGTTGCTATCAGTATGCAACAAATCTCCAAATGACTCTGTTGCCTCAGACTCAAAAAAAAAAATTATTTTGTATTGAAATCTAGCCAATGAACAATGTTGTGATGGTTTCAGGTGAACAACAAAGAGACTGTCCTGTGTATACACATGTATCCATTCTCCTCCGGACTCCCCTCCCATCCAGGCTGCCACGTCATGCTGAGCAGAGCTCCCTGAGCTGTAGAGCAGAAACTTGTTGGTTATGCATTTTCAATACAGTAGTGTGTACATGCCCATCCCAGACTCCCTACCTAGCCCTTCCTGCATCCTTTCCCGACCCACTGGCAATCATAAGTTCACTCTCTGTGAGTCCTCAGATGCAAATTTAATTCGCTCATTCTTAAGTTGATTTTATTGACCTACATATAATTGAGACCCTCCCCTAATGTTGTGCTCTTTGCTGCATTGGAGCTAAAATGGCAAGCTGGACACACTCGTGCCTGCCTTGAGAGTTTTGTGTGGAGAGGCTGAGGACCCTGTCTTGACCACCCTCACCCCTGTTCCCTTTTGGATGTGGCCCCTGAGGCCGCCGAGGAAGAGTTGTCCTACCCACTGTCCCAGGGGTCGGGGCTTTGTTTTCTCAGCTAAACAGTAAGCAGCTGGAGGGTAGGATCAGGTTTTGTTCTTCTGCATGATACTCTGCAAGTAATATGGAAGGATTAATTAAACATGGCAAAGATGTCCCTCGGCCCTTCTCCTGGTTGTCCTGATTCCTCGTCCCTGGAGAAGTTCCAGTCCCCTGCCTTCCAGGGGTGGTGAACTTAGTACAGCCTCCTCGTGTCTCACCACAGATGCCACTTTAGGTTACCTTTGACTGTCAGATCGCCTCAGATCTGCTTCTAGAATTATGTGTTTGGACCTGAAGCAGGAGGAGACCAGATGGAAGTCTTACCCTCTGTAAGGTGGGGAGAGGGAACACCACAACTTATAGCCTTTCTGCTGTGCTGCTCAGTGCTGGTTGCTTTCTCCCTCTGAGCTGGTTTCATTTAGTCCTTTAGACCTCCGTGAGGATCACTAGGTGGTGTGAGCCTGATGTGGCCGAGGAAAAACAGGAGCTGACTGGCAGAGCTGGCTGCAGCGCGTGTCACTGTGTCTTCACCACTTTCTCAGCCCCTCTGGGAAGTGAACACGCATCCATGGGAGCTTTGAGTAGCTTCTGTGTCTGCTTTTCCCGAGGAGTATTTGAGAGACCAGAACTCCTGGAAATTCCCAAGATAATCCCTGGAGAGCGGAGCATGGATTGCTTGTCTTGTGTATGTGTAATAAAGCCTTGCACATTCTCCTTCCTCTCGGGTGAGTGCTGATACGCCACCAACCTTTACCTCCCTGTGCTACTCCAGTGCCGGGATACACTTGAATGGACTGATTTTCACGATAAAGTATATTTTGGCTAATACACATAATTCTGCGTTTGAGGGCAGTTGTAACAGACTGGCCTACTTGTTTGACCGGCTGGAAATGAAGCACTGTGAGTTCTGTATGCAAATGCAAATTAAGCAGGATGCCAGTGATCCCTTTGGTCCCAGAATCCAGAGGGCAGTTGATGTGGTTTGCTGTATAGGAGGAAGCTGTGGCTGGTGGTGGAAGCCGAGTGCCTGCAGGCGGTAACACTTGGCACTAGGGACAGTTGACCATGTGAGATCTGGGAAACCCATCTCACTTCCTTAGCTTCAGTTTCTCTGTCTGTTGTTTGGGAGAAAAAGTTACTTGCTGTTGGACCTCCCTTTCCCAATGCTGCCTTATCCACAAGGTGCTTCAGGGGAGGGGAACACTGCTGCCCCTGACAGAGTTCAAGCCTATATGTGTACTCAGAGTATCTGCATGTGGACATTTTCTGTGGATAAGGCTTTTAAAACTTTCCCCGAACTTTCCCTAGGATTTGTAGGAAATAATACCGATGCAGCCCACTTCACCTCCCAAAGGGCCATGCATGTTCTGAGATTTGGAAAGGAGCTCACTGTGGCTCCTGAACTTGAGACTACCTACCCTCCCCGGACCCATGGAAACAGAATGAACAGAAATCTGACCCGAGTCCCCATGTATGTTGTGAGTCCCAGGTGCCTGGCATTAGAGGCCGAGGATTGTCTTCGGAAAGCTTTGAAGCTCGGGCCTTCTGCTGTTTCTTCCCTGGCACTCCTCCCCTGGGATTTAGAAAGCTCTGGACTTTGTTCGGAGTGAAGTTCAGTGTGATATCACCCCGAGGAATTCTTTGGGGGATGTGGGAGGATGACTTCTGGAGAATCAGGAGTTCTCCAAAGAGAGAGGATGTGTATGTCACTGTGGTGCATTCCATCTTTGTCTTAGGAGCCTGAACTGCTCTTCATTCCTATTCCTGAACTAGAAGAAAATGCGAATGTTGGCTGCATTAATAGAGATGCTGTATTCAGAATAAGGGAGGTGAGACTCCCACTCCCTCAGCACCAGTTATTAGGCCATACCTGGACAATTGTGATGAGCTCAGAAAAGCACATTTTCCACGGAGTATGGAGACACTGAAACATATTTACAGGAGAGTGGAAGAGCCCCCTCTGATCTGTGGGAGTGGCTGGGGAAGCAGTGATCTTAACCTGGACAAAACTCAGGCTTCGACTGGGTGTGAAATATTTGAAAGACTCTCCCAAGACTTCTGTGTGGTCTCAGCAGTCCGTATAATTGAAATCAGGCTTTAAGAAGAGTGATTCTGTTTAATATGGGGAAGAATAAATTTCATTTAGAGAGATAGTTTTCCTTTTTTTCCCCTTGATCATCAAGGTGATATGTTAATTTTGGAGCATTTGAGAGAGAAGGATAAAACAAAAACTGTGAAATATCTGTAATTTCCCTATTGAGAAGCAGCCACTATTAGTATTTGGCACTTTATCGTCTAGTATTTTTGTGTATTTTATTTTTCTTTGCAAAGCTGAAATCACAGTGCATAAACAATTTTGAATCTTAATTTTTTTTTTGCCAAGCCTTGCAGCTTGTGGGATCTTAGTTCCCCAACCAGGAACTGAACCCAGCAGTGAAAAGTGCAGATTCTAACTCCTGGACCACCAGGGAATTCCTTGATTCTTAAATTTTAAGTATGATTTCAGGTAAAACATTTAACATCACATTTAATAATTTATGGTAAACATAACATTTTAATGATTTCACAATGCTCTATCCTAAAGATATACTGTAATTTAATCTAAAATTTTCTCCACCATGGGCCATGGGCTACTAAGCTTATTTTGTAGTTTATGCTTTTGTACTAAATATCTGTATACATAAGTCTTTGCATATATTTTGGATCCCTGGGATTTAGTCGGATTTGTTCGGATGGCATGTGATATCACCCCGAGGAATTCTTTGGGGGATGTGGGAGGATGACTTCTGGAGAATCAGGAGTTCTCCAAAGAGAGAGGATGTGTATGTCACTGTGGTGCATTCCATCTTTGTCTTAGGAGCCTGAACTGCTCTTCATTCCTATTCCTGAACTAGAAGAAAATGCGAATGTTGGCTGCATTAATAGAGATGCTGTATTCAGAATAAGGGAGGTGAGACTCCCACTCCCTCAGCACCAGTTATTAGGCCATACCTGGACAATTGTGATGAGCTCAGAAAAGCACATTTTCCACGGAGTATGGAGACACTGAAACATATTTACAGGAGAGTGGAAGAGCCCCCTCTGATCTGTGGGAGTGGCTGGGGAAGCAGTGATCTTAACCTGGACAAAACTCAGGCTTCGACTGGGTGTGAAATATTTGAAAGACTCTCCCAAGACTTCTGTGTGGTCTCAGCAGTCCGTATAATTGAAATCAGGCTTTAAGAAGAGTGATTCTGTTTAATATGGGGAAGAATAAATTTCATTTAGAGAGATAGTTTTCCTTTTTTTCCCCTTGATCATCAAGGTGATATGTTAATTTTGGAGCATTTGAGAGAGAAGGATAAAACAAAAACTGTGAAATATCTGTAATTTCCCTATTGAGAAGCAGCCACTATTAGTATTTGGCACTTTATCGTCTAGTATTTTTGTGTATTTTATTTTTCTTTGCAAAGCTGAAATCACAGTGCATAAACAATTTTGAATCTTAATTTTTTTTTTGCCAAGCCTTGCAGCTTGTGGGATCTTAGTTCCCCAACCAGGAACTGAACCCAGCAGTGAAAAGTGCAGATTCTAACTCCTGGACCACCAGGGAATTCCTTGATTCTTAAATTTTAAGTATGATTTCAGGTAAAACATTTAACATCACATTTAATAATTTATGGTAAACATAACATTTTAATGATTTCACAATGCTCTATCCTAAAGATATACTGTAATTTAATCTAAAATTTTCTCCACCATGGGCCATGGGCTACTAAGCTTATTTTGTAGTTTATGCTTTTGTACTAAATATCTGTATACATAAGTCTTTGCATATATTTTAGATTGCTTGGATCAAGGTTCTAGAAATGAATTTGTTAGGTCAAAGTGTATGAACAATTTGAACTTGATATGTGTTGCTATATGGTTTTACAGAAATGTCATACTGCTATACCAATTCTTCTATCAGTTAATACATTTTACTTTGAATGATCCAAAAATTTAACTGCCATGAATAAATAAAGGGATGTATTGGCTTGTACTACTGGAGAAAAAGATGTAGGGCTAGCATTTAGCTTTAGGTGTGCCTGAATATATGGGCTTCCCAAGTGGATCAGTGGTAAAGAATCTGCCTGTCAGTGCAGGAAATGTGGGTTCAGTCCCTGAGTTAGGAATATATCTTGAAGTAGGAAATGGCAACCTGCTCCAATAGTCTTGCCTGGGAAATCCCTTAGAGAGAGAAGCCTAGCAGGCTATAGTCCATAGTGTTGCAAAGAGTCAGACACAACTGAGAAACGGAGCACACACCTACGCATGCACGTACATGCCTGAATACAGGGGCTCAACTGATGTCTCCAGGAAATCAGTACTCCTTCCTCCCTCATCAGTAAGAGTTTGTTGCCTACTCAGGGCAGCTGTTTGTGGTGACCTGTGTGTGTGTGAGACTATAACTGAGCCTTGAATGAGGGATAGTGTCTCGGTGACTGGCACAGGAAACCTCAATCCAGGGAGACTATCAGGGGAACCGACTTATTTCTTTGGTCCCATATGATCTGGCTTTGCTGACTTGAAACTTTTCCCTTTGAAGTTTTTTTTGATTAGACAAAGAAGGTAGATTATAGCGCCTTGAGGTCCATCGCCCTGTCTATGTGCTGGTCCACATGTCTCGTCATTTATCCAGGTAATGGAGTGGCCTTGTATAGGAGTGAAATGGTATGAATGTCATCCAGGTTCCAGCGCTGGTGTCCTTGTGCAGTGTGCCCTACTGGCAGTGACCAAAGCGCAGCTGGGATCAGGGAGTAATTCTCCTCCTGGGGCACATCCTCCAAAGCATTTGCTTCCCAGGAGTTTTTGAAAGACAAGGTGCATCATGAAAACATGATGGACGAAGTAGGGCAGAAACCAGGCAGGGAGTTACTCAGGGAACAGGATCAAAGGGTACTGTCTCTGTCTTTTTCCAAATGATTTGCACAGTCCACTCCCAAAGTCATTCGCCAGTCTTTAGAAGCGGTTTGGCGTCTGCTTTCCGAACATTTCCTTGTTTACAGAGCGCTAATGTACCAGTTCTGCCCCTCTTGGAGGGTTTGGGGGATAAAATGAAATGAAAAAGCACATATTTGCACTGTATAAGTGTAAGATGATGTGTTAAGGGTTGAGCACCTTGGGCGTATAAGCAAGCTCTACCTTCCTTCTGAAAGGAATTTTCACATCCCATTCAGTAGGGCCCCAGAAGAACTGGTCTTTTTCCTCTAGTAGAGAATTCCAAAAAGGAAGTTGGTAGGATATTCAAGAACTACTGAATCTTAATTTAGCACATAAAAATCTGAACCTCAGAAGGCATGCAATAAATGCAGACTCTTCCCTCCCATTGCCACCACAGCCCTCCTTCAGCTTGGCTCACGTTTCTGCAGCAGCCCTGGCCTGCAGCTCTCCTTTGCATCCTCCACAGGATGTACTTTCTAAAAGTTCCAGTCCATCATGCCCCTTGCCCCACTTCAGCTCTGCTCTTGGGATACTGTAACTGAAAAGGGCACCTAGGAGTAATCTGGCTCCAACTGACTTTGCCAGTTTACTTTTCCCCTGCTGTGTCTGTGGCTCTGCATTCGGTTGGACTTCTTTCAGCTACACCATCCGTCTTTCAGCTACCTTCAGACCTTCCCAGGTATAGTTTATTTCTTCTTAACTCCCAAACTTTGAGTCATCTTTGAGGTTTCAGCTTACACGTCCATTCTTCCCATTCTGTCCATCGTTTGACTGGGAGACAGCTATTCAGTAGTCACTGATGGTGGAAAGAGTGAAAATGGCTTATGTGTGTGCCCTCTGTCTGAGCAGGAGGTGACTGGGAGCCCAAGTCCAGCAAATGACCATGGGGATCGAAGGAAAAGGGCTATCAGGTAATTCTCCTCCTGGGGCACATCCTCCAAAGCATTTGCTTCCCAGGAGTTTTTGAAAGACAAGGTGCATCATGAAAACATGATGGACGAAGTAGGGCAGAAACCAGGCAGGGAGTTACTCAGGGAACAGGATCAAAGGGTACTGTCTCTGTCTTTTTCCAAATGATTTGCACAGTCCACTCCCAAAGTCATTCGCCAGTCTTTAGAAGCGGTTTGGCGTCTGCTTTCCGAACATTTCCTTGTTTACAGAGCGCTAATGTACCAGTTCTGCCCCTCTTGGAGGGTTTGGGGGATAAAATGAAATGAAAAAGCACATATTTGCACTGTATAAGTGTAAGATGATGTGTTAAGGGTTGAGCACCTTGGGCGTATAAGCAAGCTCTACCTTCCTTCTGAAAGGAATTTTCACATCCCATTCAGTAGGGCCCCAGAAGAACTGGTCTTTTTCCTCTAGTAGAGAATTCCAAAAAGGAAGTTGGTAGGATATTCAAGAACTACTGAATCTTAATTTAGCACATAAAAATCTGAACCTCAGAAGGCATGCAATAAATGCAGACTCTTCCCTCCCATTGCCACCACAGCCCTCCTTCAGCTTGGCTCACGTTTCTGCAGCAGCCCTGGCCTGCAGCTCTCCTTTGCATCCTCCACAGGATGTACTTTCTAAAAGTTCCAGTCCATCATGCCCCTTGCCCCACTTCAGCTCTGCTCTTGGGATACTGTAACTGAAAAGGGCACCTAGGAGTAATCTGGCTCCAACTGACTTTGCCAGTTTACTTTTCCCCTGCTGTGTCTGTGGCTCTGCATTCGGTTGGACTTCTTTCAGCTACACCATCCGTCTTTCAGCTACCTTCAGACCTTCCCAGGTATAGTTTATTTCTTCTTAACTCCCAAACTTTGAGTCATCTTTGAGGTTTCAGCTTACACGTCCATTCTTCCCATTCTGTCCATCGTTTGACTGGGAGACAGCTATTCAGTAGTCACTGATGGTGGAAAGAGTGAAAATGGCTTATGTGTGTGCCCTCTGTCTGAGCAGGAGGTGACTGGGCGGGGAGCCCAAGTCCAGCAAATGACCAGTGGGGCATCGGCATGGTGTGATCACTCTGAGCAGAGTTCAAGTAGGAGCTGGGAGGAAGGTGTCGCATGTTAGCCTGTCCTCATGGCATTACCCCATGCTTTGGGCATCTTCTCTGTGTTAATAATGTTGCCCCAAGGTGTGGAGTCCCAGCTTTTGATCAGTGCAGCAGCCCCTGGCTGTCTGAGTAGTTTTCAGGATGGAGTGGGATGGAGGAATGTAGATGTCAAGCACACACTTTTCTTAGTTTTTAGAAACCATTATGAATCTGAGTCGCTGGGTTGGTGAGGCTGCAATTATCTGGAGCGGCTCTGTGCATACATGTGGCTGTGGGAGCTTGTGTGGGCTGTGAATGGATGGTGATTTGTTTATGGGTAGGACTGGGAGACTTTGAGAAGAAGCTACTGAAATTTTTTTTAGTAGATTTTTGCTGAAGTGAAGAAGATATCTGGGTTCTCTGTACACCCAAACATTCATGGGGCTGAAGGACACAAGGCGTCAGAAGTGGTTTGATACCTCATATGGCACAAACATAACGCCGACAATTGGAGTGCTAATCTGTTGGCTCTGGAGAGGAAACAGAACCGATGCCTAGTGTCTCAATGGATTAGAATGTGAAAAGAAGCCTTGTGAGTCTTGGACAAGAAACTGGTTCCTGGTGATTATTTATACATGTACTGAGCAAACATTTATTGATTATTGTGTGTTAATCTTGCTTATGCTTGATACACATTACCTCATTTCTTCTCACAGTTCTGGGATCTGTTTGAGCTTTGTTTTAGGATTTTTTTTTTTTTAAGAAGTACTCTTTGTTTTCAATGATGTGACTGTTTTCTCTAATGGAGAATTGGAGCTGACTTGTACTACATGGTTTTAAGACAAAGCATTAGGAAGGAGCTTGGCTCCCCTTCTCTCTCTGCCACACCACCTGTTTTCGCTGCTGTGGAGTAAGAATAACTATTAAGTGAATAGAGGCCAGAGAAAGCACAGCTTGTTAGCAGGTAAGATAGTTCCTGAAAATGGAATTCAACATTACAGAGTTTGCCTTGCCTCTCTTTCTGAAAACCACTCAGAAACAGCGTGACATTGCCACCCTCATGCTTCCATATCTGTTTTTCATCCAGAATGGTATAACGTCCTCCTCAGGGAGTTGTTTTGCCGTCATCACTATTGGATCTTTCTATTAAGGAAGACTTTGGAGGTCTGCAGGAAGGGTGATTGGCACAGAATTATGGGTCTGGGAATTAGAGCTGTAGGCCATGCTGGTTTTAATTGCCAGCTCTACTGTGTGAACCACCCTGCAAAATTCTGAACTCTGTAGACAACCTTGCTCTACAAGCAAGTGGTGCTCTGGGGTCTATTATGTGTGCTCAGTCAGTCAGGTTCAATTCTTTCCAGCCCCATGGACTTTACTAGGCTTCTCTGTCCATGGAATTTTCTAAGCAAAAATACCTAGCAGGGGCAGGTTGCCATTCCCTACTTCAGAGCATCTTCCTGATCCAGGGATTGGACCTGGGTCTCCTGTATCTCCTGCACTGGCAGATGGATTCTTTACCACTGCGTCACCTGGGAAGCCCCTTGGGGGCCTATTGGTAGCTCTTTATTGTACTTCTTCAAATGTCTCTTGCAAACTATTCTAAAAGTTCATTTTCCTCACAGTTTAAGATGATCATTTCTGACCAACAGACTTGTATTTGCTCTCCGACAGTGTTAACCAGGAATCTGTGTGTCAGGAATCAAAGTCGTGCCTCCGTTTGGTCATTCTACCCTAGCAGAGTGGTTGTTCATGCTGCTAAAGTGAATTCACTTTGTGAGATGCCTGGGATTGTCTGTTTACATTTTAGAAGGCAAAACAGTGGCACACGGCCTTCTAGGTGATGTTATATAAGTAACTGGAGAACTCAGAGAAACAAGGAAAAAAAAGTGTTGAACCAAGTGGTAGTATAAAGGGAGTTTTAATTCAGGGAGCTTTGGAAAGGAAAATGGACTAACACATTTTAAACCCATTTCCATGAAAAAATAAAGTGCTATTTTTCTGATTCCTAATTTGTAGGAGATTTGACTACTGTGGGTGGATCAGATTTGTAAGAGGATAGTGTATTCATCTGCTGGGGCTTCAGACTAATTTGCCATGACAGAATCCCACAGATTCGGTGGCTTAAACAAGAGAAATTTATTGTCTCACAGTTCTGGAGGTTGGAAATCCAAGATCAAGGTCTGTCAGGGTTGGTTTCTGGTGAGGCCCCTTTTCCTGGCTTTTGACAGTCTCCTCCTTGCTCTGGGCTCACATGGCCTTTTCTCTGTGCACATACACTCTCAGTGTCTCTTCCTCTTCTCCTAAGGACAGGAACCTTGTTGGAATTGGACTCTACTCTTATGACCTTGTTTAGCCTTAATCACCTCCCTCAGGACCCTGTCTCCAAATACAGTCACATTAAAGGTTAGGACTTCAATACACGAATTGAGTCCACAACAGATGGGCAGACCTTATGATTTAATTTAGGCGTCAGCAAACCAGCCTCCCCCCACCCCAAGTGTTTTGATAGTTTGTTGGAATATTGTTATTTAGTTGCTCAGTTGCGTCCAGCTCTTTGCAATCACATGCTAGGCTTCCCTGTCCTTCACCATCTTCTGAAATTTGCTCAGACTCACATCTATTGACTCTATGGTGCCATCCAGCCATCTTATATTCTGTCATATCCTTTGCTTCTTGCCCTCAATCTTTCCCAGTATCAGGGTCTTTTTCAGTGAGTCGTCTCTTTGCATCAGGTGGCCAAACTATTGGAGCTTCAGCTTCAGCATCAGTCCTTCCAGTGAATATTCAGGGTTTATTTCCTTTAAGATTTATTGGTTTGACCTCCTTCCTGTCCAAGGGAATCTTAAGAGTCTTCTTCAGCATCACAGTTCAAAGCATCAGTTCTTTGATGCTCAACCTCCTTTATGATTCAACTCTCATCTTGATACAGGACTACTGGGAAAACCATAAGTTTGACTGTATGGACCTTTGTTGACAAAGTGATTGGTTTCACTTTTGGAGATGTGGTTATGCTATTGGAACATAACCACAGCCATTCATCTTTAGATTATGTGTGACTACTCCATGAAAAAATAAAGTGCTATTTTTCTGATTCCTAATTTGTAGGAGATTTGACTACTGTGGGTGGATCAGATTTGTAAGAGGATAGTGTATTCATCTGCTGGGGCTTCAGACTAATTTGCCATGACAGAATCCCACAGATTCGGTGGCTTAAACAAGAGAAATTTATTGTCTCACAGTTCTGGAGGTTGGAAATCCAAGATCAAGGTCTGTCAGGGTTGGTTTCTGGTGAGGCCCCTTTTCCTGGCTTTTGACAGTCTCCTCCTTGCTCTGGGCTCACATGGCCTTTTCTCTGTGCACATACACTCTCAGTGTCTCTTCCTCTTCTCCTAAGGACAGGAACCTTGTTGGAATTGGACTCTACTCTTATGACCTTGTTTAGCCTTAATCACCTCCCTCAGGACCCTGTCTCCAAATACAGTCACATTAAAGGTTAGGACTTCAATACACGAATTGAGTCCACAACAGATGGGCAGACCTTATGATTTAATTTAGGCGTCAGCAAACCAGCCTCCCCCCACCCCAAGTGTTTTGATAGTTTGTTGGAATATTGTTATTTAGTTGCTCAGTTGCGTCCAGCTCTTTGCAATCACATGCTAGGCTTCCCTGTCCTTCACCATCTTCTGAAATTTGCTCAGACTCACATCTATTGACTCTATGGTGCCATCCAGCCATCTTATATTCTGTCATATCCTTTGCTTCTTGCCCTCAATCTTTCCCAGTATCAGGGTCTTTTTCAGTGAGTCGTCTCTTTGCATCAGGTGGCCAAACTATTGGAGCTTCAGCTTCAGCATCAGTCCTTCCAGTGAATATTCAGGGTTTATTTCCTTTAAGATTTATTGGTTTGACCTCCTTCCTGTCCAAGGGAATCTTAAGAGTCTTCTTCAGCATCACAGTTCAAAGCATCAGTTCTTTGATGCTCAACCTCCTTTATGATTCAACTCTCATCTTGATACAGGACTACTGGGAAAACCATAAGTTTGACTGTATGGACCTTTGTTGACAAAGTGATTGGTTTCACTTTTGGAGATGTGGTTATGCTATTGGAACATAACCACAGCCATTCATCTTTAGATTATGTGTGACTACTTTTGCACTACAAGGGCAGCCTTGAGAGGTTGTGATAGACAGTCTGTCCTACAAAGCTTAAGATATTTGTTTTATGGCCTTGTACAGAAAAAGTGTCAAGTCTTGAAATCAGCTGAGCCTTTCTAGTAAGAGAAGGGGATTATTTTAGTATCAGGTTTTGTATCACAGTGTTCTTTTTTTAATTCACATATGTGTAGGCTTTATTTGTTTGCATATTGAATAGGAAAGGAACAGAAAGTGAAAATTTCCCCGTGGTCAAAGGGTGATGCCAAGAGATTGGTACATATTAGGATTACCAGAAAGGACAACTATGGTCAGAAGAACTTGCCTTGTGACCATGGGCAGTTCACTTCACATCTCTGAGCCTTGGTTCTTCCACTGTAAAATGGAAATAAGATGACCTGTCTCATAATATGATGGTGTAGATCCAATGAAATAAAACCCCTAGAATATCCTCTAAATGGTAGGAGGACTGTATAAATAGGAGGGATTATTCAGCACCTATTTGTGCTGTTGCAGCTGCTGCAGATACGTGCCGAATAAAACTACCCTATTATTTAGAGACTGAGAAATATTTGGATGGTGGTAATGTGCTGCTCTGGAAAAAGCAGTCTCCAGTAGGATTTTTATCACATAATTAGAGGGTATGCTAAATGTGCTCGTGAAAAGAAGCCGCTGTGTGCTGCTGCCTGGTGTTAATGTGGACCAGGATCCTGCATGTTTTCCCTGAGGATGCCCTCGAACAGCATCCTTGCACCCTTCACTTTTGTGATGGTGCCTTTGGCTAGCAGAGATTCTGGAAAGTCTCAGACATAGTGCCAGTGCCACATGGCTTTTTGTACATGCTCAGTGGTGTCTGACTCTTTGTGACCCTGTGAACTGTAGCCCACAAACTCTGATGGGATTATTCCAGCAAAAACACTGAAGTAGATAGCCATTTCTTCCTCCAGGGGATCTTCCTGACCCAGGGATAGAACCCACATCTCCTGTGGCTCCTGAATTGGGAGGTGGATTCTTTTATCACTGAGCCACTTGGAGAGCCTGCCACATGGCCCTTGGTTGTTGTTCAGTCACTCAGTCATGTCTGACTCTTTGTGACCACATGCTAAGTTTCCCTGTCCTTCACCATCTCCCGGAGTTTGCTCAGACTCATATCCATTGAATCAATGCCATCCAACCATCTCATCCTTTGTCATCCCTTTGTCCTCCTGCCTTCGGTCTTTCCCAACATTACGGTCTTTTCCAATGAGTAATCTCGTTGCATCAGATGGCCAAAGTCTTGGTGCCTCAACTTCAGCATCAGTCCTTCCAACGAATATTCAGGGTTTATTTCTTTTAGGATTGACTGATTTGATCTCCTTGCAGTCGAAGGGACTCTCAAGAGTCTTCTCCAACACCACAGTTCAAAGGTATCAATTCTTGGGCACTTGGCCTTCTTTATGATCCCACTCTCACATCCATACATGAGTACTGGAAAAACTATAGCTCTGACTATATGGACTTCTGTCAGCAAAGTGATGTGTTTGCTTTTTTAATACACTGTCTAGGTTTGT
This sequence comes from Tragulus kanchil, assembly GCA_022376925.1. Lineage (NCBI taxonomy): Eukaryota > Metazoa > Chordata > Mammalia > Artiodactyla > Tragulidae > Tragulus > Tragulus kanchil. The sequence continues at coordinate 66,384,203 of JAIOJX010000032.1, read as the reverse complement.
CATACCTTTTTATTACCAGGAGTAAGCATCTTTTTTTGTTCTTGATTTTTTTTTTTTTTTGGCCACTTCTATTGGTCTTTCATTTATCTATTTTCATCAATCTTTGTTCTTTGACCTGTGTGGACCTCCCTTCGCAGTGGTCTCTCTTGTTGCAGAGCACCGGCTCTGGGCATATGCACTTCAGAGCACTGGCTCAGTAGTTGGACATATCGGTCCAGCTGTTCTGCGGCACATGGGAACTTCCCAGGCCAGGGATAGAACCGGTGCTCCTTGCACTGTAAGGTGGTGTCTTTACCCACTGGATCACCAGGAAAACTCGCAAGCATTCTTTAATTTCATGGCTGCAGTCACTGTCCACAGTGATTTTTGAGTTCAAGAAAAAAAGTCTGTCACTGTTATTGTTTCCTGATTTATTTGCCTTGAAGTGATGGTACCAGATGCCATGATCTTACTTTTTTATTTTTTAATTTATTTTTTTAATTGAAGTAAAATAACTTTACAGAGTTTAGTTGTTTACTGAAAAATATCAACATGAATCAGCCAAAAGTATGCATATGTCCCCTCCCCCTTGAACTTCTCTCCCATCTCCCTCCCCATCCCAACCCTCCAGGCTGTTACAGAGCCCCTGTCTGACTCTTTGTGACCATGCTAAGTTTCCTGTCCTTCACCATCTCCCGGAGTTTGCTCAGACTCATATCCATTGAATCAATGCCATCCAACCATCTCATCCTTTGTCATCCCTTTGTCCTCCTGCCTTCGGTCTTTCCCAACATTACGGTCTTTTCCAATGAGTAATCTCGTTGCATCAGATGGCCAAAGTCTTGGTGCCTCAACTTCAGCATCAGTCCTTCCAACGAATATTCAGGGTTTATTTCTTTTAGGATTGACTGATTTGATCTCCTTGCAGTCGAAGGGACTCTCAAGAGTCTTCTCCAACACCACAGTTCAAAGGTATCAATTCTTGGGCACTTGGCCTTCTTTATGATCCCACTCTCACATCCATACATGAGTACTGGAAAAACTATAGCTCTGACTATATGGACTTCTGTCAGCAAAGTGATGTGTTTGCTTTTTTAATACACTGTCTAGGTTTGTCATACCTTTTTATTACCAGGAGTAAGCATCTTTTTTTGTTCTTGATTTTTTTTTTTTTTTGGCCACTTCTATTGGTCTTTCATTTATCTATTTTCATCAATCTTTGTTCTTTGACCTGTGTGGACCTCCCTTCGCAGTGGTCTCTCTTGTTGCAGAGCACCGGCTCTGGGCATATGCACTTCAGAGCACTGGCTCAGTAGTTGGACATATCGGTCCAGCTGTTCTGCGGCACATGGGAACTTCCCAGGCCAGGGATAGAACCGGTGCTCCTTGCACTGTAAGGTGGTGTCTTTACCCACTGGATCACCAGGAAAACTCGCAAGCATTCTTTAATTTCATGGCTGCAGTCACTGTCCACAGTGATTTTTGAGTTCAAGAAAAAAAGTCTGTCACTGTTATTGTTTCCTGATTTATTTGCCTTGAAGTGATGGTACCAGATGCCATGATCTTACTTTTTTATTTTTTAATTTATTTTTTTAATTGAAGTAAAATAACTTTACAGAGTTTAGTTGTTTACTGAAAAATATCAACATGAATCAGCCAAAAGTATGCATATGTCCCCTCCCCCTTGAACTTCTCTCCCATCTCCCTCCCCATCCCAACCCTCCAGGCTGTTACAGAGCCCCTGTTTGATCTCAGTCTTTTTGAATATTGAGTTTTAAGCCAGCTTTTACCCTCTCCTCTTTCACCTTCATCAAGAGGCTCTTTAGTTCCTCTTCACTTTCTGCCGTAAGGGTGCTGTCAATCTGCATATCTGAGGTTATCGATATTTCTCTCTGCAATCTTGATTCCAGCTTGTGCTTCATCCAGCCCAGCATTTCACATGATGTACATAAGATAAATAAGAATGGTGACAATAGACAGCCTTGACATGCTCCTTTCCCAATTTTGAACCAGTCAGTTGTTCCATGTCTGGTTCTAACTGTTGCTTCTTGTTTAGCATACAGGTTTCACAGGAGACAGGTAAGGTGGTCTGGTATTCCCATTTCTTTAAGAATTGTCCACTGTTTGTTGTGATCCACACAATCAAAGGCTTCAGCATGGTCAATGAAGTAGAAGTAGACATTTTTCTGTAATTCTATAGCTTTTTCTATGATCCAGCAGATGTTGGCAATTTGATCTCTGGTTCCTTTGCCTTTTCTAAATCTAGCTTGTACATCTGCAAGTTCTCAGTTCACATACAGTTGAACTTGTTGGAAGGATTTTGAGCACTACTTTGCTAGTTTGTGAAATGTGTGCAATTTGTGTGATATTTTGAACATTCTTTGGCATTACCCTTCTTTGAGATTAGAATGAAAACTGAACCTTTTCCAGTCCTGAGGCCACTGCTGATTTTTCCAAATTTGTTGGCATATTTAGTGCAGTGCTTTAACAGGATCATCTTTTGGGATTTGAAATAGCTCAGTTGGAATTCCATCATGTCCACTAGCTTGGTTCATAGTGATGTTTCCTAAGGTCCATCTGACTTTGCAGTCTGGGGTGTCTGGCTCTAGGTGAATGACCGTACCATTGTGGTTCTCCAGATCATTATTATGTTTATTGTATAGTTCTTTCTATGTATTCTTGCCATGTCTTCTTAGTATCGTCTGTTTCTGTTAGAGTCACACTGTTTCTGTCCTTTATTGTACCCATCTTTGCATGACATGTTCCTTTGGTATCTTTATTTTCTTGAAGAGATCTCTAATCTTTCCCAGTCTGCTGTTTACCTGTATTTCTTTGCATTGTTCACTTGAAAAAGGCTTTCTTTTCTCTCCTTGCTATTCTCTGGAATTCTGCATTCAGCTGGGTATATCTTTCCTTTTCTCCTTTGCCTTTTGCTTTTCTTCTATTTGTTGTGAAGTGACCGTCTATCCACTGGACACCTGTGCTCTTCAAACTGGATTCTGGTCAGCCATCTTGCATGTAAGTCTTCTGAAAGGAAGATCAAGTTGGGAAGCTGGGTGGTGGTAGTAATTGTGAAGGTCCCAGGTTAGGATGAGAGAAGCAGAGCTGTTCAAGATGTTTCTTGGTTGACTCATTTGTTTATTTATCTGTCCATTCCATCACTCTGATTCCTTGTATTAAGAGTGTTAATACTCTGTACTTTACAGGGTTGTGGAAAGGACTGAGTGAGTTACTGGAGATAAAGTCTTAAGTAAACTATTTGACATGTAATAAATGCTTATTAAATGGTAGTTCTTGTTTTTACTGTCATTTTCTAAGGACTTCATGCTCACTCATTAATGCCATATCCTGTTCAAGACTTTAATGAACAGAGATAGGAGGTAAAGATGCATAGGGTCTGCCCAACCTTGGCTCCTGCAGCTAGCAGTGGTTCAGGGTAACTGAGGTGCTCTTTTGTATCCATCAGGTGTGCATTTCTCATAGTGAGACCAGTGATGCTACTGCTGCCCCTGAACACAGCCTGTTCACCTGCCAGAGCACCCCCAGCTTGCCTGTCCACATGTCGTCTTTCCTCTGAGACTGAGCTTAGGACCCATCTTCTTCCTGATTTATTCTGGCTTACAGGCATCACAGTCTTCTGAGAATCCTGAAGCCCTTATGCACGCAATTTAGCTTTGGATCACATCCTTCCTTGTATTTTTATAATTGCTTTATGTGGCCTTGAGAGGAGATACATGTCTAACCCATCGTTAATTCCTGAGCAGTTATAACAGTGCCTCCACATGCATATGCTCAATAAATATTGAATTGGATGAATTCTTTTTGTGGGGGGGGGTGCACTTCTGTTGATCTTTCATTCATTTATCTTTGTTCTTTGGCCTGTGTAGACCTCCCATCGCAGTGGCCTACCTCGTTGCAGGCCACTGGTTCTGGGCACATGCGCTCCAGAGCTCTGGCTCGGTAATCGGACACATCAGTCCAGCCGCTCCACGGCACATGGGATCTTCCCAGGCCAGGGATCGAACTGGCGCCCCTTGTACTGCAAGGTGGTGTCCTTACCCACTGGATCACCAGGGATGCCCTGGATGAATTCTAATTCAATTTAACCAACATTTATTGAGTTAGGTTACTTTTGGGTTTCTCAGCCTCATGACTGCTGTCCTGTTGAACTAGGCAGTTCATTATTGTGAGGGCCATTCCGTGCACTGTAGGATGTTTAGCAACACCTCTGGCCTTTATCCAGTCTATGCCAGTAGCACCCTCCAGTTGTGACAACCTGGGATGTCTTTAGATATTGGCCAAATGTACCCTGTAGGGCAGAAACCACTCCTGGTTGAGAACCACTGACTGTGTTCTTGGCACTCTATTTTTTGCCAGGTAACTATTTTGATTGGCTTTGGTATTTTGTTTGTTTGCTTTTGGAGGGGAGAGGGCTCATCACACAGTTTGTGGGATCTTAGTTCTCTCACTAGGGATTGAATCTGGGCCACGGGAGTGGAAGCACTGAGCCTAACCACTGGACTGCCACTTCTCAGTTAGGGGAGAATTTTCATTATCTTCATCATGCCTGTATTCTGGCCATAGAGTATATGTCTAATCAATAGACATTTGTTCACTTGATCTGTTTAGCTCATTTTCATCATTGTACCACCTTCAGGTGAGACTAGGGAGAAAAAAAAACCTCAAAGCCATCTTCATGATCCTCAACTAGCATGCATTAAATAAATGCTTTCAACTTCCTGGTTTACATTTTGCTAACTCTCAGGTCTGATATCTCCTACTTTCTGAATGCCAGTATTGCAAGTAAATGAGCAAATCTCACATCCCTTGTTTAGATTGCCTTTGGAACAAAAATTGATTAAAACAAGAGACCTATGGGTACATTTATTTTTTCCCCTCCTGTGGAATCTCATTCATGGCCTTAAAACTCCATGAGGCCTTTGTTTGTAGTTTCTGCATAGGATGGTGCACAGTTTGTAGTTTTGCTTAGAATAGTTCCTAGAAGTATTTACTGTGGCCTTCCAGAGATGGACATCAATAGCAGGCCCAAGTGTCCTTGGTACTCAGTTTTACATGTACAGTTGGTTGTACCAGGCTAAACAAAGGCCAAAGGTCTTAAGTCTTTAAGTTGAGAGCAGTGATGGACTGAATTTTATGTGTCTGGGTATATGTGTGTTGGGGTGAGGGTACAGGGAGGATAAGGTAGTAGTGAGGACAGAGCACAGTTTTGTCAGGGAAAATGAGGAGAAGTGGTGTGCCAGGAGAATTCAGTACAAAGAGCTCTGGAAGTGAGTGCCCAAGTCTAAGCTTGAGTACAACACTAAGTGACTATGAAGACTTGGGCAAGGTATTAGTGCTAAGTCCTCTCTGGGCCCTGGTTTCACTTGTGAAGGTGTGAAGGGAGAGAAATGTATTACATGATCTTTACCAGCCCTTCTACCTCAGAACATTTATGAATTAAAAACTTTAGCCTGAATGCTGTTTCTTTTATAATTTTGGAAGAGAGCTTGATAAGAAACTTGGGCCAGATCTAGTAGGATGGTAATGGTAACACAGACAGTGAAGCAATGGAAAAACAGACATGGACAGTAGACATATGGACATGGTGGGGAATGAACAGTGGGTGGGAGGTGTAAAGGAAGTACCATGAAAACCTATACTATCATGTGTGAAAAAAATAGCTATTGTCATTGCGCTGTAAGAAAAGGGGATCCTGCAGGGGTGCTATGCGACGACTTGGAGGAGTGGGATGGGGGGGATATACATATGACTAATCTGGGATCATACATATCTGTAAACAACAAATCTCTGTAAAAGTAAAAAGCAAAATAAAAATTAAAAAAAAAAGAAAAAAACTTGGGCCAGGGTCTGCCAACACTGTGTGAAGACTAGTCTCTAGCTAGTCATCTTCAACTTTTGGAAAGGCTTCCAAGAAGCTGATATCCTGGAGCTGTTCTTTGATACCCTGAGAACAGAACCAGATGACAGGAAGGCGGATCGTGGCTCAGTAGAAGGATTTTATAGCTGTCAGAGTTGTTGGAAAGTAAAATAAGCTTTAGAGAAAAGGAGTTTCATCACTGGGGATATTCTAGCTGAGGTAATTAGCCTGGCTTGACTGAAATTATCAAATAAGTGGTCAAACTAGGTGACTTGCCATCCTTTCTGACCCTCTGATTTTTAAAAATTCTGTTTTTTTTTTTAATTATGTATATCTTGAGATCCTTAGAAAGGAAAATAGAAAATGAATTCGTAGGTGTAGCTGGATGTTAAAGTGAGGGCTCTGAGGGAGAGAGAACATGACTTTTAGTTGTATTTCTTCAGAAACAACTCTTGAGTGGGGTGTACCCTGAACTATAGGTGCTCCAAGATGTGTCAGATCTCCTTGGCACTCCACCAGCTGTGGGGCCACAGCTTGACCTTCATGGGCCAGTATTCTGAGTCTTAAACTCAGCTAAGTCCTCTCTGGGCCCTGGTTTCACTTGTGAAGGTGTGAAGGGAGAGAAATGTATTACATGATCTTTACCAGCCCTTCTACCTCAGAACATTTATGAATTAAAAACTTTAGCCTGAATGCTGTTTCTTTTATAATTTTGGAAGAGAGCTTGATAAGAAACTTGGGCCAGATCTAGTAGGATGGTAATGGTAACACAGACAGTGAAGCAATGGAAAAACAGACATGGACAGTAGACATATGGACATGGTGGGGAATGAACAGTGGGTGGGAGGTGTAAAGGAAGTACCATGAAAACCTATACTATCATGTGTGAAAAAAATAGCTATTGTCATTGCGCTGTAAGAAAAGGGGATCCTGCGGGGGTGCTATGCGACGACTTGGAGGAGTGGGATGGGGGGGATATACATATGACTAATCTGGGATCATACATATCTGTAAACAACAAATCTCTGTAAAAGTAAAAAGCAAAATAAAAATTAAAAAAAAAAGAAAAAAACTTGGGCCAGGGTCTGCCAACACTGTGTGAAGACTAGTCTCTAGCTAGTCATCTTCAACTTTTGGAAAGGCTTCCAAGAAGCTGATATCCTGGAGCTGTTCTTTGATACCCTGAGAACAGAACCAGATGACAGGAAGGCGGATCGTGGCTCAGTAGAAGGATTTTATAGCTGTCAGAGTTGTTGGAAAGTAAAATAAGCTTTAGAGAAAAGGAGTTTCATCACTGGGGATATTCTAGCTGAGGTAATTAGCCTGGCTTGACTGAAATTATCAAATAAGTGGTCAAACTAGGTGACTTGCCATCCTTTCTGACCCTCTGATTTTTAAAAATTCTGTTTTTTTTTTTAATTATGTATATCTTGAGATCCTTAGAAAGGAAAATAGAAAATGAATTCGTAGGTGTAGCTGGATGTTAAAGTGAGGGCTCTGAGGGAGAGAGAACATGACTTTTAGTTGTATTTCTTCAGAAACAACTCTTGAGTGGGGTGTACCCTGAACTATAGGTGCTCCAAGATGTGTCAGATCTCCTTGGCACTCCACCAGCTGTGGGGCCACAGCTTGACCTTCATGGGCCAGTGATGGGGCCCCATGCTGAACCCCCAGCTCCTCTCCTCTGAGCTGTCTTGCCTTACTGAACAGCAAGCAAAACCCATGCTGGTTCCCCGCCACCGTCTGTTTGTCTCCTCATGACTCTGAATCAGCTGTCATGGGAGTTGGCTATGACTGAGAACCAAAATTAATCCACTTTCTCTGGAAATTATTGCTTTCAGGCCCATGTCTGTCACATTGCTGTATGTTGGGAGGGCAGCCTCTTTCTGTGAAGTCCTTGCTTTCCAGGAGCTCATTTTTGTAGGCCTCCAAGAGTGCCTGTTGCACTCTGTAATTGACTGGATATATTTATACACTTGTAATTGCTTCAAAGTAGTTATCTGCTGAGGCCACAGCAGTGGCTCCTCTGGGGGACCCTCTCTTGGCACTCATACCCATGCCTCCCTGCTTCTGGAATGGGAGCTCGGTTTTTTCTTTCTTTCTTTTTTTTTTGTTTAATATTTATTTTGGTTGTGTTGGGTCTTAGTTGCAACATGTGGGCTTAGTTGCCTAGCTGGATGTGGAATCGTAGCTCCCCTACCAGGGATCAAACCTTCATCCCCTGCATTACAGGGCAGATTCTAAGCACTGGACCACCAGGGAAACCCGGGAGCTCAGTTTTATCTGGATGGTAGGGTGAGAGTGATACACCCAGATCGCTCCCTGACTTCCTCTTTCCACTGACTGCCTTTGCTTCTTCCTCTCTGCTGTGGCAGACATCCAGGATGGCACAGGGTATGGACCGTCTGTCAGGGGCTGCTGGGCTAGCTGGGTCCTCAACTGGCTGTGATGCCAGAGGGTCTGCAGGTCCGCCTCCAAGCCTGGGAAGCTCTGGGTGTCCCACTGTTTGGAGAGCTGGTCAACCTGCCTCTCCCTTGGCCGTACCCTGCCTCTCACTGTTGGGCTCTTAATCTCTTCACCCTTCTTCTCATCCCACCCATAGCTTTACGTGGAGATGATGCATCCACCATGGGCTTATCTAGTTTTGGAAATGAGGGTGAATGGCATTCCAAGATGTGTCAGATCTCCTTGGCACTCCACCAGCTGTGGGGCCACAGCTTGACCTTCATGGGCCAGTGATGGGGCCCCATGCTGAACCCCAGCTCCTCTCCTCTGAGCTGTCTTGCCTTACTGAACAGCAAGCAAAACCCATGCTGGTTCCCGCCACGTCTGTTTGTCTCCTCATGACTCTGAATCAGCTGTCATGGGAGTTGGCTATGACTGAGAACCAAAATTAATCCACTTTCTCTGGAAATTATTGCTTTCAGGCCCATGTCTGTCACATTGCTGTATGTTGGGAGGGCAGCCTCTTTCTGTGAAGTCCTTGCTTTCCAGGAGCTCATTTTTGTAGGCCTCCAAGAGTGCCTGTTGCACTCTGTAATTGACTGGATATATTTATACACTTGTAATTGCTTCAAAGTAGTTATCTGCTGAGGCCACAGCAGTGGCTCCTCTGGGGGACCCTCTCTTGGCACTCATACCCATGCCTCCCTGCTTCTGGAATGGGAGCTCGGTTTTTTCTTTCTTTCTTTTTTTTTTGTTTAATATTTATTTTGGTTGTGTTGGGTCTTAGTTGCAACATGTGGGCTTAGTTGCCTAGCTGGATGTGGAATCGTAGCTCCCCTACCAGGGATCAAACCTTCATCCCCTGCATTACAGGGCAGATTCTAAGCACTGGACCACCAGGGAAACCCGGGAGCTCAGTTTTATCTGGATGGTAGGGTGAGAGTGATACACCCAGATCGCTCCCTGACTTCCTCTTTCCACTGACTGCCTTTGCTTCTTCCTCTCTGCTGTGGCAGACATCCAGGATGGCACAGGGTATGGACCGTCTGTCAGGGGCTGCTGGGCTAGCTGGGTCCTCAACTGGCTGTGATGCCAGAGGGTCTGCAGGTCCGCCTCCAAGCCTGGGAAGCTCTGGGTGTCCCACTGTTTGGAGAGCTGGTCAACCTGCCTCTCCCTTGGCCGTACCCTGCCTCTCACTGTTGGGCTCTTAATCTCTTCACCCTTCTTCTCATCCCACCCATAGCTTTACGTGGAGATGATGCATCCACCATGGGCTTATCTAGTTTTGGAAATGAGGGTGAATGGCATTCCAGACTGGGGAGAGCCAGCAGTCTACTTGGATCTCTTACTCAGCCTTCTGTAACAGTACCATAAAATCCATAAACAGTACCATAAAAACCACTGGGTAGTTTAAACAAAAACATTTATTTTCGCACAGTTCTGGAGACTGAGAAGTCCAAGACAATGTACAAGCAAATTTGGGGGTCGATGAGGACCCTGTTCTTGAGTTATATATAGACAGTTGTCCTCTCTTTGTGTCCTCACATGGCCTTTTCCTTGGTACATGGAAGTGGGGAGAGAAAGATCTTTCTTCTTCTTTAAGACCATCCATCAGATTAGGACTATACCCTTAGGACCTCATTTAATAATGAAAAAAGAAGTGTTATGCATTCTGTCATGTTTGACTCTTTTTGACCCCATGAACTGTAGCCTACCAGGCTCCTCTGTCCATGGAATGAATTCTCCAGGCAAAAATACTGATGTGGGTTGCCATTCCCTTCTCCAGGGGATCTTCTCCACCCAGGGATTGAACCTGGGTTTCTTACATTGCAGCTGGACTCTACCATCTGAGCCACCAGGGAGGCCTATTTGACAGTAGTTTCCTCCTAAAAACTCCTCCTAAAAGCTCCATTCCAAATGGAGATTGGGCTCCATTCCATTTGGAGGTTAGGGCTTCAACATAGGAATTTAGGGAGACACAATTCAAACAGGGAAACCAGGCATGCTGCAGTTTATAGGGTCACATAGTCAGGAGCAACTTAGAGACTGAACAACAACAATTCAGTCTAGCATGTATTTACTGATGATTTTCTTCAGATGACAAAGAGTAACTCACCTTCTAGTGTGTGAACAACCCAGTGAGGTGATGGGTTGTTCTTCCTGTCAGAACTCTTTTTTTCCACTTGACTATTTGAGGCCTTTAGGGAGCCACTCTCTCTCCACGTGTAATCCCATTGTTCACAGATAGCTCACTGTTTCCTGGTTAAAGAACACTGACGGAGGCTTAGGGTCTCTAGATGCTGGGGCCACCATGGGACTGGCTTGGTTAAAATGCCTGGACCTGACTCAGACGTGGGTTACCGGGAGTGGCTTACATTTAAATTCAGGAGTTGTTGCCCTCTTCTGCCAAAAGGTCATTTTGCAGAAAGCAGAGCAAAGACTGCAAAGGTTCTTAAGACTAATAGGGGCAGAAGCAGGAGCATTAACCTGTGTATAATCCCTGGTGGTTACTAGAGCTGGTGAACTCCCTGGGAGGTTGTGGAAGGGAATGCTTTGCTCATTTGGTTGAATAATCTCACCTAGCCTTGCTCTCTAAGGGGGTGTTTGTCATTTCACACTTGATGGGCTGTGGAAAGAGTGATTGTTCATCATGTGGGCTTCCCTACGAACTGGGAGGGTGTTCTATGACATTTGAAGAATGAGGAACTTAATGGCCAGTAATACGAGCTGGTGTTCTGTAGATCCCACCTCTTGAACTTAGGGCCTCTCCTTTACAACTGGCATGCTGGAAAACCTCACCATTAATTCAGATGGCATGTAGTGACATGTAGTGAATATTTAGCACTGTGTGGATGCTGGGATGTAATGGTGAGGAAAGTGGGGTTTCCCTGCCCTCGTGGTGCTCCTGCCCCCACATCTGCACTGTGCCCTTCCCTGAAGCAGGACCAGTTAGGGGTCCTAGCTGTGCGTGAAAGCCTAGGAAGGAAGACTGGATGGCGTGAGGATGAGCTCAGGGGATGGCTGTGGAGATTGGTCTATACATCTTCGCCTTTCTGCTTGGAGGAGGTCCTGTCTGACCTGGATGCTCCCTGGAGCTATCATTACTGCAGTCTAGCCTCTTTTTTAAAAATGGAAAAGGTATACAACATGATTTGATATACATAGTGAAATGATTAATGGAGTTGATCTAGTTAACATCTCATAGTTACTTTTTTTTTCGGTGTAATGAGAATACCTGAAATCTAGTCCTCTAGCCAATTTTTGATATTCCATACAGTATTATTTAATTTATAGTCATCATTCTATGGGGCTTCCTGGGTGACTCAGTGGCAGAGAATCTGCCTGCCAATGCATTGAGGCATGGGTTCAATCCTTGGGTTGGGATGATCCCTGAGGAGGAGATGGCAACCCACTCCAGTATTCTTGCCTGAGAAATCCTCAGAGGACTCTGGCAGGCTAGGGAAGGAATGCCTACTTAGACGGGTACCATTTTTTAAATTCAGGAGTTGTTGCCTCTTCTGCCAAAGGTCATTTTGCAGAAAGCAGAGCAAAGACTGCAAAGGTTCTTAAGACTAATAGGGGCAGAAGCAGGAGCATTAACCTGTGTATAATCCCTGGTGGTTACTAGAGCTGGTGAACTCCCTGGGAGGTTGTGGAAGGGAATGCTTTGCTCATTTGGTTGAATAATCTCACCTAGCCTTGCTCTCTAAGGGGGTGTTTGTCATTTCACACTTGATGGGCTGTGGAAAGAGTGATTGTTCATCATGTGGGCTTCCCTACGAACTGGGAGGGTGTTCTATGACATTTGAAGAATGAGGAACTTAATGGCCAGTAATACGAGCTGGTGTTCTGTAGATCCCACCTCTTGAACTTAGGGCCTCTCCTTTACAACTGGCATGCTGGAAAACCTCACCATTAATTCAGATGGCATGTAGTGACATGTAGTGAATATTTAGCACTGTGTGGATGCTGGGATGTAATGGTGAGGAAAGTGGGGTTTCCCTGCCCTCGTGGTGCTCCTGCCCCCACATCTGCACTGTGCCCTTCCCTGAAGCAGGACCAGTTAGGGGTCCTAGCTGTGCGTGAAAGCCTAGGAAGGAAGACTGGATGGCGTGAGGATGAGCTCAGGGGATGGCTGTGGAGATTGGTCTATACATCTTCGCCTTTCTGCTTGGAGGAGGTCCTGTCTGACCTGGATGCTCCCTGGAGCTATCATTACTGCAGTCTAGCCTCTTTTTTAAAAATGGAAAAGGTATACAACATGATTTGATATACATAGTGAAATGATTAATGGAGTTGATCTAGTTAACATCTCATAGTTACTTTTTTTTTCGGTGTAATGAGAATACCTGAAATCTAGTCCTCTAGCCAATTTTTGATATTCCATACAGTATTATTTAATTTATAGTCATCATTCTATGGGGCTTCCTGGGTGACTCAGTGGCAGAGAATCTGCCTGCCAATGCATTGAGGCATGGGTTCAATCCTTGGGTTGGGATGATCCCCTGGAGGAGGAGATGGCAACCCACTCCAGTATTCTTGCCTGAGAAATCCCATGAACAGAGGACTCTGGCAGGCTACAGTCCATGGGATTGAAAAGAGTCAGACATGACTGAGCATGCAGGCACTCAGGCAGCATTCTATACTTAGATCTCTAGACTTAGTCATCCTACATCACTGCAGTGTTTACCTTTTGTCCAACATCTCTCCATTTCCCCCGCCTCCCTGTCCTTGGTAACCCTTCTACTCTGCTTCAGTGTATTAGACTTTTAAACAATCTACACATAAGTGAGCTTATGCAGTCCTTTTTTTTCTGTCTGTATCTGGCTTATTTTACTCAGCATAGTGTCCTCCAGGTTCATTCATATTGTTGCAAAGAGCAATCTTTTTTTGTGGAGCCGAATGATATTTCATTGTGTGTGTGTATACGTGCACAGTACTGTTTCTTTACCCATTCATTCATTCATCAAGAGACACTTAGGTTGTTTCCATGTATTGTCTTTTGTGGATAATGCTGCAGTGAACATGGAAGCACAGATATCTCACTGAGGTACTGATTTCACTTCCTTTGGATATGCACCCCAAAGAGGGATTGCTAAATCATATAGTAGTTTTATTGAGGAGCTCCATATTGTTTTACACAGTAGCTGCACCAGTTTGCATTCATACCAGCAGTGTATAGCATTCCATTTTCTCCACATCCTTACCAATGCTTATCATTGGTTTTTTTTTTTTTTTTTTTTTGGTAATAGCCATCTGAACAGGTGTGAGATGATAGTCATTGTGGTTTGATTTCTATTTTCCTGATGATTAGTGATGTGGAGTACCTTATTACGTGCCTGTTGGTTATTTGAAAATGTCTGTTCAGGCCCTTTGCTCATTATTTTTTGGGGGGTTATTCTTTTGCTATTTAGTTGTAAAAGTTCCTTATATGTTTTTGAATATTAACCCCTTATCAGATCGATGGTTTGCAAATATTTTCTCCAATCTGTAGGCTGCATTTTCATTTTGTTGATGATTTCTTTTGCTGTTTATGAGCTCTTTTAGTTTGATGTAATTCCTCTCATTTAGTTTAGCTTTGTTGGCTAAGCTTTCAGTGTCATATCCAAAAATCATTGCCAAAGCCAATGTCAAGAAATTTTTTCCCTAATGTTTTCTTTACGGTTTCAAGTCTTATGTCTGTCTTTAATCAATTTTCAGTTGATATTTGTGTATGGGATAAGGTAAGGGTCCTATTTCATTTTTTTATATGTGGATGCCCAGTTTTCCCAGAACCATTTTTTCAAGAGACTGTCTTTAATACCTTATGCTTCTGTCCTTTATTGTGCCCATCTTTGCATGAAATGTTTCCTTGGTATATCTAATTTTCTTGAGAGATCTCTGCTCTTTCCCATTCTGTTGTTTTCCTCTTTGTCTTTGCATTGTTGACTTAGGAAGGCTTTCTTATGTCTCCTTGTTATTTTTTGGAACTCTGTATTCAGCTGGGTATATCTTCCATTTTCTCCTTTGCCTTTCATTTCTCTTCTTTTCTTATTTAGAAGGCCTCCTCAGACAACCATTTTGTCTTCTTATGTTTATTTTTCTTGGGGATGGTTTTGATCACTGCCTCCTGTACAGTGTTATAGACCTCCATCCATAGTTCTTCGAACACTCTCTCTATCCAGTCCAGTCCCTTGAATCTATTTGTCACGTCCACTGTGTAATCGTAAGGTATTTGATTTAGGTCATTTTTGAATGGCCTAGTGGTTTTCCCTATTTTCTTCAATCTAAGTCTGAATTTTGCAATAAGCCACAGTCAACTCCAGGTGTTGTTTTGCTGACTGTATAGAGCTTATCCATCTTCATGAAAACTGATCTGGTGATGTCCAGTGTAGAATCATCTCTTCGGTTGTTGGAAGAAGGTATTTTCTATGACCAGTGAGGAGTACCTTATTACGTGCCTGTTGGTTATTTGAAAATGTCTGTTCAGGCCCTTTGCTCATTATTTTTTGGGGGGTTATTCTTTTGCTATTTAGTTGTAAAAGTTCCTTATATGTTTTTGAATATTAACCCCTTATCAGATCGATGGTTTGCAAATATTTTCTCCAATCTGTAGGCTGCATTTTCATTTTGTTGATGATTTCTTTTGCTGTTTATGAGCTCTTTTAGTTTGATGTAATTCCTCTCATTTAGTTTAGCTTTGTTGGCTAAGCTTTCAGTGTCATATCCAAAAATCATTGCCAAAGCCAATGTCAAGAAATTTTTTCCCTAATGTTTTCTTTACGGTTTCAAGTCTTATGTCTGTCTTTAATCAATTTTCAGTTGATATTTGTGTATGGGATAAGGTAAGGGTCCTATTTCATTTTTTTATATGTGGATGCCCAGTTTTCCCAGAACCATTTTTTCAAGAGACTGTCTTTAATACCTTATGCTTCTGTCCTTTATTGTGCCCATCTTTGCATGAAATGTTTCCTTGGTATATCTAATTTTCTTGAGAGATCTCTGCTCTTTCCCATTCTGTTGTTTTCCTCTTTGTCTTTGCATTGTTGACTTAGGAAGGCTTTCTTATGTCTCCTTGTTATTTTTTGGAACTCTGTATTCAGCTGGGTATATCTTCCATTTTCTCCTTTGCCTTTCATTTCTCTTCTTTTCTTATTTAGAAGGCCTCCTCAGACAACCATTTTGTCTTCTTATGTTTATTTTTCTTGGGGATGGTTTTGATCACTGCCTCCTGTACAGTGTTATAGACCTCCATCCATAGTTCTTCGAACACTCTCTCTATCCAGTCCAGTCCCTTGAATCTATTTGTCACGTCCACTGTGTAATCGTAAGGTATTTGATTTAGGTCATTTTTGAATGGCCTAGTGGTTTTCCCTATTTTCTTCAATCTAAGTCTGAATTTTGCAATAAGCCACAGTCAACTCCAGGTGTTGTTTTTGCTGACTGTATAGAGCTTATCCATCTTCAGATGCAAAGAATATAATCAATCTGATTTTGGTATTGACCATCTGGTGATGTCCATGTGTAGAATCATCTCTTCGGTTGTTGGAAGAAGGTATTTTCTATGACCAGTGCTTTCTTTTGGCAGAACTCTGTTAGCCTTTGCCCTGTTTCATTTTGTACTCCAAGGTCAAACTTATCTGTTACTCAAGGTATTTCTTGACTTCCTACTTTTGCATTCCAAACCCTTGTGATGAAAAGGACATCTTTTTTGGTGTTAATTCTAGAAGATCTTGTTGGTCTTCATAGAACCGGTCAACTTCAGCTCCTTCAGTGTTAGTGCTTGGGGCATAGACTTGGGTTACTGTTACATTGAATGGTTTACCTTGGAAACAAACAGAAATTCTGTCGTTTTGAGGTTGCATCCAAGTACTGCATTTCAGACTCTTGTTGATGATGAGAGCTACTCCTTTCTTCTAAGATATTCTTGCCTGCAGTGGTATATTTAATGGTAAAGTGAATTAAATTCACCTATTCCCATTCGTTTAGTTCACTGATTCCTAAAATTTCAATGTATGGACCTAAAAGAACCAGAAGATATTAATAAGAGATGGAAAGAACTATATAAAAAAGATCTTAATGACTTGGATAACCATGATGGTGTGGTCACTCTCCTAGAGCCAGACATCCTGGAGTTTGAAGTCAAGTGGGCCTTAGGAAGCATCACGGTGAACAAAGCTAGTGAATGTGATGAAATTCCAGCTGAGCTATTTAAAATCCTAAAAGATGATCCTATTAAAATGTTGCACTGAATATGCCAGCAAATTTGGAAAACTCAGCGGTGGCCACAGGACTGGAAAAGGTCTGTTTTCATTTCAGTCCCAAAGAAAGACAATACCAAAGAATGTTCAATCTACCACACAACTGCACTCATTTCACATGCTAGCAAAATAATGCTCAAAATCCTCCAAGATAGACTTCAACAGTACCTGAACTGAGAACTTTCAGATGTACAGGATTTAGAAGAGGCAGAGGAATGAGAGATCAAATTTCATTCTTTAAGTCTGAATTTTGCAATAAGCCACAGTCAACTCCAGGTGTTGTTTTTGCTGACTGTATAGAGCTTATCCATCTTCAGATGCAAAGAATATAATCAATCTGATTTTGGTATTGACCATCTGGTGATGTCCATGTGTAGAATCATCTCTTCGGTTGTTGGAAGAAGGTATTTTCTATGACCAGTGCTTTCTTTTGGCAGAACTCTGTTAGCCTTTGCCCTGTTTCATTTTGTACTCCAAGGTCAAACTTATCTGTTACTCAAGGTATTTCTTGACTTCCTACTTTTGCATTCCAAACCCTTGTGATGAAAAGGACATCTTTTTTGGTGTTAATTCTAGAAGATCTTGTTGGTCTTCATAGAACCGGTCAACTTCAGCTCCTTCAGTGTTAGTGCTTGGGGCATAGACTTGGGTTACTGTTACATTGAATGGTTTACCTTGGAAACAAACAGAAATTCTGTCGTTTTTGAGGTTGCATCCAAGTACTGCATTTCAGACTCTTGTTGATGATGAGAGCTACTCCTTTCTTCTAAGATATTCTTGCCTGCAGTGGTATATTTAATGGTAAAGTGAATTAAATTCACCTATTCCCATTCGTTTTAGTTCACTGATTCCTAAAATTTCAATGTATGGACCTAAAAGAACCAGAAGATATTAATAAGAGATGGAAAGAACTATATAAAAAAGATCTTAATGACTTGGATAACCATGATGGTGTGGTCACTCTCCTAGAGCCAGACATCCTGGAGTTTGAAGTCAAGTGGGCCTTAGGAAGCATCACGGTGAACAAAGCTAGTGAATGTGATGAAATTCCAGCTGAGCTATTTAAAATCCTAAAAGATGATCCTATTAAAATGTTGCACTGAATATGCCAGCAAATTTGGAAAACTCAGCGGTGGCCACAGGACTGGAAAAGGTCTGTTTTCATTTCAGTCCCAAAGAAAGACAATACCAAAGAATGTTCAATCTACCACACAACTGCACTCATTTCACATGCTAGCAAAATAATGCTCAAAATCCTCCAAGATAGACTTCAACAGTACCTGAACTGAGAACTTTCAGATGTACAGGATTTAGAAGAGGCAGAGGAATGAGAGATCAAATTGCCAACATGTTGGGTTGTAGAAAATAAAGGAAATTCCAGAAAAGCATCTATTTCCGCTTCATTGACCACACTAAAGCCTTTGTGTGGATCACAACAAACTGTGGATAATTCCAAAAGAGATGGGAATACCAACCCACCTTATCTGCCTCCTGAGAAAGCTGTATGCAGGTCAAGAAAGCAACAGTTAGAACTGGGCGTGGAACAACAGACTGGTTCCAAATTGGGAAAGGAGCATGCCAAGCCTGTCTATTGTCACCCTGCTTATTTAACTTATATGCAGAGTACATCATGTGAAATGCCAGGCTGGATGAAGCATAAGCTGGAATCAAGATTGTGGGACGTATCAGTAACCTCAGATATGCAGATGATACCACTGTATGGCAGAAAGCAAAGAGGAACTAAAGAGCCTCTTGATGAAGGTGAAAGAGAAGAGGGCAAAAGCTGGCTTAAAACTTTACATTCAAAAAACTAGGATCGTGGTATCTGGTCCCATCACTTCTGTTCAAATAGATAGAGAAACAATGACAGAAGTGACAGACTTTATTTTCTCAGGTTCGAAAATCACTGTGGACGGGGACTGCAGTCATGAAATTAAAAGACTCTTGCTCCTTAGAAGAAAAGTTATGACAAACCTAGATGGCATACTAAACAAAAGAGACATTACTTTGCCAACAAAGGGTTCCATATAGTCAAGGTTATGGTTTTCCGTTAGTAAGATACATAGTTATGACAAAACTAGTGGACCATAAGCATCACGGTGAACAAAGCTAGTGAATGTGATGAAATTCCAGCTGAGCTATTTAAAATCCTAAAAGATGATCCTATTAAAATGTTGCACTGAATATGCCAGCAAATTTGGAAAACTCAGCGGTGGCCACAGGACTGGAAAAGGTCTGTTTTCATTTCAGTCCCAAAGAAAGACAATACCAAAGAATGTTCAATCTACCACACAACTGCACTCATTTCACATGCTAGCAAAATAATGCTCAAAATCCTCCAAGATAGACTTCAACAGTACCTGAACTGAGAACTTTCAGATGTACAGGATTTAGAAGAGGCAGAGGAATGAGAGATCAAATTGCCAACATGTTGGGTTGTAGAAAAATAAAGGAAATTCCAGAAAAAGCATCTATTTCTGCTTCATTGACCACACTAAAGCCTTTGTGTGGATCACAACAAACTGTGGATAATTCCAAAAGAGATGGGAATACCAAACCACCTTATCTGCCTCCTGAGAAAGCTGTATGCAGGTCAAGAAAGCAACAGTTAGAACTGGGCGTGGAACAACAGACTGGTTCCAAATTGGGAAAGGAGCATGCCAAGCCTGTCTATTGTCACCCTGCTTATTTAACTTATATGCAGAGTACATCATGTGAAATGCCAGGCTGGATGAAGCATAAGCTGGAATCAAGATTGTGGGACGTATCAGTAACCTCAGATATGCAGATGATACCACTGTATGGCAGAAAGCAAAGAGGAACTAAAGAGCCTCTTGATGAAGGTGAAAGAGAAGAGGGCAAAAGCTGGCTTAAAACTTTACATTCAAAAAACTAGGATCGTGGTATCTGGTCCCATCACTTCTGTTCAAATAGATAGAGAAACAATGACAGAAGTGACAGACTTTATTTTCTCAGGTTCGAAAATCACTGTGGACGGGGACTGCAGTCATGAAATTAAAAGACTCTTGCTCCTTAGAAGAAAAGTTATGACAAACCTAGATGGCATACTAAACAAAAGAGACATTACTTTGCCAACAAAGGGTTCCATATAGTCAAGGTTATGGTTTTCCGGTAGTCATGTATGAGTGTGGACCATAAAGAAGGCTGAGCACTGAGTAACTGATGCTTTTGAACAGTGGTGCTGGAGAAGACTCTTGAGAGTCCCTTGGACTGCAAGGAGATCAAACCAGTCCATCCTCAAGGAAATCAGCCCAGAATATTCATTGGAAGGGATGATGCTGAAGCTTTGGACACCTGATGTGAAGAGGCAACTCATTGGAAAAGACCCTGATGCTGGAAAAGATTGAAGGCGGGAGGAGAAAGGGATGACAAAGGATGAGATGGTTGGATGGCATCACTGCACCTGAGTTTGAGCAAGCTCTGGGAGATGGTAAAGGACAGGGAAGCCTGGTGTGCTACATCCATGGGGTTGCAAAGAGTTAGGCATGACTGAGTGACTGAACTGAACTAAACTAATGCATGGGCTTGTTTCTGGACTCTCTCTTCCACTCCAGTGGTCTATGTATCTTTTTTTTATGCCCGTGCCATACTATTTCTGATTATAACACTTCCATAATATAGTTTGAAATTAGGAGTGTGTTGCCTCCAGCTTTGTTCTTTTTCCTCAAGATTGCTTGACTCTTGGGTCTTTTGTTGTTCCATACAAGTTTTAGATTTTTTTTTTCCTATTTTCGTGCAAGTCTTGCTTCTGAGCTTTCCTGGGAGTACTCCAGCAGCACAGAGGACAGGGTTTATGAGTTCAGCTGAACGTGGCAATATCAGTTACTGGATGAGTCTAGAGACTGCCCCTTCAAAGTCTGTTCCATGACTAATTTATGGTCAGGTGACAAGCTTATGATTCTTGCTCAATGTAACCATTTTTGACTCTCTTGAATAATAGAGGTGGGACAGGAGTGGTGTCAAGGCAAAGCCAGTATGTGAGGGCATCTCAGAGGAAGGGATCAGGGCAGGCCTGGCTGCCTACCTCCTCTACCTGGAGGAGTCTAGGTACAGTTAGGTAATCCTAAAAACTTTGCCATATTTCCTCAAAAAGGATATGAACTTATGAACATAGTTCCCTTTTGCTTTATTCCCCATACATACTTGAATACCCTGGCAACTCTGATCCTTAAGCACTAGCTGTAATAACCAACTGCACTTTCTGCCTCAGAGTCTTTCCTTCTCTAATAATTAGCTCCTTTGTCCTGCTCCTTTAATCTATTGGTAGGAGCTGGAAACTGCCTGTTTGGGAATTTTTGCATTAAGAGAGGAGAATCTCCCATTAATCCTCTCCAGGCATTTTGTGGATAGGTTGCTATGGTCAGAGTTGCCCAATCTAAGAAGCAGAGACCTTTCACCTTCACCTGGGTCCTGTGTTTTTCAAAGAGCGATGTGCCTACCCCTTCTCCCATTCCCTACTTCCTGCCCTGACTGTTGAATTCAGTTGACATTCAATTGCCCAATCCCGTCCTACCTGACTAATTGGATTGTTTTTTCAGTTCTCCTCTGCGTGAATTATGAGCTTTCTTGACTTTGGTCAGGCTGCCTGGAGTCAGTCCCAGCCCAGGCAGGTGCTGTGCCAACTTCCTTGGCATGTGCCTGTGCCAGCGCATTTTACTATTGACCCCTAGCTCTCCCTTGGAAATACCAAGCCTGGAGCTCTGGAGAAGGCGCTGCCACTCATGTAGTTCTGAAAGGCTGCCTTTGTCCTGAGGAATGCCTGTAGCAATGAAGCCTGATAAATAGCCAGTTCCTTTATCCTGTAAATTAAAATGAAAGAACCTTGCCTTCTAGAAGTTACTTTACTTGTCTCTTCTCATCTTATTTATTAATGCCTGTTTAATGAATATATATTTAAGACCCAAAATCTAGTATTGTGCCAGGCATTATAAAGCAGGACATAGAGGTTGCTGTCCTTCTCTTTAGGACTTAAGGCTTCTTGGTGGACACACAGAGATGTACCTGAAACCATTAAGGAATATGCAAAATGGACTTCAGTAAGATGCCAGGGGTATGAGTTGGCTTCTCTGGTTGCCTTATGGAACCAGAGCTTCCTTTTCTCAGATATACGTTTTCCAGAGATAAGCTTTTATTTCAGTCCCTTTAGCATTACTTTTTAAATTTCATTTGTTCGTTTATTCATTCATTTATTCACTTACTCATTCAGCAAACGCTAATTTAATGCTTACTCTTTGCCAGGCACTGTGCTGGACACTAGAGACAAGGAAGTGACTCTAAGGCATGGCTCTCAACCAGCTCACGGTCTAGTTGGAGCGAGTAGGAAATGATGATGCATAGTAGTGAACGCTGTACTCACGGCAGGGATAAAATGCCATGTGAAGGTGAGGACAGAAAAGCTAGTTAGCTTCTAGGTTTGATGGTACCTTCATAATTTGTCTTCTGTTAAAAAGTAAACCTCAGGGGCTTCCCTGGTGGTCCAGTGGGTAAAGGCACTGCCTTGAAGTGCAAGGGGCACCGGTTGGATCCCTGGCCTGCGAAGATCCCCATGTGCCACAGAGCAGCTGGACTGATGTGTCCAATTACTGAGCCAGAGCT
Organism: Tragulus kanchil; assembly: GCA_022376925.1. Taxonomy (NCBI): domain Eukaryota; kingdom Metazoa; phylum Chordata; class Mammalia; order Artiodactyla; family Tragulidae; genus Tragulus; species Tragulus kanchil. The sequence continues at coordinate 66,362,045 of JAIOJX010000032.1, read as the reverse complement.
CTGGGGTGCATGCACCCAGAGCCGGTGCTCTGCAGCAACAGAGGCCACTGCGATAGAAGGCCCACACAGGCCAAAGAACAAAAAGATGGATGATGAAAGACCAACAGAAGTGGCCAAAAAAATTTTTTTTAAAAAAAACCCCTCAGTTTTATTAGCCTTCTACCATTCGAATTACTGATTAACCTCTCTCTCCTGCCCATGTGCACATCTTTTAATTTTTTGAAATATTATTTTCTTAGTCAACTGTATATTCTTTTTCCTTTTATCTTGTGTGTGTGTGTGTGTATCTATGCATATATTACTGTATTCTTGAAGCATTGTATAGAACTGTAGAACTGTTTTGCTTAATTTTCTGTGTGGGATTATCTACTCTGTCCTTCCATAAAGAAGGGTTGACACCATGTGGGAGTTCTATCTGTATGCTTAAATTTGTTTATTAGTCATATTTCTCTGTTTTTTGGACTTCTTATAATTTTAAACCTTTTCATTGCAGGACATAGAGGTTGCTGTCCTTCTCTTTACTTAAGGCTTCTTGGTGGACACACAGAGATGTACCTGAAACCATTAAGGAATATGCAAAATGGACTTCAGTAAGATGCCAGGGGTATGAGTTGGCTTCTCTGGTTGCCTTATGGAACCAGAGCTTCCTTTTCTCAGATATACGTTTTCCAGAGATAAGCTTTTATTTCAGTCCCTTTAGCATTACTTTTTAAATTTCATTTGTTCGTTTATTCATTCATTTATTCACTTACTCATTCAGCAAACGCTAATTTAATGCTTACTCTTTGCCAGGCACTGTGCTGGACACTAGAGACAAGGAAGTGACTCTAAGGCATGGCTCTCAACCAGCTCACGGTCTAGTTGGAGCGAGTAGGAAATGATGATGCATAGTAGTGAACGCTGTACTCACGGCAGGGATAAAATGCCATGTGAAGGTGAGGACAGAAAAGCTAGTTAGCTTCTAGGTTTGATGGTACCTTCATAATTTGTCTTCTGTTAAAAAGTAAACCTCAGGGGCTTCCCTGGTGGTCCAGTGGGTAAAGGCACTGCCTTGAAGTGCAAGGGGCACCGGTTGGATCCCTGGCCTGCGAAGATCCCCATGTGCCACAGAGCAGCTGGACTGATGTGTCCAATTACTGAGCCAGAGCTCTGGGGTGCATGCACCCAGAGCCGGTGCTCTGCAGCAACAGAGGCCACTGCGATAGAAGGCCCACACAGGCCAAAGAACAAAAAGATGGATGATGAAAGACCAACAGAAGTGGCCAAAAAAATTTTTTTTAAAAAAAACCCCTCAGTTTTATTAGCCTTCTACCATTCGAATTACTGATTAACCTCTCTCTCCTGCCCATGTGCACATCTTTTAATTTTTTGAAATATTATTTTCTTAGTCAACTGTATATTCTTTTTCCTTTTATCTTGTGTGTGTGTGTGTGTATCTATGCATATATTACTGTATTCTTGAAGCATTGTATAGAACTGTAGAACTGTTTTGCTTAATTTTCTGTGTGGGATTATCTACTCTGTCCTTCCATAAAGAAGGGTTGACACCATGTGGGAGTTCTATCTGTATGCTTAAATTTGTTTATTAGTCATATTTCTCTGTTTTTTGGACTTCTTATAATTGCTTTGAATTACTAATTCACTATTGTTATTTTGGAGTTTTTGGAACATGTTACTTTTCCCCCATCTAGGCCAACTTAGTGAAAAGAGCACCATAAATAGAAAACTTCAGTAATATGAAACAGTCTTCCTCTGGCTCTGTCCGTAACCTCCCCAGGAGAACTTTTATGCTGCTTTTCCTTGAAGCTTCTCCAAGTATTTCTGAGAACCCCTGGGAGGTTCTTCATGGGGCGCTCCTTTGGAGTTCTGAAGGGCACCTCCTTTTGAGTTCTCTATGTGCTGATGACCATTCTGAGACGTCTTCCCAGCCCTGGGGTGCCTCAGTGTCTTTGGAAGTGCCGTCCTGGGGCACTGGCACTGAGTCTCCCTAATGCTTACCAGCATTGGGCCAGTTGGCACCCTGCTGAAGTCATGCCACTCTGCTATTTCACACTCCCCTGTTGGGCCACTCCAGTGATGCACTGGCACCTCAGGGTGACAACGTTGTGCTCAGACCTCAATGAAGTGGTGAAATCTTTACTTGTGACTTTGGGCTAGACTCATTTCACAAGCCCCGGGGAAGTGTTGTCTGCTGTGCCCTGATGTCCTGAAGTTTGATGTTTTCCAAAGATGCAAACATGAGTCTGTGAATGCCAGGCCAGAGAACAGAGTAACTTGCACTGTGTTATACTCAGAACTGCCTTGCTCCTGCTCTAGCGTAGTTAACTGGCTAAAGTCTATAGGCCCCCCTAGCGTAAATTTTTTAAAAACCCCTCAGTTTTATTAGCCTTCTACCATTCAATTACTGATTAACCTCTCTCTGCCCATGTGCACATCTTTTAATTTTTGAAATATTATTTTCTTAGTCAACTGTATATTCTTTTCCTTTTATCTTGTGTGTGTGTGTGTGTATCTATGCATATATTACTGTATTCTTGAAGCATTGTATAGAACTGTAGAACTGTTTTGCTTAATTTTCTGTGTGGGATTATCTACTCTGTCCTTCCATAAAGAAGGGTTGACACCATGTGGGAGTTCTATCTGTATGCTTAAATTTGTTTATTAGTCATATTTCTCTGTTTTTTGGACTTCTTATAATTGCTTTGAATTACTAATTCACTATTGTTATTTTGGAGTTTTTGGAACATGTTACTTTTCCCCCATCTAGGCCAACTTAGTGAAAAGAGCACCATAAATAGAAAACTTCAGTAATATGAAACAGTCTTCCTCTGGCTCTGTCCGTAACCTCCCCAGGAGAACTTTTATGCTGCTTTTCCTTGAAGCTTCTCCAAGTATTTCTGAGAACCCCTGGGAGGTTCTTCATGGGGCGCTCCTTTGGAGTTCTGAAGGGCACCTCCTTTTGAGTTCTCTATGTGCTGATGACCATTCTGAGACGTCTTCCCAGCCCTGGGGTGCCTCAGTGTCTTTGGAAGTGCCGTCCTGGGGCACTGGCACTGAGTCTCCCTAATGCTTACCAGCATTGGGCCAGTTGGCACCCTGCTGAAGTCATGCCACTCTGCTATTTCACACTCCCCTGTTGGGCCACTCCAGTGATGCACTGGCACCTCAGGGTGACAACGTTGTGCTCAGACCTCAATGAAGTGGTGAAATCTTTACTTGTGACTTTGGGCTAGACTCATTTCACAAGCCCCGGGGAAGTGTTGTCTGCTGTGCCCTGATGTCCTGAAGTTTGATGTTTTCCAAAGATGCAAACATGAGTCTGTGAATGCCAGGCCAGAGAACAGAGTAACTTGCACTGTGTTATACTCAGAACTGCCTTGCTCCCTGCTCTAGCGTAGTTAACTGGCTAAAGTCTATAGGCACAACTTTCTTCCCTAAAGCTATGTTATTTTTCAGCTGGGCATCATCCAGACAGTCATCCTTCAGATGGAAAAAACCAACTGGTCCATCATCCAGATGGTCTTCCAGCAGAGTGTCCCCGGAGGTCCTTCACTCGTGTGCCTGAATCCTCAGGCAAAGGCATCTTAGGCTTAAGCTGGCACCCTTCAATATTTATAAAGTACATGACCCATTTTGGGCTTTCCTGGTGGCTCAGATGGTAAAGAATCTCCCTTCCATGTGGGAGACCTGGGCTTGATCCCTGGGTTGGGAAGATCCCCTGGAGAAAGGAATCCCACTCCAGTATTTTTGCCTGGAGAATTCCATGGATAGAAGAGCCTGCCAGGCTATAGTCTGAGGGGTCACAAAGAGTCATACATGACTGAGTGACTTTCACACACATACCCATCTTGCAGAAACACTGGGAAAAAGAGGACAGGAAAAATGGTAACTCATGGTCTTATCAAACTTGTTTGGTTAGCATTTTGCAGGGCTGTCATTGAATCTCATTCTCAACATGTATTATTTGCTAGATTATGTTTGCTCTTCTTTTGCTGCCCTCTGGTTGGAGGGCTTCTTTGTGTGTTGGCGCCATTGTGGGGTTGTATCTAAGCAAAGACTGGTGAGAGAACCTCAAGTGCACTTTTACTTCCTGCCAGAGAGCTCCAACCACTCTCTCCTCCCCCTTCCTGTCATCACTCTTCACTGACATTTGTTTACATTCCTTACCCTTCTCCCCACCATGATGCTCGTCCCCACACTGCTTTCTCAGGTTTCCTTCTCATTAGTTGCTTACCACCCTGAGCCACCTGTGTCCCATTTCCACCCTTATCTGTGCTGGTAACCTTACTGGGTTGACATGTGGTGGGCACACCAGCAATAAGGAAAATGCTTCTTCACACAATTGCTGTGAGAGGAGACTGCACAGGGTGGAGCTGGAAATTTTATTGGGATCGGTGTGTTTCCTCTGCCCTGGTCAAAGCAGCGTGGAAGTATTGCTGATACATTAAGGACTGTTGATGGGAAAAACAATTATTTCCTTGCTCCCTGCTCTAGCGTAGTTAACTGGCTAAAGTCTATAGGCACAACTTTCTTCCCTAAAGCTATGTTATTTTTCAGCTGGGCATCATCCAGACAGTCATCCTTCAGATGGAAAACCAACTGGTCCATCATCCAGATGGTCTTCCAGCAGAGTGTCCCCGGAGGTCCTTCGCTCGTGTGCCCGAATCCTCAGGCAAAGGCATCTTAGGCTTAAGCTGGCACCCTTCAATATTTATAAAGTACATGACCCATTTTGGGCTTTCCTGGTGGCTCAGATGGTAAAGAATCTCCCTTCCATGTGGGAGACCTGGGCTTGATCCCTGGGTTGGGAAGATCCCCTGGAGAAAGGAATCCCACTCCAGTATTTTTGCCTGGAGAATTCCATGGATAGAAGAGCCTGCCAGGCTATAGTCTGAGGGGTCACAAAGAGTCATACATGACTGAGTGACTTTCACACACATACCCATCTTGCAGAAACACTGGGAAAAAGAGGACAGGAAAAATGGTAACTCATGGTCTTATCAAACTTGTTTGGTTAGCATTTTGCAGGGCTGTCATTGAATCTCATTCTCAACATGTATTATTTGCTAGATTATGTTTGCTCTTCTTTTGCTGCCCTCTGGTTGGAGGGCTTCTTTGTGTGTTGGCGCCATTGTGGGGTTGTATCTAAGCAAAGACTGGTGAGAGAACCTCAAGTGCACTTTTACTTCCTGCCAGAGAGCTCCAACCACTCTCTCCTCCCCCTTCCTGTCATCACTCTTCACTGACATTTGTTTACATTCCTTACCCTTCTCCCCACCATGATGCTCGTCCCCACACTGCTTTCTCAGGTTTCCTTCTCATTAGTTGCTTACCACCCTGAGCCACCTGTGTCCCATTTCCACCCTTATCTGTGCTGGTAACCTTACTGGGTTGACATGTGGTGGGCACACCAGCAATAAGGAAAATGCTTCTTCACACAATTGCTGTGAGAGGAGACTGCACAGGGTGGAGCTGGAAATTTTATTGGGATCGGTGTGTACTTACCTCTGCCCTGGTCAAAGCAGCGTGGAGAGTAAGTATTGCTGATACATTAAGGACTGTTGATAGGGCCACCTTGATGACTACCTATGGAATTTATTTTATCAGTGCCTAAACAGTCATTGGGCCATTTCCTTCTAGAGGTTGACTCTTTGGTGACATGTATTTTAACCCTAGCCCTGCCCCTAATCCTGCTCTATACATTAGGCTGGTCAGTTGACCTTTGTGCTTTGATTTATTCATATGCGAAATGGGACTATTAAATTTGTCCTATCAGCCTCACAAGCGTGTTTGCAGATGGCATGGCAGCCTTTTGTAATTCTGGACAATGAAGTAGGATGCCAACCGGCCCAATGCTGGTAAGCATCAGCATGGGTTTGAATTGCATCGATCCACTTATATGTGGATGTTTTTCAGTAGTAAATATTACAGTACTACACAGCCTGGGGTTGGTTGAATCTGTGGATACAGAATGGTGGATATGGAGAGAGTGTAGATATTCAGGGCTATGCAGAGGGTCAAAGTGCCTAACCCCTTTGTTCGAGGGTCAACTGTCCTATGAAACGTAAAAGAAGAAAGAAAATACTTATATTCAATGAGAGGTATAAACATTATACTAATAAGAGAGGCGTAAGCATTATACTAATAGTATTATGACATAAGAACATTGATTCTGGAACAGGTAGCCTGGGTTCAAATCTTGACACTTCTGTTACTAGCTGTGTGACCCTGGACTAGTTTCTTAGCTTCTCAGTGCCTTGGTTTCCTCTGTTGTAAATGTTAAAGCAGGGTAACAGTGCTTTATGAGCTTGTGGTTATGGTAGGATTGAATGAGCTAACATGTAGCTTGTTTAAAGACGGGCTTGGCACATTTACAAGTATTATTATTTTTTTTTAAGAAAAAATTTTTCTGGGGGGCCACTTCTATTGATCTCTCATTTATTTATTTATCTTTGTTCTTTGGCCTGTGTGGGCCTCCCATTGCAGTGGCCTCTCTCGTCACAGAGAACCAGTTCTGGGCGTATGCGCTCCAGAGCTCCAGCTCAGTAGTTGGACACATCGGTCCAGCCGCTCCATGGCATGTGGGATCTTCCCAGGCCAGTGATTGAACCGGTACCCCTTGCCCTGCAAGGCGGTGTCCTTACCCATTGGGCCACCAGGGAAGCCCTATAAGTACTATTATTGTGGGTACTGTTGTTACTTACAGAGACTCTCTCTCATCATATCTTTTCCTGCTGGTTAGGGAAGGGGCCCGAGTAAGTGACTTAGAGGGGAGGAAGGGTGTTCATGTTCACCTGTTGCCTGTTGTGTGATGACAGTGATAGGTATAGATGGTACGTCTATGTGTCATCTCCTTAGATGAAGACGCTGAGCCTCAGAGGACAGACCTGGCAAGCTTCAAGCTCTGTTGTTCAGGTTCACGTTGGTGCTCTTTTCATTGGATTCTCCTGCTTCGAATTTTGGCCCAGACACATCTGTTGTTGGCATCTGGGTCAGCCACCAGTGTGTTTGAATGAATATGGATGTCCTAATTATGGTTTTTTCCAAAGATGCAGAGTGAGTGTGTGTGACTGACTCACTGGTGCCAGAGCGCAGGGCACAGCTTCTGTGTTAACTCTATGAATATAATTAAGCGTGTGTGGACACTTTTCTTTCTTTTTGCCTATTTTGTATATTTCTCTAATTTGATTGGATCCATTTTAAAAATTAGCTTTTAGCTCCTCTGCTGCCTGGCTTATGACCGTGATTGCAGATGGCATTGTACCAGCTGCTGAGTGACAGCAGCATCGTTCCTACCCATGGGTACAGTGGAGGCAATAAGAATAATGGCCTTCATGAATCAAGCATCTGGGAACTTTAGATAGTCTCACTGATGTCTCATAAACAGCTATGAGGAAAGCAATAGCATCTCTCTTGTTACATATGAAGAAACTGAGTCTTGGAGAGACTAACTTCCTCAAGACATCACAACTCCTCTAAGTGGCCAGTTTGGGACTTGAACCTGGGTCCCACCACTGCATCCTTCAGATCAGTTCTCCTTTTGACTGACTTTGTTTGAGTGCACAGAGACGATTCCATTTGAAGCTGTTCAAGACGTTAAACATTTGAAAATCACTGTTTTAGGGGAAATAATCTTTGGTTGGGAGCCTGATGACTGGAGCTCTCGCTGGGGTTGATGGGAAATCAGTGACTCTTCACTGAACCTCAGTTTCCCTCTCTGTGAAAGTGGAGCCACACAATCAAGCTCAGATGTCTGGCTAATGAGTGAACTGCCATGACAGTGCTTTGAGTTTTCTCACCCACTTGAAACCAAGCCTCTCTGGTTGTGCCTTAAGTGGTCACACTGAAACTTTCACACTAAGGATCTCAGCAGTGACTGTAAGCCCCTGGTGCTCCTGCTGTACCACCTTCCTGGTCCTGTGGGTGTCGTTTTCCAGCAGATCTTGGAAGAGCCACTTCAGGATTGATGAGGGGCTTGGTGGTCTCTGGGGGAGGTGATCACACATGTGGTTCACTAGTGAGCTGGAGTACCAGATTAAGACCAGTCTCCCTCTCTGAATGGCCTCCTGACTCCAGCCTCCTGCTGTTCCTGGCATCTGGCCTCTCAGGCAGGAAGGCAGGTTGTCTGGCGGGTATGGGTCAGCCTGCCCTCCCAGCCCTCTCTGTTCTCTCTGTGGGGTCGCTGCCGCGGGCCGCCTCTGCTAGAGGACAGATGCAGTTCTGCGTACAGCGGCTCTCTGTCCGCTTTTGCAGCCACTTTCAAGTGTCCCTTCTGTGCCCCACCGGAGGATTGGTAGACAGAGAGGACACTTGGCCAACACAGTCTTCCATGGACTGTGTTTCAAGTCTTAAGACATTCCACACGAACCCCAGGGAAGGTCTCTTTAGTAGCAGCAGCACAGTGTGCAAGTGAGGAGTTCTGCAGTGCTTAACAGCTGGGAGGGGGGCACTCAGTGACTCCAGGTTATGAAGCGTGACTCTAGCATTTACCCGCGGCCTCTCACTGAGCAAGCTTCTTAATCTTCCAAGTCCGTCCTCTATAGTTGTAAGACGAGGATGAGAACACCCACTTCATTATGTCATTGTGATAGATGACCAAGTAGGGCCAGTGTTCCAGCACGGCCTGCACGTGGTAGGCGCTTAGTAACATTAGCTATTAGTAGCAGTTGTCTCTGGGGATGGGGGCAGTCAGACTTAAACTGCAGAATTATCTATTTAGGTGTTGGATAGCCTCCCATTTTCATTTTCCTTTCATCGTATCGGCCCCCAGAATCTGGACCTTCTGCCTCTCTCTCACTCTTTTTTTTTTAACACCTGTTATCCATTACTCTGTTCTCCTACCCAGGTGCAAGGATCAGAGCTGTGACCCTTCACTTATCCTCAGGCTCTGTCTCTCCTTCCTCTCTTCTTCTATCAGAAATCCTTTCCTTTTTAAAGAGTCACTGTTGTTGGCATCATCAGGGAGACAGATGGGGCAATGAAAATAACTACTAAAGATAGTGTGGGTTGTTGCCCCTTGTGGGAAGGACTGAGTTCCAGAAAACGTAGCCCCGAAACCACTCAGCCCTCTAGGAAATGTCTTCTCCTAAGAAAAACTAGGCAGCAAGTTTTAAGCTTGATTCTGTGATTCACTGGACTTACTCTAATCATGCTGCTGCTTGAGGGCAAGATTGATGGCGTAGAAAAATGTTGTTTGTAACTTTACCTTTCAGCAGGCAGCTTTTATCTGCTCCTGTCCCTGAGAAAGAGTAAATATTGACACATCAAGTGAAGTAGCTTTGGTTTTTCCAAGTAGATGTGAGGGATGAGATACTGTAGGAACTGGATTGCTTCTTCCTTGTTGGTAACTACCTCCTTCATTTCTGTACAGCTAGAGTCTGAGGATCTGCTGTTTGCTGTGCACAGATCTAAGTTGCTATGACAGAAAGCAAATGCCTGAATGGGAATAGGGGTTAGAAGGACAACATAACCAAGAACATAGATGCCCAGAGTGGATGTTGAGCCCTCACCTCTAAGTGGTCTGACCTTAACAGCTGGGAGGGGGGCACTCAGTGACTCCAGGTTATGAAGCGTGACTCTAGCATTTACCCGCGGCCTCTCACTGAGCAAGCTTCTTAATCTTCCAAGTCCGTCCTCTATAGTTGTAAGACGAGGATGAGAACACCCACTTCATTATGTCATTGTGATAGATGACCAAGTAGGGCCAGTGTTCCAGCACGGCCTGCACGTGGTAGGCGCTTAGTAACATTAGCTATTAGTAGCAGTTGTCTCTGGGGATGGGGGCAGTCAGACTTAAACTGCAGAATTATCTATTTAGGTGTTGGATAGCCTCCCATTTTCATTTTCCTTTCATCGTATCGGCCCCCAGAATCTGGACCTTCTGCCTCTCTCTCACTCTTTTTTTTTTAACACCTGTTATCCATTACTCTGTTCTCCTACCCAGGTGCAAGGATCAGAGCTGTGACCCTTCACTTATCCTCAGGCTCTGTCTCTCCTTCCTCTCTTCTTCTATCAGAAATCCTTTCCTTTTTAAAGAGTCACTGTTGTTGGCATCATCAGGGAGACAGATGGGGCAATGAAAATAACTACTAAAGATAGTGTGGGTTGTTGCCCCTTGTGGGAAGGACTGAGTTCCAGAAAACGTAGCCCCGAAACCACTCAGCCCTCTAGGAAATGTCTTCTCCTAAGAAAAACTAGGCAGCAAGTTTTAAGCTTGATTCTGTGATTCACTGGACTTACTCTAATCATGCTGCTGCTTGAGGGCAAGATTGATGGCGTAGAAAAATGTTGTTTGTAACTTTACCTTTCAGCAGGCAGCTTTTATCTGCTCCTGTCCCTGAGAAAGAGTAAATATTGACACATCAAGTGAAGTAGCTTTGGTTTTTCCAAGTAGATGTGAGGGATGAGATACTGTAGGAACTGGATTGCTTCTTCCTTGTTGGTAACTACCTCCTTCATTTCTGTACAGCTAGAGTCTGAGGATCTGCTGTTTGCTGTGCACAGATCTAAGTTGCTATGACAGAAAGCAAATGCCTGAATGGGAATAGGGGTTAGAAGGACAACATAACCAAGAACATAGATGCCCAGAGTGGATGTTGAGCCCTCACCTCTAAGTGGTCTGACCAAAGTGATGGGAGTACAGTTGCTAAAAACTAACTTCCTCATTTATAAAGTGGGTAAATTGTGATCTGGACTTTGGGGGCATTTGTGTGGTATCTTGCATTCCGAGAGCTAGCGTTGATTTGATTCCTGGGTTTTGCTGGACAGAAGCTCACCAGGTCTCCCTTGTGCTGTCGTGGTTGTTGATTGTCATTTGGGTTCTGAATTCTCACACTTTGGTGATATCATCAAGCAAACCTGTTTTTTTCTGTGCCCTCCTATCACTTAATATATGGCTTTTTTTTTTTTTTTTTTGCATATACTCTCAGAATTGTTGGTTCAAATGGAATAAGAAGTTGGTATGATTCACTGTTTATTTAAATGTAGGTAATATTATTAGATTTTATTCCTTTGCTTTCAGATATTTTGAGGGGACAAAACCTCAGAATATCTTGATAAATCTAGTCAGCTGTCTCTGAAAAATAAAATTCCTCGAATGTTACCTCTACACAGGTACATCCAAGTTTTAGGGAGTTTGCTCTGATTGCAAAGTGGACCAGCCTTCTGTGAAACCTGTTGCTAATAGCTCTCAATTTTTTTAAACTTTATTTCATATTGGAGTACAGCTGATTAAAATGCTGTGATATTTTCAGGTGGACAGCAAAGGGACTCAGCTATACATATATATGCATCCATTCTCCCTCAAACTCCCCTCCCATCCAGGCTGCCAAGTAACATTGAGGAGCTCGCAGATTTTTAAATGTGCTACCCCCTTTGGCCTAGTAGTTCTACTCCCAGGAATGTAGCTCATAGAAACTCACACAGTATCTAAAATAAATGTGAAAGAAAATATTCACTGAAACATGTTATAAACTGTAACTAGAAATAACCTAATGGAGCATCAGTGTTTGATTGAATAAACTGTGGCTTTTAAAGCACATTTAAACTAGATGCTGTGAAGGAGCTTCTGAAATAATCATTAGCACCATATGTACTGACATGACCCAAAGTATGTAATCTGTTGAGTGAAAAATCAGGTTCTAGAGCAGCATGTATATTACAGTCATAGGTATGTTATTGTAGGTGGATCAGAAAGTGTAGGTCATATTTTTTCCAGTTTTACTGAGAAATAAGTGACACACATCACTTATTGTGAGTCTTATAATAATGAGCCTAATAGTGAGTGACTTTCATTATCACTATGTGAGTCTAAGACACACAGCATGCTGGTTGGATTTATGTATTTTTTGAAATGATTACCACAGTAGGTTTGGCTAACATCCATCTTCTCAGAGAAACAATAAACAAAAATGCAAGAAGAAAGGAAAAATAATCCTCCTTGAAATGAGAATTCTTAGGGTTTATTCTCTGAACAACTTTCCTGTATATTATGAAGCAGTGTTAGCTATTGTCCTCATGTTGTGTATTACATCCCTAGTACTTGTGTATCTTACAGAACACAAGGTGTAGAACAGGTTAAAGGTCGTCAGTCTTACCTTTGACCACCTTATTTCAGTTCACCATTTTGATATATTTTTCAAATGAGTCATACTACCCAGAATTTGTATATCTGGCTCAAAAATTGATCAGGGCTTTTCAAACCACCCCCCAAACAAAAGAACTAAACCCTTTAAACACTGTTTGTTTTAACACATTTTGAGGTGGTGCTTAGGCTTATTGCATAATGTTACTCTACTTAGGAATTCACATTGAAGGCCTGTTGGTTTTCTTTCTGTGTTTCATTTTTCTTCTTTTGAATTAACAGCTTTAGAAAAATGCTGTGATATTTTCAGGTCAGCTCATACATATATATGCATCCATTCTCCTCAAACTCCCCTCCCATCCAGGCTGCCAAGTAACATTGAGGAGCTCGCAGATTTTTAAATGTGCTACCCCCTTTGGCCTAGTAGTTCTACTCCCAGGAATGTAGCTCATAGAAACTCACACAGTATCTAAAATAAATGTGAAAGAAAATATTCACTGAAACATGTTATAAACTGTAACTAGAAATAACCTAATGGAGCATCAGTGTTTGATTGAATAAACTGTGGCTTTTAAAGCACATTTAAACTAGATGCTGTGAAGGAGCTTCTGAAATAATCATTAGCACCATATGTACTGACATGACCCAAAGTATGTAATCTGTTGAGTGAAAAATCAGGTTCTAGAGCAGCATGTATATTACAGTCATAGGTATGTTATTGTAGGTGGATCAGAAAGTGTAGGTCATATTTTTTCCAGTTTTACTGAGAAATAAGTGACACACATCACTTATTGTGAGTCTTATAATAATGAGCCTAATAGTGAGTGACTTTCATTATCACTATGTGAGTCTAAGACACACAGCATGCTGGTTGGATTTATGTATTTTTTGAAATGATTACCACAGTAGGTTTGGCTAACATCCATCTTCTCAGAGAAACAATAAACAAAAATGCAAGAAGAAAGGAAAAATAATCCTCCTTGAAATGAGAATTCTTAGGGTTTATTCTCTGAACAACTTTCCTGTATATTATGAAGCAGTGTTAGCTATTGTCCTCATGTTGTGTATTACATCCCTAGTACTTGTGTATCTTACAGAACACAAGGTGTAGAACAGGTTAAAGGTCGTCAGTCTTACCTTTGACCACCTTATTTCAGTTCACCATTTTGATATATTTTTCAAATGAGTCATACTACCCAGAATTTGTATATCTGGCTCAAAAATTGATCAGGGCTTTTCAAACCACCCCCCAAACAAAAGAACTAAACCCTTTAAACACTGTTTGTTTTTAACACATTTTGAGGTGGTGCTTAGGCTTATTGCATAATGTTACTCTACTTAGGAATTCACATTGAAGGCCTGTTGGTTTTCTTTCTGTGTTTCATTTTTCTTCTTTTTGAATTACAGCTAGAAACTCTTGCTGGAAAAAAGGATCCAGATTGTTTAGAAGATCAAATCATACTCTGATCGTCCCTCTCTACAGTGTTTACCACCATTAACCCTTTGGGCAATCTTTCAATTCCTTTTTTTATTGGAGGATAATTGCTTTATAGTATTTTGCTGGTTTTTACCATTCATCAACATGAATAAGCCACAGGTGTACATATTTCCTCTCCTTCTTGAACCTTCCTCCCAGCTCCTACCCCATACCACCCTTCTAGGCTGTTACAGAGCACTGGGCTGAAGTCCCTGAGTCACACAGCACATTCCCTCTGGCTATTTTACATATGGTAATATATACCTTTCCATATTACTCAATTTGTCCCACCCTCTTCTTCCCCCACTGTGCCCACATGTCTATGTCTGCATTTCCACTGCTGCTGCCTTGCAGTTTTCTAGATCCATATACATGTTAATGTATAGTATTTGTTTTTCTCTTTCCAACTGACTTCACTCTGTACAGTAGGCTCTAGCATCATTCTTCTCATTAGGACTGACTCAAATGCATTATTTTTTCATAACTGAATGATATTCCATTGTATATATGTATCACAGCTTATTTATCTATTCATCTGTCAGTAGACATCTAGTTTGCTTGCATGTCCTAGTTATTGAAAAAAGGACTTCAGCGAACATTGGGGTACATGTGTCTCTCTCAGTTATGGTTTTCTCAGGGTGTATGTCCAGCAGTGGGATTGTTGGGTCATATAGTAGTTCTATTCATAGTTTTTAAAGGAATCTCCATACTGTTCTCCATAGGGGCTGTATCAACTTATATTCCCACCATCATTGTAGGAGGCTTCCTTTTCTCCACACCCTCTTCAGCATTTATTGTTTGTATTTTTTTTTAATGATGGCCAGTCTGACTGGTGTGAGGAAATACCTCATTGGAGTTTTGACTTGCATGTCTCTAATTGTGAGTGATGTTGGGATTCTTTTCATGTGTTTGTTGACCATCTCTTTTTTGTTTTATAAGCACTTCTCACACACACACACACACACACACACACACACACACACACACACACACACACGCTAAGAACATGGTTTCTGGGTTCAAAGCCTGATCCACAGCTCTTACTGGCTTTTGACATAGGACAGATCACTATACCTCTCTTAGCCTTATTTCCTCCAGTTTTTTTTTTTTTTAAATATATTGATATTAGTCATTCTTTTTAAAAAAACTTTTGTTATACCTTTAACTTTTACAGAGTTTTGTTGTTTACAGATATGTATGTTCTCAGATTAGTCATATGTATATCCTATTTCCCCCAGTTTTAAGTGGAGAATATTAAATAGCTGATAGGACTATTAGTCAATATTCAATTAAAAACCCATGTCAGTATTTAACATAGTACCTAAGGCATAAGCACTCCAGAAATGTCAAGTACTAATTTTAAAAGCAAAAAATGGGATGGTACCCTATGTACTCCTACAATTTCCTTTTTTAATTTTATCATTTTATTTTTATTTAGCTGTAGTTGATTCACAGTGTTGTGTTAACTTCTGCTCTACAGCAAAGTGATTCAGTTATACCTTTTTTTAAAAAAAGAAAGTTGCCAGTTCCTTTTCTTTTTTTTTTTTTTAATTTTTGGCCTCTATTTATTTATTTTTCATCCATCTTTATTCTTCAGCCTGTGTGGGCCTCCCATTGCAGTGGCCTCTCTCGTTGCAGTGCACTGGCTCCGAGCTCATGCGCTCCAGAGCACTGACTCGGTAGGTGGACACACCGGTCCAGCCACTCTGAGGCACAAGGGATCATCCCAGGCCAGGGATTGAACCGGCGCCCCTTGCAGTGCAGGGCGGACTCTACCCACTGGACCACCAGGGAGGCCCCTACCTTTTTAATATATTCTTTTTTATTATGGTTTATCACAGGACACTGAATACGGTTCTCTCTGCCGTACAGTAGGATCTTGCTGTTTATCCATTCTACGCAAGATAGATTACATCTTCCATTTAAAAAAAAAAAGCCTCGATGATAAATGACATCCTTTCATGTCAATATGTATCAATATTCTTCGTTCTTTTTTAGTGATGTCACAGTGTTGTTATATAAATTAACTTATGATTTATATAATCATTCTCCCATTGGATATTTGTTTTTTAAAAAATTCCTTAGTGCTATAAAGAAAGTGTCAGTGAATATATTCATTCTCTTTCTTTGCAGTCTGTATTTCTGCATTTTTTATTGCTAGATTTTCAATAACTGAGTTGGAGACTGTGCCAGTTTTTTTTAAAGGTTCTATCAAATAGGTTGAATGCTTACTATTAATGTTCATCTAAAACAGTATTATTGAGCAGTATCATTATGATGGCACACAGAGAATATCTACAGTGGCTGGTATCATACACTTCTTACTTGAACGTGGTCAGACATTTTTGAAACCCTTGTCCTTGACTGGTGTTAAAGAGCTCATTATGGACTTGGGTGCACCCTGCATTGTCAGGACCTTCCAGTATAATGGTTAAGGGATATTGACACCATTTTACGTTTCTGTATCAAAGATGCACAGTGGTGTGTCTTTCATCAGATTCTTAGAAATTTCAAAACTTTTAGTGCAAATCATTTGATCAGCTCCAACTATGACTTTTTATTACTCAGACTGACCCATAAGCCAAGGGGCAAGTGCTTGAGCACACGTGGTCTGTTGCGTCTCCTGGTTGGTTATGAAGTTGTACTGTTTTTACCTCTTTGGGAAGAATTTCCAGTTGATCACAATGAACATTTTTTGCATCATCTGAAAAAGCATGAAACTGCTGAAAGACAAATGAAAGAAGAAATGTGACATCTGATTTTAAGAAGGGATATTTGCATTCCTGGGTGGGGGGCAAGGTTCAGGCCATCTGTAACTGACTAGGTTGAGAGAATGGAAGAAAGTGTGATGTTAGAAGGTGCACACAGATCACACTGTTCTTTCACCAATCTGTTATCTGAGAGCTGAGAAGGAGCTCTCATCAATTGACATTTCAGCTCATTTATTGGTTACAATATCACCTTAATGCTCTAAGACTTTTAAATATTTAATTCAGGATGTTGAGTAAAAACTATGTGGAATCTTTAAGAAAAATAGCTCTGAAATTTTATCAAGACAGTTGTGATTGTTATACATGTAAGGAGTTAAGTGGGAAAAAAAAATCTCCCTTAGAATCTAGTTATGGAAATTTCTGCTTTCAAGGTCCAGTTATAGGCATACCTCTGTAATGTCATACCACCCTCTCCTCCACTTTTTTTCCTTTTGTATTGAGAGAACAGAGAAACTCAGTTGAGAAGAGGAGAAAACTAAGAATGATCCTGTGACTATTTGAAAGCAGCCACATCATGGATTTTTCCTTGCCAAAAACTGGAGATGGGTGGAGTGAAGCATGTGGGGCTGCAATAATCAAGGAAAAGCAGGTAGAAAGGATTCTGAGGCCAAGCTGAGCTTAATGTTCAGAGGAAGGTCTCTGAAGGGGAAGGGTTTCCAAATTAACACACAGAAAAAAATATAATGAAAATCTGAGATTAAGAACAGGGTTTAATTAAACTGTGGTTGGGATATTTCTGAGAAAATAGCCTAATTGAGCTTATAATTATTTTACATAAATTTTCTTTATAAATCCAAGTTGACCTGTTTTAATAGTCATAGTTTGGTAGAGTATAGGAAGCCAGAAAGTCAGATGGAAAAAAGATAAATTTCATATGATTTCACATATGTTAAATAACATAAAAACAATAAGTGAACAAATCAAACAGATACAGAGAACCAGGGTAGTGATTATTGGCAGGGAAGGTGGGTAGGGGAGCATGAAATGGATAAAGGGGGTCAACAGTGGTGAAAGGTGGAAACTAAACTTTTGGTGGTGGGTATGCTGTGCTATGTACAGAAGCTGAAATATAACATTGTACCCATGAAGCTTATATAATGTTTATAAACCAGTAAAAGTAAATTTCAAAGCGTATGCCTGGCAGTTCAGAACACCTGCTGCCTGCGTTGGTCCTATAGCCCATTTGTAGGGAGAAAAGCACCCGAACAAAACCAAAGGCCACAAAGTCAAAATAAACATTTCCTTACTATACAGAGATAATATAATATATATAAAATTTATTTCTGAATCACGAGTGCACCTTTAACTTATGCCTGGGTACCCTAGATGGTATCTTTTCTACTAGAGAGTCCCTCTGCTAAAGCAATCTCTGTTTTACTTTTAGGAAGTTTATGTAAATAACACTTTTAATTTATACTCACTGGCACTTTGCATTCACAGGTTTAAAGAGTCTGCAGACTCATTAACTTGTAATTAACAAACTGCAGTCCAAACACTTTCATTCAAGGTCTTGGAATGTTTCTGGAAGAGAGAGACAAACAGCAGATCTTTCTCAATCTACAGTTGACAGAGGGGGAGCACTTGAACTGTGTTCAGGTCAGGGGTCCATTTAGCAAACCGGGTGAGGAGCGGTCCTTGAAGCTATTCATACAGTTAACACGTATATATCGCCTGCCTCTAGAGTCAAGGCTGTGTTTTGCAGAAGTGACATATTCTGACAGTTTCTTCATCCTTCTGACGTTCACAAATTCTTCTCTTCTCCAGTGGAGATTTGACTTTTGGTAGGAACAATAAACTTTGTTGGCAGAAGAAATATGCTGGTGGAAACTTACGGCATTATTTGGTTTTCAAGGTGGTTGAGCTTTATAGAAATGGGGCCTTAAAACTTATTCATTAGTTTTTGGTAGCTCTGCCCTTCTCTGAAGGCTTGGACCATTATCGTCTCTCAAATGTGACTAGTCATGGGGAAATGTCCCTTCTGAATCACTCCTCGCTTCCCACACTCTTACATGCTCCCTGTAGACCAGGTGCTCTGCCCAGCTGTACCTCAGCTTTCCAGCCTATAAACTGGGTATGACTGTACTTGCAGTGCCTCCCTTTCAAGGTAGGTTGTGTAAAGATAGATGAGTCATTGCTCGTGGGAGTTCCTTTTATACATTATGGGTTAATTAACTTATGCCCTCCCTTTTCCAAAGAGGATTAATGTACCTACAGAGGCTTCATTAATAATCAAAGTTGTCCCACATTCCATCCCTTAAAATTTTTACTGTGTTGCAGATCTAATTCATTTAGGTTAAAACTGTGAGTTTTCTGCTTCTGTTGTTTTGTTCACTTAAAAGAGTTCAAAGTTTCAGAACCGTGTCTCAAGGAAGCTTGTGAATTTCTCCCGTTCTCTGCTGACACGATCTTTGGGTTACTATGGTACTCACTAGGATGATCCAATCGTCACCTACTAGTTGCGGAATAAAGGTAGCTCAAATTATTACTTTCATAAGAATGAAATTGTTTAAAGAAATTAAACTAATTTGCTGTTCAGAAAGAAGGAATATTATAGAGGAAATAGAGAACTCAAGCTGAAATATATTTGCTTGTATTCAGCATTCATTTAAGAAAAGTTTATTGGGCACCTGCTGTAGCATCAGACTGTGGGGATTCCACAGTGAAAGAGAGACACAGTCCTTGCACTCAGAGGCTTAAATTGTGAGCGGGAATCTAAATACCACATTAAATGTTACAGTAATAGTGTGACTTTTCCAATTGTGAAAAGTGCTAACAAGGAGTAGTAAGGGATGTCGTGGGAATCTAATGGAATAACAGATTTAATTTGAGGGCATTGAGAAGACTTTTGTGTGGAATTTGAGGTTTATGTCTTTCTTCTCAGTAGGAACAATAAACTTTGTTGGCAGAAGAAATATGCTGGTGGAAACTTACGGCATTATTTGGTTTTCAAGGTGGTTGAGCTTTATAGAAATGGGGCCTTAAAACTTATTCATTAGTTTTTGGTAGCTCTGCCCTTCTCTGAAGGCTTGGACCATTATCGTCTCTCAAATGTGACTAGTCATGGGGAAATGTCCCTTCTGAATCACTCCTCGCTTCCCACACTCTTACATGCTCCCTGTAGACCAGGTGCTCTGCCCAGCTGTACCTCAGCTTTCCAGCCTATAAACTGGGTATGACTGTACTTGCAGTGCCTCCCTTTCAAGGTAGGTTGTGTAAAGATAGATGAGTCATTGCTCGTGGGAGTTCCTTTTATACATTATGGGTTAATTAACTTATGCCCTCCCTTTTCCAAAGAGGATTAATGTACCTACAGAGGCTTCATTAATAATCAAAGTTGTCCCACATTCCATCCCTTAAAATTTTTACTGTGTTGCAGATCTAATTCATTTAGGTTAAAACTGTGAGTTTTCTGCTTCTGTTGTTTTGTTCACTTAAAAGAGTTCAAAGTTTCAGAACCGTGTCTCAAGGAAGCTTGTGAATTTCTCCCGTTCTCTGCTGACACGATCTTTGGGTTACTATGGTACTCACTAGGATGATCCAATCGTCACCTACTAGTTGCGGAATAAAGGTAGCTCAAATTATTACTTTCATAAGAATGAAATTGTTTAAAGAAATTAAACTAATTTGCTGTTCAGAAAGAAGGAATATTATAGAGGAAATAGAGAACTCAAGCTGAAATATATTTGCTTGTATTCAGCATTCATTTAAGAAAAGTTTATTGGGCACCTGCTGTAGCATCAGACTGTGGGGATTCCACAGTGAAAGAGAGACACAGTCCTTGCACTCAGAGGCTTAAATTGTGAGCGGGAATCTAAATACCACATTAAATGTTACAGTAATAGTGTGACTTTTCCAATTGTGAAAAGTGCTAACAAGGAGTAGTAAGGGATGTCGTGGGAATCTAATGGAATAACAGATTTAATTTGAGGGCATTGAGAAGACTTTTGTGTGGAAGTTCTGTTGAGGCCATCACTAACATTAAATTTTTTAAAGTTCTCACCTGTAGGCTGATTCAGCTCATTTTCCCCCCTCTGGACTGTACTTCTTCCTTAGATCCGCTGCTGCTCCTTATAGAACAAGTGATGAATACGCCCATTAGCAGTCTGTGTCTTTCTAAGCTAGTGTTACCCTCAGGGAGCTCTTAAATTCTTTCCTCTTTAATAGCCCTTTGATGACAGCCCTTGGGCTCTGCTCTTAACTCTTCTTTCTCCAGGGTGCCAGTAGCTCTTTTCTCTCCAAAGGGCCAGTTGGTCTGGGATTAGGTGAGATGGGGCTAGGGATGTGAGGGATGAGCAGAGGAGAATAAACAGGCCTTCCTACTACTGCCTGAAGCTGCACTATTCGCTCCCTTTGGGTTGTGAGTTTAGAAAAAGAAAACACATCCTGGACAGGGGTGAATACATGATTATAGAAAATGTATTCAAAATATATTTTTAAGCTTAAATACCATTCACAATTCTGATATTCAAAGTTAATACTTCTAACGTTCATGGAGTATATTCTTCCAGGCCGTTTCCCTCTATGCATTTGTTAATTAATATATCCATTTCTACATAAAAATATAATCATACTTTTTTCCATAACTTTTTAAAGCATAGGAACTTTTTAGTATTTAAGAAGGCTATATTAACATTTATTGATGACTATAAAAAAATATGGTTAAATTACAATGTTGTTGATTATTGTTCTACAGCAAAGTAACTGAGTTATATATATTATACATACATATACACTCATACATGGGATTCCTTCATAGCTCAGTTGGTAAAGAATCAGCCTGAAATGCAGGAGACCTGGGTTTAATTTCTGAGTTGGGAAGATCCTATGGGGAAGGAAATGGCAGCTCACTCCAGTATTCTTATCTGGGAAATCCCACAGACGAAGGAGCCTGGTAGGCTACAGTCCATGGAGATCACAAGAGTCAGGCACGACTTAACAACTGAACCACCACCATATATGAATACACACACACACACACACACACACACACACACACTCCTTTTCATATTCTTTTTCATTATGGTTTATCCAGGATACTGTATATAAATCCCTGTGCTATATACAGTAGGATCTTGTTTATCCACTCAATATATACCAATATGCATCTGTTAACCCCAGACTGCAAGCCACCCCCTCCCTTCCCCACTCCCCCTTAGCAATCACCAGTCGATTCTCTATGTCCCAGATTCTGTTTGTTTCATAGATACATTAATTTGTGTCACATCTTAGATTCCACATATGAATGGCATCATATGGTCTTTGTCTTTCTCTCTCTGACTTCCTTCACTTAGTATGATACTCTCTAGTTGCATCCATGTTGTTTCAAATGGCGTTATCTTGTTCTTTTGTATGACTGCATAGTATTTCATTGTATACACGTACCACATCATCTTTTCCCATTTATCTGTCAGTGGACACTTAAGTTGTTTTCATATCTTGGCTATTGTGAATAGTGCTTCTGTGAACTTAGGGGTGCATGTATCATTTTGATTTAGGAGTGGGATTGCTGGATCGTCTGTTAATTCTCTTTTTCGTTTGCTGAAGAAGCTCCATAGTGTTTGCCACAGTGGCAGCACCAGCTAACATTCCTTCTTGGTGAACTTTTTATTTGTGTTCAAAATTTTCTCTTCTCTTTTCCAAACACATGGAAATACTTTTTTTTGAAGCATAAATGAATTCATAACTAAGAGGAAACTTTTTTGGATCAGGGATGGAGAAGAAGGAAGGTCAATGACACAGACTTCAAAACCTGCCCTAGGAAGAGGATTTCAGTAACTTTGCACAAAGCAGGAGATCAGAACCAGGCTGCTGCATGAAGCCAGTTTAGGACCGTGCTCCTTGCCAGTGGGCTGGAGCCTGATCATTCACAGTGGTCCTCAGTGGCAGGTAGCTTTCTGTTGGCCCAGGAAGGAAATTGAGATAATTATGAGAATAGGGACCAGAACTGTGCATTGTACAGATGACTTTTAGCATTTTGTTGTTCCACAAATGGAGAAAATCCTAAAAGCCTAACTTCAAATCTTGTTCAAAGTTGCCTGTCATTTAGGGCAAGATTCATTCATGGTTAGCAACTGCCAGGGAGTAGCAACTAGGTGGAAAAAAATCCCTGTGCAAGATGGGTTGTGAATGAAACTTCCTGAGAACTCAAGCAAAACCAGGTCTGGAGAGGCAGGTGGCAGACCCTGCCAACAGGGTTCCAAACTCAAGAAATAGCAGCAATGAACAGTCTGAAAAGGTCATTTCTAAAATGAAAATTGGGGGTAGGGTATTAAACAAGAATTCATCAGTATGAAAAAAATCTAAGTGGAAATTTCTGAAATGAAAAATACAGGGCTTGGGGGGAAATGAAGAAACAGTGTCGACAGTAGATCAAATAGAGCTGAAGAGCCTGTGATTTTGAAAAAATAGCAATGAGCGAGCACAGAAACATAAAAGGCTGGAAAATTAGACAGAGAAAAAAAACAAAAACAGGAGAAAACCAGGTTAAATTGAGAAGTTCTAACCTACAATTAACAGTTTCTTTCTTGGGTTTCTTCAAGTTTTGTCAGAATAGCTTATATCATGCTAATCCTTCCACAGTGGATGCTAAGAAACCATATATATGCATATCATGTATGTGCAGGTAAATAACACAAGATCTTGCTGGAGAAAGCTGCAGGAGTGCAGCTGAGAGACACCAGGCTCCTAGTGAGGAGAGGAGTGAGCCTGATATTAGGTGCTACCTTCTCTACATGTTTGCCAGTGTGTAAGTGGCAGCAAAGGATCTCAGTAGGTCTACAGAGTTTTCAGCAGCCTCTCCGACTTAGGGAGACAGAAATTGCAATTTGGGGCCTGCCTAGGAAGAGGGGTCTGGTAAGTACCTTAGGCTTTCAATTTGGTGGAGAAGGGAATACCCACCCACTCCAGTATTGGAGCCCTGAAAGGTTGTATCTAGGGAGTGAGGGCAGACTGGAGGTCCTGGCACTTGCTGTGCTGACACTTAGCTTTTGTCAACTCAGTTGGATTGAGGATTTTCTCTGTCCACTTTTTGCTTGCCAGAAATGAATGTGAATCCTCTCTGGAGGAAAATAACATTCAGATCCTCAAATTACTCAATGCTTTTTATACGCAGTGTCTAACAGATGACTTTTAGCATTTTGTTGTTCCACAAATGGAGAAAATCCTAAAAGCCTAACTTCAAATCTTGTTCAAAGTTGCCTGTCATTTAGGGCAAGATTCATTCATGGTTAGCAACTGCCAGGGAGTAGCAACTAGGTGGAAAAAAATCCCTGTGCAAGATGGGTTGTGAATGAAACTTCCTGAGAACTCAAGCAAAACCAGGTCTGGAGAGGCAGGTGGCAGACCCTGCCAACAGGGTTCCAAACTCAAGAAATAGCAGCAATGAACAGTCTGAAAAGGTCATTTCTAAAATGAAAATTGGGGGTAGGGTATTAAACAAGAATTCATCAGTATGAAAAAAATCTAAGTGGAAATTTCTGAAATGAAAAATACAGGGCTTGGGGGGAAATGAAGAAACAGTGTCGACAGTAGATCAAATAGAGCTGAAGAGCCTGTGATTTTGAAAAAATAGCAATGAGCGAGCACAGAAACATAAAAGGCTGGAAAATTAGACAGAGAAAAAAAACAAAAACAGGAGAAACCAGGTTAAATTGAGAAGTTCTAACCTACAATTAACAGTTTCTTTCTTGGGTTTCTTCAAGTTTTGTCAGAATAGCTTATATCATGCTAATCCTTCCACAGTGGATGCTAAGAAACCATATATATGCATATCATGTATGTGCAGGTAAATAACACAAGATCTTGCTGGAGAAAGCTGCAGGAGTGCAGCTGAGAGACACCAGGCTCCTAGTGAGGAGAGGAGTGAGCCTGATATTAGGTGCTACCTTCTCTACATGTTTGCCAGTGTGTAAGTGGCAGCAAAGGATCTCAGTAGGTCTACAGAGTTTTCAGCAGCCTCTCCGACTTAGGGAGACAGAAATTGCAATTTGGGGCCTGCCTAGGAAGAGGGGGTCTGGTAAGTACCTTAGGCTTTCAATTTGGTGGAGAAGGGAATACCCACCCACTCCAGTATTGGAGCCCTGAAAGGTTGTATCTAGGGAGTGAGGGCAGACTGGAGGTCCTGGCACTTGCTGTGCTGACACTTAGCTTTTGTCAACTCAGTTGGATTGAGGATTTTCTCTGTCCACTTTTTTTGCTTGCCAGAAATGAATGTGAATCCTCTCTGGAGGAAAATAACATTCAGATCCTCAAATTGACTCAATGCTTTTTTATACGCAGTGTCTAACAGCCAATAAAATGTTACCAGATGTTCTAAAGAGTAAAACCAAATGACTATAAAATAAAAAGAGGAAAAAGCAAAAGAAACAGACCTGTACAGGAGCTTCACACATTGCAACTGTTACACATGGACTTTTAAAACAACTGGGATGGGTTCAAGGAATAAGATGATAAAATGGAGAATTTTGGCAGAGAATTGGAATCTGTTAAAAAGAATCAATTAGAAATTTTAAAATGAAAATTTTTCAGAGAGCAGGTAATGTCTTAATCTTTTATTAAAGACAGGAATTGGAGTGAAGTAGGAGTCTGGAGCCATGATCCTGACCATATGAAATGAAATGAAACTGTCGATGGTTCAGGATTGTCTGCAAGTATGTTCCTGTGCTACATAGATCACTTTTGACTTGAGAAGGAAGAGGAGACAAGAATGGGAATAGGAACCCGTGCCAACTAAAAATAGAACATTTGGTTAATAAGACACTATAGATGCCTAGAAGGAGGAGAGGGCACTCTGGAGTGAGGAAAGACCATTATAAAAAAACTTTTTTTGCATTCTTTATATATTTGCATATGACTAATTAGGATACCCAGAATGGTGTAGCTACTGCTTTATTTTAAATTATTTTTTGTTATTTTCTATTACATTATAGTGAGTTGTGTCATCCTTTGTGTTTACTTACTGTGCTATGAGGTTCTTTGAGCCAGAGTTTCTATTTCACTTGTTCATTTCTCTTTGCTTTGTGTGACCTTTCCTTCCATCCCCTCAGCTACCCCTCACCCAACATTCAGTATATTACCTTTACGTAACAGAAGCTAAGCAAATATTTGTTGAATGAATAGAAGACAGAACTCTTGATTGACTTCTTTAATAATTTGAGTTCTTAAAGTGTTTCCTGAATGCTAATCACAGAGTGGCAGTGGCGCCATGGAAAACACGCATTTCTGCTTTTAGAGAATTGACAACAAGGAATAAGGAAGATCTTATTTGAGAGAATGGGAGGAAATGGAGGGCCCAGGGCAATTGCGCAAAGCCTTGTTGAGATTCTTTCTGCAACCTATTTTGTCCTCATTACAAACTCTACCCATAAGGGTCCAGTCAAGACACAGAAACCACTCCAGTAATTTGAATGGGGCAAATTTAATGTAAAGAATTATTAACTAGTAAATGAAAACTACTAAGAAGGATAAAGTGAATGTTAAAGACTATGAGAGCACCTTCTGTCTCTAGAGCTGAAGGAGAATATCCAAGGAAGGATAAGCTAGAGAGTCCCCCAAAGCTGAGATTCAGATGTTGGAGAATGTGGGGGGCCCTCTAGCGAGTGGAGGGTCGGGGGTGCAAGACGCATGGGGGCAAGACATATTCCACTAGTCTCCCACATACCAGTGGCCAGGAAGTTGCCTGCTGTGCCACAGAAGCAAAAACAAAGGCAAGAGAGCCAAGCCCTTCCTCCAGCCTGTCCTTCCAGCACCCTCTACCGACAAGACCTAGTGCTGTGCCAGCTGGCAAAGGAGAACTGTTTAGAACTGCTCAGCCCAAAGGAAATATAATACACATCACATATGTAATTTAAATGTTCCAGCAGCCACATTTAAGAAGCAAAAGAACCAGAGTACATTAATTTTAATGATGCATTTTAGTTAACCCACTATATCATCAACCCATTATTTCAGTATATAATCAGTATAAAATTATTAGTGAGATATTTGATATATTTTGTACTAAATCTTAAAAACCTGGTGAGTGTGTTATACTTAACAGCACATCTCGGTCCACACTAGCCATATTTCAGATGCTTAACCATCTATGGCTAGTTACCTACCTCATCCAATAGTTCAGCTCCAGTATCAGAAGGCTGGTCATAGCATATGGATTTGGAGCTAAGAGGCAATAAATTGATAGCTGGTGCACAAATATAATACTTATGTGGCCATGTAATGGAATATTGCGTGCTCAATTGCTCAGTCGTGTCTGACTCTTTGCGACCCCATTGACTTTTAGCCTGCCAGGCTCCTCGAAGTGGCAGTGGCGCCATGGAAAACACGCATTTCTGCTTTTAGAGAATTGACAACAAGGAATAAGGAAGATCTTATTTGAGAGAATGGGAGGAAATGGAGGGCCCAGGGCAATTCAAAGCCTTGTTGAGATTCTTTCTGCAACCTATTTTGTCCTCATTACAAACTCTACCCATAAGGGTCCAGTCAAGACACAGAAACCACTCCAGTAATTTGAATGGGGCAAATTTAATGTAAAGAATTATTAACTAGTAAATGAAAACTACTAAGAAGGATAAAGTGAATGTTAAAGACTATGAGAGCACCTTCTGTCTCTAGAGCTGAAGGAGAATATCCAAGGAAGGATAAGCTAGAGAGTCCCCCAAAGCTGAGATTCAGATGTTGGAGAATGTGGGGCCCTCTAGCGAGTGGAGGGTCGGGGGTGCAAGACGCATGGGGGCAAGACATATTCCACTAGTCTCCCACATACCAGTGGCCAGGAAGTTGCCTGCTGTGCCACAGAAGCAAAAACAAAGGCAAGAGAGCCAAGCCCTTCCTCCAGCCTGTCCTTCCAGCACCCTCTACCGACAAGACCTAGTGCTGTGCCAGCTGGCAAAGGAGAACTGTTTAGAACTGCTCAGCCCAAAGGAAATATAATACACATCACATATGTAATTTAAATGTTCCAGCAGCCACATTTAAGAAGCAAAA
Source organism: Tragulus kanchil (assembly GCA_022376925.1). Taxonomy (NCBI): domain Eukaryota; kingdom Metazoa; phylum Chordata; class Mammalia; order Artiodactyla; family Tragulidae; genus Tragulus; species Tragulus kanchil. The sequence continues at coordinate 66,334,735 of JAIOJX010000032.1, read as the reverse complement.
GAACCAGAGTACATTAATTTTAATGATGCATTTTAGTTAACCCACTATATCATCAACCCATTATTTCAGTATATAATCAGTATAAAATTATTAGTGAGATATTTGATATATTTTGTACTAAATCTTAAAAACCTGGTGAGTGTGTTATACTTAACAGCACATCTCGGTCCACACTAGCCATATTTCAGATGCTTAACCATCTATGGCTAGTTACCTACCTCATCCAATAGTTCAGCTCCAGTATCAGAAGGCTGGTCATAGCATATGGATTTGGAGCTAAGAGGCAATAAATTGATAGCTGGTGCACAAATATAATACTTATGTGGCCATGTAATGGAATATTGCGTGCTCAATTGCTCAGTCGTGTCTGACTCTTTGCGACCCCATTGACTTTTAGCCTGCCAGGCTCCTCTGTCCATAGCATATTATGTATAGTTGAAAGTGATATTCTAAAAAGTTATAGGAATTTTGGGAAAATGCTTTTATTGTCAGTAGCATTTTGAATTGTTTGTAAGTAGAATTTCCATTTTGTAACAACATAAGTGGAAGTGAGGTGGATTAGCCTAGAGTCTGTTACGCAGAGTGAAGAAAGTCAGAAAGAGAAAAACAAATACCATATATTAATACATTTATATGGAATCTAGAAAGATGGTACTCATGAACCTATTTGGAGAGCAGGAATAGAGACGCAGACATAGAGAAGGGACTTGTGGCGAAGACATAGAGACATAGAGAATGGCAGAGGGTGAAGGAGGGTGGGACAAATTGAGAGAGTAGCATTGACATATATTCTACCATGTGTAAAATAGCTGCTGAGAAGCAGCTGTATAGCACACGGAACTCAATCCAGTGCTCTGTGATGACCTCGAGGGCTGAGAGGGATGTGCAAGAGGGAGGATATATGTGTACACTTACAGTTAATTCACCTCGTTGTACAGCAAAAACCAATACAACATCGTAAAGCAGTTATGCTCCAATTGAAAATAAATTTTTAAAAAACTTAAAATGACAAGATGTTTCCAGAAAGAAAAATGGTAGGGGGATAGGGAGACCTGGATTCTGAGCCCGTGAACTTGGAAGAAGCAAAAGAACCAGAGTACATTAATTTTAATGATGCATTTTAGTTAACCCACTATATCATCAACCCATTATTTCAGTATATAATCAGTATAAAATTATTAGTGAGATATTTGATATATTTTGTACTAAATCTTAAAAACCTGGTGAGTGTGTTATACTTAACAGCACATCTCGGTCCACACTAGCCATATTTCAGATGCTTAACCATCTATGGCTAGTTACCTACCTCATCCAATAGTTCAGCTCCAGTATCAGAAGGCTGGTCATAGCATATGGATTTGGAGCTAAGAGGCAATAAATTGATAGCTGGTGCACAAATATAATACTTATGTGGCCATGTAATGGAATATTGCGTGCTCAATTGCTCAGTCGTGTCTGACTCTTTGCGACCCCATTGACTTTTAGCCTGCCAGGCTCCTCTGTCCATAGCATATTATGTATAGTTGAAAGTGATATTCTAAAAAGTTATAGGAATTTTGGGAAAATGCTTTTATTGTCAGTAGCATTTTGAATTGTTTGTAAGTAGAATTTCCATTTTGTAACAACATAAGTGGAAGTGAGGTGGATTAGCCTAGAGTCTGTTACGCAGAGTGAAGAAAGTCAGAAAGAGAAAAACAAATACCATATATTAATACATTTATATGGAATCTAGAAAGATGGTACTCATGAACCTATTTGGAGAGCAGGAATAGAGACGCAGACATAGAGAAGGGACTTGTGGCGAAGACATAGAGACATAGAGAATGGCAGAGGGTGAAGGAGGGTGGGACAAATTGAGAGAGTAGCATTGACATATATTCTACCATGTGTAAAATAGCTGCTGAGAAGCAGCTGTATAGCACACGGAACTCAATCCAGTGCTCTGTGATGACCTCGAGGGCTGAGAGGGATGTGCAAGAGGGAGGATATATGTGTACACTTACAGTTAATTCACCTCGTTGTACAGCAAAAACCAATACAACATCGTAAAGCAGTTATGCTCCAATTGAAAATAAATTTTTAAAAAACTTAAAATGACAAGATGTTTCCAGAAAGAAAAATGGTAGGGGGATAGGGAGACCTGGATTCTGAGCCCGTGAACTTGGACAAGTTTCTGCACCCTCTGAATCTCACTCTCAGCTGCAGGGTCAGGACTCCCCCGCCAGCTCCTCTTCCTCATACACAATGTTTGAGCTGCAGCATTGGGGTGGGACAAGGTATCTAAGGCTAAATCAGACCCAGCACTTCCCCATAAGCTCTAAGAGCATGTATTAGGTTGGTGCAAATGTAATCGTGGTTTCAGACTGTGAGTTTTAAATCATTATAACTAGGCTCAAACACACCTTTATTAATCAAAATAGAAACCATTACAATCAACACATTTTGGCCAATGAGAAGTAACTTCGTTTATTCCTGTAGCATAAAAATCTGTGGTCTGGGATTCAATGAACTCTTCGAAAGCGTTTTCTCCCTCCTACTGGGTGTGGAAACCTTTTCCCTGCAAAAAGTCATTGAGATGCTTGAAGTGTTAATTGGTTGGGCAAGAGGTCCGGTGAATATGGGAGATGAGGCGAAACTTCGTAGCCCAGTTCCTTCAACCTTTGGAGCATTGGCTGTGTGGTTCGGCATTTTCCTGGAGAATTGTCTAGTGCTGGCTGCAGGTGTTGCAGTTTTCAGTGCATTTCATTGGTTTGCTGAGCATATTCATCAGATATAATGGTTTCTCTGGAATTCAGAGAACTGTAGTGGATTAAACCAGCAACAGACCACCATACAGTGACCTTGACTTTTTTTTGGTGCAAGTTTGCCTCTGGGAGGTGGTTTGGAGCTTTGTCTTGGTCCAGCCCCTAAGGTGGTCATCCCTGGTTGTCATATAAAATCCACTTTTTGTCATATGTCACAATCTGATTGAGAAATGATTTGTTATTGTTGCATATAATAAGAGAAGACGACACTTCAAAACAACGACTTGTTTGATTTTTGGTCAGTACATGAGGCACCCACTTATTGAGCTTTTTCGCATTTCTAATTTGCATCAAATGCTGAACAAATGTAGAATGGTTGACATTGAGTTCTTTGGCAACTTCTTATTTAGTTGTAAGAGGATCAACTTCAATGGCGCTCAGTTGGTTATTGTCACTTGCCAATGGCCAGCCACTATGCTCCTTGTCTTCAAGGCTCTCATCTCCGTTGCAAAGCTTCTTGAACCTCCATTGTACTGTGTGTTGTTTTGCAGTTCCTGAGCCAAATGAGCCAAGTTGTCTTCTGCTACTTTACAACCCATTTATAACTCAAATAAGAAAATCACTCAAATTTGCTTTTTTTCTACCATCATTTCCACTTGTTGTTGTTCAGTCACTTAATTGTATCTGAGTCTTTGTGACCCGATGAACTGCTGCCTTTCACTGTCTCCCAGAGTTTGCTCAAACTCATGTCCATTGAGTTGATGATGCCATCCAACCATCTCATCCTCTGTCACCCTCTTCTCCCTCTGCCCCCCATCTTTCCCAGCATCAGGGTCTTTTCCAGTGAGGCAGCTCTTCACATCAGGTGGCCAAAGTATTTCCATCATCTAAAATAAATATAAAATACACAAGTAATGTCATTAGCAAATAATCATAAAGTGAGAAATGTGTATTAAAATGACGTGTAATATAACCACATTCATTTAAGAATGTACTCCAGTACCTAACAGCAATGTTCAACAGTGCAAAATCACAATTGCTTTTGCATCAATCTAGTAGACTAGCCTGCCTTGTAAGGGCACAAGGAAGAGTTGAGATCAGCATACTCTGGAGACAAGAATTCCTAAACTCTTTCCTCTGCCAGCCAGCATTTTATACTTAATAAAATGCTTCATAAAATTCTCGTCATCCACATTCTGGTTGTTTTCATTTTTCTAAGACTGCTGTCTTCCACTAGCCGGACATCCCTCTTTAACATAGGTCTTCTGATCTCTGAATCTCACGCCAGCCTCTTCCTGGAAACACACACACACACACAACAAAGACGCTCTTCTATCTTTGGTATGACTCACAAACAAAATTATACTTTCACAAAAATTTTTCTTTGTAATAACAGCAACAAAGCTCTGAAGTGAAAGCTGCATATCGAAAAAGAAATGATGTACACTAACATATTAACAATGGATATCTTTGGGAAGTGTTGCTGGGCAGTTTGGTTTCTTCTTCCTACAATGTATTTTCAAATTCTCTTTGGTGAACACAAGATTAATTCATATAATACCCATTTGACATTGAGTTCTTTGGCAACTTCTTATTTAGTTGTAAGAGGATCAACTTCAATGGCGCTCAGTTGGTTATTGTCACTTGCCAATGGCCAGCCACTATGCTCCTTGTCTTCAAGGCTCTCATCTCCGTTGCAAAGCTTCTTGAACCTCCATTGTACTGTGTGTTGTTTTGCAGTTCCTGAGCCAAATGAGCCAAGTTGTCTTCTGCTACTTTACAACCCATTTATAACTCAAATAAGAAAATCACTCAAATTTGCTTTTTTTCTACCATCATTTCCACTTGTTGTTGTTCAGTCACTTAATTGTATCTGAGTCTTTGTGACCCGATGAACTGCTGCCTTTCACTGTCTCCCAGAGTTTGCTCAAACTCATGTCCATTGAGTTGATGATGCCATCCAACCATCTCATCCTCTGTCACCCTCTTCTCCCTCTGCCCCCCATCTTTCCCAGCATCAGGGTCTTTTCCAGTGAGGCAGCTCTTCACATCAGGTGGCCAAAGTATTTCCATCATCTAAAATAAATATAAAATACACAAGTAATGTCATTAGCAAATAATCATAAAGTGAGAAATGTGTATTAAAATGACGTGTAATATAACCACATTCATTTAAGAATGTACTCCAGTACCTAACAGCAATGTTCAACAGTGCAAAATCACAATTGCTTTTGCATCAATCTAGTAGACTAGCCTGCCTTGTAAGGGCACAAGGAAGAGTTGAGATCAGCATACTCTGGAGACAAGAATTCCTAAACTCTTTCCTCTGCCAGCCAGCATTTTATACTTAATAAAATGCTTCATAAAATTCTCGTCATCCACATTCTGGTTGTTTTCATTTTTCTAAGACTGCTGTCTTCCACTAGCCGGACATCCCTCTTTAACATAGGTCTTCTGATCTCTGAATCTCACGCCAGCCTCTTCCTGGAAACACACACACACACACAACAAAGACGCTCTTCTATCTTTGGTATGACTCACAAACAAAATTATACTTTCACAAAAATTTTTCTTTGTAATAACAGCAACAAAGCTCTGAAGTGAAAGCTGCATATCGAAAAAGAAATGATGTACACTAACATATTAACAATGGATATCTTTGGGAAGTGTTGCTGGGCAGTTTGGTTTCTTCTTCCTACATTTATGTATTTTCAAATTCTCTTTGGTGAACACAAGATTAATTCATATAATACCCATGCTCTTACAGCACAGAGCTGTCTTTTGACTCTTCGGACATTGGGACGTGCGGGAGCCTGGTCCTTGGGCCTCAGTTGGTCACACTTCCAGAGGAAGAAAATGGGAATTCTGGAAATGGGATTGACTTCAAACTCCGTAAATTTGAAAGGTCATGATTAGGCATCCTTAATGTTGCAGAAACCCTAATCTCTCTGAATTTCAGGATAAGAGAAGGTGGTTTTATGCAGTTTCCATTCAAAGCTGCTTGGTAATGGCTGAGATTGGAGTATTTGGCTTTTATTCATTTCCTTTTTTTCCTTTTGGGGATCAAAGGATTAAAAGGCTGTTGTTAGAACTGCTTTATACATTTCATCCTCTACATAGAGTATTTTCTCCCCTTGGCTCTTTCCTGCAAAGTAGAGATTCTTTCTTCTTTTCCCCAGACAAGCTGAAGATGGGGAATGCTGTGATCTGTTCTGCATGCTGTGTGTGGGGTCTGCTGACAACACAGCTGCAAGAAAGCTTGCCCCTTTTGTGAATCTCTCTTGTGTTTTGATTATTGGCCTGACTCAACTTTATGCTAGGTTGGCCTGGAAAGGCTGAAGGTCCATGAGACCAACCCAAAATCTGACTATAAACATTCAGTTCAGTTCAGTCACTTAGTCATGTCCAACTGTTTATAAACATTTTAAGAAGAAACTGTTTATTGATCTTATTTCGTACTGGATACTGTTGTTACATGCTTGTCAGGAGTCAGCTCACCTCATCCTCAGGATAGCTCTATGATATATAGATATGGTTGGTTATCCCACTTTATGGGAGGGAAACTAAGGCATAGAGGTTAGGTAACTGGCTTTTGGTCACATAGCAAGTAAAAGAAGGAGGCAGTGTAGTTCCAAAACCTGTGCACTTAAAAATTAAGCCAGAGCAGTGGTTCTCAGACCTTAGCATGTCTCGGTCTATTTGAGGGCTTGTTCAAACACAGATTACTGGACTGTGCCTCCAGTTTCTCTCAGTAGGTCTGGGGTGGGGCCCAAGAACTGGTATTTCTGTTAAATTAAGTTCCCAGATAAGACTGATGGTGCTGGTGCAGGGCTCACACTTCAGGAACCTAATAGGCGCATCCTCATGGCTAAATAAATAGTCCTTGCTAGGTAGCGTCTCCCTCACCCCAGGGTCTGCTGCTGTCTTGCCTGGTGGTGGTCAGACAGCCAGTTGGCTGGGGCCTTCACTCTCATCGCAAGGGTCGGCCGACCTCTGACTCTAGTCTGGCCATTTCCCAGCCTCCCTCAGAGTAAGGGGGCTTCCCTGGTCTCTCAGATGGTAAAGAATCTGACTGCAATGCAGGAGACCCGAGTTTGATCCCTGGGTTGGGAAGATCCCTTTGAGAAGGGAATGGCAACTCACTCCAGTATTCCTGCCTGGAGAATTCCATGGACAGAGGAGACTGGTGGGCTACAGTCCATAGGATTACAAAGAGTTGGACACAACTTAACAGTTTCACTTTTTTACCTTCAGGGTAAGGTACTTATCCTTGGCATGCATCTTTAAAAACAATTTCATTCAGATGTTTTTCACATGTTATACAGTTTATCCATTTAAAGTGTATAATTCAGTGGTTTGTAGTATATTCAGAATTGTGCCTCCACCACCACAATTTAAAAGTGTTTTTGTCTTTCAACACAAGACCCTGTATCCGTAGCAGTCACTTACATTTCCCCTAAGTAATCTCCAGCTGTAGGCCTCCTTAATAAACTTTGAGCCCTTTGTGGCCCAGTCCCCTGGAATAGCATGACTCTCTGGGTGTTTTACTTGGGAGATAGAGCTTTGAAATCATGCTTCCAAAAGCTTTCCTAGTGGCAGGTCTTGTGAAAGTTGGCCTGGACTACTTGGTAGTCTCCTACAAGACTTTATACTGGATACTGTTGTTACATGCTTGTCAGGAGTCAGCTCACCTCATCCTCAGGATAGCTCTATGATATATAGATATGGTTGGTTATCCCACTTTATGGGAGGGAAACTAAGGCATAGAGGTTAGGTAACTGGCTTTTGGTCACATAGCAAGTAAAAGAAGGAGGCAGTGTAGTTCCAAAACCTGTGCACTTAAAAATTAAGCCAGAGCAGTGGTTCTCAGACCTTAGCATGTCTCGGTCTATTTGAGGGCTTGTTCAAACACAGATTACTGGACTGTGCCTCCAGTTTCTCTCAGTAGGTCTGGGGTGGGGCCCAAGAACTGGTATTTCTGTTAAATTAAGTTCCCAGATAAGACTGATGGTGCTGGTGCAGGGCTCACACTTCAGGAACCTAATAGGCGCATCCTCATGGCTAAATAAATAGTCCTTGCTAGGTAGCGTCTCCCTCACCCCAGGGTCTGCTGCTGTCTTGCCTGGTGGTGGTCAGACAGCCAGTTGGCTGGGGCCTTCACTCTCATCGCAAGGGTCGGCCGACCTCTGACTCTAGTCTGGCCATTTCCCAGCCTCCCTCAGAGTAAGGGGGCTTCCCTGGTCTCTCAGATGGTAAAGAATCTGACTGCAATGCAGGAGACCCGAGTTTGATCCCTGGGTTGGGAAGATCCCTTTGAGAAGGGAATGGCAACTCACTCCAGTATTCCTGCCTGGAGAATTCCATGGACAGAGGAGACTGGTGGGCTACAGTCCATAGGATTACAAAGAGTTGGACACAACTTAACAGTTTCACTTTTTTACCTTCAGGGTAAGGTACTTATCCTTGGCATGCATCTTTAAAAACAATTTCATTCAGATGTTTTTCACATGTTATACAGTTTATCCATTTAAAGTGTATAATTCAGTGGTTTGTAGTATATTCAGAATTGTGCCTCCACCACCACAATTTAAAAGTGTTTTTGTCTTTCAACACAAGACCCTGTATCCGTAGCAGTCACTTACATTTCCCCTAAGTAATCTCCAGCTGTAGGCCTCCTTAATAAACTTTGAGCCCTTTGTGGCCCAGTCCCCTGGAATAGCATGACTCTCTGGGTGTTTTACTTGGGAGATAGAGCTTTGAAATCATGCTTCCAAAAGCTTTCCCTAGTGGCAGGTCTTGTGAAAGTTGGCCTGGACTACTTGGTAGTTCCTCTTCTACCAAGACTTTATATGAGATATTTAACCACTTTGCCAGATTGCTATGTACTCTGGGACTTGGGATCTGATGGTACACCTTGAGATAATTCATGAAGGGGCGTGATTCTCTTTTTATCTCTTAAGCTCAACAGTTCCACATATAGTAATCACCTTTTCTTGAGGAGAGCATCATGTTTGCTGTTGGAAATATGTGAAACTGAATAAGGCATGATTTCTCTTGTTGTTCAGCTGCTAAGTCGTGCCCAACTCTTTGTACCCTGTGGACTGTAGCATGCCAGATTTCTCTGTCCTTCACCATCTCCTGGAGTTTGCTCAGACTCACATCCATTGAGTTGGTGATGCCATCCAACCATCTCATCCTCTGCCACTCCCTTCTTAACTTGCATTTTCTCTATCCCCAAGAAATTTAAAGTCTAGTGAGAAAGACCAACATCACAGAAACTGCTGCTAACACAAGACAGAATGTGGTCAGGGCTCTAGAATGTGTATGGAATGCTGAGGAAGTCTATTTTGGTCTTGGAGAATGATTTAGACCTTGAGAAATGCTTATTATTTTAGTAGAAGAAGATGGGGGAAAGCTATAGGCTGAGGGAAAATCACCCAGTAGTGGGAAAATGCAGGGTATAGTGTCCAGGCAGTGGGTTAATATGGTGTCCCTGGGACAATGGGACAACAGAGGGTGTAATGCAGTAAGGATAAGAAGCTACATTAGGTTTATACCGTAGAGGACATCGAGTGCCATGGCGAGTGGGTGTCTTACCAGTAGATGGTGAAAAATCAGTAGTTTGGGGGAGAGGAGCAAGGCAGTGTTAGAGCTGTGTTTCAGGCTGTGTCATCTAATAAAAATGTTTCTCTTGTGAAGTGGGCAAGATCACTTTAACATCATTGCTGCCCAAGGTCTTCGACTTTTTAATCCCTTCCAAGTAGAGCCTATCGGTTCCTTTCTCTGTGTCCTGTGTTATTGCATGTACCCATTCTTCCCAGCTTACTCCCTTCCTTAAAAATGTTGCTGCCCTGATCTCCATGATGAAAGCCACTCAGTCGTGTCTGATTCTTTGCGACCCATGGATGAGCTGTGGATTTCTCCAGGCAAGAAGGCTGGAATGGGTAGCCATTGCCTTCTCCAGGGGATCTTCCCAACCCAGGGATTGAACCCATGTTTCCTGCGTTACAGGTGGATTGTTCACCATCTGAGCCACCAGGAAGCCCAGTCTCGATGATTTCAGTCTAATCCAAAAGATTTACTTTACAGAAGAAGTGGGTGCAGTTCTAACTCTCCAGCCCATTTCAGAAACCGCAGGTAATGCGTTCACAGTGCTCCATGGAGGGACACTATCACGCCACTCTCCGCCCTGCCCCCCAAGCCTCTGTGCTTGACCGAATGGAGTGGAATTTGTGTTCGTACAGGAGAAGAGGCCATTACTTCTGCTCGTAACATTCTCAACCTGTTCATTTAGATGTTGGCTGCTAGTTTTTATTGTTTTCCTTCAGTGAATTCTAAATACATGGGGGAAGAGATTCCATACAGAGACAGAAACTTTTCCTTTAAACTAGGTTTTCAACTCGTCAGCTGTCCTGATGTTAGGCCCTGAGGACCTTCTCCTGTGAGCCTTCCCTCCTGGAAAGGTTCGCTTGGCCAAGTGCTTAAATTTATTCTGAGTCATCTCCTTACAGCAGACCCTTTTTCTCCCCATCACAAATTAATTGTGTATGTTGCAACCAGTGAGTAGCTTGCCAGGCACTTGTTTAAGAGCTTCCCTGACCTGAGAAGCCTTCCCAGGTGCTGGTGCTGATGGTGCTTTCACAACACAAGCCTTGACTGCCTTTCCCCACCGCCTCCCCCTCAGCCTCTGCCCCTCTGTGGGCCCTTGATGTTGCACATACCTGTACAGGGTCCACTGGGAGCCTTGTCAAGGCTGAACTGTCAAAGACTTTTGCTGGTTTATGTTTCAGGCTCTTGGAGCATGATCAACAGTGCAGAAATGTGCCCCATGGGGAGATCAGAGCTTTGGTGGCTGGACTGATGCAGTCACTACTCTGACTAATTAAAAGCAGGCCTGTGTGCCTGGCAGTGCGATTAAAGGCAAAGAGGCAGTTATGCAAAGGTAATGGTGACACCAATGTAATTCCTGACATCGTTGGTCCACATGGGGCTCATGTACAAGGAGAACTTGTCCGTTACAGCCACTTCTGACATGAGCATGTTCCTGTGCAAACCCAGTGCACACATGTATGCATAGTTGGGTCTTTTGCCCATGCTTGTCTCGTCAGTTGAATGAATCATAGAAATACAGAATCTGAGAGCTGGAAGAGCCAGGAGGTCACTTGGTTCCGTTCCTTAGAGGTGAGAAGCTGAAGTCAGAAGGACTCTCAGAGCTGACTAAGAGCAGAGTCTACACTTCATGTCACTTCTTCCAGTGCCAGTTTACTCTCATCGTTCTGTAAATGACAACTGTAATATCACTGTTTAGGTCTTCATTCGTTCCAAAGATGTTTATTGATCACCCACTATGTGTCAAGGTCTTTGATTTCATTATCGATTTTCTACTCAAAGATCTTTGATTTCCTGGCTTCCTACTCGTCTGGCTCCTTTCCTGTTCTTCAGGGCCAAGGGTCAGTCCAGCTCCACATTCCCTGTGCTAGCAGCTCTCCAGCTTTCTAATGCCAGCCAACAGTTTTGAATACCTTACCATATCCTGTGAAGTGTGCTGACATTTTCCTCAGTTACTAATAACAACACTACCATTATGTTGAGCCCTGACAAATGCCTGAATCTGTTAGATACTTTACAGATGCTATCTCACTTAATCCCCAGGAAAGTATTTTTAGCCACCTTACCCCTCACAACATGCCATGCATATTCCCACAGCTGAAGGGATGCATACTTGAGCAGTGTGCCTGAGGATACCCAAGGAGTCGCTAGTGGATCTGACTTTCTACTCCCATTGATTCATTTGTCTGCTGTTGAAACAGTGGTCCCCGTGTGCTGCTGTGCAGAGGTGGGGCAAGTCTGTTCTGGTTCTCTGACTCCTCACTCCAGCCTTTGCCCTCTGGAAATGAAGACACCAGCTTTTGAGGAAAGTCTGTCTCTCCATTCACCTTCCTTACTGTTTTAGAGACCGAGGCTCTCTAAACCTGAACTCAAATCTCTCTTCCTGGGCCTCTGATGCAGAAGAGGCAGGATGGTCTCGAGCCTCCTTTCAGCAGTCTGCTCTTCCTGCTGCCTTGTTCATCTGTGTCCCTCTCACCTTAGGCATCCAAGAAGACTCATGTAGTTGAATCGCCACTTACTTGAGAGTGGAGGGGGTGCCATTTTGATCAAAGTGTACCCATTAGAGCCTTGGCTAGCCCTTGTGGAAGTGCCTTCTATAGTATGTCCTAATGGATTCACCTGGGTGTCTGCTGAGAGGGTGGCGGTTTAAACCAGTTCATTTTCCAGTTATAGCTGAGGTCAGCTCACCTTTCCTGGAGAGGATTCTTGACCCTTTCTTTGTGGGAGAAACACCTGCATTAATGAAGTATTTAGCTTCAGGCTGAAAGCTAAGGTCCATCAGGTAGGGCCAGTCTTGAAATTTTAATCGGGCAAATTCTCATTAGAGACAAAGGGCCAGTACTATGCTGGTAGAGCCTAATGTCTTCTAATGTTGACTTCAAACCAGTAAAACCCTTGCTAAGCCATTTAGCTGTAAAATTGGAACCTGGGAAGGCAGTTCAGACACTGAGATTACAGGTCTGGGAATTTGGATTTGCTTTCCAGCCCTCTGCCCATCAGCCCCTTACTTTCTATCTCTGTTTCCCTGTTTTGCACAGGGATTTACATGAGCATTACGGCCCCCCTGGGAAACAATTCCTTTTTCAGTTGGGTGCTTGCTTCGGTGAAGATGCTATTCAATCTAGATTTTAAACACATATGTTTGTGGATTAACTCAACTACATCTGTCTGAAACCAATACAGGCAACTGACAGATGATTAACAAGAATGAAAATGAAGTCTACAGAACTAAAGCATAATCAAGTCCTTTATTACAGAAAGAATGCTCAACTCAAATGGACACAGACCACCTGTTCTAACACTATCAGCTAACGCACTTCAAGGTAGACTAAAACAGTGGTCCCCGTGTGCTGCTGTGCAGAGGTGGGGCAAGTCTGTTCTGGTTCTCTGACTCCTCACTCCAGCCTTTGCCCTCTGGAAATGAAGACACCAGCTTTTGAGGAAAGTCTGTCTCTCCATTCACCTTCCTTACTGTTTTAGAGACCGAGGCTCTCTAAACCTGAACTCAAATCTCTCTTCCTGGGCCTCTGATGCAGAAGAGGCAGGATGGTCTCGAGCCTCCTTTCAGCAGTCTGCTCTTCCTGCTGCCTTGTTCATCTGTGTCCCTCTCACCTTAGGCATCCAAGAAGACTCATGTAGTTGAATCGCCACTTACTTGAGAGTGGAGGGGGTGCCATTTTGATCAAAGTGTACCCATTAGAGCCTTGGCTAGCCCTTGTGGAAGTGCCTTCTATAGTATGTCCTAATGGATTCACCTGGGTGTCTGCTGAGAGGGTGGCGGTTTAAACCAGTTCATTTTCCAGTTATAGCTGAGGTCAGCTCACCTTTCCTGGAGAGGATTCTTGACCCTTTCTTTGTGGGAGAAACACCTGCATTAATGAAGTATTTAGCTTCAGGCTGAAAGCTAAGGTCCATCAGGTAGGGCCAGTCTTGAAATTTTAATCGGGCAAATTCTCATTAGAGACAAAGGGCCAGTACTATGCTGGTAGAGCCTAATGTCTTCTAATGTTGACTTCAAACCAGTAAAACCCTTGCTAAGCCATTTAGCTGTAAAATTGGAACCTGGGAAGGCAGTTCAGACACTGAGATTACAGGTCTGGGAATTTGGATTTGCTTTCCAGCCCTCTGCCCATCAGCCCCTTACTTTCTATCTCTGTTTCCCTGTTTTGCACAGGGATTTACATGAGCATTACGGTCCCTGGGAAACAATTCCTTTTCAGTTGGGTGCTTGCTTCGGTGAAGATGCTATTCAATCTAGATTTTAAACACATATGTTTGTGGATTAACTCAACTACATCTGTCTGAAACCAATACAGGCAACTGACAGATGATTAACAAGAATGAAAATGAAGTCTACAGAACTAAAGCATAATCAAGTCCTTTATTACAGAAAGAATGCTCAACTCAAATGGACACAGACCACCTGTTCTAACACTATCAGCTAACGCACTTCAAGGTAGACTTTGCAGGGGAGATTTTAGCTTTGCATTTTGAAAAATTTAAGTGCACTCTCCAAAGAAAAACTATTATGTTGGCATCATTTTTGGTCTTTTCAGTCTCCTTGTCTCCACTCTGAGGGTGAAAATAAGACGAGCGTGAGACACTTGGCTCATGGCCAGACACACAGCTAGGCTCTGGGCTGTGTCACTATCTGAGGTGGTGCTGCTTCCCCAGTTAGTGGGAGCTAGGCCTGAAAGAATTAATCACATTTCCAAACATTTATTTATCTGACTGTGCTGTTGTTTTTAATGAAGGCATCATTTCCAGTGTGCTGCAGTGCATTAACCTTATGGTCCTGCCTGATTGTGTTCTGAGTAATGCGGAGGCTTGTGTGAGGAGAACACAGGGTGGCAGGTAGGCTAGGGGTAGGAGGAGGAGAATCAGTGTGCACGTTAGGGAGAGGTGCCTCTGCCTTGGGGTGGACACAGTCCCACGCTTGGAGAGGGGGCATAGGTGGGTTTCAGGCCTCACTCGTGCCCTCAGCTGGGATGCCTTTGTGGAGGTCCCAGTCTGTGCTATTCTGTCCATGGCTCTGGTTGGGATAGCATCCACAGGCAAGGGTGAGAGACTTGAAGAACTTAGAGAAGGAGCTCTCAGTTGACCTCCATTTAACTTACTGGTTGGTCTTCATTCCTTTTGCAAAATGCATGAATGACTACGGCTGCTGCATGCTCACGTTCCTGTCGTCTTCTGTGTCACCATGGCTCTGCTCTCTTCACTTGGCCTGACTATGAACTAAGAGTCGGACACAACTTAGCAACTGAACTTCAACAAAAAGAGCCAGTTGTATAGGCTTCCAAACCTGTTTGTGCCAATTAAATTAGTTATTGTAACTGATTAATGTAATCATTACATAAATGAAATATGAATGGGAAAAATAGCTGTTATTCAGTGAGCACTTACTATGTGCTCGGCACTCTTTTCAGTGTTTAACATCTAGTGTCTTATACATGCTATGTTTATAAAACTTAACTGAATATTTTGAATAAAATGTGTAAAAGTGAGTTTCTACAAAAGAAGTTGCCAACGATATATACGCCTACTATATTTAAAAAAGAACCTACTGTATAGCACAGGGAACTCTGTTCAGTATTCTGCAATAACCTAAATGGGAGAAGAATTTGAAAATGAATAGATAGGTGTATAACTGAATCACTTTGTACACCTGAAACTAACAAAACATTGTTAATCAACTATGTTATAATAGAAAACAAATTTTTTTTAATACAGCAAAAAAGACATTGCCTATGAAATTAGGTATAAAGAAGCTAACAGTAAAATAGTTGGAGAGAAGCTAAAAACTTTGGGAAATTTCTGTATGTAGAAGCCTTTGCATTTATTTAGCATGTCTTAGTCTACTTGAAAGAAAGTAAAACTAGAAACCAGTCAATATATTATTTATGCAAGAAAGACTTTGGGAAATTTATAAACACATATCTGTAGAGTAAGATCTCCTGTCTAAATCAAAATATCGGTGAATAAACATATATTTATGTTTGTATTAAAGTAAAGTGTTTAAGGTAGGTACATTATTTTCTATGATTTTTTGTCTTTAAAAAAATCTGTTGTAATAGACCCTTTAAGTCTCCATGTGTTGGTAAGAAGTCTTGTGCTATAAGAAAGTTCCTGAAGCCAAGTCAGATCTGAGCCCTAGATGGCCCCTGCTGATGTGGGAAAGTGCCTGCAGGTGTGCTGATTAGGCTCCTCTAAGGAATATGTCTCTGAGGTAACCATGATCTACAGATCATATTTTTTTTATTGCACATTCCTTTTTTCCTCAGTGACTGGGTTGAACTGCATTCTAACACATCAAATATTTCTAAAACTCAGTGGATTGAATCTGCATCTCTATTTTGAGTACAATGAAATTTGACAGAAAATAGCATTGCCCTTTAGTGCCTGTTGTGACCAAAGAGATTTCTTTGCTATTCCAATGGTTAAATCCTCTGAGGATGTGAAGGGTGAACATGTATGTGTATGTATGTACACATACATACTGATATTCAATTAAGCAAATATTCAGTGAGCCTTACTATAGGTCAAGTGCTGTGCTGTAAGCCATAAGTACCCAAGAAAATACCTGAGGTGATCATTGCCCCCAAGGAACCTGGGGATATACTTAGTAGAGTCACACATCACTGGCTAAGATAAATGGGCTATTAGAGAGCATTGTGCAGGATGAGGACAGCAGGAGAGGGCTGGAAAAGCAGCTTACAATGAGGGTGATATTGCAGAGGAATTGTACAACTCAGTGATAAGAAGGTATAGAATAATTTACTTTCAAATTGCATTTATGTTTATCTGATTTAATTTTCAAAGTAATTCCAGAGAATAGAAAGACCACTGCATTGCCAACCAAAACTTAAGGACACCTTATAGAGGAACGGTGACTTGTCCCAGTAAAGTGGAAGTCAGGGCCATGACCAGACAGCTATGTATCTTTCTGGCACATTTGCTTACCTGTCTACCACAAATTTAAGTCCTTACCTTAACTGCCCAGCTTAAAGTACCATATTACCTTATTGCTGCTCCTTTTTTTTAAGCCACAACTACCACCAGGTTGCTAAATGCAGGCCACATAACTTGTGGAAATGACCCAGGTATGGTTCCTACCAAACCACATGACAGGTGTGTGTGTGTTGAGGCCTGCCCGCTTGACTGGCACCTGGCTCAGGATTTTGCTCTCTAGCTCTGTGGGCAGAGGCTGGGGCAGCACACTCATCCAGTGCCTTCAGGGAAATACCTAAGGTTTACACATTCTGCCCAAGCCTGGGCAATCTCAGTTGGGCCCTCAAAAAGCTCCTTGCCATTCAGCAGGGAGAAGTGCATTTGCAGAGGCTGGGAAGATCCCCTGGAAGAGGAAATGGCAACCCACTCCAGTATTCTTGCCTGGAGAATTCCATGGACACAGGAGCCTGGCAAGCAACAGTCCATGAGACCACAAAGAGTTGGACACTACAGAGCAGGCCCTACAGCAGAGTTCTCTTTCTAGTTGAAGCCTATATGACACTGTCCCTGGGAAGGAAAGGTCTAGAAGCCTCCCTTTCTCTTCTCTGGACTGAAAAGAGATTTCTTTGCTATTCCAATGGTTTTAAAAATTCCTTTTTCTGAGGATGTGAAGGGTGAACATGTATGTGTATGTATGTACACATACATACTGATATTCAATTAAGCAAATATTCAGTGAGCCTTACTATAGGTCAAGTGCTGTGCTGTAAGCCATAAGTACCCAAGAAAATACCTGAGGTGATCATTGCCCCCAAGGAACCTGGGGATATACTTAGTAGAGTCACACATCACTGGCTAAGATAAATGGGCTATTAGAGAGCATTGTGCAGGATGAGGACAGCAGGAGAGGGCTGGAAAAGCAGCTTACAATGAGGGTGATATTGCAGAGGAATTGTACAACTCAGTGATAAGAAGGTATAGAATAATTTACTTTCAAATTGCATTTATGTTTATCTGATTTAATTTTCAAAGTAATTCCAGAGAATAGAAAGACCACTGCATTGCCAACCAAAACTTAAGGACACCTTATAGAGGAACGGTGACTTGTCCCAGTAAAGTGGAAGTCAGGGCCATGACCAGACAGCTATGTATCTTTCTGGCACATTTGCTTACCTGTCTACCACAAATTTAAGTCCTTACCTTAACTGCCCAGCTTAAAGTACCATATTACCTTATTGCTGCCCCTTTTTTTAAGCCACAACTACCACCAGGTTGCTAAATGCAGGCCACATAACTTGTGGAAATGACCCAGGTATGGTTCCTACCAAACCACATGACAGGTGTGTGTGTGTTGAGGCCTGCCCGCTTGACTGGCACCTGGCTCAGGATTTTGCTCTCTAGCTCTGTGGGCAGAGGCTGGGGCAGCACACTCATCCAGTGCCTTCAGGGAAATACCTAAGGTTTACACATTCTGCCCAAGCCTGGGCAATCTCAGTTGGGCCCTCAAAAAGCTCCTTGCCATTCAGCAGGGAGAAGTGCATTTGCAGAGGCTGGGAAGATCCCCTGGAAGAGGAAATGGCAACCCACTCCAGTATTCTTGCCTGGAGAATTCCATGGACACAGGAGCCTGGCAAGCAACAGTCCATGAGACCACAAAGAGTTGGACACTACAGAGCAGGCCCTACAGCAGAGTTCTCTTTCTAGTTGAAGCCTATATGACACTGTCCCTGGGAAGGAAAGGTCTAGAAGCCTCCCTTTCTCTTCTCTGGACTCAGAACAACAGAAATCACAGATGTAAAGGTTTGCATTATTGAATGGCTTTGTGCTGACACTGGGATTCTGGAAGATACAGTCAGCAGGGAAGGATACAAGGCATATGGTCCATTCACTCATTCAGCAAATATTTGCTGAGCACCTGTTAAGTGCTGAATGGTATACAAGCATTGGAGATTTCATTTGGAGTAATTTGTGGTAAATGTGAAACGTATCAAGGGCTAATGATAGTGGAGTACGATAAATGTGATACATACACATAGAGGCAGGGTGGGCTGCTCAAGGGCTCTTGGCTGAAGGAGTGAGCAGAGGCTGAAATTCAGCCCATGCTCCATTCCCCCAGATACGTGCTGCCTTGGAGAAGGGGAACTTTTTCCTAGTCTACCAAAAGGCTCTTAGGGACCATCAGTCACCTTGACTGGAAAGACACTTGGCCTGGGTTTAGGATGGAGGGGAAGCCTTCTTGGAAAGTAACGTCTGAAAGGAGACTTGAAAGATGACTAGGAACTAGGCAGCCAAGGTGAGGAAAGGAGGGAAAGAGCATGCCAAGCGGCAGCATGATTGCCAGTACTTAGAGGGTGCTTAGCATGTGCTGGGTCCTGCTCTGAGTGCTTTAAGCCTCATCCTTTAGAGAGGAAACTACATGTAGAAAGCACAGAAGTGCGAGAAAACACAGTATTTGAGGGAATCTGCAGGGTGTTTATTGTGGGTTCAGGGGAGAGAGAGATCTGTGAAGGCTGGAGCTATAATTATGGCTAATTATACTCACATTGTACTTGCTATATGCTAAGTGACCAGAGCACTCAATGCATAGCAACTCATAATCCTCACAACTATATGAGGTAGGTACTATTGTTATTCTCATTTGAAGATGCAAATGAGAAAGAGTGAGTAATGTGTCCCAGGCTACACTGAAAAATGGGAGAGACAGGATTTGTACTCGGGTTCCAGGTTCTTAATCGCCGTACTGCTTCTCTGGGAGAAGCCTGAGGTAGAGAAAATCCTTCAAGGATTGACTGGGCAGAGGATGGAAGGGAAGCCCATTGAGATAGGGTGACAGATGTCCACCTTGACCGGGGAGGAGGGGAGGTGTGCACTGCAGCTCTGTGAACAATGAGAGTCAAGCCACATGGTGCCATGTCTAGTCTTTTCGAGCAACTCTTGGTGAATGAAATGAAAATGAAAATCCTCCTCATAAATTATAAATGATCTCATTTAACACAGTCCTGTGAAAGTTGAAGTGGTATCCCCACTATAGCAGTGAAAAACAAAGATGAGGCTTAGGGAAAGGAAATAATTTTTCCTCTTAAAAAATTGATTCCCCAGTCTGGAAGCTCATTTTTCTTTTGGTCATACATGTGTTCATTCAGCTTCTGCTTATTGAACATCTATTATATGCCAGCCACTCTGCCTTGTGTGTGAGATACAGTCGTGAACAAGGCACATTTCCTGACCTCAAGAAGACAAGATTGTTAAAACAGGTCAGTGTGGGGATTTAAAATCATGCCTGCGATGCTTTTTTTAGCACTGAGACCATTGAGTAATGAGATCTAGAACTACTTCTCTTGTTTCTGGGCTGATGTTTGTTGTTGCTATTCAGTCGCTAAGTTGTCTCCAGTTCTTTGCAACCCCTTGGCCTGCAGCTGCCAGGCTCCTCTGTCCTTCACTGTCTCCCAGAGTTTGCTCAGATTCATGTCCATTGAGTCGGGGATGGTATCTGACCATGTTATACTCTGCCGCCCCCTTCGCCTTTTGCCTTCAGTCTTTCCCAGCATCACAGTCTTTTCCAGTGAGCTGACTCTTCCCACCAGGTGGCCAACGTGTTGGAGCTTCAGCATCGGCCCTTCCATGAGTATTCAAGGTTGATTTCCTTTAGGAAATTCCGTTTAGTGGGTTCAGGGAGAGAGATCTGTGAAGGGGCAAAAGCAAACTAAATTGTACTTGCTATATGCTAAGTGACCAGAGCACTCAATGCATAGCAACTCATAATCCTCACAACTATATGAGGTAGGTACTATTGTTATTCTCATTTGAAGATGCAAATGAGAAAGAGTGAGTAATGTGTCCCAGGCTACACTGAAAAATGGGAGAGACAGGATTTGTACTCGGGTTCCAGGTTCTTAATCGCCGTACTGCTTCTCTGGGAGAAGCCTGAGGTAGAGAAAATCCTTCAAGGATTGACTGGGCAGAGGATGGAAGGGAAGCCCATTGAGATAGGGTGACAGATGTCCACCTTGACCGGGGAGGAGGGGAGGTGTGCACTGCAGCTCTGTGAACAATGAGAGTCAAGCCACATGGTGCCATGTCTAGTCTTTTCGAGCAACTCTTGGTGAATGAAATGAAAATGAAAATCCTCCTCATAAATTATAAATGATCTCATTTAACACAGTCCTGTGAAAGTTGAAGTGGTATCCCCACTATAGCAGTGAAAAACAAAGATGAGGCTTAGGGAAAGGAAATAATTTTTCCTCTTAAAAAATTGATTCCCCAGTCTGGAAGCTCATTTTTCTTTTGGTCATACATGTGTTCATTCAGCTTCTGCTTATTGAACATCTATTATATGCCAGCCACTCTGCCTTGTGTGTGAGATACAGTCGTGAACAAGGCACATTTCCTGACCTCAAGAAGACAAGATTGTTAAAACAGGTCAGTGTGGGGATTTAAAATCATGCCTGCGATGCTTTTTTTAGCACTGAGACCATTGAGTAATGAGATCTAGAACTACTTCTCTTGTTTCTGGGCTGATGTTTGTTGTTGCTATTCAGTCGCTAAGTTGTCTCCAGTTCTTTGCAACCCCTTGGCCTGCAGCTGCCAGGCTCCTCTGTCCTTCACTGTCTCCCAGAGTTTGCTCAGATTCATGTCCATTGAGTCGGGGATGGTATCTGACCATGTTATACTCTGCCGCCCCCTTCGCCTTTTGCCTTCAGTCTTTCCCAGCATCACAGTCTTTTCCAGTGAGCTGACTCTTCCCACCAGGTGGCCAACGTGTTGGAGCTTCAGCATCGGCCCTTCCATGAGTATTCAAGGTTGATTTCCTTTAGGATTCACTAGTTTGATCTCCTTTCAGTCCAAGGAATTCTCAAGAGTTTTCTCCAGCACTATAGTTCAGAAGCATCAGTTCTTTAGCACTCAGCCTTTTCTTAATGGTCTGACTCTCACACCCATACATGACTACTGGAAAAACCATAGCTTTGACTATATGGATCTTTGTCGGCAACGTAATGTCTCTGCTTTTAACTATGCTGTCTAGGTTTGTCGTAGCTTTCCTTCCAAGAAGCAAGTGTCTTTTAATTTCATGCCTGAAGTCACCATCCACAGTGATTTTGGAACCCAAGAAAATAATGTCTGTCACTACTCCTGCTTTTTCCCCTTTTCCTTTGCCAGGATGTGATGGGACCCCAGGAAGGGCTGGTCTCAGAGACTCATAAGAATGTGTGGAAGTATGTGACTTCTGAGGTTGTGGGACTTGTGAGGCTAGGTCCCCAAAAGGGCCAGACAAGTATCTGAGAGAAGCCAGCTGCGAATTAAGAATCTAGCTAGCCCGATGCAGCCTCAGTGGAGAGGCCACGTGTGGACACTCTGGTAGAAAGCTCCCGCTGAGCTCCCTGTCGACAGCCAGCACTGGCTGCCAGCTTCATGAGCAAGCCATCCTGGATGCCCAGCCTCCTCTGACCTTCCGATGACTGTGGCTCTAGCCAGCTTCTTACTGTAACTGCATGAGAATCCCAAGAGGGAATTTCCCAGCCTCTCACACATTTCTGATCTGTATAAGTGTGAGCAAAATGAAAATGTAGTTATGTCATAGATGTTGTAGTTTGTTATATAGAAATAGACAGTGGGATAGTCAGACTCTAAGAACTGAGGGGAAAAGCACCTCAGGGCCCCCAGAGGAGACAGGACTCAAATCCTGAGAGGAGAAATTGCTTAAACACAGAACAAACTACTCCTAACTTTCAGCTTTTATTACTAACTGGTCCTAGAGAAGAAGGGAACAGGCAAAAGTAGGAGAGAAAAAATGAGCAATTTAATAAAGAAGACTTGATTGTATGTGCTGCTGTGAGTTTGAGCTGACATTCCCCTCTTCACCCACACCCACACCCACAGCAGGTAGTGCAGGAGGAGCCTGATTAACTAGAAGTTACAGGCGTCACTAATGATGCCTACTGTTCTCCGTCTTTAGGCTGGTAATGAATAGTGCTCTCTTGCTTGAGTTCTGATGTTCTGATTAAACTGCAGAAAGTCTCTGCAGTGGCTTTGCCTCAGGCTTGTCTGCGGAATGGTTCTGGTGGCAGACCGGGTACTAAGCTGAAGGGTAAAGGCTGCATCTGGAAGAGAGAAGAGTGCTTCTCATGGTTCCACCGAGCCCTGGGTGAGTTGGAAACAAATCAGGTAGGTGATGTTGAGCAATAACAGGAATGGGCTATACCCTGAGAAGAGCATTTCCTATCAGAGACAAGGTATTCACTGCTACATTGTGTCTCATCTTTCCCCTTTCCTGTAGGTTTGCATGTAGGAAGCTTCCTTTCTCTTCAGACACACACACACACACACACACACACACAGAGACACACACACACACACACACACACACCTTTCTCTTCAGACACACACATACACACACACCCAGAAGACAGATGACAGTGATTAAAAATACGTCCCTACTGTTGACTTTATCCTATTGGAAAAAGTGCACGGAGTGCAAAGTCGACCTTGTTCCTCTTCTTAACTATCAATCCTGGCAGAAATCATGATACTTTCACCAGGAATATCTGTGAGCAGCTCTTGGGATTACTTTTAATAAGCAGGTTGTTCCTGGTGAGTCTTCTTTCGTAATTAATGTTTATAATGTTTTGATCATTTTGAAATGAAAGAACTTTACCATAGGGCTGTCCAAGATATTAGCCGTCTGTTTATTCCTGCAGGGACCCTTAGGAGCAATTTTCAACCTCATTTAACCTGCAGAACAGCTGTTGTAAGAATTGGTGAAGGCTCTTCTTTCCCCCAAAAGGGGCATGAGTAGCAGAAACTTGATTATGATTCAGTCTTGGTGTTACTTGGGTTTGCAGTAAGCCTGTCGTTTCACTGAGGTGAGTCCCAGGGTTCCATTACGAGGTGACTTTCTTCCTATCTGAGCTCTGTCAGGATTTTCAAATACATTGTTATCATGGATGCCATCTCATTTTTTGAGTCGGAAACTGCATCTGCTAGACGAATTGCCCTTGGAAGGGTTTTTACCTACTCTGCTGTGAAAGTCACATTTGTGTCTAAATTCATGTTTACATCAGTGATGTCGAGTGAGTTGGAGTGGGAGGGAGGGAGGGGGGTCTAACTCACTGGGGCTATTTCTGTTCTGGGAACATCTGAACTCTTCTGACAGGTGCTAGAAACCCATCTTGTCTTTCCATCTCTGATCCGGGTCCCTACTGAGGTCAGTGGTTCATTCCCATTCTTTTTAATGATAAACATTCTCAGGGACTGTTCCCTTAAACAAACCTTCATCGCCACGTTGTTAAACTCCTTAAATATGGGAAACCTAAGGGCATTTTTATAACTGCTCCAAGTTGTGTATGGTTTTGCATAAAGTCATAGGATTGTATTTCTTTGCAGTTGGAGAACTTAGAGGTAATTTAGGTTATCTCTTGCATTTTACGGATGAGAAATTTGGAACTTTGAGAGTTTAGGTGCTTTGCCTGAGTTCATACAGCACATTAGGGACAGGGCTAGAAGAACCCAGATTTCCGGCTCTTAAATCAGGACTTCTATTGCATGATCTAAAACAGTACCTGTAATATTAATACTTTTAAGGCAGAGTTTCCACAACATTCTTTGTTTGTGTACATTCACAATGATGTGTACATCTAGGAGTTTTTGCAGCATGTGAAAGCAGCTCTTGGGATTACTTTTAATAAGCAGGTTGTTCCTGGTGAGTCTTCTTCGTAATTAATGTTTATAATGTTTTGATCATTTTGAAATGAAAGAACTTTACCATAGGGCTGTCCAAGATATTAGCCGTCTGTTTATTCCTGCAGGGACCCTTAGGAGCAATTTTCAACCTCATTTAACCTGCAGAACAGCTGTTGTAAGAATTGGTGAAGGCTCTTCTTTCCCCCAAAAGGGGCATGAGTAGCAGAAACTTGATTATGATTCAGTCTTGGTGTTACTTGGGTTTGCAGTAAGCCTGTCGTTTCACTGAGGTGAGTCCCAGGGTTCCATTACGAGGTGACTTTCTTCCTATCTGAGCTCTGTCAGGATTTTCAAATACATTGTTATCATGGATGCCATCTCATTTTTTGAGTCGGAAACTGCATCTGCTAGACGAATTGCCCTTGGAAGGGTTTTTACCTACTCTGCTGTGAAAGTCACATTTGTGTCTAAATTCATGTTTACATCAGTGATGTCGAGTGAGTTGGAGTGGGAGGGAGGAGGGGGGTCTAACTCACTGGGGCTATTTCTGTTCTGGGAACATCTGAACTCTTCTGACAGGTGCTAGAAACCCATCTTGTCTTTCCATCTCTGATCCGGGTCCCTACTGAGGTCAGTGGTTCATTCCCATTCTTTTTAATGATAAACATTCTCAGGGACTGTTCCCTTAAACAAACCTTCATCGCCACGTTGTTAAACTCCTTAAATATGGGAAACCTAAGGGCATTTTTATAACTGCTCCAAGTTGTGTATGGTTTTGCATAAAGTCATAGGATTGTATTTCTTTGCAGTTGGAGAACTTAGAGGTAATTTAGGTTATCTCTTGCATTTTACGGATGAGAAATTTGGAACTTTGAGAGTTTAGGTGCTTTGCCTGAGTTCATACAGCACATTAGGGACAGGGCTAGAAGAACCCAGATTTCCCGGCTCTTAAATCAGGACTTCTATTGCATGATCTAAAAACAGTACCTGTAATATTAATACTTTTAAGGCAGAGTTTCCACAACATTCTTTGTTTGTGTACATTCACAATGATGTGTACATCAGGAGTATGAGAAGACATCTGCTTCCTCATCAGCCGTATGAGACAAGGTCATGGAGGCTAATAAGACCATATTGCCTGTCCTTAATTTCAATATTTAGACTGTGATGCTACCATAGCAGAGGAGGAAAAACTGGTGGGGTGAGGGTAAGGAAATCAGTAAGATATTTTGTCTTTAAGGGAAGCAACTGCTATGGACTTTCTTGTCTAAAGGACTTTTATCTAGAATATACAAAGGACTCTTAAAATTCAATGACAAGAAAACAATTCAGTTTTAAAAGTGGGCAAAAGATTTGAACAGACAATTCACCAAAGATATTCAACATCACTAGTCATTAGGAAAATGCAAATTAAAACAATAATGAGATAGAACTACTTAACTGTAAGAATGACTAAAATTGAAAAGACTGACCAGATCAAGTATTGATAAGGATTATAGGGGAACTGAAGCTCTTGACATACTGCTGGTGAGAATGTAAAATGGTATAGCCACTTTGGAAAACAGGTTGTCAGTTTCTTAAAATATTAAACATACACCTACCATATAATCCATCCATTCCACTTCTAGGTATTTATGCAAGAGGAGGAAAGCATGTGTCCATGCATAGACACCCAAACTGGAAGAAACCCAGATGTCGATCAGCAACCCCTTTTGAGACATTGCTTTGTAAATGAGACATTTTCAAATCCTGGGAACTAGTCAGGCTTAGTACAGAAACAGATCAGACTGAGGGCATCTATTTAGGCCCAAATACTGGCTTGTTTTTTTGGATATGGCAGAATATCAGTAGTGAGTGAGTAAGTCTTCTTTTTGGCAGTGAAATTGGTAATCCCGTTCTCTAAGAGTCTCAGGTGGGCTGTTTTAATGAGAGGTGGTGATGAATTCCTTAAATTGCAAGGTTTTGAAAGATCACACCTAGCTCCACCCCCTAGTTCTGTTAAGACATTTATTTAAATCACATTAAAACTTTGGCAGGAAGAAGGTGTCATTGGTCACTATGACCCTCCTTAAAGATGGCAGTCCGGGTGCCCCTTTGGCTAGAATTCTTTCTAAAGAGTCAAGATTTGGAAGCCAGGAAAATAAGCTGTTTTAAAAGAGGTGGAGCGATCAATTCCTGCCCCAGAAATAGCCAAGATTTCTATGATGTGTGTTGGTGAATTGAGACTGGCTTTAGAATTCATTTTTTTGAGTTCCCTATAGGTGATGGGCTTTGAGATCCATGCAGGAATAAGACACAGTCCACTCCGATCTTTCAAGGTCTTACAGTCATTGCAAATAAAGGCTTTACAAATAAATGCACAAGATCAATACAGAATGTTTGTGCTATGGTGCAGATCATAATCTGCTAGCTGAACAGACAATTCACCAAAGATATTCAACATCACTAGTCATTAGGAAAATGCAAATTAAAACAATAATGAGATAGAACTACTTAACTGTAAGAATGACTAAAATTGAAAAGACTGACCAGATCAAGTATTGATAAGGATTATAGGGGAACTGAAGCTCTTGACATACTGCTGGTGAGAATGTAAAATGGTATAGCCACTTTGGAAAACAGGTTGTCAGTTTCTTAAAATATTAAACATACACCTACCATATAATCCATCCATTCCACTTCTAGGTATTTATGCAAGAGGAGGAAAGCATGTGTCCATGCATAGACACCCAAACTGGAAGAAACCCAGATGTCGATCAGCAACCCCTTTTGAGACATTGCTTTGTAAATGAGACATTTTCAAATCCTGGGAACTAGTCAGGCTTAGTACAGAAACAGATCAGACTGAGGGCATCTATTTAGGCCCAAATACTGGCTTGTTTTTTTGGATATGGCAGAATATCAGTAGTGAGTGAGTAAGTCTTCTTTTTGGCAGTGAAATTGGTAATCCCGTTCTCTAAGAGTCTCAGGTGGGCTGTTTTAATGAGAGGTGGTGATGAATTCCTTAAATTGCAAGGTTTTGAAAGATCACACCTAGCTCCACCCCCTAGTTCTGTTAAGACATTTATTTAAATCACATTAAAACTTTGGCAGGAAGAAGGTGTCATTGGTCACTATGACCCTCCTTAAAGATGGCAGTCCGGGTGCCCCTTTGGCTAGAATTCTTTCTAAAGAGTCAAGATTTGGAAGCCAGGAAAATAAGCTGTTTTAAAAGAGGTGGAGCGATCAATTCCTGCCCCAGAAATAGCCAAGATTTCTATGATGTGTGTTGGTGAATTGAGACTGGCTTTAGAATTCATTTTTTTGAGTTCCCTATAGGTGATGGGCTTTGAGATCCATGCAGGAATAAGACACAGTCCACTCCGATCTTTCAAGGTCTTACAGTCATTGCAAATAAAGGCTTTACAAATAAATGCACAAGATCAATACAGAATGTTTGTGCTATGGTGCAGATCATAATCTGCTAGCTGAACACACTGGCTAGATCCTTAATAAAGAGTAAGGCATCTGATTGGTATTTTTGTTGTTTTAGCCTGTTCTCAAGCTGTGTAAACTTAAAGAGTTCATCTTTTAACTAAAAAACAAACAATAACATAAAAAAGAGCAAGGCAGAAGTTGGTTAGGAAATACTTCAGTATTCTTCCTAGGCGCTTTAGTTTGGTGCTGTGTTTATGGCATGAGTGCCTAAAATTACTACGAAAAGATAGAATTCTTGTTTTCAGAGTTTTTGTCTAATTGAAGAGATGAAATTAAGATGCATAGGATTAAGGTCACCAGTGGTTGATGGTGGCTTAATATGATAGAAATAATACGGTGATGTTCGGCCTGGGATCTGTACTGCTTGGCTTCTGCCCCTGGACAAGTCAGTTATTGGGTCCCTTGGCCTCAGTATTTTCAGTCCTAAAATGAGAAGCCTGGATAACAGCATATGATATGTCAGGTCCATTTCAGTGCTCCCTTTCTGTGTTATTAGTATGTCATGAGGAGATCTGGGCAGAATGAGTGTGCCAGTCTGTCCTCACTGAAGCACAGAAGCTGTTGAGAAAAAATGCTGCCCATAATCAGGTTGGGCAAATCATGGGATTCAGAGATTATTCAGTGTCCTGGAAGTAATTTTTGTGGGAACCATATTTAAAGCAAAGTATGAATCTTATTTGCTAGGACCATGGACATTAGCTTATTTGGTGACTGTCCTTCAGTGACCCCATTTTTGACTGTGTGGTCTTGGCTTGGTGGGTCATAATGGTTACCAAGAGACCTAAACTCAAGAGCTAGAACATCTAGCTTGTTCTGTATTGTTGCAGTTCCTTTCTTCCTGGCAAAAGTAGGAATAAGTTCTAATGAAATGTTTGTGTGTGGTGAATTGAGACTGGCTTTAGAATTCATTTTTTTGAGTTCCCTATAGGTGATGGGCTTTGAGATCCATGCAGGAATAAGACACAGTCCACTCCGATCTTTCAAGGTCTTACAGTCATTGCAAATAAAGGCTTTACAAATAAATGCACAAGATCAATACAGAATGTTTGTGCTATGGTGCAGATCATAATCTGCTAGCTGAACACACTGGCTAGATCCTTAATAAAGAGTAAGGCATCTGATTGGTATTTTTGTTGTTTTAGCCTGTTCTCAAGCTGTGTAAACTTAAAGAGTTCATCTTTTAACTAAAAAACAAACAATAACATAAAAAAGAGCAAGGCAGAAGTTGGTTAGGAAATACTTCAGTATTCTTCCTAGGCGCTTTAGTTTGGTGCTGTGTTTATGGCATGAGTGCCTAAAATTACTACGAAAGATAGAATTCTTGTTTTCAGAGTTTTTGTCTAATTGAAGAGATGAAATTAAGATGCATAGGATTAAGGTCACCAGTGGTTGATGGTGGCTTAATATGATAGAAATAATACGGTGATGTTCGGCCTGGGATCTGTACTGCTTGGCTTCTGCCCCTGGACAAGTCAGTTATTGGGTCCCTTGGCCTCAGTATTTTCAGTCCTAAAATGAGAAGCCTGGATAACAGCATATGATATGTCAGGTCCATTTCAGTGCTCCCTTTCTGTGTTATTAGTATGTCATGAGGAGATCTGGGCAGAATGAGTGTGCCAGTCTGTCCTCACTGAAGCACAGAAGCTGTTGAGAAAAAATGCTGCCCATAATCAGGTTGGGCAAATCATGGGATTCAGAGATTATTCAGTGTCCTGGAAGTAATTTTTGTGGGAACCATATTTAAAGCAAAGTATGAATCTTATTTGCTAGGACCATGGACATTAGCTTATTTGGTGACTGTCCTTCAGTGACCCCATTTTTGACTGTGTGGTCTTGGCTTGGTGCTAGGTTCATAATGGTTACCAAGAGACCTAAACTCAAGAGCTAGAACATCTAGCTTGTTCTGTATTGTTGCAGTTCCTTTCTTCCTGGCATGTAGGAATAGTCAGTGTTACCATGATTGGAAAGGTATTTGCATTCCTTGCCTCTCTCTTTTCTTCCTTTCTAATACTTCAAGAGAGATGCTCCTGGTCTGAGAGTATCCCAACAAGGCACAGCAGTGTTCTTTGAAAGAAAAACATAAATAAGGAACTTATGCATAACTAGAGGAACTGAATTGCATTTTCTTGGCTCGATCTGATGGTTCCTGAATGCCTCCTTTGTCTGACTTCTCGAGTGCCCAGGCCTGAGTCACCTTTCCTGGAGCAGATGTGGCAGACCGCAGGTCCTACCTGGCAGCCTGGTGAGTGCTTACTTGGTAAGATGGATCTCAAACTTTTTGTTGTCTTTATAAGGACTGTGAAGGGTGTAAAGGCTTTCTAGATTGGAGTAGTGTCAGTATATAATTTCTCTTCTTGTTTCTGTGTCCAGACTCCGGATCTTTCTCAACTCCTATTCTCTACCCTAATTAGATGCTTCAGGTTTGATAATGTACCTGCCAGATTCATTTCTTGTTTTCCCCAGTTTCCACTTTCTATCCCTGCTACTCCACAGACCTCCCACTATAATTTTAGCATTTTATTCCCAATTGAAATTTAACCTCCCAAGACTACTTTGGGAAAAAGTTAGATCTAATTGTCAGACTTGATGCCTGCATATGGTATGAGGGCCTAGATAGGAAAATAAGCAGAAGGCTGTGAACACCTATTCCATCGTATCAGCCATACTTTTAATGTTATATTATTAATAATTGGCTGGATAGCAACTGTTTTCCAAACAGAAAGTTCTATAACAGATTTATAGCAGTCCTGCCTGGAGTAACTGAAATCAAAAGCCTTTTGCTGATATGGGTATAGTGTGTTAGGTACTTGATTCTTGGCACAGATAACATGATTCCTTCATTAGGCTTTGCACATATGAGGTAGACTGGCAGTAACTATTTCCATGAAATGAAAGAGATAATTGAGACTCAAGCAGTTAAGTGCCTAGGACCATGGACATTAGCTTATTTGGTGACTGTCCTTCAGTGACCCCATTTTGACTGTGTGGTCTTGGCTTGGTGCTAGGTTCATAATGGTTACCAAGAGACCTAAACTCAAGAGCTAGAACATCTAGCTTGTTCTGTATTGTTGCAGTTCCTTTCTTCCTGGCATGTAGGAATAGTCAGTGTTACCATGATTGGAAAGGTATTTGCATTCCTTGCCTCTCTCTTTTCTTCCTTTCTAATACTTCAAGAGAGATGCTCCTGGTCTGAGAGTATCCCAACAAGGCACAGCAGTGTTCTTTGAAAGAAAAACATAAATAAGGAACTTATGCATAACTAGAGGAACTGAATTGCATTTTCTTGGCTCGATCTGATGGTTCCTGAATGCCTCCTTTGTCTGACTTCTCGAGTGCCCAGGCCTGAGTCACCTTTCCTGGAGCAGATGTGGCAGACCGCAGGTCCGACCTGGCAGCCTGGTGAGTGCTTACTTGGTAAGATGGATCTCAAACTTTTTGTTGTCTTTATAAGGACTGTGAAGGGTGTAAAGGCTTTCTAGATTGGAGTAGTGTCAGTATATAATTTCTCTTCTTGTTTCTGTGTCCAGACTCCGGATCTTTCTCAACTCCTATTCTCTACCCTAATTAGATGCTTCAGGTTTGATAATGTACCTGCCAGATTCATTTCTTGTTTTCCCCAGTTTCCACTTTCTATCCCTGCTACTCCACAGACCTCCCACTATAATTTTAGCATTTTATTCCCAATTGAAATTTAACCTCCCAAGACTACTTTGGGAAAAAGTTAGATCTAATTGTCAGACTTGATGCCTGCATATGGTATGAGGGCCTAGATAGGAAAATAAGCAGAAGGCTGTGAACACCTATTCCATCGTATCAGCCATACTTTTAATGTTATATTATTAATAATTGGCTGGATAGCAACTGTTTTCCAAACAGAAAGTTCTATAACAGATTTATAGCAGTCCTGCCTGGAGTAACTGAAATCAAAAGCCTTTTGCTGATATGGGTATAGTGTGTTAGGTACTTGATTCTTGGCACAGATAACATGATTCCTTCATTAGGCTTTGCACATATGAGGTAGACTGGCAGTAACTATTTCCATGAAATGAAAGAGATAATTGAGACTCAAGCAGTTAAGTGCCCAAGACCACTCATAAAATAAATGATGAGAATGACTTTCAAATTCTGATCTTCAGACCTAATACCAAGTCCAGTATGTCTTTTATTACCCATATGCATTTGCTGTGTGTTTATTATTTACGAACTATTCTATTATTCCCATAAGCTGGTCTCATTAGATTAAAAAAATTACCACTTTATTGGTAGTGATATGAGAAAATAGAGAAGGAAATGACAACCCACTCTAGTATTCTTGCCTGGAAAATTCCATGGACAGAGGAGCCTGGCAAGTGCAGTCTTTGGGATCACAAAGAGTTGGCCACGATCATGATTCAGCACATTATGAGATAATAGCAAAAATCAGAAGGACTTCTGATATGCTCCTCTTCTACCTGAAAAAAAGTTTTCAGCAGGAAAAAAGGGAGTTTCCCTATGGTCCTGCAGTTTCAGGGGTTATGGCCCAGGCATTGCCAGTGACTCTCACACTTGAGTGTTTACTCCAGAAATCTTCGGTGACCAGGCCCGGCAGTGGGGCAGAGGTCATTCTCATGTGCACTTTACTCACTCCAACTCTACCAACACGCATAATAACAGATTGTAGACACCTGTCCCTAATTCATTTCCTCTGGAGACTGGAGGTTTTGTTAATATACACCATAGAAGCCTTTAGGGGAGCCATCTTGGTATGTCTTTTTTCATCTTGACTTAAATCCAACTCTTCTTCTTTCCTTATCAATACACCATAAGCCATTGAAATTTAACCTCCCAAGACTACTTTGGGAAAAGTTAGATCTAATTGTCAGACTTGATGCCTGCATATGGTATGAGGGCCTAGATAGGAAAATAAGCAGAAGGCTGTGAACACCTATTCCATCGTATCAGCCATACTTTTAATGTTATATTATTAATAATTGGCTGGATAGCAACTGTTTTCCAAACAGAAAGTTCTATAACAGATTTATAGCAGTCCTGCCTGGAGTAACTGAAATCAAAAGCCTTTTGCTGATATGGGTATAGTGTGTTAGGTACTTGATTCTTGGCACAGATAACATGATTCCTTCATTAGGCTTTGCACATATGAGGTAGACTGGCAGTAACTATTTCCATGAAATGAAAGAGATAATTGAGACTCAAGCAGTTAAGTGCCCAAGACCACTCATAAAATAAATGATGAGAATGACTTTCAAATTCTGATCTTCAGACCTAATACCAAGTCCAGTATGTCTTTTATTACCCATATGCATTTGCTGTGTGTTTATTATTTACGAACTATTCTATTATTCCCATAAGCTGGTCTCATTAGATTAAAAAAATTACCACTTTATTGGTAGTGATATGAGAAAATAGAGAAGGAAATGACAACCCACTCTAGTATTCTTGCCTGGAAAATTCCATGGACAGAGGAGCCTGGCAAGTGCAGTCTTTGGGATCACAAAGAGTTGGCCACGATCATGATTCAGCACATTATGAGATAATAGCAAAAATCAGAAGGACTTCTGATATGCTCCTCTTCTACCTGAAAAAAAGTTTTCAGCAGGAAAAAAGGGAGTTTCCCTATGGTCCTGCAGTTTCAGGGGTTATGGCCCAGGCATTGCCAGTGACTCTCACACTTGAGTGTTTACTCCAGAAATCTTCGGTGACCAGGCCCGGCAGTGGGGCAGAGGTCATTCTCATGTGCACTTTACTCACTCCAACTCTACCAACACGCATAATAACAGATTGTAGACACCTGTCCCTAATTCATTTCCTCTGGAGACTGGAGGTTTTGTTAATATACACCATAGAAGCCTTTAGGGGAGCCATCTTGGTATGTCTTTTTTCATCTTGACTTAAATCCAACTCTTCTTCTTTCCTTCTCCATCAACAGCCTCCCCACCCCCCCAACTTTCTGTGAGGAGGTGATGGACAATAGATGGTAGCAACAGTTTCTATGGTAACAGCATCTGACTCATCTCCTTGGAAACCTGCATAAAGACCTTCCATCTTCAGACCAGCTCAGTGCAACTTGGAAGGCCTTTGTTCCCCTGAATGTATCAGCATGGGGGAGCAAGCTCTCCCGGGCCTTGGCCACTACAGTTTCCTTTGGCTCCTGATGCCCGTGGCACATTGGGTATAGAGTTGGATTCAGACAGAGGTGGGGGTTGGTGGAACCTGGAGTGCTTTTCTCAGCCTAACTAACCCATGGCCAGAATGTATTGTCTGTGGTTCAGCATCAGATACCCAGGAGATTTAGCCAATGTGCCTCTCACTTTTTAAAAGGCCAGATGACTCAACCAAGGCTCCCACAGTGGCCAGCAATGGATCAGAGTGAAACAGTACTGCATCTGAACACAGATGAGCTGGATATTTTGGCATGGTCATGAAGAGAATACTGAAACAGAGCACCGTGGGACAGCTTGTAAGAGTCCCTTTCCTTGTGGTGTCCTTCAAATGCAGCAGTTTCATTACTTAAATGAAAGCAGAATGGTTTCCAGCAGCTAAGAGGATTAATTTTCTTGTCATCAGTCACATCAAGTAACAATCACAAACATTTCTATTGAGCTTCCACATTGTGTGATCATTTTAACATTCAGGAGCTCAATTAATCATTTATTCAGTTTTCAGCACATGTTAATTTCAAACCTACTATGTGCCACATACTGTGTTGGAATTTGGAGCACAGTAGTGAGAAAAAAAACATGGTTTCCGCCCTAATGAAGTTGATAGAAAAGAGAATCAAAGGTAATCAGATAATCACATAGGAGCATGAACATTCAACTACGACTGGCTAAAGGAGAGGGTCCGTGTTATGATTAGTGTGCTTGATGGGGGGATTTGAGCCACTGGGAACACCTCCTGAAAAAGCGATGGTCGTACTGGCAGCTGATCAACAGGAGTTTCTGCATAGAAGAAGTGAAGACCTGGAGGGCAATTTTACTTACAAACTTGTACTTAGGCGTGAGCTTTTCTCATGTCCTTGTCTTGTACCTCTGTATAGAACATGCTTTTAGGTTCACAGACAGTGTTTTCTCATGCCTTGGTGCCCCCTGTAGCTGTGCTACTCAATTCCCTAGCCATTGGACACATGAGAGAATTTAAGTTTAAAGTAAAAGTCAGTTCCTCCATTGCATGAGCCACATTTCAAGTGCTTGATAGTCACATGTGATCAACATCTAGTGTATAAAGAATAGATAAAGAACATTTCCATTATTCTAGAACGTTCTAATGGACTGTTCTATAGCACCTAATTGGCCCATATATATATGTACTGATTGAGCCCTCAAGTGAACAAAGCCTGTTTCTCGTAGATGAAATTGAGAGCAGGTATTGGTGTGGGAACAACTGAGGTTTTGCCCTATCACTATTATAAACCATCTAAGAAAAATTAAACATACCTATAATGAACAACTTTGTGTTCTTAGAAAGTAAAAATTAACAATTACTCTGTAACATCCTGATCAATGAGATAAGTAAAAGTTTAGGCATTTCCTATAATCTCAGATTCCCTTCTCTTGACTCTTAAGATGCTGGGATCTGAGGAAATGTTACCATCTCTGCGGATATAATCTTGGTGAGCTTTCACACCAGAAACAAGTTTGGCATTACTTAAATGAAAGCAGAATGGTTTCCAGCAGCTAAGAGGATTAATTTTCTTGTCATCAGTCACATCAAGTAACAATCACAAACATTTCTATTGAGCTTCCACATTGTGTGATCATTTTAACATTCAGGAGCTCAATTAATCATTTATTCAGTTTTCAGCACATGTTAATTTCAAACCTACTATGTGCCACATACTGTGTTGGAATTTGGAGCACAGTAGTGAGAAAAAAAACATGGTTTCCGCCCTAATGAAGTTGATAGAAAAGAGAATCAAAGGTAATCAGATAATCACATAGGAGCATGAACATTCAACTACGACTGGCTAAAGGAGAGGGTCCGTGTTATGATTAGTGTGCTTGATGGGGGGATTTGAGCCACTGGGAACACCTCCTGAAAAAGCGATGGTCGTACTGGCAGCTGATCAACAGGAGTTTCTGCATAGAAGAAGTGAAGACCTGGAGGGCAATTTTACTTACAAACTTGTACTTAGGCGTGAGCTTTTCTCATGTCCTTGTCTTGTACCTCTGTATAGAACATGCTTTTAGGTTCACAGACAGTGTTTTCTCATGCCTTGGTGCCCCCTGTAGCTGTGCTACTCAATTCCCTAGCCATTGGACACATGAGAGAATTTAAGTTTAAAGTAAAAGTCAGTTCCTCCATTGCATGAGCCACATTTCAAGTGCTTGATAGTCACATGTGATCAACATCTAGTGTATAAAGAATAGATAAAGAACATTTCCATTATTCTAGAACGTTCTAATGGACTGTTCTATAGCACCTAATTGGCCCATATATATATGTACTGATTGAGCCCTCAAGTGAACAAAGCCTGTTTCTCGTAGATGAAATTGAGAGCAGGTATTGGTGTGGGAACAACTGAGGTTTTGCCCTATCACTATTATAAACCATCTAAGAAAAATTAAACATACCTATAATGAACAACTTTGTGTTCTTAGAAAGTAAAAATTAACAATTACTCTGTAACATCCTGATCAATGAGATAAGTAAAAGTTTAGGCATTTCCTATAATCTCAGATTCCCTTCTCTTGACTCTTAAGATGCTGGGATCTGAGGAAATGTTACCATCTCTGCGGATATAATCTTGTGAGACAGTTGCAGCTTTCACACCAGAACAGGCTAATCGTGTGGACTTTTATCTGATCTTCATTTTCCAAGCCATTTTAAAAATTTTTGCTGACACAGACAAGTAGTTTGAAGATTTATCTTTTTAAATTCATGAATCCAGAAAATAAGCAGCAGACATATGCTGTATGAAGGAAATGATCATTCCTGTCTTGGGAGATAATATTGACGCCTAGAGTGGCTCCTTAGTGGTTGAAGAGGAAAGGGGAGATGGGATTCTGGAGTTGTGTGAATTGGGACAAGTTGGCTAACCACGTTACAACCTGTTTATTTTCTAATAGGAGTTTTTGATAAAATGTTTTCTGTCATTGACATTAGTTTTTTTAAAGTCAGGATCTGATAGGGCTGAGATTTATGGAGCCCAGGAACAGCTCAGGAGGGTGCCACTGTTTGGGGATTACATGTGTCATCCTGTGTAGGCATGGTTGAACAGGAAAGCTACCATCTCCCCATGTGGCTGACACCTCCCCTTCTCCCACCCCGACCCCCTGCACATACCATGTCAACTCAAACAAACATTTCTGATTTTCATTTGAAAATAATTCCAATATAGGCTGATGAACTATCCTCTCATTAAGGATAGGCTGATGGACTATCCTCTTATTAAGATTTCATAAGCCTCCCAGTAGTATAGAAAAATCTCCCTCGGCCTTCTTGCTTAGGGCCTATGTTTGGATCCTAAAGAGGAAGTAGGCAACTTGTTAATGAGAGTCATAGATGAAAATTAAAATTGAGGGCACTTGGAACCCCAGCAGACGCTGAGGAGTTTGAGATGGGCTGGGGAAAGTGAGCACGTAGGAGTAGGGAATCATGTACAGAACCGAGAATGCCTCGAGGGCAAAGCAGTGGGGCTGGCAGACAATGAGGAGCATGAGAAACTTGGGCTAGCCAGCGAGGGCGGGCAGGCTGGCTGCACAGCGGCCTTGTTGAGTTCCTAGTAATAGGCAAACATGTTGGTAATTTTTATGGTGAGGAACATGAGGCCTTGAAATCTACATGGATGTGTTTTCTGCACTGACTTATCTTCCCTGGTGGCTCGGATGGTAAAGAATCTGCCTACAGTGCAGGATACCTGGGTACGATTCCTAGGTCAGGAAGATCTCCTGGAGAAGGAAATGGCAACCCCCTCCAGTATGCTTGTCTGGAGAATTCCATGGACAGAGAGTCTGGTGGGCTACGATCCATTGGGGTCACAAAGAGTCGGACATGACTAAGCGACTAACACTGGCATGACATGAGAGACTGGAATTGGTGAGTGGTTACAGAGGAGAAAGGATATGAGATACGAGGGGCTACATTGTAAGCTACTGCAGTACTTTGCAATTCAGCACTGTTTACAGTGTCCCCCAAATTACAACTATAGACCGCTGTCAGTCAGGAACAGGGCTGGGCTTTTTACCAACACAGTCTGTGGAGTGAGCGGTATTGTCCTCTTTTTTTGTAGGCAGAGAGACTGAGGCTTAGAAGGCTTGAGTGACTCCTTTGACCTCACACAGCTGGTAGAAGCCTGATGTGGTGGGATTTGGATCCAGATCTTTCTCCAAGCCCCTATTTTTGCTGCTGTTCCTGCTTCCTCTCCAGAGAGGCTCAGTGTGGTCCATTTCAGTTCGGACTTTCTATGATGCTGTCAAAATGCTTTTCTTCAAAAGGCCCTTTGGAAAGCTGTCAGAGCTCTAGGAATAGTGCAGATTGAAGATGCTCATCAGTTCAGCACATTTACATCTCCCTTGGGGCTGTGGAATCAGGAAGGTTAATTAGTATCCATCAGGCTGCTCTAAAGTACCGGGAAGGACTCAAGATGACCTTGAAGAGCATTTTATTTTGAGGTGGCTCCCAGAGTTTGTATTGTAGATTGGTCATTCTTTTCCTACTCTTCGGCAGCTTTTATGATGGCTCTCCAGAAGCTGGGATATGCATCTTCTCTGTGCTGTCCTGTTCCAGCTGGCTCTGACCAGACTGAAGTCCACACACTAGACCCTTCCCCCAGACAATCGTTTCTTCTCCCTTAGCTTCTTTTACCATTTCTTGTCAAGAGATCTGTAACGCTAGCCTAGGAGAGGGGGTTTCAGTGTGAATTATTTGCTGATGGAGGTTTTTTTTTCTCTGAGCTATTTACATGCTCTGATTTCCTCTTTCATGACCTTCCACTGTTGTGTGTAAGGTGCTGATCAGGACAGGAGGCCCAGAGAGAGAGTTGTAATCAGTGACCATGGAGTGAACAACAGTGGAGGGCCAGGGAAGCCTGGCACACGGCAGTCCATGGGGTCGCAAAGAGTTGGGCACGATTTAGTGACTGAACAATAATAACAATAAGAGTGAACAAGGTTAGATGGATAAATTCTTTGGAGAATGACGTCTGTAGCATTGTAAACTCATGGCATGAATGCAGTCTCATACACAGGAGAAACAATGAAAACCAAACAATGCAGGGATTGTTGTCTGTGTGAGCAAGCCAGCATAGACTTTAAGGGTAGGAATATATTTGATAAGAATTCAGTAAATTGAAATAGAGATAAGGAGACAAGGGAAAAATGAGCACCAGCCACGTACTGAGTCTCACCCATGAGACTGTGTCTGGCATTCTGGCAGAGTATCTGAGTGATTGTTTTGCTCTAGCATCATCTTATGTGTCAGTAAACATTCCTACAGCTGTTTTCCTTACTTTGGCTTCTGGACTAAACTTAATCTTCTAATGGATTGTACTTTGCTTCCAAAAGGTCTTTATTACCTTCTAACTCTTTGTGAGTCCTTGGGACTTTCAGCTTTGGGTCAAAACCTGTGTGATGTGGACAATGTTTAACTCACTGTTTCCTTTTTGACCTGCTTATGTAAATGAATCATCTTTGAATGCCAGTATCAGTCTTACTCTACCTTGTTTGCTCCTCCACTTCTTTGCTTCCTTTCCTCCTCTCTTAGAGACACACATACACTTACATATGTGGATGTGGACACACAAATGTGTGCTTGTTATATGAACAAGATCTCTGGTCCTTTAAGAATAAAGTGGTTGATGAAGCAAAAGTCCTTTCTCATTGAGTTTTAGGATCCCTCATACATTCAGTGTAATCAGGGATTTTGATTGTTTTACCCTGTCAACAAAAGCCAGATACCTAGATACCTGCTTGTGAATGTGCGCCCTTATTTAGAAATTAACTTCTTTTAGATTTTTATCTCTTAATTAATCCAGGACCTTCTATCATTTAAACACCTCTCGGGCTTCCCCGATGGCTCAGCAGGTAACGAATATGCCGAATGTAGGAGATACAGGAGATTGCAGGTTTGATCTATGGGTCAGGAAGATCCCCTGGAGGAGAAAATGGTGATCCACTCCATTATTCTTGCCTGAAAAATCCTATGAACAGGGGAACCTGGTGGGCTACAGTCCAAAGGGGGGCAAAGAGACACGATTGAATGACTGAGCACATACAGCACAAGCACCTTCCACTTATAGGGTATTCTCTTTTTGCTGCAAATTATTCCTGGTTTTTGTACAAGTCTTTGGTCAGAAATCTTGGGTGTTAGAGGTGAAAGGGCCACACTGGCGGGGAGATAGATGCACAGAAAGAGCAGATGGGGCATCCAAGATCATAAAAACTTAGCTTAATATACAAATGCCCCTGTTCCTTGAATGAACCTTGAATCCATGACAAATGCTGCAGAACCTTTTGATTGGAGGAGAACAGAAAGGGAGCTCTGGCTGGAATTTGCCAAAGCCATGGAGTTAATGCGTTGGAAGGACAGTGGAAGTTCTTGGGTTTCTCCATTCACTTCTGATTTTTCTAATAAGTGCTGCCAGAGGTCACATAAGCAGTAAGAAATCCAGGTTCAAATCTGGTACATGCATAAGGTTGTCAAAGGCAACATCATCTGTGGTGGTGGTGGGGTGAGGGCAGCGGTGGTGGGAGGCCACCATTGGCTACATGTGTAGGTCCTGAGGTTAGGTTACCATCTGAGTGCTGGAGACCACCTTGATGTAACTCATGGTTGCTGAATCTGAAGAGCCATGCCTCTCTTTAGAGACACACATACACTTACATATGTGGATGTGGACACACAAATGTGTGCTTGTTATATGAACAAGATCTCTGGTCCTTTAAGAATAAAGTGGTTGATGAAGCAAAAGTCCTTTCTCATTGAGTTTTAGGATCCCTCATACATTCAGTGTAATCAGGGATTTTGATTGTTTTACCCTGTCAACAAAAGCCAGATACCTAGATACCTGCTTGTGAATGTGCGCCCTTATTTAGAAATTAACTTCTTTAGATTTTTATCTCTTAATTAATCCAGGACCTTCTATCATTTAAACACCTCTCGGGCTTCCCCGATGGCTCAGCAGGTAACGAATATGCCGAATGTAGGAGATACAGGAGATTGCAGGTTTGATCTATGGGTCAGGAAGATCCCCTGGAGGAGAAAATGGTGATCCACTCCATTATTCTTGCCTGAAAAATCCTATGAACAGGGGAACCTGGTGGGCTACAGTCCAAAGGGGGGCAAAGAGACACGATTGAATGACTGAGCACATACAGCACAAGCACCTTCCACTTATAGGGTATTCTCTTTTTGCTGCAAATTATTCCTGGTTTTTGTACAAGTCTTTGGTCAGAAATCTTGGGTGTTAGAGGTGAAAGGGCCACACTGGCGGGGAGATAGATGCACAGAAAGAGCAGATGGGGCATCCAAGATCATAAAAACTTAGCTTAATATACAAATGCCCCTGTTCCTTGAATGAACCTTGAATCCATGACAAATGCTGCAGAACCTTTGATTGGAGGAGAACAGAAAGGGAGCTCTGGCTGGAATTTGCCAAAGCCATGGAGTTAATGCGTTGGAAGG
The DNA here is from genome assembly GCA_022376925.1 of Tragulus kanchil. NCBI lineage: Eukaryota > Metazoa > Chordata > Mammalia > Artiodactyla > Tragulidae > Tragulus > Tragulus kanchil. The sequence goes on along the minus strand of JAIOJX010000032.1, from coordinate 66,293,660 downwards.
ACAGTGGAAGTTCTTGGGTTTCTCCATTCACTTCTGATTTTTCTAATAAGTGCTGCCAGAGGTCACATAAGCAGTAAGAAATCCAGGTTCAAATCTGGTACATGCATAAGGTTGTCAAAGGCAACATCATCTGTGGTGGTGGTGGGGTGAGGGCAGCGGTGGTGGGAGGCCACCATTGGCTACATGTGTAGGTCCTGAGGTTAGGTTACCATCTGAGTGCTGGAGACCACCTTGATGTAACTCATGGTTGCTGAATCTGAAGAGCCATGCCTCTCTTTAGCGTTTCTTTGCTGGCCATAGACATTCTCTTATCAAATTTTAAGGAGGACATTTCTCCCTTTAAGCAACTCTATGAATCAGATGTACCAGATTTATTGGATTGGTTATTTAAAAAATTGGCCATGCGACAGCCTGGAGGGATAGGATGGGGGGAATATACATATGACTAATCTGGGACCATACATATCTGTAGACAACAAAGCTCTGTAAAAGTAAAAAGTAAAATAAAAATTAAAAAAAAAAAATGGCCATGAACTGTCCCCTGGATAAATTCTGAGCCTTATTTCTAGCCCTGCTCCCGGGCTCATTTCCTCCCAGTGCAGAGACGTTTGCATTTCCTAGACACTGCGTTGGTGCCTGGAGGCTGCTGCTCATCTTATTCTCTCCCAGCCCTCATATTCCCCTCCCACTTTGTCTCCCTGGATGACCAGCCCCTGATCATCCTTCCATATACCACACAGTGTTTATAACTTGTTTGTGAGCCCTACTAGATCAGGAACCATATCCTAATAATTTTTATGTGAGCTGCTTATAGAACAGTCACTCTTTACCCCTGTGTCTCCCAACAGGACCATGAGTGGGATGTGGGGGCTGTGACAGTGGTGGGGGTGAGTGGGGAGAATTGATTTAAAAGTGGTGGGTAGGAGGCACAGGTGCAGCTCCTACTATCCATCTTATCTGTAGTCTTTTCCTCTCACTTGAATCTACTTCAACTTTCCTTTGTTCTCCTCTTCTACCTTGGTAGACGGGGGTTCCCTCATGGCGCCAGTGGTAAAGTCCCTGCCTGTCAATTCAGGAGACATAAGAGATGCAGGCTTGATCCCTGGGTCAGGGAGATCCCCTGGAGGAGGGCACAGCAACCCACTCCAGTATCCTTGCCTGGAAAATCCCCATAGACAGAGGAGCCTGGCTACAGTCCATAAGGTCTCAAAGAGTTGGGCACAACTGAAGCAGCTTAGCACACGCGCACCTTAGTAGACACATAAGTGGTCTTTTGTGGTTGCATGTTATCTTATATCCGTGGCTCAACTTTTAGCTTTAGATGTTTATGTCTCCCTGTTGGTTAAGCCCTTAATAAGGTCTGTGGTGGAAATCTTCTGACGACAATGCCTGTCTCACCTATGGCAGGATTGGGTGATATTCTGGCAAGTATTTGCTGACATTCTATGTCACTGGTATTTCTTTAGGCTGCTTCCTACATGTAAGTTTTCAGGGAACAGGACAGCACCCATAAACAAGTCTACTACTAGGGTAAGTAAATGGGCCTTTGTAGGATCTCATTAAATAGTAAGTTTCAAGTGCTTATAGGAGGTTAGGGAATTTGACATAAGGTCAGTAACAAAGGGCCAGCTCTGAGGTAAGCATAGTGTGTGCTGTGTGGGTTTACAGTGGCATGTACAGGAGGATGTTTGGTTGGTTCTGTTAGGATCCTTTTCCTCTGTTCGTAAGCTTTGTGGTTTCCGTACTCACTACTGTGCAGGTATCACCATTGTTCTTATCATTGTTCAGGAAGAGTAGAAAGATAGCTTGTAACCTCTGATAGGGTTTGTTTGGTTTTGATTTTCATCTAAGAACTCATCTAAGAACTCATGTGTTCATTCACAAGTGGTCTCTCTGGGGCCATACCCCAGTGCACTCATCTTTTCTGAGTTAAACTGCTTTTGGGTAACTGCTTTTGGGTGACTGACTTGGGCAACATTTTCAGTCTTTTGAAAGACTGTCCCTTGTCCAACAAGGCATTCCTCGAATGTTTCTGGAATTGTGAATCAGGCTGTTAATTATAAACACTTGAAAGAGTGTGCTGCTTTCCTTCTATAGGCACAGTGGGCCATTTCAAACAATACCGTTATAGTATATAGTAACATAGTCTCTTATGTTTGTACAATCAGGGGATCATACTAGTGTCTGATTTTCTTCGTGGATTTTTAATTTTTGTGATTTCTTTTGAAAGTGCTCTGCTCTAATTTTGTATAATAGTTTGACCTTGCCATTCTTTGTGTCCAATTTCATATAGCTCCATTATTCAGTATTTATATGATTGTGGCATGGTTCTTATATTTTCTTGTGGATGTTGATGCATATGAGATTTGCTTTTCTTAGTTGAACTGCCAAACAATCATTAAAATTTACTCTTGATTATTTTAAATTCACAACATGTAATCACATGAGTCAAAAAACATTTAAAGATTTTAAATATTTTTAAAAGCATGAAAACATTAACATGTGTATGTCATAGGGTTGCAAGTCTTAATTTAAGAAAAGCTAAATTTCTTAAATCTGGCTTGTGCAAAGTATAGTGGATTATATTTCAGAAAGAGACTTAGCAGTTGTATTTATCCTCCATTTATTTGTAATTTAAGAAATCTGCACTTTGTGCTTGTGTTTTACTCCAAAGAAACTAAGGCACCCTTAAAAAGCCACTTTAACTCACAGCTTATATATTCCAGCTGGATTGTTTGGGTTTTGCTGTCTTTGAGGATCCCTTGTAGTCTCTCCTCCTTGGAGAATGTCGTGATGTTGTTTCTATGGAAACAATGATGTCATGGGTATGAATGGGGACTTAGTGACCACCAAGAGTGCAATATATCAGGGTCAGTGATAGATCCCAGCTTTACCTATGAAGTTGCTAATGGGACTCTGTTGTCAGCAACTTGAAATATATATGGTTAGGAGGAAAGTAGATTTGTGTAGCAATTCTGGACAGCCCAAATGGCATGTGTGTTTGTGAAGCCATGTGTATGTGACTGTGAAATAAATCCTGCTTCACAGTTGGACTTTAGATCATCTGGATTCCCAGGTCTATAGGGTAGGAACTGGTAACCTGTGAAATCAACTTCCCAGCATCTACCGAAGAAATGAAGGAGAAACGTGTCTCCAGGGTTTAGTATCTAGATATATAAGGCTCGCAGTGTCAGCACTAATACAAATCAGAGCTTGGTAATAATCCTGTAATAAACAGCCATCCATAAACAGTAGACATAGAGTTTAGCTTAACTTGAATACATTTAAATGTTCTCCAAATGTAAATGACTTAATGAATAAAACATACCAGTTGTGACTAATGATCAGAGCCAGAGTCTTGTTAAGCAGCCTACCATACCATACTTCTAAAGAGTGTGCCCTGTTCAAAGAGATGGTCTGGAAAGATTAAGCTCTTAATTCAGTGATTGCTCACACTTTGTTTTTGTGTTTGCTCTTTTAGAACTGGATCCTGATCTTGCAGCTCACTCTTTTGACCATTGTCGGAATATGTGATATTTAATTTTTTTCATGGTCCAGATCATTTGAAACCAAGTTTAATGGTTGCCTATCTTGGTAACTTATGGCTATCCCAGTTTAAAATGAAGTGTCATTGCAAAGTAATGAGACTGATAATGCTGTAGTTCATTTATTGGTTCTAAAATAACTTCTTAAAGGGTGATTTCATCTAACTTTCAGGCAGTAATTATTTCATTAGAATGTATTTTGTTCCCAAGATGACTGCTTTGAGGGTTAACATTGTAAGTTCAGGTATACTTGACAAAAATAAATCTCTGATGAACACTGCCTTAATCCTTTTGGGCTGCTGTAACAGGTGTCATAGATTTGGTGGTTTACCAACAACAGAAACTTCTCACAGTGTTAGAGGCTAAGTGTTCAAGATCAAGGCACTTAAATGGGTTTTGGTGAGGGCCCTCTTCCAGGTCTGTGTCTTCACCTGGTAAAGAGGTGAGAGAGCTCACTGGGGTCTTTATTATAAGGGCAGGCATCTTATTCATGAGGACTCCACTCTTATGACCTAATCACCTCTCAGAGGCCCCACCTGCTAGTATCCTCACATTTGGGATTAGAATTTCAATGTAGGAATTTGGGGGAGGAATACAAACATTCTGCCCATAACACATAATAAATCTCATTTAGTACCCGAAAACAAAATTTTCCATATAAGTAAAATGTAAACTTCTCCCTCTAAGCATTAGTCCTGGCTTTCAAAACTAATAATCATTTTATTGAAATATTTCTTATATCTCTTATATTTCTTATCTCTTATGCCCTCTTTCTTGAACTTTACTGACTGAAACTTCACTTTTTTTTCATGACTCAAAGTTATTATTTTGAATTCTTTTGCAATATTAAACCAAATAAAGAAGTGCTGCCTTCAGAGATCCTTGACAGAGCATAGTAATAATTCCCACTCTGTATGACACAGGTTGCTCCTTTTTTTGTTTGTGTATTTTTAGTATTCTCTACCTTCCATCTTTTTTTATTTTATTTTATCCCTTGATTTTAGGTTACCGACGTTTACTTTTTGCAGCTGTCAGTGCACCTGCCTCGGTTAGGCTGAAGAATGGCTCCTAAAAGGTGCTTGTGTTCTGGCGTCACCTTACAGGGCAAACACACTTTGTGGGTGTGATTAAGGACATGTGGATGTCTTTTGCTTATGCTGATTCTTCCAGATGGGCCCAGTATAATCACAAGGGTCCTCCCCGGGGCAAGGCAGGCAGTCCAAGAGATTTGAAGATGGCGTGCTGTTGGCTGTGATGAGAACCCAAAAACCATGAGCCAGGAAATTCAGGTAGCTTCTAGAAGCTGGAAAAGTCGAGCAAATGAGTCCTCCAGAAGGAAATCAACCCTGCGTTCTCATTTTGGGCTTCTGACCTCTAGAACAATAGGATGTTAAATCTGTGACATTTTCAAGCCACTAAGTTTCATGGTAATTTGTTACAGCAGCCTTAGGAAATGAATACACTGCCCCTGGCTATTGCCCTTCTAATTTGATGCATTATATCAGATGACTGAATTTATTAGGCATTTACCTTCTGTCCAATCAACATTTGTTATCAGTTTTGTTCAGAATGAAATAAGACATAGTGTGTCCCAGATCTCAGTTTAGCTATGTACCTAATCCAGTTGGGAGATTGAGCTGGGGGGAAGACAGACAAAAGCATCTTTACAATTACTGTATGCGGTGCTGAAATTGAAGTATGAGTAAAAAATAATAGGAATTCAGAAGAAGGGGCAACTGTCTTATTCAGGAGGATCCAGAATGTTCAGGTCTTACAAAAAGAAGGTGTATGTGATTGGTGGGATGAGGAAGTCTGAAAGGAGAGTCATGTCTGGTTGAAATAGTGGTAGATGGGCAAAGAGCATTCCAGATAATGCAAAATTCATAAATCACCTTTAGTTGATTTTCTTCTCAGGGAAGTAGATGAGCATTGTGCACTCACACCTGTTTTGGTTTTCTAAGGCTCTCTTTGTCTTTCACCCTGCATGCTGGCTGGATGATTAGTCCTTTAAGCCGTGGAATTTCATTCATGGATAAGAGAAGCATCAATTACCTATAAATATAAACCAAGAAACACCTAACCTGTGGCCACTGTACTTCTGGAGTATTCCCGAGGCTCTCATCTTTTCATTGGCAATAGTAAAGAGAAGCTCCTGATCCTAAGAACAGGGCTCTCATAGGTATCCTTATTAAATCTTATAACAGTGAATAGTGTCATAAGATATGACCAGTTTCATTTTTAGTTCAAATTTCATTTTTTAAGCAGTAACTTCATGATGGTAGTAATCTAGTGATATTCTAATGGGAAGGTTTTGTTAATTCACAGCATGTGGGAATGAAGAACACAGAATTGTATTTAGATTAGCTTGTATTTTAATGAAGAGAAAATAGGGCATCTGGTTCACCAAGAATTTATAGCTACTTTAATTGCAAATTATGTAGAATGATTTAGCATCCCTTTGTTCCTGCCTAACGGTTATCATCACATCCAAAATATTTATTGAGTACCAACTAAGTGCAAAGCATTGTTAAAAGTGCTGTGGGAGCTTTGAAACTACTAGTAACCTTAATGGTAGCATAAAAAACATTTAATCATTTAACTATTGAGCCCTTTAAATGAGCCCAGGCAGTCTTCTGATCTCTTTAGATATATTATCTTGTTTGATCTTCAGAAGAATTGCTTAGTTGCTGCCCATATTTTATTTTTTCACCTCTCTCTCATCTTAAACTGACTTGTGGCCCCATCTTTCTGCCAGAATAATTCTTGTTAAAGAAATTAGTGATCAGTCTCTCCATTGGTTGTTTTGCAGTCATCTTCCTTGACTTCTCAGGAACATTTGTCACCATTGGTCATTACCACTTCCTTTAAAGATTTTGGCTTTGTCAGTACATTACATTCCCTTAACTTTACCACCTCTGGCCATTTTTTTCTATTAGATTGAATCATATAGAAATTTCTGGTAGTCAGCTATTTTGATCCAAGAAATGACATTTTCCTATGAGTTCATAGAGAAGTGGATCCTCTTTTATTTTAGTCTATAAATTTTAGAGTTCTCGTTTCTGTCTTTACTCTGCCATTAGGTAATCTATGCCTAATTAGGTAATTCACAAGTATACACAGACAATCCAGAACTTGTGTTTTGGATACAGACCTCTTATCTGACTCCAATTTTTTATTTTTCCTACCACATACTTGATATCTCATCTTAGATCTCTCAAGGAGATCTAAGTATCATCATGTCTAGAATCATATTCTTACTCTTCTTCTGTGAATTTGGTTCTATTCCATTTATCGTGGTCCAGAGACTGACACCACCACATGTAGAGCTGCATAAACCTTGTAAACTTTCTCTTGATTCTTTGTTATTTCTCTAGACCCTGTTGCATTTACTTCTGAACTAGGAGTTGAATCCAGCAGTTTCTCTCCATCCCCACTTCCTCCTAGTGGTCCTAGTTCAAGTGGAATATTATGGTAGCATCTAAATGGTCTCCTTACATCTTTGCCAGCCTTGCCCCACCCGTGCTCTGTTATGTATACCATGACCAGAGTGAGATTTTGAAATAAAAGTCTTTAGCCCTGCCGCTCCTTAACCCTCCAACTTAAAGGTATCCATTTCTTTGTTTTCTCTTAGGCTAAACGCCATACTTGTTAACATGGCCTTACACTGTAAGGTAGCCCCCTGTCTACTTCTTTAGTTTCTCCCTTTACTACTCCCTTCCTTGTCTTCACTGGCCTTCACTGTTCTTTTTCCCTTCTTGTGACCTCTGTACTCCCTTCAGCCCCGGGCCTTTGCCTAGGGGGTGACCTTTACCGGCAATATTTTTCCTCCCTTTTTGCCTGCTTAGCTTCTATTTATGTTTTAAATTTTAAGTGTCCTTTACTTGAAGAAGCCTTCCTTTCCTTTCCTAAGTGACATCTCCCTAATATAAGTTCATTTTCTTTATGAAAATCCTGTTATTATGTTGATTTATGTGATTCTTAGGGCTTCCCTGGTGGCTAAATGATAAAGAATTCACCTGTAGTGCAGAGCATTTAGTGGGTTCCTTTAAGAATTTTGGCTCGCTTAATCCTTTACCACCTCTGGCCTTTTTTTTCTATTAGATTGAATCATATAGAAATTTCTGGTAGTCAGCTATTTTGATCCAAGAAATGACATTTTCCTATGAGTTCATAGAGAAGTGGATCCTCTTTTATTTTAGTCTATAAATTTTAGAGTTCTCGTTTCTGTCTTTACTCTGCCATTAGGTAATCTATGCCTAATTAGGTAATTCACAAGTATACACAGACAATCCAGAACTTGTGTTTTGGATACAGACCTCTTATCTGACTCCAATTTTTTATTTTTCCTACCACATACTTGATATCTCATCTTAGATCTCTCAAGGAGATCTAAGTATCATCATGTCTAGAATCATATTCTTACTCTTCTTCTGTGAATTTGGTTCTATTCCATTTATCGTGGTCCAGAGACTGACACCACCACATGTAGAGCTGCATAAACCTTGTAAACTTTCTCTTGATTCTTTGTTATTTCTCTAGACCCTGTTGCATTTACTTCTGAACTAGGAGTTGAATCCAGCAGTTTCTCTCCATCCCCACTTCCTCCTAGTGGTCCTAGTTCAAGTGGAATATTATGGTAGCATCTAAATGGTCTCCTTACATCTTTGCCAGCCTTGCCCCACCCGTGCTCTGTTATGTATACCATGACCAGAGTGAGATTTTGAAATAAAAGTCTTTAGCCCTGCCGCTCCTTAACCCTCCAACTTAAAGGTATCCATTTCTTTGTTTTTCTCTTAGGCTAAACGCCATACTTGTTAACATGGCCTTACACTGTAAGGTAGCCCCCTGTCTACTTCTTTAGTTTCTCCCTTTACTACTCCCTTCCTTGTCTTCACTGGCCTTCACTGTTCTTTTTCCCTTCTTGTGACCTCTGTACTCCCTTCAGCCCCGGGCCTTTGCCTAGGGAGTGACCTTTACCGGCAATATTTTTCCTCCCTTTTTGCCTGCTTAGCTTCTATTTATGTTTTAAATTTTAAGTGTCCTTTACTTGAAGAAGCCTTCCTTTCCTTTCCTAAGTGACATCTCCCTAATATAAGTTCATTTTCTTTATGAAAATCCTGTTATTATGTTGATTTATGTGATTCTTAGGGCTTCCCTGGTGGCTAAATGATAAAGAATTCACCTGTAGTGCAGAGATCCAAGTTTGATCACTGGGTTGGGATGATCCCCTGGAAGAAGAAGTGATAACCCACTCCAGTAGTCTTGCCTGGATAATCCCATGGACAGAGGAGCCTGACAGGCTACTGTCCATGGAGTCGCAGAGAGTTGGACAGGGCTGGGCATGCACACATGTGATTCTTAGATATGTGCATCTTCATAACAACTCCAGGTTAGCCTGATCCCATTTTACATATGAGGAAATGGGGCAGATGATTTGCCTGAGATAATTCAGCTAGGAGGTTGACTGAGGGAGGGCGGCAGTGGGCCACTTCTATTGGTCTTTCATTTATCTATTTTCATCCATCTTTGTTCTTTGGCCCGTGTGGGCCTCCCATCGCGGCGGCCTCTGTTGTCACAGAGCACTGGCTCTGGGCACATGCGCTCCAGAGCTCCGGCTCGGTAATTGGACACATCGGTCCAGCCACTCCGTGGCACGTGGGATCTTCCCAGGCCAGGGCTCGAACTGGCGCCCCTTGCACTGCAAGGCGGTGTCCTTACCCACTGGACCACCAGGGAAGCCCAGAAGGTTACTTTTAATCTCATTGGTGCCAGTGAAGTTTTTGTCGTGTCTTCTGGTTTGGGGTATTTTCCTCCCTCCCAAGCCTTAAACCTGGTTAGTTTTGTTGTTGAAGGCTGTCTGTTCATCTTCTGAATAGTTCTGTACTGAGTGCTTTTCCTGTTGAATGCTGTATTTCTAATTAACCTTATAGAAGAACAGATTAATTATTAAAACATATCACCAGGATGCTTGTAATTCTGATCTTTTGCCCTTTTCTTCCTAGAGGATACATATTTTAATAGTGAGCCATGGAATGTGGGCCACAGTGTAATGACTGCAGTTTCCGTAGTTGTAGAAAAACTAGAAGTGGAAAACCCAGCAGCAGTGTAGTAGTAGTAGTAGTCAGTAGTGGAAAAACTAGCAGTTGTATCAAAGAACTGTATCTGCGCCATGGAGGTTATGCTGCTTCCAAACTAGTCTTTGAAGAGAGAGAAATCTGCTATTCTTAGAGTTTTAGCATTGCTAAAATTGGTGTAGAGAATAGTACAGAATTTTCCCAGAAGGCCTCACCCATGTCAGGGAATGGTCATAACACCTAGTGAATTGGCTACATTATACATCTCTTCTCCCTCCCAAACTTCACTGAAATAACCACTAGGACAAAGAGAACAGAAGAGGAAATACTCAGTAAAAGATTTCAGTGGTTTTTTAAAAAAAATTTGGCCACTTTTATTGTTTTATTTATTTTCATCCATCTTTGTTCTTTGGCCTGTATAGGCCTCCCATCACAGTGGCCTCTCCTGTAGCAGAGCACAGGCTCTGGGTGCATTCGCTCTAGAGCACTGGCTCATAATTGGACACACCAGTCCAGCGGCTCCACGGCATGTGGAATCTTCCCATGCTAGGGATCAAACCAGCGCCCCTTGCAGTGCAAGGCGGACTCTTTACCCACTGGACTATCAGGGAAGCCCTTCAAGGACTTTTTAATGGATGGGATGTGTGGGGTGTTGATGGCTTTCATTCAACAAAAGCAGCATCAGATGAACAATTAAGTTGATTGACCTGGGAAAACTCTGGAGTGGCTCAAGAGGGAGGCTACCAGTTGTTTCAAAAGGCAGAGGTAAAATCCTGAGATAAAAAAGATCCTCAATAGAAGTCTTTACATCTAACTCGAAGGATCTTACACCCACCTCCCCTGTTTCTGGAATACTGATTGTGAGAAGACTTATCTCTGGAGAAACTGAATGGTCCCAGAGAAACAATCTCTAGACCTTAACACCTGAAGATTTCTGCAAAAAACTAAAGGCTAATTTGCATCCCAGTCACTTTCCAAGGAAGGTCACTTTGTCAGGCTTCCAGGTGATGAGCCCCACCCACAGAGCATTTCCAGTCAGCTTGTGACATTTTTTTCTCTTCAAATAGAGGTGGGCAGTCCATGATCATGAAATATTTGAGAAAACTATCCTGCATAATAGAGAGACAAAAATAAACAAAATGGAAGGAGGAAGCTGAAGAAAAGAGATAGCAAAGATCAGAAGAAAACCTAAAAAAACAAACAAACTAGAATTAAGATGCTATATCCTAAAATAAGAACAGGATGTTAAGAAATAGATATCATCAGAACTCTTCCAAACAAATTAAACATATCAAATTAAAAATATGATGTTCAGACTAAAAATGAAACCAGTGAAAGTGCTGAAAGGTTAAGAAAGAGAGGAAATCACCAAAAACTAGAGTAAAAGTATAAGGTGGGGGAGAAAAGATTAGCAAATCAGAGAATTAGTCTGGGAAGTCCAACATCTGATAAATATTCATTTAAATCACAAGAAGCCAAACAGAAAAAAACAAATAAGAGGAAATTGGCCAAGAAGTAACACAAGAAAATTTCCAGGTTGACAGATTTAAGTTTTCAGATTGAAAGTGTTACCAAAAGTTATGCTCAAAAGCCAATGATCAGGCCAGATTGGTGGAAAGGAACGTTTGCTTTATTTCAGATGCCAGCAACTGGGGGAAGAGCGGGGACACCTCTCCAAAGGCTGACTCCCTCAGTGACAAGCAAGGTGAGGGAGGGAGACTACATGCAGAAACAGCATAGTCAGCTCTGACAATCATCTTCAAATTGTTTATAATGGTCTGACCAGCATCATCTTGTGTTAGGTACAATTAGTCTTCACTTCCAGTGTCCATTTATTCCCATTTCTTTGAGTCAAATTCTCAGAATTGTGGCAGCTTATGTTGCGGGTACAGTCTGGTCATCATGTGGTTAACTTCTTCCACCTGGTGTTTCAGTACGCATCAGACAGCTCCCAGGATATGGCTCAAAATATTATCTATAGTCCTTGAGAAGAAACTAAATGTCCTTGACTAACTTTAATGACTACATTATTATTATTTTGTCTCCTTTGACTGTTTTCCTTTGTTTCTGCATTTCTCATTTCTCTGATTCAATAAAGTCTATAATAAAAGTTTTTTATAGACTAAAGGCAGGCAAAGGACATGGGGCAGTTGAGGGGTCGGGGTAGGGAACCATAGGGCCCTGCTCTGTTTCAAAAGGACCCACTGAATAACCAGCACAGTGAAAATGAAAAGGACTTACTGAGTGTTTGAAGCACATTCAGGCAAACCAAGTCATCTTGAGGATCAGTTCCTTCTCCAACTGTAGCTGTACTATAACTTTTCTCTATTGGCTTCCTTTTTCCATCTTAGAAGAGGCCATAGTGTATCATCTGAGAAAGACTCATGTTCTGTCTTTTACACTCATTGAGTTTGGAAACTTCGCAGTTGGTTTCTTATGGTAAATTATTCCTCACACTTCCTTGGTTATCTTATTCATTTATCAAATGTAATGTCCCTTTTTTACTTTTTCTTTTTCTCATACCACAGCTTCCTCTCTCTGTGCTCTAACTGTAAAATCTTTTTATATCTACTACTATCCTCTCTATAAATATTTGCTACCTTGCTGTCTCTAATGTTCTTTTCCAGCTGTACTAAACTCTACTACATACTAATCTCTGTTACCTAAACGTACAAAATCCTTGCAACACTAATCTATTCCTTCTCATCACCTATACACTCTCCTTCTTCTCCCAATACATGTCTTAGTTAAAAACTGCTTTCATTGCAATATTCCCAGCTGAGACCTTGTTCTGGATCTGTTTTTCCAGCCAGTGTTTTAATTAATTTAGAGCTTAACAGTCAGGTACCAACTTTGCACCATTTGCCAGAAAAATTTCCTGTACTTTATCCCTTTAAGACTGTTCAGTTGTGTTTATTGATGTGTATGTATGTATATTTTTCTATTATGTTGGAAAATATTTGCATGGTTTTATGACTGTCATCTACCAGGGATGCTCCTTTTGTCCCTCATATGCCTATATTTGTAATACCACTGAACACCATAGCAAACCAGACGTAGAGCCTACACTACCCAGCCAGAGATCAAACCAATGATCCTCGGAGTGGATGCCCTGATTTCAAGACACTACACTATCAAAGAACATACAACACTACAGATTATTCACCTGCAAACAAGACCCAACACCACCCAAGACACAAACCACACAGACACACACAGAGAAACAAAAATTAACATAAAAATGAAAAGACAGAGAAAAACTGCACAAATGAAGGAACAAGTCAGAGAAACACAGATACAAATGACAGAAGATGAGATAGACAAATTATCTGAAAGAGAATTCAGAAGAGCGATACTAGCGAGGATCCAAAACTCCGAAAACAGAATATTAGAGGAAGTTAGTGCACTGAGAAGAGACATACGAGAAATGAAAAATAAACAAATAGAGATACACAACTCAATTGCTGAACTTAAAAATACTATAGAAGGTCTCAACAGTAGAGTATCAGAGGCAGAAGAACAGATAAGTGCGCTGGAAGACAGAATGGTGGAAATAACTCCTGACGAACAGAACAAAGCACAAAGAATAAAAAGAACTGCAGATAGCCTCAGAGACCTATGGGACAATATCAAACGCACCAGCATTAGAATTATAGGGGTCCCAAAAGAAGAGGGAAAGAAAGGCTATGAAAAAATTCTTGAAGAGATTATAGTTGAAAACTTTCCCAGCATGGGAAAGGAAATAGTCAACCAAGTCCAAGAAGCACAAAGAGTTCCATACAGGAGAAACTCCAGAAGAAACACACCAAGGCACATTCTAATCAAACTAACACAGACTAAATATAAAGACAGAATACGTAAAGCATCAAGGAACAAACAACAAATAACTTTCAAAGGAAACCCATACATTTAACCACTGTTTTATCAACAGAAACCTTACAAGCAAGAAGAGAATGGCAGGACACATTTAAACGGCTAAAAGAGAATAACCGTACAGCCAAGAATTCTCTACCCGGCAAGGATCTCATTCAGAATTGATGGAGAAGTCAAAAGCTTTACAGACAAGCAAAAACTAAAAGAATTTTGTACCATGAAACCAGGACTACAACAAGTGTTAAAGGGCCTGATGTAGCTAATAAATACAAGAGCAGGAGAAACCCCAAACATCTAAGAAGATGACAATAGGAACATTTGTATCAATAATTACTTTGAATGTAAATGAACTAAATGCTCCAACCAAAAGACACAGACTGGCTGAATGGATTCAAAAACAAGGCCCCTCAGATTTCACCTGCAGATGCCCTGATTTCAAGACACTACACTATCAAAGAACATACAACACTACAGATTATTCACCTGCAAACAAGACCCAACACCACCCAAGACACAAACCACACAGACACACACAGAGAAACAAAAATTAACATAAAAATGAAAAGACAGAGAAAAACTGCACAAATGAAGGAACAAGTCAGAGAAACACAGATACAAATGACAGAAGATGAGATAGACAAATTATCTGAAAGAGAATTCAGAAGAGCGATACTAGCGAGGATCCAAAACTCCGAAAACAGAATATTAGAGGAAGTTAGTGCACTGAGAAGAGACATACGAGAAATGAAAAATAAACAAATAGAGATACACAACTCAATTGCTGAACTTAAAAATACTATAGAAGGACTCAACAGTAGAGTATCAGAGGCAGAAGAACGGATAAGTGAGCAGGAAGACAGAATGGTGGAAATAACTCCTGAAGAACAGAACAAAGCACAAAGAATCAAAAGAACTAAAGATAGCCTCAGAGATCTATGGAACAATCTCAAATGAACCAACATTAGAATTATAGGGGTCCCAAAAGAAGAGGGAAAGAAAGGCTATGAAAAAATTCTTGAAGAGATTATAGTTGAAAACTTTCCCAGCATGGGAAAGGAAATAGTCAACCAAGTCCAAGAAGCACAAAGAGTTCCATACAGGAGAAACTCCAGAAGAAACACACCAAGGCACATTCTAATCAAACTAACACAGACTAAATATAAAGACAGAATACGTAAAGCATCAAGGAACAAACAACAAATAACTTTCAAAGGAAACCCATACATTTAACCACTGTTTTATCAACAGAAACCTTACAAGCAAGAAGAGAATGGCAGGACACATTTAAACGGCTAAAAGAGAATAACCGTACAGCCAAGAATTCTCTACCCGGCAAGGATCTCATTCAGAATTGATGGAGAAGTCAAAAGCTTTACAGACAAGCAAAAACTAAAAGAATTTTGTACCATGAAACCAGGACTACAACAAGTGTTAAAGGGCCTGATGTAGCTAATAAATACAAGAGCAGGAGAAACCCCAAACATCTAAGAAGATGACAATAGGAACATTTGTATCAATAATTACTTTGAATGTAAATGAACTAAATGCTCCAACCAAAAGACACAGACTGGCTGAATGGATTCAAAAACAAGGCCCCTATATATGCTGTTTACAAGAAACCCACTTCAGACCTAGAGACACTCATAGACTGAAAGTGAGAGACTGGAGGAAGATATTCCATGCAAATGGAAATCAAAAGAAAGCTGGAGTAGCAATCCTCATATCAGACAAAATAGACTTTAAAACAAAGTAGATTATAAGAGACAAGGCAGGTCACTACTAATGATCAAGAGATCTATCCAAGAGGAAGACATAGCAATGATAAATATCTACGCACCCAACAAGGGAGCACCCCAATACATAAGACAAACACTTTCAGACATAAAAGAAGACATTAACAATAACAGTAGGAGACTTTAACTCTTCTCTCACACCAATGGACAGATCATCAAAACAGAAAATTATAAGAAACACAGGCCTTAAATGCCACACTAGAAGAAATGGACCTCATGGATATCTTTAGGGCCTTCCATCCAAAAGCAGAAGAATATACTTTCTTTTCAAGTGCTCATGGAACATTCTCCAAGATAGACCACATTTTGGGTCACAAATCAAACCGCAGTCAACTCAAGAAAATTGAAATTATATCAGCCATCTTCTCTGACCACAATGCAATGAGACTAGAGATCAATTACAGGAAAAAAACTGCTAAAAACACAAACACATGGAGATTAAACAACATATACCTAAAAAAACCAACTGATTACCAAGCAAATCAAAGGAGAAATTTAAAAATTCCTAGAAGAAAACGACAATGAACACACGACAGTGCAAAACCTATGGGATACTGCAAAAGCAGTTCTAAGAGGGAAGTTTATAGCAATACAATCCTACCTCAAGAAACTAGGAAAATCTCAAATAGACGACCTAACCCTACGCTTAAAAGAACTGGAGAAAGAAGAACGAAAACACTCCCAAGTTAGTAGAAGAAGGGAAATCATAAAGATCAGAGCAGAAATAAATGAAAAAGAAATGAAAGAAACAATGGTAAGGATAAACAAAACGAAAGGCTGGTTCTTTGAAAGGGTAAATAAAATTGACAAGCCACTGGCCAGACTCATCAAGAAAAAAAGAGAGAAGAACCAGATCAACATAGTCAAAATATGAAAAAGGAGAGATTACAACAAATAACGCAGAAATCCAAAGGATTATAAGAGACTATTATAAACAACTGTACAGCAACCAACTGGACAACCTGGAGGAAATGGACAGTTTCTTGGAGAAGATTAATCTTCCCAGACTGAACCAGGAAGAAATAGAAACTATGAACAACTCAATCATAAGCTCAGAAATCAAATTTGTGATTAAAAATTTACCCAAAAATAAAAGCCCAAGGCCAGATGGCTTCACAGGTGAATTCTACCAAACATTTAAAGAAGAGCTAATGCCTGTCCTTCTAAAACTCTTCCAAAAAATTGCACAGGAAGGAATACTTCCAAACACATTCTATGAGGCCGCCATCACTCTGATACCAAAGCCAGGCAAAGACAACACACAAAAAAAGAAAATTATAGACCAATTTCACTGATGAATTTGGATGCCAAAATCCTCAACAAAATTCTAGCAAACTAGAATTCAACATCACATCAGAAAACTCATTCATCATGACCAAGTCAGGTTCATCCCAGGCATGCAAGGATTCTTCAATATCTGCAAATCAATCAATGTGGTACACCATATCAACAAATTGAGAGACAAAAATCACATGATAATCCCAATAGATGCAGAAAAAGCCTTCGACAAAGTACAACATCCATTTATGATAAAAAAAAAAAAAACCTCTTCAAAAAATGGGTATAGAAGGAACCTACCTCAACATAGTGAAAGCTGTATATGAGAAACCCACATCGAACATTATCCTCAATGGTGAAAAACTGAAAGCATTTCCTCTAAGATCAGGAACAGGACAGGGGTGTCCACTTTCACCACTATTATTCAAAATAGTTCTGGAAGTTCTAGCAACAGCAATAAGAGAAGAGAAAGAAATAAAAGGAATCCAGATCGGAAAGGAAGAAGTTAAACTCTCTCTATTTGCAGATGACATGATATTATACATAGAAAATTCCAAAGACACTATTACAAAACTACTAGAGCTAATCAACGAATTCAGCAAAGTCACAGGATACAAAGTCAGCACACAAAAATCACTGGCATTCCTATATACAAACAATGAAAAATCAGAAAACGAAATCAAAGAGGCAATCCCTTTCACCATTGCAACCAAAAGAATCAAATATCTAGGAATAAATATACCCAGAGAAACAAAAGAACTGTACACAGAAAATTACAAGACACTAATAAGAGACATTAAAGAAGACTTAAACAGATGGAGAGATATTCCATGTTCCTGGATCGGAAGAATCAATATTGTGAAAATGACCATACTACCAAATGTCATCTATAGATTCAATTTGATCCCTATCAAACTACCAATGACATTCTTCACAGAACTTGACCAAAGAATGCCACAGTTAATATGGAAGCATAAAAGACTCAAATAGCCAAAGCAATCCTGAGAAAGAAGAATGGAGCTGGAGGAATCAGCCTCCCTAACTTCAGACTCTACTACAAAGCAACAGTCATCAAGACAGTATGGTACTGGCACAAAAACAGAACTATAGACCAATAGAACAAGACAGAGAATCCAGAGATACACCCACGTTACCTATGGGTACCTTATTTTTGACATAGGAGATGAAACTATGAAATGGGACAAAGAGAACCTCTTCAACAAGTGGTGCTGGGAGAATTGGACAGCTACATGCAAAAAAATGAAATTGGAACATTCCCTGACACCATACACTAAGATTAACTCAAAATGGATTAAAGACCTAAATGTAAGACCAGAAATCATGAAACTCTTAGAAGAGAATATAGGCAAAATGCTCAAGGACATAAACCAAAGCAAGGTCTTCTCTGACCCACCCATTAGAATAGCAGAACTAAAAACAAAAATTAACATGTGGGACCTAAAAAAACTTAAAAACTTTTGTACAGCAAAAGAAATTACAAAAAAGGTGAACAGACAGCCCACAGAATGGGAGAAAATAATAGCAAATGAAACAACAGACAAAGTATCTCCAAAATCTACAAGCAACTCAGCACAGGAAAAACGAACAACCCAATCAAAAAATGGGAAAAGGACCTAAACAGATGTTTCACCAAAGAGGACATACAGATGGCCCCAAAGCACATGAAATGATGCTCAATCTCGCTTATAATTAGAGAAATGCAAATCAAAACTACAATGAGATATCACCTCACACCCGTCAGAATGACCATCATCCACAAATCGCCAGACAATAAATGCTGGAGAGGGTGCAGAGAAAAGGGAACACTCCTGCATTGCTGGTGGGAATGTAAATTGGTACAACCTCTATGGAAGACAGTACGGAGATTTCTTAAAAAACTAATAATAGAAGCACCATATGACCCAACAATCCCACCCTTAGGCTTACACCCTGATGAAATCAAAACTGAAAGAAGCACCTGTACCCCAATGTTCATTGCAGCTCTCTATACAATAGCTAGAACATGGAAGCAGCCTAGATGCCCCTCGACAAATGAATGGATACAGAAGCTCTCTGCTACATATATACAATGGAGTACTTCTCAGCTGTAAAGAGAAATGCAGAAGTATCAGTCCTAATGAGGTGGCTGGATCTAGAACCTATCATAAAAAGTGAAGTAAGTCAAAAAGAGAAAGACAAGTACAGTATGTTAACACATATATGGAATCTAGTAAGAGGGTAATGGTAGAACACGCAGTGAAGAGATGGAAAAACAGACATAGAGAACAGACTCATGGACATTGTGGGGTATGAATAGTGGGTGAGAGGCATAGAGGGAGTAACATGAAAAGCTGTCCTATCATATGTGAAAAAGATAGCTATTGTCACTGCACTGTGGGAATAGGAGATCCTGCAGGGGCGCTGTGCGATGGCCTGGAGGAGTGGGATGGGGGGGCCTGGGAGTGGGGAGGGTGCCGAGGATATGCATATGACTGATTTGGGAACATACATGTCTGTGAACAGCAAAACTCTAAAAATTTAAAAAATAATAAAGTTAAGTAAATTTAAAAAATGTAATGTCCCCTGTTTTTAAATTGGATTTCCTTTTATTTGTGAGAACTGAAGCAGGAGTTGAGAGATACAGAGCCATGGGATGAGGGACCTTTTTTTCCTACCTTTTTGATAAGTAATTGGAAATATTTTTAAAAAGAGATAATAGTGGCTATTTTGGGAACTAGAATGAATAAACTCATTCAGGTTTTAAAAATCTGTGTTCATTTTTGAGCAGTGATCTGAATGTAATTGGTTGCAACCAAGTATCATCCTGATCAAAAGAGGGTTGGTAAGAAATAAAAGAAACTCAGCTCATTTTAGCTTGGAGAAAAATAGTTCTTTTGGGGGAAGAGGGTCATAATTATCCCAAGCCAATAAATTATTAAAATTATACATTATTGTGTAACTTAGTCATGGAAGATTCTTTGATTTTGACTCAGAATGTGATGATTGCTACAAAATGAAGACCATTAGAGATCATTTCCTAAGGACTGTAGTTTTTGTGGGCTTTTGTTTCCAATTTTCTTTTGAAAAAGTAGGAAAATAAAATTTATCTGGTCCACTCAGTAGCCTGATTTCCTAAAAGACATGAAGCTGTTAGGAAAAGATGTAAACAAGCTGTGTCTGTTGCATAAAGTGAAGTAACTTTTCAACGTGTTGGGCTAAGTGCCCAAGGGACTTTAACCTATAATTCTGAGCATTTATGATGCCATGACTCTTCTTTATCATAGAGATTAGAACAACCAAGTATTTTAAAATGAAAAATAAATCAAAGGAGAACATTGGCTGTATGAATAGTGGGTGAGAGGCATAGAGGGAGTAACATGAAAAGCTGTCCTATCATATGTGAAAAAGATAGCTATTGTCACTGCACTGTGGGAATAGGAGATCCTGCAGGGGCGCTGTGCGATGGCCTGGAGGAGTGGGATGGGGGGGCCTGGGAGTGGGGAGGGTGCCGAGGATATGCATATGACTGATTTGGGAACATACATGTCTGTGAACAGCAAAACTCTAAAAATTTAAAAAATAATAAAGTTAAGTAAATTTAAAAAATGTAATGTCCCCTGTTTTTAAATTGGATTTCCTTTTATTTGTGAGAACTGAAGCAGGAGTTGAGAGATACAGAGCCATGGGATGAGGGACCTTTTTTTCCTACCTTTTTGATAAGTAATTGGAAATATTTTTAAAAAGAGATAATAGTGGCTATTTTGGGAACTAGAATGAATAAACTCATTCAGGTTTTAAAAATCTGTGTTCATTTTTGAGCAGTGATCTGAATGTAATTGGTTGCAACCAAGTATCATCCTGATCAAAAGAGGGTTGGTAAGAAATAAAAGAAACTCAGCTCATTTTAGCTTGGAGAAAAATAGTTCTTTTGGGGGAAGAGGGTCATAATTATCCCAAGCCAATAAATTATTAAAATTATACATTATTGTGTAACTTAGTCATGGAAGATTCTTTGATTTTGACTCAGAATGTGATGATTGCTACAAAATGAAGACCATTAGAGATCATTTCCTAAGGACTGTAGTTTTTGTGGGCTTTTGTTTCCAATTTTCTTTTGAAAAAGTAGGAAAATAAAATTTATCTGGTCCACTCAGTAGCCTGATTTCCTAAAAGACATGAAGCTGTTAGGAAAAGATGTAAACAAGCTGTGTCTGTTGCATAAAGTGAAGTAACTTTTCAACGTGTTGGGCTAAGTGCCCAAGGGACTTTAACCTATAATTCTGAGCATTTATGATGCCATGACTCTTCTTTATCATAGAGATTAGAACAACCAAGTATTTTAAAATGAAAAATAAATCAAAGGAGAACATTGGCTGTATTTGAAAGCCTGTCTTCCTCCAAAATTGAATGGCAGCCAGCCAAGAGCCTGTCCACTGGTAGTATTCCTCCTGCCTGGGATCCGTTTGCCTCTGTGTATGGGTAGTATTAATTGTTTCTTGTATACTTTCTTACTTCACTGGGCAATTAGTTCCTTTATGAGTTTCTTGCTTCTTCACTTGCCTTCTAATATTCTCAACACGGCAGCCTGAGTGAGTGTCAGATTAAGTCCTTATATTTGGCTGAAAATCCTATGATAGTTCCTAAAGAGGATATAAAGCTGAACCTGCAAAGCTCCTGTTTTCAAAGAACTTACATTTTACTTGAAAAGATGAGAAAGAATCATGTTCTAAGTTAAGCATTAGATAGGTTTTATATATAGCATTATCGTGAAATTAATCCCTTGCATTCTAATTACGACAGTAGTTTGGAAGAAATTCCTTTAGGTTATGATAGTCAGGCAAGGTTTTTATAAAGTGATATTTGAAGTTCAACTTATGAGTTTGTTTTGGATAGATGAAGGGAACAAGCAATAAGTTTTCAGATAATAATTACATAAGTAACAGTTCATACATAAAATTGAGTATCTCTAGGGTGCACAGTGGATAAAGCTGCAATTGAGCTATTATTGCATAGTATTTTATAGGGGTCAGTGATTTCCAGGTTTTTCTTTTGTAAAGTCAAGATGCCTTTTGTTAAGTAGACTATTACATGGAAAGAAAGTGAAAGTGTCAGTTGCATCTAAATCTTTGTGACCCCCTGGACTGTAGCCTGCCAGGCTCCTCTGTCCATGGGCTTTCCGGGCAAGAATACTGGAGTGGGTATCCATTCCATTCTTCAGGAGACCTTCCCAACCCAGGGATTGAACGTGGGTCTCCTGCATTGTAACCAGATTGTTTACCCTCTGAGCCACCCGGGAAGTCCATTACATGAACTCCAGCATAATAAACATAAGAACTATAGCTTCCATGAATAAAGCAGGATGCAGGTGGAGAGTACTTGCTTATTTCTGCCTGTGTGATTTCTCAACCGTACAGTGGGGATCTTTGAAGCTCTTTTACCAAATACGGGGCTCTAAGGAATAAAATTTAGAAACCCCGTGTTTCAGGGAGCAGCTTGGTGAGAGAAGGAAAACTGACCACTTTGGGTCAGTTGATAAAAAGTATTGAATATCAGCTTTGACTTTTGTTTAGCCAGTGAATTGTTATAGGAAACGTTTGATCAGAACCTTTTAACATAGCGTTTCAGGACGATTAGGCTGGTGACAGGGGACAGTTTTGTGTCCCCTCACTCCACAGCATGACCCTTAGAACACCACACAGGGGTCCACTGAGAGTGTTTACCTTTTCTGACTAGAGAGCAAGGTATGTGTGGCTGAAATAGCTTAAGGGGAGAAAGGGGAAAAGAAAGATACAAGGGCCAAGTTAGTGAGCACTGGCCATGGTTAAATAAGGCAATACATATGAAAGTGCTCTAAAATTTATCAAAGGCTACTGTGTAATAGAGTAAAATTCGATGAGCAGAGTAATATTTTAGTGAGAGAGAAGGCAGCCTTTCAGTAAGAGACACTGGTTCAGCCTCATGTGTATGTGCTGGTTCCAAGGGCATTTGGGTCAGGCAAGGTTTTATTATTGCATATTTTTATCTAAGTTTTCAGATAATAATTACATAAGTAGCAGTTCATACATAAAATTGAGTATCTCTAGGGTGCACAGTGGATAAAGCTGCAATTGAGCTATTATTGCATAGTATTTTATAGGGGTCAGTGATTTCCAGGTTTTTCTTTTGTAAAGTCAAGATGCCTTTTGTTAAGTAGACTATTACATGGAAAGAAAGTGAAAGTGTCAGTTGCATCTAAATCTTTGTGACCCCCTGGACTGTAGCCTGCCAGGCTCCTCTGTCCATGGGCTTTCCGGGCAAGAATACTGGAGTGGGTATCCATTCCATTCTTCAGGAGACCTTCCCAACCCAGGGATTGAACGTGGGTCTCCTGCATTGTAACCAGATTGTTTACCCTCTGAGCCACCCGGGAAGTCCATTACATGAACTCCAGCATAATAAACATAAGAACTATAGCTTCCATGAATAAAGCAGGATGCAGGTGGAGAGTACTTGCTTATTTCTGCCTGTGTGATTTCTCAACCGTACAGTGGGGATCTTTGAAGCTCTTTTACCAAATACGGGGCTCTAAGGAATAAAATTTAGAAACCCCGTGTTTCAGGGAGCAGCTTGGTGAGAGAAGGAAAACTGACCACTTTGGGTCAGTTGATAAAAAGTATTGAATATCAGCTTTGACTTTTGTTTAGCCAGTGAATTGTTATAGGAAACGCTTTGATCAGAACCTTTTAACATAGCGTTTCAGGACGATTAGGCTGGTGACAGGGGACAGTTTTGTGTCCCCTCACTCCACAGCATGACCCTTAGAACACCACACAGGGGTCCACTGAGAGTGTTTACCTTTTCTGACTAGAGAGCAAGGTATGTGTGGCTGAAATAGCTTAAGGGGAGAAAGGGGAAAAGAAAGATACAAGGGCCAAGTTAGTGAGCACTGGCCATGGTTAAATAAGGCAATACATATGAAAGTGCTCTAAAATTTATCAAAGGCTACTGTGTAATAGAGTAAAATTCGATGAGCAGAGTAATATTTTAGTGAGAGAGAAGGCAGCCTTTCAGTAAGAGACACTGGTTCAGCCTCATGTGTATGTGCTGGTTCCAAGGGCATGCACTTAGCTTTCAGATCAATAATAATGACCACCTGCTCCATGTTTCCCTCTTATACTCGGGCCTTTCTTGATTCCTTATGACAGTGCCTTTCCCCTTTGCAGCCTACATGGAGGACAGGAAGGCAGTTCTGCCGCATGTGTTCCACAATGGCTGATTGAAGCTGGGGTGTTGCCAAGCACGTAGATTTCCCGTGTCTACTCAGGACTCTGTGCAGGGAGTGGAGCACAGTTGTCTGAACCTCTGAGAAAGAGAGACAAATCCAGAGAGGCGGTGGCGTGGCTGGAGACTTTGGATAGGGATGGTGTGAGGAAGAATGGGACACACTGATTTCCCTTTCCTATTTCAAGCTGAGGATCGCCAGATGATTTCGTCAGTGGCTCCCCTGCAGGCCTGCCTTTCACTGGCTGCTTGGGGCATGCATTCATTTATGCAGCTTGTCCTTTGGTCTGAGTCACAAGTATGCTAGCCTTTACTTAGTGTGGATTCAGAGACGGGCAGAGGGATTCAGAAACCAACAGGATGATAGATTTGATGTTGCTGTGTGACAGTAGAACTGAGATTGAGTGCGACTCCTGCCTAGGAAACCAGGCTGAAAAACCATTTCTGCCACTGGGTACACTGTAATTTGATCTGCAATTCTAAGGCCTACAGAGTTGTATCCAAGTCGAATCACAACTCTCAAAGGCAATAGGTATTTTTCCAGGTCTGGACTAACAGCTCCCAGGGAGGCTGAGTCCCCAGACTTGAGAAGGCTTGGAAACAGCAGTCAAGTGACCTTCAGGATGTCCTTGCCCAGTGCAGAACCTTTTAACATAGCGTTTCAGGACGATTAGGCTGGTGACAGGGGACAGTTTTGTGTCCCCTCACTCCACAGCATGACCCTTAGAACACCACACAGGGGTCCACTGAGAGTGTTTACCTTTTCTGACTAGAGAGCAAGGTATGTGTGGCTGAAATAGCTTAAGGGGAGAAAGGGGAAAAGAAAGATACAAGGGCCAAGTTAGTGAGCACTGGCCATGGTTAAATAAGGCAATACATATGAAAGTGCTCTAAAATTTATCAAAGGCTACTGTGTAATAGAGTAAAATTCGATGAGCAGAGTAATATTTTAGTGAGAGAGAAGGCAGCCTTTCAGTAAGAGACACTGGTTCAGCCTCATGTGTATGTGCTGGTTCCAAGGGCATGCACTTAGCTTTCAGATCAATAATAATGACCACCTGCTCCATGTTTCCCTCTTATACTCGGGACTTTCTTGATTCCTTATGACAGTGCCTTTCCCCCTTTGCAGCCTACATGGAGGACAGGAAGGCAGTTCTGCCGCATGTGTTCCACAATGGCTGATTGAAGCTGGGGTGTTGCCAAGCACGTAGATTTCCCGTGTCTACTCAGGACTCTGTGCAGGGAGTGGAGCACAGTTGTCTGAACCTCTGAGAAAGAGAGACAAATCCAGAGAGGCGGTGGCGTGGCTGGAGACTTTGGATAGGGATGGTGTGAGGAAGAATGGGACACACTGATTTCCCTTTCCTATTTCAAGCTGAGGATCGCCAGATGATTTCGTCAGTGGCTCCCCTGCAGGCCTGCCTTTCACTGGCTGCTTGGGGCATGCATTCATTTATGCAGCTTGTCCTTTGGTCTGAGTCACAAGTATGCTAGCCTTTACTTAGTGTGGATTCAGAGACGGGCAGAGGGATTCAGAAACCAACAGGATGATAGATTTGATGTTGCTGTGTGACAGTAGAACTGAGATTGAGTGCGACTCCTGCCTAGGAAACCAGGCTGAAAAACCATTTCTGCCACTGGGTACACTGTAATTTGATCTGCAATTCTAAGGCCTACAGAGTTGTATCCAAGTCGAATCACAACTCTCAAAGGCAATAGGTATTTTTCCAGGTCTGGACTAACAGCTCCCAGGGAGGCTGAGTCCCCAGACTTGAGAAGGCTTGGAAACAGCAGTCAAGTGACCTTCAGGATGTCCTTTGCCCCAGTGCAGTGATCCAGGCAACAGCTGAACTCGCTGGGTATAGGCCGGAGGGAGCCTTACTGGAGGGAAGACTTCCCTCATCCTCTTAGGCAGTTATGAGGTTCTCCTGGCTGGATTGGTACGATGGGCCATGGCTGGAAGCCCCTGCCCTTGAACTGGGGAGGCGGACAGTCTGGAATTGTCTAGTTTGCACTTCAGCTCCGGAGATTCAGTCAGAATAAACCCTGAGGAGTAGGGGACTCCTGGGAAGGGGATAGGGATACTCCTCCATCCTGACATTTCATCCAGCCCTAAGCATTTTATCTTTTTTTAATTAATAGGGTATAACAGTTTTTAAAGTGTAGTTTTGTGAATTTTAATGTATGTATAGATTTAAGTAACTGGCAGCACAGTCAGGATGGAGGACTGTTCCATCACTCCTAACATCTCCTTTGCTCTATCCCTTTGTGGTCATAACCTCTCCCACCCTACTCCCTGCAACTGCTCCAGTTTGTTCTGTCACTGTAGTTTTGTCTTTCTGAGAAAGTTTTACAACTGGACTCAAACAGTAGGTAACCTTGTGAGACTGACTTCTTTCATTCAGCATTGATGTCTTTTAGTACTTTCAGTTTTGTGCATATCAATATATCATTCACTTTTATATATTAACTTTTCACATTTCAACTAATTTGTCTATGGGTTTTTTTTTTTTTATAGCAACACTACCTCACACATGAAGTATCTGTTTTCCTTACATTTTTTCAGTATTTCATTATATGGATGTACCACAGTTTATTCACCTTTATTCACTTTTATGTATGAAGGATATTTGGTTTGTTTCTAATCATGGCAATTATAAATAGAGCTATGAACATTCATGCACAAGGTGTTTGTGGGAACATAAGTTTTTCTCTAGGGTAAGCACATAGCTGAGGTATTGTTGGGCATATGGTAAGTGTATGTTTTTGAGGACCTTCAGAACAGTTTTCCGGAATGACTGTGCTATTTTACATTCCTTTCAGCAATGTATGAGGAGTGCAGTTGTTCTGGAGCCTCACCAGTGCTTGGTGGTGGTAGCATTTTCTAATTTAGCTCTTCTGATGTGTATGTTGTGGTCTTAATTTCCATTTGCCTAATAAGTAGAGACCAATCACTTTGTCAACAAAGGTCCATATAGTCAAAGATATGATTTTTCTAGTAGTCATATACAGATGTGAGACTCAGACCATAAAGAAGGCTGAGGGCTGAAGAATTGATGCCTTTGAACGATGGTTTTAGAGAAGACTCTTAAGAGTCCCTTGGACAGCAAGGAGATCAAAACAGTCAATCTTAAAGAAAATCAACCCTGAATATTCACTGGAAGGACTGATATTGATGCTGAAGCTCTAATACTTTGGCCACCTGATGCCAAGAGCCAACTCATTGGGAAAAGATCCTGATGCTGGGAAAGATTGAGGGCAGGAGGGCAACAGAGGGTGAGATGCTTGGATAGCATCACTGAATCAATAGACATGAGTTTGAGCAAATTCCAGGAGATGGTGAAGGACAGGGAAGCCTGGCGTGCGGCAGCCCATGGGGTTGCAAAGAGTAGAACTTGATTGAATGACAGTGTCTGATGATGTTGAACACCTTTTCATGGGAGGCCATTAATCCAGTCTTGGGGGAATATCTTGTTGTCTGAGGTGGCTGTAATAAGGTCTGGACATGTCTCAGTAGGCACTTAAGACTCGAGATGCAGACTTCAAAGATTCCAGTGTGCAAAAATAATTTTTAGCCTAGTTTCCTAAGCAGGAATCACACTGCAGTCCGAGTTCCGCCTGTCCCACAGCAGCACTGAGCCAATCATTAAGCCTCATTGACTTCTTCTCATGAGATTATTTGCCTACCATGTATCTACCCTCTGATGAAGTTCTCTTCAAGTCCTTTGCCCAACTTTTACTTGGGTGGTATTTTATTGTTGACTGTTGAGAATCCTTTGTGTGTTCTGGGTATATTTTTTGTCAGATGTGAAATATGAACACATTTTCTCTCAGTCTTTAGCACATCTTTTTATTCACTTCAAATTGGCTTCCCCAGAGCAAAAGTTTTAAATCTTGATGAAGTTTAATGTGTCAGCTTTCTTTGATCATGCTTTGGGTGTCATGTCTAAGAATTTTGTATAACCCGGATCATGAAAATTTCCTCCTGCTCTAAAAGTTTTATAGTTTCACATTGAAACCTGTAATCTATTTTGAATTAATGTTTGCATAAGGTGTGAGTTTTATGTCGCAGTCCATTGGCTCACCTGGTCCAGCCTTATCTCATTCCCAGTAGTTTATTCTCTTTTCAAGTTTGACTTTAGATTTTCGTTGGAGGTGATGAAAATCATCCTCAGATTACTGATTGTTGCTTCATGGGAAAAGAATCTGAGGCATAGGCCCCATCTCAGAAGTCTGGCAATTTTGCAGTTCTTAGTAGAGGTTTCTTCTCCCTGTTTTTATCCTCATTTCTGAATAATTAGGATAGGCTCATGTGTCAAATCTTATCTGTCTCCCTAAGTCCCCTCATATGTTTTCCATTCTCCATGCCATGGTCTCATTCCTGTACTGTGAATGGTCCAACTGTTGTGCTTGGTACCTGAACATGGTATCATAGGGAAGAGAGAGAAAATTCAGAAGAAACTCAGATGGGGGTGAAGTAGGACTTGGGAAACTATAGCGTATGGGTCAAATCCAGCCCACTGCCTATTTTTATAAATAAAGTGTTATTGGACCACAGGTATAGCCACTGACTTATGTAATGTCTGTGGCTGCTTCTGTGCTGTAGTGGTGGAGTTTAGCAGTTGGTATGGAGACCATGTGGCCCTGAAAGCATAAAGCATTGACTCTCATGCCCTTTGCAGGAAAGTGTTGCCAGCTTGTGGAGTCGAGACTGGTACTGGGGATAAGTTTTGGGGTAGGGCACTTGACTGAGGTTAAAACTGAGTCTCATTGAAAATAAGGAATCACTGTACTTTTCCTACATAAAACATCTTGGCATCTTTTGATCCAGTATCATCTGTTGACGTAGGAATTTGGAGGAAGCAAAATCTGTTGCAGTTGATCCTAATGATGATGGGCTGAAAGGGTATATTTTTTGTCAGATGTGAAATATGAACACATTTTCTCTCAGTCTTTAGCACATCTTTTTATTCACTTCAAATTGGCTTCCCCAGAGCAAAAGTTTTAAATCTTGATGAAGTTTAATGTGTCAGCTTTCTTTGATCATGCTTTGGGTGTCATGTCTAAGAATTTTGTATAACCCGGATCATGAAAATTTCCTCCTGCTCTAAAAGTTTTATAGTTTCACATTGAAACCTGTAATCTATTTTGAATTAATGTTTGCATAAGGTGTGAGTTTTATGTCGCAGTCCATTGGCTCACCTGGTCCAGCCTTATCTCATTCCCAGTAGTTTATTCTCTTTTCAAGTTTGACTTTAGATTTTCGTTGGAGGTGATGAAAATCATCCTCAGATTACTGATTGTTGCTTCATGGGAAAAGAATCTGAGGCATAGGCCCCATCTCAGAAGTCTGGCAATTTTGCAGTTCTTAGTAGAGGTTTCTTCTCCCTGTTTTTATCCTCATTTCTGAATAATTAGGATAGGCTCATGTGTCAAATCTTATCTGTCTCCCTAAGTCCCCTCATATGTTTTCCATTCTCCATGCCATGGTCTCATTCCTGTACTGTGAATGGTCCAACTGTTGTGCTTGGTACCTGAACATGGTATCATAGGGAAGAGAGAGAAAATTCAGAAGAAACTCAGATGGGGGTGAAGTAGGACTTGGGAAACTATAGCGTATGGGTCAAATCCAGCCCACTGCCTATTTTTATAAATAAAGTGTTATTGGACCACAGGTATAGCCACTGACTTATGTAATGTCTGTGGCTGCTTCTGTGCTGTAGTGGTGGAGTTTAGCAGTTGGTATGGAGACCATGTGGCCCTGAAAGCATAAAGCATTGACTCTCATGCCCTTTGCAGGAAAGTGTTGCCAGCTTGTGGAGTCGAGACTGGTACTGGGGATAAGTTTTGGGGTAGGGCACTTGACTGAGGTTAAAACTGAGTCTCATTGAAAATAAGGAATCACTGTACTTTTCCTACATAAAACATCTTGGCATCTTTTGATCCAGTATCATCTGTTGACGTAGGAATTTGGAGGAAGCAAAATCTGTTGCAGCCTTGGAATAACCTAATGATGATGGGCTGAAAGGGAAGATGAGAAATAAGTGGAGATAATGTGCGTCAGCCCTGATGCGGGAGAGAGAGACTCGGGGTGAGGTGAAGAATAGCATTTACCTCTTACCCCCTCCTGGACTCTGTTTCTCTGAATTTGCTACACTTGACTTCAGTGGTCCTCCGCTTTAGTTGCACATTAGAATCACCCAGTCTGTACTCCATTCCAGTTAAACTGATGTTGGGGCGTGAGATACCAGGATTTCGTGTTTCCCAGGTGGTTCCTGTGTAGAGCTGAGGTTGAGAACCTTCGTTCAACTTTGCAGTTCTTTAGACCCCTAGGAAACATTGCCACCTACTGACTGCAGGAAGATATTATGCTTGAAAACAAGTCAATAGCTTCAGATCCTACTCCAATCGGGAATCTTGCGCTCTGGATAATGTATTTTTATCATTCATATATTAGAGTTGATTATTGGCCATCTTGTGTGTGTTTTATGTGTCAGTCTCTCAGTTCGTGACTTCATGGAGTGTAGTCTGCCAGACTCCTCTGTTTATGGATCTCCAGGCAAGACTATTAGACTGGGTTTCCATTTCTTTCTCCAGGGGATCTCCCCGACCCAGGTATTGAACCTTGGTCTCCTGCATGGCAGGCAGATTCTTTACCATCTGAGCCACCAGGGAAGCCGATTTTTGCCGTCTTAAGTAAGCTTTAATGAGAAACACCCTGTCTCAGTTTTGATGTAACCCCAAATATTGACATATACAATTGTCAGGATAGAATATTATTGGACGTGACTTGGGTGAACTCTGGAAGATGGTGAGGGACAGGGAGGCCTGGTGTTCTGCAGTCCATGGGGTCACAAAGAGTTGGACACAACTTAGCAACTGAACAACAATGATAAATAGAATATTAACAATGAGCGAAACCTAAGAGGTCATTAGCTCAAACAGCTAGCATATCCAATTATCTTTTGGACTTAATATTGGCTCTCAAGTCTTGCTACTCAAAGTGTGGTCCGTGGACCAGTAGTGGCAGCATCACCTGGGACCTTGTTAGAAAGCCTGGATTTTCTTCTTCCACTCCTACCCCTAAACCCACCTCCATCCCTGACTCACAGAATCGGTAATTTAACAAGATTCTCAGGTGATTCATATGAGCCTTAAAGTGTGAGAAGTACTGCCTTAGAGAATCACAAGTGGAAGCTTCTATAAGTAGATTCAGTTCACAGTAAGGAACTACTTTTCAAATACAGCTGCCGGAATTCTGTTAGACCGAATGACCACTTGACAGAGACCACACTGTTACTTCTAAGTGTCCTCCCAAGTCTTATTTTATTGATGTCCTCCTCCTGCTCAAATCTTGTCTTCAGTATATCCCCAGAATGACCTTCTTTATACATTCTACCGTGAAATGCATTGCAGCCATCTGTTCTGCTGTGAACTGTGGTCTTCCCATTGTTTAGACCCCTAGGAAACATTGCCACCTACTGACTGCAGGAAGATATTATGCTTGAAAACAAGTCAATAGCTCAGTCAATCGGGAATCTTGCGCTCTGGATAATGTATTTTTATCATTCATATATTAGAGTTGATTATTGGCCATCTTGTGTGTGTTTTATGTGTCAGTCTCTCAGTTCGTGACTTCATGGAGTGTAGTCTGCCAGACTCCTCTGTTTATGGATCTCCAGGCAAGACTATTAGACTGGGTTTCCATTTCTTTCTCCAGGGGATCTCCCCGACCCAGGTATTGAACCTTGGTCTCCTGCATGGCAGGCAGATTCTTTACCATCTGAGCCACCAGGGA
Source organism: Tragulus kanchil (assembly GCA_022376925.1). NCBI lineage: Eukaryota > Metazoa > Chordata > Mammalia > Artiodactyla > Tragulidae > Tragulus > Tragulus kanchil. The sequence goes on along the minus strand of JAIOJX010000032.1, from coordinate 66,262,039 downwards.
AGCCGATTTTTGCCGTCTTAAGTAAGCTTTAATGAGAAACACCCTGTCTCAGTTTTGATGTAACCCCAAATATTGACATATACAATTGTCAGGATAGAATATTATTGGACGTGACTTGGGTGAACTCTGGAAGATGGTGAGGGACAGGGAGGCCTGGTGTTCTGCAGTCCATGGGGTCACAAAGAGTTGGACACAACTTAGCAACTGAACAACAATGATAAATAGAATATTAACAATGAGCGAAACCTAAGAGGTCATTAGCTCAAACAGCTAGCATATCCAATTATCTTTTGGACTTAATATTGGCTCTCAAGTCTTGCTACTCAAAGTGTGGTCCGTGGACCAGTAGTGGCAGCATCACCTGGGACCTTGTTAGAAAGCCTGGATTTTCTTCTTCCACTCCTACCCCTAAACCCACCTCCATCCCTGACTCACAGAATCGGTAATTTAACAAGATTCTCAGGTGATTCATATGAGCCTTAAAGTGTGAGAAGTACTGCCTTAGAGAATCACAAGTGGAAGCTTCTATAAGTAGATTCAGTTCACAGTAAGGAACTACTTTTCAAATACAGCTGCCGGAATTCTGTTAGACCGAATGACCACTTGACAGAGACCACACTGTTACTTCTAAGTGTCCTCCCAAGTCTTATTTTATTGATGTCCTCCTCCTGCTCAAATCTTGTCTTCAGTATATCCCCAGAATGACCTTCTTTATACATTCTACCGTGAAATGCATTGCAGCCATCTGTTCTGCTGTGACCACTGTGGTCTTCCCATTGTTTTGACCCTTAAACCTGGAAACTCATGACCCTAAGGGGTGAGTGCACGTAAAGTTATCCAGATCTTCTTACCTCTTTTGCATTGTGTTGATAGGCCTCAACTTGGGAAGAAAGCTTGAAAGGATGAAAGACTTGGGAGAGGCAAGAAAAGGAGTCCCACATGAATGTCTACATAACCTCTAAATTCTATTTTTGTGCCTGAATTCTCCAGTACTGGGTAGACTTTTTTCTTTTTATTTGCCTCTAAGTCATCATTTATTTTCATGCATCTTTATTCTTTGGCCTGTGTGGGCCTCCCATTGCAGTGGCCTCTCGTTGCAGAGCACTGGCTCTGGGCACTTGCGCTCCAGAGTGCTGGCTTGTAATTGGACACACTGGCCCAGCCACTCTGCGGTATGTGGGATCTTCCCAGGCCAGGTATCGAACCCGTGCCCCCTGCACTGCAAGGTGGACTCCTTACCCCCTGGACCACCAGGGAAGCCCAAGGGTAGATTTTTGATGTGTACACACATCTTTGCTCACCCATTCTGTCATTATTGACAGGATTTAGAGACAATTGAGAGAGAGAGAGAGAGAGATTTAGAGGCAATTTCCTTATTCTGGTTCTCAGTCCAGTGATCTTATCTGGACATTTTCTTTATTCTTACAACCCAATACTTAATATATGTTCCTGGTCTTTCCTAGGTTTCCCAGTTCCCAAGTCTCTCCTTTTGGAGTCTTCAGTACTGGCGCTAAGATTATGTTCAATATCTGCCTTTCTGCTTTTCACTGTTTTCAGACCCCTAAAGAATGTAACTCCCTCCTTTCTATGCAAACTCAAATAATTTATTTTCCAGTTGAGAACCCTCCCCCATCTGTCTGCATTCTTTCACCCTTCCATTCTCTACCTCTGCTTCTGGAATTGGTTTTGCCTTGCCAAATACCCTCCTTTCCCTACCATCTCCCCTGCTTTCTTCAAGTGGCCTGCCCATCACACCCTTCCTACAAGGGCTGTTACTTCTAAGTGTCCTCCCAAGTCTTATTTTATTGATGTCCTCCTCCTGCTCAAATCTTGTCTTCAGTATATCCCCAGAATGACCTTCTTTATACATTCTACCGTGAAATGCATTGCAGCCATCTGTTCTGCTGTGACCACTGTGGTCTTCCCATTGTTTTGACCCTTAAACCTGGAAACTCATGACCCTAAGGGGTGAGTGCACGTAAAGTTATCCAGATCTTCTTACCTCTTTTGCATTGTGTTGATAGGCCTCAACTTGGGAAGAAAGCTTGAAAGGATGAAAGACTTGGGAGAGGCAAGAAAAGGAGTCCCACATGAATGTCTACATAACCTCTAAATTCTATTTTTGTGCCTGAATTCTCCAGTACTGGGTAGACTTTTTTCTTTTTATTTGCCTCTAAGTCATCATTTATTTTCATGCATCTTTATTCTTTGGCCTGTGTGGGCCTCCCATTGCAGTGGCCTCTCGTTGCAGAGCACTGGCTCTGGGCACTTGCGCTCCAGAGTGCTGGCTTGTAATTGGACACACTGGCCCAGCCACTCTGCGGTATGTGGGATCTTCCCAGGCCAGGTATCGAACCCGTGCCCCCTGCACTGCAAGGTGGACTCCTTACCCCCTGGACCACCAGGGAAGCCCAAGGGTAGATTTTTGATGTGTACACACATCTTTGCTCACCCATTCTGTCATTATTGACAGGATTTAGAGACAATTGAGAGAGAGAGAGAGAGAGATTTAGAGGCAATTTCCTTATTCTGGTTCTCAGTCCAGTGATCTTATCTGGACATTTTCTTTATTCTTACAACCCAATACTTAATATATGTTCCTGGTCTTTCCTAGGTTTCCCAGTTCCCAAGTCTCTCCTTTTGGAGTCTTCAGTACTGGCGCTAAGATTATGTTCAATATCTGCCTTTCTGCTTTTCACTGTTTTCAGACCCCTAAAGAATGTAACTCCCTCCTTTCTATGCAAACTCAAATAATTTATTTTCCAGTTGAGAACCCTCCCCCATCTGTCTGCATTCTTTCACCCTTCCATTCTCTACCTCTGCTTCTGGAATTGGTTTTGCCTTGCCAAATACCCTCCTTTCCCTACCATCTCCCCTGCTTTCTTCAAGTGGCCTGCCCATCACACCCTTCCTACAAGGGCTGTGAGCCTTGTGTTACCTGGAATCGCATTTAGAGCTAGAAATGTTCTCAGATATTGTCTAATCCAATAGCATTATTTCACAGAAGGAAAGAGTAATGCCCAGAGAGGTTAGGTGCCCAGCGTCAGGCAGCTAAGGGTGCAAATGCTTGATGTGAGGTATCATCACTGTTCAGTGTGGCTCCTTCAGGAGGCTTCGTAATGCTTGATGGGAACTGTTTTCTTTTACTTTACAAGGTCAGTGTGGGGATGGACATGGTAAATGAGGAGGGATGCAGGGGAGTCACAGAGCATGGTTGATGGTCTGCTTTTAAAGAGAGGTAAATCAGACCTTAGACAGAAGAATTCTATATTCATCTCATGACCATTTTTGTTCTAAAGCAACCTTACATACTTGATTCATGACTCTACGAAGTACTGGCAGCTTTTACTCCTTCCGGCATGTGAGTGTGTTTGTGTATGTGTGTAGATATCAGTTATTCTGCTTAAGCGTTTTTGTGTCTTTTTTTTCTTCCTCTGGAAGATGATTTTAATGTCCCTTCACTTTCGACTTACATAAGATACTATGTTAACTATTTAGAGGATGGTCTGAGTTAGATATTAGAGGAGAAGGATAGAAATTAGTCACAGTCATGATTTATTTTTGGCTTTTCTCCCACCTGTGCCTCTGGTTTTACTTAAAAGGAGAAGGTTCTAGTGCGTGTTTTCACTGTTCTGCAAGAGCTGGTGGCAGGAAAAGCAACCTGAAAGCAGTGGGTCATTAGTAGCAGTGGTACTTATCTTGCTTCATAAATCACCCCTTTGGGCCCCTTAATCATTTGGGGTGTTGTTCAGCTCCCCGTGACTTGTCAGCATGCTCCTAATCGGAAAAAAGGGATGGCTGTATTCCAGGGCCTGTCTTGTCTCCTCTCTGCAGGGAGCAGCCGCCACTCAGAGGCTCCCTTGAGTTCACATCCCGAAATTGCCTGCACTTGAGTCTGCCACTGTCTGTCATCCAAGGGCCTGTTTAATTTTCCCTCTACCATCGTGCCAGTCTCTCCACACTGTGAAAATGCCTCCCTCCCACAGAACATCTGTGTTTGGATGAACCTCTCTGCCTGCTTCACAATGTTCCAAACAGCAATGAACTTGGATGTTTCCTGCCCGGAAGCCCTCCTTATGTTCAGAGGGCCCCTTTGCCATGTTTTTCCGACCTCATTAGCATTCTGTGCCCTTCCCAGGTCCTTGGCCTGTGTCCTGGGGTGTGGAATGGGGTGGGAAGCAGTAAAGGAAACGGAGGCAGCCAGTGCGATTAGTGTGGGAAAGAATTGTGTGGGGAGATTGTATGCCTCCCATTGAGTAGACTGAGAATACTCTAGAGCCTATGAAGTTCATTTTCAGTAAGTTCTTCCTCCCTTTCTTGCTTCCTGTTATAAGATATGGCTGTCTGAATATCAGAGAACTCATTACACATGTAATGAGTGAAAGGAGGAATGAATGATTTCATTTCCTGGAGCCAAGACTCTAGTCTGGTGGGGTGCTGGAGCTGTAGGGCCAGAGATGTGGAGCAAGGGCTAAGCCAGGAGGTGTGGGTTTCAGGCTTGGATTTTCTGCCTGTGAACCTAGGGAACTATCTTGCCATCTTTGGGTAGTGGCTTCTTCCTCCATAAAATGAAGTATCTGGTCAGCATTTGTGGTCTCAAACATCTCAAACACATGGATTCCTCTAATTTTTTGTTGATGAAATATGTCAGAAGCTTTTGCACAGGGGAGGAAACCAACAAAATTCACCTACTGAATCAGAGAAGATATTTGTGAACAATATATTTAGTAAGGGGGTTGAATGGGATATACAGATGACTAATCTGGAGTTATACATATCTGTAAACAACAAAGCTCTGTAAAATCAAAAAAACAAAATAAAACCTTGTGATTGTGGGGAAAAATCAAACTGAAGAAAATCGTAGTTTTCCCTTGGGCCCCTTAATCATTTGGGGTGTTGTTCAGCTCCCCGTGACTTGTCAGCATGCTCCTAATCGGAAAAAAGGGATGGCTGTATTCCAGGGCCTGTCTTGTCTCCTCTCTGCAGGGAGCAGCCGCCACTCAGAGGCTCCCTTGAGTTCACATCCCGAAATTGCCTGCACTTGAGTCTGCCACTGTCTGTCATCCAAGGGCCTGTTTAATTTTCCCTCTACCATCGTGCCAGTCTCTCCACACTGTGAAAATGCCTCCCTCCCACAGAACATCTGTGTTTGGATGAACCTCTCTGCCTGCTTCACAATGTTCCAAACAGCAATGAACTTGGATGTTTCCTGCCCGGAAGCCCTCCTTATGTTCAGAGGGCCCCTTTGCCATGTTTTTCCGACCTCATTAGCATTCTGTGCCCTTCCCAGGTCCTTGGCCTGTGTCCTGGGGTGTGGAATGGGGTGGGAAGCAGTAAAGGAAACGGAGGCAGCCAGTGCGATTAGTGTGGGAAAGAATTGTGTGGGGAGATTGTATGCCTCCCATTGAGTAGACTGAGAATACTCTAGAGCCTATGAAGTTCATTTTCAGTAAGTTCTTCCTCCCTTTCTTGCTTCCTGTTATAAGATATGGCTGTCTGAATATCAGAGAACTCATTACACATGTAATGAGTGAAAGGAGGAATGAATGATTTCATTTCCTGGAGCCAAGACTCTAGTCTGGTGGGGTGCTGGAGCTGTAGGGCCAGAGATGTGGAGCAAGGGCTAAGCCAGGAGGTGTGGGTTTCAGGCTTGGATTTTCTGCCTGTGAACCTAGGGAACTATCTTGCCATCTTTGGGTAGTGGCTTCTTCCTCCATAAAATGAAGTATCTGGTCAGCATTTGTGGTCTCAAACATCTCAAACACATGGATTCCTCTAATTTTTTGTTGATGAAATATGTCAGAAGCTTTTGCACAGGGGAGGAAACCAACAAAATTCACCTACTGAATCAGAGAAGATATTTGTGAACAATATATTTAGTAAGGGGGTTGAATGGGATATACAGATGACTAATCTGGAGTTATACATATCTGTAAACAACAAAGCTCTGTAAAATCAAAAAAACAAAATAAAACCTTGTGATTGTGGGGAAAAAATCAAACTGAAGAAAAATCGTAAAATATATATGTATATATATTTAATAAAGAGTTGATTTTTTTTTTTAACTTTTTTTTTTGGCCACTTCTATTGGTCTTTCATTTATTCATTTTCATCCATCTTTGGCCTGTGTGGGCCTCCCATCGCAGTGGCCTCTGTTGTCGCAGAGCACCGGCTCTGGGCGCATGCGCTCCAGAGCTCTGGCTCAGTAATTGGATACATCAGTCCAGCCACTCCATGGCACGTGGGATCTTCCCAGGCCAGGGATTGAACCGGCGCCTCTTGCACTGCAAGGCCGTATCCTCACCCACTGGACCACCAGGGAAGCCCAAGGGGTTGATATTGAAATTATATTTAAGAAACTCATGTAACTCCATATCAAAAAGAAAACAACCCAGTTAAAGAATGCTCAGAGTACCTGAATAAATGTTTTTCCAAAGAAGGCATGCAACTGGCCAACAGGCGCATGAAAAGATGGTCAGCGTCACTAACCATCAGGGAAATGCAAATCAATGCACAAGGAAGACCAATGGAACAAGATTGAGAACCCAGAGATAAACCCACGCACCTATGGGTACCTTATTTTTGACAAAGGAGACGAAACTATAAAATGGGACAAAGACAGCCTCTTCAACAAATGGTGCTGGGAAAATTGGACAGCTACATGCAAAAAAATGAAGTTGGAACATTCCCTGACACCATGCACAAAGATCAACTCAAAATGGATTAAAGACCTAAATGTAAGACCAGAAATCATGAAACTCTTAGAAGAGAATATAGGCAAAACGCTCAAGGACATCAATCAAAGCAAGATCTTCTCTGACCCACCTACTAGAATAGTGGAACTAAAAAGAAAAATGAACACGTGGGACCTCATGAAACTTAAAAACTTTTGTACAGCAAAATAAGCTACAATAAAGCTTAACAGACAACCCACAGAATGGGAGAAAATCATAGCAAATGAAACAACAAAGAATTAATCTCCAAAATCTACAAGCAGCTCAGACAACTCAGCACTGGAAAAATGAACAACCCAATCAAAAAATGGGAAAAGGACCTAAGCAGACATCTCACCAAAGAGGACATACAGATGGCCCCAAAACACCTGAAATGATGCTCAACTTCACTTATAATTAGAGAAATGCAAATCAAAACTACAATGAGATACCACCTCACACCCGTCAGAATGGCCATCATCCACAAATCGACAGACAATAAATGCTGGAGAGGGTGTGGAGAAAAGGGAACTCTCTTGCATTGCTGATGGGAGTGTAAATTGATACAGCCTCTGTGGAAGACAGTATGGAGATTCCTTAAAAAACTAAAAATAGAAACACCTACGACCCAGCAATCCCACTCTTAGACTTACACCCTGATGAAATCTGAAAGAAGCACCTGTACCCCAATGTTCATTGCAGCTCTCTATACAATAGCTAGAACATGGAAGCAACCTAGGTGCCCATCAACAAACGAATGGATACAGAAGCTCTGCTACATATACACAATGGAATACTACACAGCTGTAAAGAGAAATGCAGAAGAATCAGCCCTAATGAGGTGGCTGGCTCTAGAACCTATCATAAAAAGTGAAGTCAGTCAGAAAGAGAAGGACAGATACAATATATTAACACATATGTATGGAATCTAGTAGGATGGTGATGATGGCACACGCAGTTAAGTGATGGAAAGACAGACATGGACAGTGGACATATGGACATTGTGGGAATGGAACAGAGGGTGGGAGGCGTAAAGGAAGTAGCATGAAGGCCTGTACTATCATAAGTGAAGAAAATAGCTCTAGTCATTGCTCTGTGAGAAAAGGGGATCCTTCAGGGGTGCTGTGTGATGGTCGGGAGGGGTGGGAAGCGGGGGATATACATGTGACTAATCTGGGAACATGCATATCTGTAAACAACAAAACTCTGTAAAAGTTAAAAGTAAAATAAAAGTTAAAAAAATAAACACAATGAGATATCACTTCACACCTGTCAGATTGACTTGTCAAAAAGACAGGAAACAAGTGATGGTGAAGAAGTGGAGAAAAGGGAACCTGCATGCATCCTTGTGTTGGGAATGTAAATTGATATAGACACTATGGAAAACCATATGGAAGTTCCTGAAAGAACTAAAACTAGAATTACCATATAACTCAGCTATTATACTTTTGGGTATTTATCTGAAAAAAAAAATGAAAATACTAACTCGGAAAGATATGTATACTCCTATTTTCAGCCTTGTTTACAATAACCAAGATATGGAAGCAACTGAGGTGTCCATCATTGAATTGTTATAAAAGATGTGGCAGGGCTTCCCCTGGTGGTCCAGTGGGTAAGGACACCGCCTTGCAGTGCAAGGGGCGCTGGTTCGATCCCTGGCCTGGGAAGATGCCACGTGCCGCGGAGCGGCTGGACTGATGTGTCCAATTACTGAGCCGGAGCTCTGGAGCGCATGCGCCCAGAGCCCGGCGCTCTACAAGGACAGACGCCACCGCGATGGGAGGCCCACAGGAGCCAAAGAACAAAGACAGATGAACATAGAGAAACGAAAGACCAATAGAAGTGGCCCACCTGCTCCCCTCCCTCCCCAACCTGACGCCCGCCCAAAATAAATGAATAAATAAATAAATAAATCTTAAAAAAAAAGATGTGGTATATAAAAATATAACGGAATTTTACTCAGCTATAAAAGAAATCTTTCCATTTGTAACATAGGTGGACCTAGAGGATATTATCCGAAGTGAAATGTCAGACAAAAACAACTGCATTATGGATTTCACTTATATGTAGAATCTAAAAAAACAAAAAAATAGAAACAGTCTCATAGATACAGAGAGCAATCTGTGAATTGCCAGAGGGGAAAGGGTTTGTGGAAGATGGGTGAAATGGGTGAAGGAGATTAACAGGTGAGGTACAAACTTCTAGATGAATAAGTCAGACTTTTAAAATAAATAAGTCACATTATGGTTGTATGTATAAAAACTCTTGCATAGAAACTATAGTCAATAATATGAAAATAACTGTTTGGTGACAGGTGGCAACTATACTTGTCATGGTAAACATTTTGTAACATATGAAAATATAGAATCACTGCGTTTTACACCTGAAGCTAGCATAATATTGCACATCAGTTATAATTCAATGAAAAAAATCACAGTGTATCCCAACAGCCAGTATAGCCAGGTTAAGAAGAGAGGCTTCCTGGTGGCTCAATGGTAAAGAACCCACCTGCCAATGCAGGAGACCTGAGTTCAGTCCTGGGTTGGGAATATCCCCTGGGTGAGGAAATGGCACCCCACTCCGGTATTCTTGCCTGGAAAATTCCATGTACAAAGTAACCTGCTGGGCTGCAGTCGATGGGGTCACTAAGGGTCAGCCACAACTGAAGGACTGAGCAGACAGGCATGCACAGAAAGTTGGAAAGTTACATTCTCTCCTAGCATTTAGACTGTGGATTTCTAAATTACTCATGCCATTTGTAACCTTGGATCTTCCTGGGGAGAAAAGAAAAGAGAAGGAAGGATGACATCCTGAAAGATGATCAGAAGAAGAATGTGTTAACCCTGAGGACTACTGTCTTAAACCAAAGTATACAAAATTGCCTTAAGAAGACAAATTTCAAATTTCCCCTAACTCGTATAGTAAATAGGAATAAAGCCTCAGACTAAGATGAAGGATGCTTATAGAAATAAAAGAGAAATTACTTTTTCTGTACATTTGCATTTTAGTATAAATTTTTGAGCCTCTACATAAATGATATGCAAAAAAATGCTTCAACTTAGATCTCGGTGCTGGTCTGTAACTATTTCTTTAGGATCATTTGTTGATGGGATTACTGACATCAAATGGTATGAGCAGTTTCTAAGACTAATACATATTTATAAATTGCCTTCCTAAAGTGTTCCAGTTTAGATTCTCAGCAGTAGTATATAAGTGTCTGTCTTATCACATACTCAGTAGAATTTCTTTCCTATCACATTCTCATTATAATTGACAATTATCATTTTGTAAAAATATTTGACAATTTGGTACATTAAAAATGGGATCTCATTTAATATGCCTTTTATTAGTGAGACTGAACATCTATATTTTTTCTCTTACTGTATTTTTCCTATGAGTGTACACTGTTCTTTACCATTTATCAGGATGTAAGGGATATTGGTACTGATTTGAAAAGAAATTTGTAAAGTAAAAATACCTTTTAACATAAAAAATATTTCAGAGATACAAAGTGTATAAAGCACAATATATGAACACCGGACAGAATTCTCTCCTAACATAATAGTTGCCATTTTAATGCCTTTGATTTAGAAAATGGATGACAGCGAATAGCAGTGCTTTCCTAAGAATCTACATTTTAATTGTTGTTATAGTATCTACACTTAAAAATAGTATTTACATATATAATCAAGACACATTGATTTTATTTACAGCAATTCTGGATATAAATAAAAATATGTAGGAGCTCTTATAATATGCTTCCATGAACTAGCGTAATATTTTTGAACAATGTGATCTGTATTACATCCTGCATTTAAAAAGTGGGGGTGCTTCCCTGGTAGTCCAGTGAGTAAGGACACTGCCTTGCAGTGCAAGGGGCGCCGGTTAGATCCCTGGCCTGGGAAGATCTCATATGCCGTGGAGCGGCTGGACCAGTGTGTCCGATTACAAGCCAGTGCTCTGAGCGCATGCGCCCAAAGCCTGTGCTCTGCAGCGAGAGAGGCCACTGCAATGGGAGGCCCACACAGGCCAAAGAACAGAGATGGGTGAAAATAAATAAATGAAATACCAATAAAAGAGGCCAAAATTAAAAAAAAAAAAGGCAACTTCTGGCTCTATGCCAGATCTTCTCTATGAGCATCTCTGAGGCCTGGCTTTGGAATTCTGCCATTTTATCTGGTGTCCCAAATGGAATTTTAAATTTTGAGCTAAATGATATGCAAAATGCTAAGACTGGTGCTGTTAACTATTTCTTTAGGATCATTTGTTGATGGGATTACTGACATCAAATGGTATGAGCAGTTTCTAAGACTAATACATATTTATAAATTGCCTTCCTAAAGTGTTCCAGTTTAGATTCTCAGCAGTAGTATATAAGTGTCTGTCTTATCACATACTCAGTAGAATTTCTTTCCTATCACATTCTCATTATAATTGACAATTATCATTTTGTAAAAATATTTGACAATTTGGTACATTAAAAATGGGATCTCATTTAATATGCCTTTTATTAGTGAGACTGAACATCTATATTTTTTCTCTTACTGTATTTTTCCTATGAGTGTACACTGTTCTTTACCATTTATCAGGATGTAAGGGATATTGGTACTGATTTGAAAAGAAATTTGTAAAGTAAAAATACCTTTTAACATAAAAAATATTTCAGAGATACAAAGTGTATAAAGCACAATATATGAACACCGGACAGAATTCTCTCCTAACATAATAGTTGCCATTTTAATGCCTTTGATTTAGAAAATGGATGACAGCGAATAGCAGTGCTTTCCTAAGAATCTACATTTTAATTGTTGTTATAGTATCTACACTTAAAAATAGTATTTACATATATAATCAAGACACATTGATTTTATTTACAGCAATTCTGGATATAAATAAAAATATGTAGGAGCTCTTATAATATGCTTCCATGAACCAGCGTAATATTTTTGAACAATGTGATCTGTATTACATCCTGCATTTAAAAAAGTGGGGGGGGTGCTTCCCTGGTAGTCCAGTGAGTAAGGACACTGCCTTGCAGTGCAAGGGGCGCCGGTTAGATCCCTGGCCTGGGAAGATCTCATATGCCGTGGAGCGGCTGGACCAGTGTGTCCGATTACAAGCCAGTGCTCTGAGCGCATGCGCCCAAAGCCTGTGCTCTGCAGCGAGAGAGGCCACTGCAATGGGAGGCCCACACAGGCCAAAGAACAGAGATGGGTGAAAATAAATAAATGAAATACCAATAAAAGAGGCCAAAATTAAAAAAAAAAAAGGCAACTTCTGGCTCTATGCCAGATCTTCTCTATGAGCATCTCTGAGGCCTGGCTTTGGAATTCTGCCATTTTATCTGGTGTCCCAAATGGAATTTTAAAAAGTTTTAGATCAGCTGGTCTACAGAGCTGTGTAAATACTTAAATTCTACATTTATGGAACAATGGCAATGAATATTCCTTTCTTTAAAAGTAACTCTTCTGCTTCCTATTAAGTAATGTGCAGTTTATGAAAATTTTATTTATACCCAGCTTTCAATGATATGTCTCTTGCTAAAATAACTTATGCTGGGCTTGAAGTTGATAGACAGGAACTGAATGTCTGTATCTAATATTCCCAGGAAGCCTCAGATATTCTAGAATGTGCATTCAGTACCATCCATCTTTGTCTTGCTCGACGGTCTGAGGTTTCATAGGAATGAACAGTGTCAGCCACGGAGCCGCACAGCAGTGGCAGGGACTGCGTGGCTGCTCCGGGGTGGCCCTGTCCTTCAGATTCTGGCTCCAGAGGCGCAAGAGCTGGAACTTAGGAAAGCTGGGTCACCCAGAGAACACAGGCTCCTCTGCATGACCATCTCCCTGATTTATTGCCTCTAAGTATACCATGAGATGCTTGAGAACAGCCTTGACCAATCATGGAAGCTCTAAATTATTTCACTTAATGAAGTATAGATCAACGAAAAGATGAGGTACTAACCAGCATGCTGTGGAGTTTGTTAAAGTCAGATCTTCTTACAGTCCCTGGGCCAATGGAAGGGAACCTAGGTTTAAATAATGAGCTGGTAATCAGTTAATTAACTTATGGGAGATTTATTTTGCCTTTGTGGACAGTGCCATGTTTTTTCAGGCTCAGTAAATAACCACGGTCAACTGTGTTCATTGCTTTATTCGACATTCCTTGATCACCCTCCTGGTTCCTGGTGCCATTTTCTTCAATACAAATATGTGTAAGATGTGTTTCTTGCTCTCAAGGAAGATCTGGCCTAGTGGGGAAATGCACAACCTGTCAATGGTGAGTGATAGTGGAGACTCATATATTGCAGTAGCAGCCAAGTTAATGGGGCAGCTCTGTGGGAGGGTTTGGAAAGGGGGAGTTGACCTGCAAGGCTTCCCTGTGGAGGAGGGTGAGTAGATACTTTAAGAAAAAGCAGTTCATCAAGCAGATGGTGGGGGAGGGCATTCTGGGCATAAGCATTAGCAAATATAATTACATGAAAGTATGAAAAGTATGGCATGTTTGACTTCCAAGTGGGAGAGTAACAGAAATATCCTCGTACAAGCAGAATTAAAGTGGAGTTGCCATGAGAAGAAATGTATTTGTTGCACATGTTTTTTCAGATGTTTATCTTTTATTGTGGTAAAATATACATTAAATATTCCATTTCAACCATTCTTAAACATACAGTTCTATGAAATCTACGTGCAGCATTTGTGTTGTGCAACCATCATCATCGTCTGCCTCTAGCCATTTTCCTCTTCCAAAACCGGAACTCTGCACTCCTTGAATAACTCCTCATTCTCTCCTCTCTTCTGGCTCCTGACGACCACCATTCGACTTTCTGTCTCTGTGAATTAGACTACTCTTATGTACCTTGTATAAGTGGAATTGAGGCTTTCCTGATAGCTCAGAAGGTGAAGAATCCTCCTACACTGCAGGAGACACAGGAGACGCAGGTTCGATCTCTGAGTCAGGAAGATTCCCTGAAGAAGGGAACAGCTACCCACTCCAGTGTTCTTGCCTAGAAAATCCCATGGACAGAGGAGCCTAGCAGGCTACAGTCCATAGGGTCACAAAGAGTCAGACACGACTCATTGACTAAACAACAACAAACAATGCCCAATAGTATTCATAATATGTAATAACACATTTTGTTATCCATCAGTGGACACACTTGGGTTGTCTCCCTACCTGTCGACTATTGTAAGGATACTCTGAATATGGGTATACTCAGATTTTGTATCTCATTACCTGTGTTGTTAAACTTTCAAATGTTAAGTGCAAAATGATTTTCTACAAACCGCTCATAAGACAGTACCTTTGGTTGAAGCGCTTATGGTTTTGTTGTGGAGATGTGTTTGCACACCTCGAAACTGAGACTATGGGCAGAATATGATTAAAATGTCTAGTGGCACTACCAGAATTCATTTTTTTAATTATTTTTTTGCCCCTAAGTCCTCGTTTATTTTTCACCCATCCTTATTCTTTGGCATATGTGGGCTTCCTATCACAATGGCTCTCTCGTTGCAGAGCAGAATTCATTTTTAAATTTCCTGTGATCATTCTCAGGAAGCAAAATCATGAGACTTATTCTAGAAAGGTGGTGACCACAGCTGCTTATAAACTGAGGACATGACCGAGGAAGAGCATCACTGTCTGTGTTTGAAAATTAAGTATCCTCTCTTGGTCAAGTAGCCATTGAGCACCTTGATTCATAACTGGAAACATTGTGGAAACAGAGAGAAGGAGCTGGGCAAAGGAATATTTATGGAGAAAAACAAGAGGACCAGCTTCCTATGTAGCTGATGAAAGAGGGCATCACTAGGTAGGTTGTTTGTAGACAAAGTAATTGAGAAACCAAGGATCCTTATAAAAAATAAAAATCCAGGACTCTTCAGGGAGCTAGACATTATGGTAGAAATAGACTACTGAGTGTATGTGCATGTGTACAGCCCCAGCCTTCCCCCTGACTCCTAAGAAAGTGATTCTGTAGTTAACACTTATTTCTGCAGGACAACCTCAAGCCCAGAGCCAGGTCAGTCCCTTCATTAACGCACTCCCCTGTTACAGACCTTCTGCTTCCCCTTCTTGGATGTGCTATAGTTGGAACCAGAGACACACAAGATTAGGAGCTAGCTCTGGGAGTTGGGGACAAGGAAGCACTGGCTCATCAGAGATATCCTGTTCTGTTAGCGGCTGTCTGACCTCCAGCTGACGTTCTTACTCACCTCCCTGGTTGAGTTTTTACTCCTGGCACCTGCTGGGTCTGGACCCCTCCCTCTACCCAGTTTCCCCTTCATGGACCTCACTGGTTGGCACAGCACACTAAGTTCCAGGGCTGCCTATTCCCACATAGGGTCCCAAGGCTCTTGTTTATGAACTCAGACACTTGCTCTTTCTAGTCAGTGGTTAGTGTTCCAGGGCTTGTATTGTTTTGTTTCCTGAAAGGTCAGATCCTGTTGGGCTTAATCGGTCCTTGCTGGTGGGGCTCTGACTAACAAAGCAATTATATCAGGTCAGCCTGGCCACATTGGGGCAAGAGCCAGCCCTGTTGGCACAGACTCGAGAGCTGGCATGGGATTTGTGGGAGGCTAGCCTGAGCTGCAGACGGTGGCACCAGCAGTTGGTTCTTCAGCCCCTGGAAAAGTCGAGCAGCCTGCATTCCTATCCTGCGGAACACAGATGCTTCCTCCTGGGCCCGCCTACCCTTCAGAGCAGTGCAGTCTGAGGAAAAGGAGAGCATGTCCCCATGAGCCTCTTTTCTCTGTTCTCCTGGTTACTCCCATCATCTCCTCTGTTCCAAATCCATTTTCTGTCCCCCCAGTGAGCATAATAACATGGTTGTCCACGTGAAGTATAATTGTCATATAAATAAATGGTTTTATGACAATGAAGATTAAAACCTTTTCAGACACTTGATTTCATTTCTCTTGTTTTTAACAGAACGACAATTCGAGTACTTATCTTCCTGTTGGAAAGGGTTTGAGGAATCTGACCACCAGACAGGTGGAGTAGGTGCAGGGTGTGTCCATCCTAAGAGCCTTAGCAGCACTGAGGTAGTGTGCACTGGCAGCTGTCCCAGGGCCTGGAAGCCTATTTCCTGCCTCTCTCGCCCCTCTTCACTGTGAAGCACTCCAGAGAGCTTTCCACCAGCTGTTGTGAGGAGGAGCACCTGTGTTGTCACTGTCATTGAGATTCTAATGCAATCATTTGTTATGCTCTTCCACATAGTCACTGGGCCTGCACCCCGTGGAACAGCCATCTGGGAGTATGTGCACAGTGATCGAATTAGAGGCTGTTTTGCAGTTCCAAAGAGAATATTTACTTGTATTTTGAGTTCTTAAAATCAGGATATTAACGCCATGGTCAAAGTTGTCAAAGTATAGACTATAGAAATAACTCAGGTTTTAGATACACAGGCAATGAGCTGATTGGGCATCTCTTGCCAGCCTTGGGTTGCGGGAGGGGTGGGGAGCTATATTGATTTTAAAAAGATCTCAAAGAGAAGGAAAGCAGTAGGGCAGTGGACTGAACAAGAAAGAGAATGGACAGTTATGTGACTTTTCTAGAAATAAGAAGACATTTATGGACTGGCTCAGCAGGCAACAAAATGTGCTTTCAAAACCAGGGCTGGGAAGAGGCATTGTGCCTTACAGAGATAGGTACTTAATATTCGCTGGTTTGATTTGTTGCTGGAAAGCGGGAAGAAGGAAGTATGTGGGGCTTGTGTGAGCGACGTACTGAACAAGAGCAAAGACCAACGATTGACCTGTCTAGGGCAGGTTTTGACCGCCCTAGAATGTTTCCTGGACTCTTAAGCCCTTATCTGCCACCTGAAGTCATCAGAACACACCCCTCTGGACTCCTTTGACTGGCAGGAGAAGCTGTGAGTTTAGTGATTTGCTCTAGTGAAGGGAGGCACAACTGAAAGATTGAGTTCATTGAAAGTCTGAGAGCAGAGGTGAATGCAGGTGTGGCCAGGAAATGGCGCTGGTTCGCCTCTCCCAGCGGGCACAAGGCCAAAGTCAGCAGACCTAGAGAGTGTTGTGCTGACTGACCCACCCAGAGGTAATTTTAGTTCATCTAGTGCTGCGCCTGAGCCGAATGCTGCAGTCAGAGAACACCCTGCAGATTGTAGCCCAGCTTTGAGATACATGCCGATCACACAGCTCTAGTCTCCACCAACTTACAGTCATTGACCTGAAAGGGAGTTTCTAATGCCAAGGCTGTCTCATAAGCCTGACTCTGTTGTGAGGAGGAGCACCTGTGTTGTCACTGTCATTGAGATTCTAATGCAATCATTTGTTATGCTCTTCCACATAGTCACTGGGCCTGCACCCCGTGGAACAGCCATCTGGGAGTATGTGCACAGTGATCGAATTAGAGGCTGTTTTGCAGTTCCAAAGAGAATATTTACTTGTATTTTGAGTTCTTAAAATCAGGATATTAACGCCATGGTCAAAGTTGTCAAAGTATAGACTATAGAAATAACTCAGGTTTTAGATACACAGGCAATGAGCTGATTGGGCATCTCTTGCCAGCCTTGGGTTGCGGGAGGGGTGGGGAGCTATATTGATTTTAAAAAGATCTCAAAGAGAAGGAAAGCAGTAGGGCAGTGGACTGAACAAGAAAGAGAATGGACAGTTATGTGACTTTTCTAGAAATAAGAAGACATTTATGGACTGGCTCAGCAGGCAACAAAATGTGCTTTCAAAACCAGGGCTGGGAAGAGGCATTGTGCCTTACAGAGATAGGTACTTAATATTCGCTGGTTTGATTTGTTGCTGGAAAGCGGGAAGAAGGAAGTATGTGGGGCTTGTGTGAGCGACGTACTGAACAAGAGCAAAGACCAACGATTGACCTGTCTAGGGCAGGTTTTGACCGCCCTAGAATGTTTCCTGGACTCTTAAGCCCTTATCTGCCACCTGAAGTCATCAGAACACACCCCTCTGGACTCCTTTGACTGGCAGGAGAAGCTGTGAGTTTAGTGATTTGCTCTAGTGAAGGGAGGCACAACTGAAAGATTGAGTTCATTGAAAGTCTGAGAGCAGAGGTGAATGCAGGTGTGGCCAGGAAATGGCGCTGGTTCGCCTCTCCCAGCGGGCACAAGGCCAAAGTCAGCAGACCTAGAGAGTGTTGTGCTGACTGACCCACCCAGAGGTAATTTTAGTTCATCTAGTGCTGCGCCTGAGCCGAATGCTGCAGTCAGAGAACACCCTGCAGATTGTAGCCCAGCTTTGAGATACATGCCGATCACACAGCTCTAGTCTCCACCAACTTACAGTCATTGACCTAGAGAGAAGTTTGCTACATCGCCAAGGCTGTCTCATAAGCCTGACTCTAGTACAGATAGCACATCTCCCATCCTGCAGACACGTTTGCTCCCCTTTACTATATTCTCTTCATTGGCTGTGGGTTCCCAGACTGTGGAGCAGAGTCTGCAGTTGACATTTTCTTCTCGTTCTCCTATGTGTCTGCCACTCAGGCTTGCTCTTCTTTTAGGTTCCCTGGTAAAAAGGACAGTGTGGACAGGATAGAGTGATTGGGAGGCTGGGAGAAGTGACCACCAGACTGGGGAGTGATGTATGTTGCCATCACCTGGAGACTCAGATCAGCAGTAAACTAGAACCTGCCCTGACGATATGAAGAAAAATATTTCATTTCAGTTGGCTGGGTCATGTCCTTGTCTCTTAGAAGAAGATAGCCAAGGGGCATCAGCAGTAACTGTGCAACCAAATAAGGAAATGAGCTGACATTTTGGTGGAGGGGACAGAGTACAGACAGGGTAGAAAGCTCTCATTTGAGCTCTTAAAATCAGAGTATTGAATGGCAAGGCCAAGGGAAGGTTCTGGATTTCTTGTGAGATATTCAAAGTAGGTTATGTTTTCATCCTGTTAGAGTACATTAGATTCATGTCTGTCAGAATACCAAGCAGAAACAGATTTTAGATGTGCAGGCAAGGAGCTGGTGCCTTAGAAAGCTTGGGTGGTGGCATGGTAGGGAAGGCCCTTGAGTATAAAAGATCCCAGAGAAGAGAGCCTAAGGGTTGGAGTAGGAAATATGGCCTTGGGTCAAATATGATTATTTTTTAAATTTGTAGTCTAGGTGTTTAATTAGAGAGCTAGATGGGTAAGTTTGCTAGGTGGTAACACCAAGATGGGGGACCAGATGAAAATGGATAAATGCTTAGAATGAAGTTCAGTGAAGAAAATGTAGAATTATATCATCATTCTTCACATTGGCACAAACCTAAGAAATGGCTGTGAGTGATCAAATGAAATAGAAGAAAATCTGGGACTGAGGATGAGGGCCAGCATCC
Source organism: Tragulus kanchil (assembly GCA_022376925.1). Classification (NCBI taxonomy): domain Eukaryota; kingdom Metazoa; phylum Chordata; class Mammalia; order Artiodactyla; family Tragulidae; genus Tragulus; species Tragulus kanchil. The sequence continues at coordinate 66,243,022 of JAIOJX010000032.1, read as the reverse complement.
ATCAGTAGCATAGGTTGTGGTTGAAGCAGGCCTGTTCAGGATTACAGATGAAAGTTTAGAATAGGGCTTGTGACGTGATACCTTCCCTGTAACCATGATTAGTCAAACTATTTCTAGAATACTCTCTAGAATATTTCAGGATAATGGGTATATTTGGAAACTGACCTACAGATAGAAGAATTTTGGACTTGAACTCATAGAAAATGAGTTAGATTTCATAATGATCTTTTAAGAATATAAAAATCCTGATCTGAGGAAGGATTCTACCATGTTGAGGATGGAGTAGAGTCATTTGGGTAGACATGACTTGTCATTAGATGTCAGAATGAGTAACTGAGGGAAGGTTCTAGATGTCTGATGAGATTTTCAAAGTAGGCTCTGTTTTCATCTTGTTAGGATAGATCAGGTCCATTCCTGTGGCTCAGTGCAATAGCTGAGTGTGACACCAGTGACCATTCAGAGTCCCTGTTCCAACCCAGATATTTCCAAACCCCTGCCTGCAGACGTCCACCTGCTTCACATCCCCTGAGGGGCTTTGTGACCCCAGAAACCGCACTAGCTCCCAAACCCATCTGTGGCCTCTTTTCTAGGTCATGAACTCTGAGGCTGAGAAAATGCACTGAGCTAACTGGATTGTGCTTCTTTGTTCTCTCACTTGCAGTATGAATTTAAAGCCAAGAACATCAAGAAGAAGAAGGTGAGCATTATGGTTTCAGTGGATGGAGTGAAAGTGATTCTGAAGAAGAAGAAAAAGGTAAGTGACTCTGAATCACAAACTCTGGTGAAGAGGGACACAGGGAGGTGGGCATGGGGTGGCTTTTCTTCCTAGGCTACTCTCTGGGCAGAACCCTTCCCTCAGCTGGTGAGGTGGTCTGCTTCGTCCAGCAACAGTGTTGAGAGGCTTGCAGCTGGAGCAGAGAATGAGGCAGGGGCCAAAGGCCTGGTCAGCTGTTGCCTTAGTTACTCCTGGTGTCCCAAAGGTCATCCCCTGTCATCCTTGCATTCCACCTCCTCCTCCATTTGACATCTTTACCTCTCTCTGAGTCTTGATCTTGGGAAATGCTTTAAATTGACGTTCAGTGGGGTTCAGTTGGGGAGGGGATAAGAGGAGGCTTCCTCAGCAGTTGCCCCATTCTGTGGCAGGAATAACCCAGTTCCAGCTGAGGTGGCATCCAGCCCTGTTATGTGTCCTTGTGTCCTTTTGTTACAGTTACTGCTGCCTTGGCCCATCCATTGAAATAGTCCCTCAAGACCCAGCCATTGTTGCCATTTAGTGTGCAAAAAGCCTGGGGTGTGGCCTCGGTGAGAGGAAGGTATTGGTCTGTCTGATTGGCATTCCTTTGAGTTGGGGTGAGGCATGCAAGTGAGCACATGTGGTTTAAACAGTTGGCTGTTTTGTGTCAATTTTGTGTGCTGTGGAAGAGTGGTGTCCTAGAATGAGTAACTGAGGGAAGGTTCTAGATGTCTGATGAGATTTTCAAAGTAGGCTCTGTTTTCATCTTGTTAGGATAGATCAGGTCCATTCCTGTGGCTCAGTGCAATAGCTGAGTGTGACACCAGTGACCATTCAGAGTCCCTGTTCCAACCCAGATATTTCCAAACCCCTGCCTGCAGACGTCCACCTGCTTCACATCCCCTGAGGGGCTTTGTGACCCCAGAAACCGCACTAGCTCCCAAACCCATCTGTGGCCTCTTTTCTAGGTCATGAACTCTGAGGCTGAGAAAATGCACTGAGCTAACTGGATTGTGCTTCTTTGTTCTCTCACTTGCAGTATGAATTTAAAGCCAAGAACATCAAGAAGAAGAAGGTGAGCATTATGGTTTCAGTGGATGGAGTGAAAGTGATTCTGAAGAAGAAGAAAAAGGTAAGTGACTCTGAATCACAAACTCTGGTGAAGAGGGACACAGGGAGGTGGGCATGGGGTGGCTTTTCTTCCTAGGCTACTCTCTGGGCAGAACCCTTCCCTCAGCTGGTGAGGTGGTCTGCTTCGTCCAGCAACAGTGTTGAGAGGCTTGCAGCTGGAGCAGAGAATGAGGCAGGGGCCAAAGGCCTGGTCAGCTGTTGCCTTAGTTACTCCTGGTGTCCCAAAGGTCATCCCCTGTCATCCTTGCATTCCACCTCCTCCTCCATTTGACATCTTTACCTCTCTCTGAGTCTTGATCTTGGGAAATGCTTTAAATTGACGTTCAGTGGGGTTCAGTTGGGGAGGGGATAAGAGGAGGCTTCCTCAGCAGTTGCCCCATTCTGTGGCAGGAATAACCCAGTTCCAGCTGAGGTGGCATCCAGCCCTGTTATGTGTCCTTGTGTCCTTTTGTTACAGTTACTGCTGCCTTGGCCCATCCATTGAAATAGTCCCTCAAGACCCAGCCATTGTTGCCATTTAGTGTGCAAAAAGCCTGGGGTGTGGCCTCGGTGAGAGGAAGGTATTGGTCTGTCTGATTGGCATTCCTTTGAGTTGGGGTGAGGCATGCAAGTGAGCACATGTGGTTTAAACAGTTGGCTGTTTTGTGTCAATTTTGTGTGCTGTGGAAGAGTGGTGTCCTGAGAAAGGCTAGGTTTGCATAATAGGCAGAGGGGAGAAATGGAAAAGGGCTTGGTTGATGTAGGATGTGTGAGGAGAGTCTCTTTCTCCTGTCTCTTGACTTTGCTGATGTCTTTGTTTTATACTCATGGATATAGAGGCATCACAGATGAATATATAGACACTCTGAACTGTCTTTGATTCCAAGCCACGCATGTTCCTAATTCAAATGGGACTCAAGGTACACCTAGAGTCTGGGGGCTATGCAAGGTAAACACAGATATTAATACATGGTAGTAGGTACATAACACACAGAAGTATTAAAAGACAAATATATGGAAGTAGGAAAATTGTGGGGTTGAGAAGGATGTTGAAGTGTAGTTGTCTTGCCAATCTGAGGATTCAAATCTCCTCTATCTTCCTCACAAAAGACATTCCCCAGTGTGTGACTGGACACCTCCAGGGGCGAGGACACTACTTCTTAAGACAGCCCATTTTTTCTCTGGACAGCTGGACATTTGCAAAGATCTCCCACATAGAAAACCCAAAGGAATTAAGGATGATGAACAATGTGAATTGAAAAGCAAGAGAGATCCTCAGGGGGAAAATGGGCCAATGCACCCAAGTTGTGGTTCATGGAGCCAGGCTGCATTGCAGGTTGGCTTTCATCCCGTGTGTCAGATAGCTTTACTCTGCCCTTCACATGAGGAGCAACTCATGGCTTGAGTACCAGCTGAGGTGGTCATCCAGCCCTTGGGGAGGGATAAGAGGAGGCTTCCTCAGCAGTTGCCCCATTCTGTGGCAGGAATAACCCAGTTCCAGCTGAGGTGGCATCCAGCCCTGTTATGTGTCCTTGTGTCCTTTTGTTACAGTTACTGCTGCCTTGGCCCATCCATTGAAATAGTCCCTCAAGACCCAGCCATTGTTGCCATTTAGTGTGCAAAAAGCCTGGGGTGTGGCCTCGGTGAGAGGAAGGTATTGGTCTGTCTGATTGGCATTCCTTTGAGTTGGGGTGAGGCATGCAAGTGAGCACATGTGGTTTAAACAGTTGGCTGTTTTGTGTCAATTTTGTGTGCTGTGGAAGAGTGGTGTCCTGAGAAAGGCTAGGTTTGCATAATAGGCAGAGGGGAGAAATGGAAAAGGGCTTGGTTGATGTAGGATGTGTGAGGAGAGTCTCTTTCTCCTGTCTCTTGACTTTGCTGATGTCTTTGTTTTATACTCATGGATATAGAGGCATCACAGATGAATATATAGACACTCTGAACTGTCTTTGATTCCAAGCCACGCATGTTCCTAATTCAAATGGGACTCAAGGTACACCTAGAGTCTGGGGGCTATGCAAGGTAAACACAGATATTAATACATGGTAGTAGGTACATAACACACAGAAGTATTAAAAGACAAATATATGGAAGTAGGAAAATTGTGGGGTTGAGAAGGATGTTGAAGTGTAGTTGTCTTGCCAATCTGAGGATTCAAATCTCCTCTATCTTCCTCACAAAAGACATTCCCCAGTGTGTGACTGGACACCTCCAGGGACGAGGACACTACTTCTTAAGACAGCCCATTTTTTCTCTGGACAGCTGGACATTTGCAAAGATCTCCCACATAGAAAACCCAAAGGAATTAAGGATGATGAACAATGTGAATTGAAAAGCAAGAGAGATCCTCAGGGGGAAAATGGGCCAATGCACCCAAGTTGTGGTTCATGGAGCCAGGCTGCATTGCAGGTTGGCTTTCATCCCGTGTGTCAGATAGCTTTACTCTGCCCTTCACATGAGGAGCAACTCATGGCTTAGTACCCTCAGGTACCAACTGATAAAATGATGGTTGTGATTTGTGGATGCTCTCCAGGTTGCAAGATGCTTTACAGCCAGTATTATCCATCTCACCAGTCCTTCTAGGAGGGTCAACGTGGACATTTCCCTTGGTCAGCATTCATGGCACCCAGTCCCTCAGGAAACTAGCCTCTCACAGTCTCCTCCCTGAACTGCTCCCTGCCAGGGCCCGAGCTGTCAGCCTTTCAGAGTCTGAAACTCAGACTTACTGGTTTTGAAATTAGAGACCTTAGGATACTAACTCACAGTGACAAAGCTCAAAGGAGGCTGATGTATAAACTAGAACACCAGGTCCTTTATTCACTTTGAAACATTAAACAGTGTTCCGGTCCAGGTCCTCACGTTAGCGTAACAGACACATTCTTCTGTCAGAGGCAAATCATGTGAGAAGACAGATTACTAGAGGATTGCTCTGTAAGCATGGAAATGGAGCAAGTTGGCTGATGTGTGACCAGAATGTTTCCTGGCCTCTGGCTCCACAGAGAACTGGATGTTCAGAGTGGCCTTGCTGGGTACCTACTGCTCTGAGTCTGTTCAACAGACCCTCCAGGCTATGCCTTCATGACTGTGACTTCTGTGCTTTTGTGGCTGACAGTCGGCATCTCCCCACCTCCCTGGTGAACATACATTTCTGACTCATATACACTCTTTACTTGCAGTTAGGTTTCATTTCCAGGCCTGCTGTCCTGGGGCCCATTCTGTGCCTTTCAGGTATCTTGGTGTACATCTGAACTGATCCATGTGGGTGACTTCCTGGTTCTGCCCATAGAGGACAATCTTATTTCTCATCTCACCTTGTCCCTCATGTGTCATGTACCAAACATGGTGTCATCCTCATCCTGCATGTGAAAAAGCAGAGGCGAGAGAAGCTAAGTATTTTGCCCAAGATAACACACCATGCAGGGACAGCTGTGTGAGGAGGAGTTGCCTGGCAGCAAAGGCAGCGTCCTTCCACCGGGATTTCATTTAGAAAGCTGAGCTGGAGAAGTGTCTTCCTCAGGGGAGTCCCTGGGACCTGGTGACTCACTTTGAAACTCTATCCCTGGTAACCTCGAGTGTGGGCTCACCCCGCAGCGGCCCAGAACAGAGGCCATCCAACAGGTCTTTCCCCAGTGTGATTCGTCTGATGCCTGGGAAAGGGGAGCCTCCCCTCTTGTTTTCTCCACCCCCGCCCAGTGGTATCCAAGGCGGTGGTTGTGACTCGGATAATGCCTTTAATCACAGGGTTTAATGCCTTTGCACATTAACAGCAATCTTGCCAGGACTTTAGAGTCTGAAACTCAGACTTACTGGTTTTGAAATTAGAGACCTTAGGATACTAACTCACAGTGACAAAGCTCAAAGGAGGCTGATGTATAAACTAGAACACCAGGTCCTTTATTCACTTTGAAACATTAAACAGTGTTCCGGTCCAGGTCCTCACGTTAGCGTAACAGACACATTCTTCGGTCAGAGGCAAATCATGTGAGAAGACAGATTACTAGAGGATTGCTCTGTAAGCATGGAAATGGAGCAAGTTGGCTGATGTGTGACCAGAATGTTTCCTGGCCTCTGGCTCCACAGAGAACTGGATGTTCAGAGTGGCCTTGCTGGGTACCTACTGCTCTGAGTCTGTTCAACAGACCCTCCAGGCTATGCCTTCATGACTGTGACTTCTGTGCTTTTGTGGCTGACAGTCGGCATCTCCCCACCTCCCTGGTGAACATACATTTCTGACTCATATACACTCTTTACTTGCAGTTAGGTTTCATTTCCAGGCCTGCTGTCCTGGGGCCCATTCTGTGCCTTTCAGGTATCTTGGTGTACATCTGAACTGATCCATGTGGGTGACTTCCTGGTTCTGCCCATAGAGGACAATCTTATTTCTCATCTCACCTTGTCCCTCATGTGTCATGTACCAAACATGGTGTCATCCTCATCCTGCATGTGAAAAAGCAGAGGCGAGAGAAGCTAAGTATTTTGCCCAAGATAACACACCATGCAGGGACAGCTGTGTGAGGAGGAGTTGCCTGGCAGCAAAGGCAGCGTCCTTCCACCGGGATTTCATTTAGAAAGCTGAGCTGGAGAAGTGTCTTCCTCAGGGGAGTCCCTGGGACCTGGTGACTCACTTTGAAACTCTATCCCTGGTAACCTCGAGTGTGGGCTCACCCCGCAGCGGCCCAGAACAGAGGCCATCCAACAGGTCTTTCCCCAGTGTGATTCGTCTGATGCCTGGGAAAGGGGAGCCTCCCCTCTTGTTTTCTCCACCCCCGCCCAGTGGTATCCAAGGCGGTGGTTGTGACTCGGATAATGCCTTTAATCACAGGGTTTATTTCTCACTGCTTCTGACAGATGAGTGCACATTAACAGCAATCAGCCTTTTTTGTCATCTATTCCCATATGACTGTCTTCTAGTATCTAAGTATGCAGATAGTGTGTGAGTGTGTGTGTGTGCATGTGTGTGTGTGCTTCTCTCTGTCTCTGTTTATAGAATAGAGGGGAGCTGAGTGTAGACATGCCACACTTGTCTCCAAGGAAGTGGAACAGCCAGCATTTTTCAGTGATGCCTGTCCTGATCAGGTTAAGGATTAGCGTTCTTGCCCAGTAGCTGTAAGTGTAGCGTTGAGGCTGACATTCAGCCATAGGCACCATATAGCATAGCCTCACATTCTCTGCTAATTAATCAGTGCCTGTGCTGCAATAATCAATGAAAATGTTGAATCATCTCCTTCTGCTAACATGTTCCTTTCTACTGGGTCAGTGTGGCATGCTGGAAGAAGTTCTCAGGTGAGAGGAGAAGACCTGGGTTCTAGTTTTGGAGCTTCAACTATATCATAAAGAGTTGGATTAGGTAATCACTTTAACCTTGTCAGCTTGGTTACTCTGCACCAACTCTGGAACCATGCTTCTTGGTGCTTGCATCTGTGTGTACAGGACATCTGTGCTTATTCAGGCTTTTGAGAACCTTGTGTGCTACAAAGAAAACAGACTCCAGAGACCAGATAGTTTTGTGTAGAAAGCTTCTGCCTCCTGAACCTCCAGCGCAGGATTGGAACCTCAGAGGTCAAACATTTCCCCAAGCAGCGACCAAGCTGCTGCTCTCTGCCTAGCCTGTCCATGACTTGAATGCTCACATGCCTGCTGGGGAGAAGTGTGTTTACAGGGACTCCCAGCTCTCCAGGGAGTCCCTGGGACCTGGTGACTCACTTTGAAACTCTATCCCTGGTAACCTCGAGTGTGGGCTCACCCCGCAGCGGCCCAGAACAGAGGCCATCCAACAGGTCTTTCCCCAGTGTGATTCGTCTGATGCCTGGGAAAGGGGAGCCTCCCCTCTTGTTTTCTCCACCCCCGCCCAGTGGTATCCAAGGCGGTGGTTGTGACTCGGATAATGCCTTTAATCACAGGGTTTATTTCTCACTGCTTCTGACAGATGAGTGCACATTAACAGCAATCAGCCTTTTTTGTCATCTATTCCCATATGACTGTCTTCTAGTATCTAAGTATGCAGATAGTGTGTGAGTGTGTGTGTGTGCATGTGTGTGTGTGCTTCTCTCTGTCTCTGTTTATAGAATAGAGGGGAGCTGAGTGTAGACATGCCACACTTGTCTCCAAGGAAGTGGAACAGCCAGCATTTTTCAGTGATGCCTGTCCTGATCAGGTTAAGGATTAGCGTTCTTGCCCAGTAGCTGTAAGTGTAGCGTTGAGGCTGACATTCAGCCATAGGCACCATATAGCATAGCCTCACATTCTCTGCTAATTAATCAGTGCCTGTGCTGCAATAATCAATGAAAATGTTGAATCATCTCCTTCTGCTAACATGTTCCTTTCTACTGGGTCAGTGTGGCATGCTGGAAGAAGTTCTCAGGTGAGAGGAGAAGACCTGGGTTCTAGTTTTCGGAGCTTCAACTATAGCATAAAGAGTTGGATTAGGTAATCACTTTAACCTTGTCAGCTTGGTTACTCTGCACCAACTCTGGAACCATGCTTCTTGGTGCTTGCATCTGTGTGTACAGGACATCTGTGCTTATTCAGGCTTTTGAGAACCTTGTGTGCTACAAAGAAAACAGACTCCAGAGACCAGATAGTTTTGTGTAGAAAGCTTCTGCCTCCTGAACCTCCAGCGCAGGATTGGAACCTCAGAGGTCAAACATTTCCCCAAGCAGCGACCAAGCTGCTGCTCTCTGCCTAGCCTGTCCATGACTTGAATGCTCACATGCCTGCTGGGGGAGAAGTGTGTTTACAGGGACTCCCAGCTCTCCAGACAGTGTGTAAGGGCAGGGGCCGTTTCTGTCAGCTTAGCACTTGTTTGGACCCCTGGTGCATGTAGTGTGTTTCCAGTGATTGTAGCTGTTGGCTAGTTGGGTGAGTGGATGTGATTTGTGTATGATGGTGTCATAAACTCAGTAAGAATTAAGTACTTAGCAGTTGGATCAAATGAAGTCTCATTTGCTGTTTTTGGATATCACATTCTTCTCCCTCTTTCTCATTCTATCAGTCTTTCCATTAAAAAAAAATGGATAAGAGCCTTCCCAAGCATGGAAAGGCCTCATTGGAAATTGCTAGCTTCATTATATTATGACCAGGCCTTTTTCAATGACTCTGATCTTCCGGTGCTTTATTCTAATACAGACAGTAGCCAGATATATTGTGATCATCTCTTATGGATATGTAAAAAGAAAAAAAGAACAAAAACATCTTTTTGGTTATATTAATGTGTCTAAAATGCTGTCATCTTGAACTGATGCCAACAGATAATGAATCTCAAATTCTTTTATGAATCTTAGGTTGTATTTGTGGTATGAAGTCAGCTACTAAGATAATTGATTTTGCCTTGTTGTTTCTCAATCAGTACTTTATCTTCAACTCCCCAAAAGGCCTAAAGTCATGATCTTCTGTGTATATGATAATGATTGCTTATTATAGTACTGGAATCACACTACAGCACCATTGGCTAGGGAGTGGACTTCCAAATAAGGAAGATTAGTCTTGAACTTCATCCAAAAGATTTGTCTACAAAAGGGCCTAAAGGGCCTGTGTTTCCTGTGGTTTCTCATATACACCAATAACATTAGTAGAATCCCCTAAAGCATGGTTTTAGAAAGGCTTTGCTGTTTTCATTAGCAGGTATTTATTGTGTCTACTGAGTCTAAGGAACTGGGTAGGATACATAAGGGTATTAGTTATGGACCCTTTCCAGCAAAATTAGCTATATGCACAGAAAGGTCTATCGTAGCTTCTACAACATTGCATTATATAGTTATTTGCCTCTTTCCTCCATAGCCTCTGAGCCATTAAGGGCAGCAACCGTGTCTTCTCTCCAGTTCTGTTTTATCTGCTTAGGAAGACAGAAGACCAGTGGGAGCCATCTGAATATAATTATACCTAGGATGGCAATGAGAACAGCTAACAATAACAGCTAACACTGAAGTTTAACCTCTGCCCTCTGTCAGACCTTGTTTGATGCAGTGTATACTTATTAGGTCCACACAACCATCCTGTAAGGTAGATACCACCTTTAGGCTTCATTTGCAAAAGAAGATTGAATGACTTGCCCAAGTCCTCAAGTCCCATCAGTGGTAAAGTTGGGGTTTGAATCAGGTCTGTCTTGTTCAGATTCCAAGTAGGTTCTTCCCCCCACCATGTTGCCATGTGTGAACTAATCTCCTCAGATTCCTTTAGAGAAAAACTGCCCTACAGGAGATGCCTAACTAGTTAACCCAGTGTCTTTAACTTCTAGCTTGTACCCTGTCACTGGGATATCACATTGCAAGGGAACTAGTTTCCCACCCCAAGAGTATTGTTAATTCCTATGAAAACACACAAATTAGATCTATTAGGGTAAAAAAAGAAAGGAGGTACTTAGGATTATAAATCAGAATTTGCGAGAAAGAACTTCTGTAGTACTCTAGTCTGATCCTATAACAGAGGACAGGAGAGTCCTGGTAATGGGCCCGAGGTCACCCAGCAGGCACTCATAGAGCCAGGACTAAACCGAGTCCAGTCTTCTTTCTACCATGTTTTCTGCTAGTCTTAACACAGGCGTGCTGGGAATTCTGTGCATCATGTGAGAGCTTATTAGTGCTTCAGTTGTGAAACGTGTTTTCTGTATATCTATGGGTTATACCTTACATTGGGTGGTAGCTATATTTTCAGACTAATCTGGAGGTGTGAAGAACTTGCCAATCTGAGTTACTGTTACCATTGCAAGGTGTTTTTTTTTAATTTTGTTATTATTGTTTAAGAGGTCACCATTTCTTTTAGGAACATAAATGACAAGGCTGATGGGCTTTGTGATGTGCTTACTGATCATTTCCAATAGGGAAAGGGAATAAATGGAAGTACTCATTTTCCTCTACTCCTAGACTCCTAGGGAAGGCCATATCCAGTTCTGGATTCCATGTCCCTGACTCTGTTTTCTGTTCTTGGCACTGTTCCAGGCAGACCTACCTCTGAACTGGCTCCCATGTAATACTCCCAGCCAGGAGAGTTTGGAATAACAAAATGGCTGTAACTTTCCATGAAGGAATGGATATTTGTGCTGGATATATTAGAGAAAGAAAAGGGAAGAATCTATAGTTAAAGATATGCTTACTTCATCCAGTGGTCTTATAAATTAAAAAAGCAAGCACTCATTACCCTCTCCCTCTGTTAAAAGAGAAAAGCTGGCAGTGGAGAGTGAAAACCTTTGATTGCATTGCTTAGAGTAGCAAAGAGAACAAGGAGTCTCAAAGTAGACGAGTTGGGTTTGCATTACCACTGAACTAGACGGCCTTGCAGGGGAGTAAATTATCTTCCTGAGCCTCATTGTTTGTCTTGAAAGTTGAGATCGATTTTGATAATTTAAAGGAAGCAGTATATAAGGTCTTAAGTGAAAGAAAATACTTCTGTATTAACTGAGAAATTTCCAGTAAGAATAAAAAATGAAGCAGCTAAATATGACTTTCCTATATCCTTCCTTTTTTTCCTTTCTCACTTCATGTTATTCTAGGTCCTTCAACAATTAAATTCCAAGGTGGGATTAAATGCCCGTGGGAGAAAGTGGGGAGGCAAGGCTGGCATGACGGTCAGGTTTCAGTGTCGTTCTGACTCCAAGGGAAGGAGAGCGGAAGGAGGACACAGGTTGGGTAAAAGTCTCTTGGGCTGCAGTATGGTCTGGGGAAGGCTTGGCCGGGCCACCAGGGAGTTCTGAAGTCATCTGTCAGGGGGCCCTGCGTCTGTGAGTGTGGGCCTGCTCACGATCCCCGCACATTGCCCGCTCATTGTCTGGGAGCAGGGCTTCTGCGTGTGTGTAATGATGAATTTCCGATGCTGCAGCTGGGCCCTGGGTTAGTTAAACGTCCTGTCATTGGAGGTCTGTGGGGGCACATTCTTGTGACAGAATCTTTCTTTCTCTAGAAAATTTTTATTAGCTAGTATATGAAGCAAAACCTTCCTTCAAGTTAAGCTACTATCTGTCTCAGGACTTTTTAATTATTGGAGTATGGAATACATTTTTTAAAAAGAAGGAAACATGGTAGGGAAGGGGAGACTGCTGGGGTGTGGAAAGGCACAGAGAGGGACAGGTTAATAAACTAATTCAGAGTTCTCTTACAAGGCCCAGCAGTGCCACGAAGGGCCTTTATAGGTACAGATGGGACAGAGAGTAAGAGAAAAGAATAATACCCCAATTCTGAGTGTGTGTGTGTGTGTGTGTGTGTGTGTGTGGCAAAATGCCAGGCAGCTGCCCGTGGGCATGAGTCTGCTCCACTAGGTATGTTCTGCAGACTCACATTTTTGCCCTCTTTCTCTCTATGTATGGAGCTAGTGAGGAGGTAGAGCTTGTTCCGCTGGGCCTTGCTCATCGGCCTCAGTGGTGCTACTGCTTGTGCTCGCAGTGGTAACAGTGAGGCCCTGCCGAGCCTGGACTTGAGGTTGAAGGAGCCTGAAGACCAGCTTTGCTCAGTTCTGCTGGTCATCCCAGGGCCGTGAAGGGTGCCCTTTCCTTCAAAAGTATTTAGAGGGCTTTAGCAAGGTGTCCCCCTGCCTTTCCTCTTCTCTTCCCTCCTCCGCCTCCTTTTCCACTCCCATTGAACTAGAAGTATCTTCATTTCATGGCAAATCTTGGAGATCACAGCTCATTGAGGACAGTGGATAACAAAACTGAAAATTTCCTCGCAAAGCTACCAAAACTCCAAGCCTTTATTTCCAAACATTTGAAAAAAAAAAAAGTGATTACAGGTGTAACTTGGAACTCTGTGAATTTTCTGAGGACAAACCAGGTTTGGCTATAGATAGTTCAGCAGTATGTCTCTGTTCCATGGTCAAAGCCAACTTTGATTTATAATCCCAGAAAGGTAGATCATTAGCTTTGCTTTTTCTCCTTAAAAACACTTTTTTTTCCTGAAAAACTTTTCCTTAGAAGACTATTTCCATATAGAAAAGTAAGGGAAGAGGGTGATCTCTTTGTATGTGTGTGTTTTTTTTCCCTCTACAATGTTTGAAAAATGGAGGTGTTTAAAAGAATTTCAGACCACAGAGAAGAATCAAGTGGTTTTTAAGACATGTGGAGGAGCCTCCCCCTGAGTTAAGCTATTTGGATGATAACACATTGAGTCTGAAGTTTACCAGAGTACCCTTACTGGTCAAAAAATCAGGGGGACTTGGGTCTAGTCTTGAGAAGCTATTAACTAAGGGGACACCTTGCTCAACAAACTGCACTGTTCTGGGTCTGTGGGTCTTACATGAAAGATGGTGGGATAGGAAGGCTACTGGGTGTTGGGGAGGAGTGGAGAGCCTTTAGGTCTCAAGGTGTTGGAACATCACCCAGGCATTGAGGGGACTGGGTTAAAATGCCCCAGCCATATTTGCCTCAGGTTCTTCGAATAACTGAAACATTGTAGAGTCCTGTGTACCCTCCAAACCCTTTGAGTTAATTTGATAATTTCCTTATTCCTTCATAGACTGAATGGACTCATGCAAGGCTTACTACAAGACCTTTAAAGGGATTTTATACATAAATATATATTGGAATATAATGGGATTATATAGATTTTACTTAAATGGATTTTAATGGGATTTTCAGAAAAGGAAATTTAGTAAGTGAAAAGTTGGTGGGGTTTTTTTTGGCCAAGATTTTCTATACAGATGCTCGTATCACTTTAAAAAAGTCAAATGTTTTCTGCCTGCTGTGGACTCTTCTAATATTTCTCAATAAAATAACACAGGGTTCCCTGGGCATCTAGAATCCTGGGAGTCCTTCTCTAAAAAGGTCTTCCAGAAAAAGCAAAATCTTTATTCTGTATTATCTGCCTCATTATTCTTTCCTTTTGATGAATGTGTTAGTTGCATTCCTTACACTTTCAAGGGAGAATCTTGCTCAGATCACCTTTAACAGGAAACGTGGGCTGGCACACAGTGCTTCCTTTTCCTCAGGGGTACGGTCCTGAGAGGAAAGATATGCAGCTGGTCACAGAACCTGCCTACCACTACTGGGAACTCAGCCTCGGCTCTGTCTAGGACTTGATAGTCCCCAGAGAGGATTTGATTGGGTGGAACTACATCTTCTCGGGCTTCCCAGGTGGCACTATGGTAAGAGAACTCATCTGTTAATGCACGAGGCACAAGAGATGTGGGTTCAGTCTCTGAGTCAGGAAGATCCCCTGGAGAAGGGAATGCCAGCCCACTCCAGTATTCTTGCCTAGAGAATCCCATGGACAGAGAAGACTGATGGGCTTACAGTCCGTAGAGTTGAGGAGTCACACACAACTGAAGTGACTGAGTACACACACATGAGTCTCCTCGTCATGGAGCTCAAGGACTTGGGTCTAGTCTTGAGAAGCTATTAACTAAGGGGACACCTTGCTCAACAAACTGCACTGTTCTGGGTCTGTGGGTCTTACATGAAAGATGGTGGGATAGGAAGGCTACTGGGTGTTGGGGAGGAGTGGAGAGCCTTTAGGTCTCAAGGTGTTGGAACATCACCCAGGCATTGAGGGGACTGGGTTAAAATGCCCCAGCCATATTTGCCTCAGGTTCTTCGAATAACTGAAACATTGTAGAGTCCTGTGTACCCTCCAAACCCTTTGAGTTAATTTGATAATTTCCTTATTCCTTCATAGACTGAATGGACTCATGCAAGGCTTACTACAAGACCTTTAAAGGGATTTTATACATAAATATATATTGGAATATAATGGGATTATATAGATTTTACTTAAATGGATTTTAATGGGATTTTCAGAAAAGGAAATTTAGTAAGTGAAAAGTTGGTGGGGTTTTTTGGCCAAGATTTTCTATACAGATGCTCGTATCACTTTAAAAAAGTCAAATGTTTTCTGCCTGCTGTGGACTCTTCTAATATTTCTCAATAAAATAACACAGGGTTCCCTGGGCATCTAGAATCCTGGGAGTCCTTCTCTAAAAAGGTCTTCCAGAAAAAGCAAAATCTTTATTCTGTATTATCTGCCTCATTATTCTTTCCTTTTGATGAATGTGTTAGTTGCATTCCTTACACTTTCAAGGGAGAATCTTGCTCAGATCACCTTTAACAGGAAACGTGGGCTGGCACACAGTGCTTCCTTTTCCTCAGGGGTACGGTCCTGAGAGGAAAGATATGCAGCTGGTCACAGAACCTGCCTACCACTACTGGGAACTCAGCCTCGGCTCTGTCTAGGACTTGATAGTCCCCAGAGAGGATTTGATTGGGTGGAACTACATCTTCTCGGGCTTCCCAGGTGGCACTATGGTAAGAGAACTCATCTGTTAATGCACGAGGCACAAGAGATGTGGGTTCAGTCTCTGAGTCAGGAAGATCCCCTGGAGAAGGGAATGCCAGCCCACTCCAGTATTCTTGCCTAGAGAATCCCATGGACAGAGAAGACTGATGGGCTTACAGTCCGTAGAGTTGAGGAGTCACACACAACTGAAGTGACTGAGTACACACACATGAGTCTCCTCGTCATGGAGCTCAAGGACTAGACAGGTCTGGGCCAGCCCCTCCGTGACATTTGACCTTCCTCATGTGCAGGCAGGTGCTGATCCAGAGTCCTAGCGGTCATCGCTGGTTTGCAAGGACTGTTCATCCGATGCATGGAGCATAATAAGCCAAGTCGGCCATGCTCAGAAAGAACCCTCTTAGGGGTTGCTTTCCTCTGAGACAGACAGTGACTGTGGAAGCTTCTCAGAGTTTTATGGCCTTTTTGGTGCATTGAGTTATTAACTCTTCTATTAACTTTGACATTTACAGCAGAGCAGCAAGGACTTTTTTCTTTTTTGGCCACTTCTATTGGTCTTTCGTTTATTTGTTTTTCATGCCTCTTTGTTCTTTGGCCGGTGTGGGCCTCCCATCGCGGTGGCGTCTGTTGTCGCAGAGCACCAGCTCTGGGCACGTGTGCTCCAGAGCTCTGGCTCGGTGATTGGACACATTGGTCCAGCCGCATCACAGCACGTGGGATCTTCCCAGGCCAGGGATCGAACTGGCGCCCCTTGCACTGCAAGGCGGTGTCCTTACCCACTGGACCACCAGGGAAGCCCACAGCAAGGACTTTTATGAGCAGACTGTTCTTCTAGTATGAACATGAGAACATTGAGACTCGATTCCCTCAGGAACAGAGCAGCCTCTGCTGTGAGCCCAGGTGTTTGGTTCATAGTGGTTGTTTATTGAGAAACAACAGGGGTGAGTCCTGGCCAATGGCAGACATTGACTGGCTGTCCTTAGAGTATCAGGAGACCCTCCTGTGCCAAGCCCAAGACTCCAGAGAAGATGCCAAGATCCTCTGTTAGGGATTTCAGTTTATACCTTTTCTTTGGTGTAGAAGAAAGGCTCTCAACCCTAGGGTCACATCACGGTCATCTGAAATGTTTGTTAGTTACAGATTACTGGTTTCACATAAAACTTAAAGGCATTGTCTGAATGACTAAGAGTTGATACGCTGGCATCTGGAAAACATACAGACCAGACTTTGACTTTTCAGATGGGGGCATTTTCTCTATTTTTCCTACTAAAGTACAACTAAAACCCCTGGACATTATCTGTAATACAGACATTCTGAAAGGTGAAGAAGAGGCAGCCTGGCTGGGGACACAAGGAATTAAGCAGTTGTGAGTTCCCTGAGGTTAGTTTTTATGTCATATATCATAGACTCAGATCCAAAGAAGCCCACCACCCAGATATGGCACTGAAAACAGACACAGAACCCCAGCAAAACCTGCTGTCTCTCAGGCCAAAGGAGAAGGGAAGTGGGGAGGTGGGAGGCATAGCAAGGCAGAAAACTTCCAGCTAGACCACACAGAAAAGCTGACCCCTACCTCAGGCCAGCAAAGGTTGCTAGTGGGAAACCTAGTCTTCCCCCTTTCCAGGAGTAACAAGAGGCATTGGACTCTCCAGCTGAGAAGAGTTTAGGGACTTTCAGTCCTGCTAGCTGGTAATGCACCACCTTCCCACATTTTCTTCCCTGGGGAGCTAAGTGTTCCTTCCCAGGTGTCCTGAACAGCACTGCCCCTGTGACAAAGGCCAGTGAAGGTGGAGCAGAATTCTCTGTCCCTGCACCTGCAGGTGGGACCTGAAGGCTTGCGGTAGCTGCTTCTCCCAACATGTTGGGGTGCCACTGACCTCCTCAAGAATCTGGGGTCTCCAGTGCTGCCCTAGAGTCCTCTCTGCCTCCCCTCATCCCCATTCCTGCCCTCATGCCCAGCTTACAGATACCTTTTCTGCTGTGAGCCCAGGTGTTTGGTTCATAGTGGTTGTTTATTGAGAAACAACAGGGGTGAGTCCTGGCCAATGGCAGACATTGACTGGCTGTCCTTAGAGTATCAGGAGACCCTCCTGTGCCAAGCCCAAGACTCCAGAGAAGATGCCAAGATCCTCTGTTAGGGATTTCAGTTTATACCTTTTCTTTGGTGTAGAAGAAAGGCTCTCAACCCTAGGGTCACATCACGGTCATCTGAAATGTTTGTTAGTTACAGATTACTGGTTTCACATAAAACTTAAAGGCATTGTCTGAATGACTAAGAGTTGATACGCTGGCATCTGGAAAACATACAGACCAGACTTTGACTTTTCAGATGGGGGCATTTTTCTCTATTTTTCCTACTAAAGTACAACTAAAACCCCTGGACATTATCTGTAATACAGACATTCTGAAAGGTGAAGAAGAGGCAGCCTGGCTGGGGACACAAGGAATTAAGCAGTTGTGAGTTCCCTGAGGTTAGTTTTTATGTCATATATCATAGACTCAGATCCAAAGAAGCCCACCACCCAGATATGGCACTGAAAACAGACACAGAACCCCAGCAAAACCTGCTGTCTCTCAGGCCAAAGGAGAAGGGAAGTGGGGAGGTGGGAGGCATAGCAAGGCAGAAAACTTCCAGCTAGACCACACAGAAAAGCTGACCCCTACCTCAGGCCAGCAAAGGTTGCTAGTGGGAAACCTAGTCTTCCCCCTTTCCAGGAGTAACAAGAGGCATTGGACTCTCCAGCTGAGAAGAGTTTAGGGACTTTCAGTCCTGCTAGCTGGTAATGCACCACCTTCCCACATTTTCTTCCCTGGGGAGCTAAGTGTTCCTTCCCAGGTGTCCTGAACAGCACTGCCCCTGTGACAAAGGCCAGTGAAGGTGGAGCAGAATTCTCTGTCCCTGCACCTGCAGGTGGGACCTGAAGGCTTGCGGTAGCTGCTTCTCCCAACATGTTGGGGTGCCACTGACCTCCTCAAGAATCTGGGGTCTCCAGTGCTGCCCTAGAGTCCTCTCTGCCTCCCCTCATCCCCATTCCTGCCCTCATGCCCAGCTGCTTAGGGCTCCATCTCCTTTGTGTTCACAGCCAGATGAATATCCTCTTTTGGGGACTGTAAATGTACCAGTTGGCTTGCCCGGCTTGCATTCAGCCCTTTCCTCTACTGTTTAGGGAGGGAGGCTGGGGTCCACCTTTCACGTGCATTTGATGGTATCATTCAGTCTCGTCAGTGACGACTCCTCCCTTTTGTTCTCCTTGCTTCTCCTGCTCCACTCGAGGGACGTCTGATCTTTTTTCTTGGTGACTTCTCCACAAAAGTATGATTTTGATCATAGTCCCTTGAGACCCTTTGGCTCCTGCCTAACCTCTGCACCCTTGAGAAACACTCTCTTAAAGTGCTTGAAGGAGACTGATCAGACCTGATACCTGACATTTTCCACTTGTCTTTATGGAACAATCAACTCCAGGCCTCTTAGAGGGAACAAGGCTAGAAGCAGATGCATGTGTCTGCATAAGCGTTAGTAGTTCAATGTGTGCCCTGGTTTTGTAGCTGAGGACAAGCCTAACTTATTCATTTACAGCTTCTTTTATTGCAGAAAAAGGAGTGGACGTGGGATGAGAGCAAGATGCTGGTGATGCAGGACCCTATCTACAGGTAAGAGCCCAGTCCCCAGGGTCCACCTGCCATCTCTGGAGCCCTCTGGCAGGCTGGTAGGTCAAATTAAAATAGATTTCTACTTTCCCCTCCTGAGACCTGTTGTTTCTGTAGATGTAAGTACAAGAATAAAACCTGCCCTATCTTTGAGACAGAGGGGAAAATTCTTCTCATACTCACAGTTGCACTAAGGGGACCGTGAAGGATTTCTGCTGAGTGTTTAATCCAACTCTTTTGGTGGTAACTTGAGACCTTTTCATTTTGCATTAGTTATATTTCAACAGGAATTTCATGATTGCATATATGTTCATCAGTATGAGAGAACTTCATCATATGTTCATCAGTATGAGAGAGGGCTTTTCCATTACCCTGTGATTATAATTTGCTACAGTTATCTGTTCTGCTTTTCTCCTCCTTCAGAAACTGAGCATAGATAACAGGGTTATGATCATTTGGGGCAGTATAAAGTCACAACTATAATCCATAGACATTGCTTTCACAAAGAGACTGGTATTCCTGTGGAGATTAGACAGTTTTGTCCAAGTGTACTCTCTGAGCAGAGATGTACCTGACAGCAATACATTCACAAAGCCGGGGCCCTCCTGGGACCGACAGAGGCTGTTGATTCATCTGTGTTGTTGTTCTGTCCTGGATCTCTGCTGAACAAGCCGTACCCACCTCTGCCTCCTCCCTGTTTTTTCCACTGGGGTAAGGATATTAGCTACTTCTTTGGGATTTGGGGGCTCTAGATTTAAGTTCTGATTTTATCTACTCTTAGATTACTTGCCCTGGCTAACAAAGTGAATTAATGTTGACACTTACCTGAGAAGTCAGCATAATCATGGACTTGCCATCTAGGTTAAAGAATAGATGCCTGTGAAAAGGAATTTCATTCATCCAAGTAAATAGACACATTTAAAATACTGATCCTGGGTACTGAGCTAGGTAATTTTGTAGATGACTAAAATAAGTGCCTGTTCTCAAGAAGTTTTAGTCAAGTAGGGAAATGGAGTCCTGAACCAATCACTGTGGTTCAAGTAAGTGTATCTGACAAAACATAACTTATTCATTTACAGCTTCTTTTATTGCAGAAAAAGGAGTGGACGTGGGATGAGAGCAAGATGCTGGTGATGCAGGACCCTATCTACAGGTAAGAGCCCAGTCCCCAGGGTCCACCTGCCATCTCTGGAGCCCTCTGGCAGGCTGGTAGGTCAAATTAAAATAGATTTCTACTTTCCCCTCCTGAGACCTGTTGTTTCTGTAGATGTAAGTACAAGAATAAAACCTGCCCTATCTTTGAGACAGAGGGGAAAATTCTTCTCATACTCACAGTTGCACTAAGGGGACCGTGAAGGATTTCTGCTGAGTGTTTAATCCAACTCTTTTGGTGGTAACTTGAGACCTTTTCATTTTGCATTAGTTATATTTCAACAGGAATTTCATGATTGCATATATGTTCATCAGTATGAGAGAACTTCATCATATGTTCATCAGTATGAGAGAGGGCTTTTCCATTACCCTGTGATTATAATTTGCTACAGTTATCTGTTCTGCTTTTCTCCTCCTTCAGAAACTGAGCATAGATAACAGGGTTATGATCATTTGGGGCAGTATAAAGTCACAACTATAATCCATAGACATTGCTTTCACAAAGAGACTGGTATTCCTGTGGAGATTAGACAGTTTTGTCCAAGTGTACTCTCTGAGCAGAGATGTACCTGACAGCAATACATTCACAAAGCCGGGGCCCTCCTGGGACCGACAGAGGCTGTTGATTCATCTGTGTTGTTGTTCTGTCCTGGATCTCTGCTGAACAAGCCGTACCCACCTCTGCCTCCTCCCTGTTTTTTCCACTGGGGTAAGGATATTAGCTACTTCTTTGGGATTTGGGGCTCTAGATTTAAGTTCTGATTTTATCTACTCTTAGATTACTTGCCCTGGCTAACAAAGTGAATTAATGTTGACACTTACCTGAGAAGTCAGCATAATCATGGACTTGCCATCTAGGTTAAAGAATAGATGCCTGTGAAAAGGAATTTCATTCATCCAAGTAAATAGACACATTTAAAATACTGATCCTGGGTACTGAGCTAGGTAATTTTGTAGATGACTAAAATAAGTGCCTGTTCTCAAGAAGTTTTAGTCAAGTAGGGAAATGGAGTCCTGAACCAATCACTGTGGTTCAAGTAAGTGTATCTGACAAAACAGGTGTCTTGCTCTGTGTTTTTTGTGTGTTTTTTTTTTGTACTTGTGTTTGTTAAAATAATTGTTAAAAGGTGTTACTGATACTTAAAAAATGTATCAGTCTTTTACTGCTAGACTATGAGGCTCTTGCCAGTGAAGAACCATGTTCAGCTTACTTGTGTTTCTAGCACCAAGCCTGTGTCTGTTCTTCATGAGGCATTCAGAAATATGTGATGGGTAGATGAATAAATGTATTGAATTAATATCTGAAAATTATCTTAAGGGATATGGTGATTCATAGGAGAGAATAATCACTTTCTACATAAGTGATAAAGAAAGGCTTCAAGAAACAAGTTATGTCAGAACAGGACTTGAAGGATGTGAGCAGATAAACCTCTATCATTTGCACTTTGTGAAAGAATAGCTTCTTAGTTTATTCTGTTTTTTATTTTTTTACAGTGGCATCATATGCATACAAAAATGACCTCTGTGAGGGTGCTAGTCCTGAACTTTAATCTTGCCTTTTCCTAGTTTGAAAGAAGAAACTTTCCCCAAAGTTTTATATCCCAAATAAGCTGTCATTTTAATTTATTTTTTATAATAGCTTTATTGAGGTATAATTGACATACAAAAATTGAACATATTTAACATTAATCATTGAATAGTTTTGACATATGTACATGTCTAGAATCGTCACCTCAGTCAAGGTACTGAGCACAGGTCTCCCCGCAGAGTTGCCTTGTGCCATGTTGTACTTTTCCCCTCTCATTCCTCCCTGCCCCATCTCCCTCTCTCCTTCTGCACAAAGTCCCAGACTACTACTGATCTACCTTCTATATTTTCTTGCATTTTGTATTAATAGAATCATAAAGTATGTAGTACAATATACCCCACTTCTCTGTCTGGCTTCTTTCAAGTAAAGTAGCATACATTATTTTTTACCCCTACTTCTTCTTCGGTTAAAGAATAGATGCCTGTGAAAAGGAATTTCATTCATCCAAGTAAATAGACACATTTAAAATACTGATCCTGGGTACTGAGCTAGGTAATTTTGTAGATGACTAAAATAAGTGCCTGTTCTCAAGAAGTTTTAGTCAAGTAGGGAAATGGAGTCCTGAACCAATCACTGTGGTTCAAGTAAGTGTATCTGACAAAACAGGTGTCTTGCTCTGTGTTTTTTGTGTGTTTTTTTTTTGTACTTGTGTTTGTTAAAATAATTGTTAAAAGGTGTTACTGATACTTAAAAAATGTATCAGTCTTTTACTGCTAGACTATGAGGCTCTTGCCAGTGAAGAACCATGTTCAGCTTACTTGTGTTTCTAGCACCAAGCCTGTGTCTGTTCTTCATGAGGCATTCAGAAATATGTGATGGGTAGATGAATAAATGTATTGAATTAATATCTGAAAATTATCTTAAGGGATATGGTGATTCATAGGAGAGAATAATCACTTTCTACATAAGTGATAAAGAAAGGCTTCAAGAAACAAGTTATGTCAGAACAGGACTTGAAGGATGTGAGCAGATAAACCTCTATCATTTGCACTTTGTGAAAGAATAGCTTCTTAGTTTATTCTGTTTTTTATTTTTTTACAGTGGCATCATATGCATACAAAAATGACCTCTGTGAGGGTGCTAGTCCTGAACTTTAATCTTGCCTTTTCCTAGTTTGAAAGAAGAAACTTTCCCCAAAGTTTTATATCCCAAATAAGCTGTCATTTTAATTTATTTTTTATAATAGCTTTATTGAGGTATAATTGACATACAAAAATTGAACATATTTAACATTAATCATTGAATAGTTTTGACATATGTACATGTCTAGAATCGTCACCTCAGTCAAGGTACTGAGCACAGGTCTCCCCGCAGAGTTGCCTTGTGCCATGTTGTACTTTTCCCCTCTCATTCCTCCCTGCCCCATCTCCCTCTCTCCTTCTGCACAAAGTCCCAGACTACTACTGATCTACCTTCTATATTTTCTTGCATTTTGTATTAATAGAATCATAAAGTATGTAGTACAATATACCCCACTTCTCTGTCTGGCTTCTTTCATTTAGCATAATTATTTTAAGATGTATTCCTTGCCATTGCATGGATCAGTAGCTTATCCCTTTTTATTACTAAGTTTTTTCCCATTGTATGGACTTCTCAGATGGCACTCGTGGTAAATAATCCCCTTGCTAATGCAGAAGATGCAGGAGATGCGGGTTTGATCCCTGAGTTGGGAAGATCCCCTGAAGTAACCTGCTCCAGTATCTTTGCCTGAAAAATTCCATGGACAGAGAAACCCAACAGGCTATAGTCCATGAGGCCGCAGAGTCAGACAGAACGGAGCACCTTGAGCATTTCCAAGTGTATAGCACAATTTACTTAGCCATTCACATTTAAGGCATTTAGTGACTTTTCGTTTTTTACTATTACAGTTCAAACTTCTATTGCTATTCATATACAGTTTTTGTATAGATATATGTTTTTATTTTTCTTGGGTAAATACCCAGGAGTAAAGGCAAAGGCAGAAGGAGAAGGGGACAACAGGGGACAAGATGGTTGGATGGCATCACCAACCCAATGAACATGAGTTTGAGCAAGCTCCAGGAGATGGTGAGGGACAGGGAAGCCTGGCGTGCCGAAGTCCATGGGCTCACAAAAAGTCGGATATGGCTGAGTGACTGAACTGAATTGAAACTGATTATTTGTTGTGTGTATGTTGAACTTTTTCTTTGTGAAGTGGATTTTAAGTGATCATATACTTAGTTGTTGAATCCCCGAGAGATTTAAAAAATTTTTATTTTACTTTTTATTTTTACAGAGTTTTGTTGTTTACAGATATGTATAATCCCAGATTAGTCATATGTATGTCCCTGGCCCCCTCCCTCCTTCACTACCCTCCCAGTACCCCCAATCCCACCCTCCCAGGCCATCGCACAGTGCCCCTGCAGAGAGATTTTTAATTTATGTCACTTCATTTTTTATTTTTTGGTGCAGCCATTCTTTATTTTTATTTATTTATTGGCTGTACCATAGGGCATGCAGGATTTTAGTTCTCTGACCAGAGATCAAACCCATACCCTCTGCAGTGGAAGAGTGAAGTTTTAACCACTGCACTGTCAGGGAAATCCCTGTCGAACTTTTATGAAACTGCCAAACTTTTTTCCAAAGCTGTTGTACCACTAGTGGTGGTGAAGAGTCCCAGTTCCTTCATGCCAACATCTAGTATCATCAGTCTTTTTATTTTTAGCCCTGCATATATGTGTAACTAGTATCTCATTGTGGTTTTAATTTCCATTTCCCTAGTGAGTAATGACGTGGAGCATCTTTTCATCATATGTGCCGTTTGTATATCTTTTCTGAAGCTTCTGTTCTAATCTTTTATCCCATTTTTAAATTAGGTGTTTTGCTTTTTTTTTAATGAATTTTTAGGGTTCCTGATAAATTTCGGATATAGGATTTGCAAATATTTTATTCAGGTCTGGGTTGTCTTTATCTTATAGTGCCTTTATTGTGTCTTTAGCTTATAGTATCTTGAAGATGTTCACATTATCATTTTTAAAAATTTATGGATTGTGCTTTTGATATCATATCTAAAATATCTTTGCTGACTCAAGGTCACAAAGGTTCTCAGTGATAATAGCGGAATCAAAGCAAAAAAACCTGGTTGGATGGCATCACCAACCCAATGAACATGAGTTTGAGCAAGCTCCAGGAGATGGTGAGGGACAGGGAAGCCTGGCGTGCCGAAGTCCATGGGCTCACAAAAAGTCGGATATGGCTGAGTGACTGAACTGAATTGAAACTGATTATTTGTTGTGTGTATGTTGAACTTTTTCTTTGTGAAGTGGATTTTAAGTGATCATATACTTAGTTGTTGAATCCCCGAGAGATTTAAAAAATTTTTATTTTACTTTTTATTTTTACAGAGTTTTGTTGTTTACAGATATGTATAATCCCAGATTAGTCATATGTATGTCCCTGGCCCCCTCCCTCCTTCACTACCCTCCCAGTACCCCCAATCCCACCCTCCCAGGCCATCGCACAGTGCCCCTGCAGAGAGATTTTTAATTTATGTCACTTCATTTTTTATTTTTTGGTGCAGCCATTCTTTATTTTTATTTATTTATTGGCTGTACCATAGGGCATGCAGGATTTTAGTTCTCTGACCAGAGATCAAACCCATACCCTCTGCAGTGGAAGAGTGAAGTTTTAACCACTGCACTGTCAGGGAAATCCCTGTCGAACTTTTATGAAACTGCCAAACTTTTTTCCAAAGCTGTTGTACCACTAGTGGTGGTGAAGAGTCCCAGTTCCTTCATGCCAACATCTAGTATCATCAGTCTTTTTATTTTTAGCCCTGCATATATGTGTAACTAGTATCTCATTGTGGTTTTAATTTCCATTTCCCTAGTGAGTAATGACGTGGAGCATCTTTTCATCATATGTGCCGTTTGTATATCTTTTCTGAAGCTTCTGTTCTAATCTTTTATCCCATTTTTAAATTAGGTGTTTTGCTTTTTTTTTAATGAATTTTTAGGGTTCCTGATAAATTTCGGATATAGGATTTGCAAATATTTTATTCAGGTCTGGGTTGTCTTTATCTTATAGTGCCTTTATTGTGTCTTTAGCTTATAGTATCTTGAAGATGTTCACATTATCATTTTTAAAAATTTATGGATTGTGCTTTTGATATCATATCTAAAATATCTTTGCTGACTCAAGGTCACAAAGGTTTTCTTCTGTGTTCTCTTCTAGAAGTGTTATAGTTTAAGGCTTTATGTTTACATGTGTGATCTATTTTGATTCAATTTTTTACACGATGTGAGGGACATGTCAACATGATTTGGGGGCAGTTTTGTTTTATTTGTGTTCTGCAAATGAATGTCCAGTTGTTCCAACCTCTTATGTTGAAAATATTATTCTTTTGCCACTGAAGCACCTTTGTTGAAAGTCATCCATATTTGTGTGGTTTGTTTTGAAACTGTTTATTCTGTTCCGTTTATCTAATCATCTGTCTTGATGCCAGCACCACAGCGTCTTGATTGCCGAAGCTTAATAACAATCATTGGAATCAGATAATCTTAGTCTTCCAACTTTGTTCTTTTTTCAAAGATTTCTCCCAATGAGTATTAGTGTGAGTATTAGTATTCCATTCATTTTTAAGAAGAATAGTGGGTTTTGGTGGGGAGAAGACTTCAGAGAAATCTTAAAGTAAATTTTTCTTTGGCCAATTCTCTCCCCCGCTCCCCGGGCTTAAAAACAAAAACAAAACAAAGCTCCACACAGCAGACTTTCTGGTTGTAGGTGTCTTGTGGATATCTTCCTGATCTATCAAAATTTAGCAACTTGTGTTTATGAACAAAAGAATGAAGTTTAGCTAATGCTAATTTAGTTTCCTAGATAGTTTTTCCCTCTCGTGTATTTTTCCCCTCATGTATTAAATTGTGGGTTTTAGTCCCTGTACCTGTCTGTTTGTGTATCTCTGTGTTGTGGGTAGATGAAAGAGGACTTTTTGTCTAGACTGTGTGTGTCCCATGTTATCATCAATAAGAGCATTTATTATCATGATAATACGTAGTAACATTTACAAATGAGCTTTTTCGTGGGTGAAATTATTTTTCTGCCCTTAAGGAACCACTGTAGTTGGACTTAGTAGCATTGGTGAGGAATACATAATTGCTATGTCTTTGATTACCACAGCGTTCACATTAGGAAAACTGCTTGATGGTAAAACGTGTTCTTCCTACTCAAAAGGAATGACTTTGCCACTGCAGTAATGAAGCTTTTGTTTTTTACTAAGTCAAAATTTGAATTTAAATCTTTTACATCTCTCACATAGAATAATAGAATCACTTTTAAAATTCTGATGAAATATATATATGTGTGTGTGTGTGTATATATATATATATATATATATATATATATATATATATATATATAAAACATAAAATGTGCCTTTCTGTTCACTTTTAAGTATACAAACGTGTGACCTTGATTATAGTGACAGGGTTGTGCAGTCAGCATCACTGTTTCCAGGATCTCTAAACTTTGCACCTGTTATGGACAAGCTCCTTACTCCCCCCACCCCGTGTCCCCCATGTAACTTTTACAGTCATAAACTTTAGGAGGTTAAAGTGCTGTGGTGAGCATCTAGTCCATTCCCCCTTCATTATAGGGTGCCTCCAGTTCTCTAAAGCATTTGCTATTACAGTGTTCTTCATTAAATGAAGGCAAATGTCTTTGGTTATGTAATTTTTGTCCATTTATCTTAACTCTCTTCTCTGGAGCCACGCATGTATTGATCTTATTTCCCTGAAGTTTCTGAAGCTATTCTTCATTCAGTTTTTTCTAGACTTTCTAATTTCAAAACATATTTCTTCATAATAGATGTTAGAATTTAATATAATATTCCAGGTGCTATAAATGATAGAGGTACAGTTTTATCCTTTTATCCACAAAATTTTATCAATTTTATGATAAAAAATGTTGCATTTGTTCTTTAAGAATTAAATCATAGTATGAAAAAAAAAGAAATGCTTTATATGGGACATTAACAAGCTAAAAAATGATTGTCCACTATCTTATTATCTTTCTTAATAATTTCAATAAAGTGCCTTCAATATATGTTGCAGGCATTAAAGATAAATAGGATGAACATTAAAAATTATCCTCAATATTCAAAAAAAAAATCATAGTATGTCTTATTCATTTGTTAAACTGTGCTAGATCATGGGTTTCGTTGTGTAGACAGAATCCTTAGGATATTCACAGTAATTGCTTTCCATCAAGAATTTTTTACTCATTCTTTATTTCTGCAGTTCTGTTTTATTTTTTTAGTCTAAGTACATAACTTTACATATGCATTGTTCAATGAGATATATTTCATTTGAACCTTTTATTCAGAGCTTTGGGGTTCTCGTGAATCCAGGAAGCAGGCTATTATGAGTGTTACAGCATGAGGGATTTGTTACAGGATTTAGACCTACACAATCACGGCAGGAGCCAGAAAGTAAAAGGTCCAAAAAAGACCAAAGAGGAATCATGAGCCGAGGCCTGGTGTGGGTTAGAAGTCAGAGCGTGCAGGATGCTAGGTGTATTTGTGGTCTAGAGTGGAATCCTGAACAGGAACAGGTGTGGATGTCTGTGGATGCCTGTTGACCCTTGATGGCTGCTGCCTTTGTATGTGCAATGAAGCTTCTGGTGGCAACCCTAGCTTCCTGTAGTTCCACAGGGCTGAGAGTTATGAAGGAGAGTCAAATATGGGGCACAGAAGAGTGACGGCAAATTGCAGCTCACTAATACCTCCGTGGCCATCCTTTCCTGCCTCTAATGAGTAATGACCTTCAGAGCAGCACTGCTACTTCATCTCTGCCTCTTAAATCCCCACATATTTCTCTTGAGAGCAACCCTCAACTATAGTTCTATAGGGGAAGAAATGCCTGAGATACGCAGTTCTAGCTTAACTGAATTGACCCAATATAAACCATTGTGGCAGGTTCCAATAACAGGCTAACTGTCCCTCTTTATTTTCTGTTAAGTGAAACTTTAGTATTTTTATTCAAGTTACTGGTAAGACTATTGAATAAAATGGAAAAGCCTGAAAAATAGAGGCTTTATGTTTTTATTTTTCTTTTATTTTCACTTCCTTAGTTAATATGCTTATTTTATGTTTTCTTGTTTGAAGGGTAGGCTCATTAAAAAAAATAATAAGTTTAAAAATGGCAGTGGAGTGGCTGTGCTCTTACAGACATAACTGTGCTTTTGAATCTCTGTTTCCCTGCCTTGATGTCTTCTGCCTTTTTAGTCTTATTGGGCACTGGTAAAATTTACATATTTGATTTTAAAAGTCAGTAGGACACTTATGTTCTCCACACTAGGAATTAGATTGTCAAATAAAAAAAATTTTTTTGAAACCAGAGGAAATAAGTTAATCAAACATGAAGTCCTCAAAAGCTACACTGGAATTAATTCTTCCGTTCTGAGTATAAAGGATCAAACCAGGTAGACCACCTCATAGAGTTTCCAGCCGTTCCCCAGAAGTAACATTAATTAACATCCAGGTAGTTGGTGAGATGATTAGAAGTCAGAGGAAGTACATCCTGCTTTGAGCCCTCCATACTGAGCTATGCTTTGATTTTGAGCAAGTCAGAGATAAATTATTCAAGGCTAACTAGGGAAGGGAGGAAAGCATGCATGGAGAGCTGATGTGTGTTGCTGGTCATTGTGCGAGTCACTGAGGAGAGCAGTGGTTTGTCATTCTGGGTCCAACTGGGAGACAGAAGTCATAGAATGATTTAACTAGGAGATGGATTATGAAGAATGACTAAGCTTTAACCAGGCAGGATCGTCAGAATATAAAGAGCAGTCTTAAGAGTTCTCTAGGGATGAAGGAGAATAGAAAAAAAAAAAAAGGAAGACCAGCTTGGGGAGGAGACCCCTCTCCCAGACTGGAGTTCAGATTTCCTGTGATGCCCCATCTGGATGGCAGAGAAGTTCACTGGGTTGTCTCTGCCAGAGCTAGTCCCCACTTGCTGGGAAAATAGGAAACACCCCTCAGGGGCCAGGTGCACAAGAAGTACAGCTTGTGGGTGGGCACACAGAGGGAGTAGGGGCATCCCTGTGGATGGAGGGCTTGGCATGCTCAGGCTCTTTGTGGGACTCACCCAGCCACTGGGAATGTGAGGCCACTGAAGAGCTGTATTCTGGGCATGTGGCTGGGACAGACTACCGCTGAATGTCCTACTGACGGACTCTATAGCAGCTGCAACAGGCAAGAGAAACCCTTTCCTCCTGCAGTATCCTTCCGTTATACCGAGAAACTGAAACATCCTGCTGATTGTAAAGGAGTGGCTACTGAAAGGAATTCTACCCATTATCACAGAGCATGTATTGAAAGGACAAGAAATTGATAACTTGTACAAGTAGTGAGCAAACATAGTTCCTACCTTCAAATCTGTAGTCAGGTGAGATTTTGAAAATGTTTTCCTCAAGCTTAACAACAATTGTGAAAATGCCTGCCACTAGGAATTAGATTGTCAAATAAAAAATTTTTTTGAAACCAGAGGAAATAAGTTAATCAAACATGAAGTCCTCAAAAGCTACACTGGAATTAATTCTTCCGTTCTGAGTATAAAGGATCAAACCAGGTAGACCACCTCATAGAGTTTCCAGCCGTTCCCCAGAAGTAACATTAATTAACATCCAGGTAGTTGGTGAGATGATTAGAAGTCAGAGGAAGTACATCCTGCTTTGAGCCCTCCATACTGAGCTATGCTTTGATTTTGAGCAAGTCAGAGATAAATTATTCAAGGCTAACTAGGGAAGGGAGGAAAGCATGCATGGAGAGCTGATGTGTGTTGCTGGTCATTGTGCGAGTCACTGAGGAGAGCAGTGGTTTGTCATTCTGGGTCCAACTGGGAGACAGAAGTCATAGAATGATTTAACTAGGAGATGGATTATGAAGAATGACTAAGCTTTAACCAGGCAGGATCGTCAGAATATAAAGAGCAGTCTTAAGAGTTCTCTAGGGATGAAGGAGAATAGAAAAAAAAAAAAAGGAAGACCAGCTTGGGGAGGAGACCCCTCTCCCAGACTGGAGTTCAGATTTCCTGTGATGCCCCATCTGGATGGCAGAGAAGTTCACTGGGTTGTCTCTGCCAGAGCTAGTCCCCACTTGCTGGGAAAATAGGAAACACCCCTCAGGGGCCAGGTGCACAAGAAGTACAGCTTGTGGGTGGGCACACAGAGGGAGTAGGGGCATCCCTGTGGATGGAGGGCTTGGCATGCTCAGGCTCTTTGTGGGACTCACCCAGCCACTGGGAATGTGAGGCCACTGAAGAGCTGTATTCTGGGCATGTGGCTGGGACAGACTACCGCTGAATGTCCTACTGACGGACTCTATAGCAGCTGCAACAGGCAAGAGAAACCCTTTCCTCCTGCAGTATCCTTCCGTTATACCGAGAAACTGAAACATCCTGCTGATTGTAAAGGAGTGGCTACTGAAAGGAATTCTACCCATTATCACAGAGCATGTATTGAAAGGACAAGAAATTGATAACTTGTACAAGTAGTGAGCAAACATAGTTCCTACCTTCAAATCTGTAGTCAGGTGAGATTTGACATGTTTTCCTCAAGCTTAACAACAATTGTGAGTGGTACAATCGGTGGTTCCCATTCTTAAGATGAAAACATTGATCTTCAGACATTAGAAGTTTTCCATGATGACATAACTAGTGAATGGTTGGAAAACTGCCTGCTTCCTTGGTTTGTGTCCTTTGTGTTTCACTGCCCCATTCAGTATCATATGCCTCTCAAAACAAACACATTCATTTAGTTGCCTTCTTAGTTATCATTTCAAATTGATAAGTCACAATTCAGGACATTTTACAGGACCCAGAAAACTAGATTTTAAGGTGAATGAAATGTTTTCTCTCTTGGGGATTGATAAACCTATAATGTGATACCTGGGGATTTCTTAGGAAATCAAGCACCCCATGTAGCATGGTTTTTTTAACACTTTTTTCTTAAATTTTGGCCTCTTTTATTGGTCATTTATTTATTTATTTTCATTCATCTTTATTCTTTGACCTGTGTGGGCCTCCCATTGCAGTGGCCTCTCTCATTGTGGGGCACCCACGGCTCTGGGCACATGCACTCCAGAGCACTAGTTCATAATTGGACCCTTCGGTCCAGCCTCTCTGCGGCATGTGGGATCTTCCCAGGTCAGGGATCAAACTGGTGCCCTTGCAGTGCAGGGCGGACTCTTCACCCACTAGACCACCAGGGAAACCCGCCCCCCGTCCCCACCATGTAGCATGTTTAAGTTATTTAACAATCAGGAGCTTAAATGATCAAGCCAGACACAATTAAGACGAATATCCCCAGATTCAGGAAGTATATCAAATTACAAACAAGGTAAAGAAAAAAAGCTTTTATAAGGACTTGCTTCTTAAGCTCTATTCTCATTGTAATGAAACTACAGAATGTGGAAGATAACTATCGTAAAACAATCCAGAGGAGCAAAAATAATATTGCCTACAGAGGACCACAATTAGGCTGATAGCAGAAATGGAAGGCAAAACAGTATCCTTCCGTTATACCGAGAAACTGAAACATCCTGCTGATTGTAAAGGAGTGGCTACTGAAAGGAATTCTACCCATTATCACAGAGCATGTATTGAAAGGACAAGAAATTGATAACTTGTACAAGTAGTGAGCAAACATAGTTCCTACCTTCAAATCTGTAGTCAGGTGAGATTTGACATGTTTTCCTCAAGCTTAACAACAATTGTGAGTGGTACAATCGGTGGTTCCCATTCTTAAGATGAAAACATTGATCTTCAGACATTAGAAGTTTTCCATGATGACATAACTAGTGAATGGTTGGAAAACTGCCTGCTTCCTTGGTTTGTGTCCTTTGTGTTTCACTGCCCCATTCAGTATCATATGCCTCTCAAAACAAACACATTCATTTAGTTGCCTTCTTAGTTATCATTTCAAATTGATAAGTCACAATTCAGGACATTTTACAGGACCCAGAAAACTAGATTTTAAGGTGAATGAAATGTTTTCTCTCTTGGGGATTGATAAACCTATAATGTGATACCTGGGGATTTCTTAGGAAATCAAGCACCCCATGTAGCATGGTTTTTTTAACACTTTTTTCTTAAATTTTGGCCTCTTTTATTGGTCATTTATTTATTTATTTTCATTCATCTTTATTCTTTGACCTGTGTGGGCCTCCCATTGCAGTAGCTTCTCTCATTGTGGGGCACCCACCGGCTCTGGGCACATGCACTCCAGAGCACTAGTTCATAATTGGACCCTTCGGTCCAGCCTCTCTGCGGCATGTGGGATCTTCCCAGGTCAGGGATCAAACTGGTGCCCCTTGCAGCGCAGGGCGGACTCTTCACCCACTAGACCACCAGGGAAACCCGCCCCCCGTCCCCACCATGTAGCATGTTTAAGTTATTTAACAATCAGGAGCTTAAATGATCAAGCCAGACACAATTAAGACGAATATCCCCAGATTCAGGAAGTATATCAAATTACAAACAAGGTAAAGAAAAAAAGCTTTTATAAGGACTTGCTTCTTAAGCTCTATTCTCATTGTAATGAAACTACAGAATGTGGAAGATAACTATCGTAAAACAATCCAGAGGAGCAAAAATAATATTGCCTACAGAGGACCACAATTAGGCTGATAGCAGAAATGGAAGGCAAAACATAGTGAATTATCTTTAAGCGTATAGTGAGTCAAGTGCTGAAACTTAGAGAAGTACTGCTTTAGTACATTCCTATTATGACAGTAAGACAGAAAAAAATCCTGTGCATTGTTTTGGAAGGCTTAAAAATAAATGAAAAGGGCATCCACCCTGAAAGAAAAGTAAAGGCAGAAGACAGACTGGTGTTTATGAGGCTGAGTTTGTAGTGAGTTCTACAGGAGCAGTTTCATTAGGGAAGTGAGGGCAGTCAGCCAGCGAAAGAAAGGAGAACCATGGTACAATGAATTGGCCCTTAGCAGTGAGATCAAACAAATGACTATGTTTTTAAAGGAGGAGGTACTTTTTATAAAGAGGGAAGGGAAGGATCTCATAGGAATTTAGGGTAGAGAGTCCTTTAAATGTGTATCTTAATTTTTTTGTTTTTCTGAGGCAAGGAAAATGACTACTCAAAAAGCAGCTGACCAAGAAGATGGCAGGCTAGTGCCTTGAAATAAACCATCTTATTGGAGTTTGGATGCCAGATTATTTTATAGATCTGTGATGGCAGAAGGTGAGGAAGCAAAGCAAAAATGCCATTAATCTTGCAGTGCAGGGCGGACTCTTCATCCACTAGACCACCAGGGAAACCCCCCCATGTAGCATGTAGCCTCAGGCAGGGAATGTGTTAACTTCTGCCTTCCAGCCATCTACAGGTGGACCGGGTTCTGAACAAAGGCATTTTACTTGAACAATGAGGCAAGAGGGGCAGGGTCCTCAAGGCAAGCCATCAAGTATGATTATGATAAAAAAGCAAGGGAAGGCAAGTCAAAGGAACAGTCTGCAACAAGGAGTCAGAATTGGTTTTTCCCTGCAACAATTCCCCACTGTCACAGTCCATTCCACAGTCTTGTGGGAAAACGGGTGAAGGCCATTCTGTTTAGTCAGATGGGTCTTTCTGGGGGTGTCTGCCATCGTTGCCAGTGTTTTAAAGGTTGATGTGTGTCTTCTTGTTCCTCTTTTGGAAAGTGTCCATTTGACACCTGCAGACTTAGAAATACTTAACTTTAAATCCACAAGACATCATCTCAAGTTAAAATTTAACACTTTTCTATGTATGGGATATTGCAAGAATCAGGGCTCATAAAAATTATTTCCTTGCTACTTACCTCAACTATCTGGGACCTGTATTCCTTCATTGAGTTTCCTCAAGGTTCACTCTAGGGAGTGACCACAGTCCGATGACTGCCAGGTGGCAGGTAGTCTCTCTTCCTTGGGGCTCACTGGCTCATGTTGAAGGGCTGCAATCACTGATTTCATTTCTCAAGTCTTCCCTTCTTGGTCATAAATGACCATTATCCGGGAGACGTTTCATGATCAGCTTTGATTCCACGGTGCAGGGAGACAAATCCCAGTTCAGGCCAACATTCTTGATATGCCTCTCCAGGTATTCAGTTTTGGACCCGGCCCCATCAATAATTAAAATTCTTTAACTTCAATTCTAACTTCAATCCAGGAAACATTTTTCCTTGTTGCTTCTTCCCATACCTAGAATCACACTCCTGCAATTATTTTATGTTACAAATGTGATTTCCTCAAAGTGCTTAGCCATAGAAGTTGTGTTGGAGGCCAAACATTGCAAACATTATTACTGCAAGAGGCAAGTAACTGCAAGCATTGGTTACTGCAAGAGCCAACAATCTTATAAATTAAACAGGATATAAGTAATGCAGACGATGACATAATGCAGCAGGGAGGCACAAAGTACAGTGTGAGAAACAAAGCACAAATGTGAACAATGATTATTACAATTATTCTAAATGTGAACAATGATTATTGTAATCCAATTGAAACTTATTGTAGGCTTAGTAAATCCTGACTGATGATGTGCAAAACCCCTTTGGGGGATCCATTTCTCATAAGCCTTCTATCACTTATTTCAGCACAATTTTAACTTCTAAGTTGTAGAATATCTGGAAAAGTTTATTTACATTGAATTGGGCCTCCACCTACTTGTGAGAGTGTCACTTAACTTGCTGATGTGTTACAGAGAACATATACTAAGGCTTAAGGTCTGGTGGAAGTCAACTAGTCCAGCATCTTGGCTCACATAGCCATCATTTTGATGTGGAACTGTTGTAATTGTTTCCATAGCCTTTCTGTGAATTTGATAGTGAAGCCCATTTTGTAATATCATCACAGTACAAAAATATCTTTAAATGACAATAAACTTAAAGGTTATGGTTAAACATCTGATAAATTGATAAAGACACTTGGACAATGCTTACTCCAAGTAATCAGAGATCTCAAAAGCAAATACAAATCACTTAAAGGCAAAGACACTTATACGGCCTGTTTATCAAAAATACATTCTAAGAGGGACTTCCCTAGTGGTCCAGTGGGTAAAGAGTCTGCCTTGCACTGCAAGGGGCGTTGGAGCGATCCCTAGCCTGAGAAGATCACACATGCCACGGAGCGACTGGACTGGTGTGTCCAATTATGGGCCAGCGCTCTGGAGCACATGTGCCCAGAGCCGGTGCTCTGCTACAGGAGAGGCCACTGCAATGGGAGGCCCACAGAGGCCAAAGAACAAAGATGGTTGAAAATAAATAAATGAGAGACCAATAAAAGTGGCCAAAAAATTTTAAAAACCATTCTAAGAGAACTTTCCTCTGAATGAACAAAAAAAGCCAAATTCAAGTCTTAGGAAATCTTGATCATGCACTTTCTAGTCCGTTTTTTCTTTACATATTCTTTTACTGAAAACACATCTTAGTTTCTCTAAGGTTTTTCCCTACAATGAGGTACGTTTCCTGCTGACAAATTTGTAACAGAATTAAATCTAGGCACAATGAAAGTACTACATAATATTTTATTTAATATGCTGATGACTCAAGACATACCTCTAGTGTTGCAACTGTTTTACCTCAGATTTGGGACTTAAACCCAAAGCGCAGTTTGGGAGTTGAACCCACGTGGCTGGGACTCAAACCCAGCCAAAACCCATACCATATCTGGTTTCAGGCCCTAATGGAACTCAGGTTCTTAATGTCTCTTCACAGAAAAGAATTCAGTGGGAGACAAAGTGATAGTTAAGAAATGGATTTATTCAGATTCAGAGAAAAGCACACTCCACAGACAGAGTGTAGGCCATTGCAGAGGGCAAGTCCAGCAGCCAAAGTGTATCATTTTTAAGCATTATTTTTAATAGCAATTAGTTACTATCCTAATTTAGGATGTATAGGTAGAATCACATAATTGAGAGAGAAGATAGACTATATAGTGATTGATTACTCTATTGTTTTATGGAGCCAAAAAAGCTCTCTCAAAACTCTAAAAGTAGCTCTTTAAATCCATGTGGCCCCTTCAAGGTCAAATAAAGATATCCCAGATACAGACATCTCTGGTTTATGAGCTCCGTTCTTTCAAACCTTTACACACCCAAGTCCCCAGCTCTAACCCCAGCCTGTGTTCCCTTCCCTCCATTGTCACTGGATTGTGGAGGGGACTGAGGATGAAGGGTCCTGAAGGATCAGGGAGTGATGGGCAGACCTGTGGCTGGTTCTTGCTCTTGTTACATACCCGTTTCGTGGGCTCTTCCTGTGATTTGCAAGGGACAGGGTGACTGTGTACCTCTTCCCATATTCTTTTTTCTAAGGATGAGTGTCTTCTCTTCCTTCAGCTTCCCATGTGTGAGTGTCTTGTGGGGCCTCTGCTAAGCTGGGAAAAAATGATAGGCAGGAATCTGGAAGCAACCCAACCTCTCTCTGCCTGACTTCTTTTGGTATCATTTCTGGGACAGCCCTTCTGAAGGCTTAGAGTGAGTGTCCATCACTCTAAGTCATGAGTTATGTTTCATGTAAGCTTGATGTTTTTATTCCCTCCAGCTTCAGAACCTTTCATAGCCAGTGTCTTTTTATACATATGCATGAGTAGGAATTACTAACCCAATTTTGTGCATGGAGAAGCTTATGAACTAAGAAGGGGAAGGAAAATCATTCATGCTGTCTGGCTTCACTTAGCTCCCCAGAGCTGCTCTGCATTCCATTTTGGGTACCCAGTTGAAATTTCACTTGCTAAAGTACCAAGACCTTTCACTGTCTTTTGTCAATTCTGTTGGTGCATCCTCACTCTCCTTAGGTGACCCCCATCTTCTCTGAGTTCCTCAGACTTCCTTCTTTTCTTTAAACATCTTGGTGTCACTGCCGACTGTTTCTCTTTCCCCAGCCTTTCTGTATTTTGGACCCATCTTAATAGTTTCTTCAGCACCATGAGCATTCCCACCCCCCATCTCTCACTTTCCATGGGCTCCCTCTCTCTCTCTGGCAATGTATTCTCTCTCATTTGTCCTGAAGTAGCCTCCCTCAGCCCTGCTAACCCATTTCAGGGACACATCTTCCATCGACCCTCGACTTCTTCGCGAAGCTCTGAGCATGTTTTCACTAGTGCCCACTATCCTGTGAATCCGTGCAGTCTGACATTGACTTCCGTCAGTTCACAGAAGTTGCTCCTTCTATGTTTATTGCCTGTGCTCTCCACATCTCTAGATGTACCAGCATGTTCTCAGTTCTTAAGCAGCACCATTTTTTCTCCTCTGGGTGTCCTCTTGTTTCATTTTTTTTCCTGCTTTCTCTTTTGTTTGTTTTCAGCTCTGCATAGTGTCGTGCATTTTTTGTCCTGTGCCATTCTTTATCTTTCCTTTAAAAAAAGTTTTGCACTTTAACCTTCATAAGCTGCTAAACTCCCTAGAACTCAGTGAGCACCTAGGACAGATTATGAGTCTCTAGCAAGAAACTGCTGACCTATAGTTCATTCTCTGTCTCTGTGCCCTGTGCTCATACATCCAAACTTCCAATGCCTCTCCCCTTCCTCCTCCTTTTTCATTTCTTTGACTCCAGAGTCGTCATATGCACTGTGCAGAAAGCACCAGGAATACAAAGACAGATAAGGCATGACTCATCTCCTCAGCGTTCTCACAGTGACTTCTTACTGTGACAGTTTTAAGGGTCAAGGAAATAGACATAAGATGTGAGCATTAAAATGACCAAACAATACATGTTTGTTATAAAAAACAAAGTTGTGACAGAATTTTATAAGGATAAAAGGCAAATGCCCTTCCTTCAACATTTGTTTTTTCTAGTACCACTTTATATGCAAATATAGACACAGATTTTTTTTTTAAGTCTGATATCCTGTGTATAGTTCCACCACGAGCCTGTTTTTCTCTCAGTGGTGTATCAAGGACTTGTCTCTACATCCGTACTTCCTGTCTTCCTGTGAGGGCTTTCATTCAGAGCTTCAAAGTGAGCATGATATTTTAGAGCAGCCAGTGTGGAGTAGAATGTGGTACACTCCAGATAAGAAGAGATTATGTCAAGGAGGTGAACGAGGAAAAGATTACCCAGGAATCTGAGAGGATGATGGGAAGAGCGTCCATATCAAGTGGTAGTATCAGTAGACAGCATAGAGAGGGGTCATCTGTGAGCTGTTGGAACCTTAGATCATTCAGGCGAGCAACAAATTGAATATTAAGAGTAAATAGGACTAGTAGGATGGTGATGATGCCACATGCAGTGAAGCGACAGAATTACAGACATGGACAGTGGACATATGGACATTGTGGGGAAGGAACAGTGGGTGAGAGGCATAAAGGAAGTAGCATGAAGGCCTGTACTATCATAAGTGAAGAAAATAGCTCTAGTCGTTGCTCT
Organism: Tragulus kanchil; assembly: GCA_022376925.1. Classification (NCBI taxonomy): domain Eukaryota; kingdom Metazoa; phylum Chordata; class Mammalia; order Artiodactyla; family Tragulidae; genus Tragulus; species Tragulus kanchil. Next base: position 66,204,236 of record JAIOJX010000032.1, on the reverse strand, counting down.
GTGAGAAAGGGAGATCCTTCAGGGGTGCTATGTGATGGTCGGGAGGGGAGGGAAGGGGGGGATATACATATGACTAATCTGAGAACATACATACCTGTAAACACCAAAACTCTGTAAAGTTAAAAGTAAAATAAAGGTTTAAAAAAAAAAAAAAAAGAGTAAATAGGAGAGACTCCTTTTACTTGAGGACCAGGAATAGAAAAACATCCCAGTGACTTCAGCTTGAATCTTTGGTAGTTTTACCTCTGCTTTCTGCCTCTGGTGAATTTCACTTGATAATTAAATTCAATCGTGACAAAAGGGTGGAGGTTTTGTCATGGTAACACGTAACCCTGAGCTCCACAAGAGCTCAGGATACTCTATTACTGTATCCTGGTGCCTGGAGGATCCTTACTACATAGTAGGCACTCAGTGAATACTGTGTGTCCAACCTAGGGCAGGCATGATGCACCAAAATGTTCATTTCAGAAAGGCTGCTAAGCCTACTTATCCTTTTGGTGGCCTTATTCTCTGCCCTTCTTTTTTTTTTTTTTAAGATTTTTTTTTCAGTGTGGACCATTTTAGAAGACTTTATTGAATTGTTTTTATGTTCCGGTTTTTTGGCTGTGAGGCATGTGGTATCTTAGCTCCCCGACCAGGGATGGAGCCCACACTCCCTGTATTGGAAGGTGAAGTCTTAACTGCCAGACTGCCCTTCTTGATGGCACAGCCTCAGTGAGGCACAGAACCAGCCAGAGTGAATAGATGAGCAGAGCCCAAGACTGAAGACAGCCCCCATCATGATCAAAGTTAAACCTCTGGATCAGTCTCTCTGTGCCAGGTCTTAGAGGGCATCTTTTGCACTCTCCTATTTACTCTTAATATTCAGTCTGTTGCTCGCCTGAATGATCTAAGGTTCCAACAGCTCACAGATGACCCCTCTCTATGCTGTCTACTGATACTATCACTTGATATGGACACTCTTCCCATCATCCTCTCAGATTCCTGGGATAGAAAATTCAATTAGGCCATGCTTAGAAAATTTCCCGTAATTAAACACTGCCTACCAGGGAGGGAATTTCCCTGTGAGGGAAGAACCAAGGGAACATGGAAACCAGGCCTGATTCTAGTTCTATTACTAAATGACTGCCTACTTTCAAATGCCATTACTATGTACTTCCTGTTCTTCTCCTTGAAAACATAAAGAGAATTACTGTAGAGTTTGTACAAAGCATTGAGGAGTCTCAGATGAGAAAATATGTACAAAGTAACACCAGCGCGTCTCTCCTTGATGTCTCTCCTTGTTGCCAGGTAGGCACTCACCTGGTTGTCCAGTACCTTTCCAAATATGGTGAGAATTGAATTATCTGCCTTAAAAAATTAATTCTTGTGCATACTTGCAAAATTTTGAATTTTTGGCGGTTCATGGACCCCCATAGTCCTGAGGCTTATGAATTCCAAGGTAAAACCTCTGGTGCCAATAGGCATTATAAGTCTCTTTGACTATTTTGCATCTCAGACTAGGAAAGTTTGTAATTGGTAGTTATACTGAAGGAGGAGAAATAAACAAACTAGCTTAACTTTCTTAATTTAATGCTTGAATGATTGACAGATATTACGTTAGCTTCCCAAGAGGTATTAGCAATTTGTTAGAGGAGCTGTCTGACTCAGAACAAACCAGTTGTGTGTTGGTGGGTCTCAGACCATGGAAGGGGAAAGGATTTGTGTAGGAGGAGACCTCATGATGTCCTGAGTGTCCTGGATTTGTATGGATAAGGGGAAGTTGGCATAGGGTCTGTGTTTCACTCTAGTGTGTAAGGATTCTGGTGTGACAACCTTAACACCAAAAGCAAGTCAATTAGGCCAGAAAGCCAATTAGCAGAAAGTCTGCTTTTGATTCGGAGCCATCACCCCTCTCTGACTAGTCTTTGATATCAGCAGATAGTCTCTAGGATTGTTATAGGACAGTATCACAGTTTTTCACACAGTGGCTGCTGGACAGTTTGCCTACACACCAGCCTAGAGGCTGTGTGTTAGCACACTGTCCTCCAGCCTGGCTGGGAAGACCCTGTGGACCCTTCCTTGTGTCCCGACAGTTTGAGGATGGGTGGTGGTGGCCCACCTCCAAGAGTATAGCTGTTGTGAGCCTAGTCTTCCTTTCTGGTAGCATAGCCCTCAAACCGTGGAGGTGAGACTGACTGGGAGGTCCAGAGGGTAACACAAAAAGGAAATTTGCAATGGGAAAGCCATTACTATGTACTTCCTGTTCTTCTCCTTGAAAACATAAAGAGAATTACTGTAGAGTTTGTACAAAGCATTGAGGAGTCTCAGATGAGAAAATATGTACAAAGTAACACCAGCGCGTCTCTCCTTGATGTCTCTCCTTGTTGCCAGGTAGGCACTCACCTGGTTGTCCAGTACCTTTCCAAATATGGTGAGAATTGAATTATCTGCCTTAAAAAATTAATTCTTGTGCATACTTGCAAAATTTTGAATTTTTGGCGGTTCATGGACCCCCATAGTCCTGAGGCTTATGAATTCCAAGGTAAAACCTCTGGTGCCAATAGGCATTATAAGTCTCTTTGACTATTTTGCATCTCAGACTAGGAAAGTTTGTAATTGGTAGTTATACTGAAGGAGGAGAAATAAACAAACTAGCTTAACTTTCTTAATTTAATGCTTGAATGATTGACAGATATTACGTTAGCTTCCCAAGAGGTATTAGCAATTTGTTAGAGGAGCTGTCTGACTCAGAACAAACCAGTTGTGTGTTGGTGGGTCTCAGACCATGGAAGGGGAAAGGATTTGTGTAGGAGGAGACCTCATGATGTCCTGAGTGTCCTGGATTTGTATGGATAAGGGGAAGTTGGCATAGGGTCTGTGTTTCACTCTAGTGTGTAAGGATTCTGGTGTGACAACCTTAACACCAAAAGCAAGTCAATTAGGCCAGAAAGCCAATTAGCAGAAAGTCTGCTTTTGATTCGAGCCATCCCCCCTCTCTGACTAGTCTTTGATATCAGCAGATAGTCTCTAGGATTGTTATAGGACAGTATCACAGTTTTTCACACAGTGGCTGCTGGACAGTTTGCCTACACACCAGCCTAGAGGCTGTGTGTTAGCACACTGTCCTCCAGCCTGGCTGGGAAGACCCTGTGGACCCTTCCTTGTGTCCCGACAGTTTGAGGATGGGTGGTGGTGGCCCACCTCCAAGAGTATAGCTGTTGTGAGCCTAGTCTTCCTTTCTGGTAGCATAGCCCTCAAACCGTGGAGGTGAGACTGACTGGGAGGTCCAGAGGGTAACACATAGAATTCAGGAAATTTGCAATGGGAAAAACTAAACTGTCTGCGAATCCCCACATCCTTCATCAGGAGACTCTGAGAAGCACTTACTGAGGAGTTACGGCCTTTACTGGTTGCTGGTGGCAGTGATAATCAGATCATGATTAATTGAGTTCTCTGTGTTTGGTTTAACATTTCTGCCTGTCAAATTCATATTCATCTTTCACGGTTAATTTCATGGATCCACGCCCACAGTGGGGATCTGATTTCTGTTTCTCCTCTGGACCCCAAAGCTATATAGCCCTTAAGCTCATTCTTGTTTACCAGTCTTACTCTTTTTTTTGGCCACTTCTATTGGTCTTTCATTTGTTTATTTTCATCCATCTTTGTTCTTTGGCCTGTGTGGGCCTCCCATCACAGTGGCCTCTCTTGTTGCAGAGCACCGGCTCTGGGCGCATGCGCTTCAGAGCTCTGGCTTGGTGATTGGACACATCGGTCCAGCTTCTCTGCAGCACATGGGATCTTCCCAGGCCAGGGATCAAACCAGCGCCCCTTGCACTTCAAGACGGTGTCCTTACCCACTGGACTACCAGGGAAGCCCCCAGTCTTACATTTTTTAAGAGGAGCTGTATCTTATTCAGCTTTGTGTCTCCTTGACTACTGTCTTGTACATAATTGTGCTTAAATCCTATTTGTTAAATCAAATTGACTTTTTCGTAAATCTATGAACTTTCCCAGGAAATGGGTACACTCATTCTATAGACCTTTATCCAGGATAGAAGGGATGGATGGACAGACAGATGAATGAATGCACCAACCAGCCTGCAAATGTTTATTGAACCCTGAATATGACCATGTATAAAGATATTTGGACAAAGTGACAACAGTGTTGATACTAGAACTTCAGGATGTGTGTTCTAATAGGCGATAACAAACAGCACACAGATGGCTATTGAAAAGGCAGCACTGCAGTTGAGAACACTGAGAAACAAGAAGTTGGGTAGCTTTGTTCAGCTTTTGCTCCTGGGGAGCCCAGCATCTCTTCATGCTGTAGGATTAGCCGCAAACAAGACTGCCTTTGACAGTATACCTACTCCCACCTGAAGTTAGCCATGGGTGCTGGCCCATCCTCTCACTGCTGTGCAGTTGGCTCTTTGCTTGAGGGGTGATGGTCTTCTGATTGTCTTGGTCTTTGACTTTATCTCTTGTCCCATTTGTCTCATAACTATCAGAGGGTGAATGGGAGAAATGAAACCATAATGAACAGTAAATGTGTTTATCTTGTTTTGGTGATGGCCCCAATAAAAGGTTTTTAGAGGCCAAGAGCCTCAGAAGGCAATCCCTAATGGTCATGATCTGTACTTGGGCTGATTGTTCCCATTTTCTCCCATGAGCACATGACCCTGTCGGCTGGAGGTGGTGAGGTACTGTTGATGCTTTTCCTTCCAAAGTTGGAGTGGCCATCCAAGCAGCAGCAAGTGGTTGGATCCACCTATCCCCACACCCAAATACTAGAAACAAAAGAAAAATATGTGTGTGTGTGTGTGTGCACATATGTATATATATATACATGCACATAATACACATGCACACACATCTATTTTTATGCATGTGGATATGTGTGTTAAGAAGTATTTTTTATATTAAAAAAAAAAAGGCTAAACCCAAATCCCTCTCAACTGCTTTTGTTCACTGAAGGGAAGGACAAAGCCCTAAGGAAACAATTAAGCCTGTCAGATACCTTAGCTGACAAAGAGGAATTTGACAAGCTAAATTTCGGAGTGAAACTGCAAGTGTTCATAAACCAGGTCCCCAGAGAGCTTTTAGTGTCCCTAGCCAGGCCTCCCTCCTCACCCCCCATGTATTTACATGAGCCCCATCCTCCAGGCCGTCAGAGGCAGGATGAATTCCGATGTGTCACCTAAGAAGATTGCTGCAAATGTTTCTGATGGCACCTGCTTTCCTGTTGACCCGTGTGCTGGGGAAAGGGAAGTAACTAATGGACAGTAACATGCAGATCTGGAGCAGGTGAAAGAGCCTCTGCTTTTAATAAGGACACTTAACTAAACAGTTATACAGACCTCTTGCCTCAACTTGTGTCATTCCTCTTACCTCCCCATCAGGCTCAGCTCTGCCAGGCAAAGGTCTAGCTACATGAGCAATGGCCCCACAATGAGAGGAAGGGGAGAGGGAGCCCAGCCAGGGGTTCACACCCTCATACAGTGGGTTCACACGGCCCTCTTGAATCAGAGGAGGCACAGCTGCCTCTTCTCCGAGTTGGACACTGTCTTCTGTTTCTTGAACCTCATTTTATCGGTATTTCCCCTCAATCTGGAAGCTATTTCTGTTTTGTTCCTCTTTTGGCCTATAAATAGGCTCAGGTTTCACCATCTGGAAAAAAAAAAAGATACTCCCGCAGCCTGCCATCCTGTCTTGCTCTTTCCCTGCCAGGCTCTTTGGAACGATCGCATTTGCTGTATGTATTTCCAAACCCCACTCAATTTTCAGCTCATTATAATTGGGCTTCCTGTGCTCTCCATGGAGACTGCCCTTGCTTAGGTCACCAGGGATGTCTGAGTTGCTGTTAAGTCTCTGACTACTTTCTGTCCTCATCCTCTTCAATCTCTCTAAAGCACTCAGTGCCGTGGACCTTTCCTTCCTGGAGCCTCTCTCTTCCCTCATGGTCATTTTCTCTTGTTTCTCTTCTCCTCTCCTGGTCTTTTCCAGCTGTCTATTTTTTTTTTTTCCTGATGCCCGTGTTCTGCCCACCTTTTAGATGGATGCTGATAATAGGATTGTCTCAATGACCTATTCTCTTCTTGTTCTGCTGGCTACTCTGGGGATCTCCTGTTTTCCATGGCTTCACCCACGCTATTAGCCCTGGAGACTCCCCAGGTCTTGCCTCTCTCCTTGATCCCTTGTTTCCAGTTGTCTCATAGCCAAGTACGTCTGAGTTCCTGGTGGCTCCTCGGAGCTGACATGCTTAGAACCACGCAGCTCCTCTTCCTTCTCCATACCCTCAGCTTCTTCTTTCTTCTGTGTCCCTTGACCTAGTTAATGTTTAATCACCCATCAAGTCACCCAAGTTACACAACTTAGAATCTTCTCCTCCACCCACCTGCTTTTTCTCACATCCAGAGAAAAGATCGTTGCCACTGCCCAAGTTAGGCCAAGTTAGTCCTTGCCAGGATTCAGATTGACCAGTCTGGCTGCACAATCTGTGTGCTGTGTAACTCCAGGGTGTGCTAGGCACCCTCCCCTGTGCTTGGCACCTGACTTATCCAAACACCAATTCACATGACAACCCTTGTTGTTTGTGGATGACAGAACTAAAACCTAAGGATTGAAAGACTCACCGTTGTCTCACGATTGTAAGCAGTGCAGCAGGGGTTTGCGTCTACCTCTTCTGACTGGCAGGCTCTGGTTCAGATCTTCCTCTTCACCCAGATGTTCCATGTTGCAGTACCCTCTTTACTGGCCTCCCTTCTGCTGCTGTCCTCCTCAGTCTACCCCTTCACATCACCATGACACCAACGACATTCATTCCCCTGCTCAGACCCCCATCAGTGCCCTGAGCCCTGGATGCAGTAGCTCCACAGTCAGCCCTGAGTGCCCTCTGTCCCCATCTCCTGGCAGCCCCTTAGCAGGTTTGTGTCCCTGTGCCTGGGCACACTGTGCTGTTTTATGACTCCATGCCTTTCCCTGTGCAGCTTCCCTTGAGGGAACACGTTCTCCCCTCTCCTGTCTCTGTGATGATTAGCTCTCCTTTGCTTCTTCCTCCAGGTCTGCTCTCTGCAGTGCGAGGTGCCAGAGAGGCCTGCCTGTGTGACTGCATCAGCAGGCTTCTTCACTGTCATGAGGGTTCCCACGAGGTGGCACACAGTGCTTTCTGTCTCTGAGTTCCAGTGGTGACCTCTCACTGCCCTGTCCCCTTGGTCTTGGGGTGCTGAGGGCTCCCAGGGATGCTATCCTCTGGGGTTTCCCTGCTCTCTGCCCTCACCTTTGTAAATAGTGCCCTGTTGACTCTCCTCTGACGACTCATATGGTCTGTTTCTTGCCAGGACCTAGACTGATCTGTTCCCTGTGCCACTGTCCCTGCTGTCCCCGACACATTCTTCAAAAAGTCGCTCAGGCAGCAGCTCCTCCCCTCCTGCCAGGGGTGAGGATGAGGGTGGGTAGCTCTCCTGGCTCACAGGCCGGGACCACGTCCATAGCCCTGAGTTCCACTGTCCTGCACGTGTCGCCCCCCATTAGCACACACTGAGCTCTTCAAGGACAGGCTCTGAAACTGCTCAGCTCTGTATCCCAAGAGAGCCTGATACAAGGCAGGAGAGGGTCTGGATACAGAGCAAGATGCACCTTTCTGAAAATAAAGGTTATGCAGAACCACTGCAAAGGCACAGTAGAAAGTGAAAGCCACTCAGTCATGTCTGACTCTTTGCAACCCGTGGACAAGCCATGGAATTCTCCAGGCAAGGATACTGGGCGGGTAGCCTTCCCCTTCTCCAGGGGATCTTCCTGACCCAGGAATCAAATGAGGGTCTCCTGCATTGCAAGCAGATTCTTTACCAGTTGGGCTAAAAGGGAAGCCAAAAAGGCACTGTAATCCCCCAACATCTGCTCTTGGGTGGCAGGGAGACAGAGAATAAGAGAGCTTCTGACATACAGTCAATAGGCAAACAGAAGCCTTGCTGCCTCAGGCCTCCCAACTCACCGCTTTCCCAAACTTACTAAATAAAAACAGAAGACTGCTAAAGGTGATTGGAAATTTAAGTGAGATCAAATATATAAAACAGTTCATTTTTGTGAAGTATGCTAATGGCCTAGAAGCTACATGGTCCTTTATAGTTTCAAAGAAAGAAACTAGATTATGTCTGAGTAGCGCAGGTGCCGTAGATGCCTGCCTGTGTGACTGCATGAGCAGGCTGCTTCACTGGCATGAGGGTTCCCACGAGGTGGCACACAGTGCTTTCTGTCTCTGAGTTCCAGTGGTGACCTCTCACTGCCCTGTCCCCTTGGTCTTGGGGTGCTGAGGGCTCCCAGGGATGCTATCCTCTGGGGTTTCCCTGCTCTCTGCCCTCACCTTTGTAAATAGTGCCCTGTTGACTCTCCTCTGACGACTCATATGGTCTGTTTCTTGCCAGGACCTAGACTGATCTGTTCCCTGTGCCACTGTCCCTGCTGTCCCCGACACATTCTTCAAAAAGTCGCTCAGGCAGCAGCTCCTCCCCTCCTGCCAGGGGTGAGGATGAGGGTGGGTAGCTCTCCTGGCTCACAGGCCGGGACCACGTCCATAGCCCTGAGTTCCACTGTCCTGCACGTGTCGCCCCCCATTAGCACACACTGAGCTCTTCAAGGACAGGCTCTGAAACTGCTCAGCTCTGTGTCCCAAGAGAGCCTGATACAAGGCAGGAGAGGGTCTGGATACAGAGCAAGATGCACCTTTCTGAAAATAAAGGTTATGCAGAACCACTGCAAAGGCACAGTAGAAAGTGAAAGCCACTCAGTCATGTCTGACTCTTTGCAGCCCATGGACAAGCCATGGAATTCTCCAGGCAAGAATACTGGTGTGGGTAGCCTTTCCGTTTTCCAGGGAATCTTCCCAACCCAGGAATCGAACGAGGGTCTCCTGCATTGCAAGCAGATTCTTTACCAGTTGGGCTAAAAGGGAAGCCAAAAAGGCACTGTAATCCCCCAACATCTGCTCTTGGGTGGCAGGGAGACAGAGAATAAGAGAGCTTCTGACATACAGTCAATAGGCAAACAGAAGCCTTGCTGCCTCAGGCCTCCCAACTCACCGCTTTCCCAAACTTACTAAATAAAAACAGAAGACTGCTAAAAGGTGATTGGAAATTTAAGTGAGATCAAATATATAAAACAGTTCATTTTTTTGTGAAGTATGCTAATGGCCTAGAAGCTACATGGTCCTTTATAGTTTCAAAGAAAGAAACTAGATTATGATGGAAAGGAGGTTGTCCTAGGATAGACCAGAATGGCTCAGTCATTGGCGCATGTGTGAGAATTAGGACTGTTGACCCCTAGAGTGAGCACCTGCCCTGAGCTCCCTGGCCTGTTCTCTTACCCTCAGGTCCTGGGAGGAGGTGCCTTCAAGTGAGCTGTGACTCAGACCTCTGATGTTGCATCTGGCATCATCGGGCAAGCAGGTCAGAGTAATCAGTGGAAGAAAAATATTAGGAAAGAAGAGTACCTGGCCATGCTAGGCAGACCCAGCCAGCCCTGCTTCAAGCCCTGGGGAGGGAGATGATCTCCTTTAATTTCCTGTCGTGTGTTGAGCAAGTGGCCTGAGGGTGAGGGATTAGAACTGAGGACAAGTGTGTGTTATGGAATGAGTCCCTGAGTCCTTTAAAGACTTCTTTTGGATAGACTAATTTGTTTTTATGATGTTTTTCATATTCCTGGGTTGGCTTAGTTGAAGAAACTACTATGGAAGGTTGTGAGTCAGGGAGAGCAAAGCAGTCAAGCACCACTCGCTCAAGTATGCAGTGAAAATCTTACCCATGTGAAAATGAATTCCTTGGCTATAAGGAATCTATAAAGGCATCCAGGACTTGGAAGAATACCTGAAATAAAGAGATTCAGGGTTCCTAGGTGGCATAAACATACCATAGCACTGACTTCTAGCTGGATATAGAGATAACAAGAGTAATAATAACAGTTTAATACTCAAATGATATTTGACAGTTATTTATCATCTAAGTGGATGATTCAGATGTGAAGGACTTTAAGATGGCCAGGGTTCAGATTCTGTCTCAGAGACTACAGTGGGCCAAGTTGTGCCTCTCAAAAAGATATGTGGAAGTCCTAACCCCAGATATCTATGAATGTGACTTTACTTGCCAAAAGGACTTTGCTGATGTAATTGAGTCAAGATGAAGTCATGGTAGATTACAGGGAGCCTTGAGTCTCATGACACGTGTTCCTATAAGAAGAGGGGAATCTGGAGGCAGAAACATAGAGGAGAAACACAGGGAAGAAGGCTGAATGCGGAAGCAGCACATTGAAGTGATGCCACCAAAAGCCAAAGTGTGCCAAGGACTGCCGGCAACCACCAGATGCTAGGACAGAGGCATGGAATGGATTCTCCATCAGAGCTCCTCAAAGTAACTAACCTTGCCAACATCTTGATTTCTGTCTTCTGTCTTCCCAAACTCTGAGAGGTTAAATTTCTGTTTTTTTAAGCCACCCACTTTGTGATCATTTGTTACAGCAGCTCTAGGAAGCTAATACAGATACCCGCCAGCTAGGTGACCTTGAGAAAGTTGAGTAACCACTCTTAAGTTTTCTCATCTATAGAATGGGGAAAATAGTGGTACCTACTTCATAACGTGAGGGTCAAAAGAATTTTTATGTGTAGTGTGATTTGAACCATGCCCAGCACATGAGAGAGATGCAAGAGATTAGCAAATACTTTTATTCACTTCAGTTTAGTAAAGTTTTTTTGAGCATCTACTAAGCAGACACATCACTTTTCTGACAAAGGTCTGCGTAGTCAAAACTGTGGCTTTTCCAATAATTATGTACAGATGTGGAAGTTGAACTATAAAGAAGGCTGACTGCCGAAGATTTAGTGGTATTGAATTGTACTAGAGAAGACTTGAGAGTCCCTTGGACAGCAAGGAGATCAAACCATCAGTCCTAAAGGAAATCAACCCTGAACATTCATTGGAAGAACAGATGCTGAAGCTCCAGTACTCTGGCCACCTGATGCAAAAAGCTGACTCATTGGAAAAGACCCTGATGCTGGGAAAGATTGAGGACAGGAGGAAAAGTGGGCAGAGAATGAGATGGTTAGATAACATCACCAACTCATGGACATGAATTTGAGCAAACTCTGGGAGATAGTGAAGGACAGAGGAGCCTGGTATGCGGCAGTCTGTGGAGTCACAGAGTCAGACATGACTTAGTGAATGAACAACAGCATTAGTGCCAAGCACTCTGTATGGATTATTTCATTTGATCTGGTTAACAATCCTGTGAGACTCCTACCATTTTGCAGTTGAGAAAACTGAAGCTCAAAGCTTTGAGAAAGTAGAAGGGCTGGTACCTCAACTGAGGCTTTGCAACTCTCTTCTGTCAGTTCTGTCCTTCCACGAAACCAACAGATTTCAAGGGCAACAGGGGAGTGGATCAGGAAAGATGTGAATTTTTATTATGATTGATTTTGCATTGGTGAGATTTATGCCTGACCTTTCTCTCTGCATACCATGTAAAGAAGGAAAGGATTCACTGGTTTGGAAGCAAAAAGACAGATGGTTCTTGGGGAAAGAAGAGGGAGATGCGGCTTTCTAAGCAAGGTTCCCCCAGTACGTACCAGTCACAGTAGCACCCTTTTATTTGTGGTGTGGTATTTATTCTCTCTGCTCTCTGCCTCTCGGAAGAAAGTTATGTCTCTGCGTGAATCATCAGGAAGCCTGAGGATCCTCAGAAAACACGAGCATGCCAAATGTGCAAACCCAGATAACACAGAAGCAGAGGAGCAGGAATTGGCAGTCTGTGTAGACAGATTTGGTTTTCGAAAGCCAACAGCAGGTGACAGTTATTTTGGAGAACTGACCAGTGTTGCAGAGAAGTTAAAGCCTTGGAGTCTATGAAAGGATTGTTGTGGTTTAGTGAGGGACACTGGCCTGTTTTTTGCCTGCTTGTCAAGTGGTGAGCAAGAAGAAATTTATTTAACACAGCACTTGGTATTTGGAAAGTGCTATATGGTGGTTTGTGGTTGATTCAAGTAATCCAGGGAAGATTTTTTGGAATATAAGAAAGCACTTCTTAAGAGCTGTGGAATTAAAATACAAATTAACTACTGAGATACACTGTGAGGGTGCCATAACTAGACTTTTAAAAGATAAATGGTATTTATCTTGCTCTCACCAGGTTCTAAAATTGAATTGATTGCTTACTTCTTATTCTAGGTACACAGTAGAGAGTTATCATAATAATTATATGTTCTTATAATGTTATGTCTGGAAGAAACCTTAGGAATCAGCTTGTGTTTCTTTGCCTGCAGTTTTTTGATGGGCCTGTCTCACAAGGTCTCTCCTCATCTGAGAATCCCAAGCTTCTTTCTAGATCACACTGTGTAAGGCAGGTCTGTGAAATACGGCCCAGCTATGGCTGCAGGTAGATCTTTCACAGTGTGTCCCTACACTTGAGACAGCTCTGAAGAAGACCGGTCTCATGAAGGACTGTGGCACCATTTTGTGAGTTGATCACCATGCCTTTATGTCAAACAGCAGCCCTGAGAAAGGCTAAGGAAGCCAGTCCTGAAGTCAAGAATGGCTCAATTGAGGGATGAAGAAGATGAACATTAAACTAACTTCTGACAAAAGAAAACTAGCCAAAGTGACAAAGGACTCTGAGAATAAAGTGGAAGAGAAACATGATCAGACCAAAGCAAAGAAAAATAATCAAGATGAACAATTTTATCTGGAGATTAGATTAAAATAAGAGACATAGGAAAAGAAATAATGACTAGGGACAGAAATGTGAAGCTGTATGAATGCAACAGGACTGAGTAGGAAGACAGAAAGACACACCAGTGTTCAGGCAGCGTGCAAGGGCTGGAGGTAAGGTTAGGGTGTCCTCATTGCTGTAGATTTCAGTGTAGTTCTACTAGCAAAGGATTGGGGGCCTCCTTCCAGACCACTACCCTTTCTAATACTCTCTCCAGGCCCTCTGAAGAGAGCATTCCTTTGAGGGACGCACAAAAATCACACAGGCTGAACTTCTTGGGGAATCATCACCCTCATGGGAAGAAGTCATGCTGAATTTTCCCAGGACCATGCCTTCAGTGCTATGCCACAGTCAGCTAGTCTCAGTCCTCTGGATTTTTCACATCATGCTGCTTCTTCCCCCAGAGGTTTTACCTTAAGACCCCACTGGATTTGGTCTTCACAATCAGCAAGTTGCTTGGTAGCTTATCTTTTTAATCTTGGTTCATTTCTATGTGTCCTTGTGGAATAGGGATATCCCTGCCTTCTAAGACCAATGGTGATTTTGGGGGAAGAGTGATGATTTCCCTTAGTTCTCTTTGCCATTTCCAGGATTATTTCCACAATTTTAAAGCATTTGTGCAATTGGTTATAGAATGTTTGTCCATCCTCTGTCTCATCCACTTTCAGTATTTGACCATCCCAAAAGTTTAAACCACTCTGAAGGATGTTTTTGTTGCTCTCACTTTATAGATTGGCAGTGGGGGTGGGGGGAGCACCTGAAAGAAGGAAAAGAGTTTGCCTGGGCCCTTGGCAGATCTAGATCCTCTGTCTGAGGTCCTCTCCTTTCTGCTGTAGCAGGTCCCAGCTGGCAGGTGAGACCTGGCAGGTTTTGAGCGGAAGGCAGCTTGGAGACTTCTCTGTAAAGCTCTGTGCTTGTCCTTAGATGGGGGAGCATGCATGTGAACTCAAGAATTGTCTAGAATAAAAAAAAATAACATAAAATAAAATAAGATATAATATATATATAAAAAAAAGAATTGTCTTGCAGGTGGTTCAAAACCCTTTCTATTCACTGTAGCCAGTGGGTTGGAAGGTCAGCCAGCAGTCCCCATGGAGGTAAGGGGTAATAGGGGCAGGATACTAATGCTGATGGGGACATGGCCATGGCACTTTAGAGTGTATAGCTTTCAGAGAAATGATGACAGTAAGGTTATGATCTCAGGAAATAAGAGATAGGAACTTAAAACAGAAGTAAAGCTAATTGATTCTAACTGGGCCCATAAAGGTAAGATCATGAAGAAAAATCATGTGGCTGCCTACATTTTCATATAGTGTCCTTTGAGAAGTATAGATAGCAATGCTTGAAGTCAAGTATAAGTGCAGAGGAACTGAAACTCTGAATGCATTGAGCTCATGGAAATGGCTGATGATGAAAGAAGAAACGTATAAAAGAAAAGAGTAGCATAAGACAGAGAAATTCTGAAGTTGCATTGTTCTGACTATGTCTCTCCCTTTTTTTTTTTTCCTCAAGTAGAGAGCTATTGGCTCTTCAAAGGTGATTTGAAAAATTGAAGAAGTTCAAAAACCATGAGGAAATAGGAAATAGGTCCTTCACTCCTTTTAATATGCCCAGGCTTTGGTCATGTAGGACCTTGGCTCCTAAACAATGTGATTACAAAAGCATCATTGATCACCTTTGCAAAATGATGAGGATGGATGAGATATGAGAAAATTATAAGAATAAGACATTTTACTTTTTAGAAAGGAGGAAAATCTAGGTTTGAGAATTACAGACTGGTGAGCTTGTCATTGCCTCTGGGCAAAATCCTAGAAGAGATCATTAAGCAGATGATCTGTGAGAGCTTGGAAAAGGAAATAGTGATCACTCAGAGCCAGTTCTAAAAACCAGTTACCAAGTATGCTTATAAAATCTGCCTTAAGAGCAGTTGAGCTTTGAGTGTTTGAGGTGATCACAGTGTGAATGAGCAGTGAGATGCTGTAACTAAACAAAAAACTAAGATCAGTCTTTGCTAAAAATTCAGTTCAAGGACATAGAAAATATCCCAATTCACTCTGTGCTATTCTCATCCTTTTAGGGATATGTATTCAGTTCTGTAATCTATATTTTGAGTCATTAGTAAATTGGAATATACACAAGAAAATGTTAACAAGGAAGATGTCGATCATATTTACTAAGCAAGCAATTCACCCCATGTTAGGCATTATGTTAAATGTTGGAGCAGGGTTAAAAACATAATACTAGAAAGAGATAATTAATCCACCTATTTCAGATGAGGAATGGAAGGGTTATGTCCACTGAGTAGTTTGCATAAGGCCAACAGCCAGGAAGTGGCAAAGCTAAGACTTGAACCCAGGTCTCTCTCAACTCAAAGCCTTTATTGCCAGAGCAGTAAGGTATCTAGAAAACAGACTGGTTGAGGAACTCCTTAAGGAAGAGGAAAATTAGAGGGGTAAATATAAATATGATGACGGTTTCCAAAAGTCTGAATGGTCACCACTTGGAAGGATTAGCTTTGTTCTCTAACACCTCAAAGGATAGAACTAGGGCAGTAGTGGAGTTTACAGTCCTTATTAAATTTGAACTTTAGCTGAGTTGTTTTTTTCCTTCTCATTTTTGTTCTAAATCTTGATAGTATTTCCTTTTTGGAAGATACCAGCTTGTGGCTAATTATAAACAAATAATAAATTAGGGCTTTCTTGGTTTTTTATTATAAACTTCATACTTCCTCTTAGAATAGACAGGATAGTCATTTATCAGTCATCTTTGTCTTTTAGTATAGTACACTTTTGAGATAATGTATAGATTGACAGCCTTGATTCACCAACAGAAGGACTTTTTAAATGCCCATAATACATCTTGAATGGAGAAGGAAATGGCAATCCTCTCCAGTATTCTTGCCTGGAAAGTTCCATGAACAGAGAAGCCTGGCAAGCTACAACCCATGGGGTTCGATCAATAGATCAATCTATCTATCTATCTGTCTGTCTATCTGTTTATCTATCTGGCTTCCCTGATAGCTCAATAGTAAGGAATCTGCATGCGATGCAGGAACCATGGGTTCAATCCCCGGTTGGGAGTATTCTCCTCGAGGAGGGCATGGCAACCCACTCCAGTATTCTTGCCTGGAGGCTGCAGTCCATGAAATCACACAGAGTCAAACAGGACTGAAGTAACTAAGCAGCAGGGCAGTAGTATGGCAGTACTAGCAACAATTTCCATTTGCTATAAGTTGGTATAACCATTTGCTATAATGGTATAACCATTTGCTAATAAATGTGTGCTTTCTGCATGCATTTATTCTTTAAACCTCATGAATGAGGTACAGTGCTGTGATTGCCACCACTTCATAGGCAAAGAGGGATGAAGTCAAGATAATGCCCAGGACCTCACAGCTAGTTAGCAGCAGAGCCCGGGGTGATAATCCATGTTTGTCCTACAACAGGACCAGTGTTTTCAGCCATTTTCCTCTACGTCATTCGTATTGGTAGATTTCTAATCAGTATAAGACAGATTTTCCCAAGTAGTTAGAAGGCCTCAGAAAGGAGGAATGGATACCCTAACAGGAGCAAATTGCCCATCACTGACAAATGCTGAATGCCAGGGGTGCTGGGTTGGACAGATCTGATGATTATACAGGTCTCTTTCTATGCTACATTGCAATTTGCTTTTCTATTCTCCTAAGAGAAACACATTTACTTGTTGGTTAATAGTCAAGAAAGTGGAGCCTGGGGTTGGTGGTGTGTCTTCTGTTTCTTTATCAATTTGGCAACTTGAATTCTAACATGATGATAAACCCCAACTCCAGTTTCTCCAAGATATTGGTTACATTTCAATCACTTATGGGAAGTTTATAGACATAAAAATCTGCAAAAAAGTTTATTGCTTTGACTTTAAAGCATAACAGTTCCATTAGTGAGTGAAAATTACAGTTCTTTGCATATGTTGAAATGAAGCCAAAAAATTTTAAATAATTTGAAGTCAGAATAAGTGTGAGAAGATCTTCTCTTATTGTTTAGTCACTCATCTTATCCAACTCTTTTGTGACCCCGTGGACTGTAACCTGCCAGGCTACTCTGTCCATCAGATTTGCTTTGGATATTGCCATTTCCTTCAGAGTGGGTTGCCATTTCCTTCTTCAGGGGATTTTCCTAAACCTAGGATCGAATCCATGTCTCCTGCATTGCAGGGAGATTTTTTTACTGCTGAGCTACCGAGGAAACCAGTAAGATCCTGTAGACTACTTTGGTACCCTACCCTCTGAAAGTTATGAAAATTGGGATACTTTTTGGAAGTGGGATCAGAACTGCACTAGACTTAAGGATAAAGATTAGGGAGGGGAAAGGGGAAATCTTTGCTCATATTATTCTTTCTCCCCTCATCCCACCCCCAAAACATACATACTCACAATCACAGTTCTTAAAACCAAGGTATGAAGAAGTAAGGGTTTTTGGAATATATTTTCTAGATCTAGAAATTTGGATCTGAGACCTTAATTTGCTGATCTATTAATTTGTGGGTAAATGAGGACACGTGGAAAATCTTCTGCTTGATTGTGTTGGTAGATACTTTTCCAAGCTCTAACTAGTGGGCTTTTTGGTTAGCTACAGGTTATTGACTTTAATAACTTACACATTTAAGTTTCTGAACTCAGACATAACAGAGCTGTCTCCAGAGAACTCTAGTTCAAAGAGTGTGGATACTACACCCATGCCCAGATTGTCATCATGTTTGCCAAAAAGGTGCTTTGTCTACCGAGGTAAGGTTCACCCTAGCTTGCTGCCGTCCTGAGTGCCTTCCATGTTTCTGTGTCTTGTTGGCATGCCTGTCTACCTTCATATCTGCTCTATCAGTTTTAAATCTAGTTCTCCGTCCTTGAGGCATTATGTAATAATAAACGAAAAACTCAAAAATCAAAGGAGATTTATGTGTGATGCAGCTGAAATAACAGGACCTAACTTCTGGGAGGAAAATGAATAACCAGGCAGAGGATATTATTGGTGCTTCTTAATGACAGCAAGGACGCCTCCCTCCCTTCTAGGCAAGCTTTAGGAGCCCTCCTTTGTGGCAGTCACTGTGCTGGCACTGGAGTACCGAGATGTGGTCCTTATTCCCTTTGAGAAGATTCAGTATAAACATCATAATGTAACATAAATGCTATGCCAATGATGAGCCCAGGTGCGTCCAGCAGCTCAGAGTTGGGGGCAAGGGTAGGCAGAGAAGGCTTCTCCTAAGCAAGTCTTCAAGGATGTCAGAGGTGTCACCGCAGCCACAGAGGCAGGCAGATATATGCAGCTAGTTCTGAAGGACTATGTAGGTCAGGCCTCGGGAGAGGGATGAAAGCAGAAACGCAGATACGCCATGCTGAGGTGCTTGGGCTTTATCCTGAGGGCAGTAGGAAGCCTTTGAATAGTTTCTAGAGGGGAATGCCAGAATGCCAGTTTTTTAAAGTACTATTTTTCTAGCAGTGTAGAGAGTGGGTTGGCAGGAGGTAGGGTAGGAAGCAGAGAAGCACAGGGTGAATTGCAAGACTCCAGGTGAACAGTAAAGACCAGTGGACTAAGGCAGTACTGTAGAACTGAAGGAAGAACATTTCTGAGATATGTCAAGGAGGTCGAGTGCAGAGAACTTGGTCATGCTGACAGATATTGGAGAACAATGGAGGAAGGAGTCGAGGGTGAGCCCAGGTTTCTGGCTTGAGTGGACATGATACCCTTCATCAAGAGGGGGCTTGGCCACTTGCCACAGCTAGGGAAGACCCACACACAGCAACAGAGAGCCTGTGCACCACAACCGAGACCCAGGACAGACAATAAATAAATAGTTTAAAAGAAGAGTTAGAGCATGGGGGAGAGTGGGATTCCTCGGGGGTGCCAGTGGTGAAGAGCCTGCCTGCTGACGCAGGAGATGTAACAAACACAGGTCAGGTCCCTGGGTCGGGAAGATCCCCTGGAGAAGGGACTGGGAATCCGCTCCAGTATTCTTGCCTGGAGAATCCCATGGACAGAGGAATCTGGTGGGCTACAGTCTATGGGGTCACAGAGCCGGACATGACTGAAGCGACTGAGCACATAGGGGAGGGAGAATAAAGGTGAAAATTTCTTTAGTTTGCATGTAACAAATCCTACATATAAGAGTAAAAAGATAAAACTGCATTTTGAGCTGCAAAATTAATATTTAAAAATTGGTTTGGGTATGAAACTGAAAGTGTTAGTTGCTCAGTTGTGTCTGACTCTTTGCAACACCATGGACTATAGCCTACCAGGCTCCTCTGTACATGGGGTTCTCCAGGCCGAAATACTGGAGTTGGTTGCCGTTCTCTTTTCTGGGAGATCTTCCCAGCCCAGGGATCAAACGTGTATCTCCTGCACCACAGGAGGATGCTTTGCCTGGTACCTCCAGCCACCAGGGAAGCTTAAGCAAAACAGTTTTATAGTCATCATGTTGTTTTAAGTGCATTTTTGTTTGGATTTTAATGCATTTTAAAAAAGACTTAACAAAATATGCTGTTGGACTTATGAAAACATTATGATTACAATCTATGTTGAAGTATTTGGAAATTTTAATTGATTGCATAAGTAAGTTTTTATGTTGTCAAAAGAGTTTTTAAATAATTGGACAATTTTGTGTTAAGGATTAAACCAACATTAAATGATACGCAAGTAATAAATAAGAGGGGCCTTGGGAAAAGGAAGGCTCATTTGCTTAGAGAATACAGGGGAGATGATTAATTTAGTTGGAGGGGAGACGAAGAATTTGAAGCTTGAGAGAAGGTCAGGAGGGCATGTCTGGGTGGGCCTGGAACTCAGGCAGGTGGTTCTGAGGTATAAGTGTTGGCTTGTCCCTTCCATATTAGGAGGACACTGGCATTTTGAGAAGGATCAAGTGCTTTGTGGTGTGGACCCCAGAACATTAGATTAGCTTTCTTAGGAGACATATTAAACAAACATAATAACCTCAACTTCAGCATCGTTTAGAGTTGGTGGACATGTGAGATGAACTGAAATGACTTTTAGCAGAGTTTGGCAGAGAAACGTTTGTCCTCAGGGTGAACTTAGGTTTATCTTTAGACTTCTTGGGGTCCTTGGTAAGAATCTCAGTAAAAAGCTACTTAAGAGGCTATACTGATAAGGAAAAGTAAAAAGGCATTTACTTACTATTTCATCTTCCCAGTGACACTGCAAAATGCTGCTATAAAAAGCCCCATTTTTACAGATAAGAAAACTGAGCCTCTGAGGGTTACATGGCTTACCTTATAAATAGGAAGGGGCAGAGATGAGGATATGACTAAATCCCATTCTCTTTCTGCTATACAGCACTGACTAAAACATGTCCGGCCTGTGAAATCCTGGGCTGGAAAAATTGTGTTTCACTGAGGAGAAGATGTTTTTTATGGAAATGCAGGAGACCTGGGTTAGATCTCTGGGTCAGAAAGATGCCCTGGAAAAGAGAATGGCTACCCAGTCTGGCATTCTTGCCTGGAGAATTCCATGGACAGAGGAGCCTGGCAAGCTATAGTCCATAGAGTCGCAAAGAGTCAGACAGGACTGAGGGACTAAACCACAGCCAGGGGGGTCATCAAGAGCAGTGATCTCCTTGGATCACCCTAGATTGATCCCTCTGATGCATCCCTGACACTTCCCTCCCTGCCCCACATTGAGAGCTCCCAGACTTGGCAGTTCTGGTGGTACCCTGTCCTATGCCTGTCTAAGAGTCAGCACTTAGGGCCTGGCTTATGATTCTCCATTTTCCCAGTCTTTTCTCTGCCTACTTCCCACTCACGGAAGCTCGAGGGATTCATTAGTCTAAAGGGTCAGGACATCAGTGTTCTGCTCCATAACCTCTAATGGCTTCTCATCTCACTTGGAGTACAACCACTGACCTTCAAAGGCGTTTGGAGGCCTTTGACTGTTTCCCTAACCCTATCACACCCACACTCCCTCAACTTGAGCCACTCTGACCATCGGGCCATGCCTTGGATGCTGAGAGCACCTTATCAACACCACTGGGCTTTAAAACTTGCTGCCCCACTTCCTGCACTGCTTTTTCCCACATAGGGTTGTGGCTGGAACCCCCACGTTATTAGGTCTCTGCCTGTAGGTACAGCCTTCCTGCCAGCCACCCTGTTTAAAATGGCAGCCCCATCATATTCTGTCCCTTATTTGTCTTCATTTCTTCATGGCACCCATTTTCTTCATTTATTGATATCTGCTGCATATGAGCTCCATGATTTCAGTGGCTTTGTCTGGCCTGTGGTTTGTGCCACTGGTTGCTGGGATAGTGGCCCATGGTGTGCACTCAGGGGAATTAGTTGACCGATGGAATAAATACATGAAGTCTTGGGGCTGATGGAGATGGCAGGAAGTAAAATTGCTATCACCAAGGGACCTACTATAATGAAAGAGTGTCTTGGTCTCTCCCAATGTGGTTACCTTTGCTGGTTCCCTAAATATCCTCTTTTGGAGGTAACTGTGAATAGTTATTAGGAAACCTTGCCACATTTCCCTGGGTTAGAAGCAGATTTATTGCTCTGATAAAGATGGGAATTATTTTTTTCTTATATCAGTAACATAAAAGTTACCAGTAAAGATGTACTGCCCAGTGACAGCATGGTGTCCATGTCCTACCCACCCACCCTTCAACCTCTGGAAGTTACTCATGGGATGTCAGTGTTTGTAAAGTCTGTTGAAAGTGCCTCCTGCATTGTGGCTTTCATAGGAAGTAGGCTTTCTCTATAAACTTAAGTGAGCTCTGTCTGTTGAGTGTCCTTAACAGAGGTTTCCTTCCTAGAGATTTGAACCTAATGCCATTTTCAGTGCATTTTTCTGTTGTTCTTCCTAGGATCTTCTACGTCTCTCATGATTCTCAAGACTTGAAGATCTTCAGCTATATCGCTCGAGATGGTGCCAGCAATATCTTCAGGTGTAACGTCTTTAAATCCAAGAAGAAGGTAAAGGGGCCATCCTTGGTCTTCACTTCCTCTGATGGAACCAGAGTGTTCCCAACATTGACCTGTCTCCCTGTTGATGGAGAGACATGATTTGGAGGTGGCTATTTAAATGCAAGATATAGGGTACCTCTCTCACTAGTCTGTCATTGCTTCTATATAATGAAATTCTCTCTGAGATTCATTTGAACTTTGTGTTTGATTATATGTGAATAACTGGAGAGACTGCGACCATTGGATAAGTACTCTGGAACAGAGCAGGCAGATAGCACCTGGAGTGATGCTATCTGAGGTGTGTGGTAGAAGAGAAGGCTGCCACTCACTGAGGTGACCCTTCATCATAATTCTGTATACTGTGACTTACAAACATGACATGGTGGGATGTAGTTAGACTTTGCAGTGTTGATATGTTGGATGGTTATTTTGGTATAGTAACCTTCAAAGCATTTAATTCTGTATACTAGTGTGCACTCAGGGAATTAGTTGACCGATGGAATAAATACATGAAGTCTTGGGGCTGATGGAGATGGCAGGAAGTAAAATTGCTATCACCAAGGGACCTACTATAATGAAAGAGTGTCTTGGTCTCTCCCAATGTGGTTACCTTTGCTGGTTCCCTAAATATCCTCTTTTGGAGGTAACTGTGAATAGTTATTAGGAAACCTTGCCACATTTCCCTGGGTTAGAAGCAGATTTATTGCTCTGATAAAGATGGGAATTATTTTTTTCTTATATCAGTAACATAAAAGTTACCAGTAAAGATGTACTGCCCAGTGACAGCATGGTGTCCATGTCCTACCCACCCACCCTTCAACCTCTGGAAGTTACTCATGGGATGTCAGTGTTTGTAAAGTCTGTTGAAAGTGCCTCCTGCATTGTGGCTTTCATAGGAAGTAGGCTTTCTCTATAAACTTAAGTGAGCTCTGTCTGTTGAGTGTCCTTAACAGAGGTTTCCTTCCTAGAGATTTGAACCTAATGCCATTTTCAGTGCATTTTTCTGTTGTTCTTCCTAGGATCTTCTACGTCTCTCATGATTCTCAAGACTTGAAGATCTTCAGCTATATCGCTCGAGATGGTGCCAGCAATATCTTCAGGTGTAACGTCTTTAAATCCAAGAAGAAGGTAAAGGGGCCATCCTTGGTCTTCACTTCCTCTGATGGAACCAGAGTGTTCCCAACATTGACCTGTCTCCCTGTTGATGGAGAGACATGATTTGGAGGTGGCTATTTAAATGCAAGATATAGGGTACCTCTCTCACTAGTCTGTCATTGCTTCTATATAATGAAATTCTCTCTGAGATTCATTTGAACTTTGTGTTTGATTATATGTGAATAACTGGAGAGACTGCGACCATTGGATAAGTACTCTGGAACAGAGCAGGCAGATAGCACCTGGAGTGATGCTATCTGAGGTGTGTGGTAGAAGAGAAGGCTGCCACTCACTGAGGTGACCCTTCATCATAATTCTGTATACTGTGACTTACAAACATGACATGGTGGGATGTAGTTAGACTTTGCAGTGTTGATATGTTGGATGGTTATTTTGGTATAGTAACCTTGAGGCTTGAGTAAATGCAGCTTTTGAAGTTCTGCAGAGGTAGGCTTCCTCTCTGTCATTCCTCCAGGAGTCTGACACACAAATCTGGGGTTTGGAAACCTAGGCCTCAGCACCTCTTCTCCCTGGAACCCTGAGTGATGTTATGAGGGTCAGTATCCCCCAAGGGTCTCGGCTTTGTTATCTATAAAATGAAGAGGGAACTCAAAACAAGCGTTTCCTAAAATGTATCCTAGGAAACATTTACCATCCAAAATATTTCATGTTAAAACTATTCCGTTTAAATGTGCTGATAAATCCTGAAGTTAGATAATTCCTTTAGCTCTAACCCAGCATTTCTCAAACTGAGTTGGCCATGGAATCATGTTTATTCTGTGTGTATGTGTTAATATCATGGGAATTGCTTTTCTGTAGAAGTAATTTGGAAAACACTATTTGTGTCTGTAAGGCCCCTAACAGTTATGGATGGAATGGTAAGGTCCTCACCACTCCAGACACAAACCAGTAACCTTGACGTTCTTATGAGAGCTATTTCCAGATTCTCTCCTGCTTTGATGCTGTGTGACATCTTAATGCGTCTTATGCCATAAGACATCTTTAATAGATTGGTAGGTACCTCGCCAAGTGGGGATAATAAGAATAAAACATGACAGGGTCAAGATTTACTGTAATATTATGTATGTCCCACCCCCACCCTAGCTCTACAATGAGAATTAGACTTTGTAATTTAGCCTCTTCCTCTAAGGAGATGTGTGCTCTTACTCACCTATTCTCAGGCTTTTTCATGCAAATTGTGGAATTGGATAGAAATAGCTAGAACTGGAAAGGTAGGGGAAGAAAAGGCAGGTTGCCAGATTTCCTTTTAGATAATAGTAAAATTGAGAGGGGGAAAAATGGAAAGTTGGGTATCAAAGAACTGATAGAAAGAGGAAGAAGGTGAAGGAGAGAAGGAAAAGCCAGAGAGCCTGGAGATGAGAATTTAGGGCTTGGGAGAGTGAAAAGCACTTGTGTGGCTTTAAGGTGTAGTGGATCTGGGGAGGAAAGGAAAGGAAATACACAGTGTTCCTGAGGCTTATGAACTGGATCACCTGCAGTGCTCTTTGACATAGACAATTAAAGGATAGGATTCCCTTCCCTTTACTTTGAGTGTTCTGCTATACATCTGACTTCAGTTTTGTCTAGAGACTGGACTGTGTGTACCTGGGAATTTATTAAAGTTACAAATAGCATATTTCAATTTACAAAGTGTTTTAATGTTTAATCCTACCAGATCCTTCCAAAAACCTACGTGAAGAATTTAAGATGGATAATTTTCATGCCCTGTGGATAACTTGAGAGATTAAATGACTTACTTAAGGTCCCATGAATAGGTACTGACAGGCTAGGATTGGGGAGACATGAAGAACAAAAGGATTTTGAGCAGGAAACGTGGGTAAAGGAGATCGTTATATTTGCTTCGCCACCTGAACTGATGCAGCAGCACAAACACAGTAGGGTCGTCCAGTCCTCCTGCCAAAACCTGAGTCTAAGAACAATGCTCACTGGAACTTTGATCTTGAAGAGAAGCACAGAATGAAGTTCTTATTACCCAGTGACAAAGGATAGTCATCTGGCTCCCTATCATATCAGTTTTTCCATGTCTCAGAGCTAATCCTGATCTCTGGCTCTTTGTTTTCTCTGTCCGTTTTACCCTTGCCTACTGAGACTGTAACTCTTCTGAACTAGTTCTCAGGCCCTTTGCTGGCCTGTCGCCATGTGGCTGAAGGAATTGTTTACAGGCAACCTGGGCTGTGAGCCCCATTGCCGCTGAACTATAGGTGGAAGGGCTAGTTTCCATGCCAGGAAAGAAAAAGGAATGAATTGTTCAGCAAAGAAAGTGGAGTTGGGGAAAGGTGGGGACCACGTCTGCAGGGTTTGGCACGCTAATCCTAGTGAGTCTCCAAATCTGGTGGTTTACTTTCTTTTAATGTACTTCTGGTTTGGAGAGATAATAGTTAGCTTGGGAAGGAGTTTTAATTGGCACATGTTAAGAATACTTGAGCGGTGAAGGGGAAAGGACTAAATTCCCTGAGTAAGTACATCTTGTAGGCTGTTTCTGGGTTGTTGGAAGTCAGTAGTGTGAGGTCTCTTAACTGGAAGCCAATGGACCTGCGTGTTCTCCAAAGCCCCCATGTTGATCATCATGTAGAACAGCCTTGTATGAGCTCCTTGCTGTGTCAAGGCTTGGTTATTGCTCTTCATACCACAACACATCCCCAGTGTGTCCTCATGGCATTTCCCATGGTGGGCTTCTCCTGTGGGTCATCCTGTATGGCTCTGATAGTTGAGAACACAGGTCAGGTTCTCAGATTTCCTGGTAGAGCACCTCCCTGCACCTGGCTCCCAACACTGTGGTTGTTCTATACACATGGATCTTCCTTTAGTTACCCAGTTAGCCAGTGTGGTTCTCATCGTGGGAACTTTCATCTTGAGCTGTTTTTTTTTTTTTTTTCCTTGTCTTTTCTTTTTGTCAGTTGGGCTTTCATCAGAAGTTAGGAGCAGAATATTGTAGGAAAATAACACACTATGAGCTATTCATCTGTTACTCTATATTATCCACATAGTGGCCTTATATTAAGTCAAATAATATCGAGTCAGTTTGGGTTACTTGCTATGTGCTTGGGACTCTCCTAGACTCTTCATTTGAATTGTCTTTATTCCCTCAGCAGCCTTGTGAGCTATGGGTACTATCACGCTCTTTGTTTTTTGGATGAGAAAATGAAGGCTGAAGGGACATAACTCATGATAAGTAATGCAGAGGCTTCTCTGGTGGTCCAGTGATTGGAATGCTGAGCTCCAGCTGCATGGGACACAGGTTCGATTCTTGGTTGTGGAGCAGCACAGCCAAAAAAAATATGGTGGAGTTAGAACTGTATCCAGAAAGTCTGACTCTGGAGCTCACCTCCTTCACCACTGCAGTATATTATCTTCACCAGGAAATTGCATAACTGAGGAGTAACCTTGTTCTCCAAGACCTACTCATAACCAGATCCTACTCTTGTTGTTACTGAGGTTTGAAGAACTCCTTAACTCTTAATGGTCCAAGTCGCTTTGACATAGATTTTCCTTTTCTTCCATATCTTTGTATGGTCAGTATTGACTCGATTTTATAGTGGGAGAAAGAAAAAACCCAGGGAAGTAGATTACCATTGGTCACACAATGAGTCAGCAGTGCCCCTGAGATAAGAATCAAGCTTCCTGCATCCTAGTTCAAGGTTTGGCCACTTAGCTCTGTTATATGAAACTCATAAAAAATAACTGCTTCTAAGTTTCTCCAGCCACTAAATGAGATGAAAGACATCTCAGGAATGCTGATCTGTGCATGGAGTGGGGAAATCTTCAGGAAATAAGTTCCATGTGACTGAGAGGGATCACCAGGATTGTAGTGGGGAGATCCCAGGACTGTTCAGACCAGCACCAGAAGGGCAGGGCAGGCCTGGAGGCTAGTGACATGGCTTTCCTGTTCCCCTGTCTGGGGGATATGATGACATATTCATTTGCAAGGCTTTTTGCCTCCTGTGAAGCCTCCATGCGGTCTCTTGACCTCTCCTGTGGAGTGGGTGTCCCACTCCTTACATTTGCTTCCAGCCTCAGGTGGATGTAGCTGTCTGCCTGATTAAGTGTGACTGCTTAGTGCATCCATGCGTGAAGTGCTGGTGATTAACAGGAGCCACAGGATTCTCCCCCTTATCTTCATGGGAAGCTCTTTGAAATGGTTCTGCCTGCCATCACAGCTCAATTGGTTTGTGTAAGGAGAAATCATTTCCCCCTATAATGCTGCCACCATCAGATTAGAGGCCACAGTGGAGAAGGTCAGCTGTCCTTAAGAGCTTTCCATGGGGCTTCCCTGGTGGTCCAGTGGATAAAGATACCACCTTGCAGTGCAAGGGGTGCTGGCTCGATCCCTGGCCTGGGAAGATCCCATGTGCTGTGGAGCGACTGGACCAATGTGTCCAATTACCGAGCCGGAGCTCTGGAGCGCATGCACCCAGAGCCGGTGCTCTGCGACAACAGACACTGCCGCTATCATTCATCGTGTCCCAGAAGTCAAACTAAAAGTAACTTACTGGTAAGACCTACTAAACAATCCACTCTTTGTACGAGGTTGAAGACTCCTTCTCTAATGGTCCAAGTCGCTTTGACATAGATTTTCCTTTTCTTCCATATCTTTGTATGGTCAGTATTGACTCGATTTTATAGTGGGAGAAAGAAAAAACCCAGGGAAGTAGATTACCATTGGTCACACAATGAGTCAGCAGTGCCCCTGAGATAAGAATCAAGCTTCCTGCATCCTAGTTCAAGGTTTGGCCACTTAGCTCTGTTATATGAAACTCATAAAAAATAACTGCTTCTAAGTTTCTCCAGCCACTAAATGAGATGAAAGACATCTCAGGAATGCTGATCTGTGCATGGAGTGGGGAAATCTTCAGGAAATAAGTTCCATGTGACTGAGAGGGATCACCAGGATTGTAGTGGGGAGATCCCAGGACTGTTCAGACCAGCACCAGAAGGGCAGGGCAGGCCTGGAGGCTAGTGACATGGCTTTCCTGTTCCCCTGTCTGGGGGATATGATGACATATTCATTTGCAAGGCTTTTTGCCTCCTGTGAAGCCTCCATGCGGTCTCTTGACCTCTCCTGTGGAGTGGGTGTCCCACTCCTTACATTTGCTTCCAGCCTCAGGTGGATGTAGCTGTCTGCCTGATTAAGTGTGACTGCTTAGTGCATCCATGCGTGAAGTGCTGGTGATTAACAGGAGCCACAGGATTCTCCCCCTTATCTTCATGGGAAGCTCTTTGAAATGGTTCTGCCTGCCATCACAGCTCAATTGGTTTGTGTAAGGAGAAATCATTTCCCCCTATAATGCTGCCACCATCAGATTAGAGGCCACAGTGGAGAAGGTCAGCTGTCCTTAAGAGCTTTCCATGGGGCTTCCCTGGTGGTCCAGTGGATAAAGATACCACCTTGCAGTGCAAGGGGTGCTGGCTCGATCCCTGGCCTGGGAAGATCCCATGTGCTGTGGAGCGACTGGACCAATGTGTCCAATTACCGAGCCGGAGCTCTGGAGCGCATGCACCCAGAGCCGGTGCTCTGCGACAACAGACACCACCGCGATGGGAGGCCCACATGGGCCAAAGAACAAAGATGGATGAAAATAGAGAAATGAAATACTAATAGAAGTGGCCCGCCTGCTCCCCACCCTCCCCAACCCCCCACCCCACACACACAAAAATGAGCTTGCCATGGCCTTTGAATGATGGTGTCAGTCATGTGCTAAAGAATGAGTAGCTTTCCTGGCCAGACTCAAGATAGGGAGGAGAGAAAGGTCCTAAATTTATGAAAGAGCCTCTTTTTCATATTTTAAAGGTTGGTATGGGGTTAAGAAGTCAACATACAGAAATCATAAGTCTCAAATTCTCTTTGCTTATGGAAAGGAAATCATTACCCAGAAAAGTGAATTGACTTGCCTATGGTCACCTAGCTGGTGACTGACAGTACTGAGGTTATAACTCAGCCTTCTTTTCTCTATGGTACTATGTTTCATGGACTAACAGAGTATAAGGAGAACCCTGCAGTCCATTGGAAATTGCGAGGCCAGCTATCTCCTGTCAATGTTGAAAGTCATACCTATTTTGAAAGTAAGCTTTCCCCATAGTAAGAGTATTCTGGTGTCCAAGGCATTGCCTTGGCCAAATTATATGATCCAGGCCATTAAAGAACCTGTTGGACAGAAACCTCACTCATTTCTTATTTCAGAACTTTAATTTGTTGGGTCTTTCCAGATACATTTTCTTGCTTCAGCATTGCAGATTCTATAGATTGAAATCACTTGATAGATGTAAGCTTAAATCTTTTACTAAGGTTCAAAAAAGCACATTAAAGAAACATGACTGGCAGTTCTATTTCTGTTGAGATTCTGTGGTGGTTAAGGGCACTGAGGGGGGCACTGTACTTTCTTTCCATGATAGATGAAAAGAATTATGAACCTGTGAGTTGTCTTAGAACTGACTTATTGGACTGCAGTTCCTTAGAATTCAGAAGCACTTGGCAGATAAATCTCAAGTTCTCAGGAGATACAGAGTGGTGGGGGAAGGGGATGTAAAGTGGAATAGAGAGCTGGTAGACTAAGAAAGATACTTACTAGTAAGAGGTGTGTCCTCAGTCTTCTTTCCCTGACTGTCATCATCATCATCACCTACACCTTGCATTTTGAGATTCTTCTAGTCACGTTTCTTCCTTATCTGATGC
Source organism: Tragulus kanchil (assembly GCA_022376925.1). NCBI lineage: Eukaryota > Metazoa > Chordata > Mammalia > Artiodactyla > Tragulidae > Tragulus > Tragulus kanchil. The sequence goes on along the minus strand of JAIOJX010000032.1, from coordinate 66,174,720 downwards.
CTCCTTTAGACGTCTCCATGCATTGTGAAGTAGAGGGGACTTTTTCTGGGACAGTGATATTCACACTCCCAAGGTTATGTATTAAATCAGCTGTAGGATAAGACTAATAGTAATTACCATTCTTTACACATATGTGGCACTCAGAAGATTCCCCAAGTTTACAGGACCAACCAACAACAAGGTCGTTTAAAATGAAATCAAATAATAAAATCATGATTGACTGTTATTTTCCTGGGGGCCAGTGAAGTGCAGGAATCAATCTTTTGATTTCTGTCTTCCCAAAGATACCACTGCAGGTTCTTGTCTGCTTCTGAGTAGATAGCCTACTTGCATTGAGAATATAGTGTTATTAATATTTCCATGAAGGCTGCTGCAGTTCGTCTAATCCTATGCCTGCGAGGTATACTGTTGGCACCCACATTAAGCATGCAGAAGAGAATAGCTATTTGTTGCATCTTGACTTCTGGACTGGACTGAGGTTGGAGGGAGGAGGAAGGGGGTTTTGTCAACACGAATAAGTCAGTGATTTAAAGAAATATTTCTGGGTGCCATTTGGGAAAGTGGTGTAAAGTTCTAAGACAGCTTCTTTCCCAGCCCTGTTTTCACAGAATTGCCTATAACTGGCCCTCCTGTGGGCTTCAGTGCTCTCCATCTGCAGCCAAGAGCTGCTCTGAGGTTAGATACGCCTTCTCCACTTTGGAAACACCAAAGCAGCCATCTCCATCCTAATCTTGACAGCTGAAAGTCCACAGATACTTTAGAGATGCTAGCACAAGGCTTTTGGACAGAAAGGTTTGATCCATGTGGCCAGGTACTTTCAGTGACTTATGTAACACTGAAAAAAAAAGGGGGGGGGGGAACTAGCGAATTCCAGAGAATGGATGTATCCTACAGCTGGAAAAGGCTACCTTCCCAACATGCTGATTATTTGCTCTGGTTTGTACCTGGCTACCTTCATGTCTTTAACACCCCAGATTGCTTTCCTGAAGTCATGAGATGTCAGTACTTGCTTCATGGTGACCTGTGGGGGCCAGTGGAAGGGGTTCTTCTTAAAGCTTCTCCCTCTTGCATTAGATATGCTTTATTAACTGTATGGCTCAGCATATGTGACTTCTGCGTTTCAGAGTGCGGGCAGAACCAGTGCTCTTGCTTAGAAGGCTGGGAGGCCAAGTCACCATGTGGAGTAGGCCTGGCAGACAGGGGCCAGCATGGCTATGCAGGAGCAGATGGTACCCGTGATGATAGCTCCTGCCAGGTTGGGGCTGGCCTGCCTATCCAGCTTCAAGTCGTGTTCCCCCTAACAAGGTCCTCACAGAGAATCTTCTAAAAGTAGACTTCACTGGTGAAGGAAGGGGAGCCTAAAAGGCTGAGGGACATCTGAACTCACAAAGCTATTTGTGAGAGAATTAGGAATTGGCCAGCCTCTTCTAACTGCTGGAGTGGTGAGTGGGAAGAGCAAGCCTCTTACATGGGCATAATCATTCTGTAATCATTCTTTATTACGTATTCAAGCACAGAGAGCTCTTCATAAAACAGGCTACCGTGTCCTTTTAATGTGAATGGAAATACAGTTTTCACATTAAAGGGGAGTCAAGGATAAATCAAAAGGAAACCCCATTCCGCACTGAATGTGCCAATGCAGAACTCTTATTCAACAATTTCCTCATAGCAGAAGCCACCATCCTAGACCAAAGATGATTTGGCCCAGCTCTTCTCTGTTGCTATGGGGACAGAGGTGATGGCCTTAGCCCTTTTGATGCTAGCTTACCTGTGTAAGAGGCAGTTCCCTTCATGTTTCTATCAGTGAAAAAGGAAGCCCAGCCTTTCCTGAACTGCTGTTTGTTTTTCTGTCTTACTTCTCCTTTGGTACCGTGAATCCATATTCAGAATAAAACATTTCTTGAGCCCTTGGTCTATGCCAAGCACTGTGGGAGGTGCTCTTGTATACATTAGCTATATATTTATTCCTCTGTGAGGCAGAGGAGAGACTGTAAACATCAGTGATTCACTTTTGCAGTTGAGGTTTACAGAGGTATTTTGTAGAGCAGCTGTGATAAAGGATGGCTAGAAAGGAAATGAGAGGTGGAGAGTTACTTCTAACATAGGGAAGTCAGGACCAGTGAACCATGAGTCTGGGTTTTCCACTTTTCCTGGGGAATCAGATAGAGGCAAGGCACAACTGCTTATCACAGAAAATGTACTAAAATGCGAAAATGAGACGTGGAATATTAAATATTAATATGAATATTAAGCATTAGGGCCAGCCACTTCCTTATGATGATTTGTGGCTTATACATAGTTGGCTGAAATAGAGCTTGTAAATGGTGGGCATATGTCAGACATTTGTCCCCAGTGAAGGTAACAGTGAAGGTAACAGAGATTTGAACAGGGGGTTAGCTTCTGCAGATGCTGGGACACAGTCCCCAGTGTATCCCATCATCTGTTGTCAACTTGTGATGGGTGAGAATTGCAGGTCCTCTGAAAAGTCATTCCCCACCAACTACATCCTGTTACTTAAATCAGAGTGGTGTTTCCTTCCTAAGAGAAGTTTAGAAATCCTGTCCCTTCCCCCATTAATCCCTTGACTGAGGAACACTTGTCTGAGGATCCTTCAACTTTTAGTATCGTCTTAAAAGTTATTTAAAGGAGGTGTCTGGACTTAACAGATTTGGAGGAATTTGTAACACGTCCTCCTTAAGGAGAACCTGAGATTTTATAGCAACAGATGTAGTAATAAATCTGGAATTTTCCACATGGCAAACCACTCCAGTATTCTTGTCTGGAAAATCCATGGACAGAGGAGCCTGGTAGATTACAGTTCATGGGGTCATGAAGAGTTGGACACAACTGAGCAACTGAGCATACATATATTTTTAAAAGGGAAACTGGGTCTGTACTCTGGTAATGATACAATTGGGAGAAGACTAACTCAGCCTTTGCAGATACTTATGCAGTGTGATTTATCTGGGTTAATTTATGTAAGAAAAGGAAGTAACAGAATTAAACACATAATCTCTACATTGGTCTATGCCAAGCACTGTGGGAGGTGCTCTTGTATACATTAGCTATATATTTATTCCTCTGTGAGGCAGAGGAGAGACTGTAAACATCAGTGATTCACTTTTGCAGTTGAGGTTTACAGAGGTATTTTGTAGAGCAGCTGTGATAAAGGATGGCTAGAAAGGAAATGAGAGGTGGAGAGTTACTTCTAACATAGGGAAGTCAGGACCAGTGAACCATGAGTCTGGGTTTTCCACTTTTCCTGGGGAATCAGATAGAGGCAAGGCACAACTGCTTATCACAGAAAATGTACTAAAATGCGAAAATGAGACGTGGAATATTAAATATTAATATGAATATTAAGCATTAGGGCCAGCCACTTCCTTATGATGATTTGTGGCTTATACATAGTTGGCTGAAATAGAGCTTGTAAATGGTGGGCATATGTCAGACATTTGTCCCCAGTGAAGGTAACAGTGAAGGTAACAGAGATTTGAACAGGGGGTTAGCTTCTGCAGATGCTGGGACACAGTCCCGAGTGTATCCCATCATCTGTTGTCAACTTGTGATGGGTGAGAATTGCAGGTCCTCTGAAAAGTCATTCCCCACCAACTACATCCTGTTACTTAAATCAGAGTGGTGTTTCCTTCCTAAGAGAAGTTTAGAAATCCTGTCCCTTCCCCCATTAATCCCTTGACTGAGGAACACTTGTCTGAGGATCCTTCAACTTTTAGTATCGTCTTAAAAGTTATTTAAAGGAGGTGTCTGGACTTAACAGATTTGGAGGAATTTGTAACACGTCCTCCTTAAGGAGAACCTGAGATTTTATAGCAACAGATGTAGTAATAAATCTGGAATTTTCCACATGGCAAACCACTCCAGTATTCTTGTCTGGAAAATCCATGGACAGAGGAGCCTGGTAGATTACAGTTCATGGGGTCATGAAGAGTTGGACACAACTGAGCAACTGAGCATACATATATTTTTAAAAGGGAAACTGGGTCTGTACTCTGGTAATGATACAATTGGGAGAAGACTAACTCAGCCTTTGCAGATACTTATGCAGTGTGATTTATCTGGGTTAATTTATGTAAGAAAAGGAAGTAACAGAATTAAACACATAATCTCTACATATCATTTAGGCTTACCATATTTTATTTCTGGACCTTCCCAAAATTGTCCTTTTCTGTCTCTTGTAAAGATGCATAAGAGAGCAAAATTTCTGAAAGTCAGGAGAAGGAAAGGGGAAAGCCAGTATGTACTGGACACCGACTATCCTTGATAGGATACAGCATCTCTAAGGTTTGGTAAACTGTGAATGAGCTTTGCTGTAAAAAACTAACCACAGGCAATCTGTTCTTATTCTCATAAAGAAAATAAGCAACAGCAGATCTGACGAGGCCTGGGGGAAGACCTCTTTTGAATGGAACAGACTCCTTTTTCACTGAGGGTTGAGCTTCCTGGCTCACCCTCCTCATCAGAGCACAGTTTGATCACCAAAGGAGATGTGGTGTGCTTGGCCTGGATTGGTTAGGGACTGTGCCCTCTAAATCACATGTTTTTATATATTTGGGGAATGAGAAATATGGGGCTTCTTGCTTAAGACCACTGCCTGCTGCTTCTCGTTTTCCAGAGCAGATGGAGGGGTTGTCTCTTAGATAGTACAAACCTGTGGTGTGAGAAGGGACCTAAGCCTGACCTTTGGAAAACAGAAGGAAGTAAAGGTTGACGTACATGATGGAGGCTCTGATCCATCACTGGGTGGATCCCACAGAAGTTACTTCTGGGGGAACCCCACAGAAGCTACTCATTTCTTCCTGCTTCACTTGGAGTAGTCATCCTCCAGACATGTCAGGATGTTCCAGGTGAGAGATCAGTTAAGAACACCCCTAGAGTTCCTGTCATGGGCTAAGAGAGGTGAACTCTAAGATAGTCACTTATAGGAAGTGGTTTGTGGGACATCAGGTAGAGTAGAAGCAGACTGAGATCTTAAGCACGTGTGTGATGATTACTGGCCAAGATGCCTTTTCACATCAGCATGAGTGCTCTGACCCAAAGTGAAAAGAGGAAACATAGAAGTAACACCAAACTTGAGAAAATAGTGAGGGTAGCGATCTGGGGACACCTAGCAGAAAGTGAATTAGAGCAGCAGTTCCACTCAAGGGGTCTAAGGCTCTTAAGGGTTCCTGGGGATGGTAATGGGGAAATATGAACTAGTTTCAGTATTATGAAAAGCATAAATGAATCTGGCATATACCCTCAACATGGCTTTAGGGCTTATCAAAACATTGGACTTTGCCTTCATCTGTAATTGCATCCATTTGCTGATGAGAAGCTCTGCTGACTGCTGATGTTACCTTGGGTTTTTTTTTTTTTTTTTCCAACAGTATGGATGAACTGATGGTATCACTAGGTAGTAACGGTTGACCTGAAGTCAGATCATCCAGGATGTGGTTAGTCTTTGGCTCAAAGCAGAGAGTGAAAGCCACAGTTAAATACACTGCAGTCTGTAATGGCAGAATGTTTGGGGACCACTGCTGTAAAAGGAGCAGTGACCTAAAGGTTTTCCAGCCTGAGCTCTTGAATTCTGCATAACTTTCATTGAATTCATTCTTGGTCTTTGAAGGAAAGCGAAAGCAGACCCAATTATCGAATTATAATCAGTTATCTACTTTGGAGATCATGCCCTGAAAACCTTGCATGCAGTTGTTCCTCACAGCTGTGTGAACTACTTAAGAGTCCTTCCAGGAACTCCTTCCAGGAAAAGGCTCTTTTGTCCTGCTGTCTTGAAGCTTCAATTCTTTGGCCGCCTGATTCAAAGAGCCAGCTCATTGGAAATGACCCTGATGCTGAGAAAGATTGAGGGCAGGAAGAGAAGGAGACAATAGAGGATGAAATAGTTGGATGGCACCACTGATTCAATAAATATGAGTTTGAGCCAACTCCAGAAAGAAGTTAGTGAAAGACAGGGAAGTCTGCTGTGCTGCAGTCTATGGAGTCGCAAAGAGTTGGACACAACCTAGCAACTGTTCTAGCTGAAGAGTGGAATAGTGAGAGATAGGGTTAAGCTCAAAGCTTGGGCAGTTAGAGGAAGAGGTTAAATAGCACAAAACTAGAAAAAATGAAAAGGAAAGAAGAAAAGAAAGAAAGAAAAGTAGAGAAAGAATGGACCCAGTGAGTGACATTTTTAGAGCAAGGCTGAGAAGCTCACCTCAGAAATGGCTGGCTGCCAATGATGTTCAAGAGATCTGGACTCTGGTCCTCAGCTGGTTCTGCTGTTTAGTCCATGACTTTTCAAACTCATATCACCACAGCCCTTAGTTTTCAGGAACACCCTGGAAAACCACTGATTCCAACAGAGAAAACAAAAAATGATGGCTGAGTTACTCTTAGGTGATGAACACACAGAACATTTGATAATGCTTGGCAAAAGAATTCTGAAGCACATCAACCATTTTTGTCAAATTTGACAGGTGGATTTGGGACGAATTGGAATCTTTGCTGTCTGTCCATTCAGTTGACTGGCTGTTTCAGAACTGGGGTGACAGTTTCTATTTTCTGGAGTATTTGAGGAAGGGAAGATGTTTGCGTTCTTCTTTGTGAATATGTAAACATCCAAACAATGTTAAATGTTTTCCTTTGCTGGCTTCATGGTTATCTGTCTGCATGCCTTTTGCACATCCTCTCCCACCTTGCCCCTTCTTGTGACTTCGTAAAAGTTCTCCACATCCTCCATTCTCTTCTTTCCTTTTCCTTCCCAGAGCCAAGCTATGCGAATCGTCCGGACAGTGGGGCAGGCCTTCGAGGTCTGCCACAAGCTGAGTCTACAGCACACACAGCAGAATGCCGATGGCCAGGAAGACGGGGAGAGCGAGAGGAACAGCAACAGCTCAGGGGACCCAGGTAGGCACCACCGCTGCCGTGAATGTGGATGAGTAGGCAGGTAGACATACAATGTGCGCAGTTCCCCCAAGCAGTCACTTCACTTGAAAAGTTTTTTTTTTTTTTTATTTCTCTCTAGATCACAAATGTTCTTTAAAGAAGACATGTTACTTTTATAACAAAAAAGTAATGATGTTTAAACTGTCAAACAAAAAAGCATTTAAATCAGATATCAGGATTCATATTTTAAAAGTAGAGCTGCTTATGCTACAAGATTCAGACCCCAAAGAAAATTTCCCTACAAAATCACCTTCATAAAGTAAATAAGAATATAATTTTAAATTATCTAAGTAGATTTTTTTTTAATATATATATATATTCTTTTGGGGGGGCGGGTTGGTGGGGGTAGCAGGCCACTTCTATTGGTCTTTCATTTGTCCATTTTCTTCCATCTTTGTTCTTTGGCCCATGTGGGCCTCCCATCACGGCAGCCTCTGTTGTCTCAGAGCACCGTGGGCACCTGCGCTCCAGAGCTCTGGCTCGGTAACTGGACACATTGGTCCAGCCACTCCGCAGCACGTGGGATCTTCCCAGGCCAGGGATCGAACCGGCGCCCCTTGCACTGCAAGGCGGTGTCCTTACCCACTGGACCACCAGGGAAGCCCTCTAAGTAGATTTGTGTCCTATTTCTAAACTTCTGCAGTTCTGTAAACCCTCAGGATGGACATTATTCCAATATCTGCAATATTTAAGTCTCATTAAAAGTCAGGACTAAAGCAAAGGTTCTTTTATCATCTCCCTAACAGTGAATGGTGGGGCAAAAACTATAATATTAGTTATATTAATAAAGTTAATATTGTTTATGTTTTTATGTGGGAAATCCATGAACATAAGCTGAAAGCTATTAGAAATAAGAGAATTCAGTTGAAGATACAGTCCAGTAAATACATGGAGATAACTATGGTTTTCTATTCCAACATCAACCAGTTAGAAGTGATAGTGGAAGAAAATAGCCACTGAAATTATAATTTATAAAAGATAAATGGGGGCTTCCCTTGTGGTCCAGTGGGTAAGGACACCGCCTTGCAGTGCAAGGGAGCCAGTTCGATCCCTGGCCTGGGAAGATCCCACGTGCTGCGAGCGGCTGGACCGATGTGTCCAGTTACCGAGCCAGAGCTCAGGAGCGCATGTGCCCAGAGCCAGTGCTCTGTGACAACAGAGGCCACTGCGATTCACTTGAAAAGTTTTTTTTTCTCTCTAGATCACAAATGTTCTTTAAAGAAGACATGTTACTTTTATAACAAAAAAGTAATGATGTTTAAACTGTCAAACAAAAAAGCATTTAAATCAGATATCAGGATTCATATTTTAAAAGTAGAGCTGCTTATGCTACAAGATTCAGACCCCAAAGAAAATTTCCCTACAAAATCACCTTCATAAAGTAAATAAGAATATAATTTTAAATTATCTAAGTAGATTTTTTTTTAATATATATATATATTCTTTTGGGGGGGCGGGTTGGTGGGGGTAGCAGGCCACTTCTATTGGTCTTTCATTTGTCCATTTTCTTCCATCTTTGTTCTTTGGCCCATGTGGGCCTCCCATCACGGCAGCCTCTGTTGTCTCAGAGCACCGTGGGCACCTGCGCTCCAGAGCTCTGGCTCGGTAACTGGACACATTGGTCCAGCCACTCCGCAGCACGTGGGATCTTCCCAGGCCAGGGATCGAACCGGCGCCCCTTGCACTGCAAGGCGGTGTCCTTACCCACTGGACCACCAGGGAAGCCCTCTAAGTAGATTTGTGTCCTATTTCTAAACTTCTGCAGTTCTGTAAACCCTCAGGATGGACATTATTCCAATATCTGCAATATTTAAGTCTCATTAAAAGTCAGGACTAAAGCAAAGGTTCTTTTATCATCTCCCTAACAGTGAATGGTGGGGCAAAAACTATAATATTAGTTATATTAATAAAGTTAATATTGTTTATGTTTTTATGTGGGAAATCCATGAACATAAGCTGAAAGCTATTAGAAATAAGAGAATTCAGTTGAAGATACAGTCCAGTAAATACATGGAGATAACTATGGTTTTCTATTCCAACATCAACCAGTTAGAAGTGATAGTGGAAGAAAATAGCCACTGAAATTATAATTTATAAAAGATAAATGGGGGCTTCCCTTGTGGTCCAGTGGGTAAGGACACCGCCTTGCAGTGCAAGGGGAGCCAGTTCGATCCCTGGCCTGGGAAGATCCCACGTGCTGCGGAGCGGCTGGACCGATGTGTCCAGTTACCGAGCCAGAGCTCAGGAGCGCATGTGCCCAGAGCCAGTGCTCTGTGACAACAGAGGCCACTGCGATGGGAGGCCCACGCAGGCCAAAGAACAAAGACGGATGAAAATGGACAAATGAAAGACCAATAGAAGTGGTCCGCCTGCTCCCCTCCCTTCCCACACCACCCCCACCAAAAATAAATAAATAAATAAATCTTTAAAAGATAAAATGCCTGTGAATTATCATAATAAAAAATATATAAAACTATGAAGAAAATCAAATAGTTGGAAAATTCTTTGTTGAGAAACCTCAGCGTCATAAAAATGTTAATTATCCTTATGTTAATCTATACATTTAACATTACGGTACAATTTTTATCAGCCAAGTAGGCACCTTGGTAAGCTAACATATTTAAAACTGTGGGATACAGATAAAAGAGTGCTCAGAGGAAAATCAGAGGCTTAATTATTTACAGTAATGATCAGTTATGAAAATCAAGTTAATTAAACATTCAGTTGAAGAAGTTAGAAAATAGCAAAAGAAATCTCCCATTGTAAGAGGCAGGTTTGCTGAGAGGTAAAGAGTAGAGACTCTTGGTTTGCATTCAAGCTGCACTGGTCACTCACTGGCTGTGGGATTTGGGGCAAATTCCGTAACCTCTCTGTGCCTTTGTTTTCTCTTCTGGAAAAAAACAGAAATAACAGTTGTATCGTCCTCTTAGAATTAGTGTGTTGACAGGATGAACAGATATATTTAAAATGCCAAATCTGGCAAAACTATAATATTAGTTATATTAATAAAGTTAATATTGTTTATGTTTTATGTGGAAATCCATGAACATAAGCTGAAAGCTATTAGAAATACGAGAACTCAGTTGAAGATATAGTCCAGTAAATACATGGAGATAACTATGGTTTTCTATTCCAACATCAACCAGTTAGAAGTGATAGTGGAAGAAAATAGCCACTGAAATTATAATTTATAAAAGATAAATGGGGCTTCCCTTGTGGTCCAGTGGATAAGGACACCGCCTTGCAGTGAAAGGGGGAGCCAGTTCGATCCCTGGCCTGGGAAGATCCCACGTGCTGCGGAGCGGCTGGACCGATGTGTCCAGTTACCGAGCCAGAGCTCAGGAGCGCATGTGCCCAGAGCCAGTGCTCTGTGACAACAGAGGCCACTGCGATGGGAGGCCCACGCAGGCCAAAGAACAAAGACGGATGAAAATGGACAAATGAAAGACCAATAGAAGTGGTCCGCCTGCTCCCCTCCCTTCCCACACCACCCCACCAAAAATAAATAAATAAATAAATCTTTAAAAGATAAAATGCCTGTGAATTATCATAATAAAAAATATATAAAACTATGAAGAAAATCAAATAGTTGGAAAATTCTTTGTTGAGAAACCTCAGCGTCATAAAAATGTTAATTATCCTTATGTTAATCTATACATTTAACATTACGGTACAATTTTTATCAGCCAAGTAGGCACCTTGGTAAGCTAACATATTTAAAACTGTGGGATACAGATAAAAGAGTGCTCAGAGGAAAATCAGAGGCTTAATTATTTACAGTAATGATCAGTTATGAAAATCAAGTTAATTAAACATTCAGTTGAAGAAGTTAGAAAATAGCAAAAGAAATCTCCCATTGTAAGAGGCAGGTTTGCTGAGAGGTAAAGAGTAGAGACTCTTGGTTTGCATTCAAGCTGCACTGGTCACTCACTGGCTGTGGGATTTGGGGCAAATTCCGTAACCTCTCTGTGCCTTTGTTTTCTCTTCTGGAAAAAAACAGAAATAACAGTTGTATCGTCCTCTTAGAATTAGTGTGTTGACAGGATGAACAGATATATTTAAAATGCCAAATCTGGCACTTGGCACATGGTAAACACCAAATACATGTTAGCTATTATAATTTTTTTTAAAAGGGAAAAAGCAAGAATAGGAAAAATCTTAGAAAAGATGAGTGACTTTCCAGCTGCAAAAACGTATTAGAAAGCTATAACAAGTAAAACTGTGCTGATGCATGAATAAGTGTCTGAGTGGATCAAAATAGAAAGCTCAGAGATAGACTCAGACCCATGTGTTGACATAGGGTGTGATAAAGCTACAAACCCTATGGAGGAAAATGTGAGCATCATTAAACTTGAAATTTCACATGCTTTTAACCTCCAAATTACCCTCAAATTCCTTTCTAAGAATTCATCTTATGGGTAAACCCATACATGTGTGAGATGATGCATATATAAAGTTATGTAAGCAAAGAATTTGTTGTAAAAGAAAAAAATTGGAAATAGCAAGAGGGGATTTTAAAATATAATTACAAGTAATGGAATATTGCAGAACCACTAAAAAAGAATCAGTGGTTCTGTGTAAACTGATAAAAAGTTATCTCCAAATATTTTGTTGTTCTAAAAAAAATCAAGATGTAGAATTATGAATATGGTACACTGCCAGTTATACTGTACAAAAATATATGTAAGTGTGGTGTTTTCATTTACACATGAAAACACATATATGCCCACAATGCATAGAACATCTCCAGAATGATACACAAGACACTGGTAACTGTGGGTCATTCTGGAAAAAGGAACTGGTGACTGTAGTAGGAGGAAGATGTACTTTTCATTGTTCCAGACCTATTGCTGGCCGCATTGCTCAAAGAATAGAAGCTGATCTGCTCACTTCTGAACTGGAGGACTTGCCCTCAGAGCTGCTAGCTGGATAAGATCGGTGCCTTGGCGTTGTTGACACTTCTTTGGTAATGCCCTACTCTGCTGTTGGTGGAAAACCTAAAAGGCTTTCTTGCCCACAGTACCACTGACAGCCAAGGTGCAGAAAGAAATTCTAACCTAAAGGTAAAAGGCATTGTCTCTGGTGAAGCCACTTATTCCTGGAATGATTCGAGTTGGACAGGGGAGGTTATCTAGAGGCTGAGTTTTTGAACTTTGTTGCAGTTCAAGACTTATGGTGGTCTTCTGTCTTCTTCAAAGGAGGTCAGTCTTTATTCTCTAAGACTTTCAGCTGATCGGATGAAGCCTATCTACATTATGAAGGGTTATCTCCTTTCTTCAGAGTCTACTGACTTAAATGTTTACTTTCAGTTGAAAAATACCTTCACAGCAATATCTAGGATAGTGTTTAGCCAAATATCATGGCCCAGCCAGTTTGGCACACAAAATTAATTATCACAGAAATGGAAAAGCAGTATGATGTGGCAGAGTGCTAAACCAGCAAACTAGAGAAGCAACTGAGAGCCTGAGTTCTGGCACCTGAAAGCTGGGCTTGAGTCCTACGTCTGCCATTTCTCAGCTGGATGATCCTCGGCAAACTTTAGAGTCTCTGGATCTTTCTTATCTGCTAGCTAGGTGTTGGGGGATAATGCAGATAAATCAGCACCATGCCTAGCATGCAATACACTCTAAATACATATTAATTATTGGCTAATTCTCCAGTTCAGAGCCTCAACTCCATGGCCTCGTGGAAGGGCAGTGGATAAGAAGGTCTCTGAAGTTCCATGATTTAATGACAGAGCCAAGTTAAATGATTAACCAGGTGACCTGTTTGTGGTCTGGTGCCATGGCCACAAAGTGAAACCTCCTTTGAAAAGTATCAGTGCTTGGAATTCTAAGATCTGAAATGGGAAATGTTTTCTTATGGAGCCTCATCGTCATGTCCTTTTTACAACCACTCTTCCTTCTTTACTCTCTATAAACTGCCAGGAAGACATTGCTCTTTTCCGCAAATGCGTCCCCCAGAAGCATTTATTGACCCTATCGGGATTTTTCTCTGTAACGGGGCACCTTGAAGCTCCAGAGTGGAGCTGTTGGTTGGCAAGTTTTCTTTTCCTTTTAACAAAAGTCTTGCTTCCACATTAGGGAGCTTTCATTTAATGCTGTGTTTGTTTTTCCAGTGGAGCTGCCCCAGGCAGGCGCTTTGTTGTGCAGAGGAAGCTTGTTTACTCTGGAGGAATCCGAAAGTGCAGAGGCTTTGCTGTCTTCTTTGATGTGTTGTGGGCCCTTCCCCTTCTGGGTTTCTCTGCAGTGCCTTTAATGAAGGTCCTCACTTTCATTGTGTGTGTCTCCTTATCCCCGCCGGCCTGCCTTTCTTTCCTCTGTCATTTTTCCCATCATTCCCTACCCTGGGGGAGATTTATCTTTTGTGTCAAGTGGCAGCAGCTGCCCTTGGGCCAGTCCTCGGGGCGCAGAGCCAGGTGGGGCCTCTGCCCCTGTTCCGCTTGCCTTGCTTTGTCCTGTGCTGTTTCTTTGACTCCTGGAGAGGTTTCCTGGGGGAGATCTGCTCCCCTGGAGGCATCTCTCTTCCCACTGCGGCAGAGAGTCCAACCTGGGGAATAGCTTTGTAGCCCTTTGGAGATTGGAGCCTCTTAAAAATGAGGGAATAGCTCTGGATCTTTCTTATCTGCTAGCTAGGTGTTGGGGATAATGCAGATAAATCAGCACCATGCCTAGCATGCAATACACTCTAAATACATATTAATTATTGGCTAATTCTCCAGTTCAGAGCCTCAACTCCATGGCCTCGTGGAAGGGCAGTGGATAAGAAGGTCTCTGAAGTTCCATGATTTAATGACAGAGCCAAGTTAAATGATTAACCAGGTGACCTGTTTGTGGTCTGGTGCCATGGCCACAAAGTGAAACCTCCTTTGAAAAGTATCAGTGCTTGGAATTCTAAGATCTGAAATGGGAAATGTTTTCTTATGGAGCCTCATCGTCATGTCCTTTTTACAACCACTCTTCCTTCTTTACTCTCTATAAACTGCCAGGAAGACATTGCTCTTTTCCGCAAATGCGTCCCCCAGAAGCATTTATTGACCCTATCGGGATTTTTCTCTGTAACGGGGCACCTTGAAGCTCCAGAGTGGAGCTGTTGGTTGGCAAGTTTTCTTTTCCTTTTAACAAAAGTCTTGCTTCCACATTAGGGAGCTTTCATTTAATGCTGTGTTTGTTTTTCCAGTGGAGCTGCCCCAGGCAGGCGCTTTGTTGTGCAGAGGAAGCTTGTTTACTCTGGAGGAATCCGAAAGTGCAGAGGCTTTGCTGTCTTCTTTGATGTGTTGTGGGCCCTTCCCCTTCTGGGTTTCTCTGCAGTGCCTTTAATGAAGGTCCTCACTTTCATTGTGTGTGTCTCTTTTTCCCAGCCTGCCTGCCTTTCTTTCCTCTGTCATTTTTCCCATCATTCCCTACCCTGGGGGAGATTTATCTTTTGTGTCAAGTGGCAGCAGCTGCCCTTGGGCCAGTCCTCGGGGCGCAGAGCCAGGTGGGGCCTCTGCCCCTGTTCCGCTTGCCTTGCTTTGTCCTGTGCTGTTTCTTTGACTCCTGGAGAGGTTTCCTGGGAGAGATCTGCTCCCCTGGAGGCATCTCTCTTCCCACTGCGGCAGAGAGTCCAACCTGGGGAATAGCTTTGTAGCCCTTTGGAGATTGGAGCCTCTTAAAAATAGGACTCTGGCCATCTAGACAGTGAGCTGTGGATCAGGAGCATGAACTGTGTACCTGTTACATCTGCCAGACCTGGGCAGCTGGCTTACTCAGATAGGTACACCCCTGACCTCCTGTCATTTCCAGGCTCCCACCACACCCGCTCTTCCACAGCATCAGGCCACCACCGTCTGATGCTTTGTTTCTCCATAGTTTCAGTTCCCTGCCTTCATTCAGCAAATTTTTATCAGTTTCCCTGGTGCAAGGCTCGATTCCAGTAACTGGGCATACTGTGAAGAAGACAATAAGGTTCCCGCTGGTGAGGAACTTACATTGTAAGTTGGGGCGGGGGATCAAACACAAGACCGTTTTGGGGATGTCAATGCAATGAAGAGGATAAAGCAGGGCGACTGAGACTACAGGTGGAAGCAGAAAGCCTTTTGGGAGACAAGGTGGTGCAGCGATTAAAAGCACCAAGACTGGACCCAGACTGGCAGGCTTTGAGCCCTAGCTTCAGCCTTACTAGCTGTGTGCCTCAGTTTCTTTATCTGTCAGATGGGAATAATAATAGTGCCTAATTCTCAGGGTGGTTATGAAGAAAAATGAGTTAATACATGTAGATCCCTTAAACTAATGCCTGGGGCTTCCCTGGTGGTCCAGTGGGTAAGGACACTGCCTTGCAGTGCAAGGGGCGCCGGTTCGATCCCTGGCCTGGGAAGATCCCACGTGCCACGGAGCGGCTGGACCGATGTGTCCAATTACTGAGCCGGAGCTCTGGAGCGCATGCGCCCAGAGCCGGTGCTTTGTGACAACGAAGGCCACTGCGATGGGAGGCCCACGCGGGCCAAAGAACAAAGACGGATGAAAACAGACAAATGAAAGACCAATAGAGGTGGCCCGCCCGCCCCCCTCCCTCCCCAACCCGCCCCCCCCTACCAAATAAGTAAATAAACTAATGCCTGGAACACACTCAAAGTACTATTTGAGTTTAAGCTGTTACTATTGCAATTTTTAGGCAAAAAGTGACCATTTCAAGCACTGTTGGATTGAGTCTTTTGTTCTTTCTTTCTCCAACTATTTTGTATGGAAGCATAACTGACATGTAAAAGGTTCTCTATTAACCCAGCTATGTGTTTTAGCCCAGTGACGCATCTGTGGTGCCCAGACTTGGCCTCAGGCTGCTTTGCCATTCAGCAATCCTTCTGCTCTTCCCTTGTCCCCAGCTTCCATCTTAGTGGAAAGTTTCCTTCTCCTGTCCATAATTAACCCTTCCCACCTGCCTCTACCGTTTCATCTTCTTTCTTCCTAAACCCTGAGCTGTCATCTCTCTCTCCTGGATCATCACCTGAATCTTCTACTGTGCTTTTCTTTCCCACTGCAGATAGATAAAGTCAAATCTTTCCAACCTTAAAATAAACTAGGTGACACAGTTGTAAAGAATCCACTTGCCAATGCAAGATACTGGAGAGACACAGGTTTGATCCCTGGATTGGGAAGAGTCCCCTGGAGAAGGAAATGGCAACCCAGTCCAGTATTCTTGCCAGGAAAATTCCATGGACAGAGGAGCCTGGTGGACTATAGTCCATGGGGTTGCAAAGAGTCAACTCCAGGCAAGAGTTGACCATTGGTTGCCATTTCCTTCCTCCAGATGATCTTCCTGACCCAGGGATCAAACTTGCCTCTTCCATCTCCTGCATGGCAGGTGGATTCTTTACCACTGTGTCACCTAGATGAAAGACATCAGCATATGTCCAGTGACTATGCAGTGTATAAGGTATAGTTTAAATAAACAACTTAAAAGCACCACCCCCTACCCTCAAGTATGGATGTGAGATTTGGACCACAAGGCAGGCTGAAGCTGAACAATTGATGCTTTTGAACTGTGATGCTGGAGAAGACTCTCGAGAGTCACTTGGACTGCAAGGAGATTAAATCAGTCACTTCTGAAGGAAATCAACCTTGCTTTTCATTGGAAGGACTGAAACTGAAGCTCTAGTACTTTGGCCACCTGACACAAACAGCCGACTCATTGGAAAAAACCCTGATGCTGGGAAAGATTGAAGGCAGGCAGAGAAGAGGACGACAGAAGACGAGATGGTTGAATGGCATCACCAACTCAGTAGACAAGAGTTTGAGCAAACTCCAGGAGGTGGTGAAGGACAGGGAAGACTGGTGTGCTGCTGTCCATGGGATCGCAAAGAGTTGGACACAACTTAGCAACTGAACAACAACCACACCTTCCATGTCCCTGCATCCTCCCTACCCTCTCTTTTCTCTCCTTCATAGTCAAGCTTGGCACAAGACACAGTTATACTCGTTGTCTACATTTTACCCCATCCTCATCATTAGCCCTTCAACTGCTCCAGTGATCTGGTGTCTGCTTCCTGCCTGTCCTTCCTGAAACAACCAGTCCAGGTCACTGAAGGGCCCCTACTCAGCAAATTGAACCAGCCTTTCTCTACAGTGTACCCCGTGGGAATGAATTACTCCTCTTCCCTAGCTTCTGGTGCATCCCACCTCCACCCCCATCCCCTGCTCTCTCCTTCTTTCTCTGCTAGCTGCTTTCCAGCATCCTTCTTTTTACCTACCCCTTAGGTGTGGGGATTTCTCCTGGAATTGGTCCTTGGTGCTTTTTTTTTTTTTTTTTTAACTTCCCATGCTTTTAACTGATGTGTATCTCCAGGCCATATCTTTTTCTTAAACTCTCTGATTATGGATAGTGGATATCTCCAGTTAGCTGTTACAGACTCTTGCAATTTCATTTTCTTATCCACAATTGTCCTCCTCCTGAATTTTCTGTATAGGATGCCAGTCCTTACTCAGTCACCTACATCAGAATTTTAAAACTCATTCTATGTGTATTCCTCTCTCTCTTCCTCCCTACCTCTCCTCCTCCTCCCCCTCTTCCCCTCCCACTTCCCTGCATAGATGATTGGTTGCCAAAGTCTATGATTTCTGCCCCTTGAAGATGATCTGGGTTTGTCCCGTCTGCTCTGTTATTGCCACCTCATTAGCTTAAGCCCTCATATTTCTCACTTAGAGCATTGCTTTCGGTCTTGTCCTTTATAGATCTGTCCTCCACATCATCCCTAGGGTGAAATTTGAAAGAAGGAAAATCTTTTGGTATGACTTAGGTGCTTTTCTCTCTTCAAGATAAAGTCCGGACTCTTCCCAGTCAGGCCCCTCCCTGCAGAGTCATTTGTGGATGTCTGTACGTCTGTATCTTTGTCCCTGTCTGGCCTTCTGTGGCCTCCCCTCCCCTCTACCGACTTCTTCACCCGCCTTTTCCTTGGGTGGTGTTTCCCCTCTGCATTGGTTTCTCTAACCCCTGCCTGACTTTGCTGTCCCTCTGTGGTCCTGGACCCTGGACAGTTCCCTCATAGGTAACACATCCTCATGGTGCCTCCATAGTTGATGTCTGTTTCCTCCATCAGGGCAGGAAAGTGTTGAAAGCACAGGTTTTGCTTATTCATCCATATGCCCAGTAGATCTCTTTCATATACAGGGTTTTTAATTAATACTTATTGAATGTGTGCTCAGACGCTCAGTCATGTCCAACTGTTTGTGGCCCCAGAGACTGCAACCCCCCAAGCTCCTCTGTCCATGGAATTTTCCATGCTAACATACTGGAGTGGGTTGCCATTTCCTTTTCCAGGGGATCTTCCCAACCCAGGGCTTGAACCTGCAACTCTTCCATCTCCTGCATTGGCAGGTGGATTCTTTACCACTGAGCCACCTCGATGAATGAAATCAGCATATGTCTAGTGATATTCAGTGTATCAGGTATAGTTTAAACAGTTTAAAAAGCACTACCCCTACCCTCAAGTTCAGTCTCACCATCTGTTATCATTTGGAGGCCATCATGCTTAATCCCATAAGTTTCCTAGTCTTGCCAAAAGATTTTCATTTCTTGTCCCTTAGGGTTGTTGATATCAGGAAAGCTGCAGATATCAGATTTCACCCTTTGTCTGATAGGACCTGAAGAAAACCATTTGCTGTGGATCCGTTTTCAAGATCTTGTCTTCTCTCGTATGGTGACTGGCACACACAATGATAATATGCCTCCATATGGCTTGGTCTTTCTCTCTACCCAGCTTTAACACCCTGGTTCTAATAGATCTGTTACTATACAGGCATACCTAGGAGATAACACAGGTTCAGTTTCACATCACAGCAATAAAGTGAATATTGTAATAAAATGAGAAGCACAAAGTTCTTGGTTTCCTAATGCACATAAAAGTCATCTTTATACTGTAGTTTATCAAGTGTACAATAGTATTATATCTAAAAAATCATACATACTTTAGTATAAAAATAGTTCATTACTAAAAAGAATGCTGTCACCTAAGCAAACCATGATCTTTTTGCTGGTGGAGAGTCTTGCCTCAAATGGTTACTCACTGATTAGAGTGGTGGTTCCTGAAGGCTGGAGTAGCCAAGGCGATTTCTTAAAATAAGACAATAGTGAAGTTTGCCACGCTGATTGATTCTCCATTCACAAGTGATTTCTTTGTCCCTGCAATGCCATTTTTTAGTGTTTTACCCATAGTAAAACTTCTTATAAAGTCAGACATCTCAAACCCTGCCCCTGCTTAATCAACTAAGTTTATGTAATATTGGAAATCCTTTGCTGCCATTTCAACAGTCTTTACACATCTTTACCAGAAGTAGATTCTATCTCAAGAAGCCAGTTTCTTTGTTCATCCGTAAGAAACAATTTCTCATCCGCTCAGGTTTTATCATGAGACTACAGCCATACCTTCAAGTTCCCCTTCTAATGCTAGCTCTCTTGCTATTTCCACCCCATCTGCAGTAACTGTCTCCACTGAAGTCTTGAACCCCTCACATTTATCCGTGAAGACTGGAATCACCTTCTTCCAAACTCCTGTTCATGGAGACATTTTTGCCTCTTCACATAAATCAGAATGTTCATCATGTCATCTAGAATGGTGAATCCTTTCCAGAAGATCTTTTTTTTTTTTTTTTTGCCTTGCTCCATCAGAAGAATTGCTTTATATGGCATCTATAGCTTTAGGAAATATATCTCCTAAATAATAAGACTTGAAAGTTGAAATTACTCCTTGTTCCATGAACTGCAGAATGGATGTTGTGCTAGCAGGCATGAAAACAACATTAATCTCGCTGTACATCTCCATCAGAGCTCTTTGGTGACTAGGTGCATTGTCAGTGAGCAGTGGTAATTTGAAGGAATCTTTTTCTAAGCACTGGGTTTAAAATATCCAGTAAACCATGTTGTCAATACATGTGCTGTCATCCAGGCTTTGTCGTTCCATTTGTAGGACACAGGCAGAGTAGATGTAGCATGATTCTGAAAGGCCCCAGGATTTTCAGAATGGTAAATAAGCATTGACTTTAACTTCAAGTCACCAGCTGCATTAGCTTCTAACAAGAGCCAGCCTGTCCTCTGAAGTTTTGAATCCAGGCACTGACTTATCCTCTAGCTATGGGAGTCCTGAATGGGAGCACCTTTCCAATATTACGCTGTTTCCTCTGTGTGGAAAATCGGTTGTTTTGTGTAGTCACCTTCATTCATGATCTAAGCTAGCTCTTCTTGGTAACTTGCTGCAGCTTCTACCTCAGCATTTGGTACATCACTTTGCACTTTTTTGTTGTGGTTATGGCTTCTTTCCTTAAAACTCATGAACCAACCTCTGCTAGCTTCAGACTTCTGCAGATTTCTAACTTCTCTCAGTGTTTATAGAATTTAAGAGAGTTGGGGCCTTGCTCTGGTTTAGGCATTCACGTCCTGGATTAATTGTTCCAACAGGCCTTGCTTTTGGCCTGTGTTGGCTTTCAGCATGCTTTCCTTAGTAAGCTTAATCATATCTAGCTTCAGATTTAAAGTTAGAGACGTGTGACTCTTCCTTTCACTTGAACACTTGGAGACCCATGTAGGGTTGCTAATTGGCCTAATTTCAGCCTTGTGTTTTAGGGAACAGGGAGGCCCAAGGAAAGGGAGAGAGATGGGTGTGGTGGTGGTAGTGATGTAAAATGACCAATGAGTGATGCAGTCAGGTACACTCTGTGATATTTTAAATGGATAATCAACAAGGACCTATTGTATAGCACGTGGAACTCTGCTTAATGATATGTGGCAACCTGGATGGGAGGGGAGTTTGGGGGAGAATGGATACATGTATACGTGTGACTGGTCCCTCTGCTGTCTACCTGGAAAATACCTCCAGTTTGAATAAATAACTACATTAGTAACATCAAAGATTATACAGAGTGAAGTAAGTCAGAAAGAGAAAAACAAATATCATATGTTAACACATATATATGGAATCTAGAAAAATGGTACTGATGAACCTATTTGCAGGGCAGGAATAGAGACACAGATGTAGAGAACAGATTTGTGGAACAGTGGGGGATGTAGAAGATGGGATAAGTTGAGAGAGTAGCATTAAATATATACATTACCACGAGTAAAACAGATAGATGGTGGGAAGTTGCTGTGTAAGACAGAGACCTCAATCTGGTGCTCCTTGACGTCCTCCTCCAATTAAAAATTTTTTAAAAAATTTAAAAGGTCATAGATTGTCATAACAAATAATGTATCTTTTCAACCCCATGGATTGTAGCCAGCCAGGCTCCTCTGTCCATGGTATTCTCCAGGCAAGAATACTGGAATGGGTTACCATTTCCTTCTCCATAGAATCTTCCCAACTCAGGGGTTGAACTCACATCTCCGTTTTCTCCTGTATTACAGGCAGATGGATTCTTTACCACTGAGCCACTGGGGAAACCCTGAATAGCAACTAATAACAAACAGTGAAAAAGTTTGAAATATTGTGAGAATTACCAAAATTTGACACAGAGACACAAAGTGAGCAACTGCTATTAGAAAAATCACCAGTTATAGTTGGTGATTCAGTTACGTCACTGTTGGTTTGGAAACTCTACTAGTACAGGGAGAATGGCTGAGAGGATTGTTTTTTAATGAGTCCCCAAGAAGCAGAACTAGAGTCTCAGAGATTTGTCAGTCCCTTCTGGATTTCTGGCCTGCACGTCTCCAGAGCCTCTGTGCAGGGCTGCTTAGTTCTCATTTCAGTAAGCCCCTTATGTAAAAATGAGTTCTGGCCTGAGTATTTGTAAGTCCATTTTGTTTGTAAGTCCAACAAAGTTAGTCTAAGTACCCAAATAACACAATCAGCTGTATAGTACTATAGTGGCATAGATTCATACTTTTCACACAAAAAATACATAAAAGACAAATCCAAAAAATAAACATTTTTAATCTTACAGTACAGTACCTTGGAAAGTATGGTAATACCAGCTACATCATGCTGCTTTTACACTTCCAGACATCCAGGGCTTGAAATAAAGATACCGTACTATGGTACTCCATACAGAACTGTACATAACATATACAAAAGCAAACCACTTATAGAGAACGTGCTCATGTGACCAATGTATGCCAGACACGTGAACTAACTTACATGATTAGACATGTGAATGCGTGTTTGCATCTTTGAAAGTTTGCAATGTGAAGTTCCATATATATGGGAGTTCTCATATGTATTAGGATCTCCAGGAATGAGGGGCAGCCTCTTCCTATAGCCCACTTCCCAGTTTTATACCCTGTCGTGACACTGTTTCCTTTGCTAGTATTTACTAAACACTTTCTCTGTGCCAGATCCATGAGAAGCATGACTGCAACACAGCCTTGGCCACAAGACCAGAAGGACACAATTGACATTGCCTTTGCTAATTAAGCACACTTGACAGATGGATGCCAAGTGCAGTGGAAGTCAGTCTCTCCTGATGACCGATGGAAGATTCTCCTCAAATGCAAGCCCATTTCACCCTCTTTTTGCCTCTGGGGGCTAAGAGAACCAGATACTCAGTTCCGAGTACCATCTACCTACTGAGAAATACCCACTAGTTATCACATCAGTCCTCCCTGTCACAGGGCAAACCTCCTGATTGTCAAGGAAGCCACTTCTGGATGTAGGAGGTAATAGAAAGCAGCCTGCTCCCTCTGCTCCTGCTGGCTGGTTGACAAGGGAGCAGGAGAGCTGCCCTGCTGGGCCATGGTCCAGGGCCCTCCTTTCTGTTACATGCCACTGCAACACTCAATAGTTGGCCCCTAGCTTCCAGAGCAGCCTGGAGGAAAATCAAGCATGCTGTTTGCTTCTGAAATACTAGGCTATGGGAAACGAATTTTAAAGAGAGTAGGTATATGTATATGCATGACTGACTCACTTTACTGTACAGTAGAAACTAACACATTTTAATCAATTATACTCCAATAAGGGCTTCCCTAGTGGCTCAGTGGTAAAGAATCTGCTTGCAATGCAGGAGACACAGGAGATGTGGGTTTGATCCCTGGGTTGAGTAGATTCCCTGGAGTCAGAGATGGCAACCTACTCCAGTATTCTTGCCAGGAAAATCCCATGGACAGAGGAACCTGGCAGACTACAGTTCATGGGGTTGCAAACAGTGGGACAGGGCTGAGCACACACCGACTCCAATAAAAAATTTAAAAAACAAAATGATTCTCAAATGTTGAATACATATGTTTAGATTTTAACTGCACTGGGAGTGCTCAGTCATGTCTGACTCTTTATGATCCCACAGACTGTAGCCCACGAGGCTCCACTGTCTGTGGTGTTTCCCAGGCAAGAATACTGGAGTGCATTGCCATTTCCTTCTCCAGGGGTTCTTCCTGATCCAAGGTTCAAACCTGTGCCTTCTGCATCTCCTGCATTGCAGGGGAATTTTTTTTTTTTTTTTTTAAAGATTTATTTATTTATTTATTTTGGGCGGGGGTCGGGTTGGGGAAGGAGGGGAGCAGGCGGGCCACTTCTATTGGTCTTTCGTTTCTCTATGTTCATCCGTCTTTGTTCTTTGGCTCCCGTGGGCCTCCCATCGCGGTGGCATCTGTCGTTGCAGAGCGCCGGCTCTGGGTGCATGCGCTCCAGAGCTCTGGCTCGGTAATTGGACACATCAGTCCAGCCGCTCCGCGGCACATGGGATCTTCCCAGGCCAGGGCTCGAACTGGCGCCCCTTGCACTGCAAGGCGGTGTCCTTACCCACTGGGCCACCAGGGGAAGCCCTGCAGGGGAATTTTTTACCACTGAGTTACTGATGAAGTCCCAGATAGGTACATACATGGATACATACATATATACCAAGCTTGCTTCCCCAGGAGACTTGTATGGGTTTGCATGGGAAGACTTGTTAGAACTCTTTCTTCTACATGGCAGGCCCTCAAATAGCCAAAGCCTTGGCTCCCTGGGTTACCTTTAGGGCTAGGGAATCAACTCTTCATACTTCCTGCTTACATTAATCCATGAAGTTTTACAGTTGGTTTTTGGCCTCTAAAAGATTTTAAGTTTTATTTGAAGACAGTAGTGATGAACCTAATCTCAAATGTAAAGAAACTATTTTTTGGGAAATACCTAAGAATTGCCAGTTGTTTTTGTAGAGTCTGAGGGGTGGGGCACAGAGAATGAAGGAAAATAAGAAACAGCAGAACTTCCATATATTTACTGAGCATGTGATCAAAGACATGGTCAGTGTGTTCACTGGGAGGGGCAAACAAGAAATGGACATGGCATGATAAACCAGCCACCAGTCTTTCCTCTGCCACTGCTGCTGTCTCCAGGCCCTTCCCTGGCTTCTGCTCTTGGGGGATGGTCAGTTAGGCTTTGAGGCTAGGAGACAGATACTATGGGGGTTGGGACCTCACATATCCTCTTGTTGTTTTTTCCTTTTTTCCCAGACCTGCAGCCCTCCACATATCTAACTTAGCCTCCATGTAGCGTTAAAGGAATTGGGCCCCAGGGAGTGAGGCGATTTACCCCTTACCCAACAGCCTACTAGGGAAGTGGCCAAGAAAATTCCTACCTCTCTATTCAGGGTATTCCTATGCCCTGTTCAGGGTTTTTCAGAAGATAAAGAATCCTTCTGCAATGCAGAATACCTGCAGGTCAGGAGATCCCTGGTGAAGGGAATGGCTACCCACTCCAGTATTCTTGCCTGAAGAATTTACTGTGAACAGAGGAGCCTGGCGGGCTGCAGCCCATGGGGCCACAAAGAGTCAGACACGACTGAGTGACTAACACTTTCCCCTGGGCTGTTTCCTGAGTTTGAATGAGATTGAGGGGACTGTCATCCCCTTCTTCCAGTGTCCACACACCCTGTCAGTGTAAACATCACGCCAGTCTGACAAAGCAGTCATGACCAGGCTTGAGGAAACACTGTCCTTGTTTCTGGACTTTGAAAGAATATTAAAATGAGACCATCTTATTGGACTGGAAATTTAATGGCCTTGGGTGAAAAGACACATGAAAATGTTACGAAATCAGTGGCATCTTAAGGAGTAACCTAACTGAACGGAGGAAGGAGGACGTTGTTCTTACCATGGCTCTTGCCTTCCCTGCCCTCTCTTGTTGTCCCTGTAGGCCGCCAGCTCCCCGGAGCCGAGAGGGCTTCCATGGCCACTGCAGAGGAAACAGACATCGATGCGGTCGAGGCTCCGCTCCCAGGGAACGACACCCTGGAATTCAGCCGAGGTGTGACCGACCTTGATGCTGTAGAGAAAGAAGGAGGCTCCCACACAGACCCCAAGGTAGGCAGGAGGCAACCCGCCCAGGTAATCTGAACATTTGTTTGTCTATCGCCTCCCAGAGCGGCCTGTGTCACAGCCTCAGCCACCATTGGTCACCTCTTAGCCTCTGCTGGGAGTTTTGAGTGAGGTATTCCCCAGCATGGTGGTGGTTCCTGAGCATGTTTCCCTTTCTTTCCCTTTCTTTCAGAGGGGCCTGATTTTTTTTTTTTTTAAACATTTTTTGTTTAATCTGAAGGACAATTGCTCCACAGAATTGTGTTTTTTTCTGTCAAATGTCAACATGAATCAACCATAGGAATACATATGTTGTCCCTTCCCTCTTGGATCTCCCTCCCATCTCCCTCCCTGTCCCACCCGTCCAGATTGTTACAGAGCCCCTGATTGGGTTCCCTGAATTATACAGCAAATTTCCATTGGCTATCTATTTTACATATGGTGATGTAAGATTACTCTCTCTATACATCTCACCCTCTCCTTCCCTGGCCTCACTGTGTCCATAAGTCTGTTCTCTACATTGTTTCTCCATTGCTGTCCTACAGATAAGTTCACCCAAGGGGTCTGATTTCTAGAGATTCAGTCCCTGTGTATTGATGCTAATCACTGCTATATGTCAGGATGTCGCAGAGCTCACTCCTGATACAGTCCCATCAGTACTCGATCCCTTGTTCTCATTGGAAACCCCACCTTTGATGGCACCTCCACGGGGCACAATACCTGCACATGGCTAATTCTTGTCCAACACAGTGTGATCCCCTGGGGCTTGACTGAAGGAGCAGAGTGAGTTTGGGCTGTATCTGCCTGCAGCTAAGGATCATGTGCCACTGATGCTCCTGTGGAGGCTGGAAATTGGCCTACTGGAGGTTAGAAACTGCAAGGTCACTCCAGGCATCATCCATTTCAACCTCTTGTTTTATGGGTGAGATGGTGAATGCCCTCAAGGAGTTTCTAATATGATCCAGGTTAAACTGAGAACTTCCAACCTGAAAGCAGTTGGAAGCTGTGGGCAAGAGATGAGACAGGCTTAGCTGCCTGGTCTCCTGTCACACTGCATCAGGAGCTCAGGTGCACAGATAGGGTTTCCTGACTCTGTGACACCAGCCCAGGCAGTCAGGTCATCTCCTCTGTGGGGCTCCCGTCCACAGTTCCATTGAAGACACAGCATTTCCAGCTCTTGGCTATAAGTGGGCCATCTTACCCCAGGCCTCGTATTAGACACGCTGTGGATGTTAAAGACAGAGTGAGGCCTCCAAAGAAGGCACGTGCCCAGGGTCATACCCTTCCTTCTCCTCTTCTCCAGGTCTCATCCCACACTCAGGAGCCCATGCTGACAGCCTCGCCCAGGATGCTCCTCCCCTCTTCTTCCTCGAAACCTGCGGGCTTGGGGGCAGGCACGCCACTGTCCACCCACCACCAGATGCAGCTCCTCCAGCAGCTCCTCCAGCAGCAGCAGCAGCAGACGCAAGTGGCTGTGGCCCAGGTTCTCCTCAGCCTCCTCCCTTCTTCGCAGGCTCCACTCTCATGGGCTTGACGCACTTTCCCTAGCAAGGGGCACAGGGCAGGTTTTAAAACCTAGGGAGCTGTAAGGGATGGCTCATGCTGTTGGATCATTGCTTGTTGGGGAAGTGGGGAAGGGGAAGAGGAGGGGGGGATGCAACTGAAATGGGAAGAAGTGTTTGATTTCCCGTGTATCCCCCGCTCTGAGTTGGGCTTGGCTGGCTTGGCTGGATGTTGTTGGATAATGACTTGAACTTACTAAGGAACAAGGTGCACATAATCTCACCCTTCCTTTCCTACCTTCTTTTCCTGGTGTTTGGGGTGGGAAGGGATGCCTCTGCAGTCAGGACAGGTGTGACTTTGTGATGTCACTCTCAAAAGAATTAAAGTAAGAATTGTAACCAATACCCCTGAAGAGGCTACCACCCTGGAAACCTTGTCCATAGAGGATTCCATGCCTCCATTAGTCATAGATACTCATTCCATCTACTCTTTCTATTTTTTTTGAAGATTTCTCTAGGCAGGACTTGATACCCTACTGACCTTAATTATAAAGGGATTTAACTTACAGGAACCTGTTGTTGTTCAGTTGCTAAGTCCTGTCCAACTGTTTGAGACCCCATGGATGGTAGCACACTAGGCTCCTCTGTCCTCCACCATCTCCCAGTGGAGTTTGCTCATGTTCTTGTCCATTGAGTCAGTGGACACCAGCCCAGGCAGTCAGGTCATCTCCTCTGTGGGGCTCCCGTCCACAGTTCCATTGAAGACACAGCATTTCCAGCTCTTGGCTATAAGTGGGCCATCTTACCCCAGGCCTCGTATTAGACACGCTGTGGATGTTAAAGACAGAGTGAGGCCTCCAAAGAAGGCACGTGCCCAGGGTCATACCCTTCCTTCTCCTCTTCTCCAGGTCTCATCCCACACTCAGGAGCCCATGCTGACAGCCTCGCCCAGGATGCTCCTCCCCTCTTCTTCCTCGAAACCTGCGGGCTTGGGGGCAGGCACGCCACTGTCCACCCACCACCAGATGCAGCTCCTCCAGCAGCTCCTCCAGCAGCAGCAGCAGCAGCGCAAGTGGCTGTGGCCCAGGTTCTCCTCAGCCTCCTCCCTTCTTCGCAGGCTCCACTCTCATGGGCTTGACGCACTTTCCCTAGCAAGGGGCACAGGGCAGGTTTTAAAACCTAGGGAGCTGTAAGGGATGGCTCATGCTGTTGGATCATTGCTTGTTGGGGAAGTGGGGAAGGGGAAGAGGAGGGGGGGATGCAACTGAAATGGGAAGAAGTGTTTGATTTCCCGTGTATCCCCCGCTCTGAGTTGGGCTTGGCTGGCTTGGCTGGATGTTGTTGGATAATGACTTGAACTTACTAAGGAACAAGGTGCACATAATCTCACCCTTCCTTTCCTACCTTCTTTTCCTGGTGTTTGGGGTGGGAAGGGATGCCTCTGCAGTCAGGACAGGTGTGACTTTGTGATGTCACTCTCAAAAGAATTAAAGTAAGAATTGTAACCAATACCCCTGAAGAGGCTACCACCCTGGAAACCTTGTCCATAGAGGATTCCATGCCTCCATTAGTCATAGATACTCATTCCATCTACTCTTTCTATTTTTTTTGAAGATTTCTCTAGGCAGGACTTGATACCCTACTGACCTTAATTATAAAGGGATTTAACTTACAGGAACCTGTTGTTGTTCAGTTGCTAAGTCCTGTCCAACTGTTTGAGACCCCATGGATGGTAGCACACTAGGCTCCTCTGTCCTCCACCATCTCCCAGTGGAGTTTGCTCATGTTCTTGTCCATTGAGTCAGTGATGCTTTCTAACCAGCTCATCCTCTGCCACCCCCTTCTCCTTCTCTGGTACGTTTCCTTATAGGAACTTAGGTGTAGTATTTGAGTCATAATGAGAATAACCGGCCTAGATTTCAGGAGTCAAGTGCTGTTTGAACCCTGAGGACTTGAGCTGCTGTTGCTTTATAAAGGAAGAGTGAGCTGATTTCCTTGCTGCTGGTAGCAGGGATTCCTTCTACTTGCTTTCTGTGGAGGACATTGTCATCCACATCTTCCTTGGAAACTGAGTTTGAGCTTCATCTTCTCTATGGGCAATCAGGGGATGGGGAAGACACACCATGGGTACCATTTGAAGGCTGAATCCTGAGGTAAGAGTCAGACGAGGTCAGGACCTGATGGGTAGATAAGACACTGGGAGTGGGGGAACTTCAGGGTTTGGAGAGTTGGTGAGCAATCTGAAAAGGCAGCTCTCAGCATTGGCATTCTACATCTGCTCAGTCAGGCTGGCCTCTGAGGTCTTCTGCATTCTGGAATGAGAATAAGAAGACTTCTCAGGGGACCTCTTATTGATCCTCGTTGTTTCTTCTCCTACCCTTCTCATGACCCCTGGGTGCAGTGAATCACCCAGACAGAGCTGTCCTTTCCAACACAGGCCCCTTGAGGAAGCATCCAGCAGCCTAACCAAAATGATGCAATGACTTGGATCTTGAAAAGACCTACTTAAAACAGTCTCACACGTGCACCTGAGGCCCAGCTTCATGGGTGCCTTTTGCAGCTGGGTTTCAAGAGAGTCAAACCAGTAGGGCACTGCTCCCAAGTGAATTGAACCTTTTAAAAATCCTGACCATGAACCAAATGGATGTGTGCTGACACTAGGACTGGCAGGCATACCCCTGAAAAGCTTCATTTTCATTCCAATACCCCTGAAGAGGCTACCACCCTGGAAACCTTGTCCATAGAGGATTCCATGCCTCCATTAGTCATAGATACTCATTCCATCTACTCTTTCTATTTTTTTTGAAGATTTCTCTAGGCAGGACTTGATACCCTACTGACCTTAATTATAAAGGGATTTAACTTACAGGAACCTGTTGTTGTTCAGTTGCTAAGTCCTGTCCAACTGTTTGAGACCCCATGGATGGTAGCACACTAGGCTCCTCTGTCCTCCACCATCTCCCAGTGGAGTTTGCTCATGTTCTTGTCCATTGAGTCAGTGATGCTTTCTAACCAGCTCATCCTCTGCCACCCCCTTCTCCTTCTCTGGTACGTTTCCTTATAGGAACTTAGGTGTAGTATTTGAGTCATAATGAGAATAACCGGCCTAGATTTCAGGAGTCAAGTGCTGTTTGAACCCTGAGGACTTGAGCTGCTGTTGCTTTATAAAGGAAGAGTGAGCTGATTTCCTTGCTGCTGGTAGCAGGGATTCCTTCTACTTGCTTTCTGTGGAGGACATTGTCATCCACATCTTCCTTGGAAACTGAGTTTGAGCTTCATCTTCTCTATGGGCAATCAGGGGATGGGGAAGACACACCATGGGTACCATTTGAAGGCTGAATCCTGAGGTAAGAGTCAGACGAGGTCAGGACCTGATGGGTAGATAAGACACTGGGAGTGGGGGAACTTCAGGGTTTGGAGAGTTGGTGAGCAATCTGAAAAGGCAGCTCTCAGCATTGGCATTCTAATCTGCTCAACCAGGTGGCCCTGCGAGGTTTTCTGCATTCTAGAATGAGAATAAGAAGACTTCTCAGGGGACCTCTTATTGATCCTCGTTGTTTCTTCTCCTACCCTTCTCATGACCCCTGGGTGCAGTGAATCACCCAGACAGAGCTGTCCTTTCCAACACAGGCCCCTTGAGGAAGCATCCAGCAGCCTAACCAAAATGATGCAATGACTTGGATCTTGAAAAGACCTACTTAAAACAGTCTCACACGTGCACCTGAGGCCCAGCTTCATGGGTGCCTTTTGCAGCTGGGTTTCAAGAGAGTCAAACCAGTAGGGCACTGCTCCCAAGTGATTTGAACCTTTTAAAAAATCCTGACCATGAACCAAATGGATGTGTGCTGACACTAGGAGGACTGGCAGGCATACCCCCTGACAGCAGCGAAGAGGAGGGCGTCATTAACAGCTTCTGGTATTTGAGGGGGAAAATCATTGCCTTTTATCAAATCACAGAATTCGTCTCCTCTAGTTAATAACGGTGTGGCGGGTGTGACGACTGACAGGAACACAAAGCCAGAGTGCTCCAGCACAGGGCCATTTGGCAACTCACATCATTTCTAAAAGTTTCCCATTGAATACACGTCCATCCTCCAACCACGATCCTTTTCTCTTTCAGCATATCAATTGCCAAGTAATTATTATTTATCCAAGAATGAGTTTGATGCATATTCATGATGAATATTATCAGAGAGGCATTTGAATTTGAAGTCACTGCTAAATACTAAAAAGAAACTATTTGCAACTGTATCATCTGTACAACAAGAAGAGTGTCGTGATGGCTGAAGGATGCATGGTCTGCAAAGCCACCGTGCAGTTATCATGGGCCTCCCCTAGTCAGGATGAAAGCCTTAGAGTGGTTCTCTGACCCAGAATCAAGTATCTGTCCCAAGGAGACATCATAGCCCTAGCCCTATTTGAATTTCCTCTGTTTCTCACTTTAGACGACAGTGAAGCTAGGGGAGAAGACCATGGTGCTTTCAGTTCACTTGATGAGCCTCTCTCAGTTCAGCCACTTCCACTTCCCCAACCTGGACACCTGCAGCCTCTCCCATACTTGGAATCTGTTGATTATAGTTGGCAGTACCCTAGTGGAGTCTCAGTTGGATCCATGACATGATTGAAAGATCACCAGAGTGCATCAGTATCCCGCGTTGATGAAACAACTTTGGTTGGGCCGTAGACTTCTAAAACCTTCTAAAACCTTCAGGTCAGAAGGTTCCTGGAGGTCATCAGAGAGCTTCTCAGCAGACTCCTCTTCCCCTCTCTGCCATCCTCATAGGCAGTTTCTTCAGTGTCATCTTCCTTTGCTGCCTGGGAATACGGCTGACGTGTTGTTATACCTCCTAACTGGCTTTCAGCTCCTCTGTCCTCCAGACCAATTCAGTCCTAAACCAGCGTTCAGTTACAGGTTTCTCTGCATGTTCCTCCTCTCTTACTCTCTTTGTAGCATTTGATCCAAGGGCGTTTTACTAGTGCCCGTAGTTTGGGGAGTAAATAGTGATATATAGATGGATTAATAGATAGATCTTCTTAACATCTTTCACATTTAAAATATATTATATCTGGAATACTTTGGTTTCTCTGCACAGTGTCCAGCATGAGGTCAGCTTTTACTTGTCCTGTCAAGACTCTATTGCCATCAAACTGCAAGGTTTCTGTCTCTTCGTAAAACTACCAGCAGTCCCCAGAAATCCAATGGGTAATACTGTGATCTCAGCACTTCAGGTGGGAATACATTCTCCTTTGCCCTGGGAGAATCCAAGTCCTCCTGTGTGGCTTTTAAACTATCAGCTTCTTGCAAACAGATGCACTCTTAGGGTCTCTTATTGCATGATTTATGCACCCTCCCATTTTTTCTTGCTAAATACTAAAAGAAACTATTTGCAACTGTATCATCTGTACAACAAGAAGAGTGTCGTGATGGCTGAAGGATGCATGGTCTGCAAAGCCACCGTGCAGTTATCATGGGCCTCCCCTAGTCAGGATGAAAGCCTTAGAGTGGTTCTCTGACCCAGAATCAAGTATCTGTCCCAAGGAGACATCATAGCCCTAGCCCTATTTGAATTTCCTCTGTTTCTCACTTTAGACGACAGTGAAGCTAGGGGAGAAGACCATGGTGCTTTCAGTTCACTTGATGAGCCTCTCTCAGTTCAGCCACTTCCACTTCCCCAACCTGGACACCTGCAGCCTCTCCCATACTTGGAATCTGTTGATTATAGTTGGCAGTACCCTAGTGGAGTCTCAGTTGGATCCATGACATGATTGAAAGATCACCAGAGTGCATCAGTATCCCGCGTTGATGAAACAACTTTGGTTGGGCCGTAGACTTCTAAAACCTTCTAAAACCTTCAGGTCAGAAGGTTCCTGGAGGTCATCAGAGAGCTTCTCAGCAGACTCCTCTTCCCCTCTCTGCCATCCTCATAGGCAGTTTCTTCAGTGTCATCTTCCTTTGCTGCCTGGGAATACGGCTGACGTGTTGTTATACCTCCTAACTGGCTTTCAGCTCCTCTGTCCTCCAGACCAATTCAGTCCTAAACCAGCGTTCAGTTACAGGTTTCTCTGCATGTTCCTCCTCTCTTACTCTCTTTGTAGCATTTGATCCAAGGGCGTTTTACTAGTGCCCGTAGTTTGGGGAGTAAATAGTGATATATAGATGGATTAATAGATAGATCTTCTTA
Source organism: Tragulus kanchil (assembly GCA_022376925.1). Lineage (NCBI taxonomy): Eukaryota > Metazoa > Chordata > Mammalia > Artiodactyla > Tragulidae > Tragulus > Tragulus kanchil. The sequence goes on along the minus strand of JAIOJX010000032.1, from coordinate 66,141,866 downwards.
ACATCTTTCACATTTAAAATATATTATATCTGGAATACTTTGGTTTCTCTGCACAGTGTCCAGCATGAGGTCAGCTTTTACTTGTCCTGTCAAGACTCTATTGCCATCAAACTGCAAGGTTTCTGTCTCTCTTCGTAAAACTACCAGCAGTCCCCAGAAATCCAATGGGTAATACTGTGATCTCAGCACTTCAGGTGGGAATACATTCTCCTTTGCCCTGGGAGAATCCAAGTCCTCCTGTGTGGCTTCTGAGAAGAGCCAAGTATAAAAACAGCTTCTTGCAAACAGATGCACTCTTAGGGTCTCTTATTGCATGATTTATGCACCCTCCCCATTTTTTCTTGAAGGCCAATATAGTTCTGCTATTATCATTGGGACCAGGCTTATATCTCCTTCACGGTATTTGGTCTAAGACCTCAAGACCTTTCCCTAAATTGGTTCAAAGTTGGTCTAGAAAGGCCTTAAGGCCTTGGCCTTAAAGGTACCTGAGCAAAACCATTGCTCAGCTGACACTTAAGCATTTCTAGACTAGATCTCAGTTCAGTAGTGAACCCCAAGCCCTTTGGACCACTCTCCTGACCCAGCATGAGGCTTGCCTGGCTGCACTAGCTTCCTGCTTTTAGATGGACCAGACATTCAAGGCTGTGAATGAGGGTTGAGTCAAGCCTTGAACCAAAGCTGGGATGTAGCTGGCACCCGCATGGCCACAGGCTGTGGCCAGAATTGACCTGGGCACTGTGGCTGGCTGGCAACAGTTAAGTAGGCCAGGCTCCTTCATAGTTTGCCAACTCCTGGCCTGGCTCATAGGGACAATGTTGTACTGCAGCTCAGTGTTGCTATTTAAAGATTTCTTCTCTACCTGCTGCCACTTGTTCTGAAACAAGTGATTGGTTACTTGCGCTTCGCCACTGTGTATGCCGTAGTTAGACAAACAGCACTAAACACCCTCCGCAGCCCACCCTGAGGCCCTCGATTTAGCCTGTGTCCTCGTGGCTTCTCCAGTCCCCGGCACCCTTGGGTGCACCGCCCAGGTCCCTGCCTTGTGCATGCAGAGACAGCGCCACCTGCCTCCGCTTGTGTGTCCAGGGTGCAGGGGGGCGCAAATTGCTCTGGTTCTCTCCACTGCCATTTCCATGTGCCTGCTGCTCCCTAAACTTCAGCCTGGCCCTGCCCCCACTTCTCGCGGAGGAGCTGGAGTCCAGGCAAGTAGGCTGGAGGGCCAGTGGGCAGTGGTCTGGTGTTACTGGGTGGGTCGAGGGTGGACGTCTGAATCTGGGGAGGCAGCACTGAGCTGGAGGGCACAGGGTCAGACTTAAGCTTGTAGTGCTGTGGCCAAAACCCAGAACTGGACAGTGCACTCCAGGTGCGGCCCTCCCCGTGACTTAGTCTGTGACCAGAATAGTCATTGCAAAGACAATACAGCTCCGGAAAGGCAAAGCTATCTGCTACCTTTTCAGAAATTAACACGACCTACCTTGGCAAAAGGTGTCTGAGGCTTTAAAAGAAGAGTGTGCCGAATACAAATAAGTCCCGTCGGCTAGGGAGGAGGTGATGTCTGCAGACGATGGAGGAAGTGAGTATGCAGCTGTAGCTGACTACCCAAGCCAAGACTGAAAATACTGCTGCTTCACGGCCAGACCCACATATACGAAACACAAGGACTGCTGAATTGCCTCAAATTTAGAAGAAGTCCAGGCCGTTTTGTCTCAGCTTGGCCTGGGTTGGCTTCTCCTGGGGTGCAGACTGCTGCAGTGAGAGGCCTGAGCCTTATGCCTGCTGCCGTTTTGGACAGCAGTAGGAGCAGAAGGGCTCGTTAGCGCTGGGTTTAGGCAGCAGCAGCAGCGTGTGCTCTTGCATTCCCAGGGTTTGAAAACACCTGAAATGTTGTAACTCTGCATTTGCAAAACTAAAGCTCTTACTTAGTTTGGTTCAAACAGTTTTCTCTACTAGTGGAATGCCAGTGGATTTGTGATGAAAGCTTGATTCAAGGGTCATCTTTTTACGTGCTAAAGGTACCGCCTCTATTAGAGTGGTTGCCTGTAAAAGAAACTTCCAGTGGTCCCCGGCCCCTCCCCGGCTTCTGCAGGAGGAAATTCCTCTTTTTTCCCCTATCCTAATTCTCTGACTTCCCAGTAGAAGTCTGGGAATGTTCTTCAGGGAGCCTTTAACCAATGACCCTTAGTACTGACCATTCCATTCACCTGATATGAACTCGCAGACTGTCCACGCCTCTGGCTAAACCTCTCAGTTGAAAAATGTAGAAAGTGAGTTCCACGTCAAAGGGTATTCCCTACAGCTGCATAGGGAGTAGCCAGCAGACTTGGGCATTCAACTCCTGCCCAGTGCTCTCAAATGGCCTTTTCTGTGGGGAGGTTCAGGTGGGATTTGGGCCCCTGAGTCTGTAGCCTGTGTGTGCAGGGAGCCCCCAACAGATGTCAGCTAGTGGTAGGCAAGATTCTCCACTTTTCCTGTTTATATGCATTGAAAGTTTTGCTCCACGTTTCTGCATAATTCTTCTATTTTGTTCTGAAGAAAATAGAAAATAGATAATTAGCAATTCTGTCTGCTCAGTCGATTCCTTTCAACGATACTCTTAGTTGGAATAAGTTACGTTTAATGACAGATGGAAGGTTAAGGTTGGCCTTTCCTCAGGGGGCACTTTTGACAATCAGGCAGCTGTCCTGATTGTCAAAACCAACAGGATCTGGGGGACTCAGAGTGAACTATCTCCATTCCGCATTTTCCAAGGAAGAGACAGGCTTAATAGCCATGCACCACCTGATAACAGATTAAAATGTTACTGCCACTGCTTTCCTTATTCTCGCCCCTCTCTAGATCTCTCCTTAATTTATTAGAGGCCACAAATGAGGCTCATGTCTGGACCAGAAGACCCCTCCTGTCCTTAACAGCGCCTGGTGAAGGACAGATTCACTTTAGATTCCTTAGGCATCCTCTCCCCAAGGGAAAGATGGGCCTAACCTCAGGAGCCACTAATGGAAAGTGGCAAGTAATCTCATTAGTGGCTCCATTTAGAAACAGAGCCAACTGCAAGGTCGGGTCCTCAAATCACGGTGGGGTAGGGGAGCAGCTGCGGCATCCGAGAGTGTGATCTCCGAGGGCTGGCTGCAGGGAAGGCAGACAGTGGGCTGGCAGGACACTGGGCCAGGCTCGGCCAGCCTGTGGGATGGACATGGGCTTTTTCAGTCTCTGACAGAATGTAAACCTCTCTGGAGCAGATGGCTCTTCAGAAACCCAGAGCATTTGTTGTCCGAGTCAGAGAATCAACTTTTCCCATCCCATCATTCTTTCTCCTCCACTCCTGGTTCTGTCTGTCACACCCCAGTCCTCCTGACTCTGTGTGTTTATCCACACCATGTTTTTAGTTAAGAAAACCCTCTTTCCTACAGGCGTCTTCTGTTCTGACCACCAGATTCATGAGTTCCCCATTATTCAGGGTCCTGCAGAGACCTCTCAGAGGTCTTCTAATGCAGTTCTTTGCACAGAAGCACCGATATGTGTAGATATTGTCATTGTCCTGTGACTTGGTGTCTTTAAGCCACGGTCCTGATGGGATCGATGCATCTGCTCCCCTTGGGTTATATCCTCAGACCCAGACTGCACACCAGGAGCAGACAGACCCCAGCGGGCCCCAAGCACTGTGGCATTGGCAGGTGCCCTGCTGTGGGGAGGAGAGAGTGGATGAGGTCCCCCTCTTCCCATAGAGGGCAGCTGTGTAAGGTCTCACCTCAGGGTGACAGCCACCTGCCAGGGTTGCTGGAGGAAGCCCTGTTGTTAGTCATCAGCTGTTTAACCTTGACCAGATATGAAGCATGCTTCTAGGTGGCCCAGGAAATAAAAAGGAAGTGGAAAGGAAGGGAAAGAAGCAGACACCCACCTACAGATGCAAAAAAAAAAAAAAACAAACCAGACTTTGTTATAGGCACCTCACAACTTAGAAAGGGCCTGCGCAGGGGCTTCCAGTTTCTCATGATATTTAGGTATGAGGAAGAGGAGAAGAAAGATAGTATGGGAATCTACTCTGAACCTGTTCTTACCTAGAGGGTCAGTATATCAGTTTTTGGCTTCTTTTTTTAAGGAAAAGATAAGAAAAAGGTACCTCCTTCATAATATGTTACTGCTCATAGTATATAACAGCAGTAATATGTTAGCAGTCAAAGCATTTCTGGCGGGGATGGAGCAGGACTGGGGCACGACTCTTTCCTCTTGCTCTGGGTGCGGGGCTCTGTGTGATATGTGACACCTCCTGGCCCTCCCTCGGGACATGGATCCAGTGACCCAGCTTTTTTCGGCTTCTTCTCTGGATTGCAGGCCCAGGTGCACCTCTTGCCTGGGAAGGGCTTCTTCATCTTGAATTGAACCTGGAAGGCAGTTCTGGTCCTGGCCATCCACCAGTGACTCGTGTTTACATTCACATCCCTTTCTTTCTCTGTTCTGTCTTCTCGCTGTCTTCTCTGCCTCGTCCTCCTCCGCAGGTTCACTTGCTGAAGGACCAGCTGGCTGCTGAGGTCCCCCTTTTGCACCCCTGTTGCTGTCTTCTGAAAGGTCCTGCAGAGACCTCTCAGAGGTTCATGTTTGCACAGAAGCACCGATATGTGTAGATATTGTCATTGTCCTGTGACTTGGTGTCTTTAAGCCACGGTCCTGATGGGATCGATGCATCTGCTCCCCTTGGGTTATATCCTCAGACCCAGACTGCACACCAGGAGCAGACAGACCCCAGCGGGCCCCAAGCACTGTGGCATTGGCAGGTGCCCTGCTGTGGGGAGGAGAGAGTGGATGAGGTCCCCCTCTTCCCATAGAGGGCAGCTGTGTAAGGTCTCACCTCAGGGTGACAGCCACCTGCCAGGGTTGCTGGAGGAAGCCCTGTTGTTAGTCATCAGCTGTTTAACCTTGACCAGATATGAAGCATGCTTCTAGGTGGCCCAGGAAATAAAAAGGAAGTGGAAAGGAAGGGAAAGAAGCAGACACCCACCTACAGATGCAAAAAAAAAAAAAAACAAACCAGACTTTGTTATAGGCACCTCACAACTTAGAAAGGGCCTGCGCAGGGGCTTCCAGTTTCTCATGATATTTAGGTATGAGGAAGAGGAGAAGAAAGATAGTATGGGAATCTACTCTGAACCTGTTCTTACCTAGAGGGTCAGTATATCAGTTTTTGGCTTCTTTTTTTAAGGAAAAGATAAGAAAAAGGTACCTCCTTCATAATATGTTACTGCTCATAGTATATAACAGCAGTAATATGTTAGCAGTCAAAGCATTTCTGGCGGGGATGGAGCAGGACTGGGGCACGACTCTTTCCTCTTGCTCTGGGTGCGGGGCTCTGTGTGATATGTGACACCTCCTGGCCCTCCCTCGGGACATGGATCCAGTGACCCAGCTTTTTTCGGCTTCTTCTCTGGATTGCAGGCCCAGGTGCACCTCTTGCCTGGGAAGGGCTTCTTCATCTTGAATTGAACCTGGAAGGCAGTTCTGGTCCTGGCCATCCACCAGTGACTCGTGTTTACATTCACATCCCTTTCTTTCTCTGTTCTGTCTTCTCGCTGTCTTCTCTGCCTCGTCCTCCTCCGCAGGTTCACTTGCTGAAGGACCAGCTGGCTGCTGAGGCTGCGGCGCGGCTGGAGGCCCAGGCTCGTGTGCACCAGCTCCTGCTGCAGAACAAGGACATGCTCCAGCACATCTCCCTGCTGGTCAAGCAGGTGCAGGAGCTGGAGGTGAAGCTGTCGGGACAGAATGCCAGTAAGTGAGGGCCCTGGCAACCTCACCTCCCTGCAGAAGCCCTGGAACCACATGCTCTCTTCCCTAAAGCTTTTGGCGGTGCTCTGTCAGACCCCTGACCTGCCCTGGTATCCCAGCAGAAAACAAAAGCAGCTTTGTTTGTTCTATCCATACGCTTCACAGAAATAGAAAGCGGCAGGGCCTGAGAGGGACTTGGCTGCCTTTTAGCCCAGTGCCCAGACCTGACCTTAAAAGTTCCCCGGGAGTCACCACCATGTGTTCACCCACCCTCTCCTTGATGGGTGCCCAGTTCCTTCTCAGAGGGCTTTTTCATTTGAAGTACACTGAGCACCTATTGTGAGTCATGCTGTCGATGAACCCTGTAGGAGACATCAAACTGTGTAGTAAGTTTACTTCCCCTGCACAACTCAGTAGCATAGAGAAGGCTGGCAGCCGTCTGTCTCTTAGTGAGTAAGGCAGAGGAGTACCTGTGACCAGCTCACTCTGTTGGCTAGTGGCAGAGGCTGCCTGGCTCCCAGCCTGAGTGCCTGCCCCTACGCCCAGCCGCTCCCAGGCTGCACGGGAAAGTGCAAGAAGACAGCGAGTCTCTGTGCTGTCCTCCTGAGCTTGTCCGTAGGTTGTCTGCTGTGCCCTGGCTGTGGACCAACATCCACTGATCGTACACACGATCTCCTCTAATCCTACAGTAGGAGATGTTGTAGTGCCCATTTTACTGATGAAGTGGCAGACTCTGAGAGGTTAAATAACTAGCTCCAGGTTTCAGGATGGCAAAGTGCAGAGCCAAGATTTGAACCCAGGTCTGATCATAAAACAAAACTGCTTTCTGTATTATATCAGCAGTTCTCCCAAACTACCCTGTGAGCTTCTTTCAAATTGGTTGCTCCCAGATCCAACTCACAGAGACCCTGCATTGGTAGATCTGGGACAGAGCTGTTAACTCCTTTTTTAAAGTGGCCCAAAGGCATGGGTTGGGAACCACTGTACTTTACCACTCTGAAAGATTTTCTGGATTTTTCTTTATGGAAGCCCTGTTGTGATCTAATTAATGGTGGTTGACAAGGTTGCGCTACACATTTCTACATGCTTTTAACATAGTCCTTCAATCTGTACCTTTTTCCTACCGCGCTCCACATTCAGGACATCCACTGGCCTGACCAGCCCATCACGGTCATTGCCCCGCCTTTGCCACCTCTGCCGCCTCCTCCGCGTAGGCTGGCGCATCCTTGCTGAAGAGCCAACGCCCCTCCCTACCACCCCCAGTTGGCCAGTGACCCAGGTGGCCCAGGGATGGCTTCCAACCAACCACCTTGCTGATGTCACCCCTCCCCTTGTTTTTCCCCCTCCAGTGGGCTCGCAGGACAGCTTGTTGGAGATCACCTTCCGCTCTGGAGCCCTGCCCGTGCTGTGTGACCCCACGACCCCAAAGCCGGAGGACCTGCACTCGCCGCCCCTGGGCGCGGGCTTGGCCGACTTCGCCCACCCAGCGGGCAGCCCCTTAGGTAGGCGCGACTGCTTGGTGAAGCTGGAGTGCTTCCGCTTTCTCCCGCCCGAGGACACCCCGCCCCCTGCTCAGGGTGAGCCGCTCCTGGGCAGCCTGGAGCTCATCAAGTTCCGAGAGTCAGGCATCGCCTCGGAGTACGAGTCCAACACGGACGAGAGCGAGGAGCGGGACTCGTGGTCCCAGGAGGAGCTGCCCCGACTGCTGAACGTCCTGCAGAGGCAGGAGCTGGGTGACAGCCTGGATGATGAGATCGCCGTGTAGGTGCCATGGGGCGAGGAGGCGGAAGCCTGTGGCAGAGATGTGGAGGGGCTGAGTCTGGCTGCTGCCCGGGTAGGGCTACCAGCTGATGGGCACTGCTGAGGATACCCAGGGGCCCGGAAGCGTTTACGGTTCAGAAAAGCATTAGCGTTTTGCTTTGGGGAGTTAAGTGGGGAAGAAATTGACTTACCAGAGGTGAATCAGCTCCTCCCTCCTACATGTGACTATGGGAGGGGGGGGTTTCAGAGTCCATGACTCTGGGAGAGGGTCCCTCTTGAGGACCGCCAGGCTACCGAAGAACCTGCTCCCATCTTCTGCATCATCAGGCTCCCCTGCTCTGTCACGTGACTCCCTTGTAATGCCCTGCTGTCCCTACTTCTCTGGTCCCGACAATGAAGGGAAGCCATCTGTACCGCTCAGGTACTCTGTCTTTGGATGTCAGGATGCTACCAGTTGCCTAACTCTCCCCTGACCTTTGTGGGAGGAATTCCTTCTCTAGGCCCTTGCAGAGGTCATAGAGGTTGAATGCTCCAGACTAAAGGACAGGATAGTCCTTTCAGTGTGAGTGTGGTATTAGGAGGTGTCACCTTGTGGGGATAAGCATTCAGGCGAATTGGATCCAAAGGCTTTCTCTCGGTGGCATCAGGTGTTGCTCCAGGAGGAGATATGACTTACTATTGTTCAGGCCCTATGGTGAAAGCCCATCGGGAGGACAGCCTCTTTGCTGCCCCAGATCACTGAGGTCTGGTTCCTCAGTGTGTATGCCCTGCCCACCTCCTGCCTGCAAGTCCAGCTCTTCCACAGGGAGGCTGGAAAGCTGCCCTCTCTCTCCTGTGTCCTGCCTCAGGGGCTGCGCCAGCTGAAGCTGTGGTAGCACTCCTGCCTCTATAAAAGCCTCAGAGACTCAGAACCCCCAGCCTTACCTCTCCATCTGTCCCCTCCCCTGGGCGGAAGTGGGCAGTTTTTACTGCAAAATAGCACCGGCTGGTAGCTGAGACTGCTCATATCCACTCTTCAGAATCACTGCCACTCAAGTCAGGGACCACGACCACTCTGCCCTCGACCAGTCTCCCTGTGGGCGCATGCCTGTCAACAGTGCCATGTGCAAGTCTTTTACCATCTAGGCCTGGAGGTTACCACCTGGTAACACGAGACTGACTGGGGCAGTGAGGGCAAGCTTACTTGTCCTTGGCTCCAGGAAGACCCTAAGTGGCTGTTAACCGATTTAAAGGTGCCTGAAGAGAGAGCTGAAACATGCTAGTTCCGTGTGGGGAAATATCTTGAATACCAAACCACAGACCCAGACTCTAATAATTATTAGGTTGGCTAAAAAGCGTGTTCCGGCTTTTCTGTAACGTCTTATGAGAAAACTCCAATGAACTTTCTGGCCGACCCAGTATATGAGGTTCAGTTGGTAAGTATGTGGATGCTCCAAAATCAAGTTCTTCAAGTCTCACTTGGCTTTATAAAATGCAGAAATGAAAGTACAGGTCTTTCTTATAGCTACAGTTGGTGTTCTTCTAGACCAGAAAGTCTAAATTAAAGGGGACAAATGCAGCTTTATGTTAGCCTTCCTTGGTGCATGAGGGTGTCAGTGAAATGAGATGGGTGTGTGTGTGTGTGTGCCTCTGTGTCCACGTGTGATTGCTTTGACATGCATGTGTGAGGGAAGGCATATGTGTGTGTGTAGGTTTGTGAGAAGTGATCAGAGAGAAAAGAATGGGAATCTTCAGGTGTTTGAATCAACAATAGAGTTTTTCCTAATGTGCATTTAGTTGGAGAGGTGTGCTTCTATTTTGTTATACTTTCTAATTAATCACTGGAAGTAGGTCCAGAGACACAAGGGAAGGAAGAATCATGAAATCAAAGGAGCGAGGTCAGGAGTCCAGTTTGGCTGAGCCTCTGTAACGTACAAAATCCTAACCCAGGCTTCCTTGAGTGTGGGACCTCTTAGCTCATTAGAATTTGGGGTGTTCAGAGGAGAGGAAGGTCTGGCTTGTCCAGGCCCACTGCCTGCAAGCAGGTGCTGAGGACAAAGTCAGAAGCCAGTGGCCTGGGCGTATGGAATGTGCTAGGAAAGGGCTTGTTTGGGGTGGGGAGAAGAGTGGGTGGGGGAGATGGTTTCTAAAAGCGTCTTGGAAAGACTGCAAAAAATGGCGAAACTGGGAGAAGAGGCTGGGGGCCCAGGTGCAAGTCTTTTACCATCTAGGCCTGGAGGTTACCACCTGGTAACACGAGACTGACTGGGGCAGTGAGGGCAAGCTTACTTGTCCTTGGCTCCAGGAAGACCCTAAGTGGCTGTTAACCGATTTAAAGGTGCCTGAAGAGAGAGCTGAAACATGCTAGTTCCGTGTGGGAAATATCTTGAATACCAAACCACAGACCCAGACTCTAATAATTATTAGGTTGGCTAAAAAGCGTGTTCCGGCTTTTCTGTAACGTCTTATGAGAAAACTCCAATGAACTTTCTGGCCGACCCAGTATATGAGGTTCAGTTGGTAAGTATGTGGATGCTCCAAAATCAAGTTCTTCAAGTCTCACTTGGCTTTATAAAATGCAGAAATGAAAGTACAGGTCTTTCTTATAGCTACAGTTGGTGTTCTTCTAGACCAGAAAGTCTAAATTAAAGGGGACAAATGCAGCTTTATGTTAGCCTTCCTTGGTGCATGAGGGTGTCAGTGAAATGAGATGGGTGTGTGTGTGTGTGTGTGCCTCTGTGTCCACGTGTGATTGCTTTGACATGCATGTGTGAGGGAAGGCATATGTGTGTGTGTAGGTTTGTGAGAAGTGATCAGAGAGAAAAGAATGGGAATCTTCAGGTGTTTGAATCAACAATAGAGTTTTTCCTAATGTGCATTTAGTTGGAGAGGTGTGCTTCTATTTTGTTATACTTTCTAATTAATCACTGGAAGTAGGTCCAGAGACACAAGGGAAGGAAGAATCATGAAATCAAAGGAGCGAGGTCAGGAGTCCAGTTTGGCTGAGCCTCTGTAACGTACAAAATCCTAACCCAGGCTTCCTTGAGTGTGGGACCTCTTAGCTCATTAGAATTTGGGGTGTTCAGAGGAGAGGAAGGTCTGGCTTGTCCAGGCCCACTGCCTGCAAGCAGGTGCTGAGGACAAAGTCAGAAGCCAGTGGCCTGGGCGTATGGAATGTGCTAGGAAAGGGCTTGTTTGGGGTGGGGAGAAGAGTGGGTGGGGGAGATGGTTTCTAAAAGCGTCTTGGAAAGACTGCAAAGGGAAAGGAGGAAGGAGGCGGTGGCGACACTGAAGAGCTGGAGAGACTAGTTCTCAGTTCTGCTGCCTTGAGGGGCACATTCAAGACCCTTGCCCTCAGGGTGCTCCACAGTGGTTCCCACCTGCCTCAGCCCCCTCCTTTCCCCAGTTCAGGCCCTCCCAGGAGCTCGTCAGTGTGTTGGCATCCTCCTCAGTGTGACCCCAACCAGCACACACTGGGTTTGTGACAATGGAGGAAACAAAGAACAGATCTAGGGGCCTTCCAAGGTCACCAGCCACTGGGCAGAAAAGGGAACGTTGCAGACCTGGCCTCCGAGCCCTGTCACCCTGTCCTCTCCCCTTGCTTCTTGCTCTGCTAACTCAACTCCTGCCCTCCTCTCTTCCATCTTTCTACTCTGCCCTGTGTGGAGGACACGTGGACCTCAGGGGTGCCTCCCTTACTGTACCTGCCCCAGCCTTTCCCGGTGCCAGCAGGCTCTTGGGCACATGAGGCTGTCACAGGCGCAGAGCCAGGAAGGAATCTCGCTGCCCAGGATGGACTGTATGTTGGAACTGAAAATTATATTCCTTGTATTCCTGCTGATACCAATGCTGTCTATAAAGCCTCTTCCTAGCCTCACTTCTCTCGCCTGCTCTCATTTAGGGGTTGTGTTCCTTTTATTTTCTTCCTGCCTGACTGCTTCCTCTCACTCCTCCCCCTCCCTGAGCCCTCTACTTCCTAAAACTGTGTGGCATTAACTCTGCTGGATCAACTCTCTGGGAAATGGTTCTGTTCAAGTAAGTGCACTTACTCCCTGGATGTTGTCACTAGTCTAGTGGCTTTTGCTAAATAAACCTTTCCGATTTCTAAAAGCTTTTCCATTGTCTTTTCTTGCTTCTTCTATTCTACCTGCTCCTCCTCCCCACCTCACCCCACCCTCCAAGCCTGGTGGCATCAGCTCTGTGAGGCACGATTCCCAAGGGTGTGGTGTGGAGAAAGAACTCAGGTGCTCTCAACAAGGAGGGGAGGGTACCTTTAGTGCCAGTTTATCCAGACCAGCCTGGTAGGATCAGGCTATATCAACAGTTCTTATCCAGGGGCAAGGGTGCTCCCGCTGGGGATTGACAATGTCTTTTTGGTTGTCACAGCTTGGAAGGAAGCTGTTGACACGTAGTCGTTGGAAGCCAGGGGATGTTGCTAAATGTTCTACCATGGACAAAACCACCCCTGTGACAAAGAATTATCAGTGATGCCTCGGCTATACCTGTTTCTTTTCTTCAAACCCTTCCAAAACCCCAGGTCTTTGCAAGCTCCAAACATCACTGGGATTTGGCAGCAGCAAGGTTCGAGTGCTTGAAAAAGTGCATCATAAATATATAATTATCAAGATTATAAAATTTCACTAACTCCCTGACTAAATGTCTGAAATATGTAATTGGTAGGATGCTGAACGGACGCATTCCAGAAATGTCCACACTGGAAGCCAAACAGGCGTCCTCCCACACCTGCCTAGGAGGATATGGTACCAATGAAACACAGCTCAGCAGAGGAGTCCTGATTCACTGAGACGTGGACTTTTCTGCAGGGAGCAGAAGTGAAAGGGGAGGAGGAAGGCTGGTAAAGATGAATGTTAGAGAAACATGGTGTTGCAGAATCTCACAAAACCAGGCTACCTTGACCAGAGTGTGTAGCTTTTTGGAAGGCAGAGATTTTGTTCCACTTGACTTTGGTAAGCCAGGCCTGAAGGCAAGTTGGAAGGTCATACCAACCAGGGTCACATACCCTCTGCCCTTCTCTGGTTGAACTGAACTGAGCCTTATTTTCTCATCTGGAAAATGGGAATACAATACACCACATAAAGCTATAATGGGAAATAAATGAGACTTCGTTTTGAAGCAGCCAGCGGAGTGCCTGCAAGTGGCTGGGACACAATGCAGTTTACCCCTATGTAGCTGGGAGAGAGAGGCCGTGCTTGCGGCGGTCAGTGCAGTTTTGTGCTGCAGGCATTCCTGCTATGCTGAAACTTCTTCAGAACCCCATATACTGAGAAAGCTACTGGGGTCCTAATGATGTTACATTAAAGGTGAAAGGTGGAGGCTTCCCTGGTGGTCCAGTGGGTGAAGAGTCCGCTTTGCAGTGCAACGGGCACCGGTTCCATCCCTGGCCTGGGAAGATCCCGCGTACCGTGGAGCAGCTGGACCAGTGTGTCTAGTTACGAGCCAGTGCTCTGGAGCGCATGTGCCCAGAGCCGGTGCTCTGCAATGAAAGAGGCCACTGCAATGGGAGGCCTACACAGGCCAAAGAATAAAAAAGATGGATGAAAAATAAATGATGACTTAGAAGCAAAAAAAAAAAAAACATAAATGTGAAAGGTGGAAAGTACTTTGTCCTTAGGGAGAATATGCTAAATGGGTGCACCTCCCAGGCCATGATTAGCACATGCTGTGGCCCTTGGGCTCAGTCCCCAGCCTTTGGATGGCTTTCTCACTCTCTCTCTCTTTTTTTTTCCCTTTTCTCTTCGCTCTCTTTTTTTAACTGTGCTTTGTGCGCAGGATGCCGATGCCCTGGAGGAGGGAGTAAGGGCTGGGCCAAGGGAGAGTGATTCCTCTCCTGGTTTCCCACAGACTGTGCTGAGACCATGGGCAGCCTCCTCAGGTCCACTTCCCACCCCCTCTTCCTGTGCGCCTTCAGGAGCCACACATGGGCAGTGACATCTGAAAGGAGAAGCCCCTGGGGGCTCAGGTGGCCTTTCCATTTAGGGAAGCAGGAGGTCAGAATGAGGACTGAAGAGTTCCCAGAGTCACCCAGCTGCTCCCTCAGGGGACAAGGCCCTGGAAGCAGTGGAGTCCTGTCAGGGCTGCCTGCAGAACCCCATACCCCTCAGGGGGTGGGTGAGACCCTGCAGGTCCTGGGTCTCAGCCCAGCTGGAGTCGGCAGGTGGAGTAGTCTCAGGGCCCCTGACCAGGTGGGCGGAGGGTGGGGAAGGAGTGGGCGAGAAGCAGGGGCCTGGGTGCAGGACTGGGAGTGATCTCACATCAAGAGATTGGGACGTGATGGGGGTTTGAACCCAGCCTCTCTCACACACAGAAGAACCACACGTGGTATGTGAGCAGGACAGCGGTAAACAGAAGCAGCTTTGCTACACCACAAAGCGGGGCTTCAGGAAACTTACCATACGATCACTGGAAGGGGAAGGGGAGATCCTCCCAACATTGGCCAACCAAGGGGGAAGCAGAGACAAGGGGAGGGTCCCTGAAAGGAAATGCCCTCTTGCCGTAAAGGAGCCCACTGAGTCACTAGGGAGATGAAGTGAGAGGTAAAGAAAACCTAAAAATAAGACCATCACGCAGCATTAAGCTCTTTTTCTTTTACCACATAATGGACCAAACAGGTGTCCTTGCTACACGCTCAATGCTTGTCCATTTTTCTGCGTCAGAGTGGGCTGTGAGGTCTGACCAGAAATGGAATAAGGGTCAGGGCTGTCTACTGGGACATTCTTTGCTACTAGAAGCTGTGGTTTCACACATTTAACCTGGCCTTTCTGCCATGACTCAACAGAGCCATCTACAGATGCCCCACGGGTCAACAAATGATCTGCTTCAGCCAGAGATTTCCCTTTCAAGTGAAACATCGTGGTCTATGTGATGGGAACCGGCCCCAGTCCTATTTTCCTGTCTCCTGCTTTATGCGTGGGGCACGTTGTCCTCCCTAGTCCATCTCCCACAAGATGTAACACCTAAGAAGCTTCCACACTGTGTGTAGATTCTACCAGTGGAACCTTCCCCATGTCGACAGCAAAGGGCATTCCAGCCCTTCTCCTGTGGAACTTTCCCATGGCACAGGGCCAGGACCAGTCACAGAGGAGCAGCAGAAAGGCCGGGGTCCCGGAGTGGCGGTTCTCATACTTGAGCTGCGTTTGAACTGCCTAGAGGGCAATTAGAGCAGAGATGGAGGCAGCCACCCCAGTGTTTCTGATTTAGTAGGTCTTAGAATTTCATTTCTAACAGATTCCCCAGGGTTACTGACACTTCTGGCCTGCGCACCTCACTTTGAAAAGTCACCTCTTAGAAGATATTCTCAAACTTTGGGTACTGTCTTAAAAAAAAAGAAAAAGAGGCAAGGAGAGGGGCTTGGCTGTGTTGACAACTGGCAGCAGAAGAGGACCAGGATGGGGACCAGACACTGAGAAGGACAGGGGTAGAGGGTGACCTCACACTCGACTGTCACTAACTGGTTTTATTGCCATCTCCACGGAGATATAAATAGGCATCACCCCCTTTTACCTGAAATGTCGCCCACTCACAAGACAGCCACCACCATCCAGCAGGCCTACTTGAAGGCCTGACTGCTGCCCGAGGAGAGCCTGTCTCCAGTCTGGGCCTTCGGCTCCTTGCCACAGATGGTTTTGAGCTTGTGGTAGTACACCTTGCAGCTGAAGCCCTCCTTGAAACCCCCCTTGATGTGGCTCTTGAGGGAGTGCAGCGTTGGGTACAGGCGGCAGCAGCCTGCGCACTTGTAGCCGTTCTGCTGGTCCGGGTGCCACTTGGAGGCCGTCAGGATGTCCTGGGATGTGATGTAATCCGTTGAGTCCAGGCCGTGCCTGGATTTTCTGGTGACTTCTCGGGGGCAAGGGTTCTCTGGAGAGGAAGAGGACGAGCAGACACTCTCGGCCACGTCGTCTGGGAGGCATGGGTCCTCCCAGCCCTCGTGCCACTGCACCTCTGGGAAGCAGTAGGTCTCCAAGTGTCTATCATTGTCCTTGCATAGAAAGTAGCTGTAAGGGGAGAACCAGGGCCGGTAGATGGTGTAGTTCCATCTCAGCTGCTGTCTGTTCGACTGGTCCCCCAAGATGCAGTCTGCAAAGGAAAGGGCTGGGTCTGAGCTTCGGGCCAGGCAGGGAGCAGTGAAGCATGGGGTGGCCAGAGACCGTGCAGAGAAGCAGAAGGGCAGGAAGGCACATGGTCAGGCATGCCCTCGGGTCACCTCTGCACACCTTGAGTGCAGTTCAGAGGGTGGGCAGAGGATGGGGTGGGGAGAGCAGTCCAAGGCATTCCTTCTGCTCTTTGCTTGTCTCCTGGCACTAAGGGCAGTTTGATCTCTGGGTAGAGACTGCCTCTGCAATCACTAACTTAGCCCTGGCATTTGTCAGGTGTGTCCCTGCTTATGGGCACCTTTCCTCTGCCCCTTCTAAGGAGCTGATCACCAAACCTTTGCAAACAGCCAGACCTCTGCACTCCCTCTTCCTCCCACCAATGGTGGTGGCCATTTTTACGTGCCTGCAGGTGTGTGGAGGAAGGAAGTACCAGACAGGATACTGCCAGGGAAAGCAGCACATGGTGACCCGTGCAGGGCACCTCCTGCCCTTAGAGAAGCAGCCTCAAGTTTACCCCCAGACAGGCCAAATGCCCCCGCCCACTCACAAGACAGCCACCACCATCCAGCAGGCCTACTTGAAGGCCTGACTGCTGCCCGAGGAGAGCCTGTCTCCAGTCTGGGCCTTGCCCTTGCCACAGATGGTTTTGAGCTTGTGGTAGTACACCTTGCAGCTGAAGCCCTCCTTGAAACCCCCCTTGATGTGGCTCTTGAGGGAGTGCAGCGTTGGGTACAGGCGGCAGCAGCCTGCGCACTTGTAGCCGTTCTGCTGGTCCGGGTGCCACTTGGAGGCCGTCAGGATGTCCTGGGATGTGATGTAATCCGTTGAGTCCAGGCCGTGCCTGGATTTTCTGGTGACT
This sequence comes from Tragulus kanchil, assembly GCA_022376925.1. NCBI lineage: Eukaryota > Metazoa > Chordata > Mammalia > Artiodactyla > Tragulidae > Tragulus > Tragulus kanchil. Next base: position 66,125,402 of record JAIOJX010000032.1, on the reverse strand, counting down.
TCTCGGGGGCAAGGGTTCTCTGGAGAGGAAGAGGACGAGCAGACACTCTCGGCCACGTCGTCTGGGAGGCATGGGTCCTCCCAGCCCTCGTGCCACTGCACCTCTGGGAAGCAGTAGGTCTCCAAGTGTCTATCATTGTCCTTGCATAGAAAGTAGCTGTAAGGGGAGAACCAGGGCCGGTAGATGGTGTAGTTCCATCTCAGCTGCTGTCTGTTCGACTGGTCCCCCAAGATGCAGTCTGCAAAGGAAAGGGCTGGGTCTGAGCTTCGGGCCAGGCAGGGAGCAGTGAAGCATGGGGTGGCCAGAGACCGTGCAGAGAAGCAGAAGGGCAGGAAGGCACATGGTCAGGCATGCCCTCGGGTCACCTCTGCACACCTTGAGTGCAGTTCAGAGGGTGGGCAGAGGATGGGGTGGGGAGAGCAGTCCAAGGCATTCCTTCTGCTCTTTGCTTGTCTCCTGGCACTAAGGGCAGTTTGATCTCTGGGTAGAGACTGCCTCTGCAATCACTAACTTAGCCCTGGCATTTGTCAGGTGTGTCCCTGCTTATGGGCACCTTTCCTCTGCCCCTTCTAAGGAGCTGATCACCAAACCTTTGCAAACAGCCAGACCTCTGCACTCCCTCTTCCTCCCACCAATGGTGGTGGCCATTTTTACGTGCCTGCAGGTGTGTGGAGGAAGGAAGTACCAGACAGGATACTGCCAGGGGGAAAGCAGCACATGGTGACCCCGTGCAGGGCACCTCCTGCCCTTAGAGAAGCAGCCTCATCCCCCAGCTTCTCACCTGTGCCGCCCAAATCAGAGAAGGCCTCACCTGGCAAGGGCACTGTGTTTTGCACCCTGTGCCGGAGAGTGCTGCTTGGGTACTGTGGTAGCAGGGCCTGAGCTGGGCTAGATGCCTCGGTGGGTAACACAGTCTTGGCGATGTCTGGGTTACAGAAGAAACACAGTCTGGTGAGCTGAGCACAGTTGGGAGTCCTCTTGTTGGAACCCTCCCCACAAGATATATCTAGAAGTAGAGGTTCAACCTGGTATTTTAAAACACCACAAAGCTGAAGCAAAACAATAACCATTCTTGCACCCAAAACAGCAGAGCTATTCTGGGTGACCTCCTGGAAAATTCCAAGTGGGGTGTGGTTTTGTTGAGATCCACAAAAGACCCTCTCCAAAGGAGAATGGAGGGTCCCTCTAACGCCCAGGGTACGGAGTCATGGGCCTCGTAGTGATGTTAAGGCGATTTCTCCAATTAACACGCCTCCCACCCATAGTTACAGTATGTTCAGATGAACCCTAGCTGTCTGATGGCTGCCAATACTCTGCTTAAAAAGCTGACTTGCCTCAAATCCCAGAGTAGTAGCTGTGCTCAGTTTGGGAAACCGATGATAAAAATGTCCTGTGTATAGTGTTTAGGAGACCTACGCCCAATGAGCATGCTCAGTCGCTTCAGTTGTGTCTGACTCCTTGTGACCCTATGCACTGTAGCCCGCCAGGCTCCTCTGCCCAGAGGGATTCTCCAGGCAAGAATGCTGGTGTGGGTTGCCATTTTCTCTGCTCCCCAGAGCAGCACTTCTCAAAGTTCAGTGTATATAGGAACTACCTGAAATCTTGTTAGAAGTGCGGGTTCTGGTTCAGCTGGTCAGGGGGAGGGACTGAGATTCTACATTTCTAACAAGCTCCCAGGTGATGCTGACGTTGCAGGTCCATGGGCCATGCTTTGGATAGCAGAACATTCAACCTTTTCCATGACAAGCTCACCAGCCTCTTAGGTTCCTACAGTCTAGATCTTTTCCAGCTTATCAAAACAGGACTGAATCTAACACATCCTCATTACACAGACAGGCTGTCATCTCGAGGGTTCATGCAGATTCAGAGGGGGGAAAAGCGTGACAACAAATGTTTCCTCCATCCTTCACTTGCAAGAAATGAATAAACAGCGGAAATTCATACCACATGCAGGATTTTGAAAAATTATTTTCTCCCCATGTGTCTTTTGATTTTCTCACTAAATCATGGTCCTGTAACATGATCTGGTAGCGTACTCAAGTATAAGCATCAAAAAGTCACATTTTGGGGCACTAGTGGCACCAGAGTTTACCTGGCAAGCCGGTGGCTTGTGAGGATATAGTATCAGGAAAAGGGCTCAGGGCAGAGGAAGAGATTCGAGGTCCAGAAATGCTGAGGAGTGAGAAGTTCTCCATATTCTGACTCCCAAAGGGTACAGAAGTCACACACACCTGCTCCCAAGAGGCTGGGATGGGTTGTCTAGACGACAAACATTCTGAGCACAGCTGACATCACAAGAAGGCATGATTCCACTCGCCAGTGAGGGAGCTTATCCCTCTCAAAGACAGATAGGGTCTACAGCAAGCAAGATTTTAAAAATTGTGAGACATTTTTGACATGCCTTTCCTCAGTGGTCTGTCTTAATTGGGACTATCCAGAGAGATAGAGTCATGCAGGAGAGACCTGATAGTGATGCTGTCCGTTCGCCCAGTCTGTTCTTTAGTGCCCCTCTTCCCTGCCGTTGCTGCCACTACTCCCAGCTCTGAGGTCCTCTGTCCTCTCTGTATGACCGTCTGTTTTCTTTTTCATCTGCCGAATGTCTGTCCTGTGATATTTTTGTTGTTCTAATTTAGTTTCTGGTTTGGGATTTGGTATGTACGTTTTTACATTTTTTTTTTCAAATCATTTCAAATGTATAAAAAAGCAGCAAAAGTAAAATTAGTACAGGGACTTCCCTGGTGGTCCGGTGGTTAAGGCTCCATGCTTCCAATGCAGGGGGCCTGGGTTCAATCCCTAGACAGACAGCTAAATCTCACATGCCGCAGCTAAAACCCAGAGGGGTCACACTGAATAAATACATAATCTTAATAAAATAAAACTAGTACAGAGGACATCCATGAACCCTCTATCTAGATTTTCGTATTCAACAGTAGGATGTTAACACATTTTATTCCATTTGCCTTATCAATTCCCTCCCTCGCTCTGTCTCTGCACGTATACTTTTTTTTCTGAGATATTTGAAGGTAAGTTACAAACATACTGTCCCTTTGTGCCTAAATGTGTAATATATGCTCCTCAAGAATAGGGACCAGATACTGTTTTCAATGGTTGGTGCTGTCTATTTTTAGCAAATGAGTAATACCTAAATGGGTGACTTACTCAACACCATTTGCTCATTGTAAGCAATTTGCCCATGAGGCTGTGCACTCAGAATGGCAAGGTTGCCTCTTCTCTTTGCTTCGCTTTTATCCTGTAGCAGCCTGACCAGCCTGCTAGAAGGTTGAATAGTGAGCTGAAGGAGTCCCCGTCTAGACCATCACCACTAGATGCATATGGGGCTTTCCATGTAAAGCTGGCTGTGTTGGCGCTGTGTGGGGAAGCTCTGGCCCACTCTGTAAGCAGCAGTGGGCTCCCCTTACAGTGTGTGAAGCAAGTGTGAATGAGTGTCTGCATGTGAGAGCCCAGAGTTGTCTTCCTGTTCATGTTCATTCAGAACACTCAGACATTTGCAGGACAGTGTGGAGAGTGTGATCTTGTGTGCTGCCTCCATTGCCTCGTCTGGAACGTTAGAACGTTCTGGGATGTTAACTGAGGCCACGTACCTTGGCAGCTTTGAGAGTACTGGCAATTTCACTTGACTGTTGTGGCACAGAGAAAGATCAGGGGCTTGGGAGTTGGCCTGTGTGGGTTCTAAGCCCTGATCTGCCATTAGCTCCCTATGCAGTATTAGGCAGACCTCTCTGCCACCTGCTTTTCCCATTCTGTTAATGTATACAGTTTGAGTGGATGACAGTCTTCCTGGTCTTAATCTAGTGATTTACATGTGGAAATGGCACCGCGAAGGAATGAGTGATGCACACAGGATCCAGAAAACTTAGAACTTCATCCTTCCCTGGCCCATTCCATCTCCCCCACCCCCAGCCCCACCAGCTAGGAACTTAAGAGACACATAATGTAAAGGGGGCTCAAAATATTGGGAGAAATAAAGCGGGGTGGGGGTGGGGTGCTGTATCAGGGCCTTCTGGTAGAGTTTTTAAACTACGACTCTGTTGTGCTTTAGTTACTAAAAAGTATATGAGCACCTGGTCATCCGGGGTGTCCCCAGCAGGACCCCTGTCTAACATGCTATATCCTCTCAGTGTGTTGCTGCTGGTGGCCCAGACAGGAGGTGACACTCCTCCCCTGGTTGATCATTCCGTAAAATGTGTCTCTCTCTTGTTTGTTTCCCACCTGCTTTCCGAGCCCCTTTCTCGGAGAGGTAAGATTCCGTCTTTCTTATGGATGACCTTGGCCCCAGATGCTCCCCTCTGCTTGGCTATGTGCATGCTGGGGGTGCTGTTGGGAGGGCCACCTGGTTGGGGTCCAGTCACCTTTCCTTCTGCCATCACCGTTATTGTCTGAACCACCAGGCCTCTAGTCCTGACAGTGTGTGGGATCATTAGTGCCTCCAGCAAGAAAGGGGCTTGCTGTACACCCCTCAGATGGGGAGATGAAGGAAGCCCCAGCCAGAGTCTTGCTTTGGAAAGAAGGGCAGTTTCTCCTGGCGGGACCTCTGTGAATCACTCCTGCTGGAGGGATTTTGAGTGGCTTTTGAAAATGGAAAAGGCTTGAAAACTGTTTCTCTATGACATTAGCCCCTTTTTAAAAAGCAAAAATTTTACTATTGTACAAGGCCTTAGGCGAACACTACAGACCAAAATATGACTTAAAATGCTAAGTCAATTCAATTCCAAGCTTTTAAAATCCCATTCTGTTGGCACAGAGAAAGATCAGGGGCTTGGGAGTTGGCCTGTGTGGGTTCTAAGCCCTGATCTGCCATTAGCTCCTATGCAGTATTAGGCAGACCTCTCTGCCACCTGCTTTTCCCATTCTGTTAATGTATACAGTTTGAGTGGATGACAGTCTTCCTGGTCTTAATCTAGTGATTTACATGTGGAAATGGCACCGCGAAGGAATGAGTGATGCACACAGGATCCAGAAAACTTAGAACTTCATCCTTCCCTGGCCCATTCCATCCCCCCCACCCCAGCCCCACCAGCTAGGAACTTAAGAGACACATAATGTAAAGGGGGCTCAAAATATTGGGAGAAATAAAGCGGGGTGGGGGTGGGGTGCTGTATCAGGGCCTTCTGGTAGAGTTTTTAAACTACGACTCTGTTGTGCTTTAGTTACTAAAAAGTATATGAGCACCTGGTCATCCGGGGTGTCCCCAGCAGGACCCCTGTCTAACATGCTATATCCTCTCAGTGTGTTGCTGCTGGTGGCCCAGACAGGAGGTGACACTCCTCCCCTGGTTGATCATTCCGTAAAATGTGTCTCTCTCTTGTTTGTTTCCCACCTGCTTTCCGAGCCCCTTTCTCGGAGAGGTAAGATTCCGTCTTTCTTATGGATGACCTTGGCCCCAGATGCTCCCCTCTGCTTGGCTATGTGCATGCTGGGGGTGCTGTTGGGAGGGCCACCTGGTTGGGGTCCAGTCACCTTTCCTTCTGCCATCACCGTTATTGTCTGAACCACCAGGCCTCTAGTCCTGACAGTGTGTGGGATCATTAGTGCCTCCAGCAAGAAAGGGGCTTGCTGTACACCCCTCAGATGGGGAGATGAAGGAAGCCCCAGCCAGAGTCTTGCTTTGGAAAGAAGGGCAGTTTCTCCTGGCGTGACCTCTGTGAATCACTCCTGCTGGAGGGGATTTTGAGTGGCTTTTGAAAATGGAAAAAGGCTTGAAAAACTGTTTCTCTATGACATTAGCCCCTAATGCAGTTTTAAGTATGCATATAGAAAGTCAATTCAATTAAGCTAATCTGTTAAACACCTACTATTGTACAAGGCCTTAGGCCGAACACTACAGACCAAAATATGACTTAAAATGCTACAGCCCGTCAGGGAGCTTATTTTATTATAGAGACAGGAAGTATCTACCAGAAGACTTAGGAGAATTATGAAGAGAGTATATGATGTCTTTAAGAATTCAGTGTACACATTCTGAAGGGTAGAGAAGCAAGAAATACAAGAAATCTAAAGTGGTGCTTAATTCCAAAGTTATGTTGATTAGAATGTTTCTTCAATAATTATAATCAAAGGGGCTCACAATTTACAAGTCACTTTTCCAGGTGGTTTTGGTATTTGCACTTTTAGAAATGAATGTATCTGCTCTGAAAATTCTCATTAAACCCATAAGGAGACAGCCACAGAACTATGTAAACCCAGAAGTGGTAGGGATTGGCCTTCCTCCTCAGTGTGCCTCTCTTGAATGCTTGCTCTAGTTTCATGGTGGCCCAACTACTTTCTGATTTGGGGAGAAACCATTAAATATGATTAGTTTCTAAGGGCTTTTCAGCTAGTTTGTAGAGTTCACAGAGAAAACTTAGAAGAATATGGGACATGATAGGTACATTATGCCAAAGTGATTGACGTGGCAAGATTTACAGGCTCAGGGAAGACTTGAGAGTTGATACCCCTGTGGTAGGATGAGCCAAGATCTCCTGGTAGTGTGATGGGTCTACACCTGGAACCCAGCCAGCCCGAACCGGTCAGCTCTGTGCCCCGTGTCCCAGGGACGCTCTAACCAAGTTTCGGGCATGTGCCCTGCAGAGCTCCTTTTTCTGCACAGGGTTTAGGGTCAGTTACAGAGGTGAAGACAGGGGCTTGTCAAAGGGAGAGTCCGCTCTTCCCACGGCTGCCTCCTGCCACCAAACACTCTCATTATCAGACTTATCAAGGTAGTTGACTCAGAAGGGGTATCTCTGCTTGAAACCACGATAAAGAGAAATGCTCCCCACAGCCTGGGGCTCAGCAGCGCAGGGCAAAGAATCACTTTATGCACAAGTTCAACTGAAGAAAATGTATACCCTGACCTCAGAACTCTTAGGGAGCCTCAGGAAGAACAGGCACTTAGCAGAGGTGTTAACAAGGAGAGGAGCATAGGACCAAAAGCAACCTCTCCCCCAGATTGAGGGAATATCTGGAGTAATTGGGAAGGACAGAAACCTAAGCCTGCATCCAAGGTGCTAGTGTGGGTCTGACTGCACGGAGGCCTAAGCTGGATTTCCAGGTGGGGAGATGCTGCCCCCGTGCCAGTGTATGGACAGCATGGCTTAAGACCCTGAGCTCTAGCCATTCCAACAACAGATCTCAGAGCTGCTGTGGTCTTGGTCGCCACAGTTCTCTATCTGCAAATGAGTTTGGCAGTTCAGGGTATTTATTGAGCACCTATTGTATGCCAGACCCAGGCTAGTTGTTAAAGAGACAAAGATGAATGAGACATGCCTGCTGCTTTGCAGGGGTCAGCAACTCAGTGGGTCTCCTCCCAGCCCTTTAAGTTAATCCTTCCAGCCAAAGAGAGATCCCTGAGAGAAGAACTGTCTACAAGGCATATTTAGACAGCATGCAAGGCAGGTAAAGGAGTGGAAAGAGCCCTGAGCTTTAGGTGAGGAAACCTGGGTTCTAGTTCCCACAGAGCTAGTAACTGGCCTGTGGCCTCGGACCTGGCAGTTCACTAAACTGAGCCCTGTCTTCCTCCTCCCTAAGTAGAAATCTTACCCACTCCCCACCTCACTTGGTTGTCATGAGGATTAAGTGGGCTGCTGTTTGTCAGCTTCCTCCTGCTTCCTTGGCACCAAGAGCTTATCCATTTGGTGTGAACTGGTTTTGAACCACTATGAGCATCTCTCTTCAAGCCAGAAAGTAAGCATTTTCATGGAAAAAACGTGCTACACATACGGCTTTTTAGCAGGGCGCTTCCAATTCCAGTCCTCACACTTGCCCTTCCTCTGCCGGCTTCTACCCCAGGGCCTGAGTCAGAGAGCTCCACGTGTGCTCACGGCAACATAAAAATGTCCCATCTCATTGCTTCATCCTTATTTTTCTTTACTTCAGAAGACCTGGTGACACCAAGGTCGGTGGTTAAGCCATGAGTCAAGGAGGCAGCTGTAAAGAGATAAGTTAGCTTTTTTTGTGGCTAGAGTTCACTGCTGATTATCTTGAGTGAGGCAGAACTAGAATTCCTGGTCCCGTGGCCCATCAAGACAGCTGGATTGGAAGGTTCCTTTCTGGCTCTCCCTACTCTTCCCAAAGCCTCAGGAGATTACAAGTCATGGCCTCCCCTCACCAGCTCTCTCTCTTTTCCTCTTTCTTTGTAGTTGACCACAGCATGTTTCAGAACTTGAACACAGCCCTCACTCCCAAGCTGCAGTCAAGCCACTCCTTTCCCCACTTGTCCAGGCTGGCGGCTCCCAACTCTGCGGCCCAGGGCACTGTGGAGCCCGGGGGGCCCGGACTCTGGGTGGGCAGCAGCCAACACCTCAAGAACCTGGGAAAAGCTGTGGGGGCCAAAGTGAACGATTTCCTACGGAGAAAGGATCCCTCGAGCCTGGGCAACGTGGGCACAACAGAGGTCAACAAGACCGCAGGGGCCCAACTGGCCAGCGGGGCTGACGGGAACGACGGAAGGTAAGTGCACCTCCACCACCTGCCCTCACATCCCCATGAGTCTGTGGACCCAGGAAGAGACTTGTAGACAAACTGTAATATCTTGAGGTGAGAATGACCCTGGGTAAGGGACATCCAGTGGCCACATGAGGAACAGCTGAAGGGCCACGTCTGCGGAGCTGGCTTTAATGTCCACCATCACGGCTAAAGTTCACGATGTGCCCATCACATCCTAGCACCGTGCTGTGCTTCAGCTGCTCTGTTTTATCTGACCCCAAAACACCCTCAGAGGTAGATTATATTATTTCCATTTTGCAGATAATGCAGGTTCAGAGTGATGATGTGAAGAGCATAAGGGTACAGAGTTAGTGATTGGCAGAGCTGGGTTCAAACCCCGTTATTACAAAAGCAAGCTTTCCTGGGGAGTTCTGACACCCAGCCACATATGAGAAGCACTAACCTGATGACTGGTAGTTGAGAAGCTGGTGTCTGGCAGAACCCACTGGGCAGGTGCAGGAGAAGCCTTCCATCTCAGGGGCCTCATTTTAGACACCTGCACTCTGTGGGTGACGAAGCACTTTTTAGCACCATTGCATAGGTTCTGACGTGTGCAGTTCACCAGTGGGTCCAGTGTTAAGACTTTATACTGCTCTGAACACCATGTGAGGATGTGACAGGCCCAAAGCCATTTGTGCTCAAACTGCTGAGATTCATACTAAACCAAGAATGATGGTCCAGAGCATAAAGCACTGTCTGGGTGGGTAAGTGGGACATACAGTTGGACTTAGAGCCATGAAAATGCATCAGGAACTAGTGTCTCACCAGCCTGAGAGCATTGGTATCAACCTTCCAGGTCAGCCCTGCAAGAAGCATTCCCTCGGCTGGATCCTCCACCTCCCGCCACCAGGAAGCGAACCCCTCGGGCCCTGAAGACCACCCAGGACATGCTGATTTCGTCACAGCCCGTCCTAAGCAGTCTGGAGTATGGGACAGAGCTGTCACCTGGGCAGCCTCAGGACTCACCTCCCACTGCCCAGTCCAGCCCACCTGATGGTTCACAGCCAGAGGCCACCATGGAAATGGTGAACAGGGCCGAGGCTCTGCCCAACGGAGAGGTTTCCCTGTCGGTACCTGACCTAATCCACAAAGACAACCAGGACGAACCCAAGCTCAAGGTGACAGAGTGCCGAAGGGCCTCCTCCCCTGACCTCATGGAGAGAAACAGCCTCAAACTCAGCCTGAGCCCCATCAGCCTGGCCGAGTCTCTGGAGGACAGCAGCCCGCCTCCCCGCACACGGACCTCCAGCCTTGACAATGAGGGCCCTCACCCAGACCTGCTGTCCTTTGAGTAGAGCTTCTGCCACTCCTGCTGGGCGCCCCTTCCCTCTGCCCTCGCCTCCACCATGCACCTCCCGCTCCACCCTCCTGTCTGTCGTCCTTGCATGAGGCATAGCCGAGGGATTCTCCCACACATGGCTGCAGGGTCCAAGCTCTGAGTAGTCACAGTTCAAGAGTTTGTCCATGGAAGGGTGAAAGGACTCGGGTGCCTTCCCAGCTCCTCTGCGTGCTGGCTGCAGCCCTTGGATATTGGGGCACCCCTGCTGCCAAAGGGCCTGGCTTCCCAGTGACCTACAGGGCCAGCAGCCCAGGATAGAGAGCTTTCTCTTTGCCTGTCTCCCACATGCTGCCTGCTCTTCCATCTCCCTCGCCCTCCTGCTTCCTTCCTTCTCCTCCCTGGGGGCCCAAAGGCTTCCTGCCTCAGGGGGAATCAGGCTGGATGAGGGATGCTGGATTTGGCTTGGTGATGGGCCCAGACCCAGAAAGCCACACCTGAGCCCAGACCAGTCACGGCTCCTCTTGGTCCCAAGACAGTGCAGGCCTCCAGCTGTCTCTGTGTGGATGCGAGCAGAGGGAGATGCTTATAAAGCATGATTCCTCGGGCAGCCTGGTCACCCAGGGTTCACAGGGTGCTTCTCATCTTCAGAGAACACAGGGAGCCCTCCCTGGGGCAGGGCACAGAGCCAGGCACTGAGAGCACCTGCCCAACGTGGGGGTATGGAAAGGCTCTGGGCATGATGGTGCCCTGGCTATGCTTGGGCTCCCTGCACAGAAGAGCTTTCCTTGCTGAGCGTGAAGACGGGGCTAGGCAGGCCCTGGCAGATGCAGCAGAGCAAGTTCTGACCTCGTTTGAGGGTGGACCCAGGAACCTGGCATCCAGGAAGCTGGTTCCAAGAGAACCCAGAGCCATAGTGGAGAAGGCAGTGAACATGGGGTATGGAAAGAGGAGTCGTAAGGGCTCAGAGCAGCTATGTGGGCCCCCACAGCCTGCCGTGATGTAGTTCCAGGGTCTAGGCATGGTAAGTGCAAGAACCAAGGTGAAGAGTGTGAGAGGTTGGAATGTGCTAAGAGCCATGGACAGGCTGCCCTTGAGTAGGAGGCACTCAGCCTTTGCATCAAGGTGCTCTCTACGTGCCTGCTTCTGGTCTCAGTGGGGGACTGATGGTTCCCCCAACCCCACTGGTTCCATCCTCCTGGGTAAACCCACGTTCCATGTCTCCCACCAGGGTCCAAGCTCTGAGTAGTCACAGTTCAAGAGTTTGTCCATGGAAGGGTGAAAGGACTCGGGTGCCTTCCCAGCTCCTCTGCGTGCTGGCTGCAGCCCTTGGATATTGGGGCACCCCTGCTGCCAAAGGGCCTGGCTTCCCAGTGACCTACAGGGCCAGCAGCCCAGGATAGAGAGCTTTCTCTTTGCCTGTCTCCCACATGCTGCCTGCTCTTCCATCTCCCTCGCCCTCCTGCTTCCTTCCTTCTCCTCCCTGGGGGCCCAAAGGCTTCCTGCCTCAGGGGGAATCAGGCTGGATGAGGGATGCTGGATTTGGCTTGGTGATGGGCCCAGACCCAGAAAGCCACACCTGAGCCCAGACCAGTCACGGCTCCTCTTGGTCCCAAGACAGTGCAGGCCTCCAGCTGTCTCTGTGTGGATGCGAGCAGAGGGAGATGCTTATAAAGCATGATTCCTCGGGCAGCCTGGTCACCCAGGGTTCACAGGGTGCTTCTCATCTTCAGAGAACACAGGGAGCCCTCCCTGGGGCAGGGCACAGAGCCAGGCACTGAGAGCACCTGCCCAACGTGGGGGTATGGAAAGGCTCTGGGCATGATGGTGCCCTGGCTATGCTTGGGCTCCCTGCACAGAAGAGCTTTCCTTGCTGAGCGTGAAGACGGGGCTAGGCAGGCCCTGGCAGATGCAGCAGAGCAAGTTCTGACCTCGTTTGAGGGTGGACCCAGGAACCTGGCATCCAGGAAGCTGGTTCCAAGAGAACCCAGAGCCATAGTGGAGAAGGCAGTGAACATGGGGTATGGAAAGAGGAGTCGTAAGGGCTCAGAGCAGCTATGTGGGCCCCCACAGCCTGCCGTGATGTAGTTCCAGGGTCTAGGCATGGTAAGTGCAAGAACCAAGGTGAAGAGTGTGAGAGGTTGGAATGTGCTAAGAGCCATGGACAGGCTGCCCTTGAGTAGGAGGCACTCAGCCTTTGCATCAAGGTGCTCTCTACGTGCCTGCTTCTGGTCTCAGTGGGGGACTGATGGTTCCCCCAACCCCACTGGTTCCATCCTCCTGGGTAAACCCACTTCTGTGTCCATGTCTCCCACCAGGGGTCCTGTCCTGCTGTTTTCCTGTGGCCAGGAGACGCTGTTGGGGGGTGATCCCAACCCTGGGGGCCTTTGCAGCAAGAAGACAACACGCCTTTTCTTGAGCAGGGTGACTGGTGCCTAGGAGAAAGCTGGGAATGGCATGTCCGGCCAGAACAGCCTCTTCATTCCTCTTCTTGCCGATTCCTGCTGCCTCCCCTTTTCTAGTCATCGCTTGGCTTCCCACTCTGGGTGCCCCAGAGCTCACTGCCTCCTTCATCTCATTACCCAGTTCCTGCACCCCTCCTCACCACCTCTGTGGTCCTGGGAGCTTCGGGGGACCACCAGGATGCAGGCTGCTGCCCTCCCTGTGTGTTTGAGTCTCCAGCCACACAGCCTTGCCACAGCTCTACCTTTTCTCCTCGCCTGTCTTCTCACAGCGGAGCTTTGTCTCCTGTTCCTCAGGAGGTGCCAGGCAAGCCAGGCACCTTGCAGGCCCTGGTGAAGTGAGCAATCTCTTACTGAGTTTTGCCGATCCTGCCTTAATCCAGGAACATCACAAGGATGTGATATGTGACCCTGATGCTCAGCAGTTCTCAGAACTAGCATTGGGAATCTGTGAGTTTTCCCAGAATGGCTTGGGGTTCTGCATGAAGCACAGAGCTGGGGGCTTGGGGGTGAGAACTAAACCCACGTGCTGGGAGCTAGCCCACTTTTATCTGCACTTCTAAATCAGAAGTTCAGTTTGCTTCTCTGATAGGAAACGTACCAGATACCTGCACTCTGGGGCTGTTCCTCTCCCAGGGTGGCTCTGGCTGGGTGATATTGTAGCCATTGGTATACAGGTGGCAGGCCTGGGCTGGCTTAGAACCCTGCTTTCCACACTCGCCTGCCACTGAGGTCCTGGCCCTCAGACCCCAGGTCAGCACAGGGAGCCTATCAGGCTGTCCCCGGACCAGGGTTAGGGCAGCCCCAGAGTTCCTTAGACCCATGTCCAGTACTGAATAAGGGGCTGTGGGACCCTGCTTCAATGTCCAGATGGCCTGTTTGTGGTTTCCACCTCAGCTGTCCTTCTGCAGTGTGGGTGGGGAGCTCTCTCAGGCTAAAAGCCAGTCCTGCAGAGAGGGCCTGGTGCTAGGGGACAATATGTGCCCAAAGGCCAGCGAGAACAGCACTGTCTGTCCTGCTGAGGGCCTCGGTGCAGACCAGCTCTCTATGCAAAGCACAACCTGGCTTCCCAAGTCCATCTCAACAGCTGACCTTCCTGTGACTGCCACCTAGCAGTCACACACCCTGACACACACCCTTTATGGTAAACCCAGCATCTCTGGAAGCTTGACTTGAGTGGCCCAGTCTGCTCACGGACAGCATACTAAGGAGAAATGTCTTCTATGTCCATAGAAGGAAGTGGGGCCATGGAGTTTTTTCTCTTGCCAATACCCACTCCCCTGTATCCCCATGAGCGGTAGTAGCTTTACCCTGATAGATACAAGATGAGCTTCTAGAACCTGGCAGGAAAGTGCCATAGCCCCCTGGCACGGAGAGAAATGTAATGTGTTAACTAATGTGGGTGATGAAGACATTCACATAATCCATCAACTTTGAAAGAACAGAGGTTGGCTCCAGTTTTGGGGAAGAAGAATATTACAGAGCTATTTCAAGTATTTTCTAGAGATTTTATATTTATATTTTTAGTAATTTTCTGGTAGAAAGAAACTATGCAATAAAATGATTGGTTTGGTTTTGTTGGTTGTTTTTTTTTCTCCTAACCAGTGGGGAGTGGTTGGTTTGTCTGACTTGTTGAACTGAGAGCACTGGTCTTTTGCTTTGTAAGCCTGGAAGAGTGAGATGTGATGCAGATCTCCAGCCCAAGACCTTGGGGGGATATGGTCTCAGGGATGCGCCCTCATTTGTTCCCCTCACCAGCTCGCTGCTGTGCAAGTGTCCCTCTTCCAATCAGACCTATGCCTATTCCAGGGCATCAACGTCGAGTACAAGGGCGCAACCCTGCCCCTCTGGGGGAAGCAAGGAGGAAATGAGAGTGACCACCAGATCATCCACCTGGGACCTGTAGCCCTTTCCCATTAAGGAGGGGACAGAGCTGGGTGTGCACACAGACACTCTTCAGAGAGGGACCAGGGCTGCCATCAGATTCCTAGTCATTAGTAACATCAGTAAAACACCGAAAGCTGCTGATGGGAGCACTCACCCTAGATTAGGGTACCCCAGATGCTCTATGCTGACAGAGCATGGCTTGGAACAGCACTGGCCTGAAGACCCCTGCCTGTCCCCTGGCTGGCATCAGTCTGAGAGACCCAGAGGCCTCCTAGCCAAGAGTTGGGCAGAACTTTAATCTCCTTAAAAGGGACAAAGCAGAGAAGAAACAATAAGAGGAAGGAAAAGAAGCCATTGTTGTTGTTCAGGTGATTAGTCATGTCTGATTCTTTGCAGCCCCATGGACTGCAGCATGCCAAGCTTCCCTGTCCGTCACTATCTCACAAGGTTTCATCAGATTCATGTCCACTGAGTCAGCGATACTATCTAATGGTCTTATCCTCTGTGCCCTCTTCTCTTGCCTTCAGTCAGGGTCTTTTCCAATGAGTTGACTCCTTGCGTCAGACGGCCAAAGTATTAAGAGCTTCAGCTTCAGCATTAGTCCTTCCAATGAATATTCAGGGTTGATTTCCTCTCCATATCCAAAGGGAGAAGGTTGGGACGTTTCTGCCAGGGCCTGTCATTCTCGCGTATTATGAGGCCTGAGATCTCTCCCTGGCTGTTCGTCAGAAACACCTCGGGCATGAGGCCAAGTCTCCAGCCTCTTCTACACTGAATCCCACTCCTGTACGTCCTATCTCAAAGGATGAACAAGAAGACAATGGTCACTTTGCTTGCTTGCAAAGCGGGGTACAGCGTATTGTTCTGGGAAGGCAGGAGTAACGCAAAAACCAATCCAGCATATTCCACGCATGGAAAAAGGCATAAAAATTCTTACAATAGCAACTTTTTCGTTTAAGCATAGGCTCCCGTGCTTATTGTTTGGGCCACTGCTTCCACTGGATGGCTTCAGGATTGGCTTCTGCAGCCATTCAGGTGCAAAATGTCTTTCACATGCTTTTTCTTTACACTATTAGGCAAAGTAGTTATTTTCGGCTTAGATTAAATATGAAAAATCATAAAAATAACGTTTGAAGAAATTTTTAAGTGTGAATAGGATGTGAATATGTCATTTTTTTATTTTTTTTTTAATTCTGTGCTCTGAGCCATTGGTCTAGAAGCTGAGGGCTACATATCCAAGCCTGTTGGTGAACTAAGTGCTGTGTGGGGAAACCCTGGTGGAGGAGAGACCCCTGGCTTTGTGTCTCACTCTACCCACAATGGATGGAGCAGCCTGGCAGGCTACAGTGCATGGGATTGCAGAGTCAGAATTGACTGAGCATCTCCTCAGGCAAGCCCACACTGGTGAGGACACCTTAGATCCTGCCTCCTGTTATGATAATAGATTATGTTAGCACAACCTGTTACACAATGGAAGTAGCATTAGAGGGTAATTTCAACTCCTCTGCCTATAGTGGTTGCTGAAGGAAACAAAGGCATCAGAGGTCATCATGAGACCCGTTTCACTCCTAATGTCTGTGCCTGTGCTGGTAGGGAAATCCAGTTGGGATTCAGAATTCATGGAATTACTGCAGCTAGTCCAGGACTGCCCCTCAGATAGTGCTCCAAACTCAAGAGAATTGCTTCCTGGTCAATATGCTCTGAGACTTCTTCAGAATCCCTTCAAAGTCTGTGAATCCTGAGAGTGTTCTAGGACCATCTGTGTTCCCACGCCCTGTCCCCTCTCTACTCACATCTCCAACACCAACAGGCCTCCCCAGTTCAACTTGCGGACTGCTGGTGATAGCTCCTTGCCTTTGAAATTTTGGCCCTCAGGGAACCTGAGGGCCTCACTCAGCACTGCCCCTGCCTGGCCGACCGCTCGGTTCCAGGTGCCAGATCTGGAGCCTGCCCTCCCTCCCATCCCTTCCCGGTTGTGGCTCACCTCTGAGTGGGAACAAGTAATTCCACACAAACTCAGACCCCTTGAAGAATCCTCACCTCCCCCTAAACAGCCTCATAAGTGGAGACAACATTCACTGTCTTTCATTCAACATTCACTGTGTTTCGTGTTCCCAAGGAACTCCACTCTGGAAACCTTCATTTCAGTTGTCCAGTGAAAGCATCGTCAAGAACTTGGCCCCTCCAGAGGGTCCTCTCCTCCCTGCTGCGCTTGCACTGGGACGCGTGATAAAAGCCTGGAGTCCCCTCTTCCGACTTACCACTAATGAGAAAATTCCTCCGCGTTCGTATCCAGGATCCGACCCCCAGAGACACAAATCCTCTTTGTGTCCAGCTTATCTCCAGCTGCTGCCATGATAAATAGTGCCCCTCGATGGAACCCGGGAAGCTCTACCCCACGGAACGAATCACTTGGCTATTGACCACAAAGACAAGGAAGCCAGCTAGAGGAAATATTTAACGACCAACTCAGACATACCAGGCTACTTTCTCGTGGGAGGTGCCTGAAGAATCTCCCTGTTTTAGAGTAGGAAATACTGCCACTGTTTGCCTCTTGGAAAAGACTGAAAAACAAACATCAACCTAAACAAAGCAAAAAGTCCCCCAAAGCAAAATGCAACCTTCCAACAAACCACAACTCTTGTTTTGCATTTCGCTGTTGGCGTCAGCCCTTTTCCAGTGCCATTTGCTTGGGTACCTTCTGCGAGTTCCCTCCGTGTTTGTCACCAGTAGAGTCTGCTGTTTGTTGTGCACCTCCCATCGGTTTGATCTGGTGTGACACTAGTGGTAAAGAGTCCACCTACCAACACAGAAGACAGTAAGAGATGAGGGTTCAATCCCTGAGTCAGAAAGATCCCCTGGAGGGGGAAATGGCAATCCACTCCACTATTCTTGCCTGGAGAATCCTATGGACAGAGGAGCCTGTGGACTACAGTCCATAGGGTGGCAAAGAGTCAGACAGGAGTGAGCAACCAGGTAAGTACAGCCAAATGTTCAGTCTGGCAACTTACAGCATCTCCCTGTGGTTACTGTGGCTGATCCAGGCCACAGGGGTCAGTGAAGGGATGGCCTGGCCTTTGAGCTGGAGGGATGGGAAGCCCATCAACCCTGCAACTTCAGCCAGTGAATGCACTCCATCTGCATCATGAGCCCACGGTGGATGGACCTAGTTGCCAGATGGAAAAACCCAGAACAAGCTTGTATTACCCTCTGGTCAGTCTCTGGGCATCTGGTAAACTGTCAGCCTTCCTTGCTCAATTTAAATCTTGGTTCTCTGTGTCAAGAACTGTCAGAAAGTCTTTGCAGAAGACCTGATCAATTCCCTATAGGCCAAGCCAAGCTGTGGTATTTCTAGGGCCTTGATCAGGGTTCCCTAATAGGCCAAGCCAAGCTCCAGGATCCGACCCCCAGAGACACAAATCCTTTGTGTCCAGCTTATCTCCAGCTGCTGCCATGATAAATAGTGCCCCTCGATGGAACCCGGGAAGCTCTACCCCACGGAACGAATCACTTGGCTATTGACCACAAAGACAAGGAAGCCAGCTAGAGGAAATATTTAACGACCAACTCAGACATACCAGGCTACTTTCTCGTGGGAGGTGCCTGAAGAATCTCCCTGTTTTAGAGTAGGAAATACTGCCACTGTTTGCCTCTTGGAAAAGACTGAAAAACAAACATCAACCTAAACAAAGAAAAAAGTCCCCCAAAGCAAAATGCAACCTTCCAACAAACCACAACTCTTGTTTTGCATTTCGCTGTTGGCGTCAGCCCTTTTCCAGTGCCATTTGCTTGGGTACCTTCTGCGAGTTCCCTCCGTGTTTGTCACCAGTAGAGTCTGCTGTTTGTTGTGCACCTCCCATCGGTTTGATCTGGTGTGACACTAGTGGTAAAGAGTCCACCTACCAACACAGAAGACAGTAAGAGATGAGGGTTCAATCCCTGAGTCAGAAAGATCCCCTGGAGGGGGAAATGGCAATCCACTCCACTATTCTTGCCTGGAGAATCCTATGGACAGAGGAGCCTGTGGACTACAGTCCATAGGGTGGCAAAGAGTCAGACAGGAGTGAGCAACCAGGTAAGTACAGCCAAATGTTCAGTCTGGCAACTTACAGCATCTCCCTGTGGTTACTGTGGCTGATCCAGGCCACAGGGGTCAGTGAAGGGATGGCCTGGCCTTTGAGCTGGAGGGATGGGAAGCCCATCAACCCTGCAACTTCAGCCAGTGAATGCACTCCATCTGCATCATGAGCCCACGGTGGATGGACCTAGTTGCCAGATGGAAAAACCCAGAACAAGCTTGTATTACCCTCTGGTCAGTCTCTGGGCATCTGGTAAACTGTCAGCCTTCCTTGCTCAATTTAAATCTTGGTTCTCTGTGTCAAGAACTGTCAGAAAGTCTTTGCAGAAGACCTGATCAATTCCCTATAGGCCAAGCCAAGCTGTGGTATTTCTAGGAGCGGGGTCTTTTGGAGAGGCTGTGTAGGCCATCTGGAAGGTGATGTCACGTCTAATAAAGCTGAGGGAAGAGGTTATGCTCATAATCAGCAGCCCTGCCCCTACCTCTCCCTCTGTTCTGTTCAGTCACCAGTCATGTGACTCTTTGCGACCCCATGGACTGCAGCGTGCCTCTCAACATATCCCAGAGTTTTTCCAAGTTCATGCCCATTGCATCAGTGATGCCATCCAACTGTCTCATCCTCTGACACCCTCTTCTCCTTCTGTCCTTAGTCTTTCCAGCATCAGGGACTTTTCCAATGAGTCAGCTATTTGCATCAGATGACCAAAATAGTGGAACTTCAGCTTCAGCATCAGTCCTTCCAATGAATATTCAGGGTTAATTTCCCTTAAGATTGACTGGTTTTATCTCCTTGTTGTCTAAGGGACTTTCAGGAGTCTTCTCCATCACCATAGTTAGAAGGCATCCATTCTTTGGCACTCTGCCTTCTTTACAGTTCTCACAATTGTACATGACCACTGGGAAAACCATAGCCTTGGCTATAGGTAGTGCAGATTGTAACAAGGTGAGGGTCTCTTTCCCCAGAAAGGGTGAGCCTGGCTCTCTGTGCTCAGGACCATCCACAGTCCTGCCCAGGCTACCTTGCTAACTCATCTGCTACTCCTGCCTCTATGTCCCAGTACCCCACTCCAGCTGCTCAGAATTCCTTTCGGGTCTCTGCTCAGGAATGTCCATCCACCCAATCATGCCTGCCTTCCTTTCTGCTTCCTCTAACTTTGCCCCCAGATTTCAGCTCAAGCGGTCCCCCCCCTTTTTGCTCTGGGTCAACCCTGCAACTTCAGCCAGTGGATGCACTCCATCTGCATCATGAGCCCACGGTGGATGGACCTAGTTGCCAGATGGAAAAACCCAGAACAAGCTTGTATTACCCTCTGGTCAGTCTCTGGGCATCTGGTAAACTGTCAGCCTTCCTTGCTCAATTTAAATCTTGGTTCTCTGTGTCAAGAACTGTCAGAAAGTCTTTGCAGAAGACCTGATCAATTCCCTATAGGCCAAGCCAAGCTGTGGTATTTCTAGGAGCGGGGTCTTTTGGAGGCTGTGTAGGCCATCTGGAAGGTGATGTCACGTCTAATAAAGCTGAGGGAAGAGGTTATGCTCATAATCAGCAGCCCTGCCCCTACCTCTCCCTCTGTTCTGTTCAGTCACCAGTCATGTGACTCTTTGCGACCCCATGGACTGCAGCGTGCCTCTCAACATATCCCAGAGTTTTTCCAAGTTCATGCCCATTGCATCAGTGATGCCATCCAACTGTCTCATCCTCTGACACCCTCTTCTCCTTCTGTCCTTAGTCTTTCCAGCATCAGGGACTTTTCCAATGAGTCAGCTATTTGCATCAGATGACCAAAATAGTGGAACTTCAGCTTCAGCATCAGTCCTTCCAATGAATATTCAGGGTTAATTTCCCTTAAGATTGACTGGTTTTATCTCCTTGTTGTCTAAGGGACTTTCAGGAGTCTTCTCCATCACCATAGTTAGAAGGCATCCATTCTTTGGCACTCTGCCTTCTTTACAGTTCTCACAATTGTACATGACCACTGGGAAAACCATAGCCTTGGCTATAGGTAGTGCAGATTGTAACAAGGTGAGGGTCTCTTTCCCCAGAAAGGGTGAGCCTGGCTCTCTGTGCTCAGGACCATCCACAGTCCTGCCCAGGCTACCTTGCTAACTCATCTGCTACTCCTGCCTCTATGTCCCAGTACCCCACTCCAGCTGCTCAGAATTCCTTTCGGGTCTCTGCTCAGGAATGTCCATCCACCCAATCATGCCTGCCTTCCTTTCTGCTTCCTCTAACTTTGCCAGGCTGTGTTAATCCATCCTCAGATTTCAGCTCAAGCGTCCCATCCTCTGGGATCCCTGCCCAGACACCAGCACAGCCCAGCCCATCTTCTGCTCCTGGGGCACACCCTCTGTGTTTCTCCATGATGGTTCTTGCCATATGACCTGAGAAGTAGCTGCCTCCTGCTATCTCTCCCACAAGTCTCTGAGTGCCTCAGGGACAGGGGCCTTGACATTTTCATCTCTGACTCCCTGCTCCGCTGCACAGCTTCCTGCACAGCACCGGAGCTTTATAAAGACATACTGTGAACTGATCCTGGTGGCTTGGAGGTAAGGAGTCCACCTGCCAATGCAGGAGACGCAGGTTCCATCTCCAGGTTGGGAAGATCCCCTGGAGAAGGAAATGGCAACCTACTCCAGTATTCTTGCCTGGGAAATCCCAAGGACAGAGGAGCCTGGCAGGCTGCAGTCCATGAGGTCACAAAAGAGTCAGATATGACTTAGCAACTAAACAACAACAAACTCAAAGAGCTTGTCATCTAATTCGGAAGATGTTATATACATGTGCACACACAGCCTAGTGCTAAGTGGAGTGGTGGAAGCCAGCCCCATCCCTGTCAGCCTCCTTCCTCAGGGCCTCCACCCTATAGTGGTTTTCTGTGATCATCCACTGCAGAGAAGGATTGAGAGGGGCCATTTTCAAAGTGGAAATGATGAATGGGCCAGTATGTAGCTCATTTCTCTTCATCCAGAGCCTTCATCGATTCTGCTCCCTGTACAGGTGGCACCTCGCCATGCAGCCAGCAGAAGCAGACACCTACGTCCGGCCTAACGTGAGGAAGGTCACGTTCCAGTGCCAGGCGTCTGTCCAGCTGTGGTTGCAGCTCCTCCTTCTGTGCTCAGGTCCAGTTCTTAAAATTCATACTTTACTGTTTTGGACTTTGTTGTTAATTGATGTTTTGTTTTATTTCTAAAGCTTCAATATATTCCAGGAATTGTGCTAATCAATTAACGTTCATTATTTCATTTGTTTTTCTCAATAGCCCGGCGAGGGAAGTCCTGCTAAACTTGTTTCTTTAGACACAGACAAAACCATACTGCAGTCAAAGAATTCACACACATGATTGATCTTATTAATCCTTGTATCTTGTGAGGTAGTTATTTCAGTCCCATTTTATAGATGGGTAAACTGAGATTAAGGTAATGACTAAGCAGTTTGCCTGAGTCTTGCAACTGATAAAAAGCAGAGCTACACCTGTAGGCCTAGGTTTTTAGACCAAGGAGCAGAGAGCTTCCCCATCACCCCACGGTTCTTCTCTGTGTCCATCACACCAGTCTGATAAAAATTTCCCAGAAATGTTCATGGCCCGGAAACATCTTGTTGAGTTGGACCTTCTACAGGGGTGAATAGGATTAAACACTGAATATTTGTGTGGGATGGGAATTTAGAGAGCCATCAAATCCCTCATTTTACAGTAGAGGAAATAGCAAAGACTATAGTTTTCCCATATTAATCTGTGTGGGCCTGGTCTTTGAAATCCCACAATAAATCTATGCAGTAAGAGTTATTAATCCCATTTTCTAGATGAGACTGACCAGAGGCTTAGAGAGTTTTAACAACCTGTCCAAAGTTACTCTACCAGTAAGTGATAGAGCTGAGTGGTGCCTCTGGAAAACATCCATTCTGCAGGGTTTGGGTATGAATATGCCCTGTGAATTGCACTCCAAGCAGAACTGGCAGAAGTATTTCTATTGCATCTCAAATTGCAGACTCAAGGAAGGCTGGCTCATACACTAATCTTGTTACTGAAACTGGAGATTAAGCATTCAAATGAGAGATGAATATTAGAGCAATGTTTCACCTTTTGTAGCTATATTCCTCAGCAATGTGAAAACAGCAAAACCTCTCCGTTCAGTACCTGTTTTCTTGGTGGTTGTCTGACCTCTTGTGACTGACTCTGGCCATTGCAGTTTCTGGCAACCAGTTTCTCCAAGGAGCTGCTTTTCATGATAAAAGTAACATACATTTCTAGGTACTATCTCTTTTGGAAAGGCTTGTAACTTTCCTGAGGTTATTCAACAAATAGTATGTGAAAGGGTAGATAAAACAAATGACACTGTTGTTTACTAGGAATCCCATAGGAAAGAGAATATAGAAGGGGAGGAAATCTTAGGGAAAAAAATGAGGATTCTCCATAAGTATAAAAAGATTAAAATCTTAGTAAAATGGAACATAGATCTTCAAACAGGATAGAGGAGGAAAACTCAGTCACATTTATAGTGAAATGTAGGGTCATAAATCACCTTTAAAGTTTCCAGAAAAGTGATGGGCTGTAAAGAAGAATCAAGGTTTCCCTGGTGGTCCAGTGGGTAAGGACACAGCCTTGCAGTGCAAGGGGCGCCGGTTCAATCCCTGGCCTGGGAAGATCCCACGTGCCGCGGAGCGGCTGGACCAGTGTGTCCAATTACCGAGCCAGAGCTCTGGAGCGCATGCGCCCAGAGCCGGTGCTCTGCGACAACAGAGGCACCGCGATGGGAGGCCCACAGGAGCCAAAGAACAAAGATGGATGAAGATAGAGAAATGAAAGACCAATAGAAGTAGCCCGCCTGCTCCACTCCCTCCCCACCCCCCCAAAATAAATAAATAAATAAATCTTAAAAAAAAAAAAGAAGAAGAATCAAATTGACATCAGACATCTCAATAAGAATCCTAGATACAAAGTAAAAGTAGTTTAATGCTTGATATTATCGAAAGGAAAGAACATCAAACCTATATATGCAGTCAACTATCATTTGAATGAGTATAAATAATATTATGAAGTATGTGCGTGTTTGCTCAGTCGTGTCTGGTTCTTTGCAACCCTTTAAACTATAGCTCGCCAGGCTCCTCTGTCCGTGGGAATGTTACAGGCAAGAATACTGGAGTAGATTTCCATTTCCTCCTTCACCAGATCTTCCTGACCCATTTGCAGGCAGGTTCCTTACCGCTGAGTCACCTGGGAAGCCCATTATGAAGCAAAGGTTTACTTCTCAAAGACCATCTTTGAAAATATTTTGGGAGGAAATATTCCAGTAAAAAAAAAAGAAGGTTGGAATCAAGAAAAAGTTTTACCTAGATAAGAGTAATTCAAATTTTAGATCAGAGAATGAGGTGGGATTAATAATGGTGACAAAAGGAAATAAGAGTACTATCTCTTTTGGAAAGGCTTGTAACTTTCCTGAGGTTATTCAACAAATAGTATGTGAAAGGGTAGATAAAACAAATGACACTGTTGTTTACTAGGAATCCCATAGGAAAGAGAATATAGAAGGGGAGGAAATCTTAGGGAAAAAAATGAGGATTCTCCATAAGTATAAAAAGATTAAAATCTTAGTAAAATGGAACATAGATCTTCAAACAGGATAGAGGAGGAAAACTCAGTCACATTTATAGTGAAATGTAGGGTCATAAATCACCTTTAAAGTTTCCAGAAAAGTGATGGGCTGTAAAGAAGAATCAAGGTTTCCCTGGTGGTCCAGTGGGTAAGGACACAGCCTTGCAGTGCAAGGGGCGCCGGTTCAATCCCTGGCCTGGGAAGATCCCACGTGCCGCGGAGCGGCTGGACCAGTGTGTCCAATTACCGAGCCAGAGCTCTGGAGCGCATGCGCCCAGAGCCGGTGCTCTGCGACAACAGAGGCACCGCGATGGGAGGCCCACAGGAGCCAAAGAACAAAGATGGATGAAGATAGAGAAATGAAAGACCAATAGAAGTAGCCCGCCTGCTCCACTCCCTCCCCACCCCCCCAAAATAAATAAATAAATAAATCTTAAAAAAAAAAAAGAAGAAGAATCAAATTGACATCAGACATCTCAATAAGAATCCTAGATACAAAGTAAAAGTAGTTTAATGCTTGATATTATCGAAAGGAAAGAACATCAAACCTATATATGCAGTCAACTATCATTTGAATGAGTATAAATAATATTATGAAGTATGTGCGTGTTTGCTCAGTCGTGTCTGGTTCTTTGCAACCCTTTAAACTATAGCTCGCCAGGCTCCTCTGTCCGTGGGAATGTTACAGGCAAGAATACTGGAGTAGATTTCCATTTCCTCCTTCACCAGATCTTCCTGACCCATTTGCAGGCAGGTTCCTTACCGCTGAGTCACCTGGGAAGCCCATTATGAAGCAAAGGTTTACTTCTCAAAGACCATCTTTGAAAATATTTTGGGAGGAAATATTCCAGTAAGAAAAGAAGTGAATCAGAAGAGTTTTACGTGTTTGCAAATATATAAGAGGTAAGGATGCGATATTGATTCGATAAAGCTTATTGCTGTTTAAATGGCAAATGACCCAAAAGGAGTAGATAAGAGTAATTCAAATTTTAGATCAGAGAATGAGGTGGGATTAATAATGGTGACAAAAGGGAAATAAGAGTATGCTTAATCATAACAATGTCCTTTGAATATGGTAGAGAAACCCAAAACTACAGGTTTTAATATGCTATAGATAACCAACACAATTTTTTTCTTTTTACAATTTTTATTTTTAGAGCTTTCAAGTCAAAAGAGGTAAATCTAGCCAGTAAAAAGAAGGAAAAAAAGGAAACAAAATGTATAGTAAATGGAAAGAATGGAATAAGATTCCTGTCTTAACTTAGGCTTCTGGAGCAAAATATTGAATACCATAGGTTGAGTGGGTTAAACAATACACATTTTACTAGACTTTCTCACAGGATGAGCGTCCAGGGTCAAAGTGCCGGCAGAGTCTCAGATTCTTCTGAGGTGCAGAGAGCCACCTTCTTGCTGTGTGCTCACAAGGCCTTTTCTCAGTGCCTGCAGGGGGAGAAATGGCTCCTGTGTCTGGTCTTCCTCTTCTTAAAGGGCCCTGACTCTCTTATAAGGGCATGGCCGTATCTAAATCCAATTACTTCCCAAGGACCTCACTTCCTACTACCGTCTAACTAGGGGCTCAGAGCTTCAACATATGGTTTTGGGCTTTCTGCCGTAACAGTGGTATCATCTGGACATCTGAGGTTATTGATATTTATCTCTGCAGTCAGTTCCAGCTTGTGTTTCATCCAGACTGGTATTTTGCATGATGTACCCTGCATACAAATCAAGTAAGTAGTATGACAATATATAGCCTTGATGTACTCCTTTCCCAATTTGGAGACAGTCCATTGTTCCAAAACTAAAAGCTGACTTTGAAAGGACCATTAAGATGCATAAAACTGATTAGTAAAAAGAATAAGATGCAAATAAAATACAGAGTGAATAAGGAGATATAATGACTGTCACAACACGTTCTTAAGAATAATAATATTATTAACTATGTGCCAAAAATTTAGAAAATTTAGTCAAAATGGATAAATTCCTGGGAAAACAAAGAATGCCAAATTTGGCATGATAATTGAATAAACCAATAAGCATTAAAGATATTGGTTTGGCCAAAATGTTTGTTTGGGTTTTTTCATAAAAACCCAAATGAATCCCAAAAGGAGTAGATAAGAGTAATTCAAATTTTAGATCAGAGAATGAGGTGGGATTAATAATGGTGACCCAAAACTTAAAAAAAAAAGGTTTTAATATGCTATAGATAACCAACACAATTTTTTCTTTTTACAATTTTTATTTTTAGAGCTTTCAAGTCAAAAGAGGTAAATCTAGCCAGTAAAAGAAGGAAAAAAGGAAACAAAATGTATAGTAAATGGAAAGAATGGAATAAGATTCCTGTCTTAACTTAGGCTTCTGGAGCAAAATATTGAATACCATAGGTTGAGTGGGTTAAACAATACACATTTTACTAGACTTTCTCACAGGATGAGCGTCCAGGGTCAAAGTGCCGGCAGAGTCTCAGATTCTTCTGAGGTGCAGAGAGCCACCTTCTTGCTGTGTGCTCACAAGGCCTTTTCTCAGTGCCTGCAGGGGGAGAAATGGCTCCTGTGTCTGGTCTTCCTCTTCTTAAAGGGCCCTGACTCTCTTATAAGGGCATGGCCGTATCTAAATCCAATTACTTCCCAAGGACCTCACTTCCTACTACCGTCTAACTAGGGGCTCAGAGCTTCAACATATGGTTTTGGGCTTTCTGCCGTAACAGTGGTATCATCTGGACATCTGAGGTTATTGATATTTATCTCTGCAGTCAGTTCCAGCTTGTGTTTCATCCAGACTGGTATTTTGCATGATGTACCCTGCATACAAATCAAGTAAGTAGTATGACAATATATAGCCTTGATGTACTCCTTTCCCAATTTGGAGACAGTCCATTGTTCCAAAACTAAAAGCTGACTTTGAAAGGACCATTAAGATGCATAAAACTGATTAGTAAAAAGAATAAGATGCAAATAAAATACAGAGTGAATAAGGAGATATAATGACTGTCACAACACGTTCTTAAGAATAATAATATTATTAACTATGTGCCAAAAATTTAGAAAATTTAGTCAAAATGGATAAATTCCTGGGAAAACAAAGAATGCCAAATTTGGCATGATAATTGAATAAACCAATAAGCATTAAAGATATTGGTTTGGCCAAAATGTTTGTTTGGGTTTTTTCATAAAAACCCAAATGAACTTTTTGGCAACCCAATATTTAAAGAGTAATAAAAGATGCTCTCTCCCTCTTTACCAGAGCTTCAAATTCAGTTTTATAAGCATACTAATGAGCTTTCAAACAACAAATATACCTTGCCTTACAAAGGTGATGTAAAAAAAAAAGTAGAAGAAAGAGAAAAGACTGACTCATCTGCTTTGTATGGTTAGTATAACCATGATGCAACAAATTATAGTTCTGTTTCATTTATGAGTTTTAATGCAAAAACCTTAAATGAAATACTGACTTACTGAATCCGACAGTTCATTTAAAATAATATAAAATGATCAGGTTAAGCAACACAAGAATGGTATAATATTAACAGTTTAATGTAATTTACCTCCATAAAGAAATGAAGATTAAAGGCATGTGACTATCTCTGTACATACAGAAACAAATCATTAATACATTTCAAAATATTTTTGATAAAAATTAAAGTAGTCTTCTTAAAGGCTACAATGAACATCGTGCATAGATGGAGATTTCTAAGCATTTCATACAATATGGGAACAATACAAGAATGTGTACGTTCATGATTAGCATTTAATGGATACTAGAGGTCCTAGCCCATCAAGTAAACATAGAAAATAAATAAAATGCATAAGTGTTGAAATGGAGAACAAAATGCTATCATTTGTAGCTGACAAGATGATTTACATGAGTTTATAGTTTAATTTACAATAGAATCAACAGATAAACCAGTATATCTAACAAGAGCATAAACAGTTTGCTACTGCCATAGTCTATGAGAAAGGTGGTAAACATCAGACTGAAATATACAACACTTAAAAATAGTTAGGAATTAATGTAACAGAATATACAAGACTTCCATGGTGAAAATTTATGCTTACATTAAAAACAAAAAAGATGGCCTGAATAAATTCATGCATGGAAAAACATCACAAGAATTTCAGTTCTCCCCTAACTCCTCTACAGATTCATTGCAAGTTTACTCAAAATTCAAGAAGATGTGTTGAGAAACTTATTTAGTCTAAAATGTGTGTGGAGAAATCAAGGTTCACAAATAGCTAAATTTGTTTTAAAAAATAAGAATGCTTTATCCTAACAATGACAAAGCCATAGTATTAGAGCATTTGTGATGTGAAGGAAAAAACCCATAAACCAGAGGGTGGAAATGGAATATTAAGAAGGTAGAAATCAAAAAACATTTCAATATATGTGGGAAAAATGCAAGACTGGATTCTTAGCTCTCATTGTGGACAAAAATTAACCCCAGACTTCTCCCTTATTCAACAGATATTTATTGAGCATCTACTATGAATGGAGGACTTTTCTAAACACTGGATATAGGACAGTGAAAAAGGCAGAAGTCCTGCCATTGTTAAAACTCTAACTGTACAGGGTAAACATATAATGTCAGTACAAGAAAATGTGGGGTAATTTTTTTTCATGATCTTGGAGTGGGGAAGGTCTTGTAAAACAGGGATCAAAAGAGCACAAAGCATAAGGCAAAAAAAAGCACTTAGTGGTCTTGGTTATATCATAATTAAATCTGAGTATACTTTATGACCCACCCATATAGGCCGTAGGCAGTCTCTTACACAACCATAAGGAGCCTTGCTCAAAGTTGTTCATCAAAGTGTTATTCCTGATAGCTGGAAGTTGTAACCAACTTAGATGTCTGTCTTTAGAGGAATGAGAAACAAAATGTGGTGGAGGCATGTGCTGTGGAATACCATTCATCAGTTAGAGACACTGGGTTACATGTACACTCAACAATAAGGAATAGAACTAATCAGAATATTGACTGACAAAAAGTAATAACATAATTAGAGCAATAGCACTATATGGTGTACATATAGTCTCAACAAATTCTGTATATTCTATGAGGATGCATACATACAGGTGAGGTGAAAAAAAGGGTTAGCTGCTCAGTCACGTCCAAGCCATTGTGATTCGATGGACTGTAGCCCACCAGACTCCTCTGTCCATGAAATTCTCCAGGCAAGAATATTGGAGTGGGTAAGCATTCCCTTCTTCAGAGGGTCTTCTCCATGAACTGTAGCCTGCCAGGCTCCTCTGTTCATGGAACTCTCCAGGCAAGAATAACAGAGTGGGTAGCCATTCCCTTCTACAGAGGATCTTCCCAGCCCAGGCATCAAACCCAGGTCTCCTGCACATTGCAGACAAATTCTTTACCATCTGAGTCACCAGGGAAGCCCATACATACAAGGACATGTATCAAATAGTATAGCACTAGTTCCACTGAAATGAGAATTAGGGATGAAGGGTAAAAAAATGAATTAAAAGGGTCTTGTATGGATGGGTGGTGATAATGAGTTAAGAACTAAGGAATGCAATTAACTCAGCTCTCTATACCTAAGTCACTTAGATCACAGCAAAGGGAGGACTGTTTGAATGTAGGATAGCTCCAGTGGACTCAGAGTTCTTCCAATACTTGGCTAAAACTGCCCTCCTGTAAAAACCCAGCCAGTGGCCTGAGTTCTGCTATCTGACATTGTTTACCCAGTGAGTCTTCACCCTCTTTCACAGAGCAGCACTGCCAACAGGGAAAGAGCTGTTATAGTTTACTGTCTTCCCCCTTCCAGTCCCACATACTCAGATCTTTCAGTGGTTCTTCACGTGACCTGTTCAGGTCTTCTAAATTTCTGGGAACTATAGCATGACAGTCACAGCAGCTATTAAATGTGGCTTGCTCGTTTGAGAAATAGGCTGAAGTCCTGCTGGGAACCAAGCATCATTACGTTATGCTATGTGTTAAGTGCTCAGAAAAATATAAGGAAATTCCTTCTATGAGAGTTATAATGGAAATAACCTAATAGTCATGTTCTACTTGATTTTGAGATATATAAAGTTCAAACAACTTTCTGCTATCCAGAATGAGTGACCATATTTCATATATATTGATTTATTCAAGAAATATCCATTGAATATATTTTCCGTGCCAAGGATTGCTGCAGGCCCTGATAAGTGGAACATGCTTCTCTGTGCCATGGAGAGAGAATCAAAGACCCGGGACTGAACCCTGGAGAGCAGGTTTGCTTCTGGTGTCCTTTACTCAGCCATCCAGAAGGATGTGCTCCTTCAGCTATGTGAGTATGACTCCAGTTCGATTCTTCTCCACTATGGTTTGCTGTGATCAAGAAGTCAGAATAACTCATGCTTTTAGGTTCCAACTACGTCTATTCATGTTTCCCAGAAATCTAAGTTCCTCTCCTTAATAACTTTAAAAGGTAAGGCCAGTGGGGTCAAGTGAATCACCAAGGTTTGACGATGGATGGGAGAATGGGCACAGAATGTGGTACATTCCACACGAGGCAGGTCTTAATTTAAAATGTAAACTAGCAAAAAAATTCAAAGGGCCTTAGAACCAATGTGACAAACCCTTTGATAATGTGCTCCTAGTCAGTAATATCTCTAAGTGGGGCATAGTTTGGAGCAGCATGCATTTCTATGTGCTGTGGAGGATTCAAGGGAAGACTCAACTACATTTTAAAACATAGTCAAAAACAGGAACCACACCTTCAAAATCCCCACATATATCATAATGCAGATCCACATCCCTGTGGCTGAAGTGGTTAGTGCATAAATGAAATTGGGCAGAATCAAAAAGGAAGTGTCTCCAACACAGTACTTGGCAGGGATCAAGATTAGAAAGAAGGCGGGTAGCCCAGGCTTTGGGGAGAAGGGTGCACAAGTGGGTCTGGGCTCCCACCATGACCAAGACCAGCAGGTGCAGAGAATGTATTGGCTGTTTTGGGAGGCTGGGATCCGTATACACATCCATCACTCCAGAATTCCCCAACTCCACCTGACTCAACCAGGCTCAGCAGAGAGGCAAGGACATTGTGTACTTTCTGGGAAAGATCACAGCAGCTATTAAATGTGGCTTGCTCGTTTGAGAAATAGGCTGAAGTCCTGCTGGGAACCAAGCATCATTACGTTATGCTATGTGTTAAGTGCTCAGAAAAATATAAGGAAATTCCTTCTATGAGAGTTATAATGGAAATAACCTAATAGTCATGTTCTACTTGATTTTGAGATATATAAAGTTCAAACAACTTTCTGCTATCCAGAATGAGTGACCATATTTCATATATATTGATTTATTCAAGAAATATCCATTGAATATATTTTCCGTGCCAAGGATTGCTGCAGGCCCTGATAAGTGGAACATGCTTCTCTGTGCCATGGAGAGAGAATCAAAGACCCGGGACTGAACCCTGGAGAGCAGGTTTGCTTCTGGTGTCCTTTACTCAGCCATCCAGAAGGATGTGCTCCTTCAGCTATGTGAGTATGACTCCAGTTCGATTCTTCTCCACTATGGTTTGCTGTGATCAAGAAGTCAGAATAACTCATGCTTTTAGGTTCCAACTACGTCTATTCATGTTTCCCAGAAATCTAAGTTCCTCTCCTTAATAACTTTAAAAGGTAAGGCCAGTGGGGTCAAGTGAATCACCAAGGTTTGACGATGGATGGGAGAATGGGCACAGAATGTGGTACATTCCACACGAGGCAGGTCTTAATTTAAAATGTAAACTAGCAAAAAAATTCAAAGGGCCTTAGAACCAATGTGACAAACCCTTTGATAATGTGCTCCTAGTCAGTAATATCTCTAAGTGGGGCATAGTTTGGAGCAGCATGCATTTCTATGTGCTGTGGAGGATTCAAGGGAAGACTCAACTACATTTTAAAACATAGTCAAAAACAGGAACCACACCTTCAAAATCCCCACATATATCATAATGCAGATCCACATCCCTGTGGCTGAAGTGGTTAGTGCATAAATGAAATTGGGCAGAATCAAAAAGGAAGTGTCTCCAACACAGTACTTGGCAGGGATCAAGATTAGAAAGAAGGCGGGTAGCCCAGGCTTTGGGGAGAAGGGTGCACAAGTGGGTCTGGGCTCCCACCATGACCAAGACCAGCAGGTGCAGAGAATGTATTGGCTGTTTTGGGAGGCTGGGATCCGGTATACACATCCATCACTCCAGAATTCCCCAACTCCACCTGACTCAACCAGGCTCAGCAGAGAGGCAAGGACATTGTGTATCCTCCTACCCAGTCTCTTGTATTTTAGTTGATGAATCAGAGATGTAGAAAGAGGAAGAGATTTGTCTGCAGTCCCATTGCCAGCACTAGAACTCAGCCTCCTAAATAGTAGCCAGCACTCTCTTGTCTCTCCGCTCTGGTCGCCTGGTTGAAAAGCAACCAGACCTCCGATGTAGTGGTAGACCTTTAACAAGTCGAGGAGAAGAGGTTCAGGGTGTCCTGTTCCTCCAAGAACTGTGAGGGGAGAAAGAGGTTTTGAAGCTGCTTGTGTTGAATACATGGGAGGCAGGGGGAGTGACTTCGTTGAGGCAGTGAACAGGTGAACAGGACATCTTCAGTCACTCAGACCAGGAGAGTCTAAATTGTCCCCCAGAGTTTGGCCTTCTAGACCCATACCTGCAAGAGAAGCAGTGTCTCTGGTGGCAGCTGTCACTCCATCTTCTATAACTGTTTCATCTGATCTCCTTATCTTTAAGGCAAGACGTCCACATAATCACTGTTAGTATTCTCTGGGGAGAAGAGCAGACAACCAGCCATGAGGCTTCACACCCAGGGGTCCCCCCAACCAACATCACTCAAGGAAAGAAGACCTCTCCCCAGGCACGGGGTGGTCTTCATGCCACATCAAAGCAACATTTTCAAGGGCTAGGGTACCCCAGGGAGCTGTCCTGGCAAAAGGCGGGTCTATTTATAAATCAGAATTTCCAGCACCAGATGCCTCCACTCACGAGTGGAGGACCTGAGAGTTAGAACACCTGAGCCTTGTTCTAAGGATGCCAAGAGAGTGGGGTGGGAGAAGATGAGCTGCTTGGAGGAAGTTCCCTTTTGGTAGCCGAGGATTTGGGTGCTTGCTCTGCCAAGTCTGGCTGAGCTTGGACAATTTGTGTGGCGAGACTCTCACCCAGTTCTTGGAGACGAACTCTAAAGGGTTTTCTTCTTGGGATCTGTGGTTATTTTTTCATGGCTGAGATAAATACAACTGCCACTCCAAGAGCCCTGAGCAACTCATCTGGGTTTGCCTAAGGATTGCAGCACAGGTACATTCCTGGGTTTCTGATCTACCCTCTTTTATTATTATTTTTTCCTGTAAGTTATGGTAGAAAAGGACCATGGGACTACATCCACAGCTGGGCCTGCAGCAAACCACTCTGTGACTGGTACACACTCCTTGCTGGGGAAGGAGGGAGAGAAACAAAGGTGGTAGACGGAGGGTCTACCAAGGGAGCATAACTCGGGCCTTGAAACCCTCTCTGCCCGCTCTGGTCGCCTGGTTGAAAAGCAACCAGACCTCCGATGTAGTGGTAGACCTTTAACAAGTCGAGGAGAAGAGGTTCAGGGTGTCCTGTTCCTCCAAGAACTGTGAGGGGAGAAAGAGGTTTTGAAGCTGCTTGTGTTGAATACATGGGAGGCAGGGGGAGTGACTTCGTTGAGGCAGTGAACAGGTGAACAGGACATCTTCAGTCACTCAGACCAGGAGAGTCTAAATTGTCCCCCAGAGTTTGGCCTTCTAGACCCATACCTGCAAGAGAAGCAGTGTCTCTGGTGGCAGCTGTCACTCCATCTTCTATAACTGTTTCATCTGATCTCCTTATCTTTAAGGCAAGACGTCCACATAATCACTGTTAGTATTCTCTGGGGAGAAGAGCAGACAACCAGCCATGAGGCTTCACACCCAGGGGTCCCCCCAACCAACATCACTCAAGGAAAGAAGACCTCTCCCCAGGCACGGGGTGGTCTTCATGCCACATCAAAGCAACATTTTCAAGGGCTAGGGTACCCCAGGGAGCTGTCCTGGCAAAAGGCGGGTCTATTTATAAATCAGAATTTCCAGCACCAGATGCCTCCACTCACGAGTGGAGGACCTGAGAGTTAGAACACCTGAGCCTTGTTCTAAGGATGCCAAGAGAGTGGGGTGGGAGAAGATGAGCTGCTTGGAGGAATTTCCCCTTTTGGTAGCCGAGGATTTGGGTGCTTGCTCTGCCAAGTCTGGCTGAGCTTGGACAATTTGTGTGGCGAGACTCTCACCCAGTTCTTGGAGACGAACTCTAAA
This sequence comes from Tragulus kanchil, assembly GCA_022376925.1. Classification (NCBI taxonomy): domain Eukaryota; kingdom Metazoa; phylum Chordata; class Mammalia; order Artiodactyla; family Tragulidae; genus Tragulus; species Tragulus kanchil. The sequence continues at coordinate 66,091,345 of JAIOJX010000032.1, read as the reverse complement.
GGGTTTTCTTCTTGGGATCTGTGGTTATTTTTTCATGGCTGAGATAAATACAACTGCCACTCCAAGAGCCCTGAGCAACTCATCTGGGTTTGCCTAAGGATTGCAGCACAGGTACATTCCTGGGTTTCTGATCTACCCTCTTTTATTATTATTTTTTCCTGTAAGTTATGGTAGAAAAGGACCATGGGACTACATCCACAGCTGGGCCTGCAGCAAACCACTCTGTGACTGGTACACACTCCTTTGCATGGGGAAGGAGGGGAGAGAAACAGTGGTAGAGGAGGGTTGTTTTCTCATAATTAAAACACCATGCTTAGTCGTGGGGACGGGAGAGGCTTGCTCTGGCAGCCCAAAGGGCAGCTTGGCTGTAGAGGGAGTACAGTGGGTGTGGGATGACTGTAGACTCCCTAGAATCTTCTGTCCTCAATCCTGTTCCCTAGTGAGCACTCTGCTCCCATCATGTCATCTGCCCACTGATGATGAAATCCCTTTAATGGGGCTCTAACCATACGCCCCACCCTGAGAAAACAGGGTTAAACTGTAAATATTTAACAGGAAGTCGGAGCTAAATTTGAACTATGTTGTAACAGACAGATACTATAGATTCTTTTCTGAGAGGAAGTTTCGGTATTCTTGCCTGGAGAATTCTATGGACAGAGGAGCCTGGCAGACTACAGTCCTCCTCTTAGCCTGGCAGGTTAGAGTCCATAGGTTCGCAAAAAGTCAGACACAACTAAGTGACTAACAATTTAAATTCCATTTCAAGCAAGAGTAGCTACTTGGGATATGATCTGGATCCTCTGCACTTAGATTTACTGATCCTCTGCCTTCTCATTTCCCACCATGGCTTAATAACTCTTGGGTGTATCTGAAATAATTTGTCCTCTTCTCCATGCTAAGTCACTTCAGTCATATCTGACTGTTCAGCCTACGGACTGTAGCCCACCAGGCTCCTCTGTCCATGGGATTCTTCAGGAAAGGATACTGGAGTGGGTTGCCATTTCCTCCTCCAGGGGATCTTCTGGATCCAGGATCAAACCCACATCTCTTATATCGCCTGTATTGGCACATGGGTTCTTTGCCACTAGTACCATCAGGGAAGTCCAGTTTGTTTCCTGTATAAATGAATGCTTAGCAAATATTAAGCAAAATATTTGCTAATTGAGCCTTAGGAAGGAGGTTAAAGCAATTTTCTCAATTGAAAATTTTGCTTATTGGTCATCTGCTTCCAAACATGTAATTGGCATGAGGTCACAGGATGAGTTTGAAGTTGGTTCATGGAGAATGCCCAGGAACCACTCTTGTTTCTTGGGCTGCCCAAGCACAGAGAGCTCTGTGTGTTTGCCACCTCCAGGGACTTGAAGGCACCACTTCCCAACAAGATAGAAAATGCTGTTCGTAGGATGAGGCTTTTTAGAGCTATCTTCATAGAAAGGAGCAGTTACCCGTATGGATTCTACACAGTAGGGCAGTGGTAAAAATGGAACTAAGGCCCCTGTCTGACCCCCCTGTGAATGTTTTTACCATAAATACCATCCAACTCTATCTTTGATCTTCTCCATCTCAGGCAGGACCTGGTTCTCTTTATTGGCTTTACAAGGTGAAACACCAGCCCTTGATTTGGTCTTTCAAACTTGCAGATCAGTTCCTTTAGGTTTGGAAAGATCTCTCTTTTAACGCCTTCCACAGTCTGCAAAAATGCAAGAAGGAGAGCACTCGTCACATGCAAGTATGTGGGAAAGGTTACACTTCTCACAACAGTGGTTTTCAGGGCTGCCTCTGAGCAGCGAACTGAAAACAAGTGGCTGGCGCTTCATGTGTGAGAGCTCACACCACACACAAAACACAGAAACCCGCCCTTTAAATACAGAGCTCTGACTTGAGCCACTCTGAGTAAAGACAATTAACAATTGAGGGTCCCCCCAGCCTTGGCAATTTGGGGGCCGTTCTTGTAGGTACACTGTGAAGGGTCACTCCTTTAAGAACTTATGTCAAAGTGTAAGGGATTAATGCCGGAAGACTTCGCTGGGAAATGAAACACATGCTATTTGCATACTTGATGGTGGGCCAGTTGTTAGGACTTGGCACTTTCACTGCTGTGGCCCTGGGTTCAATCCCTAGTCAGAGAACAAAGATCCCACAAGCCACATAGCCAAAAATAAAGCCTGCATACTTGAATTTAGAATCTCCATGAGAGGAAAATAAAACCAAAATATCCTGAATGAAAATGATAACGGGAATGTCAACATGACTCAGATAAATTGTGTATAGTTGTTTTCTGCTTACCAGCAATAAACCAAGTTCAAGTTTCTTTTTTTTTTTTTAAATACTGCTTTTGCTTTTTTTTTTTTTTTTGATGCAGACCATTTTTAAAGTTTGTATTGAATTTCTTGCAATATTGCTTCTGTTTTATGTTTTCTTCGATTTTTTTTTTTTTTGCCCTAAAGGATGAGGGATTTTATCTCCCCATGTAGAAGTCAAACCTGCACTCCCTATATTGAAAGGCAAAGTCTTAATCACTAGACCTCCTGGAAAGTCCCTCTAATATAATCTTAGAGGAATCATTTAAAACCACAAGAGCTTCCTCGGCTCTTATGTATTTGTGTTTCTTGATGGTTGATCGCTGTGGTTCTCAGAGGGCCAAGGTGCTAGTCTGTTGAGAGGGGGGTGATGGGAAAGCTCTGGGACCTGCGGTGTTAACCTCCATGACAGACACAGGCTGATGTGGAAATTGGCTCCATGAAAGGCTGTCGCTTCAGCCCAAGGCAGCATCCAGCCCCTGATACAGAGATGCTCCTCAATAAGATGCTTCTGTGTCTATTATAACAGATGCAGATGCCTCTATGTTTTGTCCAGCTGAGAGACGAAATGGAGTATTAAGGAGTTATCCAGAATTTCCCAATATATGAACAACAAAGAAATGTTTTAAAATGAGTTGCTTTAAAAGTTCCAAAAATATTTTTTAAATTTCCATGTGTATCCTTCATACCCTAAATATTAGCATTTTTATTGTATTTGCCTCTCATTCTCTCTCCTTCTAAATATACATATATGTATATATATGTATCCTTTTTTTAAAAAATGAGAGTAAGTTACTGACATGTATCCTATCCCTTTAACCTAAAAAGCAAGAACATTACATAACACACTAAAATGAGGAAGTTCATCTTGATGTGATACTGTTTACTACAGACTTTATGGAAAATCTTGTCAATTCGCTCAGTAACGTCCTTTGTAGCAAAAAGAAAAATTATGTATGTGTGTGTGTATGTGTATCTGAGGATCATTGTATATTCAATTCTCTTTCAGATAGTCACAGTGCACATTAGCATATTGAAGATTCTGAGAATTCCTAAAGTAGAAAATTTGCTTAACCTTTATGCGAGTATTTCAGAAAAATTATCTCAGGATCCTATGTTAGTAATTAAAGATTTGATGGCATTTATTATACTCAATTTGCCGTCAGAAAAGTAACTTCGAAAGAAATAAGGTTTTTCTTCTTAGGGCTCAGTAAACAAGAAACATTAAAGAAATCCCTAAATTGCCAGTTGACTGATGCTTCCCTTTTCATTTTCATGCAGCTATGGAACCCCCTCGACTCCCTAAACATTTAGACCTCTCCCCACCTTTCCTTTCCACCCATCCTGTCGTTTAGTTTTCTAATTTGACTGTAGTCCTATATAGAATTCAGGTTGTCATATTTGACCCCTGGAGGAACTCTGTGCCTCTGTACTTTTGAATACAGGCTTGTTTTTTTCTTTTTTTTCAAAAATGGAGCCCAAGCCTGGTGTGTTCCCATTTCTCTTAAAGGAAGATGAGGTTAACTAATGATCTGACTCTAACTCTGCATAGTGCTTTCCTGTGTAGAATGCCTCCACATGGTCATATCTCAGCTTCAAGAGATGTTTTTAGGTTATTCTCTCCTAGCTTTTTGTTGCTTTTGTTATAGGAGTTCTTATATGTGCTTACCTGTATGTTGTAATACCCGTGTTTCTCTTTGAAGATTCGGTATGTATAGACGAAGTTCTTAAACCTGTGGAAAAACGACTGTGTGAATCACAATGGTCTTATATGCAAATCCAGGTAACTGTATTTTATATCAAAATCTACCACTGAATTTTATGTGCAATGCCTTTAATCCTTTTTTTTTAATTAGTTTATTTATTTATTTTTGGCTATTTCGGGTTTTCACTGCTGCCGTAGGCTCTTCTCTAGTTGCAGGGACTGGGAGTTACTCTCTAGTTGAGATGAGCAGGCCTCTTGTTGAGGTGACTTCTCTTGTTGTGGAACTTGGGCTCTAGGGCTCATGGGCTTTAGTAGTTGCAGCCCATGGGCTCAATTGCTGTGGCTCTGAGGCTGTAGAACACAGGCTCCATAGTTGTGGCTCACAGGCTTAGTTGCTCCATGGCACGTGGGATCCTCCCAGCTCAAGGATCGAACTCATATCTCCTGCATTGGCAGGTAAACTTTTTATCACTGAGCTGCCAGGAAAGCCCACCTTTGTCAATCTTGAAACCCAAACAGAAACTGTCATTTAAGACCTTCTCATCTGTGGGAATTTGAAAGAGGTATTTTAATGGGCATCTTTATTCTAATATAAGTCTATAGCAAAGAGAATAAGGAGAGAAAATTTGCAATTTCTATTGTCTTGATATTTCTCTAGTTTTTTCACTTAGCACTAAGTTGATACAATATACAAAATACCATCAACCTAAGAAGCCATTCCTGTGTTATTAAGTGAAATGTCATTACTGTCATTAGAGATAGTTACTGTAACTAAAATAAAGAAGGTTGGGAATTTTGTGCAAGGAAGTGATGCGTTGTGCTCTTACTCCTCATTGAAAAAGGAGACACTAGCTAAGTAATCTAACTAGAATTTACATCACAATGGGGCAATTTCCAAAGCAAGAAATAGTATGCATTACCATATTTCTTCAGTTCCAAGATGTCAATTGTAGTATACAGTATCATTTTAATAATAGCTTTGGAGGAGAAAGACAATGCATACCTTAAATGCCTCTATCAACTGTTAGCTATGCTCTTATTCCAAAGAAATATTAAAATATAAAAAGTGAGGATCAAAAACATTGACATGAGGTTCAAATGATCTGCCTCACTGCTCCTTACCCCTTCACTTGGCCCCATTCCAAGGAATCGAAGATTCATCTTTCAACTGAATTGGGAAGACAGATAACTACTTACAGCCTTAAGGTATGGGAGACTTAGTAGCACATTGTCTAGAGGTTTTAACTGACTTCAAATCTCAATTCTGTTCATGGGGTTTCCTGAGGCCAGAAAAAACTAGTGGGTGTCTCTAAATCACATAACAAGCAACAGAAAGTTTTCACATGAATCTTTGTCTACATGTGACAAATTGAAGTATTCCACTGTCTGGGAAGAGGTCTCACAAATGTCTTTTCACGGACATATTATTCAAATCAGGATCCAAAAGATTCATACGTTTCTCAGCTTTAGTAGTTGCAGCCCATGGGCTCAATTGCTGTGGCTCTGAGGCTGTAGAACACAGGCTCCATAGTTGTGGCTCACAGGCTTAGTTGCTCCATGGCACGTGGGATCCTCCCAGCTCAAGGATCGAACTCATATCTCCTGCATTGGCAGGTAAACTTTTTATCACTGAGCTGCCAGGAAAGCCCACCTTTGTCAATCTTGAAACCCAAACAGAAACTGTCATTTAAGACCTTCTCATCTGTGGGAATTTGAAAGAGGTATTTTAATGGGCATCTTTATTCTAATATAAGTCTATAGCAAAGAGAATAAGGAGAGAAAATTTGCAATTTCTATTGTCTTGATATTTCTCTAGTTTTTTCACTTAGCACTAAGTTGATACAATATACAAAATACCATCAACCTAAGAAGCCATTCCTGTGTTATTAAGTGAAATGTCATTACTGTCATTAGAGATAGTTACTGTAACTAAAATAAAGAAGGTTGGGAATTTTGTGCAAGGAAGTGATGCGTTGTGCTCTTACTCCTCATTGAAAAAGGAGACACTAGCTAAGTAATCTAACTAGAATTTACATCACAATGGGGCAATTTCCAAAGCAAGAAATAGTATGCATTACCATATTTCTTCAGTTCCAAGATGTCAATTGTAGTATACAGTATCATTTTAATAATAGCTTTGGAGGAGAAAGACAATGCATACCTTAAATGCCTCTATCAACTGTTAGCTATGCTCTTATTCCAAAGAAATATTAAAATATAAAAAGTGAGGATCAAAAACATTGACATGAGGTTCAAATGATCTGCCTCACTGCTCCTTACCCCTTCACTTGGCCCCATTCCAAGGAATCGAAGATTCATCTTTCAACTGAATTGGGAAGACAGATAACTACTTACAGCCTTAAGGTATGGGAGACTTAGTAGCACATTGTCTAGAGGTTTTAACTGACTTCAAATCTCAATTCTGTTCATGGGGTTTCCTGAGGCCAGAAAAAACTAGTGGGTGTCTCTAAATCACATAACAAGCAACAGAAAGTTTTCACATGAATCTTTGTCTACATGTGACAAATTGAAGTATTCCACTGTCTGGGAAGAGGTCTCACAAATGTCTTTTCACGGACATATTATTCAAATCAGGATCCAAAAAAGATTCATACGTTGCTTTTGGTTGATCACATGGTTTCTTGAGACTCAGCTCTCATATAGCCTAAGTTAAATTCTTAAGTAAATGACTTTATTTTTCATTAATTGTATTATCAACCTAAGAAAGTATTTACTAGAGGAGTTTGAAAGAATAAAAGAAAAGAAAGTTCTATGCTAATTAGTCCCAAAACCATGTACTGTCAAGTTAGAAAGAAGAAAATATTGCTCAAATATAGTCTTATTCTTTACAAAGCATTTTTTTCTTTTTTAAAATATATATATATATTTTTTTTAAATTTTTATTTTACTTTTAACTTTTACAGAGTTTGCAAAGCATTTTTTAATGAAACAACAAACCACATTGCAGCAAAACTTTACAGGAAATTGATTTATTGAACTTGTAATACCAATATGCATTTATTTTGGAATGTTTATCCAAAAAAACACCATAAGAGATTACAGAGCATTGAGGTTAGAATCTACTTTACATGCCTGCAATATAATTGTTAGTTGCTCAGTCATGTCCGACTCTTTGCAACACCGTGGACCTTAGCTCACCAGGCTCCTCTGTCCGTGGGATTTCCCAGGCAAGAATACTGGAGTGGGTTTTCATTTTCTTCTTCAGGGGATCTTCCTGACCCAGAGATTGAACCCAGTCTCCCACATTGCATGCAGACTCTTTACCATCTGAGCCATCAGGGAAGCCACACAATATTATTGGGTCAGCATAAAAACTTATTTTAATGCCTCCTATTCTAATTATGACTTTATAAAAGCCACTTATAAAACTTTTTAAGAAGATAAATGATTATTCAGTGTGCATCTACACCTAAGACAAGTAAAAAGAGGCTGCTTCCCCAGTGCCTTCTGCCCCTGTCACCATGGTGACAAGGGAGCCCCTCTTTATCCTCCAACGCTCACAGTCTTCCCTCCACCCTCCACCCTCTGCCTGGCATCCATTCGGCTGATCTCACCATGTCCTTTATCCCTGTCTGTTGGTCATTGCAAGAACCCTGGTTTCACAAGTTATCTCCACCCTGCCCCTGTTTTCTAATCCTACAGGACTCTGTGCAGCCTGTATTGTGTCCCCTTCTTCCCAGCTCCTGAAATCCTTCCATGTGTTCTCTAGCACTCAAGGTCTACCATCATCACATTCTCCTCTATCTCCAACCTCTTCTGTAATCATCCCTGTCACCTTCTTGCTCTGAGGGACACCTGGGTTTGCCCTGAGGACACGGCTTCTCTAGGACTTCACTAAAAGGTTGTTGCTGTCTCCCGCAGCCTTCTCATGGCAGGCCTGGAGGGGAGGCCAGCTTTCTTGCTTCTGCAGCATCTCAGTAGTTTTTTCCATCTCCAAACTCTCAGCTTTGAGCTTTGTGTAGATGATTTCACCTACTGCCCGATCAAGATGTCACTATGGCTGACAGCTCTTGAACTCTGGGTATTGCCACTCATTTCTCTAGGTTTTAAACTCCCAGCTCACCGTCACTGTCTTCAGTACTATTCCTATCTAAACTGTTGGCAATTTCAATTCACATGTTGATTATTCTTTAATACCCCAATCTCTCCATTCCCCGAATGCCTCTCCCCCAATAATCTTGTCTTCCCCCTACATTACCCGTTCATTTCTGTGTTTATAATGAGAACTGGCTACATAATTTGTGGGGCTGAGAGAAGAATGAAAATTTAAAACTTATTAAGAATTTTGGGATGGTGACAGCAGAGCATTAGACCAAGTACAGGGCTCTCTGAGTAGGCTGCAGCCTGTGTGGCTGCATAAGGTTGCATACTATAAAGCCAGCCTTGCTTGTAATTTTGATCTTATAATTGTCAATAATGGGAACCTTCTCTTAATGGAGTTTTATGCGTCCCACTCTCTTCCTCCTGCTTCCCATCGTTCCAGGTCCCCTGCCCTAGTGTACTGACCCCGCCATTCCTTTGACCCCACAGACCTTGCAGTCCGATCCTGTCACCATGGTGACAAGGGAGCCCCTCTTTATCCTCCAACGCTCACAGTCTTCCCTCCACCCTCCACCCTCTGCCTGGCATCCATTCGGCTGATCTCACCATGTCCTTTATCCCTGTCTGTTGGTCATTGCAAGAACCCTGGTTTCACAAGTTATCTCCACCCTGCCCCTGTTTTCTAATCCTACAGGACTCTGTGCAGCCTGTATTGTGTCCCCTTCTTCCCAGCTCCTGAAATCCTTCCATGTGTTCTCTAGCACTCAAGGTCTACCATCATCACATTCTCCTCTATCTCCAACCTCTTCTGTAATCATCCCTGTCACCTTCTTGCTCTGAGGGACACCTGGGTTTGCCCTGAGGACACGGCTTCTCTAGGACTTCACTAAAAGGTTGTTGCTGTCTCCCGCAGCCTTGTCATGGCAGGCCTGGAGGGGAGGCCAGCTTTCTTGCTTCTGCAGCATCTCAGTAGTTTTTTCCATCTCCAAACTCTCAGCTTTGAGCTTTGTGTAGATGATTTCACCTACTGCCCGATCAAGATGTCACTATGGCTGACAGCTCTTGAACTCTGGGTATTGCCACTCATTTCTCTAGGTTTTAAACTCCCAGCTCACCGTCACTGTCTTCAGTACTATTCCTATCTAAACTGTTGGCAATTTCAATTCACATGTTGATTATTCTTTAATACCCCAATCTCTCCATTCCCTGAATGCCTCTCCCCCAATAATCTTGTCTTCCCCCTACATTACCCGTTCATTTCTGTGTTTATAATGAGAACTGGCTACATAATTTGTGGGGCTGAGAGAAGAATGAAAATTTAAAACTTATTAAGAATTTTGGGATGGTGACAGCAGAGCATTAGACCAAGTACAGGGCTCTCTGAGTAGGCTGCAGCCTGTGTGGCTGCATAAGGTTGCATACTATAAAGCCAGCCTTGCTTGTAATTTTGATCTTATAATTGTCAATAATGGGAACCTTCTCTTAATGGAGTTTTATGCGTCCCACTCTCTTCCTCCTGCTTCCCATCGTTCCAGGTCCCCTGCCCTAGTGTACTGACCCCGCCATTCCTTTGACCCCACAGACCTTGCAGTCCATTGATCCTATCACTTTTCAGTGTTCTCACTCAGGTCTTCAGATTAGACTGCTTGTCCCTATTGTAATCACTCCCTTCAACTCCTTTACCCTCTTTCACTTTGTTTCCTTATTTAGCAAAGCCAGAATCCTGATGGAGTCCACCTCTCTACAGCTGTATATGGCTGGGAGACAAACAGCCATGTTCACTGTTCTCACAAATCAATGACCACAAATCTTGAGTGAACTCTTAATGCCTCCAAGTAATCATTTATTTTCCTATTCTCCTCAACAGTGATTCTGCACCATTTCCTTTCTTCTTAAACTTTCAGCATCTCACTCGTAAGTGATGACTTGACTGAGAAGACTAAAGCAACCAGAAGAGAATTTCCAAATTCCCATCACCACACATAATAGCATCTGCATACATAGACTCTGCCTTTATTTATAGATGAACTTTGCATGCTCCTCTGCAAAGCTAATCCTTCCTATTTCCATTGGTTACCATCTGCTTTCATCTGTTCAAGGATATAATTCTAGCAATTTCCACCCCCCTCTCTCTGATGTCATAATTATTCTTTGTGCAACAATCAGGGTCATCTTTTTTAAAATGTGTGTCAGATCATGTCATTCCTCTGCATAAAAATCTGGTCTAGTTAATTTTGAAAAAAGAAAAAGAAATACCATATGAATGATCTGGGAACATACATGTCGGTGAACAATAAAACTCTGTAAAATCTTTAAAATAAAGAATTTAAAAAAAGAAGAAAAAGAAAAAGAAAAAAAACCTCGTGTGTGTGTGTGTGTGTGTATGTGTGTGCGTGTGTAGTGGGATGCTTCTGTCTTAAGTCTTTTTATAAAGTTATAATTAAGACAATGAGGAACTGGCTCTACAGTAGAAGAAACATTAATGGAATAAAGTAGCCCAGAAACAGACCCATAAATGTATAAAAACTTGATATATGATGGAGCTGGCATAGTAGATCAGCGAGGAGGGGATGGACTATTAAATGGTAATGGCAATGTTTTCATGTGGAAACAAAATTGAATTCCTGCTTCACATTCTAATGGAAGACCGAATTATGAAGAAGCAAAGTCCTAAGCTTAGGAGAAATATAAGTGACCAACTTAATGATCTTGAGTTAAGGAAGGAGTTCTTAAATCATAAAAAGTATAAGTCAAAAGGTAAGATTAATAAAGCTCAAGATGTTAAATTAAAATTTTATTTATCAAAATATACTATAAATAAAGTAATAAAGGCCACAAATTTGAAGAAGATAATGGCAACCTTAATGTAAAATAAAAACATTAATGTACAATAAGAAAATGAAAGGTACAATGGCCGATAAACAAATGAAAAGATACTTCACTAATAATCAGGGAAATAGAGACGAAGTCACAATAGATATCATTTCATACCAGATTGGCAAAGATATAAGAGTTACTAATTCAAAATATTGAATGTAATATATAAGCTTTATATACTACTACTAAGGGTTTTATGTATTACTAATAGGGATGTAATTTGATACCAATGTCTTGGAGAACAATCTGGCAAAATTTAGTAAAGTTGAAATGTATACAATCCATGAGCCCAAGTGTCTACTTGGTACCACTGAAATGAAATTGATGATGTCAATTTTTATTACTTATTATAGAGCAAAGATCAGTGAAACTATGCAATTATTTCATCTATACTTTAAAAATCACAAGCATATTATAAAGTACAAATAAACATATGAATTAGTGGAAATATATACCTTCTAATGTAAACTATTATAAGATTAAGTTAATCAAAATACGGTTATCAAAAAAACACATACTCTATAAAATGTTTAAATCACAATAATAAAAATTTAAAGAAAAATAGCTTAGTAGTTCAATTTTGAGATTAAATGAAAAAGGGGGAGGAGGAGGAAAGCAGGAGGAGGGGATCAGTGGTGTCATCCTTGAATTCTGAGGGATTTTGGTCCAAATTTTTCCATCTGTCAGAAAAACTCTATATGTTTACACTAGTTGAGAAATGCTAAAGTCGTAAGAACAGGCTGAGTAAATGTTTTCTTATGATTTATGCATCTTCAAACATCTTTTGTTCTACAACTTTGAAAAAAATCTATATGAACATTTTGACTCTTTGCTCTAGTTAATGTCTCTTTACTGAAAACAAGCTACAGAGTTTGTTTTATTTAACTTTTAGTAAAAACGATATAAGTGACCAACTTAATGATCTTGAGTTAAGGAGAGTTCTTAAATCATAAAAGTATAAGTCAAAAGGTAAGATTAATAAAGCTCAAGATGTTAAATTAAAATTTTATTTATCAAAATATACTATAAATAAAGTAATAAAGGCCACAAATTTGAAGAAGATAATGGCAACCTTAATGTAAAATAAAAACATTAATGTACAATAAGAAAATGAAAGGTACAATGGCCGATAAACAAATGAAAAGATACTTCACTAATAATCAGGGAAATAGAGACGAAGTCACAATAGATATCATTTCATACCAGATTGGCAAAGATATAAGAGTTACTAATTCAAAATATTGAATGTAATATATAAGCTTTATATACTACTACTAAGGGTTTTATGTATTACTAATAGGGATGTAATTTGATACCAATGTCTTGGAGAACAATCTGGCAAAATTTAGTAAAGTTGAAATGTATACAATCCATGAGCCCAAGTGTCTACTTGGTACCACTGAAATGAAATTGATGATGTCAATTTTTATTACTTATTATAGAGCAAAGATCAGTGAAACTATGCAATTATTTCATCTATACTTTAAAAATCACAAGCATATTATAAAGTACAAATAAACATATGAATTAGTGGAAATATATACCTTCTAATGTAAACTATTATAAGATTAAGTTAATCAAAATACGGTTATCAAAAAAACACATACTCTATAAAATGTTTAAATCACAATAATAAAAATTTAAAGAAAAATAGCTTAGTAGTTCAATTTTGAGATTAAATGAAAAAGGGGGAGGAGGAGGAAAGCAGGAGGAGGGGATCAGTGGTGTCATCCTTGAATTCTGAGGGATTTTGGTCCAAATTTTTCCATCTGTCAGAAAAACTCTATATGTTTACACTAGTTGAGAAATGCTAAAGTCGTAAGAACAGGCTGAGTAAATGTTTTCTTATGATTTATGCATCTTCAAACATCTTTTGTTCTACAACTTTGAAAAAAATCTATATGAACATTTTGACTCTTTGCTCTAGTTAATGTCTCTTTACTGAAAACAAGCTACAGAGTTTGTTATTTCAGACTTTAGTAATCTCAGCAGTTAACTTCCTAAATTCCAGAAAATTACCTCTGCTCAGAAACAGCCTTTCTCCAAACGCAAGAGCAAAGCAAAGAGATAAAAAGGGCCCACCAGGGATGAGGGGGATGGGATATACATATGATTAATCTGGGATTATACATATCTGTAAACAGCAAAACTGTAAAAACAAAAAAGCAAAATAAAAAAATAAAAATAGAAAAGGCCCACTTGCTAAATATTTATTACTTTTGTCAGCAACCTCACCCCTTTCACCCAGTTTGAAGTCCACTATTTAGTGGTATCAACTATGTTTTAATTATCTAGTAACATTTTTTAAAGGTAGTTTTACTTTTTTCAATACTTAGAAAAAAGATTTTTCAGAAAATAGACCCAAAGTGAATATAATTTTAACGTATGTATCCCTGATTCTTCCCCTGTGCCTTTAAGAGGACGGGATGACTTCAAGCTGATTCTCTTGAGGAAAGAAGAGACGTGATGGATAGATGGGGTTAATTTCGTATGTGTACTCCTGTCTTAACAGGTCTCAAGTTTTACAAAGCTGTGATGGTCATTATCGCAGTATCTTCACATCTATATGCCATGATACACAGCCAGCCACATGTTACCTTGGCTATCCACGCACTGCTCAAAGACCTGGCAGAGCAAGGCAGCTGAGCTGGTTTAGGGCACCTAGTGCTTCAGGTAAGACACTCTGGAGTGGCAACTTCATCAGTGGGAAAGAAGGGAACCTTTGAAAGCATACACTTACCATGCTGAATTTTAATTCGGGGCTTTCCTGATGGCTCAATGGTAAAGAATTCACCTGCAATGTAAGAGACTTGGGTCTGATCCCTGAGTCAAGAAGATCCACTGGAGAAGAAAGTGATCACCCTCTCCAATATTCTTACCTGGGAAATTCCATGGACAGAGGAGCCTGTCAGGCTACAGTCCATGGAGTCTCAAAGGAGTCAGATACAACTTAGTGACTCAACAACAACAGCATCTGTAATCCCCGATCAATACCGTACACTCAGGACTATGTACTTACTGGGGGAAATTCTCTGACTATTTGCAGACTTTATGACTCTTTGCTCTAGTTAATGTCTCTTTACTGAAAACAAGCTACAGAGTTTGTTATTTCAGACTTTAGTAATCTCAGCAGTTAACTTCCTAAATTCCAGAAAATTACCTCTGCTCAGAAACAGCCTTTCTCCAAACGCAAGAGCAAAGCAAAGAGATAAAAAGGGCCCACCAGGGATGAGGGGGATGGGATATACATATGATTAATCTGGGATTATACATATCTGTAAACAGCAAAACTGTAAAAACAAAAAAGCAAAATAAAAAAATAAAAATAGAAAAGGCCCACTTGCTAAATATTTATTACTTTTGTCAGCAACCTCACCCCTTTCACCCAGTTTGAAGTCCACTATTTAGTGGTATCAACTATGTTTTAATTATCTAGTAACATTTTTTAAAGGTAGTTTTACTTTTTTCAATACTTAGAAAAAAGATTTTTCAGAAAATAGACCCAAAGTGAATATAATTTTAACGTATGTATCCCTGATTCTTCCCCTGTGCCTTTAAGAGGACGGGATGACTTCAAGCTGATTCTCTTGAGGAAAGAAGAGACGTGATGGATAGATGGGGTTAATTTCGTATGTGTACTCCTGTCTTAACAGGTCTCAAGTTTTACAAAGCTGTGATGGTCATTATCGCAGTATCTTCACATCTATATGCCATGATACACAGCCAGCCACATGTTACCTTGGCTATCCACGCACTGCTCAAAGACCTGGCAGAGCAAGGCAGCTGAGCTGGTTTAGGGCACCTAGTGCTTCAGGTAAGACACTCTGGAGTGGCAACTTCATCAGTGGGAAAGAAGGGAACCTTTGAAAGCATACACTTACCATGCTGAATTTTAATTCGGGGCTTTCCTGATGGCTCAATGGTAAAGAATTCACCTGCAATGTAAGAGACTTGGGTCTGATCCCTGAGTCAAGAAGATCCACTGGAGAAGAAAGTGATCACCCTCTCCAATATTCTTACCTGGGAAATTCCATGGACAGAGGAGCCTGTCAGGCTACAGTCCATGGAGTCTCAAAGGAGTCAGATACAACTTAGTGACTCAACAACAACAGCATCTGTAATTCACACTCAGATCAGACTCATGTCTCCTTTGTACACTCAGGACTATGTACTTACTGGGAAAAGAAAAATGCTCATATTTTTAAATGTTATTTGATACTGGCTCTGAACTGATACTAATCCTTAGAGACTCAAATGTTCCCCTGATTCCGCAAAGAGGTCAGATGATATAAAAAATTTGACTTGAGCCTATTTCTAGCGGGTTCAGGGGAACCACGGGTCCGCCCTATGATTATTTCCCTGGAATGTACTTACATACTTTGTTGTTCAGCCACTAAGTCATGTCTGACTCTTTGAGACCCCAAGGACACAGCATGCCAAGCTCCTCTGTTGTTCACTATGTCCTGGAGTTTGTTCAAACTCATTGAGTCCATGATGCCATCCAACCATCTTGAGGTGCTTATGGTGGCTCAGACAGTAAAGAATTTACCTGCAATGTAGGAGACCCAGGTTTGATCCCTGGGTCAGGAAGATCCCCTAGAGAAGTAAGTTTTGTGCTCACGCCAGTATTCTTGCCTGAAGAATGCCATGGACAGAGGAGCCTGGCAGGCTTGTCTGATGTATACCCTTAGAAATTGGCAAGTTTTTTTTTTTTTTTCCATTGGTTCTTTGAATCATAGAATGAAGCCTTCTGTAGTGGCGAGAATCAAGAATAAGTTCCTATCACTGGTTTCATCTTCCAAAATAGTAAACTAAATCAATTTCACATCCTAAGAAGAAATTTCTAAATTAAGGATACTGTCAAAATATGAAATGTGTGTGTTGATTCCTACCACATTCTCATTTAGCTCACCTATTTGGCCAGTGCAATCGCTAGATATATCTTGGAGAATGACTGTGAATTATTACAACATTAATTAAAGGTTATTGTATTTTCAACTGCAGTTCCAGATATGCATGTTTTTGTGGATAACATAATCACAAATCTGGCACCTAGGTCTTTGAAAAGATTTCCCAGTAGTCATGTATGGATGTGAGACCTGGACCATAAAGAAGGCTGAGTATAGAAGAATTGATGCTTTTGAATGGTGGTGTTGGAGAAGGCTCTTGAGAGTCCCTTGGACTGCAAGGAGATCAAACCAGTCAATCCTAAAGGAAATCAACCCTGAATATTCATTGGAAGGACTGATGCTGAAGCTGAAGCTGCAATACTTTGGCCAACTTATATGGAAATGATTCATTGGAAAAGAGCCTGATGTTGAAAAAAAAAAAAAAAAGAAGGCAAAAGTAGAAAGGGACAACAGATGAGATGATTGGATGTCATCACTGAGTCAATGGACATGAGTTTGATCAAGCTTCCGAAGATGGTGAAGGATGAGGAAGCCTGGAGTGCTGTAGTCCATGAGATTGCAAAGACACTGGACACTGGATGCTGGACATGACTGAGAGACTGAACAGAAGCAAAAGCTATCTATTAATCTATCTTAAATTCCTAATAGCAAAGTAGTCAGAATCATTTGTTTTCATTTGATAAGAGTAACAATACACAGTCATGGCCTTACCATAAATTTGTGTCAGTTCCTCTTCTGGCATAATATAACCCAGAAGGACATTGATTATCTTAATGTCCTAAAATAATAATGCTGGTTCATCCCTGAATTTGTTTCTATTGATTAACATTTCCCCTTCTCTTTAATAGGTATATTTATACCATTCATATTCAATATGATTGAATACCAGACATAACATTCTGGCACTTTACCTTGTTTGGTGATGGGTATTTTTGTATTATTATAAATAGTAAACTAAATCAATTTCACATCCTAAGAAGAAATTTCTAAATTAAGGATACTGTCAAAATATGAAATGTGTGTGTTGATTCCTACCACATTCTCATTTAGCTCACCTATTTGGCCAGTGCAATCGCTAGATATATCTTGGAGAATGACTGTGAATTATTACAACATTAATTAAAGGTTATTGTATTTTCAACTGCAGTTCCAGATATGCATGTTTTTGTGGATAACATAATCACAAATCTGGCACCTAGGTCTTTGAAAAGATTTCCCAGTAGTCATGTATGGATGTGAGACCTGGACCATAAAGAAGGCTGAGTATAGAAGAATTGATGCTTTTGAATGGTGGTGTTGGAGAAGGCTCTTGAGAGTCCCTTGGACTGCAAGGAGATCAAACCAGTCAATCCTAAAGGAAATCAACCCTGAATATTCATTGGAAGGACTGATGCTGAAGCTGAAGCTGCAATACTTTGGCCAACTTATATGGAAATGATTCATTGGAAAAGAGCCTGATGTTGAAAAAAAAAAAAAAAAGAAGGCAAAAGTAGAAAGGGACAACAGATGAGATGATTGGATGTCATCACTGAGTCAATGGACATGAGTTTGATCAAGCTTCCGAAGATGGTGAAGGATGAGGAAGCCTGGAGTGCTGTAGTCCATGAGATTGCAAAGACACTGGACACTGGATGCTGGACATGACTGAGAGACTGAACAGAAGCAAAAGCTATCTATTAATCTATCTTAAATTCCTAATAGCAAAGTAGTCAGAATCATTTGTTTTCATTTGATAAGAGTAACAATACACAGTCATGGCCTTACCATAAATTTGTGTCAGTTCCTCTTCTGGCATAATATAACCCAGAAGGACATTGATTATCTTAATGTCCTAAAATAATAATGCTGGTTCATCCCTGAATTTGTTTCTATTGATTAACATTTCCCCTTCTCTTTAATAGGTATATTTATACCATTCATATTCAATATGATTGAATACCAGACATAACATTCTGGCACTTTACCTTGTTTGGTGATGGGTATTTTTGTATTATTATAAATATTAAAATCTTTTTTTAGATGAGACAAGAGAAGCCTTGAGTAAAGAAAAGCTATAGTCAGGTTGGATAAAAAAGCAGGACTCAGGTTTATGATTCCTACGAGTGACTTGATATAAAAATAAAAACAGAAAAGTGCAATTCCACCATCCACTGTAGAACAACAAACTTGTTGAACTTCTCAAAGTGAAATCTAATAATTAACTGAAAAAATAAAAATAAAGACACAATTAGATTAAAAGTTAATTGATTGGGAAATAATATCCTGTTAACACTAACAAAAATAAAGCTAGCAATATCAACTAAAGTAGATTTCAGAGCAGTGACTCTAACCAGGAATAAACAAGGGGGTGTTCAAAAAGATAAATAAGTCAGTCAAGAAGATATAACAATCCTAAATGTTTATGCACCCAAATGTTTTTCTGACAAAATACATAAAGGATAGATATTTTTTCCAAAAAAGATATATAAATACAAGTGTTATATGCAAAGGTGCTCAACATTACTAATTATCAGGGAAACTGAAATCAAAATCACAATGAGATTATTACCTCATACCAATTAGAATTGTTGTGTAGTTGCTAAGTCATGTTCAATTCTTTTGCAACCCCATGAACTGTAGCCCACCAGGCTCCTCTACAGACAAAAACTCAGTCCTACTAGGAATAGATGGCTAAAAACATAGCTAATGGGAAAAGACCGAATACTTTTTATCTCAAGATCAGAAAATGATGAGAATTTTTGCACTTATCACTTCCACATTCTTCTGAGTCTTACATAATGCAGTAACGCAAGAAAAAAAAAGGAAGTGAAAGACTGAAATGGAGGAATTACAATTATCTTAACTGCAGCTGGCATATGGAAAATCATACAGAAATTTTACCAAAGAAACCACTAGACCAATAAGTGAATTTAGCAAGGTTGCAGGGTGTAACTTCAATATGTAAAAGTTAATTGTGGATCTATCCACTTGTGTTGAACAAGTGGAAAGTGAAATTAAAATGACCTAAAAATTTAAATCATTAAAATCTTTTATCATTTAAAATAATGTCAAGCATATGAAATCTTAGGGATAAATTTGACAAAAGATGTACAGGACCTGTTACAAAATATTTCTGAGAAAAATTTTGAAAAATACAAATGAATGAAGAGATTAAACTATACTCATGGATCAGAAGAGTTAATATTATCATGTTGATTCTCAGTTGATTTATAGATTCATAAGTCTTTGTGTGTATCTTAGTTGAAAAGCTGAATCTGAAATATGTATGGAAATACAAAGGCTCTAAGATAGCCAAAATAACCTTGAAAAAATTGAGTGATTTACACCATCTTATTTGAAGACTTATAAAGTGATGGTAATCAACATAATATAGAATTTGCATAAAGATAAAAAAAAAAATGGCGAGAGCTTAGAAACAGAGTGATTTATATAGTCAATAGGTTTTGCTTTACAAAGGCACCAAAGAAATTTATTGGGAGACAGGATAATCTGTTCAACAAATGAGCTGGAACAAATAAGTAGCCATATTTAATAACACACCAACCCTAACATCACCAAAAAAAAATGGTAAGCCATATTTAAAAAGTGTTATATGCAAAGGTGCTCAACATTACTAATTATCAGGAAACTGAAATCAAAATCACAATGAGATTATTACCTCATACCAATTAGAATTGTTGTGTAGTTGCTAAGTCATGTTCAATTCTTTTGCAACCCCATGAACTGTAGCCCACCAGGCTCCTCTACAGACAAAACTCAGTCCTACTAGGAATAGATGGCTAAAAACATAGCTAATGGGAAAAGACCGAATACTTTTTATCTCAAGATCAGAAAATGATGAGAATTTTTGCACTTATCACTTCCACATTCTTCTGAGTCTTACATAATGCAGTAACGCAAGAAAAAAAAAGGAAGTGAAAGACTGAAATGGAGGAATTACAATTATCTTAACTGCAGCTGGCATATGGAAAATCATACAGAAATTTTACCAAAGAAACCACTAGACCAATAAGTGAATTTAGCAAGGTTGCAGGGTGTAACTTCAATATGTAAAAGTTAATTGTGGATCTATCCACTTGTGTTGAACAAGTGGAAAGTGAAATTAAAATGACCTAAAAATTTAAATCATTAAAATCTTTTATCATTTAAAATAATGTCAAGCATATGAAATCTTAGGGATAAATTTGACAAAAGATGTACAGGACCTGTTACAAAATATTTCTGAGAAAAATTTTGAAAAATACAAATGAATGAAGAGATTAAACTATACTCATGGATCAGAAGAGTTAATATTATCATGTTGATTCTCAGTTGATTTATAGATTCATAAGTCTTTGTGTGTATCTTAGTTGAAAAGCTGAATCTGAAATATGTATGGAAATACAAAGGCTCTAAGATAGCCAAAATAACCTTGAAAAAATTGAGTGATTTACACCATCTTATTTGAAGACTTATAAAGTGATGGTAATCAACATAATATAGAATTTGCATAAAGATAAAAAAAATAATGGTGAGAGCTTAGAAACAGAGTGATTTATATAGTCAATAGGTTTTGCTTTACAAAGGCACCAAAGAAATTTATTGGGAGACAGGATAATCTGTTCAACAAATGAGCTGGAACAAATAAGTAGCCATATTTAATAACACACCAACCCTAACATCACCAAAATGGAAAAATTAAATCAGGATTGGCTACACTAAATGTGCAAGTTAAAACTATATGACTCTAGAAGAAAGTACAAAAGAAAACCTTTGTGAATTGCATTAGGCAAGGGTTTATTATATATTTATACAACCCTGGAATCTCAATCCATCAAAGAAAAAAGATAAATGTGACTACATTAAAGTCAAGAACTTCCATTCTTTGAAATATACTGCTAAGATGATGAAAAAAACAAGTTACCAGTCAATCAAGAATGTTTTAAGGCTTGGCTTCTGGCTTTCTCACTGCTCTTGATTTGAGGGTGCATCCATACAACCTTTGGTTGTACTAGTTTATCAATGTGTGTAAAAATGTTAAAATGTTTAGGATATTATCCTGAGGAGGGAGTTGGGCAAACTCTCAAAGGTGTAAGCACAAAAATACTATTCCTATCAAATTACATTGGGTCTATTGGACCTAACTAGAAATAACCTAATGTATAGTTATGTATAAATTATGATATATGCAATTAATAAATAGTAAGCAATCAGGGGGCTTCCTGGTAGCTCAGTGGTAAAGAGTTTACCTGCCAGTGCAGGAGACACGGATTTGATCTCTGATCTGGAAAGATCCCACAGGCTGTGGAGCAACAAAGCCCACGAGCCACACCTGTTGAGCCTGTGCTCTAGAGTCTCAGAGTCGCAACTATGGAGCCCATGTGCTGCAACTACTGAAGCCTGTGTGCCCTAGAGCCCGAGTTCCACAAGAGAAGTCACTACAACAAGAAGTCTGCTCATCTCAACTAGAGAGTAACCCCCACTCTCTGAAACTAGAGAAGAGACTACAGCTGCAGTGAAAACCCAGTATAGCCAAAAATAAATAAATTAATTAATTTTTTAAAATAGTAAGCAGTCATGAAAGGATAATGCATATTACCTTTCTTTCATGTGGAAAGGTACTTATTATACATTGAAAAAAGTTGCACCTATGGATAATCTGTTCAACAAATGAGCTGGAACAAATAAGTAGCCATATTTAATAACACACCAACCCTAACATCACCAAAATGGAAAAATTAAATCAGGATTGGCTACACTAAATGTGCAAGTTAAAACTATATGACTCTAGAAGAAAGTACAAAAGAAAACCTTTGTGAATTGCATTAGGCAAGGGTTTATTATATATTTATACAACCCTGGAATCTCAATCCATCAAAGAAAAAAGATAAATGTGACTACATTAAAGTCAAGAACTTCCATTCTTTGAAATATACTGCTAAGATGATGAAAAAAACAAGTTACCAGTCAATCAAGAATGTTTTAAGGCTTGGCTTCTGGCTTTCTCACTGCTCTTGATTTGAGGGTGCATCCATACAACCTTTGGTTGTACTAGTTTATCAATGTGTGTAAAAATGTTAAAATGTTTAGGATATTATCCTGAGGAGGGAGTTGGGCAAACTCTCAAAGGTGTAAGCACAAAAATACTATTCCTATCAAATTACATTGGGTCTATTGGACCTAACTAGAAATAACCTAATGTATAGTTATGTATAAATTATGATATATGCAATTAATAAATAGTAAGCAATCAGGGGGCTTCCTGGTAGCTCAGTGGTAAAGAGTTTACCTGCCAGTGCAGGAGACACGGATTTGATCTCTGATCTGGAAAGATCCCACAGGCTGTGGAGCAACAAAGCCCACGAGCCACACCTGTTGAGCCTGTGCTCTAGAGTCTCAGAGTCGCAACTATGGAGCCCATGTGCTGCAACTACTGAAACCTGTGTGCCCTAGAGCCCGAGTTCCACAAGAGAAGTCACTACAACAAAAAACCTGCTCATCTCAACTAGAGAGTAACCCCCACTCCCTGCAACTAGAGAAGAGACTGCAGCAGCAGTGATAACCCAGAATAGCCAAAAATAAATAAATTAATTAATTTTTTAAAATAGTAAGCAGTCATGAAGGGATAATGCATATTACCTTTCTTTCATGTGGAAAGGTACTTATTATACATTGAAAAAAAAAGTTGCACCTATGGCTAATCCATGTTGATGTATGGAAGAGACTAACACAATATTGCAAAGCAACTATCCTTCAATTAAAAAATTTTTAAAGTCGCAGATCATCATATTATATATGACTGTAACTTGTTTTATTATCCTCTTAGCAGTATATTTCAAAGAACAGACATTCTCGATTTTAATGAAGTCAAGTTTATCTTTTTTCCTTTGACCGATTGAGAATATAATGAATATAATGGATCATTTATGTACATATATATTCACTTATACTTGCATATGAGCAGAAAAACAATCTGGAGAGATGTGTACTGAAATATCAAGAAAGGCAATTTCTGAGGGGTGAGACAGACCATTTCTGCTCTCTTTTTTGTACCTTTCTCAAACATTTGATTTTTCTAAAACAAACAAAAAAGCTTGGTTTATTTTTTTTTCTTATCTTGAGTCTTTCCAAAGATCCTAGAATTTGAGAACTGTAAATGACTCTTGGGGTCTCTCTCACTCACTGTTTCTGTTGTTTCCTCTTTGGTGAGAACACACTGTGGGTCATGGTTTAGATTCTTCTCACCTGCAACCTTCCTACGACAAGTCCCTCCTTTCCCTTAACACCAGAATCTGAATCTCTTACATCTCCAAATAGCTATTCCATTTTGACTCTGCTGTCTATAAAGTTAGACCCAGTCCCAACTTCTAACACTCACATCAACTACACAGACAGTGTTTTGCATTGTTGGTGTTTTCTGCATGCCATATCAGGCTGTGAGCTCAGGTAACGTTTCCTGTCCATGCTTACCACAAAGCTTTCTGGTCAGTGATATATACTGCTAGACCAGCTCTCTTCTGTGACTTCCTTCCTTTATTTCTAACCTTCTCCATAATATCTTCATTTAGATCGGTGAAAGCATGAAGGTTGGTATATAGCCATTCTAGCACAGTAAAGAAGAAAAGGTAGCTCATCTGGAGGAAGCAGAATGCAAGATTCTACATATCAGGATCTATTGTGTCAAGCCCAATGCCAAAAATGCAAATAAAATTAATTAATTTTTAAAATAGTAAGCAGTCATGAAGGATAATGCATATTACCTTTCTTTCATGTGGAAAGGTACTTATTATACATTGAAAAAAGTTGCACCTATGGTTAATCACTGTTGATGTATGGAAGAGACTAACACAATATTGCAAAGCAACTATCCTTCAATTAAAAAATTTTTAAAGTCGCAGATCATCATATTATATATGACTGTAACTTGTTTTATTATCCTCTTAGCAGTATATTTCAAAGAACAGACATTCTCGATTTTAATGAAGTCAAGTTTATCTTTTTTCCTTTGACCGATTGAGAATATAATGAATATAATGGATCATTTATGTACATATATATTCACTTATACTTGCATATGAGCAGAAAAACAATCTGGAGAGATGTGTACTGAAATATCAAGAAAGGCAATTTCTGAGGGGTGAGACAGACCATTTCTGCTCTCTTTTTTGTACCTTTCTCAAACATTTGATTTTTCTAAAACAAACAAAAAAGCTTGGTTTATTTTTTTTTCTTATCTTGAGTCTTTCCAAAGATCCTAGAATTTGAGAACTGTAAATGACTCTTGGGGTCTCTCTCACTCACTGTTTCTGTTGTTTCCTCTTTGGTGAGAACACACTGTGGGTCATGGTTTAGATTCTTCTCACCTGCAACCTTCCTACGACAAGTCCCTCCTTTCCCTTAACACCAGAATCTGAATCTCTTACATCTCCAAATAGCTATTCCATTTTGACTCTGCTGTCTATAAAGTTAGACCCAGTCCCAACTTCTAACACTCACATCAACTACACAGACAGTGTTTTGCATTGTTGGTGTTTTCTGCATGCCATATCAGGCTGTGAGCTCAGGTAACGTTTCCTGTCCATGCTTACCACAAAGCTTTCTGGTCAGTGATATATACTGCTAGACCAGCTCTCTTCTGTGACTTCCTTCCTTTATTTCTAACCTTCTCCATAATATCTTCATTTAGATCGGTGAAAGCATGAAGGTTGGTATATAGCCATTCTAGCACAGTAAAGAAGAAAAGGTAGCTCATCTGGAGGAAGCAGAATGCAAGATTCTACATATCAGGATCTATTGTGTCAAGCCCAATGCTTGGACACGTCCCTTGCTTGGACACTTTATAACACAGTTTCAAAAGGACCACCTTGAGCATTGGAACTAGGGACATGGTAAGAGAGGGAAGATAGCATATTAACAATTGGATCTTGGACATGTTAGTTAATAATAAGCTCCATTCCTTTTCCCACAAAATGGGGATATATCACCCACTGAAGATAGCTTTGCAAAGCATAAATGAGATAATTGATGTAACATGCTCAGTGCAATTTTTGGCTCATGGAAAGCATCTTCATGGTGGCTCTTGTTGCATAGATGTAGAAAAGCAGGCAGACACTTGTAGATAATTTTCACTTTGCTCACATAGGGTTATGTACTGGAATATGAATTCCTATATGTAACATTCTCAGAGGAACCTTTCCTAACTCAACCCAAGGTAGTCTCTCTGCCCTACCTTTAATGTGCCTCTGTTTTGTTTTCCCTGTGTTGTTTCTTTTCACTGGAATGTCATTTTATAAGAGCAGGACTACTGCCTATACTGTTTTTCACTATTTCACTAATGCACAGACCGTGCCTAAAACATAGTAGACACTCAATGTGTGTTGTTGAATGAGTGAATGAAGGTTTTAGTTACCCTCCAAGTCATAGCTCCCACGTAGGCTCTCGACTCCCTGATAAATGAATCACTCCTTTCTCTCACTTCCTACCATTCCCTAATGTGAGTCATCAGTTATCACACACATCACTGTGCCCATTTACTTCTTTACTTTTCCTACTAGACTCAGGTGTGTTGAAGGCATTAACCGAGTATCTACCAGAGTGCTTGACATGGGGGATATTGAATAATTGTTGAACAATTACAATTGAATGGTCTGTACTGATGTGATAACAAAATTTCACAAGAATTATGAAAAGTACAAAAAGGGTTTTCAGGGGACCATTTGATCTGAGCTTTAAGGCTGAGAGTGCTTGAAATTTCGTTTGCCTTTTAGTGACATAGGCAGGGAAGAGGGTGAACCTTGATCAAGTACAGGTCTCTTATGGAGATTTATTCCTACTTCTCCATTTGATTTGCTATTATTATTTGTATTCAATTCCTTAGTGACTTTTGCTTTGGGTGAATGTTCAAGTTAGGATGATATATTCATAGAGCAGTTGAGCACAAATGTCAATTATTCAAGAGAATCCCAGTATAGATTAGACTACCTACCCTGAAATATTGACCGAGGTCCCTCCTGTCTCTGTCACATCCCTTGCACCTTCCTTTTTTTTAATTTTAAAAATATATTATTTTTTATTTTTGGCTATGCTGAGTCTTTGTTGTTTTTGTGTGGGCTTTCTGTAGTTGTGCTGAGCGGGCCTACTCTTCCTGTGATGCTCAGGCTTCTCAATGTGGTGCTTTCTCTTGTTGTGGAGTGCAGGCTCTGGCTGCACAGGCTCCGTAGCTGTGGCACATGGGCTTAGTTGCTCCACGGCATGTGGAATCTTTATAACCACTGTGCCACCCAGGAAGTCCCCTTGCACTTTCTTCTATCTTCCATTCGCACCTCTTGACCCACCATCACTAGTTCCTTCCTACCTCCTATCTGGAGACACAGCAGTCTCTATTGCCATCATCCTCTGCCAGCTTCAGTATATTCCTCCTTATTTGATTGAAGTTCCCAAAACTCAGTTCCAGTCTTGTCATTTCCCTGCTCAGAAATTATCCATGTTTCCCCATTAGCTACTGAGTCATTCTTTTAAGACCCTATAGTATTGCCCCAGACTGACTGACTGATCTCCAAACTACCTTTCCAGAATCTTGTATGACTCCTATGTGCTTTAAAATACCCTTTCACTGGGCCTATGTTCCTGCCTTTCCCCCAACCTACATGGCCTTCCATCTCATTTCTATGTACCTAAATCGTATCCATTCTTTGAAGTCCCAGCTCAAAGACCACCTCATCTGAGAAGTCTTTCCTGCTCATCACCTCTGTCCTTAAATTTGTGTAAAACTGTCTCTACTGAAATTTATATTTACCCTTGTTTATTTGCATGTTGAAAAAATTGCAAGTGGCTTCTCGGGATCTCCTTAGAATCCCCTGAGGCCTTAGCACAGTGTTTACATAGATAGCAGGGACTCAGTACATTTTTGTAAACATTTCAAAAAATTATCAAGGTGATACCTACACATATAAAGCATTTAAACTGTGAGAAAAAGATATCAAATAAAAATCATGAATCCACAACCTTTTTTCCCTATTTATTCCTCCTAAATTTCCAAGCTGTAAATTTCTTATATACCTTTCAAAAATTGTTTATGGTTATACAAAGATAAAAAACATACTTTTTTCTTACACAAATAGGATCATACTGAATATCTTGTCTTTTTCACACAATAGATCTTAGAATTTTTTTTGTATCATATGTGGATTTGCTCAGTCTTGTTCATGCCAATTCACACATACTTAATGCAGTAATAACAAGAAGATAGGTTTTTATTAATGAGATTTGGGGTCAAAGGTTGGGTTTTCCTAGTGGTTCAGCAGTAAAGAATCTGCCTGCAATACAGGAGCTGTGGGTTCAATCTCTGGGTCTGGAAGACCCCCTGGAGAAGGCAATGTCCACCTACCCCAGTATTCTGGCTTGGAGAATTCCATGGACAGAGCCCCATGGCCGGCTACAGTCCATAGGGTCGCAAAGAGTCAGATATGACTTAACGTCTGAACAACAACCATTCAAAGAGGTTGCATGTAACAGATGGAAGCACTTTTACATCCCAAAGTTGAATTTCCTTTGGGTGTTTTCAGTTTTAATTCTGGAAAGTTTGAATTGGTAAAATTGGTATTACATTATTCTTTCAATTTGTGTTTTCTTAGTTACCTAGCTTTTATGATTATCTTTCTTTTTCACATTCTATTTCAGAGAATCTCCTTGCACTTTACCTAGTTTTCTATTGTTTTTAAAGAACTTTTTGTTTTTCTTGTTAAGGAAGCTTTGATTTTCTTCTGTTGGTTTGTCAATGTTTTCTTAACTTTAACCCCCGTATCCATTCTTTGAAGTCCCAGCTCAAAGACCACCTCATCTGAGAAGTCTTTCCTGCTCATCACCTCTGTCCTTAAATTTGTGTAAAACTGTCTCTACTGAAATTTATATTTACCCTTGTTTATTTGCATGTTGAAAAAATTGCAAGTGGCTTCTCGGGATCTCCTTAGAATCCCCTGAGGCCTTAGCACAGTGTTTACATAGATAGCAGGGACTCAGTACATTTTTGTAAACATTTCAAAAAATTATCAAGGTGATACCTACACATATAAAGCATTTAAACTGTGAGAAAAAGATATCAAATAAAAATCATGAATCCACAACCTTTTTTCCCTATTTATTCCTCCTAAATTTCCAAGCTGTAAATTTCTTATATACCTTTCAAAAATTGTTTATGGTTATACAAAGATAAAAAACATACTTTTTTCTTACACAAATAGGATCATACTGAATATCTTGTCTTTTTCACACAATAGATCTTAGAATTTTTTTTGTATCATATGTGGATTTGCTCAGTCTTGTTCATGCCAATTCACACATACTTAATGCAGTAATAACAAGAAGATAGGTTTTTATTAATGAGATTTGGGGTCAAAGGTTGGGTTTTCCTAGTGGTTCAGCAGTAAAGAATCTGCCTGCAATACAGGAGCTGTGGGTTCAATCTCTGGGTCTGGAAGACCCCCTGGAGAAGGCAATGTCCACCTACCCCAGTATTCTGGCTTGGAGAATTCCATGGACAGAGCCCCATGGCCGGCTACAGTCCATAGGGTCGCAAAGAGTCAGATATGACTTAACGTCTGAACAACAACCATTCAAAGAGGTTGCATGTAACAGATGGAAGCACTTTTACATCCCAAAGTTGAATTTCCTTTGGGTGTTTTCAGTTTTAATTCTGGAAAGTTTGAATTGGTAAAATTGGTATTACATTATTCTTTCAATTTGTGTTTTCTTAGTTACCTAGCTTTTATGATTATCTTTCTTTTTCACATTCTATTTCAGAGAATCTCCTTGCACTTTACCTAGTTTTCTATTGTTTTTAAAGAACTTTTTGTTTTTCTTGTTAAGGAAGCTTTGATTTTCTTCTGTTGGTTTGTCAATATGTTTTTTTAACAACAGAGCTGGATTTTGTTTATTATAATGATTATATTTAGACATATTTTCTTCTTTTTTTTTGTCTTTAAAAGTCAATAATTTATTATATAAATTAATTACATATAAAATCAATCATTTAGTTTCTCTTTTTAACTATGAACATGATTAACTTTAAATGAATCTTAAGTAAACAAATATTAAGTAGATGTATGAGGGAAGACTAAGTTAGACCTTCAATTGAAATATTACTCAACACTTTTTTTATTAGTTTTACTTTTATTATGTCTTGCTTTTTGGGGGGCGGGGGGCTTCTAAATCATAGTTTGCTTTCATCCATCTTTTTTACTCTTTGGCATGTGGGGGCTTCCCATTGCAGTGGCCACTCTCATCGCAGAGCACTAGGTCTGGACGCATGCGCTCCAGAGTGCTGGCTCCTAACAGGACACCCCAGCCAGCTGCTCCATGGCACATGGGATCCTTCTAGGCCAGGGATCGAACCAGTGCCCCATGCACTGCAAGGTGGACTCTTTACCCACTGGACCACCAGGGAAGCCCCTACTCAACACTTTTTAATTAAGAACCATAACCAAAATACCAAAACTGATAAAGGTAAGGTAAAGGTGAATAAAAGAAAAGAAAGAATACAGCAAATATCAAGCATCTAAGAAAAAGTATCAAGGTAAAATGTTAAACTGCTATCATTCTTTTCCTTCAAACAGTATTTTTCTCAGAAAAAACATAATTTGCACAAGAACTTCTCTATTTCCTTCTTATGTTCCCCTTCCCCCATCAAGTCTAAAATAAGTTTTATAAAAATCATGTAATTATAAGGACAAAAGAGGATGGCGAAAAGAAAGACCAAGATGGAAGAATAGAAGAACACGCACTCATCTTCTACTCTGAGAGCGATAGAATTGCAACAAGCTGCTGAAAAACCACCGACAAGAGGAAGTTGGCTCCCACCAAAAAAAGATACCCCCATATCCAAGAACAAAAGGGAAGCCACAACAAGACAGTAGGAGGGGTGCAATTGCATTTTTAAAATCAAACCTCAAACCCACCAGAGAGACTGGGAGGGTGCAAACCAAACCTTGTGCACACGAAGACCCAGGAAAGCATATTTAGCCATATTTTCTTCTTCTTTTTTTTCTTATTTTATATCTTATTAGAAAGACTTTCTCAATTCCAGAAATTTTTTTTAATAGTTCATGTTTTCTTCTAGCACACGTGGTTTCATTTAGAAAAATAAGTTATATATTAGAACCACTTTGAATTAATTTTACTTGATTCAGGTTATCAGGTTATTTTTTTCTAAATGACCTGCAAATTCTCCTAACACAGTTAATTATCACTCATCTTTTCCTTATTGATTTGAAATGCTCTTTTAAACATATACTAAATTCCATATGTATTTCGCTTTATTTCTACCAGACTCTATATTCTAAATATTCAATTGATCTTGTAATACCAAATGCCTTTAATTATTGTAATTACTATAATTTTATAATATATCTTAATTTTTGGTAGAGCTAGTTTCCCTTCTTTTAATCAAAAGTTTTCTGGCTTTCTGGCAGATTCCCTGTGTTTCATTTCCCACATGGATAAATTTTGCTATCTTTGAAGAAAAATTTTGAATTCTGTTGATTTTTTTGCTGGAAAAATTCTGAATTTATAGATTATTATGATGAACTTATATGCTTACAAATTTAATTCTTCTCTTCATTTAATCTTTCTAGTAAATTCCTCAGCGGATATTTAAGTTTTCACATTTCATATTACATTTATTCCTAGGTACTGTTAATTTTTATTGATGTAAATGAGAGGTTTTATTGTATTTATTTACTAGTTATTGTTTCAGTATGGAAAAGCTGTTGATTTTTTAATTTCGAAAAAAACTTCTCTATTTCCTTCTTATGTTCCCCTTCCCCTCAAGTCTAAAATAAGTTTTATAAAAATCATGTAATTATAAGGACAAAAGAGGATGGCGAAAAGAAAGACCAAGATGGAAGAATAGAAGAACACGCACTCATCTTCTACTCTGAGAGCGATAGAATTGCAACAAGCTGCTGAAAAACCACCGACAAGAGGAAGTTGGCTCCCACCAAAAAAAGATACCCCCATATCCAAGAACAAAAGGGAAGCCACAACAAGACAGTAGGAGGGGTGCAATTGCATTTTTAAAATCAAACCTCAAACCCACCAGAGAGACTGGGAGGGTGCAAACCAAACCTTGTGCACACGAAGACCCAGGAAAGCATATTTAGCCATATTTTCTTCTTCTTTTTTTTCTTATTTTATATCTTATTAGAAAGACTTTCTCAATTCCAGAAATTTTTTTTAATAGTTCATGTTTTCTTCTAGCACACGTGGTTTCATTTAGAAAAATAAGTTATATATTAGAACCACTTTGAATTAATTTTACTTGATTCAGGTTATCAGGTTATTTTTTCTAAATGACCTGCAAATTCTCCTAACACAGTTAATTATCACTCATCTTTTCCTTATTGATTTGAAATGCTCTTTTAAACATATACTAAATTCCATATGTATTTCGCTTTATTTCTACCAGACTCTATATTCTAAATATTCAATTGATCTTGTAATACCAAATGCCTTTAATTATTGTAATTACTATAATTTTATAATATATCTTAATTTTTGGTAGAGCTAGTTTCCCTTCTTTTAATCAAAAGTTTTCTGGCTTTCTGGCAGCTTCCCCTGTGTTTCATTTCCCACATGGATAAATTTTGCTATCTTTGAAGAAAAATTTTGAATTCTGTTGATTTTTTTGCTGGAAAAATTCTGAATTTATAGATTATTATGATGAACTTATATGCTTACAAATTTAATTCTTCTCTTCATTTAATCTTTCTAGTAAATTCCTCAGCGGATATTTAAGTTTTCACATTTCATATTACATTTATTCCTAGGTACTGTTAATTTTTATTGATGTAAATGAGAGGTTTTATTGTATTTATTTACTAGTTATTGTTTCAGTATGGAAAAGCTGTTGATTTTTTAATTTCAATTATATAAGCTGATATCCCTATGGAATTTTCTCAAAGTTCTTAGTAATTTTTTTTTTTTTAGTTAAATCTAGATTTCAAAAGTATAAAGTCTGGGCTTTCCTTGTGGTGCAGTGGGTAAAGAATTTGCCTTGCTGTGTACAGGGCACTGGTTTGATCCCTGGCCGGGGAAGATCCTACAAGCTGTGGAGCGGCTGTACGGGTGTGTCCAGTTATGAGCCAGTGCTCCGGAGCACATGTACCCAGAGCTGGTACTCTGCAACAGGAGAGGCCACTGCAATGGGAAACCCACATAGGCCAAAGAATAAAGATGGATGAAAATAAATAAATAAATAACCAATAAAAGAGGCCAAAATTTTAAGAAAAAAAAAAAGTATAAAGTCATGTCAACTGCAAATAATTTTCCATCTTCCTTTCCAATTTTTACATTTATTTCATTTGATTAATTGCACTTACTAAAATCCCCTGGAAAATGTTACATAATAGTGCTTACAATGAACATTTTTGGCTCATCCATGATTTTAGGCATAATTCTTCTAGTGCTTCATTTGCGTTTTGTTAAGGAAGCATCTATCCAGGTCTATATGGTTAAGACTGTGTAAGTGTGTGTGTACATGTCCACGTGTGAGTGTGTATTTAATTGAGGGGTAGATGCTGAATTTTATTTAATACCTTTTAAGCAAATTTGAATGAGTTATGTAGTTTGTAGCTTATGACCTATTAATATGCAATCAAACCAATAATTTTCCTAACATGGAAACATCCTTGATTTATTAGATTGGCCATACTTGCATATAGCGTATTTTCTCTTTTAATGCCTTACTAGCTTCTATTTTATTAGTAGCTTATTGAAAATTGATAGTAAATGAAATTTATATTGGTCTGTTATTTTCTTTTCAGGAGGCAGTCATTTTATTACACTTGAATGCTGCTATAATTATTGAAGTGTGATGTCCTCTTTTTTTATTTTATTTTTTAACACCAAAAGCATTTTGTATTGCGGTATAGCCAACTACCGATGTTGTGATAGTTTTGGGTGAACAGTGAAGTGACTCAGCCATACATATACATGGAAATATGTTTCACCTTCATACATAGATATTTTTTAAAAATCAGTAGAAAAAAAGATAAATAACTCAAGCTAAAAATGGGCAAAAGGTATGATTATGCAATTATCAAAAGAGGAATTAGCAATGGCTAAAAAATGTATGAAAGCGCTCTTAATATCACTTGTAACTTGAAGTCAGACTGCTAACACCTTAAGGCTGTCAGTCTTATAACTGAATTACTGGTGTCATGTAAAGAACGAAGTACATCCCTGTCTATTCTGTTAGTAATGACACTCTCTTTTGGCCTTGTAGTTCCCATTTCTAAGGAGCAATGAAGCGTACCCATGAAGACACTTGGGTTTTGATTCCTGTAACAGGTAAAGAAAAAGTTAAGTGGTCTCCACAAACAGAAGAATCCTTAAAGATAGTAGTTTTCCCCTGGTATCTGTTCAAGATTGCTTTCTAAATTGGGCTAAACAAGTTCCTTCAGCAGGGTAGTTCTGGCTTGAAATTTCATACTGAAATTCCTCTTTGACAACAACAGATGAATTGTAACACAAGCAAGCTGCTTGAGACACCCCAGGTCTCTGTTTCTACCTCTACAAAATGGTGGCTTGTCTTGTTCGACTACAAGCAGGATAACAAGGAAATAATGTCCGCTGAAGCCTTTTACAAGGGTAACAAAGTTTGAAATATTATTAATACTTTAAAAATTACAAGTGGAGTCAGTGGAATCCATGTAAAAACTTGGTCTTGCAGGTTAAGATTTCATAAAGGGCACCTAGTCTTTTTCATACCAAATAAGCCAACCTCTACAGGAGAGGCCCCTTCTCATACAGCTGCCTTCTCTGCCTCCCTGCCCTGCTCCTAGACTTCCTGCAGCCTTCTCTTCACTAACACCCCCATTTCTGCAGTTGTACAGAATCTGCTTGTGGAGACAAGGGCATGTGGAGGAGCTTGGACAGACACATTCCTTCTATCCCCTCCTGGAAGTGTCTAGTTACTTATTCTGCTCATTTAGGCTGCAAAGTCAGGGGGGCACAATTTCTTTCTATCTGGTTATCAGTCTTACATTTAAACTAAGTGTGAGGAAGATGAGACTACTTACGAGACACAGAGGCACAGGACTCCAGGCATGGACTCGCTGTCTCTTAACAGATAATTGCCATCCAACCCTTCCTTGAGCAGCAAGGTCTCACAGTCTTTCTTGGACAGAGGGCCATGGTAATAGGGCAGATCCATGGGGAGCTCTCCAGTACCTCAAGTCCAGGGACGAATCTGAAGAGAGAAGTGGAAGCAACTGACCTAAATGGGGACCTAAATACGTCTTCCTGCTTTGGCTCGTCGGGGTGAGATAATGTTATTCGGTGGGACCTTTCCCAGATTCGGGGGGTGAGAGTGAATTAGTCTATTCTGTTAGTAATGACACTCTCTTTTGGCCTTGTAGTTCCCATTTCTAAGGAGCAATGAAGCG
Source organism: Tragulus kanchil (assembly GCA_022376925.1). NCBI lineage: Eukaryota > Metazoa > Chordata > Mammalia > Artiodactyla > Tragulidae > Tragulus > Tragulus kanchil. The sequence continues at coordinate 66,057,072 of JAIOJX010000032.1, read as the reverse complement.
TACCCATGAAGACACTTGGGTTTTGATTCCTGTAACAGGTAAAGAAAAAGTTAAGTGGTCTCCACAAACAGAAGAATCCTTAAAGATAGTAGTTTTCCCCTGGTATCTGTTCAAGATTGCTTTCTAAATTGGGCTAAACAAGTTCCTTCAGCAGGGTAGTTCTGGCTTGAAATTTCATACTGAAATTCCTCTTTGACAACAACAGATGAATTGTAACACAAGCAAGCTGCTTGAGACACCCCAGGTCTCTGTTTCTACCTCTACAAAATGGTGGCTTGTCTTGTTCGACTACAAGCAGGATAACAAGGAAATAATGTCCGCTGAAGCCTTTTACAAGGGTAACAAAGTTTGAAATATTATTAATACTTTAAAAATTACAAGTGGAGTCAGTGGAATCCATGTAAAAACTTGGTCTTGCAGGTTAAGATTTCATAAAGGGCACCTAGTCTTTTTCATACCAAATAAGCCAACCTCTACAGGAGAGGCCCCTTCTCATACAGCTGCCTTCTCTGCCTCCCTGCCCTGCTCCTAGACTTCCTGCAGCCTTCTCTTCACTAACACCCCCATTTCTGCAGTTGTACAGAATCTGCTTGTGGAGACAAGGGCATGTGGAGGAGCTTGGACAGACACATTCCTTCTATCCCCTCCTGGAAGTGTCTAGTTACTTATTCTGCTCATTTAGGCTGCAAAGTCAGGGGGGCACAATTTCTTTCTATCTGGTTATCAGTCTTACATTTAAACTAAGTGTGAGGAAGATGAGACTACTTACGAGACACAGAGGCACAGGACTCCAGGCATGGACTCGCTGTCTCTTAACAGATAATTGCCATCCAACCCTTCCTTGAGCAGCAAGGTCTCACAGTCTTTCTTGGACAGAGGGCCATGGTAATAGGGCAGATCCATGGGGAGCTCTCCAGTACCTCAAGTCCAGGGACGAATCTGAAGAGAGAAGTGGAAGCAACTGACCTAAATGGGGACCTAAATACGTCTTCCTGCTTTGGCTCGTCGGGGTGAGATAATGTTATTCTGTGGGACTCAGATAGTTTCACAAGATTCAGGAAATGAGAGAGGTGAGGTGATGAAGTGACCAACACTTTTCAGCCTATAAGTGGCCCAAGTATGACTCATAGAAGTGGGTTAAAGCATGTCTGGGTACTCAGTGGAATCAATAATGTTGTGGCTCAAGCTCAGTGCTAAACACAAGCTGCTTAGAACTGGGTTGCAGCCTTCCTTGTATATCACCCTAAATAACCAGTTTTTACCTTCTCTGGTTCATGTCATACTTTTCAGGGATCACATCTCTGCTTTTGGCTGAAAGGTATGCCCATTTTCTACTGAAACCATCTATATTATGCTGTGCTTAGCTCAGAATGGGAGCTTAAAAAGTGTTCAGATGCTGAATGAATTCAAGTAAGTCCAGAGGCAATGGAACAATGGAGAAGGTAGGATGTCCATGGGTCCAGTGACTTGAGAAATGTAAGACAGCAATAGAAATAGAAAGCATTGGACTCTGTGGGAGGATAGGCTGAGGGGAATATCTGGCTAAGACACCTAGCCGCAGGTACACAAAGGCCATTTTTAACATTCTCTAGCATTGAGCCTTTTGGGGAAGGAGCTAGTGCATGTGGGAGGGAATCTAGATATGCATGATTACTGTAGGGATGCTTCTCCAACTGGAAGAAAAGAACACATTAGGCTTGGGTTTGAAGAGCCTCATGTCCTTTGACATTTCCGTACTTCGGGCTATCAGTAATATTCCTTGTAAAGAAAGACCAAGAAAAGTCTATCCAGCTCAGGACACTTAGCCAACATGGTATTAACAAGAAAAATCTTTTTTCCACTGAGCCTTTTCTACCTTGGTCAACTGATATTCTTGGATAAAATTGTTTTTGTTATCAGAGGATCACAATTAATCCTAAATTTCTAAGACCCTTTTTCCTAGCTTTGTTGAGATGCAATTGACATATAACATTGTGTAAATTTGAGGTGTACAACCGTTATTTTAATACATTGCCAATAACTACTACCATAGCATTAGCTAACACTTTGACCTAGCAAAAATAAGTGCGGGGACCTAAATCGTCTTCCTGCTTTGGCTCGTCGGGGTGAGATAATGTTATTCTGTGGGACTCAGATAGTTTCACAAGATTCAGGAAATGAGAGAGGTGAGGTGATGAAGTGACCAACACTTTTCAGCCTATAAGTGGCCCAAGTATGACTCATAGAAGTGGGTTAAAGCATGTCTGGGTACTCAGTGGAATCAATAATGTTGTGGCTCAAGCTCAGTGCTAAACACAAGCTGCTTAGAACTGGGTTGCAGCCTTCCTTGTATATCACCCTAAATAACCAGTTTTTACCTTCTCTGGTTCATGTCATACTTTTCAGGGATCACATCTCTGCTTTTGGCTGAAAGGTATGCCCATTTTCTACTGAAACCATCTATATTATGCTGTGCTTAGCTCAGAATGGGAGCTTAAAAAGTGTTCAGATGCTGAATGAATTCAAGTAAGTCCAGAGGCAATGGAACAATGGAGAAGGTAGGATGTCCATGGGTCCAGTGACTTGAGAAATGTAAGACAGCAATAGAAATAGAAAGCATTGGACTCTGTGGGAGGATAGGCTGAGGGGAATATCTGGCTAAGACACCTAGCCGCAGGTACACAAAGGCCATTTTTAACATTCTCTAGCATTGAGCCTTTTGGGGAAGGAGCTAGTGCATGTGGGAGGGGGAATCTAGATATGCATGATTACTGTAGGGATGCTTCTCCAACTGGAAGAAAAGAACACATTAGGCTTGGGTTTGAAGAGCCTCATGTCCTTTGACATTTCCGTACTTCGGGCTATCAGTAATATTCCTTGTAAAGAAAGACCAAGAAAAGTCTATCCAGCTCAGGACACTTAGCCAACATGGTATTAACAAGAAAAATCTTTTTTCCACTGAGCCTTTTCTACCTTGGTCAACTGATATTCTTGGATAAAATTGTTTTTGTTATCAGAGGATCACAATTAATCCTAAATTTCTAAGACCCTTTTTCCTAGCTTTGTTGAGATGCAATTGACATATAACATTGTGTAAATTTGAGGTGTACAACCGTTATTTTAATACATTGCCAATAACTACTACCATAGCATTAGCTAACACTACCATCTTGTCACATGCTTACCACTTCTTTATTGTTGTGAGAACATTTACAATTGACTTTTGTCACAACTTTCAAGTATACAGTACAGTATTATTCATTGTAATCACCATGCTGAACATCAGATTCCCAAAACTTATTCATTATATAACTGGATGTTTCTATCCTTTGACCAATATCTCCCCATTTCCTCCAAGGCTTTTTGAGGAACTAAACCATCCTACACAGAATTTTTTATGTTCAAATAAATCCTTATTTACAAAAAAGGACAGTAGAAGGATTTGGGGCCCCAGTAGTTTGTCAGTCCTTGATTTAGAGTAGTAATATTTTTACACCAAAAACATTTTTATTGGGTTATAGCCAGTTAACAATTTTGTGATAGTTTCAGGTGAATAGTGAACAGACTTAGCCATACATACACATGTATCCATTCTCCCCCAAGCCCCTCTCCCATCCAGGCTGGTACATAACATTAAGCAGAATTCCATGTGCTACACAATAGATTTTTGTTGGTTATCCATTTCAAACATGGCAGTGTGTATTTGACTTTCCCAAGTCTCCAACCATCCCCTCCCCTCTGCAACCGTAAGCTCGTTTTTTTTCTGTGAGTCTCTTTCTGTTTTGTAAATAGGTTCATTTGTATCATTTCTTTTGGAATCGACATAAAAGTAATGTCATATAGTATTTCTCCTGCTCTGTTTGACTTACTTCACTCAGAATGACACTCCCTAGGTCCATCCATATTGCTGAAAATGGCCTTATTTCATTCTTTTTTATGACTAAGTATGTATACACATACATACCACATCTTCTTATTTATTCCTCTGTTGATGGATATTTAGGTTGTTTCCATGTCCTGGCCATTGTAAACAGTGGTACAATGAACATTGGGGAGCATGTATCTCTTTGGGCTATGTTTTTCTCTGGATATATGCCCAGGAGTGGGATTGCAGGGTCATATGGTAGCTCTATGTTTAGCTTTTAAGGAACCTATGTTTAGGTTTCCCATTGAAAAACAATTAATCCTAAATTTCTAAGACCCTTTTTCCTAGCTTTGTTGAGATGCAATTGACATATAACATTGTGTAAATTTGAGGTGTACAACCGTTATTTTAATACATTGCCAATAACTACTACCATAGCATTAGCTAACACTACCATCTTGTCACATGCTTACCACTTCTTTATTGTTGTGAGAACATTTACAATTGACTTTTGTCACAACTTTCAAGTATACAGTACAGTATTATTCATTGTAATCACCATGCTGAACATCAGATTCCCAAAACTTATTCATTATATAACTGGATGTTTCTATCCTTTGACCAATATCTCCCCATTTCCTCCAAGGCTTTTTGAGGAACTAAACCATCCTACACAGAATTTTTTATGTTCAAATAAATCCTTATTTACAAAAAAGGACAGTAGAAGGATTTGGGGCCCCAGTAGTTTGTCAGTCCTTGATTTAGAGTAGTAATATTTTTACACCAAAAACATTTTTATTGGGTTATAGCCAGTTAACAATTTTGTGATAGTTTCAGGTGAATAGTGAACAGACTTAGCCATACATACACATGTATCCATTCTCCCCCAAGCCCCTCTCCCATCCAGGCTGGTACATAACATTAAGCAGAATTCCATGTGCTACACAATAGATTTTTGTTGGTTATCCATTTCAAACATGGCAGTGTGTATTTGACTTTCCCAAGTCTCCAACCATCCCCTCCCCTCTGCAACCGTAAGCTCGTTTTTTTTCTGTGAGTCTCTTTCTGTTTTGTAAATAGGTTCATTTGTATCATTTCTTTTGGAATCGACATAAAAGTAATGTCATATAGTATTTCTCCTGCTCTGTTTGACTTACTTCACTCAGAATGACACTCCCTAGGTCCATCCATATTGCTGAAAATGGCCTTATTTCATTCTTTTTTATGACTAAGTATGTATACACATACATACCACATCTTCTTATTTATTCCTCTGTTGATGGATATTTAGGTTGTTTCCATGTCCTGGCCATTGTAAACAGTGGTACAATGAACATTGGGGAGCATGTATCTCTTTGGGCTATGTTTTTCTCTGGATATATGCCCAGGAGTGGGATTGCAGGGTCATATGGTAGCTCTATGTTTAGCTTTTAAGGAACCTCCATACAGTTCTCCCTAGTGGCTGTACCAATTTACATTCCCACCAACATTGCATGAGGGTTCTCTCCACACACACTCCAGCATTGTTGTTTGTGGATTTTTTGCTGATCGCCATTCTGACTGGTGTGAAGTGGTATCTCATTGTAGTTTTAATTTGCATTTTAGAGTAGTAAAATTTTTAGCTGACACGACTGTCTAACTAAAGGCTATTTTTTCTAGCCTGTCTTGTAGCTATCTGTGACCATGTGACTAAATTTAGCATCTATATAGATTAGTATCATATATAATATTAATTACCAATTAATTAATTAATTTTAGATAGATGAAGCCATGTAAGCTATCTATAATCCAATGTTTTAAGTTGAATTACATTTACTTTACTTTAACAATTACCATCACACAGTGTTAATTGGTTTGAACTATATATGAATTTTTCTATTCACCTGCTTTTCCAAATAGCTCTAGGAATTTCTATGTATCTCAAGTACCATCCATAAAAATAGAACTGTGTGCTCAATTCTCCATCCTTGCTTCTCTTAGTGCCTTCTTAACTCAGATGATTATTTCATCTTACTGCTTTACCTACCAGCTGTCTACCCAGTCTTGAGGATTCGTCTTACATTGAACTTTCCTGTAGCATATTTTTGCTCGTCCTTGGAAATCCTACTGCTTTACTCTTGGTTTAATGTAGTGTGCTTCCCTGGTGGCTCAGTGGTAAAGACTCTGCCTGCCAATGCAGGTTCGATTCCTGGATCAGGAAGATCCCTGTAAGAAGGAAATTCATACCTGGGATGCCGGGACCTTCCGCAGAAAGGGAAGGCAGCGTGATTGCCCCCGGCTGAACCAGGAGATCTCAGAGAAAGGCAAATCTTGGCTGCCCGGCCCGCAGCCCCCTGGCTCAGGCAGGGGACAATCAGACGCGACAGGGGTTCCATCGAAGTAGTTCCGCTTTATTGAAGAAAATCCACAGCTTTTATAGGCAAGCGAAGGGGGTTTTGCACGGAACTTCCTATAGATTACACCAATCAAGCTAAAGGCCAAGCAATCATTCACGAGCGCAGAAACCAAGGGAACCAATCAGAAATTTTGACCATCAATTAACAATTTAGATCACGCCCTGTCTCTTCCTGTAGGCACCATCTTAGCTGCAAACATGTGCTTAAGTTTCTTTAAACAATGCGCTTAAGCTTCCCTTCATTCCCACGTCCCTTCCTGTAGGCGCCATCTTAGCTCCAAGCTGAAACAATGTGTTTAAGCTTCTTTTCACTCCTACACCCCTTCCTGTAGGGGCCATCTTAGCTCCAAGCTGAAACAATGTGCTTAAGCTTCTTTATGCTTGCAACGGTCCTCTTTCAATTCAGAGCCCCACACTGGGATATGCCATGGACAGAGGAGTCTGGTGGGCTACAGTCCATGGGGTCTCAAAGAGTCAGACTCAACTTATAAACTAAACAACAACAAAACAAAAGGAGAAAACAACTGGGTATACATTCAAGACGTTTATCATCATAGGGACTGTCATGCCTTTTTTTTTTCTTGTTTCAAAATCCGGCCCCTCATCCTCACTCATCAGAAGTGAAATGAAAATTGAATGCATACTGAGAAAACACCTTTCACCCATCATTTTTCTAAAGAAAATATGCTACTAATAGTCACATGAACATGAAGAGTATCTCACAATGCTACTACTAATAGTCACAAGAACATGAAGAGTATCTCACAATCATTAATTACTAGGGAAATTGAAATAAAAGTCACAATAAGATGCTACCTCACACGTGTTAGAATGGCAATCATCAAAAAGACAAGTGATAGAGACTAGACAACAGTCACAGGACAACCCTTGTATACTTCTGGTAGGAATGTAAATTGGTAAGGCATTGTGGAAAACAGTATGAGAATTTCTCAAAAAATTAAAAATCAAACTACCACATGATGCAGTAATTTCACTTCTGGGCATGTATCCGAAGGAAATGAAATCACTGTGTTGAAGAGACATTTGCACCCCCATGTTCACTGAAGCATTATTTATAATAGCCAAGACATGAAAGCAACCTATAAGTATCCATCAATAGAATAATGGATAATGAGAATGTGGCAAAAATACACAATGAAAGGACCTTGGACTTCTGGGCATGTATCCAATAGCAAGGGTTTTGCACGGAACTTCCTATAGATTACACCAATCAAGCTAAAGGCCAAGCAATCATTCACGGCGCAGAAACCAAGGGAACCAATCAGAAATTTTGACCATCAATTAACAATTTAGATCACGCCCTGTCTCTTCCTGTAGGCACCATCTTAGCTGCAAACATGTGCTTAAGTTTCTTTAAACAATGCGCTTAAGCTTCCCTTCATTCCCACGTCCCTTCCTGTAGGCGCCATCTTAGCTCCAAGCTGAAACAATGTGTTTAAGCTTCTTTTCACTCCTACACCCCTTCCTGTAGGGGCCATCTTAGCTCCAAGCTGAAACAATGTGCTTAAGCTTCTTTATGCTTGCAACGGTCCTCTTTCAATTCAGAGCCCCACACTGGGATATGCCATGGACAGAGGAGTCTGGTGGGCTACAGTCCATGGGGTCTCAAAGAGTCAGACTCAACTTATAAACTAAACAACAACAAAACAAAAGGAGAAAACAACTGGGTATACATTCAAGACGTTTATCATCATAGGGACTGTCATGCCTTTTTTTTTTCTTGTTTCAAAATCCGGCCCCTCATCCTCACTCATCAGAAGTGAAATGAAAATTGAATGCATACTGAGAAAACACCTTTCACCCATCATTTTTCTAAAGAAAATATGCTACTAATAGTCACATGAACATGAAGAGTATCTCACAATGCTACTACTAATAGTCACAAGAACATGAAGAGTATCTCACAATCATTAATTACTAGGGAAATTGAAATAAAAGTCACAATAAGATGCTACCTCACACGTGTTAGAATGGCAATCATCAAAAAGACAAGTGATAGAGACTAGACAACAGTCACAGGACAACCCTTGTATACTTCTGGTAGGAATGTAAATTGGTAAGGCATTGTGGAAAACAGTATGAGAATTTCTCAAAAAATTAAAAATCAAACTACCACATGATGCAGTAATTTCACTTCTGGGCATGTATCCGAAGGAAATGAAATCACTGTGTTGAAGAGACATTTGCACCCCCATGTTCACTGAAGCATTATTTATAATAGCCAAGACATGAAAGCAACCTATAAGTATCCATCAATAGAATAATGGATAATGAGAATGTGGCAAAAATACACAATGAAAGGACCTTGGAGGTATTATACTAAATGAAATGTCAGATACAGAAAGACAAGAGTTTGACAATAAAGGTGAGTGCCAGAGAACTGCAGCTTTCCATTTGTGGTGCTGGAGAAGACTCTTGAGAGTCCCTATGACTGCACTGAGACCAAACTAGTCAATGCTAATAAACCCGTGAAATAAACCCTGAATATTCATTGGAAGGAATGAGGCTGAAGCGGAAGCTCCAATACTTTGACCACCTGATGCAAAGAGCCAGCTCACTGGAAAAGACCTTGATGCTGGGAAAGATTGAGGACAGGAGGAGAAGGGGGTGATAGAGGATGAGATGGTTGGATGGCACCAAAGACTCAATGAACATGAGTTTGAGGAAACGCCAGGAGATGGTAAAGGACAGGGAAGCCTCGTACACTGCAATTCATGGTGTCACAAAGAGACATAACTTAGTCACTGGACAACAACAGCAACATATGTAGTAATTTGTTACAACAGCAATAAGAAACTAATACACCTAACAGATCAAGTTCCTTGCCAGGTTTCCTGTCCTTCACCATCCCCCAGAGCTTGCTCAAACTCATGCCCATGGAGTTGGTGATGCCATCCAACCATTTCATCCTCTGTCATCCCCTTCATGCCGTCAGTCTTTCCCAGCATAAGATGAGTACCATCTAAATAAGAACTGTAGAAATGAGCTTCAAGGACCTCAGAGAAACTATAGAACCAAGAAATGATTTAGCTCACTGATAAAACACCCCCCAACACACACAAATCTCATCCACAGATCCTGGCTGAAGATTAATAGCGTGAGATAAACTTTTTGCTTTCTTTTGAGTAGTTCAAATTTTAAGTAAAGTGATGTATATAAAAACTATTTTCCGGTATGTTTTTGTTTAGTTGGTTGCTAAGTTGTCTGACTCTTTGCAACCTCACGGACTGTAACTCACCAGGTTCCTCTGTCCATGGGAGTTTCCAGGAAAGAATACTGGAGTGGGTTGCCATTTTCTTCTCCAGGGGCATTTCACTGACCCAGGAATCGAAACCAAAGCAGGTCTCCTGCTTTGACAGGCAGCTTCTTTACCACTGAAACACCAGGGAAGTGCATTTTCCAGGATACACAATAGTTAAAATAGGAAAATGGATACACTATCTGTATTCACCTCTTAAATAGTTCAGGTTTACCTGCATGTTATAGGTATACTCATATTATGTGACACTAAGCTATTATTTTCAATAATAAATACAATTATAACATTGCTTTTGAAAGTTTATCTAATGAATGATGAGAAAATGAGAGATAATCAGTCTGTGATACAGGGATTTATGGAAAACTGATAGTTCAAGAGACAGGGACATCAAAAAGACATGGGAGTTCAACACTGTAGTGACATCTACACACTTAGAAGATGAGTAACATCTACCACATTAAAAAAAAAAAAACAGCAACGGTCTGGAGGGGTGAGATGGGGGTGATATACATATGACTAATCTGGGAACATACATATCTGTAAGCAACAAAACTCTGTAAAAGTTAAAAGTAAAATAAAAATTAAAAAAAAAACCAATCAATTAAGATAATATTTGAATGAATTCAACAGTTCCATGCCATATGTCAGTGTATCTACTAGGATCATTTTTGCTGCAAAAATGAGCCCCGACTCAAATAGCTTAAACAGGGAGGAAATTCATCTTCTAGCCCACTGGAAGTCCAGAGAAGCCATGGGCTCCTAGGCCATCTGGTACAGCAGCTCAGTGCCATTGCTGAGGAAACAGATTTCTTTCTCTCTCCCTTGTTGGCCTTCTAGGCAGGCAGCCTGGCTCCTGTGGTCCCAGGATGATGGTCAAAGGTCCAGGCATCCTATCCAGACACCTTGTGCAGTTAATTGACCCTGTGGCATTTCCAGGACCCCTCGAAATACTCTGAGAAAGTCTGGGGAGTGGTTAGAAAAGGATGCACCCACTCCCAGCATGCACGTGCACACACACACACACACACACACACACATACACACACTCACACACTGCCCCACCTTCCACATAGGCACTCTGGCCTCTTTCACTTCTTTTTCCGGTCAGGGCAGTCACGGGTACTTATTGCACAGTAATGTGAATTCTCCTGGGAAAAGTGCCCTACCCCTTGTGATCCTGGGCATATCCAGGTATGGTGCTGTTTTAAAATACAGTGAATTTGTAGAAAATCTGAGGATTATTAAGGCCTACAGATCAAGATACTATTGCCATGAAAAGCACCTTATTTCTCATAGTTCCCAAGAGAAGGGGGAACATGAAAAAACACAAGAACATTGAGGGTACACAGGGGCCTGGGGGTTCTGAACCTGTGGTTTTTCTGGGAAGGAATAAGTGAGGCTGGGTTAACAGTTTTAGAATTGGCTAATTTGAGTCATTTCAGTGTTCAGCTCTGGAGTATAAGACCTGTTCCTCATTGTCTGGCATCTCACCCTGGGTGGTTTGGACTGGTGGCTGGGAGTGTGAGATAATGGAGGTGATCAGGAAGATTGTTCTGGACTAACTGTTTTTTGCATTTGTAAAGCAGGGTGAGCTGTTTAGTAGTTCTAGGAATTGGCCAGCCCTGGACAAGGCAGCCCCTCTAGCGGCTCTGTAAAACAATTTGACTAACCTCAGGCAGTGACTGCTCAACATGGCTAATCCTCAGAGGTTTATTGGTTACAGGACCATTGGTTAATGCTGCTGCAGCTTAGTCACTTCAGTCGTGTCTGGCTCTGTGTGATCCCATGGACTGCAGCCTGTCAGTCTCCTCTGTCCATGGAATTCCCCAGGTGAGAATACTGGAGTGGGTTGCCATGCCCTCTTCCAGGGACTCTTCCCAACCAAGGGATGGAACTAGAGTCGCCTGAATTGCAGACAGATTCCTCACCACGGAGCAATCAGGGAAGCTATATATGCATATATTTGAGACCCCATGGACTGTAGCTCGCCAGGCTTCTCTGTCCATGGAATTTTCCAGGCAAAAATAGTAGAAGGGTTGCCATTTCTTTCTCCAACTGATTTAATAAATTTAATTAATTAATGTCCATGCAAATGTACTAATGACAGAGGTCTAAGTAGTCTCTTCCAATTATGTAATGTTTTTCTTGAGGACTTCAGAGATCTTTTCCAAATTAGTATGCACGGTCTTTCACTTCTGTTTCCGGTCAGGGCAGTCACGGGTACTTATTGCACAGTAATGTGAATTCTCCTGGGAAAAGTGCCCTACCCCTTGTGATCCTGGGCATATCCAGGTATGGTGCTGTTTTAAAATACAGTGAATTTGTAGAAAATCTGAGGATTATTAAGGCCTACAGATCAAGATACTATTGCCATGAAAAGCACCTTATTTCTCATAGTTCCCAAGAGAAGGGGGAACATGAAAAAACACAAGAACATTGAGGGTACACAGGGGCCTGGGGGTTCTGAACCTGTGGTTTTTCTGGGAAGGAATAAGTGAGGCTGGGTTAACAGTTTTAGAATTGGCTAATTTGAGTCATTTCAGTGTTCAGCTCTGGAGTATAAGACCTGTTCCTCATTGTCTGGCATCTCACCCTGGGTGGTTTGGACTGGTGGCTGGGAGTGTGAGATAATGGAGGTGATCAGGAAGATTGTTCTGGACTAACTGTTTTTTGCATTTGTAAAGCAGGGTGAGCTGTTTAGTAGTTCTAGGAATTGGCCAGCCCTGGACAAGGCAGCCCCTCTAGCGGCTCTGTAAAACAATTTGACTAACCTCAGGCAGTGACTGCTCAACATGGCTAATCCTCAGAGGTTTATTGGTTACAGGACCATTGGTTAATGCTGCTGCAGCTTAGTCACTTCAGTCGTGTCTGGCTCTGTGTGATCCCATGGACTGCAGCCTGTCAGTCTCCTCTGTCCATGGAATTCCCCAGGTGAGAATACTGGAGTGGGTTGCCATGCCCTCTTCCAGGGACTCTTCCCAACCAAGGGATGGAACTAGAGTCGCCTGAATTGCAGACAGATTCCTCACCACGGAGCAATCAGGGAAGCTATATATGCATATATTTGAGACCCCATGGACTGTAGCTCGCCAGGCTTCTCTGTCCATGGAATTTTCCAGGCAAAAATAGTAGAAGGGTTGCCATTTCTTTCTCCAACTGATTTAATAAATTTAATTAATTAATGTCCATGCAAATGTACTAATGACAGAGGTCTAAGTAGTCTCTTCCAATTATGTAATGTTTTTCTTGAGGACTTCAGAGACAGTGCAACTGCCTAATTGGTTGTAGCTGACGTAGGAATAACTCCAGTGGTGTATAACCCACTTGTAGTGAACCCTCCCCAGCACCTGAAATTTAAGTAGGATTACCTCAAAGCCCGTGCCCTGAGAAAACTTCTCCAGTGTTTATGTAAATTCCTGTTGTTTAGTTGCTCAGTTGTGTCCCACTCTTTGCAACTCCATGACCTGTGGCATGCCAGGCTTCCCTGTCCTTCACCATCTCCTGATGTTTCTTCAAACTCATGTCCATTGAGTCCTAGATGCTATCCAACCATCTCATCCTCTGTCACCCCCTTCTCCTCCTGCCCTCAATCTTTTCCAGCATCAGGGTCTTTTCCAATGAGTTGGCTCCTCACATTAGGTGACCAAAGTATTGGAGCTTCAGTTTCAGTAGTAATCCTTCTAACAAATATTCAGGGTTGATTTCCATTAGGAATGACTTATTTGATTTCTTTTCTGTCCAAGGGACTCTTAAGAGTCTTCTCCAGCACTACAGTTCAAATGCATCAGTCCTTCAGCACTCATCCTTCTTTATGGTCTGACTCTCACATCTGTACCTGACTACTGGAAAAAACCATAGCTTTGACTCTATGGACCTTTGTTGACAAAGTGATGTCTCTGTTTTTTAACATGCTGTCTAGGTTTTTCATGGCTTTTCTTCCAAGGAGCAAGCATCTTTTAATTTAATTCATTTTAACTGCAGTCATTGTTGCAGTGATTTTTGGAGCCCAAGAAAACAAGTTTGCCACTGTTTACATTTTTTCCTTATCTATTTGCCACAAAGTGATGGGAGCGATGCCATCAAGCCCTGTAAATTCCTAGGGACTTAATTTTTCATGGTCTCCTCTGCCTCCAAGTTTCTGTGCCTCTTGTCTCTCCTAAACCTGCCATGTGGACTCAGAGAGCAATATTACAATACTTTTTCTATGTCTTTTCCTGTTAAAGTCAAAATTTACTCATAAGGATGTATTATGAACATACTAGATAGCACAGGGAACTCTACTTAATGCACTGTGGTGATTTGAATAGTAAGGAAGTTCAAAAGAGAGAGGTTTTATGAACATGTTGAGTCTGATCACTTTACTGTGCTATGGAAACTAGCAGGACATTGTAAAGCAACTATGCTCCAATAAAAATTCATTTGAATTATTTATTTATGTATATTTGGCTGGACTGAGTCTTTGTTGCTGTGTGGGCTTTGCCTAGTTATGGAGAGTGGGGGCTACTCTCTAGTTGCCATCTGCAGGCTTCTCATTGCGGTGGTTTCTCCTGTTGCAGAACATGGACTCTAGGGCCCACGGGTTTCAGTAGCTGTGATGTGTGTGCTCAGTAGTTGTGGCTCCCAGGCTGTAGAGCACAGGCTCAGTAGTTGTGGCCCAAGGGCATAGGTGCTTCATGGCATGTGGAATCCGGCCAGATCAGGGATCAAACCTGTGTCTCCTGCATTGGCAGACAGATTCTTTACCAATAAGCCACAAGGGAAGCCCTTCAATAAAAATTAGTTTAAAAATTTTTTTTAAAAGAAAGGATTGGGGAGAACAGTAGAATTTACTGCAGATTTGCAGTAGAGGTAAAGGAGGAAAAGTTTGCCTTGCACATTCCATGACAAGTAACTTAGAAATATATGTAGACATTGACTCCCCAGAGTGACTTTTCAACCAACCAATATCCTAAGAGCTCTCTTTGATACCCTTTGCCCTTCCCCACAAGCAGAGTCTTGTCATATATCCCACTGTATACAGTGATAGGCAAATTAATCAAGCAAACAAAAATACAGCATAAAGGAGACAAGAAAACCTCAGAAAAGATTGCATTGTTGAACTGCATATCAAATGTAGTTCTGGGTTATATTTAGTAAGATTTTGAGCAGTACAAAAAGTGTGACATGAATTACTAGTCTCCAAATTCCCCTAAATCAGAAAAACTTCCTCAAGAGCAGAATAATAGCAATGTTGGTGAATGATATGAATCATAAATTCAAATATGTTAGTAATTATATTTAATGTAAATGAACTAAGTGCTCCAGGTAAAACATAAAAATTGATGAATAGGATACTTTTTCTATGTCTTTTCCTGTTAAAGTCAAAATTTACTCATAAGGATGTATTATGAACATACTAGATAGCACAGGAACTCTACTTAATGCACTGTGGTGATTTGAATAGTAAGGAAGTTCAAAGAGAGGTTTTATGAACATGTTGAGTCTGATCACTTTACTGTGCTATGGAAACTAGCAGGACATTGTAAAGCAACTATGCTCCAATAAAAATTCATTTGAATTATTTATTTATGTATATTTGGCTGGACTGAGTCTTTGTTGCTGTGTGGGCTTTGCCTAGTTATGGAGAGTGGGGGCTACTCTCTAGTTGCCATCTGCAGGCTTCTCATTGCGGTGGTTTCTCCTGTTGCAGAACATGGACTCTAGGGCCCACGGGTTTCAGTAGCTGTGATGTGTGTGCTCAGTAGTTGTGGCTCCCAGGCTGTAGAGCACAGGCTCAGTAGTTGTGGCCCAAGGGCATAGGTGCTTCATGGCATGTGGAATCCGGCCAGATCAGGGATCAAACCTGTGTCTCCTGCATTGGCAGACAGATTCTTTACCAATAAGCCACAAGGGAAGCCCTTCAATAAAAATTAGTTTAAAAATTTTTTTTAAAAGAAAGGATGGGGGAGAACAGTAGAATTTACTGCAGATTTGCAGTAGAGGTAAAGGAGGAAAAGTTTGCCTTGCACATTCCATGACAAGTAACTTAGAAATATATGTAGACATTGACTCCCCAGAGTGACTTTTCAACCAACCAATATCCTAAGAGCTCTCTTTGATACCCTTTGCCCTTCCCCACAAGCAGAGTCTTGTCATATATCCCACTGTATACAGTGATAGGCAAATTAATCAAGCAAACAAAAATACAGCATAAAGGAGACAAGAAAACCTCAGAAAAGATTGCATTGTTGAACTGCATATCAAATGTAGTTCTGGGTTATATTTAGTAAGATTTTGAGCAGTACAAAAAGTGTGACATGAATTACTAGTCTCCAAATTCCCCTAAATCAGAAAAACTTCCTCAAGAGCAGAATAATAGCAATGTTGGTGAATGATATGAATCATAAATTCAAATATGTTAGTAATTATATTTAATGTAAATGAACTAAGTGCTCCAGGTAAAACATAAAAATTGATGAATAGGATTAAAATAAAGCCTAACTTTGTAATATTTACTAAAGAAACATATAAAACATACAAACTTCATGAATTAGCTATAATTTATATACATGCTCCCTCCCTTTTGAGATTACCTCCTCCCATACTCCCTCTAACCCCAGGTCACCACAGAAAACTGAGCTGAGCTCCCTATGCTATAGAGCAATTATAGTCTAATTTAAAATAACATAAAATGTAGGTATATTACCTTCAAAAAATGAACAGAGAAATTCTAATGTAAAAACATAGAGACAGATTACAACATATAAATATGAACCAAGAGAAAATTGAAGTAGTTATATTAGTTTCAGGTAAGACAGGGTCTATGACAAAAGTATTAAGGAAGAGTTTCACCTTGTATGAAACAGGTTCAATATACAATAATTTATAACATATAATTATGAGTAACATATAACATTTAAAATATTTCATGCTCCTAGTAATATAATCATAAAATCTAACTACATATATATATATATATATATATGAAACAATTTGCCCAAATAGAGGGGGAAAGAGTAGAAACAGTGGGGGATTTTACTTTCTTGGGCTCCAAAATCACTGAAGACAGTGAAAGCAGCCATGAAATTAAAAGACTCTTGCTCCTTGGTTTTTCTAGTAGTCATGTATGAGAGTTGGGGTTGAAAAGAGTTGGACACAACTTAGCAACTAAAAAACATGATGGTATTCTTGTCAATGGAAGAGCCTAGCAGGCTTCAGTCCATGGCATTCCAAAGACCCGGACATGACTGAGCATGCACATACATGCAAACTTTTCATGCACCTAGTAAAATCTTAAGCGATATAATACAAAATTTATAAACCAATAAGGAGAAATAGACAAATCCAACTTTTTGAGCTAGTGTCTCCATAATATTCTCTTATGGTAATGAGTATAGGCTATGAATAATTATCAGAAGATTTTTAAAAAATTATTATAGTATTTTTAAACAAGAAACAATTTTAATTAATCTATGTATCACAGAAATAATAATTGGAAAAAGGAAAATATTTAATATTGTACTAGAGCTTCCAAAGGTGGGGGAAGATTAGAAAGGAAAAATTTAAGTCATCTGCATTGTAAACAATATTGTTTGGACAATAAAGTTCAAAAAATCTACAGATAATTTGTTAAAATTAGTGAGCATAGAAAAACACAGAATGCAAAGTCTATGTAAAAATTGATTGTGTTTGCATATAGCAATAACATTTAGAAATGTAAACTTGAAAATATTCATGATGTCATTTATGATATCAAAACATTTCAATAACCTAGGAGTAAATCTAGGAAAATATATGTAAGATTTCCAGAATAAAATTATAAAACATTATTTGGAGATATAAAGGAGGACATGGATGACTGAATATGTATCTAATTTGGAAGAAGCAACGTTGTAAAGATGTAAATGGATCCAGGTTAATATGTATACTGACAGTCCCAAACAATATCACAGCAAGTTTTTTTAGTATGGAATATGAGAAATGTTTCTGTAAATCATATAAAAATGAAAGGAATTACTACCTCAAAACACTCTGTTGTTATTCAGTCACTAAGTTATGTCTGACCCCATGGACACCAGAATGGTAGGCTCCTCTATCCTCCACCATCTACCAGAGTTTACTCAAATTCATGTTCCCTGAGTCAGTGATGCTCTCTAACCTTCTCATTTTTTTTCTTCCCCGGTTTTGGCCCCTTTCCCTTGTCTCAATCTTAAAAAGCTGGCTATGCAGTAGGTTGGGGTTGAAAAGAGTTGGACCATAGCAAAAAATTTCTTGTCAATGGAAGAGCCTAGCAGGCTTCAGTCCATGCATTCCAAAGACGGACATGACTGAGCATGCACATACATGCAAACTTTTCATGCACCTAGTAAAATCTTAAGCGATATAATACAAAATTTATAAACCAATAAGGAGAAATAGACAAATCCAACTTTTTGAGCTAGTGTCTCCATAATATTCTCTTATGGTAATGAGTATAGGCTATGAATAATTATCAGAAGATTTTTAAAAAATTATTATAGTATTTTTAAACAAGAAACAATTTTAATTAATCTATGTATCACAGAAATAATAATTGGAAAAAGGAAAATATTTAATATTGTACTAGAGCTTCCAAAGGTGGGGGAAGATTAGAAAGGAAAAATTTAAGTCATCTGCATTGTAAACAATATTGTTTGGACAATAAAGTTCAAAAAATCTACAGATAATTTGTTAAAATTAGTGAGCATAGAAAAACACAGAATGCAAAGTCTATGTAAAAATTGATTGTGTTTGCATATAGCAATAACATTTAGAAATGTAAACTTGAAAATATTCATGATGTCATTTATGATATCAAAACATTTCAATAACCTAGGAGTAAATCTAGGAAAATATATGTAAGATTTCCAGAATAAAATTATAAAACATTATTTGGAGATATAAAGGAGGACATGGATGACTGAATATGTATCTAATTTGGAAGAAGCAACGTTGTAAAGATGTAAATGGATCCAGGTTAATATGTATACTGACAGTCCCAAACAATATCACAGCAAGTTTTTTTAGTATGGAATATGAGAAATGTTTCTGTAAATCATATAAAAATGAAAGGAATTACTACCTCAAAACACTCTGTTGTTATTCAGTCACTAAGTTATGTCTGACCCCATGGACACCAGAATGGTAGGCTCCTCTATCCTCCACCATCTACCAGAGTTTACTCAAATTCATGTTCCCTGAGTCAGTGATGCTCTCTAACCTTCTCATCCTCTGTTGGCCCCTTTCTCCTCCTGTCCTCAATCTTTCCCAGCATCAGGGTCTTTTCAAATGAGTAGGCTCATCACATTCAGGTGACCAAAGTATTAGAGCTTCAGCTTCAGCATCAGTCCTCCCAATGAAATATTCAAGGTTGATTTTCTTTGGGATTGACTCCTTACAGTTCAAGGAATTAACAAGGGGACACTGTTGAAGACGAGGAAAGGGATCAGAATCATTTCTACCAGGTATCAAAATCTATTTATAAAGCTACTCAATTAAGAAGCAAAGGAAAGGTCAAATGGGACAAGTGGAGCATAGTAACATAATAAAAGCCCCAGAAACACACCTGATGTATATAGACACTTATATATGGCAAAGTATTGCAGAGCTATAGAGAAATAACTGTTTTTCAATGAATAGCGCTAGGTCAGTTGGCTATCTATGTGGGAAAAAATGAAGTGTGTCCCCACCTACACCACAGACACAAAATTCCAGGTGTATTGTAGACCTTCATGTGAAACATAAAATAACGAATCTAAAAGATTCTGTCTTTGTAAGAAGAATCTCTGTATTCTGTATAACTTTGTGATGGGGAAAAAAATTTTAAACCAAACCTAAAAGAAATAACTCTAAAAGAAATGATAATAAGATATACTAAGTTAAAATTTAGAAAATTTCACTCATCAAAACACCATTAACACAAAGATCAACTCAAAATGGATTAAAGACCTAAATGTAAGACCAGAAACCATCAAACTCTTAGAGGAGAATATAGGTAAAACCCTCAAGGACATCAATCAAAGCAAGATCTTCTCTGACCCACCTACTAGAATAGCGAAACTGAAAAGAAAAATGAACATGTGGGACCTCATGAAACTTAAAAGCTTTTGTACAGCAAAAGAAATTACAAAAAAGCTAAACAGGCACCCCACAGAGTGGGAAAAAATCATAGCAAATGAAACAACAGACAAAGATTTAATCTCCAAAATCTACAAGCAACTCAGACAACTCAGCACAGGAAAAACGAACAACCCAATCGAAAAATGGGAAAAACATCTAAAGAGATGCCTCTCCAAAGAGGACATACAGATGACCCAAACGCACATGAAACGATGCTCAACCTTGCTTATTATTAGAGAAATGCAAATTAAAACTACAATGAGATATCACCTCACACCCGTCAGAATGGCCATCTTCAAAAAATCTGCAGACAATAAATGCTGGAGAGGATGCGGAGAAAAGGGAACCCTCTTGCATTGCTGGTGAGAATGTAAACTGATGCAGCCTCTATGGAAGACAGTATGGAGATTCCTTAAAAAACTAAAAAGAGAAGCACCCTATGACCCAGCAATCCCACTATTAGGCTTATATCCGGATGAAATCAAAGCTGAAAGAAGCACCTGTACCCCAATGTTCATTGCAGCTCTCTATACAATAGCCAGAACATGGAAGCAACCTAGGTGTCCATCGACGAATGAATGGCTCCAGAAGCTCTGGTACATATATACAATGGAATACTACTCAGCTGTTAAAAGAAATGCAGAAGACTCAGTCCTAATGAAGTGGCTGGCTCTAGAACCTATCATAAAAAGTGAAGTAAGTCAAAGACAGAAAGACAAATACAGTATACTAACACACATATATGGAATCTAGTGGTCTTGATAACACACTCAGTGAACTCAGAGAGAAACAGACAGAGCATAGACATAGGGACATTGTGGGGAAGAAATAGGGAGGGGGAAGCATGGAGGGAGTAACATGGAAACCTATACTGTCATGTGTGGAAAAGATAGCTATTGTCCTTGTGCTAAGGGAATAGGAGTGCTCACAATGGCATGGGGCGATGGTCCGGAGGGGTGGGATGGGGGGAACTGGGGGGGTGAGGACCAAGGATATGCATATGACAGATCTGGGAACATACATGTCTGTGAACAACAAAACTCTGTGAAACCTTTAAAATAAAGAATTAAAAAAAAAAAAAAAAACACCATTAAAAGAGTAAAGAAAGCACCGAATAGGTTAGAAAACATAAAAAGTATAACAAAAAGGCTTTATAGAGAATATATGAAGAATTTATACAAATGAAAAAGAAATGACAGACAAGTCAATAGAGAAATGAGCAAAAGAATTGATAAATACCTAACCCGATTACTAATAAATGTTTGTAAAGGTTTCAATTTCACAGGAATTAGGCAAATAAACTAAAACTAAATTAAGATACCAAGATAACACTCACGATGCATTATTAGAGAAATGCAAATTAAAACAACAATGAGATACCACCACACACCAGTCAGAATGGCCATCATCAAAAAATCTGCAGACAATAAATGCTGGAGAGGATGCGGAGAAAAGGGAACCCTCTTGCATTGCTGGTGAGAATGTAAACTGATGCAGCCTCTATGGAAGACAGTATGGAGATTCCTTAAAAAACTAAAAAGAGAAGCACCCTATGACCCAGCAATCCCACTATTAGGCTTATATCCGGATGAAATCAAAGCTGAAAGAAGCACCTGTACCCCAATGTTCATTGCAGCTCTCTATACAATAGCCAGAACATGGAAGCAACCTAGGTGTCCATCGACGAATGAATGGCTCCAGAAGCTCTGGTACATATATACAATGGAATACTACTCAGCTGTTAAAAGAAATGCAGAAGACTCAGTCCTAATGAAGTGGCTGGCTCTAGAACCTATCATAAAAAGTGAAGTAAGTCAAAGACAGAAAGACAAATACAGTATACTAACACACATATATGGAATCTAGTGGTCTTGATAACACACTCAGTGAACTCAGAGAGAAACAGACAGAGCATAGACATAGGGACATTGTGGGGAAGAAATAGGGAGGGGGAAGCATGGAGGGAGTAACATGGAAACCTATACTGTCATGTGTGGAAAAGATAGCTATTGTCCTTGTGCTAAGGGAATAGGAGTGCTCACAATGGCATGGGGCGATGGTCCGGAGGGGTGGGATGGGGGGAACTGGGGGGGTGAGGACCAAGGATATGCATATGACAGATCTGGGAACATACATGTCTGTGAACAACAAAACTCTGTGAAACCTTTAAAATAAAGAATTAAAAAAAAAAAAAAAAACACCATTAAAAGAGTAAAGAAAGCACCGAATAGGTTAGAAAACATAAAAAGTATAACAAAAAGGCTTTATAGAGAATATATGAAGAATTTATACAAATGAAAAAGAAATGACAGACAAGTCAATAGAGAAATGAGCAAAAGAATTGATAAATACCTAACCCGATTACTAATAAATGTTTGTAAAGGTTTCAATTTCACCAGGAATTAGGCAAATAAAAACTAAAACTAAATTAAGATACCAAGATAACACTCACAAGGAACGATGCATTATTGAAGGAAAATGCATTATTGATTTACAGTATTTTCAACCTATGATGAGTTTATCAGTATGTAATTCTATCATAAGTCAAGGAGGATCTGTACATTTTCTTTATCAAATCATCTACTATATCCATTATATATCATAAGTAGTATTCTTATTTAAAAATGTTATAAATTTATGTATGTTGTGCTTAATATTAAAACTATGAAGATAACACTTTAAATTTCTTATTGTAATGTAAAACAAGTTAAGTTGATTTGATAAATATGGATCTTGATGTTTTCCTGGTAAGTATTTGACTCTATGTAGAAAAACAATTTCCTCTATATGATACAGGTCTTCAGTGCATTGATGTTGGCTGGACTTCAGTGGATGACAGTTCTAGGAATAACAAGAAGGATGAAATCCTCTCTAATATTTGCAGGCCTTAGGCTGTTGTAATACTCCAGTTGGAATCTTTATTCTCATTTCAGAAATGAAAACCCTTTAGGTCTTACACAATCCATTTGTCAGTCTTAGGCTTGATGTTTTCAGTTGCAGTTTAAGGAAGACTATAGGCCTTCTGTACTTCTTCTCTTCATGAAACTGCTGAGCTTTTCTGACAGAGTTTTGGCCTTGTAAAAAGAATTCTTGCAAAGAAGAATTTGACATTACAGTTTCGGTGTTTGATTACTGATGGTTTTTAAGCCTCATCTCATCCTTTTCCTTTCTGCCCCACAACTGGGCAAGTTGATCAAGCTGATAAGAAAAGCTGTATATTTCCTCCTTTATCACAAAGAAGTTCAAAACACACGAGCCCCTGACCAAATACAGCAACACTCAAACCAGCCTCATCTGAGGTCCTGCCAACATCTATGCGTTGAAGACCTATATGTACCATGAAATCCCAAAGCCAGTCTCCTTTGTCAAAAGTTCATTAAAAACATAAATAAAACCAATGATTGACTTCAGTGCTAATTAGTAAAAGTTTATTGTGCACACACTGAAAAGATAGTTGGCAAACCAGAACATGAAATGAAGCTCAGAGAGATATAAAATAGCTTATATAATATAAAAGCAGTGATTGTTTATTCTTCATAGTGATTTGTTGCAATGTTAGAATTTGCTTAATGAACAGGAACTGGTTAGTGGTTACTTAACATCAGTTTTGGGGAAAAGTTTCATCTATGATTCTCAAGAGGCATAAGCAGAAGTGACCCAAGTCAAGTTAACCTCATTTGTTTAACATGTAAATCAGATTAAGTTTTGCTTATATGACTCAGTTGGTTTTGCTCGCTCAGAGAATTTTCAAGTCTGGTCTCTATTTGTGGTTGATTTGAACACTTTTCATTGCTTCTCTTCACTCATTTTCAGAGCAGCTCTAGAAGACTGACCTGTTCTAGACAGAAAGTCTCATTATAGGAGTAATAAACCTTTCAGATCTTTTTGGTATGTGTGTGACATCATCCGTCTGACATTTGAACCACACTTGGAGTGGAAGTCCATCCTGTTTCTATAGAGTAAATGCAGGCACTTGCTTATGTCTCTGAGCCTGTTCTCAGTCCCACAGTGGCTGCAGATGGCCAGCCTCTTGGGGGAAAACATGCTCATATTCTCTTCTAATGTTTATGCGTGAGTTTTTTTTTTTTTTCCCTAAGCTTATTCTTATTTTAATTTATTTTTTTAATGTCAAGCTTTATTAAAGTATGATTTACATATAATAAAGTACAGCTGGATTAGCTTTGATAAATGCATATTGTCTTTGAGGCATCATCACAGTGTAGATAAACATATTTTCATCACTCCAAAAACTTCCATCAGGCCCTTGGCAGCCAATCACCTTCCCCAGCTCCTGGTACACAGAAGATTACCTGTTGGATCCTATTGGATACCTATTGAATCCAGTGAGTTCTATCATCCAATAACCAGAATTCTCTGCAGGTACAGCATAGTAATGAGAAATAATTTATTTTTAAATTGGAGTATAATTGTTTTACAGTGTTGAGTTAGTTTTTGCTGTACAACACTGTGTATCAGCTATTTATATACATATACCCCCTCCTTCTTGAACCTCCATGCTTGAGCTTTAATTTTGTTTTAAGAAAACTTTAAAGGTCATCTGGAGGAAATAAAATTGAATGTGTATGAGTATGTGGTGTTATTTATGTCAACTCTATTTTTCCATGACATGACATAAGCAGGGAAATCCAAGTCAAGACTGAACACTTTAAGAATTTTCCATGTTGTAAATTGGTACAATATTTGGGCAATAGGATAAATTTGCAAATGCACATCAAAAGTTTAAATGTACAAGTGTTTGACCAAACAATATCATTTCTATAAATTTAACTGCAAGAGAAAGCTGGGTATACTTTTAAAAGTGTAAGTATGAAAACCTTTACTGTCACATCACTGAAGAAAACTTACAGAATAGTTTTATGTAAATCAATATATACACCCAATAAACTACTCAGAGATAATAAAAGTATTATGAATATATGCTTTCATGGGTGTGAAAAGGTGTCCATGATATATCTTTTGAGTTATAAAATGTTACAGATCAGAAAATCAGAGGATTCTTCCTAATCACCTATGTATGTGGCTTTG
Organism: Tragulus kanchil; assembly: GCA_022376925.1. Lineage (NCBI taxonomy): Eukaryota > Metazoa > Chordata > Mammalia > Artiodactyla > Tragulidae > Tragulus > Tragulus kanchil. Next base: position 66,032,391 of record JAIOJX010000032.1, on the reverse strand, counting down.
TGAACGTATATGTGTGTGTTTACATGTATCTGTATATGTATGTCCACAGAGAGAAGTCTAGAAAGAATTTTGCCAAAATACTGATAAGGATCATTTATAAATGATAAGATTTTAGAGAGGTTTCTACTTTCTTGTTTATGCCTTTGTATTTTGTTTGACTTTTCTACTATGAGCCTCTATAAAATGTATCATTTTTCTAGACTGTAGAGACTTTCCAAAGGCCTTTTTTCCCCAATTTCTTTAATTGCCATCCTCCTCCTCTTCAATAAGGACATACCCTGAAGGTTTTTAGGTTCTTCTCACCTATAGCCTTCCCACAGAAAGCTACTTTCTTCCTTTACCTTCACACTAGCTGGTAAATTCCTTGCATCTCCAAATATCTATTTTATTTTGACTTTGAAGATTATAAGGCCAGACCCAGTTCCACCTTTTAACCTCACAGTGTCACCTACACTGACAGTGGTTTGCACATTGGTGTTTTCTGCATGCTGTATCAGGCTGTGAGATCAGGTAACATTTCCTGTCCACACTTACCATATAACTTTCTGGTCAGTGCTATTTACTGCTGGGCCAACTCTCCTCTGTGACTTCCTTCCTTTACTCTTGATCAGAAAAGAAGAAAGTGAAAGTGTCACTCAGCTATGTCCAATTCTTCGAGACCCCATGGACTGTAGTCTCCCAGGATCCTCTATCCATGGGATTTTCCAGGCAAGAATACTGGAGTGGGTTGCCATTTCCTTCTCCAGGGGATCTTCTCGACCCAGGAATCAAGCCTGGGTCTCCTCCATTGCAAGCAGACTTTTTACCATCTGAGCCACCAAGGAAGCCTGCAAAGCAGAAAAGGGTAGCTCATCTGTAGAAAGTAGAATGCAAGATTACACAGATCAGAATCTACTGCCAAACCCTCAAGTCTACAGCAAAAGTGTAAGTATGAAAACCTTTACTGTCACATCACTGAAGAAAACTTACAGAATAGTTTTATGTAAATCAATATATACACCCAATAAACTACTCAGAGATAATAAAAGTATTATGAATATATGCTTTCATGGGTGTGAAAAGGTGTCCATGATATATCTTTTGAGTTATAAAATGTTACAGATCAGAAAATCAGAGGATTCTTCCTAATCACCTATGTATGTGGCTTTGTGAACGTATATGTGTGTGTTTACATGTATCTGTATATGTATGTCCACAGAGAGAAGTCTAGAAAGAATTTTGCCAAAATACTGATAAGGATCATTTATAAATGATAAGATTTTAGAGAGGTTTCTACTTTCTTGTTTATGCCTTTGTATTTTGTTTGACTTTTCTACTATGAGCCTCTATAAAATGTATCATTTTTCTAGACTGTAGAGACTTTCCAAAGGCCTTTTTTCCCCAATTTCTTTAATTGCCATCCTCCTCCTCTTCAATAAGGACATACCCTGAAGGTTTTTAGGTTCTTCTCACCTATAGCCTTCCCACAGAAAGCTACTTTCTTCCTTTACCTTCACACTAGCTGGTAAATTCCTTGCATCTCCAAATATCTATTTTATTTTGACTTTGAAGATTATAAGGCCAGACCCAGTTCCACCTTTTAACCTCACAGTGTCACCTACACTGACAGTGGTTTGCACATTGGTGTTTTCTGCATGCTGTATCAGGCTGTGAGATCAGGTAACATTTCCTGTCCACACTTACCATATAACTTTCTGGTCAGTGCTATTTACTGCTGGGCCAACTCTCCTCTGTGACTTCCTTCCTTTACTCTTGATCAGAAAAGAAGAAAGTGAAAGTGTCACTCAGCTATGTCCAATTCTTCGAGACCCCATGGACTGTAGTCTCCCAGGATCCTCTATCCATGGGATTTTCCAGGCAAGAATACTGGAGTGGGTTGCCATTTCCTTCTCCAGGATCTTCTCGACCCAGGAATCAAGCCTGGGTCTCCTCCATTGCAAGCAGACTTTTTACCATCTGAGCCACCAAGGAAGCCTGCAAAGCAGAAAAGGGTAGCTCATCTGTAGAAAGTAGAATGCAAGATTACACAGATCAGAATCTACTGCCAAACCCTCAAGTCTACAGCTTGAGCAAGTCCCCTGCTTGGGCACTTTATAACAGTTAAAGGAGACCACCTTGAACACTGGAATTAGGGGCATTGGTAAGAGAGGGAGCACGTTAGTTAATAAGAAGTTCCACTCCTTTTCCCAAAAAATAGGGATATTTCACATCTTCACCTACTGAGGCTGGTTTTTCAAAGAATAAATGAGATAATGCGTGTAACTTACCTGGACATCATATAGGTATTACAGAATTAATATATCTCAAACAAAATTCATTATCTTTCCTCCCTGTCTGTGCCTCCTCTCACTGAAATTTGCTCTCCTTTTTCTTCTTTCTTTCTTTTTTGGTGGTGGGGGGTGTTCTAACTACTGTTTTATAGCACTGCTAAATTTTTCACTTCAGACCTCCAAAGTCAAAAACTATGGAGTCATTTGAAACTCCTTCCTCTCGCACACCTCCCACAATTAGCCTGTAACTAAGCTCAATCACTTCATCCTGTCATTCATAGCCATCCCATCTTCTTCAGCTTCTTCACTGCTATCACCTTTGCTCAGGCACTTTCCTTTTTCCTGATTGGTTTCAATCAACTCCTCACAGATTGCTCCATATTCCTTCCAAATCACTCTCCATCCACTGTCTAAATAGATGACTCAAGCAATTTAATCAGGTCCTTCCTTGCCATTTTTTTTTTTTTTTTTGACAGAGTTTTGTTGTTTACTGCCACATCAACCTCAAACCCCCATCGATATCCATATGCCCCCTCCTCTTGAACTTCCCTCCCATCTACCTCCCCATCCCACCCTTCTAGGTTGTTGCAGTGCCCTGTTTGAGTTCCCTTAGTCTCACATCAAATTCCATTAGTTGTCTATTTTACACTTCCTTTTCCAGAAAAGAAGAAAGTGAAAGTGTCACTCAGCTATGTCCAATTCGAGACCCCATGGACTGTAGTCTCCCAGGATCCTCTATCCATGGGATTTTCCAGGCAAGAATACTGGAGTGGGTTGCCATTTCCTTCTCCAGGATCTTCTCGACCCAGGAATCAAGCCTGGGTCTCTTCCATTGCAAGCAGACTTTTTACCATCTGAGCCACCAAGGAAGCCTGCAAAGCAGAAAAGGGTAGCTCATCTGTAGAAAGTAGAATGCAAGATTACACAGATCAGAATCTACTGCCAAACCCTCAAGTCTACAGCTTGAGCAAGTCCCCTGCTTGGGCACTTTATAACAGTTAAAGGAGACCACCTTGAACACTGGAATTAGGGGCATTGGTAAGAGAGGGAGCACGTTAGTTAATAAGAAGTTCCACTCCTTTTCCCAAAAAATAGGGATATTTCACATCTTCACCTACTGAGGCTGGTTTTTCAAAGAATAAATGAGATAATGCGTGTAACTTACCTGGACATCATATAGGTATTACAGAATTAATATATCTCAAACAAAATTCATTATCTTTCCTCCCTGTCTGTGCCTCCTCTCACTGAAATTTGCTCTCCTTTTTCTTCTTTCTTTCTTTTTTTTTGGTGGTGGGGGGTGTTCTAACTACTGTTTTATAGCACTGCTAAATTTTTCACTTCAGACCTCCAAAGTCAAAAACTATGGAGTCATTTGAAACTCCTTCCTCTCGCACACCTCCCACAATTAGCCTGTAACTAAGCTCAATCACTTCATCCTGTCATTCATAGCCATCCCATCTTCTTCAGCTTCTTCACTGCTATCACCTTTGCTCAGGCACTTTCCTTTTTCCTGATTGGTTTCAATCAACTCCTCACAGATTGCTCCATATTCCTTCCAAATCACTCTCCATCCACTGTCTAAATAGATGACTCAAGCAATTTAATCAGGTCCTTCCTTGCCATTTTTTTTTTTTTTTTTGACAGAGTTTTGTTGTTTACTGCCACACATCAACCTCAAACAGCCATAGATATACATATGCCCCCTCCTCTTGAACTTCGCTCCCATCTTCCTCCCCATCCCACCCTTCTAGGTTGTTGCAGTGCCCCTGTTTGAGTTCCCTTAGTCTCACATCAAATTCCATTAGTTGTCTATTTTACATCTGGTAATGTAGATTTCTGTGTTACTCTTTCCGTACATCTTGACCATTCCTCCTTGTACTTTATGTGAAGCCCTTTATAATCTGGCCTCTCCCTTTATATTGTCATCTTCTTCTGTTTCTACATGTACACATTCTACTTTTCAGCTTTGCACAGACATACTGGGGCACCTTAAATCTAAGATCTTGTGCACGGCATGCACTAAATCTATTGCTGTTCTGTTGAGAATAACATTTGTTGTGGTATCATATATGGCTTTCACTATGCTGAGGTAGGTTCCTTCTATGTCCATTTTTTAAGAGTTTTTTTATCATAAATGGATGTTGAATTTTGCCAAAGACTTTTCCTGAATCTATTGAAATTATCATATGGTTTTTATCTTTAAATTTGTTGATATGGTGTATCACATTGATTGATTTATGGATATTGAAGAATCCTTGCATGTCTGGGATAAACCCAACTTGATCATGGTGAATGAGCTTTTTGATGTGTAGCTGAATTCTATTTGCCAGAATTTTGTTAAGGATTTTGGCATCTATATTCATCAGTGATATTGGCCTATAATTTTCTTTTTTTGTGATTTCTTTGCCTGGTTTTGTTATCAGGATGATGGTGGCCTCATAGAGTGTGTTTGGAAGTGTACCTTTTTGTGCAATTTTTTGCAAGAGTTTTAGAAGAGTACACATTAGCTCTTCTTTAAATGTTTGGTAGAATTTACACGTGAAGCTGTCTGGCCCTGGGATTTTATTTTTGGGTAGATTTTTGATCACAGATTCGATTTCTGAGCTTGTAATCGGGTTGTTCATAATTTCTATTTCTTCCTGGTTCAGCCTTGGAAGATTGCTTTTGCTGCATCCCATAAGTTTTGAATTGTTGTGCTTTCATTGTCATTTTCTGCTTGAAATTTTTTTATTTCCATTTTGATTCCTTTGGTAATACGTTCGTTCTTTAGAAATGTATTGTTTAATCTCCATGTGGTCTATTCTGGAGAATGTTCCATGCACACTTAAGAAGAAAGTGTATTCTTCTGCATCTGGGTGGAAGGTCCTAAAAATATTAATGAGATTTCTCTCCTCTAATGTTTCATTTAAGGCTTGTGCTTCCTTACTCATTTTCATTTTTGATGATCTGTCTGTTGGTGTAAGAGGGGTGTTAAAGTCTTCTACTATTATTGTGTTACTGTTAATTTCTACTTTTATGTCTGAAAGTGTTTGTCTTATATATTGAGGTGCTCCTATCTTGGGTACATAGATATTTATGATTGTTATATCTTCCTCTCGAATTCATCCCTTGGTCATTATGCAGTGTCCTGCCTTATCGCTTAAAATTTTCTTTACTTTAAGGTCTATTTTGTCTGATATTAGGATTGCTACTCTAGCTTTCTTTTGAGTTTCATTTGCATGAAATATATTTTTCTATCCTCTCACTTTTAGTCTATGTGTGCCTTTAGGTCTGAAGTGGGTTTCTTATAAACAGCATATATATGGGTCTTGCTTTTGTATCCATTCAGCCAGTCTGTGTTTTTTGGTTGGAGCATTTAGTCCATTTACATTTACAGTAATTATTGATACAAATGTTCCTTTTGTCATCTTCTTAAATGTTTGAGGTCTATTTTGTAGGTCTTTTCCTACTTTTGTATTTATTGACTATATCAGTCCCTTTAACATCTGTTATAAGGCACACTTGTTGAATTTCATGGTACAAAATTCTTTTCGCTTTTTCTTGCCTGTAACATGTTTGATTTTTCCATCAATTCTGAATGAAATGAAATGCTGGGTTGAGCATCCTTGGGTGTAGAATTTTCTCTTTCAGAACTTTCAATGTGTCTTGCCATTCCCTTCTAGCCTGCAATGTTTCTGCTAAAAAGATTAGCAGTTAAACACATGGGGCTTCCTTTGTATGTTAGTTAGTATTCTTTGTGTTTAGTCTGTGTTAGCTTGATTAGTATGTGTCTTGGAGTGTTTCTCCTGGGGTTTATCCTGTATGGAACTCTTTGTGCTTCTTGGATTGGTTATCTATTCCCTTTCCCATGCTGGGGAAGTGTTCAACTATAATCTCTTCAAACTTTTTTTCATACCCTTTCTTTTTATTTTCTTCTTCTGGAACCCATATAATTCTAATGTTGGTGCGTTTGATATTATCCCAGAGGTCTCTGAAACTATCCTTCGTTCTTTTCATTCTTTGTACTTTATTCTGTTCTTCAGAATTTATTTCTACCATTCTGTCTTCCAGCTCACTTATCCGTTCTTCTGCCTCAGATACTCTACTATTGAGTCCTTCCATAGTATTTTTTTTTTAAGATTTATTTATTTATTTATTTTGGTGGGGGTGGGATGGGGAGGGAGGGGAGCAGGCAGGGCACTTCTATTGGTCTTTCATTTGTCCATTTTCATCCATCTTTGTTCTTTGGCCCGCGTGGGTCTCCCATCGCGGTGGCCTCTGTTGTCGCAGAGCACCGGCTCTGGGCGCATGCGCTCCAGAGCTCCAGCTGGGTAATTGGACACATCAGTCCAGCCGCTCCGCGGCACGTGGGATCTTCCCAGGCCAGGGCTCGAGCCAGCGCCCCTTGCACTGCAAGGTGGTGTCCTTACCCACTGGACCACCAGGGAAGCCCCTTCCATAGTATTTTTAAGCTCAGCAATTGAGTTATTTGTCTCTGTTTGTTTATTTTTAATTTCTTGTATGTCTTTTCTCAGTGCACTAATTTCCTCTAATATTCTATTTTCAGAATTTTGGATCCTCATTAGTATCACTCTTTTAGACAGTTGGTCTAGCACCTCTTCAGTCATTTGGATTTGTGTCTCTCATTTGTTCCTTCATTTATGCAGTGTTTCCCTGTCTTTTCATTATTATTTTTTATTTTTTATTTTTTGTGCTTGAGGTCTCCTTTTTCTAGGTTCGACGCTGAGTTTTCCCTTCCTATGGTTTCTGTCCCTGTAGAAAGGTTCAGTGGTTTGTTTCTTGGCCAACAGTTAGGTGATGCCGGGTCTCATTTGCAGTTGAATTCCCTAGCATTGGGTGTTCTTTGGTAGTGTACGATCTTGGAGTCAGTGCTTCTACTGTGAGGTTCTTGGGTTTGATCTCTAGCCAGGGAGTGGAGATTCCACATCTGGTTTGTTATGGCATTCAGTGGTATTAGATCAAATATAAGCATATGAGGGACCAAAGGTGGATCCCTGATAGAAGGAAGTTATAAAGTCACTCTAATACTGTCTAACATAATGGAAAAACATGCATACACATACATTTATAACCAAACTTGAATAGTCTAAAAGAGATAAATACAAGAATTGTTCTGTCAAATGATACAATCAAAGTTGGTACCCAACCGTCAAGATCTAAACTAATTAAAACACAGCCTGAAAAACAAGTCTAGAGCAAGGTCCCAACTGGGGATATAGCGATAAAAGCAATTTTTCACTAAGACACATCTTGGGGAAGAGAAGGAGGAGAATGGATAGGTAATGAAAAGAAATGGAATTGTGTTGCAGGGTTATGTAGGGGTAGATAACAAAGATTTGCTTATTTTAAAGTTCAGTACAGCAGGAAGAGAACAGTAGATATAGCAAAAAAAAAGGAAATAGTTATAAAAAGGATAATAGCAGATGTAAAAAGATTTAACAGTTAAAGGGAAGAGAGAGAAAACTGTGGTAAAACAGACAAAGAAGCAAACAAAACCCAAAAAGCCAAAAAGGAAAAAATAGAACAAAAATCCCCCCCTCAAAAGAACAAACACTGTCCCTGGTTCTCAGTTGTGAGTTTATCTTCTCATCTGTGTGTGAATCATCCGCCAGAGTTTTGCCTGAGGCTGCCCTAGAGGATTTGGATCTGTCTTAATGGGGCCTGAGTGTGGGGGTGGGGTGGCTGCTTAGATCTCTGGTCCCTGTGAGAACCACATCTTCAAGCTGGTAGAAAAGGGACCTCGCAGAGCTGGTTACTCAGGTTTGGTGGTCAGGATAACTGAAATTGTCTGGATCTGCCAAGCTGTTTCCAGTATTCAGTGCTGCACTCCAAGCGGCACTCTGTGCTTCTGTGCAGCTGATGGATCTCTCCAGTGGCACTTTCTCACCGCAGTGCTTCTTCGTCACCACTGGTTCCATCTCAGCTCTCCCGCCCTAGTTGCCTTTGTCTGCTGGACCACCCCTCACCACCAGGTCACTCCATTCTACCTGGTTCATGCTTCCCAAGCCCTCCGTTGGAGCCGCAGGACTGGGGAATGGGGCAGGGATGGGAGTGGGGGAGGCGGTCCTGGGAGTGCTCAAGCAGTGTACTCTCACTCTGCCTGGGGGGTGGGCGGTGGGGCGGGGGTGTTGATGGCCTGAGAGTTTCCTTTTATGCTTCCCCAAAGATCTGTCGTTTTTCTTAGCTGCCCTTGTTGGGGTACTCCCCAGGTGGGAGCCTCTTCCTGCTTCTCCTCACCCTCCCTCCACTCGAGAGTTCAGGTTTCTCTCGAGTGTTTCTGTGTCTCCTCTTTTACCTTTTTATGTCTCTGTCCTTCTCCTACCTCAGTCCAGGGAGTATGGCTTACCCCCTGGAGGCCTGTGGTCTTCCTTTGTCATCTAGGGGCTGGGTTGTTATACCTTGATTAGTTTCTGATGAACCTGTTGGGGAGCTGGCCATAATCCCGTCTTACTCCTCCACCGTCTTGCCTGTCCTCTAAGATGGTCTTCAGAATGAGAGTGATCTTCATATTTGTGAACTCTTTGACTTTAAGGACATAATCAGAGGCAGAGGGGTCAATCAAGAGAAAGTAACTAAGGATGTGCTCAGCAAAAATTTTAAGAACAGAAATTAACAGAGGCTCACTGTGCTGTTCGTGCAGTAAAACAAAACTTCTGTTCTCTTCTGCCTTCCTCTTATATCCTTGAGATTTTCAGGGCAAACCAGTCCAGTCCTACCACCATGAGACCTGCTCAGCATCTCCTCCTCTTCTTGCATCTCTAGGCTCTAGATGAGTGGGTCAGGGACCCCTCTGTAGCTTGACCTTCCAAACAGCAGAGGCCCACGTGGGCACTGCATGGGAAGCCCTTTCCCAGAATTGAGAGCCCCTTGTAAGAGAGATTGGGACACCAGGCAGAAGAAAGAAGTTAAATGACCCAAGGACATAAGAGAGCAAGATCTCATCCATATGTAAAACTTTATGCTTTGCAAAACAAAAATTATACCCCTTAAACAATAACTCTCCACTCCCTCTCCTCCACCCCCAAGTTCCTGGCCACCACCATTCTACTATCTGTCTGTATAAATTTGACTACTCTGGGTGCCTCAGATAAATAAGGTTATACAGTATTTTTCTTTTGCGACTGGCTTATTTCATCTATCTGAAGTCCTCAGGGTTTATGCACATTGTTGAATTTCCTTCTTTTTAAGGCCAAATAATGTTCTATTCTGTCTGAGTGTATATGTGACATATATATCAGATTTTGTTTGTTCATTCATCCATCAACAGACTTAGGTTGGGTTTCTTTCTCCTTTTAATGTGCATGTAAGCACATTACTTTGTGTACATTCTAGCAGTTGGTTAATCACTCTATCATATGCTTGATTAAAACAAATAAAAAACTCACTTCAGTTCTATACCATGTTCATATCTATTTCATGTCACTCCTGTACCTATTTCATACCAAAACTATTGTAATTATTTGCTGTTTTCACATTCATCTCTTTTTTTGTCTCTCTCCCTTCCTGAGTTTTGAATGCTTCAAGCCCAGATGTATCTTCATGCCCCCTGGTGCTCATCTGACATGGTTCCATACACACAGTGGATGCCTAGCAACCCCTCTTTACCATCAGCAACCCCACTTTCTCCTCTCCCATTGGATCCCCTCGCTGGGCCTGTCTCCGGCATTTCTTTGCCACACACATCTCATCATTGTACTATTCCTCACTGGTTTGCCTTCTGAATTCAAGATTTCCATAACTCACTTGATGAATTAAGATACTGAAATGTACATTAACAACAGAGGAATAAAGAACCTTCTGCCAAGTAAAATCTGCATCTAAGTATAAAATTTTTTGCCTAGAGTCTCAGAAACCTCAGTCAACTGCCTCACTGACTAACCCAGGGGTAACTCCAGATTCTACCTCAAACAGCAGAGGCCCACGTGGGCACTGCATGGGAAGCCCTTTCCCAGAATTGAGAGCCCCTTGTAAGAGAGATTGGGACACCAGGCAGAAGAAAGAAGTTAAATGACCCAAGGACATAAGAGAGCAAGATCTCATCCATATGTAAAACTTTATGCTTTGCAAAACAAAAATTATACCCCTTAAACAATAACTCTCCACTCCCTCTCCTCCACCCCCAAGTTCCTGGCCACCACCATTCTACTATCTGTCTGTATAAATTTGACTACTCTGGGTGCCTCAGATAAATAAGGTTATACAGTATTTTTCTTTTGCGACTGGCTTATTTCATCTATCTGAAGTCCTCAGGGTTTATGCACATTGTTGAATTTCCTTCTTTTTAAGGCCAAATAATGTTCTATTCTGTCTGAGTGTATATGTGACATATATATCAGATTTTGTTTGTTCATTCATCCATCAACAGACTTAGGTTGGGTTTCTTTCTCCTTTTAATGTGCATGTAAGCACATTACTTTGTGTACATTCTAGCAGTTGGTTAATCACTCTATCATATGCTTGATTAAAACAAATAAAAAACTCACTTCAGTTCTATACCATGTTCATATCTATTTCATGTCACTCCTGTACCTATTTCATACCAAAACTATTGTAATTATTTGCTGTTTTCACATTCATCTCTTTTTTTGTCTCTCTCCCTTCCTGAGTTTTGAATGCTTCAAGCCCAGATGTATCTTCATGCCCCCTGGTGCTCATCTGACATGGTTCCATACACACAGTGGATGCCTAGCAACCCCTCTTTACCATCAGCAACCCCACTTTCTCCTCTCCCATTGGATCCCCTCGCTGGGCCTGTCTCCGGCATTTCTTTGCCACACACATCTCATCATTGTACTATTCCTCACTGGTTTGCCTTCTGAATTCAAGATTTCCATAACTCACTTGATGAATTAAGATACTGAAATGTACATTAACAACAGAGGAATAAAGAACCTTCTGCCAAGTAAAATCTGCATCTAAGTATAAAATTTTTTGCCTAGAGTCTCAGAAACCTCAGTCAACTGCCTCACTGACTAACCCAGGGGTAACTCCAGATTGCAGTGAAGCCCTCTCTAGCACTTCAAATTTAGATGGGATTTCCCTGGATCCCTTAATTTAATTAACGGTGGGGAAGCATCCCCAAGATTTCTACAAATTCCCAAGAACTTTCTCCTGGAGAGCGAGTTAGGAGCATCCCAAGAAACTGGCATGTGTATATCATATGTGTACAGCTGCAACAGATATCAAGATAAAAGGGTACAGATGATGAAGTTGCGTCATGATAGATCGGGGACGGAGTGTGGATCAGAAAGAGTGGCATGGTGCAACATACTACATCTAATTTGAGAGAGCAGAAAATACTTCACAAGGGAGTGGCATTTGAGATCTTGATCTTGAAAGATGGAAAGACTTTTTTTTATAAGAAGAATGCAGGTAATGGGATACCGTTGTGGCTATTTATTGAACCTCTCCCCATGTTCCAGGTGATTTGTGTGGTATCTTGGTAAATATCCCCAACAATAGTTGGAAGTAGGCATGGTTACCCCAATTATTCAGATTAAGAAAGAATCCTTATTAATGTAGTACCTCAATTTCATTATCTGTCTACATGTTACTACTCTCTAGTCTCTCCAAAGCTGGAGATTAATATTAAAAACAAATTTCCTTCTCATTTATCACTAGATTCAATGATTAATCATGTCATTTCCACCTAAATAATTTCATATCCATTTCTTCCCATCCCTATACACAACTTAAATTTACAGTCTCATCGTCTTTTCTAAATGGCTCAATTATCTCTCTACTAAGCCATACCTCTAGTTTTACTGCTTCCAAATCCCCAACATATTACTGAAATAAAAAATATATATTCATTTCCCTACTGGGATGTGAGTTAAGATGGTTTATGTTGCATATAACAGAAAACTTAGCTCAAATTGATACAATAAGGAAATTCAATAGAGAATCTTGACCCATGTAACAGGAAGTTTGGAGGGAATGGAGACTTTGGTGCTGACTTACTCTAGTTCCAGTATCATTCCCCTGCAGTTCTCTTAGGTCTGCCTTTCCCACTGTGAGTTTTGTTCTTCAGGCCAGTTGCAAGTAGACTGCAGCAGTTTGGTATTCACAATTACAATATGATGTTCATGGAGTGAGAAAAACCTGTCTCTTCCGTTCTTCCTTTCTTAGGAAGGAGATAGCTTTACCCAGAAGCTTCTAGCAAACTTCTCAAATTTCATTAGATTATGTTGTGTACAACTCGTGAACCTGTCTCCCTGGTTAAGGGAATTTATCCATGGATTGGTTTAGAGGTCCTGAACCACTCATTGGCAAAGTGTATGGGGTTATTAAAAATAGCTTAGAGTATTCACGACCTCCTCCTAGAGCCAGGGGTCAGTCTTCATACCACTTGGATGGTGCCCAATGGATGTGGTGCAGAATTGATGTTTGGTAGAAAACCATGAAATCTTTACACGAATAGGGTGCCAGTTCCTTAGCAGCTGACAAAGCCCTTTGAATTTTGGCCTCTGCTTGTCCCTCAGGACTATTTCCCTTCTGCTTTTCTTTACATACATAAGATCCAGTCATATGGAACTACCTGCACTTCCCCAAGAGAAGATGGTGTTTCAAATAATCCCATTTTTATATATTTATATTTACATTTATATCTATGTCTATGTTTATGCCGTATACTTTCCACTTTGAGATTACCAGTCCCCTTTGATGAACTGACAAACTTGGCTTTGAGATCAAACTTAAGTACTTTTTCTCATATGAAGGCTTTTCCAATCTTTTGGACAAGTTTGACTAATAACTCCTTTGTGGCCGTAACTGTACCTAGTTCATTCTGCAAACATTGCTCACTGGTTTGCAATTATTTGTTTTCTTTTTCATTTCCTCATCAAGACTGTAAGCTTCTTGAAAGCAGAATCTATGTCTTCTCTGTTTCTCTCTCTACTTTCTGGTAGAATTCCTAGGACATACTAGATACTCAAAAATACCTTGCAGATGAATGAAGTTTGCCCAGGGCATCACTGTTTCCCCTTACTCTGGAGGCTCACCTTCCCTTGTTTTGTTAGTTCAGGCCAGTTGCAAGTAGACTGCAGCAGTTTGGTATTCACAATTACAATATGATGTTCATGGAGTGAGAAAAACCTGTCTCTTCCGTTCTTCCTTTCTTAGGAAGGAGATAGCTTTACCCAGAAGCTTCTAGCAAACTTCTCAAATTTCATTAGATTATGTTGTGTACAACTCGTGAACCTGTCTCCCTGGTTAAGGGAATTTATCCATGGATTGGTTTAGAGGTCCTGAACCACTCATTGGCAAAGTGTATGGGGTTATTAAAAATAGCTTAGAGTATTCACGACCTCCTCCTAGAGCCAGGGGTCAGTCTTCATACCACTTGGATGGTGCCCAATGGATGTGGTGCAGAATTGATGTTTGGTAGAAAACCATGAAATCTTTACACGAATAGGGTGCCAGTTCCTTAGCAGCTGACAAAGCCCTTTGAATTTTGGCCTCTGCTTGTCCCTCAGGACTATTTCCCTTCTGCTTTTCTTTACATACATAAGATCCAGTCATATGGAACTACCTGCACTTCCCCAAGAGAAGATGGTGTTTCAAATAATCCCATTTTTATATATTTATATTTACATTTATATCTATGTCTATGTTTATGCCGTATACTTTCCACTTTGAGATTACCAGTCCCCTTTGATGAACTGACAAACTTGGCTTTGAGATCAAACTTAAGTACTTTTTCTCATATGAAGGCTTTTCCAATCTTTTGGACAAGTTTGACTAATAACTCCTTTGTGGCCGTAACTGTACCTAGTTCATTCTGCAAACATTGCTCACTGGTTTGCAATTATTTGTTTTCTTTTTCATTTCCTCATCAAGACTGTAAGCTTCTTGAAAGCAGAATCTATGTCTTCTCTGTTTCTCTCTCTACTTTCTGGTAGAATTCCTAGGACATACTAGATACTCAAAAATACCTTGCAGATGAATGAAGTTTGCCCAGGGCATCACTGTTTCCCCTTACTCTGGAGGCTCACCTTGCCTGGTTTTGTTAGTTCTGGCCAGGCTACCCAATGCTGACTTGCTGGTCCTAAGATCTTGAATTATCACACTTTGGCATATTATACTTTTGTACTGGGCATCACTCTCAGGAGCAGTTATTTCTCTAGAGGGGTAAATTACCAGGTGAACTAATCTACTTGTATGTCCTAGTGATAAAAACCCATCCCAGATTTGTGCTGATTTTCTTTCACCATGTCCTTCATTGATAATACGTTGGCCTCTCTGCCTGCTCTTTGAGTGTCTCTAATGGGCATTGGTACCAGGTTGGAGGATAGATTTGGATATGTTGCTGAATTATTGAGATAGCCTCCTATTATCTAGCTGTTTCTGGTTTTTTCCCCTTTTCAGTCTGTTCTCAATACACTCATCAAAGTGATCTTTTAAAAGTTCAGTCATATTTCTGTTGCTCAAAATTTTGCAAATGGCCTTTCCTTTCACTCCCAGTAAATGTCAACCCTACTGGACTAGAGTGCTGGGTGACCTGTTCCCTCAACCCTCACCCTGACCTGCACCTCAACCCTCTGGTCTCATCGCCTTCTTTCCCTCCGGCTCACTCTGCTCCAGCCACACTGACCTCCTAATCACTCCTGAACACGCCACACATGCTTCTGAACCAAACTGTACCGACTATTCTCATTGCTGGACTGCTTCTTCCTCATTCATGTGGATAATTCTCTCACCCCCTCCAGGTCTTTGTTCAAATGTGTCAATGTGGCCAACCCTGATTGCTCTTTGTAAAACTGTAGCTTCCTGCACACCCACTCCATGAATTCTTGGTTCTCCTCACTCTGCTTTTTCTTTTTCATTTTTACCATCGTACTTATATGTTTCACATGTACTATGCCATTTACTAATTTATTTATTAAGTTTATTGTTTTCTTCTGAGTGGGGTAAAATATAAGCTGAACAAAAAGTCAGGGATCTTTATTTTGTTCACTGATACATCCCAAGTCCCTGTAAGAGTGTCTGTTCTATGGGCATATCATCAATGTATGTGGAATGAATGAATGAAAGAATTAATGAATGGATTATCCAGATACCCCTTTTTTTCAGACCCCTTTTATACAGTGTTCTTCCTGGGAACAAAAAGGACACGAGTTTGTAGAATGCAGTGATAAAATACACTTTTGATACTCACTATAAGGAGTTATGTCCCCAGAAAAAGCTCAAAAGCAAACCACTGGTATTTTATTACCCTAACTCAGTAGAAACTTACAAACTGTATCATTTGAGCAGTGCTAAAAAAAATATTGCAATTGCTGTCATCTATAAAATCCCCTGGATTGATAAAGAACATTTTATTAAACTGCTCATATATACTCTACACCACCTACATCCATTTCTTTCTCTCTAACATTTTGCAATCCAACTTTTGATACTTTAATAACTATTTTAAATAACTGTATTTTTGCTATATTTATATTCAGTCTGATTCTATGATTTTTTTTAGCTCTCCAAGGCATCTGCTGAGACCTAGTTTAAGAACTGCTTCTTAAAGGTAAGAACTCTATTGTACTACTTTTTAAAAATCCTTAGCAGGATATAGCACAAAGCAGTTATTCAATAACATTCACTGAATGTATGAATGGACTCTTGCTCTCTCCTAGTACATTTTCTGCATTGCATGCATGCATGCATGCCTAGTTGCTCAGTCATGTCTGACTCTTTGTGACAATATGAAACTCTGTCCATGGGGTTTTCCAGACAAGAATACTGGAGTGGGTAGTCATTCCCTTCTCCAGGGGATCTTCCTGACCCAGGGATTGAACCCAGGTCTCATGCATTGCAGGCAGATTCTTATCATCTGAGCCACCAGGGAAACCCACATTTTCTGGATTATAGCATGTGAATGTTTTTACAACATATTTGAGGTGCATGGCTTCAGCATCTTTGAATGGTCTCTATACACATATGCCTCTGAAACCCAAATTTCCATCGAATAGTGTAAGCCATTTACTAATTTATTTATTAAGTTTATTGTTTTCTTCTGAGTGGGGTAAAATATAAGCTGAACAAAAAGTCAGGGATCTTTATTTTGTTCACTGATACATCCCAAGTCCCTGTAAGAGTGTCTGTTCTATGGGCATATCATCAATGTATGTGGAATGAATGAATGAAAGAATTAATGAATGGATTATCCAGATACCCCTTTTTTTCAGACCCCTTTTATACAGTGTTCTTCCTGGGAACAAAAAGGACACGAGTTTGTAGAATGCAGTGATAAAATACACTTTTGATACTCACTATAAGGAGTTATGTCCCCAGAAAAAGCTCAAAAGCAAACCACTGGTATTTTATTACCCTAACTCAGTAGAAACTTACAAACTGTATCATTTGAGCAGTGCTAAAAAAAATATTGCAATTGCTGTCATCTATAAAATCCCCTGGATTGATAAAGAACATTTTATTAAACTGCTCATATATACTCTACACCACCTACATCCATTTCTTTCTCTCTAACATTTTGCAATCCAACTTTTGATACTTTAATAACTATTTTAAATAACTGTATTTTTGCTATATTTATATTCAGTCTGATTCTATGATTTTTTTTAGCTCTCCAAGGCATCTGCTGAGACCTAGTTTAAGAACTGCTTCTTAAAGGTAAGAACTCTATTGTACTACTTTTTAAAAATCCTTAGCAGGATATAGCACAAAGCAGTTATTCAATAACATTCACTGAATGTATGAATGGACTCTTGCTCTCCTAGTACATTTTCTGCATTGCATGCATGCATGCATGCCTAGTTGCTCAGTCATGTCTGACTCTTTGTGACAATATGAAACTCTGTCCATGGGGTTTTCCAGACAAGAATACTGGAGTGGGTAGTCATTCCCTTCTCCAGGGGATCTTCCTGACCCAGGGATTGAACCCAGGTCTCATGCATTGCAGGCAGATTCTTATCATCTGAGCCACCAGGGAAACCCACATTTTCTGGATTATAGCATGTGAATGTTTTTACAACATATTTGAGGTGCATGGCTTCAGCATCTTTGAATGGTCTCTATACACATATGCCTCTGAAACCCAAATTTCTAACGAAATATAGAACTTTTCCAAGTTCCATACGAGTTTACCTATGTCAAATCTCAGTTAATTCCTGGCTTCCATGCCCACCAGACAATTACTATTCTGATCTTTTTTACTATAGATTAGTTTTGACTGCTCAGCAATTTCCTACTAATGGAATCATAGTGAACATTTTTATAAAGCATTTTTCATTCAGTATAATTTTGTAAATATCTCATCATTTGCAATTATGTTCATGAGTGAGACATTCATTTCTTTTCTTGAACTGTCCTTTTTCTGGTTTTAGAAAGATTATTTCTTCTCTCCCCATGTTGGTATCTATCCCCATTAGCTATTGCAATGACTTACCCATATTGAGTATGAAAAAGTATATGAATAAATTGAGCTATAATAATTTCATAGTTGTTTTGATCTAGCAAGTTCATAATCATTGACAGACTCTCAAGCCGTTCAGTTGACAATGGCAATACCATTAAATTGAAGACTGGAAAGTCAGTCTTGACCACATACCAATGACAAACATTAATTATAATACAATTATAACAAACAAACCATTTTATATGTATTGAAGCTTATATTACTAGTTACTACATAATATTCATCTGTTGTTTACACCTTTAAAGCAGTAGCCACTCTGAAATGCATTTTAACATTTTAACGAGGACAAAACAGACATATTCAGATTGAAGATATCTCCCTCCCAAGGAAGGGAAACATTTTTTGTAACTCTGGGTACTGACAGTGTTAACTAGACATTGGTGGTGATCATTTCTATATATATACAAATGTTGAATCATTGCATTGTACACTTGAAATTAATGTAATGTTATATGTCACTTATACCTAAAAAAAAATTCAGTCCCATCACTGTTTGATAACTTCTGAGACTGTAAATCATTGCACATGGAAAATGTCAGGTAGAAGTCACAAGTGGATTCTGAAATTTTATTCCAGTCAATAATCTTATTAATAATTCCAGCTAATAGTATGGTTAATAATGTTCTGGTTAATAATCTTGTTCTATAAGTCTCATGCAAACACCTATTTAGTGTCCCAGCCTGTCCTGACATTTGTTTGGGCTTCATTTCTTTCATTATTCTGTTATGAAATACCATATACTGGATGGCTTATAAACAACAGATATTTATTCCTTCCAGTTATGGAGGCTGGAAGTCTGAGATCAGTATGCAGCATGGTCAGGATCTGGTGAGAGGTCTCTTCTGGGTTGTAGACTGCAGCTTCTGGTGTATCCTCACATGGTGGAGAGCAGAGTGTTGGAAGCAAGTTCTCATGACTCTTACAATGGCATGAGGGTTCCATCCTTGGGGCATGATTTAATCCTAATTGCTATGTAAAGGTCTGCCTCCTAATACCATCTCACTGGGGTTAGAGTTTCAATGTATGAATCTGGGCATGAGACATGAGCATTCAGTCCACAAGAAGATTCATCCCCTCTCTGTATACCAAAGCACAGTGGATGGTGAATATATAGTGGATAAGCTCACAGTATTTCTTGAGTATCTATTATTGTCACCTATAAAAAATATTTCCTTCCCTGAAAATTCATATGAGCATAGATATAAAAAGCAACATAGAATTACTGCCAATGGAACAGTATCAGCAAGAGCCTATAAAAGATTAAAATGGGGATATCTTGGCAGGGTATCATTATCAAAACCAGAAACTTTCATGATGGAAGAGAACCTGGAGCCTTTAAGTGTTTAAGTTTTTGTGGTACACAGACGATTTTGAAGAACACACAGGTTACGATATGCTTTCATATACAGACCTGTGAGGTAGGTTTCATTACTATAAAGACCAGTGGAGTCTACTTGGCTACTTAACTCATGGGCTGGAAACATGGAATGAACTTACAGTCTCTGTTAGGCATGAAAGAAAAGTGCCTGCCAAATGAAATGAGTGTGAAAATTTCTTCATCTGAATGCCACTTACATGAGTGTTTTCACTTTGTGAAATTTAGCTATATAACCACAACTTGGATGCATTTCTATATATGTTATATTTTAATCTATAATTTTACTTCAAAATACTTCATTTAATTTACATATTAGAAAATCATCTTAACATGCCTGGAAGACCTAAGAGGGTTGGTCACTCACAAATTGGCTTATCATTAATGTTAGCAATGCCCAGTGCAAGCTAGTTGTGTTACCTTGGGCAAACTACTTAGCTTCTTAATGCTCTCAGTTTGTTCATCTTTAAAATTAAGGCAGTAATCATATATCCACCTAAAAGGTGAATCTGAAGGTTAAATTAGTGAATGTATATAAACTATACAGAGCATAATAGCATGAACTGGATTCTTGTTAGGGTACTTCTCTTGTTGTGGAACTTGAGCTCTAGGACACACAGGCTTCAGTAGTTGTATCACATGGGCTCAATAGTTGTGGCTCCAAGGCTCTAGAGCACAGGCTCCATAGTTGTGGCTCATGGGCTTAGTTGGTTCACAGCATGTGGGATCTTCCTGGATCAGGGATCAAACCTGTGTCTCCTGCACTGGCAGGCAGTCTCTTTACCACTGAGCTACCAGGGAAGCCCAGGTTACAGGTTTTAAGACTTAGCTCATCACTCTGAGTTTGAATGACTCAAAGAACAGGGTCAGAACAAATATTAATTGATCAGGTGAGAAGATTCCATCTAATATAATGAACAAACAGAACAGGATTGAACTCTCTAAAATATTTATTTAAAGAGGTATCCAATCAAGCCCTGGAAGAGAGAAATCCACCAAGGTAACCTAGAGGTATTAGACATAGGTAATTAGCCACAACCCAACAATTGGATTGAGTTTTGAGCTGGCATGCAGTTATGTCCATGATAGGAAACACTTGATTGATATATCAAAGCCCAAGAAATCAAGAAAACATTATAGAAGGTCATACAAGTCAGGTCCAGCATCTTGGGCAGCCTGCCTACTTCTAATGTTGTTTTCTTCTTGACCTAGTATAGTGCAGTTTTCCTCTGTTCAAGCACCGTTTTAAACCGAGATGTCTCTACAGATGAGTCCAGTGTAGGGGCTTTGAAAGTGGGAATTAATCCATAAATCAAATTGCCCTTTAATGTCACTGTGCATGAATTAGATAAGAGTACCTGATAAAAAGGTTTTCCATCCAGGTTAGAGACAGTCCCTAAAATTATGTCTTTTTCTAGTCCTGTTTGCACTTTTTTCAACAAATATTTTTTAAAGAAAATCATCTTAACATGCCTGGAAGACCTAAGAGGGTTGGTCACTCACAAATTGGCTTATCATTAATGTTAGCAATGCCCAGTGCAAGCTAGTTGTGTTACCTTGGGCAAACTACTTAGCTTCTTAATGCTCTCAGTTTGTTCATCTTTAAAATTAAGGCAGTAATCATATATCCACCTAAAAGGTGAATCTGAAGGTTAAATTAGTGAATGTATATAAACTATACAGAGCATAATAGCATGAACTGGATTCTTGTTAGGGTACTTCTCTTGTTGTGGAACTTGAGCTCTAGGACACACAGGCTTCAGTAGTTGTATCACATGGGCTCAATAGTTGTGGCTCCAAGGCTCTAGAGCACAGGCTCCATAGTTGTGGCTCATGGGCTTAGTTGGTTCACAGCATGTGGGATCTTCCTGGATCAGGGATCAAACCTGTGTCTCCTGCACTGGCAGGCAGTCTCTTTACCACTGAGCTACCAGGGAAGCCCAGGTTACAGGTTTTAAGACTTAGCTCATCACTCTGAGTTTGAATGACTCAAAGAACAGGGTCAGAACAAATATTAATTGATCAGGTGAGAAGATTCCATCTAATATAATGAACAAACAGAACAGGATTGAACTCTCTAAAATATTTATTTAAAGAGGTATCCAATCAAGCCCTGGAAGAGAGAAATCCACCAAGGTAACCTAGAGGTATTAGACATAGGTAATTAGCCACAACCCAACAATTGGATTGAGTTTTGAGCTGGCATGCAGTTATGTCCATGATAGGAAACACTTGATTGATATATCAAAGCCCAAGAAATCAAGAAAACATTATAGAAGGTCATACAAGTCAGGTCCAGCATCTTGGGCAGCCTGCCTACTTCTAATGTTGTTTTCTTCTTGACCTAGTATAGTGCAGTTTTCCTCTGTTCAAGCACCGTTTTAAACCGAGATGTCTCTACAGATGAGTCCAGTGTAGGGGCTTTGAAAGTGGGAATTAATCCATAAATCAAATTGCCCTTTAATGTCACTGTGCATGAATTAGATAAGAGTACCTGATAAAAAGGTTTTTCCATCCAGGTTAGAGACAGTCCCTAAAATTATGTCTTTTTCTAGTCCTGTTTGCAGATCATGAGACATCTGATCTTCACCCAAGGATAGGCTACTAAGACAAGCTCCAGCAACAAACCTAGAATGTCTTTGAGTAATTCAATTTTATATGAACACACCCTAACAGCAAAGAACTGACCAGGAAATGAGCCTTCGTAGATGTAGACCTCCATTAACAAACTGGGATTTAACATTCATTAAAACATATTTTTATCTGTAACAATCATCCTCAATTTTCCCAAGTATAACCAAATTAAGACTTGTTTTTGATATAGGTCTGGACTCAATAAACTTAGCCTGATTATTTATAAAACCATACTTAATTGTAGACATTTTGTCTTGTTGAAATTTTATAGAATTTCAGAAAGAACTTTTAAAATAAAACCTTTCAGGGCTAGGAAAGTCAGGCCAAAGGCTTATCCCAGATTTCATCTAACAGATAAGTGAATTCTTCTTCTCTCAAGTTCTCCAAAATTCCTTGAGACTTTTGTACCTGTTAGTGAGATAGCCTTCCTAACTTACCTGATAAATTTACTGAAAATGAACTCCCCAGTCTCTGGAGGGGTCAGAGACAGAGAAAAGATAAATGCCTCAATTCGTTTATAATTTACCCATATACCAAACTATCTGTTAAGTCATAATTAGTTTAAAGGGGAGGTGTTGGGTCGATGGGACAGTGAGCTAACTTTGCTGGTTGCAGAAGGCCAGCGATAAGGGGCTTAGAAAGGCCAGCAGTAAAAAGCACCCTCCTGAGACTTCTGCAAGGCCATGATAAGAAACCCCCTCCCCAGTGTGACTTGCCAGACAAGGGACTCTCCACACAACCGAGATGTGGGTGGTGCAAGACATTGTCTCACCAACTAGAGCAACCAACTTCAAAATTTCCACTACAAGCCTATAAAAACCCCTCTACCTCTTCCCTGGGCGCAACTTCACCAGCCCAATCTGTGGACCCATGAACCTCACCTGGGAGCAAACCTTTTGTTTGCCTCTAACCCCTGGTCCTGCCTATCTCTTGCTGTGCCAGAAAACCGTACAGGTTTTTCTTACATCTGGAAAATACAGATTCAAACCAGTAATTTTATAAGTATTTTTGCCAGTTCATTCATTCGTTTTGTTAACTTTATCAGTCATCAGATTTTTCTTTAGAATCTTTTAATTTTTTTACCCTGTTCAGAAACTGGTGATAGAGTTCTTTCTATTGATCTTTTCAAAGAGGAACCATTTTTGGAAAATTTAGTTAGAATGGCAGTATTCTAAGATAGAAACTAAAATTACGGCTGATAACTAAAATTACGGCTGATAAAATTCCAAATACATCAGAATTTTAGGAACTTCATATAGTTTTTAGGATATCTGTATTAGTAACAAGTACTAGAGACTTATTACTCACTTCACAATACTTCCCATGCAATTCAACATACGAAATGAACCTAATTAGTTTAGTATCTCTTTGGATGTTTCAGGGGCCCTCTGAAGCATCACAAAGTTAACTAGAAGTCAAAAATACTTCATTAGAATAATTTAGGAAATTTTGTCAATCAATATCAAAAGGTTTAGAACACTGAGTCAGAGAGGATTATATGTCATTGTGAAACCATAGCTATTCACATAGCCAAGGTCAAATATAAAATAGATCTTTTTTATCTATTAATAAGTGTCTCAAAAACCTTATTTTATTTGGAGATAACCTAATTATTCAATAGACTTTCATCATTTAGTTTAGTTCAACCTTTGGACATTTTAATTTATCACAATTTGGAGAAACTATTTTAGATAGACATTTTTAAAGCAAGATAGTTTATCTAAAAGCTCATATCTCATTTACCCTTTTTTTAAAGAAGTTTTGAGTTACTCTTCTTGTTGACAAACTTTTAACAGATGTTAAGCCTAGGCACAATGTAAGTAGTATATTTAATATTTTATTTAATATGCTGATGACTCAAGACATGTCTATATTATCATTAGTTTAACAAATTTAGACCTTAGTACTAGATATTTCTCAGTTCACGTGAAGCTGAAACTCATTTAACTTGATTATTTTTTTGTATTTAGAAGTATTTTTTGTTGTTTATAAGCGTTTATTACTGTTGTTTAAGCCAATCAAATAGAGCTCTTTTTTAAGGTTATTCGCGGCAATGTTATTCAAATAAACACACTAATAATGAGACCTCAGTTCTTATTTCAAGATTTCAACTTTTACTCAGATGTAGCATTGTAAAACCCATCAGTTTACAAAAGAGGTTGGTTAAAATTAGGGTTCTCAGATGAAACAAGTCATGCTCACCTGGCTAGATGGCTAAATATTAGTATTTGTAGAAAAAGTATCTTTTTCTACAAGCAAACTTCTAAATTATTTTGCCCTTTTTAAAGTTTGTATTCAAATGACAGTAGAGATAAAGATTTCTGAGGAGACAGAGGACATTTGCATCTCAAAGATACCAGCAAGTTCTTCCTAGGATGTCTTTGTTTAGGTCATTTACAAGCTTTTGAAAGTGAACAGGGAAGGTTTTTGGAGTGGTGGGAAGATTTTTGGAGCCACCCTTCTGGTTCCATATAGGTCAGTAAACCAAGGAGAGTTTTTTTCCCCCTCCTTTTCTAAAAGAAGTGGGTGACGTCCCCAACAAGGAATTTGCCTATTAAAATGCAGAGACATCACTTTGCCGACAAAGATTGGCACAGTGAAAACTATGGCTTTCCTGGTTGTCCTGTATGGATGTGACAGTTAAACAATAAAGAAGGCTGAGCCCCAAAGAACTGATGCTTTTGAATTGTGCTGGAAAGACTGTTGAGAGACCCTTGCCCAGCAAAGAGATTCCTCAATCCTAAGGGAGAAGGCCTCTCTGGAAGGCCAAGGGGCAATACCCAGCCTCCCTTACCCTGCCGGCAAAGACGGCAGGAAAGATCAGAAGACAGATGGAGGTGTTAACTAAAAAAGAACAACTTGAGAGTTGTGGGTTAAGTTTTATTTGGGGCATAATTAGGACTGCAGCCCGGGAGACAGCACCCCAGATAGCTCTGAGAAACTGCTCCAAAGAGGCAGCAGGAGGAGGGCCAATATTTAAGGGTTTTGGCGAGGGGGAGTTTAATATCATTACAAAGGTCCCCAGTCACGAGGATCTGATGTCACCGTGAAGAGATTTAGTGCTTTTCTAAATATGAGGAGATGCAAGGATTGAGATAATAAAAGCTGTTCCTAAAAGCATCCACCTATCTAAAGACCTGCCCCACCAGATTCCCTGGAGCACAGAGTGCCTCTACCCCACCCTGATCTCCATCAGGGGGTATTGAAGGTCAGTGGGTCTCAGCAGCGTGGAGTCTCAACCTCACCCTGATCTCCTTCAGGGGGTATTGAAGGTCAGCAGCTCTCAACAGCACAGGGTCTGGTCTCTGCAGAGGCAGAGGGCAAATGTCCTTGTTGTTCAGACATTGGCAATGTTACTGGTAAATGCCAATTTGTAGTTGACAGAGGAATCCACCCTGTAATCCCCTAGCTTGGTCCAGAGCTTAAGGGAGGAATAGAGAACCTTCACCACTCAGGTGGTAGCTATTGGGGCACAATGGGCTGTGAGCCTTTGGAACACACCAGAGGGTAACCCTGGCCAGAGTTCCTCAGATGCTTACGTTGCCATTTGCCTGTTCACAGAGGATTTAAAAAGAAACGAGAAATTGTAGAGGAAGCCTTAGGGGAAGCATTTAGTAACCAAAACTGAAGCCTGCCAGAAAGTCACATTAATATGATTTCCCAGTCACAGTTCCCCTTCACAGGGAGTGTACCCAAAATGGGAGCTTAAGTTCCCCAGATGACACAAGGTCGAAAAAGGCCTGGTGGGACCCTGACGTCAAACTGTTCTGAGGAAAAGATTATTTGAGCTTTTAATTTACAAAGGAGAGTAGCATCTATCAGAGAGCCAGTTAACTTGTTCCCCACTGTCAAAGTTATCCAGGTCTCCTGTAGGGGAAATTAGAACTGGTTGCCTCAAGTCCAAGGGAGCCCCGCCAGGCATGTTCTTTAAGAAAGAGTTCCTCGCCCTTGTAAAGCACTTCTGACTGCCAGATTATTTAACTGTGAGCCATTCAGAGCCTATTGCTCTTCTGACTCCAACATAGCTAATTAGGACTGCAGCCCGGGAGACAGCACCCCAGATAGTCTGAGAAACTGCTCCAAAGAGGCAGCAGGAGGAGGGCCAATATTTAAGGGTTTTGGCGAGGGAGTTTAATATCATTACAAAGGTCCCCAGTCACGAGGATCTGATGTCACCGTGAAGAGATTTAGTGCTTTTCTAAATATGAGGAGATGCAAGGATTGAGATAATAAAAGCTGTTCCTAAAAGCATCCACCTATCTAAAGACCTGCCCCACCAGATTCCCTGGAGCACAGAGTGCCTCTACCCCACCCTGATCTCCATCAGGGGGTATTGAAGGTCAGTGGGTCTCAGCAGCGTGGAGTCTCAACCTCACCCTGATCTCCTTCAGGGGGTATTGAAGGTCAGCAGCTCTCAACAGCACAGGGTCTGGTCTCTGCAGAGGCAGAGGGCAAATGTCCTTGTTGTTCAGACATTGGCAATGTTACTGGTAAATGCCAATTTGTAGTTGACAGAGGAATCCACCCTGTAATCCCCTAGCTTGGTCCAGAGCTTAAGGGAGGAATAGAGAACCTTCACCACTCAGGTGGTAGCTATTGGGGCACAATGGGCTGTGAGCCTTTGGAACACACCAGAGGGTAACCCTGGCCAGAGTTCCTCAGATGCTTACGTTGCCATTTGCCTGTTCACAGAGGATTTAAAAAGAAACGAGAAATTGTAGAGGAAGCCTTAGGGGAAGCATTTAGTAACCAAAACTGAAGCCTGCCAGAAAGTCACATTAATATGATTTCCCAGTCACAGTTCCCCTTCACAGGGAGTGTACCCAAAATGGGAGCTTAAGTTCCCCAGATGACACAAGGTCGAAAAAGGCCTGGTGGGACCCTGACGTCAAACTGTTCTGAGGAAAAGATTATTTGAGCTTTTAATTTACAAAGGAGAGTAGCATCTATCAGAGAGCCAGTTAACTTGTTCCCCACTGTCAAAGTTATCCAGGTCTCCTGTAGGGGAAATTAGAACTGGTTGCCTCAAGTCCAAGGGAGCCCCGCCAGGCATGTTCTTTAAGAAAGAGTTCCTCGCCCTTGTAAAGCACTTCTGACTGCCAGATTATTTAACTGTGAGCCATTCAGAGCCTATTGCTCTTCTGACTCCAACATAGCTAATGTGCACACTAAAGATCTTTCCTTTCGGATAGATGAAATACTTCCCATTGTTATAAGCTTTAGAATACCAAACACAAGACACAGACAAATTTCTAGCATCGATGCAACCAGACGAACTGATTCCCAGATAGGGCAAATAAATCTACCCTATGAAACAAATGAACTGGGCAAATAAATTTACCTTATGAAACAAAGGAACTAAGTTCAACTTGGCCACCCATCCCTACAAAACTAGCTCCCCAATGAACTTGTTCCAGGGAAAGGAGCAGGGCACAATTTTTGAAAAGAAGGACATGACCCAAGGACACAGCATAAACCCATTAGAATCAAGTGAGTCCAGGAGGCAGACCAGACCTTGATCCTCAGTCAGCAAGATGAATGACACACTCCCACCCCTTCTGTAAAAGAGTTGGAATAATCCTCCCACTCATTAGCATATGGAATTACCCAGCCCATAAAAGCTAAGAATGCCATGTTTTCGGGTCGCTCGCTCTGTGATGGCCCACACTCTGTGGAGTGTGCTTTCTCTGAATCTGAATAAATCCACTTCTTACCTATCACTTTGTCTCTCGCTGAATTCTTCTCTGCAAGGAGACATGAAGAACCTGAACCTCAGTGGGTCCAGACATTGGCTGAGTAATTTTAATTACCTGGGTTTTGGCTGGGCTCGAGTCCCAGACGCATGGGTTCAAGTCCCAAACAGGGTTTTGGCTGGGTTCGAATCCCAAACAGGGTTTTGGCTGGGTTCGAGTCCTGGCTGCATGGCTTCAAGTTCCAAATGGTTTTGGCTGGGTTCATGTCCTGGTTCAACTCCCAAACAGGGTTTGATTAGGTCTGGGCCCTGGGTTGCAGTCTAAAATCAAGGTAGAACAATTTCAGACCAGTTTCCAATTCAGGTAAATAAATTTACCCTACCAAATGGACTAATTCACACTAGGATGGACTTGCCCAGTGAACACTAGTTCCCAAATGAATTGGTTCTTTAACTGTAGCTCATTTCAGAGCCTTTTATTGACTGCCAGATTATTTAACTGTGAGCCATTCAGAGCCTATTGCTCTTCTGACTCCAACATAGCTAATGTGCACACTAAAGATCTTTCCTTTCGGATAGATGAAATACTTCCCATTGTTATAAGCTTTAGAATACCAAACACAAGACACAGACAAATTTCTAGCATCGATGCAACCAGACGAACTGATTCCCAGATAGGGCAAATAAATCTACCCTATGAAACAAATGAACTGGGCAAATAAATTTACCTTATGAAACAAAGGAACTAAGTTCAACTTGGCCACCCATCCCTACAAAACTAGCTCCCCAATGAACTTGTTCCAGGGAAAGGAGCAGGGCACAATTTTTGAAAAGAAGGACATGACCCAAGGACACAGCATAAACCCATTAGAATCAAGTGAGTCCAGGAGGCAGACCAGACCTTGATCCTCAGTCAGCAAGATGAATGACACACTCCCACCCCTTCTGTAAAAGAGTTGGAATAATCCTCCCACTCATTAGCATATGGAATTACCCAGCCCATAAAAGCTAAGAATGCCATGTTTTCGGGTCGCTCGCTCTGTGATGGCCCACACTCTGTGGAGTGTGCTTTCTCTGAATCTGAATAAATCCACTTCTTACCTATCACTTTGTCTCTCGCTGAATTCTTCTCTGCAAGGAGACATGAAGAACCTGAACCTCAGTGGGTCCAGACATTGGCTGAGTAATTTTAATTACCTGGGTTTTGGCTGGGCTCGAGTCCCAGACGCATGGGTTCAAGTCCCAAACAGGGTTTTGGCTGGGTTCGAATCCCAAACAGGGTTTTGGCTGGGTTCGAGTCCTGGCTGCATGGCTTCAAGTTCCAAATGGTTTTGGCTGGGTTCATGTCCTGGTTCAACTCCCAAACAGGGTTTGATTAGGTCTGGGCCCTGGGTTGCAGTCTAAAATCAAGGTAGAACAATTTCAGACCAGTTTCCAATTCAGGTAAATAAATTTACCCTACCAAATGGACTAATTCACACTAGGATGGACTTGCCCAGTGAACACTAGTTCCCAAATGAATTGGTTCTATGGGTAGGTCCAACAACATTTCCCCTCTGCAAATTGGTACCCAGTCAAATTGGCTTCTCCCCTAAGGGAAAGCCCAGATTGATTGAGGGGATTAAATGTTCTGGTGTGCACACGGAAGTGACATACCCGCCAAATTTGAGCAGGTCGGCTCTTAACACGAAAGGACACACAAGAAAATCGAACTAGTTTTTCAAACCAGTTATGGGTAGACTTACCCTACTGAGCCCGTCGACCCAAAGTTTGTGGGTTCCTTGTCTCAGCTGCCAAATGCTGGGGGCAGCCGGTGCTGCTTCAGGGAATCTTGAAGGAAGGTACCTCAGGACAGATGGTTCCGGCAGCTGTTAGGCTCTCACTACAGTATTCCCTGATCGGTGCCGACTAACCATGAGCAGCAAGGCTCCTGTCTGGCTAGGCCAAATTGTTATTGAGTCCAAGCTCGATCTGCTCATCACATGGCAGGCCAATGAATCAGAGAAATAAGTGTTGAGGCAAGGAAAATGACTTTATTCGGAAAGCAGCTGACCGAGAAGATGGCAGGCTAGCGGAAAAAAGCATCTCACGCCTGGTTCTTTTATAGATCAGAGATGAGGGGAGATAAGGAAGCAAAGTAAAAAAGCCGTTAATCTTGCAAACATCTCTTAGAATGGCAAGCCCTAAGCCGGAGAAGTGGTAACTTCTCTCTTCCCGCCATCCACATGTGGACAGGATTCTTGGAACAAAGGTATTTTCCTTCACGATTAGGCAGAGAGGCAGGGTCCTTGAGGCAAGTCATTAAGTATGATTATAATAACAATAGCGACGGAAAGCAAGTCAAAGAAATAGTTTGCAATATGGAGCTAGAATTGATTTTCTCCTTGCAACATTTATATAGAAGACTATTACACGAAATCTCAGATACAAAAACTCTATGTGTAAAAGTTTAAGTTGTTTTGATATAAAAGTAAAAACTTATAGAAAGTCGACTAATTTCATAGTTACTATTTCAGAATCATCAGTTTTCCTGATTTCTAAAATTCACTAAAAGAATTTTTCGTTGAATTTTTATATACTTTATTTATTTATTTTTGTCTGTGCTGGGTCTTAGTTCCTGCTCAGGCTCTTCTCTATCGAGCGCAGAGTACTCTCTAGTTTCAGTGTTCGGGATTCTCATTGTGGTGGCTTCTCTTGTTGTGGAGTACAGGCTCTAGACACGTGGGCTTCAATAGCTGGGTCACATGGGCTCCATAATTGTAGCTCCCTGACTCCAGAGCACAGGCTCAATAATTGTGGCACACGAGTTTAGTTGCTCGACAGCATGTGAGATCTTCCCGGACCTGGGATGGAAACCATGTCTCCTGCATTAGCAGGTTGATTCTTTCTCACTGAGCCACCAGGGAAGCCCTTGTCATTGAGCCTTGGTAGTAACAACAACATGAAGACTAAAAATAATTCTTGCTTTTGGTAAAGTAAGGAAGGTGACTACTGCCACCAAGTAGCAACCAACGAAATTCTCATGTCTTAAACATTTTTTGGAGGCCGTAGCTTTCTGACGGGGCCATTGTGAAAAGTTAAATCATAGTGTGTGTGGGTGTGTGTGTGCGGCGCGCACGCGTGTGCACTCAGTTGTGTCCAACTGAGTGTCTTTTATGACCCACTGCACTGTAGCCTGCTAGGCTCCTCTGATCATGGAATTTTCCAGACAAGAATACTGGAGTGACTTGCCATTTCCTTCTCCAGGGGATCTTCCTGACCCAGGAATTGAACCCATATCTCCTGCATGGTCAGGCAGTTTCTTTACTACTAGCTTTAAAAAAAGGATCATGTTAAGAGTATTATCTTGGGTTCATGATCACTTGGGGAGGGGAGGGGTCTGGAGGAATCAAGTCTATTCATTCAATAAAACACACCGGCTAAATTTCAAAGAAAACAGTCAAAGATGGGGTTCAAAGATAAAAGGTTTCCCCACTGCATCAGCTCAGTTTCCTGCTTGCTATTCCATATGCTGCTTTGGCTCGCATCCTTATCTACTGGATCTTGCTGAGTCATTCCTGGTCTATGTTGGAAACTTAGCAGATGAGGTCATAGCACCATCTGTAGGTCTCAACCAGGAAGACAGTTTTAGAATTCTTCCATCTTATTATCTCAAGTTCTAGTGTTCATGTTTCGGGATTTTTCATTTTGTGGTTTGGCTTTTTAGTTCCTGCTCAGGCTCTTCTCTATCGAGCGAGTACTCTCTAGTTTCAGTGTTGGGATTCTCATTGTGGTGGCTTCTCTTGTTGTGGAGTACAGGCTCTAGACACGTGGGCTTCAATAGCTGGGTCACATGGGCTCCATAATTGTAGCTCCCTGACTCCAGAGCACAGGCTCAATAATTGTGGCACACGAGTTTAGTTGCTCGACAGCATGTGAGATCTTCCCGGACCTGGGATGGAAACCATGTCTCCTGCATTAGCAGGTTGATTCTTTCTCACTGAGCCACCAGGGAAGCCCTTGTCATTGAGCCTTGGTAGTAACAACAACATGAAGACTAAAAATAATTCTTGCTTTTGGTAAAGTAAGGAAGGTGACTACTGCCACCAAGTAGCAACCAACGAAATTCTCATGTCTTAAACATTTTTTGGAGGCCGTAGCTTTCTGACGGGGCCATTGTGAAAAGTTAAATCATAGTGTGTGTGGGTGTGTGTGTGCGCGTGTGCGCACACGCACGCGTGTGCACTCAGTTGTGTCCAACTGAGTGTCTTTTATGACCCACTGCACTGTAGCCTGCTAGGCTCCTCTGATCATGGAATTTTCCAGACAAGAATACTGGAGTGACTTGCCATTTCCTTCTCCAGGGGATCTTCCTGACCCAGGAATTGAACCCATATCTCCTGCATGGTCAGGCAGTTTCTTTACTACTAGCTTTAAAAAGAGGATCATGTTAAGAGTATTATCTTGGGTTCATGATCACTTGGGGAGGGGAGGGGTCTGGAGGAATCAAGTCTATTCATTCAATAAAACACACCGGCTAAATTTCAAAGAAAACAGTCAAAGATGGGGTTCAAAGATAAAAGGTTTCCCCACTGCATCAGCTCAGTTTCCTGCTTGCTATTCCATATGCTGCTTTGGCTCGCATCCTTATCTACTGGATCTTGCTGAGTCATTCCTGGTCTATGTTGGCTTACCACCATCCTAGAAAATAGAACAGATGAGGTCATAGCACCATCTGTAGGTCTCAACCAGGAAGACAGTTTTAGAATTCTTCCATCTTATTATCTCAAGCATTTGGGACAGCCAACGCAGTAAATAATTCAAAATCCAGAGAAGAATAACTAAGATCTATTGAGTGTTTATTCTGTGGCAGCCGCTATACAAAACTCTTTAAGCATAGTATTTCTTTTAGTCTCCATAGTAACTGAATGGTGACTTACAGTTGAAAAACTGAAAGTTTTGTCAGAAGACAGCACTTGACCAAGATCTCACACATGATGGCAAAGGAGTGACTCCAGGGTTAGGAACCAGACAGTACAACTCTAGAGCTGAGTTCTGTGAATTCTGCTGAGTCCTGCTAAATGCTGGCAAGAGAGAGACTTTAGATAATAAATACTGAACATATTAGAGACACTCTATTCTTGAGAAATTTCACTTGCTACTTTATAGACTTTTTTGTTTGTTTTTTTTTTTATTATTATTTTTTGTTTTTATTTTTCTTTTTTTGTCTTTTCTTTTTTTAAACATTTATTTTATTTATTTTTTTGGGTGTGGGGTGGGGAGGGAGGGGGACGGGCGGGCCACTTCTATTGGTCTTTCATTTCTCTATTTTCATCCGTCTTTGTTCTTTGGCCCGCGTGGGCCTCCCATCGCGGTGGCCTCTGTTGTCGCAGAGCGCCGGCTCTGGGCGCATGCGCTCCAGAGCTCCGACTCGGTGATTGGACACATCAGTCCAGCCACTCCGCGGCACGTGGGATCTTCCCAGGCCAGGGATCGAACCGGCGCCCCTTGCACTGCAAGGCTGTGTCCTTACCCACTGGACCACCAGGGAAGCCCTTTATAGACTTTTCTTTTTAAGAATTTAATAAATCCACCCTTCCTCCAACCTCACATACTCCAGCCAGACAAGTTTAATGATTTTCCCTTTCTAACTCTTTGTTCTTTTTTTTTTTTTTTCCCTTTCTGACTTTTTAAGATAGACTCTGTTAATGCACTGTATAATTGGGCTGAGCAACATGCCCTGCTACCATGTGGGAAGAGGTTGAACACTTTACTAAAAGAAGAGCAAGATCCTCTTTGTGGAAAAGGAAAAGGATCTCCTCATCCTTCACCCATTCTATCATATTGAAGGATTATTTCTGTTCTTTGTTACGAGGATGGGTGTAGGTATCAGTAGAATACATATATATCTTTTCCCACTTGACACCAATTAGGTTTCTTGCCAATATCTCATCAACTTGTTGTATGTTGTAATAAATATACAGAATAACTAAAACAAAAAGCCAAAACATCAAACTGATAACTCTCACTCTGCATCCATTTCTCTCCAAAAGAATAAATATGATATAAAACTACATGAAAAGATATAACATTAAAATATATAGTATCCATATACAGACATGGTAATTTAGCAAGGATCAGATATGAACCCATGAAACAAAAAGAGTTTATGAAATTGGCTCAGACTGTAAGAACCAGGATAATAATTTAGAAGTAGAGTCTTAAAATTTCAGAGGAAACTTTAGTACCTGAAGCAATAATAATGCAGATCAGTACAAATTAATAATTAAGGAAATTTGTGATACTAAGTAAAACAGTGACAAGTCATGATTTGTATCTATATTTTATGATTTTTGTTATTTCGGGATCAGGAATAAAAACACAATACCTTTGAATCTGGAGATAATTCTTAATTAAATATAACTGTTCATGCAATTTCTGGCTCATAAAGGCCTTTGATTTTCTTTGGTTAACTAATTGTCCTTTCACTACTTAACACTCCCACCAGAAGTCTGCATCATATAAGGGTCACTATCTGCAAAGGTGGCTTTTATAAGAGTTGGTGCTTGGAGAGAAAGTGAGAAAAGGTAGACAGGGAAATGAATGGCCTGAGGGTGTTGAGAGGAGACAGTAGGAGGAGAACACTGGAAGCAGAAAGACTGGTTAGGAGGTTATTTCAATAATCTAGGCAACAGTTTTTGGAGGCTTAGAACAGGCTGGTAGATAGATTTTTTAAGTGGTTGAGTATATTTTGAATATGGGAGAAAGAGAAAAGTCAAAGAATGAATCCAGGCTTGGGGTCTGCCTGGGGAGAAAGATCAGGAATACATTTTAAAATATATTTAGGTCAGTTCAGTCACTCAGTCACTCCAACTCTTTGCAACCCCATGGACCGCAGCACGCCAGGCTTCCCTGTCCTTCACCATCTCTGGGAGCTCGCTCAAACTCATGTCCATTGACTCAGCGATACCATCCAACCATCTCATCCTCTGTCGTCCCCTTCTCCTTCTGCCTTCTATTTTTCCCAGCATCAGGGTCTTTTCCCATGAGTCAACTCTTCACATCAGGTGGCCAAAGTATTTTTTCCCCCTCGTCAAACTGATAACTCTCACTCTGCATCCATTTCTCTCAAAAGAATAAATATGATATAAAACTACATGAAAAGATATAACATTAAAATATATAGTATCCATATACAGACATGGTAATTTAGCAAGGATCAGATATGAACCCATGAAACAAAAAGAGTTTATGAAATTGGCTCAGACTGTAAGAACCAGGATAATAATTTAGAAGTAGAGTCTTAAAATTTCAGAGGAAACTTTAGTACCTGAAGCAATAATAATGCAGATCAGTACAAATTAATAATTAAGGAAATTTGTGATACTAAGTAAAACAGTGACAAGTCATGATTTGTATCTATATTTTATGATTTTTGTTATTTCGGGATCAGGAATAAAAACACAATACCTTTGAATCTGGAGATAATTCTTAATTAAATATAACTGTTCATGCAATTTCTGGCTCATAAAGGCCTTTGATTTTCTTTGGTTAACTAATTGTCCTTTCACTACTTAACACTCCCACCAGAAGTCTGCATCATATAAGGGTCACTATCTGCAAAGGTGGCTTTTATAAGAGTTGGTGCTTGGAGAGAAAGTGAGAAAAGGTAGACAGGGAAATGAATGGCCTGAGGGTGTTGAGAGGAGACAGTAGGAGGAGAACACTGGAAGCAGAAAGACTGGTTAGGAGGTTATTTCAATAATCTAGGCAACAGTTTTTGGAGGCTTAGAACAGGCTGGTAGATAGATTTTTTAAGTGGTTGAGTATATTTTGAATATGGGAGAAAGAGAAAAGTCAAAGAATGAATCCAGGCTTGGGGTCTGCCTGGGGAGAAAGATCAGGAATACATTTTAAAATATATTTAGGTCAGTTCAGTCACTCAGTCACTCCAACTCTTTGCAACCCCATGGACCGCAGCACGCCAGGCTTCCCTGTCCTTCACCATCTCTGGGAGCTCGCTCAAACTCATGTCCATTGACTCAGCGATACCATCCAACCATCTCATCCTCTGTCGTCCCCTTCTCCTTCTGCCTTCTATTTTTCCCAGCATCAGGGTCTTTTCCCATGAGTCAACTCTTCACATCAGGTGGCCAAAGTATTGGAGCTTCATTCAGTTCAGCATCAGTCCTTCCAACAACTATTCAGGGTCGATTTCTTTTAGGATTGATTCGTTTGATCTCCTTGCAGTCCAAGGAACTCTCAAGAATCTTCTCCAACACTGCAGGTCAAAGGTATCCATTCTTTAGCACTCAGCCTTCTTTAATGGTTCAACTTTCACATCCACACATGGCTACTGGGAAAAACTATAGTTTTGATTATAAGGACCATTCTTGGCAAAGTGATGTCTCTGCTTTTGAATATGCTGTCTAGGTTTGTCAAAGCTTCTCTTTCAAGGAGCAAGCACCTTTTAATTTCATGGCTGCAGTCACCATCCACGGTGACTTTGGAGCCCAAGAAAATAAAGTCTGTTACTGTTTACCCATCTATTTGCCATGAAGTGATGGGACCAGATGCCATGATCTTCATTTCTTGAATGTTGAGTTCTAGGCCAGCTTTTTCACTCTCTTCTTTCACCTTCATCAAGAGGCTTTTTAGTTCCTCTTCACTTTCTGCCACAAGGATGGTATCATCTGCATACCTGAGGTTATTGATATTTCTCCCAGCAATCTTGATTTCAACTTGTACCCATCCAGCCCAGAATTTCAGGGTGACAGTACATAGCTTTGATGGACTCCCTTCCCAATTTGGAACCAGTGTGTTGTTCCATGTCAGGTTCTAACTGTTACTTCTTGTCCTGCACACAGGTTTTGCAGGAGGCAGGTAAGGTGGTCTGGTATTCTGATCAATTTCAGAGTTTTCCACAGTTTTTTGTTTTCCAGTTTGTTGTGGTCCATACAGTGAAAGGTTTTAGCATAGTCAATGAAGCAGAAATAAATGTTTTTCTGGAATTCTCTTGCTGTTTCTTTTGACATAAATTTTATTATTATTTATTTTTGTCTATTCCCACACCATTTCCAGCATTTCTTGTTTGTAGATTTTTTGGTAATGGCCATTTTGACTGGTGTGAGGTGATATCTCATTGTAGTTTTGATTTGCATTTCTCTGAGAGTGAGCAATGTTGAGCATCTTTTCATGTCTTTTTTGGCCATCTGTATGTCTTTTAGGAGAGATGTCTGTTTAGATATTTTTCCTACTTTTTGATTGGTATTGAGAATAGCCAATCTCAATATAAATTGAATATTGTTGGACTTCCCTTGTGGTCCAGTGGGTAAGGACACCTCCTTGCAGTGCAAGGGGCGCTGGTTCAATCCCTGACCTGGGAAGATGCCATGTGGGGCAGAGCGACTGGACTGATGTGTCCAACTACCGAACCAGAGCTCTGAGCACGTGTGCCCAGAGCCGGTGCTCTGCAGTGAGGGAGGCCACTGAGATAGTAGGCCCACACAGGCCAAAGAACAAAGATAAATAAATGAAAGATCAATAGAAGTGGCCAAAAAATAAATAATAAATAAATGCAAATTAAATATTGTTTAATTTTTATTTGTTTGGTATTGAGTTGTATAAGCTGCTTATATATTTTGAAAATTAATCAATTGTCAGTTGTCTCATTTGCTATTATTTTCTTTGGGGATGGTTTTGGTCACTGTTTCCTGTACAATGTTATGAACTTCCATCCATAGTTCTTCAGGCACTCTGTCTATCAGAACTAATCCCATGAATCTATTTGTGACTTCCAATGCATTATCATAAGGGATTTGGTTTAGGTCATACCTGTATGGACTAGTGGTTTTCCCTACTTTCTTCAATTTAAGTCTGAATTTTTCAATAAGGAGTTCATGATCTGAGCCACAGTTAGCTCTGGATCTTGTTTTTGCTTCTTGCGTTTGCTTCTCTATCTTTGGCTGCAAAGAGTATAATCAGTCTGATTTTGGTATTGACCATCTGATGATATCCGTGTGCAGTCGTCTCTTGTGTTGTTGGAAGACGGTTTTTGTTATGACCAGTGCAAAACTCTGTTATAGCCTTTGCCCTGCTTCATTTTGTACTCCACGGCCAAACTTGCTTGTTACTCCAGGTATCTCTTAACTTCCTACTTTTACATTCCAGTCCACAAGGATGAAAAGGACATCTTTTTTATTAATTCATTTTTAATTTTACTTTATTTTGCTTTCACTTCATAGGTATACACATGACACCTCCCACTGAACTTCCCTCCCATCTCCCTCCCCATCCCACCCCTCTAGGTTGTTACATAGCCCCTGTGTAAGTTCCCTTAGTCTTACAGCAGATTCACATTGGTTGTCTCTTTTACACATGGTAATACAAGTTTCCATGTTACTCTTTACATATATCTCACCCATTCCTTCATCCACCATAAGTCCATTCTCTATGTCTGTTTCTCCACTGTGCTCTGCATATACATTTATCAGTACTATCTTTCTAGAATCCATATATATGTGTTAGTATACAGTATTTATCTTTCTCTTTCTGACCTCCTTAGGACTGATTCAAATGCATTTCCTTTTTTTTTTTTTTTTTAAACCTTTATTTTACTTTTAACTTTTACAGAGTTTTGTTGTTCACAGACATGCATGTTCTCAGATTAATCACATGTATATCCCCCCCTTCCCTCCCCTCCTGACCATCACACAGCACCCCTGAAGGATCCCCTTTTTTCACAGAGCAATGACTATAGCTATTTTCTTCACTTATGATAGTACAGGCCTTCATGCTACTTCCTTTACGCCTCTCACCTACTGTTCCTTCCCCACAATGTCCATATGTCCACTGTCCATGTCTGTCTTTCTGTCACTTCACTGCATGTGCCATCATCACCATCCTACTAGATTCCATATATATGTGTTAATATACTGTATTTGTCCTTCTCTTTTTGACTGACTTCACTTTTTATGATACGTTCTAGATCCAGCCACCTCATTAGGGTTGATTCTTCTGCATTTCTCTTTACAGCTGTGTAGTATTCCATTGTATATATGTACCAGAGCTTTTGGATCCATTCGTTCGTCGATGGGCATCTAGGTTGCTTCCATGTTCTAGCTATTGTATAGAGAGCTGCAATGAACATTGGGGTACAGGTGCTTCTTTCAGTTTTGATTTCGTCAGGGTATAAGCCTAAGAGTGGGATTGCTGGGTCATATGGTGCTTCTATTTTTAGTTTTTTAAGAAATCTCCAGACTGTCTTCCATAGAGGCTGTATCAATTTACACTCCCACCAGCAATGCAGGAGTGTTCCCTTTTCTCCGCAGCCTCTCCAGCATTTATTGTCTGTCGATTTGTGGATGATGGCCATTCTGACGGGTGTGAGGTGATATCTCATTGTAGTTTTGATTTGCATTTCTCTAATTATTAGTGAAGTTGAGCATCGTTTCATGTGTTTTTGGGCCATCTGTATGTCGTCGTTGGAGAGGTGTCTGTTTAGGTCCTTTTCCCATTTTTTGATTGGGTTGTTCGTTTTTCCAGTGCTGAGTTGTCTGAGTTGCTTGTAGATTTTGGAGATTAATTCTTTGTCTGTTGTTTCATTTGCTATGATTTTCTCCCACTCTGTGGGCTGTCTGTTCAGCTTTTTTGTAATTTCTTTAGCTGTACAAAAGCTTTGAAGTTTCATTAGGTCCCACATGTTCATTTGTCTTTTTAGTTCCACTATTCTAGTAGGTGGGTCAGAGAAGATCTTGCTTTGATTGATGTCCTTGAGGGTTTTGCCTATATTCTCCTCTAAGAGTTTGATGGTTTCTGGCCTTACATTTAAGTCTTTAATCCATTTTGAGTTGATCTTTGTGTATGGTGTCAGGGTATGTTCCAACTTCATTTTCCTGCATGTAGCTGTCCAATTCTCCCAGCACCATTTGTTGAAGAGGCTGTCTTTGTCCC
The DNA here is from genome assembly GCA_022376925.1 of Tragulus kanchil. Taxonomy (NCBI): domain Eukaryota; kingdom Metazoa; phylum Chordata; class Mammalia; order Artiodactyla; family Tragulidae; genus Tragulus; species Tragulus kanchil. Next base: position 65,993,059 of record JAIOJX010000032.1, on the reverse strand, counting down.
ATTTTATATGTTTGCCTCCTTTGTCAAAAATAAGGTACCCGCATTTCTTTTTATGACTGAGAAGTAGTCCATTGTATATATGTACCACAGTTTCTTTATCATTCATTTGTTGATGGACATCTAGGTTGTTTCGATTTTCTAGCTACTGTAAATAGTGCTGCAATGAACAATGGGGTACATGTGTCTTTTTCAAGTTTGATTTCCTTAGGGTATATGCCTAATAGTGGGATTTCTGGGTCATATGGTCATATGGTTCTATTCCTAGTTTTTTAAGGACTCTCCATACTGTCTTCTGTAGTGGCTGTATCAACTTATATTCCCACCAACAGTGCAAAAGTGGTCCCTTTTCTTCCACATCCTCTCCAGCATTTCTTGTTTATAGATTTTTTGGTGATGGTCATTCTGACTGGTGTGAAGTGATATCTCATTGTAGCTTTGATTTGCATTTCTCTAATAATAAGCAACAATGCTGAGCATCTTTTCATGTGTTTTTTTTGGCCATGTGTATGTCTTCTTTGGAGAGATGTCTACTTTGGTCTTTTTCCCATTTTTTGATTGGATTGTTTTTTCAGTGTTGAGTTGTATGAACTGCTTGTATATTTTGGAAATTAATTCTTTGTCAGTTGTTTCATTTGTTATTATTTTCTCCCATTCTGAGGGTTGTCTTTTCCCTTGTTTATAGTTTCTTTTGCTATGCAAAGTCTTTTAAGATTAATTAGGTTTCGCTTGTTTATTTTTGTTTTTATTTCCATTACTCTAGAAGTCAGGTCATAGAAGCTCTTGCATTGAGTGTTCTGCCTATGTTTTCCTCTAAGAGTTTTATGGTTTCTGGTCTTACAGTTCGGCCCCTAATCTATTCTGAGTTTATCTTCGTGTATGGTGTTAGGAAGTGTTCCAACTTCATTGCTTTACATGTAGCTGTCCAGTTTTCCCAGCACCATGTATTGATGAGGCTCTCTTTGCCCCATTGTATTTTCTTGCCTCCTTTGTCAAAAATAAGGCAACTGTAAGTGTGTGGGTTTATGTCTGGGATCTCTATCTTGTTCCATGGGCCTATATTTCTGTAGGATATCTTTTTTTGGTGTTAGTTCAAGAAGATTTTGTAGGTCGTCATAGAAATGGTCAACTTCAACTTCATCATTAGTGGTTGGAGCATATACTTGGATTACAGTGATATTGAATGGTTTGCTCTGGAAATGAACTGAGATCATTCTGTCATTTTTGAGACTGCACCCAAGTACTGCATTTCAAACTCTCCTGTTGACTGAGGGATACTCATAGTAGCCCTTTCTTGTAACGGATTCTTGCCTATATTAGTAGATATATTGGCCATCTAAATTAAATTTGCCCTTTCCTGTCCTTTTAAATTTACTGACTCCTAAAATGTTAATGTTCATTCTTCCCATCTCCTGTTTGATTACTTTCAATTTACCTTGATTCATGGACTTAACATTCCAGGTTCTCATGCACTATTTTTCTTTGCAGCATCGGACTTTACTTTCACTGCCAGACATACCCACAACTAGGTATTGTTTCTGCTTGACTCAGCCCTTTCATTCCTTCTGAGGCTAATTCTCTGGTCTTCTCCAGTAGCATATTGGACACCTACTGACCTGGGGAGTTTATCTTTCAATGTCATATATGTTTTTGCCTTTTCATACTGTTCATGCAGTTCTCAAGGCAGGAATACTGAAGTGGTTTGCTATTCCCTTCTCCAGTGGACCACTTTTTGTCAGAACTCTCCACCATGACCCCTCTGTCTTGGGTAGCCCTGGCTCATGGTTTCATTGAGTTAGACAAGGCTGTGATCCATGTCATCATTTTAGTTTTCTGTGACTGTGCTTTTTATTCTGTTTGTCTGTGATGGATGAGGTTAAGAGTCTGTGGAAGCTTCCTATTGGGAGGGACTGGCTGTGGAGAAAGCTAGGTCTTGCTCTGGTGGGCAAGGCCATGTCCAGTAGATCTTTAATCCAATTTTCTGCTGAAGAGTGGAGCTGTAGGGGTAATGACATCCTTCTCCAAAGGGACTTATGCCAGCATGCAGCACCAGGACTGCTGTTCCAACTTAAATATATTAAGCTTGAGATATTAATAAAGTGTTGATTTGGCATTCCTAAGTCAAAATTTTCAAGACAATTAGCTGCTGGGGCAGTTGACAATAGTGACAATGAGGCATACCCCTGCCTATACCTAACCTTTTCCTCAATGGTATATACTTGCTAAATATTATCTAAAAACAACTCTCCAATCAGTGAATGAATATACCCTCCATATTCACAGTTTCACAATAGGGGTTTTCAGTTTTCTTTGGGGTTGATTGAATCTAAGGATATGGAATCTGCAATACAGAAGGTCCTCTGGACTGTAGAATTTTATATAAGGGACTTGAACATCCATGAATTTGGTCATCTACCAGGGTCCTAGAACAAATTCCTTGGCCTGTCTGTAGTTGACACAGGACAACTATGTCCCATTCCATGTAGACCCACTTCTGAATCTAGAGGAGTTTAGCACCACCCTCCTTTTTTTTTTTTAATATTTATTTATTTATTTATTTAGGCTGGGGTAGGGAGGGAGGGGGGTGGGCGGGCCACTTCCACTGGTCTTTCATTTGTCTAGCTTCATCCATCCTTGTTCCCTGGCCCGTGCGGGACTCCCATCGCGGTGGCCTCAGTTGTCACAGAGCGCCGGCTCCAGGCGCATGTGCTCCAGAGCCCCGGCTCGGCAATTGGACACATTGGTCCAGCCGCTCCGCGGCACGTGGGATCTTCCCAGGCCAGGGATCGAACCGGCACGCCCTGCACTGCAAGGCGGTGTCCTTACCCACTGGACCACCAGGGAAGCCCACCACCCTCCTTTTTAATACATTTCATTGAAATTATTTTCTCTTCCAATTTCCATATCTTTTCCCTTCACCTTAACGGGAAAGTCTAGGGTCATCTGCGTTTTTCTGTTTATTAGTTCACTTTCTCACAATCATTATCGGAACTTTCTCCAGTCACAAATAATGGACTTCTTCTTATGCTCTAAGCATAGTTCTTCACCTGTACTTTTTATTTTTTCTTTAAATGTTTCTGTCTCCTTCACCAGACTCTGAATTCTTTGCCCAGGAAATTGTAATAGTTCTTTATAAATATTTACTGAAGACAGGAATAAATGAATGAATGGTTTCAAGCTACCTGACTTTTCTACCTTCTGTATTTAGGTCTACAATCCTCTCTCTACAATGTTCTATCTCTCTTGGTCTTAAGGCCAAGTGCAACTGTTAGCTGTTCAGTCATGTCCAACTCTTTGTGACCCTGTGGACTATAGACCTCCAAGCTTCTGTGTCCATGGGATTCTCCAGGAATGAATACTGGAATGGGTTGCCATTCTCTTCTTCAGGGGATTTTCCTGACCCAGGGATTGAATCTGGGTCTCCTGCATTAGCAGATGGGTTCTTTATCAGTTGAGCCACCAGAGAAGCCCAAGGCCAAGACTATTACTGATTTTTATTAATGCTTGAGTAGTAAGTGTGTCTGTTATTCCTACTCACCTATAATATTTAGCACCCACTTTTCATACAAGAGTTAGTTGGAGACTTACATGATCTTCTATTTGTGACTTCCCACTTCTGCTGCCTTCATCTCTAAAGAAAAGTAATGATAATACCATGCTTTATAGCTTTCAAACTTTTTTCAAGCATAGTACCTTATTTTATCCTGACAAGAATGAGAGTTGGAAAAGGCGTACCTAACCAGAGGCATAGCTGAGTTACTCTCTCTCCTTTTATATATCCCTTCAATTTATTCTTTTAGATTTTTGATCCCAAAGTAGTTTGAAGAAAAAACCATCTCTGCTGAGTTTAGCCATACTTCTTTTGAGAAGATAGCTGCAAAGGGTATTATAGGGTCGTAAATAGGAAACAATAATTTTGTACAGTTTCTATAATGCGCTATTGTTCATCAAAGAGCCCTCAGGATGTACTAGTTCACAGTAAGTGCTCTATAAAGTTTAGTTTCCATATTTCATTGACACAGTCTCTCCCTTTTGATCACAGATTAGTTTTCTCCCCCCAAGTCACTCTACCTCTCCTTGGACTCTGCTGTTATAGTTCCAGTATCAAGGGCCTGCCTAGCTCTCTTATGCCATTTGGCCAATGACAATGCTCCTGGGATTAGACCCAGTGGGTGAATCAGTTGTCCCTCTTAGTCACCTGTTTTACAACCTAGAGGAAAAAAAAAAAACCTCCGTATATCTGTTCTACTCTGAGTTTGGGAGACTATTTCTACAATGTTTTGTGACATAGCTCTAAGGCCTCAGACCCTGTAATTCCTCCATTGTAACAACAGAGGGAACCAATGCACCCTCTAGATTCAAGTTCCTCCCAGATCTCTTGATTCAGCAGTAGTCTCCAGGTCATTAAGATTTCAAATTCAAACTTTTGGAGGTTACAGAATTCCCTGTCATTGCTGGCTCACACTGACTTTCCAAAAAGTGCCTGCAGAATGAATCCTGCATCACATTATCCTCCTCCATCTGACAGGAAACTTGAACAGGAAAAGAAGTGTGATTCAGGTCCCTCAGATACCACAAGGGCACAGAACACCTGGAGGAAATAATTAGAAGTAGTGCCACGAAACATGGATTAGTCATCTGTAGTAATTTTGCAGTCGACTGAAGAGGAGTCATGATGAGAAGGTTCTAGTGGCTACTCTAACTCCAAGTGTTGAATTACAGAAATAAGCAAAAGGAGCAAATCTTACAGAGATCTCACTGTCTGTCAGGTTACTTCCTGAGATAATCTACACTTGGTGTTTTATTTAACTTTAACATGGCAGATTTTTCATCCTGTCTTCAAATTAGTCAAAGAAATTATGTTTAAGAGAGTTTGGTTAGTTTACTTAAGGTTACACAAATAGTAAATTGTAGATTGAAATCAAGTCTGACTCTGAAACCAGGACATATGGACTCTAGATTTACAAGAAGAATACCAGTCAAAGGGCCTGGCTCAACATACTTCTGCTTCTGACGTTGAAGAGAATGAGGGTATTTTGACAGTCATAATGCGCTATTGTTCATCAAAGAGCCCTCAGGATGTACTAGTTCACAGTAAGTGCTCTATAAAGTTTAGTTTCCATATTTCATTGACACAGTCTCTCCTTTTGATCACAGATTAGTTTTCTCCCCCCAAGTCACTCTACCTCTCCTTGGACTCTGCTGTTATAGTTCCAGTATCAAGGGCCTGCCTAGCTCTCTTATGCCATTTGGCCAATGACAATGCTCCTGGGATTAGACCCAGTGGGTGAATCAGTTGTCCCTCTTAGTCACCTGTTTTACAACCTAGAGGAAAAAAAAAAAACCTCCGTATATCTGTTCTACTCTGAGTTTGGGAGACTATTTCTACAATGTTTTGTGACATAGCTCTAAGGCCTCAGACCCTGTAATTCCTCCATTGTAACAACAGAGGGAACCAATGCACCCTCTAGATTCAAGTTCCTCCCAGATCTCTTGATTCAGCAGTAGTCTCCAGGTCATTAAGATTTCAAATTCAAACTTTTGGAGGTTACAGAATTCCCTGTCATTGCTGGCTCACACTGACTTTCCAAAAAGTGCCTGCAGAATGAATCCTGCATCACATTATCCTCCTCCATCTGACAGGAAACTTGAACAGGAAAAGAAGTGTGATTCAGGTCCCTCAGATACCACAAGGGCACAGAACACCTGGAGGAAATAATTAGAAGTAGTGCCACGAAACATGGATTAGTCATCTGTAGTAATTTTGCAGTCGACTGAAGAGGAGTCATGATGAGAAGGTTCTAGTGGCTACTCTAACTCCAAGTGTTGAATTACAGAAATAAGCAAAAGGAGCAAATCTTACAGAGATCTCACTGTCTGTCAGGTTACTTCCTGAGATAATCTACACTTGGTGTTTTATTTAACTTTAACATGGCAGATTTTTCATCCTGTCTTCAAATTAGTCAAAGAAATTATGTTTAAGAGAGTTTGGTTAGTTTACTTAAGGTTACACAAATAGTAAATTGTAGATTGAAATCAAGTCTGACTCTGAAACCAGGACATATGGACTCTAGATTTACAAGAAGAATACCAGTCAAAGGGCCTGGCTCAACATACTTCTGCTTCTGACGTTGAAGAGAATGAGGGTATTGACAAGATGGGAAATGTCATAACAGACCACCAAATGGCCCACCTACTTCAGGATGTAGAACAAGGTGATAAGAATAGTCTCTTGAAATACCAGGAAGAAATGGGTCCTATTATAGGAATCCTCACGTGGCCGAAGTTTATGATGATCATTGTGCCTTAGCTCAAGTTGCTATAACAAATTGCCACAGCCTAAGTGGCTTAAACAACAGTTTGTTTTCTCATGATTCTGGGGGCAGGAAGTCTGAGACTAGGGTACCATAAAAGTCAGGTTCTTAGTGAAGCCCTCTTCTTGGTTTGCAAACTGCCAACTTCTTATTGTACCTTCACACAGTGGAGAGCAGAAAGACAACGTGAAAACATTCAGTGTCATTTTGAGGGCTCTGAAGAGTTCTAGTACCATAGTTCTTTACGTCTCAACGCAGAAAAGAATTCAGTGAGAGGCAAAGTGATAGTTAAGAAGGGATTTATTAGAATAGAATGCTTCCAAGGCTTACAAGCAGGCAGGCAAGAAATGCTGTTCCCCAAGGACTTACTGGTCTACAGTTTTATAATGGAGGGGGAGAACTTCTGTGTCTTTTTTGAGTAGATGTCATGCTTCCATCAGCAGCTCCTCCAGGATGGGCAGGGAAGTCTTCTTGTCCCTACGTGGTCAAGCTATATCCAAAATTTTTTGTACGTGCAGAGGGCATATCCTATAGGTCATCTCTTACTGAGCTCACCGGGCAGGATGTGGGTCTCATGCCACCATTCTTTCATTATTTCAGGGGTATGTCTCATGTTTCTCTTGCCTGGCTTTGTTGCTAAGAAAGCCTGCTTGGTCTTGTGGCTAAGAAGACTTGCTTTCTTGAGTAATCTTTAGTTTACAGGGGTCTCTCATATTTTTTCTACTTATAGTCTCCCAGTGAGATTAACTAATCACCTACTTTGTCCCTTTACTCTATCCCTATCAAAAGCAAGCTTTCATGTATTTCTTCTTAAAAGGGCACTAATCCTATGATGAGGTCGTGGAACCCTCATGACCTAGTTACCTTCCAAAGTCCTCATCTCCAACTATTATCTATCACATTGATAATTGGGGTTCTAACATGTAAATTTGGGCGCACAGATGTTCAGTCCATATCACATGCAGAGATATTGTTCAGGAGAGAAGAACAGGATAGAGAGGGGCCACTGCTGCTGCTTAGTCACGCCAGTCGTGTCTAACTCTGTGTGACCCCACGGAGTACAGCCTGTCAGGCTCCTCTGTCCATGGAATTCTCCAGGCAGGAATACTGGAGTATGTTGCCATTTCCTTCTCCGATAGAGAGGGGCAGTAGATTCATTTCAGTTAGAGACTGGAATTCCAAGTGAGTCTCTAGTATTTCCTGGTGGGTACCAGCCACGTGGAAAGACAAGGAGCTAATCAGGAAGACAATAGGAGTATGGAAAGTAAAGGGAAAAAGGAAATCTACAAGGTGATATTGCAAGAAAATTTACTGAAGAGAAAATTAAAATAGGTAATAAAAGTACGAGAAAAATGTACACTACTAATAACAAAAATAAAAGCTATATCAAATATTATCTATTTGTAAACTTAAAAAGAAAGCTTTTAGTCATAATGCTTTATATTGATATGGATATAATAACTCATGCACTCTTTGACTGCTAATTAGAGCATAAATGTATACAACTAGCTTACAAAGCAGTTTTGCAACAATTGTAAATTTTGCAGACATTAATTATATATTTATTACTTTCTAGTTTCTAGGTTTTTTTTTCCACTACTATATGATAAATGACCCCCAAACTTAGCAACTTAAGACAATAATAAACACCGGGCAGGATGTGGGTCTCATGCCACCATTCTTTCATTATTTCAGGGGTATGTCTCATGTTTCTCTTGCCTGGCTTTGTTGCTAAGAAAGCCTGCTTGGTCTTGTGGCTAAGAAGACTTGCTTTCTTGAGTAATCTTTAGTTTACAGGGGTCTCTCATATTTTTTCTACTTATAGTCTCCCAGTGAGATTAACTAATCACCTACTTTGTCCCTTTACTCTATCCCTATCAAAAGCAAGCTTTCATGTATTTCTTCTTAAAAGGGCACTAATCCTATGATGAGGTCGTGGAACCCTCATGACCTAGTTACCTTCCAAAGTCCTCATCTCCAACTATTATCTATCACATTGATAATTGGGGTTCTAACATGTAAATTTGGGGGCGCACAGATGTTCAGTCCATATCACATGCAGAGATATTGTTCAGGAGAGAAGAACAGGATAGAGAGGGGCCACTGCTGCTGCTTAGTCACGTCAGTCGTGTCTAACTCTGTGTGACCCCACGGAGTACAGCCTGTCAGGCTCCTCTGTCCATGGAATTCTCCAGGCAGGAATACTGGAGTATGTTGCCATTTCCTTCTCCGATAGAGAGGGGCAGTAGATTCATTTCAGTTAGAGACTGGAATTCCAAGTGAGTCTCTAGTATTTCCTGGTGGGTACCAGCCACGTGGAAAGACAAGGAGCTAATCAGGAAGACAATAGGAGTATGGAAAGTAAAGGGAAAAAGGAAATCTACAAGGTGATATTGCAAGAAAATTTACTGAAGAGAAAATTAAAATAGGTAATAAAAGTACGAGAAAAATGTACACTACTAATAACAAAAATAAAAGCTATATCAAATATTATCTATTTGTAAACTTAAAAAGAAAGCTTTTAGTCATAATGCTTTATATTGATATGGATATAATAACTCATGCACTCTTTGACTGCTAATTAGAGCATAAATGTATACAACTAGCTTACAAAGCAGTTTTGCAACAATTGTAAATTTTGCAGACATTAATTATATATTTATTACTTTCTAGTTTCTAGGTTTTTTTTTCCACTACTATATGATAAATGACCCCCAAACTTAGCAACTTAAGACAATAATAAACAATTGTCATAATTTTTGTAGGAGTGAAATCAAAAGTGGCTTGGATAGGTAGTTCTAGCTTAGAGGGTCTCACAGGTATTTGCAGTCAAGATTTCAGCCAAAGCTGCAGACATCGGAAGATCTGCCTGGGACTGGGTGCTTTTGGATGAGACATCAACAAGCAAAGTAGACTTAAGAGACACAGAGGCCTGGAGACCCTGAATTAACAGTCATTAATTACCATGGGTGTGGAGGTGGTAGTAGACTCGGGCCTTTAGTCTTAATAAGTGGGGTGTTCTCTCTGAGATAATGACGATGAGAAACGTAGGCACAGTTTTATTTTCCTCAATTTCCAGCGGTGAGGTGCCTCAACAAGAAAAAAGAGCAGCTTTAGTTGCACGTAACGCTGTGTGACGGTATCCCAGGTGGTGCAGTAGTAAAAGAATCCGCCTGCTAATGCAGGAGACAGCTAATGCGGTTTTAATTCCTAGGTCAGGAAGATCCCCTGGCGGAAATGGCAACCCACTCCAGTATTCTGGCCTGGAAAATTCCATGGAAAGAGCGGCTGGGCGAGCTACAGTCCATGGAGTCTGACGCGACTGAGCACGCAGGTACGCACAACGCGTGCGAGAGTGGTTTACGCAGGCCCTTGAACAATGAGGAAAGTTTAAGACCTTGTCACCCTCAGGCCTTTTGCTCCAAACCTAATTCATCTAAACAACTCTAGGCTCCGCCCCTTCTGGGCCCGCCTCCTTCAACCTGCAGGATTGGCCCTTTCCTTCCTCCCCCCCAGAATTTAAGTATATTGCAAGAAAATTTACTGAAGAAAAATTAAAATAGGTAATAAAAGTACGAGAAATGTACACTACTAATAACAAAAATAAAAGCTATATCAAATATTATCTATTTGTAAACTTAAAAGAAAGCTTTTAGTCATAATGCTTTATATTGATATGGATATAATAACTCATGCACTCTTTGACTGCTAATTAGAGCATAAATGTATACAACTAGCTTACAAAGCAGTTTTGCAACAATTGTAAATTTTGCAGACATTAATTATATATTTATTACTTTCTAGTTTCTAGGTTTTTTTTTCCACTACTATATGATAAATGACCCCCAAACTTAGCAACTTAAGACAATAATAAACAATTGTCATAATTTTTGTAGGAGTGAAATCAAAAGTGGCTTGGATAGGTAGTTCTAGCTTAGAGGGTCTCACAGGTATTTGCAGTCAAGATTTCAGCCAAAGCTGCAGACATCGGAAGATCTGCCTGGGACTGGGTGCTTTTGGATGAGACATCAACAAGCAAAGTAGACTTAAGAGACACAGAGGCCTGGAGACCCTGAATTAACAGTCATTAATTACCATGGGTGTGGAGGTGGTAGTAGACTCGGGCCTTTAGTCTTAATAAGTGGGGTGTTCTCTCTGAGATAATGACGATGAGAAACGTAGGCACAGTTTTATTTTCCTCAATTTCCAGCGGTGAGGTGCCTCAACAAGAAAAAAGAGCAGCTTTAGTTGCACGTAACGCTGTGTGACGGTATCCCAGGTGGTGCAGTAGTAAAAGAATCCGCCTGCTAATGCAGGAGACAGCTAATGCGGTTTTAATTCCTAGGTCAGGAAGATCCCCTGGCGGAAATGGCAACCCACTCCAGTATTCTGGCCTGGAAAATTCCATGGAAAGAGCGGCTGGGCGAGCTACAGTCCATGGAGTCTGACGCGACTGAGCACGCAGGTACGCACAACGCGTGCGAGAGTGGTTTACGCAGGCCCTTGAACAATGAGGAAAGTTTAAGACCTTGTCACCCTCAGGCCTTTTGCTCCAAACCTAATTCATCTAAACAACTCTAGGCTCCGCCCCTTCTGGGCCCGCCTCCTTCAACCTGCAGGATTGGCTCTTCCTCTATTTCCGGCTTCTGGAACCTCCCTCCCACCCCCAGTGGGTGGTTTCCGGTGTCATGGCGGCCTGAGGTCTCGGCGGTCGGTGAGGCGGCTGCAGGCCCCCTCCCTGCGGAGCCGCTGGTTCGGCGGGCGGGGATGTGACCGCAGGCTCTGCCGGCCTGCCCCGGGCATCGCGTCAGCTCCGTGTTGGCCCCTCAGCCCACACCGATGGCGGGATCCGGTTGCGCGTGGGGCGCGGAGCCGCCGCGGTTTCTGGAAGCCTTCGGGCGGCTGTGGCAGGTACAGAGCCGCCTGGGTAGCGGCTCCTCGGCCTCGGTGTATCGGGTCCGTTGCTGCGGCACACCCGGCTCGCCCCCAGGCGCACTGAAGCAGTTCTTACCGCCAGGAACCACCGGGGCTGCGGCCTCGGCCGCTGAGTACGGTTTCCGCAAAGAGAGAGCGGCGCTGGAGCAGTTGCAGGGTCACAGGAACATCGGTAACTGCCGCTGGCTCCCTTCTTGTCTTACCCAGGTCTCAGTCTTAGCGTGGTTTCCCTTTCTCAGCATGGTGTTCCATCTTTGGTCTTACAGGCTGGAAAAGTGGGTCTGGCCCTGTCCTTTTCAGTGAGTTCAGGGCCCTTTCCCATCCCCCTTTCACTCTGCAATACGGTGGGGTTGGTGGTCAGCTTTGCTCATAGTAGGTGCTCAATAAATTCTGTTTTGCTTTAGTCCTCGTTCTCTAATGTTGCAGAGAATTACCTGCAGAAGTGAAAAGAGGTGTATCTTTCCTAGATTGTCTCGTCCTGTACGGGAATTTATGAATCTTTGCACACTGGTGAAAAATGGGAAATATTTCTAGTACTTGTGACGTCAATACCAATAACTCGTATAGATGTTTCTTGATATATATTTAGTATGGATTTGGGAGAAATGACTCCCAGATTTTACATAGGCGTTCTTATGGAAGGATGAAAATTACACATGTTCACTTTATACTTTTAGCTAAGTTAAGACCGCGTTTCATGATTCAGATATTCAGAATTCAGATATACAATGATTACTGATGATTGATCTATGGAAAGTTTTCATTATTATTATAATTAGTTATGGCTTTGTCTAATAAAGACATGATTTTCTGGCAAGCATGATCCATATTTAATTCGAAGAGTGACCTCTTTAATACTACCATTTGGAGAAAAAATTCTTAATGCTAGTGTTGCTTTTTTTGTCCTTTTTAAAGGGTTTCAAAATGGTGTATATAATTTGGCTATTTGAGAGGGAATTGTTTTGCATTTTTTTTTACAGACCTCATGACTTACTGAATCTCTACAAGATTGTTAAAATGTTATCTTGAAAGTTTTAATTTCTCCTTTTAATATTTAGGTTATAGAGTGCTATTTTGAATCAAGAAAGGATCTTCAATTTTGATTTTGCATGATGTGACATTTGCCTGAAGAATACTTAATATTTGGATTTTTCTTTTGATCGTTTTTGCTGGGCACCCTAAGTGTATATTCATGCATAACAGACTGCTTTGGAAACACAGTTTGAATTTTTCTGCCATATTTAATATCTTCTGCTGGTGAAGATTATCTCATTTATTAAAATAAAATAACCCAGTTGTCCAAAAATCTTACTCATGGGAAAAATAAACTACAATGGTTTGCTTGCTCATCAAAGTTATCCTTATCTAGACTACTCCAAATTTTTATCTACTTTAATAGTCACTTACTTTGAGTCTGGATTTTAAAGTATTATAATCCATTTCTTTTTCTAGTGACTTTATATGGAGTCTTTACGATACACTTCTCTCCAAACGTGCCATCACGCTGTCTGTTGCTTGAACTCCTGGATGTCAGTGTTTCGGAGTTACTTTTATATTCCAGTCACCAGGGTTGTTCCATGTGGATGATACAGCATTGTGCCAGAGATGTTCTAGAGGCCCTGGCTTTTCTTCATCATGAGGGTTATGTCCATGCAGACCTCAAGCCACGTAATATATTGTGGAGTGCTGAGAATGAATGTTTTAAACTCATTGACTTTGGACTTAGCTTCAAAGAAGGCAATCAGGTAAGACATAACTTTCTTTCCCCTTGATGGCCTAAAACAAATATTTTTAAATAACAGAGGTGATTTAGTAGAGACTTAAGAGATACCTGGGGCTTTTCTGGTGGCTAGGATGGTAAGAAGTCTCCCTGCAATGCAGAAGACCCAGGTTTGATCTCTGTGTTGGGAAGATCCCCTGGAGAAGGGAGTGGCTACCCACTTCAGTATTCTTGCCTGGAGAATTCCGTGGACGGAGGAACCTGGCAGTCTGCAGTCCATGGGGTCGCAAAGATTTGAATACAACTGAGCAGCTAACACTTTAATTTTCACTTTGAGTGATCAGTTCAGTTCAGTTCAGTCACTCAGTCCTGTCCAACTCTTTGTGACCCCAAGGACTGCGGCTCACCAGGCTTCCCTGTCCTTCATCTCCTGGAGCTTGCTTAAACTCATGTCCGTTGACTCAGTGATACCATCCAACCATCTTGTCCTCTGTTGTCCTCTTTTCCTGCCTTCTGTTTTTCCCACCATCAGGATCTTTAAGAGATATTTCTGTGTAAAATACTGAAGTGAAGTGCCTGGGGTTGAAGCAAATAAAGTTTTATTGCCATACTCATTAAAAGGGAATATCTGTTTGATTCAGGTAGGAGAGAGCTAGTACAAGAGGGCTCTGGAATTACTAAAAGTACTTTACATAGAATGCTTTATTTTTCTTTGAATATTTGGTTAATTGCTGAATTACTGTTTCTGGAGTCTTCAGTGTTGGGACTCTAGTGGAAAAACTCAAGTGACAGTTCTGGCAAATGCTCCATTCTCTGTAGTTTATCTGCTCTTTACAGAGTGTCCATATTTATCAGAAGTGCCTCACAGGCAAGAGAGTATATAAAGAAATGAGCAGTTAGAAAGTGTACAACTTGCTTAACTATCCAATTAATGAACTAAAAAATTGTGGTAGCCAAGGACTAAAAATTCTAGCATTCAGTTTGGCTCATCACACTTTTAGAGAGGTAAATATGGAAGGTGGACAGTTTTGATTGGTTATAATATTTACTCATCTTTAGGATGTAAAGTATATTCAGACAGACGGGTATCGTGCTCCGGAAGCAGAGCTGCAGAATTGCTTGGCCCAGGCTGGCCTGCAAAGTGATACAGAATGTACCTCAGCTGTTGATCTGTGGAGCCTAGGAATCATTTTACTGGAAATGTTCTCAGGAATGAAACTGAAACATACAGTCAGATCTCAGGAATGGAAGGTAAACTGAACCAGTGTTTTGCTTTCAGATCCTTGGTCTTCCTGAAAGAGTACTCTGTTTATAATGATACTTATTGTGAACTCTGCTTTATCTCCTCCACGTTCCCCTTACTGCATTTGTGTTACTTTTAATGCCACTCCTCATTCCTCTAGCTATAGATGTGCTAGGGAGCATTGCAGGCTCACTGTTTCAGCTGGGGCCCAGCATGTCTTAAGTGTTTGATAAGATGTTTGAATGAATGCCTTTTCCTGAAGAAGCAAAACTGATGTGTTTCGTTTAGTGAAGTAGTTGTATTTCATTCTAAAGTATTACTAATACAGTACTATTCCGTGAGGGTTTTTAGAATGGATATTGGTTATTCTTTTATACGTGAAAGCCTGGAGGCACGGATATGTAAAATTACTAGCTCCAGATTGTATGACTGGATTAGTTCTAGACTGAATTCTGTCTCTCATACACAGCATTGTTCCATCCACAGTTCCACAAATGCTTCCTATTTATTTGTGCTCTATATGTGACCTACCCTGAGAAAATGACAGCTACTTATAACATTTCTTTGGGATCCTGGGTTGTAAATTCCAGTCCTCTACATAGGAATTAACTTTTTACATATTTATGAGTTAGGAATTAACTCCATTACGTGTTCAAACATATTGGGACCTTAATATTGTGATGATATCCGTTTCCTTTAGGCTAGGTGTTTGTTTAAGAATTATTATTGGTTTTGATATGAAGCAAGTATTTTTTTGAGCATCTAATACATGGTGTTGGTCTGTTACACCATATGGAGTTTTGTTTCTCTTAAAGCCCTAGTTATCTATACCTGGTGAAGCAAGTTTTGATTTTTCCATCACACTTTTAGAGAGGTAAATATGGAAGGTGGACAGTTTTGATTGGTTATAATATTTACTCATCTTTAGGATGTAAAGTATATTCAGACAGACGGGTATCGTGCTCCGGAAGCAGAGCTGCAGAATTGCTTGGCCCAGGCTGGCCTGCAAAGTGATACAGAATGTACCTCAGCTGTTGATCTGTGGAGCCTAGGAATCATTTTACTGGAAATGTTCTCAGGAATGAAACTGAAACATACAGTCAGATCTCAGGAATGGAAGGTAAACTGAACCAGTGTTTTGCTTTCAGATCCTTGGTCTTCCTGAAAGAGTACTCTGTTTATAATGATACTTATTGTGAACTCTGCTTTATCTCCTCCACGTTCCCCTTACTGCATTTGTGTTACTTTTAATGCCACTCCTCATTCCTCTAGCTATAGATGTGCTAGGGAGCATTGCAGGCTCACTGTTTCAGCTGGGGCCCAGCATGTCTTAAGTGTTTGATAAGATGTTTGAATGAATGCCTTTTCCTGAAGAAGCAAAACTGATGTGTTTCGTTTAGTGAAGTAGTTGTATTTCATTCTAAAGTATTACTAATACAGTACTATTCCGTGAGGGTTTTTAGAATGGATATTGGTTATTCTTTTATACGTGAAAGCCTGGAGGCACGGATATGTAAAATTACTAGCTCCAGATTGTATGACTGGATTAGTTCTAGACTGAATTCTGTCTCTCATACACAGCATTGTTCCATCCACAGTTCCACAAATGCTTCCTATTTATTTGTGCTCTATATGTGACCTACCCTGAGAAAATGACAGCTACTTATAACATTTCTTTGGGATCCTGGGTTGTAAATTCCAGTCCTCTACATAGGAATTAACTTTTTACATATTTATGAGTTAGGAATTAACTCCATTACGTGTTCAAACATATTGGGACCTTAATATTGTGATGATATCCGTTTCCTTTAGGCTAGGTGTTTGTTTAAGAATTATTATTGGTTTTGATATGAAGCAAGTATTTTTTTGAGCATCTAATACATGGTGTTGGTCTGTTACACCATATGGAGTTTTGTTTCTCTTAAAGCCCTAGTTATCTATACCTGGTGAAGCAGTTTTTGGAAGGAATACTTTAGTAGCCTAGTGGTTGTACCTGATGCTTAATTTTGGCCAAAAAAAAAAAAAAAAATGATGCCATGGGAGTGAAACCAGTATCACTGTTTATCATTAGTACCCCCAAACAGTCCAGTGTACTTTGGGGTACTTTCTCTAGTGCTAATAGAGATAAACAGATCAGTTTCCTGAATTAGCTTTGATTAACTTTGAGTTCTTTGGACTGTTTACGCTTAGAATAGGGCCTGTTAGAACTAGATCACATTCAGGCATATATCTCTTTTCCTTTTTGGTGAAATTTAGAGGCATGATGTGTACTAAAGCAATCTCCACTGTTTGCCCCCTAGATAAAAGCAACATTCTGTATTTTGTCACTTTCTATGGAGGCACAGTTACTGAGTATGAGCTTAAGTTCTGGAGTTAAATCTCTAGGGCTTATATCTTCTCTTTACCTCTAAGTTATTTATTTAGGTTTACCAAACTGTGGTTTACCTTCTATAAAATAATGATAAGAGTATTGAAGTTAAAAAAGAAATGATATATAATTCTTAGTGTAGCATGTGGCCTGTGGTACGTATTGATACTTGTGATACTTGGTGATGATGATGATGATGTTGAGTATTTTCACTCATGTGCACACTTTCATAGTACTCATGGTGAAAATGTTACGGTCCACAAGGATTTAAGGCATGAATTATGTGACAGATGCAGTTTTTAAATCCTGACCTGGTTTCTCTTTGATAATTTATTTTATTTCTGTCCGAAAACCAATTGAAGACTTATCACAAAGACAGTCTGACTCACCTAGCACACATTTATTTTCTCATTTTGCATTAAATTATATTTCTATGTAATTGCCTTGGTGTCTGTTTCTTTGTTCATTCATCTAGCACATGTTCACCCAGTGTCAGGTACTGTTCTTCTCTTTATGTTTTATAATAATGTATGTAATCTCCTGTATTAATATTTTAAACTTTTCGAGTGTTTTCTATTGCGTTTATCTTACCAACTGTTCAGTGCCTATGGTGATCTAAAGTTTTGTTTCTCTTAAAGCCCTAGTTATCTATACCTGGTGAAGCAGTTTTTGGAAGGAATACTTTAGTAGCCTAGTGGTTGTACCTGATGCTTAATTTTGGCCAAAAAAAAAAAAAAAAATGATGCCATGGGGTGAAACCAGTATCACTGTTTATCATTAGTACCCCCAAACAGTCCAGTGTACTTTGGGGTACTTTCTCTAGTGCTAATAGAGATAAACAGATCAGTTTCCTGAATTAGCTTTGATTAACTTTGAGTTCTTTGGACTGTTTACGCTTAGAATAGGGCCTGTTAGAACTAGATCACATTCAGGCATATATCTCTTTTCCTTTTTGGTGAAATTTAGAGGCATGATGTGTACTAAAGCAATCTCCACTGTTTGCCCCCTAGATAAAAGCAACATTCTGTATTTTGTCACTTTCTATGGAGGCACAGTTACTGAGTATGAGCTTAAGTTCTGGAGTTAAATCTCTAGGGCTTATATCTTCTCTTTACCTCTAAGTTATTTATTTAGGTTTACCAAACTGTGGTTTACCTTCTATAAAATAATGATAAGAGTATTGAAGTTAAAAAAGAAATGATATATAATTCTTAGTGTAGCATGTGGCCTGTGGTACGTATTGATACTTGTGATACTTGGTGATGATGATGATGATGTTGAGTATTTTCACTCATGTGCACACTTTCATAGTACTCATGGTGAAAATGTTACGGTCCACAAGGATTTAAGGCATGAATTATGTGACAGATGCAGTTTTTAAATCCTGACCTGGTTTCTCTTTGATAATTTATTTTATTTCTGTCCGAAAACCAATTGAAGACTTATCACAAAGACAGTCTGACTCACCTAGCACACATTTATTTTCTCATTTTGCATTAAATTATATTTCTATGTAATTGCCTTGGTGTCTGTTTCTTTGTTCATTCATCTAGCACATGTTCACCCAGTGTCAGGTACTGTTCTTCTCTTTATGTTTTATAATAATGTATGTAATCTCCTGTATTAATATTTTAAACTTTTCGAGTGTTTTCTATTGCGTTTATCTTACCAACTGTTCAGTGCTATGTGATATATACTTAATAAAGACAGAATTGAGTAATCTAAGAAAGGCTTTCTCTGTCTTTTTAGGCAAACAGTTCTGCTATTATTGATCACATATTTGCCAGTAAAGCAGTGGTGAATGCCGCAATTCCAGCCTATCACCTAAGAGACCTTATCAAAAGGTACATTACCTGTGCTTTAAGCTTGCTTTTTTATAAATGAATTTATATTACTATTTCTGGTTTGTTTGCTTATGTAGAGGTTTTGCTTGCTTACAATTAAAAATCTTAGGTATTCTATACAGACTGGCTTCTAATAAGAAACAAAGCAGTCAAGCGTTTTACTAAATTTATTTTCAAAGGAGTGTTTTTTTTCTGATGGTTGTTGTTCAGTTGTTCAGTTGTTTCTGACTGTTAGAGACACATGGACTATAGCATGCCAGGGTTCCTTGTCCTTTACTGTCTCCCAGAGTTGGCTTAAACTCATGTCCACTGAATCAGTGATGCCATGAAACCATACCATGCTCTCGCCCCCTTCTCCCTCTGCCCTCAGTCTTTTCCAGCATCAGGTTCATTTCCAATGGGTTGACTTTTCACATCAGGTTGATAAAGTAGTGGAGCTTCAGCTTCAGCATCATTCCTTCCAATGAACATTTAGGGTTGATACTGGTTTAATCTTGCTGTCCTAGGGATTCTCAAGAGTCTTCTCCTGCACCACAGTTCAAAAGTATCAATTCTTCGGTGCTCAGCCTTCTTTATGGTCCATCTCTCATATCCATACATGACTCCTGGAAAAACCATAGCTTTGATTATATAGACCTTTGTTGGCAAAGTGATATCTCTGCTTTTTGACTGTGTCTAGGTTTGTCATAACTTTTCTTCCAAAGAGCAAGTGTTTTTAATTTTGTGATTGCAGTCACCATCTATAGTGATTTTGAAGCCCAAGAAGAGAAAATCTGTCACTGTTTCCACTTTTCCCCATCTATTTGCCATGAAGTGATGGGACCAGATGCCATGATCTTTGTTGTTTTGGGGGAGGCCACTTCTGTTGATCTTTCATTTATCTATTTTCATCCTTCTTTGCTCTTTGGCCCGTGTGGGCCTCCCATCTCAGTGATCTCTCTTGCTGCAGAGCACCGGCTCTGGGCGCCTGCGCTACAGAGCTCCGGCTCTGTAGTTGGGCACATCGGTCTAGCTGCTCGGCGGCATGTGGGATCTTCCCAGGCCAGGGATCGAACCGGTGCCCCTTGCACTGCAAGGCGGTGGTGTCCTTACCACTGGACCACCAGGGAAGCCCCTATTAAGATCTTTTTGTATAGTTTTTCTGTGTAGTCTTGCCACCTCTTCTTTTTTTTTTTTTTTTTTAACACCAAAAACATTTTTATTGGGTATAACCAATTAACAATTTTGTGATAGTTTCAGGTGAACAGTGAAGTTGCTGCCTCTTCTTAATATCTTCTGCTTCTGTTAGGTCGATACTATTTATATCCTTTATTGTGCCCATCTTTGCATGAAATGTTCCCTTGATATCTCAGATTTTCTTGAAGAGACTCTAGTCTTTCTGATTCTATTGTTTTTCTCTGTTCCTTTGCATTTTTCACTTAGGAAAGCTTTCTTACCTCTCTTGGCTCTTCTCTGGAATTCTGCATTTAGATGGATTTATTTCCATTTCTCCTTTGCCTTTCACATCTCTTCTTTTCTCAGCTATTTGTAAGGCCTCCTCAGACAACCATTTTGTCTTTTTGCATTTCTTTTTCTTGGGGATGGTTTTGATCACCACTTGCTGTACAGTGTTACAAACCTCCTTCCATAGTTCTTCTGGCACTCTATTAGATCTGATCCTTGAATCTGTTTGTCACTTAAACTGTATAATCATAAGGGATTTGATTTAGGTCATATCTCAATTGCCTAGTGCTTTTTTCCCTCTTTCTTCAATTTAAGTCTGAATTTTGCAATAAGGAGTTTATGATCTGAGCCATAGTTAGCTCCTGATCTTGTTTTTTGCTGACTTTCTAGAACTTCTCCATCTTTGGCTGCAAAGAATATAATCAGTCTGATTTCAGTATTGGCTGTCTAGTAATATCCATGTCACTGTCTTGTGTTGTGGAAAAGAGTGTTTGCTATGATCACTGTGTTCTCTTGGCAAATTAGCCTTTGCTCTGGTTCATTTTGTACTCCCAGGCCAAACGTGCCTGTTACTCAGATACCTCTTGATTTTCTACTTTTGCTTTCCCTTATGATGAAAAGGACATCTTTTTTTGATGTTAGTTCTGGAAGATCTTATAGGTCTTCATAGAACCGTTCAACATCAGCTTCTTTAACACTAGTGGGAGAATAGTCTTGGGTTTCTGTGATACTGAATGGGTTTTCCTTGGGAGCAAACCAAGATCATTCTGGATTTTTTTTTTTTTTTGAGATTGTACTCCAGTACAGTACCTAAGACTCTATTGACTGTGAGGCGACTCCATTTCTTCTAAGGGATTTTTGCCCGTGGTAGGAGATATAATGATCATCTCAATTAAATTCACCCATTCCCATCCATTTTAGTTCACTGATTCCTAAAATTCCTATTTTCAAGAGTGTTCTTTCTTATGCTGCTTTTAATTTTGTTCTGTTAGGTCGATACTATTTATATCCTTTATTGTGCCCATCTTTGCATGAAATGTTCCCTTGATATCTCAGATTTTCTTGAAGAGACTCTAGTCTTTCTGATTCTATTGTTTTTCTCTGTTCCTTTGCATTTTTCACTTAGGAAAGCTTTCTTACCTCTCTTGGCTCTTCTCTGGAATTCTGCATTTAGATGGATTTATTTCCATTTCTCCTTTGCCTTTCACATCTCTTCTTTTCTCAGCTATTTGTAAGGCCTCCTCAGACAACCATTTTGTCTTTTTGCATTTCTTTTTCTTGGGGATGGTTTTGATCACCACTTGCTGTACAGTGTTACAAACCTCCTTCCATAGTTCTTCTGGCACTCTATTAGATCTGATCCTTGAATCTGTTTGTCACTTAAACTGTATAATCATAAGGGATTTGATTTAGGTCATATCTCAATTGCCTAGTGCTTTTTCCTACTTTCTTCAATTTAAGTCTGAATTTTGCAATAAGGAGTTTATGATCTGAGCCATAGTTAGCTCCTGATCTTGTTTTTTGCTGACTTTCTAGAACTTCTCCATCTTTGGCTGCAAAGAATATAATCAGTCTGATTTCAGTATTGGCTGTCTAGTAATATCCATGTCACTGTCTTGTGTTGTGGAAAAGAGTGTTTGCTATGATCACTGTGTTCTCTTGGCAAATTAGCCTTTGCTCTGGTTCATTTTGTACTCCCAGGCCAAACGTGCCTGTTACTCAGATACCTCTTGATTTTCTACTTTTGCTTTCCCTTATGATGAAAAGGACATCTTTTTTTGATGTTAGTTCTGGAAGATCTTATAGGTCTTCATAGAACCGTTCAACATCAGCTTCTTTAACACTAGTGGGAGAATAGTCTTGGGTTTCTGTGATACTGAATGGGTTTTCCTTGGGAGCAAACCAAGATCATTCTGGATTTTTTTTTTTTTTTGAGATTGTACTCCAGTACAGTACCTAAGACTCTATTGACTGTGAGGGCGACTCCATTTCTTCTAAGGGATTTTTGCCCGTGGTAGGAGATATAATGATCATCTCAATTAAATTCACCCATTCCCATCCATTTTAGTTCACTGATTCCTAAAATTCCTATTTTCAAAGAGTGTTCTTTCTTTCATGGTAAATTCAGGTATTAGGCCGTCCTTGCAGCTATTCAGTGGAAGATAGATGACAGTTACTGTACACTGGGCCTTTATTACCTCTGGCAATTCAATAAATGATGGAGAAAAAGGTATTTAAAGAGTCTTTACTAACTAAAGATTAAGTTTACTTTGAAGTGAAGTGAAAGGCACTCAGTCATGTTCTACTTTTTGCGACCCCATGGATGAGCCATGGAATTTCTAGGGAAGAATACTGGAGTGGGTAGCCCTTTCCTTTGCCATGGGATCTTCCCAACCCAGGGATTGAACTCAGGGAGATTCTTTACCAGCTGAGCTGCCAAGGAAGCCCAAGTTTACTTTGAACCAGCAAAATAATGTTTTACGTAAAATAGTTCTATATTATACTTTAAATAGTTACCATTGAAAACTCTGAAGACAGAGTGTTTTGATTTCACCCATTTCCCCTAGTGATAACATCTTAGAAATCTGCATACAATATCAAGATCAGGAAATTGACATTACAGTCCATGGAACTCAGATCTCACCAGCTTTACTTGCACTCGTTTGTGTGTGTGTGTCTTTTACAAATTACAGTAATTTTTAAGTAGCTGCCAGTAGCTGATTAATACTAGATATTACATGTTGCATTTTACGTTGAAAAGAGGCAGTGTAAAATATATATAATAGATTCTAGGATAAAAGTCAAATTATAGAATGGATTCTAGGATAGACTTAGAATTCTACGTTCTAGAATTGACTTTGTTAATTTAGCTTGAGAGCTTTGTGTTTTGATTTTAATGATACCTTTATTTTTTGTTCTTCCTTATGCAACTAAGTAGATTTAGAAGCTATGGAAAATTGTGATGAGAAAAAAACATAAGCTCATTTTCTAGTGTTAGCACTTTGCTGTATGTCTTTTCAGCATTTTCCTTCATATTTTGTGTGTATGCATGCAAATTATTCAAACCTTTTTTTTTGACTAAAATATAGATACTGAAAAAAGCGTGTAGCTTAGAGAATGCTTCGGAATAGTCTTGTATCTATCATTCAGGTTGAGAAATAGAACTTTATCAGGCACTCTAGAAGTCTTGTGTACCCCAGCCCAATTCCAAGCTCCTTTTTCCTCCCGAAAAGTGACCTCTGCCCTCATTTCATGGTTATCACTTCCTTGTTATCATTATAGTTTTATTATCTAAGTGTGCATTCCTAAGCATGATGGTTTAGTCTTGCTCTTCTATTAAAAATCCCTGTTAAGTTTCATTTACTCTCAAAGATCCCTTTCCATCTCCTCACCTGCCTTTTCCCAATTTTTATTTGTTCAGCAGCCTGGGTTATTGACTCAGTGTAGTTGTCCACAGTCTGAATTTTACAGATGGTCTTAGTGTAGTATAGGTTAACATATTTCCCTATTTGATATGAGTTTGAACTACGTCAGCCCCTTAATCTCTGGGTTCAGAGCTGTGCATACAGAGGAACTGTGAATATGGAGGGCCAGCTATGAGTTAAATGGATTTTTGACTGGGAAGAAAGTGTGTGGCTAACCTGGAGTTGTTCAACAGTTGACTGTACCCATCTCTTCTAGCATAGAGTGTTGCTTTTTAGAACAAAGTGCTGATGACACTTTGTTTTTATGTTAAAAGTCATTTGGTTTTTTGGTCTAAATGCCTTGAGGGTTTTACATTTTTCTAATGATTTTATCCGGACAGTAGATTTTCACTGTTCTGGATCTGGATTCGCAGGAAATACGTAGTTTCAGATCTTTTTGTTTGTTTAATGCAGGTATTCCTAAGTTACAATTCTTAGTATTTGTTCCCTTGCTTTGCTTTTTTTTCTTTAAGATGTACTATTCTCTTATGTATTATTAATAGATTTTCGGGAACTATTTAAGACTATTAATAGTACATAGAGAATTTTCTTTTCTCTATGTATTTCTCTTGAGTCATTTTTATTTATTTCATTTATTGAAAAAATAAATTATTTCATCTGTTTTTATTTTATTTATTGAATCATTTTTAGTTGTTTCATTATTTTAGATTTAAATTATTTTTTTTCCTTTCTGCCTTCTGTTTATGTTTAAGACATCATTTCTTGTTTTTATTCATCCTTATGTTGCTTTTGTGAAAAAAGTTAGTTGCTTCAATTCTGTCCAACTCTTTGCAACCCCATGGACTGTAGCCTGCAGAGCTACTTTGTCCATTGAATTCTCCAGGCAAGAATACTGGAATGGATTGCTGTTCCCTTCTCCACGGGATCTTGCCAAGCCAGGGCTCAAACCCAGGTCGTCTTCATTGCAGGTGAATTCTTTACCGACTGAGCCACCAGGGAAGGTTATGTTGCTTCTAGTTTAAGCTTCTTTTATGGAATGATTTTTTCCTTTTTATTTCTAATTCTTTCCTGAGTTCTGTTATCTGATTTTTGAAATTTTGCTAATTTTGATTTCTATCACTCTTTAGCATCTTAAGTCTTTGTAAGAAATGCCTTTAGCTCATTTTGAAATGGTACATTATAGAGTTCATCTATGTTGTGGTCACGTCTTTCTTGTGTGTGTGTATTATCTGAAGTGCGGTTATTTTGCAGTTTTCTTGAATAGTAACTTTGTTATTTGTATTACTTTGTGTGTGACTCATTTTTACATGAAATTCATTTTCCTAAACATACAGAGCAAGTTGTAGCTTTTCTAACTATACAGAACTCCTTCTGTCGTTTCATGTAATACTTCTTTTTTAAAGTGTTTTTTTCCTTGCGATCTCTTACCTCTTCCCATTCTCTGCTTTTTTCCTTCCCATTCTCTGCATTTTTAGTTACCCTGTCAGTGTGGATTTTCTTCCTTAGATTTCTTTTCTCTGTGGAACTCTGCCCTGGAAGGTAGCTTCATCTGGTTGGCTTTGAGAGATTCTAGTGTCTAGATTATTTCAGCCCCCTGAGATCTTACAGAGGATCCCTTGCATTCACTTGGAATTAGAATGTATAACGCCTGGTATAGTTTCATCTGCTTTTCTCAGATTGGCTTATTGTACCTTTTTCTAGTGACTACCTGTTCTTTGGAATTATTTTCTCTCTGGGTCATCAGATTAACTATTTTTCTCTGTTTCCTTCTACATAGATTCCAGTGTGCAAATCTTACTGCTGTTGATGGTTTGTCCCTAGCCACTTGCATTTTGTTGTCTAGGTTACCTATTTTTGTTAGTGATGTTGTCCATAGATTTTTTATTTTGCTATCAGTTTGCTTTATTATTAGGGGGATTTAATAAGACTCAAAAGTCATCTCACTTTCTTTTTTTTTTCTAAACTGTAACTACTCTAAATCTAAGTCTAGCTTTTTCTCAGCTAGTGTTAGAGAATGTGAATCACTTTCCCATGTTGTATTTATTAATCAAAAACATTTTAAATTGAAATGTAGTATTACGTTTTAGGTATATATATAATTATTGAACTGTTTACTCATAAATAGCATTTATATTTTTTAATGGATGAATGATTCAGTAAGTCGTGCCAATATAATCAGTGTCTTGGTGAATACTTAGATGTCTTTATTTTCTTTAATGGTTGCATTTTCAAGAGACTTGATGTAGAGATGCCTCTTGTTGTGTTGCAGCATGCTTCATGACGATCCAAGCCCAAGAATTCCTGCTGAAATGGCACTGTGCAGCCCGTTCTTCAGCATTCCTTTTGGTAAGTTGTTATGTCTTTACTTTTTCTTGGTTACTTTATAAACAAATAAGACATCAGGACTGATTTATATTCCCATGCTGGGGGAATTTATATTTAACCCTGTTATAATGAATTTAACAGCCCCTCATATTGAAGATTTGGTGATGCTTCCTACACCAGTGCTAAGACTGCTGAATGTGCTGGACGATGATTATCTTGAGAATGAAGAAGAATGAAGGTCGGTGCTTCCTAAATTATATTTAAATGTGTCTTTCCTGTGGAACTCTGCCCTGGAAGGTAGCTTCATCTGGTTGGCTTTGAGAGATTCTAGTGTCTAGATTATTTCAGCCCCCTGAGATCTTACAGAGGATCCCTTGCATTCACTTGGAATTAGAATGTATAACGCCTGGTATAGTTTCATCTGCTTTTCTCAGATTGGCTTATTGTACCTTTTTCTAGTGACTACCTGTTCTTTGGAATTATTTTCTCTCTGGGTCATCAGATTAACTATTTTTCTCTGTTTCCTTCTACATAGATTCCAGTGTGCAAATCTTACTGCTGTTGATGGTTTGTCCCTAGCCACTTGCATTTTGTTGTCTAGGTTACCTATTTTTGTTAGTGATGTTGTCCATAGATTTTTTATTTTGCTATCAGTTTGCTTTATTATTAGGGGGATTTAATAAGACTCAAAAGTCATCTCACTTTCTTTTTTTTTTCTAAACTGTAACTACTCTAAATCTAAGTCTAGCTTTTTCTCAGCTAGTGTTAGAGAATGTGAATCACTTTCCCATGTTGTATTTATTAATCAAAAACATTTTAAATTGAAATGTAGTATTACGTTTTAGGTATATATATAATTATTGAACTGTTTACTCATAAATAGCATTTATATTTTTTAATGGATGAATGATTCAGTAAGTCGTGCCAATATAATCAGTGTCTTGGTGAATACTTAGATGTCTTTATTTTCTTTAATGGTTGCATTTTCAAGAGACTTGATGTAGAGATGCCTCTTGTTGTGTTGCAGCATGCTTCATGACGATCCAAGCCGAAGAATTCCTGCTGAAATGGCACTGTGCAGCCCGTTCTTCAGCATTCCTTTTGGTAAGTTGTTATGTCTTTACTTTTTCTTGGTTACTTTATAAACAAATAAGACATCAGGACTGATTTATATTCCCATGCTGGGGGAATTTATATTTAACCCTGTTATAATGAATTTAACAGCCCCTCATATTGAAGATTTGGTGATGCTTCCTACACCAGTGCTAAGACTGCTGAATGTGCTGGACGATGATTATCTTGAGAATGAAGAAGAATATGAAGGTCGGTGCTTCCTAAATTATATTTAAATGTGTCTTTCCTGTGTGGAATAGTCGTATCGATTCATAGTATTCTTGTATTTTCCTAATTTACATAATGAACATTGAACTACATGATCTTTAAAGTATTCTTACTTTTGATTCCTGCTATAGATTTAATAGTCCCCCACCAAATTCCTGTGAGAACACTCTTAAGCCCCAAAGTGATAGTACTTAGAGTTGAAGACTTGAGGAGGTAATAGGGTTAGATTAGGTCATGAGGAGGGGCCCTCATGATGGAATTAATGTCCTTCAAAACAGAATAGACAGGAGGGCAGTCTTTCTCCTCCTTCTTTTTCTCTCTGTCCCTGCCATGCGAGTATACAGCAAGAAGGCAGCTGTCTACACCAGGCACCAAGTCTACCTGCACCTTGATATTGGAATTCCAGCTTTCAGAACTGTGAGAAATAAATGTCTATTGTTTAAGCCACTTAGTGTGTTGCATTTTGTTATAGAAGTCTGAGCAGGCTAGAACAATTTCTGAGGTCCTTTCAACTCTTTCACATCTCGTAAGGCTTTTATAAAATAAATAGAGAAGACTTGTCTTGCCAGCAGCTTCCTCTTCTCTGGCTATGCTAGTCCTGCCTTCTGCTTTCACTTCGTGTTAGCCCTCCCCCTCTTTTTTTTGCTTTTAATAATTCATTCACTCAAAACATATCTACTGAGTATGTACTCACCACTGTGGAATTATTTCCTGTCTTTAGTGTAATAGGGGAGACAGTTATATAAACAATCACAGTTTTGGTAAATCTGAAGGTTAGGGTAATGTACTGAGGCAGAAGGGAGTGGTGTTTAACTCCATTTGAGCGCATGAATGATGTATCCACACTGTTATTTCTGAGTTCTGTTAGTAATTGGAGTTTCTTGACTAAAGTTGAGGAATTGAGCTAAAAGTAGTTCAGAGATACAGAGAAGAGAAAGTGGCATGTTTAGAGAACAGCAAACTCTTTGGGATGCCTCCAAGCCGAAGAATTCCTGCTAATGACTTCACCCTCTTCAGTTCCTTTTGGTAAGTTGTTATGTCTTTACTTTTCTTGGTTACTTTATAAACAAATAAGACATCAGGACTGATTTATATTCCCTGCGGGAATTTATATTTAACCCTGTTATAATGAATTTAACAGCCTCATATTGAAGATTTGGTGATGCTTCCTACACCAGTGCTAAGACTGCTGAATGTGCTGGACGATGATTATCTTGAGAATGAAGAAGAATATGAAGGTCGGTGCTTCCTAAATTATATTTAAATGTGTCTTTCCTGTGTGGAATAGTCGTATCGATTCATAGTATTCTTGTATTTTCCTAATTTACATAATGAACATTGAACTACATGATCTTTAAAGTATTCTTACTTTTGATTCCTGCTATAGATTTAATAGTCCCCCACCAAATTCCTGTGAGAACACTCTTAAGCCCCAAAGTGATAGTACTTAGAGTTGAAGACTTGAGGAGGTAATAGGGTTAGATTAGGTCATGAGGAGGGGCCCTCATGATGGAATTAATGTCCTTCAAAACAGAATAGACAGGAGGGCAGTCTTTCTCCTCCTTCTTTTTCTCTCTGTCCCTGCCATGCGAGTATACAGCAAGAAGGCAGCTGTCTACACCAGGCACCAAGTCTACCTGCACCTTGATATTGGAATTCCAGCTTTCAGAACTGTGAGAAATAAATGTCTATTGTTTAAGCCACTTAGTGTGTTGCATTTTGTTATAGAAGTCTGAGCAGGCTAGAACAATTTCTGAGGTCCTTTCAACTCTTTCACATCTCGTAAGGCTTTTATAAAATAAATAGAGAAGACTTGTCTTGCCAGCAGCTTCCTCTTCTCTGGCTATGCTAGTCCTGCCTTCTGCTTTCACTTCGTGTTAGCCCTCCCCCTCTTTTTTTTGCTTTTAATAATTCATTCACTCAAAACATATCTACTGAGTATGTACTCACCACTGTGGAATTATTTCCTGTCTTTAGTGTAATAGGGGAGACAGTTATATAAACAATCACAGTTTTGGTAAATCTGAAGGTTAGGGTAATGTACTGAGGCAGAAGGGAGTGGTGTTTAACTCCATTTGAGCGACGCATGAATGATGTATCCACACTGTTATTTCTGAGTTCTGTTAGTAATTGGAGTTTCTTGACTAAAAGTTGAGGAATTGAGCTAAAAGTAGTTCAGAGATACAGAGAAGAGAGAAAGTGGCATGTTTAGAGAACAGCAAACTCTTTGGGATGCCTGTATCCTAGGGTATTGGGGAAGAATCAGTTAATGCTAAAGAGGTAGCCAGAATATATCTAATAGACTTGCTTGTTGTGTTTAAGAATTTGGACTTGAATCCCAGAGATAGTAAAGTGGAATATAAATTGCACAATAGAACTTTGCATCAGGGGTAGAATCGTTCCTGGCTTTTGAAGCATTCAATAAATATTTGTTTATTGTTCAGTGTAATAAAGGGCTGTTAAAATTTAAACTAGGAGAGTGATATAGTCAAACTTGTGTTTAATAAGAGCATTCTGAAGGCAGAGTGATGAATGGACTAAAAAGCAGGACAGACTGAAAAATATCAGTTGCTTAGTGTTAAACATTTTCTTTGTGGAAAATTAAACCATTACTGATGAAGCTAATTTTATCACTGTCTCTTGTAAGGGTAAATCATTTTATGTCCCTAAGCTTTATATAGCTATCTGACAGATGAAACAAGCATAATTTCTTTGAATCTGACAGTTGTGGGAATTGCCAGTCTATACTTCTTAGGATGCCTTTTTATCTGAAAGTATAGTCTTAACCTCAGCATTGTTTTGGGTGACTCATTGGTAGTGAATCCTCCTGTAGCGCAGGAAATACAGGTTCAATCCCTAGGTTGGGGACAGTCCCTGGAGAGGGAAATGGCAACCCTTCCAGTA
This sequence comes from Tragulus kanchil, assembly GCA_022376925.1. Taxonomy (NCBI): domain Eukaryota; kingdom Metazoa; phylum Chordata; class Mammalia; order Artiodactyla; family Tragulidae; genus Tragulus; species Tragulus kanchil. The sequence continues at coordinate 65,963,200 of JAIOJX010000032.1, read as the reverse complement.
TTCTTGCCTGGGAAATCCCTTGGGCGGAAGAGCCTGGCGGGCTAACAGTCCATGGGTTCATAAACTGTCAGATATGACTGAGCAACTAAACAACAGCATTGTTTTAGTTAGGTTATTATGACACAGTAGTTCTAAATCTCTTGACATCTAATTCAAATTATTACTTATGTCCTTTAAGTCTATCTGCCTACTGTATTTAATTCTGTCTCCTCCTAATAAGTTTTATTGCTATAAAACTCAAGGTTGGACTTGCTTGAATAAACCTTAAGGTAGACTGTTATCTATTCTTTTCTGTGTATCTTGCTAACACCTTTTTTCTACTTCTAAAGAAGTTGAACATTAAAATGTTTAAATGTTGCTATTAAATTTTGACTATTTAAGAGTCTTACATGAAGTAAAGTGGAACAGACTATAAATGCCTTTGTTAGTTCTGATTATCAAGGTCATCTTCAAATAGCACTCGTTTTGGGTAAATTTGCCTTTTTAGGTATCATGTATGTTAGGACAGCTATCTTGTAATCTCAGTAGTGGTGGGGAAAAAGTTAGATTCAAACCTTCCATTTAGACCAAAATAAATTGCAAGTCGTATATACCTTAGAGTGTTTAAACAAAACAAAGAAGTAAGAGTAGAGGGTAAGGAGGGAAGGATGACGGGGCAGGCAAGAAGGAGAAAGTAAAGGAAAAAAATTTTTTTAAATCATGGGGAGATTAAAATACATACCTGTTTTGCGAATGGAGAAGACCTTTTACTGGTGTGGCACAAAATTCAAAATAATAATTCAACATATTTTATCTTGACACAAACCACCATAGACAAAATGCTTACAGTGCTTATCAAGCAAGAACCCCTATAAAGCAAACCAGTAGATAATGGGTAAAGGATAGAAATAATTTATATAGAAGATGTATAATATATCTCACACACATATTTCATTCTCATTTGTTGAAATACTGATAACCATACTACATTTGTCACTTGTCACATTGACAGTGAAGAAAATAGATCAACGCCCTCTTGTGAGTAAGGTACAGGAAAACATAATCTCATATATCACTGGAGAGAGTTTAAGTTGGTGAACCTTTGTAAGAGGCAAATTGGTAACTAACAATTATAAATTCATGTCAGCTTTGATGTAGAAATTCTGTTTCTAGAAAGTTAATTTAGAAATACACAGGTGAAATGAGATATGTGCAGGTTTATCTATTGTAGTCTTCCTAGGTGGCACTAGTGGTAAAGAATTCACCTGCCAGTACAAGAGATATAAGAAATGCAGGTTTGATCCCTGGGCTGGGAAGATCCCCTGGAGGAGGGCATGGGAACCCACTCCAGTATTCTTGCCCAGAGAATCCCATGGACAGAGGAGCCTGGTAGGCTACAGTCCATGGGGTGCCAAAGAGTAATAATCTTTTATAAACAGTGTTGTTTATAATGGCAAGCAGTTGGAAATAGTGTAATTATTGATCAGTAGAACACATTAAAGAATTTATCAATCATTTATAGAAATACTAAACAGCATTAAATAAATGAGAAAATTTTGTGTAATAATACTGAAAAATCTAAAAATGCAATGTTAGTTTTAAAAATATTGGAACTTTTAACTTAAAGCATAATATGATTATGTTTGCTTGTGTAAATTATAAGATTATGGAAGGATACAAAAGATAATGTATATTGTCTTCAGGAAGGGGAACAGAAGGACATTTCGGAAAGTTGGAAGAAGACTTGTGGATTTCAAGTCATTTGAATGTATTAACTATTCAAAACATTTAAAATATAAAGAGAAAATTAAGTGAATTAAATATATTATTCTTAAGCATAATCTTTAAAGTTGTAGAAAATGACCTCATTACTTAGGTATGAATTCCTAAATTCTTTAATTTATAATTTGAAAATAATGAATGCTTGCAAATTACCTCAGAATGATTACTTCTGTGTTTATGAATAACCAGATGTTGTAGAAGATGTAAAAGAGGAGTGTCAGAAATATGGACCAGTGGTGTCTCTGCTTGTTCCCAAAGAAAATCCTGGCAGAGGACAAGTAAGTGAATGTTTTCATAATTCAGAAATGAGTCAATGGTTATTAAAATCCTGTACAGAATGTTTTAATTTTGTAGAAAGATGTACATGAAATGTTGTTAGGGATTATGAATTTGTGTTTTTATTTTCCTGTACTTCTCACTTTTTCCAAAGATTCTGTAATATGTATGTATTTTTTTACCAGTTAAAATTTCTTTCTTTCAGTGTTAATTTTCTTTTAAGCCATTGTATACAGGACAGATGAATCATATGCTAATTTAGGTCAGGGTCAGCTACAGAAATATTTGGCCCAGTTTTTTCTAATTAAGTACAGTTGGAAAATCATTTAGGTTAGGTTCTGATTATAATAGAATTGTCAGTGGTAATTTAAACAAGGAAAATGTACTGGACTTAGAGTCATGAAAACTTGAGTTCCAGTTTCAACTTGGCTTGCTTGGTTTCTTCATCTTTAGGATGTATAGGCTAAAATTGCAATCACAATTTCTAAAGAAAACTCTGATCCTAAATTAAATCTTCTTTTTATCTGTAGATTTTTTTTTTTTTTTCAGAAGATAGAGTAGTATTTTATTCTGTTTCTGAATCTTAACACCACTGACATTTGGGCTGGATAATGTGTCATGTACATTAGTGGATGTTTAGTATCATCCATTGCCTCTACTCGAGTACTAGGTGCCCTCTTTCCACCCTCCTCAGCTGTGACACCAAAACTGTCTCACAACAGTGCCTGATGTCCCCTGGTGGATTCACCTCTGTTGTGGATTTTGCCTTTCATGGTTCAATATTAGGAAAATTCTTGGCAACTGAAATAAATGTGAAAGAAATCTTTACTAGTCTTAGTGAAAAGTATTATTGCCTGTCTAGTAATAATAGCACTTACTCATTCAGCACTTAACCTCAGCACTTTTTATAGATCAGCTGGTAGAGAATCCACCTACAACTCAGGAGACCCTGGTTCAACTCCTGGGTCAGGGAGATGCCCTAGTATTCTTGCCTGGAGAATTCCATGGGTCACAAAGATGTTGGACACCACTGAGTGACTTTTACTTAACCTCATTCAGTGTCATGGGCATACTAAGTACATCCTGGCTGTTTATTTACTCACCCAGTATTAGCATAACAGATGGGATACAGTGGTGATCGAAGCAGACAAAAGAATGTAGAATGATAAGTGCTATGGAGAAAAGGAGATTGGAAAAGAGGTCTAAAGAGTGCTATGGAGGGGAGAGTGCAGTCTTAACTAGGCAGGTGAGGAAGGATCTCATGAATTGCACTTGAGTCCACATTTGAAGGAGATGAAGAAGAGAATGCCAGCGAAGAGAATAGCAGATTTCAAGGCCCTGAGTATGCCTCGTAGGTTTGAGGAGGGCATTGTGACTATGCAGAATGAGAACAATGAGGACTACTAGAGGTTAGGTCAAAGAAATATCGAGTGTAGGTCAGATCAAGGAGAGTCAGCCTTATAGGTCATGAGAAGGGAAGGTCTTGGAAGATTTTTGAATTAAGAATTTACATGGTCTGGTTCAGTCTGAGTGGCAGGAGAGAGAAACAGCAAGAGGAGTATTTTCAGTGGAGAAGTATCCATCTTTAAGATAATATGAAAAAATGAAGCATGAGCAAAAAGGCATTTGCTTTGTAAGCAAAAGAAATAAGCTTGTCCTGACATTCAGTGGAGAGTGAATGCAACTTTTGATTAGGTCTTAAAATCACAGATTTAACTTTTTTCATTTATTGAAGATGTTGCCTAGTTGGTAAAGTCAGCTTGAATTTTTCAGTTCAAATTTAGCATGTTAAGTTTCTAAGGAATATTCAAAGAATACTGGAAAATAGATTATGGGATGCTTCTTAGTAGTCAAGATTAAAATGATAGAACTCTAATGTAATTAATTACATAATCAGTTATAAAGTATATTTCCTTTTTAGTTTGGAATGATGTGATGTGTGAAACTGTAGGTTATCTGTATGATAGAAAGCATATTCCTTCTATAAGTGCTTTTCTACTCATTTATTGTAATTTGGTCAATAGATTTTGGATTAATTATTAATCATTTAAAAAAGTCAGCTTCATTATTCTCACTGGACATCATTTAACCTTCTTTTTATATTTAATGGCAAAATATATATTACTAAAAACTCAGCTAAACACATTTATTTTTTCAGAAGAAAAGGAGCTACAAAATATCTTAACTGTATCTAAGATAAGTAAGGGCTTCCCAGGTGGTGCTAGTGGTAAAGAACCTGCCTGCTAACTCAGGAGACATAAGAGGTGTGAGTTCGATCCCTGGGTCAGGAAGAGCCCCTGGAGAAGGACATGGCTATCCACTGCAGTATCCTTGCCTGGAGGATACCATGGACAGAGGGGTCTGGCAGGCTGCAGTCCATGGGGTCTCAAAGAGTCGGACATGACTAAAACAACTTAGTACGGATGATCTCTGTTTTGTCTTCAAGAGTAGTGTATAGCTTAAAATGTCATAGAATGAAAGAGATAAAAGTCAGTTCTTCATCTCCATATAACTGTGAATTCAGAAAATCCTATCACATATCAAAATATCCTAGGTCTGTCTGTCACACATTATCCTTAACAGAAATATTTGCATGACCAATCAGGCAGGGCCTGGAGCTTTGTTTACTAATGAATAAGAGTCCATTAAAAAAAAGAAAAGTACTGCATTTAAATTGCTTCCTTTTATGCCCTGGAAGTTTTTATGCCATTTGCAAATATTTTGCCTTTTCACCTGGGAAAATGACTCCTATGAAAGGGGAAATGAAAAGGGATAACCTGCCTGAACTTCTTGGTAGATCCAATTTTAGGAAAAGGTACAAATGAAGAATCTGGAGATTGATGTCCTTAAAACTGTTTATCCTTGCATCGACTTTGAAAGTCTCTGAATGTCCTAGGGTGCTTGCACCTCAGTTGTTTTTTTTTAAACTAGTAATTCAACTGTTTATTTCATGTTTAATATATACACTGTTCTAAGTGTCTCATATGTCATTTGATTTTTTTAATAATGATTTTTACTTGATGATTGCTTTACAATATGGGTTTGATTTCTGTCATACATCAACATGAATTAATCATAGGTGTACATTGAAGAATATTGATTAACAAGGAGGTATAGGACTGAGGCGGGAGAGGCAGTTCTTTTCCTGGTTTGCATATTTACAGTAACTGAGGACAGATCATGTCATCTCCTTGTAACTTTCGCTTTAGATTGTCAAAAAGAACAATAAATTATGCTCTCTACCTATAAAAGAAAATTACCTACTTTTAAATGTCTTCCTTACTATAGTTGTGGCTTCTACACATCTTTGCAGCATTGTTGAAGTGTAGTTGTTCTCTGAGCTATTCGACCCTGTCTTCAGTAAGTGTCCTGCACTCCTTTATGAACTTGGTAAAAGGATACATGTTTTGATAAAAAAATTTTTCAGAGTTGAACAGAGTTCTAGGTGTTCCAAACTTGCTGTTCAAAGATGTGGTCTATGGGCCGGCAGCATTAGCATCACCTGAAGTCTCTTTAGAAATGAAGAGACTCAGACCCCACTTGAAATCTGCTGAAGCAGCATCTGCACTGTAGCAAGGTCCTCAAGTGATAGGTTAAAGTTGGAGAAACACTGTTTTCAAACAGTTTTGATGAAAACAAGTTACTTTGTTTTCTCTGTCCTCTTACAGGTTTTTGTTGAGTATGCAAATGCTGGTGATTCCAAAGCTGCTCAGAAATTACTGACATGGAAGGGAATTTCAGAATCCTACGGTCTGTCTGTCACACATTATCCTTAACAGAAATATTTGCATGACCAATCAGGCAGGGCCTGGAGCTTTGTTTACTAATGAATAAGAGTCCATTAAAAAAAAGAAAAGTACTGCATTTAAATTGCTTCCTTTTATGCCCTGGAAGTTTTTATGCCATTTGCAAATATTTTGCCTTTTCACCTGGGAAAATGACTCCTATGAAAGGGGAAATGAAAAGGGATAACCTGCCTGAACTTCTTGGTAGATCCAATTTTAGGAAAAGGTACAAATGAAGAATCTGGAGATTGATGTCCTTAAAACTGTTTATCCTTGCATCGACTTTGAAAGTCTCTGAATGTCCTAGGGTGCTTGCACCTCAGTTGTTTTTTTTTAAACTAGTAATTCAACTGTTTATTTCATGTTTAATATATACACTGTTCTAAGTGTCTCATATGTCATTTGATTTTTTTAATAATGTTTTTTACTTGATGATTGCTTTACAATATGGGTTTGATTTCTGTCATACATCAACATGAATTAATCATAGGTGTACATTGAAGAATATTGATTAACAAGGAGGTATAGGACTGAGGCGGGAGAGGCAGTTCTTTTCCTGGTTTGCATATTTACAGTAACTGAGGACAGATCATGTCATCTCCTTGTAACTTTCGCTTTAGATTGTCAAAAAGAACAATAAATTATGCTCTCTACCTATAAAAGAAAATTACCTACTTTTAAATGTCTTCCTTACTATAGTTGTGGCTTCTACACATCTTTGCAGCATTGTTGAAGTGTAGTTGTTCTCTGAGCTATTCGACCCTGTCTTCAGTAAGTGTCCTGCACTCCTTTATGAACTTGGTAAAAGGATACATGTTTTGATAAAAAAATTTTTCAGAGTTGAACAGAGTTCTAGGTGTTCCAAACTTGCTGTTCAAAGATGTGGTCTATGGGCCGGCAGCATTAGCATCACCTGAAGTCTCTTTAGAAATGAAGAGACTCAGACCCCACTTGAAATCTGCTGAAGCAGCATCTGCACTGTAGCAAGGTCCTCAAGTGATAGGTTAAAGTTGGAGAAACACTGTTTTCAAACAGTTTTGATGAAAACGAAGTTACTTTGTTTTCTCTGTCCTCTTACAGGTTTTTGTTGAGTATGCAAATGCTGGTGATTCCAAAGCTGCTCAGAAATTACTGACTGGAAGGATGTTTGATGGAAAGTTTGTTGTGGCTACATTTTACCCGCTGAGTGCCTACAAGAGGGGATACCTGTATCAAACTTTGCTTTAATCAGTAACTTAAGGACTATTTCCTGTTTCTCCTCTTCCATTTCCTCCGTTATTGTATTCTATATCTGAATGCAGAGGTACCCCCCCTTATCATTTTAAGGGAATACTTTGTATATTTATTCAATCTTACTAAGGTGCAGCCACTGCCCAAGCGGTGACTGCATTGCAGACATTTGGCACTGAATAGGACAAGACCTCTCAGCTAGACATTGAGGGGTTTAGAGCATCCATGTGGGCCACCTCTTTTTGTGCAGTAGGGCAAGAGCTGCTCTTCAGTATGTAACTTAAAAAGATATTTAACTATTTCATGTGATCATGAAGCAAGGATGAATACTATCATATCATAATGAATATTATGAACAAATTTGTTTGAGTTGGTGATGTCACTTAGAGATATTCTTTTATGTTGTCAGATATTCTTCCTTATTGAAATCCATAGTTGGCACTGGATGCTCTCAGTAATGTTAAGTCATTGTCTAGCAGCAGTTCCCTACTGTGTTCTTAACACTGAGTTATGAATTTTTTAAAGGAGTACTGTAGTACTGAATATTCCTTTAAAGAAACTGCGGTGAGCCTATCTACATTTTTTTTTTATTATTAAGGCTTTTAAAATAGAAAGCTGATGCTTGATCTTGCACAATTTTTATGTCTAGTATGTGTGCTCGAGTGAGTGTGCAGGTGTGAAAGATTAGAGAATATTTGAGTAACATTCTTTATATTGTGACTTTTGTGAGTCAATACAGTCTATGCCCATCTCTTCTCTACCTGTTTAATGTCTGTAAGATGTAAGATAAGTTTCTGGAGAGTTGGTCTGTCTGAAAAAATGACATGAGAAAATAGTTCATTCCCTAGAGGCCCAGAACAAACAAGTTTAGACTGAATTACATTGAAACTCTTGTAACAAGAGTTTGGGTACACATAAATTGCCCCATCTTACACTCTGCTTTAGACCTTGCATTAGCTCATTTGTTCTGTACTGACTTCTCTAGGATCATCAAGATAGAGTTCTGCCTACTGTGATGGAAAATTTATGCTGGTCAAAAAGAAATAATCAGTTGTTCAGTGCAGGGAAAAGAAAAAAAGGTGAAAGGTACATAATTAAAAATTCTTTATTGCTCGTTTTCTCTTTCTCATCTCCCTCCACATCTTCTGTTCCTCTTCCCCCATTCTTTATGTCTATCCTTAGCTGAAGAGAAGTTAGAGGAAAGCATCCTAGGTGGTCAGGTGGTCTGACTTTAACTGCAAGGAAGTTAAGAAAGGTGAAGCTTAGTAAGGTGGAAGTAGAAAGGAAGAAAAACTCATGAAGAATTCTTCAGAAGATTCATAACAGTCTAATGTGATCCCACATAGAGGCTGCTAGCATTCATGAGTTCATTGGCACAGATTGATTACATGAAATTATGATTATGGATTCCTCTCACTTTACAGTAGATTGTCTTCAGAAATTTAAATCTTAGGAAACCTTTTAAGCACTGATTATACAACAAAAGTTATATACAGCTTACGAATTTTTTGTTAACTAAATGAAAAGTTTATTTATTTATTTATTTTCCTAAGGAAAAAGCTTTTATATCTTTGCCTGCTGGAAGCCTCCGTATATAGTCTTTCCCTGTGTGTGCCATGCAGGTTGAGAGCCCAATTAAGAATTTATGTCTTAAAGGATGAACTATTTTACCCTATTAACACAATTGCTATTTGATATTTTAGTTATTCACAGTTGGCTAATTCTTCAGGATGCTCTCTGATATTTATTGTGAAGCCAAATTTGGTGTAAGGAGGAAAACTAATGAATTGCCAAGAGACCTTGTGGTCTGGTCCCCAAGGGAAAATTGTGTAAATAAGCTTTTAATATGTGCCCTTAGAAAGGAGAACTGTCCTTTTTCTTTTGGCCCTTTAAAAGGTTGATTAGCTGATTTGGTTTCAAGTAAAAATTCGAGAGAGTATTATGGAGACCTAAACCCCTAAAACATACATATTTGTAGGGGTAATAGCTTCTATGGTGATGAAAAACACCAGGTCCTTCCATAAATACTGACACAATGCAAATGAATTCTGTTTAAGAGCAAGTATTTTAGGTTAGCACATACACCTTTTTCATCCCCCTTTGCCCACCACCACCAAAAAGAAAAGTCCTATCCCCCTTTGCCCACCACCACCAAAAAGAAAAGTCCTTACAAATAAACTGCTGGTAGGCTTCTAAGCTTAATGATTCAGTAATGCTGCTAACATCTTGATGCTGAATTTCACAGCATTCTTTGATCATCTTCTTATTTTTGATGTATTCATGAGTATATGTAGTGTTTAACACTGTAGAATTTTATTACAAAAGATGCTAACTAGATTTTAAGGAAGCTGAGGGAATAAATTGATGATTGTAAGTAGTCATGTATCAAATTAAATATTTTATATTTAAGCCACAAAATTGAAAAGAGATGCCTCCTTTGATTTAAATTGTTATTTTATAGCTCTTAGCCCATTATTACCAAAGATGACATTTGCAGATTCTCTATCCCTCTTCTAATATTATAAGAAGTTTAATCGTGTTATCTTTTTTAAATGTGAACCAAATATTAAAAGATGCAGTTTTTATCATCCTTTAGGGTAAAATATATACACAGAGATTTTTATTCCTTGAAGTTTTAAAAACAGTAATTTTCTTTTGGAGAGGTAGGGTAAACACGTGAAGGTTCATGTTCACTTAACTCCTACCATTGTGGGAAAGTTTTATCTCAGGTAGTTTTTCTTTCCCTAAATTAATATATGATATGTGCTTCCTTTCCTCTTGCCTTCCAGTCTCTTTATTGTTCCATGCAGGTTGAGAGCCCAATTAAGAATTTATGTCTTAAAGGATGAACTATTTTACCCTATTAACACAATTGCTATTTGATATTTTAGTTATTCACAGTTGGCTAATTCTTCAGGATGCTCTCTGATATTTATTGTGAAGCCAAATTTGGTGTAAGGAGGAAAACTAATGAATTGCCAAGAGACCTTGTGGTCTGGTCCCCAAGGGAAAATTGTGTAAATAAGCTTTTAATATGTGCCCTTAGAAAGGAGAACTGTCCTTTTTCTTTTGGCCCTTTAAAAGGTTGATTAGCTGATTTGGTTTCAAGTAAAAATTCGAGAGAGTATTATGGAGACCTAAACCCCTAAAACATACATATTTGTAGGGGTAATAGCTTCTATGGTGATGAAAAACACCAGGTCCTTCCATAAATACTGACACAATGCAAATGAATTCTGTTTAAGAGCAAGTATTTTAGGTTAGCACATACACCTTTTTCATCCCCCTTTGCCCACCACCACCAAAAAGAAAAGTCCTATCCCCCTTTGCCCACCACCACCAAAAAGAAAAGTCCTTACAAATAAACTGCTGGTAGGCTTCTAAGCTTAATGATTCAGTAATGCTGCTAACATCTTGATGCTGAATTTCACAGCATTCTTTGATCATCTTCTTATTTTTGATGTATTCATGAGTATATGTAGTGTTTAACACTGTAGAATTTTATTACAAAAGATGCTAACTAGATTTTAAGGAAGCTGAGGGAATAAATTGATGATTGTAAGTAGTCATGTATCAAATTAAATATTTTATATTTAAGCCACAAAATTGAAAAGAGATGCCTCCTTTGATTTAAATTGTTATTTTATAGCTCTTAGCCCATTATTACCAAAGATGACATTTGCAGATTCTCTATCCCTCTTCTAATATTATAAGAAGTTTAATCGTGTTATCTTTTTTAAATGTGAACCAAATATTAAAAGATGCAGTTTTTATCATCCTTTAGGGTAAAATATATACACAGAGATTTTTATTCCTTGAAGTTTTAAAAACAGTAATTTTCTTTTGGAGAGGTAGGGTAAACACGTGAAGGTTCATGTTCACTTAACTCCTACCATTGTGGGAAAGTTTTATCTCAGGTAGTTTTTCTTTCCCTAAATTAATATATGATATGTGCTTCCTTTCCTCTTGCCTTCCAGTCTCTTTATTGTTCCATGGTATTGTTCTGGTACCTTTTTGTACCAGACAAGGCATGTAAATTGATTATTCTGTAGGAAATCTTTGGAAACATTTGGTGGAGGTAGCTAGTCAGCCACTTTCAAAACTTTTAATGCTCTATTTAGAGATGAATAAGTGCAGTTGGACACCTCAGTAGCTAGGTAAAAGAAACTATTTGCTGTGTTTTAAAGGCATAATAACAAAATGAGCCTCTTGCAATAAGAGATTGCTTTTTTTATTACTGGCTGTCTTCCCTGTTACATGGCCATCAGTATAGCACATCTTTAGGAAAAAATTCTCTGCCTTGAGTCACTACTATAGCTACTTTTAGAACAAAACCATAAATACAGTTTCATTTGTCCTTCTCCCTGTTTTCATTGAGACAAGTATTGTCTTCTTTTTGGTACTCCAGCTGCTAAATAAAAGAGTGCTGAACTATGTTAAATTAATGTACAAAAAACAAACAACCTCTGAATTCTTATTTAACTTCCCTTCTAGAATCATGTTACCTGTACTAATGAATATTTTAACTTTTAAGCAAGTTTATGATGGAGTCCTGCCATGGAAAGAAAGTTGAAAAAAACTATAGGCATAGGGTTTATTTCTATCTCAGTACACCAGGCTTTCACCTCGGTGAGGGAATCAGTTACCTTTCTGGAATGACTTAGAGTCAGAGTTATAGTACTCAGATGGTATTTTATGTTTCATTTGAATTATTTTTCAAATGCAGGTAACTGACATTTTGGCATCGTTTTCTTTTTAGGCTTATATTCTGACCTTATAAAATTAGGCCTATCTTAAACATAATTTTTATTATTAGCTATAATTGGCAGCATGGCATTTTATTTTTTATAATTTAATGAAAATCAGCACAACAGTGACTGATGGTTAATTATAATAACATAGTTACTGGGTGAGGGCTTGGGGTGAAACACTCAGTAACCACATGTTTTACCTGAACTTTCATGCAAGGGTAAATGCTAGGTGGCATTAATCAGATTAGGGTACAGATGGAATTGCAATATGACTTTTAGTTTGGTGGTATGTGTACACAGTCAAAGATTTAAGCAAGTGCCTTGTGTTTCCTGGAAAAAATTAAAACTCATTTGGGTGAAACCTTCCCAGATGATGATAATTATTGCTCCTTTGCTTTGAATAACTTTGGATTGAGTTGCACAGTATGAAAATTCCCCATTTTCCTTGGTTCGCCTTTACTGGTATGTGTAATATTTTCCTGTTTGCTGTTTCCTCAATATTGTGTATAATGGAAAGCCAGAGTCATCCAGCAGAATATAATTCTTCCTTGGATCTAGTTCCATTTTAAATATTAGGTTCCTTCTTCAAATCTTACTACTCTAGCTCTTTGGTAAAATTTATTTCTTGTTAAGTGTGGTCAGAATACAGACCAGCTCAAAAGGATTTCCATTTCTTAAGGTGCTCAATAAATCACCTTTACTTTGAGATGTTAGCCTTTTCAGGTTAGTGTTACTTTCTAGCTTTCTCAATGAATATAGGAATGTTCAATTGCTGTGATACAGAGTTCATCTGAGCCTCTTGTGGTGTATTTGGGTAAGTTACAATTTCTTAGTGATGGAGGAACAGGACTGTTAGTTTTTGAAGTACCCAAATTTTAGAGATTCTGTTTTGTTTTAGGTTAGTGTCTTCTCTACCTGACAGCACAGAATATGTCAAGTTGGTTATCCAGTGTTTCTCACTGCTTTTTAAATTCACACAGTGAATGACCAGTAGATTTACACAGTGCTATGTGATTGACAAGTACTTATGCATAGGTAAACAAGTTTAACTAGTTTTGCTCTGGTTTTATAGGAGAAATGGGCTGTAAAAGAAATAACTGTAAACTGGAGAGCATTTAGGAAATTGTGTATTCTGTGTGTGATCATGAAGGCAATCTTCAGGATATTAGATGGATAGTTTACACCACTTTTGTTCTCCCTGTGTGAAATTTGTGTTTGTTTTCCTACAGCTTAGCACTTTTGTTGTCCCTTTCTACTGTTGAGAAGGATTCATGTTTTATTTGCTGTATATGTGCTTTTCATAATCCTGGAAGTTATATTTGGGGCACTATCCATGCCAAAATTCATGGGAAATTTATCAAATGATTGCCTGAGTGTTAGTTCCCATTAAATAGAGTAACTGTCACAGTATGCTAAAGAAAACTGAGGGCTTTTTTGGAAGTCATGTGCGAATTTTATGATTAGCTTTGTGGTCAAAGAGAAGAAAAGCACTCTGTCTTGTCTTGCCTTATTATATGACTGTTGATCCTTGTTGTGAAGTAAAGAGCTTATTTTGTTATACTACTTTGTATAATGAAAATAAGAACACATTCTGAAGTTAAAAAAAAAAAAACACCCAAAACTGGAGTTGTCAAAATTTTTGTTCCTTTTTGTAAAACTCAACTTGTTATCATAAACTCTTGTTATTTGTTATCATAACAAATATTTGGTATCATAAACTGTTGATTGTCAGCAAGAGAATTATTTGTAGTTGTTTCTGTCCCAGGTTGGAATTGCCTTCCGCTTCTAAGCTCTCTCCTTGATAGTGTTCATGACGTCAGGACAGTGAGTGTGTAAAGGCAAATGTGGTGAGATGTTCTAAGTCACAGATCCAGAATCATGTATTTTTAGCCTCAATCTTTTCAGTTATTTGAATTATCTATAGATATATTATTTTATTAGCATGAGTTTTCAGAAATATGCCAAATTTAAGAGTAAAGAAGAGAAGGAGAAGTAATGAAAACAGATGAGGGGAAGAAAATGGCTTCCTTTTTAAGGTGTTATTAATTATTCATATAGTTTATGACCTAAAAATGATATTTATTTTTCAAAATTCAGATTTGGTACATGTAATGTAGAAACGTTGCCTTTTCTGTGCATTCCTCATTGTTTCCCCAGAAAATTATTTTAAGAGTGTGTGAGACCAGATTAAATATATATATTCAGTTTGGTCTAAGTGTTTAAGTGCAACTCCATCTTTTGTGTACTCGGATTATGTCAACACTTATGCAAATCAAGGACTAGAAAGAAACTGGGGCTTAGCCATCTCCGTATTTCCCTTTGCACATTGGATACAGTGGGTGGCATTAGTATGCACTAGCTGCAGTGTTATAGCACCTTATGAAAGTAAGTAGTGTTTAGTAATAAAAAGTTAAGCTGCATCTCTGTGGAGCATGGACTTTGCAGAGTGTAAAGCTGTCATATCTTTTTCCAGCAGAATTTAACTCCTTCATTCTTAATATTTTTGAGAGAAAAAAAAAGAAATTGAAATAATTTAACATTCCTTTATATCCTCTTAGCAGTGTCAGATCTGGGGTAGAACAGAGTCCCCCCCTCCAAAGGGCTCCATCTTTGTTATCTTTTGTCCACTCATTGAAACCGAGTTATGATTAATAGATTTAGACAATTTATGGCTTCCTGTATCAGCTCTGGAGTGGTTGGTTATGAATATTAAAACCTACTTCTGTTTTCACTCAATAACATGTAATGGCTATGTTTTTGCTTAGAAGGTATGGTTAGAAAAATGTGAATGATCATTTAAACCAAAGCCAGTTATAAGGAGTATTCTCTCCTGTTGGTTTACCTTCACCTCAGAACTATAAGAATATTACAGTACACAACGAGTCCTTGTCTGTAACATTTCTACCAGTTGTTTCAGTAGTGCACTGGTCTTGGCATTTCTTGGCACTATGGTTCTCTGTTCTTGGTGATGTCTTATTTTTGTGTGATTTTTTTTTTTTTTTTCAATATCAGTACCAAGTTCTTTCAAATCCCTATATTTCTAATTTCTATTCAAGTCTTCTAAACATGTTTTTTCTAAATTAGTAGCAAAGAACTTTTATTTTCCACTTTTCCTATATCCTAAAAAGTATGGACACTGCGTTTCAATTAACTGTATTGCAAAGAGGTTTTTTTTTTTTGCTGGAAACCTTATCTGTAAACACAATTGCCTTGTTCAGTTTTGTTGTAAACTGACTTACCATAAGATGCACTGTTGATATGCTTTCTGATGTGTGTTTGTTTGATAAGGGTGATAAAATAAAGCTTAAACAAAGGCATTGTTTTTTAAGAGTGTGTGAGACCAGATTAAATATATATATTCAGTTTGGTCTAAGTGTTTAAGTGCAACTCCATCTTTTGTGTACTCGGATTATGTCAACACTTATGCAAATCAAGGACTAGAAAGAAACTGGGGCTTAGCCATCTCCGTTTTTCCCCTTTGCACATTGGATACAGTGGGTGGCATTAGTATGCACTAGCTGCAGTGTTATAGCACCTTATGAAAGTAAGTAGTGTTTAGTAATAAAAGTTAAGCTGCATCTCTGTGGAGCATGGACTTTGCAGAGTGTAAAGCTGTCATATTTTTTTCCAGCAGAATTTAACTCCTTCATTCTTAATATTTTTGAGAGAAAAAAGAAATTGAAATAATTTAACATTCCTTTATATCCTCTTAGCAGTGTCAGATCTGGGGTAGAACAGAGTCCCCCCCTCCAAAGGGCTCCATCTTTGTTATCTTTTGTCCACTCATTGAAACCGAGTTATGATTAATAGATTTAGACAATTTATGGCTTCCTGTATCAGCTCTGGAGTGGTTGGTTATGAATATTAAAACCTACTTCTGTTTTCACTCAATAACATGTAATGGCTATGTTTTTGCTTAGAAGGTATGGTTAGAAAAATGTGAATGATCATTTAAACCAAAGCCAGTTATAAGGAGTATTCTCTCCTGTTGGTTTACCTTCACCTCAGAACTATAAGAATATTACAGTACACAACGAGTCCTTGTCTGTAACATTTCTACCAGTTGTTTCAGTAGTGCACTGGTCTTGGCATTTCTTGGCACTATGGTTCTCTGTTCTTGGTGATGTCTTATTTTTGTGTGATTTTTTTTTTTTTTTTCAATATCAGTACCAAGTTCTTTCAAATCCCTATATTTCTAATTTCTATTCAAGTCTTCTAAACATGTTTTTTCTAAATTAGTAGCAAAGAACTTTTATTTTCCACTTTTCCTATATCCTAAAAAGTATGGACACTGCGTTTCAATTAACTGTATTGCAAAGAGGTTTTTTTTTTTTGCTGGAAACCTTATCTGTAAACACAATTGCCTTGTTCAGTTTTGTTGTAAACTGACTTACCATAAGATGCACTGTTGATATGCTTTCTGATGTGTGTTTGTTTGATAAGGGTGATAAAATAAAGCTTAAAAACAAAAGGCATTGTTTTTTTATTTCAATTATTTCTGTATTTAGTATAAATATCCAAGTTTAGATAACAGGTAAGTATACTTATTTTATGATTTAATTTTTACTGAAAACTACCATTGAAAAATTTTCATATAGCTTCATTCATTTCTAAATAATACAGTTTTTCATTTTTGAAAATAGTGCATAAGCTGACAATATGAAGTATAATTTTATATTTTGGAATAAATGTTTTTGATAATGGAGAAACAGCCTTATCTCATGAAAAGAAACAGAATTCATAATTGAAAAACTTGTGTTCTAATCTTGGTTCTTTTATTAAGTTGGATGACTTTAATCATGTAACTAAATTTCTGATAACAGTTTAAGATGGTAGGTTCAACCATCAGTTATGGAACATCTCCTAGACGGTGGTAGTATTGGTACTATTGTAGATCATGTCATGTTTAATGTTCCCTTTTATATACAGGAAAACTAAGGCCCAAATAGGATCAATAAACTTGCGCAACATTCCCTCTTTCTTAGACGTGGTAACCATATCCTGGTTTCTCTAGTGTTGCGTGATTTTAGGAAACCTATGACTGTTCTGTATGATGAATTCAAGGGAAAGAGACTGCCGAGAGGGTTACCCTTTTAAGAACTAGAAAATGAATGTTTAAATCAGTAATTCTTAAACGAGCATTCAGAACGAGTCCTGTCTGTACATTTCAAGTTGTTTCAGTAGTGCACTGGTCTTGGCATTTCTTGGCACTATGGTTCTCTGTTCTTGGTGATGTCTTATTTTTGTGTGATTTTTTTTTTTTTTTTCAATATCAGTACCAAGTTCTTTCAAATCCCTATATTTCTAATTTCTATTCAAGTCTTCTAAACATGTTTTTTCTAAATTAGTAGCAAAGAACTTTTATTTTCCACTTTTCCTATATCCTAAAAAGTATGGACACTGCGTTTCAATTAACTGTATTGCAAAGAGGTTTTTTTTTTTTGCTGGAAACCTTATCTGTAAACACAATTGCCTTGTTCAGTTTTGTTGTAAACTGACTTACCATAAGATGCACTGTTGATATGCTTTCTGATGTGTGTTTGTTTGATAAGGGTGATAAAATAAAGCTTAAAAACAAAAGGCATTGTTTTTTTATTTCAATTATTTCTGTATTTAGTATAAATATCCAAGTTTAGATAACAGGTAAGTATACTTATTTTATGATTTAATTTTTACTGAAAACTACCATTGAAAAATTTTCATATAGCTTCATTCATTTCTAAATAATACAGTTTTTCATTTTTGAAAATAGTGCATAAGCTGACAATATGAAGTATAATTTTATATTTTGGAATAAATGTTTTTGATAATGGAGAAACAGCCTTATCTCATGAAAAGAAACAGAATTCATAATTGAAAAACTTGTGTTCTAATCTTGGTTCTTTTATTAAGTTGGATGACTTTAATCATGTAACTAAATTTCTGATAACAGTTTAAGATGGTAGGTTCAACCATCAGTTATGGAACATCTCCTAGACGGTGGTAGTATTGGTACTATTGTAGATCATGTCATGTTTAATGTTCCCTTTTATATACAGGAAAACTAAGGCCCAAATAGGATCAATAAACTTGCGCAACATTCCCTCTTTCTTAGACGTGGTAACCATATCCTGGTTTCTCTAGTGTTGCGTGATTTTAGGAAACCTATGACTGTTCTGTATGATGAATTCAAGGGAAAGAGACTGCCGAGAGGGTTACCCTAAAGAACTGTTTTAAGAGCTCAGACTAGAGAAAATGAATGTTTAAATCAGTAATTCTCACATTGGGCATGTAACAGAAATCTCAGGTAGGGCTTGTTAAGATAGATTGCCAGACCCCACCACTAGAGTTTGTAACTGTAGTTTCTGCTCAGTCTGAGAATTTCCTTTTCTACCAAATTCTCAGGTTATGTTGCCGCTGCTGGTCTGGAAACTACTTTGAGAAGCAGTGGTCTAAACAAAGGAGTTGGGCCGTAGGATTGAGAAACCAGACCAGGTTCTAGCGAAATGGGAGTCATTTTCAATCCCTCCTTCTCCCTGATGGATGTAATAATAATAGTAACTAGTAGGGCATTTATTTTGTGCCAGGCACTGTGCTGAATGCTTTTTGCACATTACCATTTTTTACGCCATATAATCCTTAATCACAGCCTGTGAGGAAAATACTGGTATTTGCCTCATTGAGGGGAAATGCACACTTAGATGATTTTACTTCTGAATGGTGACACAGTGGATAAATGAAGACCTGACTCTAAAGCAGTGCTCTAACACCACTCTGCTGGATTGTTTTCCAGTCAGCCCAGTGATTCCTCTGACCTGTCTGTCCTTTTCCATTTCCCCTCACACTACTTAACTTAGTCCTTGATCTTACTCTAGCTTCTAAGAAGGTCTTCATCTTTAGTCTCATGTCCTTTGCAATGTTGACTGTTTTCTTAAAAATAAACCTGATCATGCTTCTCTGCATTTTGAAAATTCTTCACATTACTTCCTATCTCTTTTTCTGCCCATTTGCCTTCAAAATAATATCTGGGGGCTTTCCTGGTGGCTCAGTGGTGGAGAGTCTGCCTGCCAGTGCAGGAGACGCAGGTTCGATGCCTGGTCCCAGAAGATCCCACGTGCAGTGGAGCAGTTGAGCCTGTGTACCTCAGCTACTGAGCCTGTACCTTAGAGCCCATGCTCCACAACAGGAGAGGCCACAATAATGAGAAGCCCACTTGTCACAATCAGAGAAAAGCCCACGCAGCAGCGAAGACCCAGCATAGCTAAAAATAAATAAATAAAATTAAAAAATATATCTGATTCAGCTTGGCATGTAAGATCGTTCAGTTTGGCTTCTGCAAATCCTGCTGCATTTCCTCTCTGTTTATCCTTTATGCTTTGTCTCTACTAAACTATCCATCTTTCTATACATATTTCATGCATTTTATATCAGCATATTTATATATTGACATTTATCAAAACATCATTCAGTTGTCTGTTATCCCCACATTACCTGTGTGATGAAATCCTGTTTATTTTTTAAAACAGCTCAGTCATCACTTTCTCAAGTTATCTTTCCTAAACTACACCCCCATCTTCCCACCTCTCCTCAAATATTAGTATTTCTGTGCCAACTTTGTGCTTGTATACATATGTGTCCAATGTGGTCAGACTTAGCACTTTGTTTTGCCCTAAGTGTAGTCCTTGAGGATATCACTAGCACCTGACACCATGTTGGACTGTAATAATAATAGTAACTAGTAGGGCATTTATTTTGTGCCAGGCACTGTGCTGAATGCTTTTGCACATTACCATTTTTACGCCATATAATCCTTAATCACAGCCTGTGAGGAAAATACTGGTATTTGCCTCATTGAGAAATGCACACTTAGATGATTTTACTTCTGAATGGTGACACAGTGGATAAATGAAGACCTGACTCTAAAGCAGTGCTCTAACACCACTCTGCTGGATTGTTTTCCAGTCAGCCCAGTGATTCCTCTGACCTGTCTGTCCTTTTCCATTTCCCCTCACACTACTTAACTTAGTCCTTGATCTTACTCTAGCTTCTAAGAAGGTCTTCATCTTTAGTCTCATGTCCTTTGCAATGTTGACTGTTTTCTTAAAAATAAACCTGATCATGCTTCTCTGCATTTTGAAAATTCTTCACATTACTTCCTATCTCTTTTTCTGCCCATTTGCCTTCAAAATAATATCTGGGGGCTTTCCTGGTGGCTCAGTGGTGGAGAGTCTGCCTGCCAGTGCAGGAGACGCAGGTTCGATGCCTGGTCCCAGAAGATCCCACGTGCAGTGGAGCAGTTGAGCCTGTGTACCTCAGCTACTGAGCCTGTACCTTAGAGCCCATGCTCCACAACAGGAGAGGCCACAATAATGAGAAGCCCACTTGTCACAATCAGAGAAAAGCCCACGCAGCAGCGAAGACCCAGCATAGCTAAAAATAAATAAATAAAATTAAAAAATATATCTGATTCAGCTTGGCATGTAAGATCGTTCAGTTTGGCTTCTGCAAATCCTGCTGCATTTCCTCTCTGTTTATCCTTTATGCTTTGTCTCTACTAAACTATCCATCTTTCTATACATATTTCATGCATTTTATATCAGCATATTTATATATTGACATTTATCAAAACATCATTCAGTTGTCTGTTATCCCCACATTACCTGTGTGATGAAATCCTGTTTATTTTTTAAAACAGCTCAGTCATCACTTTCTCAAGTTATCTTTCCTAAACTACACCCCCATCTTCCCACCTCTCCTCAAATATTAGTATTTCTGTGCCAACTTTGTGCTTGTATACATATGTGTCCAATGTGGTCAGACTTAGCACTTTGTTTTGCCCTAAGTGTAGTCCTTGAGGATATCACTAGCACCTGACACCATGTTGGACTGTAATAATTGCCCAATAAGTGTTCATTGGTTTGAAAATGGGTTCTGAATCTGGCAGGCAGTTGGTTATGGATGACTGCAGTATTTCAAAGAGTGACAATTTGGTAGTGTCTACTTCAATTATAAAGCAAAAGGGAATAGCTATAAAATGTTAATGTATTGACATATGAATAAGAACATTGACAATCATGTAACTTGAATTTGGAAGGGTAGACCTTTTTTGGATTTCTTAAAGAGATGGCAAATTATTTTTTTTTGAAGAGTGTGTGTCATCTTACAGTTGAACAAGTGGGGTTTTTCATCTCCATAAAGCAATATATGAAAACCAAGATCTGTGATTTCTAGCATTATCACATCGAAAAGCTAAGCAAACCAGTTTAAAAATACGAGGTGTTTTTTGTCATTTGTACTTCTCTTCACCCTTCTGCAATTTTTAATAAAAATCCTTGCCTTACAGAATGGAACACGATGACTTATATCACGTAATTCCTAAAACAGTTCCGAAAGCCTATTTTCCAAGGCATGTTTTTTGTTTCTCTAAAGACAAATCATATATTTAACTGCATTTTAGAGTGTGTTTAGGTAAATGTTCTGAGAGGAAGGATCAACATGTAAAGGCTTACTGGTAAGAATGAAAATTCAGCTAAATAGGAACTGAACAAGTTGAAATTAAAAAAGTGTCCATTAGTACTTAGCTCAGCATTTCCTAAAGTATTTTCTTGGGTTATTAGGATGCTATATAATAATAAGAGAAGCTTTGGGGGACAGAGTAAGATGAAAATACTTCGTGGTCAATTAAATTTGGTATATTGTATACTTTTTCCTAATTTTATCAGACATGTCTTGAACAGACGCCTGTTTAAACAAAGTTACAAAGGATAGTATTAAGTTGATACCAATGTATACTTTTCCTCTAAATTCACCTATTGAATTTTGCCACATTAAAAAAATTGTTTGAAGTATAGTCAGTTTACAGTGTGTTGATTTCTGGTATATAAATATATGTATATACATGTGTGTGTATTCTTTTTCATACTATAATGATTTATTACAGGATGTTGACTATACAGTAAGGGCTTGTTGCTTTTCTATTTTATATATAGTAGTTTGTATCTGCTAATCTCAATCTCCTGATTTATCCTTACCCTACCCACTTTACCTTTTGGTAACCACAAGCTTACTTTGTATATCTGTGAGTCTGTTTCTGTTTTGTAAATAAATTCATTTGTGCCATGGTTTAGACTCCACACATGCATGATATTTTTCTTTCTTTGACTGACTTCACTACTAAGTAATGATAATTTCTAGGTCCATTCGTGTTGCTGCAAGTGGCATTATTTCATTCTTTTTTGTGACTGAATAGTATTCCGTTGTGTGTATATACTACATCTTTATCCATTCATCTGTCAGTGGACATTTAAGTTGCTTCCATGTGTTGACTGTTGTGAGTAGTGCTGCTGTGAACACTGGGATCCAAGTATCTTTATGGATTAAAATTTTGTGTAGATGATATGCCCAGGATTGAGATTGCTGGGTCGTATAGCAAATCGAGGTTTGGGGAGCTTTTTTGCCTTTTTTTTTTTTTTCAATTTTGGCCTCTTTTATTGTTTTTTTTTTATTATTTATTTTCATCCATCTTTATTCTTTGGCCTGTGTGGGCCTCCTATTGCAGTGGCGTCTCTTCTTGCAGAGCACTGGCTTGTAATTGGACACACCAGTCCAGCCGTTTCGTGGTACATGGGATCTTCCCGGACCAGGGATCGAACCATTGACCCCTGTACTGCAAGGCAGGCTCCTTACCCTCTGGACCCCCAGGGAAGCCCCTCATGGTAGTTTTGATTTTCTTTTCTCTAAAATTAGTGATGTTGAACATCTTTTCATGTGTCTATTGCCATCTGTATGTCTTATTTGGGGAAATGTCTGTTTATGTCTTCTACCCATTTTCTTGATTGGATAGCTTATTTGCTTTGTTATTGAGTTGTGTGAGCATTTGTATATTTTGGAGAAGAAGCTTTCAGATATTTCATTGTTATTGTAAGAAAGTGCAATACATTTCTGTATGTTAATCTTGTATACTGCTACCTTTTTGAATAAATGTCTTTTACAGTTTTCTTGTTTACAGCTATACATAATCCCAGAACAGTCATAAGTATATCCTTGACCCACCTGAGCCCCACTCCATTTCTCCCCCACCCCGTCCCCTCCAGATTGATGGATATCCCCCATGTAAGTTCTCTTAGTCTTACAGCTTAAACACAATGGCTGTCTCTTTTACATATGATAGTGTAGGTTCCATGTTAATCTTTACATACTTCTTGCCTGATCTTCCCTTCTTTATATTTATGGACTTTGTGTTAAAGTCTATTTTGTCTGACATGAATATCGCTACCCTTGCTTTCTTATCATTTGTATTTGAGTGAAATATGTTTTTTCCATCCCCTTTTTATCTATTTGTGTCTTTTGCTCTACTGTGAGTCTCTTGTAGGTAGCAGTTTTTTTATCCAGTCTACCACTCTTTGTTGATTGGAGCATTTAGTTCATTGACATTTAAGGTAATTATTGATATGTATTTACTGCTGTTTTCTACCTTGTTTTCCAGTTGATTGAGTATTCTTTGTTCCTTTCACATTTTTTCATTTTGTGTTTTGATGTTTTCTTTTGTATTATGCTTGTGTTCTTTTCTTGGTTTCTGTCAATTTATTGTTTTGGCTCATGGTACCCTGTTCTTCAAGTATGTTAACTCATTACTCTTCTAAAAAATGAAAATAAAATCTATATTTTCTTACTCTTCTCCCATTTTATGATTTTGATGTCCTCTTTTACATCTTCATGTTTATCCTTTTGCTGTTCATATCATTGCTTTCACAAAAATTAAAAAAGAAATTCTGTGATAGTCTTTGTACTGGCTTATTTAAATTATTTAGTTTCCAGTTGTCATTTTTTATTTCTTACAGATTTTTGCCTCTTTTTTATTTCAAAAAAAAAAAAAAAACACCTTTTAGTATTTCTTATAGGATGGGTTTAGTATTCTTTAAGTTTTTGCTTATCAGAGAAATTCTTTGTCTCTCCTATTCTAAATGACAATCTTGCTGGGTAAAGTATCCTACCTAGATTGCAGTTTCTTCCCTCTTAAGACTTTGAATATATCTTGCCAGTCTTTTTGCCCAGAAACGTTTCTGTAAGAAATCAGCTGTTTAGCCTTATTGGGTGGTGAGGGGAGTCTCTTGTAATTAACTCTCATCTTTAACATTGACCATTTTAATTATAATATGTCTTGGTGTAGGTCTGTTTGGGTTCATTTTGTTTGATACTCTCTGCTTCCTGTCTGTAAATATCTGTTTCTTTAGGTTTGGGAAGTTTCTGGCTATAATCTATTCATTTTTTTCATTTTTGACTTTCTGTCTGTTACTCTTATTGAGTGATTTCCATTATTCTGTGTTCCAGATCACTTACTCATTCTTCTGCATTATTCATTCTGCTATTTGTTGCTTTTAATTTAGCTTTCATCTCAGCAAAGGGGTTTTCTACTTAAAAAAATTTTTTTTTAAATTGAGGTATATTTGTTTTACGATGTTGCATTAGCTTCAGGTGTACAGCAAAGTTATTGTTAAATTTTTTTTTTTTAAGATTTATTTATTTATTTACTTTGGGCGGGGGTCGGGTTGGGGAGGGAGGGGAGTGGGTGGGCCACTTCTATTGGTCTTTTTTATTTCTCTATTTTCATTCGTCTTCGTTCCTTGGCTCCTGTGGGCCTCCCATCACGGTGGCGTCTGTCACTGCAGAGCACCGGCTCTGGGCGCATGCACTCCTGAGCTCCGGCTTGGTAATTGGACACATCAGTCTAGCCGCTCCGCGGCACGTAGGATCCTCCCAGGCCAGGGCTCGAACCGGCGTCCCTTGCACTGCAAGGCGGTGTCCTTACCCACTGGACCACCAGGGGAAGCCCTTGTTAAATGTTTTTACAGAGTTTTCTTGTTTACAGGTATACATAATCTCCAAACAGGAGTTTTCTACTTTTTCTTGGCTCCTCTTTATAGTTTCTAGCTGTTTTACAGTAATCCCTGTTTCTGTTGATAGCCTTTCTGAATTCCTTTAGTATTTTCATTATCTCCTTTTTTTTTTTTTTTAATATTTATTTATTTAGGCGGGGGTGGAGAGGGAGGGGGTGGGCGGGCCACTTCCACTGGTCTTTCATTTGTCTAGTTTCATCCATCTTTGTTCTTTGGCTCCTGTGGGCCTCCCATCGCGGTGGCATCTGTTGTCGCAGAGCACCATGCGCTCCAGAGCTCCTGCTCGGCAATTGGACACATCGGTCCAGCCGCTCCGCAGCACGTGGGATCCTCCCAGGCCAGGGATCGAACCGGCGCCCCTTGCACTGCAAGGCGGTGTCCTTACCCAGTGGACCACCAGGGAAGCCCTCATTATCTCCTTTTTGAACCTTGCTTCTACCAGACTGTTTCATTGTTTTTCAGGGCGGTTCTCTTGACATTTTTACATGGAGTGGTTCCTTTGCCTCTTCATTTTACTTGTATTTCTCTGACTGTATGAGTGTAGGAGAAACAGTTACCTACAGTGGTCTTGAGGGCTGTGTTTATGTGGGAGTATCTCTGTGTAGCATGCGTGAGTCTAATATTTTTGTTGTTAGGGGTGTACAGTATAGATCCCCTCCTCATTTTTCCTCAATGTGTCATGTGCGTTACCCGCTTGTTAGGAGACAGGATTGGTGCAGTGGTGACCAGAGCTGACACTGGATGTTGCCTGGGACCTCCTTTTGCCCTGTGGTTGTTACAGCCCTGTTGGAGACAGGTCTACACTCCTGATCTGTTTCTGAGCTGCAGTGTGAGGGAGGCAGGGCTGAAGTGTTCCTGCTGGGAGAGGAGGCACCGAGTACTCCTCTGCAGGAGTTGCCTCCAAGGATGTGCTCTCTGTGGTGTGATGTCACCTTTTGTACGGGCCCACAAAATACTCTGGTTTTTCACTGCCATTGGTCACAACTCAACTGTGGGAATTGAGGCAATCGGCCCAGTTTTCCCTCAGGCACACAGAGGCACGAGTGCAGATCTGTTGGTGCAGAGCTGCTAAGGTCAGGCACGGGGCTACTGTAGACATGCATCTGGACCTGCTGTTGGAGTTGAGTCTGCCCAACCCCTCTATTACCATGAAACCTTTATCATACCCTTGGAATGTAGCGCTGATACAAAAATACTCAATAGACAGTCTATATTCAGTTTGTCTCAGTTGTCTCAGTTTCTTACCACCTTTTTTTTTTTTATCGTTCCCAGGACTCAATCAAAACTCTCTGGTATTTAAAATACCTACTGGGAATTTGTGGGATGTTAGTGTTCTGCAGAACAGTTTGCAAAAGACTAGCTTAGGCTGTATATTTAAACCTGTCCCTTTTCTTCTGATAAATGTTAACACTTCATTTAAAATTATTTTCTGCCAACTCCCTGGTGGTCCAGTGGTTAAGACTTTGCTTCTTTCACTGCTGTGGCCTGGATTCAGTCTCTGGTCAAGGAACCAAGATTCCACAGAGGTATGTGGTACGGCCAAAAAAATTAAAAAATAATTTTTTTTTTCAGGGAAACAATATTGCCTGAACTGTATGTTTTATCTTGTGGATTTCTCAATTATGTTTTCAGGGCAAAGCAGAACTATAATTAGTAAGTACCTGATAATGCCTGATGAAATGGTTAATATCATATAAAAATTAACTATTTTCAAGACTATGCCTTTCAGTTTTTTTAATAATTTTATTTATTTATTTTTGGCTCTGCTAGGTCTTTGTCACCATGTGGACTTTTCTCTGGTTATAGTGAGCAAGGGCTATGCAAACTTCTCATTGCAGTGACTTCTCTTGTTGCAGAACATGGCTGCTAAGCATGCAGGCTTCAAGAATTGTGGCTCATGGGTTCAATAGTTGTGGTTCCGTGCTCTAACTACTAGGCTCAGTAGTTATGGTACATGGACTTAGTTGCTGTGTGGCATGTGGGAGCTTCCTGGACCAGGGATCAAACCCGTGTCTCCTGCATTGGCAGGCAATTGCTTTACCACTGAGCCACCAGGAAAGCTCTATGCCTCTTAAATTTAATATGTATTAATTGCTAGCAATGTATAAACAATAGAGTTTTTTTTTTTTAATTCTATTTCTAATGACATAAATTCCATGATCAAAGAAAACTTGGAAGAATTAAAATATGTTTCTTTCCTGTCCTTTTTCTGTGTCACTAAATATAGATTTGGGGCAGAAGAATGGCATGCTGAAAATAGCACTTGCTTCAGGGTCTAAAATTAAAAAAAATATTTTAATGGAACATGTGACTTTAAAAGGGAAAGGAAAGAATAAGATCCAAGGTGCCGCAGCTCGTCAGCCAGGTGCATAGAGAATAGCGGGTGTGACGAGACTTTAAGAAATATACACACACACATACAGAGACAGAAAGGATGGGCACGGGGGGGTCAAGACCTTTTGGGTCAAGGCCCTGAACACTTTCACCAGTCCACTTTTACTCAGTGCTGAAGCCTCCAGGTGTTTACAGGGAACGATATTAGCACGGGCTGGTTTCAGTCACAGCCCTATTCAATGATTATTCTCGTGGCTCTGAAGATGGAAAGGGCGTGTTGCAGCTGGGGCGCAACCAAATCAGCAAGAAGCCAAGGAGCCTGCGCTGACCTGGTGTTCCAAAGCCCGTGGCAGATCTCCCACCTGTTGCTGATCAGTATATCCTCAGCGAATGAGCCCATGTGAATCAAATCACTTGTTTGTCTTACATCTTTCTAGTGTATTTCTCATTCCCAATTTACTTTCCTCCTGGCTCAACCAAAGCCACAAAAACCTTCACTGGTTTGTTTCCCTACACCAAGGAACCATCATAATCGACAAATGTCTTAGTGGTCTTTAATTTAAAAAAATAAACTTTTTATTGCACAAAGTTCCATAACAAGTATGATTAACACGTTTGGAAATCATACCAGACAACATCCCAGGAGCCCTGCTATTTACTTGGTGTGATAAAGTCTTTTCTCTATGAGGCGTCTGGTCCTCATTTGGAGCTAAACGGAGAAATCCTTCCCAGACTCAGCACAATCAGTTGTATTGCATCCTGAATTTCTGTATTCTTTGAATTAGGTGATAGGGCATCAAAGTTGTCCACTAGTAGCTGGATTTTCCTGAAAGGAAATGGAAGAGAGCATGAACACTCCTGCTCATCTGGAATAAATGATGCTATGTCATTTTTGTATGTAGAAGTTTCTTTCTAATACTGTTTGCCATTACTCATCACTTAAAAGTATTATTATATTAATTATATTTCTAGACTTCAGTCATGCTTAATAATTCTAAAAGTTAGGGAAAATTCTGCCTTTAACCACAAAAACCAAAGAATCTATCTGGGAACATGCATGTCTGTAAACAACAAAACTCTGTGAAGTTAAAAGTAAAATAAAGGTTTGAATGAAAAAAAAAAAACCCATTAACTTATGCAAACTAAAAAAAAAAAAGCAAGTCTTTGACTTTCCTCCAGAAATCAGTATCTTGTAGTAGTGTAGCACGTCAGGCTTCCCTGTCCTTCACGGTCTCCTGGAGTTTGCTCAAATTCATG
Organism: Tragulus kanchil; assembly: GCA_022376925.1. Classification (NCBI taxonomy): domain Eukaryota; kingdom Metazoa; phylum Chordata; class Mammalia; order Artiodactyla; family Tragulidae; genus Tragulus; species Tragulus kanchil. The sequence goes on along the minus strand of JAIOJX010000032.1, from coordinate 65,934,931 downwards.
TCCATTGAATCGGTGATGCCATCCAACCACCTCATTCTCTGTCACCTCCTCCTCCTGTCTTCATTATCGAGGTCTTTGCCACTGAGTCGGCTCTTCACAATAGGTAGTCAAAGTATTGGAGCTTCAATCAGTCCTTCCAAAGAATATTCAGGCTCTCTTTTAAAACTGACAGGTTTGATCTCCTTGCTCTCCAAGGGACTCTCAAGAGTCTTCTCCAGCGCCACGGTTTGAAAGCCTCAATTCTTTGGTGCCCAGCTTTCTTTGTGGTCCAACTCTCACATCCATACATGACTACTGGAAAAACCATAGCTTTGATTATAAGTTATGTCTGTGCTTTTCAGTACACTATTTAGGCTTGTCATAGATTTCCTTCCAAGGAGCAAGCATCTTTTAATTTTGTGGGTGCAGTCACTGTCCACAGAAAATAAAATCTGTCACTTTTTCCACTTTTCCCCCATCTACTTACCATGAAGTGATGGGAACAGATGTCATGATCCTTGTTTATTGAATGCTGAGTTTGTCAGCCTTTTCACTCTCCTTTTTCACCCTCGTCAAGAGACTGTTTAGTTCCTCTTCATTTTCTGCCGTTAGAGTGGTATCATCTGTATATCTAATGTTAATATTTCTCTTGGCAACCTCCATTCCAGCTTGTCAGTCTTCCAACCCAGAATTTCACATGATGTACTCTGCATATAAGTTAAATAAGCAGGGTGATAGTATACAGCCATAACTAGTATACCCCTTTCCCAATTTGAAACCAGTTCGTTGTTCTGAGTTCGGTTCTAACTATTGCTTCTTGTCTGCATATAGGTTTCTCAGGAGTCAGGTAAGATGGTCTGGTATTCCCGTCTCATTAAGAATTTTCCAGTTTGTTGTGATCCACACAGTCAAAGGCTTTATCATAGTCAATGAAGCAGATTTTTTTTTTTTTTTAACTCCCTTGCTTTTTCACGATCCAACAGATGTTGGCAGATTTGATCTCTGGTTCCTCTGCCTTTTCTGAATTCAGCTTGTCCATTTGGAAGTCTTTGGTTCATGTACTATTGAAGCCTACTTTGAAGAATTCTGAGCATTACCTTGTTGGCATGTGAAATGAGCACAGTTGTCCAGTAATTTGGACATTCTTTGGCATTGCCTTTCTTTGGGATAAAAACTGACATTTTCCAGTCCTGTGGTCATTGCTGAGTTTTCCAAATTTGCTGGTACTTTGAGTGGAGCACAGTTAATATCATCATCTTTTAGGATGATTATATTTAGTTCCTTTCCCATGATCTGAGTGACCATAGCCATTCTCACTCAACCTCAACTTATATGCCAAAGACAAGTAATTGCATCTTTCATCCCAGCCATTTCCCTGCCTTTTTTTGCACACTAGGTTAATGTATCAAATAACCTACAAATGTTGTCACTTGGATGCCTTGTAGTTACTTCAAATTTTGATATGTGCAAGACCTAATATGTAGTCTTTATCCCTTCATGGCACATAAAAGAGAGCTGAATTGAATAGAGCAATTCAGTTGGTCTGTTCAATTGATACATGCTTTTTGTATCATAAGGACACAGCTGAGTTTATGAAATATAAGGGTAGAATACATCCAGGTCTCACACACAGATATATAGACCGAAAATGGGAAGCTGCCAATACTCTCTCTGGTTATTTTTGTGCTCTCTGCTACTTTGTGGGTGTGCTTGCTTTAGCCATGTCTCTTCTCTTTTTCCTGCTACTACTGCTGTCTTCTCTCTGGATATGGTTGCCTACAGCACGTAGAAAATTCTAGTCACAATTAAAAACTTTTGCCCTTCCATAGAGTTGATCTCTAAGTATCAGCAGAGAGTATCTCATTGGCACAGTGTTTTTAAGTGTCTATTCTAGATCAATAAGATTTACTGGCCTCCGCTGTGCATAGTCTATTGTGGGTTCTTATTTTGGAGAAGGGCAGTCCCACAAAGTGACTTCCCTGGCAGTCTAGTGGTTAAAACTCCATGCAGGGAATATGGGTCTGTTTCTGTGTGGCCAAAAAAAAAAAAAAAAAACCACCTTGATTCTCTTCTCTTTCCTGGTAATAGCCTACCCACCCAGTGACCTATGTTGGGAACAGGAGCCACCCAGTTTCTACCTTGTTAATATGCAGTTAAGTCCTGCCCATCCTACATTTTAAGGATCATTTAAATTTAGTCCTTGACCTTTATGCAGTTCAGGTGCATGACTATAAGCTTCCAAATATTACACACTAGAATTAGATTTATTATCCAGTGGCAGCTTCTCCCAGAAAGTGCAAAGGATTTGCTACTAAACTTACCAAATGGCTGACATTTGCAAAAAACCTGTGCTTTCTGCAGAGCCAAAGAAAAGATGAGTTATGAATGCCTCACTTCCTGTTTCCAAATTTACCCATCAGTTCACTCACAGTCTTCTGCAAATGAGTGGTAAGAACATAAGGTGATGGCAAGACTAAAGGTGCTCCTACTTCATGGAACAGCAGGAGCGAGGACGAAGTGTTTACCCAGCACTTTGATTCAGAGGTGGTTCCTTGCTTATTATCTCTTCTTGTCTTTGCTGTGTAGTCATCAAGGACCTCAGCATCTGACTTTTAGATTGTAGCCAAGAGAGCTTGGAGGTTGGTGCTCTAATGATAGGCGGCATGGAACTATAACCCCAATGTAGGCTGCTTCAAAGTAGTGACTTGTCACTTTCATGGTTTCAGCAATATGGAAATCTGCCACTCAAAATAGCTTCCATAAACTTATTTGTGTATCTATTTATGCTCGTAATCATTTTATTCTAATCCAAAGGAAAATCAGCTGGTCAGCTAACCTGCAGGAATAGGGAAGATCTATCTAGCAAGGCCTATTGATGGTGGAACACCGCTTGGTTTTATCACTTAGACATAATGGCCAACGGTTAAAGGAACAGAAAGTTCTTTTCCCTTTTAATATCTGCTCTTAATGCTATATTTTCCCCAATAGCTTCTTGGGCAGAACATCAGGGCTACTTGCTTATGTAAAAGGCCAAATTGCTACAGTAAAAGAGAGAGAATCTGATGCCATACATGTGAGTGTATGAGAGAGAGACAGAGAGACACAGAGATGCAATTAGAGACTTAAAAACCAGGCAAAGGAAGTGGCTTGGAAATGCAGACAGACAGGTGAGTTTGAGTGATCAGGGATTATATGACTCACAATCACAGTTTTAGACTTGGAGAGACTTCATTTCACATCAATACTATGACTTAAGCATCTTCTTGGAGCTTCCCTGATGGCTCAGACAGTAAAAAGTCTGCCTGCAGTGCAGGTGACCTGACTTCAATCCCTGGTCAGAAGATAAGGGAATGGCTTCCCACTCCAATATTCTTGCCTGGAGAATCCCATACCAGAAGAGCCTGGTAGGCTATAGTCCATTGGGAATGGCCCTTTTTTTGCAAAAACCTGTGCTTTCTGCAGAGCCAAAGAAAAGATGAGTTATGAATGCCTCACTTCCTGTTTCCAAATTTACCCATCAGTTCACTCACAGTCTTCTGCAAATGAGTGGTAAGAACATAAGGTGATGGCAAGACTAAAGGTGCTCCTACTTCATGGAACAGCAGGAGCGAGGACGAAGTGTTTACCCAGCACTTTGATTCAGAGGTGGTTCCTTGCTTATTATCTCTTCTTGTCTTTGCTGTGTAGTCATCAAGGACCTCAGCATCTGACTTTTAGATTGTAGCCAAGAGAGCTTGGAGGTTGGTGCTCTAATGATAGGCGGCATGGAACTATAACCCCAATGTAGGCTGCTTCAAAGTAGTGACTTGTCACTTTCATGGTTTCAGCAATATGGAAATCTGCCACTCAAAATAGCTTCCATAAACTTATTTGTGTATCTATTTATGCTCGTAATCATTTTATTCTAATCCAAAGGAAAATCAGCTGGTCAGCTAACCTGCAGGAATAGGGAAGATCTATCTAGCAAGGCCTATTGATGGTGGAACACCGCTTGGTTTTATCACTTAGACATAATGGCCAACGGTTAAAGGAACAGAAAGTTTTTTTCCCCTTTTAATATCTGCTCTTAATGCTATATTTTCCCCAATAGCTTCTTGGGCAGAACATCAGGGCTACTTGCTTATGTAAAAGGCCAAATTGCTACAGTAAAAGAGAGAGAATCTGATGCCATACATGTGAGTGTATGAGAGAGAGACAGAGAGACACAGAGATGCAATTAGAGACTTAAAAACCAGGCAAAGGAAGTGGCTTGGAAATGCAGACAGACAGGTGAGTTTGAGTGATCAGGGATTATATGACTCACAATCACAGTTTTAGACTTGGAGAGACTTCATTTCACATCAATACTATGACTTAAGCATCTTCTTGGAGCTTCCCTGATGGCTCAGACAGTAAAAAGTCTGCCTGCAGTGCAGGTGACCTGACTTCAATCCCTGGTCAGAAGATAAGGGAATGGCTTCCCACTCCAATATTCTTGCCTGGAGAATCCCATACCAGAAGAGCCTGGTAGGCTATAGTCCATGGGGTTAGAAAGAATAGGACACAACTGAGCAACTAAGTACACACACACATACAAGCAACTGCTTAAAGTCTATAAGCCTTTGTTAACTTATTTATAGCAGAGATAATAGTTGTAATTACATCATCAAATAGTTATGATGACTAAATGAGTTAATTCACATGAAATGCCCCATTAAGATTTTTTTTTCTTTTGCTTTGTTTTCATCATCATCCTAATTACTCTGATCATATCAGACTGTAGGTGGAACTTTTCAAAGATTTTTCCTTTCTGTATTAATGTCTATTTTTCTGACCCTGCTGGTTTAGTACACAGTTCATCCTGACCACGTTTCAATGTAAGAAACATCCCAAATAGCAGGATTTTTTTTTTTTTTTTTGGCAAACCCATACTTTTCATTTCTAATAAGTTTACAGTTGGAAAACTCATTTCTACTTGCAATTGTTAGAAAATATGTCAACTATGATGGATCCAGAATATAGTTATTAAGGCTTTTTCCTTCTTTCTTGTATTATTGTTGTTATTCTTTTAAGTTCTTGGACCTAAGGAATAATTAAGTATAAAGTATATGTTCTTTACCCTTTTATGCTGTGGGCAAAAAATAAAATATTGCAACCATCAAATTTTTATTTCATATAAAATTATTATAAAGTTAACCTCATTAATAAAATTTTGCTGTGAGGTATGGCTAAAGGAAGGTCTGAACAAGATTTTTTTTTGGATTTTAGTGTATTATCTTTTCCTTCTAAAGCTTTTGAGTTCTTTGCTTATAGCTTATAGTTGTGTGATTAACTGAAAGAGGATTATTATTTTAGGATGAAAAGCTTGGTAAGTAGGCTAATGATTAATTTACAAAGAATATTTTTATGTTAATGTAGGTGTGGGCCTACATGGACTGTTTTTTTCTTAATCTGTTGGCTTAATATGTCAAGAGTAAAGTTTTATGATCTAATTCAGTCTATCCCCAGCATGGCCAGAATTTCCAGCCTTAAGTCTCTCTAATTATGCTTTTCACAGTAGGCCTCAGCAAAACCGAACAATTTTGTAGATACGCTCCACATACGTATGTTCTATGTAGACAGACTACAGTCCTTAAATAAAATTCATACTTCATTCATTGCTCATATTTCTTTGAGTTCCAGGAACATGATCTGGAACACGAATTTTCTAGTTTTTTGTGAGAAAACAAAAATTACTCACACTAGTAATGAGTAACCGCAGAGGATGTGGATGGACTCAGACCACGACCTGGCTCAGCCTTCTGGTTGCCTGATGTCATGGTCCATTCAGAATTCTTGAACCGCATCACCATTCAGCTCATCTGAAGTTCCTTAGCAACACAGAACCTTGAAACTTTGTTTATGGAAAAACAAAGTTCTTCACCAAGGGTAAGTACAATAACTGATATCTGTTAGAAAACCCCAACAAATGCTCATCGCCCATGTATAGAAGAAGGCAGGTGTGTCTGACCATACTGAGTTAGCAGCCAAGCCTGCTGGATAACAGACCCATTATCTTTCTAGTCTAGGGAATTACTATGGTATGTGAAGTTATATTTTCTCCCACCCAAAGACATTGTTCATAATAAAACAGGCACCACGTTAAAAAAAAAAATCTAGATGGAGTAATTAAGCTCCTAGATATAAGCTCTGAACAGGAAACCAGGGAATCCTTGATTATTTTAATGGAGTTTTGAGGTGACTGTCACAGATTGCAAAAATATGATTTTATAAGCTGCATTTTATAGCTCCAGAGAGAATTCAGGTTTTCTTTGGGTAAGCATTTCATGGGCATTTGGGATACATAAAGACTAGTGTTTGGAAATAAGGAGCCAGACTGCTTTGTATATCCAAGACTGTGTTCCTTGGGTACAGAGCGCATTGAGTGGTCACCTGATTTTCTGCTAGTGGGGAACCTAAAGACATGAAATTGGTATTATTTTATTTGAATATTGAAAATATATTGCTCTCAGGAAGCTGAAAATCTACAGTATAGGTGGAGTACATATTGGGTCTTTTTGAGATAGTTTGGAACGCTGATGCAGTAACAACACATATCTTAGACTGATAGCTTCCCTAGAAATGAGTTAAGAGCAGGTCCTCACCATGTCTGCCAAGAGGGTTTTCAGAGTCTCCACTGACTGGTCAATCAACCTCTTCTTCCACACCTCCCTCATCCCTCAGTTCTCTGTTCTCTCACAGAGAGAACTCCTTTCACAGTCCCTCACATGAGTGACCCTACAGCTACTATTCTCTTCATAAATTCTAGTCCCACCTAATGGAGAAGGAACTTTTTCTTCTCTATCTCTTGCTCAACATTTCAGGGAAATGGTGATGGTGACTCTTTTCCACTCAGACCGTGTCACTCTTGGGGTAAATGGAACCAGATGTCCTTTCTGGATTGAAGATGAGAGGGATGCTCCAGTTCCAGTCGCAAGAGACGCCAACGATTTCCTATTGACTTCACCTAAAAAATGAGTAAAACTCAAACTAACCAAGAACATTTTTCCCCCTCTTGGGAACATGCATCTAAAAGTTAAAAAAAAAAAAAAACAAGACAAAGCATTAAAGATCACTAATGATTTGGCTATTTCTTACAGCCAACATACCCTTGGTTATTGAAGACTCTTTTTTTTCACAGGCATGGCTATAAATACATTTTGTTTCCTTTGAATAAAGGTGGTGGGGGAACACTGCCACAAATTACCATTCTTTTCTTCTCTAGTCCAAGTTTTCTCCTGATAGTAGTCCATCCTACCATCAGTAATAGTTTTTAAAAGCAAATCCATTTCAATCCACATTTATGGTTTAAGAAAAGTTTTGCATATAAAGAATAAGAGGTTTTTTTTTTTTTTTTTTTTTGGGCACTACACATCTGATTTCTCCTTAAAGAACAAAATCTTTCTTTGTGTAAGCACAATGTATATTTTAGACACTGTTCAAGTTCAGTGGGCTAAAACTTTCTCTTCTACCAAAGAGACATGAAGAACCTGAACCTCAGTGGGTCCAGACATTGGGTGAGTGATTTTGATTACCAGAGTTTAGGCTGGGTTCGAGTCCCGGCCATGTGGGTTCAAGTCCCAAACAGCGTCTAGGCTGGATATGAGTCCCGGCCGAAGTCCCAAGCAGGGTTAAGGCTGGATTCAAGTCCTGGCTGTGTGGGTTCAAGTCCCGAACAGGTTTGAGTAAGTCTGGGCGCTGGGTTTAAGTCTCAAATTAAGGTTGAACACTTTCACATAGACAGTAGCACCCCAGTCTTCCCTCTCCATCACCATCTCCCAGAGCTCACTCAAACTTATGTTCATTGACTCAGTGATGCCACCCAACCATCTCATCCTCTGTTGTCCCCTTCTCCTCTGCCTTCTATTTTTCCCAGCATCAGGGTCTTTTCCAATGAGTCAGCTCTTCACATCAGGTGGCCAAAGTAATGGAACTTCAGCTTCAGCATCGGTCCTTCCAATGAATATTCAGGGTTGATTTCCTTTAGGATTGATTGGTTTGATCTCCTTGAAGTCCAAGGCACTCACAAGAGTCTTCTCCAGCACTGCAATTCAAAGGCATGAATTCTTCGGCTCTCAGCCTTCTTTTTGGCCCAACTGTGTATTCTTGGGCTTTTCTGGTGGCTCATATGGTAAAGAATCTGCCGTGTGGGAAACATGGGTTTGATCTCTGGGTTGGGAAGATCCCTGGACAAAGAAACTATTCTAAGCACTTTAAAAATATTAACCCCCATAGTAACTAGTAGATAGGTCTTAGCAATATTCTCATTTTACAGATGGGGGATGAGGGACAGAGACATCAATTAACTCAGCTAAATGTTATTTAATTAACTATAGAGTCAGGACTCAAAACTCATGCTCTCTGACTTCGGAGTCCATATTCTTATCTATTATGTTAAGTAGCCAAAAACAAAGTGAATGGATAAATGAATGCTGTTGAGAGATATAAGAAGTAGTTGCCCAGTAGCTTTGAGAACCAAGTAAGTTTTGAAACTATGTTTTGTAGTTCAATCTTGAGGCCACGCTAGTTGGCACTATCAGAGAATTTTGTTGTGATTTTAGGTCTTTTTTTTTTTCTATTAATATTCAGAAACACAGGTGGAGATGTGGAGCCTGGAACAAAACTGTGGGAGAAACTTCTTGTTTCCTTGAGCTTTTTAGAATATTTCAGAATATTACCACAGGGCTTCCCCTGGTGGCCCAGCGGGTAAGGACACCGCCTTGCAGTGCAAGGGGCGCCGGTTCGATCCCTGGCCTGGGAAGATCCCACGTGCTGTGGAGCGGCTGGACCGATGTGTCCAATTACCGAGTCAGAGCTCTGGAGCGCCTGCTCCCAGAGCTGGCACTCTGCGACAACGGAGGCCACCACGATGGGAGGCCCACAGGAGCCGAAGAACAAAGACAGATGAAAATAGAGAATGAAAGACCAATAGAAGTGGCCCGCCTATCCCCCTCCCTCCCCACCTCACCCCACCAAAAGATAAATAAATAAAATAAATGTTAAAAAAAAAAAAGAATATTACCTGGAAGATAAAGAGTAAATTTCAGCTGTAGTGGATTGATCAGGAAGGCACTAATGACTAGGAGATACCTTCCATAATACTTCCATAATACTTTAATGCTGTACCTGGTGTTTGTCATTCACCCTGGCTTGAGAGGCAAAGAGAACAGGGACCAGGTAGGGGTGAGGTAGGCTTAGAAGAAAGTATGTTGCAGCTCTGGTTTCAGGACCGGCCAGATGCCATTCTAGGCTAAGTTTCTGTGGAATTTTCCCTGGGGACAGCCTCACTGTGCATTAAAATATCCAGCCAGTGGCCTCCCAAGAGTGGGCATTATTTGACCCAGGACTCAGAATGGCAGAAAGCTATTTAGCTTGAAGAGAAGAAAAGATACTTGAAACACATAGTATGGTGGTTGAGGCTTTTAGTGACTGGATTATTTTTCCACTCATTAGATCTAGAAAAATCCTGTCATAAAGCAATAGGCTTCTAATCTTGTTTCTGCATCTTATCTATCCCATGTGTAAGTAAATCACTTAATTTTAGGGGGATTCTTTCATTCATTTATTGGCTGTGCTGCACGGCATGCAGGATCTTAGTTCCCCCAACTAGGCCCCTTGCAGTGGAAGTGTGGAGTGTTAACCACTGACTGGACTGCCTGGGGAGTCCCATCGTTTTCTTTCCTAAGAATTAAGGGAGATGGGCCAGACAGTCTGGCTAACCGCGCTGGAAGGGAATTTAATCTCCACTCTCCCACACCAGCACAGCCCACTCAGTTTGGAGTCCTGAGGTTGTGTATCTCTGTAATTATTGAAACACAGGTGGAGATGTGGAGCCTGGAACAAAACTGTGGGAGAAACTTCTTGTTTCCTTGAGCTTTTTAGAATATTTCAGAATATTACCACAGGGCTTCCCTGGTGGCCCAGCGGTAAGGACACCGCCTTGCAGTGCAAGGGGCGCCGGTTCGATCCCTGGCCTGGGAAGATCCCACGTGCTGTGGAGCGGCTGGACCGATGTGTCCAATTACCGAGTCAGAGCTCTGGAGCGCCTGCTCCCAGAGCTGGCACTCTGCGACAACGGAGGCCACCACGATGGGAGGCCCACAGGAGCCGAAGAACAAAGACAGATGAAAATAGAGAATGAAAGACCAATAGAAGTGGCCCGCCTATCCCCCTCCCTCCCCACCTCACCCCACCAAAAGATAAATAAATAAAATAAATGTTTAAAAAAAAGAATATTACCTGGAAGATAAAGAGTAAATTTCAGCTGTAGTGGATTGATCAGGAAGGCACTAATGACTAGGAGATACCTTCCATAATACTTCCATAATACTTTAATGCTGTACCTGGTGTTTGTCATTCACCCTGGCTTGAGAGGCAAAGAGAACAGGGACCAGGTAGGGGTGAGGTAGGCTTAGAAGAAAGTATGTTGCAGCTCTGGTTTCAGGACCGGCCAGATGCCATTCTAGGCTAAGTTTCTGTGGAATTTTCCCTGGGGACAGCCTCACTGTGCATTAAAATATCCAGCCAGTGGCCTCCCAAGAGTGGGCATTATTTGACCCAGGACTCAGAATGGCAGAAAGCTATTTAGCTTGAAGAGAAGAAAAGATACTTGAAACACATAGTATGGTGGTTGAGGCTTTTAGTGACTGGATTATTTTTCCACTCATTAGATCTAGAAAAATCCTGTCATAAAGCAATAGGCTTCTAATCTTGTTTCTGCATCTTATCTATCCCATGTGTAAGTAAATCACTTAATTTTAGGGGGATTCTTTCATTCATTTATTGGCTGTGCTGCACGGCATGCAGGATCTTAGTTCCCCCAACTAGGCCCCTTGCAGTGGAAGTGTGGAGTGTTAACCACTGACTGGACTGCCTGGGGAGTCCCATCGTTTTCTTTCCTAAGAATTAAGGGAGATGGGCCAGACAGTCTGGCTAACCGCGCTGGAAGGGAATTTAATCTCCACTCTCCCACACCAGCACAGCCCACTCAGTTTGGAGTCCTGAGGTTGTGTATCTCTGTAATTATTACATAGCAACACTCGCATTTACTCTCTCCTGTTTCTCAGTTTCTGTTATTTATTTACTTCCTAGATTGTTGTCAGTTTAGAGGGACTGTACTTTGGAGTAATATAGCATTTACCAGGGTATATTCCTTATTTCACAATATTTCAAAACACTCTGAGCTACCGAAAAAATTTAGAGAGTGGGAGGAGTGATGAGCTGTTTGGTAAGGATGATTCCAAGGGAGAATGAAGTATTCAAGTCCTAGGCAAATGTCAACAGGAAAGTCAGAGCCCTAATTCCTCCACGGCTCATTTGTTTGTCTCGTGGAAATAGTGATCTAATGAAAGGCTCAGGCTTGGCTTCAAACTGAGCCTTGAGCTAATAAGCCAGACACTCCTGCTGATCTGATGAACTGCTGGGAAATAGCCTGGATCCTTCTAGCGGTTCAAGGGTCTAGCTGAGGTCATCATGTACAGGACAGTTTAGGGGGGAACTCTGGTGTATGCTCGCTAGTATCAGCCCACTGTCTGAAAAGCCTGTGGGGGTCCTCACCATGTGGTCCTCACTACAGAAGGAAGCATGGACAGACTGGCGTGTATCTGACACGACTGCAGGGAAAAACAAGCAAGCATGTAGCCTCTTTGGTTGTTAAGTAACATACCTGCTTTTCTAAAATGAAAAATATGTATTCTTTTAAATGTCAAATAATTTCCCTATAGAAAAAAAGCACCCAAAAGTCAACAGAGTCCCCTTGTCCCTAAAAGAAAAAGCATAAGACCTTCTTTCGACTTCTGAATTTTTGAATGTGTCTGATAATAGCCCATTTAAAATACCTCTTTTGAGATTCCAACATGATTCTGTATTTTTGTTTGTTTAGCTTCATGCCACGAGCTCTTTCTTAGTTATTTATTATTTTCATCCATCTTTTTTTTCTCTTTAATAATTATTTTCATTTTACTTTTACATTTTTCTGTTGTTTTTTTTTTTTTTTTGGAAAATATATACTTTTTAACTTTTACAGAGTTTTGTTGTTTACAGATATGTATAATCCCAGATTAGTCATATGTATATCCCTGGCCCCCTCCCTCCTCCACCCCTCTTCCTGTCCCCCCCATCCCACCCATCCAGGCTGTCGATTTGCATCCATCTTTATTCTTTGGCACGTGTGGGCCTCCCATTGCAGTGGCTTCTTTTGTTGCAGAGCACTGGCTCATAATTGGACACACCGGCCCAGCCCCTCTGCGCCACATGGAATCTTCCCTGGTCGGGGATTGAACCGGTGCCCCCTGCACTGCAAGGCGGACTGTTTACTCACTGGACCACCAGGGAAGCCCATGATTCTGTATTTTTAATAGAGGACTACTCCATTTCTTTATTTTCTTTATCATTCTTTCCTTCACTCATTATTCACCCAATACTTATTGAATAACTGCTTTGTGCCAGGTCCTTTCTCTTTTCTCTTTCCAGCTCTGTAAGATATATTGTATCTGTTTTATAGATGAGTGTCCCGACCCTCGGGCTTCGTCAGCGCAGACCTAGGATTCCTCAAGGCAGGCCCTAAAGTGGGGGAGTGAGAATTGAGAGGACAAGAGATACAAGAAATGGAGACAAGACAGGACTCTGATTAAGTCTCCTTTTATTGCGGAAACAAGGAGGTATTTATACTATACAGAAACAGGACGGAGCTACTCATAAGCCAATCATGTAAAAGGTCAGATGCGCACGCGCTTCTGACACCATAGGAATGCAAGGGAAGCATGCACTGATCACGAGCATGGAACAACCTATCAGAGCAATATGCACACGCCTTAAACCACACCTCCCTACATCCATCAGGCGCCATCTTTGTGAAAACATGACGATGCTCTTATGCTGGAGGCTGTAAAGTGTGGCCAGGGCGCATGCGTGGGAGGCCCCGCTAGGCGCCATCTTAAGTGGTGCATTGCAGCATTCATGCGTGAGAGGCTATAGAGTATGGCTGGTCCGCGGTCCCGGACAGATGAGGAAACTGAAGTTCAGCAAATGAGGGTGATTTTTCTCACATCTTACAGTTTCTACCTACCTACCACCTTATCTATCTTGTCTATCCAGGTAACTGATGAAAGTACTATCTACTTGTTTTTAAAAACCAGGCTGGGATCATATATACTACCCAAAATACATACTCTTTGGTAAATATTCCCTTCTTGATGCTTCTGATTTCCCAGTTCATTTAGTACCAACCTCTATGTAGATCTCTTGTTTGCTAAATTCTCTTGAGTACGAATTTGCTAAGGAGGCATCAGGTACTGCCAGTTTGAAAACAAATAACTGTCTCCTAGAAGCCTCATGATCATGTCTGAGGACTTAAAGGGTAGGCTTTGCAGAAAGTGAGGCTTCTCACCACCAACTCTCTCTCAGACTCTATTGAATGCCTATCCTTTTTAACAGATGTGCTCATTTCTTTATTCTCCTTCCTTTGAGCTCTGAAATCCTTCCTGTGTGCATTCCCCATGGTTCTTATGACACTTATGGCACTTTCCTGACTTGGAAAAGGAACCTTTCTCCCATGTTCACTTTTGTACTATACATTCTTTGGGGACACCCTAGCTTTTTTTTTTTTTTTGGCTATTCTGGGTTTTCATTGCTACCACAGGCTCTTCTCTAGTTGCAGGGAGTGGGGGTTACTCTCTAGTTGAGCAGGCTTCTTGTTGCAGTGACTTCTCTTGTTGTGGAACTCAGGCTCTAGGGCACACGGGCTTCAGTAGTTGCAACACATGAGCTCAATAGTTGAGGCTCTGAGGCTCTAGAACACAGGCCCAGTAGTTGTGACTCATGGACTCAGTTGTTCTGCAGCATGTGGGATCTTCCCGGATCAGGGATCAAACTCGTGTCTCCTGCATTGGCAGGCGAACTCTTTATCACTGAGCTACCAGGTAAGCCCAACACAATAGGTTTTGATTTCTTATTGTATCCATCCCAAGGACTGGCACAGAACAATATAATAAACATACTTGGAACAAGCATCTATTTGTTCCTGATTGAATGGTGAAAAAAGTGTTCCAGTTTGTTCTTAAGAGAATCGTTCAACCCCAGGGACATCATTTAAGTATCCAGAGATTCCAAGCCATTCCTCACTCTATACAGCATGTTCTCACACCCCTCCTGTAAGCCTCACTGCTTTCAGCTAGAAGGTTTTAGAGGACAGCGCTTTCCCAGAATTATTCCTGTCCCAAGTGAGCACAGCTGCCACCAAAAACAGCACGGCGTGGCATTTGCAGCTTCCCAGGTGATGTGGCTTTCCAGGCCAGTGATGGAGGGCATGTGACAGAGTCTCACACTCTCCGTCCTTTCTTCCAGAGCTCTGTGCTCCATGGGATAAAGATTTTCTTTTGTGTTTGGACTGATAATGAAGAGCTCCACCATTAGTTGTATTCCAATTTTTATATTTTAAAATTTTTATGTAATTTCAGCCTTACTGAGAAGTTGTCGAGCAATGTAAAGTTTCATATACCCATTACTCAAATTCACCAATTGCTAGCTCCACCCCCCAATATAGAGTTGTATCCCATATGCACATGTATCTATTGTCAAATTCTATATTCTATGCAGTATTCCATGTTTTCTTCTAGTACCCATATAATTTCATACTTACTCTTAGATCTCTTGTGTGTTTGGAGTTTATTCTTATAAATGGTATGAAGTGTGGATCTAGTGTCATTTTTTTCTAAGTGACTACCCAGTTGTCCCATTTACCCAAAAGTCCAGTGGTTTGAGTTGTCACATTTATACTACAGTACTTGGGCCTATTTTGGACTATTTCTCTCTTTTTGCAACCCCATAGACTGTAGCCTACCAGGCTCCTCTGTCCTCTTGCCTGGGGTTCTCCATGCCCTCCTCTAGAGGATCTTCCCAACTCAGGGACTGAACACAGGTCTCATGTTTCCTGCATTGGCAGGTGGATTCTTTACTGCCACTGCCATCTGGGAAGACTTGGAGCTGTCTGTGCATGCTCAGTTGTTTCAGTCGTGTCCACCTCTTTGCAACCCTGTGGACTGTAGCCCACCAGGTTCCTCTGTCCATGGGATGCTCCAGGCAAGAGTCCTGGAGTGGGCTGCCATGCTGTCCTCCAAGGGTGCTTCCTGACTCAGGGATGGAACCTACATCTCCTTGGGCTTCTGCATTGCAGGTGGATTTCTTAATGCTGAGACACTGAGGAAGCCCTTGAAGTGTCTAGTCTATTCCATTTGACTATCTACTCATGTTCCTGTACCACAGTTGTTGTAATTATAGAGGCTTCATAGAATATTTTGATATCTGATAGGTACATTTCTTCTTCTTTTTAAAAATTATTTATTTATTTGACTGTGCTGGGTCTTATTTGCAGCATGTGGGATCTGGTTCCCTGACTAGAGATTAAACCCTGGCTCCACTGTATTGGGAATACAGTCTTTTTTTTTTTTTTTTTACAGAGTTTTGTTGTTTCCTGCAACACATCGACTGGAATCCTCCATAGGTATACACACGTCCTCCCCCACCGAAACTTCCTCCCATCTCCCTCTTCATCCCACTCCTCCAGGTCACCATAGAGCCCCTATTTCAGATTCCTTAGTCTCACAGCATGCTTCCCTCCCTCACCCCAATGTCCATAAGACTGGGAAACGCCAAGTCTTAACCACTGGACCACCAGGGAAGTCAGTACACGTCTTACTGTAGTGTTTTTTTTTTTTTTTCTGTCTTGCTAGTTATCTTTTCATGTATTTTTTTCCATGAGCACTTTATTGTCAGATTGTCTAATTTATACATTTATAACTTACAAGGAGGTTTTTAAAATTTAATATATTAACAAGGGGCATTTTTCCATGTGATCAAGTATCTTTGTGACTTTTGTGTAGGAATATTTTACAACTTTCTTTGTACAGGATTGCACACTTTGTGTTAGATTTATATCTAATTATTTAATTTTCTTTGTTATTGTAAATGGAGTTTTCTCTATTATGTCTTCTAGCTAGTTATTGTTTGTGTGTATGAAAACAATTGACTTCTGTCGATTTTATGATTTGTTGCCTTGATGAAATTTTTTATGATTTATTCTTATCATTAATTCTCATTGTTTGAGTTAAGCATAGTGATTTTCTAGAGCTTTCCAGTTACTCTCGTGTCATTTGAAATTCAAGGTAGTTGAGCTTATTCTTTTCTAGTTTTTAAGTTTCTTACAATTCCTCTTGTTTAGCTGCCTTAGCAGATCTCTTCAATGTTAAATAATCATGGGTGTGAGCATCCTGTCTTCTCTGCCACTAGTTTTTAAAAAACTATGTATATAAAAATATTTAAAGGACAGAAATGACTCTTTAGGTAGTAAGTTTCTGGATTTTTACCTGGTAAGATGAGATTATGGCCATTCTTATGTCTGGAAACTAGAAAAAACCTTTAGGCACAAGGGTAAAAATAAAAATTTCATTTTAAAACAGTTCGTTTAAAACACTTGTATTGGACCTAGTTTTACCTTTTTATTTTAATAAATGAGCTCTTTAATAATGATTTTTCTCATTCATTCACTCATCTAAGGTTAATAGAATGCAGGTAATACTTCAGACACTATTATAGAGTATTTTTAAAAGATATTTTTCTTTTTTAAAAAATATTTATTTATTTTTATTTATTTGTTTGGTTGCACCTGGTTCTAGTTGTGTCACATCTAATTGCATGATACAACTTGTCAGTTGTCATTATTTAGTTGCAGCATGAGGTATCTTTTCTTTTTCTTCTATGTAATTTTGGGTTTGCTAAGTCTTTGTTGTGGTGCGAGGGCTCTACATGGGCTCACAGTGGCTTCTCTTGTAGAGCAGAGGCTCTAGAGCTTGAGGGCTCACGAGTTAAGGCATGTAGGCTTCTCTCTAGTTGCCCCAAGGCATGTAGGATTTTAGTTCTCCAACCAGGGATGGAACCCACATCCTCTGCATTGAAGGTAGATTCTTAACTACTAGAGCACCAAGGAAGCCTATAGAGTCTTTATCTTTTTAATTTTTACCACACTCATGTGAGGTAGGTATTACCCTCATTAAAGTTGAACTGTGATTTTGAATCTGGTCTCCTAGATCAAATTTTTCTAAATTCTTATATATTTCTCAGGGAGTAGAAGTGTAGAGGAGTAACAAGCAGTATATGTTTAGAAAGCAATTGTCTTAGATTCTTTTCCCTTCTTAAAGGTCACCAAACTATATTATTGTGGATAGGCTTCCAGGTCTCTTAAGTGGGATCTTGACAACAATTAATGGCAACAATTTTGTTTTTAGTCATCATGAAAGGTTTGAGAGAAATGTTCTTTATAGTATCAGGGGTCCAAACAATGAATGGTTTTCCAAATGATTGGCATATCAAGATATCCAAGACCTGACAGCGTAAGCACTCACATGAAAACAATGAAAATTTATTTAGTACTCGGTTCTACATTCTGTTATTATATTGAGTGATTTAATGCTCACAACAACCCTAAGGTGCATTTTTGTTATTGTCTGTGTTTTACAGATGAGAAAACTGATGAGTAAGAGTTAATCTACTTGTCAAAGATTCTAAGCAATAAACAAGCTGGAACTCTGCCTGGCGATCTCATGTTCATAACCACTACACTATAAATCTTTAACAAATGGATGGCATTTGGGGATGAAGAAAGAGCATTCCACTTCCCGAATGCATTACCACCAGCCATACTTATCTGGTGTAAATTTTTGTGTTATGTAATGCACGTACATAAAAAAAGGCATTTTCACTCAAGAAGGTAGAAGAAAGGCACCTAAATAGCTGAATTTGTCAGCTATTAAATCTAGATGTTTTTGGTATTGCAACATATTGGACTTCTTGCAAAAGCTGTGCCTCACATAAACATACCTTTTATATGCCAAGCATGTAAGCTGCATGTGGATATCCACATAAAGTTACATGGTGCACAGGCAGTCACAGTCAATACTGCCTTGGAAGGCCCTGGCGGTATTTCCTGTTCATTTTATATGGCGTGTTTTCCTGTCACACGCTGAGGCCCAGGGAGGTTAAGACTGCAGTCACACAAGGCCGGGGTGGGGCGCTCAGTTTCAGAGGCGCACTTTTCATTTCCTTGGGTTACCTAATACATTCGCTAGCACTTCCTACTGTGTGTCTGTGTTTATTTGTGTAAAGTAAATGGGTCTGGCTTCACGTGCTTGGGACCTAAAACACCGTAAAACAGAAAGACGGTCTGGGCCCCGCCTGTCTGCCAACGCAAGTGGAAACAGCAGCTCAGGGTCAGAGGGCACGCCAGGCCCGCCCCTGGGGTTCAGCGCTGGGACGCTGGCAGCCGAGCTTTCGCCATCCTCCGTGTGGGCGGTCGGAAATCCACCACCCAGACGACACAACTGCCCGCCCAAATCCGCGGTCCATTTCGGGAAAGCGGAGAATGCCCGGAGCCGCGGGGCTTCGGCCGACTAGGAGCCACGGGAAGCCACCGCGGGGCACAACGCGGTGGGCGCTCTCCACCGGGTTAGGACACCTTCGCAGGCCTCGGGCCTCGCCCCTCCAACGGACGCGAAGGACACCCTTCCGGGCCGCGAGGGGCCTGGGGGGCGGGGCCTCCTGCTGACGGGAACCCCGCGCCGTCCCCATTGGACCAGGAAACTGATGATAAACTAAAAGCTGCATGGAACTCTGCCTGGCGATCTCATGTTCATAACCACTACACTATAAATCTTTAACAAATGGATGGCATTTGGGGATGAAGAAAGAGCATTCCACTTCCCGAATGCATTACCACCAGCCATACTTATCTGGTGTAAATTTTTGTGTTATGTAATGCATACATAAAAAGGCATTTTCACTCAAGAAGGTAGAAGAAAGGCACCTAAATAGCTGAATTTGTCAGCTATTAAATCTAGATGTTTTGGTATTGCAACATATTGGACTTCTTGCAAAAGCTGTGCCTCACATAAACATACCTTTTATATGCCAAGCATGTAAGCTGCATGTGGATATCCACATAAAGTTACATGGTGCACAGGCAGTCACAGTCAATACTGCCTTGGAAGGCCCTGGCGGTATTTCCTGTTCATTTTATATGGCGTGTTTTCCTGTCACACGCTGAGGCCCAGGGAGGTTAAGACTGCAGTCACACAAGGCCGGGGTGGGGCGCTCAGTTTCAGAGGCGCACTTTTCATTTCCTTGGGTTACCTAATACATTCGCTAGCACTTCCTACTGTGTGTCTGTGTTTATTTGTGTAAAGTAAATGGGTCTGGCTTCACGTGCTTGGGACCTAAAACACCGTAAAACAGAAAGACGGTCTGGGCCCCGCCTGTCTGCCAACGCAAGTGGAAACAGCAGCTCAGGGTCAGAGGGCACGCCAGGCCCGCCCCTGGGGTTCAGCGCTGGGACGCTGGCAGCCGAGCTTTCGCCATCCTCCGTGTGGGCGGTCGGAAATCCACCACCCAGACGACACAACTGCCCGCCCAAATCCGCGGTCCATTTCGGGAAAGCGGAGAATGCCCGGAGCCGCGGGGCTTCGGCCGACTAGGAGCCACGGGAAGCCACCGCGGGGCACAACGCGGTGGGCGCTCTCCACCGGGTTAGGACACCTTCGCAGGCCTCGGGCCTCGCCCCTCCAACGGACGCGAAGGACACCCTTCCGGGCCGCGAGGGGCCTGGGGGGCGGGGCCTCCTGCTGACGGGAACCCCGCGCCG
This sequence comes from Tragulus kanchil, assembly GCA_022376925.1. Taxonomy (NCBI): domain Eukaryota; kingdom Metazoa; phylum Chordata; class Mammalia; order Artiodactyla; family Tragulidae; genus Tragulus; species Tragulus kanchil. Next base: position 65,915,247 of record JAIOJX010000032.1, on the reverse strand, counting down.
TCCCCATTGGACCAGGAAATGAGTGACGCGGAGGTCCCCGCCCCGCCCCTCGCCAGCCCTCCTCTCCGCCCCGCGTCTTGTTGCTTGCACTCTGGGCGCTGACGTGTCGGGGCGGCTGGTTGCGGCTCCTCCCCACGCAGCAGCCACTCGTCGCAGAGACGGAGGGGCGGGGTGGCCGGGGCCGGTGCTCCCCTTGGCCCCAGCTCCCGGCCCGCCCCGCCGCCCCGGCGCCCCGCTTGAGGGTATATATTCGGCGCGGGCGCTGGACGCAGATGAGTGGCCGAGCTGAAGGAGCCGGAGCCGGGCGGAGCTGCGGTCGCGCCGAGGGAGGTGAGGGGCACCCAGCCCAGTCGCTGTCTCTTTCTCCCGCCATCCTGGAGGAGACGGCCGGGCTCGGATCTGGGGCGGTGGAGGGGCCTGGCGGCGCCACGCACACGCTTCCACGGCCACACGCGCGACGTGGACACGCGTCGCACGTACAGATACAGAGCCACCGGCGGGGGCTGCACGCCGAGGAGCCCGGCGCCCAGCCACACTGCCTGGTGTGCCCCACGGCGCTTCTAAGGCTCGGCTGACGGCACGAGGGGGCCCCGATGGGCAGTGTCTGAAATCGGGGGTTTGTCATGCGTTGGGAGTGGAGCCTCTCCTGGACCTGGGATTGGGGGCCCGAGGTTCTCAGGCTACGGCCTTATGCCAAGCTTGGGGGGCCTGCAGTGGGAACAGTCTTTGGGACCGTCCCATGGGAGCGAGCTGGGGTGTCTTGAATATATGAGGAAAAGACTCTGAAAGTCTTGACAGTACAGTAAGGATCGGAGATACCTTACTGGAGGAAGTGAGAGTGGGACAAAACCTTCTCGCTGCTTTTGTTTTAATACTGGTAACGGGAAGGGGTTGAAATTTCTGGCTCTCCCCCTGGCTTGGCCAAGCAGAAAGATGGGATTGGAGGGTTTAGAGCACCCATGTGCTAAACATATGGTTTCCTGAAAATTTTTTTAAGTTTGGCCTGACCCTATGCCATATTTATTTGTTCATGGCCTGTGAAATCTGAAATCAGGCAATAGTGATTATGATAATATCTATATGGTATTATATAGTACCTTTAAGGGCTTTCGGGTGAAATTAACTAGGTGTGGATTGGAGGACTGGTGGAAAAATGAAGGCATTTTTCCATTCCTTCAGTGTTACTGAGCTGGCTCATTTAGCTGGGACTAATAAAGACTTAATACACTGCTGTGAAGCATATGTAGGATTTGATGGTTATGGTCTCTCTCCAAGACTGTTTTTCCTAAGGTTTAAGAGGTTTACTTATCTATTTGGGGAGCTTAATATAGCAGCAGAGATAGGAGTAGGACGGAGAGCAGAAAAGGAGGGTACTAGATACTTTTTACGCCTGCCTGCCTGTGCTCAGTTGTGTCCAACTCTGCGATCCCATGGATTCTCGCGCTAGGTTCCTCTGTCCATGGAATTTTCCAGGCAAGAATATTGGAGTGGGTTGCTATTTCTTACTCTAGGGAATCTTCCCCACCCAGGAACTGAACCTGCATCTCTTATGTCTCTTGTATTGGCAGGCAGATTTTTCACCACTGAGCCAGCTGGAAAGCCCAGATATCTGTTATTAGAATTTAAATTCTAATAAAACTATATTTGATAATGGTGAACTACCACCAAATATGTTATTGTTATTGATGCATATGCATTGCTGTGGTATATAGGAAGTTTAGTCATGATTTATAGACCTTCAGCTTTTTCAGACTTTGGTTGTCAAAATAAAAGTCCTAGTCTTACCTCTTATTCGTTACTGTTTGCACATGCACACGCCTCATCAGAATTAGTGGAGAAAAAGCTACTTTTGTGGTGTGGAGATAGTTATATCTGGTTCATCACTGTGAAGTTCCTCTCCTACTTGTCCTACATGTTTTCTTCCTTTCTCCATTCTATTGGCAGATGAAACTCAGTTTTGCAAAGTGAGTCAGATATAAGAGCATCAAATGTGTCTATGTTTTGGGATAAAGTACCATTTACGTGTTTGTCTTGCCACCTCTCTTTAAAACACGCATATCCAAGAGCAATTCAAAATAGTGTGGCTTCCTGCTAGGGGGGGCCTGTGAAATTTCTGAAATTTTTTAAGTTTGGCCTGACCCTATGCCATATTTATTTGTTCATGGCCTGTGAAATCTGAAATCAGGCAATAGTGATTATGATAATATCTATATGGTATTATATAGTACCTTTAAGGGCTTTCGGGTGAAATTAACTAGGTGTGGATTGGAGGACTGGTGGAAAAATGAAGGCATTTTTCCATTCCTTCAGTGTTACTGAGCTGGCTCATTTAGCTGGGACTAATAAAGACTTAATACACTGCTGTGAAGCATATGTAGGATTTGATGGTTATGGTCTCTCTCCAAGACTGTTTTTCCTAAGGTTTAAGAGGTTTACTTATCTATTTGGGGAGCTTAATATAGCAGCAGAGATAGGAGTAGGACGGAGAGCAGAAAAGGAGGGTACTAGATACTTTTTACGCCTGCCTGCCTGTGCTCAGTTGTGTCCAACTCTGCGATCCCATGGATTCTCGCTTGCTAGGTTCCTCTGTCCATGGAATTTTCCAGGCAAGAATATTGGAGTGGGTTGCTATTTCTTACTCTAGGGAATCTTCCCCACCCAGGAACTGAACCTGCATCTCTTATGTCTCTTGTATTGGCAGGCAGATTTTTCACCACTGAGCCAGCTGGAAAGCCCAGATATCTGTTATTAGAATTTAAATTCTAATAAAACTATATTTGATAATGGTGAACTACCACCAAATATGTTATTGTTATTGATGCATATGCATTGCTGTGGTATATAGGAAGTTTAGTCATGATTTATAGACCTTCAGCTTTTTCAGACTTTGGTTGTCAAAATAAAAGTCCTAGTCTTACCTCTTATTCGTTACTGTTTGCACATGCACACGCCTCATCAGAATTAGTGGAGAAAAAGCTACTTTTGTGGTGTGGAGATAGTTATATCTGGTTCATCACTGTGAAGTTCCTCTCCTACTTGTCCTACATGTTTTCTTCCTTTCTCCATTCTATTGGCAGATGAAACTCAGTTTTGCAAAGTGAGTCAGATATAAGAGCATCAAATGTGTCTATGTTTTGGGATAAAGTACCATTTACGTGTTTGTCTTGCCACCTCTCTCTTTTATACACATCCACACACACGCATATCCACATCCGCACGAAGACAGAATGGTTAAGAGCATGAATTTAGGAATCAGGCTGTCAGGATTTGAATCCTAACTCAATCACTTTACTAGTCTTGGACTGTCAGCAATTTGTCTCTGTGGCTTAGTTTCTTCCTCTGTAAAGTAATCGCAATAATGATACCTTAGGGTTGTTTTGAGGATTAAATGAATCTGGCTTCTCTTTGGTTTTCCATACCTGTAGTTGTCTTTTAACTTGTTTTCCTGCTTCTGGTTTTTCCCTCCTTAAAATCTCTTTTGTGCCATGCTCTTGTCTCTCATGTCTCTAAAGTATGGTGGCGTGGCCCTGTTAATAATCTGTGTTGGCTTCCTGTTACCTACTCGGTTAGGTCTAAATTCCTTTGCTTAGTTTTCAAGGCTTTTCATGACTTAGTCCTACCTTAGATCATTTCCCATCTTTCTACATAAAACGTTTAACTTTCTTGGTACTCTCTGTTCTACACATTTACTTCTTATAGACACCAGGCTCTACTTACTTCTTGTTTCTAGTCACTAAGTCATGTCCAACTCTTTGTGACCCTATGGGCTGTAGACTGCCAGGCTCCTCTATCCATGGGATTTCCTAGGCAAGAATACTGGAGTGGGTTGCCATTTCCTTCTCCAGGGGATCTTCCCCATCCAGGAGTCAAACTGTGCCACTTGAGAAGCCCACGTTATTTCCTAATCTTATCTATATAATTTGCTCAATCCCTGAGGCACAGCTAGATTATACATCCTTTGTGAACTATTTCTGGAACCAAAAAGGCTACGGGTACCTTCAGCTTTTTCAGACTTTGGTTGTCAAAATAAAAGTCCTAGTCTTACCTCTTATTCGTTACTGTTTGCACATGCACACGCCTCATCAGAATTAGTGGAGAAAAAGCTACTTTTGTGGTGTGGAGATAGTTATATCTGGTTCATCACTGTGAAGTTCCTCTCCTACTTGTCCTACATGTTTTCTTCCTTTCTCCATTCTATTGGCAGATGAAACTCAGTTTTGCAAAGTGAGTCAGATATAAGAGCATCAAATGTGTCTATGTTTTGGGATAAAGTACCATTTACGTGTTTGTCTTGCCACCTCTCTCTTTTATACACATCCACACACACGCATATCCACATCCGCACGAAGACAGAATGGTTAAGAGCATGAATTTAGGAATCAGGCTGTCAGGATTTGAATCCTAACTCAATCACTTTACTAGTCTTGGACTGTCAGCAATTTGTCTCTGTGGCTTAGTTTCTTCCTCTGTAAAGTAATCGCAATAATGATACCTTAGGGTTGTTTTGAGGATTAAATGAATCTGGCTTCTCTTTGGTTTTCCATACCTGTAGTTGTCTTTTAACTTGTTTTCCTGCTTCTGGTTTTTCCCTCCTTAAAATCTCTTTTGTGCCATGCTCTTGTCTCTCATGTCTCTAAAGTATGGTGGCGTGGCCCTGTTAATAATCTGTGTTGGCTTCCTGTTACCTACTCGGTTAGGTCTAAATTCCTTTGCTTAGTTTTCAAGGCTTTTCATGACTTAGTCCTACCTTAGATCATTTCCCATCTTTCTACATAAAACGTTTAACTTTCTTGGTACTCTCTGTTCTACACATTTACTTCTTATAGACACCAGGCTCTACTTACTTCTTGTTTCTAGTCACTAAGTCATGTCCAACTCTTTGTGACCCTATGGGCTGTAGACTGCCAGGCTCCTCTATCCATGGGATTTCCTAGGCAAGAATACTGGAGTGGGTTGCCATTTCCTTCTCCAGGGGATCTTCCCCATCCAGGAGTCAAACTGTGCCACTTGAGAAGCCCACGTTATTTCCTAATCTTATCTATATAATTTGCTCAATCCCTGAGGCACAGCTAGATTATACATCCTTTGTGAACTATTTCTGGACAACTCCTATCTTCTCTTGCATTTATATGTATTAGGTGAGTAGACTATTTCCTCATTCTCTTATTTTTTTTTGATTCAGTTTAACTTGTTGCTGGAATATCATGGAGTACTCTTTAAAAGTCTTATCCCTTGATTGTTATGTGTATATTGTTTGTCCTTTAGGGCTCAATTCTTAGTAAAGACACTGGACATGTTTTATTCCTTCTTTGTAAAAGTCGTTATTGAAATAAAATTGTATTTTTTATGATTGTAGGTGTTTCTTCCTGATACTGTTGTTTTCTGAGTTCTCTATTTCTGTCCTGAGAGATAAAAGGAGAGAGCTGAAAATATTAAGCAGTCAGGTATTCTTTCAGTAGGAACTCAGTGGTCAAAGGAATAGACAGAGGCAACTAGAGCCCTGGAGTCACGCTGCCTGCACTCACACCCAGCTCCTCAGGTCAGCTGGGTTGCTGTCCCTCTCTGCCTTCTCACCTGTAAAGTGATGATAATAACAGTATTTATGTCGTGTGAGTGCTCGGTTGCGTCCAACTCTTTTGCGACCCCATGTATTTTAGCCTGCTAGGCTTCTCTGTCCATTGAATTTTCCAGGCACCAATACTGCAGTGGGTTGCCATTTCCTATTCCAGTAAATAGGGTAAAACCCTTAATTAGGTTAGGTTAAAATTGTAGTTATGTCTTTCTTTGGTTTATTTCTTGTTTTCTACCCCAATAAATATTTATGTTCAATTTTCAAGCTGATCAGAGCCCTGGAATAGCCAAAAATAAATGTCTATATGATGGGTAAAGGTGAAGGGCAGTGTGTGCTGGCTGTGCTTAGTTGCTTCAGCCGTGTCTGACTCTTTGCAAGCCCATGGACTGTAGCCCGCCAGGCTTCTCTGTCTATGGGGTTTTCTAAGTAAGAATACTGGAGTGAGTTGCTGTTTCCTTCTCTGGGGAATCTTCCGGACCCAGGCATTGAACCTGTGTCTCTTTTGTCTTCTGCATTGGCAGGCAGATCCTTGGCCACTTCACCACCTGAAAATAGAATTGTTGAAAATTAAATGAGACCAGGTAGGGAAAGTACTTGGTGCAGTGCCTGGTATATAAGAGTAATGAGCATTGTCTTACAAGTTTGATCTCTTATCAGTATGATCATGTTGGAAAAGCAGAATTTTCTTAACATCGCAGGCTAATGTCTGTGGGGTCACAAAAAAGTTGGATGTGACTGAGCACACACACATGACTTAAACACTGTTATAATCATTTCTTTACAGGTGAGAAGGCACAGAGGGGCAAAGCAACCCAGCTGACCTGTGGAGCTGGGTGTGAATTCAGACAGTGTGATTCAGGGCTCTGGTTGCGTCTATCATCACGATGGAAAAGAAGAATTTCCTTAACATTAAGGGTTTAAAAATGGCTTTAATTTTATTTTTTATTAAAAATTTTCTTTTTTGGCCTTGCACTGCTTGTAGAATCTTACTTCCCCAATTAGGGATTAAACCTGAGCAATGACAGTGAAACCACTGAGGCCTAAGCACCAGGGAACCTCTCAAGGTTTTTTTTTTTTAATGTACTTATTTTTAGTAGGCAAAGTCGTCTTTGGACCTGCTATTGATTCGTTTTCTCTTTCAGGTTTACAGGTGCAGAAATTACACCTTAGTTATCCTAAAACTTGGCTACCTGAGCATTATGAATGTTAATGACCTCAAACTCAGATTGTCCAAAGCTGGGCAGGAGCACCTGCTGCACTTCTGGGATGAGTTGGAGGAGGCCGAACGGGTAGAACTTTATGCAGAGCTCCAGGCCATGAACTTGGAGGAGCTGAACTTCTTTTTCCAAAAGGCCATTGAAGGATTTAGCCATTCCTCTCAGCCAGAGAAAGTGGATGCACGGATGGAACCTGTCCCTCGAGAGGTGTTGGGCAGTGCTACCAGGGATCAAGACCAGCTGCACTCCTGGGAAAGCGAAGGTACTGATTCTTGAACGATTCGCTATAAGATTTATTATGAGGTATACAGACACCATTAAAGTAACTGAGTCACATCACTAATATTTTGACTCCCCTAAGACCTTAAACCAGGTGACTAATCCGAGAGTGACAGATTGTGTGGCCAGGACACTGAGATGGTTCCCATTGCCAGTCCTTCCATTCTCTTTTCATTTCTGGTGCCTCATTCATGGCTTTTCTCATAAATCCAAAATTGCTTCCAGTCTCTTCCTTTTCTCAGTGTCCATACTTCTATTAGATTTCCTCTCCTGTAGCACAGGCTTAATGTTTCAGTTTATGCTGGCTTACTCCAAAGCCCTCCCTAACCCGACCCTAGCCTATATGTCTCATCTTGTCTTTTGTGTTTCTGTCCCCTCCATCTGCCCCACACCTTTCAGCTGGACCCCATAGTTCACCTTTCTCTGAACATTCTGCTACGTCTTTCCTGCCTTTGCTCATGTTTGTCCTTAGCTGGGTCTGGCCTTTGTGCCTTCTCCGTGTAGCCGGATCACCTGGTAAGGCCACCCATCTCCTGGAGCTGTGCAGTGCGGTGGTGCATTCTTCTTGGTTCATCACACATTCTCTTTGGTCCATCACCTCTTTTTTCAGTGTTCCAGGTTGGAGTTGTTTGTCCATGCTTCTCTTTCATTCTTCCTTATAATAAGGGTTGTTTATGTTAGTCGTCATCATTACAATGTAAACGCTTAAAGAGCAGCCCATGTCTATAGTATTTAGAACAGTGTTTTGCAGTTACAAGTTTATCGATAAATGTTTGCTGAATTTCCCCAGTGCTTTTTCCTCTAAAGTATATCATAAAATCAGTTCCCATAATGAGTTCTAATGAGTGCTTTTGAAAATGGTGAAATAGCTAAAATTTAGTTTTTCTTTTGGTGGGGTTAAGCCCTGTGGTTTTTATAATCTACTAGTCCTCTGGAAGTACAAGTGACTAGATATTGCAGCCCAGGCCCTTGAGTATTTGTTCATGCTTCTTGACAAATCTGGACCTTATTTCCTTAGCTCTAGAAGGAACAGGTTGGACTAATGCTTTTCTTATGGCAAAAATATTGATAATATCAAAGTAACAGAAATACGGTAGAAAAGTTGCTGATAGCCTCATCAAATCTATGTTTTTATTTGCCCACATTGCAACCCTAGTACTTGGTTATATACATGTTTACCATTGTAGATATGATTTATAGCCTGTATTCACACTATACTATGGCTGTTTTTATTTTTGTCTTTTGTTCTATGGCACTCCCTGCAACCCCCCAGAAAAGAAACATAACTACCATGATCAACCGTCTTCTCTACCATTGTCTTCATGTCTTTCTCTGAGCTTCTAGATACACTCTTTTTCAAACTATATTCCAAAAACCTCTAGGGTTTTGACTGCTGGTGAAACTGTTTCATATGGGGAGGGCTGGAACAGATGCTAAACACGTAGGTCTCCAACCCCTTCATGTCCCCAGTTGAGGAACAGTTCTAAATTTACTAATTTTGATAGATAAATAAAGCTCTGTACATGAGGTCTTATTTAAAAGAGGTTTGAAATTAAAACCATTGAAATAATTATATGATCTTCAAGGAGGGTCCTTTCATATTTTAAAATGCTTGGTAGTGGCTAGCATGACATCTTACTTAGAGCATGGCTCTGCCGCCCACCCACATGTGGGAGACTTGCAAGATGGATTCTTCTGAGTGGAGAACTGTGCTGCCACCCTGACCCCTGCTAACTTTTGGATTCATTAATCCTTCTGTCTCTCCCTGGGTTTCAAAAAGGATACTGCTTAAGACCAAAAACCACACAGCGCCTCTTCTTATAATAAGGGTTGTTTATGTTAGTCGTCATCATTACAATGTAAACGCTTAAGAGCAGCCCATGTCTATAGTATTTAGAACAGTGTTTTGCAGTTACAAGTTTATCGATAAATGTTTGCTGAATTTCCCCAGTGCTTTTTCCTCTAAAGTATATCATAAAATCAGTTCCCATAATGAGTTCTAATGAGTGCTTTTGAAAATGGTGAAATAGCTAAAATTTAGTTTTTCTTTTGGTGGGGTTAAGCCCTGTGGTTTTTATAATCTACTAGTCCTCTGGAAGTACAAGTGACTAGATATTGCAGCCCAGGCCCTTGAGTATTTGTTCATGCTTCTTGACAAATCTGGACCTTATTTCCTTAGCTCTAGAAGGAACAGGTTGGACTAATGCTTTTCTTATGGCAAAAATATTGATAATATCAAAGTAACAGAAATACGGTAGAAAAGTTGCTGATAGCCTCATCAAATCTATGTTTTTATTTGCCCACATTGCAACCCTAGTACTTGGTTATATACATGTTTACCATTGTAGATATGATTTATAGCCTGTATTCACACTATACTATGGCTGTTTTTATTTTTGTCTTTTGTTCTATGGCACTCCCTGCAACCCCCCAGAAAAGAAACATAACTACCATGATCAACCGTCTTCTCTACCATTGTCTTCATGTCTTTCTCTGAGCTTCTAGATACACTCTTTTTCAAACTATATTCCAAAAACCTCTAGGGTTTTGACTGCTGGTGAAACTGTTTCATATGGGGAGGGCTGGAACAGATGCTAAACACGTAGGTCTCCAACCCCTTCATGTCCCCAGTTGAGGAACAGTTCTAAATTTACTAATTTTGATAGATAAATAAAGCTCTGTACATGAGGTCTTATTTAAAAGAGGTTTGAAATTAAAACCATTGAAATAATTATATGATCTTCAAGGAGGGTCCTTTCATATTTTAAAATGCTTGGTAGTGGCTAGCATGACATCTTACTTAGAGCATGGCTCTGCCGCCCACCCACATGTGGGAGACTTGCAAGATGGATTCTTCTGAGTGGAGAACTGTGCTGCCACCCTGACCCCTGCTAACTTTTGGATTCATTAATCCTTCTGTCTCTCCCTGGGTTTCAAAAAGGATACTGCTTAAGACCAAAAACCACACAGCGCCTCTTCTTACCTTCTGGTATACCAGCTGCCTATATTTCTCCTATGGTTTTATGGGGATAAAGTCTAAGTGTTATCTCTTTGGAAACACAAACCTTTGGCCTTATATAATGTAGACCATGAACAGCAGCAATCTAGATTCCTACAGTTTGAGTCTTCACTGTGGCCTTTTTGTTGGAGTCTGTGGAACTAGCCTACTTTAATGACCTTTTGTTTAACTTAAAATCCGGAACTGTTACAACCAAGTCTAGTATAAGAAAATACAAAGCAAACTTCCTTTTGGCTTACTGTCAAGGGAGCAATATTTAATCATGGCGTCAGTAGTAGGTGTGGAAAAGGAGACTTTGTAACAGGCATTGCATCCTTTTCACTTAGAAACTACCATATGTGTTCAAAATTCATAACAGAATGAAGTTTCTGCAGTAAGTTATCAAAGGAAAGATATTTCCATTCTTATGATGCTATATTTCAGATGGTAGGAAATTATTGTTAATTGTATCAAAGACAACCCCTCACTCTGGCCCCTGCTGCCCCTGCCCTGTCCAGTGCCCCCAAGATAAGAGAAGTAAAAGCACTGTACACTAATTTCAAAGTGTCCCCTGACTATTGACATTTTAACACCTAGGGTGGAAATTTATTGCTGAAGGGTAACTGATCACTGTACTCCTTACTGAAGAGAGAGCTTGTTTTAATTCTTGAAGTGTTCTGGCCAGTACAGAAAGTGAAATGTAGAGGAGTAACTGGAAAATCTCTATCTTACAAAAGTGAGATCTTGAAGGAGTAATTTAGAAACTTTTGATGAGAATATTTTTTTAGTAAAGATATTCACTCTGGAAAAACATTTTGCTTTAGAAAATTCCATTCTTTTTTTTTTTTTCTTTTCTTTTTTTTTATTTTGGCGGGGTGGGGAGGGAGGGAAGCAGGCAGACCACTTCTATTGGTCTTTCATTTGTCCATTTTCATCCATCTTTGTTCTTTGGCCCATGTGGACCTCCCATCGCGGTGGCCTCTGTTGTCGCAGAGCACGGGCTGTGGGCGCATGTGCTCCAGAGCTCCGGCTCGGTAATTAGACACATCGGTCCAGCCGCTCTGCGGCACGTGGGATCTTCCCAGGCCAGGGCTCGAACCGGCGCCCCTTGCACTGCAAGGCGGTGTCCTTACCCACTGGACCACCAAGGAAGCCCAGGAAAATTCCATTCTTTATTAAAAGAAACCCATGCTTTAACTGAACACAAAGCAATCTTCTAATTTTATGTTATTATAAATTCGTAGGCAGTGTTAGTTGTTTTTGCTGATGAGACATTTAAAAAATTAATTTATTTAGTATAGTAGTAGAAAAGTAAATGGATTTTTTAGAAAAATATGTTCACAACAATCCTCTACATTTCCTAAAACATAGTGCTGTGGTATTTCTAATAGATTTTTTTTATTTTAAAAGTCACACATATTTTGGAGAGGTTGGAAAATACTAAGAATTACAAAAGAAAAAGGATAAATCTCTGCCATCTCACAATCCAGAGATACTCACTAGTAATATTTTATAGTATTTTCTTATATACATACACATGCATTAAGATCATAGTTTATATATAGTTGTGTAACTTGCCTAACAGTTTGTTAATTATGAAAGAATTTCAAGCGTATTTGGAAACGTATTTGGAGACAAAAAAATAGTATAATGAAATTCCACTTATGCATCACCTTAATTAAATGATTATCAAAATTTTGTTTCATATTTCTCTGTTTTATTTTTTCTGCTATAGTATTTTAAGGCAAATCGTAAGCATTATTGTTACCCTCATAAAGTTTAGGATGCATCTCTTTTAAGTATAAGGACGTTTTCTTCCTAATTGCATTGCCACCATTATGCCTAATGAAGTTTACAGTCATCCTCCAGTATCAACAACCAGTTTAAATAGACATTATCCCTTATTAGTTTGCCTTTTATTCTTAATATTTTGGGGAAATAGTTACTCTATAAAATGGTTCACCTGTGAAATGTGATTAAAAATCAAAGACTTAGAAGCTCCTCTTTCTTCTGTCATCTTCCTTTATTTCCACCCATTGAGTGGCTTGTTTACCCCACCCTTTGTCCAGGAGTGCTGACAGTTTAGATGGAAAATTGCGATGATGCTCTACTTCAGAAGCACCTGTGCCAGTGTCTGTTTCAGGCACACGTCCAAGTCAAAAAACACGTAGGAGAGGAGCTAGTCCAAGAAGGAAGTTCTACAGGAAGCAGTTGACTCGAGAGAGGCCTCTGTCAACTCTTCTCTCTGGTTGTTATAAACGCTGTTAGGAAAAGTGCTCGGGCTTTGTTGGGTCCACATGCGTGACTCTCTGAAGAAAGAGCTCCACCTGTGTCCAGGAAATGGTTTACTCTGGCTTGATTTCTTTCTTCTTTTTTTCTTTAAACCTCTGATTGGTGTGTTTTAGGTCCTGACCTCTGTGGGAAGATAATTAACGTTCATGTCCTGTAATGAAAGGATGTAAGGACATAGTAGTGTACTTTTCAGGGTATTTTTTCCCAAGATTTTTGCGGAAGTTTTGGGCTAGAAGTTCATAGTTTCCTAATTGTCTCATGGGTTAAGTACATTTATATTCAGTTAGCATTTTTCAAATAGGTGCAGGGCTGCCTGTATAGAATTAATTTCATGCCACATACAATTTGAAGTCATGTGTATTGCCATGTAACTACAAGGCTTACTGGATTTTATTGGCACACTTAATTTGAAGTGTTTTATCTGTCATTATAAGGCAGATACTAACTTATGCGTTACACACTTTTGATAAACAGATGCAGTTTTATTGTAGTAAAATGGATGAAGTAGATAAAGTACTTTAGCCTGACAGGATTTGATATTGCTTTTAGTTCTTCACTTGCAGCTGGCTTTGATATTCTAGGGACTGCTTTCTTTCCTCTTGTTTTTCTTTGTCTGCTCATGAGTCAGATGCATGAGCAGGAAGAAGTTAATGCAGACACCTTATTATCACAAGGTGTTCTGATTCATTATAATGGTTATGGCTAGCTGGAGGTGAGATATAAATGCAGATCTGCCTGGAAATGTATACCTAGCAGGCATCGTCTCAGTACTACTCTTAAGACGTGGTGATGGTATAGTTATCAGGTGGAAAGAAGAACTGGAAAAAGTATGGTAGCGGGGGGCTTAGGAAACAAACACATACCATATATTTGAATGAAGAAAGAGGCCACTGTCTATTGTCGATCAGCAAAGCGTTAAAACGGAAACATGTGGAAATCTGGAATGAAGCAATAGATTAGGGAAACTGATCCTAGGAAGAGAAAAGTTATATAGTGATATTTTGATAACTTGTTACAACCTGTGGAAAGTGCTGATTGATGTTGGGTGACCATCAGGTAAGCAGGAGCTGAGACGTGGAACTGACTCTGGGAATGTGGTTCTTACCTTTTATAGGTAAGGGAACTGAGAGAAATAATGTACCTTTGGACTGAAGGTAAAAGTGCAAAGTCAGGAAGGATGACAGGGATCCAACCTTCGCCTCCCGCATTGGCAGGAGAATTCTTTACCACTGAGCCACCAGAGAAGCCCCATTAACAGTACAAGAACTTACAACATGTGCTCTATAAAGGAAATAAAGAGTACAAGAAGAACAAAGACTTTTATGTCCAGAATGTTTATCTGGGACTTTTTGTGAACACATTTGGAAATATTTTTGATTCCAACACCTTTGGTGGTATATGAGGGTTAAAGTAGTAGTAGTTGTGTCTGACTCTGTGCAACCCCATGGAATTTAGCCCACCAGACTCCTCTGTCCATGGGATTCTCCAGGCAAGAATCTGGAATGGGTTGCCATGCCATCTTTCAGGGGATATTCCTGGTCCAGGGCTGGAACCTGAGTCTCTGGCATTGCAAGCAGATTCTTTATCTCCTGAGCCACCAGGGAAGCCCGAGATACTATTAATAAACTCTTTCTTATCCCACTTAATGTGATTATAGCGAACTGTCTCAGATCTGCTGGGGTAAAATATGCACATACTGTATATATTCTGTATTCTTTTTCTTTGAAGAGTTCTGCATTCTGAAGTAAACTTCTGAAATAAGTCTAGTTCAGGTAAGGGTTTGTGGACCTGTAATTTTAAACAATGCTTTTTGGGTAAGCAACAAGCAGCATTAAATTCATTTCCTAGAAACCATGGTTTCTTTGATAACTCAGGAAATTACCAAATGGAAGATAGTTTTCAAAACTGGTTTGTATGGTTCACTGTTCCCTTCACATTGTTTCATCTCAGCCAGTCTTTATTACATGGTGATTGTAGGGCTTGTTAAAGGGCAACACAGAGCCAGAATGCTGTTAGAAATCCACAACACAGAGCCGGAATGCTGTTAGAAATTCAGTGTTTGGCAAGTGTTGGAAAATGTGGGCTTTGTCAGCTCAGCAGCTTTGCCATGTAGGGTGATGGGCAAGATAGATGAGAAAAGGCAACACAACTTAGGAATTCAATGGACAAGAGAAGGCGGGGCAAGATGGCAATAGGAAGGACAGTTATATTGTACAGCACCTAAAAATTATGGTGCCGTATCATTTATCTGTTAGATGTTTGGGTGTGATAAGAGACTACTGGAGGCAGTGCAGTGTTGGTGATGGTCAAGTTCTAATCCTGATTCACACTGTTTGGCTGTGTGATTTTGGGCAAGATCTTTAACTCTTCTGAGCATATTATGTCTAAAAAGGGGGGAAATTATACCTACTTCTTAGATTATAGTTACTATAATAGTACTGGAGTCTAATATTAGTCTTGATATTTTATTTTCAAACTCTAATAAGGTACACTGAAATGCTATAAAGTAGTAGTCGTTGTGTCTGGCTCTGTCCAACCCCATGGAATTTAGCCCACCAGACTCCTCTGTCCATGGGATTCTCCAGGCAAGAATCTGGAATGGGTTGCCATGCCATCTTTCAGGGGATATTCCTGGTCCAGGGCTGGAACCTGAGTCTCTGGCATTGCAAGCAGATTCTTTATCTCCTGAGCCACCAGGGAAGCCCGAGATACTATTAATAAACTCTTTCTTATCCCACTTAATGTGATTATAGCGAACTGTCTCAGATCTGCTGGGGTAAAATATGCACATACTGTATATATTCTGTATTCTTTTTCTTTGAAGAGTTCTGCATTCTGAAGTAAACTTCTGAAATAAGTCTAGTTCAGGTAAGGGTTTGTGGACCTGTAATTTTAAACAATGCTTTTTGGGTAAGCAACAAGCAGCATTAAATTCATTTCCTAGAAACCATGGTTTCTTTGATAACTCAGGAAATTACCAAATGGAAGATAGTTTTCAAAACTGGTTTGTATGGTTCACTGTTCCCTTCACATTGTTTCATCTCAGCCAGTCTTTATTACATGGTGATTGTAGGGCTTGTTAAAGGGCAACACAGAGCCAGAATGCTGTTAGAAATCCACAACACAGAGCCGGAATGCTGTTAGAAATTCAGTGTTTGGCAAGTGTTGGAAAATGTGGGCTTTGTCAGCTCAGCAGCTTTGCCATGTAGGGTGATGGGCAAGATAGATGAGAAAAGGCAACACAACTTAGGAATTCAATGGACAAGAGAAGGCGGGGCAAGATGGCAATAGGAAGGACAGTTATATTGTACAGCACCTAAAAATTATGGTGCCGTATCATTTATCTGTTAGATGTTTGGGTGTGATAAGAGACTACTGGAGGCAGTGCAGTGTTGGTGATGGTCAAGTTCTAATCCTGATTCACACTGTTTGGCTGTGTGATTTTGGGCAAGATCTTTAACTCTTCTGAGCATATTATGTCTAAAAAGGGGGGAAATTATACCTACTTCTTAGATTATAGTTACTATAATAGTACTGGAGTCTAATATTAGTCTTGATATTTTATTTTCAAACTCTAATAAGGTACACTGAAATGCTATGGAGAAAAACAAGGAGAGTCTCATAACCAAAAAGAAAAAAGAGAGAAAATTAATTCTAGGTAGCTGAGTTCTCTGCTTCATATCAAAGGTGAAAATTATGGAAATCTAGTGTGCTTTTAAATTTTTTGATTGAAAAAATTGCCAGAAAGTTCCTGCATGACATCCTTGTTATGGATGTGAAGACAGATTGTAGAATCAGGGTAGTTATTTTTTGATTTTGCAATGAGTTTGTTAAGAATATTTCTCTAAGTTTACAGTTAGCTTTAGGGAAGCGTCAGGCTTCCCTGGTGGCTCAGACTGTAAAGAATCTGCTTGCAGAGCAGGAGACCTGCTTTGATCCCTGGGTTGGGAAGATCCCCTGGAGAAGGGAATGGCTACCCACTCCAGCGTTATTGCCTGGAAAATTCCATGGACTGCTGGGCTATAGTCTATGGGGTCGAAAAGACTCAGACACGATTAAGTGACACACACACACACAATATTTCAAAAACACATAATGCTGGGGAGGTGTGGAGAAAAGGGAACACTCTTGCACTGCTGGTGGGAATGTAAGTTGATACAACCACTATGGAAGACAGTATAGCTATTCCTTAAAAAATGAGGAATAGAACCACCATATGATCCAGCACTCCCACTATTAGGCATATACTCTGAGGAAATAAAGTTTGAAAAAGACACATTTACCTCATCGTTCATTGCAGCACTATTTTAAATAGCTAGAACATGAAAACAACCTAGATGTCCATCAACAAATGAACGGATTAAGAAGCTGTGGTACATATATACAATGGAATATTACTCATCCATAAAAAGAAATGCGTTTGAGTCAGTCCTAATGGGGTGAATAAACCTAGAACCTATTATACAGAGCGAAGTAAGTCAGAAAGAAAAAGGCAAATATTGTATACTAACATATATATGGAATGTAGAAAGATGGTACTGATAAATATACATGCAGAGCAGCAATGGAGAAACAGACATAGAGAACAGACTTATGGACGTTGTGGGGAGGAAGGAATGGGCAAGAGGTGTGGAAATAGTAACATGGAAACTTACATTACCATATGTAAGGGACAGCCAATGTGAATATGCTGTTACACAGGGGCCATACACCAACCTGGAGGAGTGGCATGGGGAGGAAGACGGGAGGAAGTTCAAGTGGGAGGGATCATGTGTATCCCTGTGACTGATTTGGGTTTCTGTGTAGCAGTAAACAACAAAACTCTGAAAGTAAAATAAAAATAAATAATAATAATTTAAAAACCACGTAAGACCCCCCCTCACAAAAATAAGCACATAAAGCATAAAGTTGGTAAATTAGTCAAACCTGCATTTCCTAAAGATGTATTAAAAATTGATACTGGCTACCATTGTCCCTCTTGGCCTTTTTTTTTTAAAAAAAAAGAATCTGCTTGCAGAGCAGGAGACCTGCTTTGATCCCTGGGTTGGGAAGATCCCCTGGAGAAGGGAATGGCTACCCACTCCAGCGTTATTGCCTGGAAAATTCCATGGACTGCTGGGCTATAGTCTATGGGGTCGAAAAGACTCAGACACGATTAAGTGACACACACACACACAATATTTCAAAAACACATAATGCTGGGGAGGGTGTGGAGAAAAGGGAACACTCTTGCACTGCTGGTGGGAATGTAAGTTGATACAACCACTATGGAAGACAGTATAGCTATTCCTTAAAAAATGAGGAATAGAACCACCATATGATCCAGCACTCCCACTATTAGGCATATACTCTGAGGAAATAAAGTTTGAAAAAGACACATTTACCTCATCGTTCATTGCAGCACTATTTTAAATAGCTAGAACATGAAAACAACCTAGATGTCCATCAACAAATGAACGGATTAAGAAGCTGTGGTACATATATACAATGGAATATTACTCATCCATAAAAAGAAATGCGTTTGAGTCAGTCCTAATGGGGTGAATAAACCTAGAACCTATTATACAGAGCGAAGTAAGTCAGAAAGAAAAAGGCAAATATTGTATACTAACATATATATGGAATGTAGAAAGATGGTACTGATAAATATACATGCAGAGCAGCAATGGAGAAACAGACATAGAGAACAGACTTATGGACGTTGTGGGGAGGAAGGAATGGGCAAGAGGTGTGGAAATAGTAACATGGAAACTTACATTACCATATGTAAGGGA
Organism: Tragulus kanchil; assembly: GCA_022376925.1. Taxonomy (NCBI): domain Eukaryota; kingdom Metazoa; phylum Chordata; class Mammalia; order Artiodactyla; family Tragulidae; genus Tragulus; species Tragulus kanchil. Next base: position 65,897,115 of record JAIOJX010000032.1, on the reverse strand, counting down.
CAGCCAATGTGAATATGCTGTTACACAGGGGCCATACACCAACCTGGAGGAGTGGCATGGGGAGGAAGACGGGAGGGAAGTTCAAGTGGGAGGGATCATGTGTATCCCTGTGACTGATTTGGGTTTCTGTGTAGCAGTAAACAACAAAACTCTGAAAGTAAAATAAAAATAAATAATAATAATTTAAAAACCACGTAAGACCCCCCCTCACAAAAATAAGCACATAAAGCATAAAGTTGGTAAATTAGTCAAACCTGCATTTCCTAAAGATGTATTAAAAATTGATACTGGCTACCATTGTCCCCTCTGGCTTGGCCTATAATTGTGGATAGTGGCCTGTCTTGTTCATAGAATATGAGAAATTTAATGAAAGTATGAAGTTCAGAAATATCAGACATTGCTTTTATCACATCTGATGCTTTATATAGCTTTTCCTCCTCTCAGGGACCCTGTGTCTATGTTACCCCTTCCCACAGGCTATACTCTTACCTTCTGGTGCTGAAACTGCCCACCTAAAGTGTGATGAGTTAGTTCCTAGAAATGGTATATGGCAAGATTTTATTGTTTTACTTTTAAATCCACACTGAGAGCCCCTGTCTTTTAATAACATTTATAGTTTCACTTACAGTTTCAAAAAGAACTCTGTGTTTCACATCCTTCTGAGCTGCAGTAGATGGCCCATTAAAAAAAAAAAAAAGGCATTTTAATCAATTTTATTGAAGTATAGTGCACTAGTTTTATGAGTTTTTAACAAATTTATATACTCATATAACTGCCATCCCAATCATGATATAGAGCATTTCCATCATCCAACAGAGTGTCCCAGTGCCCTTTTGCAGGCACATTCCCTAAACTCATTCAGGTGAATTTGGTTTCAAACCCACGTGTCCTGACCTCAGAGCCTGTCTTTTTAACCATTGTCCTACCCTGATTTCCCAACTCAGGGTTTCTTTTCTTTCCATTTACTGGATAGTAGTTTGTTTAGTTGATTAATTAATTATTATTGATTTGTAGGTGGGAGACAATTGGATAAGATCATCATTCATCCTAAAGTCTAGGAATCTTCTTTTATCTTTTTCTTGACTTGCTACATCTAATAAGTTGTCAAAGTGTTTGTAAAACATTTGTAACATCTCTTGTAACATCTCTTTGCCTTCCAACCTTGTCAAAATAAAAGTTACTAGTTAATTAACATGTATTATTCATTGTTTGGTTGGGTTATATAAATTTAATTTTTTAATAATAAAAATGTTTTTATTAGGAAAATGTTTTTGTTAACAATGTAGTCCTCCATGATTACTTGCAGATTACTTGTTCTTTTTGCCTTATGCAGATAGGATGCCTTTTTGCAGCTGCCTTTTGTTTGTGTAATCCTAAAGTGTTGAATTATAGAGTGATACAAGTGTTTTCTTTTTTAGGACTTTTCCAGATTTCTCAGAACAAAGTGGCAGTTCTTCTTCTAGCTGGTGGGCAGGGGACAAGACTTGGTGTTGCATATCCCAAGGGGATGTATGATGTTGGCTTGCCATCTCATAAGACACTTTTTCAGATTCAAGCAGAGCGTATCCTGAAGCTTCAGCAGTTAGCTGAAAAATATCATGGCAACAAATGCATCATTCCATGGTAAGCTATATCTCATTATGGGAGAGTGTTTAAGCATATATTGGTTTATAATATTCAAAATGCATATATACTTATTTATAAGTAGAGGTATTTCCTGTTAGTATAGATTTTCTTGGGAGCTGTACTTTATATATTAAGCATGTATTATAGCTAGATAGATAATCACTATAGCCTTAATGAGCAATGCATATTTACCTCCAACTTTTAATCCCTACTTGAGTGTACCTTTGGGTACTCAGAGGATTCTTTCAGTCTGTAAACTTCATATTAATTGGTAGTTTGTCTTTGTACAGAATTTCTGATTGAAAATCAGTTTCCTTTTGAAATTAGGAGGCATTCCTGTATTATTGTTCCAGCACTGCTTTTGAGAGGTCTGTTGTTATTCTGATTCCCAAGGTGAATTTGGTTTCAAACCCACGTGTCCTGACCTCAGAGCCTGTCTTTTTAACCATTGTCCTACCCTGATTTCCCAACTCAGGGTTTCTTTTCTTTCCATTTACTGGATAGTAGTTTGTTTAGTTGATTAATTAATTATTATTGATTTGTAGGTGGGAGACAATTGGATAAGATCATCATTCATCCTAAAGTCTAGGAATCTTCTTTTATCTTTTTCTTGACTTGCTACATCTAATAAGTTGTCAAAGTGTTTGTAAAACATTTGTAACATCTCTTGTAACATCTCTTTGCCTTCCAACCTTGTCAAAATAAAAGTTACTAGTTAATTAACATGTATTATTCATTGTTTGGTTGGGTTATATAAATTTAATTTTTTAATAATAAAAATGTTTTTATTAGGAAAATGTTTTTGTTAACAATGTAGTCCTCCATGATTACTTGCAGATTACTTGTTCTTTTTGCCTTATGCAGATAGGATGCCTTTTTGCAGCTGCCTTTTGTTTGTGTAATCCTAAAGTGTTGAATTATAGAGTGATACAAGTGTTTTCTTTTTTAGGACTTTTCCAGATTTCTCAGAACAAAGTGGCAGTTCTTCTTCTAGCTGGTGGGCAGGGGACAAGACTTGGTGTTGCATATCCCAAGGGGATGTATGATGTTGGCTTGCCATCTCATAAGACACTTTTTCAGATTCAAGCAGAGCGTATCCTGAAGCTTCAGCAGTTAGCTGAAAAATATCATGGCAACAAATGCATCATTCCATGGTAAGCTATATCTCATTATGGGAGAGTGTTTAAGCATATATTGGTTTATAATATTCAAAATGCATATATACTTATTTATAAGTAGAGGTATTTCCTGTTAGTATAGATTTTCTTGGGAGCTGTACTTTATATATTAAGCATGTATTATAGCTAGATAGATAATCACTATAGCCTTAATGAGCAATGCATATTTACCTCCAACTTTTAATCCCTACTTGAGTGTACCTTTGGGTACTCAGAGGATTCTTTCAGTCTGTAAACTTCATATTAATTGGTAGTTTGTCTTTGTACAGAATTTCTGATTGAAAATCAGTTTCCTTTTGAAATTAGGAGGCATTCCTGTATTATTGTTCCAGCACTGCTTTTGAGAGGTCTGTTGTTATTCTGATTCCCAATCTTTTTTTTTTTTCTGTCTCTCTTTTGCTCTGAAAGCATTTGAAGTCTCTTCTTCAGTAACTGAACTATTGTGATGACTGCGGTATGGATCTGTTTCAAGTCACTGTTGTGGGCACTCAGTGGGTTCTCTCACTCTAGAAACTCTTACCCTTAAGTGCTGGGTTATCTTGTCTGTCCTCCTGAAACTCCACCCTTCTTCCCCACAACACGAGCTGAAAGCTCCACTGATTTCTCTGCTATGGGCTGAACTTAGATCCTCAGCCTCTGCTTGTATGCCAGCTCCTTTGGGCCTATCCAGGCCAGTGTTCATCTTCTAAACACAAAGAAATTACAGGAAATTCTGCATGTTTTGGTTTTTTTTTAAGCTTTTAATTTAACTCGAATCTCTTTCTCAGAGCAGCTTTGGAAGTTAGCATGTTTTGAGGGGAGGCCAGCTGTGTGTTTGAAATCCCTCAAGCCCCTAATCTTGTTATTTTAGCCCCAGGTGACAAAAGCTCTGCTGGTTTCTCTGTCCTGCCTGGTCCAAGCTCAGATTCCTTAGCACTGGCCTTTGCCCCAGATCAGCAAATACCCCCAGGAAAAGGCAGCTGCATATCCTTAGATCTCCTTTGAAAGATTCTCACTATCTTAAATTCTAGTTCTAATCCATGTTTCATTTGTAGCTCTCTGGTGCCTTTAAAAATAAGCTTTTTGTAATTTCTTCAGCTTTTCTAGTTTCTAAGAAGGGTATTGGCCAGCTGTGAACTATTTTGTTTCATCTTGATTCCCTTAGGTATTTTTGAGAGACATCTGTGTTCTAAGTGGCCAAAATTCCACTTTTACAGTCTTGGCCTCCTACTATCATGTTGGATTTTCTTCTCTTTCTTTTTCCTCACAACTCAGAATTTATTTTTCTTATTTTTCTTTATTTTTCTTTAGTTACTTCTTTGTCATATGAATCATGATGCCTAAAGTTCTTGTGCCAGAGTTCAAAATACCCAGGATAATTTGTTAATAAGACAGATACTGACTATGCTGGGAAATTTTATGATTTTCTTCATTCATTTATTCCTTGAGTGCCTTCCTCCAGGTGCTGGGCATATATCAGTAACCAAAAGAGACCAAAATACCTACATAGTTTACATTTTCATAAGTAAGGGTAAAAGATATTGTAGCCACTAATTACGATTTTAGATAGAATTTTTTTCTCTTTTTGCTGCACTGGTATGGGTTGAAATTTTGTGACAACAGTGCGCGTATATACACTTTTACGATTTTTAAATAAAGGGTGAGATGAGCTCAGATTTCATGTCAAAATTTTAGTGGAAAAGAACCATATGAGGTAATTAGAATGTATTGCATTTATCCCTTTATTCCTGTTTTTAAAATAAGAGAGATTTTGACTTAGAATACACTTTTCATGGAGTTCTAAAATGTTTTCTTGAGCCTCTCTGTTGTAGGCTTCCTGTAATAGGGAGGTATGGTCTAATATTGTTACAGATTTATTTTACAGCTCAAGCAGGCAGAACTTGTTTCAATAGGCAGCAGATAGTACCCTTCCTAGAGGGCCAGCCCCAAAGGAGTGGCCACAGATTTATTCTATACATAAGGGTTGATGAAGTTACTGGGAGAAATTCCCCTTGGGTAGCAACTAATGCTGCCTTATCCAGGAAAATGATGAGGGAAGTTAAAACAATAAACAGTGCTTTCAAAAGTTTTCTTTAGCTTAATAGGAAATAGGCTTTATTTTGCCCTGATTCACATAGCATTATTGCTTAGAAAATCTGCTTTTCTCTTGCAAGGTATATAATGACCAGTGGCAGAACAATGGAATCTACAAAGGAATTCTTCACAAAGCACAAGTACTTTGGTTTAAAGAAAGAGAATGTAATCTTTTTCCAGCAGGGAATGCTGCCTGCTGTGAGTTTTGATGGGAAAATTATTTTGGAAGAGAAGAACAAGGTTTCTATGGCTCCAGGTTTGTAACCGTGATTCTTTAATGGTGACTGAATGGTGCATAACTCATTAAATTCTTTTTTTTTAAATACTGTTGATGTACAAGACATAGCTCATTGAGTATTTTTTACCCAAATTACCCAGGATAATTTGTTAATAAGACAGATACTGACTATGCTGGGAAATTTTATGATTTTCTTCATTCATTTATTCCTTGAGTGCCTTCCTCCAGGTGCTGGGCATATATCAGTAACCAAAAGAGACCAAAATACCTACATAGTTTACATTTTCATAAGTAAGGGTAAAAGATATTGTAGCCACTAATTACGATTTTAGATAGAATTTTTTTCTCTTTTTGCTGCACTGGTATGGGTTGAAATTTTGTGACAACAGTGCGCGTATATACACTTTTACGATTTTTAAATAAAGGGTGAGATGAGCTCAGATTTCATGTCAAAATTTTAGTGGAAAAGAACCATATGAGGTAATTAGAATGTATTGCATTTATCCCTTTATTCCTGTTTTTAAAATAAGAGAGATTTTGACTTAGAATACACTTTTCATGGAGTTCTAAAATGTTTTCTTGAGCCTCTCTGTTGTAGGCTTCCTGTAATAGGGAGGTATGGTCTAATATTGTTACAGATTTATTTTACAGCTCAAGCAGGCAGAACTTGTTTCAATAGGCAGCAGATAGTACCCTTCCTAGAGGGCCAGCCCCAAAGGAGTGGCCACAGATTTATTCTATACATAAGGGTTGATGAAGTTACTGGGAGAAATTCCCCTTGGGTAGCAACTAATGCTGCCTTATCCAGGAAAATGATGAGGGAAGTTAAAACAATAAACAGTGCTTTCAAAAGTTTTCTTTAGCTTAATAGGAAATAGGCTTTATTTTGCCCTGATTCACATAGCATTATTGCTTAGAAAATCTGCTTTTCTCTTGCAAGGTATATAATGACCAGTGGCAGAACAATGGAATCTACAAAGGAATTCTTCACAAAGCACAAGTACTTTGGTTTAAAGAAAGAGAATGTAATCTTTTTCCAGCAGGGAATGCTGCCTGCTGTGAGTTTTGATGGGAAAATTATTTTGGAAGAGAAGAACAAGGTTTCTATGGCTCCAGGTTTGTAACCGTGATTCTTTAATGGTGACTAGAAATTGATGTAGCATAACTCATTAAATTCTTTTTTTTGAAATACTGTTGATTTACAATACATAGCTCATTAAGTATTTTTTTAATATGGCGATTTGGATGTCAAAAATTAACATTTTGCTTAATGTAATTAAATTTGGCCGTGATTTTTAAAAACGGAAATGCCCATGGGTAAAATGGATATGCTTTTTATACTTTCTCTGACTGCTCTTGAGAGCAATTTGAGCAGCATTCAGAGTATTTATTCTCTGTACTCAGTATTTTATATACAGTATTGTTCATGGCTTCATTATTTAATGTAGTGAAAAATTGGAAATCATCTGCTGTTTAAAAAATAAGGACCTAGATTATAGTTTTATCTGTAGCATTCATTCTTAAACAGTATTAAAATAATCATTTGGAGAAATTGAGTGACAAAGTGAATTCGTTTCGGTAGGTTAAGTAAAAGAATAGGAAATACAGAGCTGCATGTTCATGCGATTAGCACCACTGCTCTGCACAGTGGTGGAACGTGTTGTTGTTTGCTAATGGCATCCCTAGGCTGGGCAGTGTGCCGCCTGTGTGACCACATTCAGTGACCGTAAGTATGACCCCAACTACAAAAGTAAATGTGTTGACAGAGTCTCATCTTTGTGAATCTCTTCTTGGATGAAAGGCTGAAAGGAAATGAAAAATAATATTTACAGCAGTGCTCTGCAAATGAAGACTTTTATTTCATCTCAACTTTTTTTTTTTTTTAGCCCTGCTTAATTCTTTTTAATTAATGGAAGAGTTTACTATTTTTAGCTTTGTTTTGTGAAGTTGTCTAATTTTTGTCCTCATTCAGGGTGTAACTGAGTTTGTTAGGGAAGACCTATTTTAAAGCAGCACTAAAAATAAATGGAGAAAGAAGAGGCTTTTACCTGAATTTAGTTTAAATCACCATAGACCTTCATGTTAATCTGATTTCTTAACAGATCATTTGGTATAAATGCTCATATATTTGTATTCTCGAGATGGATGAAATTGGCGGTGTTTGGTTTAAGAGAATGTAATCTTTCCAGCAGGGAATTTCTGTTTTGGGAAAATTATTTTGGAAGAGAAGAACAAGGTTTCTATGGCTCCAGGTTTGTAACCGTGATTCTTTAATGGTGACTAGAAATTGATGTAGCATAACTCATTAAATTCTTTTTTGAAATACTGTTGATTTACAATACATAGCTCATTAAGTATTTTTTTAATATGGCGATTTGGATGTCAAAAATTAACATTTTGCTTAATGTAATTAAATTTGGCCGTGATTTTTAAAAACGGAAATGCCCATGGGTAAAATGGATATGCTTTTTATACTTTCTCTGACTGCTCTTGAGAGCAATTTGAGCAGCATTCAGAGTATTTATTCTCTGTACTCAGTATTTTATATACAGTATTGTTCATGGCTTCATTATTTAATGTAGTGAAAAATTGGAAATCATCTGCTGTTTAAAAAATAAGGACCTAGATTATAGTTTTATCTGTAGCATTCATTCTTAAACAGTATTAAAATAATCATTTGGAGAAATTGAGTGACAAAGTGAATTCGTTTCGGTAGGTTAAGTAAAAGAATAGGAAATACAGAGCTGCATGTTCATGCGATTAGCACCACTGCTCTGCACAGTGGTGGAACGTGTTGTTGTTTGCTAATGGCATCCCTAGGCTGGGCAGTGTGCCGCCTGTGTGACCACATTCAGTGACCGTAAGTATGACCCCAACTACAAAAGTAAATGTGTTGACAGAGTCTCATCTTTGTGAATCTCTTCTTGGATGAAAGGCTGAAAGGAAATGAAAAATAATATTTACAGCAGTGCTCTGCAAATGAAGACTTTTATTTCATCTCAACTTTTTTTTTTTTTTAGCCCTGCTTAATTCTTTTTAATTAATGGAAGAGTTTACTATTTTTAGCTTTGTTTTGTGAAGTTGTCTAATTTTTGTCCTCATTCAGGGTGTAACTGAGTTTGTTAGGGAAGACCTATTTTAAAGCAGCACTAAAAATAAATGGAGAAAGAAGAGGCTTTTACCTGAATTTAGTTTAAATCACCATAGACCTTCATGTTAATCTGATTTCTTAACAGATCATTTGGTATAAATGCTCATATATTTGTATTCTCGAGATGGATGAAATTGGCGGTGTTGGGGCTATAAATACAGAGCTAACTTGAACCATGCAAATAAAACTTGAAATGTTATAAAATAATCATTGCTTGATAAAGAATTTTATGTTTCACTGTGTAGTATAGGCCAAATTGTTAAAACGACTGAATTAAAAAGAAAAGTGGGTTCTTCGGAATTGCTTAGTCTTACATTACTAATGTTATTCTCTGTATACTTACGAAAACTTATCTTCAAAATCATATAGTGTAACTTTTTGACCTCTGAATCCTTCCTTATGGATAGATACTCAGTATTTCTTGTATCTGAATGTAAAACTGGTTTTCAGAGATCTTCTTTCTTTTTTTTGAGATCTTCTTCCCTGTTAGAAACATTGAACAATCTTTTGAGTTACCTTCATAGTGTGTTTCGGTGTTCTACTAACAGGCATTTTTTTTTCCAGATGGGAATGGTGGTCTTTATCGGGCTCTTGCAGCCCAGAATATTGTGGAGGATATGGAGAAGAGAGGCATTTGGAGCATTCATGTCTACTGTGTTGACAACATATTAGTAAAAGTGGCAGACCCACGGTTCATTGGATTTTGCATTCAGAAAGGAGCAGACTGTGGAGCAAAGGTAACGCCTTTCCCAACAATAATGAGGCATTAAGTGGTCTTTCTCTTGTCAGTATGTATGTTCTAAGAGTCAAGCTAGATTTTTTTTTTTAGGATGATTTGGATATTTTAGAACTATTTATTTTCCTAAAGTAGCTAAACTGTTCCACACTCACTTATTTCTTTTGTTTTTCTTCAAAAATATTTATTTATTTATTTATTTTGGTTGAGGGGGGTGGGGAGGGAGGGGGTCGGGCGGTCCACTTCTATTGGTCTTTCATTTATCTATTTTCATCTGTCTTTATTCTTTTGGCCCATGTGGGCCTCCCATCACAGTGGCTTCTGTTATCACAGAGCACTGGCTGTGGGCACATGCGCTCCAGAGCTCTGGCTCGGTAATTGGACACATCGGTCCAGCCGCTCTGCGGCACGTGGGACCTTCCCAGGCCAGGGATCGAACCGGCGCCCCTTGCACTACAAGGCGGTGTCCTTACCCACTGGACCACCAGGAAAGCCCCCACACTCACTTATTTCTTAAAGTGGCAACATTTGATCCTAGAAGTAATGGTGTAGTTCATCACAGGTAAGAGCTTAAAATATACGAGGATGATTTGTAAATACTTGGGAAAATGATGGGTCATCAGTAGGTCTGAGGTGGGCTTAATAATATCAAGTTTGTTGGAATCATTAATATCAGGTTGAATTTGATCAGGTTAACCCAGTTTCTTCCTATGGCAAAGTTACTGGAGTAGTAAATAAAGTCTGTATGGTAGAAATGGCATATGAAAGCTTCAACAAGGCATTTGCCTGTGTAACTCCTGAGGTCCTGTGAATAAGGGAAATTTGCAGATTGTGGGAAAGGGAAGTTAGGAAGATGGAGTAACTGCTTGAGTGACCACAGCCGTGTTGATATTGAGACAGGGAGGTTTGTGATGCTATATAACAAGGCTGTCAGGGCCATAGATCTTTTCAGCATTTTTTTTCTTAGTTGCATAAATGATAATATGAAAGATTTGCCTTTGTGACATGAAAGGCCTTAATAATATTTCTAAAAGATTTTAAAATACTCATGTAAAAATTACTTTCCTGGAAATCTATAAAGGTATTAATTCTCAGTGAATTAAAGTATAACACAATCTTGATCAAAAGTCCCAATGAGACTATTTGGGACACATTTGAAAAAAGGATTGTAAAGTTTAGGAAAAAAATGTAAATATGACCAGGAACATGTTTAAAAAAAAGATGATTATGAAGGAAGACGGTTAACAATCTATCAGATATTAAAATGGGTTGTAAATAAAAAGTAGCCAGGAGTGTAGTGCTGAAACCAAGATAGAATGACAGTAATGAAACACATAGAAACAAACTCACATATATAGAAGAAAGTACTGTAAGCAAAAATGGCATTTCAGATCGTTGCAGGGAAATGAATGTAGAAACTGGCTAAAAATAAAGGAAGATACCTCCCTCAGAGCTCATACCAAAATCAATTTCAAGTGGATTACAAAGTGAAAAACCATAAAGATGTTGTAAGAAAGTTTAAAATAATTGTGTTTATATATTTATTTATTAGAGTTTAGTTGATTTACAGCATTCTGTTAGAATAGTTTTGTAGTCAACATGAAGGGAAAACGTTCCTGCCAAAAGCAAAAGCCACATAAAGGTTTCTGACAAAACAAATTAAGCTGCATATGCATTTTAAATATATGAATTCAAAAAGAAGAGCTTCCATGAAAGACATATCTTTGGTTGGAGGTTTTCTATCATAAGGATGCCATTTCTCTCAAAATTAATTTACAAATCTAATGAGAAGTCATAGAAGCTGAAGTCTTAAATTTGTCAGTGTAAGTTTTAAGAGATGAAGCTGATAGACCTAATAAGACTCCTCCTAACTCTGAAAATAAAGGGTTTGTTTAGTTCACTGATTAAAGACCTCTGTCCATTTTAGTACTCTGTGTGTATTTGTGCCCTGTTGTAGATAGCTATTGGATTGTAATTACCTAGCTACTAAGCTTTAAACAAAAAACTGTATTTCTGACTTTGTTCCACTTGGTGTCACTCTTCTAAGACAGAAACTTAAAATTTTACTCTGAGATTCAGCGTGTGTGTGCTGAATTGTGTCCAACTGTTTGTGGCCCTATAGACTGTAGCCCACCAGCCTCTGTCCATGGAATTTTCCAAGCAAGAGTAGGTTGAGTGGGTTGCCATTTCCTTCTGTAACTCTGAGCTTCAGAATCAGTTTAAATTCTGAATGATTGATGTGTCCAACTACCGAGCCGGAGAAAACTTTTGATTATGAAGAAACGGTTAACAACATTTGAAAAAGGATTGTAAAGTTTAGGAAAAAAATGTAAATATGACCAGGAACATGTTTAAAAAAAAGATGATTATGAAGGAAGACGGTTAACAATCTATCAGATATTAAAATGGGTTGTAAATAAAAAGTAGCCAGGAGTGTAGTGCTGAAACCAAGATAGAATGACAGTAATGAAACACATAGAAACAAACTCACATATATAGAAGAAAGTACTGTAAGCAAAAATGGCATTTCAGATCGTTGCAGGGAAATGAATGTAGAAACTGGCTAAAAATAAAGGAAGATACCTCCCTCAGAGCTCATACCAAAATCAATTTCAAGTGGATTACAAAGTGAAAAACCATAAAGATGTTGTAAGAAAGTTTAAAATAATTGTGTTTATATATTTATTTATTAGAGTTTAGTTGATTTACAGCATTCTGTTAGAATAGTTTTGTAGTCAACATGAAGGGAAAACGTTCCTGCCAAAAGCAAAAGCCACATAAAGGTTTCTGACAAAACAAATTAAGCTGCATATGCATTTTAAATATATGAATTCAAAAAGAAGAGCTTCCATGAAAGACATATCTTTGGTTGGAGGTTTTCTATCATAAGGATGCCATTTCTCTCAAAATTAATTTACAAATCTAATGAGAAGTCATAGAAGCTGAAGTCTTAAATTTGTCAGTGTAAGTTTTAAGAGATGAAGCTGATAGACCTAATAAGACTCCTCCTAACTCTGAAAATAAAGGGTTTGTTTAGTTCACTGATTAAAGACCTCTGTCCATTTTAGTACTCTGTGTGTATTTGTGCCCTGTTGTAGATAGCTATTGGATTGTAATTACCTAGCTACTAAGCTTTAAACAAAAAACTGTATTTCTGACTTTGTTCCACTTGGTGTCACTCTTCTAAGACAGAAACTTAAAATTTTACTCTGAGATTCAGCGTGTGTGTGCTGAATTGTGTCCAACTGTTTGTGGCCCTATAGACTGTAGCCCACCAGCCTCTGTCCATGGAATTTTCCAAGCAAGAGTAGGTTGAGTGGGTTGCCATTTCCTTCTGTAACTCTGAGCTTCAGAATCAGTTTAAATTCTGAATGATTGATGTGTCCAACTACCGAGCCGGAGCTCTGGAGTGCATGTGCCCAGAGCTGGTGCTCTGCAGCAGTGAGAGAGGCCGCTGCGATGGGAGGCCCACACAGGCCAAAGAGCAAAGAAATAAATGAAAGACCAATAGAAGTGGCCAAAAAAAAAAAAAAAAAAAAAAACTTAAAAAAAAATTCTGAATGATTATAGAATTGTTGAACCCGGGAAGGACCTCAGAGATTATGTGGTCAACCCCTTTGATCTAGGAAATGAACACTTTGAATTCCTGTACTAAATAATAAATAAATTCCAGGCTTTAGGTACTTCATTGCATTAACAGAGACAAGATTATAAATATCTTCCAACTCTTAGTTTTAGTATTTCTTCAGGTTAATTATGTTTTTGCTAGCAGCTCAAAAAACTTTGAATTGGTATGCTAAATTTTATGAGTATGCTAATCATACAGGGATGTCAGTATAACCATTCTCTCTTCTCTACTACCAGGGGTCCTCTTGGACAAATCTAGCCTCAGTCTTCCTGCTTTTTCTGTGTCTGGCATTTGGTGTAGTAGTCACTCAATGAATGAAAATATTCAGATGGAACTGAAATATTAAAAATATTAAAAGCTTTTAGAGATATTAGGAAGCATGTATGTAATCTGTCCTCCCACTCTTTTAATTTAAAACATCATTATGTTAAATTATAATTTTGGAGAAGGAAATGACAACTCATTCAGCATTCTTGCCTGGAAAATTCCATGAGCGGAGAAACCTGGTGAGCTACAGTCCATGGAGTCTCAAAAAAATAAATAAATAAATATATATACACACATATATACACTTTAAAAAATATCTATATTTGGGAGTGATTGGAGTGGGTAGTAGAATTCTTTTCAGAGAATTCTTTTTAGTTCTTCTTTAATAGGCTCCTGACTTGGTGAATTAAGTATTTTTTATAAAGTGAGAGTCTTGAGAAAAAACATAATGGATTGGTTTACAAAAGTCCATAGCTGAGACAGTAGGAATAATTGTTTGTTTTTTTTTTTTTAAAGATTTATTTATTCACTTATTTGGTGGGGATGGGGAGGGAGGGGAGCAGGTGGGCCACTTCTACTGGTCTTTCATTTGTCCATTTTCATCCGTCTTTGTTCTCTGGCTCTTGTGGGCCTCCCATCGCGGTGGCCTCTGTTGTTGCAGAGCACCGGCTCTGGGCACATACGCTCCAGAGCTCCGGCTCGGTAATTGGACACATGGGTCCAGCCGCTCTGCGGCACGTGGGATCTTCCCAGGCCAGGGATCGAACCGGCGCCCCTTGCACTGCAAGGCGGTGTCCTTACCCACTGGACCACCAGGGAAGCCCGGAATAATTGTTAATTAAAGATAATTTTGTGAAGCAGTTACATTTACTTTGAGATTCAAGTGTTGTTTTGAACTCAACTTTTCAGGATTTAACTTGTAAGAAATCAGGAAACCTCTTAATTTTATGTTGGGTATCTTTTCTATAGAATGTAAACCGACTTCTAACGTCAATGCTTGTAAAGTACATTTGTACTTTACAAATGCTTGTAATCTAGACTTTCACAGTATTTGTAGGCTTATAGTTGTTATAAAAGCAAACCTTTTACTGCAAAAAAAGTAGTCACTCAATCCATTCTCTCTTCTCTACTACCAGGGGTCCTCTTACAAATCTAGCCTCAGTCTTCCTGCTTTTTCTGTGTCTGGCATTTGGTGTAGTAGTCACTCAATGAATGAAAATATTCAGATGGAACTGAAATATTAAAAATATTAAAAGCTTTTAGAGATATTAGGAAGCATGTATGTAATCTGTCCTCCCACTCTTTTAATTTAAAACATCATTATGTTAAATTATAATTTTGGAGAAGGAAATGACAACTCATTCAGCATTCTTGCCTGGAAAATTCCATGAGCGGAGAAACCTGGTGAGCTACAGTCCATGGAGTCTCAAAAAAATAAATAAATAAATATATATACACACATATATACACTTTAAAAAATATCTATATTTGGGAGTGATTGGAGTGGGTAGTAGAATTCTTTTCAGAGAATTCTTTTTAGTTCTTCTTTAATAGGCTCCTGACTTGGTGAATTAAGTATTTTTATAAAGTGAGAGTCTTGAGAAAAAACATAATGGATTGGTTTACAAAAGTCCATAGCTGAGACAGTAGGAATAATTGTTTGTTTTTTTTTTTTTAAAGATTTATTTATTCACTTATTTGGTGGGGATGGGGAGGGAGGGGAGCAGGTGGGCCACTTCTACTGGTCTTTCATTTGTCCATTTTCATCCGTCTTTGTTCTCTGGCTCTTGTGGGCCTCCCATCGCGGTGGCCTCTGTTGTTGCAGAGCACCGGCTCTGGGCACATACGCTCCAGAGCTCCGGCTCGGTAATTGGACACATGGGTCCAGCCGCTCTGCGGCACGTGGGATCTTCCCAGGCCAGGGATCGAACCGGCGCCCCTTGCACTGCAAGGCGGTGTCCTTACCCACTGGACCACCAGGGAAGCCCGGAATAATTGTTAATTAAAGATAATTTTGTGAAGCAGTTACATTTACTTTGAGATTCAAGTGTTGTTTTGAACTCAACTTTTCAGGATTTAACTTGTAAGAAATCAGGAAACCTCTTAATTTTATGTTGGGTATCTTTTCTATAGAATGTAAACCGACTTCTAACGTCCAATGCTTGTAAAGTACATTTGTACTTTACAAATGCTTTCTTTGTAATCTAGACTTTCACAGTATTTGTAGGCTTATAGTTGTTATAAAAGCAAACCTTTTACTGGCCGATTTGGGAAATAAAGTATGAATATGCTTATTTTTATTTTCCTTGGCTGGTCAGGAGTAAGGTTATAGAGAACTATTGGAAAACTAACCTCGTGTGTGTGTGTGTGTGTGTGTGTGTTTTAATGTGAATGGGAGGAATCTATTCCAGATTCCCTATCTACTGAGATACACAATGAGAGGCGGTGATGACTTGATAGACTGGAATTGCAAATAGGCTCATGATTGGTTTAAATCATTTTGCTGTATATTTCTTTCAGTTTAACCCACTCGGTGTTCAAAAGATTCTTTTCATGGAGTACTGTGCTCCTTTCAGGGTGGCAAACAGTGAAACTACAGCAGACCTGTGAATCCAGTAGCCCAGCCTCAGTGAGCTATACTCAGTGCCTATATCTCTAATTGCTGTGTAAACGAAGTGCTCAATAGTGGCTTTAGTTGTCTGGAAGAGACTGACTGACTGTGTTTATTTTATGAAATCAGTTGCTGAAGGAAATCTTTAATTTTACTGTTTCAGTTTCATGTACACTTTGGATAGACTTTTCAAGTAGGGAACAGATTTTTTCAGAATACTCTGGAGTATGCTGAATTAATAGAACACGGCAAAAATGATATTTTCAAATCTTTTAATTGTTTGATTCTTTTACCCAATTCATCTCACCAGAGGTTTGAGTTTTCTGTTAGCACATTACGTTTGGTTCCTTTATAATTTTATTCTAAACATTTAATTTAGGTCAGTGATTTTTTTGGGGGGTTAAACTGGATCGAACCGGCGCCCCTTGCACTGCAAGGCGGTGTCCTTACCCACTGGACCACCAGGGAAGCCCGGAATAATTGTTAATTAAAGATAATTTTGTGAAGCAGTTACATTTACTTTGAGATTCAAGTGTTGTTTTGAACTCAACTTTTCAGGATTTAACTTGTAAGAAATCAGGAAACCTCTTAATTTTATGTTGGGTATCTTTTCTATAGAATGTAAACCGACTTCTAACGTCCAATGCTTGTAAAGTACATTTGTACTTTACAAATGCTTTCTTTGTAATCTAGACTTTCACAGTATTTGTAGGCTTATAGTTGTTATAAAAGCAAACCTTTTACTGGCCGATTTGGGAAATAAAGTATGAATATGCTTATTTTTATTTTCCTTGGCTGGTCAGGAGTAAGGTTATAGAGAACTATTGGAAAACTAACCTCGTGTGTGTGTGTGTGTGTGTGTGTGTTTTAATGTGAATGGGAGGAATCTATTCCAGATTCCCTATCTACTGAGATACACAATGAGAGGCGGTGATGACTTGATAGACTGGAATTGCAAATAGGCTCATGATTGGTTTAAATCATTTTGCTGTATATTTCTTTCAGTTTAACCCACTCGGTGTTCAAAAGATTCTTTTCATGGAGTACTGTGCTCCTTTCAGGGTGGCAAACAGTGAAACTACAGCAGACCTGTGAATCCAGTAGCCCAGCCTCAGTGAGCTATACTCAGTGCCTATATCTCTAATTGCTGTGTAAACGAAGTGCTCAATAGTGGCTTTAGTTGTCTGGAAGAGACTGACTGACTGTGTTTATTTTATGAAATCAGTTGCTGAAGGAAATCTTTAATTTTACTGTTTCAGTTTCATGTACACTTTGGATAGACTTTTCAAGTAGGGAACAGATTTTTTCAGAATACTCTGGAGTATGCTGAATTAATAGAACACGGCAAAAATGATATTTTCAAATCTTTTAATTGTTTGATTCTTTTACCCAATTCATCTCACCAGAGGTTTGAGTTTTCTGTTAGCACATTACGTTTGGTTCCTTTATAATTTTATTCTAAACATTTAATTTAGGTCAGTGATATACTGTTAGGGTTGTGATTAGAATCACCTGTGAGGTTTTGTTAAAACTACATGCTTTAATCTTTCCCTTTTGAGTTTGACTGAACACTTTTCTGTCAGCTCCACGCTGTCAGCTCCACGACATCCTAGAACCATTGCTAGATGATCAAATCGTAGGTTTTCAGGCTTTTTAAAAAAGCATAGACTCTCATTTCAAACAAAACCTAGCCTGCAAAACATAAAAGTGAGTGGGTTTTCTGATTAAAAGTCGGAATAGGAACCCTGTGACCTGCCTGCTCTAATGTATTACCTAGCCAAGTTCCTAAAAAGTAAGGAATTTGCCATTATTCATGAGTGAAAATGAAAGCAACGCCATTCTCAAATGAAATAATGACTTGTACAGTATAAAATGAAAGACAAAAATGCCTTACTTCTTTTGTCTTGTGGATCTCAGAGAGATTTTGTTTCATTTATTCTCAAAGTAGTTGAATGTGACTAAGGATCAATTCAATAATAAAAGTATGTTAGGTGTGTGTAGGGAGGTTGTAGTTATTCACAGTCCAGTGTGATTTCTTCTGGGCCTTATGTATGTGATAGAATTTCTACTCTGCAGTTTAGTTTGATGACAAATAGGAGGGAGATAATTTACCTCTTTGCAATTGAAAAGTAATCTATCTAATATAAAGATAGATGATGATCTAAAGTTAAAGATTCCTCTTGACTGTATACTTTTAAGTATAAAGTGAGCAAGAAGTGGTTTTGGAAAATGACAGGTTTGCCCCCGGGTGAGCAAAATACCTCCAGTAGTGCCTATATCTCTAATTGCTGTGTAAACGAAGTGCTCAATAGTGGCTTTAGTTGTCTGGAAGAGACTGACTGACTGTGTTTATTTTATGAAATCAGTTGCTGAAGGAAATCTTTAATTTTACTGTTTCAGTTTCATGTACACTTTGGATAGACTTTTCAAGTAGGGAACAGATTTTTTCAGAATACTCTGGAGTATGCTGAATTAATAGAACACGGCAAAAATGATATTTTCAAATCTTTTAATTGTTTGATTCTTTTACCCAATTCATCTCACCAGAGGTTTGAGTTTTCTGTTAGCACATTACGTTTGGTTCCTTTATAATTTTATTCTAAACATTTAATTTAGGTCAGTGATATACTGTTAGGGTTGTGATTAGAATCACCTGTGAGGTTTTGTTAAAACTACATGCTTTAATCTTTCCCTTTTGAGTTTGACTGAACACTTTTCTGTCAGCTCCACGCTGTCAGCTCCACGACATCCTAGAACCATTGCTAGATGATCAAATCGTAGGTTTTCAGGCTTTTTAAAAAAGCATAGACTCTCATTTCAAACAAAACCTAGCCTGCAAAACATAAAAGTGAGTGGGTTTTTCTGATTAAAAGTCGGAATAGGAACCCTGTGACCTGCCTGCTCTAATGTATTACCTAGCCAAGTTCCTAAAAAGTAAGGAATTTGCCATTATTCATGAGTGAAAATGAAAGCAACGCCATTCTCAAATGAAATAATGACTTGTACAGTATAAAATGAAAGACAAAAATGCCTTACTTCTTTTGTCTTGTGGATCTCAGAGAGATTTTGTTTCATTTATTCTCAAAGTAGTTGAATGTGACTAAGGATCAATTCAATAATAAAAGTATGTTAGGTGTGTGTAGGGAGGTTGTAGTTATTCACAGTCCAGTGTGATTTCTTCTGGGCCTTATGTATGTGATAGAATTTCTACTCTGCAGTTTAGTTTGATGACAAATAGGAGGGAGATAATTTACCTCTTTGCAATTGAAAAGTAATCTATCTAATATAAAGATAGATGATGATCTAAAGTTAAAGATTCCTCTTGACTGTATACTTTTAAGTATAAAGTGAGCAGAATTGTAAATGTGGTTTTGGAAAATGACAGGTTTCCAGCGCAGGACCAGTTTAAGTTTCTCTACTGTTGTCTTTCTTTGGTGGGTAGGTTGTGGAGAAAACGAACCCTACAGAACCAGTAGGAGTGGTTTGCCGAGTGGATGGAGTGTACCAGGTGGTGGAATATAGTGAGATTTCTCTGGCAACAGCTCAGAAACGAAGTTCAGATGGACGACTGCTCTTCAACGCTGGGAACATTGCCAACCATTTCTTCACTGTACCATTTCTAAGAGATGTTGTCAAGTATGGGCAAGATGGGGGCTTTTAAAATTTTTACTGTTAATCAGAAGCTAAGTCTCTTGAGAAGTAGAAAGAAACTGCAAGTCCATATCATGTATAATTCATCTTCCTTCTTGAGAGTTCACTTTATCAGATAGAAGCTTACTTGACCCTGTAGTTGTTTTCAGTAAGCTATATGACCAGGTACAAATTTGTAGTAGCCCATTCTCCCCAGTGCATTAACTGGAGTCCAAAGCACTGGTCCCTTTTCTTCTCTCCCTTCCCCCTAACTGTGCTCGGTTCTGCTTAAGTAAAGAGTAAGAAAGGAGACAATCTCTCTCTCTACCACAACTGGAAATCTCAAAAAATATAGATATATACTCTCCCATCTGCTGAATCGGAATTTCTTAAGACTGATGTAGACATCTGTATTTTTAAAAAAGCTGCCCACAAAATTTAATTTAGCTGGTTCTCTGACTAGCATTTAAGAACTAGTGAATTGGAAAGTAAAGGAAAAAGAACTTGAGACCATGGAAAGAACTTGAGAGCATGGAAATCAATGTAGTGGTTCCAACTAAGAATAAAGAGCTGTTTTATCCCACCAGATCTTTAAATGAAGGATATTCTCAATATCTGATTTTTCACTTGATTGCTTTTTAGACATTCAAGATGACTGTCTACTTTTTAAAAGGTTACTGAGCTTTACCTTAGAATTTCAACTCCAGTTCAAAAATATGTCCCATTCCTCTATGCTTTTTGTAACTCTGTTACTAATTTATCCATAGTTACTATAAATACTCATCTTTCCATTTAATACTTGATGGGATCCCAGTTGGGAAAATTGGGGCTGAGAGTGGAACATTTTTATAAGAGACGTGGAAATTATGGGAGAGATGTTGGTATGAACTGTGTGGTTTTTGTTGTCGTTATTGTGGAGATCATTTAATTTTTTTTTATTAATTTTGACCTCTTTTTTAAAAAATTAATTAATTTATTTTAATCCATCTTTATTCCTCAGCCTGTGTGGCCCTCCCATTGCAGTGGCCTCTCTCCTTGCAGAGCACTGGTTCTGGGCGCATGCACTCCAGAGCGCTGGCTTGTAATTGGAAACACCAGCGCAGCCGCTCCATGGCACGTGGGATCCTCCCTGACCTGGGATCGAACTGGTGCCCTTGCACTGCAAGGTGGACTCCTTACCCACTGGACCACCAGGGAAGCCCTGGTTTTTTTAATTTAAAGAAATTAATAGGAAAATCTGTTCATTTAATACTTAAATATGAACTGAAATTTATGAATACTATTCCCTTTGAAAATCTTCGTACTTGTTGTTGATGCATTTGCTCCTAAGTGTGAATATCAGATTTGCTGGCATTTTAAATTTGGAAAGTGATCATGTCCTTTTTTCTTTATTTCCTATGTAGTATTTATGAACCTCAGTTGCAGCACCATGTGGCTCAAAAGAAGATTCCATATGTGGATTCCCAGGGACAGATAATTAAGCCAGACAAACCAAATGGAATAAAGATGGAAAAATTTGTCTTTGACATCTTCCAGTTTGCAAAGTATGTTTTGAATAGCATAGTAAGATTAAGTATCTTTTGAGATGTTGCTTTTTACTTTTCTAGGCAGCACTCTGTTTTCAGAGAAGAGTTGACAGCATATATGTCAGGTATGGC
Organism: Tragulus kanchil; assembly: GCA_022376925.1. Lineage (NCBI taxonomy): Eukaryota > Metazoa > Chordata > Mammalia > Artiodactyla > Tragulidae > Tragulus > Tragulus kanchil. The sequence continues at coordinate 65,876,319 of JAIOJX010000032.1, read as the reverse complement.
GTTTTGACTGTGAATGTGTAGTTTAGATTCATTATCATTCTTTTACCATATCAATCCAAGAATATGGTTTGAGGTGTCTGCAAGTGCTTTTTTTTAAATTTGACCTCGTCTCTTATAAAATTGTTACTGAGCTTTACCTTAGAATTTCAACTCCAGTTCAAAAATATGTCCCATTCCTCTATGCTTTTTGTAACTCTGTTACTAATTTATCCATAGTTACTATAAATACTCATCTTTCCATTTAATACTTGATGGGATCCCAGTTGGGAAAATTGGGGCTGAGAGTGGAACATTTTTATAAGAGACGTGGAAATTATGGGAGAGATGTTGGTATGAACTGTGTGGTTTTTGTTGTCGTTATTGTGGAGATCATTTAATTTTTTTTTATTAATTTTGACCTCTTTTTTAAAAAATTAATTAATTTATTTTAATCCATCTTTATTCCTCAGCCTGTGTGGCCCTCCCATTGCAGTGGCCTCTCTCCTTGCAGAGCACTGGTTCTGGGCGCATGCACTCCAGAGCGCTGGCTTGTAATTGGAAACACCAGCGCAGCCGCTCCATGGCACGTGGGATCCTCCCTGACCTGGGATCGAACTGGTGCCCCTTGCACTGCAAGGTGGACTCCTTACCCACTGGACCACCAGGGAAGCCCTGGTTTTTTTAATTTAAAGAAATTAATAGGAAAATCTGTTCATTTAATACTTAAATATGAACTGAAATTTATGAATACTATTCCCTTTGAAAATCTTCGTACTTGTTGTTGATGCATTTGCTCCTAAGTGTGAATATCAGATTTGCTGGCATTTTAAATTTGGAAAGTGATCATGTCCTTTTTTCTTTATTTCCTATGTAGTATTTATGAACCTCAGTTGCAGCACCATGTGGCTCAAAAGAAGATTCCATATGTGGATTCCCAGGGACAGATAATTAAGCCAGACAAACCAAATGGAATAAAGATGGAAAAATTTGTCTTTGACATCTTCCAGTTTGCAAAGTATGTTTTGAATAGCATAGTAAGATTAAGTATCTTTTGAGATGTTGCTTTTTACTTTTCTAGGCAGCACTCTGTTTTCAGAGAAGAGTTGACAGCATATATGTCAGGTATGGCGTTTTGACTGTGAATGTGTAGTTTAGATTCATTATCATTCTTTTACCATATCAATCCAAGAATATGGTTTGAGGTGTCTGCAAGTGCTTTTTAAATAATTTTAATTAGTTTATTATATGACCTCGTTCTCTTATAAAATTGTTAGTGACTTATTTTGACTGAGAGACAAAAAAGATTGAGGTATAGTTAGAGTGCCTTACTGCCCTGTAAGTGTTTCAGTGAATGTGTTTTAACTTATATAGCTCTCTTAATAGAGGTCTTTAATAAGAACATGTTGACTTGAGATTGTGTCTCAGAATTGACTGATATGAATATGCAGAAGAGTCATCTTCCTCTATACATTTCTAAATCATCCTTTTTTGCCTGTTTTTTTTCCCCAGAATAGATGCTAATAAGATCTTTTCATATTAATATTTCTAATCTGACTTAAGATGAAGTGTTTTATTGTTGGGGCTGGAAATAACTTCTCATTATGCATGGAGAATATAATTCCAACTTTATTTCATCCAAGGATGAGTATTATTTCTTTCAAAGTCAGAAGCTGTGTGTGCAGTTTTATTTCATAATAAAGCACTGTATGGTTTCACTCTAGGAAGTTTGTAGTATATGAAGTTTTACGGGAAGATGAATTTTCTCCACTAAAGAACGCAGACAGTCAGAATGGGAAGGACAACCCTACTACTGCGAGGCACGCTTTGATGTCCCTCCATCATTGCTGGGTCCTCAATGCCGGGGGCCACTTCATAGATGAAAATGGCTCTCGCCTCCCAGCAATTCCCCGGTAGGTCAATACCGTTTCTTGTTTTTGTGGATGTTTCCTGTGCTTCTCCTTCTGGACTTCTTTCTTCTCTATCTCTTGATATATTCCTTTAACTTGTAAGAGCCAAGTGTTAATGTGAGCAGTTCCTGATATGAAGTAATGAAGGTTTGTCTCTTTACAAAGAGAACAATAGCTTTACTTCTCCTGAAAGAGGAACCTTCTAAAGCTTATGTTTTTTGGATGTCCCTCTACCTTGTGACTGAAATGACTCCTACTGAATAATAGTCCAGAGGTAATTCTTTTGGTATGCCACAGGATTAAAGATCATTAGAGCCACTATGCCATGGGGCGAGAGGATTAGTTATTGTTGCCCATGTATCTGTGGCCTCAAGTGTTATACGAGCTGCCCAACCGAAAACACCTGGCACCCAGGTGTCTGCAAGTGCTTTTTAAATAATTTTAATTAGTTTATTATATGACCTCGTTCTCTTATAAAATTGTTAGTGACTTATTTTGACTGAGAGACAAAAAAGATTGAGGTATAGTTAGAGTGCCTTACTGCCCTGTAAGTGTTTCAGTGAATGTGTTTTAACTTATATAGCTCTCTTAATAGAGGTCTTTAATAAGAACATGTTGACTTGAGATTGTGTCTCAGAATTGACTGATATGAATATGCAGAAGAGTCATCTTCCTCTATACATTTCTAAATCATCCTTTTTTGCCTGTTTTTTTTCCCCAGAATAGATGCTAATAAGATCTTTTCATATTAATATTTCTAATCTGACTTAAGATGAAGTGTTTTATTGTTGGGGCTGGAAATAACTTCTCATTATGCATGGAGAATATAATTCCAACTTTATTTCATCCAAGGATGAGTATTATTTCTTTCAAAGTCAGAAGCTGTGTGTGCAGTTTTATTTCATAATAAAGCACTGTATGGTTTCACTCTAGGAAGTTTGTAGTATATGAAGTTTTACGGGAAGATGAATTTTCTCCACTAAAGAACGCAGACAGTCAGAATGGGAAGGACAACCCTACTACTGCGAGGCACGCTTTGATGTCCCTCCATCATTGCTGGGTCCTCAATGCCGGGGGCCACTTCATAGATGAAAATGGCTCTCGCCTCCCAGCAATTCGGTAGGTCAATACCGTTTCTTGTTTTTGTGGATGTTTCCTGTGCTTCTCCTTCTGGACTTCTTTCTTCTCTATCTCTTGATATATTCCTTTAACTTGTAAGAGCCAAGTGTTAATGTGAGCAGTTCCTGATATGAAGTAATGAAGGTTTGTCTCTTTACAAAGAGAACAATAGCTTTACTTCTCCTGAAAGAGGAACCTTCTAAAGCTTATGTTTTTTGGATGTCCCTCTACCTTGTGACTGAAATGACTCCTACTGAATAATAGTCCAGAGGTAATTCTTTTGGTATGCCACAGGATTAAAGATCATTAGAGCCACTATGCCATGGGGCGAGAGGATTAGTTATTGTTGCCCATGTATCTGTGGCCTCAAGTGTTATCAACGAGCTGCCCAACCCGAAAACACCTGGCACCCACAGGCTGCCTCTGAGGCATACGCATCCTTCAGTTCTTATCTTGGCAATTTCAGATTACTGAGGGAGGTGCCAGGAAGGGGTGTGCATGCTGCTTAGATTCACTGATACTCAAACTCCAGTAATGTTTTAGGAGTTTAGAAGTTTAAAAAAAAAAAAAAAAAGATCCTTGGAGCTATTCAATTATGAGATAAAGTGCTTTTCAACTGTCTTGTATTTTAGGATAAAACTTCCATCGGTGCTTAGACTTCCTCCTTTGTAAATCACTAAATGTTTCCTATACTTTTGTAAAAAAATATTTTGTCATTTATATTCTTAAGGAAGGACCATCTGGAAAGTGCCAGAATACCTTAGTAAGTGCTAGAGCATTGGGCATTGGAACTTACTGGGTTTTAACTGTTTTTTAATAAGAAGGCACAATGGTAGACTGTCTCAACAGTCCAAGGCCATTTTCAGGCTGTCTTGTCAACGGGCTTGCTCTGTGGCATGTCAAATTATCCTTATGCTTCATCTTTGACCATTGAGGGTTTTTTTTGTTGTTGTTGGTTTTTTTGTTTTGCCTCTTCAGATCTCCTTTGCCAAGTTTATAATTTACCATGAGTACATGCCTTTCAGTCAAGTATATTTTGCAGTTCCACTTCATTTTTATTGTTTGGTTTGTTTCCATTCCCATTAATGCTTATTTATTCCTACATAGCAGTGCTACAAATGGAAAGTCAGAGACCATCACAGCTGATGTCAATCACAAGTAAATATACCAGCCTGCCTGCAGTGCATGGTGGTGGGGCTGTGCTTCCCTCCATACTAACTGGCGTAGTAGTTTAGTGCTCTCTGCCTTTTGGTGTTCTGGGGGGTGGATGGTTGAAGCTTTGGTTGGGGTACTGCTTACTCGGTGGCAGGTCTCTGTCTGGACGACACTAACTCAGAATCTCAGTGCATGCTGGAAATGGGGAGCATGCTTTTCTAAACAATCTCACCATAGGTATTTGAGCCTGTAGTGGCAAGTTTACAAGTGAAAGATAAAAATCCAGAGCAGGTTACAGTCCAGGGAGAACACATTTGGAAAAGTGTGTGCCCCTTTTAGTGTAAGCATCAGCTCGATAAAAATGACATTCTGCAGATGGGTCTTATTGAATTGGATGTCTCAGTGTAAACACTAACTGTTCCTGACATACTTGATGGCTCTTAATGTGGACAAAACTGTTCTTCTGATTTATTCTCATAGTCACAGCTCCATTTTTGGTTTCTCTGTGTTAATTTTAGTCAGTTATTATTCCTGCTCCTAGATAAATCATCTTTTTGTCTTAACTGTTGATAATTTTCTGCTCAAAGTAGCACGTACCCTCTCTCGTTTGGGCACTGACAGTTTGAAAAAGCTATTACCTTTAGAGCCAAAGAAATCTTGTTGCACTTCAAAAGTTACTGGATTTAGCTTTTTTTAAGGGACCATCTGAAAGTGCCAGAATACCTTAGTAAGTGCTAGAGCATTGGGCATTGGAACTTACTGGGTTTTAACTGTTTTTTAATAAGAAGGCACAATGGTAGACTGTCTCAACAGTCCAAGGCCATTTTCAGGCTGTCTTGTCAACGGGCTTGCTCTGTGGCATGTCAAATTATCCTTATGCTTCATCTTTGACCATTGAGGGTTTTTTTTGTTGTTGTTGGTTTTTTTGTTTTGCCTCTTCAGATCTCCTTTGCCAAGTTTATAATTTACCATGAGTACATGCCTTTCAGTCAAGTATATTTTGCAGTTCCACTTCATTTTTATTGTTTGGTTTGTTTCCATTCCCATTAATGCTTATTTATTCCTACATAGCAGTGCTACAAATGGAAAGTCAGAGACCATCACAGCTGATGTCAATCACAAGTAAATATACCAGCCTGCCTGCAGTGCATGGTGGTGGGGCTGTGCTTCCCTCCATACTAACTGGCGTAGTAGTTTAGTGCTCTCTGCCTTTTGGTGTTCTGGGGGGTGGATGGTTGAAGCTTTGGTTGGGGTACTGCTTACTCGGTGGCAGGTCTCTGTCTGGACGACACTAACTCAGAATCTCAGTGCATGCTGGAAATGGGGAGCATGCTTTTCTAAACAATCTCACCATAGGTATTTGAGCCTGTAGTGGCAAGTTTACAAGTGAAAGATAAAAATCCAGAGCAGGTTACAGTCCAGGGAGAACACATTTGGAAAAGTGTGTGCCCCTTTTAGTGTAAGCATCAGCTCGATAAAAATGACATTCTGCAGATGGGTCTTATTGAATTGGATGTCTCAGTGTAAACACTAACTGTTCCTGACATACTTGATGGCTCTTAATGTGGACAAAACTGTTCTTCTGATTTATTCTCATAGTCACAGCTCCATTTTTGGTTTCTCTGTGTTAATTTTAGTCAGTTATTATTCCTGCTCCTAGATAAATCATCTTTTTGTCTTAACTGTTGATAATTTTCTGCTCAAAGTAGCACGTACCCTCTCTCGTTTGGGCACTGACAGTTTGAAAAAGCTATTACCTTTAGAGCCAAAGAGCTTGATATTCTTGTTGCACTTCAAAAGTTACTGGATTTAGCTTGAATTTTAAGTTTTTAAGATAGTTGGGGACGTGTATAGAGCCATGGCTCCAGAGATGGTGGTTATCTTAGAAATAGAATTGCAGGTATCTCGTTTTCATTGCTGTGTTTTTTCCTGCCTGTGGCACTCATCTTGGCCCTGCAGAGGCAAGTCCCTGTAAGTGTCAGTGTTTCTGGGATGTGGCCCTGGGCATAAGGAAATGGACTACAGAGCTAGGTAGTTATAGCAGTCATAGGTGACTATTGCCCCTCATGCCATGGCCATGCGGATATAGAGCCCTTTGTTATTTTCTGTCCCATCCATTGTTTTTAACATGTGGAAGGAAGTATGCTGCTTTTACAATTCAAAGAATAAAATTTTTGATCTTAAGCTTCCTTCTCATTGAACCACAGCTTTTAACCTGTAAAGTGAAATAACTTCTTCAGTATACAACTGAAAACAACATTCAGCTATCTCAGCTAAAATACAGAACTTTTTTTTTTTTTTTAACATTTATTTATTTTTGGGGGTGGGTGGGTTGGGGAGGGCGGGTGGGCGGGCCACTTCCACTGGTCTTTCGTTTCTCCATTTTCATCCGTCTTTGTTCTCTAGCTCTTGTGGGCCTCCAATCGCAGTGGCCTCTGTTGTCGCAGAGCACTGGCTCTGGGCATATGCGCTCCAGAGCTCCGGCTCGGTAATCGGACACAATCAGTCCAGCTGCTCCGTGGCACGTGGGATCTTCCCAGGCCAGGGATCGAACCGGCGCCCCTTGCACTGCAAGGCGGTGTCCTCACCCACTGGACCACCAGGGAAGCCCCAGAAAGTTTTAAACATGATTTAGTTCTTGTTTGAGTTCTTATATTTCACACTCCCCTACCTCCATTTGCTTCATTTTTAACAATTTGTTGACTAGTTAAACTGAAATCAGAGTTTGGCGGCAAATGAGTTCAGGGACTTAGAAATAGATCTTCCTAAATTCTTAGCACTATAAGAGGCCCTCAGAGAATATAAGATGGTTACTTAAAAATGAGAGATGAGGGAGGTTCAAGAGGGAGGAGACATATGTATACCTATGGTTGTTATATGTTGATATTTGGTGGAAAACAACAAAATTCTATAAAGTAGTTATTCTTCAATTAAATGAGAGATGAAGGGGAAATATTTTTTTATAAAAGAGCAGCTTGGAGGACTTCTGAAAGAATAGAAGCCAGGTTGCTAAATTTTGACAAAATGACCTTATGTTTAGTTTTCACCTTAACACCTATTCAGCAGTGTTAGCTGTGAAAAGGATGCTTGAGAATTGGGGGACAGCACTATTTGGGGCTAATTTGCCTGTCTTCTGAGATTTTCACATTTGGTAATGGTAGCTCCTATTTTTTCTCCTTTTCCTTGCTTAGTTTTGGAGGGGGGCGCATATCTGTAATACTAGAGGGAAGTTATATTCAGGTTGGCTATGTATTCCTTGGATTCAAAAACACCTTATGTTCCTGGCATATCAAGTCCTTTAGAGGTTCAGGTGGGGCTGAGTTCTTAGCAATGGAATGGGCCCTCATTTTCCCGTCTGGTTTTGTGGGACTCCAAGCTGCCCCAGAGGGTCTGGGCTAGATCTCTTGAGCTCTTTTGATAAAATCTGACATATTATTTACGTCTTTGGCTGGAGAGATAAGTCTTCGATCTATTTTTTTAATTTTGGCCTCTTTTATTGGCTTATTTATTTATTTCTTTTCATCCATCTTTATTCTTTGGCCTGTGTGGGCCTCCCATTGCAGTGGCCTCTCTCATTGCAGAGCAGCAGCTCTGGGCACGTGTGCTCCAGACACACTGGTCCAGCCGTTCCATGGCACGTGGAATCTTCCCTGGGTCAGGGATTGAACTGGTGCCCCTTGCACTGCGAGTCAGACTTTTTACCCACTGGGCTACCAGGGAAGCCCTCCTCCATCTTTTAACTCATCTTTTACTTGAATTCATTTCCCATTGATCTACCCTCAAAATTGGTTTATTCATTCAGCTGGTGAGCATTTGCAGGCCTGTAAATATCAGGTATAGTGAATCCAGTCGCTGAAGTAGCATGCACAAGAGAAATAAGTCATTTCTTACAGCCTCCTGGGAAATTCAAGATGCGCATACATGAAAGTCAGGTAGCATGATCATATAGCATGTGTTTTATGCGTTAAATATGTGGTATAAGTAATACTTACCCTAGCAGGCAGTGACTTGTCACATGTCTAATAAATGTATTTTTTATATACATAAATGAATGTGAGCACTCACTGTGAAATGCAATGGTCAAAGGAAGCTCAGGGCTTGAGTTAAGTCTTGGAGGGTGGGTATGCTTTGGATAGTTAAAAGGGCCATAGTTGATAATGACTTGAATAATCTGAAGAGCCTGTGTCTGGCCTGGTTTGACTGGGAAGTAGCAAGACAAGTTAGGGTATTATAGAGTGCCTGGAAGGCTCGCTAAATGGTTCTATTTAGAGAAAGATTGGGTATGGCTATCCTCAGAAGGGCTCTGATTTTATTGATTCCATCAAAGCTTCAGACTTTCATATTTGGTAAAACAAAGGAGAAACCTAATGGTTTGAGTCTGCAAACCATTTTTGTGTGCCCTGTACCTTACTGGTAAAATTTTGGAAGTGGTGAAAAATCTCAAGGTTAGTGACTTTAAACATATTAAGAGGATTCTTTATTGACTTTTGTGTTATGCAGTTTAGAAACTCAGGATTGCCAGTGGCCATAAAAGTTAGAACGTGATCTAGTGGAAGCAAATGGTGGCTTCATCTTTGCTTTCACTGGGGTCCCAAGTTCTGCCGTAGCTGTTTAAAAAGGAGTGTTGGTAAAAAGTAACAGTGAAGCACCTTGAATCATTGAATAAATCAACTCAGCTAAGCTAGGAGATCTGGGCTGTACTGGGAGATAATTTAACTGACATTTTAGTCCAGTTAGACTTTTCTGCAGTGAAGGAAATGTTCTGTATCTGTGCTGTCCAGTTTGGTCATCGTTAGATGTTCATGGCTACCGAGCACTTGAAATGCGATTATTATGACTGAGGAACTGAATTTTTAATAGATTTTTAAAATTTTAATTAATCTAAGTTTAAGTAGATGTGTCTAGTGGCCACCATACTGGACAGTGCAGCTTTAGAATGTTGATCAACATTAGCACCTAACATGCAAGGTTTTGACAAGGATTAAAATGAAATTCAAAGGATTCAGAGGGTCCAGCTGAGAGCCCAGAACACAGTGTATGCTCAATAAATAGTCTTGTCTTTGCAAAATTAAAATTTGGAAATGATTAAAAAATGGTATGTCCATGAGGGGTAATGGGTGGGTATTCCCTTTGGAATAAATGTATTTTTATATACATAAATGAATGTGAGCACTCACTGTGAAATGCAATGGTCAAAGGAAGCTCAGGGCTTGAGTTAAGTCTTGGAGGGTGGGTATGCTTTGGATAGTTAAAAGGGCCATAGTTGATAATGACTTGAATAATCTGAAGAGCCTGTGTCTGGCCTGGTTTGACTGGGAAGTAGCAAGACAAGTTAGGGTATTATAGAGTGCCTGGAAGGCTCGCTAAATGGTTCTATTTAGAGAAAGATTGGGTATGGCTATCCTCAGAAGGGCTCTGATTTTATTGATTCCATCAAAGCTTCAGACTTTCATATTTGGTAAAACAAAGGAGAAACCTAATGGTTTGAGTCTGCAAACCATTTTTGTGTGCCCTGTACCTTACTGGTAAAATTTTGGAAGTGGTGAAAAATCTCAAGGTTAGTGACTTTAAACATATTAAGAGGATTCTTTATTGACTTTTGTGTTATGCAGTTTAGAAACTCAGGATTGCCAGTGGCCATAAAAGTTAGAACGTGATCTAGTGGAAGCAAATGGTGGCTTCATCTTTGCTTTCACTGGGGTCCCAAGTTCTGCCGTAGCTGTTTAAAAAGGAGTGTTGGTAAAAAGTAACAGTGAAGCACCTTGAATCATTGAATAAATCAACTCAGCTAAGCTAGGAGATCTGGGCTGTACTGGGAGATAATTTAACTGACATTTTAGTCCAGTTAGACTTTTCTGCAGTGAAGGAAATGTTCTGTATCTGTGCTGTCCAGTTTGGTCATCGTTAGATGTTCATGGCTACCGAGCACTTGAAATGCGATTATTATGACTGAGGAACTGAATTTTTAATAGATTTTTAAAATTTTAATTAATCTAAGTTTAAGTAGATGTGTCTAGTGGCCACCATACTGGACAGTGCAGCTTTAGAATGTTGATCAACATTAGCACCTAACATGCAAGGTTTTGACAAGGATTAAAATGAAATTCAAAGGATTCAGAGGGTCCAGCTGAGAGCCCAGAACACAGTGTATGCTCAATAAATAGTCTTGTCTTTGCAAAATTAAAATTTGGAAATGATTAAAAAATGGTATGTCCATGAGGGGATAAGTATATCAAGGTTGGTGAAGTGCTTTAAGAGCTACTGGTGGCTACTGGTGCATAGCCCAGAGTGTCTTTTGAACCATGGTGATTTTGTGTTAACTTACTTCTCGGGGAATTAAGTGATCCTGAGTGTAGGATCTACTCTAATTGTTTAGGAGAATTTTGTTATCTGCAGCTTTTTCTGAGGGCGGTATGATCTGTATTTTCACTCTGGCAAGCAACATGGGAAATAGAATCTTTAACACATCTGTTTTGCTTTGTTTTTTTGTTTGTTTATTTGTTTTTTTATTAGCTTGAAGGATGCCAATGATGTGCCAATCCAATGTGAAATCTCTCCTCTTATCTCCTATGCTGGAGAAGTAAGTCTGTTTTGCTCTTTTCCCTGTTGTTTTCAAAGTAGGTTTGTGATCTTGTTTTATGTCGAAGTCGAATGGCTCTTGAAGAATATAGAGTGTTTTCTGATGGGCCTGTCCTGAGGAGCTCATCCTGAGAATGAGAAACCTTCTCTTGGAGAAGTCCTGGCATGACTTTGCATCAGTCTTACAGGTGCCATGAACAAAATGCTTAATGTTTAGTCCATTTCACCTGTACATGGAAATGTAGTGGTAAATTTTCAGGCTTTTTTCAGTGCAGTGTAATTTTTCTTTTCAGTGGGTCTACTATAATCATATGGTGAGTACTTTCACTTTTAAGACCAGGGGATATGGGTGTCCCTTTATTCTAATAGGTAATTTTTTTTTCAAGGTGGGTAGTCAATTACTGGGAGATAATTTAACTGACATTTTAGTCCAGTTAGACTTTTCTGCAGTGAAGGAAATGTTCTGTATCTGTGCTGTCCAGTTTGGTCATCGTTAGATGTTCATGGCTACCGAGCACTTGAAATGCGATTATTATGACTGAGGAACTGAATTTTTAATAGATTTTTAAAATTTTAATTAATCTAAGTTTAAGTAGATGTGTCTAGTGGCCACCATACTGGACAGTGCAGCTTTAGAATGTTGATCAACATTAGCACCTAACATGCAAGGTTTTGACAAGGATTAAAATGAAATTCAAAGGATTCAGAGGGTCCAGCTGAGAGCCCAGAACACAGTGTATGCTCAATAAATAGTCTTGTCTTTGCAAAATTAAAATTTGGAAATGATTAAAAAATGGTATGTCCATGAGGGGATAAGTATATCAAGGTTGGTGAAGTGCTTTAAGAGCTACTGGTGGCTACTGGTGCATAGCCCAGAGTGTCTTTTGAACCATGGTGATTTTGTGTTAACTTACTTCTCGGGGAATTAAGTGATCCTGAGTGTAGGATCTACTCTAATTGTTTAGGAGAATTTTGTTATCTGCAGCTTTTTCTGAGGGCGGTATGATCTGTATTTTCACTCTGGCAAGCAACATGGGAAATAGAATCTTTAACACATCTGTTTTGCTTTGTTTTTTTGTTTGTTTATTTGTTTTTTTATTAGCTTGAAGGATGCCAATGATGTGCCAATCCAATGTGAAATCTCTCCTCTTATCTCCTATGCTGGAGAAGTAAGTCTGTTTTGCTCTTTTCCCTGTTGTTTTCAAAGTAGGTTTGTGATCTTGTTTTATGTCGAAGTCGAATGGCTCTTGAAGAATATAGAGTGTTTTCTGATGGGCCTGTCCTGAGGAGCTCATCCTGAGAATGAGAAACCTTCTCTTGGAGAAGTCCTGGCATGACTTTGCATCAGTCTTACAGGTGCCATGAACAAAATGCTTAATGTTTAGTCCATTTCACCTGTACATGGAAATGTAGTGGTAAATTTTCAGGCTTTTTTCAGTGCAGTGTAATTTTTCTTTTCAGTGGGTCTACTATAATCATATGGTGAGTACTTTCACTTTTAAGACCAGGGGATATGGGTGTCCCTTTATTCTAATAGGTAATTTTTTTTTCCTGAAGATCCTTGTCAACTGCTTAGTTTTAGCATCAGAAACAGCTGCCTTGCTTAGAATGTTAAGTCTTAGGTGATGATTATAGGAAAAATGACTATGATTTTATTCATTTAAGATATAATTTGAATACTTTTCCCTCTTTTTTGTTGTTTTTTTGTTGTTGTTGTTGTTGTTGTTTGTTTTATACTTCCCTAAATAGGCCATTAAGCTCAGTTTTGTTTTTGTTTTTGTTTTTTAATTTATCTTTTGGTGGGTAGGATGGGGAGGGAGGGGGATGGGCGGGCCACTTCTATTGGTCTTTTCATTTCTCTATCTTCATCCGTCTTTGTTCTTTGGCTCCTGTGGGCCTCCCATCGCGGTGGCCTCCGTTGTCGCAGAGTGCCGGCTCTGGGCACAGGCGCACCAGAGCTCCGGCTCGGTAATTGGACACATCAGTCCAGCCGCTCCGCGGCACATGGGATCTTCCCAGGCCAGGGCTCGAACCCGTGCCCCTTGCACTGCAAGGCGGTGTCCTTACCCACTGGACCGCCCTAAGCTCAGTTTTAAAAGTATACTAGAGGGGCTTCCCTGGTGGTCTGGCCTGGGAAGATCCCACGTGCCGCGGAGCGGCTGGACTGATGTGTCCAATTACCGAGCCGGAGCTCTGGTGCGCCTGTGCCCAGAGCCGGCACTCTGCGACAACGGAGGCCACCGCGATGGGAGGCCCACAGGAGCCAAAGAACAAAGACGGATGAAGATAGAGAAATGAAAAGACCAATAGAAGTGGCCCGCCCATCCCCCTCCCTCCCCACCCCACCCCCACCCCCACCAAAATAAATAAATATATAAATTAAAAAAAAAAGTATACTAGATACATTTTCTATTGACTTTTAAATTCTGTGTCTCAATCCAACTTTTAGCATTTATGTTTTATGTCATTATTATAGCCACTAAGCCCAGCACTACCTGACTAGTCCATCAGTTTTCTAACTGTGTTTTATTTCAACCCTTCTTTTAGGGACTAGAAAGTTATGTGGCAGATAAAGAATTTCATGCACCTTTAATCATTGATGAGAATGGAGTCCATGAGCTGGTGAAGAATGGTATATGAGCCAGATATTAAGTTCCACCACAATAAGAATAGCTTTTATTTTTGATAGACTGACTGTGAATCTATAGGACCTCTTCTGGAATACTCAAGTTTGAATATACACAGGCTTTAATTTTGCTTGTTGAACTCTCATAACTATTACATATTTCACAAGATCCAGATGACTGAACTTCAGAAAGCATTTTTATGATTCACAACTGATTGAAAGTCTTATTTATATTTTTCAATTGTATAACTTTTTCCAAGCTAAGGAAAACATTGGCCATCTTGGAAATTTCTTACAGCTTAAGTATAGTCAGGGTGTTCAACATCACTTTACTTGGAGCTGGAAGCATTTGTTTTGAAGTTGTACAGAATAATAATATGTTGTTGTACATGTTGAAAGGTTTCTATGGTACTAAAAGTTTGTTTTATTTTATCAAAAATTAAATTTTTTTAAGAAAATAATTGGACAGTAAAATAAACTTTTCTTCTTGTCTTGAGTGTCATTTTTGTACCTTGAAGAAATTATTCCACTGGGAAAATCTGAAACTTTAGAGAAACTTTGAGATAATACAAAAAAACCAAATTGATACTTCCATGACTGCAATCTTCCAGCTTTTTAATGATTATCTAACTTTCAACTTTATCCATCACTTTATAATAGTAACCCTCAGCCAGCGATGGCTTTGCCCTTCTCCAGACATATTTGGCAATGTCCTAAAACATTTTTTGTTATCGTAACTGAGAGGATGGGGTGGTAGTACTGGCATCTAATGAATAGAGACCAGGAATATTCCTATCCATCTTACAGTGCACAGGACAACTCCTTATAAACAAGAACTGATCCAGTCCAGACTGTGAAAGTTGAGAAACCTTGTTTCATATCACTGCTTTATTCTTTCTTCCTCAAATATTTGGTGACACTTGGAATTTCAAAAGAATGTAATTCTTGCATTTTCTCAGGCAAGTTAATCATTACTGTTTTTGTTTTTTTGTTTTATTTTCAGCTAGAATATTAAAAGAGAAAGGTGGCTCTTTAAACATGGGCTATAGGTCATTGGATATTAGTAATGGTTCTCTATGTCTAAAATATGGATTGCATAAAAATGTTGAGCTTTATAAATGCGCTTTATATAGCCCTTGGGTATTGACCAAAACTATAAAAATTGATATATGGATAAAAGAAAAATTCTAAAAATTATGTCTAGAGAAGAGATTAATAAATTTCACTTTCTACTGATAAGATGTCACAAAATAGAATATCATGGATTAAGTACAAAGTTTAAGAATCACTTTTTTTTTTTCTTTAAAGACTATGATATTTATATATATTTAAAAGGTTTGTGTCTGTGCTTTGGCATAAGTAGTATGTCTAGCATATTTTCTGTTTTATTTCAATAATAATAGCTCAGTTGTGCTGTTGTTATCCATTCCATTTCTTGAAAGGATGTAAGGTTTGAGTTCTTCATCAGAGCAGGCTCTAAAATGAATTGTTGAGGACAAAGCTGCAGTCCTTAGCCTCTGAATAGTATGCTTTCTTTCTCTTTTTCTGAACCTTCATCTGTTATTTCCTGCTTCCCTATCTTAGGATCATCTACTGTGTGTTAAGAACTTTGCTGATAGTTGCAAATGAACGTCTAAGCCCAATCAAGTGCATTATTTGAATAGTTTATTTTTCCTCAATTTCCTCTTGCTTCTGAAAATTGATCCAGTTCTGATGTCTAAAAGGAATTATTAGTGAAGTGTATGGGAAGAGAAACAAAAAGAATTCGTTTTCAATTTCTAGCCCTTTTATTCTAAAAGCCCGGGTGGCTTTGCCCTTCTCCAGACATATTTGGCAATGTCCTAAAACATTTTTTGTTATCGTAACTGAGAGGATGGGGTGGTAGTACTGGCATCTAATGAATAGAGACCAGGAATATTCCTATCCATCTTACAGTGCACAGGACAACTCCTTATAAACAAGAACTGATCCAGTCCAGACTGTGAAAGTTGAGAAACCTTGTTTCATATCACTGCTTTATTCTTTCTTCCTCAAATATTTGGTGACACTTGGAATTTCAAAAGAATGTAATTCTTGCATTTTCTCAGGCAAGTTAATCATTACTGTTTTTGTTTTTTTGTTTTTATTTTCAGCTAGAATATTAAAAGAGAAAGGTGGCTCTTTAAACATGGGCTATAGGTCATTGGATATTAGTAATGGTTCTCTATGTCTAAAATATGGATTGCATAAAAATGTTGAGCTTTATAAATGCGCTTTATATAGCCCTTGGGTATTGACCAAAACTATAAAAATTGATATATGGATAAAAGAAAAATTCTAAAAATTATGTCTAGAGAAGAGATTAATAAATTTCACTTTCTACTGATAAGATGTCACAAAATAGAATATCATGGATTAAGTACAAAGTTTAAGAATCACTTTTTTTTTTTCTTTAAAGACTATGATATTTATATATATTTAAAAGGTTTGTGTCTGTGCTTTGGCATAAGTAGTATGTCTAGCATATTTTCTGTTTTATTTCAATAATAATAGCTCAGTTGTGCTGTTGTTATCCATTCCATTTCTTGAAAGGATGTAAGGTTTGAGTTCTTCATCAGAGCAGGCTCTAAAATGAATTGTTGAGGACAAAGCTGCAGTCCTTAGCCTCTGAATAGTATGCTTTCTTTCTCTTTTTCTGAACCTTCATCTGTTATTTCCTGCTTCCCTATCTTAGGATCATCTACTGTGTGTTAAGAACTTTGCTGATAGTTGCAAATGAACGTCTAAGCCCAATCAAGTGCATTATTTGAATAGTTTATTTTTTCCTCAATTTCCCTCTTGCTTCTGAAAATTGATCCAGTTCTGATGTCTAAAAAGGAATTATTAGTGAAGTGTATGGGAAGAGAAACAAAAAAGAATTCCGTTTTCAATTTCTAGCCCTTTTATTCCTGGAAGTTTGGGCTGTTGCTGGTAATATGTGATTTTTTTTTTTTTTTTTAAATTTTAGCCTCTTGTATTGGTCCTTCATTTATTTATTTTCATCCATCTTAATTCTTTGACCTGTGTGGGCCTCCCATCGTGGTGGCCTCTCTCGTTGCAGAGCATTGACTCTGTGCCCAGAGCTCTGGCTCATGATTGGCATACCGGTACAGCCGCATCCACAGCATATGGGGCCTTCCCATGCCAGGGATCGAACTGGCGCCCCTTGCACTGCAAGGTGGACTCTTTACTCACTGGACCACCAGGGAAGCCCCAATATGTGATTTCATTTCTAACCCTAACTTACTGTCTCCAGCATTTTCTCTTTTGATGGTTGTCATGGTACTGAAAGATCTCAGTTATCCAGATAAAAAGAGGCAAGGGAAAATCATGCATAACCCGGGAGAGTGAGTAGAACACAGATCATTCATTTGGCTTGGAAATCTGTTTTTCCTCAAGCTGAGAGTGATACTTCTGCAATTCATGGCTCTGTAGGGCCCCAGCTTAGGAAAAGCGTGTTGGGAAGTGATGAATGAATGAGCCGACCAATAAAAGTTGAGTGCGTGTTGCATGTCCAGTACCAGTAGGGGATAAAAAGTGTAATGTAGGGCCTTCTCCTTACAAAGCTTGCATCCGTATAAGGTATGTCTATTTNCTTTTTTATTTCCATAATAATAGCTCAGTTGTGCTGTTGTTATCCATTCCATTTCTTGAAAGGATGTAAGGTTTGAGTTCTTCATCAGAGCAGGCTCTAAAATGAATTGTTGAGGACAAAGCTGCAGTCCTTAGCCTCTGAATAGTATGCTTTCTTTCTTTTTCTGAACCTTCATCTGTTATTTCCTGCTTCCCTATCTTAGGATCATCTACTGTGTGTTAAGAACTTTGCTGATAGTTGCAAATGAACGTCTAAGCCCAATCAAGTGCATTATTTGAATAGTTTATTTTTTCCTCAATTTCCCTCTTGCTTCTGAAAATTGATCCAGTTCTGATGTCTAAAAAGGAATTATTAGTGAAGTGTATGGGAAGAGAAACAAAAAAGAATTCCGTTTTCAATTTCTAGCCCTTTTATTCCTGGAAGTTTGGGCTGTTGCTGGTAATATGTGATTTTTTTTTTTTTTTTTAAATTTTAGCCTCTTGTATTGGTCCTTCATTTATTTATTTTCATCCATCTTAATTCTTTGACCTGTGTGGGCCTCCCATCGTGGTGGCCTCTCTCGTTGCAGAGCATTGACTCTGTGCCCAGAGCTCTGGCTCATGATTGGCATACCGGTACAGCCGCATCCACAGCATATGGGGCCTTCCCATGCCAGGGATCGAACTGGCGCCCCTTGCACTGCAAGGTGGACTCTTTACTCACTGGACCACCAGGGAAGCCCCAATATGTGATTTCATTTCTAACCCTAACTTACTGTCTCCAGCATTTTCTCTTTTGATGGTTGTCATGGTACTGAAAGATCTCAGTTATCCAGATAAAAAGAGGCAAGGGAAAATCATGCATAACCCGGGAGAGTGAGTAGAACACAGATCATTCATTTGGCTTGGAAATCTGTTTTTCCTCAAGCTGAGAGTGATACTTCTGCAATTCATGGCTCTGTAGGGCCCCAGCTTAGGAAAAGCGTGTTGGGAAGTGATGAATGAATGAGCCGACCAATAAAAGTTGAGTGCGTGTTGCATGTCCAGTACCAGTAGGGGATAAAAAGTGTAATGTAGGGCCTTCTCCTTACAAAGCTTGCATTCCGCTAAAAGAGATAAAATTAGCCCACTTAACACAATAGAAGGATACTCTAGTTATACAATATTAGAAATGAAAAGTTTAGTAACAGGTAAAAGTCATTGCTAACAGCCTGGCCTTTTTAGGATAAAGCTGTTTCCTTCTCAAATTGGGATCAGAGGTTTGTATTCTAAAAAGAAATGTGCTTCAATTTTTCTAACATGTATTATGAAAATCAGTGAGGTTTTTAGTCATTGGAACCCTGTTTTGCTCCTAGTAAGCACTCGAGTAAGTTAACTCTGATTTATTAAATTTAATTACCTTAGAATACAAATTATGTTGTAATTTAGAAATGGATTGTTAAAGGAAGATGAATTACAGGTTAATACAATCTGTGACAGTGATGGTCTTCTAAGTGTGGTCCTCTGATCTATATCAGTATCACCTGGAAACTTGTTAGAAATGCAGATTCTCAGAATTGCTGCATTACACATTTGTGGGTGGGGCCCAGAAATGTGTGGTCCAACGAGCTATCCAGGTGATTCTGCTGCACACAAAAGAGAATTCAGGGCAGCTGATCAAAAGTTCAGAGATGGTACCATAATAAACATGAATTAGGAGGAGAAACAGAAAGGTCAGAGTTCCTACAGCAAGAATAGTTAAGCCAGAAACCAAATAGATACATCCTTTGTGAGCTTTTATTTATTTTTTGCAGCATTTATTCCCGGGCCATAAGTATTTGTTTTTTCAGTTTCTTCTGGGATATTTTTTTCTTCTGTGCAACCTCCTCTTCTGGTGTAGGAACAATCTGTTCCTTTTCAGTAAGAGTCATCTCAGTGTGGCAAGGAGAGCTCATGCATGGGTTGATCCGACCATGAGCTCTGTCTAAGTCCTGCCGCATCTTGGGGGCTGTGTTCACCTGGATGTGCTCAATGACCAGAGAATGTACATCTAAGCCCTTAAGTTCAGCATTGCTCTCTGCAATGATGTATTTTGCATTGCTCTCTGCATTTTTGATCATGTGCAGTAAAAGTTCAGCACTCTTTTGGGGCCACCAACCCTGCATCCAGCCCCACTGTTTGGCCTGTGCACACCTACCAAGTCCACCATTGTAACGACGGAATGGCACACACTGCTTCTTTAAAGGGACATCCTTCAGATACATGATGGCTTCTAGGATATGCATACCCTCTGTGGCCTGGGCAGTTTCACAAGTGTTCTTAAAGTAAACACGAAGATTTGAACCTCTTGATTTGTATGGTTTTGTGGGGTTTTCTGGGTCAAGTGAATAGTGCACCATTTTTAGAGGTCATCTCAGACTGCTTTTCAAAAGAAAGAGGAGCTTTATTCTTTAAAATGCCAAGGAGATGGACTGACACTAGTAGAATGGAAGATGTTATTTGGAAGACCTGATCAGGACAATTGTAATCTTTAGTACAATGATTTCCAAGTTCTATAGATTTTCTGAATTATTTGGAGAGCTTTAAGAAAAACATACTCCAGTCTTAGAGACTTTGATTCTCAATCTGGTAGAAGGCCTGGCTGGCTAATTTATGAAAAGCATTTGATGATTGTAAAGGACAACTAAAAATGAGAGTCACTGACTTGGAGATGTGTGCTTAGTACAGAAATCAACAACCAAGAGTGAGTGGGTAAAGTTCTGCTGCACACAAAAGAGAATTCAGGGCAGCTGATCAAAAGTTCAGAGATGGTACCATAATAAACATGAATTAGGAGGAGAAACAGAAAGGTCAGAGTTCCTACAGCAAGAATAGTTAAGCCAGAAACCAAATAGATACATCCTTTGTGAGCTTTTATTTATTTTTTGCAGCATTTATTCCCGGGCCATAAGTATTTGTTTTTTCAGTTTCTTCTGGGATATTTTTTTCTTCTGTGCAACCTCCTCTTCTGGTGTAGGAACAATCTGTTCCTTTTCAGTAAGAGTCATCTCAGTGTGGCAAGGAGAGCTCATGCATGGGTTGATCCGACCATGAGCTCTGTCTAAGTCCTGCGCCGCATCTTGGGGGCTGTGTTCACCTGGATGTGCTCAATGACCAGAGAATGTACATCTAAGCCCTTAAGTTCAGCATTGCTCTCTGCAATGATGTATTTTGCATTGCTCTCTGCATTTTTGATCATGTGCAGTAAAAGTTCAGCACTCTTTTGGGGCCACCAACCCTGCATCCAGCCCCACTGTTTGGCCTGTGCACACCTACCAAGTCCACCATTGTAACGACGGAATGGCACACACTGCTTCTTTAAAGGGACATCCTTCAGATACATGATGGCTTCTAGGATATGCATACCCTCTGTGGCCTGGGCAGTTTCACAAGTGTTCTTAAAGTAAACACGAAGATTTGAACCTCTTGATTTGTATGGTTTTGTGG
Organism: Tragulus kanchil; assembly: GCA_022376925.1. Classification (NCBI taxonomy): domain Eukaryota; kingdom Metazoa; phylum Chordata; class Mammalia; order Artiodactyla; family Tragulidae; genus Tragulus; species Tragulus kanchil. The sequence continues at coordinate 65,855,898 of JAIOJX010000032.1, read as the reverse complement.
GGTTTTCTGGGTCAAGTGAATAGTGCACCATTTTTAGAGGTCATCTCAGACTGCTTTTCAAAAGAAAGAGGAGCTTTATTCTTTAAAATGCCAAGGAGATGGACTGACACTAGTAGAATGGAAGATGTTATTTGGAAGACCTGATCAGGACAATTGTAATCTTTAGTACAATGATTTCCAAGTTCTATAGATTTTCTGAATTATTTGGAGAGCTTTAAGAAAAACATACTCCAGTCTTAGAGACTTTGATTCTCAATCTGGTAGAAGGCCTGGCTGGCTAATTTATGAAAAGCATTTGATGATTGTAAAGGACAACTAAAAATGAGAGTCACTGACTTGGAGATGTGTGCTTAGTACAGAAATCAACAACCAAGAGTGAGTGGGTAAAGTTTGAATGTGTTCTGCCTTTGGGAAAATAGACAAGGGGATGGGGGAAAGAGGGAGATGTTTTCGCTTGGAAAGTACAGCACAGACAGACAGGCTGAGTGGATGGGGCCCCAATATAAGCATTCTAGAGTTGATTTGATTTTGCAAATGTCTCACACTGCTAGAAAGACCCCAAATAGTGCTGTTCCTAAATGTTATCTCTCTTTGATTTAGCGCTTCCTAAAACAAGGGATGGGAGGGAACAAAAGAAAGTTAATGAATAATTTGGTTTAAAATATTATGTTTCAGGTTGAGTGACAAGTAAAAAGTAAAATGATATGTTAAGTTGATGGCATAATGGATGACTTTTTCTCTACATTTCATAAATTTTTGAATAATGTACTTTAATAATCTTATAAAGAAGTTTGACTTGTTATGAAGGCTCACAGGTTAAATAGACTAAGTATTCACATTAACTAGTTAGGTATAGCTGTGAGAAAACTTGGAGGTAAAATTGAGGGAATGTAAATATACTTTGAGACAATGGAATGTTGACAGTGTACCATTGTCATGTAAACAGTATGGTCTTCAAATGCAATACTAGCAAGGTCATGCTCAAAATCCTTCAAACTAGGCTTCAATAGTACATGAACCAAAACTTCCAGATGTACAAGCTTGATTTAGAAGAGGCAGAAAAACTAGAGATCAGATTGCCAACATCCATTGGATCACAGAACAAGCAAAGCTCAGAAAACATCTGTTTCATTGACAATGCTAAAGCTCTTGTGTGAACAACAAACTAGACTGCTTTTCAAAAGAAAGAGGAGCTTTATTCTTTAAAATGCCAAGGAGATGGACTGACACTAGTAGAATGGAAGATGTTATTTGGAAGACCTGATCAGGACAATTGTAATCTTTAGTACAATGATTTCCAAGTTCTATAGATTTTCTGAATTATTTGGAGAGCTTTAAGAAAAACATACTCCAGTCTTAGAGACTTTGATTCTCAATCTGGTAGAAGGCCTGGCTGGCTAATTTATGAAAAGCATTTGATGATTGTAAAGGACAACTAAAAATGAGAGTCACTGACTTGGAGATGTGTGCTTAGTACAGAAATCAACAACCAAGAGTGAGTGGGTAAAGTTTGAATGTGTTCTGCCTTTGGGAAAATAGACAAGGGGATGGGGGAAAGAGGGAGATGTTTTCGCTTGGAAAGTACAGCACAGACAGACAGGCTGAGTGGATGGGGCCCCAATATAAGCATTCTAGAGTTGATTTGATTTTGCAAATGTCTCACACTGCTAGAAAGACCCCAAATAGTGCTGTTCCTAAATGTTATCTCTCTTTGATTTAGCGCTTCCTAAAACAAGGGATGGGAGGGAACAAAAGAAAGTTAATGAATAATTTGGTTTAAAATATTATGTTTCAGGTTGAGTGACAAGTAAAAAGTAAAATGATATGTTAAGTTGATGGCATAATGGATGACTTTTTCTCTACATTTCATAAATTTTTGAATAATGTACTTTAATAATCTTATAAAGAAGTTTGACTTGTTATGAAGGCTCACAGGTTAAATAGACTAAGTATTCACATTAACTAGTTAGGTATAGCTGTGAGAAAACTTGGAGGTAAAATTGAGGGAATGTAAATATACTTTGAGACAATGGAATGTTGACAGTGTACCATTGTCATGTAAACAGTATGGTCTTCAAATGCAATACTAGCAAGGTCATGCTCAAAATCCTTCAAACTAGGCTTCAATAGTACATGAACCAAAAACTTCCAGATGTACAAGCTTGATTTAGAAGAGGCAGAAAAACTAGAGATCAGATTGCCAACATCCATTGGATCACAGAACAAGCAAAGCAATTCCAGAAAAACATCTGTTTCATTGACAATGCTAAAGCTCTTGTGTGGAACACAACAAACTAGAAAATTCTTAAAGAGATGGGAGTACCGAACCACTTTACCTGTCTCCTAAGAAACCTGTATGCAAGTCAAGAAGCAACATTTAGAACCGGACATGGAACCATGAATTGCCTCCAAATTGGGAAAGGAGTATGTCAAAGCTGTTTATTGTCACCTTGCTTATTTAACTTATATGCAGAGTACATCATGTGAAATGCCGGGCTGGAAGACTCACAAGCTGGAATCAAGATTGCCAGGAGAAATATAAATAATCTCAAATAAGAAGATGATACCACTCTAATGGCAGAAAGTGAAGAGGAGCTGAAGAGCCTCTTGATGAAGGTGAAAGAGAAGAGTGAAAAAACTGGCTTAAACCTCACCATTCTAAAAAGCTAAGATCATGGCATCTCGTCCCATCACTTCATGGCAAATAGATGGGTAAAAAGTGGAAACAGTGACAGACTTTCTTTCCCTAGGCTCCAAAATCACTGTGGATGGCGATTCACTGTGGTTGCAATCAGGATGTTAAAAGATGCCTGCTTCTTGGAAGAAAAGCTATGACAAACATAGCATATTAAAAGCAGAGACATTACTTTGCTGACAAAGATCCATATAGTCAAAGTTACGGCTTTTCCAGTAGTAATGTATGGATGGGAGAGTTGGACCATTAAGAAGGTTGAGTGCTGAAGAATTGATGCCTTTGAACTGTGTTGTTGGAGAATACTCTTGAGAGTCCCTTGGACTACAAGTACATTAAGCCAGTCAATCCTAAAGAAAATCATCCTAAATATTCATTGGAAGGGCTGATGCTGATGCTGAAGCTGAAGCTCCAGTACTTTGGCCACCTGATGCAAAGAGCCAACTCATGGGAAAAGACCCTTATGCTGGGAAAGGTTGAGGACAAGAGGAGAAGGGGACAAGAGAGGATGAGATGGTAGGATGATATCATCAACTCAGTGAACCTGGGTTTGAGCAAATTCCATGAGACAGTGAAGGACAGGGAAGCCTGGCATGCTTCCTGACTGACAGGTGTGCAGTCAATGCGGTGCGTGGTCCTTTTTCTGCAAGAGGCTTGATATGAGTGCTCTGATAAAATACATAATTCAGTATTTTATTATGGCCTTTTAAAGATGAGAGGCCTAGTGGGCTTGCCAAAAGCTCAGTGAGTCAGTGGTGACACCAAATGTGTTTATACAGATGTAGTGTTTTCAAAGTTCAAAGCAAAATTAGGATAGTGTAAGAATGGAAAGTCTATCACGATAGCTTCATGACTCATTGTTTCCATATTGGTTCTCTTATTTCTATCTCAGAGATTCTTACCTCTCAGGAAATGTTCCTTTGCAGATTTTCTTCTGGCAGGCAAAGTTGCTTTTGTTTTTTTAACAAAATTGTATGTAGAACTCATGTGTATATTTTACATAGTAACATAGGTGATATGAATATGATTGAAATTTGATAATTTCCTTTTAAAGTTTAAAATTTCTCCTAATTTATATATTTCTAAAAGGTCTGAAATTTAACAAAAAGGTGATTAAATCTCATGAACATACAAAGTATAACTGTCTAGCATCTTACTATGATGCATAGCCATGAACCAGGCATTGTGTTTAGCATGTTATGTACATTGTCTCATGCAGTCCTTATTACTTTCCTATAATGTGAGAACTGTTACTGTTCAATCCATAAGGAAACTGAGGCTTAGAAGTTGAATTGTTGTAGAAAAAGCTATGACAAACATAGCATATTAAAAGCAGAGACATTACTTTGCTGACAAAGATCCATATAGTCAAAGTTACGGCTTTTCCAGTAGTAATGTATGGATGGGAGAGTTGGACCATTAAGAAGGTTGAGTGCTGAAGAATTGATGCCTTTGAACTGTGTTGTTGGAGAATACTCTTGAGAGTCCCTTGGACTACAAGTACATTAAGCCAGTCAATCCTAAAGAAAATCATCCTAAATATTCATTGGAAGGGCTGATGCTGATGCTGAAGCTGAAGCTCCAGTACTTTGGCCACCTGATGCAAAGAGCCAACTCATGGGAAAAGACCCTTATGCTGGGAAAGGTTGAGGACAAGAGGAGAAGGGGACAAGAGAGGATGAGATGGTAGGATGATATCATCAACTCAGTGAACCTGGGTTTGAGCAAATTCCATGAGACAGTGAAGGACAGGGAAGCCTGGCATGCTTCCTGACTGACAGGTGTGCAGTCAATGCGGTGCGTGGTCCTTTTTCTGCAAGAGGCTTGATATGAGTGCTCTGATAAAATACATAATTCAGTATTTTATTATGGCCTTTTAAAGATGAGAGGCCTAGTGGGCTTGCCAAAAGCTCAGTGAGTCAGTGGTGACACCAAATGTGTTTATACAGATGTAGTGTTTTCAAAGTTCAAAGCAAAATTAGGATAGTGTAAGAATGGAAAGTCTATCACGATAGCTTCATGACTCATTGTTTCCATATTGGTTCTCTTATTTCTATCTCAGAGATTCTTACCTCTCAGGAAATGTTCCTTTGCAGATTTTCTTCTGGCAGGCAAAGTTGCTTTTGTTTTTTTAACAAAATTGTATGTAGAACTCATGTGTATATTTTACATAGTAACATAGGTGATATGAATATGATTGAAATTTGATAATTTCCTTTTAAAGTTTAAAATTTCTCCTAATTTATATATTTCTAAAAGGTCTGAAATTTAACAAAAAGGTGATTAAATCTCATGAACATACAAAGTATAACTGTCTAGCATCTTACTATGATGCATAGCCATGAACCAGGCATTGTGTTTAGCATGTTATGTACATTGTCTCATGCAGTCCTTATTACTTTCCTATAATGTGAGAACTGTTACTGTTCAATCCATAAGGAAACTGAGGCTTAGAAGTTAAGTAAATTGTTTAAGATTATATACCTAATAAGAAGCAAACTTGGAAAGTGAAACCTGAGTCTGAATCCAGAGACCTATTCTTTTTTGTTACTATTTTTATTTAACATTTTCAAACATACATGATAGTAGAGAACAGAATAATGACTGTTAGTTTCAGTCAATTAATGTTAGCTGATACTGTTCGATCTAATGCCCACCCTGAAACCTCAAATGAATTATTTTAAAATTAATTCTGTGTTTTGGATGATATACTTCAGATATCTAAGAGAGAGATTTCTATTATAAGTGTGTATATATGTGTGTTGGGGGTAATTGTGTGTGTGTATGTTTAATCAAGCTATTATATATGGGCTTCCCTGGTGGCTCGAATGTTAAGGAATCTACCTGCAGTGCAGGAAACCTGGGTTTGAGTCCTGGATTGGGAAGATGCCCTGGAGAAGGGGAATGGCCTCCCACTCCAGTATTCTTGCCTGGAGATTCCCATGAATAGAGGAACCTGGTGGGCTGCAGTCCATGGAGTTGCAAAGAGTTGGACAGGACTAAGCAACTGACACTTTCAATTATATATATATTATATATAGAGATTATATTTAAATATGTTATACATATATAATCTATATATTTTATATATTATCTATATATTATATAAACACTATATATTATAGATGATATAATATACATATGCATTATATACAAAGCATATATAATATTTATACTATATACTGTATATGTGATATATATAAGATATACACTGTGTAGAATATATTATGTATTTTATGTAATATGTTATATATAACATCTGATATTTATGTGTATGTTATATTTGATATATATACATCACACATATGCTAACTATGCTATATATCATATTTATATGTGTATATTTTATACATATGTATAATATGTATAATGTATATCATATGTCCAATATATAATACATCATATAGAATTATATTACATTTAATATATACATATCATATATCATATGTAATATATGACATATATATTGTATATATAGTATATGTATATGAGTTATATCATACATGTAATATATATTATATTATAAATGATATATATTATACTGTATGTCATAATTATATATTATTATATATAGTATATATAATGTATAATTTATGTATGTTAATATGTTATCTATGTGTCATATATATCATATACCATATATATCATATGTCATATCACATTTTCTGTAGATATGTGATATATAGATACTGTTATATACATATGTAATATACATTATATACACAATATATAATATATATCATAGATGTTATATGCTATATATGATACATACATATAGATATGTATAATAGATAATATATGTACCATATACAATATATATAGTATATGTTAAATACATATATAATAAATAACATGATATATAATGTATATCATAGATAATATATGTAATTTATGCAATATACATGATATATGTATATAAATATGTATAATTCATTGTATGATACTTATATATTAAATAATATGTATATTATTTATGATTTTATAACATTATGTATCATATATATTATATATTATAGTGATTATATATATATATATATAAAATTGTTTCTGGCCCTACTCTAGACAGAGTTTTTAAAGATAACCAGTTTTGGTATTTTATAAAATATATTTAGTAACTCATTTATTGTGACAGATTTGTTTTTCTAACTTTAATTCGGGAAAATTCTTGTAATGAAAATTTAGGTTTGTGAATTTAAATTTACTTGTGGAATCAAGGCTATACTCTTGGACCACATGGCTGAGACTACATTCTAGAAAGATTCAATCCTCTCTGGGATGAGGGTGTAACTATTGAGATGTGCCAGGACTCGGATTCCTGGAAATTGTGGCACCCACACTCCTCTCTCCATGTTCCCAGGAGTTGTGACTCACCTCATACAAGTTAAATCTGTAGAATTCTTCAGACTTCACCAACGCCTTCAAATGAAATTGCAAGCCCTTTAAAAAGTGAGGTAGCCAGTGGTGCCCAGCAGTGGGAAAAGAATCCAATCTGTCAAAGATCCTTTTCTTTAGGAAGACTTTTAATAAGAAATAGTATTTAGGTACCATAATCTAAGCACTAATAATATTTATTGCTAGAGATTCTGAACCCTTTTAGGGCATTGAGCTAAAAAATACATTTTGTTTGCTGTGAAAAAGTAATATATGAGTATGCTGAGAATTCAAAATTTTAAAAACCAGGTACTTTTTAAGACTTTGTGTTTCTTTTTATCTTTTTTTTTTTTTTTTTTTTTTACTCTTTGCTTTTACAGAGTTTTGTTGTTTACAGATATGTATGATCCCAGATTAGTCATATATATATCTGCCCCATCCCACCCCTCCAGGCCATCTTTTTATCTTAAGCTAAAAGACTTGGTTCCTTATAATCAATGTAACTATTTTCATTATATTACTATGATAGTTAATTTTATGTGTCAACTTGGTTGAGCCACGGTGCCCAGATATTTGTCAAACATTCTGGATGTTTCTTAAAGCGTGTTTTTAGGTAAGATTTACCTTTACATTGTTGTACTTTGAGTAAAGCAGATTGCCCTGCATTATGGAGACAATCATTTCCATTCCAGTCACAGCTGAAGTCCCTAAAAGAATAAAACTGGTCTCTCCTGGGCAAGAAGGAATTCTGCCAGATGATGGCCTTTGAACTTGAGTTGCAATGTTGACTCTTCCTTGGGTCTCCAGCCTTCTGGCCTACCGTAGAGATTTTAGACCTGCCAGTCTCTACAATTGCATGAGCTAATTCCTTAAAAGATCTCCCTTCATATACATATACCGTATTGGTTCTATTTACTTGTGGAATCAAGGCTATACTCTTGGACCACATGGCTGAGACTACATTCTAGAAAGATTCAATCCTCTCTGGGATGAGGTGTAACTATTGAGATGTGCCAGGACTCAGATTCCTGGAAATTGTGGCACCCACATCCTCTCTCCATGTTCCCAGGAGTTGTGACTCACCTCATACAAGTTAAATCTGTAGAATTCTTCAGACTTCACCAACGCCTTCAAATGAAATTGCAAGCCCTTTAAAAAGTGAGGTAGCCAGTGGTGCCCAGCAGTGGGAAAAGAATCCAATCTGTCAAAGATCCTTTTCTTTAGGAAGACTTTTAATAAGAAATAGTATTTAGGTACCATAATCTAAGCACTAATAATATTTATTGCTAGAGATTCTGAACCCTTTTAGGGCATTGAGCTAAAAAATACATTTTGTTTGCTGTGAAAAAGTAATATATGAGTATGCTGAGAATTCAAAATTTTAAAAACCAGGTACTTTTTAAGACTTTGTGTTTCTTTTTATCTTTTTTTTTTTTTTTTTTTTTTTTACTCTTTGCTTTTACAGAGTTTTGTTGTTTACAGATATGTATGATCCCAGATTAGTCATATATATATCTGCCCCATCCCACCCCTCCAGGCCATCTTTTTATCTTAAGCTAAAAGACTTGGTTCCTTATAATCAATGTAACTATTTTCATTATATTACTATGATAGTTAATTTTATGTGTCAACTTGGTTGAGCCACGGTGCCCAGATATTTGTCAAACATTCTGGATGTTTCTTAAAGCGTGTTTTTAGGTAAGATTTACCTTTACATTGTTGTACTTTGAGTAAAGCAGATTGCCCTGCATTATGGAGACAATCATTTCCATTCCAGTCACAGCTGAAGTCCCTAAAAGAATAAAACTGGTCTCTCCTGGGCAAGAAGGAATTCTGCCAGATGATGGCCTTTGAACTTGAGTTGCAATGTTGACTCTTCCTTGGGTCTCCAGCCTTCTGGCCTACCGTAGAGATTTTAGACCTGCCAGTCTCTACAATTGCATGAGCTAATTCCTTAAAAGATCTCCCTTCATATACATATACCGTATTGGTTCTATTTCTGTGGAGCTTAAGAGAGGCAAATTGGGTTTGCCTTCCTACATGAAACAACTGAAAAACCAGATTAAATAAATGAAACAATGGTGCTGAAAACCTTGGACATCAGGCAATGAAGGTCAATGATTCCTCAGAGATAGGACACAAGTGAAGTGAGCCCAATGATTGTCGTAGCTGGTTGCCTGGAGGGAATTTGCGGACCATAGCACAGGAAGGAGGAATCAGGAAATTTGAGAAGATGGGGCTAGCAGTTTGGGAAAGTCAAGGTAACTGGAGTTCATAGGACAGAGTACTGGAGAAGAGAAAGGTGCACAGGAAAACAAGATCTGCAAAGGCCCTTCTTTGAGTATTCAGTAGAGTATGATCAGAACACATGTTTATAGAGAAACTGCTTGAGGATGAGGAAAGAACCATTTGAAAGAACAGTGCCTGGAGTGGAAAACCTCATAATTCACAGAGTATTGAGTAGAGTACTAAGAAAGGTCTTGCTTAGACTAATTACTGTTCTTATGCAGCCTAACAAAGTTTTTTTTTTTTTTTTAATTTAAATATATGCATTTATTTATTTGTTTTTGGCTGTGCTGGGTCTTCTCTGCTGCAAAGCAAAACTGGGCCAATCAAACTGTTACCACATAGTTTAATGATGTCTTTGTTTTTTCTCACTGCTGACAAAACATATGTTTTCCTATAGTTTCTGAGGATTCAGAACCTAGGCTTTAGCTAGATGGTTCTGGTTCAGATTCTCTCATCAAATGGCAGTCAGTCCATCATCCAAGGTGGAAATCATCTGAAGGCTTGCCTAAGCCTGGTGAATCTGATGCTAGACTCATTCATTTGGCCACTGAGAAAAGTCCCCAGTATCTTTGCTCTGGGCCTCTCCAGAGGGGTGCTTATAACATGCGAGCTGGCTTTCCTGAGCACGAGTGATCCAAGTAGAGAGGGAACTTGAGTTGCAATGTTGACTCTTCCTTGGGTCTCCAGCCTTCTGGCCTACCGTAGAGATTTTAGACCTGCCAGTCTCTACAATTGCATGAGCTAATTCCTTAAAAGATCTCCCTTCATATACATATACCGTATTGGTTCTATTTCTGTGGAGCTTAAGAGAGGCAAATTGGGTTTGCCTTCCTACATGAAACAACTGAAAAACCAGATTAAATAAATGAAACAATGGTGCTGAAAACCTTGGACATCAGGCAATGAAGGTCAATGATTCCTCAGAGATAGGACACAAGTGAAGTGAGCCCAATGATTGTCGTAGCTGGTTGCCTGGAGGGAATTTGCGGACCATAGCACAGGAAGGAGGAATCAGGAAATTTGAGAAGATGGGGCTAGCAGTTTGGGAAAGTCAAGGTAACTGGAGTTCATAGGACAGAGTACTGGAGAAGAGAAAGGTGCACAGGAAAACAAGATCTGCAAAGGCCCTTCTTTGAGTATTCAGTAGAGTATGATCAGAACACATGTTTATAGAGAAACTGCTTGAGGATGAGGAAAGAACCATTTGAAAGAACAGTGCCTGGAGTGGAAAACCTCATAATTCACAGAGTATTGAGTAGAGTACTAAGAAAGGTCTTGCTTAGACTAATTACTGTTCTTATGCAGCCTAACAAAGTTTTTTTTTTTTTTTTTAATTTAAATATATGCATTTATTTATTTGTTTTTGGCTGTGCTGGGTCTTCTCTGCTGCAAAGCAAAACTGGGCCAATCAAACTGTTACCACATAGTTTAATGATGTCTTTGTTTTTTCTCACTGCTGACAAAACATATGTTTTCCTATAGTTTCTGAGGATTCAGAACCTAGGCTTTAGCTAGATGGTTCTGGTTCAGATTCTCTCATCAAATGGCAGTCAGTCCATCATCCAAGGTGGAAATCATCTGAAGGCTTGCCTAAGCCTGGTGAATCTGATGCTAGACTCATTCATTTGGCCACTGAGAAAAGTCCCCAGTATCTTTGCTCTGGGCCTCTCCAGAGGGTTGCTTATAACATGGGAGCTGGCTTTCCTGAGCACGAGTGATCCAAGTAAGAGAGGGAACAACCAAGGTGGCAGCCACAGCTTCTATAAGCTAATCTCAGGAGTGAAATAGCAACACTTACAGAATATTGTATTGGGCATTTACTGTGCAATATGGGAGGGGACTGCTTAAAAGTGGCAAAGATCATTGGGGGCCATCTTTTAGAGGCTCACCACCACGAACGTAGGTATAAAATTCTCAACAATATTTTAGCAAATTGAATCCAATGATACATAAAATAGATTATGTATTATTAATAAAGTGGGGTTTATCTTGAGAATGCATGATTGGGTTTAACATTTGAAAATTAATGTGATTCACCATACTAGCCTAAAAAAAGATAAATTATAGATTAAGAAAATGTATGTCACAAAATTTAACATCTTTTCCTAATGAAAAGTCTTTCTGCCTTAGGGATAGGAATGATAAATGTGAGAAACAAATGTCATTTATATAGAATCTACAGTTTATTGAGACAAGGATGAAAGATTATGTATTCCACACCAGGAAAAATGTAGGGTGTTCATCTTTGCCACGTCAGTGTTGTATGGAACTTTTAGACAGTGTGATAAGGCAAGAAAAAGATATAGAAATCATCCACATTGGAAAGGAAGAAACAAACCTGTATTTATTTGTAGATGTTATGACCATCTACCGAGAAAATCCTATGGCATCTATGTAAAAGTCATTAAAACTCATAAATTGGTTGATTCTTCAAAGTTATACCTCAGTTATGAAGAAAAGGTAGGCATCTTACTCCTAACGCGTTTTGGAGTTTTAAAATACATTTAAAAATAATTCATTGATCAAAGAAAAAGTTTAAATAACCTATCTAAAATTCCATAATTTAGTAGAACAGTAGGGATTAAAATCCAGGTTTATCTGACTCTAAAATCCCTGTTTTTTGTTACTAGTCTATCTGCTGCCTGCTACACCTTCTGAACCTAATTCCAACAACATTCTAAAAAAAAATGATATATGCACTAACTTTTTTTATTTTGAAAGAGAAAAGGAATATAAATCTGAGCAGACTCATTCTTGTTCCGTCTATTTAACATGGGAGCTGGCTTTCCTGAGCACGAGTGATCCAAGTAAGAGAGGGAACAACCAAGGTGGCAGCCACAGCTTCTATAAGCTAATCTCAGGAGTGAAATAGCAACACTTACAGAATATTGTATTGGGCATTTACTGTGCAATATGGGAGGGGACTGCTTAAAAGTGGCAAAGATCATTGGGGGCCATCTTTTAGAGGCTCACCACCACGAACGTAGGTATAAAATTCTCAACAATATTTTAGCAAATTGAATCCAATGATACATAAAATAGATTATGTATTATTAATAAAGTGGGGTTTATCTTGAGAATGCATGATTGGGTTTAACATTTGAAAATTAATGTGATTCACCATACTAGCCTAAAAAAAGATAAATTATAGATTAAGAAAATGTATGTCACAAAATTTAACATCTTTTCCTAATGAAAAGTCTTTCTGCCTTAGGGATAGGAATGATAAATGTGAGAAACAAATGTCATTTATATAGAATCTACAGTTTATTGAGACAAGGATGAAAGATTATGTATTCCACACCAGGAAAAATGTAGGGTGTTCATCTTTGCCACGTCAGTGTTGTATGGAACTTTTAGACAGTGTGATAAGGCAAGAAAAAGATATAGAAATCATCCACATTGGAAAGGAAGAAACAAACCTGTATTTATTTGTAGATGTTATGACCATCTACCGAGAAAATCCTATGGCATCTATGTAAAAGTCATTAAAACTCATAAATTGGTTGATTCTTCAAAGTTATACCTCAGTTATGAAGAAAAGGTAGGCATCTTACTCCTAACGCGTTTTGGAGTTTTAAAATACATTTAAAAATAATTCATTGATCAAAGAAAAAGTTTAAATAACCTATCTAAAATTCCATAATTTAGTAGAACAGTAGGGATTAAAATCCAGGTTTATCTGACTCTAAAATCCCTGTTTTTTGTTACTAGTCTATCTGCTGCCTGCTACACCTTCTGAACCTAATTCCAACAACATTCTAAAAAAAAATGATATATGCACTAACTATATTTTGAAAGAGAAAAGGAATATAATAGTTGTGTGTCGCCTTTTGCACTGGAGGTTGGAATGTAAGCTGGTACAGCCACTATGGAAGACAGTATGGAGATTCCTTTAAAAATTAGGAATGGAACCACCGTATGACCCCACAATCCCACTATTAGGCATATACCCTGAGGAAATCAAAATTGAAAGAGACACATGTACCCCAATGTTCATTGCATCACTTTTTATATAGCTAGAACATGGAAACAGCCTAGATGTACATCAACAAATGAATGGATAATATTCTGTATATACAATGAAACATTTCTTAGCTGTAAAAAAAAATGCATTTGAGTCAGTCCTAATGAGGTGGATCAACTTAGAACCTATTATAGAAAGTGAAGTAAGTCAGAGAAGGATAAATATAGTATACTAACACATATATATGGAATCTAGAAATACGGTACTGATAAAAGTATATGCAGAGCAACAAAGGAGAAACAGAACAGACTTGTGGACATTGATGGGAGGGTGGTCAGGTGAGAGGTCTGGAAAGAATACCACGGAAGCTTACAATACCATATGTAAGAGAAACAACCAATGTGAATCTGCTGTAAGACTAAGAGAACTTACACAGGGGCTATGCAACAACCTAGAGGAGTGGGATGGGGAGGAAGATGGGAGGGAAGTTCAAGTGGGAGGGGTCAAGTGTATACCTATGACTGATTCGAGTTTATGTATAGCAGTAAACAACAAAAGTAAAATATAAAAATTAATTAATTTTTAAAAATTCACAGAAAAAATAGTTGTGTGTTGCACTTCTTAAGCTGTTAGAGTTGAGAAATGGGGGGTGGGAAAACTAATAGTGAAAGAATAGCAGTTGCTCTCAGTGAACTTCACAATTAGCAGTTCAAGTGAAATGCAACTTGATAAGAGATTGATTTGGCCTACAGTCTCAAAGGAGGAAGGATCTCAGGCACAACAAGAGAGATACTAGGTGATGATCAGGACCAGATGGCTGTTGCCAGGGCCACGCTCAAGTCTGTGAAAAAGGGGAATCACAACAAGGTTATGCAACACCAGTCCTAAGCCAGTTACTGTTCTTGAGCCTATGCTACATTACCTCTTTATTGGAAAGTGTGTGTGTGTGTGTGTAGATGCGGGGGATAGCAAAGAGCAGTTCTGGGAATAACTAATCAACATTTGAGAGTAGAATTGAGCTATATTTAGATAAGTATAGTTGTTTTAGTGGAAAAGTTTTTCTCGTTTTTTTTCACCTCCTCTCTTACAGTCTCAGCACACATCTGTTCACTGCTCATAAATGACATACTGCAGGGTAACGCATTTGGCAGGCTGAATTTGGCACTGGGTGGATTTTCTGAACAGAGTAAAAGTCCACAGGACAAAATTCTATTCAGTCCCATTTACTGAGCCATTGGGATGTGGATGGGAATCTTGATAATTTGCTTCTGGGGAATGAGGAGAAAAAAAGCACAAACTACAATTTTGTCTTGGATTGCAGGTGGAAGTTGAAAATTCTACCCCTGCAGAGAACAAAGTTGTAAGACTAACTGCTTTGCTTACTGACCTGTTCTCAGAGATGAAAATATCCAGATACTCTTTCAATTAATAGCTATTAGGAAAGAGCATTTTTAGTTTGTTTGCTTTTGCCTCATCCTATCCTTGTGTCTGTATTTCACTGGCCTTCCAAACCCTCTCAGGGATTTCTTTCTGGAGCTTTCTGGAGTCCTCTGAAATACAGCAACAGATCTTGGTCCCCTTGCTTGTCCTACCTTAATCTGCCTTGCTGTCAGGGTGCTGGTGGAAGCAAAACTTGAGGGTTATGATGAGGGTCAAGTGTATACCTATGACTGATTCGAGTTTATGTATAGCAGTAAACAACAAAAGTAAAATATAAAAATTAATTAATTTTTAAAAATTCACAGAAAAAATAGTTGTGTGTTGCACTTCTTAAGCTGTTAGAGTTGAGAAATGGGGGGTGGGAAAACTAATAGTGAAAGAATAGCAGTTGCTCTCAGTGAACTTCACAATTAGCAGTTCAAGTGAAATGCAACTTGATAAGAGATTGATTTGGCCTACAGTCTCAAAGGAGGAAGGATCTCAGGCACAACAAGAGAGATACTAGGTGATGATCAGGACCAGATGGCTGTTGCCAGGGCCACGCTCAAGTCTGTGAAAAAGGGGAATCACAACAAGGTTATGCAACACCAGTCCTAAGCCAGTTACTGTTCTTGAGCCTATGCTACATTACCTCTTTATTGGAAAGTGTGTGTGTGTGTGTGTAGATGCGGGGGATAGCAAAGAGCAGTTCTGGGAATAACTAATCAACATTTGAGAGTAGAATTGAGCTATATTTAGATAAGTATAGTTGTTTTAGTGGAAAAGTTTTTCTCGTTTTTTTTCACCTCCTCTCTTACAGTCTCAGCACACATCTGTTCACTGCTCATAAATGACATACTGCAGGGTAACGCATTTGGCAGGCTGAATTTGGCACTGGGTGGATTTTCTGAACAGAGTAAAAGTCCACAGGACAAAATTCTATTCAGTCCCATTTACTGAGCCATTGGGATGTGGAGTGGGAATCTTGATAATTTGCTTCTGGGGAATGAGGAGAAAAAAAGCACAAACTACAATTTTGTCTTGGATTGCAGGTGGAAGTTGAAAATTCTACCCCTGCAGAGAACAAAGTTGTAAGACTAACTGCTTTGCTTACTGACCTGTTCTCAGAGATGAAAATATCCAGATACTCTTTCAATTAATAGCTATTAGGAAAGAGCATTTTTAGTTTGTTTGCTTTTGCCTCATCCTATCCTTGTGTCTGTATTTCACTGGCCTTCCAAACCCTCTCAGGGATTTCTTTCTGGAGCTTTCTGGAGTCCTCTGAAATACAGCAACAGATCTTGGTCCCCTTGCTTGTCCTACCTTAATCTGCCTTGCTGTCAGGGTGCTGGTGGAAGCAAAACTTGAGGGTTATGATGAGGTCATATCCGAAGTCCTGGAGCAGAATGTATTTGCTTAAGCAGATTCTTATGGCTTGATTTTTTCTGACTGTATTATAGGCTAGTTCCTGTGACTCAGTGCCTCCCTGGGTGCTTGTCCTGGCTGGCTTTGGTTGTTGGAAGCCTCCTAGCCTTTTTAGTAGGGTTATTTATGTGCAGTAGAGGGCAGCAGTTCCAAATGCTCATCCATTAGGAGAAAAGTAGAACTTGAGGTTTGAGAATACTGGGATGTGTATGTATCTCAGAATGCCAGCATAAATGCTTCATAAACCCACTTCTCATTCTGGATCAAGATTTCAGGAGGAGTTCTACCACACCTAGACCCACACAAATGTGTCTCTTTCATCACAACGCTTATCTACAAAAGGCCTAAGAGACAGTAGCTTACTTACATAAAACTGAGGGCCCAAAGAAGTGACTCCCTAATATTTGCACAGCTTGTTAGTGACAAAGTCCAGACTAGATTCCAGATCTGAGCTGAGGTTAGGATTTGAAGGTCATGAATTTATTGAGACTAATTAAAAGTCTCAGTCAGTTTAGTTCAGTTGCTCAGTTGTGTATGACTCTTTGTGACCCCATGGACATCGGCATGCCACGCTTCCCTGTCCTTCACCATCTCTCAGAGCTTGCTTAAACTCATGTCCATTAACTGAGTGACGCCATCCAACCATCTCGTTCTCTATTGTCCCCTTCTCCTTCTGCCTTCTATTTTTCCCAGCATCTAGATGTGATTATGACAGGGGAGGGCAGGGTAGAATGGGACCCTGAACTGAGCCCCACAGGTAGTACCAACAGTATGGATTAAATAAATTAGTAAAATTTTTCAAAAATTTTTTACACGTTTTCTTCAGATTCACTCCAACAAAGTCTTTTTGCAAAAAGTATCTCCTAAGTTTATTAGTACTAAAATGATGCTTCATAGATTTAATCGTTACTTCTCTTGTGTTTAGAAAATTAAATGATAGTAAAAAAAAGACTGTTAAAACAATACTAATCTTCTACTCTACTTCTATTCAACTTCCCCCCACCCAGTCCTGTTCTGTGGAAGTAATCAGTTGAAACTCTTAGAGCTTTTTCTTCTGGTGTTTACTTCCATATTTCTATATACAGCTCTTCCTCAACTTACAATGCAGTTGTGTCCCAATAAATTTATCTCATTTTAAAATATTGTAAGTCAAAGTGCATGTAATACAAATAACCTACTAAACATCATACTTAACCTGACCTTCCTTAAATGTGCTCAGAGCACTTACACTGGCCTGCAGTTGGGTAAAGTCATCTAACTCCAAGCCTGTTTTATATTAAAATATTGATACTTCATTTAATTTATTGAATACTCTACTGAAAGTGAAAAACAGAATGGTCATTTGGGTACAGTGTATCTGTTGTTTATCCTGGAGTTTGTGTGACTGACTGGAAGCTGTGGCTGCTGCTACTGCTGCCCACATCTCAAGAGAGTAGTGTATCCCATCCAAATTCAAAGTATCATTTCTACTGAATGTGTGCTGTGTTTATACCTTCTTAATTTTGAAAAATTATAAGTCGAATCATAAGTCAAGGACCATTTCGTATGTATATACTCTGATGTATTAATTTATCAATTTTGGATGTTGTCTATTAACTTACTATTACAATAGATGAGCTGTCCAAAAGCTTCTCTTAATTACCTCCCCTTCATCCTCTTAATATCCTCCTAATGTTACATCATAGAATTTGGTCAAATCAATATTAGCATTTATACTACTATGATTGTACAAATAGGTCCCACCATTGCTCCAGCTAGCATGCTGTGATTATACTTTCAAAAGAACTTTTTTGCTTAACCTAGGGTCCATAATTTTCTTATTTTTCCGTTTGCTTTGCTTTCTATTTATCTACTACTATATTATCCAAATGCTCCAAAAGATCTGTCAAATGCAAAGCAAGAGTATTTTCAAATTTCTCAAACATATCAGACCTCCCTTCCACTTCCCCCTATACTCCCACCTGAACTGGTTGTTTTCTAAACCTGCTCCATGGCTTTATTCAGGTTCTTTCTTTTGTACCTCTTCTATGTTGGATTCTCTTAGTACTAAAATGATGCTTCATAGATTTAATCGTTACTTCTCTTGTGTTTAGAAAATTAAATGATAGTAAAAAAAAGACTGTTAAAACAATACTAATCTTCTACTCTACTTCTATTCAACTTCCCCCCACCCAGTCCTGTTCTGTGGAAGTAATCAGTTGAAACTCTTAGAGCTTTTTCTTCTGGTGTTTACTTCCATATTTCTATATACAGCTCTTCCTCAACTTACAATGCAGTTGTGTCCCAATAAATTTATCTCATTTTAAAATATTGTAAGTCAAAGTGCATGTAATACAAATAACCTACTAAACATCATACTTAACCTGACCTTCCTTAAATGTGCTCAGAGCACTTACACTGGCCTGCAGTTGGGTAAAGTCATCTAACTCCAAGCCTGTTTTATATTAAAATATTGATACTTCATTTAATTTATTGAATACTCTACTGAAAGTGAAAAACAGAATGGTCATTTGGGTACAGTGTATCTGTTGTTTATCCTGGAGTTTGTGTGACTGACTGGAAGCTGTGGCTGCTGCTACTGCTGCCCACATCTCAAGAGAGTAGTGTATCCCATCCAAATTCAAAGTATCATTTCTACTGAATGTGTGCTGTGTTTATACCTTCTTAATTTTGAAAAATTATAAGTCGAATCATAAGTCAAGGACCATTTCGTATGTATATACTCTGATGTATTAATTTATCAATTTTGGATGTTGTCTATTAACTTACTATTACAATAGATGAGCTGTCCAAAAGCTTCTCTTAATTACCTCCCCTTCATCCTCTTAATATCCTCCTAATGTTACATCATAGAATTTGGTCAAATCAATATTAGCATTTATACTACTATGATTGTACAAATAGGTCCCACCATTGCTCCAGCTAGCATGCTGTGATTATACTTTCAAAAGAACTTTTTTGCTTAACCTAGGGTCCATAATTTTCTTATTTTTCCGTTTGCTTTGCTTTCTATTTATCTACTACTATATTATCCAAATGCTCCAAAAGATCTGTCAAATGCAAAGCAAGAGTATTTTCAAATTTCTCAAACATATCAGACCTCCCTTCCACTTCCCCCTATACTCCCACCTGAACTGGTTGTTTTCTAAACCTGCTCCATGGCTTTATTCAGGTTCTTTCTTTTGTACCTCTTCTATGTTGGATTCTCTGTTTTCATGTCTTCTTCACTGACTTGTGTGCCTGCGTGCTAAGTTGTTGCAGTCGTTCTGCGTGACCCTATGGACTGTAGCCTGCGAGGCTCCACTGCCCATGGGATTTTTCAGGCAGGAATACTGGAGTGGGGCCATCCTGGTGGTCCAGTGGTAAAGAGTCCACCTCGCAGTGCAAGGGGCACCAGTTTGGTCCCTGGCCTGGGAAGATCCCACATGCCGAAGAGCGGCTGGACGGGTGTGTCCAATTACTAGCCAGCACTCTGGGGCACATGCAACCAGAGCCAGTGTTGAACTTCAACGAGAGAGGCCACTGCAGTGGGAGGCCCACACAGGCCAAGGAATGAATGGATGAAAATGGATAGGTACACAACCAATAATAATAATAATAATAATGAAAGGCCAAAATTAAAAAAAGAGAGAGAGAATACTGGAGTGGATTGCCATGTCTTCCTCCAGGGGTTCTTCCCAAAACAGGGAATTGAACCCATAAATTGGCAGGTGGGTTCTTTACCACTAACTTCATTGGCTTATTCCCTTGCAATGATAGAGAACATATTCCAGTACCTTCCCAATAAACAGTATATAACAGGTAAATTTTTTGAATCCTTATATACTTTAAAATATTTTTATTTACTGCCATACTTGATAGATAGTTTAGTCTAGGTTAAAAATTTTTTCCTTCAGATTTGGGAGGCATTGACTCATTGACCTCTGGCTAATTTATCATTTATTTATTTATTTATTTATTGGCCACACCTCATGGCATGTGGTATCTTAGTTCCCCAACCAGGGATTGAACCAATGCCCTGTGCAATGGAAGTGTTCATTCTTAATCACTGGCCTACCAGGGAAGTCCGTGGATTCCAGTACTGTTGCTGAGAGATGTGATAGACTACTGATTCTCAGTATAGATCTCTGTGTGTATTGTTTCCTCTCAGCTTTGAGAATCTTATCTCTGTTGTTCTAATTTCATACTAAATTCTGTCATTGAGGTTCCCCCCCCCATTGTGCCTCTTTTATTTTTTTTATATTTATTTTCATCCACACTTTATTCTTTGGCACATATGGGCCTCCCACTGCAGTAGCTTCTCTCCTCTCAGAGCACTGTCTCTGGGCGCATGCACTCCAGAGTGCTGGCTCGTAATTGGATACATCGGCCCAGCCATTCTACAGCAAATTGGATCTTCTCCGGCCAGGGATCGAACCAGTGCCCCTTGTGCTGCAAGGCAGACTCTCTACCCACTGGACCACCAGGGAAGCCCTGTCATTGATTTTTTTGACCTCTTCAGGAAGCTTTCAATCTTGAGATTCATGTCTTTCACTTTGGGAAATCTTTTGCATAATTTCTTTGATAATCTCTCCCTCAATCTCTTTGCTTTTCTTTTTCTGAAGCTCCAATGAAATATTAGACCTACAGAATGTATCCTCTAATTTCTCAAATTGTCCAATCTATTTTCCTTTCTTTGTGTTCTGTTTTATGGGGAATTTCCTTATATGTAGTCTCTAACTCCCTTTTTCCTTAATTTTGTATCTTGTCTATCACATTTATTTAATTGCTAAAAGTTCTTCCTTAATCAATTATGCTTCTTTATATATATATATATATGAAAGTCACTCAGTCATGTCTAACTCTTTGCAACACATGGATGAGCCATGGAATTCTCCAGGCAAGAATACTAGAGTGGGTAGCCTATCCCTTTTCCAGGGGATTTTCCTGATTCAGGAATCGAATTGGGGTCTCCTGCATTGCAAGCAGATTCTTTACCAGCTGAGCTACAAGGGAAGCCTATATATATGTGTGTGTATATACACACACACACGCACATGTAATTCCTGATTTTGTTTTGTGTATAGTGTCATCCTTCTACTTTCTTCCATAAACTCAAACTTTATCTTGAAATTTTTGAGTTTTGTCTATACTGCCTCTGTTTTCTGCGATTGAATCCGTCATTGAAGGCCTACCAGGGAAGTCCGTGGATTCCAGTACTGTTGCTGAGAGATGTGATAGACTACTGATTCTCAGTATAGATCTCTGTGTGTATTGTTTCCTCTCAGCTTTGAGAATCTTATCTCTGTTGTTCTAATTTCATACTAAATTCTGTCATTGAGGTTCCCCCCCCCATTGTGCCTCTTTTTTTTTTATATTTATTTTCATCCACACTTTATTCTTTGGCACATATGGGCCTCCCACTGCAGTAGCTTCTCTCCTCTCAGAGCACTGTCTCTGGGCGCATGCACTCCAGAGTGCTGGCTCGTAATTGGATACATCGGCCCAGCCATTCTACAGCAAATTGGATCTTCTCCGGCCAGGGATCGAACCAGTGCCCCTTGTGCTGCAAGGCAGACTCTCTACCCACTGGACCACCAGGGAAGCCCTGTCATTGATTTTTTTGACCTCTTCAGGAAGCTTTCAATCTTGAGATTCATGTCTTTCACTTTGGGAAATCTTTTGCATAATTTCTTTGATAATCTCTCCCTCAATCTCTTTGCTTTTCTTTTTCTGAAGCTCCAATGAAATATTAGACCTACAGAATGTATCCTCTAATTTCTCAAATTGTCCAATCTATTTTCCTTTCTTTGTGTTCTGTTTTATGGGGAATTTCCTTATATGTAGTCTCTAACTCCCTTTTTCCTTAATTTTGTATCTTGTCTATCACATTTATTTAATTGCTAAAAGTTCTTCCTTAATCAATTATGCTTCTTTATATATATATATATATGAAAGTCACTCAGTCATGTCTAACTCTTTGCAACACATGGATGAGCCATGGAATTCTCCAGGCAAGAATACTAGAGTGGGTAGCCTATCCCTTTTCCAGGGGATTTTCCTGATTCAGGAATCGAATTGGGGTCTCCTGCATTGCAAGCAGATTCTTTACCAGCTGAGCTACAAGGGAAGCCTATATATATGTGTGTGTATATACACACACACACGCACATGTAATTCCTGATTTTGTTTTGTGTATAGTGTCATCCTTCTACTTTCTTCCATAAACTCAAACTTTATCTTGAAATTTTTGAGTTTTGTCTATACTGCCTCTGTTTTCTGCATTGTGCGTGTTTTCTCCAAGTCCACTTCTTTTTGGTTTATTTTAGTATTTTCATGTTAGAAATCTTCCTCTAACATTTATATATAGTAACAAAGTATTTGTTTTACTTATAGATATATTCATATTTAAGAGTAGTTCCAAAAAGAAATGGGAAACTCCATGTGCACAGTGAGGCTAAGGGCGTTGTGAGCTTGACTGCAGGGTCTTGATGGGTTTTAGCTGGCATTTTGGTTGGTTCAGGTTGTACAAACAACTTCTCCAAGCTCTCTCTATTTTCAAATCTGTGCCTTCTGCTGCCCAGTGCTCTGCCTGATGCTCCTGCATCCAGAGCCTATCTGGTTAAATTTCCTTGAGAATAAACATTGGTTCTCCAAGAGTGGGCACAAGTTGGAAACCTTGACTGCTTGGGTTGTGAAGGAGTCTCATTCTCCTGTGACCCCTGTGACCTGTCCGTGCCTGCTTGGTTATGTGGGGTTTCTCAGACCTAAACTTTCCAGTGGCCCACTTCTCGTTCACATCTCCTTGTGGAAGCACTTAAGTTTTATGATATTTCAGCTCTACTAAGTGTGTTAACAATCATCAGTCTAATTTATCTTCCTAAAATTTGTTGAAATCCTTGTTCACTGCTGCTTCCTTTCCCACATAGGCAATCCACCATAGGAAGTATTGTGTTTATATTCTAGAATTAGAACTTTAAGTCAGGAAAGCAAATTCCTAATGGTATAATTTTGAATACAATGACAGCTGTATAAGAGATTTGTCGGGGTAGGACAGGGAGGTGGAGTGGGATATGTGTTGGGAGACTCTAAAGAAATCTTTATTGAAAGCTCAACAAGACAGTATAAAAATAAAATATTTTCTGTCTGCTGCCTCTTAGTAATTTAAACAGAAAAAAAGTCTGTCTTAAAAATAAAAGGGTAAATGAGTGAGGGCAGTTTGACTCAGAGGAATTAATAGAAAATTATAAATGAAGAATATCATTTGCCACTTTTTTAAAAGTTAAAATTTTAAAGCACAAGTAAAATTCCTCTGTAGAGAAATAAGCTATTCGTGATATTAAAAATTAAAAATATTTGTACTCATAGAGAAATAGAAAAGTATTTTAAAAAATACCTTCTAAATAGAAACTGGAAAGAGATTAGGGTTTCTATAAGATCTTATAGTAATCCCAGCATTGAGACACAGAGCCTTTCTACAGCCATATTGAAAGTGAAAATGTACATATATGAAACATAAAAGTACACTACACTGAGTAGCAGTAAGCACACCAGTGTCAGATCTTGGTTTTTAAGTTCCATTCCCTAGGATTTCTTGGAGAAACAGCTTATTCTTTGGCCAGGATAGAGAAAACAGAAATGAGCATTTTGTAATCCCAGAAAGTAAGAAAGTATACAACGGAAAGGATGAGGCATGTGAAAGGAACACAGAAATCAGCTTGAAAGAGTTCCTGATGGTCAAAACTGGAATAATTTGAGTGTAAAAAAAGTAATGAAATAGTGAAGTGCTGGATTATAAACTAAAATATAAGTCCATATGGATAGAAATGAGTGACTGAATAGATGAATGAGGGAGAAGAGACACATTCTTTCTTAGGGAAGAATTCCAGAGGTGAGGCTTAGTTAGCATCCACCTTGCCTTGAGAGTGGGCTAGTTTTGGTGATTCACCTCAAAGATTAGAGCAATCATCAGTCTAATTTATCTTCCTAAAATTTGTTGAAATCCTTGTTCACTGCTGCTTCCTTTCCCACATAGGCAATCCACCATAGGAAGTATTGTGTTTATATTCTAGAATTAGAACTTTAAGTCAGGAAAGCAAATTCCTAATGGTATAATTTTGAATACAATGACAGCTGTATAAGAGATTTGTCGGGGTAGGACAGGGAGGTGGAGTGGGATATGTGTTGGGAGACTCTAAAGAAATCTTTATTGAAAGCTCAACAAGACAGTATAAAAATAAAATATTTTCTGTCTGCTGCCTCTTAGTAATTTAAACAGAAAAAAAGTCTGTCTTAAAAATAAAAGGGTAAATGAGTGAGGGCAGTTTGACTCAGAGGAATTAATAGAAAATTATAAATGAAGAATATCATTTGCCACTTTTTTAAAAGTTAAAATTTTAAAGCACAAGTAAAATTCCTCTGTAGAGAAATAAGCTATTCGTGATATTAAAAATTAAAAATATTTGTACTCATAGAGAAATAGAAAAGTATTTTAAAAAATACCTTCTAAATAGAAACTGGAAAGAGATTAGGGTTTCTATAAGATCTTATAGTAATCCCAGCATTGAGACACAGAGCCTTTCTACAGCCATATTGAAAGTGAAAATGTACATATATGAAACATAAAAGTACACTACACTGAGTAGCAGTAAGCACACCAGTGTCAGATCTTGGTTTTTAAGTTCCATTCCCTAGGATTTCTTGGAGAAACAGCTTATTCTTTGGCCAGGATAGAGAAAACAGAAATGAGCATTTTGTAATCCCAGAAAGTAAGAAAGTATACAACGGAAAGGATGAGGCATGTGAAAGGAACACAGAAATCAGCTTGAAAGAGTTCCTGATGGTCAAAACTGGAATAATTTGAGTGTAAAAAAAGTAATGAAATAGTGAAGTGCTGGATTATAAACTAAAATATAAGTCCATATGGATAGAAATGAGTGACTGAATAGATGAATGAGGGAGAAGAGACACATTCTTTCTTAGGGAAGAATTCCAGAGGTGAGGCTTAGTTAGCATCCACCTTGCCTTGAGAGTGGGCTAGTTTTGGTGATTCACCTCCAAAGATTAGAGCAGGGAAAATTAAATTGTTAAATTAATAGTGTTGAAGACAAACAACTTCAACTCTGCTGTTTCTTCCAAAAACATATAACCTCAATGTAATCATGAGAAAAGCATCGCACAGCCCCAGGCATTCTATAGGACACTTGGAAGTACTCCTGTAGACTGTCAAGGTCATGAAAAACAAGGAAGGGCTTAGACACTGTGACAAGCCAGAGGAGATGGAAGAGGCATGACAAGTAAACACAACGTGGTACCATGAATTAGAGTAGAAAGAGGACATTAATGGAAAAGCTAGTGAAATCCAAATAAATCTGCGGTTTAGTTAATAGTAACAGTGTCAGTTTCTCATGCTGTTGCTCAGTCATGTCTGACTGTTATTCTATGGGCTACAGCCCACCAGGCTTCTCTGTCCATGGGATTTTACCAGCAAGAATACTGGAGTGGGGGCTACCCCTGGTGGTCCAGTGGGTAAGGACACCGCCTTGCAGTGCAAGGGGCGCCGGTTCGATCCCTGGCCTGGGAAGATCCCACGTGCCATGGAGCGGCTGGACTGATGTGTCCAATTACCAAGCCGGAGCTCTGGCGTGCATGCGCCCAGAGCCAGCGCTCTGCAACGACAGTGGCCACCGCGATGGGAGGCCCACAGGAGCCCAGGAACAAAGACGGATGAAAATAGAGAAATGAAAGACCAGTAGAAGTGGCCTGCCCATCCCCCTCCCTCCCCACCCCACCCTCCAAAAGATAAATAAATAAAATTAAAAAAAAAAAAAAAAGAATACTGGAGTGAGTTCTTCTCCAGATCTTCCTGACCCAGAGATTGAACCCAAATCTCCTGCATTGCAGGTGGATTCTTTATCACTGAGCCACTGGAGAAGGCCATGTCAGTTTCTATGTTTTGACAAATATAAGGTGTTAACAATGGGAGAAACTGTTAGGGAACCCCATGGGGTCGCAAAAGAGTGGGACACCACTTAGTAACTAAACAACGACAGCAACAGGACATCTGTGTAATACCTTCGCAGCTTTTATAAATTTAAAATTATTCCAAAATAAGTTTATCAGAACGAAAAAAAATTAAGTTCAACAGAAAAAGAGTATTTCTGTAATATATGTTGGAGTTATGTGTCCCTTGCTATATACTGTTTTTAAATGGAATTGCTTTTAAATGCAATTACGTGACTCAGTGGTAAAGAATCTGCCTGCCAGCAAGGGATACACAGGAGATGTGGGTTCAATTCCTGGGCAACTTACTCCAGTAATCTTGCCTGGAAAATCCCATGGACAAAGGAGCCTATCAGGGTTCAGTCTGAGAGATCACAAAGAGTTGGACACAACTGAGTGACTGCATGCACACTTTTAAATGAAGTTAATCAATTTCCTTAGGGTTTGCCAAGCCAAGCACTCCTTCTCTTAGTTTTGAGAAATGCCCCCAGGCCTTCCTGGTTTCTCTCTTTTTTGTAAATTTTAAATTGGAGTATAGCTGTTTTACAATGTTATGTCAGTTTCTGCTGTGCAACAATGTGAATCATCTATAAATATACATATATCCCCTTCCTCTTCTTGGTTTTTCTTAAATTTATAGATTGGTGAAATCTGTCTAATTCATCTGCTCTTAAAGTCGGGTCAAGTTACAGGCAGTGAGAGAACCCCCACCGTAGGAAAAGTGCTATCATCATTCACTCATCTGCCTTATTCTAGCAAAGTAAGGAAATTCAGGCTCATGAAGGGAATTTTGCAGAGAAATGGAAAATATATTTAAAGTCTAATGCAGCAGCTATTAATGTTTTTGTGTTTTTGTGTTTTTTTCCTCTCAGAGACTTTTTCTGTGTATTTAAAAAAGCTTTAAGTAATTAACACAATGGCATAGTGTTATTTAATATTTATAAACTTGATTTTTATTTGCTAGACAGTATTTCTTCAGATGGATTTTTTAGTCTACCTTTTTTCTGTGTGCTAAACATTAATACATTTTTCTAGCTTTTTGCTGCTGTAAATAATGATGTGAAATTTAAGTGACAAGTTTTTCATATTTATGACTATTTCCTGAGTATGTATTCCCCAAAGTAGAATTATTTGGTTAAAGGATATAAATATTCTTAAAGTTCTGATTACATATTTTTATGTTGCTTTCCTATAGGATTTTGCCAATTTATACTTTCACCAGCTATTAGATGTCTGCTATGGGTCTCACTGGGCTAAAATCAGGCTGTTATTGGGGCTTAGTTTCTTTCTCTTGGCTCTGGGGCAGAGTCTATTTCCTTGCTCAATCAGGTGGCAGAATTCAGTTCCGTGGTTTGGATTGAAGTTCCTGTTTCCCTGTTGGTTGGCAGATGCTCTAAGCTCGTCGGGGCCGCTCGCTGGTCCTTGTACATGGTCCTTCTCAGAACCAGCAATGGGTTATTGAATCCTCATCCTGCCATCTTCCACCTGCCTTTTCTGCAGTCCATTGTCACATCTCTCTGATCTAGCTGGAAAAATTTATCCACTTTTAAAGACTCATGTGATTAGACTGAGTCCACTTGAATAAGGAAGATTAATCTCCTGATCTCAAGGTTTGTGCCCTTAATCACATCAACAGAATCACTGTTGCTGTGTAAGGTAATATATTCATGAGCTCCTGGGATTTGGGATGGGCATCTTTGGGAGTCATTATTTTACCTACCATACCAAAAAATATACATGGGACTTCCCTGGTGGTCCAGTGGCTAGGACTCCATGCTTACAGTGCAGGGGGCCTGGGTTCGATCCCTGGTCAGGGAACTAGATCCTGCATGCTGCAACTAAGACCTAGCACAACCAAATAAAAATATAAATAAAAAAAATTAAAAAAATATATACAGTTTGTTTATTTCATCAAATCTTAGCCTCATCAGATATTATAACTCTAAGCATTTTTATGATACTCTGATAGGTTAAAAATGGCATCTTGTTATTTAAATGTGTATTTTGTATATATTTGCAAGGATGAGTAGTTTTCATACTTCATACAGCTATATTTGTCTTTTGCAATTTTTGTTTATGCTTCTCTTGTTGGCACAAGAATATGTTTCTTTTCTATAATATTCCTATCCATTCTTCCTATTGCTTCAAATTTATTATATCTTTCTTCTTGAAGATACACTTACTTCTTTCTGCCACATTCTTCTTGAAATCACAGCTGCATCTTTCTTTTTTTTTTGGCAACTTCTATTGGTCTTTCATTTATTTATTTTCATTCATCTTTGTTCTTTGGCCTGTGTGGGCGTCCCATCGCAGTGGCCTCTCTCACTACAGAGCACCGGCTCTGGGTGCGTGCGCTCCAGAACTCCAGCTCGGTAGTTGGACACATAGGTCTAGCTGTTCCGCGGCACGTGGAATCTTCCCAGGCCAGGGATCGAACCTGCACCCCTTGCACTGCAAGGCAGTGTCCTTACCCACTGGACCCCCAGGGAAGCCCCTTTCTTGGTTTTCATTCTCAATTTGCTCCAAGTGTTCTCAAGCAACATACTCAGAAAGTGTGAATGAAAATTAAAGTCCCCGAGTTCTTAAACTTCCTGAGTTCTTACATACTTTATTCTCATATGATAGATATTTTGTCAGAGTGGAAAATTCCAAGTTGAAAGAATTTTCCTTCAAAATTTAGACAATCTCATTTTATCATCTTGAAACATCTATTTTTGTTAATGAAAAGTCTAATGCTAATCGGATTCTTGTTCATTTACAGGTAAGCTATTTTTCCCTTTCTTTAGAAGATATATATGCAGAGTACATCATGCAGAATGCCAGTCTGGATGAAGCCCAAACTGGAGTCAAGATTGCCAGGAGAAACATCAATTCAATCTGTAATATGTCATAGATGGTATCTGTAGGAAGGTACATAATACATAGTTCTTTTTTTTTTTTTGTCGCTTTTTGTTTTAACTTGGTTCTTTTCCTGCTGCAGTGATTTCTCACGTTCATAGAGTTAACTGTTGATGTGTATTTAAGAGGAGGCAAAATATGGCTGCCTGGAAACTCTATGGTTGTTTCTTTCTCCTGGTAGTCTTCATTTTGTAATATTGATAGATGACGGTGGATAGGTTACAGTGAATGGTGTTGGATTCTTGATCTCCAAAAGAGAAGATTTCACATTGGGATCAAAAAGACTTGACTTTGGTCACTCAGAGTTTCGTGCAGTAAAAAGTTTATTACAGAAGAAAAAGGATAGAGAAAGCCTCCAGCTAAAGGAACTGGAAGGAGGATAAAAGAGTACCCCCAGAAACTAGTTTAGGCAAGGCATTTTGTACTTTTCCAGATGGTTATTAACAATAGATCAAAAGAAATTTTTAAGGTGATAAAGATCTTACTAGACCCACACCCACAACATACATCTCTAGATAACATAGGTACAAGCCAACAAAGAGCAGCATGCCCTCCAGCAAGATACATTGTTGTTAAACATTAACTCTGGGCTTAAAGAAGGTCTTAGTCAAAATAGATTATTGTCATAGGCCTGGCAGTCAAGGTTGAAGGTACCCTGGCTTAAAATGTTTGTTCCTCCCCCTCCTCCTCCTCCTGCTTGGAAACCTCTGGCCTCCTTACCAAGTCTGTTGATTCATCCCTTTCAATAGCATGGATGGGCAAAAAGTAAGCTGGTACAGTACCTCTCAACTGCTATAATGCGAGGGCTGTCTTGAGTACTGTTGCTTTTTAGTAAGTCTTGAAATTGGGAAATATGAGTCCTCCAACTGTGTTCTCCTTTTTCAACATTGTTTTGGCTGTTCGGGGTCTCTAGCATTTACATTGAATTATTGGATCAGTTTGGCAATTTCTGATAAAAAGGCCTGGTGGTAATTTGACAGGGATTGTGTTAAATCTGTGTATCATTTCAGGAAATACTGTGTTTTTTTTTTTTTTTTTTTTAATTTTAGGAGATACCATTATCTTAATGATATTGTCTTCTGATCTGTGAGCAAGGAATATCTTTCATTAGGTAATTTTTCAACATTTTCTTTTTTTTGGAAATTTATTCCTAAGCATTTTTCTCTTTTCATTCTGATTATAAATGAAATTGTTCTATTAATTTCATTTTTGGTGTGTCCATTGCTAATATTTACAACTCTTAATACAATTGACTTCTGCATATTGATCTCATATCCTGCTGGTAGAGACAGGATAGAATAGTTAGGTAGTTGTAAAGTCCTAGTGATAGGGACAGAGTAGAATAGGTAAGTGGTTGTAGAGTTCTAAGGGATGGTAGGTAGAAGGGAAACCTGAGATAGAACGGTGGATAGGTTACAGTGAATGGTGTTGGATTCTTGATCTCCAAAAGAGAAGATTTCACATTGGGATCAAAAAGACTTGACTTTGGTCACTCAGAGTTTCGTGCAGTAAAAAGTTTATTACAGAAGAAAAAGGATAGAGAAAGCCTCCAGCTAAAGGAACTGGAAGGAGGATAAAAGAGTACCCCCAGAAACTAGTTTAGGCAAGGCATTTTGTACTTTTCCAGATGGTTATTAACAATAGATCAAAAGAAATTTTTAAGGTGATAAAGATCTTACTAGACCCACACCCACAACATACATCTCTAGATAACATAGGTACAAGCCAACAAAGAGCAGCATGCCCTCCAGCAAGATACATTGTTGTTAAACATTAACTCTGGGCTTAAAGAAGGTCTTAGTCAAAATAGATTATTGTCATAGGCCTGGCAGTCAAGGTTGAAGGTACCCTGGCTTAAAATGTTTGTTCCTCCCCCTCCTCCTCCTCCTGCTTGGAAACCTCTGGCCTCCTTACCAAGTCTGTTGATTCATCCCTTTCAATAGCATGGATGGGCAAAAAGTAAGCTGGTACAGTACCTCTCAACTGCTATAATGCGAGGGCTGTCTTGAGTACTGTTGCTTTTTAGTAAGTCTTGAAATTGGGAAATATGAGTCCTCCAACTGTGTTCTCCTTTTTCAACATTGTTTTGGCTGTTCGGGGTCTCTAGCATTTACATTGAATTATTGGATCAGTTTGGCAATTTCTGATAAAAAGGCCTGGTGGTAATTTGACAGGGATTGTGTTAAATCTGTGTATCATTTCAGGAAATACTGTGTTTTTTTTTTTTTTTTTTTTAATTTTAGGAGATACCATTATCTTAATGATATTGTCTTCTGATCTGTGAGCAAGGAATATCTTTCATTAGGTAATTTTTCAACATTTTCTTTTTTTTGGAAATTTATTCCTAAGCATTTTTCTCTTTTCATTCTGATTATAAATGAAATTGTTCTATTAATTTCATTTTTGGTGTGTCCATTGCTAATATTTACAACTCTTAATACAATTGACTTCTGCATATTGATCTCATATCCTGCTGGTAGAGACAGGATAGAATAGTTAGGTAGTTGTAAAGTCCTAGTGATAGGGACAGAGTAGAATAGGTAAGTGGTTGTAGAGTTCTAAGGGATGGTAGGTAGAAGGGGGAAACCTGAGAAAGGTTGGGATGCCAGTGAGTTGATGATAACTCAGGAGAGCTGCACCTTGTTCAGTAAAGCAGGCTTGACTGGGTATAAACAGCTGAAGAAGGAAGAGCTGGCGAAGGAGCAACCAATGATGTATGTCCTGCATCTGCGTCTACTTGAGGGGGGCGGTCTTCTACCATCCTATATATATTGCTGCCCACTCAGTTGAAGGAAAGCAGAGCAGAGCTTTCCTGCTTGCCTGCTTGCCTGCTTGCCTGCTTGCCTGCTTGCCTGCTTGCCTGCTTGCCTGCTTGCCTGCTTGCCTGCTTGCCTGCTTGCCTGCTTGCCTGCTTGCCTGCTTGCCTGCTTGCCCCTCTTGCAAGTACCCTATCCTAATAAATCCTCTTCTTGTCTATCACTCTGCTTCTCGCTGAATTCCTTCTGCGTTGAGGCACGAAGAACCTGAGCCTCGGTGGGTCCAGATGTTGGGTGAGTGCTGGATTAAGTCCCGGCCGCGTGGGTTCGAGTCCCAGACACGGTTTTGGCCGGGATTGAGTCCTGACTATGTGGATTCACGTCCCAAGCGGGGTTTTGGCTTCAGTTAAGCCTTAGCCATGTGGGTTCAAGTCCCAAACAGGGTTTTGGCTAGATTCAAGCCCCAGTCACATGGGTTCAAGTCCCAAACAGGGTTTTGGCTGGAAATCAAGTTCCAGCCACATGGGTTCAAGTCCCAAGCAGGGTTTGATCAGGTCTGGGCTCTGGGTTGAAGTCTCAAATTGAGGCAAAACCCTTTCACTAGTAGGGGACTGTAGGTGGAAAGATAAAAACCTGAGAAAAGTTGGGAGGCCAGTAAATTAATGATATCTCAAGAATGCTGCTTCTTACTCAATAAAGCAGAAAGAGCTGGGGAAAGAGGAGCTAATGATGTCTGCATCTTATGTCTGCATCTACATCTACTTGAAGAAGACGGTATTCTACCCTCCTATATATATATATATATATATATATATATATATATGTTGCTGCCCACCCGAAGGAGCAGGAGCAGGAGCAGAGCTTTCCTGCCTGCCCACTTGCACCTCTTGCAAGTGCCTTATCCTAATAAATTCTCTTCTTGCTTATCACTCAGCCTCTCACTGAATTCCTTCTGCACTGAGGCACAAAGAACCTGAGCCTCAGTGGGTCCAGACTTTGGGTGAGTGCTGGATTAAGTCCAGACCACATGAGTTCAAGTCCCAGACAGGGTTTTTGGCTGGATTGAGTCCTGACTACGTGGGTTCTAGCCCCAGGCAGGGTTTTGGCTGGGTTCAAGCCCCAGTCACGTGGGTTCGAGTCCCAAATAGGGTTTTGGCTGGAATTCAAACTCCAGTCACGTGAGTTCAAGTCCCAAACAGGGTTTGATCAGGTCTGAGCCCTGGGTTTAAGTCTCAAATCAAGGTAGAACCCTTTCACTGATACTCTGCTGAGTTTGTTTCTTATTTTTAACACTTCATGTGTGCATGTGTGTATATCGACTCCTTTAATATTTTCCATATACAGGATGATACATGAGAATAGTGTTATTTTTTCTTTCTTCATACTGAGCTAGATTTCTTTTATCTCTCTAATTGCTCTGGACCTCCAGTGTGATGATGAATTGAAGTGGTGAAAGGGAACATCCTTTTCTTGTTCCTGATCTTAAGAGAAAAGTTTTCAGTGTTGTCATTGGGTACAATGTTAGCTGTGAATTTTCATAAATGCCGTTAGTCAGGTTAAGGAAGTCTCTTCTATTCCTAGATTGCTGAGTGTTTTTTATCATGAAATAGTGTTGAACTTGTTAAATGTTTTTTATTCAGTAATTAGATGATCATGTGCCTTTTCCTTTCTTCTAGATTTTTACAT
Source organism: Tragulus kanchil (assembly GCA_022376925.1). Lineage (NCBI taxonomy): Eukaryota > Metazoa > Chordata > Mammalia > Artiodactyla > Tragulidae > Tragulus > Tragulus kanchil. The sequence goes on along the minus strand of JAIOJX010000032.1, from coordinate 65,822,414 downwards.
ATTGAATGAATCTTTCATTCCTGGTAAAAATATCACTTGGTAATATATAAGATTCTTTTAGTGTATTGCCATATTCGTTTGGGGTTTCCTTGATGGCTCAGTGCTAAAGAATCCGCCTGAAATGCAGGAGACACAGGAGATGTGGATTCAATCCCTGTGTTGGAATGATCCCCTGGAGGAGGGCGTGGCAACCCACTCCAGTATTCTTGTTGGGGAAAATCCCTCAGACAGAGGAGGCTGGCAGGCTACAGTCTGTGGTATCGCAAAGATTCAGACATGACTGAAGCTACTGAGCACACATGCATGCATATTCATTTTACTAGTATTTTATTTAGGAATTTATCTTTATGTATTCATAAGGGATATTGTCCTGTAGTTTTCTTTCCCATGATGTCTTTGTCTCACTTTAGTGTCAGACTTATGTTGGCCTTATCAAATGACTATCAAGTGGTCCTTCCTATATTTTGCAGGAACTTGAGAAGAATTGACAAAATTCTTCTTCGTGTAATTCAGCAGTGAAATCATCTGGGTCTGGACTTTTCCTTTTGGGTAATCTTTTTATTATTAATTTAGTTTCCTTTATTACTCTAGATCTAGTCAGATTTTCTATTTCTTCAATCAGTTCTTGTACTTTATGTTTTAGAAGAAATTGTCAACTTCCTCTAGATTATCCAATTTGCTGGCATATAATTATTTATAGTATTCTCTTATAATATTTTAAAATTATTTTGTAAGATCAGTAAGAATGTCCTTCTTTCATCTCTGATTTTAGTAATTTGAGTACTCTACCTTTTCTTTTGGTCAGTCTAGCAAAAGTTTGTTAATTCTGTTGATCTTTTCAAAGAACCAACCCTTGTTTTTTGTAATTTTCTCTATTATTTATTTATTCTCTGCACATGTCTCTCTCTCTCTCTCTTTTTTTTAACTGAACAATTCAAGCAATGTGGTAACGCAGAAATCAGGTTCTTCTCTCTCAGGGTTTTTGGGTTTGTTGAACTTGTTAAATGTTTTTTATTCAGTAATTAGATGATCATGTGCCTTTTCCTTTCTTCTAGATTTTTACATATTGAATGAATCTTTCATTCCTGGTAAAAATATCACTTGGTAATATATAAGATTCTTTTAGTGTATTGCCATATTCGTTTGGGGTTTCCTTGATGGCTCAGTGCTAAAGAATCCGCCTGAAATGCAGGAGACACAGGAGATGTGGATTCAATCCCTGTGTTGGAATGATCCCCTGGAGGAGGGCGTGGCAACCCACTCCAGTATTCTTGTTGGGGAAAATCCCTCAGACAGAGGAGGCTGGCAGGCTACAGTCTGTGGTATCGCAAAGATTCAGACATGACTGAAGCTACTGAGCACACATGCATGCATATTCATTTTACTAGTATTTTATTTAGGAATTTATCTTTATGTATTCATAAGGGATATTGTCCTGTAGTTTTCTTTCCCATGATGTCTTTGTCTCACTTTAGTGTCAGACTTATGTTGGCCTTATCAAATGACTATCAAGTGGTCCTTCCTATATTTTGCAGGAACTTGAGAAGAATTGACAAAATTCTTCTTCGTGTAATTCAGCAGTGAAATCATCTGGGTCTGGACTTTTCCTTTTGGGTAATCTTTTTATTATTAATTTAGTTTCCTTTATTACTCTAGATCTAGTCAGATTTTCTATTTCTTCAATCAGTTCTTGTACTTTATGTTTTAGAAGAAATTGTCAACTTCCTCTAGATTATCCAATTTGCTGGCATATAATTATTTATAGTATTCTCTTATAATATTTTAAAATTATTTTGTAAGATCAGTAAGAATGTCCTTCTTTCATCTCTGATTTTAGTAATTTGAGTACTCTACCTTTTCTTTTGGTCAGTCTAGCAAAAGTTTGTTAATTCTGTTGATCTTTTCAAAGAACCAACCCTTGTTTTTTGTAATTTTCTCTATTATTTATTTATTCTCTGCACATGTCTCTCTCTCTCTCTCTTTTTTTTTTTTTAACTGAACAATTCAAGCAATGTGGTAACGCAGAAATCAGGTTCTTCTCTCTCAGTAGGGTTTGTTACTATTTGTTTGGTTAGTGATTTTTCTTGACCAATTCTGTAGTCTTTTCATGTGTGACCACTGGAATCTTTGCTATAATTTTAAAGGTTAGTTATTGATTGGACAGAGATTTCCTTAAATATTTTGAACAAAATGTCTCCTACTCTTTGTTTTTTTTTTTTTTTTTTCTTCCTTTCTTTTTTTCTTTGGCCACTTCTATTGATCTTTCATTTATCTGTTTTCACCCTTGTTTGTTCTTTGGCCTGTGTGGGTCTCCCATCACAGTGGCCTCTGTTGCTGCATAGCACCAGCTCTGTGCGCATCTGCTCCAGAGCTCTGACTCGGTAGTTAGACACATTGGTTCAGCCACTTCGCGGCATGTGGGATCTTCCCAGGTCAGGGATGGAACTAGCGCCCCTTGCACTGCAAAGTGGTGATGTCTTTACCCACTGGGCCACCAGGGAAGCCCCCATTCTTTGTTGAGGAGCTGTATCTTGGACACACCTTAAATGCATTGGCTAGAAGTTTACAGTTTACTTGTGCAGAGCCTTGAGGTTGGTCAAAGATGAGAGTTTAGGTCTTTCTCAGATCTTTCCTTTGCGTGCCTCCAGATTTATACATGTATATGGCCTTTCAGGAATATATTGAAGCTTTTCAAAGTCCACAATGAACACACCATACCTAGATTTTTCTTTGAAGTTTTTTGGCCAGCCTCTTGTTTGCCCCAGCTAGTATTGCTGCTTCACATCACTGCAATGTTAAACCATTGCCACTGATTGTTTTGGACTAAAGTCTAAGGGATAGAGTTTTATTACTGATTGAAATCTAAGTCAGATCCTGCCCTATGAATGGAATTTTTCAAGGGAGTTATCAGACAGATAAAATAGTGACAGTTTTCTGAGGATCATTCTTTTTGGAGAGCTTCAAACTCTTCTGTCCCTTCAAGTAGCTACTAGAGTACTGTTTTTCACACATGATTTTGAGGCTGCTGGGTTTTTTTAATGGTTACCAAAAAACTGGGCCAAAGAGGATGAGACTATAGCAATTTAAAACTCTACAAAGCTCACTATTCTTGCCTTGTTTCAGTTATTTTCTTCAATAAGTGCTCCTCAAATTGCTACAAACCTTTGGTTAATTTCCAGTTTTGAAAAAGTTGGTTTTGATAATTTTTTAGTGCTTTGTTTCTCTTTCAGAGTAGATTTTTAAAGAGGCTTACTCCACCTCACTGGAAGTGCTTCCCTTTTTCCTAACATTTAAATACAAACTCAGTGGAAGGAGATGCAAATGCATGTAAATACATCATATTGAAGTGGATAAGTTGAATTGTTAATAATTGAGCCTTTGCACTAGCATTCCTCCTGTAAGACACTGGCCTCAACACATTTCACACAGGCAAATTATTTTCTAACCAAAATTTGTGAGTATAACCTTAAAACCTGTAGTTTTAACTTAAAAGAGAATACATCTCATAGCTCTAGTGACTTTGATTTTAGGAGATAATACAGACTGGTGAATGGCAATGCATCTATATGCTTTATATTTAAAGGATATCCTTTAGAAGATACACATATTTTTCTCCCTTGACAATTTCCTTAAATATGTGTAGACATTGTCCTTAACATTCATTTTTATAAATGAACAAACTGAAGCGTTAAACTTTATGGTTCAGATCAGAGTAATTTATATCCTGTTGTTAGCTAAATCTTTGAACCTTTGTTCATCTTACTTGGTTTAGGTGAATGAACCAAAAAAGATTTAATGAGTAGTAAAGTTGGACTTGGAACTTTGCTAAACCTTTATAAGAATGCCAAAGATGAGACCCAGAGGTCCGTGTGTCTGCTGTCATTAAAACAAAAACAAAAACAAAAAACCTCTCAACATGTTGCTTTTCTTCACATCCCATACTCTTCAGAAGAGTCTCTGCAGTAAAAAACTGTATTTAACTCATGGAGGAAAACTCTACATAGTATTTACAAATAAACCCTTGAGTGAAAGCATAATGAAAATATTAATTTTAAGTTGGCAGATGAAATAAAAGTTCTATTTTAGGCATTTTTTCATATTTTTTCAAGTGTGCAGCTGAAATTATGATGGTAGTTTCACATTTCATTATTTCTTATGGATCTGTTTCCAAAAACTGGGCCAAAGAGGATGAGACTATAGCAATTTAAAACTCTACAAAGCTCACTATTCTTGCCTTGTTTCAGTTATTTTCTTCAATAAGTGCTCCTCAAATTGCTACAAACCTTTGGTTAATTTCCAGTTTTGAAAAAGTTGGTTTTGATAATTTTTTAGTGCTTTGTTTCTCTTTCAGAGTAGATTTTTAAAGAGGCTTACTCCACCTCACTGGAAGTGCTTCCCTTTTTCCTAACATTTAAATACAAACTCAGTGGAAGGAGATGCAAATGCATGTAAATACATCATATTGAAGTGGATAAGTTGAATTGTTAATAATTGAGCCTTTGCACTAGCATTCCTCCTGTAAGACACTGGCCTCAACACATTTCACACAGGCAAATTATTTTCTAACCAAAATTTGTGAGTATAACCTTAAAACCTGTAGTTTTAACTTAAAAGAGAATACATCTCATAGCTCTAGTGACTTTGATTTTAGGAGATAATACAGACTGGTGAATGGCAATGCATCTATATGCTTTATATTTAAAGGATATCCTTTAGAAGATACACATATTTTTCTCCCTTGACAATTTCCTTAAATATGTGTAGACATTGTCCTTAACATTCATTTTTATAAATGAACAAACTGAAGCGTTAAACTTTATGGTTCAGATCAGAGTAATTTATATCCTGTTGTTAGCTAAATCTTTGAACCTTTGTTCATCTTACTTGGTTTAGGTGAATGAACCAAAAAAGATTTAATGAGTAGTAAAGTTGGACTTGGAACTTTGCTAAACCTTTATAAGAATGCCAAAGATGAGACCCAGAGGTCCGTGTGTCTGCTGTCATTAAAACAAAAACAAAAACAAAAAACCTCTCAACATGTTGCTTTTCTTCACATCCCATACTCTTCAGAAGAGTCTCTGCAGTAAAAAACTGTATTTAACTCATGGAGGAAAACTCTACATAGTATTTACAAATAAACCCTTGAGTGAAAGCATAATGAAAATATTAATTTTAAGTTGGCAGATGAAATAAAAGTTCTATTTTAGGCATTTTTTCATATTTTTTCAAGTGTGCAGCTGAAATTATGATGGTAGTTTCACATTTCTATAGTCTATTTTTTCTTTTTTTATATTGGATCTGTTTAAGTCCCCAAATAAGAACACCAATTTTATTTTCATTTGATTCTTCTTTTCTTTGAAAGCTGTAAATTAAGTTCCTTTATATTATTTCAAAAACAAGCTTCATTTCTTTTCTCCATCCCTGGTTTCTCAAATAATTGCTCCTTTGTGAAGAACTGAACAATAGCAAACCACTGGTAATCTGTTGCTGGTTTAAGTCCTATATTTAGCCAGCAACATGTTTAATCAGAAACATAATTTGACCTATTGGATAACCAAATTTTGTTTCATATATCTGAGAATAATATATCTCTATTTCTGACTGAGACATTCTCATCTAGTTTTCCATAGACGATAAAGAGATTTTAGTACAAAATAGGATATACCAAAATTATATCATTTGATAAAATTTGAAAGTAGAAAATTAAAAGTTGAACCAATATTTTATTTTTACCATTCCACAAGATTTTTGTGTGGTTGCCTTTTCTACTTTTTTTTTTCCATTTTCTTTGAGACATTATTCTCAAATGTACATTTTGGGATATAACTATGATTATATAATATTGTGTTTCAGATTTGGATACTTTGTGGGTTGTTTCTAGAGCCACTGTCTTTTAAACTAATTTCAAAATAGAAATAAAACAGAATTGAAACAGAGAGATAGGAAGCCAGTTCAATGCAGTAGATCCTCAGTAACCTTCACATCTTAACTTCTCCGAGTCCCTCTCTTATTCTACTGGTAAGTCACTTCAGATCTGTACAGCATTTTTTATGAGGTGGGTGCACTACACTGAACTAGGAATCCAGATTTTCAGCTTGCCTTGTTATTAACCAGGGTGACCTGGGACCAAGTGGTTTGCTTTTTCTAAGCCTCAGATTTCCTCATCTTTAGAATGGAACAGACTGTGTGGGCAAGGAAAGAACTGGGTTCAATGTGCTTTAAGTATATTTTTCTGTGGCTCAAAAGACATACCTCTAGTTGTATAATAAAGGCCTTAATTATCCAGTGCCTTTGACTTTTCCCAATTTCATTAATAAACTATATTTTTATATTTATTTCATTGATAAACTATATATATATATGTGTGTATGTTTGCGTGTGTACATGTATATTTCTCTCTTCTATATTCTAGCTAGTTAACATTTATTGAAGGGTTCCTATGCGGTAGATACTGTTGTAACTGCTTTACATTTATTAACTCATTATCCTCACAGCAAGCCTCCAAGCTATATATCCTGGCAATGGGATTCTGAGAGAGTAAGTAAGCTGGTTAAAGTCACTCTGATAGCAACTAGCTGAATTGAAGCTACTTGGGAGGAGAGGGAGAAGACACTATGCCAGGTGGGGATATTGATACTGAAGCTCCACTGCAAATATAACCCTCTGGGAGGGTTTTCTAGAGAGAATAATGGACTCCAGTTAACCATTATGCTTTGTAACTGTGTAGAGGACCTTTCTTTACTTTCTTTGGGGAAATTTCTTGCAGAGACACTGAAGGCTTATTGTAATCATTCAGGAAAATAACTGTTACAGTTTCCAGGTGGGAGCACTTAACACTTGAGAGGGAATTAAAGCATTCTGATGAACTTAGATCTTGGTAGGACTGAAGCAAATGGTAGACGGGAACCTGGAGTGAGCAGAGACCACTAAAAGAAATCATCAAATTTGCATTTAAGAATAATAATTATAAAGGTAATATAAACAGTATAATACTTATTGTAAAAATGTCTAATACTAACTGAGGAATTCTAGCACTGTTATAGGCTTTTGTAGTCTTGAAGTACTTATTCCTTTATACCTATTAATATTTCTACAGAATAGATACTATTAACATACCCATTTTTACAGGTGAAAATACTGAGGCACAGAAAATTTATGTCATGAGTAGAATGACTTTCTCTTCAGTTGCACAGAACCTTGAATGCCAACTTGCCTTTTTTGTTCTGAGAATTTTGCTCTTAACCAAATTCTTATGGGTAATAAGTGGCAGAGCAGAGAAAGGGAAAGGAGTCAAGGGAACAACATTTTAGTTATGCAAGAGGTCTAAGTCATGGTAATATGAATACAGTTATAGTTGTATAATAAAGGCCTTAATTATCCAGTGCCTTTGACTTTTCCCAATTTCATTAATAAACTATATTTTATATTTATTTCATTGATAAACTATATATATATGTGTGTATGTTTGAGTGTGTACATGTATATTTCTCTCTATATTCTAGCTAGTTAACATTTATTGAAGGGTTCCTATGCGGTAGATACTGTTGTAACTGCTTTACATTTATTAACTCATTATCCTCACAGCAAGCCTCCAAGCTATATATCCTGGCAATGGGATTCTGAGAGAGTAAGTAAGCTGGTTAAAGTCACTCTGATAGCAACTAGCTGAATTGAAGCTACTTGGGAGGAGAGGGAGAAGACACTATGCCAGGTGGGGATATTGATACTGAAGCTCCACTGCAAATATAACCCTCTGGGAGGGTTTTCTAGAGAGAATAATGGACTCCAGTTAACCATTATGCTTTGTAACTGTGTAGAGGACCTTTCTTTACTTTCTTTGGGGAAATTTCTTGCAGAGACACTGAAGGCTTATTGTAATCATTCAGGAAAATAACTGTTACAGTTTCCAGGTGGGAGCACTTAACACTTGAGAGGGAATTAAAGCATTCTGATGAACTTAGATCTTGGTAGGACTGAAGCAAATGGTAGACGGGAACCTGGAGTGAGCAGAGACCACTAAAAGAAATCATCAAATTTGCATTTAAGAATAATAATTATAAAGGTAATATAAACAGTATAATACTTATTGTAAAAATGTCTAATACTAACTGAGGAATTCTAGCACTGTTATAGGCTTTTGTAGTCTTGAAGTACTTATTCCTTTATACCTATTAATATTTCTACAGAATAGATACTATTAACATACCCATTTTTACAGGTGAAAATACTGAGGCACAGAAAATTTATGTCATGAGTAGAATGACTTTCTCTTCAGTTGCACAGAACCTTGAATGCCAACTTGCCTTTTTTGTTCTGAGAATTTTGCTCTTAACCAAATTCTTATGGGTAATAAGTGGCAGAGCAGAGAAAGGGAAAGGAGTCAAGGGAACAACATTTTAGTTATGCAAGAGGTCTAAGTCATGGTAATATGAATACAGTTGATAGTACTGTGCTGTATACTTCAAATTTGCTCAAAGCTATATCTTTTTTATTTTTTAATTTTGACCTCTTTTATCAGTTTTTATTCTTTATTTATTTTCATCCATCTTTATTTTTTGGCCTATGTGGGCCTCCCATTGCAATGGCCTCTCTTGTCATAGACCACTGGCTCTGGGCTCATGTGGTTCAGAGCGCTGGCTGGTAATTGGACATACAGGTCCAGCTGCTCCACAGCACGTAGGATCTTCCCAGGCCAGGGATTCAACTGGTGCCCCCTGCACTGCAAGGCAGACTCTTTACCCACTGGACCACCAGGGAAGCCCTCAAAGCTATATCTTAAGTGTTCTCACCATACAAAGAGAGTAAATACTTAAGTGACCATTATGTTAATTAGCTTGGTTGTGGTGATTCTTTCACAATGTATGCATGCATCAAAAAATCAAACCACATACCTTAAATATGTACATTTTAAAATCAGCCTCTATGGAAGACAGTATGGAGATTCCTTAAAAAACTAAAAATAGAAGCACCCTATGACCCAGCAATCCCATTACTAGGCCTATATCCTGATGAAATCAAAACTGAAAGAAGCACCTGTACCCCAATGTTCATTGCAGCTCTCTATACAATAGCCAGAACATGGAAGCAACCTAGATGTCCATCGACGAATGAATGGATCCAGAAGCTCTGGTACATATATACAATGGAATACTACTCAGCTGTTAAAAGAAATGCAGAAGACTCAGTCCTAATGAGGTGGCTAGCTCTAGAAACTATCATAAAAAGTGAAGTAAGTCAAAAAGAGAAAGACAAATACAGTATACTAACTCATATATATGGAATCTAGTAGGATGGTCATGATAACACATGCAGTGAACTCATGGAAAAACAGACAGAGAATAGACATAAGGACATTGTGGAGAATGAACAGTGGGAGGGAGGCATAGAAGAGTAACATCGAAACCTATACTGGCACGTATGGAAAAGATAGCTATAGTCATTGTATTAAAGGAATAGGAGTGCCTACAATCACTTGGGGCGATGGTCCAGAGGGGTGGGAGTGGGGGAGCTGGGTGAGGGGGGTGGCCAGGGATGTGCATGTGGATGATCTGGGAACATACATGTCAGTGAACAACAAAACTCTGTAAAATCTTTTAAAATAAAGAATTAAAAATTAAAAAAAAATAAATAAAATAAATAAATTAATTTAAAAACCCTACATTGTTTTACTAAAAAAAAAATAATAAAATCAATTGTAGATGATGGCAAAGCTAGACAGAGTATTAAAAAGCAAAGACATCACTTTGCTGACAAAGGTCCGTATGGGCAAAGCTATGATTTTTCCAATAGTCATGTGCAGATGTAAGACTTGGACCATGAAGAAGACTGAGCACCGAAGAACTGATGTCTTTAAATTGTGGTACTGGAGAAGACTCTTGAGAGTCCCTTGGACAGCAAGGAGATCAAACCAGTCAATCCTAAAGGAAATCAACCCTGAATATTCATTGGAAGGACTGATGCTGAAGCTGAAGCTGCAATAGTTTGATCACCTGATGCGAAGAAATGACTCACTGGAAAAGACCCTGATGCTGGAAAAGATTGAGGCCAAAAGGAGAAGAGTATGGTAGAGGATGAAATGGATAGATAGTGTCACTGACTCAATGGACATGGATCTGAGCAAATTCCAGAAGATAATGAAGGACAGGGAAGCCGGAATGCTGCAATCCCATAGAGTTACAAAGAATTGGACATGACTTAGCAACTGAGTAACAACCTTAATAAAGATTGGGAAAATCATAGAACTTGGGATAAAACACTGTCATTCTCAGGGACAAGCCCAATCACCTAATGTGAGTATGCTCATTACTTGGCAGAAGCCATACCTAGCTGCACCCCCGGTAAAAGGCCTGCCAACTATGGACCTGACTGCAGATCCAGCAACAGCTGTGAGGTCTGGCTCCAACCCTGCTTGACCACAATTCTGGAGATAGTCCCATTAGTCTAGGAATCCAGCAGGAAAAGATCTTCCAAAACCAATCTCTAAAGATTGGAAGAGGTGTCTGCTCTGTCAGATAAACAGACACCAGTGCAAGCCTACATGGTCCATGAAGAATTAGGCAAACCTAACTCCATCAAAGGAAGCTAATAAAACTCCAATAACCAACACTATAGAAATGGAGAGCCATGAACTTCTAACAAAGTATTGAAAATAATCATCTTAAAATCCCCAATGGGCTATAAGAGAACACAAACCACTGAACAAAACGAGGAAAACAATATATGAACAAAATAAAAAGTTTAGCAAAGAAATAGAAACTGTAAAAAAAGACTGAAAAAAAAAAAATCCTGAAGCTGAATAATACAACTGAGCCAAAATTCAATAGAGAGCTTCATCAATAGACTTGATCATGCAGAAAAAATCAGCAAACTCAAAGTAATTTGAAATGATTCAACTAGAGAAACAAAAAGAATAAAAAAGAAATCCTACATGACCCATGAGACAAAAGGAAAAGAACTAATATATGTATTATAGGAGTCTCAAAAGGAACAGAGAATGAAGTGGCAGAAAGCTTATTTAAATAAATAATATGAGAAAAATTTCCATATCTGCAGAGAGAAATGAACATCCAGATTCATGATGACCAAAGATTCCCAAAGACTGGACATCAAGAAATTCTCACTGAGACATACTATAATCACATTCTCAAAAGTCAAAGACAAAAAGAAAATTTTGAAAGCAGCAAGAGAAAAACAACTCATCCTATAGAAGTGAACCCCATAAGACTAACAGCAGATATTTCAGCAAAAACTTTGGTTGGTTTTTTGAAGATAAACAAAGTTGACAGTCATCCTTCAGCTAGGCTAAGAAAAGACTCTAATAATACAGTAAAGGAAAGAAGAGACCTTACAACTGATACTGAAGAAATAAAAAGACAGAAATAAGGGACAACTATGAATAATTATATGCTATTGACTTGGATCATCTAAAAGAAATAGAAATTTTTAACAGACCATTAATGAGTAAGGAGGGTAAATCAGTAATCAAAAACTCCCAACAAAGAACGGCACAGAACTGGTTCACTGCTTCCCTGGTGAATTCCACAAGAGACTGAAAGAAGAATCAACACCAACTTTTCTCAAACTTCCAGGAAACAAAAATAAAAAAGGAGAGAGTATTTCCAAACTCATTTTATGAAGCCAGCATTACCCTCATACCAAAGCCAAACAAGAATGCTACAGGAAAAGAAAATTACATGACAATATCCCTGAAGAACATAGATACAAAAATACCCAATAAAATACTAGCAAATCAAGTTCAGTAGAACATTAACATGATCAGGTAGGATTTATCCCTGGGATGCAGGACTGGTTCACTGTCTACAAATCAGTAAATGGGATACATTTCACTAATAGAGTGAAGTTTAAAAGTCATATGATTATATCAATAGGTGTAGTAAAGCTCTTTCAAAATTCAACATTCTTTCACAGTAAAAAAAAAAAACCTCTCAAAACCTTAGGTATAGAAGGAATGTATCTTAACATAATAAAGGTCATGGACTTTCTTAGTGTACAATGGATAAGAATCCACCTGCCAATTCAGGGGACAAAGGTTTGCTCCCCAGTCTGGAAAGACTCCACGTGCTGAGGAACAGCCAAGTCCGTGTGCCAAAACTACTGAACCTGTGTTCTAGAGCCTGCACACTGCATCTACTGAGCTTGTGTGCTGGAACTACTGAAGCCTGTGTGCCTAGAGCCTGTGCTCTGTAACAAGAGAACCCAGTGTAATGAGAAGTCCATACACCAAAATGAAGAGTAGCCCCTACTCATTGCAACTACAGAAAGCCTGTGCACATGAAAGAAAACCCAGTGCAGCCATAAAGAAAGAAAGAAAGGAAAAAATAAAGGTTATTAAGACAAGACTACAGCTAACATCCTACACAAGAATGAAAGCCTGAAAGCTAAATGGGGAAAATCATTTTTAAAGATAAACCCAGTAGGCAAAAAAGACAGAAATAAGGGACAACTATGAATAATTATATGCTATTGACTTGGATCATCTAAAAGAAATAGAAATTTTTAACAGACCATTAATGAGTAAGGAGGGTAAATCAGTAATCAAAAACTCCCAACAAAGAACGGCACAGAACTGGTTCACTGCTTCCCTGGTGAATTCCACAAGAGACTGAAAGAAGAATCAACACCAACTTTTCTCAAACTTCCAGGAAACAAAAATAAAAAAGGAGAGAGTATTTCCAAACTCATTTTATGAAGCCAGCATTACCCTCATACCAAAGCCAAACAAGAATGCTACAGGAAAAGAAAATTACATGACAATATCCCTGAAGAACATAGATACAAAAATACCCAATAAAATACTAGCAAATCAAGTTCAGTAGAACATTAACATGATCAGGTAGGATTTATCCCTGGGATGCAGGACTGGTTCACTGTCTACAAATCAGTAAATGGGATACATTTCACTAATAGAGTGAAGTTTAAAAGTCATATGATTATATCAATAGGTGTAGTAAAGCTCTTTCAAAATTCAACATTCTTTCACAGTAAAAAAAAAAAACCTCTCAAAACCTTAGGTATAGAAGGAATGTATCTTAACATAATAAAGGTCATGGACTTTCTTAGTGTACAATGGATAAGAATCCACCTGCCAATTCAGGGGACAAAGGTTTGCTCCCCAGTCTGGAAAGACTCCACGTGCTGAGGAACAGCCAAGTCCGTGTGCCAAAACTACTGAACCTGTGTTCTAGAGCCTGCACACTGCATCTACTGAGCTTGTGTGCTGGAACTACTGAAGCCTGTGTGCCTAGAGCCTGTGCTCTGTAACAAGAGAACCCAGTGTAATGAGAAGTCCATACACCAAAATGAAGAGTAGCCCCTACTCATTGCAACTACAGAAAGCCTGTGCACATGAAAGAAAACCCAGTGCAGCCATAAAGAAAGAAAGAAAGGAAAAAATAAAGGTTATTAAGACAAGACTACAGCTAACATCCTACACAAGAATGAAAGCCTGAAAGTTTTATCTCTAAAATCAGGAGCAAGATAAGAATGCTCAGGCTTGCCACTTCTATTAAGTATAGTTCTAGATGTCTTAGCCTGAGCAATTAGGCAAGAAAAAGAAATAAACCATCCAAATTGGAAAAGAAGTAAAATTGCCTGCAGATGGTATCCCTTATATATATATGAAAATCCTAAAGGCTACAAAAAAAAAAAAAAGCCCTGTTAGAACTAATAAATATATTCAGTACAGTTGCAGGATAAATAATTAACATGCAAAAATCAGCTGTGTTTCTATACACTAGAAATGAACTATCTAAAAATATAAATTAAGAAAATACTATCAGAAAGAATAGAACAGGGACTTCCACTGTGGTCCAGTGGTTAAGACTCTATGGTTCCACTGCAAAGGTGCCAGGTTCAATCCCTGGACAGGGAACTAGGATCCCACGTGGTGGGTAGCACAGCCAAGAACATATATATTTTTTTAAAAAAAGAAAGAATAGAACTCTTATCATTATGTTAATAATATATTACTTACTGAGGAAGTAAAGGGCCTGTATACTGAAAACTAACAAAGATTGATGAAAGAAGTTGAAAAAGACACAATAAATGGAAAAGTATTCTGTGCTTATGAAGTGGAAGAATTAATATTGTTAAAATGTCCATATTGACCTACCTCAGTCTACAGGTTTAATGCAATCTCTGTCAAAATTCCAATGGCAGTTTTCATATAGCTAGAAGAAACAACTCTAAAATTTAAATGAAACCACAGAAGACCCTGACTAGCTAAAGAAATCTTGAGCAAGAAGAACAAGACTGGAGTCATCACCCTTCCTGATTTCAAATTATATTACAAAGCTTAGTACATGAAACTGATATTGACATAAGAATAGATACATAGGGCTTCCCCTGGTGGTCCAGTGGGTAAGGACACCGCCTTGCAGTGCAAGGGGCGCCGGTTCGATCCCTGGCCTGGGAAGATCCCACGTGCCGCAGAGCGGCTGGACTGATGTGTCCAATGACCGAGCCGGAGCTCTGGAGCGCATGCGCCCAGAGCCGGCACTCTGCAACGACAGACGCCACCACGATGGGAGGCCCACGGGAGCCAAAGAACAAAGACGGATGAAAATAGAAAAATGAAAAACCAATAGAAGTGGCCTGCCACTCCCCTCCCTCCCCAACCCAACCCACGCCCAAAATAAATAAATAAATAAATAAATAAATAAATAAATAAATAAATAAATCTTTAAAAAAAAAAAAAGAATAGATGCATAGATGTTTGGAAGATAATAGAGAGCCCAGAAATACTAGTGCTGTTGTTTAGTCAGTAAGGTGTGTCTGACTCTTTGCTACCCCATGGACTGTAGCCTGCCAGGCTCCTTTGTCCATGGGATTTCCCAGACAAGAATACTGGGAATGGAGTATTCTTTGGAGTATGTTACCATTTCCTTTTCCAAAGGATCTTCCTGACCTAGAGGACAAAACCACATCTCCTGCTTGGCAGGTGCATTCCTTACCACTGAGCACATGGGAATCCCACGTGGTGGGTAGCACAGCCAAGAACATATATATTTTTTTAAAAAAAGAAAGAATAGAACTCTTATCATTATGTTAATAATATATTACTTACTGAGGAAGTAAAGGGCCTGTATACTGAAAACTAACAAAGATTGATGAAAGAAGTTGAAAAGACACAATAAATGGAAAAGTATTCTGTGCTTATGAAGTGGAAGAATTAATATTGTTAAAATGTCCATATTGACCTACCTCAGTCTACAGGTTTAATGCAATCTCTGTCAAAATTCCAATGGCAGTTTTCATATAGCTAGAAGAAACAACTCTAAAATTTAAATGAAACCACAGAAGACCCTGACTAGCTAAAGAAATCTTGAGCAAGAAGAACAAGACTGGAGTCATCACCCTTCCTGATTTCAAATTATATTACAAAGCTTAGTACATGAAACTGATATTGACATAAGAATAGATACATAGGGCTTCCCCTGGTGGTCCAGTGGGTAAGGACACCGCCTTGCAGTGCAAGGGGCGCCGGTTCGATCCCTGGCCTGGGAAGATCCCACGTGCCGCGGAGCAGCTGGACTGATGTGTCCAATGACCGAACCGGAGCTCTGGAGCGCATGCACCCAGAGCCGGCACTCTGCAACGACAGACGCCACCACGATGGGAGGCCCACGGGAGCCAAAGAACAAAGACGGATGAAAATAGAAAAATGAAAAACCAATAGAAGTGGCCTGCCACTCCCCTCCCTCCCCAACCCAACCCACGCCCAAAATAAATAAATAAATAAATAAATAAATAAATAAATAAATAAATAAATCTTTAAAAAAAAAAAAAGAATAGATGCATAGATGTTTGGAAGATAATAGAGAGCCCAGAAATACTAGTGCTGTTGTTTAGTCAGTAAGGTGTGTCTGACTCTTTGCTACCCCATGGACTGTAGCCTGCCAGGCTCCTTTGTCCATGGGATTTCCCAGACAAGAATACTGGGAATGGAGTATTCTTTGGAGTATGTTACCATTTCCTTTTCCAAAGGATCTTCCTGACCTAGAGGACAAAACCACATCTCCTGCTTGGCAGGTGCATTCCTTACCACTGAGCACATGGGAAGCCCAGCTCAGAAATAAACCCATGCATATAGGATTTATTGATTTTAGACAAAGATGCCAAGCATATACGATGAGGGAAGCATAGTCTCTTCAATAAATACTTCTGGGAAAACGGACAGTGTGCAAAATAATGAAACTGAAGCTCTATCTTAACACTATACACAAAAATCAACTCAAAATAGATTAAAGACTTAAATACAAGACTTAATACTGCAAACTAATTAACGTAAAAAAACATAGAGGAAAAGCTATTTGATACTGATATGGATAAAGCCAAAACACAAGTTACAGAAGCAGAAGTAGACAAGAGGGATTGCATCACATTGGAAAGTTTCTCACAGCACAGCAAACAATAGAATGAAGAGGCAGCCAATAAAATGCGGGAAAATATTTGCAAATCATACATCTGATATGAAATTAATATCCAATATATATAGGAAACTCAAAAGCCTTAATAGCCAAAGACCAAATAGCCTGATTTAAAAATGGACAAGACAGCACATGTAAGCCTCAAATTATATATGTCAATTATACTTCAGTAAAGCTGTCAAAGATTAGCTCTATAATTTGCACTCTAGAGCCCCTGATTCTTACTACTCTGTTCTCTGTATTGTTTCAGATTTTTTTCTGCTGCTGGTGAAGTCAGGGGACTGGTGCTATATAGCAATAAGTTTTATTTCCTCCCTGGTTAGAATGTTTTGGCAGGTAAAGGGGAAAGGTGAAATTTGGGGAGGCAGAGAGAGGGGAACCAAGGCTCGGGAAGAGGCTCTTTAGAGAAACATTGGGATCAGGCTGACCCCTATTTTGGGTTCCCCCATCGCTTTGAGTCTCAGTTACCAGCGTAAGGAAGACACTTCCTAAGCTACTGATGGGATTTCAGTCCCCACCAGCACCATGCTTCTCTTCAAGTCATTGTGAATCATCCTCCAGTGAAGGGAATAAAGCAGGGTACAGGATGTCTGGAGTTCTTCATTCCTGAGTAAGAAAACCCTATTCTCTCCACTTAGGCAAGCATAACTTGTTTTGAGGATAAGGAACAAAGCTCTTAACTAGCCTGGACCTGTACTGGGATTTTCTGAAGGAACAGATGCCTTATTGCCTGCCAAGCCCCAGCATCTCCATCCTGTCCACATCCTGATGTCCCACTGCTTCCATATTGTCATGTACATGCCCCTGATATGTCTTTACCTTTTAACAAATTGTCTTTCTCCTCTATGATGTTTAGGTACCACATATTGCACTAGCTCATTTGACTTATTGGAGTAAGAGCTGCTGAGAGAGAGAGCTGGGGTACTTTTTCCAAAAAAAATTGTTTTTATTTTATTGAAGCATAGTTGATTTACAATGTTGTTCTAATTTCTGCTGTACATCAAAGTCACTCCATTATACATGTATATACATTTTTTCCTTTTTTTTTCAATTATGAGAAAAGAAAAGTTACAGAAGCAGAAGTAGACAAGAGGGATTGCATCACATTGGAAAGTTTCTCACAGCACAGCAAACAATAGAATGAAGAGGCAGCCAATAAAATGCGGGAAAATATTTGCAAATCATACATCTGATATGAAATTAATATCCAATATATATAGGAAACTCAAAAGCCTTAATAGCCAAAGACCAAATAGCCTGATTTAAAAATGGACAAGACAGCACATGTAAGCCTCAAATTATATATGTCAATTATACTTCAGTAAAGCTGTCAAAGATTAGCTCTATAATTTGCACTCTAGAGCCCCTGATTCTTACTACTCTGTTCTCTGTATTGTTTCAGATTTTTTTCTGCTGCTGGTGAAGTCAGGGGACTGGTGCTATATAGCAATAAGTTTTATTTCCTCCCTGGTTAGAATGTTTTGGCAGGTAAAGGGGAAAGGTGAAATTTGGGGAGGCAGAGAGAGGGGAACCAAGGCTCGGGAAGAGGCTCTTTAGAGAAACATTGGGATCAGGCTGACCCCTATTTTGGGTTCCCCCATCGCTTTGAGTCTCAGTTACCAGCGTAAGGAAGACACTTCCTAAGCTACTGATGGGATTTCAGTCCCCACCAGCACCATGCTTCTCTTCAAGTCATTGTGAATCATCCTCCAGTGAAGGGAATAAAGCAGGGTACAGGATGTCTGGAGTTCTTCATTCCTGAGTAAGAAAACCCTATTCTCTCCACTTAGGCAAGCATAACTTGTTTTGAGGATAAGGAACAAAGCTCTTAACTAGCCTGGACCTGTACTGGGATTTTCTGAAGGAACAGATGCCTTATTGCCTGCCAAGCCCCAGCATCTCCATCCTGTCCACATCCTGATGTCCCACTGCTTCCATATTGTCATGTACATGCCCCTGATATGTCTTTACCTTTTAACAAATTGTCTTTCTCCTCTATGATGTTTAGGTACCACATATTGCACTAGCTCATTTGACTTATTGGAGTAAGAGCTGCTGAGAGAGAGAGCTGGGGTACTTTTTCCAAAAAAAATTGTTTTTATTTTATTGAAGCATAGTTGATTTACAATGTTGTTCTAATTTCTGCTGTACATCAAAGTCACTCCATTATACATGTATATACATTTTTTCTTTTTTTTTCAATTATGGTTTATCACAGGATATTAAATATAGTTCCTTGTGCTGTATACTAGGACCTTGTTGTTTATCCATCTTATATGTAATAGTTTGAATCTACTAACTCCAAACTCCCAGTGCATCCCTCCCTTGGCGACCACAAATCTGTTCTCTACATCTATGAGTCTGTTTCTGTTTTGTAGATAAGTTCATTTGTACCATGTTTTAGATTGCACCTATAAGTGATATCATATGGTATTTGTCTTTCTTTTTCTGACTTCACTTAGTATGATAATCTCTAATAGCATTCATATTGCTGCAAATGGCATTGTTTCATTTTTTTTGGCTGACTAATATTGCATTATGTATGTGTACCACATCTTCTTCATCCATTCATCTTTCGATGGACATCTAGGTGTTTCCATGTCTTGGCTATCGTGAATAGTGCTGCTCTGAATATAAGAATGTATATATCTTTTTTAGGAAATGGCAACCCACCTCAGTATTCTTGCCTGAGAAATCCCACAGCCTGGTGGGCTATAGTCTGTGAGGTTGCAAAGTGTCAGACATGACTTAGCGACTAAATGGCAGTAGCAGCAGCATGGATATATGTCCAAGAGCTGGGTGCTCTTGTCCCTTGCCTTTTCCCCCACCTTGTTCTTTTTAGTTTTCATTCCAGAATGGCCCTGAGCTCTCTAGGCGCTTTGGTGCTCACGTTTCCCCAGCTGACTCCCAGAGGTGACTTCTAGAACTGACAAGAGATATTCTTTCTGCTTTCTTCCTGTCTTCTTTGTTTAGAGCATACACATTTCCAGCTCTCTTAGATCTTATTGTGGGCATTATCTGGTTCATTCATTCAACATTAAATAAATATTTATGAGCTAAGTATTTATAATACATGCTTCTAGAGGTGACTTCTAGAACTGACAAGAGATATTCTTTCTGCTTTCTTCCTGTCTTCTTTGTTTAGAGCATACACATTTCCAGCTCTCTTAGATCTTATTGTGGGCATTATCTAGTTCATTCATTCAACATTAAATAAATATTTATGAGCTAAGTATTTATAATACATGCCAAGAACAATTATAGACATTTGAGAGTACAGTAGTAAACAAAAACAGAAAAGGCAGAAAGTATTACTGAGAAGAAAACATTAGAAATGATGGTCAGATTTCACTGAAAAGTGGCATTTGAGTAAAGTCCTTTAGGAAGATAGGGAGCAATCCAGGTGAATAGGTGAGAAAGAAGTTTTCGTGTAAAAGGAAAAGGGCCTGGGTCTGAGTATCTGATCTAAGGAGGCATACTGGCATGTTAGAATAGTTGAAGCAAGTTGGCGCTACTGTAGAAAGGCCACGGTTTGGGATTAGAAACTTTCTGTGTAGAGGATTGGTGCCTGATAACACTGCACCAGGTATAGCTCTTGAAAGAAGCTTTAGGTGTCGCAGCAAAGTCTGGCATCCAAGCAAGGAAGACACACATGGGCAGCAATCTAGATGAGACATTAGTAATGCATGAAGAGTGTGTCCAAGCCGTGATGATTTGCTATTGTCTCTCACCTTTAAATCCATTCTTCCGTGTTCTGCTTTGTGATGTTGGAATTGAGTGTCTGCAAATTATAATCAGAGATACCTTTATCAACAGACCTCCTTTAGCTTCTGCCAATAAGAGGCTGGAGGTGAAGACTGAGATCCGGGCAACCCACCTCAGTATTCTTGCCTGAGAAATCCCACAGCTGGTGGGCTAGCTTGATTCAATGGCAGTAGAAAAGCAGAAATGGATATATGTCCAAGAGCTGGGTGCTCTTGTCCCTTGCCTTTTCCCCCACCTTGTTCTTTTTAGTTTTCATTCCAGAATGGCCCTGAGCTCTCTAGGCGCTTTGGTGCTCACGTTTCCCCAGCTGACTCCCAGAGGTGACTTCTAGAACTGACAAGAGATATTCTTTCTGCTTTCTTCCTGTCTTCTTTGTTTAGAGCATACACATTTCCAGCTCTCTTAGATCTTATTGTGGGCATTATCTGGTTCATTCATTCAACATTAAATAAATATTTATGAGCTAAGTATTTATAATACATGCTTCTAGAGGTGACTTCTAGAACTGACAAGAGATATTCTTTCTGCTTTCTTCCTGTCTTCTTTGTTTAGAGCATACACATTTCCAGCTCTCTTAGATCTTATTGTGGGCATTATCTAGTTCATTCATTCAACATTAAATAAATATTTATGAGCTAAGTATTTATAATACATGCCAAGAACAATTATAGACATTTGAGAGTACAGTAGTAAACAAAAACAGAAAAGGCAGAAAGTATTACTGAGAAGAAAACATTAGAAATGATGGTCAGATTTCACTGAAAAGTGGCATTTGAGTAAAGTCCTTTAGGAAGATAGGGAGCAATCCAGGTGAATAGGTGAGAAAGAAGTTTTCGTGTAAAAGGAAAAGGGCCTGGGTCTGAGTATCTGATCTAAGGAGGCATACTGGCATGTTAGAATAGTTGAAGCAAGTTGGCGCTACTGTAGAAAGGCCACGGTTTGGGATTAGAAACTTTCTGTGTAGAGGATTGGTGCCTGATAACACTGCACCAGGTATAGCTCTTGAAAGAAGCTTTAGGTGTCGCAGCAAAGTCTGGCATCCAAGCAAGGAAGACACACATGGGCAGCAATCTAGATGAGACATTAGTAATGCATGAAGAGTGTGTCCAAGCCGTGATGATTTGCTATTGTCTCTCACCTTTAAATCCATTCTTCCGTGTTCTGCTTTGTGATGTTGGAATTGAGTGTCTGCAAATTATAATCAGAGATACCTTTATCAACAGACCTCCTTTTAGCTTCTGCCAATAAGAGGCTGGAGGTGAAGACTGAGATCCTGGAAGAGGAGAGAAGAGAGTAATTTCCTGGTTCTTGATGTCAGTGCTGTCACTCCAGTAATGACCGTGAGCTCCAGCAGTAGCATTTCCTGCCACCTGGGAGTTTGTTGCAGCTTTCAGCTTCTTTCACACTCCCAGAGCCAGCCTCAACATGTCATATCAATGGTACCATCAGAAACCATATTATGAATAATCTTAGAGATATGAACTATACTTACATGGCTCCCCCTCCTGCCAGCTCCTAAGTTCTCACAGCCCAAAACTTCTCTTTTTATTCTCCGAGCATTAGGGTGGTAGTGGCTTTTCATGATTATTATTTCTGATTGGTCTGCCCTCCAACACCTCTGTGGCCAGTTCCTCATATAAGATCCCTTCTGTTGAAATACCTAGTATGCTGTGTTTTTCCTGACTGATACAGAGGAGTAAAACTTAGGGCACATAACTCAAGAGGGAGGTGTCACTCGGACATCCAGACAAATAAGCAGTTGGTCAACAGGTGGCTAAAAATGTGTGGGGAATCCCTAGGTGAGTGTCTGAGTGGGTTTTCTGTCTGTTATAACTGGAATAAGGATACCCACCTTATATTCTTGTTGAAGTGTTAATTTACCAGAAGAGATGCTTGTAGAGAGACCTAAAAGGAGTGTGATTTCAAGCTACAGAAGCCCACTGGATGCAGTTGGAGCAACACATGGGAATGGATTCTTAGGACTGTCATGGAATTATGACAACGGCTATAGAAAAGGCCGGTCTGAGAGACAAACATACTGGCATGTTAGAATAGTTGAAGCAAGTTGGCGCTACTGTAGAAAGGCCACGGTTTGGGATTAGAAACTTTCTGTGTAGAGGATTGGTGCCTGATAACACTGCACCAGGTATAGCTCTTGAAAGAAGCTTTAGGTGTCGCAGCAAAGTCTGGCATCCAAGCAAGGAAGACACACATGGGCAGCAATCTAGATGAGACATTAGTAATGCATGAAGAGTGTGTCCAAGCCGTGATGATTTGCTATTGTCTCTCACCTTTAAATCCATTCTTCCGTGTTCTGCTTTGTGATGTTGGAATTGAGTGTCTGCAAATTATAATCAGAGATACCTTTATCAACAGACCTCCTTTTAGCTTCTGCCAATAAGAGGCTGGAGGTGAAGACTGAGATCCTGGAAGAGGAGAGAAGAGAGTAATTTCCTGGTTCTTGATGTCAGTGCTGTCACTCCAGTAATGACCGTGAGCTCCAGCAGTAGCATTTCCTGCCACCTGGGAGTTTGTTGCAGCTTTCAGCTTCTTTCACACTCCCAGAGCCAGCCTCAACATGTCATATCAATGGTACCATCAGAAACCATATTATGAATAATCTTAGAGATATGAACTATACTTACATGGCTCCCCCTCCTGCCAGCTCCTAAGTTCTCACAGCCCAAAACTTCTCTTTTTATTCTCCGAGCATTAGGGTGGTAGTGGCTTTTCATGATTATTATTTCTGATTGGTCTGCCCTCCAACACCTCTGTGGCCAGTTCCTCATATAAGATCCCTTCTGTTGAAATACCTAGTATGCTGTGTTTTTCCTGACTGATACAGAGGAGTAAAACTTAGGGCACATAACTCAAGAGGGAGGTGTCACTCGGACATCCAGACAAATAAGCAGTTGGTCAACAGGTGGCTAAAAATGTGTGGGGAATCCCTAGGTGAGTGTCTGAGTGGGTTTTCTGTCTGTTATAACTGGAATAAGGATACCCACCTTATATTCTTGTTGAAGTGTTAATTTACCAGAAGAGATGCTTGTAGAGAGACCTAAAAGGAGTGTGATTTCAAGCTACAGAAGCCCACTGGATGCAGTTGGAGCAACACATGGGAATGGATTCTTAGGACAGAGAGTGTCTTATGGGAAATTCACCCTGACCTTGGAGAGAGCTGGGGACTGATAACCAGAAAACCATCAGGACTGGCAGTTGCTTTTGCAATTTTTGCACACTGATTATCATTCTTTTCTTCCTGTAGACCAGCTTTCTCTGCTTCCACGGTCCAAGTGATATAGAGATTATTACCACCTAAGATTTCAGAAGCAAGATTTCCTCTTTCTAAGAAACTAGGCCAGACTGGAGTTGTAATCAGTTGATCCATCTTCAAATTTTATGAAATTATTTTATGAAATATAATTCAAAAAATAACTTGGATCAGCTGTCTCTCCCTGATCCCTTCAATTACAGCCAAGGCAGTGGAGTTTATGTAATATAAGCATGGACTTTGGTAGTCCACCCCTATAGGAGAGAGGGCAATGCTGAGGTTATTGTGGATTGAGCAGGTCTACAAATATTTACTATTATGGCCTCAGGAATGTTGATAAAACTTGGAATCAAGACCATTTCCACATGTAGGTCCTTAATCAGAGAAAAATCAGCCATGACTGCACATATCCTCCTATATCAGGCACAGAGTGATTCTAACAAGGTACAAAGAGGGAAGGGTGAGGCTGAGTCTGCAGATGAGGATCCAGGGAACTCCACTGTAGGAACCCAGAAGGGACTCAGACTCAGGATTCGCCTACATTCACCTCTGTGGCCAGTTCCTCATATAAGATCCCTTCTGTTGAAATACCTAGTATGCTGTGTTTTTCCTGACTGATACAGAGGAGTAAAACTTAGGGCACATAACTCAAGAGGGAGGTGTCACTCGGACATCCAGACAAATAAGCAGTTGGTCAACAGGTGGCTAAAAATGTGTGGGGAATCCCTAGGTGAGTGTCTGAGTGGGTTTTCTGTCTGTTATAACTGGAATAAGGATACCCACCTTATATTCTTGTTGAAGTGTTAATTTACCAGAAGAGATGCTTGTAGAGAGACCTAAAAGGAGTGTGATTTCAAGCTACAGAAGCCCACTGGATGCAGTTGGAGCAACACATGGGAATGGATTCTTAGGACAGAGAGTGTCTTATGGGAAATTCACCCTGACCTTGGAGAGAGCTGGGGACTGATAACCAGAAAACCATCAGGACTGGCAGTTGCTTTTGCAATTTTTGCACACTGATTATCATTCTTTTCTTCCTGTAGACCAGCTTTCTCTGCTTCCACGGTCCAAGTGATATAGAGATTATTACCACCTAAGATTTCAGAAGCAAGATTTCCTCTTTCTAAGAAACTAGGCCAGACTGGAGTTGTAATCAGTTGATCCATCTTCAAATTTTATGAAATTATTTTATGAAATATAATTCAAAAAATAACTTGGATCAGCTGTCTCTCCCTGATCCCTTCAATTACAGCCAAGGCAGTGGAGTTTATGTAATATAAGCATGGACTTTGGTAGTCCACCCCTATAGGAGAGAGGGCAATGCTGAGGTTATTGTGGATTGAGCAGGTCTACAAATATTTACTATTATGGCCTCAGGAATGTTGATAAAACTTGGAATCAAGACCATTTCCACATGTAGGTCCTTAATCAGAGAAAAATCAGCCATGACTGCACATATCCTCCTATATCAGGCACAGAGTGATTCTAACAAGGTACAAAGAGGGAAGGGTGAGGCTGAGTCTGCAGATGAGGATCCAGGGAACTCCACTGTAGGAACCCAGAAGGGACTCAGACTCAGGATTCGCCTCTACATTCACCTCTGCCAGATCTCTCTCAAGAGTATTTAGATTTATCATGAAGCACATAATTCTACCTGTTACCTTCATCCTGTTGAAGAAACTGGAGCTGCCCATGGACAAAGCAGAGAACAAGAGATTGCAGGGCTTCATCTGTGTCCACAGAGACTGCTCACATCTCATGAGGTGATCTTCTCCAGACTCTGTTCCCATCTGGCCACTCCCCTGGCTCTCACTTGGTCTACAGAGGCTTTACCTCTCTCTTCCTATTTATTTTGTTGTCCTTATATCTTTTAAACAATTAAAGTAAAAGTACTCTGTGCAGTTGCATAATGTTTTGGAAAAAGTCATGGATAGGAACTCAACAGATGTGAGTTCTATACTGTGCTTTCCTCTCGTTTTGTGTAACCTCAGTGAATTCACTTAAGTGTTCCAGGACTCAGCTGTAAAACATGAGGGCCAGGCTGCTTGATGCTTGAGGCTCCTCCCAGATGCACTGAACTGAGGTCAGGATAGAAGAACTTGCCCTCGCTTTGTGTCACACGGGTCTCGCAACTGAAACCTGTCATGCTCATTGTGAGAGCTTTGATGAAAGGCCCCTGGAGAGTTCTGATGGAGCCTGGCTTGATATAAATGGTTCCTCTCTCGGATGTGAAGGGCCCTGGAGAATGTGGATTCCATCCATAAGTCTAACATCTGAGCTTTCCCAGAAGCACACAAGGATTACACAGAATCAGAATCTGGTCTTTATCTTGAAAGGCAATTTGAGTGCTGCTGGACATTCCAAACTGGAATTGTACATGGAAAAATAACATTGGCACTATAAATTCCTTTCTGCTTTGAAATATGTTGTATATTAGAAACAGAGAGGTGGTGTTTATGGTGTAACTCAGGGCAATGATATGGAATTATGCATCGAGAAATGAATGATAGAGTGTTAAGCAAATGAAGTCTCTTAAGTGAGATGTTTTAGAAGATAAAATTCTATTTAATTTTTATGTAGAAATTTGATTTAATTTGTATACAGAGCCCCTCCTCCCCAGAAACTCAGAGATTTTAACCTCTTAGGCTACTCAATGTTCTCTTGAGATACACGAGGAAAAACCGGGACTCAGACTCAGGATGCCAAAAGAGTATTTAGATTTATCATGAAAAATTCTACCTGTTACCTTCATCCTGTTGAAGAAACTGGAGCTGC
The DNA here is from genome assembly GCA_022376925.1 of Tragulus kanchil. Taxonomy (NCBI): domain Eukaryota; kingdom Metazoa; phylum Chordata; class Mammalia; order Artiodactyla; family Tragulidae; genus Tragulus; species Tragulus kanchil. The sequence continues at coordinate 65,796,155 of JAIOJX010000032.1, read as the reverse complement.
CCATGGACAAAGCAGAGAACAAGAGATTGCAGGGCTTCATCTGTGTCCACAGAGACTGCTCACATCTCATGAGGTGATCTTCTCCAGACTCTGTTCCCATCTGGCCACTCCCCTGGCTCTCACTTGGTCTACAGAGGCTTTACCTCTCTCTTCCTATTTATTTTGTTGTCCTTATATCTTTTAAACAATTAAAGTAAAAGTACTCTGTGCAGTTGCATAATGTTTTGGAAAAAGTCATGGATAGGAACTCAACAGATGTGAGTTCTATACTGTGCTTTCCTCTCGTTTTGTGTAACCTCAGTGAATTCACTTAAGTGTTCCAGGACTCAGCTGTAAAACATGAGGGCCAGGCTGCTTGATGCTTGAGGCTCCTCCCAGATGCACTGAACTGAGGTCAGGATAGAAGAACTTGCCCTCGCTTTGTGTCACACGGGTCTCGCAACTGAAACCTGTCATGCTCATTGTGAGAGCTTTGATGAAAGGCCCCTGGAGAGTTCTGATGGAGCCTGGCTTGATATAAATGGTTCCTCTCTCGGATGTGAAGGGCCCTGGAGAATGTGGATTCCATCCATAAGTCTAACATCTGAGCTTTCCCAGAAGCACACAAGGATTACACAGAATCAGAATCTGGTCTTTATCTTGAAAGGCAATTTGAGTGCTGCTGGACATTCCAAACTGGAATTGTACATGGAAAAATAACATTGGCACTATAAATTCCTTTCTGCTTTGAAATATGTTGTATATTAGAAACAGAGAGGTGGTGTTTATGGTGTAACTCAGGGCAATGATATGGAATTATGCATCGAGAAATGAATGATAGAGTGTTAAGCAAATGAAGTCTCTTAAGTGAGATGTTTTAGAAGATAAAATTCTATTTAATTTTTATGTAGAAATTTGATTTAATTTGTATACAGAGCCCCTCCTCCCCAGAAACTCAGAGATTTTAACCTCTTAGGCTACTCAATGTTCTCTTGAGATACACGAGGAAAAAAGGATGAATTCCTAAAAGCAAGACTCAAATAACTAAAAGGTCTTTGATTTTCCAAGCTTCTTGGATCGCTAACAGGACAGTCAGTGGGGATTATGTTTTTTCTCTTCCAGACGCCGGAAAAACCCCAGTCCGGATGCAAGGCAGCTGAGGGTCTTCAAATTTCATAAGGAGGGTTATCATTATGTATAAGATGATTGCTCCAAACTGGGCCTGAGCATGGAAAAATAATACGGCTGCTCAAGCTCCCTTCAGCTCTGAAATATGTGTATGTGTGTATAAGGAGCTGGGAGATTAACTAGCTGAGGGTTGTTTTTGCAGTGTGCCGACGAGAAGGAGGTAAAATGGTACCAGGGGAGATTTGGGATAGATAAAAAGCAGAACTTTTGACACTGAGTGTTGATAAACACTTCAGCTGTTAAGAAATCCTGTTCTTTTGGAGCTGTTTTAAAGTAGGTGACTTTCTTATCTGACAAGGACAGTTTAGGTTTCCAGACTAGACTGGAGAAGAGTTACATTCCTAGGATGAGACTGTGAAATGCATTGTTTAGAGAAACTCATTTTGTAGCCCTCACTCTCCTTAGGGAATCTAAGCTGAGTTACACTTCTGAGTTCTCTGTGCCTATTTTTCTCATCTGCAGAATTTCAGAATTTCTGCCGGAGTGAGGATGTGTTATTCAGTCTCCACAGTGAAAAAAAGAAATAGAAGAAGAGCAAATCAGGCAGCGAAACCAGATAACCTCGCTCATGAGAACTGGGTGGAAACCAGGAGACTAGAGGCTCTCAGGTGTGTCGCTGATGCTAAATGCACAGAAAGAGCACTGAGAATGAGAAGAAATGCATTCCACGCTCTGTCATTTGCCAGCAACAGCTTCAAGCAAGTTACTACTTCCCTCAGCTTCATTTTCCTTATTTGTTAAATGCAGATATTAATATCTACACTGAGTACATATTGGGGCTGTCTGAAGATCAGATGAAGTCATGTCTGTGAAAGCACTCCTTTAAACTGTGAAATATTATATGTGGCATTGTTAAAAACACAAGCGAATCAGAGCCCCTCCTCCAGAAACTCAGAGATTTTAACCTCTTAGGCTACTCATTCAAAAAAAATCCCCTCAAATAACTAAAAGGTCTTTGATTTTCCAAGCTTCTTGGATCGCTAACAGGACAGTCAGTGGGGATTATGTTTTTCTCTTCCAGACGCCGGAAAACCCCAGTCCGGATGCAAGGCAGCTGAGGGTCTTCAAATTTCATAAGGAGGGTTATCATTATGTATAAGATGATTGCTCCAAACTGGGCCTGAGCATGGAAAAATAATACGGCTGCTCAAGCTCCCTTCAGATCTGAAATATGTGTATGTGTGTATAAGGAGCTGGGAGATTAACTAGCTGAGGGTTTTTTTTGCAGTGTGCCGACGAGAAGGAGGTAAAATGGTACCAGGGGAGATTTGGGATAGATAAAAAGCAGAACTTTTGACACTGAGTGTTGATAAACACTTCAGCTGTTAAGAAATCCTGTTCTTTTGGAGCTGTTTTAAAGTAGGTGACTTTCTTATCTGACAAGGACAGTTTAGGTTTCCAGACTAGACTGGAGAAGAGTTACATTCCTAGGATGAGACTGTGAAATGCATTGTTTAGAGAAACTCATTTTGTAGCCCTCACTCTCCTTAGGGAATCTAAGCTGAGTTACACTTCTGAGTTCTCTGTGCCTATTTTTCTCATCTGCAGAATTTCAGAATTTCTGCCGGAGTGAGGATGTGTTATTCAGTCTCCACAGTGAAAAAAAGAAATAGAAGAAGAGCAAATCAGGCAGCGAAACCAGATAACCTCGCTCATGAGAACTGGGTGGAAACCAGGAGACTAGAGGCTCTCAGGTGTGTCGCTGATGCTAAATGCACAGAAAGAGCACTGAGAATGAGAAGAAATGCATTCCACGCTCTGTCATTTGCCAGCAACAGCTTCAAGCAAGTTACTACTTCCCTCAGCTTCATTTTCCTTATTTGTTAAATGCAGATATTAATATCTACACTGAGTACATATTGGGGCTGTCTGAAGATCAGATGAAGTCATGTCTGTGAAAGCACTCCTTTAAACTGTGAAATATTATATGTGGCATTGTTAAAAACACAAGCGAATAAGAACCTCATTGTGGCCATTAACCTCAACTTCCTCTTTACATGACTTTTCAGCTTCAGAAAGATTTTAATGTTTTAAATGTCCTCATTTCTTTCTCTGGTGCAAGTGCTAAAAAGCAGTGACGCAAAGGTGGGCTTTGGCGGGGAAAGGGCATAAAGGGAAATATGTAGATGATTTTCCACATGGATAACCAGACAGTCCCTGAAGAGCTGAGAATGGACTCTTCCCCATCCCCTCTACATGTTTCCATAAACACCCACACTTTACTATCAACAAAACGCATGCAGGCATGCATACATACATACACACTTGTAATCTAGGTCACCAGTTATGATTTTAGGCAAGTTAGATTTTTTGTGCATTAATTTCCACAAATGGGAAATAATAGAGTCTATCCCATAAAATGCTTTGAGAAATGAAATAATACATGTGAAGTTCTTAGAAGAATGCTGACATATAGTCAGCACTCAATAAATTATTCTTTCCTGACCTCATTCTATTCTCATAACCCTGAGAGTTGTGCATTCATATCATCCTTCATTATATAGTTGGGAAAGTTAAGGACTTGTTCAAGGTAACTCTGCTCACAGGGGTTTAGGATTGGATCACCTTCCACTAAAATTCATCAGACAAGAACAGCATTTAGCAGCATGTAATATTAAGGCCAGGGCTCCCTGGTGGCTCACCTGGTAAAGAAACCACCTGCAATGTGGGAGCCCCAAGTTCGATTCCTGGGTTGGGAAGATCCCCTGTAGAAAGTATCGGCCGATTCTTGGGCTTCCCTAGTGGCTCAGATGGTAAAGAAGCCACCTGCAATGTGGGAGACTTGGGTTTGGTCCCTGGGTTGGGAAGATCCTCTGGAGGAGGGAACCCACTCCAGTATTCTTGCCTGAAGAGTCCCCATGGACAGAGGAGCCTGGTGGGCCGCAGTCCATGGGGTCGACCGCAAAGAGATAGATGTGACTGAACACAGGACACACACACTAAGGCCCAGCCCATCGAGGGAAAAATCTCTTAGGGTTAAGATTATCTTTGAGACATTTAAATCTCTCATAAAGACAGTATTCATACTTTTGTAATAATCTCAAAAAATCTCTTTGAAACCTTTAAATTGCTCACAAAGATAATATTCACAACCCCACAGGACAACACTTAAGCACCCTCAGGTTCTTGCATCATGAGCTTAACTCAGGAGGAAGCCAAATGAAACTCTTTATCCAGCCATCTGGACATTAAGATCACCCTGAGAAAATCACAGTATTTCTATTGCCTACAAATTTCCTCTGTATTGATTTTAAAAATTAAGCCCTCTTATGGAATTACTAATGCATCATAGGGAATGCATTAATCACAACCCTTACTATCAACAAAACGCATGCAGGCATGCATACAAACACACTTGTAATCTAGGTCACCAGTTATGATTTTAGGCAAGTTAGATTTTTTGTGCATTAATTTCCACAAATGGGAAATAATAGAGTCTATCCCATAAAATGCTTTGAGAAATGAAATAATACATGTGAAGTTCTTAGAAGAATGCTGACATATAGTCAGCACTCAATAAATTATTCTTTCCTGACCTCATTCTATTCTCATAACCCTGAGAGTTGTGCATTCATATCATCCTTCATTATATAGTTGGGAAAGTTAAGGACTTGTTCAAGGTAACTCTGCTCACAGGGGTTTAGGATTGGATCACCTTCCACTAAAATTCATCAGACAAGAACAGCATTTAGCAGCATGTAATATTAAGGCCAGGGCTCCCTGGTGGCTCACCTGGTAAAGAAACCACCTGCAATGTGGGAGCCCCAAGTTCGATTCCTGGGTTGGGAAGATCCCCTGTAGAAAGTATCGGCCGATTCTTGGGCTTCCCTAGTGGCTCAGATGGTAAAGAAGCCACCTGCAATGTGGGAGACTTGGGTTTGGTCCCTGGGTTGGGAAGATCCTCTGGAGGAGGGAACCCACTCCAGTATTCTTGCCTGAAGAGTCCCCATGGACAGAGGAGCCTGGTGGGCCGCAGTCCATGGGGTCGACCGCAAAGAGATAGATGTGACTGAACACAGGACACACACACTAAGGCCCAGCCCATCGAGGGAAAAATCTCTTAGGGTTAAGATTATCTTTGAGACATTTAAATCTCTCATAAAGACAGTATTCATACTTTTGTAATAATCTCAAAAAATCTCTTTGAAACCTTTAAATTGCTCACAAAGATAATATTCACAACCCCACAGGACAACACTTAAGCACCCTCAGGTTCTTGCATCATGAGCTTAACTCAGGAGGAAGCCAAATGAAACTCTTTATCCAGCCATCTGGACATTAAGATCACCCTGAGAAAATCACAGTATTTCTATTGCCTACAAATTTCCTCTGTATTGATTTTAAAAATTAAGCCTTTATGATGTATATATGTCAATGGATTTATCTATTATGGACACATTAACTAATAAAAAGACATCTTATTTTAAGGATTAGGTTCTATTCTGAACCGGTACTCCAGTTAAACATGTACACAGTATGACTTCACTCTACGCATTGTTCCCCTGCTTTGTTTGGTGAGATATAATTTCTTTAAAATTCAGGGATTGTCAGGCTTTGTTAATTATTGAGGTAAGAGATACTTTCAGCTTGTCTTTCTTTTTTTAAATTTATTTTTAATTGAATTATAGTTGATTTGTAATGTCTTAGTTTCTGCTGTACAGCAAAATGACTCAGTTACACACATATAAATATTCTTTTTTATATTCTTCTTCATTGTTTATCCCAGGATATTGTTTGCCCCAGGATATCTCCAACTATTTGTAACACAGTTCCCTGTGTTATACAGCAGGACCGTGTTTTTTAAATCCATTTTATATATACCAGCTTGCATCTACTAACCCCAAACTCCCAGTCCTTCCTGTAACCATCCCCCTTTCCCCTGGCAATCACAAGTCTGTTCTCTATGTCTGTGGGTCTGTTTCATAGATAGGCTCATTTGTGCCATGTTTTAGACTCCATACATAAATGATATCACATGGGATTTGTCTTTCTCTTTCTGACTTATTTCACTTACCATGATAATCTATAGTTGTAGCTATGTTGCTGCAAATGGTATAATTTTATTCTTTTTAATGGGTGAGGTGTATTCCATTGTATACATGGACCACATCTTCTTTATCCATCCATCTGACAATTTATGTTAAGGTTGTTTCCATGTCTTGGCTATTGTGAATAGTGCCACTATGAACGTAAGAGTGAGTGTATCTTTTTGAAGTACAGTTTTGTCCAGGTATATTGACTTGTCTTTCATTATACGATACCCCTTTTCTGAGAACTGACCCACCCACAAATGTGATGGAGTGATATTCATATTACATGACTCATTACCCTCCACAGTTTAGAGACAGAGGATGAATACATGAAACACACCTGATCAGTCCAATTTTTCATCTCAGGATTCCATAACTAGGCTTCAGAAAACCAGTCACTCTCTGTCATTCACTTGAACTGAGGGTATATATATATATATATATATATATATATATACACACACACATACATATATATATATATTTAAGAGCCAAGACATCATTTTAGGGTAAGCGTCTTCAATAAATATGTGCAAAGAAGTACAAAGGTCTGGTCTGCTGAAATAGAATACGTTAAAGCAGGATGTGTAAGCGATAACTAACAGAACCAATGAGAAACTACTGTTCATCTCCAGGTGGACACTCCTCCTGCCCATTCATTCAGTCTTGACAGTGGATCAGACTACAAGGTATAAAAAGTCTACATGGCATTTGAAGCAAGGTTGTTGCTGTTTAGTTACTAAGTCATGTCTGACTCTTTGGCAATCCCATGGATGATAGCCTGCAAGGCTCCTTTATCTGTAGGGTTTCCCAGGCAAAAATACGGGAGTGGGTTGCCAATTCCTTCCTCCAACGTGTAAGAGATAAGGAGAGAGAGATGGAAGGGGAATGGATGAATGAGAGAGAGATGGGGAGGGATGGGAGAGAGAAAGAAAAGAAGAAGAAAGAGAAGGGGAAAAAAAGAAGAAAAAAGAAGACAATTAGTAATTAGTTTGTTAGTGGCTAATTTCTGGCTTTAATTCCTAGTAAAGATTAAATGTACCAACTGGGTTTGGATTCTGTGACTATCCATGCAGCCTGTTAAGATGTATGTGTGTGCATGTGTGTGTGTATTTCTTAAATTCAGTTACATTCCTTTTATTGTTCCATCCTTTATTTTACTTCCTAAGGCTCCACACATGTATCCAGTCCTGGAGAATTTGGAGACAGAAATAGTATAGTTATTTCAAACTCTTAACACTTGTATTTACTTGGAGCTGGGTTTATAGACCAGAAAAGATCTTTAAAAATCATCTCGCATATTTCCTTACTTTGAATTAACCCTGCATCTTGACTATTCCATATAAATCTATCTTATTTTTAGTGAAGTCCAGGTAATGGGATTCTATACTATTTGTCAGTAGTTCATTTGTAGTGTGAAACACTCCTCATAACTAGGATGTATTACCTCCCCTGGATCATAAATAATTCTGCTTGCAGTGACTCATGTTTCCCAAGCCACTCCAGGAGACAAAATCTGTTCAAAAAAGAGTAATAAAATGATATTTCTCCACATCTGTTCCCACAATTTTAGGAATTACAGCCTTACTCAAAACTCTGTCAACTAGTTATGAGAATCTCCAGGAAATTTTTTTCTGTGTATTCTGAGAATTATTGCTTTCAGCTTTGAAGTGACGTTTGCCATTTTCTTTCTTTTCAGCTGTGACTTTGTGTGGTAGTTGTGTGTGTGTTAGCTACTCAGTCATGTCTGATTCTTTGCAACCCTGCGGACTGTATCCAGCCAGGCTCCTCTGTCCATGGACTTCTCCAGGCAAGAATACTGGAGTGGGTTGCCACCATTCCCTTTTCCAGGGATCTTCCTGACCCAGGGGTTGACCCTGGGGCTCCCGTTTTGCAGATGAATTCTTGACCACCTGAGCCACCAGTGACTGTTGTCAAGTCTGAAGGAGCATACCCCTTTCTCCCAACAGGAGCTGTCTTCCACAGTGGTGACTCAAACCTGATGGTCACTCCTAATGCTTTCAGTACCCCTCAGATATCTTAATAAAATATTGCTTTCAGCTTTTCTTTGTTCTATTTTGGGTAGCATCTTCTTAGGATTCAAGGCTAGACCCCAAATTTGTCAAGAGTAACCTGAGCGATGGGGCTTCCCCAGTGGCTCAGTGTTAGGAATGCAAGAGATCCAGGTTCCATCCCTGGGTTGGGAAGATCCCTCAGAGGAGGGCATGGTAGCCAACTTCAGTATTCTTGCCTGAAAAATCCCATGGAGAGAGGAGCCTGGTGAGCTACAGTCCATGGAATCACAAAGAGTCAGACATGACTGAAGCGATTGAGCATGCACACACAACTTGAGTGATAGACATGGTATTTTTCTAGAGCCTTTCCTTATCTTTGACATAGCTTAGTTGTACTTGAGGCTCTTTTGTCCCTTGATTCTCTTCTTTGCGGTGTGTGAGCTTCTCATTTTGGTGGCTTCTCTTGTTGTGGAGTTCTGGCTCTAGGCACGTGGGCTTCAGTACTTGTAGTACACCAGCTCCACATTATGTGGGATCTTCCTGGACCAGGGATCAAACCCATGTCTGCTGCATTGGCAGCAAATTCTTAACTGATGGACCACCAAGAAAGTCCCAGAAATAGACTCTTGACAGCACTACCCATCCTTCCTCAGCCAGACCCCAGTGTGTCTGAGTTCTGTGGTCAACATCACTGACTCAAGCTGGATTCCTCATTATACACATACACAAACAACCAACCCTGACTGTGGAGTTGAGCCACCTTAAATACTAGTGTTTGAGGGTGCATATTTTATGCCCTTTATTAGCTTCTGGCTTTATGATATCAGTGCACTGTGTTCCACATTTGAAATGTAGTCTCACTAAATCTGTAAAATTATGGGTCAGGCTATCAGTACATTCTTCATGATCATGCCAAAGAGGTAAATGATTACAGGCCTAGATATTTGAGAGGAGTCTAGGACTATTTCTATAACAAGACACCTATAGTTGTTTCAGGCAAGCACCCAGTAAAGGGTCTGACAAATACCTAATATATATCTATTGAGTTGAGCTCAGTCAGTCATCCTCGGCTAACTGTGGGTTTTCTAAGTTACTTGAACTCTTCATAATAGGTTTATCTCTGCATTATTTCTTCTCTTTGTAAAATACCCCTGCATGTGTGCCAAGTCACTTCAGTCATGTCTGACTCTGCAATCCTAAGGACTGTAGCCCGCCAGGCTTCTCTGTCTGTGGGATTCTCCAGGCGAGAATACTGAAGTAGGCTGATGTGCCCTTGCTTAGGAAATACCCCCCATTCTAGTGTTTCCACTTAGTCTTGTTTTCTATCTTTATCTCTGTGTCTGCCCTCTGAACAGGGTATGGGGTTCTCTGCATCCTTATCTATCTGGAAAGCACAGATATGGAAGGCTACTTTCTGACTGAGTTTAAAGGCTTTTTAGGGACATAACACTGGCAGGTTGGCTCCTCGTGGCCATCCCAGTTGGAGGTCCTCTTGCCTTCCACTCTCCTTTCCTGTTTGTCCTACTCTCTTCCTACTCATCTTGGGGATTGTGCAAGCCCACATTGTCTGCCAAAGTACAACAGAGAAGCCATGGGGATCACTTAAGAACCCAGAGACAGGAAGTCTCTTTATGAGGAAGCGATTGCTTAAAGGTGGGTTAGGTCTTCTCAACCTCTCTTTTGCCACCTATCTTCCTCTTTGGGTCTACTGACCCCAGTGTGTCTGAGTTCTGTGGTCAACATCACTACCAAGCTGGATTCCTCATTATACACATACACAAACAACCAACCCTGACTGTGGAGTTGAGCCACCTTAAATACTAGTGTTTGAGGGTGCATATTTTATGCCCTTTATTAGCTTCTGGCTTTATGATATCAGTGCACTGTGTTCCACATTTGAAATGTAGTCTCACTAAATCTGTAAAATTATGGGTCAGGCTATCAGTACATTCTTCATGATCATGCCAAAGAGGTAAATGATTACAGGCCTAGATATTTGAGAGGAGTCTAGGACTATTTCTATAACAAGACACCTATAGTTGTTTCAGGCAAGCACCCAGTAAAGGGTCTGACAAATACCTAATATATATCTATTGAGTTGAGCTCAGTCAGTCATCCTCGGCTAACTGTGGGTTTTCTAAGTTACTTGAACTCTTCATAATAGGTTTATCTCTGCATTATTTCTTCTCTTTGTAAAATACCCCTGCATGTGTGCCAAGTCACTTCAGTCATGTCTGACTCTGCAATCCTAAGGACTGTAGCCCGCCAGGCTTCTCTGTCTGTGGGATTCTCCAGGCGAGAATACTGAAGTAGGCTGATGTGCCCTTGCTTAGGGAAATACCCCTCATTCTAGTGTTTCCACTTAGTCTTGTTTTCTATCTTTATCTCTGTGTCTGCCCTCTGAACAGGGTATGGGGTTCTCTGCATCCTTATCTATCTGGAAAGCACAGATATGGAAGGCTACTTTCTGACTGAGTTTAAAGGCTTTTTAGGGACATAACACTGGCAGGTTGGCTCCTCGTGGCCATCCCAGTTGGAGGTCCTCTTGCCTTCCACTCTCCTTTCCTGTTTGTCCTACTCTCTTCCTACTCATCTTGGGGATTGTGCAAGCCCACATTGTCTGCCAAAGTACAACAGAGAAGCCATGGGGATCACTTAAGAACCCAGAGACAGGAAGTCTCTTTATGAGGAAGCGATTGCTTAAAGGTGGGTTAGGTCTTCTCAACCTCTCTTTTGCCACCTATCTTCCTCTTTGGGTCTACTGACCTTGAGCCTCCATTTATCCTGCATTTACTGTACTCACAGAGCATTGAGACCACCAGAAAAGACCAAGCCTGTGCTTGGTAAGAAATGATCTGGGCTCCAAAGGGTTAATGCCAGGAGCCTTGATGGACGGAGAAGATTATTAGTTACTCTTTTAAAGAGCAGAGGAAGAGTTCCTCCCTGTTATTTACACTTCCCTTTCACATGATCTCTCTTCACTGCAGTGGATAGGATGAAAAAAAAAAGAAAAAAGAGGAAAAAAAGTTTCAAAATAATTTAGAAAGTCCTTGTAAACGCTTGTGTTTTCATTTAGCAGCATGGATTCAGGAAAGCAAAGATCCTCAGAGGAAGCAACCAAGTGGGAATTGAGTAGAAAAAAAGAAAAACAGGAATCCTAGACTCTCAAACTATCCAGTTTTTTTTTTTTTTTTTCAAAGTGGGGGATGTAGTAGGGGTTGGGGAGGATTAAATCAAGTCTTTCCGTGGGAGGGCTCAGTTCTGGGCTTTTATGGATAAAACACTAAAGATCAACTCCATGTGTGTGACCCAACTGTCCTGGAAGGTTCGGTTGGAGGAGAATCCAAAACTTAAGTTGTGCTCTAGCTTCATCTCAAGTAAGAAAAATGAGGTTGGGGAGGAGGGGGGTCACAGGGTGGGGACCAAGTCTTAGATAGAAGAAGGGAAGGGCTTGTGGATGGATGCGGTGGGGATAAGACAGGAGAGAGCTGTGTCTTTAAGTCTGTCCTATGGTTATACATATTTTTTCTTCTATGAATGGGTTTTGCTGTAAATTATAGCTTTGCCCGTGGTCCCTTGGGTCAAAAGAAATAGTCTCCAAACAGAAAACAGCTCTGATTGGTGACTTTCCTTCTTCCCTCCCCAACCCCCTTCCTAATTGAAACCAAATGTGCAATATATTGGATGCTGGGATCCCTGGCGCTTTCCCAGGAATCCTCAGAATGTGAGGTTTCTCTCAAAGGCATCTTGCATCAGCCTGTGGATGTATGCCTACCACGGGGCTCCTCCACCGGCAAAGTGGAAAAAGAAGCGTTTCACAACAGATTCTCCTTTTTGGGTTGGGGGAACGCAGTGGATTATAGCTCTGTTTTCTTCCTTCCAAAACTGCACTCCTGGATGAACGTAAGTTACATGTTTTGATTTTTTTTTTTTCCCTTCCCTTCATTTTTTCCCCCCCCTCTTTTCTGAAAACGAAAGCTCTTTCTCCTGGTGTCTTAGAAAAAGTTCTAAAAAGGAGGCAGACGGAGGTTTCAAATCAAGTGAGAAAGGGAAGGGAATGGGGCACCATAGGCTCGAGAAATTCAAGGTTTCATGTATTTGGGGCGCTGGATTTATGTTATGGAGAGAAGAATAAAGCACTACTAACCAAAGAAGACTGAAGCAAAATAAACGGATCCATCGCAACTGCAGGATACAATAAACAGCGTCCGCAGAGTTGAAACTGTTGGCAGGCAAGACAGGCCGATTGCAGAGCTGGTTTGGGGATAGAGAAGCCCGAGAAGGGAGCTAGGTTTTCGGCATTTAGAAGTGGTGTTGGAGGGTCCTGAGTTTGAGTGAGGACAGCTTTCAGTATTTCTGATTTTTCAGGGGAATTGCTGACTGAATTGTGAGAAGGACATCTTTGGGTGAGGGGTGGCTTCGCTCTGAGGTTTGAGATGGCCAGCCCGGGGGCTGGGTGGATGGGATATTTTTCAGTTGGTGAGGAGCCTCATCTTTCCCACCTCCCTGGCGGAGTGCCTTTCCCTTTGTTATCGAATGACTTGGGTCTGTTTGCTATTGGGACCTCAGAGGCCTGGCTGGGGTTCAAGAGTCCCATCCAAGGCGAAAGAGAATTTTTCCAAGTGGCTGAAGCTCTCAGGCCAGCCATTTGAGGCTAGAGTTCACTCTGCTCAAGCCAGGAGTGGTTCAGCACCATTTTGCTAACTGCTTGCCTTCTGCATCCTTTCTCTGGAGGAAGGACAGAGTTGGAGTTTGTAAAGAGCCTTAGAGATCTCTTATGACCCCTTACTTCTCAGGTGGTGGAAGTGCCAGAAGGAGACTGACATTTTAATTCAGGGTCACACAGTACCTTAGTAGTGAAGCTACAGATGAAATCTAAGTTCTCTTTCCTGCTAGGCCAGTGCTCTTTGCACTCCAAACCTCCATGCTCATGTTCATTTCTCTTGAGGTTGAGATGACAGAGGCAGTTTAATTAACAAGTCCCCACGAGGACATTAGTTATCCGCAAGAGAGGATGCTGATGGCGGTTCATTGGCAAATGGTATCTGCGGTCATATTTGGTTGTGTGTCTGTGTGTATAATACAAAAGTGAAGTGCTTATTCTGTACCAGGTTCTATGCTCAGAGCTCTTCATCTGTAATTTGACTGAATTCTCACAGTTCTGGAGGCATTATTCCTACTTTATGAATAAGGCCATTAAAGCTTAGAAAAGTGGAATGAGTTGTTTAAGGAAGTACAACTAATAAGGCTGAAACTTACAAATGTCTGACTGTAAATTCTATGCTCTGAATCACTCTGTACTAGCACTTCCCTCCCCCACTCCACATACACATAGGATTACTTCCAAGTCAAAGTCCACGTTTCCTTCCAGGGGGCGAAGGTGTCCATGAAGGGGAGCAGTGTGGACTCTCTCTTAGAGGCCACTTCCGCCCTTGGATGGGTATTTGTCTGGATACCAGTAAGAGGCTGCACATGAGCAGCTCTGTGCCTTAATACTGGGTATTTCGTACATATTTATCCAAGGAGCCTTGAATTTAGGTTCCAAAGGCTCAAGTTCAAGTTCTGGCTCTCTCACTACTCAGCAAAGTTGCTTTTTCCCTCCTGCACTTTGGCCTCTGTATTTATTACATGGTAATAATCTAAGTTTTTGGCTTTTGAGGCCTGGCTGGGGTTCAAGAGTCCCATCCAAGGCGAAAGAGAATTTTTCCAAGTGGCTGAAGCTCTCAGGCCAGCCATTTGAGGCTAGAGTTCACTCTGCTCAAGCCAGGAGTGGTTCAGCACCATTTTGCTAACTGCTTGCCTTCTGCATCCTTTCTCTGGAGGAAGGACAGAGTTGGAGTTTGTAAAGAGCCTTAGAGATCTCTTATGACCCCTTACTTCTCAGGTGGTGGAAGTGCCAGAAGGAGACTGACATTTTAATTCAGGGTCACACAGTACCTTAGTAGTGAAGCTACAGATGAAATCTAAGTTCTCTTTCCTGCTAGGCCAGTGCTCTTTGCACTCCAAACCTCCATGCTCATGTTCATTTCTCTTGAGGTTGAGATGACAGAGGCAGTTTAATTAACAAGTCCCCACGAGGACATTAGTTATCCGCAAGAGAGGATGCTGATGGCGGTTCATTGGCAAATGGTATCTGCGGTCATATTTGGTTGTGTGTCTGTGTGTATAATACAAAAGTGAAGTGCTTATTCTGTACCAGGTTCTATGCTCAGAGCTCTTCATCTGTAATTTGACTGAATTCTCACAGTTCTGGAGGCATTATTCCTACTTTATGAATAAGGCCATTAAAGCTTAGAAAAGTGGAATGAGTTGTTTAAGGAAGTACAACTAATAAGGCTGAAACTTACAAATGTCTGACTGTAAATTCTATGCTCTGAATCACTCTGTACTAGCACTTCCCTCCCCCACTCCACATACACATAGGATTACTTCCAAGTCAAAGTCCACGTTTCCTTCCAGGGGGCGAAGGTGTCCATGAAGGGGAGCAGTGTGGACTCTCTCTTAGAGGCCACTTCCGCCCTTGGATGGGTATTTGTCTGGATACCAGTAAGAGGCTGCACATGAGCAGCTCTGTGCCTTAATACTGGGTATTTCGTACATATTTATCCAAGGAGCCTTGAATTTAGGTTCCAAAGGCTCAAGTTCAAGTTCTGGCTCTCTCACTACTCAGCAAAGTTGCTTTTTCCCTCCTGCACTTTGGCCTCTGTATTTATTACATGGAATAATAATACTAATTTTCAGTACTACTGTTTAAAGAGATATAGGACATGAATGTATTCTGAAGGCTGTTGAGGGCTTCCCTGTATGGTTCTTGTGACAATGAACACTGGACGTTTGAATGGGAGGTGGCAACTGCTGATGCTGGTGGCTGAATTGGGTTCCCTGAAATGGGGGCCTCTTAGTGCCTTTTGAATAGAAGCAGACCCTCCTCATGGGCTTTCTATCTGAAATTTTCCTCTGGTGCCTGGCTTGGGCACGCTTCCTCACCCAGTGATCTAAGGGGAGGCTGAAGGACACCATGCTTCCCATGCCTGGCTCTGCTCATTGCTGAACAAGGAAGGTCTCTCAGTCCACAGGTTTCTTCTCTAAGGGAATGGCTTTTGAGGAGCTTTATATCTATTTAAGGGTAGATCCTCGACCCAGGACCTTCCTCTTGTTCCCTCCTTTGTGTCTGTGGTCAAAGGGATGCAGCTGCTCCTGGGGGTGGATAGTGGGGAGGCCCCTGCCTCTGTGTCTGGTTAAGAGCTATTTGATTTATAAACCCCAAAGGTAAGGGAAGTGGGGAAGGTGTTCCCAGCTTCTCTTACTTAGAATCTGCATGTTGTAACTCCGACATGTTCGTGATATACACAGAAAATGCATAGTTCTCTCTTGTCCTGGTTCCTGGCACAGGACTTCTGAAACCACTGCAATTTCTTAGGTGTTAAGAGCACTAATAACATCTTTTGCTCTGATATTTGGTCTCTGACCCCCATCCCTGGAATCAAGCTCTTAAATCCCTCAGAATCTTCTTGGTGATAGGAGAGTCTTTTGTTCTAATGAGGTGACTTTGGGTGAGCTCCTTGATGCAGGCTGGTGCTCAGAAAAACAAAGCCATAATTAGAAGCTTGGGATTTTCAGCCTCACCTCCTACCTTCCAGGAAGGGGAGCAGGGCTGGAGAGGCTGGAGATTGACTTAATGATTAATCATGCCCACATGATGGAAATCCCCAAAGTGTCAAGTTTGAGGAGTTTCTGGGTTGGTGAACACATCCATGTGTTTGGAGGATGGCACACCCCTACTCCACATGGACAGAAGCTTCTATGCGAGGGACCCTTCCTGATCTTGCTGTATATATCTCTTTGGCTGGCTGTTTAGCTGCTCTGCAGTTTCAGTCATGTTCAACTCTTTGTGAACCCATGGACTGTAGTCTGCCAGGCTCTTCTGTCCATGGGATTCTCCAGGCAAGAATACTGGAGTGGGTAGCCATGCCCTTCTCCAGGAGATCTTCCTAACCCAGGGATCAAGCCCTGGTCTCCTGCATTGTGGAGGATTCTTTACCACTGAGCCACCGTGGAAGCCTCATTTATCTGTATCCTTTAATATACAATAATAAACTAGAACACATATGTGTTTCCCTGAGTTCTGTGAGCTGGTATAGCAAATGATTGAATCTAAGGTGGGTGGTGGAGGTGCGCGAGGGGTTGTGGGAACCTCTGATTTATAGCTAAGTTGGAAAGAAGTTGTGGATAACTTGTTTGAGCTTGAGTCTGGTGCCTGAGACCTCTCGGCCATCCTGAGAGCTTAGTTGTGGGTAACTTGGGGACACTTGTGGTTGGTTTCTGTACTGGGGGGCTATCTTGTGGGTTTGAGCCCTTAACCTGTGGAGTCTTCACTAGCTCCAGGCAGTGGGTGAGCAGAGGAAAACAGTGAGTTTTTACTAGACAGTGTACAAGCACAGAGTAGGTGTGTCATCCAAAGGAGTGTCACGCCCCCCCCCCCTCCCCTAGCCTCTATGTTAACTCACTGTTTTCTTCCCTTCTTATACAGTCACTTCCAAGACATTAAGACATATGAATTATCTATCACATGTAACAAATCTAGTTCAGACATTCCCATATGACTCCATTTTTATTTTTTTAGGATCTGTTTTATTTATTTATTATTTTTGGCTATGCCAGGTCTTTGTTACTGTGTTGATTTTTTCTAGTTGTGGTGGCCAGGGGCCACTCGCTAATTGCAGTTTGCAGGCTTCTCATTGTGGGGGCTTCTCTTGTTGGAGAGCACAGAGCTCTTGGACATGTGGGTTTCAGTAGAGGGTGTATGTGGGCTCAGTAGTTACTGGTCCTGGGTTCTAGAGCACAGGCTCCACAGTTGGGGTACATGAGCTTAGTTGCCCTGTAGAATGTAGGATCCTCTTGGACCAGGGATTAAACCTGTGTCTCTTGCACTGGCAGGTTCACTCTCCACCACTGAGCCACCAAGGAGGCTCATGATTACATTTTAATAGACTCATTAGTATATTAGAGTGCCTAGGATGCCTCTCACACCACCACACCCATACACTTATGCCACACCATCCCTCCACCAATGGGATTGCTACAAAGATTTACTGAAATAATGTATATGAAATAATTTAAGCTTAGTATCTAGTACTCAATAAATATGTTTTTTCTGTCATTACTATTGCTTCTGTTACTGTTATGTATATATCAGATACACATGGGAGAAAGGTTTATGCATTACTAACGTATGCATTATGAGTTTTATAACAATTATCACTGTTAGGCATTGGAGGTGACTCTGATTGGGGTCTAAACCAGAGAGGTGAGAAGGTTGGGTATCCAATCAGAATTTTACAACCATTTGGCATTATTTTAGGCATTGTTTTAGACAGTAAAGTGATTGAATGTCAGACCATTTTAAATTAGCTCCAGCTCTCAGGCTCTTTTTCCCAAGTTCCTTTATAAGATCCACTTTCAGGCACTTTACATCCATACCCCTCAGACGCACATCTCATGGGCCTCTAGAAAGCTAACAGCCCTCTAAAACTGACCTCCACAGACCTGCCGGCGTCATGTCACGCCCCCTAGCCTCTATGTTAACTCACTGTTTTCTTCCCTTCTTATACAGTCACTTCCAAGACATTAAGACATATGAATTATCTATCACATGTAACAAATCTAGTTCAGACATTCCCATATGACTCCATTTTATTTTTAGGATCTGTTTTATTTATTTATTATTTTTGGCTATGCCAGGTCTTTGTTACTGTGTTGATTTTTTCTAGTTGTGGTGGCCAGGGGCCACTCGCTAATTGCAGTTTGCAGGCTTCTCATTGTGGGGGCTTCTCTTGTTGGAGAGCACAGAGCTCTTGGACATGTGGGTTTCAGTAGAGGGTGTATGTGGGCTCAGTAGTTACTGGTCCTGGGTTCTAGAGCACAGGCTCCACAGTTGGGGTACATGAGCTTAGTTGCCCTGTAGAATGTAGGATCCTCTTGGACCAGGGATTAAACCTGTGTCTCTTGCACTGGCAGGTTCACTCTCCACCACTGAGCCACCAAGGAGGCTCATGATTACATTTTAATAGACTCATTAGTATATTAGAGTGCCTAGGATGCCTCTCACACCACCACACCCATACACTTATGCCACACCATCCCCCTCCACCAATGGGATTGCTACAAAGATTTACTGAAATAATGTATATGAAATAATTTAAGCTTAGTATCTAGTACTCAATAAATATGTTTTTTCTGTCATTACTATTGCTTCTGTTACTGTTATGTATATATCAGATACACATGGGAGAAAGGTTTATGCATTACTAACGTATGCATTATGAGTTTTATAACAATTATCACTGTTAGGCATTGGAGGTGACTCTGATTGGGGTCTAAACCAGAGAGGTGAGAAGGTTGGGTATCCAATCAGAATTTTACAACCATTTGGCATTATTTTAGGCATTGTTTTAGACAGTAAAGTGATTGAATGTCAGACCATTTTAAATTAGCTCCAGCTCTCAGGCTCTTTTTCCCAAGTTCCTTTATAAGATCCACTTTCAGGCACTTTACATCCATACCCCTCAGACGCACATCTCATGGGCCTCTAGAAAGCTAACAGCCCTCTAAAACTGACCTCCACAGACCTGCCGACGTCATGTGCCATGACATAAATGGTGGCATGCCCACAGTGAAGACACACTGGATTCATTATGCTCCTTTCCCTGTTTAAAGCCATACAACATATGAATTGACTCTCTCCCAAACATGACAACTCAGTCGAGATGTGTGTTGGACATCCCCAGGCCTCCCAGAGCTTCCTGAATTCAGCAACCATACACAATGAGGGCTGCTTAACACTACATTAGAAACCTAGAGTAAACCTGAAGGATCAGTTAAGTAAGAGTAGCTGAGGGTGGGGGTTGGGAACTTTGAGGTATTTCCCGTGTTCTTCTAACCTGAATTTCTGCTGATAAATCTCCAAGTCTGTTGCCTCAACCACTCCTCGGCATGAAGCAAGGACTTTCTTTGAACGGCAACCCTGCCTCTGCTGTCTTGTAAATAATCTAACAGTCAGTGCCTCCCTCCTCTGGTTGGCCTGGCTCCCTTCTCTAGCTGACTTCCTTGAACTTGGGCAAGACCACCTCAAGATGTCCACAGCCTGCCTTTTCCCCTTATGTGGATGCTTACCTAGGCCTCAGACTCTTTCTAGTGTGAAGTCAGACGGACCTGATCTCGTCTCCCAGCTCTGTACTCACTGGCTGCATGACCCTGCACAAGCTGCTTAAACTCTCTCAGTTTCCTATTCGGTAAAATAAGGGTTGGAATTCTCATTTAATAGGTATTACAGATGTCACTTGTGAGCATATAGCATCATGTTTGGCATGCAGCTAATAGTGATGTTGATGGTGATTGTTTTTATTATTAGTTTGGCACTGCTGCTTTGGCTTGTTCAACGACAGAGCACCACCTCAGTTATTTTCCCATATCTTCAGTCCAACAGTGCTCTTCTAGGCAGCAATATTCACTCAGCAAAATTCCTGTCTATACATAATGCTCCTAAAGTACTGTTGTAGTGGAAAGAACGTGGATTTAAATTCTGGTTTTGCCACCACTTACTGGCCTGTAACCTTGGGTAAGATACTTAATGTCTCTAGGTCTCATTTTCTTGCCTCATAGATTTGTTATACAAATGGGTGCCATTACATCCATACCCCTCAGACGCACATCTCATGGGCCTCTAGAAAGCTAACAGCCCTCTAAAACTGACCTCCACAGACCTGCCGACGTCATGTGCCATGACATAAATGGTGGCATGCCCACAGTGAAGACACACTGGATTCATTATGCTCCTTTCCCTGTTTAAAGCCATACAACATATGAATTGACTCTCTCCCAAACATGACAACTCAGTCGAGATGTGTGTTGGACATCCCCAGGCCTCCCAGAGCTTCCTGAATTCAGCAACCATACACAATGAGGGCTGCTTAACACTACATTAGAAACCTAGAGTAAACCTGAAGGATCAGTTAAGTAAGAGTAGCTGAGGGTGGGGGTTGGGAACTTTGAGGTATTTCCCGTGTTCTTCTAACCTGAATTTCTGCTGATAAATCTCCAAGTCTGTTGCCTCAACCACTCCTCGGCATGAAGCAAGGACTTTCTTTGAACGGCAACCCTGCCTCTGCTGTCTTGTAAATAATCTAACAGTCAGTGCCTCCCTCCTCTGGTTGGCCTGGCTCCCTTCTCTAGCTGACTTCCTTGAACTTGGGCAAGACCACCTCAAGATGTCCACAGCCTGCCTTTTCCCCTTATGTGGATGCTTACCTAGGCCTCAGACTCTTTCTAGTGTGAAGTCAGACGGACCTGATCTCGTCTCCCAGCTCTGTACTCACTGGCTGCATGACCCTGCACAAGCTGCTTAAACTCTCTCAGTTTCCTATTCGGTAAAATAAGGGTTGGAATTCTCATTTAATAGGTATTACAGATGTCACTTGTGAGCATATAGCATCATGTTTGGCATGCAGCTAATAGTGATGTTGATGGTGATTGTTTTTATTATTAGTTTGGCACTGCTGCTTTGGCTTGTTCAACGACAGAGCACCACCTCAGTTATTTTCCCATATCTTCAGTCCAACAGTGCTCTTCTAGGCAGCAATATTCACTCAGCAAAATTCCTGTCTATACATAATGCTCCTAAAGTACTGTTGTAGTGGAAAGAACGTGGATTTAAATTCTGGTTTTGCCACCACTTACTGGCCTGTAACCTTGGGTAAGATACTTAATGTCTCTAGGTCTCATTTTTCTTGCCTCATAGATTTGTTATACAAATGGGTGCCATTAGCTTTGCAAAGAGGCCAACATAAAGCCTCCTACACAGTAGATGCTCTGAGTAAGTGAATGCTCATTCAGTGTCACTTCTCTCACTTTTTCTGGTGGAATCTTTGATGTTCTATGGTCTAAAAGCCTATCATGTATGACTCATGGAAATTGACATCTTGGATTGTCCTCTTTCATTTGAGTATTTTGGTTTCACCATGTGCATGTATGTTAAGATGCTTTAGTCATGTCTGACTCTTTTTGACCCTATGGACGGCAGCCCACCGGACTTCTCGGTCCATGGGATTCTCCAGGCGAGAATATTGGAATAGGTTGCCATGCCTTCCTTCCTAGGATCAAACCCACAACTGTTACGTTTCCTGTGTTGGCAGGCAGGTTCTTTTCCACTAGTGATGCCTGAGAAGGACCATGGATGTAATCTATTGGAAACTTGTCTTCTTGGATTTGCAAAGACAACTATCTGTTCATCTCCTTGTCCCCACTTCCTCATCCACACTCACCTCACTTTTCCTCTACCTTTCCTTTAGTGCTCAAAACAGACTTGTGCATAATATTATCTTTAGAGGGAACTATGCACAAGAATCCTTGACTAAGGATTTATGCAACAGCAGAAGAAAAATAAAGAGTTGGCAGCTTGGGGCAAGTAGGGAAGAAAGGATGCACTATATTATATATTGGACAAGATAACCCTTTTATGACGGAACGATTTAGAGGGCAGTATAAAACAGTATGGGTCACAATTGCTAGTGCTACTGTAACTAAATGCAAAATGTATTCAGGAAAGCGAGATATGAGTTAACAAAAGAGAAATTCAGGTTTTGTGCCTTTGGAGAAGTAACTAACTTGTCTCACCAAGGACTCCAAGCTGGATGGAGCACTAGGGGAGGACTAGCCTTGACTTATGTTCACTACTTTTTCCCTTCCTACTCTTAATGCCCAAGTCTCTGTCCATCTCCCCCATCTGGCTACATTTCTCAGTGGCTTCTAACCTGGTTTATCTCCCTGATTGCTCTGGGACCCCTCAGCAATTCAATTTTATTTTACTGGGTTTAATTCTATTTAGCAAGCATTCATTGACTGCTTCCTCATGTAAGATACTCTATTTAACCTTCTATCAATAGGTTAATAGAGGAAATGAGATGTCCAGATGCCTTTCCAGGGATATTCACCAAAAAACCAATCACCTAATGATTGGTGATGGTCTCTCTGAACTTTATCTCTCTCTTTTTTTAAAAAAAATTTTTGTCCTCTTTTATTGCTTTTCTATTTATTTATTTTCTTTATTCTTCAGCCTGTGTGGGCCTCCCATTGCAGTGACCTCTCATGGTTCAGAGCACTGACTCTAGGCACATTTGCTCCAGAGTACTGGCTCATAATTGGACACACCAGTCCAGCACAGTCCATGGCACATGGGATCTTCCCGGGCCAGGGATCAAACCAGTGCCCCTTGTGCTGCAAGGCAGACTCTTTACCGACTGGACCACAAGAGAAGCCCCTTTCTCCATCTTTTAATTTTTTCTTTTTAAAGATTATTTATTTATTTTGGGCAGGGGTCGGGTTGGGGAGGGAGGGGAGCGGGTGGGCCACTTCTATTGGTCTTTCATTTCTCTATTTTCATCCGTCTTTGTTCCTTGGGTGCTGTGGGCCTCCCATCCGCGGTGGCCTCTGTTGTCGCAGAGCACCGGCTCTGGGCGCATGCGCTCCAGAGCTCCTGCTCAGCAATTGGACACATTGGTCCAGCCGCTCCGCGGCACGTGGGATCTTCCCAGGCCAGGGATCGAACTGGTGCCCTTTGCCCTGCAAGGCGGTGTCCTTACCCACTGGACCACCAGGGGAAGCCCTCCATCTTTTAATTTTATTTGTGTGCGTTTGGACCTGTTATGATTGATCTTGTGTTATTCAGATATGATTTGGTTGAAAATAGTTTTCTTATTATTTTCATTTTCTTTCTTATTTTTACTTTCTGTTGTGCATAGAACTATATGTTTTCAAATTCTATAATTCTCCAAGCAATGGAGATCTCAGCATTTGGCAGGTTGTCTACATATTAGCTGGACTCTCACCTTGGCCTCTAAGGGCTGATAAAGGTTAGTTTTGAGCCAACCCAGGTATTCTTGAGGCCTGGAAGAGCAATAAAAAATCAAAAATATTCTAAGAGGGGTTTATACACTTACTTTGAAGCTCTTGGGTTCAACTAGGCTTCTCCTGGAGATCAGCATTGTCTTTAATGGATTCACTCATTCAACTGTTTTGTGGCTGATGTTTTGTTCCTAGTGAGACCCTCAAAAAATGTTTGTGGAGTCCCTTGGGCCTACTGCTCAGACTTGTTGCTGTGTTCTGTACCATGGTGGAAGTGTTAGTGGGAGGACTTCTGAAAAATAGAGTCTTGTGTGCAAAAAGTAGTGAGGAGAATATGTAGTAAGTCTTGGTCTCAACACCATCATTTTCTAGATAATTTACCTCAAAGAAGTCTTTTAACTTCAGTGGTCCTCAGTTTCCTCATCTATTTTCCTCATGCATTTTTATACTTTTCTTTTAGGTTCAAAAAAGATAATGTGAAGGAGATATTGTAAACAGGAAAGTACTGTCTGTGAAGATGGTTTTTGTGGATGCCCTTTTGAAAACACTTCATAGTAACCAATCCTTGTGGGAGCTTTACCAACAAAATGCCTTGCAGGACTATAATTTCCCAGAGGTATATAAAACTTAGAGGAGTAGTGAAGGTTACAAAGGCTGCTGCAGCTTGTTCTTTAGGATGTATTTTCTTGAAAGTCTGTGGAACATCTTGATCTAAAGAAGAGAGTAGTGGGAATTAAGTTACTCAAGAGTAACTAATTGTTCCTCAGACAGATGTAGTTCTAATGCTAATTGTGTACACTAATTTCAAAAATTGGGATAAATGTTAAAATAATGTCAAAGGAAATTAAAAATAAATCCTAATCCAAATAAAAATGCCAGCAAGATTTTTTGGTGACCATTGACAAACTGATTCTAAAGTTATATGAAGAGGCAAAAGATCCAGAGTGATACAATATTAGAGAAGAACAAAGTCCGAATACTGACATTACCTGACTTTGAGTTACTATAAACTTACGATAATTGAGACAGTATGATATTATTGAAAAAAAATAGGTAATTAGATCAATGAAACAGACTAGAGAGCCCAAAAATAGATCCATGTTAAAACAGTCAACTGATCTTTGACAAAGCAGCAAAGACAGTGCAATGGAGAAAAGATGGTCTTTTCACCAAATAGTGCTGGAATAACTGACAATGCAAAAAACAAAGAAACACATCTAGACTCACAGAGTATGTCCTTCACAAGAATGAACTAAAAACAGATCATGGATATAACTGTAAAGTGAGAAACCAGAAAACTCCTATAAAATAAGATAGGAGAAAACCTAGGTGACATTGGGTATGGTGATGACGTTTCAACAACAAAGGCACAACCCTTGCAAGAAAAATATTGATAAAGTGGACTTATTAGAATAAAAATTTTGCTCTGTGAAAACTAGTATCCAGACAATGAGACTACAAGCCATAGATTGTGGAAAATATTTGTAAAAGACAAACCCAGTAGAGAACTGTTACCTAAAATATGTCAGGTACACTTAAAGTTCAACAACAAAGAAATGAAAAACTTGATTAAAAACTGGGCAAAAGATATGAACAGACAGCTCACCAAAGAAGATACAGAGATGGCAAAAAGTGTTAGTTACTCAATCATGTCTAACTCTTTACAACTGCATGGACTATAGCCCGCCAGTCTCCTCTGTCCATGGGTTTTCCCAGGCAAGAATACTGGAGTGGGGTAGTCATCCCTCCTCCAGGGGATCTTATGGACCCAGGGATCAAACCCAGTCTCCTGCATTGAGGGCATATTCACCAGGGAAGCCCACAAATGGCAAGTAAACATGAAACAATGTTCACCATTGTATGTCATTAGGAAATGTCAAAAATTAAAACAACAATGAATTACCACTACATACCTGTTAGAATGGTCAAAATCCAGAACACTGACAATACCATATATTAGTACTGAAGAGAGCAATATTAACTCTTATTTATTGGTGGTGGAAATGCAAAATTGTGCAGCCACTTTGAGTTACTATAAACTTACGATAATTGAGACAGTATGATATTATTGAAAAAATAGGTAATTAGATCAATGAAACAGACTAGAGAGCCCAAAAATAGATCCATGTTAAAACAGTCAACTGATCTTTGACAAAGCAGCAAAGACAGTGCAATGGAGAAAAGATGGTCTTTTCACCAAATAGTGCTGGAATAACTGACAATGCAAAAAACAAAGAAACACATCTAGACTCACAGAGTATGTCCTTCACAAGAATGAACTAAAAACAGATCATGGATATAACTGTAAAGTGAGAAACCAGAAAACTCCTATAAAATAAGATAGGAGAAAACCTAGGTGACATTGGGTATGGTGATGACGTTTCAACAACAAAGGCACAACCCTTGCAAGAAAAATATTGATAAAGTGGACTTATTAGAATAAAAAATTTTTGCTCTGTGAAAACTAGTATCCAGACAATGAGACTACAAGCCATAGATTGTGGAAAATATTTGTAAAAGACAAACCCAGTAGAGAACTGTTACCTAAAATATGTCAGGTACACTTAAAGTTCAACAACAAAGAAATGAAAAACTTGATTAAAAACTGGGCAAAAGATATGAACAGACAGCTCACCAAAGAAGATACAGAGATGGCAAAAAGTGTTAGTTACTCAATCATGTCTAACTCTTTACAACTGCATGGACTATAGCCCGCCAGTCTCCTCTGTCCATGGGTTTTCCCAGGCAAGAATACTGGAGTGGGGTAGTCATCCCTCCTCCAGGGGATCTTATGGACCCAGGGATCAAACCCAGTCTCCTGCATTGAGGGCATATTCACCAGGGAAGCCCACAAATGGCAAGTAAACATGAAACAATGTTCACCATTGTATGTCATTAGGAAATGTCAAAAATTAAAACAACAATGAATTACCACTACATACCTGTTAGAATGGTCAAAATCCAGAACACTGACAATACCATATATTAGTACTGAAGAGAGCAATATTAACTCTTATTTATTGGTGGTGGAAATGCAAAATTGTGCAGCCACTTTGGAATTTTTTTTATAGAAATCAACATATTCATATGCATACTCCTTGGCATTTACTCAAACAAATTGAGGACTTATGTTTGCACAGAAATCTAAATAAAAATGATTATAGCAATTTTACTCATAACTTCAAGACTTGGAGGTGACAAACTTGTCCTTCAGCAGATGAATGGATACGTAAACTGTGGTACATACAGATAACGGAGTATTATTTAGCACTAAAAAGAAATTAGCTATCAAGTCATGAAAAGGCAAAGAGGAACCTTAAATACATATTGCTAGGTGAAAGAAATCAATCTGTAAAGTCTACATACTATATGATTCCAACTATAAAACATTCTGGAAAAGGTAATACTATGAAGACAGTAAAAAGATTAGTGGCTGCAAGACATTATGGGGGTGGTGGAGATGAATAGGCAGAGCCCAATGTATTTTTAGGGCAATGAAACTATTCTGTTGGTGGTGAATCCCTGTTGTTATAAAATTTTCCAGATCCATAGAATGTATAATACCAAGATGAACCCTAATGTAAACTATGGACTTTGGGTGATAATAATGCGTCAGTGTAAGTTCATCACTCACAATACATGGATCATTGTAGTGAGGGATGTTGGTAGTGGGGGAAGTTATATATGTGAACTTTCTACTTTCTGCTCTGTTTTGCTGTGAACCAAAAACTGCTATAAAAAAGTCCCAAATCCAGAATTCCCAACACTCTGATTTTATTCTGGCTATTTCTTTCTTATTTGAAGCCAGACCTTATAATATAGTAATAAAATAGAGTAATAATTATTAATTTAGTTTTTAATTACATGTTGGAATTTTACCCTCAACTTTAATAATATTATTGTATTTAATAAAGCTAATGGAAGCAGAAACTTTTAAAATTATTGTGAAGACTAATTCAATAAGTTAATAGCAGAGTATCTGAGAAATCTCTTTGTCACACCATTCACATTATAATAACATTTCTTTAAAGAATATTCTTTGAAGCTGTTTTAACTAAGGCAACATATAAATATTCTCACATAAAATCATAGTGTGAAAAAAAGAGGCAATTTATTTTTGGTGGTGGAAATGCAAAATTGTGCAGCCACTTTGGAATTTTTTTTATAGAAATCAACATATTCATATGCATACTCCTTGGCATTTACTCAAACAAATTGAGGACTTATGTTTGCACAGAAATCTAAATAAAAATGATTATAGCAATTTTACTCATAACTTCAAGACTTGGAGGTGACAAACTTGTCCTTCAGCAGATGAATGGATACGTAAACTGTGGTACATACAGATAACGGAGTATTATTTAGCACTAAAAAGAAATTAGCTATCAAGTCATGAAAAGGCAAAGAGGAACCTTAAATACATATTGCTAGGTGAAAGAAATCAATCTGTAAAGTCTACATACTATATGATTCCAACTATAAAACATTCTGGAAAAGGTAATACTATGAAGACAGTAAAAAGATTAGTGGCTGCAAGACATTATGGGGGTGGTGGAGATGAATAGGCAGAGCCCAATGTATTTTTAGGGCAATGAAACTATTCTGTTGGTGGTGAATCCCTGTTGTTATAAAATTTTCCAGATCCATAGAATGTATAATACCAAGATGAACCCTAATGTAAACTATGGACTTTGGGTGATAATAATGCGTCAGTGTAAGTTCATCACTCACAATACATGGATCATTGTAGTGAGGGATGTTGGTAGTGGGGGAAGTTATATATGTGAACTTTCTACTTTCTGCTCTGTTTTGCTGTGAACCAAAAACTGCTATAAAAAAGTCCCAAATCCAGAATTCCCAACACTCTGATTTTATTCTGGCTATTTCTTTCTTATTTGAAGCCAGACCTTATAATATAGTAATAAAATAGAGTAATAATTATTAATTTAGTTTTTAATTACATGTTGGAATTTTACCCTCAACTTTAATAATATTATTGTATTTAATAAAGCTAATGGAAGCAGAAACTTTTAAAATTATTGTGAAGACTAATTCAATAAGTTAATAGCAGAGTATCTGAGAAATCTCTTTGTCACACCATTCACATTATAATAACATTTCTTGAAAGAATATTCTTTGAAGCTGTTTTAACTAAGGCAACATATAAATATTCTCACATAAAATCATAGTGTGAAGGAAAGAGTGATGGGATGGGAATTTATAGCATGAGATTTAAATTTTAACTTTGCTACTTACTAGCAGTTGAATTTGTGCTACTGTATTTTTAACCTATTTGCACATCAATTTTCTCATATGTAAAGGGAAATGTAAAAATTTTATATTTTCCAGTTCAGTTATGCCAATCACTGTCTATAACTTCACTCATACCCCCATATTCATTTTCAGAGTTAAGTCTTGAGTCAGGTTTTCACTCCACCACTATATACTCTAAATATCCTCCTCTTTCCTCTCATGTTAATCCAATACCACTCTTCCTTAAAGGTTAGCTTAAACTTCAGATCTTCTGGCCAACTCAGATCTTATTTCTTGGAATTCCTCATTCTTTTGGTCAGTATCACCTAGCCTATCAAGGGTCATATCTTAGGTGACTTCTATAACTCATCTTATAGTGTAACCCATAATTTTTTACTGAGCTCTGAATATATAGCATATCAATGACATTACATGACTCATGTAGTGCTTATTGTTGGAAAAATTCTTAGAGAGGTGTAATTGAAACCTCACATATCCATTTTGTGGATTTATGAGGGTCAAAAAATGTCTTTTACTTGTTTATTCTTTAAGATCAGAATCTGAAGTGAGCCAGGTCATGCGGAAATGGTGTAAGCACTGAGTTTGTTATCAGGAGTACTGGGTTCAGATCCTGATTCTTTTAGTTGTGAAAATCGAAGGCAGTAATATCTTCACAAGCATGAATATGGAGAAATAGATCTCACAACTTGGTCAAATAAAGAGTTTCTTATTTGAAGCCAGACCTTATAATATAGTAATAAAATAGAGTAATAATTATTAATTTAGTTTTTAATTACATGTTGGAATTTTACCCTCAACTTTAATAATATTATTGTATTTAATAAAGCTAATGGAAGCAGAAACTTTTAAAATTATTGTGAAGACTAATTCAATAAGTTAATAGCAGAGTATCTGAGAAATCTCTTTGTCACACCATTCACATTATAATAACATTTCTTGAAAGAATATTCTTTGAAGCTGTTTTAACTAAGGCAACATATAAATATTCTCACATAAAATCATAGTGTGAAGGAAAGAGTGATGGGATGGGAATTTATAGCATGAGATTTAAATTTTAACTTTGCTACTTACTAGCAGTTGAATTTGTGCTACTGTATTTTTAACCTATTTGCACATCAATTTTCTCATATGTAAAGGGAAATGTAAAAATTTTATATTTTCCAGTTCAGTTATGCCAATCACTGTCTATAACTTCACTCATACCCCCATATTCATTTTCAGAGTTAAGTCTTGAGTCAGGTTTTCACTCCACCACTATATACTCTAAATATCCTCCTCTTTCCTCTCATGTTAATCCAATACCACTCTTCCTTAAAGGTTAGCTTAAACTTCAGATCTTCTGGCCAACTCAGATCTTATTTCTTGGAATTCCTCATTCTTTTGGTCAGTATCACCTAGCCTATCAAGGGTCATATCTTAGGTGACTTCTATAACTCATCTTATAGTGTAACCCATAATTTTTTACTGAGCTCTGAATATATAGCATATCAATGACATTACATGACTCATGTAGTGCTTATTGTTGGAAAAATTCTTAGAGAGGTGTAATTGAAACCTCACATATCCATTTTGTGGATTTATGAGGGTCAAAAAATGTCTTTTACTTGTTTATTCTTTAAGATCAGAATCTGAAGTGAGCCAGGTCATGCGGAAATGGTGTAAGCACTGAGTTTGTTATCAGGAGTACTGGGTTCAGATCCTGATTCTTTTAGTTGTGAAAATCGAAGGCAGTAATATCTTCACAAGCATGAATATGGAGAAATAGATACGCTCACATCTGAATACTTGGTCTATATTGGGTATATAATACACACAGAGTTATTTTCTTTAAACAATAAATAGAAAATTGTTATTCCCTGAGGCTGGTGAATATTACTCTAGGTTTCAGGGTACAGATCCAGGTTTGGTTTCTTCTTGTTTGACCATGGTGTCTTTTTCATCATACTGCCTTCCTCATGGGTGTGTTCATACCTCTGATAAAAGAAAGGCTTTCATTTCACTTTTTCCAAAAAAAAAAGTCTGATTTGATTAGTTGGTATTGTGTAAAAAGTAAATTAACTGTTACTTAATATGTTTGGAGGTGAAGATTTTTCTAGGCCTTTTGTTCAGTCATTCATCACCAAAGGAATGTCAAACTTGAATGTCAAGCTAAGATGTGAATGCTATACTCACTGATACCTTAAAGAAGTGTGAAAACTTGCTTCTCTAACTTTTTGCTGTGTGTTTGGTGACAGACTTGGCTTCTGCAGGGTAAACGGTGATTGAGGTTCTTCCCATTGCCTCTCCTTCAGAACTCTCTGAGGTTTACTCACCTCTTTAATTTTCATGACTTAGGGTGCTAACTTCTTCCCCTCTGCTAGATCCATAGAAGTCCCACACTCTCTATAAAAAGGGGGCTATGCTCTGCCTTTTGCTTAGCTGTAGGAAGTCCCACCTCTAGGCACCTAGGGGCTTCTAACTTACATTTTACAATTGGCAAGTAGTTGCCAACATTTGCAGAGCTCTGTCAAAGATCTCAGGATGGCTAATGTTATCCCATATACATGTGTAAACTTCAATGACTGAATTTCTTGATGATCCTGCAACCAATACCTTCTTGCCTTGGGCAGAGGTAATCTAGGAGGGAAAAAAAGGAGCATTGCTTAAACAGGGTGGAAGATCTCATTTCTAGCCCTAATTTACTAAGTGGTATGGATATTGTAAGCACTGAGTTTGTTATCAGGAGTACTGGGTTCAGATCCTGATTCTTTTAGTTGTGAAAATCGAAGGCAGTAATATCTTCACAAGCATGAATATGGAGAAATAGATACGCTCACATCTGAATACTTGGTCTATATTGGGTATATAATACACACAGAGTTATTTTCTTTAAACAATAAATAGAAAATTGTTATTCCCTGAGGCTGGTGAATATTACTCTAGGTTTCAGGGTACAGATCCAGGTTTGGTTTCTTCTTGTTTGACCATGGTGTCTTTTTCATCATACTGCCTTCCTCATGGGTGTGTTCATACCTCTGATAAAAGAAAGGCTTTCATTTCACTTTTTCCAAAAAAAAAAGTCTGATTTGATTAGTTGGTATTGTGTAAAAAGTAAATTAACTGTTACTTAATATGTTTGGAGGTGAAGATTTTTCTAGGCCTTTTGTTCAGTCATTCATCACCAAAGGAATGTCAAACTTGAATGTCAAGCTAAGATGTGAATGCTATACTCACTGATACCTTAAAGAAGTGTGAAAACTTGCTTCTCTAACTTTTTGCTGTGTGTTTGGTGACAGACTTGGCTTCTGCAGGGTAAACGGTGATTGAGGTTCTTCCCATTGCCTCTCCTTCAGAACTCTCTGAGGTTTACTCACCTCTTTAATTTTCATGACTTAGGGTGCTAACTTCTTCCCCTCTGCTAGATCCATAGAAGTCCCACACTCTCTATAAAAAGGGGGCTATGCTCTGCCTTTTGCTTAGCTGTAGGAAGTCCCACCTCTAGGCACCTAGGGGCTTCTAACTTACATTTTACAATTGGCAAGTAGTTGCCAACATTTGCAGAGCTCTGTCAAAGATCTCAGGATGGCTAATGTTATCCCATATACATGTGTAAACTTCAATGACTGAATTTCTTGATGATCCTGCAACCAATACCTTCTTGCCTTGGGCAGAGGTAATCTAGGAGGGAAAAAAAGGAGCATTGCTTAAACAGGGTGGAAGATCTCATTTCTAGCCCTAATTTACTAAGTGGTATGGATATTGAAAGGACTTTCAGAGTTTTAGATTTAAGCCTTTAATTGAGTTGGGTAGATTAAGGCAAAGAGAAGACTGGTGAAGAAGTTCTTGGGCAGTTAAACAAGAAGAAAAATATCAATATTAAAAAACAAAAAGGCTCCATATTTATTATTTGCGGACCTGATGCAACAAATGAGTCCTGGTTTCAAGTGAAATGGTGCAAGTGAGGACTGCAGATTCATTTACAATGTTGCTTTATAATGAAAGTGTTTAAAGACACTAACAGGGGCACCCTCAATTTCTTTTGGAAATAAATAGAAATATGGTTTCCAAATAAGTATTGAAAGAGTCATAATGCAGAAAAATTGGAACTTTACTGAATGTTTTCATACATCATGCTATATTTAGTGGGCTTTTTTTGGTTTGTTTTTTTAATAACAGATTGTTGGTGAGGTGGGCGTGGGGAAAGTGCTGCAATATTTTCTGGGCTTGGAGCCTCTAAAGGGCGGAACCCAGCCCTTTATAGGAACAGAAGCTACTATAAGACAAAGCTTGCTCCCAAATATACGGGGCCACCATTCCTCAGAGCTACTAGAAGGACTCTGATATTCTTCAAAAATACCTTTGAATCCATCCTTATGATGAGGAGGTTATTATATCGGATTGGTCAAAAAGTTTGTGTGGGTTTTTAAACTCAGAATGAACTTTTTGTCCAACCCAATGTTTATCACTGCATGATCCAGTTAATAGGCACTGGGGAAAGATAGCCCAGTCACTGATCAGAGGGAGTTAAATATACTTTCTTGTGAATAAATGTGAGAGTGGTGGTAGAGCATTGGGGTATCTAGACCCATGTCATTTGTTCATTCTCACCACCAAGCACATTTCTTAAGACCAGGTAAAAGACCTCAAGTAAATGGTGCTCCACGGTTAATGAAGTACTATCCCCCCCACCTTTGCTGATTCTGATGCTGATGTAGGGGTCACTGGGAAGGCAACGAGACAGGTGCTGAAGCTATAAGAGCCTGCTGTCCTGCAGGGATGCTTTTAGTCCTGGGTTTCTGAGGAGCACACGTTCTAAAAGGGGGGTATGGACTTGTAAACAGGGTGGAAGATCTCATTTCTAGCCCTAATTTACTAAGTGGTATGGATATTGAAAGGACTTTCAGAGTTTTAGATTTAAGCCTTTAATTGAGTTGGGTAGATTAAGGCAAAGAGAAGACTGGTGAAGAAGTTCTTGGGCAGTTAAACAAGAAGAAAAATATCAATATTAAAAAACAAAAAGGCTCCATATTTATTATTTGCGGACCTGATGCAACAAATGAGTCCTGGTTTCAAGTGAAATGGTGCAAGTGAGGACTGCAGATTCATTTACAATGTTGCTTTATAATGAAAGTGTTTAAAGACACTAACAGGGGCACCCTCAATTTCTTTTGGAAATAAATAGAAATATGGTTTCCAAATAAGTATTGAAAGAGTCATAATGCAGAAAAATTGGAACTTTACTGAATGTTTTCATACATCATGCTATATTTAGTGGGCTTTTTTTGGTTTGTTTTTTTAATAACAGATTGTTGGTGAGGTGGGCGTGGGGAAAGTGCTGCAATATTTTCTGGGCTTGGAGCCTCTAAAGGGCGGAACCCAGCCCTTTATAGGAACAGAAGCTACTATAAGACAAAGCTTGCTCCCAAATATACGGGGCCACCATTCCTCAGAGCTACTAGAAGGACTCTGATATTCTTCAAAAATACCTTTGAATCCATCCTTATGATGAGGAGGTTATTATATCGGATTGGTCAAAAAGTTTGTGTGGGTTTTTAAACTCAGAATGAACTTTTTGTCCAACCCAATGTTTATCACTGCATGATCCAGTTAATAGGCACTGGGGAAAGATAGCCCAGTCACTGATCAGAGGGAGTTAAATATACTTTCTTGTGAATAAATGTGAGAGTGGTGGTAGAGCATTGGGGTATCTAGACCCATGTCATTTGTTCATTCTCACCACCAAGCACATTTCTTAAGACCAGGTAAAAGACCTCAAGTAAATGGTGCTCCACGGTTAATGAAGTACTATCCCCCCCACCTTTGCTGATTCTGATGCTGATGTAGGGGTCACTGGGAAGGCAACGAGACAGGTGCTGAAGCTATAAGAGCCTGCTGTCCTGCAGGGATGCTTTTAGTCCTGGGTTTCTGAAGGAGCACACGTTCTGCTGCTTCCCTTGGTGGAAAGGCAGGGCACAGAACAGATTCAAGCCTCTCGAAAACTCCCCTCAGAATTATCTAATTGCTGTTACTCCTCAAACCTGAACAATATATGCACCTATTTTGTAGGGGATGTTTTCTCAGCTCCTTAGGGTGATTGATTATTTGAACACTGTTATAACTTATACAAACACAAAGCTGTTATACATTTAAATTAGATTCCTGGACCAGTTTCCACATGCATGTTGTTGGTAGAGGGGGAGGCTTCTCACAGCACCCCAGACAATTCTCTGGACACCAGCTGGGTGCCCTGCAATTCAAATGAATTCTGACCCTATCTACCCATCAGATGCCACTGGTTAAGGATTCAGGATCACGAGACTGCCCCTACTCCCTTACTACACCTCACTTCACAGGCCAGTTGCAAGCTTAGGTTGTTACCTGTGCTTCCGGTCAACTGGCTGCAAATAAGAGGCTTCAAGACTCCCTCCTCAGATTTGATGAATTTGCTGGAGCAGTTCAAAAAACTCAAAGAAACATTTTATTTACCAGATGACAGGTTTATCAAAAAAGGATATTAATTAGGTACAGGCAGATGAAGAGATGCATAGGGCAAGGTATGGGGAAAAGAGAGGAACTTTTAATGCCTTCACTAAGCATCACTCTCCCCAAATCTTTACATACTCTTCAACTTGGAATCACTCTGAACCTTGTATTTTTGGGGTTTTAGGGAGGTCTCAACACGCAGGCACGACGGATTAAATCATTGGCTATTGGCGATGGATTTAACCTCCAGCCGCTCTTCTCCCCAGAGCTCAGTGGAGTTGGGACTGAAAGCCCCTCTGAATAAATGTGAGAGTGGTGGTAGAGCATTGGGGTATCTAGACCCATGTCATTTGTTCATTCTCACCACCAAGCACATTTCTTAAGACCAGGTAAAAGACCTCAAGTAAATGGTGCTCCACGGTTAATGAAGTACTATCCCCCCCACCTTTGCTGATTCTGATGCTGATGTAGGGGTCACTGGGAAGGCAACGAGACAGGTGCTGAAGCTATAAGAGCCTGCTGTCCTGCAGGGATGCTTTTAGTCCTGGGTTTCTGAAGGAGCACACGTTCTGCTGCTTCCCTTGGTGGAAAGGCAGGGCACAGAACAGATTCAAGCCTCTCGAAAACTCCCCTCAGAATTATCTAATTGCTGTTACTCCTCAAACCTGAACAATATATGCACCTATTTTGTAGGGGATGTTTTCTCAGCTCCTTAGGGTGATTGATTATTTGAACACTGTTATAACTTATACAAACACAAAGCTGTTATACATTTAAATTAGATTCCTGGACCAGTTTCCACATGCATGTTGTTGGTAGAGGGGGAGGCTTCTCACAGCACCCCAGACAATTCTCTGGACACCAGCTGGGTGCCCTGCAATTCAAATGAATTCTGACCCTATCTACCCATCAGATGCCACTGGTTAAGGATTCAGGATCACGAGACTGCCCCTACTCCCTTACTACACCTCACTTCACAGGCCAGTTGCAAGCTTAGGTTGTTACCTGTGCTTCCGGTCAACTGGCTGCAAATAAGAGGCTTCAAGACTCCCTCCTCAGATTTGATGAATTTGCTGGAGCAGTTCAAAAAACTCAAAGAAACATTTTATTTACCAGATGACAGGTTTATCAAAAAAGGATATTAATTAGGTACAGGCAGATGAAGAGATGCATAGGGCAAGGTATGGGGAAAAGAGAGGAACTTTTAATGCCTTCACTAAGCATCACTCTCCCCAAATCTTTACATACTCTTCAACTTGGAATCACTCTGAACCTTGTATTTTTGGGGTTTTAGGGAGGTCTCAACACGCAGGCACGACGGATTAAATCATTGGCTATTGGCGATGGATTTAACCTCCAGCCGCTCTTCTCCCCAGAGCTCAGTGGAGTTGGGACTGAAAGTTCCACATCTCTAATCACAAGGTTGGTTTCCCGGGCAACC
Organism: Tragulus kanchil; assembly: GCA_022376925.1. NCBI lineage: Eukaryota > Metazoa > Chordata > Mammalia > Artiodactyla > Tragulidae > Tragulus > Tragulus kanchil. Next base: position 65,759,868 of record JAIOJX010000032.1, on the reverse strand, counting down.
AACTCCTATCCTTAGGTGGGGTCCTAGAATCACCTCATTAATCTAACAAAAGGCACATTTATGGCTCTCGTCACTTAGGAAATTCCAAGAGTTTTGGGAGCTGGTGAGCCTGGATCTGTGGATGAAGAACAAATATATATGAGAAATATATTTTGGTCCTCTGGATGATCAGATGTATGTTTCTTATAAATCATAATATCACAACATCCATTATGCTTTAGCTCTTCTGCAACTATAAAGCCAAAACAAATTTATAAGTGAAGTCATATATAGCTATAAACTCAGCAAAACAACAAAATTTTTTTTTAACTTTTATTTTACTTTTAACTTTTACAGAGTTTCAAAACAACAAATTTTAATGTGTGAGACGATGTGGTTTGTTGAAACTAACCACTAGTGTGGAGGTTAAAGATAGAGGGGACACATGTGGCCTCTGGCCCTGGCCTATGTTTAATTTGGGTCTGTTGTTTAAACATAATTAATACTTGTGCAGAAAATGCCCATTAGGTGTGTTAAATGGATTGTTATTAATAACCTCAAGGGTTTATGTGTTTAGGAAAATCAGATCTCTTACTTTGCAAACCAAACTTCTGCTGTAGGCAGTGGTCAAATATTAGTTTTATTTTGGTATCATTAGCTATTTGTTAAATTGTCTGTTCACTTGAAGATAGGGTTAAGTAAGGATGGTAATGAAATTGCTATCTAACCTAATTATTAAGAGAATTAGTGACAAAACCCTTGTGTTTTTTGTTTCAATGGCTCAGATTTCTGCTTATAAACTTGTAGGCCTTGGCATGTAGAGTCAGAGTCCACATCACACGTCTGCTTGCTGGATGAACACGGCACTAACACCAGTGTCTGAGTAGAGTGTACTACCCAGTGCCACCCAATGACTCAGCTCTCCCACCATTTCCCCTGTTTCTAGGTTGGCTTTTTGACTTGATCTGGCTTTAATTTGGCCTTTGAACAGTCGTAAACACAAATGAAAAGGCAGGCCTTGATATCGCATGGTAGTGCTTTGTCACCACTAGCATGACAAGGTCCGAATTATAAAATCGAAGATATAAAATTTAAAAACTTCTACAAATCCCATGGAACAAAAGAATGTATTTGTACTTGGAGATGCTCTGCTCTGAAACAAAATTCAAGTTACTTAGGAAATTCCAAGAGTTTTGGGAGCTGGTGAGCCTGGATCTGTGGATGAAGAACAAATATATATGAGAAATATATTTTGGTCCTCTGGATGATCAGATGTATGTTTCTTATAAATCATAATATCACAACATCCATTATGCTTTAGCTCTTCTGCAACTATAAAGCCAAAACAAATTTATAAGTGAAGTCATATATAGCTATAAACTCAGCAAAACAACAAAATTTTTTTTTAACTTTTATTTTACTTTTAACTTTTACAGAGTTTCAAAACAACAAATTTTAATGTGTGAGACGATGTGGTTTGTTGAAACTAACCACTAGTGTGGAGGTTAAAGATAGAGGGGACACATGTGGCCTCTGGCCCTGGCCTATGTTTAATTTGGGTCTGTTGTTTAAACATAATTAATACTTGTGCAGAAAATGCCCATTAGGTGTGTTAAATGGATTGTTATTAATAACCTCAAGGGTTTATGTGTTTAGGAAAATCAGATCTCTTACTTTGCAAACCAAACTTCTGCTGTAGGCAGTGGTCAAATATTAGTTTTATTTTGGTATCATTAGCTATTTGTTAAATTGTCTGTTCACTTGAAGATAGGGTTAAGTAAGGATGGTAATGAAATTGCTATCTAACCTAATTATTAAGAGAATTAGTGACAAAACCCTTGTGTTTTTTGTTTCAATGGCTCAGATTTCTGCTTATAAACTTGTAGGCCTTGGCATGTAGAGTCAGAGTCCACATCACACGTCTGCTTGCTGGATGAACACGGCACTAACACCAGTGTCTGAGTAGAGTGTACTACCCAGTGCCACCCAATGACTCAGCTCTCCCACCATTTCCCCTGTTTCTAGGTTGGCTTTTTGACTTGATCTGGCTTTAATTTGGCCTTTGAACAGTCGTAAACACAAATGAAAAGGCAGGCCTTGATATCGCATGGTAGTGCTTTGTCACCACTAGCATGACAAGGTCCGAATTATAAAATCGAAGATATAAAATTTAAAAACTTCTACAAATACCATGGACCAAAAGAATGTATTTGTACTTGGAGATGCTCTGCTCTGAAACAAAATTCAAGTTACATTTTTTTTTTTAGGAGAACCTTTCTGATCTGTCCTTTATACATTTACTAGTAATAAAAATGTCAATTATGACAATTAAGCAGTGAGTGTTTACTGTGTACCAAGATTTCTATTGAACATTTTATATTCATGATCACATTGAAACCTAATAATTGTGTGAAGTGGGTATTTTTCCTATGTTATATATGGGAGCAGAAGACACTAGGAGAGGCTCACTCACATAGCAAATATGAATAAGTAGCAGCAGAAGAATTAGAAGCTAGGTCTTCCTCACTGTAGAACCTCCCTTTTTACCACTTGCTTACTCTCCTTGAGACCGTGGATATCTCCTTTTTTGCAAGTGGGTATCATCACTGTTTTCATGATTATCTCCTTATATGATTGTCTTTTCCATTGAGCTAATGAGTCTCAAACTTCAGTATGCGAATCATCTGCGGCACTTCTTAAAAATGGAGATCCCAGGCTCCACTCAAAACAATGTGCGCCCATGCTCAGTTGCTTCAGAGTGTCCAACTCTTTGTGATCCTGTGGACTGTAGTCTGCCAAGCTTTTCCATCTGTGGGATTTCCTAGGCAAGAATAATGGAATGAGTTGCCATGCCCTCCTCCAGGAGATCTTCCTGACCCAGGGGTCAAACCTGTGTCTCCTGCATTGCAGGCAGATTCTTAACCACTGAGCCATGGGGGGAAGCCCTCAAAACTTGAAAGATGAGGCATTTTCTGCAACTTGTAGGCCTTGGCATGTAGAGTCAGAGTCCACATCACACGTCTGCTTGCTGGATGAACACGGCACTAACACCAGTGTCTGAGTAGAGTGTACTACCCAGTGCCACCCAATGACTCAGCTCTCCCACCATTTCCCCTGTTTCTAGGTTGGCTTTTTGACTTGATCTGGCTTTAATTTGGCCTTTGAACAGTCGTAAACACAAATGAAAAGGCAGGCCTTGATATCGCATGGTAGTGCTTTGTCACCACTAGCATGACAAGGTCCGAATTATAAAATCGAAGATATAAAATTTAAAAACTTCTACAAATACCATGGACCAAAAGAATGTATTTGTACTTGGAGATGCTCTGCTCTGAAACAAAATTCAAGTTACATTTTTTTTTTTAGGAGAACCTTTCTGATCTGTCCTTTATACATTTACTAGTAATAAAAATGTCAATTATGACAATTAAGCAGTGAGTGTTTACTGTGTACCAAGATTTCTATTGAACATTTTATATTCATGATCACATTGAAACCTAATAATTGTGTGAAGTGGGTATTTTTCCTATGTTATATATGGGAGCAGAAGACACTAGGAGAGGCTCACTCACATAGCAAATATGAATAAGTAGCAGCAGAAGAATTAGAAGCTAGGTCTTCCTCACTGTAGAACCTCCCTTTTTACCACTTGCTTACTCTCCTTGAGACCGTGGATATCTCCTTTTTTGCAAGTGGGTATCATCACTGTTTTCATGATTATCTCCTTATATGATTGTCTTTTCCATTGAGCTAATGAGTCTCAAACTTCAGTATGCGAATCATCTGGCACTTCTTAAAATGGAGATCCCAGGCTCCACTCAAAACAATGTGCCCCCATGCTCAGTTGCTTCAGAGTGTCCAACTCTTTGTGATCCTGTGGACTGTAGTCTGCCAAGCTTTTCCATCTGTGGGATTTCCTAGGCAAGAATAATGGAATGAGTTGCCATGCCCTCCTCCAGGAGATCTTCCTGACCCAGGGGTCAAACCTGTGTCTCCTGCATTGCAGGCAGATTCTTAACCACTGAGCCATGGGGGGAAGCCCTCAAAACTTGAAAGATGAGGCATTTTCTGCACCGTGTCCAAGGAACCTGTGTTTTTGACAATCTCCATCAAGTGATTCTGTTGCAGGCATCCCTTTGCTTACATTTAGAGTAAAACTGCGTTCGACTGTCAGTGCTTGGAGGACCATGATTGCTTTTTATCCATCCTTGTATCTCAAGGACTCACTCCCTAAATGTCTGTGGAATAATTCGAAGAATGAATGAAAGAAGGAACAATTGTCAATAGAGAGTATGTTCTTGGAAAGAACATTCTTTTGGCCAGACCCTTGGAAAATTTAGAGATACGTATGTACATGTCACTTAATGTACTCAGTCTAGACTCTCTGTCCTGGAGGCCAACACTGCAAGGAGCCTAGAGAAGGGGCAGAAAGCACAGACAGCTCTGTTCATTAAAAAAAGAAAAAAGAATGAAAACTCACCAGGTTCTCCAGTATGAGCTAGAATCAATTTTCTTCCCCTTACCCAAAACTAAGATCAATTGAACTAGAAAAGGGTAAATGCCTTTGAGGTGCAAAAGGGGTTCGTTTTCCTTGAGTTTTGCAGGTATGAAATTTTTTGCTTAACTCACGGTTCTGACGTCAACATGGATTTATTCCTTTATTCAGCCAAAGTTTTTCTTTCTTCTTTTTTATTTTTTTTGAGTACTTACTAAGTGACTTGAACATCATAGGGCAGTCTTTTCTCTTCCTGAGTTTATTATCTGTTAGAAAATTCAGGAAACAAACAGTAAAGGAAATGTGGGGCTAGTTGCTCAGTGTCTGCAAACACTAGAATGCAGGGAAGGGGTTGTGTTGTCAGGGGACTGGAGCTGGATACTAGAAGTGGAGGAAGAATTGGATGGAATTAGACAGACAGGAAGCAAAGAGCAGGAAATGCAGAGGCTTGGCCGTCAGACTGCTTAGGACCAGTGGCTTGGAACGGTGAGGATATGAGCCTGGGGTGTTGGGAAATTTGCACTGAAGAGCATGAAGGAAACAGGCTTGCTATTTTATAGATGTGTTATAGATGTGTATTATTACATTAAGGGGAGTTTCACATGTGGTGGGGTTTTGAACATTTTCCTTTATCTTAAAGCAAATGCAATGTTGTTTAAGATTAATGCAGGGCTTCCCCTGGTGGTCCAGTGGGTAAGGACACCACCTTGCAGTGCAAGGGGTGCCGGTTCGATCCCTGGCCTGGGAAGATCCCATGTGCCGCGGAGCGGCTGGACTGATGTGTCCAACTACCGAGCCAGAGCTCATGAGCACATGAGCCCAGAGCCGGTGCTCTGCAGCAACAGAGGCCACTGTGATGGAAGGCCCACACGGCCCAAAGAATGAAAGATGGATGAAAATAGATAAATGAAAGATCAATAGAAGTGGCTCCTGCCCCCACCCTCCCCCCCAAAGAGTAAAATAGAGATATATTTAAAGAAAAAAAAAAAGATTAATGCAACTGTAGAATGTCAGGGAAATTTCAGGGGAGGAGATAAGCCAGGGAGATTCATCCAAAGGCTGTTCTTAGTTCTCCAGATGTGAAGTGACCAGGCTTGGAAGGGGCAGCAGAAGAAGGACAAGCTAGCACCGCTGTGGAGGAAACTTGAAGCACACCGACAAGACAGTGTGGCTCCTAATGGTGGGGCAGAAGCAGGGTGTAGAAACTTGCACCCTAGCTGCTGTGGAGTGTGTGAGAGCCTAGAGACCCATCTCACCACAAGACATTTAGACTAGAGACAAGTGCCTTATACGTATAGCCAGGATCCTGAATCAAACTTTTTCAAATAGCTGTTTTGTCCTTTGATGTTGGCAGAGCAGATGGCTCTGGAGGAGGCTGGGGCTCCTTGTTGTTTCTTTTTCTTTCTCTCATCCCTCCGCCACTGGGTTCCCACAGGGAGGACCTCTCAGCATTGCACTTCTGTTGGGACCTTACAAAGGAAATCTTGCTTATCTAGTAAAGGTGGTACTTCCTTGGAAACCTGTGTGTTTTTAAATAGAAAACAATAGGGGAGGGCAAGGGCCAGAGTTCTGTGGCCAAATAAGTTTGAGAAATAGATTCTTAGAGAATTAAGCAGGCTTCTTTACTGCAAGGTCTTCCCAGGGCCTCTAATGTGGTTATTGGCATTTTGACCTTCTAAGACAGTTGTAGCTTACCTCTACAAACTTTTGGACCATGGAGCTCTTGCTTTTTCTTTTCTTTTTCTTTCTTTCTTTTTTAATGTAGTGAACCAAAGGCAGGGTGGTTTTTTTTGTGTGTGAGGGCGGGGGCGGGGGGCACTTCTATTGGTCTTTCATTTATTTATTTTCATCCATCTTTGTTCTTTGGCCTGTGTGGGCCTCCCATCGCAGTAGCCTCCCTCACTCCAGAGCTCCGGCTTGGTAGTTGGACACATTGGTCCAGCTGCTCTGCGGCACGTGGGATCTTCCCAGGCCCAGGATCGAACTAGCAGCCCCTGCACTGCAAAGCGGTGTCGTTACCCACTGGACCACCAGGGAAGCCCTTCTTTTTCTTTTTTAAAGGAGCATCTTGAGGGGGAAATGTCTGTACAGTGTACAGTTCAAGAAATTGGAGACAAGAAAGTTTGTCTTAAAAATAAGTCCCTTGGGACTTCCCTGGTGGTCCAATGGCTTAAAATCTGTGCTCCCGTTGCAGGGAGTCTGAATTTGATCCCTAGTCAGGGAACTAGATCACACATGCTGCAACTAAGAGTTCATGTGCCTCAACTGGGATCGGGTACAGCCAAAGAAATAAATGAATATTTAAAAAATAAGTTTCTTGCACTAAAGGTTGGTAATATATTGTAAAGAAAAAAGAGTTTGAAATTTTAATTTGGGATCTACTTCTGACTAGTCATCTGGTCATTGAACTTCTCTGAGTCTGCTTATACAGGGGTTATACTAGATGAATTCTTAAGTTTTATAAACTTCACAATCTGTGGTCATGTGCATAGGCAGAAGAGGAAAATTATCTTGTTTTCTCTGCTGTAATAATGCTGGTGCCAGAGGTGGTGGTAGGACAGTGGCAGCATGAGTAGGATGTGGTGTGAGCCCCTGTGCTGACTCTGGTTGGGCACAGTCACAGTGCTGGACTGATGGGCCAGAGCTAAGGGAGGCTCCTGGTTTGCTCTCAGAATTTTCTGAATCCAAGCATGTCAGATGGTGTGCATCCAATTACCCAATGGCTAAGGTGAGACTAACTCCCAACAGTCACTTAATCCATCCCATCTCCATTTTGCCACCTTAAGTGCCACAGGGAGATTGTTTTCATGAATATTGTTTGGGGGACTTTCCTGGACATCTGTGGTTTAGGCTCTGCACGTCCCCTGAGGAGGGTGTCTGTTTGATCCCTCATCAAGAAACAAAGATCTCACATGCTGCATGGTGTGGGCAAGGAAAAAACAAAAAGAATTCTACTTGGGGACACTTGACTCTTCCCCAAGGGTGATATGACACTGGTGATAGTGAGTTGCTTTAAGAGAGATTGGTGTTTGTGAACATTCCTCTACAGATACGCCAGAGACATTAGTGCAAGTTCCTTCTGACACAGTGAGACAAGCTCCAACGAGCAAAGGACAGTCGTAGAGCACAAGTTTGATATTTTCTCAAATTTTGAAGACTCCAATTGCATGTCTTGGCAGAGAACTAGAAGCCAGAGGGAAATTGTACTAACATGTGACGTCCATTCTTGCTCCCTGTGGCCACTTTAGTTCCTTTAAAGTTCTAGATCTTTCACTGAAGAAGTTGGCAACTTTTAGTAGCTGTTCAGCAACTCACTTGAACCCTGCAACACCTTCATAGAGTTATATATGGCTATAGCTGTTTAGTGGAAAATGACCGAGCTGGGGAAAGAAAGGACAAAACTACAGATATCATTGCTAAAATTACCCCTAACATGTGCAACAGAAAACCCAAAGTACTGGACACTAATACTTGATTATTTTTTTAGTTTAAAAACCCCATACTTTCATATATTTTTACATACATAGGGTGATTCTAGAAAACTACTCAGGTAACTGATAACTGGTTACATCTGAAGAATGGGACAGATAGTCTAAGGTGGAATATGGAGCAGTCATTTCAGGGTGCCCTGTGAATTCTTGAGACCCTTTCAGGAATCCACAAGATCAAAACTATTCTCATAATAACATGAGAATTTGCTTTCACTCTCATTCTTCCAAAACTTAAAGACAAAGGTCAGTGCTGGACTGATGGGCCAGAGCTAAGGGAGGCTCCTGGTTTGCTCTCAGAATTTTCTGAATCCAAGCATGTCAGATGGTGTGCATCCAATTACCCAATGGCTAAGGTGAGACTAACTCCCAACAGTCACTTAATCCATCCCATCTCCATTTTGCCACCTTAAGTGCCACAGGGAGATTGTTTTCATGAATATTGTTTGGGGGACTTTCCTGGACATCTGTGGTTTAGGCTCTGCACGTCCCCTGAGGAGGGTGTCTGTTTGATCCCTCATCAAGAAACAAAGATCTCACATGCTGCATGGTGTGGGCAAGGAAAAAACAAAAAGAATTCTACTTGGGGACACTTGACTCTTCCCCAAGGGTGATATGACACTGGTGATAGTGAGTTGCTTTAAGAGAGATTGGTGTTTGTGAACATTCCTCTACAGATACGCGCAGAGACATTAGTGCAAGTTCCTTCTGACACAGTGAGACAAGCTCCAACGAGCAAAGGACAGTCGTAGAGCACAAGTTTGATATTTTCTCAAATTTTGAAGACTCCAATTGCATGTCTTGGCAGAGAACTAGAAGCCAGAGGGAAATTGTACTAACATGTGACGTCCATTCTTGCTCCCTGTGGCCACTTTAGTTCCTTTAAAGTTCTAGATCTTTCACTGAAGAAGTTGGCAACTTTTAGTAGCTGTTCAGCAACTCACTTGAACCCTGCAACACCTTCATAGAGTTATATATGGCTATAGCTGTTTAGTGGAAAATGACCGAGCTGGGGAAAGAAAGGACAAAACTACAGATATCATTGCTAAAATTACCCCTAACATGTGCAACAGAAAACCCAAAGTACTGGACACTAATACTTGATTATTTTTTTAGTTTAAAAACCCCATACTTTCATATATTTTTACATACATAGGGTGATTCTAGAAAACTACTCAGGTAACTGATAACTGGTTACATCTGAAGAATGGGACAGATAGTCTAAGGTGGAATATGGAGCAGTCATTTCAGGGTGCCCTGTGAATTCTTGAGACCCTTTCAGGGAATCCACAAGATCAAAACTATTCTCATAATAACATGAGAATTTGCTTTTTTCACTCTCATTCTTCCACAAGTATATGGTAGAGTTTTCTAGAGGTTAAATGACATGTGTTATTATGGTATCAAATCAAGTCCAGGGGCTTCCCTTGTGGCTCAGTGGATAAGAACCCGTCTGCCAATGCAGGAGACGCAGGTTCGATCCCTGATCCGTGAAGATCCCATATACCACAGAGCAGCTAAACCCACAAATCAACAAAGACCCAGCACAGCCAAAAATAAATAAAGGCTTTTTAAAAAAAAAAAAAAAAAAAAAAAAAAAAAAAAAGTCCAGAAGTAGACAAGAGAATCTGTTCGATTAAGTCAGATATTAAAGAAACTTTTAAAAATATAAAACAGGGTCAGTCTTCTCACTAAGTATTTTTTGAAAAATTCTTATAAAAATTATATGTGTTAAGGTACAATTATATTTTAATGAAATAAGCAATAACTTTTAAATTCACAGTTTTTAATTTCTAAATTGATAAATATCAATTATATAAACCCCATAAACAAAATCTCTTTGAAGGTTTGTCAAATTCCTCAAGTGCCTGGGGTCACTAGGAGGCTTCTGTTTAACTGTGGTGGTCAAATAGGAAAGAAAATGTGAATGTAGAAAATGTTTGTGATAAAACATTGCTTTCCTTTTTCTCCCCCTTCTTAAAAGGAGATCCACAACTGGTCGGGGGTTCAATGCTGTAGAAAGTTCTGAGGCTGTGGCTGGAAGCAGAGAAGCTGCAATAATTGAAGAGAAGAAGAGGCCAGCTATTCCTGAGGATCCTGTTCCTCAGAGAATGTTTTGCACCCGTTGATGTAAGTAAGGCTGGTCACTAAAGCTGTGTCACCATGAGAGATTGAAGATGACAGTGTAGCTCGCCTTGAGCCCCTCACTTACCCTGGTGGGTGTCAGTGGGGAAAGGTGAAGCTTGAGTTCTGTCCTTGTTGTTGTTCAATTGCTAAGTCATGTCTGACTCTTTTGCAACTCCATGGACAATGGCCCACCAGGCCCGTCTGTTCATGGGCTTTTCCAGTCAAGAATATTTGAGTGGATTGACATTTCCTTCTGTAAAGGATCTTCCCAGACCGGAAAACTGTGTCTTCTGCATTAGCGAGACCCTTTCAGGGAATCCACAAGATCAAAACTATTCTCATAATAACATGAGAATTTGCTTTTTTCACTCTCATTCTTCCACAAGTATATGGTAGAGTTTTCTAGAGGTTAAATGACATGTGTTATTATGGTATCAAATCAAGTCCAGGGGCTTCCCTTGTGGCTCAGTGGATAAGAACCCGTCTGCCAATGCAGGAGACGCAGGTTCGATCCCTGATCCGTGAAGATCCCATATACCACAGAGCAGCTAAACCCACAAATCAACAAAGACCCAGCACAGCCAAAAATAAATAAAGGCTTTTTAAAAAAAAAAAAAAAAAAAAAAAAAAAAATCAAGTCCAGAAGTAGACAAGAGAATCTGTTCGATTAAGTCAGATATTAAAGAAACTTTTAAAAATATAAAACAGGGTCAGTCTTCTCACTAAGTATTTTTTGAAAAATTCTTATAAAAATTATATGTGTTAAGGTACAATTATATTTTAATGAAATAAGCAATAACTTTTAAATTCACAGTTTTTAATTTCTAAATTGATAAATATCAATTATATAAACCCCATAAACAAAATCTCTTTGAAGGTTTGTCAAATTCCTCAAGTGCCTGGGGTCACTAGGAGGCTTCTGTTTAACTGTGGTGGTCAAATAGGAAAGAAAATGTGAATGTAGAAAATGTTTGTGATAAAACATTGCTTTCCTTTTTCTCCCCCTTCTTAAAAGGAGATCCACAACTGGTCGGGGGTTCAATGCTGTAGAAAGTTCTGAGGCTGTGGCTGGAAGCAGAGAAGCTGCAATAATTGAAGAGAAGAAGAGGCCAGCTATTCCTGAGGATCCTGTTCCTCAGAGAATGTTTTGCACCCGTTGATGTAAGTAAGGCTGGTCACTAAAGCTGTGTCACCATGAGAGATTGAAGATGACAGTGTAGCTCGCCTTGAGCCCCTCACTTACCCTGGTGGGTGTCAGTGGGGAAAGGTGAAGCTTGAGTTCTGTCCTTGTTGTTGTTCAATTGCTAAGTCATGTCTGACTCTTTTGCAACTCCATGGACAATGGCCCACCAGGCCCGTCTGTTCATGGGCTTTTCCAGTCAAGAATATTTGAGTGGATTGACATTTCCTTCTGTAAAGGATCTTCCCAGACCAGGGATCAAATCTGTGTCTTCTGCATTAGCAGGTGGATTCTTTACCACTTGAGCCATCTGGTTAGCCCTCTGTCCTAGAGCTGATAGCAAATGAAAAGATGATGGTTTTGATACAATAGGAAACCTGATGTTGAGTATCCATTTCCTCTTTGTACTTCACGGATCTGGTTGTGGCCAGCCTAGAGAAGAGGCCCATCCTGGGATGTCCTGGACCCCCAGGTCTGAGTGACCCAGTGCCTCTAGGTCTTCCCTGTCCTTACAGGACCCACTGGAATTACTGAGGTTCCTGGATCAATGTAGGTCTCTTCTAATATTACAATTCCATTTATACAATTTTTAAATAAATTGTCCACTTCCAACAATAATTTAAGGTGGTTTAAAATTAATATAGGGCTTCCCTGTTAGCTCAGTTGGTAAAGACTCTGACTGCAGTTGCAGGAGACCCAGGTTGAATCCCTGGATTGTGACGATCTCTTAGAGAAGCAAATGGCAACCGACTCCAGTATTCTTGCCTGAAAAATCCTATGGACAGAGGAACTGCAAGAGCTGGACACAACTTAGTGATTAAACAGGAAAAAAAAAAATTAAGAGAACTACTAAAACCAGGTTAAGAGAACCAAAACCCTGTAGTAAGGTTTGGGAGAGCTAAATGTATAAGAAAACCTAGCCTGGGATGCTTATTGCAGATAAGTAGACCACTTAGCTCTGGGACTCAATGCAAAAAGAGAAGCATGATACACTGCAAAGCTTCATGAGGAAACCAAAAGTACTTGGTCAGTTGTAGGTGAATTTTGATCTGAATGAGACTTCTCAGTTCATCCTTTAGCCATCTTGAATCCTACTAACAAAGTACATCTGTACTGATCTCATGCATCTGAGAACTTTTCAGTCTGGAGATCACCAAAGGCTTAACAAGAGCCTTTGGAAATGTCTACATGCTTATATCCCTAGCATCTAGTATGGGATCTGGGCACTGGGAAGGTGCTCACTAAGGATCTTGACTTGGGCTTACCTTGCTCGTAATTTCTACAATAATTGTTGAACGAATGCACAACTGAGTAAATAATGTAAAGCATCCTTGGGATGAAGGAAAAGGGCAGGAGGGTAAAGTACTATTTCCTCACATTCCGCAGAGATTTCTTCTCACTAACAATGCTCCTGTGGTTATACACCTCTTCCTGTTTATTGTCTAGCAACCCCCCTCTTCCCATTACTCCTTAGCCTCCTGTGCTGGTGATAAAATAACCTTGTCGTGTTCTCTTTCTTCCCACAGATTTCCCTGAAACCAATTCATCTCCTTCCTTTATTCCTTTCTTTTTCTCAGTAGATTTTTGATACTGGAGAGCTAAGTGGTCTTAACTTGAGTCTGCGTGGTATACATTTCAGAGTGAACAATCCATAGCTGCATTTAACCACTAACCACAGCTTATTGCAGAGTTTCTCTATTCCATTAGAATCCTCAAGCATTATTTATCTGTGACTCATTCTCCTTTACCTCTCAGAAGGGTAAATGTACCTATCATTGTGGTCTTTTTTTCCCCTGCCCCCCAATCTTAATGACTATTTCTAGAAATTATTATTTCAATATACAAGATGTGCTATAAATAGCCGTGGCTTGAGAACCTCGTCTGGCTGCCTCCCCGACTCTTACCATCACAGTATTATGCCTCAAATTATCTCAAGTACTTCGGTTCTTCAGGAAAGAGCCCTTTTGGTTTCTTCCGGTCTCTTCTGGTCACCAGTGCAGGCTTCCTCCTTCTCTGAGGCTAAACAGATAGAAATATGAGACCAAGTATTCCAATCTGTTTAAAGACTCAATAAGTTTCAGCTTCCTACGTCTCTTATTAATAGGAAGAGCAAATAATTTAGCATCTGAACCAGAACACTTGTGAGGGAAAAGGAGTGTTATTAATACCATCTTGAATCCTACTAACAAAGTACATCTGTACTGATCTCATGCATCTGAGAACTTTTCAGTCTTGAGATCACCAAAGGCTTAACAAGAGCCTTTGGAAATGTCTACATGCTTATATCCCTAGCATCTAGTATGGGATCTGGGCACTGGGAAGGTGCTCACTAAGGATCTTGACTTGGGCTTACCTTGCTCGTAATTTCTACAATAATTGTTGAACGAATGCACAACTGAGTAAATAATGTAAAGCATCCTTGGGATGAAGGAAAAGGGCAGGAGGGTAAAGTACTATTTCCTCACATTCCGCAGAGATTTCTTCTCACTAACAATGCTCCTGTGGTTATACACCTCTTCCTGTTTATTGTCTAGCAACCCCCCTCTTCCCATTACTCCTTAGCCTCCTGTGCTGGTGATAAAATAACCTTGTCGTGTTCTCTTTCTTCCCACAGATTTCCCTGAAACCAATTCATCTCCTTCCTTTATTCCTTTCTTTTTCTCAGTAGATTTTTGATACTGGAGAGCTAAGTGGTCTTAACTTGAGTCTGCGTGGTATACATTTCAGAGTGAACAATCCATAGCTGCATTTAACCACTAACCACAGCTTATTGCAGAGTTTCTCTATTCCATTAGAATCCTCAAGCATTATTTATCTGTGACTCATTCTCCTTTACCTCTCAGAAGGGTAAATGTACCTATCATTGTGGTCTTTTTTTCCCCTGCCCCCCAATCTTAATGACTATTTCTAGAAATTATTATTTCAATATACAAGATGTGCTATAAATAGCCGTGGCTTGAGAACCTCGTCTGGCTGCCTCCCCGACTCTTACCATCACAGTATTATGCCTCAAATTATCTCAAGTACTTCGGTTCTTCAGGAAAGAGCCCTTTTGGTTTCTTCCGGTCTCTTCTGGTCACCAGTGCAGGCTTCCTCCTTCTCTGAGGCTAAACAGATAGAAATATGAGACCAAGTATTCCAATCTGTTTAAAGACTCAATAAGTTTCAGCTTCCTACGTCTCTTATTAATAGGAAGAGCAAATAATTTAGCATCTGAACCAGAACACTTGTGAGGGAAAAGGAGTGTTATTAATACACTCTGGATGTTTGCTCACCAACTTTTCAAAGATCTTGTGTCCCTAATGAAGGCTGAATACTGAAGCTTAACAAGAGCCTTTGGAGATAGACTCCCTGAATTCTGTTCAGTCGTTTGTTTTGGACCCAGGGGACTCTGGTGTAGACTTCCTAGTGCTGAGTGTTTCTAATAAGCCCAGGGAGAGCCTGTCCTCTTGTGGACGACACAGCTCTGGGGGGACACCGGCAGGATTACCACTGAACTGGTGTCCTGTGTTTGTGAGACCCAGTGGTGCCGGCCTATCCTCCTTTGCCCTTCTTCCTCTCCTTCCCTGCCCCTTCACCTCCTCCTCTGCTCTCTTCTCTCTCTCTTTTTTTGATCTACACTCTCTTGGCTGCCTCCTCCCTCCTCTGTGCCTTCTCACTGCTGTTCTGTCTCCTTTCTCCTTTTCTCCCTCTCTTTTACTATTTTCTGCTCCCCATTTGTCATTTGCACTTTCTTCCTTTCTCTCTCTCCCAAAATGGCTCTTTCAACACTGTTGGAGGGCAGCTGAGAAGAGCACTGCTGCCAACATTACTTTCTCCTTTAAAGGAAAAGCTTGTATTTCCAACTGGAACTTGATTTTCCTTCATGAGCTTAAGGCTGTCTTTTTATTATTGCAAGTGGTCTGTTTCTCATGAGCTTCTCTGATGGGAAGTTCTGGTTTCATGTATCCTGGGGGACATGTGTGCTGGGACACGAAGACAGCATGGGGTGTGTTTGTGCGGGAATTGGGGGTGAGTGGAAGTTGGGACCATGACAGGAGCAAACCAGGGAGGTGCCTGCTTAGTCACAGAACAGATTATGGTTGAGATAAATGAGACACTGTAATCGTGTTGCTGCAATAAACGTGAGCATCTGAGATTTGGGAACTGGGTTATACCTGGATCATTTCAGAGAAGGCAAGATCCTGGGTGTCTCATCAGGGAGTCACAGCTATGGTGGGTGTGTGACCACATGACATCAGGGAGCCTGATAGGAATGGAGGAAGCCAACCCTGCACAGGGAATGGGGGAGTGGGGTTTAGGTGTACCACAGGTGGTCAGGTTGACTTAGACATTTCTGGAAGAACCAGGCTCCAAAAACATTCTGAGAAGCAGAACCTGAGAATATACCACAGTGATCTGAAAAAGGACACAGTGGGCTAGGCAACATGCTCTCTCTCTCTTTTTTTCCTTTTTATGGGATCTAAGAACTTTGAACAGTATTTTTACTTAGTAAAATAATAACACTGCTTACTGAGCACCTGCGATATGTAAGGGACTTTGGAAGGATTCAAATAAAAATGAGAGATAACCCAGCCTAAGTTACTCATGTCTAACAGGAGAGAGAAGTAACACAGAAGAGAATTCCCTCCAGGAAAGTGAGGAGCTGTGGAGAGAGTGATAAAAGGTCAAAGGAAGGAAAGCACACTTGTGACTGGGCCAGTCAAAAAACAAATGCCTTGGCTATGGAGGGAGTGGAGCTAGGGGCCTTGGCTATGGAAGGGGTGGAGCTAGAGGCCTGGACTATGGAAGGGGTGGAGCTTGGGCCTGGATTATGGAGGCAGGGGTGGAGCTTGGAGGCCAGCCAGGGACTCCATACACAGAGAAAGGTGTGGAAGTCCCTTAGTTGTGTTTGACTCTTTGCGACTCGTGGATGAGTTATGGAATTCTCTAGGCAAGAATACTGGAGTGGGTAGCCTTTCTCTATTCCAGGGAATCTTCCCAGCCCAGGGATAAAATCTGGGCCGTCCTCATTGCAGGCGGATTCTTTATCAGCTGAGCTACGAGGGAAGCCCCAGAGAAAGGTGTAGGTCATTCATCATTGGTGAAGCAAACCTAGGCAACAAGGATGCAGAGTGATCAGTAAGCAAGGATGGAACTAGGCATGTGGGTAGAGCGGGGAGGAGAAAATAGCCGTCTCCCAGGAGGAAAGGGTTTGGGGAGAGGAGTGGTGGAAGACAGAGCTATGAAGGAGAGAGGCTGCCAGCCTGGGAGGGGGGGCGCTTTGCCCTCTGGTTGGCTTGAGGCTTCTGGATGCCATCCTCGAGATCCAGCATCTGTGTGATATATACTCCAAGAGGAAGGGATGACTTTGCTTTAGGAGGTGCTCATTTCTTATGCCCTTCTTGCTGAGTATGGGTGCAGTTCTGGACCAGATTTAAGGTTTCATAACAATAAGCCTTCAGGGAGAAATATCTGGGGGCCTCAAAATATATATGTGTGAAACACTTTGAGCTAGTATTTTCTTATATCTCACTTTCTTAGTCTGTACTGGGTCAAATAAAATGAGAGAATAACCCCCCTAGGCAGAACTTTGAACAGTATTTTTACTTAGTAAAATAATAACACTGCTTACTGAGCACCTGCGATATGTAAGGGACTTTGGAAGGATTCAAATAAAAATGAGAGATAACCCAGCCTAAGTTACTCATGTCTAACAGGAGAGAGAAGTAACACAGAAAAGAATGTCCTCCAGGAAAGTGAGGAGCTGTGGAGAGAGTGATAAAAGGTCAAAGGAAGGAAAGCACACTTGTGACTGGGCCAGTCAAAAAACAAATGCCTTGGCTATGGAGGGAGTGGAGCTAGGGGCCTTGGCTATGGAAGGGGTGGAGCTAGAGGCCTGGACTATGGAAGGGGTGGAGCTTGGGCCTGGATTATGGAGGCAGGGGTGGAGCTTGGAGGCCAGCCAGGGACTCCATACACAGAGAAAGGTGTGGAAGTCCCTTAGTTGTGTTTGACTCTTTGCGACTCGTGGATGAGTTATGGAATTCTCTAGGCAAGAATACTGGAGTGGGTAGCCTTTCTCTATTCCAGGGAATCTTCCCAGCCCAGGGATAAAATCTGGGCCGTCCTCATTGCAGGCGGATTCTTTATCAGCTGAGCTACGAGGGAAGCCCCAGAGAAAGGTGTAGGTCATTCATCATTGGTGAAGCAAACCTAGGCAACAAGGATGCAGAGTGATCAGTAAGCAAGGATGGAACTAGGCATGTGGGTAGAGCGGGGAGGAGAAAATAGCCGTCTCCCAGGAGGAAAGGGTTTGGGGAGAGGAGTGGTGGAAGACAGAGCTATGAAGGAGAGAGGCTGCCAGCCTGGGAGGGGGGGCGCTTTGCCCTCTGGTTGGCTTGAGGCTTCTGGATGCCATCCTCGAGATCCAGCATCTGTGTGATATATACTCCAAGAGGAAGGGATGACTTTGCTTTAGGAGGTGCTCATTTCTTATGCCCTTCTTGCTGAGTATGGGTGCAGTTCTGGACCAGATTTAAGGTTTCATAACAATAAGCCTTCAGGGAGAAATATCTGGGGGCCTCAAAATATATATGTGTGAAACACTTTGAGCTAGTATTTTCTTATATCTCAATCTCTTGTTTTGGCTTTAGTCTTTGTAGCTTTTAAGAGTAGATAAGGGTCAGCCACAAACTGTGTTGTCCTCAGAGATGCCCTCAGGGCTGTGAGAAAAAGTCTTATTTCCACTGTTTTAATTTTCAGTACCTTATAATTTCTCATATTACGTCAACTCTTTTATTCTGAGACTGAAAGGAATCATGTTGTGTTTCTGGCTGGAAATGTTACTAAATTTCCTCCTGACCCTAAAACTACTCAAAATTCCTGCTTCCTGGGTTATAAAGCCCCTGGTTTCTCCCTTCATGGTGGAGGAGAGGGATTGGGGTCTTCCTGTTACACATCCACAGTATTTGTTAGGGTTTTTCACTGATGTCTCATTGTCTTACAAGAGACATTCATAAAACCTCTTGTATTGATTACTTTTTTACATGCATAAGGTTCCCATTGCCTCCCTCCCTATTCCCACCCCTGAAAGATCATGAGACCCTCTTAGTCATGGTCTGAGTATTCAGGTATTTTTGCTTTGGCATAATATTTAGCACAATATTATGAATGCATTATTTTGTTTGGAGGTAGAGAAACTGGGTGGGTAGTTGTGGGCTGCTGCTACCCCAGTCTTGGGTTCTGTAGAGAATCATTGAAACAGATATTTGCTGATTAAAGCAGCATCCACTGGCAGCCTCAGTATCACCTGGGAGCTTGTTTGAAAATACAGACTCTCAGACCTCAGAATTAGTAATTTGATTAGTATTTGAGACAGAGTCGTTTCCATATATACTGCAGACAGATCACCTGGGAATCAAATTAAATGCAGGTTCTGATGATTTTAGAGGTTATTTAGATAATGACAGAACAAGCAGGCCTGCTTTTGTAAATCAAATTTCATTGGAACCCAGCTATGTTCACATATGGTCTTTTGTGCTGAATAGCTGCAGCAGAGTTCTTATGGCTTACAAAACTTAAAATAGTCACTATCCAGGCCTTTTCAGAAACATGTTTGCTGGCCCCCAGTATATGAGATACATCTTATCTCCTTAAAGGAAAGGACAGTAACTATGATTTTTGCCATAGCAGCAAAATTTGCAAGCCCATATTAATCCATCATGGAGTAACTGATTCATTAAATCTTAATTCCCAAGCAGGCAGAGAAGACTTTGGGAGCCCCAATCTGATACAAATAATGGTACCAAAGACTCCGTGACTTTCCAAGGTCCATTTTGTACTGCCCTTCTTAATGAAATGTTGGTGATTTTATGGAGAACTCTCACCTCCACAAACTGATTCCATTAATTGTTCAAAATAAGTTTGACTTTCCCCAAGAACTGGGAAGAGCCAAGAGGAAATTCAGAGTAGAAATGTTTGGGACCAAGGAATAAAAATAGCTTTTATGGTTTGAGTAGAATCTGCATTTTTTTTTTTTTTTATGACTGAAACAGGAGCCTTAGCCCAACCCAACCCTGGGCTGCTCACTGGGCAGCCAGACTCCAGTGGCGTGGGCTTGGCATCCTTCTTTTAAGTCCCTGGGAGAATCCTACCACCTGTCTCTTATTTGGGGTTTTTTGAATTGTGAAATGGTGGCACACACAAGCTCCCAAGCTTGCTGCTTGTGTATGCCAAACATAGGAAGACAGAAGGCAGAGATTTGGGCTGTGAAGCAGGAAGTACAGAACAGGGGCAGCTGGCACAGAGGCATCTGCTCCACAAACACCATGGAGTGGGAGCCTGTGGGAGGAGACAGGCAGCCCCGTGTAATCACTCGAGGATGTAGGCACACTGCTCTGATCTTCAAGTCTTGGAGATCCTGGCTCTCCTTCTTCCAAAACCAAATTTCAGAGGAGGTAAGCGTAGGAGAATTGGGTTCATTTTCTTTACACAGGTTTATCTGGAGTCAAAGGGACTTAAGTTTGGAATTCTGAGGGAATCTTTGCAGTAGGAACTCTGGTCTCACCTATTGTAGTTTCTTTTCCACGGTTTGCAATGCCCAGGACACTGAAAAAGGCTTTTTTTTTTTCTTTTGAGGCAGAGGAGTAGACAAAATTGGTGGGGGGAGGGTAGTCCTTTTCTCAATTCTAGAACCTATCAACCAATTCTGAGAGATTTTGAGAGTGAATTAGGGCCTCATTTGTTGAGAACCACCTACCCTGTCACCAGCAAGCCCTCCTGGAATTCCCTAAGGTGCATTAGCCGATTAGCTCAGCTGGTCAGAATGTGGGAGCTTTGAAACCTAAGTTACTGTTTGGGCTGACATTTCAGCCATTCTCTCCATTGGAGGAAGCATAATGTACTCATTCATTCTTTCATTTCTTCTGACACTCAGTGGATTTCCATTGAAAACCTACCATATCATGGAGTGGTGGGAGAAACATGAATTGGAGAGTCAGACAAACCCGAGTTCAGATTCTGGTTTCTCTATCTGTGAGCCAACAGCTCATTCAAGTTCTAGTTTAATTGGTATGTTTCTTTCCCATCCTCCACTGTTTCTAGTATCTCCCTGAATCTATGGTTGGGCTGGATGATGTCTTTACTTTTGGTGCAACTTCTGTGTATTCTGTCCTCATACCATATTATGTGGAAATTATTCACTTAGGGATCTGTCTCTCTCTCCAGATTGTAAAGTTACTGATGGCAAAGATCTTCGTGAATTCGTGTTCACCTTTAATTTCTGACACACGTTAGAATTTAAACATGTGTTTGTTGCACCAGGAGGAATGGGCTGTGTGATGTGACTGTCTTAAAGAATGATTTTCTCATCTTTAAGATGAAGGTGATGAGAACATGCCCTGTGATTTTGTTGTGAGGGTTAAATCATAACAGATATGAGAAGAGTTTGAAATGTTTGGAAGAGTGTTCTATAAAGTGCCCACAAATATTGTGGTTGTTCCAATGTCTGGATTGGTTGGGATTTGGATGAAGACAAATTCAAGAGAATAATGATGATATATGGAGATGTCCTGGTCCATTTTTCCTAAACTAGATGATTGAAAACTGGGGGAGGACCTGGAGACTTAGGTTTGTGAGGCATAGTTTGGGTGTATGAGTTGACACTGAAGAGGTTGTTCCTGTAGACTCTATGTCTCCTTCAATAGGTTATATACTCACAGTAGTGGGGACATACTTTGTTTGTTTCTGTACTCTTTTATGTTTCTACACAGTACTAGGAAAATGAGCTAGTAGACAATTGGATGTTGATGGGCACCACAGGGCCAAAATCTCCCGACTCATGTATCTCCCCATATTCTTGACTTATATTTGTCTTGAGAACCTGGACTGTGGGATTAGTCTACAGAGAACATAGACTGGGGGAGTAGAGAGTAAGTTTCGTTTGAAACAAGTTGAGTGTGAGAACTGGCGGTCATATATATGCAGGGCTGGAGAACTGGAAAGTGGTAGGAATTGGAGCCTTGTTATTCAGCTTCTCATATGTCTGTTTCAGCTCCCAGAACCAGACATAGAGCTCATTGTATAGCTCCCCTGGTGCGTAGAGCTCACTCATTAAAAAGCACATGCTAAATGTTTATTGACCCATTGCAAAATATCGGGCCCTGTTTCCCACGTAGGTAACAAAAAACTGCTGCAGATGTTGGAGCTGAATTGTAAGATGATATGACTTCTGCTCCAGGAACACCTGACCTTGCTGTGACGGATGAGAAAGATTGGAAGGGAAGGGAGGGTGGTGGGGAGGCCCAGCAAGAGAGCAGGTGGGTAGTCAGGAAGTGAAGCAGAGCTCTGCCAGGAGGAATGGAGAGGAGGAGCCCTGACTATGTGAAAGGCTCATCTCTCTCCATAGCATTAGTGTTTAAAGAAGTCTCCCTTCTCTGAGAGGAGCAATGACCAGTCTTGAGTGCCTTTGGAATGAAAACCAGCGACTGCATCCAAGGGAAGATAATGAGAAACACACAGGCTGTGAAGATCAGGAAAGCACCACAAATCTTTTTGTTGCAAAATTTCACTTTCCAAAGCCTGGGCAAGGGTGCAGAAGCCTCTCTGTGTGAACCTGGCCTCTTTACTAGGAAGTACAAGATGGAATCTCCCTTGATAAATCATAGAACAAATCATATCCAAGAACTTGAGAGGCTGGGAGAGGACCTGGGTGGGGTATTTGTGAGGAAATGGAGAGGGACGTATCACTGATCAGAAGACAGGAGAAAGCAACAATGCAAAAAGTGCCCAAGGTTGAGTATACATTAAATTTCATGTGACAGACGCCTGCCCCACCCCCAGTCCCCACAGTCTCACTCTATGGAGAATGTTCTTTTCTTTAATTTATGATATATTTTTATAATTAGAGAAAAGCCATGAAAAAGGAGAAACTGCTTTCATTCAGTTAAAAACTCTAGCAATTCTATATATATGATTCCCAGAATTAAAAGTCAACTCAACAAGGTATTTGAATGAACTTAAAAATCTCCATGCTATCTGATACAGAAATTTAGCTTTTATGAAACTGTCATAAGAAAACACACTTACGAGACAACAGTTTTACACCAATATGAAGCATTAGGTACAAAATAGAAATAATCTAAGGGGTCATGAGAGTGTGATTAAATACATAGATGTTAAACCTTCAAAATGATGAGTTTGAGAATTTTAGACACCACGAAAAGGTATTTATTGTTATTTATTAAGTTAAATTAGAAGTTATAAAGTTATATAAGGATATGAGATCAATTATGTAAAAATACACACAAAAAATAAACCTCTAAAGGAAATATACTAAAAGATTAACCAGAGCTTCCCTGGTGGTCCAGTGGGTAAGGACAATGCCTTGCAGTGCAAGGGGCCCCGGTCAGAGCCCTGGCCTGGGAAGATCCCACATGCTGTGGAGCGGCTGGACCGATGTGTCCAATTACCGAGCCGGAGCTCTGGAGCGCATGTGCCGGGAGCTGGTGCTCTGTGACAACAGAGGCCCCTGCGATGGGAGGCCCACATGGGCCAAAGAACAAAAAGATGGATGAAAAATAGATAAATGAAAGACCAATAGAAGTGGCCCACCCCCATTCCTTCCCAACCCGCACCCCCCAAAAAAAAATTTAAAAAAAAAGATTAACCATGTTTGATTTCAGATAAGGAGCTTATAGGAATGTTTTTGATTCTTCATACAATTGAAAGTTCATAAATAATTAATATGTAGGCATTACTTTTATATCAGAAAAAGAAAAGAAGGTATGTAATTTTAAAAAAAAGGAACTTGAGAGGCTGGGAGAGGACCTGGGTGGGGTATTTGTGAGGAAATGGAGAGGGACGTATCACTGATCAGAGACAGAAAGCAACAATGCAAAAAGTGCCCAAGGTTGAGTATACATTAAATTTCATGTGACAGACGCCTGCCCCACCCCCAGTCCCCACAGTCTCACTCTATGGAGAATGTTCTTTTCTTTAATTTATGATATATTTTTATAATTAGAGAAAAGCCATGAAAAAGGAGAAACTGCTTTCATTCAGTTAAAAACTCTAGCAATTCTATATATATGATTCCCAGAATTAAAAGTCAACTCAACAAGGTATTTGAATGAACTTAAAAATCTCCATGCTATCTGATACAGAAATTTAGCTTTTATGAAACTGTCATAAGAAAACACACTTACGAGACAACAGTTTTACACCAATATGAAGCATTAGGTACAAAATAGAAATAATCTAAGGGGTCATGAGAGTGTGATTAAATACATAGATGTTAAACCTTCAAAATGATGAGTTTGAGAATTTTAGACACCACGAAAAGGTATTTATTGTTATTTATTAAGTTAAATTAGAAGTTATAAAGTTATATAAGGATATGAGATCAATTATGTAAAAATACACACAAAAAATAAACCTCTAAAGGAAATATACTAAAAGATTAACCAGAGCTTCCCTGGTGGTCCAGTGGGTAAGGACAATGCCTTGCAGTGCAAGGGGCCCCGGTCAGAGCCCTGGCCTGGGAAGATCCCACATGCTGTGGAGCGGCTGGACCGATGTGTCCAATTACCGAGCCGGAGCTCTGGAGCGCATGTGCCGGGAGCTGGTGCTCTGTGACAACAGAGGCCCCTGCGATGGGAGGCCCACATGGGCCAAAGAACAAAAAGATGGATGAAAAATAGATAAATGAAAGACCAATAGAAGTGGCCCACCCCCATTCCTTCCCAACCCGCACCCCCCAAAAAAAAATTTAAAAAAAAAGATTAACCATGTTTGATTTCAGATAAGGAGCTTATAGGAATGTTTTTGATTCTTCATACAATTGAAAGTTCATAAATAATTAATATGTAGGCATTACTTTTATATCAGAAAAAGAAAAGAAGGTATGTAATTTTTAAAAGGAAGGTCCTGTAAGAGTGTTTGTTCTTTTCTGAGGGAATATGTGAAAAGCCTAGGTGTCCTCTTTCATTTCCTGGAATTCTGAGATTATTTTTACGCTCAGGAAGATCTTTTCTGAGACTAGTTTTGCTCTCAGGAAGACTTTTTCCTTCTTCATCACATGTTAATCTGTTTCTGGAAATAACAAATAGAGAGTTTGCTTCTGTATTCTGTTCCAACATATGTGATATTTCTCTGTTATCTTTCTCTGGAAAAAATGATATAAAATGACTTGATGTGGTATTCAAGGGCTTTAGAACAAGACCTCACCTGATCTTTTCAACATCACTTCTCAACAGTTTCCTACTGTATTTTAATTAGTTGATTATTATTATTGAAGTATAACTGACCTACAACATAATGTTAGTTCTAAGTTTACAACACAGTGATTCGATGTTCCTATTCATTGCAAAATGATGATCATGATAAGACTAGGTACCACCTGTCATCCTACACAGATGTTACAGTATTATTAACTATATCCCCCATATGTACATTTCATCTGCAGGACTCATTTGTTCCTACATGTATTTTCTACTCAAATCAAAATGCTCTCAGACTTGCTGTGTCTTGTACAGGTCCCCACCTTCCCACTTCTGAATCTCTACTTCTTCCTGGGAACAAATTCACACAGCACATTTTAAACAGCCAAGCAGACCAGGGACCTTGTTCAACATGACCAGGCTGATACTGCTGTCTGGTCTTTGTAAACCATCGCACCTCTCTGAACCTCAGATGGTAACCTGAAATGGAGGGAGGGTGATAGATGATTGCGGAATCTTTGCAATTCAAGAGCCTGGCAAGCCTTGTTCCCTCATGGGCCTACGTGTGCTCATTCAACTGTCTGCAGTTTGTCTCCCGTTTTGACAGCTGCCTTAAGTGCCCATGGCCCTCTTCTGCACCTGGGAGATTCTACACTTCCTAATTCAGTTCTGTGTCTTTCGTGACACTCCCCCAGTAGTTCCAAGTAACAGTGACTGTGTGTAGCAATCCTTTGGCCACTTACATTTACTGCCTCTTATCAAAATCATGGTACGTGCAAAGAATATCAAAATACTCTCATTTGAAAAAAAATTCAAGTCCAGGGAGAAGAAAACATATTAGTGAATTTTGACATGAAGGTGACACTTTTAACTTTTTATTTTATATCAGAGTATAGTTGGTTAACAGTGTTGTGTCATTTTCAGCTGCACAACAAAGTGATTCAGTTATACACATACATGCATCTATTTTCAAATTCTTTCCCTGATTAGGTTGTTATAGAATATGGGCAGAGTTTCCTGTGATAAATACTAAATCCTTGTTAGTTATCCATTTTAAATATAGCAGTATGTACATGTGCATCAAGGACCAATAGAAGTCAATGTGTGAACCCAATATATACAAGGGGAGACACTTATTTACAATAATTAGACTATTTATACCATGTGTGAAAATCCTAAGAAAAACCACCCATGAGCCCACAGTAAGTCTGTTTCTTTGCTTTGAGTCAGAGCATTTTTTTTCATTCTCACCAGCATATAAAAATGAAGTTCACAGGAGCCTGAACAACAGCAACAGAGAGTAGATCCCCCTTCTATCAACCATTAGTTCAGTTTCATGTGTAATTTCTACCATAACTAGAGTCCTCTGCTCTCTTCAAGTTTCTACAAATACATTGCTCCCCTCCTTTCTCTCCACTCCCTCTATGTTCACATCAGACAAAAATAAGAGGTGGTTGAGGAAACCAAATATATGCTCAAATGTTGAGAGCACCTTTGCCCTGTTCCAGCACAAAAGGGCACTATGGAAGGCGGGGGTCAGAGTGCTCCTGTG
Organism: Tragulus kanchil; assembly: GCA_022376925.1. Classification (NCBI taxonomy): domain Eukaryota; kingdom Metazoa; phylum Chordata; class Mammalia; order Artiodactyla; family Tragulidae; genus Tragulus; species Tragulus kanchil. The sequence goes on along the minus strand of JAIOJX010000032.1, from coordinate 65,733,848 downwards.
ACTCAACCTCACACGAATAGCCAGGGCAGATGGACAGTTCCCTACTGTTTACTCCCTCTCTGCCCATGGAGCCTTCTTTTTCCTTCTGTTTCTTATAAACAGCAAAAGAGACTGTGTACTGCTAAAGGGCAGACATTTTGCCTTGTTTATCTTTGCAGCTTTTTCTGGAACAAAGTGTGGTGCTAGCCACAGGGTAGGCATTGTTATGGGTTAGAGGAATGAGTGAATGAACAAGTGCAGGGGAGAGAGACTCCATGGTAACAGGAGCAGTGCTGTAGTCAGAGTGGCGAATGGGTTCTTGCTCTGACTTACTGGTTATGTAACATTGGGCAAGCTCCTTCCTCACTGGGAGGGTAGTTCCCCCAGGTGTTTGAATTTTGACATGAAGGTGACACTTTTAACTTTTTATTTTATATCAGAGTATAGTTGGTTAACAGTGTTGTGTCATTTTCAGCTGCACAACAAAGTGATTCAGTTATACACATACATGCATCTATTTTCAAATTCTTTCCCTGATTAGGTTGTTATAGAATATGGGCAGAGTTTCCTGTGATAAATACTAAATCCTTGTTAGTTATCCATTTTAAATATAGCAGTATGTACATGTGCATCAAGGACCAATAGAAGTCAATGTGTGAACCCAATATATACAAGGGGAGACACTTATTTACAATAATTAGACTATTTATACCATGTGTGAAAATCCTAAGAAAAACCACCCATGAGCCCACAGTAAGTCTGTTTCTTTGCTTTGAGTCAGAGCATTTTTTTTCATTCTCACCAGCATATAAAAATGAAGTTCACAGGAGCCTGAACAACAGCAACAGAGAGTAGATCCCCCTTCTATCAACCATTAGTTCAGTTTCATGTGTAATTTCTACCATAACTAGAGTCCTCTGCTCTCTTCAAGTTTCTACAAATACATTGCTCCCCTCCTTTCTCTCCACTCCCTCTATGTTCACATCAGACAAAAATAAGAGGTGGTTGAGGAAACCAAATATATGCTCAAATGTTGAGAGCACCTTTGCCCTGTTCCAGCACAAAAGGGCACTATGGAAGGCGGGGGTCAGAGTGCTCCTGTGACTCAACCTCACACGAATAGCCAGGGCAGATGGACAGTTCCCTACTGTTTACTCCCTCTCTGCCCATGGAGCCTTCTTTTTCCTTCTGTTTCTTATAAACAGCAAAAGAGACTGTGTACTGCTAAAGGGCAGACATTTTGCCTTGTTTATCTTTGCAGCTTTTTCTGGAACAAAGTGTGGTGCTAGCCACAGGGTAGGCATTGTTATGGGTTAGAGGAATGAGTGAATGAACAAGTGCAGGGGAGAGAGACTCCATGGTAACAGGAGCAGTGCTGTAGTCAGAGTGGCGAATGGGTTCTTGCTCTGACTTACTGGTTATGTAACATTGGGCAAGCTCCTTCCTCACTGGGAGGGTAGTTCCCCCAGGTGTTGAAAAAGTGTGTATGTGTGTGGTTCCTGATGGAAAAGATGTACCTTAAGGAGAGTATATGCTAATTCATGTGGCACATGGTTGCAGCTGAATAGCAGGCACTTATGTAGCACTTAAATATTTTAAAATAAAAAACCTGAAAATCACTCAGGAGAAAAAACCCATAATCTGATCATGTAAGAGTGATATGAAGTAAGAAGTAAAATTTCCCTTCTCAGCTGCTTATTTTAATTCCCCAGAGATAGCTACTTGCCTTAACAATTAAGGTGTGATGCTTATCCTTCCTGAAGTTTTCCCAAAGTTGCATAGGCATATCTTCATGTACACACATCCACATTTTCAAAACAGGACTACTCACATCTACTTACCTATCCAGTTTATCTATTTATCTATCTATCTATCATCATCATCTATTTTCTACATACCTGCTTGTCATTTATCATCTCTAAATTGATTATTTTTAAATGATGGCAGAATTATTCGTTGTTTGAATATACCATAATGTGCCACCATTCCCCCAATTTCAAGTTTTGTGATTACAAACAATGATACAGAATCTCAGCAATCAAGAGAAATAATACCCTGATGAATTTTCTTAGACATACACATTTGTGAGCTTCTGTGTAGCACTTACTTTAGCAACAAGGCACTTAAACATTTATTATTCTCTTGACTTATAACTACATTGTAAGAAGGAAGGCTAGATAAATTGTTGCTCTGTTTTACAGATGAAGAAACAGAGGATGAAAGAGGACAAGTAGCTTGCCTAAGGCACATGCAGCTAGGTTGTGACAGAGCTAGGAGTTCCCAATGCCTTGGATTAGTTCAGAAATCCTGTTATCAAACTAGTCAAGTGTTATAAAACACTCAAGTAAAGGCCCAGTCAAGGAGCAGTTTGCCTTTTTAGTTTCAAAAGGGAGCCACAGGGTAGGCGTTAGGAAGGAATGAGTGAATGAACAAGTGCAGGGGAGAGAGACTCCATGGTAACAGGAGCAGTGCTGTAGTCAGAGTGGCGAATGGGTTCTTGCTCTGACTTACTGGTTATGTAACATTGGGCAAGCTCCTTCCTCACTGGGAGGGTAGTTCCCCCAGGTGTTGAAAAAGTGTGTATGTGTGTGGTTCCTGATGGAAAAGATGTACCTTAAGGAGAGTATATGCTAATTCATGTGGCACATGGTTGCAGCTGAATAGCAGGCACTTATGTAGCACTTAAATATTTTAAAATAAAAAACCTGAAAATCACTCAGGAGAAAAAACCCATAATCTGATCATGTAAGAGTGATATGAAGTAAGAAGTAAAATTTCCCTTCTCAGCTGCTTATTTTAATTCCCCAGAGATAGCTACTTGCCTTAACAATTAAGGTGTGATGCTTATCCTTCCTGAAGTTTTCCCAAAGTTGCATAGGCATATCTTCATGTACACACATCCACATTTTCAAAACAGGACTACTCACATCTACTTACCTATCCAGTTTATCTATTTATCTATCTATCTATCATCATCATCTATTTTCTACATACCTGCTTGTCATTTATCATCTCTAAATTGATTATTTTTAAATGATGGCAGAATTATTCGTTGTTTGAATATACCATAATGTGCCACCATTCCCCCAATTTCAAGTTTTGTGATTACAAACAATGATACAGAATCTCAGCAATCAAGAGAAATAATACCCTGATGAATTTTCTTAGACATACACATTTGTGAGCTTCTGTGTAGCACTTACTTTAGCAACAAGGCACTTAAACATTTATTATTCTCTTGACTTATAACTACATTGTAAGAAGGAAGGCTAGATAAATTGTTGCTCTGTTTTACAGATGAAGAAACAGAGGATGAAAGAGGACAAGTAGCTTGCCTAAGGCACATGCAGCTAGGTTGTGACAGAGCTAGGAGTTCCCAATGCCTTGGATTAGTTCAGAAATCCTGTTATCAAACTAGTCAAGTGTTATAAAACACTCAAGTAAAGGCCCAGTCAAGAGGTAACGGCCACAACCAGACAGAGAGGAGTGGATCCACGAGCAGGCAGCTGCATTAACGTGTAACAAAAGATAAAGAAGAAACACACAAAAACGCCAAACTCAGGACTAAACACATTTAAAAGACATTGTTTGGAAGAAACACACTAGCATACAGTGAGGGACCAGTATCTGATGAGTTGTTCTTATCTAGCTGTCATCTCTTTTGTATTTTTGTTGCCCTTCCAAATTGGATACCTTTTAAAAATATTTTCTCTTTATTGGATCGTTTTAATAATTTTATTTATTTATTTTTGGCTGTGTTGGGTCTTTGTTGCTGCGTGGGCTTTTCAACTTTCTACAGAAAGTTGTGGCAAGTTGGGGCTATTCTCTGCTTGTCGTACACCATCTTCTCATCACAGTGACTTCTCTTGTTGCAGAGCATGTTGGCTTCAGTAATTGTAGCACATGGACTCAGTAGTTGTGGCTCCCAGGCTCTAGAGCACAGGCTCAATACTTGTAGTGCACAGGCTTAGTTGTGATTTATGGTATCTTCTAAAATCAGGGATTAGACCCATGTCTCTGGCATTGGCTGGTAGATTCTTTACCACTGAGCCATCAGGGAAGCCCCAAATTGGATAGCTTTAATTTTTTTTTCTTGTTTGATTGCTGTGGATAGAACTTTTAATACTACGCTAAATAGAAGTGGAAAGAGTGGACATCCTTGTCTTATTCCTGAATTTAGTGGGAAGGCTTTCCGTTTTTCACTGTTAAGTATTATGTTGACTGTGGCTTTGTCATAAATGGGTTTTGTTATGCTGAGGTATGTTCCTTCTATCTCCACTTTGGTGAGAGTTTTGTTGTTGTTGTTTTTTTATTATGAATACATGTTGAAGTTTTAAACTTGTTATTGGAGTATAGTTGCTTTACAATGTTGTTAGTTTCACTGTACAGCAAAGTGAATTGGCTATACATATGTACTTATTCCTCTTTTTTTTTTGAATTTCCTTCCCATGCTATCATCTCTTTTGAAATGTTCTCAAAATGTCATTGAAAGGGTGAGGAAGACTTAGGTTACACAAATGTGGCAGGAGAATTACAAAAGATACCCCAACTATCTCAGTAATGACCCCACTTCCGTACCACACCTCACCCCAGGGATGTATCTAGAAAGGGCCTGTAGGCATCTGGTTACGATGGGCCTTAATTGACATCTTTCTAAATTATCTGCAGGAAGTAGCAACTATGTTATTAAAATTCACAGACGCAGTCAATTGTCAGAGTCACTGGAGACCAAGAATGATTTCACAGGCATCAAGACTGTTGAGAGTGCTGACCGGAAGGAAAACAATTCAGCCTGGAAAAATGCAGACTAATGAATATGGTGGGAAAAGGTTTAGAGGAACAGGGCTGGAGCCAGGGTGAGGCAGGGAGGCCTTTAAAACTTTAAGGGGGCATTAAAATCTCAGTGATCAAGAGAAATAATATTTTAATACAATATTGAAACAAAGCAGTAGCGGTGCTCCAATATAATCTTTGACATGTAAAAGCCCTGGTTAAGCATGTGACTGTTAGACGTATCAGACCTTAAGCCATGATTTATGGAAATAATACTTCTGAAGAAAAGAATGAGTGGATTTAATTATTTCTATTTGATTTCTAGGGCTGCCTGAATAAATTGCCACAAATTGGCAAGCTTAAGGGCAGCAGAGATTTCTTTATTATTGCATAATTCTGGAGGCTGGAAGTTCTAGGCACAATGAAGGTGTCAGCAGAACCATGGCCCTTCCAAGGACTCCTGGAGATTGTCCTCCTGGCCACTTGTAGCTTCTGGTGCCTCCTGCCATCACTCCAGTCCTGCCTCTGTAGTCATATAACCTTCCCCATGAGGGTCTGTGTCTCTATGTCTGAATCTCCCTCTTCTTTCTTGCATAAAGACACTAGTCATTGCATGATACCCTCATTTAGTATGACCTCAACTTAACATGGTAACATCTGTGAAGATTTTATTTCCAAATAAGGCCATATTTATAGGTCCTAAGGGTTAAGACTTTCTCCTGGGGGGGAACATAATTCAACCTACTAAACTATTATTAATAAACAGTGGGGGGGCAGTTTAATATAGATGCAGAAGAAACACATTATTTATTTTATCTGACAGCTGTGGTATGGGCCAACACCTCAGTTCAGTTCAGTTCAGTGGCTCAGTCGTGTTTGACTCTGCAAGCCCATGGACTGCAGCACGCCAGGCTTCCCCGTCCTTCACCATCTCTGGGAGCTCTCTCAAACTCATGCACATTGATTCAGTGATGCCATCCATCTCGCCAGCACCTGTCATGGGCCAACACCTGCCATGATTTAAATCCCTAGGGAAATATTTAAGGCCATACAGTTTGGTTTCTTTTGGGTCCATATGCTATAACTTATTGCTAAAGGATGTAGTGACCAACAGATGCAAGTTTTTTTTTTTAAAACATTTATTTATTTATCTTTTGGGGGTGGGGTGGGGAGGGAGGGGGATGGGCGGGCCACTTCTATTGGTCTTTCATTTATCTATTTTCATCCGTCTTTGTTCTTTGGCTCCTGTGGATCTGTTTCCTCCCATGTTTCAAACATATCACAACCAAGTTCTAAAACATAAATGTGGCATAGTCCTTTAGTGAACATCATTTTTATGAAAATCCTGTAAAAAGTATTAGGTATAATTAGTTGTATAGCAATAATACTTAATAATAATAGTTATTTTGATTATTGTATCATGAATCCATAATTATTATATAATCAGTAAGTGTAGCATAACTGTTAATAATTTAAGAGTAGCTAGTGTTTGAATGTTTACTATGTACCAGACACAGGGATAGATCCCGTTATGTGCATTATTTCACTTATTAATGCAGTAATGCTTTCTTTTTTTTTTTTTTTTCACTAAGAGGGTTCTCCTTCCTCTCTTTTTTTTTGACATTTATTTATTTATTTTATTGGGGAGTGGGGAGGGAGGGGGACGGGTGGGCCGCTTCTATTGGTCTTTCATTTGTCTATTTTTCATCCATCTTCGTTCTTTGGCCCGTGTGGGCCTCCCATTGCGGTGGCCTCTGTTGTTGCAGAGCACTGGCTCTGGGCACATGCGCTCCAGAGCTCCGGCTCGGTAATTGGACACATGGGTCCAGCCCCTCCGCGGCACATGGAATCTTCCCAGGCCAGGGATCGAACTGGTGCCCCTTGCACTGCAAGGTGGTGTCCTTATCCACTGGACCACCAGGGAAGCCCCAGTAATGCTTTCTTAAGAGTGGTTTTCTGTTTACTTGGATTTGAAATGACCTACATATTTTTCCTGCTTTTGGTCGAGGATCACAAGGCAATTCTGTACATAGGCTGTTTCTGTAGGAGAGCATTTAACCTGCAGGAAGCATGCCCAGCAAGGGGTACTGGCCCTGGTGAAGGAGCAAGTCAGACAGAAATCAGCTCTCAGGAACATTCACATTGTTGACACATTCTTTAAACCACTAAAGTATTTTTTTAAAAGCTTGGAAAGAGTTTGCTTTTTTTTTTTTTTTCAAAAAGGCTAAAGTTCTTCCTGCAATCTTATTTGTAAAAGTGATTGATGTGTTTTCTAAACATTTTTTATAGTACAAAAATTTTATTTTTTTGCCATAAATATACTTTATTGGAAATATGAAAATTCAGTATTATCACTTATAAATTAGATGATTAATACAAATAAGACTGGTTAAATCCATCCGCTATTAGCTTTTTTAAATTTTAAACATTTATTTATTTATTAATGGGGGGGTAGCAAGCGGGCGGGCCACTTCTATTGGTCTTTCATTTATCTATTTTCATCCATCTTTGTTCTTTGGCCCTTGTGGGCCTCCCATCACAGTGGCCTCTGTTGTCGCAGAGCACCGGCTCTGGGCGTATGCGCTCCAGAGCTCCGGCTCGGTTGTTGGGCACATCGGTCCAGCCGTTCCGCGGCACGTGGGATCTTCCCAGGCCAGGGATCGAACCGGCGCCCCTTGCACTGCAAGGCGGTGTCCTTACCCACTGGGCCACCAAGGAAGCCCCATCCGCTATTATCTTATCAACATCACAATGATACTGGTGCTTATCAGCATCATTAAACATAATTTCTGATATTGCCACAACACTTAGAAAAAATGTAAAATATTATACTTGCAATAGGAATATTATAATTAACATTAAAATTGTTCTTTAAAATATCTTTGACTTTATTACAGTTATCATGACTTAATTTTCATAATGTTTATGTGTCAAGGCTATTCTTTTAATTAAAAGTGTTTTACATTCCAGTAAAACACCAACCGTCATTGCAGAACAGTCTGCAAATCCAATCATTTTATTCATCACTATCAAATTATTTTTTTCAATATACATTTATTCATTCCTTACTTTAGATGACTATTTCATATAACAATTCTTACTTTTATTATCATTATTAAGGCTAGAATATGCTTTATATTTTCTCTCAAAAATACAGAAAGTTCAATTAGTATATGTATATATTGGCCACTTCTATTGGTTTTTCATTTATTTCCATCTTTGTTCTTTGGCCTGTGTGGGCCTCCCATCACCGCGGCCTCTCTCGCTGCAGAGCACTGGCTCCAGACACATGCGCTCGAGAGCTCCGGCCCAGTAATTGGACACATTGGTCCAGCCGCTCTGCAGCACATGGGATCTTCCCAGGCCAGGGATCGAACCGGCGCCCCTTGCACTGCAAGGCAGCGTCCTTACCCACTGGACCACCAGGGAAGCCCCAATCAGTATATTTTAAGCAACGAAAATTTTAGTAAAATTAGTCACTTTAGAAACATTCAAGTATTTTATCCTTAAGTTCACAAGTTAATTTGCTACATTTATTTTTTTAATGCTAGTTTTGCTCTCTTTTTGTAAAATGATATACACGTGTTGTGAAGGTTTAGAAACATAGAATTATAGAATTTAAAAACCCTATAACACCACCATTCATAAATAATAACCAGTAATATTTTTATACGTTATGCCGTTGTTTTTCCATTGTTGTTGGATTGTTTTTGCTTTTTGGGTTTTTTTTTTTTTTTTGCCACTTCTATTGGTCTTTCATTTATTTATTTTCATCTATCTTTGTTCTTTTCCCTGTGTGGGCCTCCCGTCGTAGTGGCCTCTCTTGTTGCAGAGCACCAGCTCTGGGCGCGTGCACTCCAGAGCTCCAGCTCGGTAGTTGGACACATCCATCTTTTGTTTCTTTGGGTAGGTTTATTCCTAGATATTTTATTCTCTTGGTTAAAATAATTTTAATTTAGTTTACTCATCATTGTAAACTAAGAATGAGCAGAAACTAAATAACATGTATAAATTTAGAAAGTGTCTGAAGAATGAAGTCTTAGAATTTGAATGAAGTGACTAAAGGAGTTTGCAGACTTTCCATGTCTGTTGAAATTTAAATGTGTTTAAATGCCCAGCATTTCATTGCTTTAAGTATATGCTTATCTTGAGGCAGGAGAAAGGACTGATATAAAGATTCTGAAATCTGAGGTTCAGATTTTAGAGAACAAGTTCTCTAAGCAATAATTCAGCTGGTAAAGAATCTGCCTGCAATGCAGGAGACTCTGGTTTGATCACTGGGTTGGGAAGATCCCCTGAAGAAGGGATAGGCTATTCACTCCAGGACTCTTGGGCTTCCCTGGTGGCTCAAACTGCAAAGAGTCCACCTGCAATGTTGGAGACCTGAGTTCACTCCCTGGATTGGGAAAATCCCTGGAGAAAGGAAAGCCAACCCATTCCAGTATTCTTGCCTGGAGAATTCCATGGTTTATCCATGGATCACAAAGAGTTGGACATGACTGAGTTACTTCACTTTTCTTTCTCTAGGTAGAACTTGGAGGGAGTGTTCTATTGTTCTACTGTACATTTTAAGGTGTTCTGATAACTATATTTCAAATATTTTATAGCTAGTATCATTAATTTTCTTTGTAATCTTATGCTCTTAATTTTATGCATTTACATTATTCTTGGAAAACACTCAGAAGCTTCACCAGACTGCAAAAGCATCCATGACACACACAAAAAGTTTTAGGACCTCCTAGGTTAGAAGGACCCTGTTATCTTTCTCATTTTTTATTCTGTCTGAGTGCATGAGGGGTTGGGTGTAATGCTGTATTAGGAGTGCGTGTGTGTGAGACAGCAGGGTGTCATCTTAAAGATGGCTAATAGGTCAAGAGGAACAAAGTGAAATGGCTGTTTTCTACTGTGTGATTACTAACTTAAGTTGACGCTTTGCTTTCTATACGTGTGGCCTTAAGCTCATTGGTGAACCCTTCTGGATCTTGTCTGTAAAAAAGGAGTTGAATAGCATCTCTCCTCTTGCCTCATGCAATTGATCTCAGCAGCAATCTGGAGAGATAGAGAGAGAAAAAGAGAGAGAAGGAGAGTGGAAAACTTCCCTGTAAACTGCAAAGTGCCCTAGGAGTCGAAGGGAGTCCTCTTGGCAGAGAGCTCGTCTAGACCCTGAAGTGACCCTACAGCCCAGCCCTGTGGGACAGGCACACGGAACAGGAGGCAGCTCCCGTGCTCTTCAGCCTTAAACTGCTGAGAACAGTGGTAATCTAGTGAGAAGTGTCAAGAGGCTGGTGATGGGCTGAATGATGCTCCTCTCCTCAAATATGTCCATGTCCTAATCCCTGGAACCTGTAGATGTTACCCAACATGATAAAAGAGACTTTACAGATGTGATTAAGTGTAAGGACCTGGAAATGGAGACATTATTCTGGATTACCTGGGTGGATCTGATACAGTCACAAGGGTCCTTAAAAGAGGGAGTCAGAAAGATCAGAGTTAAATAGAGAAGATGTCAAGACGGAAGCAGAGGCCAGAGGGAAGAGAGGGTGCTATGCTCTGGGCTGGTGCATTCCTGGAATTCAGGCAGCCTTGGGAAGCTGGGAAAGGCAAGAAAATGGATTCTCCCTTAGAGACTCCAGAAGGAAGACAGTCCTGCCAATGCATCAACTTTAGAACCTCAGACCTCAGGATAATAAATTCGTGTTGTTTTAAGCCACTAAAATTTGTGATAATCTGTTACAACAGCAATACAGAGCTGCTGGGCATTTTGACGCGGCAGAGTGCTACTGGCTTGTACAGAGTCCTTGCCACAATGCTGGTGTTAACTGTGATAGTTTAATACTTGTTATACCTGTGTTTCTTTAGGCTGGTGTGGGTAAACATTGAGTTACTAAAACAGCCAAAAAAAAAACAAAGGTGTTTTCTGATTGCATCTCCAATTAGAGAACGACCAGCTCTTTCTCTTTCATGGCATGGAAATCTCCTCTAACAGCTCCAGGGGTTCCTCAAAACAGGGCCCTCTCATCTACTCTGAGGCAGCTCCATTTTTCTCCTCTTCCTTCCGCACTCCCATTCTGGCTTCCTGTGCTGCCCCACTGCTCTGGATGCCTGCACCGCTGGGGAACGTGGCTGCTGCCGCTTCCACTGCCACCCCTGTGGCCTCCACAGCCACACCTCCCATCCCCAGCCCACCCAGGGAATTGCCCTTGCAATGTCCACCCCCAGCAACCGCACCAACCGTCACGCTGGGAGGGCTCTGCTGTGCCCCACCTCCCAGATCTCGACAAACTGATCCTCTTGATGGCTCGGTCTGGGTTTTTCACTGAAAAAGAGGAATTGTTTTCACCCCACTTTAATGCCAGGGTCCAGTCAGTCTGGTGTTTTCAATGCCTCGACAGTATAGCTAATGTCTACCAGAATAGTTTTGGTGGTATTGATTGAATCCAGCTTTGATGCCCCCTCGACTTCAGTTGCTTTAACCAGAAGTGCACATTTCCCCGAGCTTCTTCTGTCATCTATTGATGCTCAAAGGCTCGCGTGGTCTGGAAGGGTAAGTGGTTTCTCTCTGATTTGCCAAAAGTGAGTGGTTATGCTAGCTAAGGAGCCAGCACGCTTATTTCAGCGATTTGACTTTGGTACAAGTTCTGTGAGGCCAGAGGGTGGGATGGTGCTTTTGCTTTGGCCTCAGCAAACATTGTAGGCTTGTTATGGTGGTTGAAATGTTGGATTTGATCTTGTATCGCTGCGCCAGGAGGTTCACAGTAAGTGAGGGGTGTGGTCTGCTAGGGGAAAGTAGCTGTGGCTTGGCCTCTCCGCACCCTGTCAGCACACAAGCATGGGATGTTCTGTAACATGTAAAGGCATCGTGTGGGGGCTGCCCTTGAGAAACCGTGGGCAGTGGTCTGGGAGAGGGAAGGGGAGGCAGTGGAGTATGACCCAAACAGCACCGGACTGGTAATGAGTTTCTATTGCTCACTGACCCTACCACTTCTCATCTGTGCGGCTTCTTGAATCCTCTGCTCATTCCTTCATGACTTAGGCCTTATTGATTTAGTGCCAGTTTAGGCCGTAAACTTTTAGAACTGAATAGCGAACAAGACAGATGCTACCCCTGTGCTTTTTTTTTTTTCCTTATTGGAGGATAATTGCTTTACAGTGTTGTGGTGTTCTCTGCCCTGCACCAAGCAAATCACCTCCCTCGAGAGCTTCCCTCCCTTTGCGTCCATTCTGTGCTCTGTGACCATCCCTGTGCCTTTAGATCTTACTGTTGAGCAATTGAAACAAGTACTAATGATCTCATCCTTAGTGCTCACTGAGGGTTATCTTGTTCCAAGCATGTGGATTATGATAGAAGAAGCAGAGAGTTGAGTGGAGGTTAAGATCAGGGGAAACTCTGGTAGGAGATGATTAATTGTTGATGCTCATCCTACTTTGGCCTCATGTCCTTTCCCTCACCCTCTTTTCCTCTCCTCTGTGTCCTCTCTCTCGCTGCCTCGAGCCAACCCCCTGACCCGTCTTGTCTACACTCTTCAAAGACCTCTCTCCCATCGGCCTCTCTAGGCTGATCTTTTGCTCAGGTTCTTGTCTGGCATTTCCAGCAGCGCAATGGACACTTCCTCATGGGAACCCTCAGACATTTCAAAGGCACAGTACCTGTGGCAGGACTCAGCAAGGCCATTAGTGTTTCTTACCTTTTTTGGTCTCTGAGAGTGTTATCATCATTCTTTCTTGATTCCATTTAGGTCAAAAACTTATTCACCTTTGACCTACCCTTTCTGTCACACCTGCCCTTCCCTTAGTACCTTGGCGAGTTATTGACCACTGTGCTGTGGTTATTTTATCTCTAAAACAGTCATGTCCATCTCAGAAGGTTGGGATAAAGATTAGATGAGTCAATATATGTGCAGTGCCTGATGTAAGTGCCTGATGTAATATCAGCATTCCATCTAGGTATGTCCTCAGACCCCTTGCTTCACCATGGTTTTCTTCTTGTACTTTAACATTTTGGTTTTATAACTCTGATTGTCTATTATATTTTGAATTTTTATTTGCAAAGTAGTCCACAGGTGACTGGACCTGCAAGGACTACACTAAAATCTTCTTGAATCCTCTGCTCATTCCTTCATGACTTAGGCCTTATTGATTTAGTGCCAGTTTAGGCCGTAAACTTTTAGAACTGAATAGCGAACAAGACAGATGCTACCCCTGTGCTTTTTTTTTTTTCCTTATTGGAGGATAATTGCTTTACAGTGTTGTGGTGTTCTCTGCCCTGCACCAAGCAAATCACCTCCCTCGAGAGCTTCCCTCCCTTTGCGTCCATTCTGTGCTCTGTGACCATCCCTGTGCCTTTAGATCTTACTGTTGAGCAATTGAAACAAGTACTAATGATCTCATCCTTAGTGCTCACTGAGGGTTATCTTGTTCCAAGCATGTGGATTATGATAGAAGAAGCAGAGAGTTGAGTGGAGGTTAAGATCAGGGGAAACTCTGGTAGGAGATGATTAATTGTTGATGCTCATCCTACTTTGGCCTCATGTCCTTTCCCTCACCCTCTTTTCCTCTCCTCTGTGTCCTCTCTCTCGCTGCCTCGAGCCAACCCCCTGACCCGTCTTGTCTACACTCTTCAAAGACCTCTCTCCCATCGGCCTCTCTAGGCTGATCTTTTGCTCAGGTTCTTGTCTGGCATTTCCAGCAGCGCAATGGACACTTCCTCATGGGAACCCTCAGACATTTCAAAGGCACAGTACCTGTGGCAGGACTCAGCAAGGCCATTAGTGTTTCTTACCTTTTTTGGTCTCTGAGAGTGTTATCATCATTCTTTCTTGATTCCATTTAGGTCAAAAACTTATTCACCTTTGACCTACCCTTTCTGTCACACCTGCCCTTCCCTTAGTACCTTGGCGAGTTATTGACCACTGTGCTGTGGTTATTTTATCTCTAAAACAGTCATGTCCATCTCAGAAGGTTGGGATAAAGATTAGATGAGTCAATATATGTGCAGTGCCTGATGTAAGTGCCTGATGTAATATCAGCATTCCATCTAGGTATGTCCTCAGACCCCTTGCTTCACCATGGTTTTCTTCTTGTACTTTAACATTTTGGTTTTATAACTCTGATTGTCTATTATATTTTTGAATTTTTATTTGCAAAGTAGTCCACAGACTAGTGACTGGACCTGCAAGGACTACATGATACCACTGAAAACTCTCTGTCTCACACATACACAAACACAGAAACATGTATATGTATAAATATATACTTATATGCATATGTACTAAACTATACATGCATATATACACACATATATATGTATTGAACTATACAAACACATGCACATACCTAAACAGATTCACATATACTCTTTTCTTTGTTTCTTGATTGACTCATTGTTATGATGATGCTTCAGAAAGAAAAAGGTGAAAGTGTTACTTGCTAAGTCATGTCTGACTCTTTTTGATCACATGGACTGTAACACACTATGCTTCTCTGTTCATGGAATTCTCCAGGCAGGAGTACTGGAGTGGGTAGCCATTCCTTTCTCCAGAGGATCTTCCTGACCAGGGATCTAACCCAGGTCTCCTGCATTACAGGTGAATTCTTTATCATCTGAGCCACCAGGGAAGCCCTCAGAAAGAAAAAGATTTAGGCAAATCCTTACTCACGGTGTGATGATGAAAGATTGATTTCCAGAACTGTCCAGAGAATAGCTTTCCATCCCACTAATCATAGTACATATACATATATACATATATATGTATTTCTTCTCCCCCACCCCCAGCACCAGTGAATCAGTCTTGCTGTTAAGGGTAGACTTGCTGACTGCTCTTAGTGAAAGTTCCTAGCAGGGATGTTTCAGAGACTCTCTGTCTCTATGAAATGGATCTGCTCAGAGACATGGAAAGCCTTTCTTAGATAAGCTCTCATAAGTGGTTTCTGGATGAAAATCGAGGTGGCTCCGGGATTTCAGGTTTACAGAGTGTAGTCACGATTTTTCTTGACTCATTGCACAGTGTAATTTCATCATTGTGTACATCTTTTAACTATGGCCTCTAGTTGTCTGTTTCAGTTCTGTAATTAAATATAAAGGTGTTAATTTTGTAGATATTACAACCAGGCCAGATACACTTCCTGATTCTTTCCCCTACTTTGTCTCTCAACAAAAATGAATATATCATTAAAAAGTTTGTGCACAGCAGGAGGCTCTCAGAGGGCAGCTGTGGGAGCCAGTGGGTGTTTCTGTGGGAGGAGCTTTGGTTCAGGAAGGGTATGGGAGCATTACCCTAATTATAGTTCCCTCAGGTTGTGCAGCTTTATGTCAGAGAGATCTTGCTGGGTGCAGGGCAGTGAGAACTCCTTTTGTTTGTATAAAACCAGTTTCTCTTGATTGAAATATTTAAAGGTGGAATCAATTGTTAATGAATCACAGGAGAGGAAAGAACTAATGTTACAGCAACTCTGGCTTTTTGTTTCTCTTGTGACTCATTGAAGATGAAAAGGTATTTTCGATTCATAGAGTTTATATTTTGTGTATGTTGGTAGCTGATTATCTATGATTCTATCATCACTTCTCTATTGTAAGAGAAAGGGAGCAATTGCTTTTCATTTTTAGCAAGCACAGATCTTAATTAAGCTACAATTCATTTTACAAGAATTCTCAATACTTCAGATCTTTCTTCATTTCTTCTTCTAGTTGTAGTGAACTACTTTAAAAAAGAGGCACTAAGGGCTTCTCTGGTGGCCCACTGGGTAGGGAAAATGCCTTGCAGTGCAAGGGGCACCAGTTCAACCCCTGGCCCAGGAGGATCCCACCTGCTGAGGAGCAACTGGACCGGTGTGTCCAATTAGCCAACACTCTGCAGTGCATGTGCCCAGAGCCGGTGCTCTGCAGCAAGAGAGGCCACTACAATGGGAAACCCACATAGGCCAAAGAATAAAGATGGATGAAAATGAATGGATGGAAAGTCAATGAAAAGAAGCCACAAATTCAAAAAAAAAGGAGGCACTAAAAGACAGACTCTTTCCCTGTGGACCATACTGTGTTCATTTTATCCTATATATTCTATGTATTTATCTAGTGGCCCCCATTTGTAAATCTAAGCAAAAAGAGACAGTTTGGGAAGTAGAAAGAGCCTTAGTAAGGGTCCTGGTCCTTTTATCTTCTCTTTTTGCACATGTAGATTCTCTGTATTTCATCTCCTTGGTCTCATACTTTAAACGCTCTTTATATACTTTTGTTTTGCAGTTTATATCTCTAGTCCCAATCTCTCCTCTGAAATCCAGACTCAGAGAACTATATTGATGTCTTCACTTGGACAACTCATAGGTATTTTAAGCTTGATATGTTTAAAAATGAATTTACTTCTTCCCCAGATTTTATGATCGTCTATCCTTCCTGGACTTGGTAAATGACAACATGATCCACTTAGCTAGTGAAGCCGAAACTCACAAAGTCATCCTCTGTGATTCCTCTTTCCACAAGTGAGCCACCAGCAAGGCTTGTTTTTTCTCCAGAACGTATCTAAAACCTGTCCAATTCCTTCTTTCCAGTTCAGGCTGCCGTCACAGCTCACCCAGCTGACTGCAGTAGCTTCTTGTTTTCTCCTTTTCAGTGCTCCTTCCTCTTGCTTTCCCCCCCAATATCAGCAAAAGCTGTTATACAAAACTAATTAGTTTATGTCACTCCCTTGCTTAAGAAGAATGTTATGTATTTCCTTGGTATACAGATCAAATCTCTAAACATGGTATATTAATCAGTTTGAGGTGCCGTAACAGAATCCCACAAATTGTGTGGCTTAAACAACTGAAATTTATTTCCTCAGTTCTGGAGGCTGAAAAGTCCATGATCAAGGCCTGGCAGGGCTCAGTTCAGTTAGAGCTTCCTTCCTTGCTTGCAGAGGCAGCCTTCTCACACATGGCAGAGAAAAAGAGAGAAAGAGAGAGAGAAAAAGAGAGAGAAAGGGAGCTCTCTGGATCTTTTCTTATAAGGGCACTGATCCTATTAGATCAGGCACCCAGCCCTTCAATCTCACTCAACTTTAACTACCTCCCTATGTGCTCTATCCTCAAATACAGTCATATTAAGTGTTATGGTTTCAACATATGGGAAGCCATACATCAGGTTTTCACCCATGCCTGTGAAGCTCTTTATGGTGGGGTACTTTCCACTCACTGTGGTCATCCCAATCCAGCTACTCTGGGCTCTTTTTGGTTTCTTGAACAGGAAATTTCTTTTCTGCTTGGGACCTTTATGCAAGGTATTTGATTTGCCTGAACTGCTAGCATCACCCTTTGCTCCTACCCTTTCTCCTGGTGATTCCTTTTCATCCTTTGGGTCTGAGTTTTCACCATCTCAGGGAAGGTCTTTCTATCTGTGGATAGCTTTGCTATTCTCAGTCACCAAGTGCTGGATGTTTCTGTCACAGGCCTCAGCATGCTTTATAATGATTTCCCCCAGCAGGCTGTAAATTCCACTAGGGCAGCGATCCCTATACTCACTGATGGAGTTACCCAGCATTTAACACAGAACCCAGAACATATTCCATATATGTTAATAAATGGTTTATTAAATAGTATCATATATGATCTATATTATGGAATGAATTAATGAGTAATGGATGCTCTACCTCCTAATAATTCAGAGCAGGATTAATATTCTTTTACAGGTAATCAATGGACTGGGTAAAGTGTGACATTTGCTTTTAGTGAGTGAGAGCAGAGCATCCCTTTTGCTTTACTATTTTACCAACAACTCTCCCCCTTTCTTCATTTTTTTTATTGTGATAAAACATGCATAATGTAAACACTATTTTTACCATTTTCAAGTATACAGTCAGTGACATCAAATATATTCATAGTGTGCAGCCATTACCATCATCCATCTCCACAGCTCTTTTCATCTTGTAAAACTGAAACTCTAGAACCATACAGCAGCAGTTCTCCATTGGCCCCTCCCCTCAGGCTGCCGTCATTTTACTTTCTGCCTCTATGATCCCACTTTTGTTTTCACCAGATTTTTTGGACACACAATTCAATCAGAAGTCTGAATCTGAGTCCTACTTCTGCCCCTCACTCATATTCCAGTGGAGAATATTGGACAAAGTTTACCATTTGCTAATTACTTTGTAATTAGTCATATTAAGTGTTATGGTTTCAACATATGGGAAGCCATACATCAGGTTTTCACCCATGCCTGTGAAGCTCTTTATGGTGGGGTACTTTCCACTCACTGTGGTCATCCCAATCCAGCTACTCTGGGCTCTTTTTGGTTTCTTGAACAGGAAATTTCTTTTCTGCTTGGGACCTTTATGCAAGGTATTTGATTTGCCTGAACTGCTAGCATCACCCTTTGCTCCTACCCTTTCTCCTGGTGATTCCTTTTCATCCTTTGGGTCTGAGTTTTCACCATCTCAGGGAAGGTCTTTCTATCTGTGGATAGCTTTGCTATTCTCAGTCACCAAGTGCTGGATGTTTCTGTCACAGGCCTCAGCATGCTTTATAATGATTTCCCCCAGCAGGCTGTAAATTCCACTAGGGCAGCGATCCCTATACTCACTGATGGAGTTACCCAGCATTTAACACAGAACCCAGAACATATTCCATATATGTTAATAAATGGTTTATTAAATAGTATCATATATGATCTATATTATGGAATGAATTAATGAGTAATGGATGCTCTACCTCCTAATAATTCAGAGCAGGATTAATATTCTTTTACAGGTAATCAATGGACTGGGTAAAGTGTGACATTTGCTTTTAGTGAGTGAGAGCAGAGCATCCCTTTTGCTTTACTATTTTACCAACAACTCTCCCCCTTTCTTCATTTTTTTTATTGTGATAAAACATGCATAATGTAAACACTATTTTTACCATTTTCAAGTATACAGTCAGTGACATCAAATATATTCATAGTGTGCAGCCATTACCATCATCCATCTCCACAGCTCTTTTCATCTTGTAAAACTGAAACTCTAGAACCATACAGCAGCAGTTCTCCATTGGCCCCTCCCCTCAGGCTGCCGTCATTTTACTTTCTGCCTCTATGATCCCACTTTTGTTTTCACCAGATTTTTTGGACACACAATTCAATCAGAAGTCTGAATCTGAGTCCTACTTCTGCCCCTCACTCATATTCCAGTGGAGAATATTGGACAAAGTTTACCATTTGCTAATTACTTTGTAATTATTCATACTAAAGCTAATCTCAATGTTGGAAACCCATATGGAGTTTCCTTCCTAGAGCTACTTTAACAGTAAGGGGGTAAATATTGCAAACCAAGTTTTCATGATTAGGAACTGGAAAAAACACTGCTTCCCTCAGTAAGCATTTCCTAAGAGCTTCTTATGGTTCAGGGATGATGCTGGACCTTGTGGACATGGAAGTGACTGCAATAGGGATCACAGACTTGGGGGATGGGGATGTAAACAAATGAATGGAAGGAAGAGAGGTTGGTGTTCGCAGAACATCCCCACATGGCGGGTTGAATGGGACCACATCTGACATGTGGCCAGTTCTGGGAGGGGATAGTGGGTGGGAAAGGGAAGGCTGGTGATCATGTCATGATTGGTGGAGAGTCTATCAGTCAAAATGAGCGCATGAGCAAAGATCTCAAGGCTGAAAAGAGGCTGGGCCCTTCAAGGAACCATACTTGGTCTTACCTGCTGAAGTGTGTGTTTCAAAGAAAATGCGCCTGGCCCAAAGGCTTGCATATAGTAGGTATTTAGTTAATAATCAGTAAATGAGTCTGGAGGGGTGGAAGGGGGGAGACTGGGTGGGGGGAGGGTCCAGGGATATGCATATGAATGATCTGGGAACATACATGTTGGTGAACAACAAAACTCTGTAAAATCTTTAAAATAAAGAATAAAAAAAAAAAGAAAAAAAATCAGTAAATGAATGGGTGGATAAAAATGGCAGGCGGAGGCCAGGAACACTGGGAGAGACAAGGTCGTGGAGGGCCTCATAGGCCATACTAGAGCTGATGGTGGGAGTGGAGAGGTGGCCAGTGGAGTCATCTTTAAGCAGGAAAGAGACCTCACTGCTTTGAATTCTTAAAAAATCCCTTTGACTGCAGAACAGAGGATGTATTGATAAGAATGAGACTAAAGCCATAATCACAGACAGGAAGGGTTATAGCATGAGGTGGGAGATGAAAGTGTGGATGAGAAGGGCATTCAGAAATGGTTGAATGATCCAAGGAGAAGTCCTGGGCTTGCCCTAGCAGTGCAGAGAGTTAGAGGCAGGCAGGTGGATTTGTACATTATTCATACTAAAGCTAATCTTCCAGTGGAGAATATTGGACAAAGTTTACCATTTGCTAATTACTTTGTAATTATTCATACTAAAGCTAATCTCAATGTTGGAAACCCATATGGAGTTTCCTTCCTAGAGCTACTTTAACAGTAAGGGGGTAAATATTGCAAACCAAGTTTTCATGATTAGGAACTGGAAAAAACACTGCTTCCCTCAGTAAGCATTTCCTAAGAGCTTCTTATGGTTCAGGGATGATGCTGGACCTTGTGGACATGGAAGTGACTGCAATAGGGATCACAGACTTGGGGGATGGGGATGTAAACAAATGAATGGAAGGAAGAGAGGTTGGTGTTCGCAGAACATCCCCACATGGCGGGTTGAATGGGACCACATCTGACATGTGGCCAGTTCTGGGAGGGGATAGTGGGTGGGAAAGGGAAGGCTGGTGATCATGTCATGATTGGTGGAGAGTCTATCAGTCAAAATGAGCGCATGAGCAAAGATCTCAAGGCTGAAAAGAGGCTGGGCCCTTCAAGGAACCATACTTGGTCTTACCTGCTGAAGTGTGTGTTTCAAAGAAAATGCGCCTGGCCCAAAGGCTTGCATATAGTAGGTATTTAGTTAATAATCAGTAAATGAGTCTGGAGGGGTGGAAGGGGGGAGACTGGGTGGGGGGAGGGTCCAGGGATATGCATATGAATGATCTGGGAACATACATGTTGGTGAACAACAAAACTCTGTAAAATCTTTAAAATAAAGAATAAAAAAAAAAAGAAAAAAAATCAGTAAATGAATGGGTGGATAAAAATGGCAGGCGGAGGCCAGGAACACTGGGAGAGACAAGGTCGTGGAGGGCCTCATAGGCCATACTAGAGCTGATGGTGGGAGTGGAGAGGTGGCCAGTGGAGTCATCTTTAAGCAGGAAAGAGACCTCACTGCTTTGAATTCTTAAAAAATCCCTTTGACTGCAGAACAGAGGATGTATTGATAAGAATGAGACTAAAGCCATAATCACAGACAGGAAGGGTTATAGCATGAGGTGGGAGATGAAAGTGTGGATGAGAAGGGCATTCAGAAATGGTTGAATGATCCAAGGAGAAGTCCTGGGCTTGCCCTAGCAGTGCAGAGAGTTAGAGGCAGGCAGGTGGAACACCATCATCTGGGGACTGATTGATATGTGTGGGCACCGTTAAGTTGAATGTGTGCACTAGAGATAGTGGGGACGTCTGTGTGTGTCTGTGTGTGTATGCACGTAGGAGTGCAAGTGAGCATTCAATAATGATTTCTATTATTAATACTTATCTACTTGGCTTAAAGGTTCACAAAGTCCTCCTTATGCCTTACTCCCAATCACATGCTCCAAGTCACATGCAGAAATGAGCAGAACAGCTCAGTCCAGTAATTCCATCCTGACTCACACTAAGCTGTTTCCAGCCAACCTGATTAACCGCTCCCCCCTTTTGCTCACACAGCATTTTTCTCCATTACACTTGTCACACCACTGTTTTTATGAGTTTATATAACACTTTCTCCTTGCTAGCCTGTGAAATCTTTACAGATGGGATAGTGCCTCATTCATCTTTCTATCTCCAGTGCCCAACTTATTCAGCACATAGTAGGTTCTCTAATGTTTGTCAAATAAACTAAAGAAAAAACAGCAATTTTTTTGTAGCTCACTTAGCCAAAATCTGAAGTCTCCAAAGCAGTCTTGTTATTTCTTCCTTTGTCTGAAGCAGCATTAGTTACAGTTACCAACATTAAAGAACCTACTATGTGCTAGTTACAATGCCAGGTACCTTATTTGCAAGGCTTAGAAGGCCTTCAGAGTTAAAAGAAAATCTTAGGAGATGAATATCATCAACTACTTTCTACAGTCATCAAAGGGAATCTCATGAAGGTCATGTCACTTGTCAAATCACACAGAAAGTACAGAGCTACAACTGGAACCAAAGCCTGCCCCTTTAAATCTTGTGCCCTGCAGCCTTCCATTCCCTATGGTGCCCCATCCCTGCACTCACAATGGTGAAAATCTCTGACTTCCTGTGAGAAATAAAAGGGTTTAATCTGGTCAAAGGAAACAGTGTTTCCTCTTGCTTAAGGAGGTTTGGCCAGTTGCAGAGGAGGAACCAAGAACAATATTAGCCCAGAGATATGGCCAGTTTGTGCTAACTGCAGCTCTGGATGCTGGGAGCTATTTCC
Source organism: Tragulus kanchil (assembly GCA_022376925.1). Classification (NCBI taxonomy): domain Eukaryota; kingdom Metazoa; phylum Chordata; class Mammalia; order Artiodactyla; family Tragulidae; genus Tragulus; species Tragulus kanchil. The sequence continues at coordinate 65,711,650 of JAIOJX010000032.1, read as the reverse complement.
CAAGAGCACAGGAGGAATGATGACCTTTCAATTGAGATTCAAGCTCATGGTAGGTTGAGAATCAAGATTTCTTTTCCCACACCCTCAAATGTTGGCCATTTTCTTTTCTTCCCCTAGTATCCAGGCAGGATACTCCAGGGGAAGTTAGTTTCAAATTCTACTCTGCCACTGGGTTGCAAATATCAACTTTTGAGGGTTTTCTATTTCCAACTGTAGTTACTATGGTGAGTTCAAACAAAAAGGCTATAACTCCCTATCTCCAGATTGCCTTGCACGTGGTTGATATTGTATTCATATTTTATTTGTTGATAGATCCTAACTGGCTGGTTAGTCTTTGCAAGGTTTCATTCATGGATAAACCACAGCTGGTCTTTCCAGGTTCCTTAGCGCTTTTCCCAGTGGGTTTCTCATTATCAAGGTAGCTCAGGGGGAAAGAGAAAACAGGGGAGGTCTGTTGCATGGACAGGTGGCATACCCAAAGGAGGTATTTTCACTTATTTTCTTTTTGCTTGACTTTCCTATACTCTAAGTTTGAATGATTCATCCCCACAGTCTTTCTATTTACCATCTTGGGACTGAAGAGTACCTCCCAGGGAGCCCTCTGCCCTGGGAACTGGGCAGAAATGAACACTGGACCTTATGAATTTCTGGGAAGTCAGTGATTTGAAGGCTGCAGGAAGGTATCCTACTTCCAAAACCACTTCCCTCATCTGCTGGTTATTCATTCCCCTCCTCTCTAGGCTTACAGCGGTGCTAAGTCACTACACTTGTATCTGACTCTTTGCTACCCTATGGACTATAGACCACCAGGCTTCTCTGTCCACAGGGTTCTCCAGGCATGAATACTGGAGCGGGGTGCCATGCCCTCCTCCAGAGGATCTTCCTGAGTCAGGGATCAAACCCAGGTCTCCTATATCTACTGCATTTCTTTACCACTAGTGCCACCTGGGAAGCTCTAAGGCTTAGATCTCTGCATTAGAGACACTGTTAATCATCTTTCCCATTTCATAGTATTTTACCTATGTTCTGGTGTGAATTTAGTGAGACCTGAAGTCAGTAAAGTTCATGTGGGAGACACCGAGTTCTGTAGACAGATTTTCCAACATATAGTAGTTATATATAGTTATATAAAATACACATATTGTTATAGCAGTTAAGAACATAGCCTTGCAACCAAACTGGCTGAGCTCAAGAGTTGCCCCTGTTACCTACCAGTTGTCTGGCCTTGGACAGGTGAGAGAACTTCTTGAGCCCTGTTTAGTCACATGTAACTTAGTGATAAAAATCATAATAATCATTTTTACCTAATAGTGTTGTGAGGATTAAATAAAACAATATATGTAGTAAACTCAGGATAGTTCAAGACACACAGTAAATACTTATTAAAATGAGCTATTATTAAATTTTGGCCTGTCTAAATAAAGTCTGTTTTACCGAGTACGTCAGTCTCTATCAAATAAACCCTCTGAGATTAGCTTGTAGAAAGTCAGGGCTGGGAAGAACCTGAGAGGCTGTTTTGTATGTGAGGAAATGTAGACCTGAGGTCACAGAGTGAGTCATGGAGGCATTAGAAAACAGTGTTCTGTCTGTTGCCCATTTCTTCTCACAAAGTTACCCATCATTGGCCTGGAGATCAGCCCTCCAGATGTGACCTCCCATCTCCCCATTTCTATGAGAGTCTCTCAAATAACATAGTAGGTTGTGTTCAGAGACGAGAGAGATGGAGAAACTGTCCTCGTCACTGATCCCAGGATTAAGCCTGAGAAGGGGAGCTCAGTGGATTCTGAGGGTCCTGGAGGCCTGTGTGTAAAGAAGAAATCTCTGATATGAATGAGGAACATCTTATTATTTAAATTTTTTTAAATTAATTTATTTTAATTAGAGGATAATTACTTTACAACATTGTGATGTTTTTTGCCATACACCAACATGAATCGGCCACAGGTACACATGTGTCCCCTCAAATCCTGAACCCACCTCCCACCTTCCTCACCATCCTCCTCCTTTGGGTTGTCCCAGAGCACTGGCTTTGGTTGCCCTGCTTCATACATTGAACTTAATGCTGGTCATCTTTCCCATTTCATAGTATTTTACCTATGTTCTGGTGTGAATTTAGTGAGACCTGAAGTCAGTAAAGTTCATGTGGGAGACACCGAGTTCTGTAGACAGATTTTCCAACATATAGTAGTTATATATAGTTATATAAAATACACATATTGTTATAGCAGTTAAGAACATAGCCTTGCAACCAAACTGGCTGAGCTCAAGAGTTGCCCCTGTTACCTACCAGTTGTCTGGCCTTGGACAGGTGAGAGAACTTCTTGAGCCCTGTTTAGTCACATGTAACTTAGTGATAAAAATCATAATAATCATTTTTACCTAATAGTGTTGTGAGGATTAAATAAAACAATATATGTAGTAAACTCAGGATAGTTCAAGACACACAGTAAATACTTATTAAAATGAGCTATTATTAAATTTTGGCCTGTCTAAATAAAGTCTGTTTTACCGAGTACGTCAGTCTCTATCAAATAAACCCTCTGAGATTAGCTTGTAGAAAGTCAGGGCTGGGAAGAACCTGAGAGGCTGTTTTGTATGTGAGGAAATGTAGACCTGAGGTCACAGAGTGAGTCATGGAGGCATTAGAAAACAGTGTTCTGTCTGTTGCCCATTTCTTCTCACAAAGTTACCCATCATTGGCCTGGAGATCAGCCCTCCAGATGTGACCTCCCATCTCCCCATTTCTATGAGAGTCTCTCAAATAACATAGTAGGTTGTGTTCAGAGACGAGAGAGATGGAGAAACTGTCCTCGTCACTGATCCCAGGATTAAGCCTGAGAAGGGGAGCTCAGTGGATTCTGAGGGTCCTGGAGGCCTGTGTGTAAAGAAGAAATCTCTGATATGAATGAGGAACATCTTATTATTTAAATTTTTTTAAATTAATTTATTTTAATTAGAGGATAATTACTTTACAACATTGTGATGTTTTTTGCCATACACCAACATGAATCGGCCACAGGTACACATGTGTCCCCTCAAATCCTGAACCCACCTCCCACCTTCCTCACCATCCTCCTCCTTTGGGTTGTCCCAGAGCACTGGCTTTGGTTGCCCTGCTTCATACATTGAACTTAATGCTGGTCATCTGTTTCACATATGGTAATGTACGTGTTTCAATGCTGTTCTCTCAGATCATCCTACCCTCATCTTCTCCCACTGAGTCCAAAAGTCAGTTTTTTTATGTCTGTGTCTCCTTTGCTGTCCTGCATGTAGGGTCATTGGTGCCATCTTTCTAAATTCCATGTATGAACATCTTACTTTTTTTTTTTTTTTTTTTTTGGAGAAAGCAAAGTATCGATTTTATTATTGCTATAATGTTCGTTTAGGTAACCATTGCTTTAAATGCAATTATCACAAGCGTTTGTAAATGTAACTGTATAAGGACAAACAGAATTTAATTTTTTTTTTTAAAGATTTATTTATGTATTTATTTTGATTGGGGAGGGGGGAGGGAGGGGAGCAGGCGGGCCACTTCCATTGGTCTTTCATTTGTCCATTTTCATCCATCTTTGTTCTTTGGCCCGTGTGGGCCTCCCATTGAGGTGGCCTCTGTTGTCGCAGAGCACGGGCTGTGGGCGCATGCGCTCCAGAGCTCCGGCTCGGTCATTGGACACATCGGTCCAGCTGCTCCGCGGCACGTGGGATCTTCCCAGGCCAGGGATGGAACCGGCGCCACTTGCACTGCAAGGCAGTGTCCTTACCCACTGGACCACCAGGGAAGCCCCGAACGTCTTACTTTTAAGTCAAAGACTTGGGAAGTTTTTGTCATGATGGTTCTTGCAATGCTGTGGCATGTTCCTAACCAGAATGATGTTCCCTAACATATTTCTTTCTTTTCGAAGGTCTTAGTTCTTTCTCTGGCATTGTCTGGCAATGTCTCTGCAATGACATTGGGGAAAATAGACCTTTTTTTTTAAGCTCTAAAACTAATAAAACCCAACCTTAGAGAGATTTTTTTTTTTTTTCTGGTGAAGAGAACTTTACTAATAATCTTGTCAGCTGAACCCATTTCAGTCTTTTTCTTTATTTCCTTTTTTAGTCTTTTTCAGTAAACACAACATTTTATAATATTGAAATTAAGAGCAAGGCAGGCTTCCCTGGTAGCTTAGCTGGTAAAGAATCTGCCTGTAATGTTGGATACCTGAGTTTGATCCCTGGATTGGGAAGATCCCTTGGAGAAGGGAATGGCTGCCTACTCCATAATTCTTGCCTGGATAATTCCATGGACAGAGAAGCCTGGTGGACTAGTCTATGGGGTTGCAAAAAGTTGGACACCACTGATTCACTTTCACTTTCATAGAGCAAAACATTTCTAAGAAAACAAGTTCTGCTCTGGGCTCAGTCAAGGACTTGCTGACTGTTCTTGGAAAAGTTAATCTGGCTTTTCTGGGGCAGGAGGAGTGGGGGAATGTTGCATCCTTACAAATGGGAGTAATGGATGTGGTGGAAATCAGACTCTAAGCCTGAGCTCTGCTTCCCTGTTTGGTGGATGACCTTGAGCAAGTTATCTTTGCTATTCTGGATCTGCTTTCTAGCTTTTTAAAAAATTAATTAACTGATTAATTGATTAATTTTTTTGGCTGTTCTGGGTTTTCACTGCTGCCACAGGCTCTTCTGTAGTTGCAGGGAGTGGGGGCTACTCTCTAGTTGAGGAGAGCAGACCTTTCTTGTTGTAGAACTCGGGCTTTAGGGCTCACGGGCTTTAGTAGTTGAGGCATACGGGCTCAATAGCTGTGACTCCGAGGCTCTCGAGCACAGGCTGAATGGTTGTGGCTCATGTGATTAGTTGCTCTGCAGCATGTGGGATCTTCAGATCAGGGATCAGACTCGTGTCTTCTGCATTGGCAGGCGAACTCTTTACCACTGAACTACCAGGGAAGGTCTGCTTTCTAGCTTTTATTACATAGCTACTTCTGCATGGTGATAGCCCCACCTTGCTTACTGTGTACTTTGCTCAATTTTGAAACAAGCAAAGATTTCCAGGGACTCTGGGTACATTCTCATCTATGTGGTCTTTGACAACAATCTGATTCATTTATTGGATCTGTAATTGTGGATAGAGAGTCTGTATTATCTACTTTCTTCTACGCTACTTTCCTAGGTGGCTACTTTCCTCTCTGTGGCTACAGGGGTCCTTTTCCCCTTATTTTCACTGATCACATCACAGTAGACCCTTTTTTCCCTAAAATTTTTGAAATTAAGGCAGGCTTCCCTGGTAGCTTAGCTGGTAAAGAATCTGCCTGTAATGTTGGATACCTGAGTTTGATCCCTGGATTGGGAAGATCCCTTGGAGAAGGGAATGGCTGCCTACTCCATAATTCTTGCCTGGATAATTCCATGGACAGAGAAGCCTGGTGGACTAGTCTATGGGGTTGCAAAAAGTTGGACACCACTGATTCACTTTCACTTTCATAGAGCAAAACATTTCTAAGAAAACAAGTTCTGCTCTGGGCTCAGTCAAGGACTTGCTGACTGTTCTTGGAAAAGTTAATCTGGCTTTTCTGGGGCAGGAGGAGTGGGGGAATGTTGCATCCTTACAAATGGGAGTAATGGATGTGGTGGAAATCAGACTCTAAGCCTGAGCTCTGCTTCCCTGTTTGGTGGATGACCTTGAGCAAGTTATCTTTGCTATTCTGGATCTGCTTTCTAGCTTTTTAAAAAATTAATTAACTGATTAATTGATTAATTTTTTTGGCTGTTCTGGTTTTCACTGCTGCCACAGGCTCTTCTGTAGTTGCAGGGAGTGGGGGCTACTCTCTAGTTGAGGAGAGCAGACCTTTCTTGTTGTAGAACTCGGGCTTTAGGGCTCACGGGCTTTAGTAGTTGAGGCATACGGGCTCAATAGCTGTGACTCCGAGGCTCTCGAGCACAGGCTGAATGGTTGTGGCTCATGTGATTAGTTGCTCTGCAGCATGTGGGATCTTCAGATCAGGGATCAGACTCGTGTCTTCTGCATTGGCAGGCGAACTCTTTACCACTGAACTACCAGGGAAGGTCTGCTTTCTAGCTTTTATTACATAGCTACTTCTGCATGGTGATAGCCCCACCTTGCTTACTGTGTACTTTGCTCAATTTTGAAACAAGCAAAGATTTCCAGGGACTCTGGGTACATTCTCATCTATGTGGTCTTTGACAACAATCTGATTCATTTATTGGATCTGTAATTGTGGATAGAGAGTCTGTATTATCTACTTTCTTCTACGCTACTTTCCTAGGTGGCTACTTTCCTCTCTGTGGCTACAGGGGTCCTTTTCCCCTTATTTTCACTGATCACATCACAGTAGACCCTGCATAGTTCATGGGATGGTAGGAGAGGAAATGTTTCCAGTGCAGAAATGTTTGCAACTGAAGGGAACCATGAGTTGTGTGTAGAACACCACTCCTCTGGCTTTGAGTCATCATATTAGCTGCTTCGTTTTAAGGGAGGAAGGTTAATTTTGGGTACCCTTTGGAACATTAAAGGGACTTTTGCCAAATCCAGGATAGTTCTTGAGCAGTAACCTCATGAGGCCTCTGGATGTGTCTGTGTGTCTGCTTTGGACCAGACTCAAGGTGCTGCCCCGTGTCCTATCCACAGCAAGGGTGGAGGATGGGATCAGTGTTTGTCTTGGTGGACCTCGCTTGAAATGGACACTGCTGTTTTGTCAGGTTGAAGTATGCCTCTCTTTTTTTAATTGTCCAGGGACTCTCCCCAGGCTTTTGGTCTGCCAGTGATTTTGACCTCTGCTGCTCAGGTCTTCTAGGATCATAAGGAGAGTACTGTTTCTCCCTGCCTTCCTGAATCTAATAGCAATTAATTATGACTAGCATGCAAGGCTTCAAGTGCTAGCAGGTCAAAGGTCTAGCCAGTGAAATAGAACTTCACTTCTCTCCCTAGTGGGACTGAATTTCCTGTGCAGGTGGACCTGTTGAAATATGCATAGCTTGTGCCACACACCTCTTGGAGCAAGAACAGGGCAGCTTGCTTGCTACCTGGCTCAGACTGTGAAGTGTAGTGGATACAAGCAAGCTGGAGCTAGGCTGGATTCAAATGTCAACTCAATTTTTACCTGAATGTGTTAACTTAGGCAACATGTCTGAGTTTGCTACTTTGTAAAATGAGTGTATTTTAAGGGTTTTGAGAATATTGTATTGAGCATTAAATGAACTAATACATTAGATTGAAGCATATGTGATTCCTGATATTTTCATTGTTGTAAACCTATAAACATGACAAAGATTAGCAGAATGCTTTAAAAATATGACTTATATATGCTTCCTAGGATACTCACTTCAAATGCAATGATATAGACATGTTAAAAAAGAGATGAAAAAAATATACATTATGAAAATACTAACCAAAAGAAAACAGGAACAACTATATTACTAGCTGTAAAGTCCTCAACCAAATATTAGTAAATAAGATACAACAATGTATTTATACATTTTAAAAAGAGAGTTGTATACTACAACCAGGGCTTCCCAAATAGCTCAGTGGTAAAGAATCAACCTGCCAATGCAGGAGGCACAGGTGCAATTCCTGGGTCAAGATGATCTCCTGGAGAAGGAAATAGCAAGTCACTCCAGTATTCTTACTGGGAAATCCCATGGACCTAGGAACCTGGCAGGCTATAATCCATGGGGTAACAAAAGAGTTGGACACAACTGAGCAGCTAAACAAAAACAACACTACAACCAAGTGGAATTTATTCTGGCTATGCAAGGAGGGGTAGTTCAGTATGAAAAAGCACATGATTACATTAATTGATATAGGAAAATCATTTGATAAGATCCAACACCCACTCAGAAAAACATTCTCAGCAAGATAGGAATAGAGAGAGGGCAATTGGCTCAGTTGCTAAAGAATATCTGTAAAAAGTCTATAGCAAATAGCATACTTAATAATGAAAAACTGGATGCTTTCTTCCTAAAACTAGGATCATAGCAAGTATGTATGCTCTTGACATACATTACAAAAAAGAAACAAAGGCACACAGATTAGAAAGGAAGAAATATAGCTTTAAAAGACATGGTTGCCTATTTATAAAATCCTAAGAAGTCAACCAAAATAACTAGTGGCAAATCTTGGAGCAAGCAGGGCAGCTTGGGAGCTAGGGCCTGGAGCTAGGCTGGATTCAAATGTCAACTCAATTTTTACCTGAATGTGTTAACTTAGGCAACATGTCTGAGTTTGCTACTTTGTAAAATGAGTGTATTTTAAGGGTTTTGAGAATATTGTATTGAGCATTAAATGAACTAATACATTAGATTGAAGCATATGTGATTCCTGATATTTTCATTGTTGTAAACCTATAAACATGACAAAGATTAGCAGAATGCTTTAAAAATATGACTTATATATGCTTCCTAGGATACTCACTTCAAATGCAATGATATAGACATGTTAAAAAAGAGATGAAAAAAATATACATTATGAAAATACTAACCAAAAGAAAACAGGAACAACTATATTACTAGCTGTAAAGTCCTCAACCAAATATTAGTAAATAAGATACAACAATGTATTTATACATTTTAAAAAGAGAGTTGTATACTACAACCAGGGCTTCCCAAATAGCTCAGTGGTAAAGAATCAACCTGCCAATGCAGGAGGCACAGGTGCAATTCCTGGGTCAAGATGATCTCCTGGAGAAGGAAATAGCAAGTCACTCCAGTATTCTTACTGGGAAATCCCATGGACCTAGGAACCTGGCAGGCTATAATCCATGGGGTAACAAAAGAGTTGGACACAACTGAGCAGCTAAACAAAAACAACACTACAACCAAGTGGAATTTATTCTGGCTATGCAAGGAGGGGTAGTTCAGTATGAAAAAGCACATGATTACATTAATTGATATAGGAAAATCATTTGATAAGATCCAACACCCACTCAGAAAAACATTCTCAGCAAGATAGGAATAGAGAGAGGGCAATTGGCTCAGTTGCTAAAGAATATCTGTAAAAAGTCTATAGCAAATAGCATACTTAATAATGAAAAACTGGATGCTTTCTTCCTAAAACTAGGATCATAGCAAGTATGTATGCTCTTGACATACATTACAAAAAAGAAACAAAGGCACACAGATTAGAAAGGAAGAAATATAGCTATATTTAAAGATGACATGGTTGCCTATTTATAAAATCCTAAGAAGTCAACCAAAATAACTCCCCTCCTGGAACCAAAAATGGGGTTCAGCAATGTCACAGGATATGAACTCTACAAGCTTATAAATTAGATAAAAAAATCAGTTGTATTTCCATATACTACCAATGTGAACACCTAAATTTAAAAAAAATGACATTTACCATCACTAAAAAATACTTACATATACATTTAATAAAATAGGCACAGAACTTGCTTGCTGAAAAATATAAAACCTGGACTTCCCTTGTGGTCCAGTGGGTAAAGAGTCCACCTTGCAATAAAAGGGGCACTGGTTTGATCCCTGACCCAAAGATCCCACGTGCTGCAGAACAGTTGAATCAGTGTGTCCAATTACTAGTCAGCGCTCTAGAGCACATGCACCCAGAGCCAGTGCTCTACAATGAGAGAGGCCACTGCAATGGGAGGCCCACACAGGCTGAAGAATAAAGATGGATGAAAATAAATAAATAAAAAACCAATTACAAAAAAAGAGGCCAAAATTTAAAAATATAAAGAAAGAAAACCTGAGACAGAATTCAACATTACTAAATAAATGGAGAAAATATACTATGTTCTTTGATTGGAAGACTCAATAAAGATGTCAGTTCTCCCCAAACTGATATATAGGTTTAGTATAAGTCTTATCAAAATATTAGTAACATTTTTTAATAATGAATACAGACCAGATTACTCTAAAATTCACATGGAAAGGGCAAGGAAAAAAGTTTCAAATTCTCCCAAACTAAGTAGATATAAACTGGTTTGAAAAGCTAGTCAAGAGGTAGTTCAGTAAGAAAAAGCACATGATTACATTAATTGATATAGGAAAATCATTTGATAAGATCCAACACCCACTCAGAAAAACATTCTCAGCAAGATAGGAATAGAGAGAGGGCAATTGGCTCAGTTGCTAAAGAATATCTGTAAAAAGTCTATAGCAAATAGCATACTTAATAATGAAAAACTGGATGCTTTCTTCCTAAAACTAGGATCATAGCAAGTATGTATGCTCTTGACATACATTACAAAAAAGAAACAAAGGCACACAGATTAGAAAGGAAGAAATATAGCTATATTTAAAGATGACATGGTTGCCTATTTATAAAATCCTAAGAAGTCAACCAAAATAACTCCCCTCCTGGAACCAAAAATGGGGTTCAGCAATGTCACAGGATATGAACTCTACAAGCTTATAAATTAGATAAAAAAATCAGTTGTATTTCCATATACTACCAATGTGAACACCTAAATTTAAAAAAAATGACATTTACCATCACTAAAAAATACTTACATATACATTTAATAAAATAGGCACAGAACTTGCTTGCTGAAAAATATAAAACCTGGACTTCCCTTGTGGTCCAGTGGGTAAAGAGTCCACCTTGCAATAAAAGGGGCACTGGTTTGATCCCTGACCCAAAGATCCCACGTGCTGCAGAACAGTTGAATCAGTGTGTCCAATTACTAGTCAGCGCTCTAGAGCACATGCACCCAGAGCCAGTGCTCTACAATGAGAGAGGCCACTGCAATGGGAGGCCCACACAGGCTGAAGAATAAAGATGGATGAAAATAAATAAATAAAAAACCAATTACAAAAAAAGAGGCCAAAATTTAAAAATATAAAGAAAGAAAACCTGAGACAGAATTCAACATTACTAAATAAATGGAGAAAATATACTATGTTCTTTGATTGGAAGACTCAATAAAGATGTCAGTTCTCCCCAAACTGATATATAGGTTTAGTATAAGTCTTATCAAAATATTAGTAACATTTTTAAATAATGAATACAGACCAGATTACTCTAAAATTCACATGGAAAGGGCAAGGAACTATAATAAGTAGAATACTTTTGAAAAACAATAGTGAAGTGGGAGGAAGCAGGCTACCTACTTGAAAGACCTAAGTAGCTATAGTAGTCAAAGCTGTGTGGTAGGGACATAAAGATCAAAGGAATGCATTAGAAAGTCCAGAAATAGGTCTACACAAACATGCCTCTATATGGCTTTATTTTGCATAAAACTTTATAGGCCTGTATTCAGGAGCCCCAAGTTCAGGTCCCAGGACTACTATTCACTTGCTATGTGGCTGTGGACAAGAGTATTCTATCAGTTCTAAAAGTCTTTGATTCTTTGGATGTAAATCACTTAACTTTTTCTGTTTCCTCTTCTATTTAAAGGGGACATTTTGTCCTCTCCCTTCCAATCTTCTGTTTACAAGGGGGAAAAAAACCCGCCTTTTTCTTTTGTGTATCAAGGTTTCTACAGGCCAAAAGAATGCGTACACTAACTGAGTTCATAATAAACCTCAACACTGTCAGAATTTGACTCTGTGCCCCCAAAGGGAAATGCCAAGAACTTTGGTGTAATTTGTCAATTTGATTTCTTTTTTTCTAACACCATCAGTTCCTCATTTGGACTTGTTAAGGAGCATGAGGAATAGGTTTCATTTTTGTGGAGCTGTTTTTGGAGTTCTCCAAGGCCCAAAGTTCTGGATTTGGCTGTGTAAGCTTCTGAGAATGTCTGTGAAGAAGAGATTTATAGCAGTTTAAGAGAGATTCAAAGATAGATGCTCTGTTTCCCAGGAGAATATTTCTGCTTGTGTGAACAGAAAGATCTTGAAATAATTCAACCAACTTAATAACCAACCACCCAAAGAAGATTATATGTAAGTTCATATTGTGCGGGTACTGGAAGCTTTGGAAGCTGCATACATGGAGTGCAGAAACACAGATAGACATGAAACACATTTAGAACAGAGTAAAGAAATCATTGTGTACTTTCATGTAATGAATAAATGGAGTGGGACAGTTGAAAGCCCACTGCCTTTAAATAATTTCTCCATGTATCTGGTGGTGACAGTAAAGTCTGATGCTATAAAGAGCAATATTGCCTAGGAACTTGGAATGTTACCATAAATCAAGGTAAACCGGACATGGTCAAATAGGGGATGGCAAGAGAGAACGTCGTCATTTTTGGAATCAGTGAATTAAAATGGATGAGAATGGGTGAATTTAATACAGATAACCATTATATCTACTACTGTGGGCAATATTCCCTTAGAAGAAATGGAACAACCCTCATAGTCAATAAAAGGATATGAAATGCAGTATTTGGATGCAGTCTCAAAGATGACAGAATGATCTCAGTTCACTTCCAAGGCAAGCCATTCAACGTCAGAGTAATCCAAGTCTGTCCCAACCACTGATGACAGTGAGCCACTGTCCCAACCACTGATGCTAAGTTGAAGTTGATTGGTTCTATGAAGTTCTACAAGACCTTCAAAACTAACAAGAACAACAAAAAGATGTCCTTTCCACCAGCGGAATTGAAATGCAAAAATAGGAAGTCAAAAGTAGCATGAAAACCTATACTATCATATGTGAAAAAATAGCTATTGTCATTGCGCTGTGAGAAAAGGGGATCCTGCAGGGGTGCTGTGCAACAACGTTGAGGAGTGGGATGGGGGGATATACATATGACTAATCTGGGATCATACATATCTGTAAACAATAAAACTCTATAAAAGTAAAAAGTAAAATAAAAATTTAAAAAAAAAAGGAAGTCAAGCTATACCTGGAGTAACAGACAAGTTTGACCTCAGAGTTAAAAATGAAGCAGGTCAAAGGGTAGCAGAGTTTTGTCAGAAACACTTGTCATAGAAAATACCCTTTTCCAACAACACATGAGACGACTCTACACATAGACATCACCAAATGGTCCATACTGAAATCAGATTGATTACATTCTTTTCAGCCAAGGATGGAGAAGCTCTATACAGTCAGCAAAAACAAGACCTGGAGCTGACTGTAGCTCAGATCATGAGTTCCTTATTACAAAATTCAGGATTAAATTGAATAAAGTAGGAAAAACCATTAGGCCATTCAATGTGTGTTAGTCACTCAGTTGTGTCTGACCTTCGTGACCTCATGGGCTGTAGCCAGGCTCATCTGTGCATGATATTTTCCAGGCAAGAATATTAGAGTGGGTTGCAGTTTCCTTCTCCAGGGGAATCTTTCCCACCATTCAGGTATAACAAATAAAATCCCTCTTATTATACAATGCAAGTGATGAATAGATTTGAGGGATTAGATCTAGTAGACAGAATACCTGAAGAACTATGGGCAGAAGTCTGTAGCATTATACAGGAGTCAGTGATCAAAATTTCCCAATGAAAAAGAAATGCAGTATCTGTAAACAATGAAACTCTGTAGAAGTAAAAAGTAAAAAATTAAAAAAAAAAAAAGAAAACACACACACACACACACACACACACACACATAAAGAAATGCAGAAAGATGAAATGGTTGTCTGAGGAGGCTTTACAAATAGTTGAGCAAAGAAGACATGAAAAGGAAGGGAGAAAGTGAAAGATATACCCAACTGAGTTCAGAGTTTCAGATAAGAGTTCAAGCAAGGAGAGATAAGAAGCCTTCCTAAATAAACAATGCAAATAACTAGAGGGAAACAATAGAATGTGAAAGACTAGAGATCTCTTCAAGAAAATTGGAGGTATCAAGGGAACACTTCATGCAAGGAAAGGGCATGCAGAAAAGACAGATCTGACAAAAGCAGAAAAGATTAAGAAGAGGTGGCAAAATACACAGAAGAACTATAAAAAAGGGTCTTAATAAAGCAGATAACCACGATGGTGTGGTCACTTATCTTGAGTCTGAAGTTCGGTTCCAGGTGAAGCCAAGTGGCTCTTAGAAAGTGTTACTACAAACAAAAGCAGTGGAGATGTTGGAATTCCAGCTGGGCTTTTTAAAATCCTAGAAGATGATGCTGTTAAACTGCTGCACTCAATATATCAGCAAATACGGAAAACTCAGCAGTAGCCACAAGGACTGGAAAAGACCATTATTCTTCCAATCCAAAGAAGGGCAATGTTCAAACTACTATACAGTTGTGCTCATTTCACATACTAGCAAATTTATGTTTCAAAATCCTTCAAGCTAGGCTTCAGCAGTACACGAACTGAGAACTTCTAGATGGGCAAGCTGGACTTAGAAAAGACAGAATAACCAAAGATCAAATTGCCAATATATGTTGACTCATAGCAAAAGCAAGGGAATTCCAGACAAACATCTACTTGTACTTCATTGACTATATTAAAGCCTTTGACTGGTTTATCGCAACAAACTTTGGAAAATTCTTTATGGTATGGTAATGCCAGACCTTCTTATTTGCTTCCTGCGAAACCTGTATGAGAGTCAAGAAACAATAGTTAGACCCTTACATGGAACAATTGACTGGTTCGAACTTTGGAAAGGAGTGCATCAAAGCTGTATATTGTCACCCTGCTTATTTAGCTTCTATGCAGTGTATATCATGCCAAATGCCAGGCTGGATGAATCACAAGCTAGAATCAAGATTACTGGAAAAAGTACCAACAACCTCAGATATGCAGGTGATACCACCCTAATGGCAGAAAGCGGAGAGGAATGAAAGAGCCTCTTGATGAGGATGAAAAAAGAGAGTGAAAAAGCTGGCTTAAAGCTTAACATTCAAAAAAGATAAAATAAAATAAAGTCATGGCATTCAGTCCTTTGCCTCATAGTAAATAGAAGGGAAGAAAGTGTAAGTAGTGACAGATTTTATTTTCTTGGGCTTTACAGTCACTGCTGACAGTGACTGTAGATATAAATTTAAAAGATGCTTACTTCTTGGAAGGAAAGCTATGACAAACCTAGAGAAAGTATTAAAAAAAGTAAAATCACTTTATGGACAAAGGTCTGTAGAGTCAAAGCTGTGGTCCAGTGGTCGTGTGCAGATGTGAGTTGTACCATTAAGAAGACTGAGTGCTGAAAACTGATGCTTTTGAAATGTGGTGCTGGAGAGACTCTTACGAGACCCTTGGATAGCAAGTTATGTCTGACTCTGTGCAACCCTATGGACTGCAGCAAGCCAGGCTTCCCTGTCCTTCACCACCTCCTGGAGCTTGCTCAAACTCACTCAGTGATGCCATCTAACCATCTCATCCTCTGTCATCCCCCTCTCCTGTCCTCAGCTTTTCCCAGTATCAAGGTCTTTTCCAGTGAATTGGCTTTTCACATCAGGTGGCCAAAGTCTTGGAGATTCAGCTTTAGCATCAGCCCTTCAATTGAATATTCAGGGTTGATTTTGTTTAGAATTAACTGGTTTGATCTCCTCGTTGTCCAAGAGACTCTGAAGAGTCCTCTCCAGGACCACTGCTCGAAAGAATCAATTCTTCAGCACTCAGCCTTCTTTATGGTCCACCTCTCTCATCCTTACATGACTACTGGAAAAACCATAGCTTTGACTATAAAGATCTTTGTATGCAAGTAGTATCTCTACTTTTTAATACACTGTCTACATTTTTCATAGCTTTTCTTCCAAGGAGCAAAGGTCTTTTGGTTTCATGGCTGCGGTCACTGTCTACAGTGATTTTGGAGCCCAAGAAAATAAATAGACCCTCAGTAAACATGTATTATTCCTGTTGTTGACTATGATGATAGAAATCTAGTGTGCAATGAGGGAATGCTTGAGGCACTGAACCAGAGGTGCTATTTTCTGAGCCTATTTTGAGATAGAGAAGATTTTGAGTTTTAACACCTTGACCTTACAAATTGTGACCCCAATATAGTTGCTAACCTGATTCCATAATGAACAATGAGTATTTTTCCCAAGTGGCATAGTGATAAAGAATCTGCCTGCCAATTCAGGAGATTAAAGAGATATGGGTTCAATCCCTGGGTCAGGAAGATATGATGGAGAAGGAAATGGCAACCCACTCCAGTATTCTTGCCTGGAAAATTCCATTGACAGAGGAGCCTAGAAGGCTACAGTCCTTGGGATCACAAAAGAGCTGGAGACAACTGAGCCACTGAGCCTAGAGTACATACACCAAGCATTGATGGGGTAATTGAATGGATCGTTTTTGTGGATCCCTGTTTATATGGTGGTACAACTGGAGAAACAAAGAAGACATGATGTAGGTGAGCATCTGGTATCTGCATTCGAAGTGTTTAGAAACTGCAACCCAGTCTACTAAAAATTTCCAGGCTGACTCAGTGCAGAGGTGATTGTTTTGGAAAGTCTGAATGAGATTGACTCTGCAAGTCCAGTATTATGCAAGTACACGGATGGAGGCAGTTGAAAGAAGTTTTGCTCTGGCCATGTTCTAAGTGACTTAACCAAAGGGAATACTTGAGCATGGGTTAAGGCTGAAACAAGTGAGACTAACATTTCTCCTGTCATTTGCCAGTGCACACAGAGCAACATAGTGTCTTGTTCTGTACAGTGTGAGATGTCTTCTATGCTTCCTTTCTCTTCCTTTCCACAGATGGTGGAAGTTGTGTACTCATCAAAGCTAGTCAGTCTATAGCGATTATCATTTGCCAGATACTTCCTAAGTGTTTTGCATGTTACCTTCTTTAGTTTCACAGGAGTCATATGCCATAGACATAAATTGTTATACTTTACTGATAAGACAGCTAAGGTCCAGAGAGGTTAAGTATCTCATTTACAGTAAGGAAATGACTCAACTAAGGTTCAAACTCTGGCAGCATTTGACTCTAGAGTCCTGGCTTTTAACCACAGTGCTGTATTGTCTCTATAAAATCTTCAAGGATATTGAAGATATCTAAACTCTGTTAGTTGAAAAGCATTTATACACTATTTCTATTAAACATCTGAACTGTGTGTGGGTTATGAATGTCTGTAAGGAAGTCTCTGCTGTGACTCACAAAGGAGCGATATCCTGGGGGTGTCAGTAGACAAGATAATCCAAAGCTGTCCTGGGTTGAACTGACCTATTAGGGCTGCCACAACACTGTCTAGAGAAGGTCCAGGAATGGTAACCTGAGAATGTTCAACTCCCATGGGCCCCCGGGCACGTGCCAATCTGTGGCTCAGCTGGCTCTGGCTGTGGTGCTAGCTATCCTCAGACTCCTGCCTATGAGTTGGTACCTTGATGGCTTGATTTCTGTTGGGATCCTCTTGCATCATTCTGCCAGGGAATCTCGCTTCCTTAATTCAGTCTGCTTGACTGGACTTTGTTCCGGTAATCAGTGTAGGTGTTTGTATTATTCTGTGCATCTCTTTGGGCTGGTGCCAGGGCTACACTATGGATTGGGACCATGAGTCTGGTGCTGGTTGTAATGTGATCAACCATTTCAAAGAGAGCCAATGGGAAGACAATGACACAGTCTATCAAATAGCTGAAATTATGGCAATGCAAGTGAATTCACACAAATGTCTGTTGTATGTGGTGAGGACTAGTAATGTCATCTAAGGATCAGACACTTCTTTGTCCTCACCATGACCCCACAAGGTAAATGCAGTCTTTAAACTCATTTTACAATTGGGGGGGAATGCACACAGAGCAACATAGTGTCTTGTTCTGTACAGTGTGAGATGTCTTCTATGCTTCCTTTCTCTTCCTTTCCACAGATGGTGGAAGTTGTGTACTCATCAAAGCTAGTCAGTCTATAGCGATTATCATTTGCCAGATACTTCCTAAGTGTTTTGCATGTTACCTTCTTTAGTTTCACAGGAGTCATATGCCATAGACATAAATTGTTATACTTTACTGATAAGACAGCTAAGGTCCAGAGAGGTTAAGTATCTCATTTACAGTAAGGAAATGACTCAACTAAGGTTCAAACTCTGGCAGCATTTGACTCTAGAGTCCTGGCTTTTAACCACAGTGCTGTATTGTCTCTATAAAATCTTCAAGGATATTGAAGATATCTAAACTCTGTTAGTTGAAAAGCATTTATACACTATTTCTATTAAACATCTGAACTGTGTGTGGGTTATGAATGTCTGTAAGGAAGTCTCTGCTGTGACTCACAAAGGAGCGATATCCTGGGGGTGTCAGTAGACAAGATAATCCAAAGCTGTCCTGGGTTGAACTGACCTATTAGGGCTGCCACAACACTGTCTAGAGAAGGTCCAGGAATGGTAACCTGAGAATGTTCAACTCCCATGGGCCCCCGGGCACGTGCCAATCTGTGGCTCAGCTGGCTCTGGCTGTGGTGCTAGCTATCCTCAGACTCCTGCCTATGAGTTGGTACCTTGATGGCTTGATTTCTGTTGGGATCCTCTTGCATCATTCTGCCAGGGAATCTCGCTTCCTTAATTCAGTCTGCTTGACTGGACTTTGTTCCGGTAATCAGTGTAGGTGTTTGTATTATTCTGTGCATCTCTTTGGGCTGGTGCCAGGGCTACACTATGGATTGGGACCATGAGTCTGGTGCTGGTTGTAATGTGATCAACCATTTCAAAGAGAGCCAATGGGAAGACAATGACACAGTCTATCAAATAGCTGAAATTATGGCAATGCAAGTGAATTCACACAAATGTCTGTTGTATGTGGTGAGGACTAGTAATGTCATCTAAGGATCAGACACTTCTTTGTCCTCACCATGACCCCATATGGTAAATGCAGTCTTTAAACTCATTTTACAATTGAGAAACAAAGGCACAGAGAGGGTGCATAACTTGGCCTGAGTCTCACAGTAAACAAATAGAGGAATTGAGATTTAAACCTAGGCAATTGAGGCCCAGTCTCTGTGCTCTTGACTACAGGCTATCCTACTTCCTCTCTGCTATGCATTATAAGGGATAAAGTGACAAACAACACAGAGCCTTCCTTTTTTCAGAGATTGTCTCATCGGCCTCATTTATTTAGGTTTCTGGTAGTCTTTGCACTTATATGAACTTGATGTGCTTCTGGAAGAAATAAAGTATCATTAATAAGTAATATTTCAAGTTTTTGTCTCAGGCAAATTTTCCAAAGTATTTCCCTAGACTACAGAAGACAATGTTGAACCACTAGACATTCTGATCATTTAGTCTTACTTTATTATTTGCGGTTAATAATAAGGGCCATTGTATACTGAATACATCCTGTAAGCTGGGCACTTTCTAAAAACTTTACCTGTGTTTTCTCACCTTATGCTCATAACTTGGTCCCTGAGAGTGGATTATGATTATTTCCATTTTATGGAAGAGGAAATTGATATTCAGGGATGTTGTATAAACTTCTCACAATCACACAGCCTTAATTGGCAGGGCTGGCCTAGGAACCCAGGCAGTCTGGCTCCAGAGTCCATGTTTTTAATTAACCACCACTTTAGGGTGGAAAGATCACTGGGGTTAGGACAGTCATACCAGGTTTGCCAAAATGTCAACATGAATAATGCTGGCCAAGCTTCGCCTTTTCTCTGGTTCTCATTCATTCATTCACCAACTGTTTATAGCTTACCTGCTATGCGCCAGGCATGGTTAGTGCTGGGTAAATCCTAGTGAATGACAGAGACTTGATCCATGCTCTTATACAATTTATAGTTGAATTTTCAGTTTCCTCATCTTTAAAAGTCAAGAATTAAAATATATTAAAAAACATTTCTCCTCTTTTTGAAAACCTGTATCTCTTTTTACAGACATAAACATTATACCTTTCCTAATGGTTTCTGAAATTTCCAAGTAAGTGAATTACCACGACTAAAAATAAATTAAAGCAATTATAATGTTGAGTAATTTTTGTTTTGAATCACACTGGCCCTCATCCCTACCCCTAGGGAGATTCTTACACACTGATCCCCCAACCCTCAGCATTCTTTCCATGAAGCATCATCAGAATGGTAGCCTCACTCTAACAACAAAGGGATCGACAGTTACATTTTCAGTTGTTTTGAAATGTTGGCATTGTGTCTGATTTGTGTTCATTCTTTCACCAAGTTTTGGCCCTTGGGTTTGTGTGGCACATAAAACTTTACTCATGTCTTTTACTGAAAACCCTTTTCCCCACCAGGGCATTGTCATGAGTCATGAGTTCTCTTGCCGTCTGACATTTCCCCATCCTGTTTATGGAGGGATCATCAAGGAACGTGCCTGTGTGTCTGACACAGAGGCCCATGGGCCCCTCCTCATTCAGGGGCCTTGTGAGTTAGTGAAGCTTTTGTCTCTAGGAAATGTCTAGGCTGTTTGTACTTTGAGATCTGTATGGGAAACCATGCTTTACAGGCCCCTTCGGAACACCAACTGGCTTGTAAGTGCCTCCTGAGAACTGGGCTTCACAAAGATGGGCTTCTTGAACTCACTTAGCTTGTGCTTGCTTATGCATTACTCATGCTGTTCTCTAATTACTTTAGGGTGGAAAGATCACTGGGGTTAGGACAGTCATACCAGGTTTGCCAAAATGTCAACATGAATAATGCTGGCCAAGCTTCGCCTTTTCTCTGGTTCTCATTCATTCATTCACCAACTGTTTATAGCTTACCTGCTATGCGCCAGGCATGGTTAGTGCTGGGTAAATCCTAGTGAATGACAGAGACTTGATCCATGCTCTTATACAATTTATAGTTGAATTTTCAGTTTCCTCATCTTTAAAAGTCAAGAATTAAAATATATTAAAAAACATTTCTCCTCTTTTTGAAAACCTGTATCTCTTTTTACAGACATAAACATTATACCTTTCCTAATGGTTTCTGAAATTTCCAAGTAAGTGAATTACCACGACTAAAAATAAATTAAAGCAATTATAATGTTGAGTAATTTTTGTTTTGAATCACACTGGCCCTCATCCCTACCCCTAGGGAGATTCTTACACACTGATCCCCCAACCCTCAGCATTCTTTCCATGAAGCATCATCAGAATGGTAGCCTCACTCTAACAACAAAGGGATCGACAGTTACATTTTCAGTTGTTTTGAAATGTTGGCATTGTGTCTGATTTGTGTTCATTCTTTCACCAAGTTTTGGCCCTTGGGTTTGTGTGGCACATAAAACTTTACTCATGTCTTTTACTGAAAACCCTTTTCCCCACCAGGGCATTGTCATGAGTCATGAGTTCTCTTGCCGTCTGACATTTCCCCATCCTGTTTATGGAGGGATCATCAAGGAACGTGCCTGTGTGTCTGACACAGAGGCCCATGGGCCCCTCCTCATTCAGGGGCCTTGTGAGTTAGTGAAGCTTTTGTCTCTAGGAAATGTCTAGGCTGTTTGTACTTTGAGATCTGTATGGGAAACCATGCTTTACAGGCCCCTTCGGAACACCAACTGGCTTGTAAGTGCCTCCTGAGAACTGGGCTTCACAAAGATGGGCTTCTTGAACTCACTTAGCTTGTGCTTGCTTATGCATTACTCATGCTGTTCTCTAATTACTTTGGGGACTCATATAAAAACTCTCAGGGATGGTGTCAACCATGCATAGCAAACGATCATGATGTATGTGCTAAAAAAGCAGACCTCAGGCTTCTTTTAATTTTTTAGAAAAATTTTGACAAGAACATAAAATCTGTCTTCTGGACAAACTTTGAGTATACACTACTTTGTTGATGACTGTAGGTACCATGTCAGACAGCCAATCTCTAGTGTGAATCCTATTACTGAACTGAAATAGTTTGCCTGTTGATGAATAACTCTCTATTTCCTTTCCCTACCTCTTCCAACCTCTGGTAAGCACCATTCCAGGTTTTGATTTTATGATTCTGACTATTGTATAGACTTCGTATAAAGGGAATCATGTAGTACTTGTCTTCTGTGTTTGACTTATTTCACTTAGGATAATGTCCAGTTAAAAAGAGACTTTTCCTTGGGGTTCTAAAAGGAGTGATAGATATTATGAAGAAATGCGATTTAATTCAGTAAATGTTGGTGCAGGCACTGTGTTCAGTGGCAAGTGTATAGAGAAAAATAAAGTCAGTGTCTAGTGGCTGGCAAATTATTAACAACAAGTTTTGTGGGAGAGGGAGGGACCCTGATTTGTAGCATTTGTTGATTTCCACAGTATAAAAACTCTCTAGCTGATTTAAAATACCACGGTTAAAAAATATTTATCATAGTTTGTCTATACTGTGGTTGATTTCAGGCCACTGCCATAATGTTAACGGGCTTGCAGAATTCCTATAAATTTAATAGTCAGCTCTCATGAACCCGTACAAACTGGTCCTGTACTCTGTTGCAAATGTCTGCTTTCTGGAAGCTGTCAGTTTAGATTGGAGCATAGATAAACTGCAGTATGATAAGGGTGAGGATGGACATATTACAAGCTAGAAAGGTAACATAGGAGAGAGGGATGAAATTCTGTGATGGCCATATCCTCTGAGCTACAGGGGCAGGCAAGATGTGTAAGGAAGGTGGATAGGTGGAGACAGGACCTTAAAGTATCCCCAGTTGTCTTCAGGTCAAAGAGAAACACCTTGGTCAATTTTAACATTCCTGTCAGTCTAGCGCCACCTTTCTGGGGTAACCTTTTCTTCTGGTCTTGGGAATATACTAACCCCTTCTTTTGCAAAACTTTCCCTTTGTCTCCATTTTCCTGCTTTCTCAATCCTCCTTTATGAGCTCTTCCAAGTCACAGAAATCACGAACCGTAAAAGAAAAGATTGATAAAGAGGATTACATTAAAGTTAAGAATTTAGGTTCGTCAAAAGTCAGTGTTAAGAAAGTGAAAGGCAAGCAACAGAGTAAGGGAAAATATTTGCTGCACTTATAACCAATGAAAAGCTTATATTCAGATTTATTAACAATCTTCCCAAGTCAATAAGACAAAGACAGCAAAAGGGGAAGAGACTTGAACAGGAAGATCCATAAGCATGGATCTCCAAATAGCGTACATGAAAATATGCTTACTTTCACTAGTGACTGGGGATGTAAAATACCCCCAAGCACCCACCAAGAAAATTAAATAGACTTATACTTCCAAGTATTGTTGAGGATTTGAAGCAATAGAGAATAACATATTGAATACTTTGCAGATGAGAGTTGGAATCAATCCAGTTATCTTGAAAACATTTTGGTAGTACCTATTAAAACTGAACATATTGAACATATACATACTCTATGACTCAGCAATTATTTTCTAGATATATAGCCCACCCTTCTCACTAACCCCAATACATACGCTCACCTAAAGGCATGTACTAGAATGTTCATAGCAGAATCTGTAGTGATGACTCCAAATTTAAAATACCCAGCCCTCTGTCAATAGAAAATAAGTTGTGACCATTCATAAAGTGGAATCCATACAGCTACAAAAAAGAAGGAAGTGTTGTTCCATACAACAACATGAATGAATCTCGCAAATCTAATATTAAGTGAAAGGGATAAGACACAAAGAATACAAACGATATTATTCCACTTATATACATTAATAGTTCAAGAACAGGTACTGTTGATGGGGTTAGAAGTCAGTTTCTAGACCATTTTTGGGGAGGAACAAAGGGGTTTGTGATTGGGAAGGCTATGGTGGGGGCTCTAATGATATTTGGTGTCTTGCCCTACATGTCATACTGAGTGACTAAAACCCCTTCTTTGGTCAATTTTAACATTCCTGTCAGTCTAGCGCCACCTTTCTGGGGTAACCTTTTCTTCTGGTCTTGGGAATATACTAACCCCTTCTTTTGCAAAACTTTCCCTTTGTCTCCATTTTCCTGCTTTCTCAATCCTCCTTTATGAGCTCTTCCAAGTCACAGAAATCACGAACCGTAAAAGAAAAGATTGATAAAGAGGATTACATTAAAGTTAAGAATTTAGGTTCGTCAAAAGTCAGTGTTAAGAAAGTGAAAGGCAAGCAACAGAGTAAGGGAAAATATTTGCTGCACTTATAACCAATGAAAAGCTTATATTCAGATTTATTAACAATCTTCCCAAGTCAATAAGACAAAGACAGCAAAAGGGGAAGAGACTTGAACAGGAAGATCCATAAGCATGGATCTCCAAATAGCGTACATGAAAATATGCTTACTTTCACTAGTGACTGGGGATGTAAAATACCCCCAAGCACCCACCAAGAAAATTAAATAGACTTATACTTCCAAGTATTGTTGAGGATTTGAAGCAATAGAGAATAACATATTGAATACTTTGCAGATGAGAGTTGGAATCAATCCAGTTATCTTGAAAACATTTTGGTAGTACCTATTAAAACTGAACATATTGAACATATACATACTCTATGACTCAGCAATTATTTTCTAGATATATAGCCCACCCTTCTCACTAACCCCAATACATACGCTCACCTAAAGGCATGTACTAGAATGTTCATAGCAGAATCTGTAGTGATGACTCCAAATTTAAAATACCCAGCCCTCTGTCAATAGAAAATAAGTTGTGACCATTCATAAAGTGGAATCCATACAGCTACAAAAAAGAAGGAAGTGTTGTTCCATACAACAACATGAATGAATCTCGCAAATCTAATATTAAGTGAAAGGGATAAGACACAAAGAATACAAACGATATTATTCCACTTATATACATTAATAGTTCAAGAACAGGTACTGTTGATGGGGTTAGAAGTCAGTTTCTAGACCATTTTTGGGGAGGAACAAAGGGGTTTGTGATTGGGAAGGCTATGGTGGGGGCTCTAATGATATTTGGTGTCTTGCCCTGCATACTAGTAACATAATATATTCATTTTGTTATAATTCATTGAGCTATACATGTATGACTTGTGTACCTTTGTGTATGCGTTGTATTTTTTTTTTTTTTTTTAACAAAGATGATCTCTTTCTTTTTTTTTTTTTTAAGATTTTATTTATTTATTTATTTTGGGCGGGGGTCGGGTTGGGGAAGGAAGGGAGCGGGCAGGCCACCTCCATTGGTCTTTCATTTCTCCATTCTCATCTGTCTTTGTTCTTTGGCTCCTGTGGGCCTCCCATCGCGGTGGCGTCCATTGTCACAGAGCGCCGGCTCTGGGCGCATGCACTCCAGAGCTCCGGCTGGGCAATTGGACACATTGGTCCAGCCGCTCTGCGGCACGTGGGATCTTCCCAGGCCAGGGATCGAACCAGCACCCCTTGCACTACAAGACGGTGTCCTTACCCACTGGATCACCAGGGGAAGCCCTGTTGTACTTTCATTGACTCAAAAACAAAGGAGTTTCTGAACCAGGGTGTCAGGCACAGGGGTGAATGTGTATCTTCCTAGACCATGTTTGTTTTCTCTTTCAGTGTTTTCTGCCTTTGTGAATTTAATTATTAAACATTAAAAGATATGTTGAGAGTAACCATATGCCAGGAACTATTTTAGATACTATGGATAAATAGTGACAGAATAGAAAAAAGTGCTGCCCTCTTGGAGTTCACACTTTCATGGGAACAGAAGAACAGTTGAACAAATATATAGAATGTCAAGTGATGATCAATGCTACAAAGTAATATTAGGGTTGAGAGAATAGAGAGTAATGGAGATGGGTTGAAGATTTTGGTACTAATTAGGTTTATATAGGGTGAAATAACCTCTTTGATAGGGCAGCAGGTGAGCAGGAACCTGAATGAAGTGACATATGTGTCTAAGAGGTATATGGTAAAGAGTATTTCAGGCAGAGAGAACAGCAAGTGCAAAGGCCCTGGGGTGGGGACCCTAACTCCCTAAGCTGGAAGCTCAGGCCTTACTCTTGGCTTTTCTCTCTCTCTCCTTTTCACCCTCTTGTTCAGACCAAACTACCAATCCATTTAATTCCATATTGAAATACCTCTTAACTTTTTCTCTATCCTCACTATCCTTGCCTATTTGGGCAATAGTTTCTTAATTTTGCCTTCTCTTGTCCCATTTTTTAGTTGGTCCTCTGATGGTGTGTCCCCTGAGCTCAGAGTAAATGCCCTACAAGACTCCTGCTTTCTTCTCTGGTCTTATTTTTTGCTGCTTGTATTCCATACATGAGTCAACAACCAAGTGAGTCCTCTTCCTCGGTTTCCCTCTGGGCCTTTCTACCCTAGGGCACTTCTACATGCAGCATTCTTTCCCCTCCCCACCTACTTATTTCTGGCTTTGCACATCTTGCAAGTCTTGCTTTGAGGTTTTTAAATTTTCTTTTTTCCTTGGAATTTTTCCTACCCCTTAACTGTTGGTCAGACATCCTCCCCAAAGGCTCTCATCAAGCCCTGTGTCTCCCTCTTATTTGTCTCTTATGGTATTCTGTAGTTGCTTTTTATTTTTCTGAACCTCTTGATAAACTCTAAGACACATGTGGGAAGTAACCTGTTTTGTGTCTGAGGGTGAGGGCAGTTTCTGCATTAAGAAGTTGCATAATAAATGTTAAATGAATGAATGTGTGTTGAACTAGATCCCCATGATATGATAACAGTCTAGTATTTTTGCGGGGGGAGGTGCGGCTCGTCTGGGCTAGTCTAGTATTTTTCTTAGTCACTGATAGAAATATTTTCCAGTCAAAACAACATTCACTAACTCACAAAAGTCAGACCAGTTTTGTGTTTAAGTTCTTGTTCCTGATAATTTTATGTTCCGTAATTTCTCAAACATATAAACATTATGTTTCAATGTTAAGATGACATTATTTCACTCAATACCATGTAAAACTTAATTCAGGGAGTTTTGAATCTACTTGTGAAAAAATTCAAATGTCGAGACCCAACTGTCTTCTTCTGACTGCAGAGTGATACCATTATTGTGATTTATCTCTAGAGCTGAGAATTTCTAGAAAAAAAATTCCAAGTTAAACTTTATTAGTTTTGTCAAGTTTGGGGCCTGGTAGGTGGACGTTCTTTCCAATTTATCGATATGGAAAGGAAAGCTTTGACCTGAGAGAGTGGTACCAATCCATTTAATTCCATATTGAAATACCTCTTAACTTTTTCTCTATCCTCACTATCCTTGCCTATTTGGGCAATAGTTTCTTAATTTTGCCTTCTCTTGTCCCATTTTTTAGTTGGTCCTCTGATGGTGTGTCCCCTGAGCTCAGAGTAAATGCCCTACAAGACTCCTGCTTTCTTCTCTGGTCTTATTTTTTGCTGCTTGTATTCCATACATGAGTCAACAACCAAGTGAGTCCTCTTCCTCGGTTTCCCTCTGGGCCTTTCTACCCTAGGGCACTTCTACATGCAGCATTCTTTCCCCTCCCCACCTACTTATTTCTGGCTTTGCACATCTTGCAAGTCTTGCTTTGAGGTTTTTAAATTTTCTTTTTTCCTGGGGAATTTTTCCTACCCCTTAACTGTTGGTCAGACATCCTCCCCAAAGGCTCTCATCAAGCCCTGTGTCTCCCTCTTATTTGTCTCTTATGGTATTCTGTAGTTGCTTTTTATTTTTCTGAACCTCTTGATAAACTCTAAGACACATGTGGGAAGTAACCTGTTTTGTGTCTGAGCGCTGAGGGCAGTTTCTGCATTAAGAAGTTGCATAATAAATGTTAAATGAATGAATGTGTGTTGAACTAGATCCCCATGATATGATAACAGTCTAGTATTTTTGCGGGGGGAGGTGCGGCTCGTCTGGGCTAGTCTAGTATTTTTCTTAGTCACTGATAGAAATATTTTCCAGTCAAAACAACATTCACTAACTCACAAAAGTCAGACCAGTTTTGTGTTTAAGTTCTTGTTCCTGATAATTTTATGTTCCGTAATTTCTCAAACATATAAACATTATGTTTCAATGTTAAGATGACATTATTTCACTCAATACCATGTAAAACTTAATTCAGGGAGTTTTGAATCTACTTGTGAAAAAATTCAAATGTCGAGACCCAACTGTCTTCTTCTGACTGCAGAGTGATACCATTATTGTGATTTATCTCTAGAGCTGAGAATTTCTAGAAAAAAAATTCCAAGTTAAACTTTATTAGTTTTGTCAAGTTTGGGGCCTGGTAGGTGGACGTTCTTTCCAATTTATCGCATATGGAAAGGAAAGCTTTGACCTGAGAGAGTGGGAAAAACAAGAGAAAGAAAAAGAAAGCAAAAGTAGCGTCTTACGCTGATGATTTGAACTTAAGTGACAAGAGATGCTGCCAGTTTCCGAAGCACGAGAAATAGAAGAGAGTAGAGCAGGGACTTAAAATGGGGATGGGGCACTGTGCTGAAGTCTCTCAAACTGATCTTTAAAAGTTGTTTAACAGGGTTATTTAGAGAATTATAAATATTTGCACATAAGATACACTTGGAGCTGCTCTTTGTGTGTGTGTGTGTGTGTGTGTGTGTGTTCTATCACTTCAATTATGTCCAACTCTGTGCAACCCTACAGACTGGCCTTCCAGGCTCCTCTGTCCATGGGATTCGCCAGGCAAGAATACTAGAGAGGGTTGCCATGCCCTCCTCCAGGGGATCTTCCCAGTCTAGGGATCGAACCCTTCTCTTAAGTCTCCTGCACTGGCAGGCAGATACTTTGCCACTAGCGCCCCCTGGAGTGCTTACTATGAGCCAGGCAATATAACCATTTTAAGTAGACAATCTTACTTAATTCTAATAACACTTGAGTGGAATCAAGTTATAACCTCATCTTGTAGATGAGAACATAAGGCTCAGAGAGGTTGAGAGGTTTGCCCTAGGTTACACAGCAGGTCAGTGGTCATGCTGAGTTATAAACCCACTCTCTCTGGCTTGAAATGTGAAAGGCTCCTAATCACTAGGCTCTAATGCCTCCCATATCAAAAACCAAACCAACTAACTCATTCTACAGCTAAATGCATCTTACTTTAGGTTATCTGCTCCTGTGGATGATCCATGGCATATTCCATTCATTATGCTCCAGTACTGGTTAAAGGGTAGGAGAGAAGTGATAGCAAACTCCATGCAAATGTGGGCTTCTAACCTACAGAAGACACTGGAGCACCATCTTTCTCACCAAATAACACTGAAAAGCTTCACCAAGCAAAGGGTTCATAAAGGCTGACTGCAGGTTACCATTATTGTGATTTATCTCTAGAGCTGAGAATTTCTAGAAAAAAAATTCCAAGTTAAACTTTATTAGTTTTGTCAAGTTTGGGGCCTGGTAGGTGGACGTTCTTTCCAATTTATCGCATATGGAAAGGAAAGCTTTGACCTGAGAGAGTGGGAAAAACAAGAGAAAGAAAAAGAAAGCAAAAGTAGCGTCTTACGCTGATGATTTGAACTTAAGTGACAAGAGATGCTGCCAGTTTCCGAAGCACGAGAAATAGAAGAGAGTAGAGCAGGGACTTAAAATGGGGATGGGGCACTGTGCTGAAGTCTCTCAAACTGATCTTTAAAAGTTGTTTAACAGGGTTATTTAGAGAATTATAAATATTTGCACATAAGATACACTTGGAGCTGCTCTTTGTGTGTGTGTGTGTGTGTGTGTGTGTGTGTTCTATCACTTCAATTATGTCCAACTCTGTGCAACCCTACAGACTGGCCTTCCAGGCTCCTCTGTCCATGGGATTCGCCAGGCAAGAATACTAGAGAGGGTTGCCATGCCCTCCTCCAGGGGATCTTCCCAGTCTAGGGATCGAACCCTTCTCTTAAGTCTCCTGCACTGGCAGGCAGATACTTTGCCACTAGCGCCCCCTGGAGTGCTTACTATGAGCCAGGCAATATAACCATTTTAAGTAGACAATCTTACTTAATTCTAATAACACTTGAGTGGAATCAAGTTATAACCTCATCTTGTAGATGAGAACATAAGGCTCAGAGAGGTTGAGAGGTTTGCCCTAGGTTACACAGCAGGTCAGTGGTCATGCTGAGTTATAAACCCACTCTCTCTGGCTTGAAATGTGAAAGGCTCCTAATCACTAGGCTCTAATGCCTCCCATATCAAAAACCAAACCAACTAACTCATTCTACAGCTAAATGCATCTTACTTTAGGTTATCTGCTCCTGTGGATGATCCATGGCATATTCCATTCATTATGCTCCAGTACTGGTTAAAGGGTAGGAGAGAAGTGATAGCAAACTCCATGCAAATGTGGGCTTCTAACCTACAGAAGACACTGGAGCACCATCTTTCTCACCAAATAACACTGAAAAAGCTTCACCAAGCAAGGATTCATAAAAGGTTTCTAGATTGTGGGTAGGGCAGGTAAGTATACTTTTTGAGCAAGAAAACAGTCCCCCCTCTTTGGGGAAATACTGATACTGGAGAGAAAGAGCAAGAAGGGCTGGCCATCTTTCCCTGAAAGGCCAGAGGCCCCCTGTCTGGCCCCTGGGCTCAGCGCGCTGGCTGGAGTGTGTTGTTTGGCTGTGACTCTCTTCCTGCAGTTTCTCTCTCTAGGTGTCATATTTCCTGAGCTCCGCGGCCAGAGCCTGCCTAGAGCTCCAGGCTCCTGCCTGTTTCATCCTGAGCTCCTGGCTCTTGTTCCTGCCTCCTTGGCCAAAGCAGGGTGAGGGTTTGAAAAATGACACTGATTAGACGCACATTTGATGGGGGCGATTGCTGGACAAGCACCTCACCCATCCCCAGCCCCAAATGAAACTGACAGCTACACCCTCCTGGTTGGGGCCCAAACTGGGCCTTATTAAGAGAGGCCCCTTCCCTCTTCTCCCCACCCACACACTTGCAGCTTGCCCAGCGCTTCCGGCTGAAATAGAGGAGGCCATGTGCTTCACAGCCTTCTTCTCCACTTCGCCCTCCGCCCATCCGCCAGTTTCCTCTGACGGAAAGTCCCCGCTTATTTAACTGGGCTAATCTTCTACTTCAGGCTCCAGAATTCACATCTGGGTTTCTGGCCCTTGCGTTCCTGTATTTAGCTGCCTAGAATGTCCATTTCCCTGCTGAGGTTTCCATAAGAAGCCCACCCAGAGCCCTCTCCTGGCACTCTTTTGCTGAATTCCCCTTCACCCCTCAAGGAGGGGCATGGGCTGAGACTGGTAGGGACTCTGGTATCTGGACTCTGAGCATCATCTTAGGGGGAAAGCACACATGAGAAGAAATAACACATTTATAAGCAACTTTTTCTCTGCTCATTTCTTTGGTGAACTTCATGGAATTTACGGATTTGGTTTATTGGTTAGTGTGTGTGTTTCTTAGATGAGATGAATTTAGAGGCTGTTTTTAAGAAGAACAAAGGACTGTCTTCCAGGTGTGCACAGGGCAGCTCAGCTATCAGAGCCTAAATGGTCTCCTGGGGAGGCTGGAGACCCCTTCCTGAAGAGAGGCAGCGAACACTGCGTTCTCACATAGTTGTTTGCTGAAAGCTGAAGTACTCCAGTAACTTTATAACTAATGTAGCATTAGATACACTTGGAGAAACATATTTCAGGGAGAGACTGAATCTGACAACTTTGCATGCTAAACTGGACTGCTTCTTGTTAGGGCAAAGGAGGTGGAGCTTTTTGTTTGCTTTTAGTATGTTTGTGTTTGCTGCCAACGGGTTGTAACCTCATGATTATTTATTGTTATATGTATGGGCCCTAGCCATGTACTAGGGATAGTCAAAATATATTTACTGTGAAACAAGACAAGCGCTAGTGATTTAAACGTCTCCAGTTATAATAATAATAGCAAAGAGTTGAATCTGAGCACTGTTTTATTAGAAACTGGCAGTCCTTTCAGGCCATTCTACTGTTGATACCCATGTTTTACATGAGGAAACTGAGGCAGAAGCATTCCATCACTTGCTTAAAATCACACAGGGTATAGAGATCAGAGTTGAAATTTAAGGACAGGAGATCTGGTTGCAGGGCTTGCATCTCATGCATGGAGCTATCCTTCTTGTTATGATTGGTGAAGAAGGGGTTGAAGCATTAGTTGGTCTGAGGGAGCGAGCGCTTGGTGGCTTGGCTGTGTCTGACTCTTTGCGACCCTGTGGCCTATAGCCCACCAAACTCCTCTATGAGATTGTCCCAGCAAGAATACTGGAGTGGGTTGCCATTTCCTTCTCTAGCAGATCTTCCCAACCCAGGGATCAAACCCGCATCTCCTTAGTTTCCTGCATTGCAGATGGATTCTTTACTGCCGAGCCACTGGGAAGCCCATCAGACAATCTAGGCTTATCCATGCCTAACCCTTAGAATCTAGACACATTGACCAGAAAGCTAGCAAGTGTCAATTAAATAAATGCTCTCTGAAATGGAGGATAGAATCTAGGAATTTATTGGCGACTGATGCTTGTCATTTATCTTCCCATCTTAGGTGCCTTAGAACTGTCTTCTTAGAGGAACTTGTTAAAGGAAATCCAACACTGGGATAGCTGACTGAGGGGAAAACTGAGAAGGGAGTGAGATCAGACAAATGGCAGAACTCTGCGGTACTGTGTCCAGGCAAAGTTGTCCCAGGGTTCAGGTCTCAGAAACTTCCAGGTGAAAGTTTATCAGAGGGAACTGGCCCCTTGCTGTTGGTCCCTCTTTTCACAATGGACGCTGTTCAAGGTACAGGGATCTCTCTATTCAATATCTTCTAATAACCTACAGTGGAAAATAATCTGAAAAAATTTATATTAGTGAGTCACTTTGTTCTACATTTGAAAGTAACACAATATTGTAAATGAACTATATTTGAATTTTAAAAATTTAAAAAGCATTGGGGGGGTGTAGTTTGTGGCACATCCTGGTGTTTAATCCTACTGCCCTTTTAGGCCTTCCTGGCATGAGGGTGTTTTTTTTTCTATTATTAAATTAAAAAAAAATTTTGGCCTCGTTTTATTGATTTTTAAAATTTCTTTATTTTTCATCCATCTTTTTTCTTCAGCCTGTTTAGGCCTCCCATTGCAGTGACCTCTCTCATTGCAGAGCACCAGCTCTGGGCGCATGTGCTCCAGAGCTCTGGCTCATAATTGGACACACCAGTCCAGCCGCTGCATGGCACATGAGTTCTTCCCGGGCCAGGGATCAAACCAGTGCCCTTTGCACTGCAAGGCAGACTCTTTACCCACTGGACCACCAGGGAAGCCTCTATTTTTTCTATTTTTTTTAAAAAAATATTTATTTATTTAACTGCAGTAGGGTCTTAGGTGTGTCACGTGAGAGTCTCAATCTTTGTTGTGGCATGTAAGATCTTTAGTTCTGACTTGTGAACTCTCAGCTATGGCATGTGGGATCTAGTTCTAGTTCCCTGACCAGGAATTGAACCTGACCCCCCTGCACTGGGAGCCCAGAGTCTTAGTCACTGCACTACCAGAGAAGTCCCTGAGGATGTTTAGGTTTACCTTTCCATCGCCTTTATTTTCAGTCTGGGTGTACCATGGGGATTATTCTTCAAGGGAGGAGGAAGGATAGTACATTTCCCAAGCTAGGTTGAGGTCTAGCCTTCTGATTGGGCTCAGGTTTTCCTCCTCTTTATGCTTATGCATCTTCAGGGCAGGAGAGAGTCATCATGAGGAATGTGCCCACCAGCAGAAGCTGAGCACTAGAAGTCTTACAGGAGCCTTACAACCCACAGCTTTCCTCTTTGAACTTGAAGAGAGTCTGAGGAGTCTGATGTCACATCTCTGTACCCAGGAAATTGAAAGAAATTTAATTATTCCCCCACAATGGACGCTGTTCAAGGTACAGGGATCTCTATTCAATATCTTCTAATAACCTACAGTGGAAAATAATCTGAAAAATTTATATTAGTGAGTCACTTTGTTCTACATTTGAAAGTAACACAATATTGTAAATGAACTATATTTGAATTTTAAAAATTTAAAAAGCATTGGGGGGGTGTAGTTTGTGGCACATCCTGGTGTTTAATCCTACTGCCCTTTTAGGCCTTCCTGGCATGAGGGTGTTTTTTTTTCTATTATTAAATTAAAAAAAAATTTTGGCCTCGTTTTATTGATTTTTAAAATTTCTTTATTTTTCATCCATCTTTTTTCTTCAGCCTGTTTAGGCCTCCCATTGCAGTGACCTCTCTCATTGCAGAGCACCAGCTCTGGGCGCATGTGCTCCAGAGCTCTGGCTCATAATTGGACACACCAGTCCAGCCGCTGCATGGCACATGAGTTCTTCCCGGGCCAGGGATCAAACCAGTGCCCTTTGCACTGCAAGGCAGACTCTTTACCCACTGGACCACCAGGGAAGCCTCTATTTTTTCTATTTTTTTTAAAAAAATATTTATTTATTTAACTGCAGTAGGGTCTTAGGTGTGTCACGTGAGAGTCTCAATCTTTGTTGTGGCATGTAAGATCTTTAGTTCTGACTTGTGAACTCTCAGCTATGGCATGTGGGATCTAGTTCTAGTTCCCTGACCAGGAATTGAACCTGACCCCCCTGCACTGGGAGCCCAGAGTCTTAGTCACTGCACTACCAGAGAAGTCCCTGAGGATGTTTAGGTTTACCTTTCCATCGCCTTTATTTTCAGTCTGGGTGTACCATGGGGATTATTCTTCAAGGGAGGAGGAAGGATAGTACATTTCCCAAGCTAGGTTGAGGTCTAGCCTTCTGATTGGGCTCAGGTTTTCCTCCTCTTTATGCTTATGCATCTTCAGGGCAGGAGAGAGTCATCATGAGGAATGTGCCCACCAGCAGAAGCTGAGCACTAGAAGTCTTACAGGAGCCTTACAACCCACAGCTTTCCTCTTTGAACTTGAAGAGAGTCTGAGGAGTCTGTTCAATGGGTTCCTCCCTAATTATTTTCATTGTTAGCGTTAGAGGGCTTTTCGCAGCAGTCATGACCTCTTAAAAATGTGCTTTATTTCAAAAGGCCTGTATGGGTTTTCAGACGGAAAAGAAGAGAAATTAGTAGGTTTTTTCCAGCCTGAAATCACTTTGATTCATAGGGCAAGGAGCCTTTAATCTGTAATCCTTTGGGGTTTGTTGAGGGGGTGGGTGCTGTGAGAATATTTCCTGGGGCTCTCCTTATCCTTTTTTAAACAAAATTCTCTGCAACAAGGTGCTCCCATGGTGGGGAATGCAGGAGAGGGCCAGCATAGACTGCTAACTTACATTACATGGGCAGAGGACAAGGAGATTTCTCAACGCCATCTCGAAAGCTGCTTGCTGAATTGAACTGAAACTTGTCTCCCTAGTGCTATAATTCTAAATGCTGGCCTCTCTAGGCCATCGTGATTTAATGATCTCCTTCATAAGATCTATGTTGTCTATGCTCGCATGCATTGACATCCCATCATTTCGATTCTGCATTGATTTTGGACACTTTCCTAATGTCAGTTGTTTAAAGAATAGTGTTGGCTCTGTCCTGCACTGCAAGTCCAATTTCTGTGAAAATCTGACTGTCATAGTTTGCTCTATCTTGGGATTGTTTACTTTTATGGATGGTGGCCTTGAAGCGTATGGGGTATTTGGGGATTGTACTTGTGAACTCTCAGCTATTTTTTAAAGGGCCTAGCACTGGGAGCCCAGAGTCTTAGTCACTGCACTACCAGAGAAGTCCCTGAGGATGTTTAGGTTTACCTTTCCATCGCCTTTATTTTCAGTCTGGGTGTACCATGGGATTATTCTTCAAGGGAGGAGGAAGGATAGTACATTTCCCAAGCTAGGTTGAGGTCTAGCCTTCTGATTGGGCTCAGGTTTTCCTCCTCTTTATGCTTATGCATCTTCAGGGCAGGAGAGAGTCATCATGAGGAATGTGCCCACCAGCAGAAGCTGAGCACTAGAAGTCTTACAGGAGCCTTACAACCCACAGCTTTCCTCTTTGAACTTGAAGAGAGTCTGAGGAGTCTGTTCAATGGGTTCCTCCCTAATTATTTTCATTGTTAGCGTTAGAGGGCTTTTCGCAGCAGTCATGACCTCTTAAAAATGTGCTTTATTTCAAAAGGCCTGTATGGGTTTTCAGAAGGAAAAGAAGAGAAATTAGTAGGTTTTCTCCAGCCTGAAATCACTTTGATTCATAGGGCAAGGAGCCTTTAATCTGTAATCCTTTGGGGTTTGTTGAGGGGGTGGGTGCTGTGAGAATATTTCCTGGGGCTCTCCTTATCCTTTTTTAAACAAAATTCTCTGCAACAAGGTGCTCCCATGGTGGGGAATGCAGGAGAGGGCCAGCATAGACTGCTAACTTACATTACATGGGCAGAGGACAAGGAGATTTCTCAACGCCATCTCGAAAGCTGCTTGCTGAATTGAACTGAAACTTGTCTCCCTAGTGCTATAATTCTAAATGCTGGCCTCTCTAGGCCATCGTGATTTAATGATCTCCTTCATAAGATCTATGTTGTCTATGCTCGCATGCATTGACATCCCATCATTTCGATTCTGCATTGATTTTGGACACTTTCCTAATGTCAGTTGTTTAAAGAATAGTGTTGGCTCTGTCCTGCACTGCAAGTCCAATTTCTGTGAAAATCTGACTGTCATAGTTTGCTCTATCTTGGGATTGTTTACTTTTATGGATGGTGGCCTTGAAGCGTATGGGGTATTGTTGAACAGTTGGAGGCTGAATATGATTCTGTGATCTGTTTCCTACAAACTGTCAGACTGGCGACTGGATACAGGAAGTCTTTCTCTTGCGTATTTGATTCATTCAGAGCATGAGAAAACAAAAGCCAAATGTGGAGTATCTTCAAAGTGTTCAACCTCTGTTTACTTTTACTTCCCTTCTCTAAGAATCACTCATTATTTCTACAAATACCATCAACTTTATGCAAGTGAAAACCCAGTTTTAATTTCCTAACACTATGGCTAATAAGAATAAGAGCAGATGTTCTATACTAAAATTCTTAAACACCAACACTGAGAGTTTTAGATTTGCAAAAAGTTTAGGCAATATTCAGAAGGATTTCTTCTTCCTAATTAGCTTCCAGTCTCATCCTGGCCTGTATATGGTTCAATTAGTCAGGACAGTGATATCCCACACATATCCTGCGTGCAATCACAGGTATTTTCAAACAAACAATGTTATCTATGAGAGAGCTTCTTCAAACTGCTGTGGACCACATGGAGGTGGGATCCAGCACATTTTGCGGTGACTATAACTTTCTTAGCCTTTCACCAAGTTTCTTGCTTCTAGTATTGTAGGATTCAAACCATAATGACTTGCTTTCCTGTTTTCAGCCTTATCTCACTGCTCACTTGCTGTTCATTCAGTAGCAATACCCTGGCTTCCACTGGGAACACTGTCTTCTGGGCAAATGTGCTCCTTCCTGTCAGCCCTGGATCCTCTACCCAGGCTTGGGACCCTGTGCATACTTTTCCTATTGGGGTATTGTGGACCCCAGAGTCATAACCTAGATCCCTCTGTGTGCCACACTACCTTTCAGGTAGCTAAATCAAGGGCATTGAGAATCTCCTTTGAGTGCCATCCTGAAGACTCACACCCAGGGGAATGTTTTGTTCATGGGCAGCCTGACACTCTGAGATTTCAGGATTGTAAGAATAATATTGAGATTTCAGCATGTTTACCATATGATTTCAGTCTTAGGACTGTTCTGTACATGCACACCTCTACACAAGATGAAGTATTTGCATAGAAGCATGAGCGTGCTTGGGTTGGGCCATTCTTTTACTGAACATGTTTAATTGTACGCTAGAACAAAAATTTTGGAAAATGTCACCTCAGGACTCTAATACTGTGATTTAGACCGTGACAAGCCAGCTCAGATATTCTTGAGATGATGTAGCTCTGAGGTGTTAAAGTCATTAATCTTTTATAGGGCACTATGTGGAACAGGACAGAGTCTGTGTTCAAATTGCCTGTAGAGACAGAAAAGAAAACTATATACTGTGTAATTAAACCAGTATTTGCCTTCCCATATTCTGCCTTCTACATATGCTGAAATAAGATAATAGAAACACGGAGCAGTATTGGTTTCTATTTCAATAGTATTTATGACCTAGATAAAGAATTTAGAATTTGAGGAGATCAGGACATGAATGGAGGAACTGAAAAACAAAGGTAATTTACCAATGTATATTTATAGATTAAAACACTAAATAGCTAGGATTTTATGACTGACTACAATAAATCTAATTATTCTTTACAACTATCAAGTGGCATTAAATAGGTTGACCATATTTTCTTGGAAGAGTGATCAATTTTGCCCTCTAGATCTCAATTCTCACTGAACCTCAAGGTTGCTGTAAACAGTTTGTCTATAGTATATATAGAATCTGGGCCGGATGGCACAATGCATATAAGGAAAAGTGACAGTGACCAGCTCTGGAATGTGCATGTGTATATGGTGTGAGCATGTGAGAGAGTTCATTTGACTACAGACCATATGACTCTTGGGCCAGAAGTTATCACTATGTGAATCTTACTATCTGTATCAGCATAAATAGTAATTCTTTCTGCTCATTCTGTTCTCTGCGCCAGGCTGGAGTCAGGTTGTCTTTTAGTTTAATGTTTATTTATTTGACTGCACCAGGTCTTAGTTGTGGTATCTAGAATCTTTGATCTTCACTGGGGCATGCAGAATCTTTAGTTACAGTGTGTAGGATTTTTTTAGTTGCGTCATGTGAACTCTTAGTTGCAGCATGTGGTATCTAGCTCCCTGACCAGGGATTGAATCTTGATCTTAGCTACTAGACTAGAAAAGTCCTGGTGTCAAATTATCTTATTTTTGCCCTCTGATGAACAGACACATGGATTCTTTTTTTTTTTTTTTTTTTTGAGGCAAGGAAAATGGCTTTATTTTGAAAGCAGCTGACCCAGAAGATGGCAGGCTAGCACCTCGGAAATAACCATCTTAATGGAGTCTGGATGCCAGGTTCTTTTGTAGGTCAGAGATGGGGGGAGGTGAGGAAGCAAAGTAAACGCACCATTAATCTTTCAAAGATCTCCTAGAATGGCAAGTCTCAGGCAGGGGATGTGATAGCTTCTCCCTTCCTGTCATCCGGTAGACAGGATTCTGAATAAAGGCATTTTACTTTAACAGTCAGGCAGAGGGGCAGGGTCCTGTAGCAAGCCATAAAGTATGATTATAATAATAAAAGCAACAGAAGGCAAGTCAAAGAATCAGTTTTCAACATGGGGTCAGAATTGGTTTCCTTCCAGCAACAATAGCAGAAAAGAATTCAGTGAAAAACAAAGTGGTAGGTAAGAAGTGGATTTATTCAGATTCAGAGAAAAGCACACTCCACAGAGTGTGGGCCATCACACAGGGTAAGTGCAGCAGCTCACGTAGACTCTTAAAGTTGGAAGGGATTTTAGAAGTTAGTTGGCATGAGTGCCTGTATAGAGAAGGACTCTCTTTCAGTGTGCTAAATAAAATGATTATTCACCTGGTACTTGAATAAACATTTCTATATCCTCACAAAGAAACACACGCCAATTTTGGATGTTTCTAATTTTTAGGATGTTCCCATTTAGTTTTGAAATCTTCCTCTCAATGAATCCTCTTGTTTGCTTCATAGAGAAATACCCTCTCTCCCTTCCCACTTGTGTATTACACTTCTTGGGCCTATAGATTCTGGAGGTTCTACTCCCTTGGAATGCCGCAAAGTCTAGTACACCTTCTCTGAGGAAAGTCTCATTCTTCTTATTAGTGACAGTTGTACAATTTTAAGTTCTTCTCTTGCTCCTGTTTGTCCTACTTTTCTTCCCAGCATCCTTATCACATAGCCAATATTGTATATCAAATACTGAGTCATTTTTCTTAACTCCTTTTCAATTGTTGTCACTCTGTCTTCCTTCTTGGATTAATTCTTCCATTCTTCTTTGAAAAACGTTAAGTTCTTCCATCATTTGGGGAAAAAGAGGCACTCTTTAGGTCCCTTTCTTTCTCCTCCTACTGTTAAATCAAATTATATTTGCACCCCATGGAACCAATAAGGGCAAAAAGACCAAGGGCAATGTAAAGTCTTATAGTCATTCTCATTTTGCCTGGATGTTATCTTCTCAACTAGATTCATGCACATGCATGACTTTGAATATTGATGGTTCATTGAGTGTCCATCCCTGGCAAAGTCTCTGAGTACGTAATTTGTTGATGTGAACTTAAGATTAGTTGCTTCTATTGGTAGTTTAAACTACCAACCTTTTTCAACCTTATGGCTCTCATTCTTCTCTTAATACGACAACACTTTTATTCTTCACTATAGAATATAATCACATAAACTTTTGTACTGCTCATTGTTAAGAAGGAACAGAATATGAGAGAGACGTGTCCTTGGGAGTCCTCCCCTTTGATTTTTAGACCCATAGAATCTCAGGGAGAATATTTGGTTCATCCAAGGTTACACGATTAGTTGAGCAGCTGGTCAGATACTGTTTGCACTAGACCGCTTACCTAGGTAACTCTTTTGGCTTTAGAAGAGGAGTCTTAAACTGTGGCATTTCTCATCCCTAGTGTATGTATGTGTTCTTTTTTTTCCTTTTTACCACTTACCTCTTTGCCTCGTATATGGTAAGTTCTTAATAAAAGCTGATCATTGAATGTTTCAAGTTTTTCTTTTTCTTTTTTTTTCATTTTGAAAGTTGGGAAGCTATTTAAGGTGAAAAGACCATATTGAGGAATATGAGGAATTCAGTGTAACTAGGGAAATCAGATCTTGGGAGAAAGAGACTGTGAGGTTTGTTCAGAGACTGATAAAGCATCTTGCTGAGTGCCATGGTGTAAAGGATGTATACCTCAGTCTCTAATCACAGTGAGTTTATAATGAGATGAATATAGTTGGAACTGTATAAATGGGATAAAAATAGAGACCTAACTGCATCATATGAAAGATATTAACTTTTAGTCCAAGGGTGAATGTAATCAATGAGAAACTCAGAAGGAAAGGTAATGGAAGGGTGGAAGGGTGGTGAGTCTAAGCAAGACATAGGTGTGCTCCAAAACATTTGTCCATTTAGTTCCAACTGTGAGTGCAAACAGTCCACAAACCCACAGTTAGTTTAAGTTCCTGAGATGGAAGAGACTAAGAATGTAAAACGAAGGAAGAAGAATTTATTGGGCACCTTTGTTGTTGTTGTTGTTGTTCAGTCGCTGAGTCCCGCAGCATGCCAGGCTTCCCTGTCCTTCTTTATCTCTTAAGAGTTTTCTCAAACTGATGTCCATTGAGTTGCTGATTGAAAGGACCATAGGGTAGAGAAGTGGTTCGGGTTTGAGGCAGAAAAAAGAAAAAGAAGGAAGACCAACCTCAACAGAAACAGGTTGCTTTATTGGAGCAATGAGAGGAAACAATCTGCAGAACAGACTGTGCACTAAAGTGCTAAAGGGTAGGTCCTTTTATTCACAAGGTGGGGAGGGTATTGGTGGGAATGGAAAATTTTAGTTTGTTGAGCTGGAGGTTTCTGGAAAGGACCAATTAAGTTTGTGGTCTAAGGGCAGGCTTATCACAGATGTCTGTCATGTCTCCTCCCAGTTCAGAGGAACGGAAACAGATACTGTTATGGCCTTGGGGGTTGGCCTGCTGCTGACTAGTGTCGTGTCCTCAGTCTTGGCCCCTTTAGTGATGCCATCCAACCATCTCATCCTTGTCACCTCCTTCTCCTCCTGTCCTTAATTGTTCCCAGCTTCAGGGTATTTTCCAATGAGTCAGCTCTTCACATCAGTTGGCCAAAGTATTGGAGCTTCAACTTCAGCATCCAGTGAATATTCAGGGCTGATTTCCTTTAGAACTGATTAGTTTGATCTCCTTGCAGTCCAAGGAACTGTCGAGAGTTTTCTCCAGCATCACAGTTTGAAAGCATCAATTGTTCAGTGTTCAACCTTCTTTATTGGGTACCTACTATACATTAATTCAGCAGGTATTTCTCAAGCACCTTTTCCATGGCAGGCAGTGTGTTAGGTGTGGGGTGTTCAACAGTGATCAAACATCAGGGCTATCTCTGCATTGGAATGTAAATTCAAATGCAGGCCAAGCCAGGTACTAGGAACAAGGTATTCCAGGTCCTGGTTTCCCTGTTTAATGGATTTTACAGTAACTTCTTCTGCTGTACCCACCACCAGCCTTCTCCAGATTCTCTGTCTTCCCCAAGTCTAGTTCTGTTCCCTGTGGACAAGCTGGGATCCCCATGGATTGGTGACCCCACCCTCCATTGGATATGTTGCTCAGTGCACATTCCTGTAGTTACTGCTGAGCAGGGTCCTGGTGAAAGGAACTCAATCCTTCATTTGACTTTGAACCTTCTGCCTTCCTTTTAAAATGTCTGCCTGACATAGTTATTGAGAATCCTTAGCTTGAAAAAAAAAAACAAACCCTAAAGCCTTAGAAAGAGGTGCCTGCATGTATTTGCCATCATACAGAAATCATTGGCAACTCTCCTCTTTACCTCCTTTTCTAGTGGAAGCTCCATGCATTAGAGGGATCAGCCATGGAGTTGGCATGGTATAGAAAGGACACGTTCCTGGCCCTAAGCTCTGTTTGTCCTAAATGTCATGTTCCCTGGTCATCAGAGACAGCCTTGGAGCAGTGGAGTCACATGGCCTGAGAGCTCTGAGGGGCAAGGGAGCCAGGTTTGCAGAGTATGTGTGTGAGTATTGTCCTTGCCTGTGAAGGATTGCTTGTATGCATGTCCTTTCCCACAATTTGACATATGTCAACATCAAACAATGGTCTCATGGGGCCTTTGATCAGTCATGAACCATTTTACAGAACATGAGTTGACTGGGGCCTCTTTATGGTGAGTTGAAGAGCTTACTTAATTCTTGCTTCAAAAAAGAGCCTTGTAGGTCTGCCAGGCTTCCCTGAGGAGTTGCCCTTTGGCTTTGAGGAGCCTCGAGGGAGAAAGTCACCTCCAAATTGCCATGACTCCTTCCTTTCTGACGAATGCTTGATGTTCAGCTCAGCAAATGCCTCCCAGGACTGGGGAGGAGACCAGCCTCCTTTGAAAGCATCAATTGTTCAGTGTTCAACCTTCTTTATTGGGTACCTACTATACATTAATTCAGCAGGTATTTCTCAAGCACCTTTTCCATGGCAGGCAGTGTGTTAGGTGTGGGGTGTTCAACAGTGATCAAACATCAGGGCTATCTCTGCATTGGAATGTAAATTCAAATGCAGGCCAAGCCAGGTACTAGGAACAAGGTATTCCAGGTCCTGGTTTCCCTGTTTAATGGATTTTACAGTAACTTCTTCTGCTGTACCCACCACCAGCCTTCTCCAGATTCTCTGTCTTCCCAAGTCTAGTTCTGTTCCCTGTGGACAAGCTGGGATCCCCATGGATTGGTGACCCCACCCTCCATTGGATATGTTGCTCAGTGCACATTCCTGTAGTTACTGCTGAGCAGGGTCCTGGTGAAAGGAACTCAATCCTTCATTTGACTTTGAACCTTCTGCCTTCCTTTTAAAATGTCTGCCTGACATAGTTATTGAGAATCCTTAGCTTGAAAAAAAAAAACAAACCCTAAAGCCTTAGAAAGAGGTGCCTGCATGTATTTGCCATCATACAGAAATCATTGGCAACTCTCCTCTTTACCTCCTTTTCTAGTGGAAGCTCCATGCATTAGAGGGATCAGCCATGGAGTTGGCATGGTATAGAAAGGACACGTTCCTGGCCCTAAGCTCTGTTTGTCCTAAATGTCATGTTCCCTGGTCATCAGAGACAGCCTTGGAGCAGTGGAGTCACATGGCCTGAGAGCTCTGAGGGGCAAGGGAGCCAGGTTTGCAGAGTATGTGTGTGAGTATTGTCCTTGCCTGTGAAGGATTGCTTGTATGCATGTCCTTTCCCACAATTTGACATATGTCAACATCAAACAATGGTCTCATGGGGCCTTTGATCAGTCATGAACCATTTTACAGAACATGAGTTGACTGGGGCCTCTTTATGGTGAGTTGAAGAGCTTACTTAATTCTTGCTTCAAAAAAGAGCCTTGTAGGTCTGCCAGGCTTCCCTGAGGAGTTGCCCTTTGGCTTTGAGGAGCCTCGAGGGAGAAAGTCACCTCCAAATTGCCATGACTCCTTCCTTTCTGACGAATGCTTGATGTTCAGCTCAGCAAATGCCTCCCAGGACTGGGGAGGAGACCAGCCTCCTTTCTGCAGAGACATTTGGCTGGACTTCTCTGGCTCTCCCAGAGGTGAGAGACTGTGGTTCCTACAGCCTCAGGCTTGGCACCAGCTTGTCCCTGGTGGATCCTGGACCCTGACCTCCAACCTCACTCCATCTAAAAGCCTCTGTGTACCAGAGAGACCTTGCGGCTCTCCTCTATGAAGGCTCTTCATAGTCGCTCTCATGAGCGATTTTTGCAGTAGGGATGAGCCAATGGATTCCTGAAAGGGGCTGTGTGGCCTCGGCTCTCCATCTCTGCCCTGGCCTCAATCTGGCAGCGCTCTCTTCTGTGGTCTGGGCAGGGAATGATGATGAACCTGGGCTGCCTGTTGTTTTTGTTTTATGATATTTAAAGCAACCTAAGCTCTCATTACTGTAATACAGTATGTGCCTGGGCTGGAGGGCGGGGGGAAGCATCCCCCCTTAATCAGGGGCAGTTATATGATGTTGTGGCAAGCCTGGGAAATTTGGAGCATGGCTTGATATAGTTTAGAGTGCCAGGGCTGAGAGGGGGCCCCAGAGATCCTCCACTCTGCCTCCTCCCCGCCCCCTCATTTGAACCAGGAGGGAGTTGAGCCCATTCGAGGAAAGGGATTGCTCAGGCCATAGTGTGGTATGGATTGAGACTAGATTACAGGTCCTCAGATGGATTTGCAATAGTGGATGTAGCTTCTGCTTCTGCCCTCCTCATTAGTTCAAGATCCTTTTGAGGCCCTAATTTAATTTTGTATTATTTTTCTTAATAAAAGGAGTTCTTTCAATTTTCTACATTTCATCTGCCCCTACCCAGACCTTTCTACTATACCAAACTACCTGTATGTGAGAGGGAAGGGGCAGATGGGAACACTGAGCTGCTTAGGTGCTGTGATGCTAAATGCAGCTCTGAGATCAGGTACCTGAGAGGTTTCTGGTCAGCCAGTGGAAATGAAGGAGTGGAAATTAAGAGGAACACCTGAGCTGCTAGGAATCCCTTTTTTGAGGGGG
The DNA here is from genome assembly GCA_022376925.1 of Tragulus kanchil. Lineage (NCBI taxonomy): Eukaryota > Metazoa > Chordata > Mammalia > Artiodactyla > Tragulidae > Tragulus > Tragulus kanchil. The sequence continues at coordinate 65,667,014 of JAIOJX010000032.1, read as the reverse complement.
GTCCTCAAATTGCCATGACTCCTTCCTTTCTGACGAATGCTTGATGTTCAGCTCAGCAAATGCCTCCCAGGACTGGGGAGGAGACCAGCCTCCTTTCTGCAGAGACATTTGGCTGGACTTCTCTGGCTCTCCCAGAGGTGAGAGACTGTGGTTCCTACAGCCTCAGGCTTGGCACCAGCTTGTCCCTGGTGGATCCTGGACCCTGACCTCCAACCTCACTCCATCTAAAAGCCTCTGTGTACCAGAGAGACCTTGCGGCTCTCCCTCTATGAAGGCTCTTCATAGTCGCTCTCATGAGCGATTTTTGCAGTAGGGATGAGCCAATGGATTCCTGAAAGGGGCTGTGTGGCCTCGGCTCTCCATCTCTGCCCTGGCCTCAATCTGGCAGCGCTCTCTTCTGTGGTCTGGGCAGGGAATGATGATGAACCTGGGCTGCCTGTTGTTTTTGTTTTATGATATTTAAAGCAACCTAAGCTCTCATTACTGTAATACAGTATGTGCCTGGGCTGGAGGGCGGGGGGAAGCATCCCCCCTTAATCAGGGGCAGTTATATGATGTTGTGGCAAGCCTGGGAAATTTGGAGCATGGCTTGATATAGTTTAGAGTGCCAGGGCTGAGAGGGGGCCCCAGAGATCCTCCACTCTGCCTCCTCCCCGCCCCCTCATTTGAACCAGGAGGGAGTTGAGCCCATTCGAGGAAAGGGATTGCTCAGGCCATAGTGTGGTATGGATTGAGACTAGATTACAGGTCCTCAGATGGATTTGCAATAGTGGATGTAGCTTCTGCTTCTGCCCTCCTCATTAGTTCAAGATCCTTTTGAGGCCCTAATTTAATTTTGTATTATTTTTCTTAATAAAAGGAGTTCTTTCAATTTTCTACATTTCATCTGCCCCTACCCAGACCTTTCTACTATACCAAACTACCTGTATGTGAGAGGGAAGGGGCAGATGGGAACACTGAGCTGCTTAGGTGCTGTGATGCTAAATGCAGCTCTGAGATCAGGTACCTGAGAGGTTTCTGGTCAGCCAGTGGAAATGAAGGAGTGGAAATTAAAAGAGGTAAGTACACCTCAGTGTTCATAGAAACATTGTTTACAATATTCAAGACATGGAAGCCACCTAAATGTTCATCCTCAGAAGAATGAATAATGAAGATGTGATACATTTGCATAATGGAATATTACTCAGCCATAAAAAGAATGAAACGATGGCATTTGCAAGAGCATGGATGGACCCAGAGATTATCATATTAAGTGAAGTAAGTCAGAAAGTGAAAGGCAAACACCATAAAATATCACTTGCATATGTAATCTAAAATACAATACAAATGAACTTATTTACAAAACAGAAAGAAACTCACAGACATAAAAAAAAAACTTATGGCTACTAAAGGGAATAGGCGGTCTGGGAGGGGAAAATTAGCAGTTCAGGATTAGCAGATATAAATTACTATGTACACAATAGATGAACAAAAAAGTCCTACTGTATAGTACAGGGAATTATATTTAATATCATAATAAACTATAATGGAAAAGAATATGAAAAAGAATATATACATATGTATGTATGTATGCATAACTGAATCCCTTTGCTGTAGACCAGAAATTAACACAACATTGTAAATTGATTATACTTCAATTTAAAGAAAAGATGGAGGCAGATAGGGACTGCCTCCTGAAGGCAGACTCACTTGCTGGCAGTGTGATAGAAGTCTAGCAAGTGGAGCGGAACTGAACATACCTTTGTGCCTGATGAGAATGTCCAGTTTGACTGGACTAGGTGGGGAGACTATGTTAGGGCCTAATCCCCAAATCTCATCAGCCATCCTGTAAGTAACCATATACTGAATGCTGTTGCACTTGCTACTTGCATGTTTGCAACTTATCTACCTTTTTATACTGGCAATTTTGTATTATTTTTCTTAATAAAAGGAGTTCTTTCAATTTCTACATTTCATCTGCCCCTACCCAGACCTTTCTACTATACCAAACTACCTGTATGTGAGAGGGAAGGGGCAGATGGGAACACTGAGCTGCTTAGGTGCTGTGATGCTAAATGCAGCTCTGAGATCAGGTACCTGAGAGGTTTCTGGTCAGCCAGTGGAAATGAAGGAGTGGAAATTAAAGAGGTAAGTACACCTCAGTGTTCATAGAAACATTGTTTACAATATTCAAGACATGGAAGCCACCTAAATGTTCATCCTCAGAAGAATGAATAATGAAGATGTGATACATTTGCATAATGGAATATTACTCAGCCATAAAAAGAATGAAACGATGGCATTTGCAAGAGCATGGATGGACCCAGAGATTATCATATTAAGTGAAGTAAGTCAGAAAGTGAAAGGCAAACACCATAAAATATCACTTGCATATGTAATCTAAAATACAATACAAATGAACTTATTTACAAAACAGAAAGAAACTCACAGACATAAAAAAAAAACTTATGGCTACTAAAGGGAATAGGCGGTCTGGGAGGGGAAAATTAGCAGTTCAGGATTAGCAGATATAAATTACTATGTACACAATAGATGAACAAAAAAGTCCTACTGTATAGTACAGGGAATTATATTTAATATCATAATAAACTATAATGGAAAAGAATATGAAAAAGAATATATACATATGTATGTATGTATGCATAACTGAATCCCTTTGCTGTAGACCAGAAATTAACACAACATTGTAAATTGATTATACTTCAATTTAAAGAAAAGATGGAGGCAGATAGGGACTGCCTCCTGAAGGCAGACTCACTTGCTGGCAGTGTGATAGAAGTCTAGCAAGTGGAGCGGAACTGAACATACCTTTGTGCCTGATGAGAATGTCCAGTTTGACTGGACTAGGTGGGGAGACTATGTTAGGGCCTAATCCCCAAATCTCATCAGCCATCCTGTAAGTAACCATATACTGAATGCTGTTGCACTTGCTACTTGCATGATCTTGGACAACTTATCTACTCTCCTTGTTTCCATCTTCTCTTCTACAAAATGAGGATAATAATAATAAAAACTGCAGAGAGTTGTCATGAGGGCAAAGTGAGAAAATTCATGTAAAAGTGAGCATATTGTCTGGCATGTAATATATGCTCCAGAAATATTTATTATGACTCTCACAAGCACTGAGAGTTGAGAAATATTCTTGCCCTTCAGGAGCTCACAGTTTTACTGAGAAGACAAGATTTCCCTGCATATATATAAGCACAGCTTGGAAGCAATATCAGTCAGTAGATGTTATCTGCTAAGTTAACAGAGTATAGATGTGATGAAGTCAAAAAAGGAGATTCTGTTATGACCTGGAAAAAATGCCAAAGATGAGGTAAGAGACTAATTGAAGTAGCTGGTGCATTCCAACTTCTCAGCTGTTAGCAGTGAGGTAGACAGGGCAACAGCCACTCCTGGATTCTAAGGACTGCTCTGGTCATCCATTCATCCACCCAACCTGTTCACTGGTTGTCTTCAAACTCTGCTCTGGAAGTTCAAAGAAGGCTTGATGAGGTCCTTGCCTGCAGAATCTCACACAGCCTAGCTGGGAAGGGCATACAGAGAAATATTGCCACTAATCAATGTTCTATTCACATCTATTTATATCTACAAGCCAATCATCTGAGTCCAAAGGTGGGCTGGGGCAAATCAGGTGCTCCAAACAAGAGTTTGAAGGAAAGCATGAATCTACTCAGTAAAAAGGAGCAGCTCAAAAACCATGAGATCTCAAAGGAACTGGTAGGTGTGGATCTTCCTGTAGGAGAGATGGAGTTGATTAGAACATTCTGAGACTGAGAATGGGGAGGCCTTGAGGCCAGGATCTGGCATGATCTGGTCTTTTGTTCTCCTACTTGGCTCTGGTGATGCAGGAGCTTTAAGCTGGGCTAGGAAGTAGGGAGGATTAAGCCTGGCAGGTTGAGAGAGGAGGCTCTTGACACATCAAGAGTAAGTGCCAGGCATTGGTGGCACACAGGGAAACTTCCTGAAGTCAGATAAAATCTGCAGATGTTTCATTGCCTGAGATAAACTTAGATTTCCCGTTTCAGAGGCTGCTGGTGAAAGTAACATAGATGGATATGTCCAGCTGGCAGTGTGAAGGAAACCTGATATAGAAAGGGTTAGAGGCTGAACTTCTCTTGATCAGTGACATTATTAGTTTGGCAGGGACTGCAGGAGCTGCAGGTGTGGAGGGAATGACTTGCTTGAAGAAAAGGGTAGGAACCAGGAAAGGAATCCCAGACATTTGGTCCTAACCCAACTACTGAATGAGGCTTTAAGGCTCTGGGATATGGGCAGGAACCTCTGGATTATATTTGTCTAACAGCCAAGTGGGGCCCGCTTAACACTTAGTGTCTTTATGTCCCCATGACAAGAGTTGCATAATGCCCCATCTTCTACTTCGGTCTGCCACCCCTAAACTCAGAGCAAAGCCAGAAGATTAAATTTATCACTACTGTTCCATATTCTTGCCTTGCTTGTTTTTCTTAAAACTTTTGAGTCAATGAAGACCTTTGGTCCCTGACAGGGTCTACAAGGTGTTTGAGTTTGGTAGTGTTTGCAAACAAGCTGATCAGTTCTGAATTCCTCTATTTATATCTACACGCCAATCATCTGAGTCCAAAGGTGGGCTGGGGCAAATCAGGTGCTCCAAACAAGAGTTTGAAGGAAAGCATGAATCTACTCAGTAAAAAGGAGCAGCTCAAAAACCATGAGATCTCAAAGGAACTGGTAGGTGTGGATCTTCCTGTAGGAGAGATGGAGTTGATTAGAACATTCTGAGACTGAGAATGGGGAGGCCTTGAGGCCAGGATCTGGCATGATCTGGTCTTTTGTTCTCCTACTTGGCTCTGGTGATGCAGGAGCTTTAAGCTGGGCTAGGAAGTAGGGAGGATTAAGCCTGGCAGGTTGGAGAGAGGAGGCTCTTGACACATCAAGAGTAAGTGCCAGGCATTGGTGGCACACAGGGAAACTTCCTGAAGTCAGATAAAATCTGCAGATGTTTCATTGCCTGAGATAAACTTAGATTTCCCGTTTCAGAGGCTGCTGGTGAAAGTAACATAGATGGATATGTCCAGCTGGCAGTGTGAAGGAAACCTGATATAGAAAGGGTTAGAGGCTGAACTTCTCTTGATCAGTGACATTATTAGTTTGGCAGGGACTGCAGGAGCTGCAGGTGTGGAGGGAATGACTTGCTTGAAGAAAAGGGTAGGAACCAGGAAAGGAATCCCAGACATTTGGTCCTAACCCAACTACTGAATGAGGCTTTAAGGCTCTGGGATATGGGCAGGAACCTCTGGATTATATTTGTCTAACAGCCAAGTGGGGCCCGCTTAACACTTAGTGTCTTTATGTCCCCATGACAAGAGTTGCATAATGCCCCATCTTCTACTTCGGTCTGCCACCCCTAAACTCAGAGCAAAGCCAGAAGATTAAATTTATCACTACTGTTCCATATTCTTGCCTTGCTTGTTTTTCTTAAAACTTTTGAGTCAATGAAGACCTTTAGGTCCCTGACAGGGTCTACAAGGTGTTTGAGTTTGGTAGTGTTTGCAAACAAGCTGATCAGTTCTGAATTCCTCTCTTTCTCTATCTTGAGATCTCTGTCTTAAAGATCTTCATGAACATTTTACCTCCTTAATTGGCCAGAACTCTCAAACTTTGCAACTTTTCATAATTCTTTATTTTGTATTTTTCCTTCTTGGTCTTCCCTAAACCTCATTATTTGTCCAGATCCACTAGTGTATCTCCTCCTCTTTAACACCATTCCTGTAGCTATGGCCTGCTATGAACTTGCTGGCCTGCTATCTTTGTTTTTCCAAATCTTTGCCTGTGTCAGCTATGTAAATCTCCTGATGCATTTTGTTTTATTGCCCCCAGGCGCCCCAAACTGTACTGGGCTCACAGTAGATGCTCAGTATATTTACTGAGCATCGCCTTGCTCTCCTCAGCCCCAGGCTGGTTTGTGCTGTGCTGCTGCATAGTTAAGTGCCCGAGTCTTTCGTGACTTCTGAATGACTGCATGTAAAGGGTCAGGTCACTTTCTCCAGATGTAGCATCACTCATAGGATGTTCCCAAGAAGCTTTAGTGTGCTTATCAAAGGCAAGGAGTTTGTACTATTATTATTGCCTCTTTTACTACCATTGAAACGACCTACCCATTAACTTGCAAGTGTTCCTGAGCATTCACTGTGTAGGTATGAACTGATACATGCAGAGGGAGATGGAAGGGGGAGGCATGATTTTTGCCCCTAACTTGCAAATTTATTGAGGACACAAGGCAGCTTAGATATAGTAGAAATAAAGTAGAAATTCAGTTATATGTGAACATGAGCCAGGCTTTGTTCTAAATACTTTCTATGTAATAACTCACTCCATTCTCATGACAGTGCTACAGGAGCAGGAGTCAAGTTTCAGGTGCGTGGTCAGGTCCACACAGCTGGTGCAGGATTCAAACCCAGCAAGTCTGGCTTTGGACATGGTGGCTGACAATGAGTAATTGTGCTGCAGAAATCAGACCATTGAGAAACCAAGCACTACACTAGAAGGGTTGGATAACACAGGTGTATTAAGCTGGTGGTCCCAGATGAAGTAACCCTCTGAAATTCTGGGAACCTGAGCTCAGAGTGCACTCTTTTTTTAAAAAGGGTTAGCATATACAGTTGCAGTTGGCAGTTTTGATTGGTCACTCTAAGTATGAGCAGTTACAGAGCATGGGAGTTGCTATGAGTTACACACAAGGATTACAGAGCTTTTTGTTCCATATATTTTATACTTGTCAGAACACCTGTGGCTAGTTAATTGCAAGGCCATCCGGTTCTTGATGTAGCAAGCATGTCTCACAGAAACAGGAAGAGCTTTTTATGGCTACATTGAATTGCTGGGTGTGAGTTTTTAATTTTCCTCTTCAATTGGAGAGGAAAGAGGCTGAACATGGGATGCAGGGACCCAAGGGCAACAGGAAGGGGTGATCTGGTAAGTAAGACACTGCTTCTGGGTTCAGTAGGGAACCCTCAAGGGAAAGACACCTCATGTGTAGATGGTTAGTCTTTAATCATCCATTAAACTCACCTCCAGGTTTAATGAGAGAAATGGATCTCTTGCTCATCACTGTTTCCATTTGACCTCTTTATTATGTGGCCTAAGTCTTCATTCTAGACTTTGAGATAGTGGACAGATTGCCAATGAATAACAGCTAGGCAGGATTCAAAACCCCCTACTTAGGTCAGCAGGAGGCTGTGCCTTCCTTACCCAAGGAGTTTGTCCTGGTTTTTTTTTGCTATTTAATGAATCACTTCACAATTTAGTGGCTTAACTCAAGCGATTGTGTTATTGTTATCGCTTCTGATTATGGTGACTAGGCTTTGCTCGGCTGTCTTGCCCAGGGTCCCAGGGTCTCTCCTGGGATTACAACAGCTGGTGGCTGGGGCTGGAGTTACCTGGGTGCCTTCCTCACTCACAAGTGTGTGAGTTTCTGCTGCTTTCTTCAGGGACCTTGGCAATGGTATCTGCCAAAAGGCCTGTGGCTGGCTTCTCCACATGGTCAGGTCCCCTCACTGCATGGCAGGGGATTTCCAGGGCAAGTCTAAGAGAGAGCTCAGTGAATGTGTGTCACCTTCTAGGACGCCACCATCACTCTTACTGTTTTCATTTCATTAGAGGTGAATCACTCTGTCAAACTTGTATTCAAGAGGAGGGAAATGAGACGCTGGCTCTCCATGGACACATGACTCCGTATCATGGATTTGTGGACAGTTTGAAAACCATCACAGAGATTTTCCAGATAACTTCACTCTGGTTTAAAGAAATCACTCCCTGAGATGGCAGGACCTAAAGCAGGTGTGTGTGTGCTCAGTTTGAGGAAAGAAAGGCAGGAAGTTGGGCCAGGGGAATTCGTGTAGTCAGAGAACCTATGCCACTGGGTGATCAGAGGCCTGGCGTTGCCTCTGACAAGCTGTTGCCCACACAGGGACCACTCTGCCTGACCTTCCTCACCTTTATCCACAGAGGATTGGGACAGATGAGCTCTCAGGGACTTTCAAGCTCTCATAGTTGTGAGTCCATAATTTTCAAGACTAATATCTTTATTTCATAACCTCCAAAAAAACCTTCTGACCTTCAGCCCTCCTGCTGACTTCTTGTGCTCAAGAATGCCTGCAGGAAGCCCGTTGCTCCCCAGCACATAGATCTGGGGTCTGAGAAGCCTGGGGCAGAGGGTTGGATAGGGCAAGAGAATGAGAAAGGCTAGGTGGGGAAAGTGCCTGAATATAGGAGCCTATAAGTTAGGAGTGGAGTGAAATATTCCTGAACAGCCAGAACTGATAGAATTCAGTGAAGGTGAAGGTCCCCCAAGGTGTTAGCAGGCTAGGGATACTGAGCTTCTAACAGAGCCTTTTGTGTTTGGAAAAGACCCTGCCTTCACTTTGTATCAATATTTACTCACCTTCCTCCTAATCTCATGAAGGGATTAGATTTGCCATCTGTAGTAATTACAATATATCTATAGAAAGGATAACAGGCAAATGATATCACACCATGGATGTTCTGTGGTCCCTTCTGCCCCTGGCAAGAGGAGTGTCCACTGCACCAGTGATCTCATCCTCCATGGCTCCCCATCTCCTGCTTTGACAAACTCTAGCTGTCTCCGTTTTGCAGGTGAAAAGGGTGAGGTCAAACGGTTTCAGGGCAAGTCTAAGGAATGTGTGTCACCTTCTAGGACGCCACCATCACTCTTACTGTTTTCATTTCATTAGAGGTGAATCACTCTGTCAAACTTGTATTCAAGAGGAGGGAAATGAGACGCTGGCTCTCCATGGACACATGACTCCGTATCATGGATTTGTGGACAGTTTGAAAACCATCACAGAGATTTTCCAGATAACTTCACTCTGGTTTAAAGAAATCACTCCCTGAGATGGCAGGACCTAAAGCAGGTGTGTGTGTGCTCAGTTTGAGGAAAGAAAGGCAGGAAGTTGGGCCAGGGGAATTCGTGTAGTCAGAGAACCTATGCCACTGGGTGATCAGAGGCCTGGCGTTGCCTCTGACAAGCTGTTGCCCACACAGGGACCACTCTGCCTGACCTTCCTCACCTTTATCCACAGAGGATTGGGACAGATGAGCTCTCAGGGACTTTCAAGCTCTCATAGTTGTGAGTCCATAATTTTCAAGACTAATATCTTTATTTCATAACCTCCAAAAAAACCTTCTGACCTTCAGCCCTCCTGCTGACTTCTTGTGCTCAAGAATGCCTGCAGGAAGCCCGTTGCTCCCCAGCACATAGATCTGGGGTCTGAGAAGCCTGGGGCAGAGGGTTGGATAGGGCAAGAGAATGAGAAAGGCTAGGTGGGGAAAGTGCCTGAATATAGGAGCCTATAAGTTAGGAGTGGGAGTGAAATATTCCTGAACAGCCAGAACTGATAGAATTCAGTGAAGGTGAAGGTCCCCCAAGGTGTTAGCAGGCTAGGGATACTGAGCTTCTAACAGAGCCTTTTGTGTTTGGAAAAGACCCTGCCTTCACTTTGTATCAATATTTACTCACCTTCCTCCTAATCTCATGAAGGGATTAGATTTGCCATCTGTAGTAATTACAATATATCTATAGAAAGGATAACAGGCAAATGATATCACACCATGGATGTTCTGTGGTCCCTTCTGCCCCTGGCAAGAGGAGTGTCCACTGCACCAGTGATCTCACTCAGCTCCCTCTCTTCTTCCTAGATGGCTCCCCATCTCCTGCTTTGACAAACTCTAGCTGTCTCCGTTTTGCAGGTGAAAAGGGTGAGGACGGCCAAGTGCTCTTCTAACAAAGGCAGGAGCAGAGCTGGCTGTTTCATCCTCCTCCGAGCAGCGAGGGTCATCTCAGGTCATTTGGGGCTCGTCCTGTGTGCTTAAATGCTTACATGTCACACCTTTGGTTCAGCACTGAGCAGCTACATTTTGAGAAGAGACTGGGATTCCCAGAGGAAAGTTGGGAATGAGGAAGATATCGACTAATCCTTGGAAATCGATATAAAGCAGCAGAATGATTGGTACAGAGATGGGATGTGAGTGAGTGAGTGTGTGTGTGTGTGTGTGTGTGTGTGTCTTCTCCTGCCAAAACTCTGCATATTTGTTTGCTGAGTATTAAATACTTCAAAGATTACTCTCTTTATTTGTTGAATCTGTAATGAAAAATGACTCAGCAGAGAGGAAAACAAGCCTTGAATGCCCTAAAGGAAAAGTCTATGGTCATAAAGCATGTGGCTTTTCTTATCCCTACCGAGCCCTCCAATGTATACACAAGCACAGTTGTGCACACACTGCACCTTGCATCAGCTCTTATTTGACTCAAGTTCCTTTAAACCATTTCCCTTCCCCCTCCAGCCTTTCCTGGGCCCCACCCTTTCCTGCAGGAAGGTCTACCCAAGTGTAGGTGGAGGGGCCCTGGCCGCAGGCCATGATTTTCCAGGAGGGCAGGCACTTCCTATTTGGCCCCTTTCACAGGCTTGGTGTGAAGATCCCTCAGGGAAATCTGAGACTTTTTACTCTTCTACTAAGTGGCAGTCAGCTCTGATTGTCTCTAGCTTTTGGACCTGGAAGGATGGATTATCTGAGAACGTTCAGCTGCCAAATCAGATGTTCTCTGTTTGGTACACAGAGCCTTTTGTGTTTGGAAAAGACCCTGCCTTCACTTTGTATCAATATTTACTCACCTTCCTCCTAATCTCATGAAGGGATTAGATTTGCCATCTGTAGTAATTACAATATATCTATAGAAAGGATAACAGGCAAATGATATCACACCATGGATGTTCTGTGGTCCCTTCTGCCCCTGGCAAGAGGAGTGTCCACTGCACCAGTGATCTCACTCAGCTCCCTCTCTTCTTCCTAGATGGCTCCCCATCTCCTGCTTTGACAAACTCTAGCTGTCTCCGTTTTGCAGGTGAAAAGGGTGAGGACGGCCAAGTGCTCTTCTAACAAAGGCAGGAGCAGAGCTGGCTGTTTCATCCTCCTCCGAGCAGCGAGGGTCATCTCAGGTCATTTGGGGCTCGTCCTGTGTGCTTAAATGCTTACATGTCACACCTTTGGTTCAGCACTGAGCAGCTACATTTTGAGAAGAGACTGGGATTCCCAGAGGAAAGTTGGGAATGAGGAAGATATCGACTAATCCTTGGAAATCGATATAAAGCAGCAGAATGATTGGTACAGAGATGGGATGTGAGTGAGTGAGTGTGTGTGTGTGTGTGTGTGTGTGTGTCTTCTCCTGCCAAAACTCTGCATATTTGTTTGCTGAGTATTAAATACTTCAAAGATTACTCTCTTTATTTGTTGAATCTGTAATGAAAAATGACTCAGCAGAGAGGAAAACAAGCCTTGAATGCCCTAAAGGAAAAGTCTATGGTCATAAAGCATGTGGCTTTTCTTATCCCTACCGACCCCTCCAATGTATACACAAGCACAGTTGTGCACACACTGCACCTTGCATCAGCTCTTATTTGACTCAAGTTCCTTTAAACCATTTCCCTTCCCCCTCCAGCCTTTCCTGGGCCCCACCCTTTCCTGCAGGAAGGTCTACCCAAGTGTAGGTGGAGGGGCCCTGGCCGCAGGCCATGATTTTCCCGGAGGGCAGGCACTTCCTATTTGGCCCCTTTCACAGGCTTGGTGTGAAGATCCCTCAGGGAAATCTGAGACTTTTTACTCTTCTACTAAGTGGCAGTCAGCTCTGATTGTCTCTAGCTTTTGGACCTGGAAGGATGGATTATCTGAGAACGATCAGCTGCCAAATCAGATGTTCTCTGTTTGGTACACAAGCTGTATTCCTGGAAAGTTGAATATAAACTGGATTTAGGTATATTGAATCATATTCTGAATTACTGGAAGGATTCGCTCTCAATGAAATCTAGCAGTGGATCTTTTCGTAAAATAAAGACTTCTTTTGTAATGTGGAGACTCCATGATTTATGAGTTTGGTAAGTACATGGAACATTTTTGTATACTGAATGTTATTTTAAATGTACTGTGTGGAAACTTGTTATTCAAAGGCACCCAGCACTGAAGGCTTGTTCAAAGAATTATTTTGAAATGTGGATAAACTTTTCATGATTTGTGAGCTTGGCAAGTTCAGACATTTCTTAAAGTGGGATATACCTCCAGCTCTGCTTCAGGAAAAAAGGTGATTTTTGCTGATAATCAGACTTGAGGCAAAAATGAGAGCTCTACTATCTGTTAGTTATAGTCACTTCAAAGGAACTTGGGAGAAACAGGTACTCAAATTTTCCATTTATTTTTAGGATACAAAATCCTAACAGTTTCCTACTTTGTCTATTTTCCATGTTATCACTGAGGGGAAATGATGGTATTATTTTTCCACATAAATGCAGCTAAGTGTTACAGTGACTCTTATAAAACTTTCTTTCTGTATCTAAATCTGTATCATGTAAATAAATATAATCTCTCTACCTCTCTATCATGGGTCTATCTCTTGTCCATATTTCTGTCTGTCTGTCTATCTAGCCACCATCTATCTGTCCTGTAGTAGAACACAGACATAGAAGCAGAGCTTTTAGAACACTGAAAGCTGTTGCTCTTCCAGTATGGAGTCTCATACTCTGAGATCTCTGGGTGTGTGAGCCAGGTGACAGACCTCAGCTTCCTGATACCTGTTCTCACTGCAGCTGAAAAGTCATTTTGGCATTCATCTCCCAAGGTTCTGGACTCAATTTTCACTTGCACTTCTGTCTGGGCCCTACAGTAGAGCTTGTGCTTAGGGCTATTGCCTGATGCCCACACCCCAGCTATACTGAGCTATAATTGACATACAACATTGTCTAAGTTTAAGGAGTATGACATGTGATTTGGGACATTTATATGTTGCAAAATGATCATCACCATAGTGTTAACTAACATCTTCATTCTGTCACATAATTTCCTTTTTGTGATAAGAATATTTAATATCTACACTCAGGTATAACATATAGTAGTATTGACTATCATCACCATGCTGTACGTTAGATCACCAGGACATGTTCACCTTATACCTGGAAGTTTGTATCTTTTGATTAATACTTCTCCATTCCAACCCTTGAGGCTGTGGGATATGCATGGTTGATTGGAGAGCACCCCTGAGATTCTGATACGAGTGCCCCCAGGAATATATTTTTTGTCAAAGAAACAAATGTAAATGGTATTAACAGGGGACATACTTTGTTAAAATCAAAGCATCACAAATAAGGCTAAACTTTCCTTTTTATCTCCATTTCCAATCTCCTCTGCCAAACACTACAGCCTCCGAGGAAAACTACTATTATCAACACTTACTTTCCAAGATCCCTTGCTCTATCCTCATATGCTAGCCTAGGTGAGCACTAGGGTGTGCCCTAGATTGATGGTGTTTAACTTTCTAGAGCTTTTATGTATATATGTGTATATTTATATCTAAGTGTGTGTTTATATCCATGAAAGTATACAGTGTGCTTTATATATATCTTGGATCCTGCTTGTTCACCTAAAACCGTGTCTAAGTGTGTTGTTTATTACCTGACTATCTAAATCTGTATCATGTAAATAAATATAATCTCTCTACCTCTCTATCATGGGCCCTTTTGTATATTTCTGTCTGTCTGTCTATCTAGCCACCATCTATCTGTCCTGTAGTAGAACACAGACATAGAAGCAGAGCTTTTAGAACACTGAAAGCTGTTGCTCTTCCAGTATGGAGTCTCATACTCTGAGATCTCTGGGTGTGTGAGCCAGGTGACAGACCTCAGCTTCCTGATACCTGTTCTCACTGCAGCTGAAAAGTCATTTTGGCATTCATCTCCCAAGGTTCTGGACTCAATTTTCACTTGCACTTCTGTCTGGGCCCTACAGTAGAGCTTGTGCTTAGGGCTATTGCCTGATGCCCACACCCCAGCTATACTGAGCTATAATTGACATACAACATTGTCTAAGTTTAAGGAGTATGACATGTGATTTGGGACATTTATATGTTGCAAAATGATCATCACCATAGTGTTAACTAACATCTTCATTCTGTCACATAATTTCCTTTTTGTGATAAGAATATTTAATATCTACACTCAGGTATAACATATAGTAGTATTGACTATCATCACCATGCTGTACGTTAGATCACCAGGACATGTTCACCTTATACCTGGAAGTTTGTATCTTTTGATTAATACTTCTCCATTCCAACCCTTGAGGCTGTGGGATATGCATGGTTGATTGGAGAGCACCCCTGAGATTCTGATACGAGTGCCCCCAGGAATATATTTTTTGTCAAAGAAACAAATGTAAATGGTATTAACAGGGGACATACTTTGTTAAAATCAAAGCATCACAAATAAGGCTAAACTTTCCTTTTTATCTCCATTTCCAATCTCCTCTGCCAAACACTACAGCCTCCGAGGAAAACTACTATTATCAACACTTACTTTCCAAGATCCCTTGCTCTATCCTCATATGCTAGCCTAGGTGAGCACTAGGGTGTGCCCTAGATTGATGGTGTTTAACTTTCTAGAGCTTTTATGTATATATGTGTATATTTATATCTAAGTGTGTGTTTATATCCATGAAAGTATACAGTGTGCTTTATATATATCTTGGATCCTGCTTGTTCACCTAAAACCGTGTCATGGATACCTGACTGTGTAACTACACATGGTTCTAATTTATACTTTAAAATATTTCATAGTATTTCATAGCAGGACTATGCCATTATTGGTAGAAACATTTCCAAGTTTTGTTACTTAAAAAATATTGCACTCACAATGTTTAAGAGTTCTAATTTCTCCATATTCTTGTCTACAGTTGTTGTCTTTCTTTTTTGATAATAACCATCTCGACTAATGTGAGGTGTTATTTTATTGTGGTTTTGATTTATATTTCCTGATGATTGCAATGTTGAGCGTTTTTTTCATATATCTCTTGGCTATTTATATGTCTTTGTTGGAGACATGTCCATTCAAATGCTTAGCCCATTTTAAGGGATTTTATGAGTGTATTATTATTATTATTTTGCTATCGAGTTGTATGTGTCCCTTAGGTGTTTTGGGTGTTAGTCACTTGTTGGATATATGGTCTACAAACATCTTCTCTTATTATGTAGGAGGCCTTTTTATCCTGTTGATCATTTTCCTTGCTGTGTTTTTTGGTATAGTTTCATCTGTTTATTTATTTATTCTTCTCTGCTTGAGCTTTTGTTGTCATATCTATGTAGCCACTGCCAAGGCCACTGTCATGGAGCTTTTCCCCTTACATTTTCTTCTAGAAGTTTTAAAGTTTCAGATCTTACTAAGTCTTTAACTCACTTTGAGTTAATTTTTGTATATCGTGTAAGACAATGGTTCAATCTCATTCTTTTACATATGGGTACCTAATTTGCTTAACACTATTTGTTTAAGAAACTTGTTTTCTCCAGTGTATTTTCTTTGCATCGTTCTTGAAGATCAGTTGGTCACAGCGTTTATAGAAAATTGTGTAGAGATTCTTCAAAATTAAATATAGAACTACCACATGACCCAGTAATCCAACTTCTGGGTATTTATCCAAAATAATTAAAACCAAGATCTTGAAGAAATACTAGTACTCCCCATGTTCATTGTATTCAAAATGACAAAGGTATAGAAACAACCTAAATGTCTATTGACAAATAAATGGATAAAGAAAATGCAGCTTATACACATTGCAATGCAATATTATTATGTTTAGCCTTTAAAAAAGCAAAATGGTTATATCCATGAAAGTATACTTTATATATATCTTGGATCCTGCTTGTTCACCTAAAACCGTGTCATGGATACCTGACTGTGTAACTACACATGGTTCTAATTTATACTTTAAAATATTTCATAGTATTTCATAGCAGGACTATGCCATTATTGGTAGAAACATTTCCAAGTTTTGTTACTTAAAAAATATTGCACTCACAATGTTTAAGAGTTCTAATTTCTCCATATTCTTGTCTACAGTTGTTGTCTTTCTTTTTTGATAATAACCATCTCGACTAATGTGAGGTGTTATTTTATTGTGGTTTTGATTTATATTTCCTGATGATTGCAATGTTGAGCGTTTTTTTCATATATCTCTTGGCTATTTATATGTCTTTGTTGGAGACATGTCCATTCAAATGCTTAGCCCATTTTAAGGGATTTTATGAGTGTATTATTATTATTATTTTGCTATCGAGTTGTATGTGTCCCTTAGGTGTTTTGGGTGTTAGTCACTTGTTGGATATATGGTCTACAAACATCTTCTCTTATTATGTAGGAGGCCTTTTTATCCTGTTGATCATTTTCCTTGCTGTGTTTTTTGGTATAGTTTCATCTGTTTATTTATTTATTCTTCTCTGCTTGAGCTTTTGTTGTCATATCTATGTAGCCACTGCCAAGGCCACTGTCATGGAGCTTTTCCCCTTACATTTTCTTCTAGAAGTTTTAAAGTTTCAGATCTTACTAAGTCTTTAACTCACTTTGAGTTAATTTTTGTATATCGTGTAAGACAATGGTTCAATCTCATTCTTTTACATATGGGTACCTAATTTGCTTAACACTATTTGTTTAAGAAACTTGTTTTCTCCAGTGTATTTTCTTTGCATCGTTCTTGAAGATCAGTTGGTCACAGCGTTTATAGAAAATTGTGTAGAGATTCTTCAAAATTAAATATAGAACTACCACATGACCCAGTAATCCAACTTCTGGGTATTTATCCAAAATAATTAAAACCAAGATCTTGAAGAAATACTAGTACTCCCCATGTTCATTGTATTCAAAATGACAAAGGTATAGAAACAACCTAAATGTCTATTGACAAATAAATGGATAAAGAAAATGCAGCTTATACACATTGCAATGCAATATTATTATGTTTAGCCTTTAAAAAGAGGCAAATTGTGCAATGTGCAACAACATGGATGAACCTTGAGGACATTATATTAAGGGAAATAAATCAGTCACAGAAAGACAGGTAGTGCATGATTCTATTTATATTAGGTATTCCAAATAGACAAACTCATAGAATGAAAGAGTGGAATGGTGGTTGCCAGGAACTAAGGGGAGGGTGACTTTTCCTGATGGCTCAGATGGTGAGGAATATGTCTGCAATGCAGGAGACCCAGGTTTGAACCCTAGGTTGGGGAGATTCCCTGGAGAAGGCAATGGATACCCGCTCGAGTATTCTTGCCTGGAGAATTCCGTGGACAGAGGAGCCTGGTGGGCTATGGTCCATGGGGTCACAAAGAGTTGGACATGACTGAGTGACTAACACTTTCACTTTCAGGGGGAGGGGCAGTTGGAGAGTTATTAATTAATAGGCATAACGTTTTAATTAAGCAAGATGAGTGAGTTCTTGAAACAGGATACATTATACCTATAGTTAACAATAATGCATTATACACTTAAAATTTTGTTAAGCACTCAATTGTGTCTGATTCTTTGTGACCCTGTGGACTGTGGTTCACCAGGCTTCCCTGTCCTTCACCATCTCCCGCAGCTTGCTCAAACTCATGTCTGTTGACTCAGTGATGCCATCCAACCACCCTGTCCTCTGTCATCCCCTTCTTCTCCTGCCTTCAATCCTTCCCAGCATCAGGGTCTCTCCCAATGAGTCAGCTCTTTGCATCAGGTGGCCAAAGGATTGTAGCTTCAGCTTCAGCATCAGCATCAACATCAGTCCTTCCAATGAATATCCAGAGTTGATTTCATTTAGGATTGACTGGTTTGATCCCCTTGCAGTCCAAGGGACTGTCAAGAATCTTCTGCAATAGCACAGTTTGAAAGCACCTATTCTTCATAGTCTCACACTTACAGTTTTGCCAATCTGATGGATAAAATTGGTATTCAACTGGTGCTTTTTGTCTATCTGATTCTAGGGAGGTTGAATGCTTTTAGATGTTTATTGGTTTCTGTTTCCTCTGTTAAATGTTTTTTACTGGTCCATATTTCTAGTGGCTTTTAAAAATAATTTATGGGAAAAATGATTTATAGATACTCTTTATACCAGAAAAATACATACACATTGTTTTGTTCTAAAATTTCAAATATTAGCTTAGCTCATTGCTTGTATGTTAAATTTATGATGTCTTTATGTCAAAGATGTTTTGAATTTTGATGAAAACTTTATCATTCTTTATTTGTAGATTTGTTTTCTATGCCTTATTTATGTAGGTTTTCCTCTTGCTCACAGCAGATTCTCAGTATTTTCTAGGAATGCTTTTATAGTTCTATCTTTACATTTTTGGACTCTTTGTTTTTATGTAAGATATGAATATACCTTTATTTGTTTTTGAAAAGGCTACGGAATCATCTATAACTTTTAACTGATTCTAAATGCCCCTTTTCTCATATAGAGAGTTTCTGCTTATATATGAGCTTTTTCTTGTGTATACAAGTATTGTCCATTCTCTTGTCTTATTTATCTAGTTCTTTGTCAATCTCATCTTTAGGAAGGCCTTTCCTGATCATCTTACCTGAAATGACCCTCATTCATTCTCCATCACTTTACTGCATTTTATTGTCTTTGTGGCATGTGTATCTCTTTAAGTTTCTAATTTATTTACTTGCTTGTTTGTGCATTATAAGCACCATGACAACAGAAGTCTTGTCTGCCTATTTTTAGCTCCCATAACAGCACCTAATAGACTTTCAGAAAATAGTTGCTGAATGAAGGCTAATAACTTTTTACTTTTAACATTTGAATAAATTTCTTATCAAAGAAATGTGTACTGTTAACCAAAGAAGTGGTTAGAGAAGGACCTTCCAACTTCTTGAAATTCTTCCATGTATGTTTATGGGTTTCATTCACATGTCACATTGCTTAAATTATGAACCTTTAGAAAGATTCATTCAAAAAGGGTGATGTCTGTTTATAATAAGCTTTGAGGATACTTTCTTTTAAGGCATGGAATAGAGACTATCCAATTCGCAATAGCACAGTTTGAAAGCACCTATTCTTCATAGTCTCACACTTACAGTTTTGCCAATCTGATGGATAAAATTGGTATTCAACTGGTGCTTTTTGTCTATCTGATTCTAGGGAGGTTGAATGCTTTTAGATGTTTATTGGTTTCTGTTTCCTCTGTTAAATGTTTTTTACTGGTCCATATTTCTAGTGGCTTTTAAAAATAATTTATGGGAAAAATGATTTATAGATACTCTTTATACCAGAAAAATACATACACATTGTTTTGTTCTAAAATTTCAAATATTAGCTTAGCTCATTGCTTGTATGTTAAATTTATGATGTCTTTATGTCAAAGATGTTTTGAATTTTGATGAAAACTTTATCATTCTTTATTTGTAGATTTGTTTTCTATGCCTTATTTATGTAGGTTTTCCTCTTGCTCACAGCAGATTCTCAGTATTTTCTAGGAATGCTTTTATAGTTCTATCTTTACATTTTTGGACTCTTTGTTTTTATGTAAGATATGAATATACCTTTATTTGTTTTTGAAAAGGCTACGGAATCATCTATAACTTTTAACTGATTCTAAATGCCCCTTTTCTCATATAGAGAGTTTCTGCTTATATATGAGCTTTTTCTTGTGTATACAAGTATTGTCCATTCTCTTGTCTTATTTATCTAGTTCTTTGTCAATCTCATCTTTAGGAAGGCCTTTCCTGATCATCTTACCTGAAATGACCCTCATTCATTCTCCATCACTTTACTGCATTTTATTGTCTTTGTGGCATGTGTATCTCTTTAAGTTTCTAATTTATTTACTTGCTTGTTTGTGCATTATAAGCACCATGACAACAGAAGTCTTGTCTGCCTATTTTTAGCTCCCATAACAGCACCTAATAGACTTTCAGAAAATAGTTGCTGAATGAAGGCTAATAACTTTTTACTTTTAACATTTGAATAAATTTCTTATCAAAGAAATGTGTACTGTTAACCAAAGAAGTGGTTAGAGAAGGACCTTCCAACTTCTTGAAATTCTTCCATGTATGTTTATGGGTTTCATTCACATGTCACATTGCTTAAATTATGAACCTTTAGAAAGATTCATTCAAAAAGGGTGATGTCTGTTTATAATAAGCTTTGAGGATACTTTCTTTTAAGGCATGGAATAGAGACTATCCAGATACAACCACTGAATATGTTGCTTAAGACAATCATTAATTCATCTTCAACTATTTATCCAGCACTCCAATAAGTGCTGGGGATGCAATGATGAGTAAAATAAACATGGACTTTATAGGGGTGCAAGTGCGAATTAGACAGCTGTAGACAATCTCATGATTATAAACTCTGATCATTCCTATGTGGAAAAATTGCAAGAGGTTTTCAGTGAAGGTACTATAAAAGGGGTAAGAGAATATTTCACTGAAGAAGTAACCATTTGTTGGAGATTTGAACCAGACAAGGAGAGGAATGAAACTTTTTAACAGAGGTCCTGAGGAGGCAAGATGTAAGAAAGAAGTGAAAGTCTGATTGTAACTAAGTAGAAAGGTCGAGCAGGAGTGTAGTTCTGGTGAAGCAGCAGAAGCCAGATCAAAGGAGAGTGTAGTATGATGACAAACAAAGACAAAAACAAAACATACAGCAACAAAACAACCTAAGTAGATTTTGGAGTAATGCAAACTCTGGGTTCATGTATGAGCTTTGACGCCTATCAACCATGTAACTAGATCGGTTTTAACCTCTTTCTCCTCAGTTACCTTAATGATAAAAACAAACCTCATCGAGTTACCGTGAATATTACGAGATCATCCTTGGCACATGTTACATAGTTATAGTACTTCTAGGTTTGTTAATGATTCTTTTATGTTAGTTAGCTGCTGGACATTCTAATTTTAACCCAACACAACAGAAATAATCACTGGTGTTGGAGAGTCACAGCCTGAAACCAAGTAACATTTTCCAAAAAGAAACTGGATCAACACTTGTTGGGCAGCTTTTGAGTTCTACTTGGTTCAGTTAAAAAACATTTTTGAGCATCTACTTTATACAAGATGTAATGAATTCTTCTGGAGATAGAAGAATGAGCCATTTTGAAGCTGATAATCAAATGAGTAGTTTTACAACAATGTTCTGGAGGATCTAATAGAAGCAAATTCAGTGTGTGAAGGGAGTGAGGTGTAAGAGACACTCCTTGCAGAAGGAACCACAGGGAAAGACTATGGAGGGGAGAAAGTAATGGCCAAGAATCCACAAGGGAGGTGTCATGAAAGAGAACTGGACAAGTGTTTTTCAAAGGCTGCTAAGAGAGGGTAGTTATCCAAGGCTGAATGGCTGCTCACAAGGAGCTCCGATCTTTGCAGAAGCATATCCTGAATCATGGCCGTGGGTTAGATCTAGTTTACAGCCAAGACCAGTGTCTCCAAGGTCTTCCTGTGTGTTTCTTTTCTGAGCATGTTTGTTTGTGGACTCGTTTATGGAAACACAATGTTCCTGCTGTTGGTAGTGAGTAGGCACTGAAACATATTTGATCTCACCCAAATCTATGCCATAATACCATGGTCATCACCCTTTTATGGTCTATGGATCACTTTCCCCAGCCACCTACCATGAAGCCACTTTAGTTTTTTTTTGTTTTTGATTAGCTTTGGTTCCTTTCTCTTCAATCATAACTAACTGATTATATATATATAGCATATATAGTTATATAGTAATTAGTATTTTAACCACTTGTGGTGAGTCAGAGTCCTATTGCCTAAAAAATATCATACGAACCTTCTCCTTCCTTGAAAGTCTTAGTTATGCCATCCTATTATTTATTCTCTTCCCATTATTGTCTGTTAAAACCATATTCATCCTTCAAGAATCTGATCAGATGCTGATTTCCCCATGAAACCTTCTCTGATCACTCCAGCTTAATGGGATTTTATCTCCCTTTATAATTTAACATTATATAGTTTTCTAGTAGTGGATCCAATATTTGTTGACTCTTAGTGTTACCTGGGATAAACTTTCTTTTTTTAAACAAGCTTTTTTTTTTTTTTTGAATAGTTTCATATTCACAGAATCATTGCAAAGAGTACATAGATTTTCTATTTACCCACTGCCCAGTTTCTCCTATTATTAACATCTTACATTAATACGGTACATATGTCATAGTGAATGAACACATATTGACATATTATTTTTAACCAAAGTCTTTACTTTGTTGAGATTTTCTCAGTTTCCCCAAGTGAACTTCTTTCTGTTCCAGGGTCCCATCCAGGATGTCACACATTGCATTTAGGCATCATGACTCCTTCACCTCCCTTAGCTATGTCAATTTTTCAGACTTTCTAATCCACTAGAGGCGAAAGGCTGGGCTCACAAGTGTTTTCAAAGGCTGCTAAGAGAGGTAGTTATCCAAGGCTGAATGGCTGCTCACAAGGAGCTCCGATCTTTGCAGAAGCATATCCTGAATCATGGCCGTGGGTTAGATCTAGTTTACAGCCAAGACCAGTGTCTCCAAGGTCTTCCTGTGTGTTTCTTTTCTGAGCATGTTTGTTTGTGGACTCGTTTATGGAAACACAATGTTCCTGCTGTTGGTAGTGAGTAGGCACTGAAACATATTTGATCTCACCCAAATCTATGCCATAATACCATGGTCATCACCCTTTTATGGTCTATGGATCACTTTCCCCAGCCACCTACCATGAAGCCACTTTAGTTTTTTTTTGTTTTTGATTAGCTTTGGTTCCTTTCTCTTCAATCATAACTAACTGATTATATATATATAGCATATATAGTTATATAGTAATTAGTATTTTAACCACTTGTGGTGAGTCAGAGTCCTATTGCCTAAAAATATCATACGAACCTTCTCCTTCCTTGAAAGTCTTAGTTATGCCATCCTATTATTTATTCTCTTCCCATTATTGTCTGTTAAAACCATATTCATCCTTCAAGAATCTGATCAGATGCTGATTTCCCCATGAAACCTTCTCTGATCACTCCAGCTTAATGGGATTTTATCTCCCTTTATAATTTAACATTATATAGTTTTCTAGTAGTGGATCCAATATTTGTTGACTCTTAGTGTTACCTGGGATAAACTTTCTTTTTTTAAACAAGCTTTTTCTTTTTTTTTGCATAGTTTCATATTCACAGAATCATTGCAAAGAGTACATAGATTTTCTATTTACCCACTGCCCAGTTTCTCCTATTATTAACATCTTACATTAATACGGTACATATGTCATAGTGAATGAACACATATTGACATATTATTTTTAACCAAAGTCTTTACTTTGTTGAGATTTTCTCAGTTTCCCCAAGTGAACTTCTTTCTGTTCCAGGGTCCCATCCAGGATGTCACACATTGCATTTAGGCATCATGACTCCTTCACCTCCCTTAGCTATGTCAATTTTTCAGACTTTCTAGTCTTGGGTGACTGTGACAGTTTTGAGGATTATGTATCAGGAATTTTGTAGAATGTCCTTCAATTGGGATTTGTCTGATGTGTTTCTGTTGATTAGGCTGGAGTAATGGGCTTTTGGGAGAATGACCACAGAGCAAAGAGTATGTACATAAATTATTTAGAATTCTTTTGCATGATAAATGTGTTTATTCTCTCCCAGTATTTGTTCATTTATTTATACCAACATGGGCTTGTAAATATTTATTTTATATTTTGAGTTATAATCCAATACTACGCTATCCATTTTGTTGTATAAATTGTTCCAGCTTTGGCCAAGGGAAACTTTCTGCTGGCTCTGTGTTCTCTTGCCATATCCCCATCATTTTTGTGTGTGTATATTTTCTCAATTTGGGACACTAACCAATTCTCCAGGCTCATCTGGCACTAAAAGATTCTCCGAGATCACCATATGTCCTGCCCTAGAACCATATGTCCTGGAATTAGCAGTTTCTCCTAGGATCCTTGATTCCTTTTATTGGAGAATGGTATTAGAAGTCAAGATCTGAATATCAAGTTTGCTCATTCCTTATTGGGGTGTCATTGTTTCTAGGTGATCTCAGCTGATATAACAAAGAGCTAGATGTGTGCACTAACCTGTGTATAGATGTATCTATAAATGTTTCCATATACAACCATCTATATCTCTATTAAGCTAAATATGACTTTACACTGATATCTCAACACTAACCCATAGCCACACAGATTACTTTGGGGAAGCTTAAAAATACAGAGTTCCAGGTACTACTCCAGAGCTAATAAATTAGGATAAATATTGACCTTACATCTTTTGAAAGGTAAATACATTAACATCATTGAATGTTTTTCTTGGTTTAATACTGAAATCAACATTAAAATTATGAAAACATTGTAAAAGTCAGTTTTACTTTATCACCATTCACAATTTGGGTAAGTATTTATCTTAGAAAAACTTTATTACCTACCTATAGTTTTGTTAATTTTAATTCCATGAGAATATGATCTAATATAATTTTGAAAGTTCTTATATTACCAAATATTGAATGTCCCAGGATTTGAAAGTTTTTATACTATGTGACAATTCAGTGTCCCATTCAACTATCAAAGTTCATGATTTAAAGTTCTGAATACAGAAATAAACACTGTATGGACACAAAGGTAATTGTGTAAATTGTGCTACTTCATGTTAAGGATATCTGCTTCACTCATTTCCCCTCCTTCTCTTTCTTCTTGTCTTGCATTTTTGGTGGACTGAAGGCTCCAGTTCCAACACCATCTTCTGAGATGATCGTGATTTCCAGAATGCCCTTGGTGCTGCTCCTGCTGCTGCCAATCTTGAGTTCTGCAAAAGCTCAGGTTAATCCAGGTAACTCTGTCATTGCTCAGCCCCATCCTGGAAGATAAACTGAACATTCAAGCCCATCAGTGTTCATCTTGGGAAAGACACTGCTAGGGGGTCCAAAGGTCTCCCCTCCCTTTTCCTCCTCCAAAGTGAGACATGGCCATAGCAGGAATAGAAACTAATATATTCTGTCTGTAACATGTTGAATATTGCGAAAGGGCTTTTTATATGGAGTTGGGTAAAATAAAAAGAAAATAAAAATAGGAAGTGGAAGAAGCAACCATTAGCTTCGGCATCTTCTGAGAAACAGAGGGGGTTTTCAGGTGCATTGGAGAATTTCTGCAAGTTGGTTTCCCAGTTACGTTTGGCTGGACTATGTTTTACTTGGCGGTCAGATCTTTAGGATCTCAGGCAGTTTCTCTTTCCTGCAGGATGTGGCCATGGTCACAAATAGATATGTTAGTCCCCTTCCCCAAATTTTTAAAATTATGTGTATATTTTAACTTTACATTGAAGTATGCAATTTATCAATTGTCTGTTACCATAGTGATGCCATTTAATAACGTATGCAAAGTTGGTGATTTAGTTTTGTCTTGATTGAACTATTCTTCTGGCCCCTTCTCGATCCATGAACGTATCTGGGAGTAAGCTGGTCATTTACTGGCTCATAGAGGAAGACCTTGACTCTGACAACTGGGGCAGCTTCACTGTACTTTCCTCCAGCACCCCTGCTAGTGTAGATACCTTTTAATGGAAATTGGACAACAGTAAAGCAGAAAGGAAAATGTGTAGCATTTTTTCAAGCATGTTTACTGAGATTTCATTGTCCAAAGCCAGCCACGTGGCCAAACCCAGAGTCAGAGTGGGAGAGCACAAAAATATTTTACAGGGAAGGGTGAAGAGTTAAAGTCATTTTTTCTATTTTGCCACAAATATAAATACAGGAAAGTAGATACAGCATAAGTTCTCAATGTGATGAATTTTACAAACTGAGCACATCCATCTAAGCAGTACCCAGATTAAGCAACAGGACTGCAGCAGGACTTGAGAAGCTCTCCTCACACACTTTTCAAGTCACTTTTCCCCACCCTCATACCAAGAGTAGTCGCTCTTCTGTTTTCTAATGACATAAATTTGTACTGCTTGTTTTTGTATTTTATATAAGATGAATCATTTTTTGTTTCTGGCTTCTTTCATTGAACATTTTGTTAATGATATCCATATCATTGCATGTAGCTGGCGACTCTTGGTCTTCATTGTTGTATATTATAATTTTGTTTGAATATTTTATTTATTCAATCTACTCTGGGTGATAATTTGGATCATTTCCAGTTAGAGCTCATTATGACTAACCCTAAACCCTAAGGCCTTTTGGTAGAGATATATACTCAAGTCGTTCAGATATATGCTGAGAAGTAGCTTTTATGTTAAGTATGATCTGTTTTCTATATATTGCTAAAGGGTGATTTTACTGATATCCCACTCCATTGCAATGTTTGAGTTCCAGTAGCTTCAGGCTATATTTGGATTCCTGAGGGAATTTCCATTTCTTCCTCTTCATATGGCATGAGTGTACCTTTGTGAAACATTCTCCTTCTTCCCTTTGCAAAAATTCTATTTCATGGGATATTCTTTATACCTCCACAGGACATATAATCAAGACATCTTAAAATAAATGATCAATTGGTCCAATAAATCCAGTGCCTTACTACTTTCTTATAATAAGCCTAGTGGGTACATCTCAGATCTGAACTTTGACAGAGTTTTTTCATTTCTTGTTTTGTGTTCCTCTCACCTAATTGAAGCATAGATGCCTTCTGTTTGGTCCTAAATGAGTTACTAACACTGGTCACAATAATTCTCTTTGTCGTCTATCATCCTTTCATCAGTAGTAAAATTAGTTGGATTAGATAACTTATGAGACCTTTTGTCACAAGCTTGCTATAATTTAGCAGTATAAGACCTTTACTGCCTATATTGGAAGACACTGGGGTAGGCTTTGGGTTTGGAAACAGGGTCCTTAAACTTACATAGCTGTTTTTTATAAGAAAGACCATTTGTCCTATATCCCTGCCACTTCCCAGGTTCAGGAATCTAAAATCAGACTTTAGAGGAATTTTAGCTTTGAGTCTAAGCATAGAAGATAGCTAATTAATATTTAAAAATGTAAACCCTAAAAACTTCCTTTTATTAGGGTTTGAATACTAGACAGCTCTCCTCACACACTTTTCAAGTCACTTTTCCCCACCCTCATACCAAGAGTAGTCGCTTTGTTTCTAATGACATAAATTTGTACTGCTTGTTTTTGTATTTTATATAAGATGAATCATTTTTTGTTTCTGGCTTCTTTCATTGAACATTTTGTTAATGATATCCATATCATTGCATGTAGCTGGCGACTCTTGGTCTTCATTGTTGTATATTATAATTTTGTTTGAATATTTTATTTATTCAATCTACTCTGGGTGATAATTTGGATCATTTCCAGTTAGAGCTCATTATGACTAACCCTAAACCCTAAGGCCTTTTGGTAGAGATATATACTCAAGTCGTTCAGATATATGCTGAGAAGTAGCTTTTATGTTAAGTATGATCTGTTTTCTATATATTGCTAAAGGGTGATTTTACTGATATCCCACTCCATTGCAATGTTTGAGTTCCAGTAGCTTCAGGCTATATTTGGATTCCTGAGGGAATTTCCATTTCTTCCTCTTCATATGGCATGAGTGTACCTTTGTGAAACATTCTCCTTCTTCCCTTTGCAAAAATTCTATTTCATGGGATATTCTTTATACCTCCACAGGACATATAATCAAGACATCTTAAAATAAATGATCAATTGGTCCAATAAATCCAGTGCCTTACTACTTTCTTATAATAAGCCTAGTGGGTACATCTCAGATCTGAACTTTGACAGAGTTTTTTCATTTCTTGTTTTGTGTTCCTCTCACCTAATTGAAGCATAGATGCCTTCTGTTTGGTCCTAAATGAGTTACTAACACTGGTCACAATAATTCTCTTTGTACGTCTATCATCCTTTCATCAGTAGTAAAATTAGTTGGATTAGATAACTTATGAGACCTTTTGTCACAAGCTTGCTATAATTTAGCAGTATAAGACCTTTACTGCCTATATTGGAAGACACTGGGGTAGGCTTTGGGTTTGGAAACAGGGTCCTTAAACTTACATAGCTGTTTTTTATAAGAAAGACCATTTGTCCTATATCCCCTGCCACTTCCCAGGTTCAGGAATCTAAAATCAGACTTTAGAGGAATTTTAGCTTTGAGTCTAAGCGCATAGAAGATAGCTAATTAATATTTAAAAAATGTAAACCCTAAAAAACTTCCTAGTGAGAAGTTGAATTCAGAAACCATGCCCCAGCTTAGCCTGCAGGACCTTCATAGTACTAGAAGTCACCTTCTCTATGGTATCTTTTTATTTGGATGTGGGTCCAAGAGGAAGCTCTTAGGCAGAAAAAATAGCAGATGTGATGACTGGGAGGGAAGGGAAGTACATGTGTAGGGTGATGAGTGAAGGGCCCCAAAGAGCTGTTTCCCATCCTCCTGTGAGGTCCATCAGTAAAGAAACCTCTTTCCCAACTTGGCTGAGGCTACTGCACCTAATAGGAGAGCCAAGGGTTCCTCCATGGGAAAGAGATGTCTCTAGATTCCACAATGAAGTATACGGATACTCCTGGCTGTTGAAGTTGCTTGATCAGTTGTCAAGATCAGGCTCCTCCAGAATGTATACATTCAGTATTTTAATGGCCATTAGGGATCCAGAACCTTGTGGAGTTTAAAGTAGAGGGAAATACTAGAAGTATCTTGGCTTTCCTGAAGACTTAGCCCAGGATCTGTTATTCCTGAGGACTCACCCAGCCAACTAAATAATGGCTGAGTGTGGAGAGCACAGGGACAGTTGGCCACACTCTCATGACTTGGCCTGTGAGAACTACTTGTGCTTGTGCACACCCTGTCTCCCCAAAGGCAACCCAGGCATTTAGAATCCATGGTACAGAGCCAGGGTGCATGCTGAGACTTCCCATTTCCATCTTGGATTTTCTCTCATAGGAAGCAGGCCATTTGCTAGCAGTTCAGAGCCCTCAGGTGAGGGAATCCTCCTTTGGTATCTAGAATGTTTCTCTTGGAAAGGAGGAACAAAGACATGAAGAGTTTGGGATTCAGATAGGAGTTCTTCTCCACTTGGCTCCAAAGTGGTTTTCAGGTCAACTATGTGGTTTTATTCTTTCCAGCATCAATTCTACATTCAATGAGTTCTTAGGGTTTAGGGACCTAGAATCCTAGGGCTATTCATGCTACAATGAATCTTAGAGATATTTAAGTCCTTCTTCCTCATTTAACAGATAAATGAACTGGGTGTCAAAGGAGGTGAGTGATTTAGTGATTTGTCCATGGCCACACATATAGCTAATGGTAAAGTAGGGACCCTTGGCTCCTGTCTCCCAGCCCTCGGGTTCCTTCAACCCCTCGGGGAGGCATTTGAGGAAATGGTCTTTCTCTAATGATCATGTATAACTGGGCAGCTTTATGGTTTCCTTTCTGTGACTTCCAATGTACATTTATGGGTGTGAGAGGTAATTTGGGGTTGACAGACAGCTTGAATCCAAGGAGTTGAGCAAGACAACAGGATACTACAGAGGTCACTCTTTTATTTTTTTTAAATTATTTTTTTAAAATTTATCTGTCTATGCTAGGTCTTAGTTGAGACATATGAACTCTCAGTTGGGGCATGTGGGATCTAGCTCCCTGATAAGGAATTGAACTCTGGCCCCCTACAATGGGAGCACAGAGTCTTAGCCACTGAACCACCAGGGAAGTCCCCAGAGATCACTGTTCAAACTACTTGTGCTTGTGCAGGACTCACCCAGCCAACTAAATAATGGCTGAGTGTGGAGAGCACAGGGACAGTTGGCCACACTCATGACTTGGCCTGTGAGAACTACTTGTGCTTGTGCACACCCTGTCTCCCCAAAGGCAACCCAGGCATTTAGAATCCATGGTACAGAGCCAGGGTGCATGCTGAGACTTCCCATTTCCATCTTGGATTTTCTCTCATAGGAAGCAGGCCATTTGCTAGCAGTTCAGAGCCCTCAGGTGAGGGAATCCTCCTTTGGTATCTAGAATGTTTCTCTTGGAAAGGAGGAACAAAGACATGAAGAGTTTGGGATTCAGATAGGAGTTCTTCTCCACTTGGCTCCAAAGTGGTTTTCAGGTCAACTATGTGGTTTTATTCTTTCCAGCATCAATTCTACATTCAATGAGTTCTTAGGGTTTAGGGACCTAGAATCCTAGGGCTATTCATGCTACAATGAATCTTAGAGATATTTAAGTCCTTCTTCCTCATTTAACAGATAAATGAACTGGGTGTCAAAGGAGGTGAGTGATTTAGTGATTTGTCCATGGCCACACATATAGCTAATGGTAAAGTAGGGACCCTTGGCTCCTGTCTCCCAGCCCTCGGGTTCCTTCAACCCCTCGGGGAGGCATTTGAGGAAATGGTCTTTCTCTAATGATCATGTATAACTGGGCAGCTTTATGGTTTCCTTTCTGTGACTTCCAATGTACATTTATGGGTGTGAGAGGTAATTTGGGGTTGACAGACAGCTTGAATCCAAGGAGTTGAGCAAGACAACAGGATACTACAGAGGTCACTCTTTTATTTTTTTTAAATTATTTTTTTAAAATTTATCTGTCTATGCTAGGTCTTAGTTGAGACATATGAACTCTCAGTTGGGGCATGTGGGATCTAGCTCCCTGATAAGGAATTGAACTCTGGCCCCCTACAATGGGAGCACAGAGTCTTAGCCACTGAACCACCAGGGAAGTCCCCAGAGATCACTCTTGAAACCTTGTCTTGCTAGCACACTCAGCAAGAAAGGCTAGAATCAGAAGTCCCTCAGGACTAGCTCACCCTTGCAAAGAACCCAAGGCATTAAAGATGCTCTGGCTGCCCCCTGCAGGGTTGTCTCCTTCTCCCTACTAGTTTGTCTCCCACCAAGGGGAGTGGAGCTACTTTACCTACACACATTTCTAAACTGGGAAATCATTTTTATTTCCCTGGGTTCTCATTATTCGTTTCCCCACAGATATGCTGTGGGGAAGGCGTATGGGGCCTCAACTGTTAATGAGAATGTGGTGCCAGTTCTAGGTTTCTGAACCCAGGCCTGAGGTTCTAAGGTTGTGTGTGTGTGTGTGTTTGTGTGTGTGTGCATGGCTTGGGAAGGACCTCCCAGGTTGAATTTCTCTTAAGTGAGCAATGCTAGATGCTGCCCAGATTGGCTCTCTCTTGTTTGTATCAATTATGTTTGTTTGTCGAGTCTAGCCTGAGGGTGGCCTCTGGTATCCTTCCTGCCAGTAAAAGGATCTTTCTCTGGGGATAATAGAAACTCATTTGCCCTTTAAGAATTCTAGTTATGCCAAACGGGAAAAAAGAAAATGAAAACTTCAAAGTAGAGTACCAACTAATATTTAGTAAGCATTTAGTATATTCCTGCTACCATTCTATCAACAAATTTAGTCTTCAGAAGCATCTTAAGAAGTAGGTGGTATTGTTATTCCAGCTTCACACAGGGCATATGGAGACCCAGAGACATTAGATCATTCTCTCAAGGTTATAAACCTAGCCAAGTGGCAGGGCTGGGTGATCCACCTCCAGGGAGCACATTCCTGACCTCTGTGCTCTGTTGCCTCACTGGATGTTTGACTCACTGGATGTGTCTGCTACCCAATCACTTCAAGTCTCCAATGTCATGCTGGCTGAGATAGTGAAGGCTGAGAGTGATCTAGAGAAAAAGGAATTTGCCAGGTCGGGTAAAAAGAGGAAGGGAGAACACAGCGCTTAAGTAAAGGCACAGAGCCACAGATCGAAAAACAAGAAGGTGGAGCTGGTTGTCATTGAGGGGTCACAGGGCAAACATAAAGTTACAGCTGCACCCAAAACAGTAACCACATGCCTTCGAGAACCTCAATATGTGGCAAGTATTTTCCAATCTAATTTTCGGACAAGGGCTAGCACACTCAGCAAGAAAGGCTAGAATCAGAAGTCCCTCAGGACTAGCTCACCCTTGCAAAGAACCCAAGGCATTAAAGATGCTCTGGCTGCCCCCTGCAGGGTTGTCTCCTTCTCCCTACTAGTTTGTCTCCCACCAAGGGGAGTGGAGCTACTTTACCTACACACATTTCTAAACTGGGAAATCATTTTTATTTCCCTGGGTTCTCATTATTCGTTTCCCCACAGATATGCTGTGGGGAAGGCGTATGGGGCCTCAACTGTTAATGAGAATGTGGTGCCAGTTCTAGGTTTCTGAACCCAGGCCTGAGGTTCTAAGGTTGTGTGTGTGTGTGTTTGTGTGTGTGTGCATGGCTTGGGAAGGACCTCCCAGGTTGAATTTCTCTTAAGTGAGCAATGCTAGATGCTGCCCAGATTGGCTCTCTCTTGTTTGTATCAATTATGTTTGTTTGTCGAGTCTAGCCTGAGGGTGGCCTCTGGTATCCTTCCTGCCAGTAAAAGGATCTTTCTCTGGGGATAATAGAAACTCATTTGCCCTTTAAGAATTCTAGTTATGCCAAACGGGAAAAAAGAAAATGAAAACTTCAAAGTAGAGTACCAACTAATATTTAGTAAGCATTTAGTATATTCCTGCTACCATTCTATCAACAAATTTAGTCTTCAGAAGCATCTTAAGAAGTAGGTGGTATTGTTATTCCAGCTTCACACAGGGCATATGGAGACCCAGAGACATTAGATCATTCTCTCAAGGTTATAAACCTAGCCAAGTGGCAGGGCTGGGTGATCCACCTCCAGGGAGCACATTCCTGACCTCTGTGCTCTGTTGCCTCACTGGATGTTTGACTCACTGGATGTGTCTGCTACCCAATCACTTCAAGTCTCCAATGTCATGCTGGCTGAGATAGTGAAGGCTGAGAGTGATCTAGAGAAAAAGGAATTTGCCAGGTCGGGTAAAAAGAGGAAGGGAGAACACAGCGCTTAAGTAAAGGCACAGAGCCACAAATCGAAAAACAAGAAGGTGGAGCTGGTTGTCATTGAGGGGTCACAGGGCAAACATAAAGTTACAGCTGCACCCAAAACAGTAACCACATGCCTTCGAGAACCTCAATATGTGGCAAGTATTTTCCAATCTAAGGCTTTGCCTTCGCGCAGTGATAACAAAGGGCTGTGCCCATGTCCTCCCTCCCAAGATGCATAGTCCTTTTGCTATAAGATTTCAACCAATCTGGGATCAGAGTATTCTAAAACTTAAACAAACAATAAGCTTCTCTGGGCCCTCTTTCCAGATTTTCCCCTAAATTGGCTTTCTTGACCCTGAAATTATAGTACAGACAGTGCAAAGAGCATGTGCTGACAGAAGACTGTGATGACAACACAGATGGTGAAGAGATGATGGCAACTGAGAGGTCTAAATTCTAGTTTCAGCTCTGGCACTGTCTCCTTTGAGACCGTAGCTAAATTTCTTCACTTTACTTTGCTCACTTATAAAATGGGAAATCACGCTCTGTTTTCTACACTTCACAGGATTACAGTAGGGATATGAGATACTGGAAGTCAATGGGCTTTGGAAAGTTATATGCAAATATCAAGGGTTATGACTTGTTACTTTTGGAAGATAAGGAAATGAAATTAACCTCAAATTATAAAACAGTAGTTTCTATAAGGCAGATGGTGGAGGAGGAAGGAGAAAAAGAGTTTGTTAGTAACAATTAGGGGCTTCCCTGGTGGCTCAGTTGGTAAAGAATCTGCCTGCAACGCAGGAGACAAGGAAGGGTCTTCCCTGGGTTGGGAAGATTCCCCGGAGAAGGAAATGGCAACCCACTCCAGTAGTCTTGCCTGGGAAATCCTATGGACAGAGGAGCCTGGCAGGCTACAGTTTATGGGGTCGCAAGAGTTGGACACAACTTAAAGGCTAAACCACCAGAGTGACTATTATGGTCCCTTGTGGTCTCTAAGAGAGACTCAAGTTACCCTTGGGGAATATGGGTTTCTAACAATCCTGAACTCTGGCCATCCCAACTCCAAGGGATGCAGGGCCCTGTGCCCAGGCTGAGCATACCCATGAAGTGTATTTTTTCAGGAGAGAATAGTGTGATTGTTGACTTTGCTCTTGCTAATAGCCAACAGGCCTATGAAGAGTATGGATATGGTAAGATAGGCCTCCAAGAATTTTTCAGTGGTTTGGACACGTACACAGTAAAGTAAAGCTAAAGTTAAGATATTAAAAGCAACGAGGATTTTGGAGGGGGCTTAAGAGGAAGGTGATGAGTTGCAAAAAGTATGCAACTTATTTTTTACCTGCTTCACAGATGTTTATGACTTTGACCATTGTCTTATTTGGTGTGTTGTCACCCTCCTGTGTCCTCATGATGGACACCTATCACAGTGCTTGGGTTGTAGAAGCAATCAATAAATGTCTGAGGAATAAAAAGAAGGCAGGAAGGAAAGGATGTCAAGAAATTCCCTTTCTTCCATGTGTTTTTCTACAAGAATGCATCTAAATTATGCCATATGAGACTTGAGCTCACAAAGATGTTCAGAAACTGAGAAGAAAACATAAGAATATCATCCTTTTAAATTATGGGGGTGCTAAGAGGAAGGATGACAAACTGAAGTTTGCAAAGTGCAACTACTAACATGCAGTAATGAGGTCCACCTCGAATGTCTGAGGGCTTTGAGAGTCTTTCTTCTTGCAGAGTTAGAGTAGCCTCTGTGCTTATTCCTAAAAGTATAAGATCTCCTCCTCTGGCCTGTGGGCAGAGTAGCTTAGTGGTTATAAATAAAGAAAATGTGCTTAAATTTACCCAATACATGTAAAATTTTCACTGTCAACATTTCAAAGGAAGGATTCAGATTAATCTTCTAGGTGCTATAAGCTATAGTCAAGATGTACAGTCTAACAATGACAGGTATCCTCTAGGCATCAGTTCAGTTCAGTTCAGTCCCTCAAGCATGTCCAACTCTTTGTGATCCTATAGACTGCAGTATACCAGGTTTCCCTTACCTTCACGATCTTCTGGAGCTTGCTCAAACTCATGTCCATTGAGTTTGTGATGCCAACCAACCATCTTCTGTCATCCCCTTCTTCTGCCTTCTATTTATCCCCACATCAGGGTCTTTTCCAGTGAGTTGTCTCTTCACAACAGGCCTATGAAGAGTATGGATATGGTAAGATAGGCCTCCAAGAATTTTTCAGTGGTTTGGACACGTACACAGTAAAGTAAAGCTAAAGTTAAGATATTAAAAGCAACGAGGATTTTGGAGGGGGCTTAAGAGGAAGGTGATGAGTTGCAAAAAGTATGCAACTTATTTTTTACCTGCTTCACAGATGTTTATGACTTTGACCATTGTCTTATTTGGTGTGTTGTCACCCTCCTGTGTCCTCATGATGGACACCTATCACAGTGCTTGGGTTGTAGAAGCAATCAATAAATGTCTGAGGAATAAAAGAAGGCAGGAAGGAAAGGATGTCAAGAAATTCCCTTTCTTCCATGTGTTTTTCTACAAGAATGCATCTAAATTATGCCATATGAGACTTGAGCTCACAAAGATGTTCAGAAACTGAGAAGAAAACATAAGAATATCATCCTTTTAAATTATGGGGGTGCTAAGAGGAAGGATGACAAACTGAAGTTTGCAAAGTGCAACTACTAACATGCAGTAATGAGGTCCACCTCGAATGTCTGAGGGCTTTGAGAGTCTTTCTTCTTGCAGAGTTAGAGTAGCCTCTGTGCTTATTCCTAAAAGTCTAAGATCTCCCTCCTCTGGCCTGTGGGCAGAGTAGCTTAGTGGTTATAAATAAAGAAAAATGTGCTTAAATTTACCCAATACATGTAAAATTTTCACTGTCAACATTTCAAAGGAAGGATTCAGATTAATCTTCTAGGTGCTATAAGCTATAGTCAAGATGTACAGTCTAACAATGACAGGTATCCTCTAGGCATCAGTTCAGTTCAGTTCAGTCCCTCAAGCATGTCCAACTCTTTGTGATCCTATAGACTGCAGTATACCAGGTTTCCCTTACCTTCACGATCTTCTGGAGCTTGCTCAAACTCATGTCCATTGAGTTTGTGATGCCAACCAACCATCTTCTGTCATCCCCTTCTTCTGCCTTCTATTTATCCCCACATCAGGGTCTTTTCCAGTGAGTTGTCTCTTCACATCAGGTGGCCAAAGTATTGGAGCCTCAGCTTCAACATCAGTCCTTCCAACGAATATTCAGGGTTGATTTCCTTTAGGATTTATTGGTCTGATCTCCTTGCAGTCCAAGAAACTCTCAAGAGTCTTCTTCAACACCATAATTTGAAGGCATCAATTCTTCAGTGTTCAACCTTCTTTGTGGTCCAACTCTTACATTCATATATGACTACTGGGAAAACCATAGTTTTGACTGTACAGACTTTTGCCAGCAAAGTGATGTCTCTGCTTTTTAATATGCTGTCTAGGTTTTTCACAGCTTTTCTTCCAAGGAGCAAGCATCTTATAATTTCAAATATTGCTAATTGAAGAAATGGTTCATCCTGGCATAGAAGAAGCTCTGGCTATGGGTTAAAACCACCTCGAGAAAGCTAATATATTTGTTTGTTCTTAGTAGGGTAGACCAATATTTAGGACTCTGTTATAGCTTCTTATTGAGGAACTTGCTCAATAGTACTGGATAATTCTTCTCCTATACTGCTAATAATTCTGCTATATTACTATTACTGCAATAACAACATGATATATCTGTAGCTACTCGTTATGTTTCTTGATTAAGTAAAATTAATCCTTAATTTCTCTTATGTGGATGAATCTGAATTTCTCTCTTGAAGTGCCAAGAGTAAGAAATTCACAAATATTGGGATAAATTTAAACATATTTTTCTTCATTTATAACCACTAAGACACCTTGCATATAAGTAGAAAATTGATTTGGCCCACTCCTCTGTGAGGCTAGGGTGGTATTCTCTCTAAGAAGTGTGTTTGGATCTTTGATTTTCTTAAGGAGTTGTGAACACAAAGTCCAACTTGGTCAACAGTGAAAGCGGTTGGATTTGCCTTTCAGTGGTAGGGTAGAATATCTTCACTCTGGGTGATTGGTAGGGTTTAAACTTGGATTCTTGGTCATTCAGTGCTTTTTGAAAACTCCTATGTTTTCTCTGTGGCCTCGCTTCCTGGTGGGCCTTGAACTCTAATCTTTGTTTTGACAGATTTTTTTTGGTTTCCCCCTTTCAAGTCAAGCTTTTGAAAATCCTTGTTTTCTCTGTGGCCTCTTCCTTGGGCCTTCCCATCAGGTCTTTTAGGTTGTCTCCTTGCCAAAGTATTGGAGCCTCAGCTTCAACATCAGTCCTTCCAACGAATATTCAGGGTTGATTTCCTTTAGGATTTATTGGTCTGATCTCCTTGCAGTCCAAGAAACTCTCAAGAGTCTTCTTCAACACCATAATTTGAAGGCATCAATTCTTCAGTGTTCAACCTTCTTTGTGGTCCAACTCTTACATTCATATATGACTACTGGGAAAACCATAGTTTTGACTGTACAGACTTTTGCCAGCAAAGTGATGTCTCTGCTTTTTAATATGCTGTCTAGGTTTTTCACAGCTTTTCTTCCAAGGAGCAAGCATCTTATAATTTCAAATATTGCTAATTGAAGAAATGGTTCATCCTGGCATAGAAGAAGCTCTGGCTATGGGTTAAAACCACCTCGAGAAAGCTAATATATTTGTTTGTTCTTAGTAGGGTAGACCAATATTTAGGACTCTGTTATAGCTTCTTATTGAGGAACTTGCTCAATAGTACTGGATAATTCTTCTCCTATACTGCTAATAATTCTGCTATATTACTATTACTGCAATAACAACATGATATATCTGTAGCTACTCGTTATGTTTCTTGATTAAGTAAAATTAATCCTTAATTTCTCTTATGTGGATGAATCTGAATTTCTCTCTTGAAGTGCCAAGAGTAAGAAATTCACAAATATTGGGATAAATTTAAACATATTTTTCTTCATTTATAACCACTAAGACACCTTGCATATAAGTAGAAAATTGATTTGGCCCACTCCTCTGTGAGGCTAGGGTGGTATTCTCTCTAAGAAGTGTGTTTGGATCTTTGATTTTCTTAAGGAGTTGTGAACACAAAGTCCAACTTGGTCAACAGTGAAAGCGGTTGGATTTGCCTTTCAGTGGTAGGGTAGAATATCTTCACTCTGGGTGATTGGTAGGGTTTAAACTTGGATTCTTGGTCAT
Source organism: Tragulus kanchil (assembly GCA_022376925.1). Taxonomy (NCBI): domain Eukaryota; kingdom Metazoa; phylum Chordata; class Mammalia; order Artiodactyla; family Tragulidae; genus Tragulus; species Tragulus kanchil. The sequence goes on along the minus strand of JAIOJX010000032.1, from coordinate 65,629,123 downwards.
TCAGTGCTTTTTGAAAACTCCTATGTTTTCTCTGTGGCCTCGCTTCCTGGTGGGCCTTGAACTCTAATCTTTGTTTTGACAGATTTGTTTTGTCTCCTTAGGTTTTTACACTGCCTCTCTTACACAACCCCAACATTTGGCAAATGTGCTGATCAAGAAAAAAGCTGCCTGCTAGAAGGATCCCAGGTCTCCTTCAAAAGCTTTGAGATTTTATCCTCTTGTGATCCTTTACCAGTGTCAAGGCCAGGGTCAGCCTTTTGCCCTTGCCACCAGTTGACAACTGGCAGCACATGACTACAGAAGGTGATGTCGCCTCTCAGAGTCTCCCTTCTCTGAAGTTTCAGTTCCTCCTTTTTCTCTGCCTCAGCAGCAGTCAAATGCTTGTAAATAGATGATTTATAGATTTATCTAGTTCTTCCAGTTATCTTCAGGGGGAATGTGGGCTACTGCAAGCTCCTCCTTCCCACCTGGAAACAGAAATAAAAAGTTAACTTTTACCTTGTCTTTGCTGTGATTCATGTTAACTGATTATGGTTTGATTTTTAAGTTGGTTAGTAAGAGGCTCAGAGACAAATTTGAGGCCCATCACCAGCCAAGTGTATAGAACCAAATGTAATATTGATTATATTTTGGGTGTTAACCTTTGCTCCAGCTTATTTTACTGTCCTTATTTTCTTTCCTCTTACCCGCATTTCTACACTTATTTGTTTATTTACTTAGTATGTTGTGCAGCTTTGGAGGCAAGTTACCATCCTTTTTTTTTTTTTTAAATAATGAGTCAGAGGCAGGGGACATGTGTATTCTTACAGCTGATTCATGTTGGCAGAAGCCAACACAGTTCTGTAGAACAATTATTTTTCAATTAAGCAAATGAATAAATTAAAAAAATAAGTAACAGCTACCCTTTATTAAATGCTACTGTTCTAAGGATTACTCTGCTGTAAACATTACTATCTAAATACTTGACATTACATGTAACTCATATTTCCTTAGGTATTCTTATAAGAAGTACCAGTATTACTGTTAAACTGAGAATCTTAAACTAGTTAATCTTCCTAAGGCCATAAAAATCTCTAAATTGCTTAAGAAAGAGTGAATGTAATCTTTAAAATGGATGATCACTTCTATTTCTAGATATTATTTATTGAGCCCTATTACCTTCAAGGAAGTGTGTAAGTTCTTTGCATACATTGTATTACATCTCTGCAATGATCCTGCTCTGCAGGTTTATTAGACTAGGAAACTGAGGTTCAGAGAGGCTTAGTAACTTGTCTTGAGGTTCCACAATTTGGAAATGGCACAATCAAGTTTTAAGCATAGGCCTATTTTGATTCCGAATTATGCCACAACTTTCTTCTCAGCTCCTAATTCATGGCTATCCAGCTGTCTCAACTTACATCCTTCTTGAGAGAAAGCACATGCTATTTTACTAGAAGGTTTTCACTACATTTGTTAACTAAGAAGAACGTAATTGATCGTCATCTCATTACCTGGAAATCCAGTACGGCTTGGGGACCCTTCTTCTGGATCTTTGCAGTAATTGCTTCTGGAAAGTGTTTTGGGCTTTTAGCAAACTGCAATTCTGAATGGCTATTCTTGAGGGAAATTTTGACTTGGGCAAAAGAGGGCTGGGCAAAATAGCCTCATTGTATCTAGAGGAATCCAAATAATTTTCCTTGGCACCTAGCAAGATCCCATTATGTAGATATAAGTAGCCTGCTTGGTAATGGTCCCAGAGAGAAGGGGCCCAAATGATAGCTTCTTTAATTAGACCACGTTGTCCTGTCTGGAGCTGGAAAAACTAGGTCATGATAGCCTGAACTTGAAGAAAGAGGAACCAGGGATCAGGAGATCTGAATTTCAGTCCGATTTCCCTAGTCAGCTGTGCATCCTTGAGTAAGTCAGTTCACCTTCCTGAGCCTCAGAGGTCCCGATATTTAACGTGGAACCATTGGAAGGATTGGCTTCCTAAAGGCCTGGTTTTAAAGTTTTATGATTGCAGATGTTCCTTTAGGCCATTGACTGCCTTGGGTCCCCTGGTTGACCCTAATAACTGAGTCCCACCCCTGTCAGTCTTACCTGCCCATGTCCAGAGAGGCCCAGCTGTGGCCTCCGGCCTGTGTGCTGTGTGTGTGCTTTCCTGGAAGCTACATATAGGACACTCATTGACGGGGGAGCCTGTGGTCTGGAGCTGACAGTGAGATGGTAAACATCATGGAACAAGCAGCCCTTTCAGGCTCTCAACTTTGGCAGCACAGTGTGAAAATAATTCTTGGAAGCTGGGGCCTAGTGGCAGCTGCTTCTCCTCAGTCTGCTTGCCAGGCCCTACCAGAGCTCAGGATGGACTGTGTTCCCACCCGGGGAAGGCAGCAGCCAGTGCTGGTAGTTTTCCACTCTGGGAAACTGGAAAAGTGAATTGGCTTCTCTGTCCAGAAGACTAGAGGGTAGCGGAAGTGTAGAAACCACCAAGACAACTCAACGGGCAAAATCAGGTGATGCCTCTTTGCTTCAGGGTCTCTTGCTTTCCTTGTGACTTTTTTGCCTTTTCAGGCTGCTTTATATTTCATAACGTGAAGCTCAGAGACAGAGGGGTGGGCTCTGAAAAATGATGAAGTAGACTTGGGGGAGAGTATGGAGACCTGACATTTAGGACTTGGGCCGACTTGGCAATACTGGGTCTTCACTCTTGGCTTGGATCCCTTCCACAGAAGGAGTTTGCCAAAAATAGGCATGTTCAATGGGAAAACCACATTGGTACTGCTAAGAAGTGCCACGTTGGTTACAGAGGGCCAAGGTTCATCCTAGTTCCAAAGACCCACTAGGATGAGAAAGGCCATCCAAGATCAGCTTGTCTACTTTCCTATGTCCTTTCTCTGAGGCCCCTGGGAATACTGATTCATCAGGAAACTTTGCCTCATGGTTGCTTTGATGGCTTTTGTCTCTGAACTCCCTTTCTTCATGCTGTACTTCTGGCCTCAACTTTTAGACCTATGCTGCTCCATTGCCTGAAGAAGGTTTGTAATACTTGTAAAACAGAGTCTTAACTCTGGCTTGAGCTAGGGATCCTCTACTGACTAGTAATCACATCAGAACTTCTCTTCCTCTCATGCAAATGATGGCAAAGCATCATTGCTGCTAACTGTTGTGAACTGACAACAAGATGGCTCTCCCGATGACAAACCCTGACCCTCCACAGGCAAATGCTGCTGAGCAGGGCAGTTTTTCCAGAAAACATGGGCTGAATGACTTTGTGACCAGGCACTTAGGAAGGCTGCAGCACCCGCTCACCCTTGCATTCATCCTTCCATCCATCTACCTGTCTCTACCTCTTTTTCTACGTAATCGCTAAATGCATGTTTAACATCTAATGGTACTCTGTGTTTGTAGGTGGTGAAGGGGAAAAAGAAAGAACCTAATATAGTTAGTATTTTAAAACTTGCTTACAGTTTCAAAATAATGGCGATAATGGAAACACTCATGGTTAGTTTTCCACTCTGGGAAACTGGAAAAGTGAATTGGCTTCTCTGTCCAGAAGACTAGAGGGTAGCGGAAGTGTAGAAACCACCAAGACAACTCAACGGGCAAAATCAGGTGATGCCTCTTTGCTTCAGGGTCTCTTGCTTTCCTTGTGACTTTTTTGCCTTTTCAGGCTGCTTTATATTTCATAACGTGAAGCTCAGAGACAGAGGGGTGGGCTCTGAAAAATGATGAAGTAGACTTGGGGGAGAGTATGGAGACCTGACATTTAGGACTTGGGCCGACTTGGCAATACTGGGTCTTCACTCTTGGCTTGGATCCCTTCCACAGAAGGAGTTTGCCAAAAATAGGCATGTTCAATGGGAAAACCACATTGGTACTGCTAAGAAGTGCCACGTTGGTTACAGAGGGCCAAGGTTCATCCTAGTTCCAAAGACCCACTAGGATGAGAAAGGCCATCCAAGATCAGCTTGTCTACTTTCCTATGTCCTTTCTCTGAGGCCCCTGGGAATACTGATTCATCAGGAAACTTTGCCTCATGGTTGCTTTGATGGCTTTTGTCTCTGAACTCCCTTTCTTCATGCTGTACTTCTGGCCTCAACTTTTAGACCTATGCTGCTCCATTGCCTGAAGAAGGTTTGTAATACTTGTAAAACAGAGTCTTAACTCTGGCTTGAGCTAGGGATCCTCTACTGACTAGTAATCACATCAGAACTTCTCTTCCTCTCATGCAAATGATGGCAAAGCATCATTGCTGCTAACTGTTGTGAACTGACAACAAGATGGCTCTCCCGATGACAAACCCTGACCCTCCACAGGCAAATGCTGCTGAGCAGGGCAGTTTTTCCAGAAAACATGGGCTGAATGACTTTGTGACCAGGCACTTAGGAAGGCTGCAGCACCCGCTCACCCTTGCATTCATCCTTCCATCCATCTACCTGTCTCTCTACCTCTTTTTTCTACGTAATCGCTAAATGCATGTTTAACATCTAATGGTACTCTGTGTTTGTAGGTGGTGAAGGGGAAAAAGAAAGAACCTAATATAGTTAGTATTTTAAAACTTGCTTACAGTTTCAGTAAGGAGGTAAATGGGCACAAGTATAATGGAAACACTCAGGTGAAAGTTGTTATGTAAAATATTGCCCCATTTTCCCACCATTACTTTTTATTATCATACCATGTTTTAGTGTTTTCCATAGCTTTGTTGGTCCTCCCTGGTAGCTCAGACAATAAAGAGTTTGCCTGCAGTGCAGGAGAACCAGGTTCAATCCCTGGGTCAGGAAGATCCTTTGGAGAAGGGAATAGCTACCTACTCTAGTATTCTTGCCTGGGAAATCCCATGGACAGAGGAGTCTGGTGGACTACAGTCCATGGAGTTGCAAAGAGCCAGACATGATGGAGCGACTAACACATATACATAGTTTTGTCACACTACCTGCAATAGTAATAGCTAATAATAGCTATTGTTAAAAGACAATTCGAACATCTATTTGATTGTTGAAAATCCATTGCCTTTTGTCTATGTCCCCTACGAGAAGGTTAAGGTCCATGAAATAAATCATCTATTTTGTTCACTACTCTATCTTCAGAATAGTACCTGACACATAGTAGAACTTATTTGTTAAGTAAATACATTAGGCATTAAAGAAATATACTTGTTAAATAATGAACATAATAATGAACTTGTTAAATTCATGAACAAAAAGGTAGGTTGCAATAAAATATATAATGGCCCAAACATTTAAGGAAGTCTCAGATATTGTCTGCCTTGTTAAATGTCATCAGTAGCAGTTATCCTTCTTTAATTTCCTAGGCCTTTGTTTTTAAGTTCTACAATAATAAATAACACAAACAAGACTTTTCTTTTACTAACTATTCAATATATATATTTATTAAGGACTCAGTTAATGCCAGACACCCTACCAGAAACCAGAGAGACAATAGAGTGAAAACTAGACAGAATCCCTGCCCTCAAGACAGGTACAGTTTAGTGGATAGGCCAAAACAAAACAGTTATTCTATAAGTGTGAGAAGTGCTATAAAGGAAAAGCAGTGCATTATAAGATCATGTAGCAGAGAGTTCTAACTGAGCCGAGGCTGAAGCTGAGAGGAATTCTCTGATGGAGGGATGGTCTGGGAGCAGGAGCATGAGCAGGAGTTAAGAGGTAAAGGAGGGGAAAGGAAGAATGTTTCAGGCAAAGGGAACATCATGTTTAGAAAGACCTCAAGGCTGGAAGGTACTTTGTGTCTTTGTGAAATTGGAATAAGAGCAGTATGCCAGGATATAGAGAGTGAAGACCTGGGATGACCCCAAATAAGGCCAGAGAGGTAACCTGAGGCCAGATCATGTAGACCTCATGGGACACATTATCTTCAGAAGAGTGAGAAGCTGTTAGAGGGTTCGTGTTGGAATAATGCTTTAGGAAGCTCACTTGTGCTACTATATGGAGAAGGGACAATACCTCCCCTCTAAAGACTTTCTATCTGTTTCCAGGCTGACGTTCAGAGACCTACCCCCTCTCCCCACTGCTGACTCAGGGAGAGCCCTTCTAGTTCTTGTCAATGTTGTTGCCACTCTGCTGTCCATACACACAGTGGGCTTAAACCCTTCCGTGTGATGGAAGGGCTGGACGGAAGGAGGAGGAGGGTGCTCTGACACAGTTAGCATTTTCTTATGTGAAGAACTGAAGTCTCATCGTCTCCCCCAGTTCCCCTGATTCTCAAACTTAATTGTGCATCTGTGCCACCTGGAGGGCTGTGGGAGCATCCTTTGCTGGGGTGCATCTGAAGAGTGTCTGATCCAGTAGGATAGGGGTGCGGACTGAGAATCTGCATTTCTAACATGTTCCTGGTTGATGGTGGTGCTGCTGGACCCGAGAGTATGCTCAGAGGGGCACAGTTCTAACACAGTGCTAGATAAGGGGACCAGAGCCTTGGGGAAGGGAACCAGTACTCCTTTAGAGAGTATCCTAGGAAGGATCTCAGGCTCTGTCTCTCTGTTAAATGGGGTAAGTTCCTGTATGAGTTTAATTAGAACACAAAATAGAAAGGATCCCTGAGTCCAGGAAATAGAACTGAAATGTTTTATGAAGGCAGTTACAGCAGCAGCAGTTCTGTTGAAACTTCTTGGTTGCTGTTCCCAGGATAAGCAGTGCTTTGGTGGGGAAGTTATTTGCAACAATATCATGATTCACCCCAGGCAACCCTCCTTTCCCATTTCTGGTTTACTTTAGATGTTCCGGGAAACAGTTCTCATTACACTCATGTCTTAGTGACTAGAGATACATGATAGCCAGAAAGGAAAGCCCAGTGGGACTGTGAGTGAGGGTTTCTCTGGCTGTCTGGCATGGCCACAGCGGATTATCCTGTGTCCAGGCTTTTGGAACCACTGCCTTATAGATTGTCTGCTCTGACTACTTCTTGTCCACAGGAGACCCAAAGAGAGTGTGACATTTGTTCATAAGGCCAGAGAGGTAACCTGAGGCCAGATCATGTAGACCTCATGGGACACATTATCTTCAGAAGAGTGAGAAGCTGTTAGAGGGTTCGTGTTGGAATAATGCTTTAGGAAGCTCACTTGTGCTACTATATGGAGAAGGGACAATACCTCCCCTCTAAAGACTTTCTATCTGTTTCCAGGCTGACGTTCAGAGACCTACCCCCTCTCCCCACTGCTGACTCAGGGAGAGCCCTTCTAGTTCTTGTCAATGTTGTTGCCACTCTGCTGTCCATACACACAGTGGGCTTAAACCCTTCCGTGTGATGGAAGGGCTGGACGGAAGGAGGAGGAGGGTGCTCTGACACAGTTAGCATTTTCTTATGTGAAGAACTGAAGTCTCATCGTCTCCCCCAGTTCCCCTGATTCTCAAACTTAATTGTGCATCTGTGCCACCTGGAGGGCTGTGGGAGCATCCTTTGCTGGGGTGCATCTGAAGAGTGTCTGATCCAGTAGGATAGGGGTGCGGACTGAGAATCTGCATTTCTAACATGTTCCTGGTTGATGGTGGTGCTGCTGGACCCGAGAGTATGCTCAGAGGGGCACAGTTCTAACACAGTGCTAGATAAGGGGACCAGAGCCTTGGGGAAGGGAACCAGTACTCCTTTAGAGAGTATCCTAGGAAGGATCTCAGGCTCTGTCTCTCTGTTAAATGGGGTAAGTTCCTGTATGAGTTTAATTAGAACACAAAATAGAAAGGATCCCTGAGTCCAGGAAATAGAACTGAAATGTTTTATGAAGGCAGTTACAGCAGCAGCAGTTCTGTTGAAACTTCTTGGTTGCTGTTCCCAGGATAAGCAGTGCTTTGGTGGGGAAGTTATTTGCAACAATATCATGATTCACCCCAGGCAACCCTCCTTTCCCATTTCTGGTTTACTTTAGATGTTCCGGGAAACAGTTCTCATTACACTCATGTCTTAGTGACTAGAGATACATGATAGCCAGAAAGGAAAGCCCAGTGGGACTGTGAGTGAGGGTTTCTCTGGCTGTCTGGCATGGCCACAGCGGATTATCCTGTGTCCAGGCTTTTGGAACCACTGCCTTATAGATTGTCTGCTCTGACTACTTCTTGTCCACAGGAGACCCAAAGAGAGTGTGACATTTGTTCAGATCCCATATGGGTTAAGTGGTAGAGCCAGGAATGGATTTGAAATAATTTGTTTTTCAGAGGTTGTACAGTTTAGTGTGGTTGTAGACTTTAGAGTCATATTCTAATCTGAGTTAGTATTTACTCAATGAAAGGTCTTGGGCAGTTATTTAAATTCTTACCAGTAAATTGGGTTAATAAGTGGGAAACCTGAAATAATGAGTAAGAAAATGGTTATCTCATTGCTTGACACTTGATAAATGGTTCTAAATGAATGCTATTATTTCCATATTTTATCGAATTTAAGAAACTGCTGACTCTTAAGATGTGTCATTACTTTCTGTGCTACTAAGGAAAAAAAAATACTGACAAACTATGACTCACTATTTGCTTGTAAGATGCATTCAGATTTTAGGGATGTTCACATGTGGGGAAAAAAATGGAAAATGTGGTATGCCACTTCTCTTTCCTGCACCCTCTGAAGCTAATTGTATTACTAAATTAAATGCTTCAACAGTAGATGCAGATTTGTGAAGAAGAAGCACACAATGGGCTAGAAGAACAGCATGGAGACTGCTGTTGTGACTGGCGGGGAAAGAGAGGTGGAGACGAGGTTGCAAGATAGTCAGGGGACAGGTTATTAGTAAGGATTTTTGGTTTTATTATGAGTGAGATGGGAAGTTAATGGAGCTCTCTGACTTTTCATTTTATTAGTAGATGCAAGGTGGAGAACACCAAAATAGAAAGGATCCCTGAGTCCAGGAAATAGAACTGAAATGTTTTATGAAGGCAGTTACAGCAGCAGCAGTTCTGTTGAAACTTCTTGGTTGCTGTTCCCAGGATAAGCAGTGCTTTGGTGGGGAAGTTATTTGCAACAATATCATGATTCACCCCAGGCAACCCTCCTTTCCCATTTCTGGTTTACTTTAGATGTTCCGGGAAACAGTTCTCATTACACTCATGTCTTAGTGACTAGAGATACATGATAGCCAGAAAGGAAAGCCCAGTGGGACTGTGAGTGAGGGTTTCTCTGGCTGTCTGGCATGGCCACAGCGGATTATCCTGTGTCCAGGCTTTTGGAACCACTGCCTTATAGATTGTCTGCTCTGACTACTTCTTGTCCACAGGAGACCCAAAGAGAGTGTGACATTTGTTCAGATCCCATATGGGTTAAGTGGTAGAGCCAGGAATGGATTTGAAATAATTTGTTTTTCAGAGGTTGTACAGTTTAGTGTGGTTGTAGACTTTAGAGTCATATTCTAATCTGAGTTAGTATTTACTCAATGAAAGGTCTTGGGCAGTTATTTAAATTCTTACCAGTAAATTGGGTTAATAAGTGGGAAACCTGAAATAATGAGTAAGAAAATGGTTATCTCATTGCTTGACACTTGATAAATGGTTCTAAATGAATGCTATTATTTCCATATTTTATCGAATTTAAGAAACTGCTGACTCTTAAGATGTGTCATTACTTTCTGTGCTACTAAGGAAAAAAAAATACTGACAAACTATGACTCACTATTTGCTTGTAAGATGCATTCAGATTTTAGGGATGTTCACATGTGGGGAAAAAAATGGAAAATGTGGTATGCCACTTCTCTTTCCTGCACCCTCTGAAGCTAATTGTATTACTAAATTAAATGCTTCAACAGTAGATGCAGATTTGTGAAGAAGAAGCACACAATGGGCTAGAAGAACAGCATGGAGACTGCTGTTGTGACTGGCGGGGAAAGAGAGGTGGAGACGAGGTTGCAAGATAGTCAGGGGACAGGTTATTAGTAAGGATTTTTGGTTTTATTATGAGTGAGATGGGAAGTTAATGGAGCTCTCTGAGCAGAAGAGTTATATGATCTAGTTTGTATTTTAGTAGATGCAAGGTGGAGACAGGGTGGAGGGAGGGAGGTCAGGTAGGAGATTCTTATTCTACTCCTGGTGGCACAAGACAGTAAATTGGCCTAGACTGGTAGTACAATATTTTCAAAAGGTCGATGGGATATGAGAATATTTTTAGAGTAGTTAGCAGGATTTCCTATCAGCTGGTGGACTCTATATGAAGTATGAAAGGAATCAGGATGGGCCTCAAGTCATTGAAATAATGGAGTTGGCTGAACTCGAAAAGACCTGGGAATGAGTTTTGGAGAGAGACTCTGTTTTCCTCAACTTTCTTCTTATTCCTGAACTATCTCTATCTCAAAAGTTTGCCTTCTGTTTTCAATACATGTTTTTAAAGCACATATTCTCTCCCCAGCTGTGCACTGAGAAAGAGGAGAAAAATGAGCAAGATATAGTCCCTTTTATTTTTCCCTCCAAAAGTTTGCCACCTGTAGGGGAGATAGGACTATACACAAATAATTTTATTGCATAGCAATATGTACCTACTGCTGTAAGAGAGATGTTGGAAATGTCAGACATCAGAGGAAGGAGAAATTTGTTGGAAGTGGTACTATCCTCCCTCCAAAATGCTTGCTTTAGTTGTGCACAAGTGCATTAGACTGCTGAAGGAGGATGCTAGAGAATAACTTAGGCTACTCTTTCTGTGGCAGGTGCGCTGACCTCCTGGCTATAACTCAAACAACCAAAAACACTCTTTCTGTGCACTCCCTGTTCCCTCTACATGAGGCATGTTGCTCTCTGGAGCTACATGGTTTGCTGTCTTCCTTCACTGAAATCTCTGCATAGTCACCTTATCTCAGAGGTCCTCCGGAGGATTTGCTCATCTTCTCTTGATTAGATTGACTCTTTCCTGCACCCTCTGAAGCTAATTGTATTACTAAATTAAATGCTTCAACAGTAGATGCAGATTTGTGAAGAAGAAGCACACAATGGGCTAGAAGAACAGCATGGAGACTGCTGTTGTGACTGGCGGGGAAAGAGAGGTGGAGACGAGGTTGCAAGATAGTCAGGGGACAGGTTATTAGTAAGGATTTTTGGTTTTATTATGAGTGAGATGGGAAGTTAATGGAGCTCTCTGAGCAGAAGAGTTATATGATCTAGTTTGTATTTTAGTAGATGCAAGGTGGAGACAGGGTGGAGGGAGGGAGGTCAGGTAGGAGATTCTTATTCTACTCCTGGTGGCACAAGACAGTAAATTGGCCTAGACTGGTAGTACAATATTTTCAAAAGGTCGATGGGATATGAGAATATTTTTAGAGTAGTTAGCAGGATTTCCTATCAGCTGGTGGACTCTATATGAAGTATGAAAGGAATCAGGATGGGCCTCAAGTCATTGAAATAATGGAGTTGGCTGAACTCGAAAAGACCTGGGAATGAGTTTTGGAGAGAGACTCTGTTTTCCTCAACTTTCTTCTTATTCCTGAACTATCTCTATCTCAAAAGTTTGCCTTCTGTTTTCAATACATGTTTTTAAAGCACATATTCTCTCCCCAGCTGTGCACTGAGAAAGAGGAGAAAAATGAGCAAGATATAGTCCCTTTTATTTTTCCCTCCAAAAGTTTGCCACCTGTAGGGGAGATAGGACTATACACAAATAATTTTATTGCATAGCAATATGTACCTACTGCTGTAAGAGAGATGTTGGAAATGTCAGACATCAGAGGAAGGAGAAATTTGTTGGAAGTGGTACTATCCTCCCTCCAAAATGCTTGCTTTAGTTGTGCACAAGTGCATTAGACTGCTGAAGGAGGATGCTAGAGAATAACTTAGGCTACTCTTTCTGTGGCAGGTGCGCTGACCTCCTGGCTATAACTCAAACAACCAAAAACACTCTTTCTGTGCACTCCCTGTTCCCTCTACATGAGGCATGTTGCTCTCTGGAGCTACATGGTTTGCTGTCTTCCTTCACTGAAATCTCTGCATAGTCACCTTATCTCAGAGATCCTCCTGATCTTTTCAGTCAGTACAGCACCTATTCCCTTCCTCTCCTTTATCTTCTTAACAGATTCTACCATCTTCTCTTGATTAGATATTTATTTGCTTACTGTCTTCTCTCCAACCCTAGCATGTAAGCTCTGTGACAAAAGGCACTTTGTCTTTTCTGTTTGTTATTTTAACCCCTTAAAAATCCCCTCAAATCAGAGTGAATTAATAAAAATAGAAGTTAAAAAAATCATGGATTTGGAAAGCAATAAGCAAATAAATAGACTGTCCTGCTGGGGGTGATGTTGGGGGTGAGACTGAATGTGGGTGCAAAGCTTTGGTTTCAGAGGGGCGGGGGAATGCCAGAATGCAGCTCTGTTATGGATCTGCCAAGCAGTCTGATGTCTTGGGAGAGACAGCTTGCCTGGGGTCATTCTGGCTAAAGCAGAGGGGGCAGTCTGGTGCACTGGGACAGACTTGGATTGGAACTCAGAAATGTGATACAAGTCAAACCCCTACCGCCTAATAGTCATGGGACTTCAGTTGGTTTCCTCATACATAATTTGAAAATAATAGCACATGCCCTGCCTACCACATTGGGTTATTGGAAGGGTAAAAAGAGGTAGGCCAGCACTTTGCAGACTGTGAAGAATTGTGTTTTAGAGGTCAATATGGCAATTGAGGGCACTATGGCATGGATGATTGCTGAGGGAGCCAGGAGTGCCTGCCTTGGCCAACTTGGCCCCCTCCCCAGGAAATTCCTGAGGGGAGTATACACACAGGGGACAGGGGCAAAGGGAAACAAAGTACAAGTAACTGCACTTGTGTCCCAAATGCCAAGGCAAGTGTTTTGGTGGACTGGACCGGGGTGTGTAGCTTGTGGGCTAACGACCTCCAGAAGCCTATCCTTGGCATTAAGTCACTAACACTAAGGACTAAAGCATTTAGGGCACCCAGCAACATGTAGGAGAAGCTTCCAGGCAGGGGCCAGAGAAGACCTAGAGTCAGGATGTGGTCCTTACTGAATGGTGGAATTGAGAAGAAGAGAGGACCGTGCCCTGTGTGTGACTTTGAAATGTACGTTGACCTCACTATTTAGTAATTTTGGCTCACTGGCATCCGGTATTAGAATTTCCTAATCCTTACTCCTCCCTTCAATTTCTCATTCCAGAGAATTCAGAGTTTGAGAATTTGGTGCTTTATTCTTGAACCTCCCAGATTTACACTTAAGATTAAGATTCTAGAATAATAATTATCTGTGAAACTAATCACCTCTGATGGAGAAATTTTTTATACATTTGACAAGAAAAGGCAAAACTAAATCCCATACTCATCTCTTGATTCAAATCTGACTTGGAAAATGCAGTAGTCAGTAACATAGAAGGGTTTCAGTTGGGTATATAGCCATGTTTCTTGCCAAAGCTACTTGTATATTGTTTTGCTTAATTATACTATTTCTGGAGTGCTAACTGGCCCTTGACTAGAGTCATCCCTTTCCTAGGGCCATACAGGAATCCAGGGGCAATTTTTTCCAATTTTTGCTTTCTTGTATATTGTTTTGCTTAATTATACTATTTCTGGAGGGGCAGTCTGGTGCACTGGGACAGACTTGGATTGGAACTCAGAAATGTGATACAAGTCAAACCCCTACCGCCTAATAGTCATGGGACTTCAGTTGGTTTCCTCATACATAATTTGAAAATAATAGCACATGCCCTGCCTACCACATTGGGTTATTGGAAGGGTAAAAAGAGGTAGGCCAGCACTTTGCAGACTGTGAAGAATTGTGTTTTAGAGGTCAATATGGCAATTGAGGGCACTATGGCATGGATGATTGCTGAGGGAGCCAGGAGTGCCTGCCTTGGCCAACTTGGCCCCCTCCCCAGGAAATTCCTGAGGGGAGTATACACACAGGGGACAGGGGCAAAGGGAAACAAAGTACAAGTAACTGCACTTGTGTCCCAAATGCCAAGGCAAGTGTTTTGGTGGACTGGACCGGGGTGTGTAGCTTGTGGGCTAACGACCTCCAGAAGCCTATCCTTGGCATTAAGTCACTAACACTAAGGACTAAAGCATTTAGGGCACCCAGCAACATGTAGGAGAAGCTTCCAGGCAGGGGCCAGAGAAGACCTAGAGTCAGGATGTGGTCCTTACTGAATGGTGGAATTGAGAAGAAGAGAGGACCGTGCCCTGTGTGTGACTTTGAAATGTACGTTGACCTCACTATTTAGTAATTTTGGCTCACTGGCATCCGGTATTAGAATTTCCTAATCCTTACTCCTCCCTTCAATTTCTCATTCCAGAGAATTCAGAGTTTGAGAATTTGGTGCTTTATTCTTGAACCTCCCAGATTTACACTTAAGATTAAGATTCTAGAATAATAATTATCTGTGAAACTAATCACCTCTGATGGAGAAATTTTTTATACATTTGACAAGAAAAGGCAAAACTAAATCCCATACTCATCTCTTGATTCAAATCTGACTTGGAAAATGCAGTAGTCAGTAACATAGAAGGGTTTCAGTTGGGTATATAGCCATGTTTCTTGCCAAAGCTACTTGTATATTGTTTTGCTTAATTATACTATTTCTGGAGTGCTAACTGGCCCTTGACTAGAGTCATCCCTTTCCTAGGGCCATACAGGAATCCAGGGGCATTATGAGGTGTGATACACACAGAAGGGGCCTCTTGCCTTCAGTTTGTCATGATTACAGTGGATGTCAAGTTACTTTCCAAGCCCACTAAGCTCCTCAGAGACAGAAATTTGGCTGTTTCGGTGTCAGATTTGGGCACAATGCTCACATGGAACCATTTTCTCTTTGACGGTTTGCAGACACTCCAGGGAACTACTAGGAAAGGAGTTTGGCTCTTGCCAGCCTTGTAATTTGCCTACTTCTGTCCCCTTCCAGCCTGGGGAAATCCTCACCTGTCTTCCTGCCGTCTCTACTTTATGCTGCAGTCCCTTAACAAGCACAGGCTTTCCAGAAAGACTTAGGTCTTCAAGCAGTGTCTTATTTCTGCCTGGTAAACATAAATCTACCATGGGGTGAAGGAACAAGATGGCCTTGGATACCTGCTTTGAAAAGGGGTGTGAAAATATACAAATAAAAACTGCACTATATTATCCCACCCCAAAAGTTACTTTTTGAAAAACAGCTTCACTGATGTATAATCGACATATAATAGACTATACCCATTAAAAATGCACAATTTGATCCATTTTGACATGTGTATAAGCCTATGAAATCATCACCCCAATCAGGATAATGATCATATCCATTTCTGCCGAAAGTTTCTTTGTGCCCCTTGGTAATCCTCCTGCCCACTCCTTCCTTCCCACTGATCTGCTTTCTGCTGCTGTAGATTGACTTGTTTTCATTATCAAGAATTGTGTGTAAATGGAAACATGCCATTTGTACTTTTTTTGCCCGACTTCTTTTCTTTAGGGTATTTTGAAATTCATCTGTATTGTGGCATGTATCAGTAGAGCATCCTTTTTTTCCTGCTAGGTAGCAAAGATAGGACTAGGGTGAGGCAAACGAGGGGCCTAGGGTGCAGCGTGGAAGCAGGCCCGCGCCTTCAGGATCCTGCAAAGGCAACACTGGCACTTCCATGACCCTTGGGGTGAGAGACTCCTAACATTTTGCACCCTAGGCTTCTTACTTGTTTCACTCTAATCCCAGTCTTGCTGAGTAGTATTTCATTGCACACCCCTAAGTCTTTGTATGGACATACACTTTTATTTCTTTGGGGCAAACAACTAAGAGTGAAGTGGACTCCCCAGGTGGCTCAGTGGTAAAGAATCCACCTGTAAGATATTTTGGTTCGATTCCTAGTTTTGGAAGATCCCTGGAAGAGGAAATGGCAACCCTGGAAAAATCCCATAGACAGAGGGCCATGCAATTACAGTTTATGGGTCGCAAAGAATCGGACACAACTGAGTATGCACCTATGCAAAGATACCTGGGTTTACTTCTGGACTTTCTCCTTTTTCATTAGTATGCTTGTTTGTCTTTACACAAATATCACATTGACTTGAGTTTTGTTTTTTCATTCTTCAACTTCATGCCCTGTGCTCTTTCTTTATTTATTATTTTCATCCGTCTTTATTTTTTGCCCCGTGTGGGCCTCCCAATGAAGTGGCCTCTCCTCGTTGCAGAGCATCGGCTCTGGGCATGCATGCTCCAGAGCACTGGCTCATAATTGGACACACCGGCCCAGCCCACTGATCTTCCTAGGCCAGGGATCAAACCAGTGCCCCCTTCACTGCAAGGCAGACTCTTTACCCACTGGACCACCAGGGAAGCCCTTGAGTTGAGTTTTATTATAATGTCTTGAAGTTCGATGTTAGTCCTTACTCTTTGATCTTTTTCAAAGTTGTTTTGGCTTTTCTGGGATGTCTGAGTTTCCATATGATTCTTAGAATCAATCTGTTCACATACAGAAATGCCTGCTGAGACTTTGATTGGGTAGAATGGACCTATTGACTCTTTTGACCCATGAACACTGTAGTGTATATCTCTACTTCTTTAGATCTTCTTTTTTTTTTTTTTTCTGCAATGTTGGATAGTTTTTGTATGCAAGTCCTTCATATCTTTTGTCATGTTTATTCTGAATTATTTTGTAGTTTTTGATGGTATTTAACTCATAATTGTTCACCTCTAGTATATCAAAACACAACTGATTGTTGTATATTGATCTTGTGTCTTAAAACCTTACTAAACTCATTTTTCAGTTCTGTAGTAGCTTTTTGGTACATTTCATCTAATTTCTTATATAACTGATTGTATTGTTTCCAATTAAAGACAGTTTACTTTTTCCTTTCCAATCTGGGTGCCTTTTATTATTTTTTCCCCTTGACTTGTTGCTCTATCAAGAAATTCCAGTATTTTAAATTATTTGATAATTCTTAGAATAATTTCAGTATTCCAACATTGAGTTATAATTAACATATAACAGTGCACAATTTCAGGTATATGATATATTGATTTTATATTTGTACGTATTGAGAAATGATCACCACAATAAGTCTAAGTTGACATCTATCACTATGCATAGTTACAAAAATTTTCTTGTGATAAGAACTACTAAGTTCTACTCTCTTAGTAACTTTCAAGTATGTAGTATGGTATTATTAATTAAAGTCCCCTGCTATGCTTTACATCCCTATGACATGTTTATTTTATAATTGAAAGTTCACATCTTTTGATCCCTTTCAACATTTGGTTCATCCCCTACAATCTTGTGGCAACAAGCAATCCGTTCTCTGTATCTGTGAACCTGGTTTTTTCTTTTTTTTGATTGTTTGGTTTTTAGATTCTACGTATAAGTGAAATTATATGACATTTATCTTTGTATGACATACTTCACTTAACATAATGCCCTCAGGATCCAGTTATGTGGTCACAAATGGCAAGATTTTGTTCTTTCTTTATGACTGATTATAATTTCATTGAGTATATTCCATTGTGTATGTATATATGTACATACATATATATATATCCATACACACACACACAGACACACACACACACACACACACACACACACACTATATCTTCTTTACCCGTTCATCTACCAGTGGACACTTAGGTTGTTCCGAAACTTAGCTATTGTAAAGAATGCTAATGTTGGGTGAATATATTGTTTTGAGCAGTGTTTTCATTTTCTTCAGATAAATAACCAGAAGTGGAATTGCTGAATTATATGGTAATCCTACTTTTAATTTTTTGAGGAATCTTTGTATTGTTCTGCACCAATCTGCATTTCTACCAACAGTGTATAAACATTCTCCTTTCTCCATGTCCTTGCCAATACTTGTCACTTCCTATCTTTTTGATAATAGCCATTCTAACAGATGTGAGGTGCTATCTTGTTGTGATTTTGATTGGATTTCCCTGATGACTAGTGATGCTAAGTTTCTTTTTATATACTGTCCATGTGTTGGCCATCTGTATGTCTTCTTTGGAAAGTTCATTGAAAAATAGGTGAAATACCCAACTATAATTATTACTTTGATAACATTTTGGCAGGGTTTTTTTTTGCTCCATTTGTTGGGAAGCTTTGTTATGAGGTGCATACATGTTTAGGACTGTGATGTGTTCTTAATGAACTAATCCCTTTATCATTGTGAAATATCTTTTTTTCTTTGTTTAAAATATTATATCTGATATTCAGCTTTCTTTTGCTTGAATTTTCATGGTATATTGATGGTATGGTATCATCATGGTATATTTTTCCACATTTTTTAATAATTTATCTCTATTTTTATATTTAAAATGTGTTTCTTATAGGCCATATGCAGTTTAGACTTGATTTTTCTTTTTAAATCCACTCAGATAATCTCTACTTTCTAATTAAGGTATGTAGACCATTTACATTTCTTTTTTTTACATTTAATGGGA
The DNA here is from genome assembly GCA_022376925.1 of Tragulus kanchil. Classification (NCBI taxonomy): domain Eukaryota; kingdom Metazoa; phylum Chordata; class Mammalia; order Artiodactyla; family Tragulidae; genus Tragulus; species Tragulus kanchil. The sequence continues at coordinate 65,610,843 of JAIOJX010000032.1, read as the reverse complement.
GTATTTTTATGGTTAACATAAAATTTATACTCTAGCTGTTCATTTTCTATTTGGCCTATTTGTTTCCTTTTCTTCTGCCTTATTTTCAATTTAAATTGAATTTTTATGATTCCATTTTATTTTTTCTTGACTTACTAGCCATAAGTCTATAAAAAATATTATTTTAGTGCTTGCTTTAGTGTTTAGTGCTTGCATCTTTAACTGAAGCCTAGCTTCACCTGATGTTATATCACTTCACATAGAGTATAAGAACCTTTTGACAACATAACTTCTATTTTTCCTCTTTAAGTCTTTATGCTATTATTGTCATGAATTTTACTTTTGTATATGTTGTAAATACCCCAAAATGCTATTATTTTTGTTTAAATACCCTATTACCACTTTAAGAGATATATATAGCATTAAAAATCATCTTATTTGCCATATAATTGCCATTTGAAATGGGATATTTGCTGTCATCTGTTCATAGTGTCCTTTTCTTCTGGATGTTTTTAAAATTTTCTCTTTACCACTTTTTCTAAGCAATTGGATTATGACATGCTGTAGCATAGTTTTCTTCATGTTTTTTATGCTTCAGGTTGTTAAGTTTCTTGGGTTTATAATTTTCATCAAATTAAAACCATTTTCTGCCATTTTTATTCAAATAATTTTTTTTATTGGAGTTTGGTTCTTTTACAATGTTGTATTAGTTTCATGTGTACAGCGAAGTTATTGTTATATGTCTTACAGAGTTTTGTTGTTTATACCTATATATAATCCCCAGTCATACGTATATCCCTGACCCCTCCCACTTGAGCCCCCCTCCCTTTTATTTTTTTATCTTCCTCCTTCCTCTTCTTCGCAGAATTCATTTACATGTATATCTAGATGTTTGAAATTGTTCCATGTCTTACTGGTCTACTTTTTGATTATTACTTGATTGATTCTCTTTTCTTTCATTGTTTCATTTTGAATAGTTTATAGTGTTGTCTTTATGTGCATGATTTTTTTCCAATATGTAATCTGCTTTTAATTCCATACAATGCATTTTAGTATTCAAATTTTGTGTTATATTCAGATTTTCTCTCTAAAAATTTGATTTACCTCTTTTCTATATCATCTATAGCTCTTCTTATATTTTGAACAAATACAGCACAATTGTAACTATTTTGGTGTTGTTCTTTTTCAATTCCAACTTCTATATTAATTCTGAATCCATTTCAATTGATTGATTTTTTTCTTATTATAGATATTATTTCCCTGCTTCTCTTATAGCCTGATTTTTTTAATTGCATGGGACATACCTATACTAAAAATTTGTCCTTGTTTATCTGAAATTTAAATTTAGCCAAGGATCCTGTATTTTATTGGCAATGTTGTGTCTTGAGAGCTCTAGTCCCCTTGACCTCTCCAGACTTTTTTCTTTGTCTTCTGAGCTCAGGGAATCCTTCAGCCTCTGCCCGAGCTTTCACTCCCTGTACTATAACTTGGATGCTGTCTATGAAAGTTAGCTGTTACAATTGTGGAGCTTATATTCTTTGTTTTCTATCTCTCAGAGATTGCTGCCCTTTGTTGTCTGATGTTCATTATGTTGAAATCCAGTTTTTCATATACTATTTCTGTTTTTCAGTTGTTTTACCCAGGAGAATAAATCTGGTCTTTGTTAGCCTATCTTGGCTGAAGGAGGAAGTTCATTTCCAGAGATTATTATTTTTAGCCAAAGGCAAAAATGTGGTGCTGATGGGGCGAAAGCTGTGTTCAGTATCTTTATAGGAGAGGTTTTTTTTTTTTTTTTTTTTAAATTCTGCTCCATAGTTTCATGAAATCAACTATCTAGGAGAAAATGCTATGGATCATAAAAGGTACCTAGTGATTATGAGGATATAGACTTACCACTGCTGGGAAACTGACTAGAAATGCATGTCTGCTAATAGGGACAGGCCATGTAGGGACAGGCTTTACTTTATTACCAAGTAAAAGGATAAATCAGCTCATCACACTACTGTCAGGGTTTGAACCAAAACATAGGGTTGGCTGAAGGTCAATGCTTAGAAAATTGAATGCTAGTAAGTTTGGAGGCTGGATCAGGGAGAAAAGGCTAAAAGAGTCAGAGTGGTCAAACTGAGGTTGTAGAGCGACTTAGTCCCTATTTCCTATCTAATAATCAATTGCATTCTAGTTGGGGGTCTCTGAAAATAAAAATAAAAACATTTCCTCTCTTTCCTCTTTGGTTGCTCTTGGTTCAGCTATATGCCGCTATCCTCTGGGCATGTCAGGAGGCCACATTCCAGATGAAGACATCACAGCCTCCAGTCAGTGGTCAGAGTCCACAGCTGCCAAATATGGAAGGTGAGAATGGACACCTCAAACAAAACCTGAGTTATGAGTTGGATGTATGGCTCCATTGAGGCTTTCCGGGTGGCTCAGTGGTAAAGATTCTGCCTTCCAATGCAGGAGACCCAGGAGAGGTAGATTTGATCCCTTGGTCAGGAAGATTCCTTAGGGTAGGAAATGGCAACCCACTCCAGTTTTAAAATCCTTAGTGGACAATTACTGAGCTCAGGGAATCCTTCAGCCTCTGCCCGAGCTTTCACTCCCTGTACTATAACTTGGATGCTGTCTATGAAAGTTAGCTGTTACAATTGTGGAGCTTATATTCTTTGTTTTCTATCTCTCAGAGATTGCTGCCCTTTGTTGTCTGATGTTCATTATGTTGAAATCCAGTTTTTCATATACTATTTCTGTTTTTCAGTTGTTTTACCCAGGAGAATAAATCTGGTCTTTGTTAGCCTATCTTGGCTGAAGGAGGAAGTTCATTTCCAGAGATTATTATTTTTAGCCAAAGGCAAAAATGTGGTGCTGATGGGGCGAAAGCTGTGTTCAGTATCTTTATAGGAGAGGTTTTTTTTTTTTTTTTTTTTAAATTCTGCTCCATAGTTTCATGAAATCAACTATCTAGGAGAAAATGCTATGGATCATAAAAGGTACCTAGTGATTATGAGGATATAGACTTACCACTGCTGGGAAACTGACTAGAAATGCATGTCTGCTAATAGGGACAGGCCATGTAGGGACAGGCTTTACTTTATTACCAAGTAAAAGGATAAATCAGCTCATCACACTACTGTCAGGGTTTGAACCAAAACATAGGGTTGGCTGAAGGTCAATGCTTAGAAAATTGAATGCTAGTAAGTTTGGAGGCTGGATCAGGGAGAAAAGGCTAAAAGAGTCAGAGTGGTCAAACTGAGGTTGTAGAGCGACTTAGTCCCTATTTCCTATCTAATAATCAATTGCATTCTAGTTGGGGGTCTCTGAAAATAAAAATAAAAACATTTCCTCTCTTTCCTCTTTGGTTGCTCTTGGTTCAGCTATATGCCGCTATCCTCTGGGCATGTCAGGAGGCCACATTCCAGATGAAGACATCACAGCCTCCAGTCAGTGGTCAGAGTCCACAGCTGCCAAATATGGAAGGTGAGAATGGACACCTCAAACAAAACCTGAGTTATGAGTTGGATGTATGGCTCCATTGAGGCTTTCCGGGTGGCTCAGTGGTAAAGATTCTGCCTTCCAATGCAGGAGACCCAGGAGAGGTAGATTTGATCCCTTGGTCAGGAAGATTCCTTAGGGTAGGAAATGGCAACCCACTCCAGTATTCTTGCCTGGAGAATTCCATGGACTGCAGCCCATGGGGTCACAAAGAGATGAACACAACTAAGCATGTATACATGGGTTGGACAGAATTACTGGTTCAAGGGGCTAATGGAGAAGGGTAGTACTTGGTGGGAGCTGGTGGGAATGGGTGAAGGACAGCAGGTGGGCCTGTCCTGCTCTGCATGTTTTCAGGGAGAAAATTTGGGGCATGGCAGCATGTGCTAATCTAGCAACCTCACCCCTAGTGCCATACCACCCAATACAGGTTGGTTCACTGACATGCAGTATACTTTGCTTTGTCCACTTTCTTACCATGAGCTAATGCAGGAAGTGGACTACAGTGGTACCTGTGGGAAAGCACAGATTAGGTAGGACACTGGGAGCTAGAGACCTTGTCCTCTTTTTGCTGAGTGTCTGTGAAACATCACTCACAGTAAAAGGCATCAAGGACTTAAATAGACATTGAGGCATCCAACAAATTCCTCCCTCCTCTCAAGGATACCTTACATTGAAGGACCACCCTCAATTACAAAGTACAGTAGATTTCTTCTGGTATAATACCTGGGGTCCTTTAAAGCAATAAGCACCCTTTCCAAAAACTGTTCAGCTTGTTAGGAAGTAATCATCTTCTTGGAATCTAGTTCTTTTGGTGTAAAGTATTGATTTCTGTTCAAATGAAATCATCCATAAGGAAAGCAAAAATAATTGGCTAATCCCAATACAAAATGTTTTTGGTGTTAAAAAAATAAAAATTTAAAAGAAGAAAAAAAGAAACCCTGTAAACCTTCTCCATGATTTCTGTTTTGGTTTGAAAGGTAACAGTGATACTTGGTGGGATTTGAAGGGAGCAACAATGAGTAGGTATCATCTAAGAGAGAAGGTACATTCCAGGGAAAGGAAAAGGGGAAAGAGAGTCCCCAAAAAAGCCTTATAATTATTTCAGAATTTTTCTTGCCTGGAGGTAATAAGATAAAACCAGATTATTTGCTTTTCCCTGACACACACTTAACCCTCACTTTCGGTTTCCATGGCTTTTTGCTGAGCTTCCATGCTCATCCTGCTGGTTGAAATTCCACTGGTCTACACAACCCACACTGAAGATCTTATGATTCCCTCCTCCCCATTCCTATAATTTGATATCCAAGAATGGAGTGGCTAGTCTTGTTACAAGGAATACAGTGTAGGAAGGGTTTCACTGCATGGGACCTCCCTTGCGATCTCTAAATCAGAATGAGAAATAAAAGCTACATGTCATCTGAAGGCCTCCAGCTCCCTGGTGGTGATTGTCTTTCTGGGTTTATGGTACCCCAGGGAGAGGGAACTGGCCACAAGTGGGTACTGTGGTGACAGTCAGGCTGGTGGGGAGAACCCAAAATGTCTGTCTGGACTGGGCTCCCAGCCTACTCTCTTCCTTTGGGACCAGCAGCTGCTTGCTAGGGACTGGTAAATAACTCTGTGGTTTTGTGGTTCCTTCCTCTCCCCCTAATCCTCATCCATTAAGGCTGGACTCGGAAGAAGGGGACGGAGCCTGGTGTCCTGAGATTCCAGTGGAACCTGATGACCTGAAGGAGTTTCTGCAGATTGACTTGCACACCCTGCACTTTATCACTCTGGTGGGGACACAGGGGCGCCATGCAGGTGGCCATGGCATTGAATTTGCCCCCATGTATAAGATCAATTACAGTCGGGATGGCACTCGCTGGATCTCTTGGCGGAACAGACATGGGAAACAGGTAAGAAGAAGAGATATCTAAACTCTGGAGTGTATGGGCCCTTATCTTGTCTCAGGCAAGAAGAGGAAGTACACAGATTGTCTACACAGGTATGTGTCGCCACATACCCACCATGCCCTTGTAAATGTGTGAGTCAAGATGAAAGAGGGTAAGGTGCAGGGAACAGATAGGAATATCAAGACTGCTAAGAGAACTGAGTGGATACATTCTGCTCCTTGAATTAAAAAGAGAGATAATGACTTGGGGAATGAAGAAGAGTTACCATAGCTTTATTGCATCTCCTCACTTTCTCTTCTCCCGGCCATGAGAGGTAATAAGAGTACATTCCAGGGAAAGGAAAAGGAAGAGAGTCCCAAAAGCTTATTATTTGCTTGCCTGGAGGTAATAAGATAAAACCAGATTATTTGCTTTTCCCTGACACACACTTAACCCTCACTTTCGGTTTCCATGGCTTTTTGCTGAGCTTCCATGCTCATCCTGCTGGTTGAAATTCCACTGGTCTACACAACCCACACTGAAGATCTTATGATTCCCTCCTCCCCATTCCTATAATTTGATATCCAAGAATGGAGTGGCTAGTCTTGTTACAAGGAATACAGTGTAGGAAGGGTTTCACTGCATGGGACCTCCCTTGCGATCTCTAAATCAGAATGAGAAATAAAAGCTACATGTCATCTGAAGGCCTCCAGCTCCCTGGTGGTGATTGTCTTTCTGGGTTTATGGTACCCCAGGGAGAGGGAACTGGCCACAAGTGGGTACTGTGGTGACAGTCAGGCTGGTGGGGAGAACCCAAAATGTCTGTCTGGACTGGGCTCCCAGCCTACTCTCTTCCTTTGGGACCAGCAGCTGCTTGCTAGGGACTGGTAAATAACTCTGTGGTTTTGTGGTTCCTTCCTCTCCCCCTAATCCTCATCCATTAAGGCTGGACTCGGAAGAAGGGGACGGAGCCTGGTGTCCTGAGATTCCAGTGGAACCTGATGACCTGAAGGAGTTTCTGCAGATTGACTTGCACACCCTGCACTTTATCACTCTGGTGGGGACACAGGGGCGCCATGCAGGTGGCCATGGCATTGAATTTGCCCCCATGTATAAGATCAATTACAGTCGGGATGGCACTCGCTGGATCTCTTGGCGGAACAGACATGGGAAACAGGTAAGAAGAAGAGATATCTAAACTCTGGAGTGTATGGGCCCTTATCTTGTCTCAGGCAAGAAGAGGAAGTACACAGATTGTCTACACAGGTATGTGTCGCCACATACCCACCATGCCCTTGTAAATGTGTGAGTCAAGATGAAAGAGGGTAAGGTGCAGGGAACAGATAGGAATATCAAGACTGCTAAGAGAACTGAGTGGATACATTCTGCTCCTTGAATTAAAAAGAGAGATAATGACTTGGGGAATGAAGAAGAGTTACCATAGCTTTATTGCATCTCCTCACTTTCTCTTCTCTCTCCTCAGGTGCTGGATGGAAATAGTAACCCCTATGACATTTTCCTAAAGGACTTGGAGCCACCCATTGTGGCCAGATTTGTTCGCTTTATCCCAGTCACTGATCACTCCATGAATGTGTGCATGAGGGTGGAGCTCTATGGCTGTGTCTGGCTGGGTAGGTCTCTAAAGAGAGAGAACATATGCATCTTATCAAAAACCTCAACCCCTGAGCAATAAAGGCTATCAACTCAGAAAGAAGAATTACTTCCACTAAGAATTTCTCTGGAATTACTAATCATCAAGAATTGATCTCCTCCTGGTGAGAGGAAAAAAAAGGAATAGTATTCATCCACCCAGGACTTGGTGCCCACACCTGGCCTTCTACATTCCAAGTCACTTTTCTGACTGCTGTTGCTGATCAGTGTTCCCCAGGAGTGCTCCCTATGTGCCCAGATTGAGTCCCAGGTGGACACACTGCACAATATAGCACTCTTGATGCCTTAGGTAGTTCCCTGGGATAGTTGGTCTAAGCAGCAGGTGCATCGCCTTCCCAAAGACACTGACACATCTGTGCTTCCTTTGGCAGATGGCTTGGTGTCTTACAGTGCTCCAGCTGGACAGCAGTTTGTACTGCCGGGAGGTTCCATTATTTATCTGAATGATTCTGACATTGATGGAGCTGGTGGTTACAGGTAAGCAAGGGGAAGGCATGCAGGTGGCCATGGCTTGAACCCATGTATAAGATCAATTACAGTCGGGATGGCACTCGCTGGATCTCTTGGCGGAACAGACATGGGAAACAGGTAAGAAGAAGAGATATCTAAACTCTGGAGTGTATGGGCCCTTATCTTGTCTCAGGCAAGAAGAGGAAGTACACAGATTGTCTACACAGGTATGTGTCGCCACATACCCACCATGCCCTTGTAAATGTGTGAGTCAAGATGAAAGAGGGTAAGGTGCAGGGAACAGATAGGAATATCAAGACTGCTAAGAGAACTGAGTGGATACATTCTGCTCCTTGAATTAAAAAGAGAGATAATGACTTGGGGAATGAAGAAGAGTTACCATAGCTTTATTGCATCTCCTCACTTTCTCTTCTCTCTCCTCAGGTGCTGGATGGAAATAGTAACCCCTATGACATTTTCCTAAAGGACTTGGAGCCACCCATTGTGGCCAGATTTGTTCGCTTTATCCCAGTCACTGATCACTCCATGAATGTGTGCATGAGGGTGGAGCTCTATGGCTGTGTCTGGCTGGGTAGGTCTCTAAAGAGAGAGAACATATGCATCTTATCAAAAACCTCAACCCCTGAGCAATAAAGGCTATCAACTCAGAAAGAAGAATTACTTCCACTAAGAATTTCTCTGGAATTACTAATCATCAAGAATTGATCTCCTCCTGGTGAGAGGAAAAAAAAGGAATAGTATTCATCCACCCAGGACTTGGTGCCCACACCTGGCCTTCTACATTCCAAGTCACTTTTCTGACTGCTGTTGCTGATCAGTGTTCCCCAGGAGTGCTCCCTATGTGCCCAGATTGAGTCCCAGGTGGACACACTGCACAATATAGCACTCTTGATGCCTTAGGTAGTTCCCTGGGATAGTTGGTCTAAGCAGCAGGTGCATCGCCTTCCCAAAGACACTGACACATCTGTGCTTCCTTTGGCAGATGGCTTGGTGTCTTACAGTGCTCCAGCTGGACAGCAGTTTGTACTGCCGGGAGGTTCCATTATTTATCTGAATGATTCTGTCTATGATGGAGCTGTTGGTTACAGGTAAATCCTGGGAGACTTTAATCACTGGGAAAGTGGCCACCAAAGGAGAATAATACTGTATCATGCCTTGGAGCAAACAATCAAGGAATGAATCAATCAGCTATCCAGTATTTAGCCCTTACACTAGGATTGTGAGATAAATTTAGATAAAGTGGAACATGTAGTCTTTATTTAGAAGGAACTGAGAGCCTAGTTTGGGAAGACAGAGTAATCACAAGGAAAGCAATAAACTGTACAAAGGTAAGGGCTATACTTTGTGGTATGGCTCTAAGTAGCATAGCCACATTTTTGACCCTCAAAACAGGACATGAGGTCTGACACAAACAATAGCCTACTTATGGACACAAAGGACCAGAAGAATTGGATTTACAAGTATAATAAATTGGACAGATAAAAAGGTCCAAAAAGAATGAATCCCATACATGTAAATGCTTTAGAAATCGTGAAAAGGAGACTATTAAGGCTTGCAATAGACAAGGAAGGCTTCTAGGATGAGATGATGACTGGAGCAGAGGAGTCAGGTAGAGGGAGCAGAAGAAAGGAATCAGGGATGAGGACCAGAGTGGCCTCTGGCCTGACTGTAGCAGAAGCTAGAACTGAGGACAGCAGAAGGACCAATGGATACATGAAATGAACCAAGGGAGGGCCATGGTGGAGAGAAGTATGTTTAGATACAGGAGGAATTTAGGGTTGGATAAGAGATGTTCTGACCTATCTCAGTTCATTCCAAGTCTTGCCATTCTTCTACCCCACATCAATATTTTTCTCTCTAAGAGATCTTTGCATGGATTGAGCTTGGATGAAAGGTCTCAGACCATAGTAAAGTCCACACTGCAAGATGGAGGTTGTAGGTGGTTGAGAGAGAGAAAGGGAGAGGGAGAGAAAGATTAGTCAGTCTCAGGAAGAGGCCTTTGGAATTACAGTGCTTCCACTGTCTTTAGTGTGAAGAATAAACTATTGCCCTCCAAATTCCTGATCCTTGTCCAAAGACTTGACTCATCAAGTCTTCATTTTCTATTGTAAATCACTTCCTTTCCAACTTAGTCACTGTTCTTCCCCCTTTATGTAGTTGGTCTTGGCATCATTTCACTTAGCCACACCCAACTCCCATAAAGTCAAGGCAATTGAATTCAGTTTATTTTAGTAAATCTTTGCTAATTCCTTTATTACCATGTACAAGAAATTTGGTAGGAATTCAAATATGGTAAAGTCATTTATCCTACCTTTAAGAAACTTATAGTTTATTAGCCATCTGTATGTCTTCTCTGTGTGTGGAGCACAACAAACTGTGGAAAATTCTGAAAGAGATGGGAATACCAAACTGTACCTGTCTCCTGAGAAACTTATATGCAGCACAAGAAGCAATAGTTAGAACTGGGCATGGAACAACTGATTGGTTCCAAATTGGGAAAGGAGTACATCAAGGCTGTGTATTGTTAGCCTGCTTTTTTAATTTATATGCAAAGTACATCATGTGAAATGCCAGGCTAGATGAAGTACAAGCTGGAATCAAGACTGCAGGGAGAAATATTAGTAGCATCAGTTATGCAGATGACACTACCCTTATTGCAGAAGGCAGAGAAACTAAAGAGCCTCTTGATGAAGGTGAAAGAGGAGAGTGAAAAAGCTGGCCTAAAATTCAACATTCAAAAAACGAAGATCCTGACATCTGGTCCCATCACTTCATGGCAAATAAATGGGCAAACAATGGAAACAGTGACAGACTTTATTTTCTTGGGCTCCAAAATCACTGTGGATGGTGACTGCAGCCATGAAATTAAAGAAACACTTGCTCCTTGGAAGAAAAGCTGTGACAAACCTAGACAATGTATTCAAAAGCAGAGACATCACTTTGCCGACAAAAGTCTTGATAGCCAAAGCTATGGTTTTCCCAATAATCATGTATGGATGTGAGAGGTGGACCATAAGAAGGCTAAGCACTGAAGAAATGATGCCTTTGAACTGTGATGTTGGAGAAGATTCTTGAGAGTCCCTTGGACTGCAAGGAGATCAAACCAGTCAATCCTAAAGGAAATCAATTCTGAATATTCTTTGGAGGGATTGCTGCTGAAGCTAGAAGCTCTAAGACTTTGGCCACCTGATGTGAAGAGATGACTCATCAGAAAAGAGCCTGATGTTGGGAAAAATAGAAGGCAAAAGGAGAAGGGAATGACAGAGGATGAAATGATTGGATGGCATCACTGAGTCAATGGACATGAGTTTGAGCAGGCACTGGGAGATGTGAAGGACAGGGAAGTCTGATGTGCTACAGTTCATGGGGTTGCAGAGTTGAACACCATTGAGCAACTGAACTGAACTGACTGATGGCTTCTTTGGAGTCTGACAAGGTGTTCTGCCCATTTTTAAATTTGGTTGTTTGTTTTTCTGATATTGAGTTGCCTGAGCTGCTTGTATACTTTCAAGATTAATCCTCTGTCAATTGCTTCTTTTGCAATTATTTTCTCCAATTCTGAGGATTGTCTTTCCATCTTGTTTATGGTTTTCTTTACTATACAAAGGCTCTTTAAGTTGAATTAGGTCCCATTTGTTTATTTTTATTTCCACTACCCTGAGAGGTGGGTCATAGAGGATCTTGCTGTGATTTATGCCAAAGAATGTTCTCCCTATGTTTATTGCTAAGAGTTTTATAGTTTCTTACATGAAACTATATATAATTGGCCTTACATGAAAGAATGTTCAACGTTGCTTATTATTAGAGAAATGCTAATCAAAACTGCACTGAAGTATCATCTCATATTGGTCAGTATGGCATGACCAAAAAATCTACAAACAATAAATGCTGGAGAGGATATGGAGAAAAGGCAACCCTCTTGCACTGTTGGTGGGAATGTAAGTTGTTACAGCCAATATAGAGAACAGTATGGAGATTTCTTTAAGAATAAGGAATAAAACTATCATATGACCCAGCAATCCCACTACTGGGTATATACCTTGAGAAAAACCACTCTAAAAGGCCCACATGCTCCAAGGTTCATTGCACTACTATTTACAATGGCCAAGACATGGAAGCAACATGTTCATCAACATGAATAGATAGAGAAGAAGTGGTACGTATATACATTGGAATATTATTCAGCCATAAAAAGGGATGGATTTAAGTCAGTTGTAGTGAGGTGGATGAGCCTAGAACCTGATGTACAGAGTGAAGTAAGTCAGAAAGAGAAAAACAAATCTCATATATTAATGCATATATGTGGGCTCTAGAAAACTGGTACTGATGAACCTATCTGTAGTGCAGCAGCAGAGGCACAGACATAGAGAAAAAACTTGTGGACACAGTCAAGGAAGGAGAGGGTGAGACGAACTGAGAGAGTAGCATTGAAGAACATACAGTACTATATAAAATAGACAGTCACTGGGAACCTGCTGTATGATGAAGGGAGCTCAGCCTTGTGCTTTGTGACAACCTGGAGGGATGAGACGAGGGGGGGGGGAGGGGGACGTATATATACCCGTGACTGATTCATGTTGATGTATGGCAGGAACCAATACAACATTGTATCACAATTATCCTCCAATTAAATATTATACATTTTTAAAAAGAAAGCTCACAGTTAGGAATAGGGACTAAACTAGGATATACGTTGCTATGATACGAGCATAAGAGATATAGTATGAGTGCTTTGGGATTCAAAGAAATGAGGAAGCTCTAGAAGGAAAGCATAACATTAAGAGTGAAAATACCTGGATTCGTTTAATAAAGTTATTTCTGTTTGCTTAGAGGCCGAAGTGATAAAAATATATAAGGAAAGCATTTTTTAGAGATAAAATGCTATATATGTATATTAAACTTTTTATTTTTTATTGGGGTATAGCCAATTAACAATATTGTGATAGTTTTAGGTGAACACTGAAGGGACTCAGCCGTACATATATGTATATACACACTCCCCCAGACTCTTCTCCCATCCAGTCTGCTACATAACATTCAGCAGAGTTCCATGTATAACACATTATGTTCTTGTTGATTATCCAAGTAAAATGTTGTGTGTGTGTATATATATTTGTTATTATCTGATCAGAGAACCAGTTAAAACATAATAGAATAGATGAAATTTGAAATGGCCTCAAAGAATGGGTAGAGCTTCCACAGGCAAAGCATCTTGAAATGGTATATTAGGGAGAGAGAATACCATGAGGACCAAAGAATCGTGGGGGTAAAATTTAGGGGAATGTACAGGAAAGATGACGCTTAGTTAGTCATGGACCATATTTTTATAGCAAAGCAGTAGATGAGAAGCATAGCAAGGTGGATTTTGTCATATTTTGGAGGAACTTGACTGTCAGGGCCACGAATAAGAGACATTGAGGAGGAGTTGTTCTTCTTTATCAGCATCATCAACACAATGAGCTGTTGAAGATTTTTAAAGCTGGGGAAGAACCTGATGGGAGCTGTGCTTTAGATAGATTAATTAAGCTGCATGTGAAGGGCATATTTGAATGGAAAGAGAGATGAGGGAGATATATTCTAATTCCAACTTCTGTCAGATGAAAGGAATTAAGGACCCAGGCCAAAATGGTGACTCTGAGAATCAGAGTATGAGAAAGAGGTACTTATTTAAGGACCATTGGATGCAGGGGCAAGACAGTAAAGAGTTAGATGAGGCACGATAGTCTAGGTAACTAAAACAATGGTGATGATATTTATTCATTCAACTGACATATCTTGAATGTTTATTATGTTGCAGGAACTCTCAGTGGATATAGAAGAGAAATATAATTGACAGAAATGGGAAATCTAGGTGAAAGATTTAGTTTAAAAAGGGATGATGATGGATTCAGTTTGGATTATAAATTTAAGGGACTGACAGGACATTCAGATAGAGAAATAAGGCAGATGACTGGAAATATGACTTTGGATGGATCCCAGAGAAAAGGTAAAAAAAGTAATCACAGAAATATAGACACAATCAGCTTCCACCTCATAATTGAGGTCATGAGATATTTAATTGGAGTGTGACTGAGTGAGAAGACATAGTTACCTAATTCAAGTTTTCAGGAAATAAATAGTCATAGTAGCAATAGTTTCTTATTTAAATTGTTAGTATCTAAAAGTAATATGCACTCTTGTAGAAATTCTAACAATCCTAAAGTATAGAAATAAATAGGGAAAGTTTTTTTCCTTACTTCCTCCCTACTTGATGAACTTTTGATTAAAGAAAAGCTGAATAAGCATTCTTTTTAATGTGTGTTACTTTTATGAAGATTTCCATGGGGACTGATTTTTCTGGGGACAATGGGAAATACATTCATTGCAAGTAAACTTATGTTCTCCCAGTCATTTTGATCTGTAGAGATTTTTAAAAAAAAAAAAAAAAAGATGTCACAGGGCCAGGGTCTGGTCCCTGTGGATAAGTCCAGTCAAATTTTATAATTTGCCAAACATTTTGCAGTGAACAAATATATTTAAAAGTGTATCTGTAAGGCTGGCATAATCACTCAGTCATTTTTTGGTAATTCACAAATTATACGTAATATTGATCTGTCTATAACCTCGAAGGTCACATGGATTATTGTTTGAGTCTCCTAGTTTTTGGTGATAGTCAAGAGAGATGAGGGAGATATATTCTAATTCCAACTTCTGTCAGAGAAAGGAATTAAGGACCCAGGCCAAAATGGTGACTCTGAGAATCAGAGTATGAGAAAGAGGTACTTATTTAAGGACCATTGGATGCAGGGGCAAGACAGTAAAGAGTTAGATGAGGCACGATAGTCTAGGTAACTAAAACAATGGTGATGATATTTATTCATTCAACTGACATATCTTGAATGTTTATTATGTTGCAGGAACTCTCAGTGGATATAGAAGAGAAATATAATTGACAGAAATGGGAAATCTAGGTGAAAGATTTAGTTTAAAAAGGGATGATGATGGATTCAGTTTGGATTATAAATTTAAGGGACTGACAGGACATTCAGATAGAGAAATAAGGCAGATGACTGGAAATATGACTTTGGATGGATCCCAGAGAAAAGGTAAAAAAAGTAATCACAGAAATATAGACACAATCAGCTTCCACCTCATAATTGAGGTCATGAGATATTTAATTGGAGTGTGACTGAGTGAGAAGACATAGTTACCTAATTCAAGTTTTCAGGAAATAAATAGTCATAGTAGCAATAGTTTCTTATTTAAATTGTTAGTATCTAAAAGTAATATGCACTCTTGTAGAAATTCTAACAATCCTAAAGTATAGAAATAAATAGGGAAAGTTTTTTTCCTTACTTCCTCCCTACTTGATGAACTTTTGATTAAAGAAAAGCTGAATAAGCATTCTTTTTAATGTGTGTTACTTTTATGAAGATTTCCATGGGGACTGATTTTTCTGGGGACAATGGGAAATACATTCATTGCAAGTAAACTTATGTTCTCCCAGTCATTTTGATCTGTAGAGATTTTTAAAAAAAAAAAAAAAAAGATGTCACAGGGCCAGGGTCTGGTCCCTGTGGATAAGTCCAGTCAAATTTTATAATTTGCCAAACATTTTGCAGTGAACAAATATATTTAAAAGTGTATCTGTAAGGCTGGCATAATCACTCAGTCATTTTTTGGTAATTCACAAATTATACGTAATATTGATCTGTCTATAACCTCGAAGGTCACATGGATTATTGTTTGAGTCTCCTAGTCTTTTCATTTGGGAGACTCCTGGCATAGCTTCCAGAGCTTAAGGAAAGAAAAACTCCATATGATATGTTCTCGTTCTGTCCTTCCATAAAAGAAGGAAGGAGGTCTCTTTATGTTCTTCAGATAGTGAAATTAACATCACTACACATACATTCTACTAGCAGTCAGGCTTCTGACTGTTCAAAGGAGAGCTTCAGCCTCAGAAGTAGGAAAGCTGCCAAGCTAGAAAACAAAATCCAATGCCTAGGATGCTCATGTGATCCGTGCATTTTACTCCTTGAGTCTAATATTCTACAAATGTAATTGGAGTTAAATATAAATTAGTATTTAAATTAGCCAGTGGTTACTTTTTCCTTTAGTTTGATATCAAATTAAGTTGTTGTGGATAGGAGGTAGAAGAAGGCATGACTCATTTCTCTGGAGCTGATTCATCAAACAGTGACAACATGCTGTCAAAGGAGAGTCAGAAAAATTTCCAACCAGCTCTGGAATCATTTATTTAGTAGTGCGCAAGTGCCACCATCTACTGTAGTATTCATTCTATGTGTTAATTCATTTACTCATTAATGGATGAATTCGTCCAATGCATTTGGCAATATTGAATCACTGTTTAAAGATTTATGTTAGGTATATACAAACAAACAAGGGTAGAATAGAAATCTTTTCAGATAAAATGATTTTGCAAAGTGTTTAAAAGCTTTGCTATTATAGAGTTAAGCATCAAATATTTTGTAAAATTCATTTATATGGAATTCTTAGTTTCTCACTGATGCAGAATAAATGTGTCAGTACTTTAAAATGAATTGGATAATTCTTCAACCTCTAAGATAATCAGCTCTGTAAAACCTGGCGTGAAGAAGCTGAGTAAAAACTTTTCTGTAACTGTGTAACTAACTCTGGGTTCCTCTCTCCTTTTTCCTCTTTCTTTTGACTTGAGCAGCATGACTGAAGGGTTAGGCCAGTTGACTGATGGCGTGTCTGGTCTGGATGATTTCACCCAGACCCATGAGTACCATGTGTGGCGGGCTATGACTATCTCAGTCAAAAAAAAAGTCATAACCTCGAAGGTCACATGGATTATTGTTTGAGTCTCCTAGTCTTTTCATTTGGGAGACTCCTGGCATAGCTTCAGAGCTTAAGGAAAGAAAAACTCCATATGATATGTTCTCGTTCTGTCCTTCCATAAAAGAAGGAAGGAGGTCTCTTTATGTTCTTCAGATAGTGAAATTAACATCACTACACATACATTCTACTAGCAGTCAGGCTTCTGACTGTTCAAAGGAGAGCTTCAGCCTCAGAAGTAGGAAAGCTGCCAAGCTAGAAAACAAAATCCAATGCCTAGGATGCTCATGTGATCCGTGCATTTTACTCCTTGAGTCTAATATTCTACAAATGTAATTGGAGTTAAATATAAATTAGTATTTAAATTAGCCAGTGGTTACTTTTTCCTTTAGTTTGATATCAAATTAAGTTGTTGTGGATAGGAGGTAGAAGAAGGCATGACTCATTTCTCTGGAGCTGATTCATCAAACAGTGACAACATGCTGTCAAAGGAGAGTCAGAAAAATTTCCAACCAGCTCTGGAATCATTTATTTAGTAGTGCGCAAGTGCCACCATCTACTGTAGTATTCATTCTATGTGTTAATTCATTTACTCATTAATGGATGAATTCGTCCAATGCATTTGGCAATATTGAATCACTGTTTAAAGATTTATGTTAGGTATATACAAACAAACAAGGGTAGAATAGAAATCTTTTCAGATAAAATGATTTTGCAAAGTGTTTAAAAGCTTTGCTATTATAGAGTTAAGCATCAAATATTTTGTAAAATTCATTTATATGGAATTCTTAGTTTCTCACTGATGCAGAATAAATGTGTCAGTACTTTAAAATGAATTGGATAATTCTTCAACCTCTAAGATAATCAGCTCTGTAAAACCTGGCGTGAAGAAGCTGAGTAAAAACTTTTCTGTAACTGTGTAACTAACTCTGGGTTCCTCTCTCCTTTTTCCTCTTTCTTTTTTGACTTGAGCAGCATGACTGAAGGGTTAGGCCAGTTGACTGATGGCGTGTCTGGTCTGGATGATTTCACCCAGACCCATGAGTACCATGTGTGGCCGGGCTATGACTACGTGGGCTGGAGAAATGAGAGTGCCACCAATGGTTACATCGAGATCATGTTTGAGTTTGACCGCATCAGGAATTTTACTACAATGAAGGTCAGTGGAGTTAGATGTGGAAGCCAAAATCATGATGGAGGGAAAAGGCATGCTTGGGATTCAGATACACATTCTGCTGCTAGCTGGCTGCATGCATTTTGTGAGTCACTTCGTTTCTCTGGGGTTGTTTCTTCAGTTGCAAAGGAGGGTGTTGGACTAGGTTACTCTTTCTCAATGTATTTTGTTGCTGTTGTTGTCTCATCACCAGAGTCAATGTATCCATTATACAAAGTGAGTGCAAGTGTCTAGGACCCATGATACTTGTAAGGCCTGTGGAAATGATTTGACTTCTTTTATTCTCAGAATCAAAGAAATGAGCTTTAGGGTCAAAATTGTTCTCATCTTTTTTTAACCAAAACAGTTGTAAAATATAATTTTAACCTATTTTATTATGGAGGGCAGGGCCCAGAAAGGCAGAAGGGACTAAGGCCCATGGATGTCATTACTTGGCTCTGCCTAGCTCTTTGCAAGGAGAGGACACCCATTTGTCAGCAACTGTGGCTCATTGCTGCTCTGATGCTCAACACAAGAAGGGGCTTTGCATTTTAAACCACTTCTCATCCCTAAGTGTTTCCTCTATGCCCAAAGCAGTGAGAAATCATGATCGAAGGTCCCATACTCTTCCCAGAATTCTTTGTTTCCTTATTTTTCATCATCTATCTGGGCTTCCGAGATAGTACTAGTGGTAAAGAGCCCACCTGCCAATGCAGAGGACATAAGAGATGTGAGTTTGATCCCTAGGCCAGGGAGATCCTCTGGAGAAGGAAATGGCAATCCACTCCAGTACTCTTGCCAAGATAATCCCATGGACAGGGAAGCCTGTTGGGGTATGGTACATAGAGGTGCAAAGAGTCAGACATGACTGAAGCTATTTAGGACACACGAACACATATGTGTCTGGTTCTCTTATTAGGCCTCAATCTCCTCCAAGGTGGTAACTCTGCTTTCTGATCTAGGTACCCAAGTACCTGGCACTTCATATATGCAGGCTGAAAAAATGTTTACAAATGAACAAATGATATCCTTTATTGCTAGCTCTCACTATGTATAGGTATACGTATTTCTGCCACCTGGGGTAGAAGGAGGAGGAGATATGAAAAAAAGAAATAAGACACTGAAAATGCAATAGTATTTTCTCAACTATAAACAGAAACTTGTAGAAGGATTGGGGCCAGGCAGGAGGAATTGCTGTGATCTATGAAATCTCTGTGACTTTTTGCCCAACCAGAGGAGTTGGTTATCCAATGAGTGAGAGGCAAGGTTAGAAGTAGGGTGGTGGGGGTGGGGTGGGGGCTGATTTTAACCCAAGTCTTTTCTAAGGCCTCAAATGTAAGTTATTGGATTTTTTGTTTGTTTTTGCTAAAATGCCATCACACAAAAGTCTACATTAAAATGCAAGTATTTTACCTCATGGAGAGTAAAACAATAGAAAGTTAATGTCTTAAATAAAGTAGCAGAAGTGATTTTATCAGTTAAAATATAATTTTAACCTATTTTATTATGGAGGGCAGGGCCCAGAAAGGCAGAAGGGACTAAGGCCCATGGATGTCATTACTTGGCTCTGCCTAGCTCTTTGCAAGGAGAGGACACCCATTTGTCAGCAACTGTGGCTCATTGCTGCTCTGATGCTCAACACAAGAAGGGGCTTTGCATTTTAAACCACTTCTCATCCCTAAGTGTTTCCTCTATGCCCAAAGCAGTGAGAAATCATGATCGAAGGTCCCATACTCTTCCCAGAATTCTTTGTTTCCTTATTTTTCATCATCTATCTGGGCTTCCGAGATAGTACTAGTGGTAAAGAGCCCACCTGCCAATGCAGAGGACATAAGAGATGTGAGTTTGATCCCTAGGCCAGGGAGATCCTCTGGAGAAGGAAATGGCAATCCACTCCAGTACTCTTGCCAAGATAATCCCATGGACAGGGAAGCCTGTTGGGGTATGGTACATAGAGGTGCAAAGAGTCAGACATGACTGAAGCTATTTAGGACACACGAACACATATGTGTCTGGTTCTCTTATTAGGCCTCAATCTCCTCCAAGGTGGTAACTCTGCTTTCTGATCTAGGTACCCAAGTACCTGGCACTTCATATATGCAGGCTGAAAAAATGTTTACAAATGAACAAATGATATCCTTTATTGCTAGCTCTCACTATGTATAGGTATACGTATTTCTGCCACCTGGGGTAGAAGGAGGAGGAGATATGAAAAACAGAAATAAGACACTGAAAATGCAATAGTATTTTCTCAACTATAAACAGAAACTTGTAGAAGGATTGGGGCCAGGCAGGAGGAATTGCTGTGATCTATGAAATCTCTGTGACTTTTTGCCCAACCAGAGGAGTTGGTTATCCAATGAGTGAGAGGCAAGGTTAGAAGTAGGGTGGTGGGGGTGGGGTGGGGGCTGATTTTAACCCAAGTCTTTTCTAAGGCCTCAAATGTAAGTTATTGGATTTTTTGTTTGTTTTTGCTAAAATGCCATCACACAAAAGTCTACATTAAAATGCAAGTATTTTACCTCATGGAGAGTAAAACAATAGAAAGTTAATGTCTTAAATAAAGTAGCAGAAGTGATTTTATCAGTTTTTTTATTACAGACAAGTTAAGAATGAGTAGGTAAATTTCATTGAGTACTTAGATGAAAGCTGAAAGATCTGGGAAACCCACAGACCTGGTGTGTTCTGGCGAGGTCAGTGCAGACCCTGAGAAGAGCTGAGGGAGGGGATTTAAGGCCTGATTTCCACTCTGTCAGGGGTAGGGCCTTTCAGGAAAGCCCAGCCTCAATGTAAGGGTTGAGGACTTCTGTGCTGGCATGGTAGTTTCCTAGTACTTAGCTCAAATGGCCATTTTTCCTTTTCTCTTGTTCAACCCCGTGTATGTTTCAGAGAGAAAGGAATGGAAAAGTCCATGCAAAAGGTCACCAGATTAGATGCTAAACCTGAATGCTAGGTTCTGGAGTAAATGGTGAATAAGAAAGAGTCCCTTTCTTGGGACAGTATGAGATTCAGTTAGGGATGACACTATTTATTTGCAAAAGGAGATATGTAGAATGACATGGGAACCCTGAAGAAAGGTAAACTGCTTTATCATTTACGATTCCTAGTAAATACAAATCTGTTGTTCTGGGCACAAAACTGGAGTCAAAAAGAAAATGCATGTCTATTATATCACTCTCACATATTAAGATGATAATTTCTCCTAATTGGGTTAATAGTTATTAGTTAAATGATAAAAACAGAAGAACCATCACATATCCAGTCTGGCAATATATTGCTAATGAATGGCTCTTTGGCAGTTGTAAAACATGTGTGCAATTGTGTATAACAAATTTTTTTGAGAAGAGGAGGGAAATATGCTTCAAGGAAAAATTCATTTGTGTTGTGAATAAGATGTATTCCCAATGTGTACCTATGAACATGTTTATCAATTCATTGTATATCACTGGGAGTATTTCTAGTCCCATAAATAATAAAGTGGATTTTCAAGTCTCCATAAAGCTATAACATTTACTCAGTTGACTTTGATCTTCCTGAGTTCCCAGCAGCTCCTGTGTAGTTTGTCACAGGTCAGAATTATTCAAAATCATATTCTGCAATGAGAAGGTGCCAGAAACATCTCAGGAGTTGACTCAGGGCTAGTCCTCTCAAGACTGAGGCCAAACAGGTATCTATGTGTTTAAAATTTTCTGAGACAAATACAAAGTAAAAGATGACTTTCAGATCAGTGATGTCTTCTAGAAAAGAGTTTTTGCTTCCTAGGCAAAGTAATACCCGTTTCACTCCCTGCCCTGATTATAGTTAAAATACAGCATATAAAAGAAAAGTAAATACACAGAACATTTAGAAAATGAAAACATTGCATATGTCAAAACAAATGGGATACATATAAAACTATACCAAATAAAATTCACAATATTAAATATTTTCTTCATGATTAAAGAAGGAAGACATAAAACAAATGAACTAGACACTTATTTCCAGCATCAGAGATTAATGCATAAGCCAGTTAATTAAAACTGGAAAACTATATAAATTATCATAAATCCAAGAACTTATTTTTCAGAAAAATATAAAATAGAAAAAGAATTTGTAAGACAACTCAAGGAAAAATAAAAGAAAGATTCTGTAATGTAAATTCATTTTTAAATGTATTGTATTAAATAAATATGTAAGTCCATGGGGAATGAAATGCTATGCTATGTATTTTCATTCCAGGAGGATTCCCAAAACATCTGTGGTAGAGATTATTGTCTTCCCCACAGACTACTTATTCAACGCTTCATGGATTTCAAAACATCTGAAAAATGTATTGAAGCTATAGATGGTATTTCTTTGATTTTGTTCTTAGCCTTGTTCTAGTTGCTCTGTTCAATAAACTGGAGCTGTTAATTCATCTCAAAGAAGGTATTGACACATGTTTTCATCATTAACATTTAGAGGAAAACCCAAATGGAAACACTGAGGCGATTTGCCCCCTTTCCACATGGCGTGGGTGTGGAGAGAGCACTGGACTGAAGTCTATGGTTTAGACCCAGTTCTGACGTTCACTGACCACAGACAGGGTACCCCTCTTGTTGCACCAGTTTCCTCATTAGTACACAGAGAACTGGACTAGGTGATTTTTGAAGTCTCTATTCACTCATATTTCATGGTTTTATTCTTTTCACATATCCCTGGTCTGTTTCATCAGTTGTTAAATTTCTGTGTCATTACTGCTTCTTCCTCAGCTAAAAATAAACTCTGAATGGTAATCCTATATTGACTATCCAGAACTGGAGGAGGGCGTTGAAGTTGAAGGGTTACAATTCAGGGCCTAAGCAAAATCTAAAATGGAAATAGTGAATATATTCCAAAAATGACAATGATTAATTGTCTTTAAGACTTTTCCAACCTTAAAAATTCAGGGGAGAGTGAGCAGCAATGCTCCATTTTCTACATAGAACTGGGCCCCAGGAAAAGTTACAAAATATCCACGAAAGACTTGACTTACTTACACATATGGACATTCTCTTCTTGAGGGATGTTGCTCACAGTAAGGTGCTACAGAGGAACTGTTGTGGAATCCTTCCTGATAACCCTTAAAAACCATACAAATATCCTGGTGGGAGAGTCATGGCAGCAGGCAACAGGATGCAAGCTTCCTTCCCAAAGACCTTCTTATCTTATCTCAGAAAGTGTCTGTAATGAAGATTTAATGCTTCCAGCAGAATGGCTTTACATAAACTGAATTTAATTAAGAGAGATAATGAAGACTTGCATCTCTGGTTGATGAGTGCTAATATCTGGCAGTCAAAATGAGATCTCTAAAGAGAAAGATAAAATTGTATTGGACTTTATGTTATTTCAGGTTTCTTATCTAAACATGTTGAAGGGAGTAGATTGGCTTTGGAATGTACCTAGGAAAAAGTAGTTTAAAATAGCTTGATTCTGGGCAGATAGCAACCATGGTTGAGAAGATTGCAGTGGTGAGAGGGTAACAGACCCAGAGAATGATAAGGGCAAGGAGATAACTGAGAGGATGCTGGTCCAGCCCTAATTTGAAAGATGAGGACACCTCTTCCAGCAGCATGTAACGAGGTAGCCAGGAGCACGATGGCATAGAGGTGACTGAGGTAGTAGTCCCTTTTAATTTGAAAGATGAGGACACTCTCTAAGATCCCAGTTCTGCGTTCACTGACCACAGACAGGGTACCCTCTTGTTGCACCAGTTTCCTCATTAGTACACAGAGAACTGGACTAGGTGATTTTTGAAGTCTCTATTCACTCATATTTCATGGTTTTATTCTTTTCACATATCCCTGGTCTGTTTCATCAGTTGTTAAATTTCTGTGTCATTACTGCTTCTTCCTCAGCTAAAAATAAACTCTGAATGGTAATCCTATATTGACTATCCAGAACTGGAGGAGGGCGTTGAAGTTGAAGGGTTACAATTCAGGGCCTAAGCAAAATCTAAAATGGAAATAGTGAATATATTCCAAAAATGACAATGATTAATTGTCTTTAAGACTTTTCCAACCTTAAAAATTCAGGGGAGAGTGAGCAGCAATGCTCCATTTTCTACATAGAACTGGGCCCCAGGAAAAGTTACAAAATATCCACGAAAGACTTGACTTACTTACACATATGGACATTCTCTTCTTGAGGATGTTGCTCACAGTAAGGTGCTACAGAGGAACTGTTGTGGAATCCTTCCTGATAACCCTTAAAAACCATACAAATATCCTGGTGGGAGAGTCATGGCAGCAGGCAACAGGATGCAAGCTTCCTTCCCAAAGACCTTCTTATCTTATCTCAGAAAGTGTCTGTAATGAAGATTTAATGCTTCCAGCAGAATGGCTTTACATAAACTGAATTTAATTAAGAGAGATAATGAAGACTTGCATCTCTGGTTGATGAGTGCTAATATCTGGCAGTCAAAATGAGATCTCTAAAGAGAAAGATAAAATTGTATTGGACTTTATGTTATTTCAGGTTTCTTATCTAAACATGTTGAAGGGAGTAGATTGGCTTTGGAATGTACCTAGGAAAAAGTAGTTTAAAATAGCTTGATTCTGGGCAGATAGCAACCATGGTTGAGAAGATTGCAGTGGTGAGAGGGTAACAGACCCAGAGAATGATAAGGGCAAGGAGATAACTGAGAGGATGCTGGTCCAGCCCTAATTTGAAAGATGAGGACACCTCTTCCAGCAGCATGTAACGAGGTAGCCAGGGGAGCACGATGGCATAGAGGTGACTGAGGTAGTAGTCCAGGCTTTATAAAGTGCCACTATGAGGTTCCTAGAAGGGAAAAATGCAAGACTACAGAGTATCAATTATTCACCAAGGTTGGTGCTCAGAGAAATTTGGCAGGTCTAAGATCTTACTGGGTTAGGTTGCATTGTGTCCCCAATGCCACCCAGCAGAGCCAATCTGAAACTTCACATGCCTGTTTCTCTGCCAGGTCCACTGCAACAACATGTTTGCTAAGGGGGTGAAGATCTTTAAGGAGGTCCAGTGCTACTTCCGCTCTGAAGCCAATGAATGGGAACCTAACGCCGTCTCCTTCCCCCTGGTGCTGGATGATGTCAACCCCAGTGCTCGGTTCGTCACGGTGCCCCTCCACCACCGCATGGCCAGTGCCATCAAGTGCCAATATCATTTCGCCGATACTTGGATGATGTTCAGTGAGATCACCTTCCAATCAGGTTGGGAGCTTAGTGGGCCCTTAGGGACGTGGGAACAGGGTGGTGAAGGAGGAAGGCGGTTTCCAGAGCTTCTCATTGTTGGTCTCTGAGAGGAGGAAGGTTGTACAGGTGGGGTGCCTCATGAGTAGATAGAGCGAATCTTTTCTGCCACTAGTTTAGTTGTAGTGCGCCAGGTATGAGGATGTGGAAGTGGACAGAATGTTTACTTGGCTCTCACATGTATTTGTCTAAAAGGTAAAGAATGAAAGAATATGAGTACAATGTGTTAAAACTTTTATGTAAATCAAACCAGTTAAGGCGAAACACACCTAAGCACTATTAAAGTATTTAAATGAAGATGTCTGAATATACACAAAAGAGAACAGTGAAGTCCCATCCATCACTTAGCTTTACCACTGATTTTTTTGTCATGCTTGTTTCATTTATTCTTCCAGTTTTGCTATAGAATTTTGAAGCAAATCTGAGACATTATTTAATTTCCATAATGAAATTTTAGAATACACCTGAGAAGATAACATTATGTTCATAACAATGCCATTGCAACAGTTAACAACATTTATTAAGAAATAATTCCTTAATATAATGTAATAACCAGTCCACACTCAAGTACCATTGACTGTCTGATAATGTCTTAATGACAGCTGGCTTGAATGAATTAGGATCCTACTAGGAAGCTCCTCTTGGCATATTTCCTTAATTACATTAGTAGGTGGCATCTCTTTTAATCTTTTAAGGAATTAGGACGTTGCCATCACAATTTAAATGGGCATACAAAAGCTAGACAATGATTTTCTTTCCTAAGATGTTCTAAGTGGTGACCAATAATAAATGGTCAGAAGGAGAGAGGTCACTAGAGAATAGATTTGTAAAGACAGTGGAGTGAATCTAATACTAGGCTTGGAAGAAGAGAATAGGCCAAAAAAAAAAAAAAAATGGCATCAGAGAAGAGGAGAGACTCATTTAAGTGTAAACCAGAAGATTTCATGCTTTCTATTTGATTTTTAAAAGAAGAAAATTTCAAGATGGTTTGCTAATTAAGGCATATTGATAAGGAAATAGAGCATATGCTTAGAAAAACACTTTTGGTGCCTCAATGCCTTCTGTTATAAAAACTTAATATAATAGTAAATGGATTCATTATTTTATATAATGTATTTATTAAGAAATTTAAATGTTTGAAGGCAATGTTATTTACATCGTGTTAACTAAGAGACAGTAGGTTTCTGTCATCCTCAGAGATCTGCAGAGAAGTTGCAATGTTTGCTTTAGGAATTAATAGGAGGCATATTTTACTAATTTAATGACCAAAGGATTTGAGAATAATTTGCATGATTAGTTTTAAGTCATCTTAAAGTTGTAATCCTAGCTACAATATCTTGAACTTAATGTCATGAAAGTATTCGTTTTCACTGAAGCCTGTAGATCCAATTTACCAAAGTACAAGTGGTTGCCAGATACTTTCCTATTTTTATAATAATGTTAAGAAGAAAAACTAGGATTTTTTGGGGGGTATCTCTCTTAAATAGAAAATGCTTAGTCTAATTCTTCACCCCTTTGATTAGACAAATCAGAAGCAAAAATCAGTTACATCAATCCATCAAACACATTTTTGGGATCTAGTCTTAGAAGCTTTAGCATCACAGTAAAGGATACTCTAATTTTTCTCTAAGAATGAAGGCTTACTTTACAAATTGAAGGGCTACCACAATAAGCCATAGTGAAAACTCGTTTGTAAAACAACTTAATTCCCTTGAAGGAAAGGTCATCTTGGCACCGTCTGTCCCATGTCTTTTTACCTATTGTTGTTCTCTATATTTTACTGAACTTGGGTCTCACTTCCTAAGCACGTTTTATGATAACACGTGGTCACAGACCTCTGATCAGTCTTTCTTAAACTTTTGAATCATGACACTTAGTAGGTAACTAACAATTTTGAAAGAGACTCCAATGTTCTAAGTGGTGACCAATAATAAATGGTCAGAAGGAGAGAGGTCACTAGAGAATAGATTTGTAAAGACAGTGGAGTGAATCTAATACTAGGCTTGGAAGAAGAGAATAGGCCAAAAAAAAAAAAAAAATGGCATCAGAGAAGAGGAGAGACTCATTTAAGTGTAAACCAGAAGATTTCATGCTTTCTATTTGATTTTTAAAGAAGAAAATTTCAAGATGGTTTGCTAATTAAGGCATATTGATAAGGAAATAGAGCATATGCTTAGAAAAACACTTTTGGTGCCTCAATGCCTTCTGTTATAAAAACTTAATATAATAGTAAATGGATTCATTATTTTATATAATGTATTTATTAAGAAATTTAAATGTTTGAAGGCAATGTTATTTACATCGTGTTAACTAAGAGACAGTAGGTTTCTGTCATCCTCAGAGATCTGCAGAGAAGTTGCAATGTTTGCTTTAGGAATTAATAGGAGGCATATTTTACTAATTTAATGACCAAAGGATTTGAGAATAATTTGCATGATTAGTTTTAAGTCATCTTAAAGTTGTAATCCTAGCTACAATATCTTGAACTTAATGTCATGAAAGTATTCGTTTTCACTGAAGCCTGTAGATCCAATTTACCAAAGTACAAGTGGTTGCCAGATACTTTCCTATTTTTATAATAATGTTAAGAAGAAAAACTAGGATTTTTGGAGGGTATCTCTCTTAAATAGAAAATGCTTAGTCTAATTCTTCACCCCTTTGATTAGACAAATCAGAAGCAAAAATCAGTTACATCAATCCATCAAACACATTTTTGGGATCTAGTCTTAGAAGCTTTAGCATCACAGTAAAGGATACTCTAATTTTTCTCTAAGAATGAAGGCTTACTTTACAAATTGAAGGGCTACCACAATAAGCCATAGTGAAAACTCGTTTGTAAAACAACTTAATTCCCTTGAAGGAAAGGTCATCTTGGCACCGTCTGTCCCATGTCTTTTTACCTATTGTTGTTCTCTATATTTTACTGAACTTGGGTCTCACTTCCTAAGCACGTTTTATGATAACACGTGGTCACAGACCTCTGATCAGTCTTTCTTAAACTTTTTGAATCATGACACTTAGTAGGTAATAACTGAAACCAAATTTTTACAAAAGAAAGTTGCCCTTGCTATTTAGATGAATGAATCATTTCATTTCTAACAAAGACAGTAGAAACCCAGTAAATCGATTTCACAACCTCGTCTCCAGAAAAGCCACTATTGAGCTATCTTTTCCCCAGATCTGATTCACCCTTGTTTTGTAACAGATGCTGCAATGTACAACAACTCTGGAGCCCTGCCCACATCACCTGTGGCACCCACAACCTATGGTATGTGTTATGGTATTCTTGATTATAAAAATTAAATTGAAGGGCCCTCTCAGAGGATGAAGAAGTGTGGAGATTTTCAAAGGCCTGACTGTGTAGGACTGTGTAGGATGTCCTTGTATGAAGAGTAGCTCTGGATAGATAGGACAGTGCACCTCCAAAGTTAATGGCCCGAACTCACTCCCTTCCCTGCTGGTCCATGTAGTTCTTCAGCTAAGACTGAGTCTGGAGTTATTTCAGTTGATTTTTAGAAGTTTGGGAGGCTTGGAGCCAAAACAGGGAGAGGGTATTTCTAGATGAGACCCACTCTAGAGACCTCAATAAAAGAATGGAATCTATGGAACAAAAAGTTAGTCTCTTCAATGGGAGGTAAATATGGACAAATGTATCCATTGTTTCAGACAGCCACTAGCTGTGTAAGTCAGCAATCTGAGAAACACATAATGATAGCATAACGTCCAAAGAGGACTCATGTACCTTGGCATGTCTTGAAGACTTCAAAGTGAAACTGGTTGTTTATCTTTTTTTCATGAGGTAAGATTAGAAGCCAGCATGCCCAAACCATGGTATAAAGAAGCAAAATTTTGGGAAGAATCGGAAATCAAATCGTACAACTTAATTCCCTTGAAGGAAAGGTCATTTCCTTGAAGGAAAGGTCATCTTGGCACGTCTGTCCCATGTCTTTTTACCTATTGTTGTTCTCTATATTTTACTGAACTTGGGTCTCACTTCCTAAGCACGTTTTATGATAACACGTGGTCACAGACCTCTGATCAGTCTTTCTTAAACTTTTTGAATCATGACACTTAGTAGGTAATAACTGAAACCAAATTTTTACAAAAGAAAGTTGCCCTTGCTATTTAGATGAATGAATCATTTCATTTCTAACAAAGACAGTAGAAACCCAGTAAATCGATTTCACAACCTCGTCTCCAGAAAAGCCACTATTGAGCTATCTTTTCCCCAGATCTGATTCACCCTTGTTTTGTAACAGATGCTGCAATGTACAACAACTCTGGAGCCCTGCCCACATCACCTGTGGCACCCACAACCTATGGTATGTGTTATGGTATTCTTGATTATAAAAATTAAATTGAAGGGCCCTCTCAGAGGATGAAGAAGTGTGGAGATTTTCAAAGGCCTGACTGTGTAGGACTGTGTAGGATGTCCTTGTATGAAGAGTAGCTCTGGATAGATAGGACAGTGCACCTCCAAAGTTAATGGCCCGAACTCACTCCCTTCCCTGCTGGTCCATGTAGTTCTTCAGCTAAGACTGAGTCTGGAGTTATTTCAGTTGATTTTTAGAAGTTTGGGAGGCTTGGAGCCAAAACAGGGAGAGGGGTATTTCTAGATGAGACCCACTCTAGAGACCTCAATAAAAGAATGGAATCTATGGAACAAAAAGTTAGTCTCTTCAATGGGAGGTAAATATGGACAAATGTATCCATTGTTTCAGACAGCCACTAGCTGTGTAAGTCAGCAATCTGAGAAACACATAATGATAGCATAACGTCCAAAGAGGACTCATGTACCTTGGCATGTCTTGAAGACTTCAAAGTGAAACTGGTTGTTTATCTTTTTTTCATGAGGTAAGATTAGAAGCCAGCATGCCCAAACCATGGTATAAAGAAGCAAAATTTTGGGAAGAATAGAAAACTTCTCCATTATCCATTCTTGTACATGAGGAAGAGGAAACTATTGTCTCATGGATATGGTCTATAGGATATAGGGACAAAGGATACACGAGTAGCAATACCAAGTGTTAAGGTGATATATTGTGAAATTATCCTAAGAAGTAGGTTCTGCCCGCTTATCCCTAGCCCAAACCCTCATACTTTTCTTGCCCCATGCAATAATAATATTGTTCATCCTTTTTTTCTTGGTCACAGATCCAATGCTGAAAGTCGATGACAGCAACACTCGAATCCTGATTGGTTGCTTGGTAGCGATCATCTTCATCCT
The DNA here is from genome assembly GCA_022376925.1 of Tragulus kanchil. Taxonomy (NCBI): domain Eukaryota; kingdom Metazoa; phylum Chordata; class Mammalia; order Artiodactyla; family Tragulidae; genus Tragulus; species Tragulus kanchil. Next base: position 65,580,957 of record JAIOJX010000032.1, on the reverse strand, counting down.
CCTGGCCATCATTGTCATCATCCTATGGAGGCAGTTCTGGCAGAAAATGCTAGAGAAGGTGAGGAAGTGCAGAACAAACATAAGATAAGAAGATGCTCCATCCTTTCTTGTGCTGTTATTGCCCTGGGAGTAAAAGGCAAATTACAAAATTAAAACTAAGGGGTTAGAGAGTTAACTGAGGCTGCCTAGAGACATAGGAATAGAGAAGCTAGGGCCAAAAGGAATCAGAAAAGAATAAGGCAAGTCTGCCTTCTCATTTTTAGGGTGGAGATTTGGAAACCTCCCTAGAGAACTCTTCCCAACACATTGAATTTCAGCTTAGGCATCTCTTTGGAAGATTATGATTTACTGGGTTTGGGGAAGTACAGGCATCTGTGTCTTTAAAAATTAACAGGTGATGCATAACTGATACTTAGCTAAAATTTCTGATAACGCTGTTCCTTTTTTTTACTCTTTGCTTTTTTGCTTGGTTCGCCTTTTATTTTTAGGGGTATTTCTAGATGAGACCCACTCTAGAGACCTCAATAAAAGAATGGAATCTATGGAACAAAAAGTTAGTCTCTTCAATGGGAGGTAAATATGGACAAATGTATCCATTGTTTCAGACAGCCACTAGCTGTGTAAGTCAGCAATCTGAGAAACACATAATGATAGCATAACGTCCAAAGAGGACTCATGTACCTTGGCATGTCTTGAAGACTTCAAAGTGAAACTGGTTGTTTATCTTTTTTTCATGAGGTAAGATTAGAAGCCAGCATGCCCAAACCATGGTATAAAGAAGCAAAATTTTGGGAAGAATAGAAAACTTCTCCATTATCCATTCTTGTACATGAGGAAGAGGAAACTATTGTCTCATGGATATGGTCTATAGGATATAGGGACAAAGGATACACGAGTAGCAATACCAAGTGTTAAGGTGATATATTGTGAAATTATCCTAAGAAGTAGGTTCTGCCCGCTTATCCCTAGCCCAAACCCTCATACTTTTCTTGCCCCATGCAATAATAATATTGTTCATCCTTTTTTTCTTGGTCACAGATCCAATGCTGAAAGTCGATGACAGCAACACTCGAATCCTGATTGGTTGCTTGGTAGCGATCATCTTCATCCTCCTGGCCATCATTGTCATCATCCTATGGAGGCAGTTCTGGCAGAAAATGCTAGAGAAGGTGAGGAAGTGCAGAACAAACATAAGATAAGAAGATGCTCCATCCTTTCTTGTGCTGTTATTGCCCTGGGAGTAAAAGGCAAATTACAAAATTAAAACTAAGGGGTTAGAGAGTTAACTGAGGCTGCCTAGAGACATAGGAATAGAGAAGCTAGGGCCAAAAGGAATCAGAAAAGAATAAGGCAAGTCTGCCTTCTCATTTTTAGGGTGGAGATTTGGAAACCTCCCTAGAGAACTCTTCCCAACACATTGAATTTCAGCTTAGGCATCTCTTTGGAAGATTATGATTTACTGGGTTTGGGGGGGAAGTACAGGCATCTGTGTCTTTGAAAAAATTAACAGGTGATGCATAACTGATACTTAGCTAAAATTTCTGATAACGCTGTTCCTTTTTTTTTTTTTTACTCTTTGCTTGTTTTTTGGTGTGAATGTTGTCTGTGTAGAAAAATATCCAGCCTTATTAATATCCAAGACAAGTTTCTCCCAATCTATTCCTACTTCTTCTTTTTTTTTGGTTCTATCTGTTTATTCCTACCATCCCATCTCCCTCCACCCACCTCACGTATGCATGCTCAATTGTGTGGCCCTATGAACTGTAGCCCTCCAGGCTCTTCTGAGCTCTTGGTGGGTAGGACAAGAGGAAGGGGCTGAAATTAGAGAAGGGAAAGGACTGACCCAGACAAGCAGCCTGATATTCCTTCTTATCTATTACACACTTGGGCTCTGTAATGACTGAACTTATTTGAAGATTTTTAGGCAATATTTCATGAAGAGAGGGTCTCTTTGCTTTCCACAGGGATTCCTATCAATAGCCTGAAAATACTCTAACTAAATTAAATCCAAAAATAGTGACTGAAGACTGAAAGAACTCATGGAGAACTCACCCACTGTCAGGATAAGGCAACATCAAACCTTTCTTCTTTAAGAATACTGGAATACCCTGAGCATCTAGATTCCAGGGAAAGGGCTAGCAAAGAATGGTGGTGGAGGAAGCTGGTGGTCTGAAGGTCCATTGGACAGCTAGATGTTGTATTCTTATTGAACAGTCTATTGAGTGCATGTTGAGAGAGGGACATTTTGCCTTTGAATATTTAACTTCATCCCTCAAGAAATTCTTTATATGCCTGTACATTCTGAGTGGGATAACTCAAGATGCTCTGGAATAACACAGGATTTCTTCCTGTGCTGTGCTTAGTCACTCAGTCATGTCTGACTCTTTGTGACCTCATTGACTGTAGCCCGCCAGGCTCCTTTGTCCATGGGGATTCTGAGAACTGGGCCAAAAGGAATCAGAAAAGAATAAGGCAAGTCTGCCTTCTCATTTTTAGGGTGGAGATTTGGAAACCTCCCTAGAGAACTCTTCCCAACACATTGAATTTCAGCTTAGGCATCTCTTTGGAAGATTATGATTTACTGGGTTTGGGGGGGAAGTACAGGCATCTGTGTCTTTGAAAAAATTAACAGGTGATGCATAACTGATACTTAGCTAAAATTTCTGATAACGCTGTTCCTTTTTTTTTTTTTTACTCTTTGCTTGTTTTTTGGTGTGAATGTTGTCTGTGTAGAAAAATATCCAGCCTTATTAATATCCAAGACAAGTTTCTCCCAATCTATTCCTACTTCTTCTTTTTTTTTGGTTCTATCTGTTTATTCCTACCATCCCATCTCCCTCCACCCACCTCACGTATGCATGCTCAATTGTGTGGCCCTATGAACTGTAGCCCTCCAGGCTCTTCTGAGCTCTTGGTGGGTAGGACAAGAGGAAGGGGCTGAAATTAGAGAAGGGAAAGGACTGACCCAGACAAGCAGCCTGATATTCCTTCTTATCTATTACACACTTGGGCTCTGTAATGACTGAACTTATTTGAAGATTTTTAGGCAATATTTCATGAAGAGAGGGTCTCTTTGCTTTCCACAGGGATTCCTATCAATAGCCTGAAAATACTCTAACTAAATTAAATCCAAAAATAGTGACTGAAGACTGAAAGAACTCATGGAGAACTCACCCACTGTCAGGATAAGGCAACATCAAACCTTTCTTCTTTAAGAATACTGGAATACCCTGAGCATCTAGATTCCAGGGAAAGGGCTAGCAAAGAATGGTGGTGGAGGAAGCTGGTGGTCTGAAGGTCCATTGGACAGCTAGATGTTGTATTCTTATTGAACAGTCTATTGAGTGCATGTTGAGAGAGGGACATTTTGCCTTTGAATATTTAACTTCATCCCTCAAGAAATTCTTTATATGCCTGTACATTCTGAGTGGGATAACTCAAGATGCTCTGGAATAACACAGGATTTCTTCCTGTGCTGTGCTTAGTCACTCAGTCATGTCTGACTCTTTGTGACCCCATTGACTGTAGCCCGCCAGGCTCCTCTGTCCTTGGGGATTCTCCAGGCAAGAATATTGGAGTGGGTTACTATGCCCTCCTCCAGGGGATCTTCCCAACTCAGGGATGGAACCCAGGTCTCCTGCATTGCATGCAGATTCTTTACCATCCCAGCCACCAGGGAAGCCCAAGAATATTGGAGTGGATAGCCTATCTGTTCTCCAGGGGATCTTCCTGACCCAGGAATCAAACTAAGGTCTTCTGCATTGTAGGTGGATTCTTTACCAGATGAACTTCCAGGGAAACCCCTTTCTTCCCGAGGAAAGAACTTTTTTTGTGGAAGATCCTTAAGCATACACATATATACCCAGTACGTTTCTCAAAGTAGGTTTATGCTATAGTATTATTTGCAGGATACTTACAGTGGTGTCCTCATAATTCTCTCTTTGAGAGAGTTGATCCGTATTTGCTATGTGCTGGGCTCCATGCTCATTATTGAGACTATTACTGCAACCAAGGATTCTCAACCTAAAGTATGGAGGAGACATCTCAATTTCTCCATTGAGCACCCAAGGTGTGTTTGTTGGAGTAGAACGTTTCACATGTTTAAATCTAAATAGTCACATATATTTAGATTATGGGATTTTCCTTTTGAAGGCTCAAGCAGGTCATATTACATGGAATGCAAGAACAACCAGCTAATTAAGTCTTCTTATTCCCGTATTAGCTATAATTCACATCAGTATCCTTAAACACCTAGAGTTTTCTTTTCCCATTTTGTAGCCATTTTATCTTTGGTTAGTATAAATGCAGGAGGAAGAAGGTATTACTTTAAACTACACTGCCAGAGTGATTTGGTGAACTGTAGATTCATCGTGTTATAGCACATTTGTTTTGTTAATGATCATTTAAATTTATGTCTACACAAAATCAGTCAGTTCAATGGTGTCAGGAAAACCCATTATGTTTTTATAGCACTTTGATATATATAGGACATTTCCTTGATTTCTCAAGAAATTCTTTATATGCCTGTACATTCTGAGTGGGATAACTCAAGATGCTCTGGAATAACACAGGATTTCTTCCTGTGCTGTGCTTAGTCACTCAGTCATGTCTGACTCTTTGTGACCCCATTGACTGTAGCCCGCCAGGCTCCTCTGTCCTTGGGGATTCTCCAGGCAAGAATATTGGAGTGGGTTACTATGCCCTCCTCCAGGGGATCTTCCCAACTCAGGGATGGAACCCAGGTCTCCTGCATTGCATGCAGATTCTTTACCATCCCAGCCACCAGGGAAGCCCAAGAATATTGGAGTGGATAGCCTATCTGTTCTCCAGGGGATCTTCCTGACCCAGGAATCAAACTAAGGTCTTCTGCATTGTAGGTGGATTCTTTACCAGATGAACTTCCAGGAAACCCTTTCTTCCGAGGAAAGAACTTTTTTTGTGGAAGATCCTTAAGCATACACATATATACCCAGTACGTTTCTCAAAGTAGGTTTATGCTATAGTATTATTTGCAGGATACTTACAGTGGTGTCCTCATAATTCTCTCTTTGAGAGAGTTGATCCGTATTTGCTATGTGCTGGGCTCCATGCTCATTATTGAGACTATTACTGCAACCAAGGATTCTCAACCTAAAGTATGGAGGAGACATCTCAATTTCTCCATTGAGCACCCAAGGTGTGTTTGTTGGAGTAGAACGTTTCACATGTTTAAATCTAAATAGTCACATATATTTAGATTATGGGATTTTCCTTTTGAAGGCTCAAGCAGGTCATATTACATGGAATGCAAGAACAACCAGCTAATTAAGTCTTCTTATTCCCGTATTAGCTATAATTCACATCAGTATCCTTAAACACCTAGAGTTTTCTTTTCCCATTTTGTAGCCATTTTATCTTTGGTTAGTATAAATGCAGGAGGAAGAAGGTATTACTTTAAACTACACTGCCAGAGTGATTTGGTGAACTGTAGATTCATCGTGTTATAGCACATTTGTTTTGTTAATGATCATTTAAATTTATGTCTACACAAAATCAGTCAGTTCAATGGTGTCAGGAAAACCCATTATTTAACAGAACTTTCAAAACTCTAAGGTTGAGGCATTCTTTGATTGACTACTGATAGATTCCTGTGATGTCATATGAATAGTGCTTATAAGTGCTTCAATGGACTTCCCTTGGGTCTCAGACAGTAAAGAATCTGACTGCAATACGAGACCCAGGTTTGATCCCTGAGTCAGGAATATCCCCTGGAGAAGGGAATGGCAACCCACTCCAGTATTCTTGCCTGGAAAATTCCATAAACAGAGGAGCCTGGTGAGCTACAGTCCATGGGGTCACAAAGAATCAGACATGCCTGAGCAATTAGCACACACTATACATGCTTCAATGCAAGTTAATAAATGTTGGCAGAATAGATATTTGGAACTGAAATTCTGCCTTGAAGGAATGAAAGATTATTCTAAATTTTTACAATATAGGTATTTGTAGAACCAGGTGCATACCTGTCACTTACTTTTGGAGTTTAAGCATTAAAGTGTTATTGCATCTGAGTAGAAGAGCTGGCTTTAAGAGAAGGGAGTGATGACCCCTTTTGTACCAACATGCGTTTCGCCTCATGCTTCTCTTTCAGGCTTCCCGGAGGATGCTGGATGATGAAATGACAGTCAGCCTTTCCCTGCCCAGCGAGTCCAGCATGTTCAACAATAACCGCTCCTCATCGCCAAGTGAGCAAGAGTCCAACTCCACTTACGATCGCATCTTTCCCCTTCGCCCTGACTACCAGGAGCCATCCAGGCTGATACGGAAACTCCCAGAATTTGCTCCAGGGGAAGAAGAGTCAGGTGAGGATGAAATGATGGGCAGAAAATTGAGGAACAAGATTTATTAAGGTGTGAGACTATTGTTCCTACTCAACCAAGTCTAGTTTTAGCCTAGAGGAGTCTACCTTCTCCTGGGAAGTCCACACCGTCTTTCTAGATTTTGTCTGCTGCTGCCCTTAGTCATATCTGAGCATCTCTCCTCTACTCTTGCATATAGTAGATGTTTGGAGGCTCCACCGTGTCAGAAGAAGCACTAATGAAGCGAAGTTTTTCAACGTTTAATTGCCAGAGTGATTTGGTGAACTGAAACATGTTATAGTTTTTTTTCATTTAAATTTATGTCTACACAAAATCAGTCAGTTCAATGGTGTCAGGAAAACCCATTATTTAACAGAACTTTCAAAACTCTAAGGTTGAGGCATTCTTTGATTGACTACTGATAGATTCCTGTGATGTCATATGAATAGTGCTTATAAGTGCTTCAATGGACTTCCCTTGGGTCTCAGACAGTAAAGAATCTGACTGCAATACGAGACCCAGGTTTGATCCCTGAGTCAGGAATATCCCCTGGAGAAGGGAATGGCAACCCACTCCAGTATTCTTGCCTGGAAAATTCCATAAACAGAGGAGCCTGGTGAGCTACAGTCCATGGGGTCACAAAGAATCAGACATGCCTGAGCAATTAGCACACACTATACATGCTTCAATGCAAGTTAATAAATGTTGGCAGAATAGATATTTGGAACTGAAATTCTGCCTTGAAGGAATGAAAGATTATTCTAAATTTTTACAATATAGGTATTTGTAGAACCAGGTGCATACCTGTCACTTACTTTTGGAGTTTAAGCATTAAAGTGTTATTGCATCTGAGTAGAAGAGCTGGCTTTAAGAGAAGGGAGTGATGACCCCTTTTGTACCAACATGCCTTTCTCCTCATGCTTCTCTTTCAGGCTTCCCGGAGGATGCTGGATGATGAAATGACAGTCAGCCTTTCCCTGCCCAGCGAGTCCAGCATGTTCAACAATAACCGCTCCTCATCGCCAAGTGAGCAAGAGTCCAACTCCACTTACGATCGCATCTTTCCCCTTCGCCCTGACTACCAGGAGCCATCCAGGCTGATACGGAAACTCCCAGAATTTGCTCCAGGGGAAGAAGAGTCAGGTGAGGATGAAATGATGGGCAGAAAATTGAGGAACAAGATTTATTAAGGTGTGAGACTATTGTTCCTACTCAACCAAGTCTAGTTTTAGCCTAGAGGAGTCTACCTTCTCCTGGGAAGTCCACACCGTCTTTCTAGATTTTGTCTGCTGCTGCCCTTAGTCATATCTGAGCATCTCTCCTCTACTCTTGCATATAGTAGATGTTTGGAGGCTCCACCGTGTCAGAAGAAGACTATACATAAAATGTGTCACTAAAGTATTAACACTAGAAGAACCTAAACATCCAACTAGTCCAGCTTCCTCATTTTTCATAGGAGAACAGTAAGAAGGCTCAGAGAAAGTACTCACCCAACATCCAACATGAATAGGGATAAGCTCAGGGTTAGAATCTCTCTTGGAGAAAAAAAAAATGAAGCTAAAGATATCCTAGAATCCCCAGTTTTTAGTCACCTAGATAATTGCATTTACTTGTGCTCATTTCTCTTTTGTGAATCTTGCATTAGATTAACAGGAGATTTTATTACAAAAGTAAATATTCCTTGCCTTCTCTCAGTTAAAGCATTGCTTTGGCAAAATGGTGCCAACTGATTCCCATCCCAGTGTTTTTTAAAAAAGGGCTGCAGAGTGACATCAGAAGGGATGCTGGGGTCATTGCTGATACTCAGAGCAGATTGTATTTTCATAACATCAGCAACTGAAAAGTCAACCTTAGTCACTGGGAGAGACTCATGGTGTTCAGGAGAGAGGTCATTGGAAAAGTAGCAGGAATAACCATGAGACCAGAGGTTTCTCAAGGGAGTCTTTCCATAGGAAGAAAGGACACTAATGTACATTTATCACTCAGCAGATAGCAAAGATTGAAAGAGCATTATTGAACTATGAGACTTTTACAGAGACAGCAAGAATAGGGATATAATTTATTTCTTAGTCTGAACCAAAGTAATTTACCTACTTTCTGAGTTATAAAACATCCCCTTTCATATTTTAATGTATTTTAAAGTTAGGATGTGTCTTCAGCTAGATATATAAATTTAATCAAAAATTTTAAACCCTAAAATAAGCTATTAAAATCAGATCTTTTTATTTATATGCCAGCAAGATTTCTGGGGTTTCTAGGAACAAGATTTATTAAGGTGTGAGACTATTGTTCCTACTCAACCAAGTCTAGTTTTAGCCTAGAGGAGTCTACCTTCTCCTGGGAAGTCCACACCGTCTTTCTAGATTTTGTCTGCTGCTGCCCTTAGTCATATCTGAGCATCTCTCCTCTACTCTTGCATATAGTAGATGTTTGGAGGCTCCACCGTGTCAGAAGAAGACTATACATAAAATGTGTCACTAAAGTATTAACACTAGAAGAACCTAAACATCCAACTAGTCCAGCTTCCTCATTTTTCATAGGAGAACAGTAAGAAGGCTCAGAGAAAGTACTCACCCAACATCCAACATGAATAGGGATAAGCTCAGGGTTAGAATCTCTCTTGGAGAAAAAAAAAATGAAGCTAAAGATATCCTAGAATCCCCAGTTTTTAGTCACCTAGATAATTGCATTTACTTGTGCTCATTTCTCTTTTGTGAATCTTGCATTAGATTAACAGGAGATTTTATTACAAAAGTAAATATTCCTTGCCTTCTCTCAGTTAAAGCATTGCTTTGGCAAAATGGTGCCAACTGATTCCCATCCCAGTGTTTTTTAAAAAAGGGCTGCAGAGTGACATCAGAAGGGATGCTGGGGTCATTGCTGATACTCAGAGCAGATTGTATTTTCATAACATCAGCAACTGAAAAGTCAACCTTAGTCACTGGGAGAGGACTCATGGTGTTCAGGAGAGAGGTCATTGGAAAAGTAGCAGGAATAACCATGAGACCAGAGGTTTCTCAAGGGAGTCTTTCCATAGGAAGAAAGGACACTAATGTACATTTATCACTCAGCAGATAGCAAAGATTGAAAGAGCATTATTGAACTATGAGACTTTTACAGAGACAGCAAGAATAGGGATATAATTTATTTCTTAGTCTGAACCAAAGTAATTTACCTACTTTCTGAGTTATAAAACATCCCCTTTCATATTTTAATGTATTTTAAAGTTAGGATGTGTCTTCAGCTAGATATATAAATTTAATCAAAAATTTTAAACCCTAAAATAAGCTATTAAAATCAGTATATCTTAAAATTAAGGAAATATATATTAAATCCTAAGACTTTAATACTCCTGCCCTAACTAGGATAGTGAGCCTTCCTAGAGCTTCACCGCAATTCTGAAAGCTTCATCAAGAGGGTTGTTAGTAATCATGTAGTATGCGGAGAAGGTTAAGAGATAAGGTGCCCAAATTCTGGAGGCCACAAGAAAGAATCTCTTAGAGGAACCATTGTCCAAGTGATAATGTCAAAGCCTTTGTTAAGCTGATCTGGGGTATGTTTTTTTAAAATTTATTTTAATTGGAGGATAATTACTTTACAATCTTGTGATGGTGGGGATGGAGGACAAGATGGTTGGATGGCATCACTGAGTTATGGACATGAGTTTGGGTGATATCTGGGAGAGGGTGATGGGACAGGGAAGCCTGGCATGCTGCAATAATGTGGCTACGAGGAGTCGGATATAACGGAGTGACTGAAATGAACAGATTGTGATGGCTTTTGCCATACATCAACATGAACTGGCTGCATGTTTTAGCCCTCCTGTCAAATTTTCTTTCTTAAAGAGATCTCCAAAGATGCTCCGTGAAAATGAGATTCATTGTCCTTGTCTTCCCAGGCTGCAGTGGTGTTGTGAAACCCGTCCAGCCCAGTGGTCCTGAGGGTGTGCCCCACTATGCAGAGGCTGACATTGTGAACCTCCAGGGGGTGACTGGAGGCAACACCTACTCTGTGCCTGCCGTTACCATGGACCTGCTCTCAGGAAAAGATGTGGCTGTGGAAGAGTTCCCCAGAAAGCTTTTAACTTTCAAGGAGAAGCTGGGAGAAGGCCAGTTTGGGGAGGTGAGCTGATTCTTGGAGTGGGGCCTCCTGTCTTTGGTGGTTCAGAGGGAGCAGTTGTGTAAAAACAGTCAGTAGAGCAAAATGTCCCGTCCAAAGTGGCTTCACATGGAGTGTGTCTCCAGTTATCTCTCCTTGCATTGTCTTCTACCGTGGTCCCCAACCTTTTAGGCACCAAGTTTCATGGAAGACAGTATTTCCATGGACTGGTGGGGTGGTTTTGGGATGATTCAAGTGCATTATATTTATTGTGCACTTTGATTCTATTATTATGACATCGACTCCACCTTAAATCATCAGGCATTGGATCCTGGAGGTTGGGGACCCCTGCTCTAGAAGAATAGTATTGAATCAGTCTCATCTTTGTCAAATAGCTGTGAAATTCCTGGGAATTCTGATTTCTATATAAGAGTTTTTAAAACAGGAAAGTCACTAGACTTAGAAAAAAATTTCCCTAAAAACTTTTTCCAGAATCTCTTAGAGGAACCATTGTCCAAGTGATAATGTCAAAGCCTTTGTTAAGCTGATCTGGGGTATGTTTTTTTAAAATTTATTTTAATTGGAGGATAATTACTTTACAATCTTGTGATGGTGGGGATGGAGGACAAGATGGTTGGATGGCATCACTGAGTTATGGACATGAGTTTGGGTGATATCTGGGAGAGGGTGATGGGACAGGGAAGCCTGGCATGCTGCAATAATGTGGCTACGAGGAGTCGGATATAACGGAGTGACTGAAATGAACAGATTGTGATGGCTTTTGCCATACATCAACATGAACTGGCTGCATGTTTTAGCCCTCCTGTCAAATTTTCTTTCTTAAAGAGATCTCCAAAGATGCTCCGTGAAAATGAGATTCATTGTCCTTGTCTTCCCAGGCTGCAGTGGTGTTGTGAAACCCGTCCAGCCCAGTGGTCCTGAGGGTGTGCCCCACTATGCAGAGGCTGACATTGTGAACCTCCAGGGGGTGACTGGAGGCAACACCTACTCTGTGCCTGCCGTTACCATGGACCTGCTCTCAGGAAAAGATGTGGCTGTGGAAGAGTTCCCCAGAAAGCTTTTAACTTTCAAGGAGAAGCTGGGAGAAGGCCAGTTTGGGGAGGTGAGCTGATTCTTGGAGTGGGGCCTCCTGTCTTTGGTGGTTCAGAGGGAGCAGTTGTGTAAAAACAGTCAGTAGAGCAAAATGTCCCGTCCAAAGTGGCTTCACATGGAGTGTGTCTCCAGTTATCTCTCCTTGCATTGTCTTCTACCGTGGTCCCCAACCTTTTAGGCACCAAGTTTCATGGAAGACAGTATTTCCATGGACTGGTGGGGTGGTTTTGGGATGATTCAAGTGCATTATATTTATTGTGCACTTTGATTCTATTATTATGACATCGACTCCACCTTAAATCATCAGGCATTGGATCCTGGAGGTTGGGGACCCCTGCTCTAGAAGAATAGTATTGAATCAGTCTCATCTTTGTCAAATAGCTGTGAAATTCCTGGGAATTCTGATTTCTATATAAGAGTTTTTAAAACAGGAAAGTCACTAGACTTAGATATCTTTTAAAAACATTCAATATTTTCTAAATATTTTACAATAGATTACAGAGGGTGGGGACCCATAAGATGTGATCATCTTTTATAAAGTGTCCAAGAACATCCTGCTATTGGATAGCCACTTTGTTTTTTCCCTTTTGATGGGAGTTAACATGCAAAATGGTCAAAAACAACCTCGCCCCTGCCTTTGGTCCCAGAATCAGCCACTAGGGAATGAATCACTAACAAAGATAAGGAGGAACACTCTTCTCAATTGCCCTCAGAATGATGCATGTAATATTTGACTCTTCACTCTTACATCAGTCACATGAGCCTTCTGAGAATTCAAAGCAATGATTTAAGTGGCAATGGAAGCTCTTCAACATTACCATCTAAACTCCAAATGTAACTTGGTTTGCTAAGAGTATGGTACTGGTTTCCTGTGTGGGTGGCATGCTTTAACCTAGGGTGGGTTTGGTGCTGGTGGAGGAAGAAGAATTCACGGCATCCATTTATGGTGTTATGTGCACTCATTCTGTCTACTGGGTTGAAAACACAGGCTTGTTGTACTATTACTAACACATAGGGGTTTCCTGATAATGCTAATTCATCCTAAGGGGTTACCTTAGAGAGGAAATTACCCTATGTTTTACATGTTCTTATAGCTAAACTTCCTTGAATCAAAGTTGAAACATTTACATCAAATGCCATTTTATAGTGTAACAAAATAATACTGTATTTTATAGCTGTTATAAAATACTTTTATAGATTCACTCATATATTTAATGTTCTAATCAATCTATATTTCTTTTATAAAGTAGTAGCATATCATATTATCTGGGTACCTTATAATTTTTTGAGTCAAAGATATATCACATGTATCTTCTTATTGGTCTTTTGATTATTTTGCCTGAGTTGTAAGAGTTAGTTTATCTCCAGGAAATGCCCAGCAAGAGTACTGAGACATCTTCAGGAGCAATGATGATGCTGAGACTAGATGACTTTTGTCTAGGTTCATCTCTGTGAAGTGGAGGGAATGGAAAAGTTCAAAGACAAAGATTTTGCCCTAGATGTCAGTGCCAACCAGCCTGTCCTGGTGGCTGTGAAAATGCTCCGAGCAGATGCCAACAAGAATGCCAGGTCTGTGGTCTGAATTTTGAATTTTCCTTTATTTTTGTTCCATCTTCAGGATCAGGAATACTCTTGGAAACTTCTCAGCAATTTGTTTCTTTTGAGACGGGAAGGGTTGGGAGCTGCCTCACATTCCCATTGTTGTGCTATATTTTTTGGATGGGTCAGTAGTTCTCATCTTCATTCTCATCCCTCTTAAAAACAAATGTAAATTTTCTGTTAGATCTGATACCTATTTACTTCCTGGTCTCCTTTGCACAGCACTGCACTTCCAACATACACAACAGCCTGAATATATACCTCTTCAGTCATACACAGACACATTCCTGAATGACATTACCTACCCTTGCAAACTTTTCACAATCACACGCATCTTTCTTACTAAGCTTCTGCCATTCTCCTTTCCCTCCCTGTATCGCTATTTACTTTCTCATCCTTTTTTTCTCTTTTATGCTCCTTTTCTTCTGTGTCCAGCAACATGAGAAGCTACCTCTACTTGGAAAAGTACCCATGGACCTCAGAGCAAAAGGATCCACATTACTTTAGCAGCCTCTACTTGGAAAAGTCTGTTACTAACACATAGGGGTTTCCTGATAATGCTAATTCATCCTAAGGGGTTACCTTAGAGGAAATTACCCTATGTTTTACATGTTCTTATAGCTAAACTTCCTTGAATCAAAGTTGAAACATTTACATCAAATGCCATTTTATAGTGTAACAAAATAATACTGTATTTTATAGCTGTTATAAAATACTTTTATAGATTCACTCATATATTTAATGTTCTAATCAATCTATATTTCTTTTATAAAGTAGTAGCATATCATATTATCTGGGTACCTTATAATTTTTTGAGTCAAAGATATATCACATGTATCTTCTTATTGGTCTTTTGATTATTTTGCCTGAGTTGTAAGAGTTAGTTTATCTCCAGGAAATGCCCAGCAAGAGTACTGAGACATCTTCAGGAGCAATGATGATGCTGAGACTAGATGACTTTTGTCTAGGTTCATCTCTGTGAAGTGGAGGGAATGGAAAAGTTCAAAGACAAAGATTTTGCCCTAGATGTCAGTGCCAACCAGCCTGTCCTGGTGGCTGTGAAAATGCTCCGAGCAGATGCCAACAAGAATGCCAGGTCTGTGGTCTGAATTTTGAATTTTCCTTTATTTTTGTTCCATCTTCAGGATCAGGAATACTCTTGGAAACTTCTCAGCAATTTGTTTCTTTTGAGACGGGAAGGGTTGGGAGCTGCCTCACATTCCCATTGTTGTGCTATATTTTTTGGATGGGTCAGTAGTTCTCATCTTCATTCTCATCCCTCTTAAAAACAAATGTAAATTTTCTGTTAGATCTGATACCTATTTACTTCCTGGTCTCCTTTGCACAGCACTGCACTTCCAACATACACAACAGCCTGAATATATACCTCTTCAGTCATACACAGACACATTCCTGAATGACATTACCTACCCTTGCAAACTTTTCACAATCACACGCATCTTTCTTACTAAGCTTCTGCCATTCTCCTTTCCCTCCCTGTATCGCTATTTACTTTCTCATCCTTTTTTTCTCTTTTATGCTCCTTTTCTTCTGTGTCCAGCAACCTCCCACATGAGAAGCTACCTCTACTTGGAAAAGTACCCATGGACCTCAGAGCAAAAGGATCCACATTACTTTAGCAGTTTTCCAAACTGGCTAATAATATCTTGGATCCTTTACTACATAAATTGCAGTTTCCAGCCACACTCCGTTGTCTGAGAACCTTTCCATTACTGTAATGGTGAGTTAATCCTCACCCAGGGAGGCATGCTTGTTGAAAGCTGGTTGTATGTGTTTCAGAAAAGGTTGCACATCTGGGTAACATATTAGTTTCTCCATTTGTGTTGACTTGATTTGTCTCACTGATGCTCAAATTTAGAAAAAGTTTAGATCCCTATTCCTAAATTATCATAAATTCCAAGAATGGTGATAAGGTTTTACGAAAAGTGTTGCTAATGACAAGGTATGGAATGAAGAAGAAAGAAAGGCAAGGAAACGGAACTGTGGAGGTTTTGGAATTTTACCTGAAAGAATTTCAATCTTAAGGAAACTAATATGAATGATAAGTGTCATCCTCAGGTACCATAGGAAGAAAGACTATTCCTAATATTAATCTTAGCACATAATTGGAGAAGGTGGAAGGAGAAAGGAGAAAAACGATGGAATGTGCCAAAACTTTTACCCATCTTAAAAAAATTTTTTTGACAATGTTGTATTGGTTTCTGCCATACAACACGAATCATCCATAATTATACATATATCCCCGCCCTTGGAGCCTCTCTCCTTGCTCATTGTTTTTTCGTGAGGTTTAATGTTCCACCTGTGCCCACTCCAATTTAACAATGATGGATGGCTTAGGCTGTGGGCTCTCCCAATCCATGGACACCCTTGCTTTGAGATTGAAGGAGGAATGAAAGAGGACAGGTGTTGAAATCATATTGATTTCAATAATTTTATATTGACTAGTATGACTCCCAGTCCAGGACTGCAAGAAAATTCACAAGTGACTTGCAACATATTTGCTCCAAAAGTTTTGAGTATGTGGTCTAGTGGTTTTACTACCCCCAAATATTGCTACTGGAAAGGTTATAGCCCAATTTGTGACACAAGGGTGGTTCTCACCATCTACTCAAACAGTTAGTAGTTCTGGCCAGTGAGTACTTCTTTTGAAATGACCCTGCATTGCCACCATGAATTTTAAACGGCTTGGTTTTGAACAGGTTACTAAATGTGTGTTGTGACTGTCTTCTGGTATGTTCGTCATTAAAAGAAACCATGTGAGACAATAAAAATTTTCATATAAACCATAGGCTAGTTATTCATTTTTATAAAAAGTGCCTTCACTTTATTTATAGAGTGACTCCATGGCTTTTGAAAAAGGGAAAGACCCCAGAGTACTTAAGATATGATTTTCAGTTGAAAGTTTTATTTTTAAGACTATTTTTTTAGCAACCTACATTTGATTTAGGAAATATTAATCACTTTCTATGTGGCATTGCTTTTGTTGGATACTAGGGATGCAAATGTGGATGTCATGGTCCATGTGCCTCCAAAATTACAGTTGAATAAGGGTGCATCTTATTCCAGGATGAGTAGAACGAGACAGTTTCTAGGTACCAATTTCTCTGTCCTCACAAAGGTTATCCAAAGGGAAAGAAGACTAGTATAGGGCAGGACTAGACTTTGCTGTGTTTTCTTCTCCTCTTGATTCTAACTCTGGCAACCTCTGGGTTTATTTGTGTCTGTGTCCTTTTTTAAAGGAATTTGAAAATTTTCTTTAAGGAAAAGATATAGCGATGGAATGTGCCAAAACTTTTACCCATCTTAAAAAAATTTTTTTGACAATGTTGTATTGGTTTCTGCCATACAACACGAATCATCCATAATTATACATATATCCCCGCCCTTGGAGCCTCTCTCCTTGCTCATTGTTTTTTCGTGAGGTTTAATGTTCCACCTGTGCCCACTCCAATTTAACAATGATGGATGGCTTAGGCTGTGGGCTCTCCCAATCCATGGACACCCTTGCTTTGAGATTGAAGGAGGAATGAAAGAGGACAGGTGTTGAAATCATATTGATTTCAATAATTTTATATTGACTAGTATGACTCCCAGTCCAGGACTGCAAGAAAATTCACAAGTGACTTGCAACATATTTGCTCCAAAAGTTTTGAGTATGTGGTCTAGTGGTTTTACTACCCCCAAATATTGCTACTGGAAAGGTTATAGCCCAATTTGTGACACAAGGGTGGTTCTCACCATCTACTCAAACAGTTAGTAGTTCTGGCCAGTGAGTACTTCTTTTGAAATGACCCTGCATTGCCACCATGAATTTTAAACGGCTTGGTTTTGAACAGGTTACTAAATGTGTGTTGTGACTGTCTTCTGGTATGTTCGTCATTAAAAGAAACCATGTGAGACAATAAAAATTTTCATATAAACCATAGGCTAGTTATTCATTTTTATAAAAAGTGCCTTCACTTTATTTATAGAGTGACTCCATGGCTTTTGAAAAAGGGAAAGACCCCAGAGTACTTAAGATATGATTTTCAGTTGAAAGTTTTATTTTTAAGACTATTTTTTTAGCAACCTACATTTGATTTAGGAAATATTAATCACTTTCTATGTGGCATTGCTTTTGTTGGATACTAGGGATGCAAATGTGGATGTCATGGTCCATGTGCCTCCAAAATTACAGTTGAATAAGGGTGCATCTTATTCCAGGATGAGTAGAACGAGACAGTTTCTAGGTACCAATTTCTCTGTCCTCACAAAGGTTATCCAAAGGGAAAGAAGACTAGTATAGGGCAGGACTAGACTTTGCTGTGTTTTCTTCTCCTCTTGATTCTAACTCTGGCAACCTCTGGGTTTATTTGTGTCTGTGTCCTTCAAAGGAATGATTTTCTTAAGGAGATAAAGATCATGTCCCGGCTCAAGGACCCAAACATCATCCGTCTCTTAGCCGTGTGTATCACTGAGGATCCTCTCTGCATGATCACAGAGTACATGGAAAATGGAGATCTCAATCAGTTTCTTTCCCGCCATGAGCCACCTACTTCTTCCTCCAGCAGTGTACCCACTGTCAGGTAAATAAGTTGGGTTGTCCATCTCTTTCCTGGGTTCATGAGACTAAGCTGGGATCTGAAGATGGGGAGCAGTGAGCCTTAAAGCTCATCATTGTTCTGGGATGGTGGAGGATGTTATTGTTTTTCAGTTGCTAAGTTATGTCGAGCTCTTTGAGACCCCATGGTCTGCAGCACACCAGGCTTCCTTGTCCTTCACCATCTCCCAAAGTTCACTCAAACTTATGTCCATGGAAACAGTGATACTATCCACTATCTCATCGTCTATCACTCCCTTCTCCTTCTGCCCTCAATCTTTCCCAGCATCAGGGTTGTTTCCAGTGAGTCGGGGGATGTTCATGTGCAGGGGATAATAGAGTAGCTGCCCTTTGGAGGAAAGCAAAGAGATAAATGAAGACCAGAGAAGGAATTTTGAGGTTGAAACTCCAGTTTTGGGTATCAATTGTAGAGTATGTACCTTTGACAACTTCCTGTTTCCAGAGGCTACTCTTTCTCTCTTCCTTTATATTTCCTCAGTTATGCCAACCTGAAGTTTATGGCTACCCAGATTGCATCTGGCATGAAGTACCTTTCGTCACTTAATTTTGTTCATCGAGATCTGGCTACACGAAACTGCTTAGTGGGTAAGAACTATACCATCAAGATAGCTGACTTTGGAATGAGCAGAAACCTGTACAGTGGTGACTATTACCGAATTCAGGGCCGGGCTGTGCTCCCTATCCGCTGGATGTCCTGGGAGAGCATCTTGCTGGTGAGTTTCCTATGTGTTTGAGTCTGTCCTAGCGACTGGCATGGAGGCAGGTACACATGGCATATAGAGACACACAAGAGGCAGACAATAAATAGACTGATGTTTTCTCTGACACATCAGAGACATGTTTGCTTCGTATGCTAATTATTATTTTTTAACACTTGCCTATTTCTGCTGATAAAATGTAAACTTCTTACTATAGACAGTTTGGAGAGAAAGGCTAAAAATATACCTGTAAAGAGAAGAGATATAGAATCATTTTTAAATCTCTACCCTTTCTACATGATTGGTCTTAATTACTTGGGGTATTAAAATCTTGTCATTTAAAAACTGTCATCCACACAGAGTATTTTTCTTTTGTATTAATTTTTTCATGATGTTTCTAATAATTATTTAGATTAGTCTCTATATTTATATTTTAAATGATTATCACCATTTAGTTTTTACGTTCCTCATTCTTTGTCTAATTTTTATTCAGCTCTTGGTATTTGAACCACAAGTGAATAATTTTTTTCCAAATGCTTCTCTTCTCTGTCTGACCATGCATGTATGAGACAGTTTATTGTTGATTTTACCACTTAGCTCATTTATAGCATTATTAGATTCTGAGCATTCACTTCCTACAATGCTGTATATATGTAACTTTATCTTTTGTCATTTAATATTGCAGAGAAAAGCCTGAAAGCAATCCAATTTTTTTCGTTTATTATTAATCTGTTTCTTGTTCATATTCTTATAGGAATTTTGAGGTTGAAACTCCAGTTTTGGGTATCAATTGTAGAGTATGTACCTTTGACAACTTCCTGTTTCCAGAGGCTACTCTTTCTCTCTTCCTTTATATTTCCTCAGTTATGCCAACCTGAAGTTTATGGCTACCCAGATTGCATCTGGCATGAAGTACCTTTCGTCACTTAATTTTGTTCATCGAGATCTGGCTACACGAAACTGCTTAGTGGGTAAGAACTATACCATCAAGATAGCTGACTTTGGAATGAGCAGAAACCTGTACAGTGGTGACTATTACCGAATTCAGGGCCGGGCTGTGCTCCCTATCCGCTGGATGTCCTGGGAGAGCATCTTGCTGGTGAGTTTCCTATGTGTTTGAGTCTGTCCTAGCGACTGGCATGGAGGCAGGTACACATGGCATATAGAGACACACAAGAGGCAGACAATAAATAGACTGATGTTTTCTCTGACACATCAGAGACATGTTTGCTTCGTATGCTAATTATTATTTTTTAACACTTGCCTATTTCTGCTGATAAAATGTAAACTTCTTACTATAGACAGTTTGGAGAGAAAGGCTAAAAATATACCTGTAAAGAGAAGAGATATAGAATCATTTTTAAATCTCTACCCTTTCTACATGATTGGTCTTAATTACTTGGGGTATTAAAATCTTGTCATTTAAAAACTGTCATCCACACAGAGTATTTTTCTTTTGTATTAATTTTTTCATGATGTTTCTAATAATTATTTAGATTAGTCTCTATATTTATATTTTAAATGATTATCACCATTTAGTTTTTACGTTCCTCATTCTTTGTCTAATTTTTATTCAGCTCTTGGTATTTGAACCACAAGTGAATAATTTTTTTCCAAATGCTTCTCTTCTCTGTCTGACCATGCATGTATGAGACAGTTTATTGTTGATTTTACCACTTAGCTCATTTATAGCATTATTAGATTCTGAGCATTCACTTCCTACAATGCTGTATATATGTAACTTTATCTTTTGTCATTTAATATTGCAGAGAAAAGCCTGAAAGCAATCCAATTTTTTTCGTTTATTATTAATCTGTTTCTTGTTCATATTCTTATAGGATTTGTTAATTTTGAAATAAAATTGTATAGTTATCCCTTCCCTCTCACAAAGATAACTACAATGAATATTAATGTTCTAGTATATTTCCTTTGAGGATTTTTTCTATACATGTATTTCTCTGAATATATGTATACATATAAAATTATTTTACATTTAGGATGATACTATGCACATACAATTCTCTCTCATTGGAAGTAACTTTCTTCAAAAACGTGATTTTATTGGCTGTATAAAATTCTATTGTAGATATAGGCTATAGTTTAATAATTTCACTATCATTTGATATTTAAGCACTTTCTAATTTCCTTCAATAATGGATGACGCTATCATATATACCATTTTATATCAATCCTTATAAATATCTTTATCATCTATATGGGTGAATCACATATTTTACCTATTTCTAAGATGATTATTAAGCTTTGCTCCTCTTAAAGGTATTGCATCATGTTGTAAAATATTATTAGACTGAGATTCACAGGGTTTTGGTCCAACTCTCAGTTTTTGCACTATTAATATCTTATTAATCAGAGGATTTTAGCAAACCTCTCTTGTCTCACTTTTCTGATCTGAAAAGTAAGAATAAATAACATCATCTAGGTCAGCACTGTGTTCATTGCATAGAACATGTGCAAATGTTTAATGGGTGCTGACTGCATCTGAGTCTCACTGTGGTCACTCGTCAGTCTGTCCTTCAGGACTGTGTGACCATTGAACAGGGCTCACTCCAGGCATTCACATGGATTCCTGTATCTCTAACACAGAGTTATCTGTACCTCTTCCCATTCTTATTTTGCCTTTCCCTGAGGCTACCCTAGATCCTAGCATTTGACCTTCTAACACTCAGCGGGAGAGTCAGGTAGCTTATGGCTACATCCTTTTCAGCCTTTGGATCTCATCTCCAAAAGAAGTAGACCTTAGCAGAGATCCTGAGGTTGAGAGAAGGACCTGTTAGGTTAGCATCAAAACAACCTTGGCAGAAATCAACAAAATTGTGTAAAGCTATTATCCTTCACTTAAAAATTAATTAATTAAAAAAATTTCCTAGTGTTGTTTCCAGATTCTCCATGCATAGTTCAATTATTCCTTGCCCTAAGTAGTGAAAAATTCCAGATTATGAAACTCTAACCTGCTCTTGTGCACCGATGATCCTGACTTTCTCTTCTTTTCCTTACTTAAACAGGGAAAATTCACCACTGCAAGTGATGTGTGGGCCTTTGGGGTGACTCTATGGGAGACTTTTACCTTTTGCCAGGAACAGCCCTATTCCCAGCTGTCAGATGAGCAAGTCATCGAGAATACTGGAGAGTTCTTCCGAGACCAAGGGAGACAGGTGAGAACCGATAGGATACGTGGTGTTGGATGCTCTTGAAGGAGAAAGAAAGAAAAGTTATGACTTAACAGGATAGGCCTGAGCTGAAAGACAGGCTACCTAGATGAGTCATTTGCCACTAATGATCAAAGTCTGCCTTAGGTATCCATATACTCTGCTTTATCCAAGTGTCAACCCATTGGTCATTGGGGAGTGTGAGAGTCCCATCAGGCAGATTCTCCAGAAATCAAAGATGGTGATGGTGGTGGTGGTAGTTTAGTCACTAAGTCATATCTAACTTTCTGTGACCCTATGGCTTGCAGCCCACCAGGCTCCTCTGTCCATGGGGTTTCCCAAGCAGGAATATTGGAGTGAGTTGCCATTTCCTTCTCTAGGGGATCTTCCCATCCCAGGAATCAAATGGGTCTCCTGCATTGCAGGCTGATTCTTTATCGACTGAACCACCAGGGAAGCACAACTTAAAGATATCAGGAAATAAAAATTAAAAAATAAAAAATAAAATAATAAATAAATAAATAAAATTCTACAAACATAATGTTTATAGAATTGTTGTTATGAAAGATAATTTTATTTCTCAAGTTTATACAACTTTGAAAAGAGCAAATAATTTGTCATTTCATTTTATTGATATCTGTTGGTTCAAAATAGATGTATGTTTTTCTAAAATTATTTAGTGAGCACCCTGGATAATGCTTGACAGTTTTAAGTTTTACCAGTAGTATAGGACAGTTTCAATGTCAGGTGTCAAACCTCCCTTCAGTCGAGCACATGTTACAGACCAATAGGGAAGGTTCTCCTCCTATCCTGTCCCAAGACTGATGTTTTTCTTTTATCAGCTCTTCAGTACTAGAGCTGATATCTTACATCTCTGCTACCACTCACCCCAACCCCAGTGATTTCTCCCCCTCTCCACCTCTGTATTATTTGAAGTAAATGAATGCATGAATGAACAAATGAACCCAGCTCTGATATGTTTTTTGTCAGATAAAAGGCAAGTTCATCGGAGATTACCTTGCCAGGAACAGCCCTATTCCCAGCTGTCAGATGAGCAAGTCATCGAGAATACTGGAGAGTTCTTCCGAGACCAAGGGAGACAGGTGAGAACCGATAGGATACGTGGTGTTGGATGCTCTTGAAGGAGAAAGAAAGAAAAGTTATGACTTAACAGGATAGGCCTGAGCTGAAAGACAGGCTACCTAGATGAGTCATTTGCCACTAATGATCAAAGTCTGCCTTAGGTATCCATATACTCTGCTTTATCCAAGTGTCAACCCATTGGTCATTGGGGAGTGTGAGAGTCCCATCAGGCAGATTCTCCAGAAATCAAAGATGGTGATGGTGGTGGTGGTAGTTTAGTCACTAAGTCATATCTAACTTTCTGTGACCCTATGGCTTGCAGCCCACCAGGCTCCTCTGTCCATGGGGTTTCCCAAGCAGGAATATTGGAGTGAGTTGCCATTTCCTTCTCTAGGGGATCTTCCCATCCCAGGAATCAAATGGGTCTCCTGCATTGCAGGCTGATTCTTTATCGACTGAACCACCAGGGAAGCACAACTTAAAGATATCAGGAAATAAAAATTAAAAAATAAAAAATAAAATAATAAATAAATAAATAAAATTCTACAAACATAATGTTTATAGAATTGTTGTTATGAAAGATAATTTTATTTCTCAAGTTTATACAACTTTGAAAAGAGCAAATAATTTGTCATTTCATTTTATTGATATCTGTTGGTTCAAAATAGATGTATGTTTTTCTAAAATTATTTAGTGAGCACCCTGGATAATGCTTGACAGTTTTAAGTTTTACCAGTAGTATAGGACAGTTTCAATGTCAGGTGTCAAACCTCCCTTCAGTCGAGCACATGTTACAGACCAATAGGGAAGGTTCTCCTCCTATCCTGTCCCAAGACTGATGTTTTTCTTTTATCAGCTCTTCAGTACTAGAGCTGATATCTTACATCTCTGCTACCACTCACCCCAACCCCAGTGATTTCTCCCCATTTCCACCTCTGTATTATTTGAAGTAAATGAATGCATGAATGAACAAATGAGTGGATGACTAATGGTAGTGGATGATTGAAACTCCTATTAAAAGGCACTATCTCATTGAAAACATAATCTAAATAAAGAATTACAATGTTTACAATTGTGTATTTATATTGGGATTTATATACTATTTTAATGGGTTATTTTTTTTTATAGTTTGCCTTTTATTCAGCTTTCAAAGCACCTTCATGGACTGGGGGAGGGGGAAACTTTTAAGCCTGAAATTCTCTATTAACCTATCAAACGTTCACTGACACCTTCAGAAAAAGCTAGATTCCTAGAAATAAGTGTCAGGCACACAAGCAGGCAGAATTTTGCCTAAAACTGCCCCTAGTGTGGGTTTCTGTCATACCTATGTTGCCTTCTGAACTAATTTATATTCCTGATTTGACTGAATGTGACTTAATTTAGAAATCAGTTGTGTCTGGAGTTTGTAGCAATAGTTAAGACTTCTTCATTTTTGTATTTGTTTTATCTGAACTAAGTCTAGCTTCCCTGGTAGCTCAGGTGGTAAAGAATCTGCCTGCAATGCAGGAGACCTGGGACCAATCCCTGGGTTGGGAAGATCCCCTGGAGAAGGAAATGCCAACTTACTCCATTATTCTTGCCTGGAAAATCTCATGGATAGAGGAGACTGGTGGGTTACAGTCCGTGGAGTCACAAAGGGTCAGACATGACTTAGTGACTAAGTAACAATTAGTATATGAGAGTGTCTATTATCCTGTATCCTTTTTAATATTAGTAATATTTATTTTTAAGTACTTGATATTTTATATCACCAATCACTTGTAACTTACTGAATTCAATTAGTGATCTGTTGGTTCAAAATAGATGTATGTTTTTCTAAAATTATTTAGTGAGCACCCTGGATAATGCTTGACAGTTTTAAGTTTTACCAGTAGTATAGGACAGTTTCAATGTCAGGTGTCAAACCTCCCTTCAGTCGAGCACATGTTACAGACCAATAGGGAAGGTTCTCCTCCTATCCTGTCCCAAGACTGATGTTTTTCTTTTATCAGCTCTTCAGTACTAGAGCTGATATCTTACATCTCTGCTACCACTCACCCCAACCCCAGTGATTTCTCCCCATTTCCACCTCTGTATTATTTGAAGTAAATGAATGCATGAATGAACAAATGAGTGGATGACTAATGGTAGTGGATGATTGAAACTCCTATTAAAAGGCACTATCTCATTGAAAACATAATCTAAATAAAGAATTACAATGTTTACAATTGTGTATTTATATTGGGATTTATATACTATTTTAATGGGTTATTTTTTTTTATAGTTTGCCTTTTATTCAGCTTTCAAAGCACCTTCATGGACTGGGGGAGGGGGAAACTTTTAAGCCTGAAATTCTCTATTAACCTATCAAACGTTCACTGACACCTTCAGAAAAAGCTAGATTCCTAGAAATAAGTGTCAGGCACACAAGCAGGCAGAATTTTGCCTAAAACTGCCCCTAGTGTGGGTTTCTGTCATACCTATGTTGCCTTCTGAACTAATTTATATTCCTGATTTGACTGAATGTGACTTAATTTAGAAATCAGTTGTGTCTGGAGTTTGTAGCAATAGTTAAGACTTCTTCATTTTTGTATTTGTTTTATCTGAACTAAGTCTAGCTTCCCTGGTAGCTCAGGTGGTAAAGAATCTGCCTGCAATGCAGGAGACCTGGGACCAATCCCTGGGTTGGGAAGATCCCCTGGAGAAGGAAATGCCAACTTACTCCATTATTCTTGCCTGGAAAATCTCATGGATAGAGGAGACTGGTGGGTTACAGTCCGTGGAGTCACAAAGGGTCAGACATGACTTAGTGACTAAGTAACAATTAGTATATGAGAGTGTCTATTATCCTGTATCCTTTTTAATATTAGTAATATTTATTTTTAAGTACTTGATATTTTATAGCCACAATCACTTGTAACATACTGAGTTCAATCTTGTCAGATCTTATTATATATTCCAACAGAAGCCACAGTTATTTGCCTTTTTACTTTTTAATTAAGAGTTGATGATGGAAAGCTCTTGACATTGGTCTTAGTGATGGTTTTCTGGATTTGACACCAAAAGCAAAGGCAATAAAACAAAAATAAACATGTGGGACTACATCAAGTGAAAACGATTCCTTTTAACAGAGGAAATATTCATAATGAAAAGGTAAACTACCAAATTGGATAAAGAATTTTAAATCATGTTATCTGATATGGGTTAATGTCCAAATTATATAAAGAATGCATTCAACTCAAGAGCAAAACCCCCCAAACTATCCAATTTTAAATGTGCAGATCTGAATAGACATTTTTCCAAAGAAGAAAAACTGATGGCCAACAGGTACATGAAAATGTGGTCGACATCAGTAGTTATCAGGGAAATGCAAATAAAAACCATCATGAGATATCACCCCATCATCATGAGATATCACCTTCAGAAGGGCTATTATCAAAAAAGATGGGAAATAACAAGTGTTAGTGGAGATGTGGAGAAAAAAGGGAAGCCTCATGCACTATTGATGGGAAGATAAATTGGTGCAGACACTATGGAAAATAGTATGGAGGTTCCTCAAATAATTAAAGATAGAATTACCTACCATATGATGCATGATATAAGCTGGCCTTGGTGTGGGAGAAGGCAAGATTGAAATGGTTAATGATTAATCAGCTGCAGATGTTGGGCCTGTGGTTCAAAGAGCTTGAGAAATTTAGGCTTGGTTCAGGAATATGTCAATATACCAAGGTGTTAAAAACATAGGTAAGGAAATGACAGCAACACATTACAGGCAAGCAGAAGATGACCTGGAGTCAATCTTGCTGGTACTGGTGAATGTAGTCAGTAGCTTGCTTTGGGAGTAGATCCAAATACAGCTCTAGGTTGGAATTCAGGACAGGGCTGTCGAGGGGGTAAATGTACAAATATTGGTGAATGATGTAAAGAAGAAATTCAGTTTTCTCTCTTGGGGCCAGTACAGGAGAGGGAGTGCACAGAGAAGGTTATGGTTAGGAGCTACATGGATATATCCTGTGTCTCAGTGGCTAGGATTGCATTCCAATAAACGAACCAAGGCAACCGACATACTTTCTGCCTTTGCTGTGAGGCTCAGCCATGATACACCTCATCGTGGATAGGCCGTAACTGGAGGATTAGGTGTTCTAATTGCTTTCCAAGTCTCAGATGTCTTGCTTCAGTTTCATCTTTGGCATAGTGTTAAAGCCAGGAGGTCACGACAAGATGGAATAACATCAAGTTTAAAGCAAAAAAAACACAAATTGGATAAAGAATTTTAAATCATGTTATCTGATATGGGTTAATGTCCAAATTATATAAAGAATGCATTCAACTCAAGAGCAAAACCCCCCAAACTATCCAATTTTAAATGTGCAGATCTGAATAGACATTTTTCCAAAGAAGAAAAACTGATGGCCAACAGGTACATGAAAATGTGGTCGACATCAGTAGTTATCAGGGAAATGCAAATAAAAACCATCATGAGATATCACCCCATCATCATGAGATATCACCTTCAGAAGGGCTATTATCAAAAAAGATGGGAAATAACAAGTGTTAGTGGAGATGTGGAGAAAAAAGGGAAGCCTCATGCACTATTGATGGGAAGATAAATTGGTGCAGACACTATGGAAAATAGTATGGAGGTTCCTCAAATAATTAAAGATAGAATTACCTACCATATGATGCATGATATAAGCTGGCCTTGGTGTGGGAGAAGGCAAGATTGAAATGGTTAATGATTAATCAGCTGCAGATGTTGGGCCTGTGGTTCAAAGAGCTTGAGAAATTTAGGCTTGGTTCAGGAATATGTCAATATACCAAGGTTTTAAAAAACATAGGTAAGGAAATGACAGCAACACATTACAGGCAAGCAGAAGATGACCTGGAGTCAATCTTGCTGGTACTGGTGAATGTAGTCAGTAGCTTGCTTTGGGAGTAGATCCAAATACAGCTCTAGGTTGGAATTCAGGACAGGGCTGTCGAGGGGGTAAATGTACAAATATTGGTGAATGATGTAAAGAAGAAATTCAGTTTTCTCTCTTGGGGCCAGTACAGGAGAGGGAGTGCACAGAGAAGGTTATGGTTAGGAGCTACATGGATATATCCTGTGTCTCAGTGGCTAGGATTGCATTCCAATAAACGAACCAAGGCAACCGACATACTTTCTGCCTTTGCTGTGAGGCTCAGCCATGATACACCTCATCGTGGATAGGCCGTAACTGGAGGATTAGGTGTTCTAATTGCTTTCCAAGTCTCAGATGTCTTGCTTCAGTTTCATCTTTGGCATAGTGTTAGGGACCACAAGATGGCCCATCAGGAGTTCTGCTCCAGAGAACTGGAAAAGACAAAAAGAGTGGAAAAGGGACTGATGTGATGTAGAATTCTCATGAAGAGGAAGAACAGATGCCACATGCATTTCAGTTATCTAGTCTAAGAAAGCAGGGAGTGGGCAAATCATACTATGATGCAGTGACTCTTTCTCCACATTCTTCTAATATTCTCCTTTTTGTTGTTCATTTTTTGTTTCCAAAAGACTTACCTCCCTCAGCCTGCCATTTGCCCTGACTCTGTGTATAAGCTGATGCTCAGCTGCTGGAGAAGAGACACCAAGCACCGTCCCTCATTCCAGGAAATCCACCTTCTGCTTCTTCAGCAAGTGGATGAGTAATGTCGTCAGTGCCTGGCCACAGGTCCTCCTCACAAGACCTACCACTGACCCACGCCTAAGCCACTCCATCTGGACATTGAATGCACCTGGGAGACAGAGGCTTGTTTGTCTTTATCTCTTTCTGTCCTTTGTCTCCCTCCACTCCACTCCCCCACTCTCTACCCCTGACACATATATACTTTTTTTACATTAAAGACTAAAAAAGAAAAAAAAAAAGCCTAGGGCAGATAAGATCTAGTAAAGAATCTTACTTTATATACTTAAAGTATTGGATAACAAAGGCTAGATAATTTAGATAATTTATAAAGGTTAAATATGCTTGTGTTTATGAATGTGCAGATTCTACAATATATTTTCCATGTCACCTTTTAAAAAGTGGTTTCAGGAAGAAAAACTTGAAGAATACTAATGTTACTAATGTCTTAGGAAATATGACATTAGCCTTAGGGAAAACACTTGGTAAATGTGAGGAATCTGATGAAACACTATTCAGTAAGTAGTCACCAGTGCTTTAATTTCCTAATTTGGGCTGTAGACATGTCCTAAACTCTGGATTTTCCTCTCCTGGCAAAGTAGATGCTACATGCTTGAAAAAAACTCAACTTCTTGGAATGAGTGTTTTGTTCATTCCTGGGCAGGGATGAGGGTTGAGATCTATATGCAAAGGAAATACAGAGGATGTACATAGAAAAGAATATTTACTTCAAGGCTCTATGAACAGGGATTGTTATTTGCAAAAAAAGAAAAAAAGGTACATGAAAGTGTTCTTAAATAGAGAATGGACACAGGAAAAGAGGTCTGTGAAGGAGAGGTAACAAATGTGATGTTCGTTTCTACAGAGGGTCTTCCTCTTGCCTTGTTCAGATTTTCACGTGTGTGTTTTAGTGAGAGCCTGATTTTGAGTCAGTACAAACTGTTGTTGCTATATCTTGATCCTAGGCCCTTTGGTTTATCATCTCCAAATCTTCCAACTCTTTTAATGGATGAATATGCTATAGAACCAATGGGATTGAATTTCTCAGGCATAAATCTAAAGGTCATGTACAATAGGGAATAGATATGTTCTGAGTGTTTCCAAAGGGATGACTGAGGATCTGTGAAAGGAAGTTACAGGAAGATTGGTCTCCATTCCTTAGTAGGGGAAATCTAACCAGAGGAAGAATGTACAAGGAAGGATGGACTTCCTCCAGAAGTGGGGAATCCTTTGTCACTGAAGAGGTTGAGATACAGGCTGAAGACTAGGCAAGAAAGAGGTAGGGTTTCAGACCTAATAAGTGGCTGTGGGAGATGATGTTTCGTGTCCTTTTAACCCTAGGAATTCTTGAGGGGAGCAGGTTCAGTGTGGAAGAGTCATCTGCTGCTACTGCTCTACTGCTTGGGGTTCACATTCGTGCCTTGGTGATGGTATGACCAGCAAGAAAAGAGAGCTTGAGGCTCTGCTTCAGAATCCATGGGTTCTGATAACACTGAGAATCCCCCCAGAATAGATTCTGAGCTTTCAAAGTCCACAGGACCTCAGATTCAATAGAAAGCAGGAAAAGAGCATGAGATGATTTTGGAGTCTTTTCCAATTTGGATATATTCAGAGCTCATTGAGTGATTGAATTTACAATTGAGGCATACTCAGTTGTCTGGTCATCTCCTGCTCTGAAAATTGTAAAAAGATCATGTAGAGAAATCACTGTAACAGTGGTAATAGTTACATCTGCCACCATCTCAGTGCTTTAAAGTTTACCATGTGTTTCCACATACTTCATATCAATTTCATATCTGCAGGGCCAGATGTGCTTTTTTTATACTTGGGACCTGCCATACTCTCTGCCTTCTCAAGATCAGTACTTACTTCATGTACTATTCATGGTTCTCCAGAGAAAACAGAACTAATAAGGCTATATATATATAATGATTTATTATAAGGAATTAGGGAATTGTGTTACATAATTATGACAACTGGGAAACTGTCTGGAGATCCAGAAAAGCTGGTAGTGATGTAGTTCTGAGAACCAGATTGAGTCAGTACAAACTGTTGTTGCTATATCTTGATCCTAGGCCCTTTGGTTTATCATCTCCAAATCTTCCAACTCTTTTAATGGATGAATATGCTATAGAACCAATGGGATTGAATTTCTCAGGCATAAATCTAAAGGTCATGTACAATAGGGAATAGATATGTTCTGAGTGTTTCCAAAGGGATGACTGAGGATCTGTGAAAGGAAGTTACAGGAAGATTGGTCTCCATTCCTTAGTAGGGGAAATCTAACCAGAGGAAGAATGTACAAGGAAGGATGGACTTCCTCCAGAAGTGGGGAATCCTTTGTCACTGAAGAGGTTGAGATACAGGCTGAAGACTAGGCAAGAAAGAGGTAGGGTTTCAGACCTAATAAGTGGCTGTGGGAGATGATGTTTCGTGTCCTTTTAACCCTAGGAATTCTTGAGGGGAGCAGGTTCAGTGTGGAAGAGTCATCTGCTGCTACTGCTCTACTGCTTGGGGTTCACATTCGTGCCTTGGTGATGGTATGACCAGCAAGAAAAGAGAGCTTGAGGCTCTGCTTCAGAATCCATGGGTTCTGATAACACTGAGAATCCCCTCAGAATAGATTCTGAGCTTTCAAAGTCCACAGAACCTCAGATTCAATAGAAAACAGGAAAAGAGAATGAGATGATTTTGAAGTCTTTTCCAATTTGGATATATTCAGAGCTCATTGAGTAATTGAATTTACAATTGATGCATACTCAGTTGTCTGGTCATCTCCTGCTCTGAAAATTGTAAAAAAAAGATCATGTAGAGAAATCACTGTAACAGTGGTAATAGTTACATCTGCCACCATCTCAGTGCTTTAAAGTTTACCATGTGTTTCCACATACTTCATATCAATTTCATATCTGCAGGGCCAGATGTGCTTTTTTTATACTTGGGACCTGCCATACTCTCTGCCTTCTCAAGATCAGTACTTACTTCATGTACTATTCATGGTTCTCCAGAGAAAACAGAACTAATAAGGCTATATATATATAATGATTTATTATAAGGAATTAGGGAATTGTGTTACATAATTATGACAACTGGGAAACTGTCTGGAGATCCAGAAAAGCTGGTAGTGATGTAGTTCTGAGAACCAGATGGTCAATGGTGAAATTCCCAGTTGAGACCAGATAGGTCAGCTCAAGCAGTCAGGCAGAGAGGGCAAATTCCCCCCTTACTTTTTTTTTCTTCTATTCAGGCTTTCATTGGAGTGGATGATACCCACCCACACTGGAGAGGGCAATCTGCCTTATTCAGTTCACCAATAAAAATGTTAATCTCACCCAGAAACACACTCACAGGAACACCAAGAAATAATGTTTAATCTGGGTGCCACATGTCTCAGTCAAGTTGACACATTCAAGTTAATTATTCCATTTCAGTAGAATCAAAGGGACGTGAAGTCAGGGCCTAAAGCTTGTTCTCTGTGATCCAAGAACATCTGGCAGGGCTACATTCAGACCAGGCCATGACTTCCTATGTGGCGAGTGGAAATATGTAATATAATTTCCCTTTCCTTTGCCCAGCATCTCTCCACTTACTTCTTTTGGCAATTCTGCCTCAAGACAGTGCATTTCATGATCCCATAAAAAGCATATTTAAAATGAACTTAGTATGTCTGGATTTTCCTGGCTTTGAGTCATAGAGGTAATCTGTTTCAAGGAACTGGAAAATATGTATTGTCACATACAGTTATCTTTTTCTGAGATGAGGAAGGTTCCAGCTTCTGGCACTAAGACTTTGCATTATAGACACAGTTTTAACTTCTCCCTTGGTCATACGCATCATGTTCAGTGGCATAAGTCTAACGGACCCATCAGGGAACATGGCAAAGGCTTATTATGTAGAATTTGAAAGTAGCTGGACTCTAAATTAGAAGAGTGAAGTTAGGAATTATGTAGAAAAAAAGATAGAAAAAGGGATGAGAAACTGTGGGCCCTTGTTACCTTTCTAGGATGTTATCCTCTTCATAACATGTGAAATATTTTACGTCTAGATTGTGGTTTTGGGTAGTCAGATTTAAAATTATACTTTTGTTAGTGAATGTGGCAATAGCTAAGTCCAAATCTTCATGTGCCGTGCTGTTCAAACACATATGTGCTAAGAAAAGGTCTGGAGTCTAAAGAGGCACCCGAGGGGGAAATGTGGTTTTAATGCTATGGAAAGATCCCTTGCAGGTGTACAAGACTGTGTAACAAAAGGCATTGTGTGGAAGCAGAGCAAAGAATGAATCAGTGAATGTGCATGTGACTGGATGGGGAGGTAAGTGGGGTTTACAAAGAAGACTACATAATAAGGGGTAATGGAGAGTGTGTGAGAAGGACGGGGGAGGTCAGGGCAGGCAAGACAGATACAGAGGGTGCGGCTGAGAGTCCATTCTGAAACGTGAAAGCTGGTCTCTCTGAAGAGAGCACAGAAGGCAGAAAAAGTGGCTTGAAGATAAAAGATACGTGTATATAGAGAGAGGAAATTCTGGATGATAGAGATTATAAATTGTAGCCATAGAAAAATGAAAAATGAGATGAGAGTATGACATGAAAGGGAGCTTTTCCGAGTTTTAAGAAAAGAGAAACTCATCAGGAACATAAGAACACAGAAGCAATCACCAAGGAATGACCTTTTCATCTCTCAGGAACTGGGAGAGGGAGGCAGTTTGAACATGTGTGTGCTAAACCACCTCCAGTGACAAGGATTCATGGTGGTGAAAAGAGATCAGCTCTGTCCACACTGGACTTGGCTTTCCTAGTGCTGCTTTGGAAATGAAGACCAAGAGACGAGACAGGGAATTTATATTAGTTCCCGAGGCTTTGTCTTCCCCTCTTTGTTTCTGTCAATGAAATCCATTTTAGATAGTGCTCATCATTGTTGAGCCCAGAAAGACCACAGGGAAGCATTGGAACAGCAGGCACACGTTTAACTAGATGAAATCTTGTTTGATATCTGCACAAAGAGGAATGTGCCATATTGGAAACATTTGTTTTTCTAGTCCCATCCAGACTTCCCACAGGAAAGCCATGATGTGGGGCTAAACCACGTGTTTCGAGTAAAGGACAACAGAACGAAGGGAAAGAGACGAAGATGTACCAAGGAAATAGTGTCAAACAGAATAGCAATTGTTTTGTTCAAAGCTACAAAAAGAAACGGAGGAAATTATAGTTAAGGCTTAGATTATTCACAGTATAGAGCTATTAAGTCTTTGATCCTAAATTGAGTCCATAGATCTGGAATTTGCCATCTTAGTCTTTTCGGTAAGACCTTTGATTTCTGGCAGTGCACATGGTAGGTGCAAATCCAGATTTATGCTGAATTTCCTTCTGGATTAAAATTTAACATTTTAATAGAAACAGATGAATGTCTCCTCCACTTGGTAAATGTCTTAGAATGCTAAATTGAGATTGAAAGACACTGGGATGGTAAATGGTTATTGGATTTCTGGTATTTTGAGTTCTCTGCTGCCATTAACTGCATGACTGGGCAGCAAACATGTGGTGAATAATTGTTCAGTTGATGTACCCTTTCTGCCCCCAATGTGTTCTTTTGAAATACTTCAAGACTCACAAGAAGTTGTAGAAATAGTTCAGAGTGGCCTTTACCTAATACCAGACTTTCCCAATGGTAACATCTTATGTAACCGTAGTCCAATTTCAAAACCAGAACCTTGATACTGATATAATACTATTAACTACACTACAGACATTACTCAGATTTCACCAGATCTTCCCATTTATATGTTTCATTTCTGGATGCTTTTAATCCTTGCTGATTTGTAACCTGGTTTTGCTTGGTCATATCAGGAAAGACATTATCTGGATACAATTCTATAAAATCTTAAAGAGGACATAACATATTCCTCTGTTATTTTATCAATATGTAATATCCTGCCTAGACTGGATTCATATTTTCTGACTAGTTTGGCTGTTCTGCATCTGAAACAATCCAAGAACAGCTTATAAAAATCAGGCAACACAAAGGACAGTGAGATCCATAGATCACTAGCTAGGTATAGAAGAAAATTGGAACAGCAGGCACCGTTGAACTAGGCGAAATCTTGTTTGATATCTGCACAAAGAGGAATGTGCCATATTGGAAACATTTGTTTTTCTAGTCCCATCCAGACTTCCCACAGGAAAGCCATGATGTGGGGCTAAACCACGTGTTTCGAGTAAAGGACAACAGAACGAAGGAAAGACGAAGATGTACCAAGGAAATAGTGTCAAACAGAATAGCAATTGTTTTGTTCAAAGCTACAAAAAGAAACGGAGGAAATTATAGTTAAGGCTTAGATTATTCACAGTATAGAGCTATTAAGTCTTTGATCCTAAATTGAGTCCATAGATCTGGAATTTGCCATCTTAGTCTTTTCGGTAAGACCTTTGATTTCTGGCAGTGCACATGGTAGGTGCAAATCCAGATTTATGCTGAATTTCCTTCTGGATTAAAATTTAACATTTTAATAGAAACAGATGAATGTCTCCTCCACTTGGTAAATGTCTTAGAATGCTAAATTGAGATTGAAAGACACTGGGATGGTAAATGGTTATTGGATTTCTGGTATTTTGAGTTCTCTGCTGCCATTAACTGCATGACTGGGCAGCAAACATGTGGTGAATAATTGTTCAGTTGATGTACCCTTTCTGCCCCCAATGTGTTCTTTTGAAATACTTCAAGACTCACAAGAAGTTGTAGAAATAGTTCAGAGTGGCCTTTACCTAATACCAGACTTTCCCAATGGTAACATCTTATGTAACCGTAGTCCAATTTCAAAACCAGAACCTTGATACTGATATAATACTATTAACTACACTACAGACATTACTCAGATTTCACCAGATCTTCCCATTTATATGTTTCATTTCTGGATGCTTTTAATCCTTGCTGATTTGTAACCTGGTTTTGCTTGGTCATATCAGGAAAGACATTATCTGGATACAATTCTATAAAATCTTAAAGAGGACATAACATATTCCTCTGTTATTTTATCAATATGTAATATCCTGCCTAGACTGGATTCATATTTTCTGACTAGTTTGGCTGTTCTGCATCTGAAACAATCCAAGAACAGCTTATAAAAATCAGGCAACACAAAGGACAGTGAGATCCATAGATCACTAGCTAGGTATAGAAGAAAATTATAATTTCTGCAGTTCCCTCAAGTAGGATTTATATGGTGGCAAGGAGAGGACTTTAGGATACATCAGTATTTGGTCAAGAGCTAGGTGGCACTTCATTCATAGCACCAGGAAGAGCTTTTGGAAGGAATCAAATACAATGGTAGAGACTCCTAATGTGTAGTAAACCACTATTCTTGGAATAAGAAAAGATTCACTTACCAAAGTGTCTATTCTTAAATGGAATAACAACCTCATTGGACTAAATTAAGTGCAAAATACAGCAGCAACCTAGCCCAGAGGATTGGGAAGAGAGGGCACTTGAAAGTCTGGTTTGGAGGACTACAGCTATGAGGTTTGTAATGGCATTTTTAACCTGCCTTATTTAAGGGTCACAGAGCTATACCTAAGGTCGTTTCCACATATGCCATGTCCTGTAAAGTTCCTAGCCCACAGTGAGCACACCATAAATATTTGCTGAATCCGGCTTTTTTTTTTTTTTTTGAATGAATAAAAGGTAGAAAAAACTTGCCACCTGGCATAAGTAGAGTGAATTTAACTGCTTTGCTGTAACGTAGAAGGCTTATTTTCAAATGAGGAAAGAGGAAAATGTGCCCAAACTTGGACCTATAAGTTACATCCTCTGTTTCTATGTTTACTGAGGGTGAAATTGATCTATGTAAATGTCTTATTCTTTGAGGTATTCAGGCAGAAATGCAGAGGTTCTTCTCTACGTGGCACCGTATCAAGAGCAGGGGGAGACTCTGGCCCCAAACCCAGCTCTTTTGGAACAAGATTTTTAGTTTCTGCTGCAAACACCTCTCAACAACTGCCCAGGCCTCCAAAGGAGAAAGTTGGGCGTCCCAGGCTAGCCCATACTTATCCACGTTCACAACTGCATGTAAAGGAAGAATCTGCAGAGAGACTCCAGGGGAAACACAAAGGGATAATCACTTTAGGTGAAAAACTGTTTTCTTGAAAAGAGGCTTGGAGATTATTGAAAGTTGAACAGATTCCTACAAACACACCAAGAGTTTGTAATCTACCCTATTCATTTTATGTCCTTTACAATTCATGATATCTTGTTCGTCTACCCCATTGTTTGGTAGCTTTTTCTGAGGGTTGAGTTTTTAAAGCAATGTGGTACACTCTTCCTATGAGGAGGAAACATCTGGACTTCATTCCATAGGCTCTGGAGAATGATGTGTCCTGTCTAGGGGTAAATAGCAAACTGACTTAATTTCTGCTTAAAACTATCATAGTCATTCCAAACTAGAATGAATAAAAATTCTCTGTATTAGAAAAAAAAATGAGATACCAACTGTATATTGTCTTTTCTTTATTTATTCTCTGTATGTCTGTCAGGTGATAAGTTGTAAATAACAATGATTAAAGAAATATGCTACTGATGGACCCTTCTTTCTGTGAAAACAACACTGGTTCTGGGCATTGCTACCCTTACTCCTTCAATCCTTATACCCTTTTTGGCAACGTAATGGGATTTGAGGACAGAGGTAAGGGTTGTGTGTGGTGTGGATGCCTGTTTGTTGAGAGATATCCAACAGAGGATTATTTACATAGGCCTCTGATAAATTAGTTAACTGTTTTTTTGAAGAAAATCATTTTGGTCCCTGGCATATCCAAACCTACTAGAGACTGGGATTTTATGTTGTTAGATTAGTGCAGCTCTAAGGAATCTAGTCCAGAATTGGGTATCCTTCACAGTTGTGGCTACAAAGTGGTCTTGTTTAATACTCAAAGATCCTTTCTAAATCCAAATATTGTCTGTCTCAAGACTTCCCACATGTACAAAAAGCTACAAGAAAAACAAGCAACCAGAACATAGACTCAGTCTTCATAATAAAGAGTAGGATGGAACCACCCAAAACAACATATATCTTATCTGGTCCCTGAAGAATACATTTATATTTTTAATATTCCAGATAATATGATCTTGTTTTTTTTCACTGACAGCCATAATGGTTAAGCGAATGGATATAACCCACCAGAGAATAATCAGAGGACTCATGAAAACATACTCTGACCCCTTAAGTGTCTGATTCCATAGCTAAAGGCCAGGAGTTAAGTATATATGTAGTGACAGTGAGGTTGGAGGTGGAGGAGGAAAAAAATAAACAGAAGCAGCAAAGATGCTCAAAAAGATTCAATTCTATTCTTAACACCTGTTCTCAGAGATTTTAGGTAGGTCTAGTGACACATTGGTGTCCATACATGCTAAGCCATAGTTATATTATGTGGCTCAGACAGTAAAGGATCTGCCCACAATGAGGAAGACCCAGGTTCAATTCCTGAGTCAGGAAGAAGCCTTGAAGAAGGGAATGGCTACCCACTCCAGTATTCTTGCTTGGGGAATTCCATGGACAGAGAAGCCTGGCGGGCTGCAGTTCATGGGGTTGCAAAGTCAGACACAACTGAATGATTAACACTTTCACTTTCATATGTTATGCATATATCTGAAAATAAAATTTGTTACTAAAGACAGAGATTATGCCAGCTCTTTTATATTTTATCTAACAACTTGAAAGGCCCTGCATTTTTTAAAGTGATAATTTATCTCCATTCATAATTTTATATTTATTTTGTATTTGAAAAAGAAATGCACACACGTATCTTCTGGTGCTTGAGTCTGACAGAACAATAAATTATTATGCATAGGCAGCATATAACCTTTTACAAGCTAATGAAATTGGTAAAAACCCACTCTCAAAGTAGTTCTGTGTGCATAGGGGATGTATACATCCAGTAGACTGGATGTATAGTGATTTGAAGAAAAAAGATGAAAGATATCTACAAGAAAAGCCACAAGGCCACGTTAGCAGCTGTTTTTTTCTGTCCCTGCTTGCAAACCACAGGCAAGTTAGTTCTAAAGAGGATTGCCAGGACACAAAATGAAGCTCTATTATGGAGGCTAAAGACACATTTATTTATCTTTGTCTACCTAAGGACAACTTCAGGCATGATACAAGAAACCAGAGCTCAGTTTCAGGGTTTAGTGTAGAGGTAAATTTATTATATGAAGAGGCTATATTTACTATAAAGTGGCTATATTTACTATATTGATCATAGGGGACAAGATTTGTCAAAAATAAATGAAATTGTGTAGCATATTTTCTTTGGTATTTCTAGGAAAATAGCCCATGTACAATATAAAGTCAAGATAACTAGATTGAGATGATAAAAGTTACACTTACCCACCTATAAGCAAAAATACAGGGAGTTCCTTGGTGGTCCAATGAGTAAGATTTTGTACTTCCAATGCAGGGGGCCTGGGTTTGATCCCTGGTTAGGGAACTAGATCCCACACTGCTGTAACTAAGACCCAGTGCAGGCAAATAATTTTTTTAAAAAATGGATTTGTAAAAAAATATTATGACTGTTATTGAACAGTGTCTTACATGCGATGTAGGACATCACATTAAATTAATTATCTGTAATCAACAGATGCGTATTCTCTTCGTCTCTCTGGCACCTCTAGCAGCCTATTTTTCAAAGGCTGCAGAACCTTGAAAGCAGCAATTTTGTTTATCTTACTTGCCTTGGATGGACAATATGATGGAAGAAGAGACTGCTGGTCTTGCTCTTAAGTCTTCGGGCCTTCACTTAACTCACAGTCAGTCCTACACTGGTTGTCACCCTAAGATTGTGATCATGCTAAATCTCTAGAGTCTAGGCCCTCCCGCTTATTTGTAGGAATGGGTTTTTCATAGGATAGTCACACAACTCTATGTCTCTTCTCTTATTCACTTCACAAGTCATCTCTGAGCTCTGCATACTTGAATATGAAGTCGCTTCAGTTATGTCTGACTGAGAGATGACCCCCTGGATTGTGGTCTACCAGGCTCCTTTGTCCATGGGATTCTCCAGGCAAGAATACTGGAGTAGGTTGCTCTGCCATCCTCCAGGGATCTCTGAACTCTAGGACATGCTGAAAGGCTTTGGGCCTGGATTCTAAAGACTGGGATGCATTATCAGGCCCTATAAAACAGCTGCTCTCTCTTGTTCTCTGTTCAGCTCTCCCCTATCTGGCCCAGCCTCATCCTTACCTTAATGTGTGATTGCCTCTTTCTCCTAAGCTGAAAATTTAATTGATAGCTACCTGCATGATCAGCCTGACCCTAGCTAACAATTATTCTAGACCAAGGACAAGAATAACTTCAATATGTTTGATCATTAACAAGAAATAATAGCCCTTGCAATGGTTGGCAACCCAAAGAACTGTGGAAAGATGCTTCAGCAGTCACCATGGCAATCAAGGAGCCCTTTGATGTCAAATTTCTATTACTAATAGCCTTCTCCTCCACTGTGTAGTGAATACTGCTGCCTTGTCC
Source organism: Tragulus kanchil (assembly GCA_022376925.1). Classification (NCBI taxonomy): domain Eukaryota; kingdom Metazoa; phylum Chordata; class Mammalia; order Artiodactyla; family Tragulidae; genus Tragulus; species Tragulus kanchil. Next base: position 65,541,113 of record JAIOJX010000032.1, on the reverse strand, counting down.
TGCCTCCTGCTGACCATACAAAGAAGGGCCTCACTCCCCAACAGTTGCCTCTTACTTGTAAGATGTAATAAATCATTGATGTCTCTTTAGCTGACTCCTGGTTCTTTCTTCAGTCTAGAAATGGGGTAGATACAAACATGGGAGATAATTTTACTCCAGAACTTTCAGAAAACATTGTTAAATTGTGGTCTCCTTATAATAGTGAAAGTGGGTTATGGGTAGAAGCTGAGTGCCCTACAAGTAATAAGAACATTAATAATATAGAAATCAAATATTTAATAATCCATTTATTCTTTCAGTTTAATATTATTTGTAGATTTATCTAATACTAAACTGATATCAAATTAATCAAAACCTATAGGTTACTCAAAATTCAATGTAAACAATGTCAGTCATATCTTTTTCAAGTCTTCGGCCTTCACTTAACTCACAGTCAGTCCTACACTGGTTGTCACCCTAAGATTGTGATCATGCTAAATCTCTAGAGTCTAGGCCCTCCCGCTTATTTGTAGGAATGGGTTTTTCATAGGATAGTCACACAACTCTATGTCTCTTCTCTTATTCACTTCACAAGTCATCTCTGAGCTCTGCATACTTGAATATGAAGTCGCTTCAGTTATGTCTGACTGAGAGATGACCCCCTGGATTGTGGTCTACCAGGCTCCTTTGTCCATGGGATTCTCCAGGCAAGAATACTGGAGTAGGTTGCTCTGCCATCCTCCAGGGATCTCTGAACTCTAGGACATGCTGAAAGGCTTTGGGCCTGGATTCTAAAGACTGGGATGCATTATCAGGCCCTATAAAACAGCTGCTCTCTCTTGTTCTCTGTTCAGCTCTCCCCTATCTGGCCCAGCCTCATCCTTACCTTAATGTGTGATTGCCTCTTTCTCCTAAGCTGAAAATTTAATTGATAGCTACCTGCATGATCAGCCTGACCCTAGCTAACAATTATTCTAGACCAAGGACAAGAATAACTTCAATATGTTTGATCATTAACAAGAAATAATAGCCCTTGCAATGGTTGGCAACCCAAAGAACTGTGGAAAGATGCTTCAGCAGTCACCATGGCAATCAAGGAGCCCCTTTGATGTCAAATTTTCTATTACTAATAGCCTTCTCCTCCACTGTGTAGTGAATACTGCTGCCTTGTCCTGCCTCCTGCTGACCATACAAAGAAGGGCCTCACTCCCCAACAGTTGCCTCTTACTTGTAAGATGTAATAAATCATTGATGTCTCTTTAGCTGACTCCTGGTTCTTTCTTCAGTCTAGAAATGGGGTAGATACAAACATGGGAGATAATTTTACTCCAGAACTTTCAGAAAACATTGTTAAATTGTGGTCTCCTTATAATAGTGAAAGTGGGTTATGGGTAGAAGCTGAGTGCCCTACAAGTAATAAGAACATTAATAATATAGAAATCAAATATTTAATAATCCATTTATTCTTTCAGTTTAATATTATTTGTAGATTTATCTAATACTAAACTGATATCAAATTAATCAAAACCTATAGGTTACTCAAAATTCAATGTAAACAATGTCAGTCATATCTTTTTCAGAGATCATTGCTGCTCATAAATAATTAAAACTTTGAAAGAGGTTTTGAAGTATGTTCCACAGAGTTTGATACAGGATTTGCAGTATTCCTTAGTGTGGACCCAGACTGGTGATGGTCAATTGTTACTAGTCCACAATAAATCCAGAAACCTAAAGTAAGCATTAGAAACTGCTATGGCTGTTTTGCAGAGTACTCTTGCATTTGCCAAGTCTAATTTTAAAAGCTGGGGCTTGCATGCCCTTTTAATTTCTAGTAATTTATCTTTACTGTATATTCTAAAAATACCCATTAGGGGTGGTTTGGGAAAACAAACCGGATCCTTTACCACAAAGAATCTGAGACACACTGAAATAGCATGTTACAGTACAGGACCCATTACGCACTATGGAGTTTTGAGCTTCTCTGACTCCATACCATATTCCAAGTTTGAAAACTGATAATTCATGCATGATTTTCCGTAAAGTTCTTAATAGAATCAATATTCATTTTCGTGAAGACGATTTTTTTTGAGCAGGAGGAGGAGTGCTGGGACCAGAAGCTGCGGTGTTAAATGGCACAGCACCTGAATGGAAAACGAAGTAGATGATAATCCCCAAACTTAAATTTCTAGACACAAACCTCTCCTTTAAAATAAGGAGTTCTTATGCAAATATCCTGAGGTCTTCCTGCAGTGAAGAGCTATAATCAGAGGCGCCAGACTACTCAACCTGCGAGAATTACAAATCCACCACTTTAGCAAACCGCTGGAAGAACGCCCCGACCACGACAAAAGCCCGGCGCCACCACAGGGGGGCGGGCCTGGGGCGGACACCTTCACCGGCCAGGGGCATGGAGAGCCCGGATTGGCTCGGGCCTTAGGCGACACGCGGCTCCGCCCCTCTGCCGATCTCACTCCATCGGGCTCCTGCGCAGCGAGTTCACGGCAGGATGCAGGAGGGGCCCAGCGCGTGACGCAAAAGGGAGGCGGGGCTCCTCAGAAAACATTGTTAAATGTGGTCCAAATAGTGAAAGTGGGTTATGGGTAGAAGCTGAGTGCCCTACAAGTAATAAGAACATTAATAATATAGAAATCAAATATTTAATAATCCATTTATTCTTTCAGTTTAATATTATTTGTAGATTTATCTAATACTAAACTGATATCAAATTAATCAAAACCTATAGGTTACTCAAAATTCAATGTAAACAATGTCAGTCATATCTTTTTCAGAGATCATTGCTGCTCATAAATAATTAAAACTTTGAAAGAGGTTTTGAAGTATGTTCCACAGAGTTTGATACAGGATTTGCAGTATTCCTTAGTGTGGACCCAGACTGGTGATGGTCAATTGTTACTAGTCCACAATAAATCCAGAAACCTAAAGTAAGCATTAGAAACTGCTATGGCTGTTTTGCAGAGTACTCTTGCATTTGCCAAGTCTAATTTTAAAAGCTGGGGCTTGCATGCCCTTTTAATTTCTAGTAATTTATCTTTACTGTATATTCTAAAAATACCCATTAGGGGTGGTTTGGGAAAACAAACCGGATCCTTTACCACAAAGAATCTGAGACACACTGAAATAGCATGTTACAGTACAGGACCCATTACGCACTATGGAGTTTTGAGCTTCTCTGACTCCATACCATATTCCAAGTTTGAAAACTGATAATTCATGCATGATTTTCCGTAAAGTTCTTAATAGAATCAATATTCATTTTCGTGAAGACGATTTTTTTTGAGCAGGAGGAGGAGTGCTGGGACCAGAAGCTGCGGTGTTAAATGGCACAGCACCTGAATGGAAAACGAAGTAGATGATAATCCCCAAACTTAAATTTCTAGACACAAACCTCTCCTTTAAAATAAGGAGTTCTTATGCAAATATCCTGAGGTCTTCCTGCAGTGAAGAGCTATAATCAGAGGCGCCAGACTACTCAACCTGCGAGAATTACAAATCCACCACTTTAGCAAACCGCTGGAAGAACGCCCCGACCACGACAAAAGCCCGGCGCCACCACAGGGGGGCGGGCCTGGGGCGGGACACCTTCACCGGCCAGGGGCATGGAGAGCCCGGATTGGCTCGGGCCTTAGGCGACACGCGGCTCCGCCCCTCTGCCGATCTCACTCCATCGGGCTCCTGCGCAGCGAGTTCACGGCAGGATGCAGGAGGGGCCCAGCGCGTGACGCAAAAGGGAGGCGGGGCTCCTCCGGGTCCTGATTGAAGGGCTGGGGGCGTGGCCTCGGCGAGGAAATAGGTTAAAGTGCCGGTGAGAAACCTAGCTGGGTACCTAATTTGGGGTGCGTGGTGACGGGGTGCGCAACCATGCGGAAAGTGGTTTTGATCACCGGGGCGACCAGGTGAGACCTCCTTCGCGATAGGGGAGGCGTCGGGGCGGGGGTCCAAGGGAGCATAAGTACCGGGCCAGATGCTCCCGCCACTCCCCGAGCCCGGAAGCTCCCGTCGCAGACCTAGACGCTGTCCGGCTCTTCCCTGGGTCCCCCCATGCGCGAGGTATTGGGCTGTTGGCCTCGTGAGCGGCTCAGTCATGTGCTCTGAATTAAACGTAACAGCTGGGGGCGGGGGAGGGAATAAACTATACCGCCACTAAGAGATGAATATCTCAGGACGATCCTGTCGGGTTCCAAAGAAAGGGGGCTTCCCACGCAGACCTCGCCTCGTTTTCCACCTTTGATTTTCTTGTCACTGAGATTTAGTCTTGACCAGGTAGCCGTACTTTGATACTCCAGCGGTTTTTTCTGTGCTAGACTTCCACCCCTACATAAATGTAGAACTGGGGGAAAAATCTCATTCCATGTAGCAGTGTTCTAGACGCCTAGTTTATGTGCTCTTCAGAAACTCGGAGAAGAGTAGCTTTTTTCTGTTAAGGCATGGAAGGAGCACAAGCAAGTAATTTATTCCAGGGTTGGCTATTTGGATTCAGCCTCTGTTTTACTTTTCATTTGTAGTTCAATGAACAGTGTGTTGAGGATGAAACGAACCAAGCCATATTTCTAATTAATGCATTTGGAGTTTGGGGTGGGGATTAAGACTGAAGATATGTTAAGTGATTTAAAATTAGTTCAGCTTTCAGTTATCTGGACTTCCCAGGTGGCCCTAGTGGTAAAGAACCCACCTGGTTGGGAAGATCCCGTGGAGGAGGGCATGGCAATCCACTCCAGTATTCCTGCCTGGAGAATCCCACGGACAAAGCAGTTTGGTGGACTACACTTCATAGGGTTGCAAAGAGTTGGACACAACTGAAGTGACTTAGCACTCACACAGTTATCTACCATGGCCGTGTTAACTAGGCCAAACCTGGCAGGTGTCTGTGATGGGCAGAATTTTAATATGCTCTCACCTGAATAACTTTAACAACTAGTGTGGTGCTTCCTATGTCGATGTGCTTATGTAAATCCGACTTGATTTTGTGTTTATTTCTTTTACAATATTGTGATGTGTGCAATTGTATATTTATAGTAAAGGCCTACTCTCAAGTGTGGATGAATAAGTGTAACTATCTGATGCCCTGTTGGCAGGGCCAGCAGGTGACTGATGGTGCCAGACCTTTTGCCTGGAATCAGTTTAAGCCTTGGAAGAAAACCACTTACCCAGGTTTTCACTGTTATCAGCCAGCCTGATCTGACTGCTGTCCCCATCTACTGTGTGGTTTCACAGTGCTCTTTCTGAAGGAGATCTTTGACATATGTACTCATTCCTGGGTCAGGAAGATCTCCTGGAGATGGAAATGGCAACCCACTCCAGTATTCTTGCCTGGAAAGTTTCACGGACAGAGTAACCTGGCAAGCTGCAGTCCAAAGTATTGCAGAGTCGTACACAACTGAGTGACTAAGCACACAGCATGCACTCATCCCTGCTTCTCATTCCTAGGAGCCGTCTTAGGTTTCCTCTTCCTGTCTTCTGCTTGATCATGTCAAGTTCTTTCTCTTCCTGTTGGTTATTCAATCACAGTAGTTGAGACGGTCTTCTCTCCTGCCAGGTTACTTGTATCTTTCCCTGAAAGATTCACCCACTAATTGTCAGGAATTTCTTGTGCATCTGATAGTGGACATGATACCAACTGATGGTAGAGCCCTTGCCCTTGAGAAACCTGGGTAGCAGAGTAAAACATCCACACCAAAAACTGCTAACATGCTCTTTCCAGTACTTGCTGGTGATGTATTGGATCACTTTCATGAGGGTTACAATTGGCCTAAAATGAAAATCACGGATGGGATAAAAGAGATGCTAAAGGACGACTCTGATACGCAGTTATTCGGGTCATTGAGCTTTTCCAAAATGAAAGAAGCACAAACTGGACAACGTCCTGAGCTGGTAACTATTATAGTTGGAGGGTTCCCTACTTCTTTACCTAATTTTTGAGTCCTTTCTCTCTACCTGGACTCCCGTTTGGAGCTCAAGTTGACAAACATCAGTCTTCTGAGCCAGAGGGAAGCGCCTCTATTTGGCATCATCTCACTTCAAGCATCTTCTGTATCTGCATTGTCCTCTCAGTGGTGTCGGCCTAGCCCTCTGCAAGCGATTGCTGGAGAAAGACGATGCACTTCACCTGTGCTTGGCGTGTAGGAACATGAGCAAAGCAGACGCGGTCCGCACTTCTCTGCTGGCCTCCCACCCCACCGCCGAGGTCTCCACCGTCCAGATGGATGTCAGTAGCCTGCCATCAGTGTTGCAGGCCTCCAGGGAGCTCAGGCAAAGGTATGCCTCTGATTCATGGCTCTTGTCTCCTGTGATTGTGCAATGTAACAGCTGATAGCACAAGAAAGGATGGGACAACCTGAAAAAGAAATAATGTAAAAAGAAGTTAGGCTGAGGAAATCTGTAAAGAGTGACATATTATGCCTCAGTATACCATAATTTCATTCTTAATCATGACCATCCATGAGGATTAATTTATCAGCATATTTTGACATGTGATTAGTTCTGAAGAATTAGGTTAGTATAACTCTTTCGATGTTTGAATGTGGTTTTTTGCATCTTTCCTTCACATTAAAAAAAGAATTCCATTAAATATATAAGGCAGGTACTAACAAGTGAGGAAACATCCCCAGGCCACTCACTAAAACTGTTCCTACCCAGACAGTAAATTGGCATGTAATAAACATTTGATATATGTGTAGTACATGAAGGGATAGATTTCTTGGATGTATAACTTCTCAGACAATGTACAATAAATTGCGTACAGGAAGACAATGCATTGTTCTGGAGAGAGCAGGCATGCTTTTTTCTTCTAAGAGGAATTTATGATCAGAAAGTATAAAATCCTGCACTTTCCATACTGAGTCCTAGCAATATATGGAATAATTAAATTGAATTTAATCAGTCATTTAATTAATGAACTATTAATTACATGTTTGCAATTGAGGCCCTTAATAAGCAAGAGCGTCTTTATTTCTGTGGACAGTAAAATGAACTTCAGTATATGTAAGGAGGGGGGCTTCCCAGGTGGCACTAGTGGTAAAGAACCGACCTGTCAATGAAGGAGACCTAAGAGTCAAAGGTTCAGTCCCTAAATCAGGAAGATCCCCTGGTGGAGGGCATGGCAACCCACTCCAGTATTCCTCGCTGAAAAATCCCATGGGCAGAGGAGCCTGGTGGGCTACAGTCCATAGGGTTGCAAAGAGTTGGATACAACTGAAATGACTTAGCGTGCATGTATATATAAGGAAAGCCCTTCTTGGTAAAAAGCACTGGCTGAAGAATAATATTTTGCATTTTATTTATGTTTGATAGCTATTTATATTACCCTGTTCCATGCTCTAATGGCTATCTTGGTGTTCAGATTCCAGCACTGATGGATCAGAGTGTATAGATTTTACTTGTCAGTGAGGGAAGATTTGAATTAAAAAAAAAAACAAAAAAAAGCAAAAAACTTTCTAAGACCAAAAGGAGAGTGGGTTTTAATAGAGTTGTTACAGTACCTTGTTGGGAGGACTAAGGTTGAAGGAGTATTAATCAGAGAAGATTTGACTTCAAAACCTGTTACAGTTCTCCAAATTCTGTTTGAAGCCACCATCAAAAAAAGAGGACTCAAATATTTAACCATGGCAAAAGAAAACATGTTGAGAAAGTAGCATTGATGTTTTAGCTTGGCCATCTTTTTGGTTCAGTGCTTTCTGTCCTTCATGGGCTTTCTTTATTCTAATTGCTCTAAGAGATAATGAGTAATCTTTTTTCTTGATTTTATTTGCAGGTTTCAGAGATTAGACTGTGTGTATCTAAATGCTGGGATCATGCCTAATCCACAGCTAGATCCCAAAGCATTTTTCTCTGGCCTTTTTTCAAGGTAATTTCTATCTTCTAGATGAACTGATTGGAAGGAAGGTGTTTATTTTTCTTTGCCTAGTTTTGCCCTCAGTACCTTAAGTTGATTGGTTGAGGAGGTGTTGAGAAGAATGAAAAAGGATGTGATGTAGCAGTGTTGTGAAACAAGCTTTCATCTTTGTGAGGAATGTTGCAAGTTAGGTTTCTGTGTTCCTGGTTCCCAGACATTCATTCCAAGTATTTGCATGTTTTGATAGGTCAGTTTTGGTCTGCCTGCCTGTGTCGAGTAGAACATTTCAGAACTAGACAGTTGTCAGTGAGACTAATATCTAGAAAAACAACTTTAAAAGCATTTCTCAGCCATATATCAGGCACTCTGATCAGTAGGGTAAGGAAATGTACAGGACTAAATACCCTCCTGGGAGAGTCTCAGTACACATTAGTGGCTTCCAAAAATGTTTAACCACACCTACAGTAAGGAATTAATCTTTTTTTGTGTGGCCCAACATACTTATTCATGAGCCTCCCAGGTGGAACAGAGTTCAAGAATCTGCTTGCCAATGCAGGAGATGCAGGTTCCATCCCTGGGTCAGGAGGATCCCCTGGAGAAGGAAATGCAACCCACTCCAGTATTCTTGCCTAGAGAATTCCATGGACAGGGGAGCCTGGTGTGCTGTGGTTCTTGGGGTCACGAAGAGTTGGATATGACTGAACAACCGAGGGTGTCTATACTTATTTATAAGTAGGTATTAACTCCTACGGCGTGCTGCTTCCTCTACAGCTCTGTTTGTTTTACTTTTCTATCATTGAACACAATCACACCCCCCCTACACACAAAATCCCATGCTGGTCTTAACCTATTATATTGATCTCACAGCAAATCACCATATTAGTATATTCAGTGTTTCAGGAATTCCCTATAATAAAAAATCCTGCTTAACTTTGTTCAGCAGTTAAACATGAGTGTGCAGCGAAAGATTTTTTTTTCTTGGCATGGCTGTTATTCCCCCAGGGAAGTTGATGTGTATTAGGTTGGTGCAGAAGGAATTGTGATTTTTCATTGTCGAACTTTGCTCTTTGCTATTAGAATACATTCTTAAATGTGGTTATATGTCATGTTAATACACAGTTCTCACGTTGTCTTTTGCCAATGACCTATGACTTGCTGTGTATTTTATATTTATTTTAAACTAGAGAAGTGATGTTAGACAAAAAGCGTATTTGAGTGATTTTCTTGCTTGAGTTTAAAGGGGTTTGTAAAGCAGTGGAGACAACTCACAACAGCAACAATGCACCTGGTCCACGAACTGCTGATGGACGTACAGTGCAGTGGTGGTTCGAGATGTTCTGCAAAGGAGACAAGTGCCTTGAAGATGAGGAGCTCAATGGCAGGGCGTCGTAAGTTGATGACCCCTTGAGAACAGTTATTGAAGCTGATCCTCTTCCAGCTGCACCAGAAGTTACTAAAGAACTCGTAAAGTTGATGACCCCTTGAGAACAGTTATTTGACTAGTAGGGTAAGGAAATGTACAGGACTAAATACCCTCCTGGGAGAGTCTCAGTACACATTAGTGGCTTCCAAAAATGTTTAACCACACCTACAGTAAGGAATTAATCTTTTTTTGTGTGGCCCAACATACTTATTCATGAGCCTCCCAGGTGGAACAGAGTTCAAGAATCTGCTTGCCAATGCAGGAGATGCAGGTTCCATCCCTGGGTCAGGAGGATCCCCTGGAGAAGGAAATGCAACCCACTCCAGTATTCTTGCCTAGAGAATTCCATGGACAGGGGAGCCTGGTGTGCTGTGGTTCTTGGGGTCACGAAGAGTTGGATATGACTGAACAACCGAGGGTGTCTATACTTATTTATAAGTAGGTATTAACTCCTACGGCGTGCTGCTTCCTCTACAGCTCTGTTTGTTTTACTTTTCTATCATTGAACACAATCACACCCCCCCTACACACAAAATCCCATGCTGGTCTTAACCTATTATATTGATCTCACAGCAAATCACCATATTAGTATATTCAGTGTTTCAGGAATTCCCTATAATAAAAAATCCTGCTTAACTTTGTTCAGCAGTTAAACATGAGTGTGCAGCGAAAGATTTTTTTTTCTTGGCATGGCTGTTATTCCCCCAGGGAAGTTGATGTGTATTAGGTTGGTGCAGAAGGAATTGTGATTTTTCATTGTCGAACTTTGCTCTTTGCTATTAGAATACATTCTTAAATGTGGTTATATGTCATGTTAATACACAGTTCTCACGTTGTCTTTTGCCAATGACCTATGACTTGCTGTGTATTTTATATTTATTTTAAACTAGAGAAGTGATGTTAGACAAAAAGCGTATTTGAGTGATTTTCTTGCTTGAGTTTAAAGGGGTTTGTAAAGCAGTGGAGACAACTCACAACAGCAACAATGCACCTGGTCCACGAACTGCTGATGGACGTACAGTGCAGTGGTGGTTCGAGATGTTCTGCAAAGGAGACAAGTGCCTTGAAGATGAGGAGCTCAATGGCAGGGCGTCGTAAGTTGATGACCCCTTGAGAACAGTTATTGAAGCTGATCCTCTTCCAGCTGCACTAGAAGTTACTAAAGAACTCAGTGTCAACCATTCTATGGTCGTTTGGCATTTGAAGCAAATGAGAAAGGTGGAAAAGCTTGATAAGTGGGAGTCTCATGAGCTGACTGCAAATCAAAAAAAAAAATGGTCATTTTGAAGTGTCCTCTTCTTTTATTCTGTGCAACAACAGTGAACCGTTTCTTGATTGGATTGTGATGTGCAACGTGAAGTGGGTTGTATACAAAAACTGGTGATGACCAGTACAGTGGTTAGACCAGGAAGAAGCTCCAAAGCCAAACTTGCACCTGAAAAAATGTCATGGTCACTGGTGGTCTGCTTTCTGTCTGATCAGTTACAGCTTTCTGAATCCCCGTGAAACCTTCCATCTGAGAAGTATGCCCACCAAATCGATGAGATGCACAAAAAACTGTAGCGCCTGCAGCTGGTATTTGTCTACAGAAAGGGCCCAGTTCTTCTTCACCACAATACCCAACTTCACAGTGTACATCCAACACTTCAGACATTGAGTGAATTGGGTTATGATGTTTTACCTTATACGCCATATTCACGCAACCTCTCCAAAGACAGACAAAACATTAATGTTACAACACAGCATCTTGAGATGTACAGCACAATATCTGGCAGACAGTGAACTGGCAAGCATTTTACTGACTGAAGGAGGGAGGAGGTGGGAGAACAGAAGGATGTCAGCTGGAAGAATCTCAGAAGGAAGGACAGGCTGGAATGTCACTCATGTCTGAAATTGAAGGGACAGATCTCATCAACCGACTGCCACTTCTTCATGCATCTTGACAACTTTTTTGCAGGGAAAATGCTCCCACAACCAACAGGACTCAGAAGATGCTTTCCAAAACTTCGTCAAATCCTGAAGCATGGATTTGTGTGCCACAGGAATAAACAAACTCATTTTTCGTTGCCGAAACTGTGTCAGCTGGTTCCTATTGGATTAATAAACATGTATTTGGGCCTGGTTATGATTTAAAATTTATGGTCTAAACCCGCAATTACTTTTTCACCAACCTAATAGTCTGATTTGAAAAGAAGTGAAGAGAGTTTTCACAGCAAGGTTTTGAGAGACTCAGGTTTCTATTGGTAATGTAAATATATAAGTTGAATTGGGTGCAAGAAAGCATTTTTGCATTTTATTTAATATTCAAAATAATCCACTCTGAGAAATAAGTATTTTTGTCCCATTTATTACAGAATCAAGGAAGATTTTGGGGGTGGGAGAGGAAGAAGGGGGTATCTCTTTAGTTAAAGAAACTTTAAAAAGTCATGCCATTGTCTTCTGCTGTTTCAGAAAAGTGATTCATATATTCTCCACAGCTGAAGGACTGCTGACCCAAAATGAAGGGATTACTGCGGATGGGCTACAGGAAGTGTTTGAAACCAATGTCTTCGGCCACTTTATCCTGGTAAAAAAGCTTTGGGCTTAGTAAGCCAACACTTAGTGCTGTGGTCCTAAACACGTATGCAGTTATGTCACAGGGCTGTTTTGTTAAGCTCACTAGTTGATGGCTAGCCTTTCATCTTTGGATGTTTAAATAAGGTGATCAGTCTACTCTTTGAAAACGTTGCTTCCCTAAAACAGTCAATTGGTATATTTTTTCTTTTGACATCAACATCAGAGAGCTGAAAGTAAAATATAAACACACAACCACCTTCAGAAACAATGTATGGAACTGAGAAAGTGCACCAGTACTGTTCTAAATGGTCTTTGAAACTGGGCTTGGCATCAGATAGGAAGGACTAACAGGCAAGCCACTATTAAACAGTACTTCTTAGTTAATCTTCTACTATCTCGATTTGTGATTTCTTAAGCATCCAGATTGATGTGTTGTAATTCTAGGCATACCATGTAAAGTTTAGCAAGGGATGTGCAAATTGCCTAAGTTGTTCTTTGCTCTTGCCTCAGATCTAGTTTCATAGGACAGCTTTAATATTTAGATTAAGTAATGCCCAGCTCTGTTGCCAGTTGCTTTTAATTCCTTGGTGTTAGAAGAACTCCTTCTGACCCGCAGAATCTATGTCTCTGACGCTTCTATATTTATGATCCCTTTTTCACAGATTCCCTCACAATTGAACCTACCTGAGGACTAGCCTATAAATATTAGCAACTTAAGATATATGTAAACACTGTAATATTTTGGAACTAGTAAAAGAAGGCATTTTACACTTATATGGGACAGCCTCTAGTATTTTATTATTTAGAAGAAATAGCAGGTTGTAATATGTGTAGTGTGGCTTTCTTTGTATAAGTAAACAAGTAGATATATATTTTTGCTTTTAGAATGAGACAAATGAAATTGGGAACAGTGGTTGACTTTGAAATGGACTGCTAGACATCAGGACTGAGTAGGAGATTCACGTACCATTCTAGATCCGTTAGCACTTTTAAAAATAAGTGTGTGGTGTTAGTTTTTCAACGACAGAAATTGAGGGGATTGACTTCTTATCTGTGCAGGTTTTATAATGTTTCATAAATTCATCATACAATATTTCCTGTATCTTTCTATAATCTTCTCTTTTTTTGTTCTCTTTTCAAATTATTAAATTAATTGGCAATGATAGAGGGTAAGTTAACTATTACCACTAATAGTCTGTCAATTTGTTTGATGAATCTAGTGTTTATAAGATCAAATTATCAAGGAAATCTAGTATTGGGGGTAATCCAGGTTGGGGGTATAGCAGAGAACAGTAGTGACCATAGGCTCAGTTATTGCAGGTGTCCTGGTGACAGGACTTATCCTTGTGTGTCCTTATATAGGTAGGCCTGTCAGCAGGGGTTGAAGATTGACTTATCAAATACAGTAATAGGAATGCCTTCCACTCTGAATTAGTTTTAAAACTCCTAATTAGTTTTAGGAATCTTACCACTTTTTATGGAACATAAACTTGAATTCTAGGTCTAGGTGTAAATGGATCTATTCCCAGTTTGATTATAAATGACCAAACGTTTAGGACTGTTAAAGAGTAGAGATCGTCTCTGTAAAGTTCCACGTATTGTGCAACCAGGTTACAGATTTAATCTCATGCTCATAAGTTCTCTTGATTGTGTTTGATGTAAACGTCCATTGCGCATCTGGAAGCATTCCTAGATATTTCTTTAATAAACTTTTAGTTTTAGGACAGTTCTAGATTGACAGAATTATTGCAAGGAGAGTTTCTGCATACCCTAGGCCCAGGTTCCTCTATTAGAATTATTATCTTCTGGCCACACCATGTGACATGTGGAATCTTAGTTCCTCCATCTGGGATCAGACCTTTACCCCCAACCCCAGCAGAAGCATGGAGTATTAACCAGTGGACCACCAGGGAAGTCCCAGTTTCCTCTGCTATTAACATCTTAACATTAGTTTGGTAGCTTTGTCACCATTAGTGAACCAGTGGTTGACTTTGAAATGGACTGTGCTAGGACTGATAATTCACGTACCATTCTAGATCCGTTAGCACTTTTAAAAATAAGTGTGTGGTGTTAGTTTTCAACGACAGAAATTGAGGGATTGACTTCTTATCTGTGCAGGTTTTATAATGTTTCATAAATTCATCATACAATATTTCCTGTATCTTTCTATAATCTTCTCTTTTTTTGTTCTCTTTTCAAATTATTAAATTAATTGGCAATGATAGAGGGTAAGTTAACTATTACCACTAATAGTCTGTCAATTTGTTTGATGAATCTAGTGTTTATAAGATCAAATTATCAAGGAAATCTAGTATTGGGGGTAATCCAGGTTGGGGGTATAGCAGAGAACAGTAGTGACCATAGGCTCAGTTATTGCAGGTGTCCTGGTGACAGGACTTATCCTTGTGTGTCCTTATATAGGTAGGCCTGTCAGCAGGGGTTGAAGATTGACTTATCAAATACAGTAATAGGAATGCCTTCCACTCTGAATTAGTTTTAAAACTCCTAATTAGTTTTAGGAATCTTACCACTTTTTATGGAACATAAACTTGAATTCTAGGTCTAGGTGTAAATGGATCTATTCCCAGTTTGATTATAAATGACCAAACGTTTAGGACTGTTAAAGAGTAGAGATCGTCTCTGTAAAGTTCCACGTATTGTGCAACCAGGTTACAGATTTAATCTCATGCTCATAAGTTCTCTTGATTGTGTTTGATGTAAACGTCCATTGCGCATCTGGAAGCATTCCTAGATATTTCTTTAATAAACTTTTAGTTTTAGGACAGTTCTAGATTGACAGAATTATTGCAAGGAGAGTTTCTGCATACCCTAGGCCCAGGTTCCTCTATTAGAATTATTATCTTCTGGCCACACCATGTGACATGTGGAATCTTAGTTCCTCCATCTGGGATCAGACCTTTACCCCCAACCCCAGCAGAAGCATGGAGTATTAACCAGTGGACCACCAGGGAAGTCCCAGTTTCCTCTGCTATTAACATCTTAACATTAGTTTGGTAGCTTTGTCACCATTAGTGAACCAGTGTTAATATGTTGCTGTTAATGAGAGTCCATGCTTTATTCAGATTTCTTCAATTTTGTGTGATGTTTTTCAGTTGTAGCATCCCATCTAGGATACTACGTTATATTTAGTAGTCAAATCTCCTTAGGCTCTTCTTGGTCATGATAATTTCTCACATGTTCCTTGTTTTTGATGACCCTGGCAGTTTGGGAATTTCTGCTTAGGTATTTTGTACATGGTCCCTTGATTGGGATGTGTCTGTTTTCCTCATGATTAGATTTGATAAAATCTGTTTTTGAAAGGAAGACCACAGAGATAGAGTGCCATTCTCATCATATCCCATCAGTATGTCGTATTAGTCTTGAAATTCTCTTGATACTCTGGGTTTTTCCTTTGTAAAGTTACTTCTTTCTTTTTACATCCCTTTACATGCTCTAGAACAGTTACTTTGGGTATCCCATACTTGGTTTTGCTTGGCCTTCTTAAGTGTGGAGTAACTATATGAATTATTCAGAGTTTTTCTGCAAGGGAGATTTGCCTCTTCTCCTCCTCTTAATTCTTTATTCAACCACTTATTTATTGGCCTGTTATTTCTCAGTAAAGCTGAATATAAGCATTTGTTATATTAATGCAGATTCATGGGTATGTATTTTCTCCTTTAAATTATAAACACTATTTTATTTTCTTGCTCTAAATTATTTTAGTTTGGGCCATTGGGAACTCTTTCAGTTGAAACCTCTATATATTGTTTAAATTTTTTTTATTAATTTTTTTATTGAAGTATAATCGATTTACAATGTTATATTAGTTTCAAGTGTACAGAAAGGTGATAAAGTTATATATATATATATATATATATCTATATACACATATACCTTCTTTTTTAGATTTGTTTCCCATATAGGTTATTACAAAATATTGAGTATAGTTCTGTGTGCTTTACAGTAGGTCCTTGTTGGTTATCTGCTTTGTATAGCAGTAATGTGTTTATGTCATTCCCAAATTCCTAATTTATCCCTCCCTCCCACCAAGCCACCTTTCCCCTTTGGTAACTGTGAGTTTGTTTTCTATGTCTGTGAGTCTCTTTCTGTTTTGTAAACAAATTCTTTCATATCATTTTTTCTAGATTTCACATATAAGTGATACCATATATTTGTCTTTCTCTGACTTCACTTAGTATGATAGTTTCTGGGTTCATCCATGTGCTGCAAATAGCATTATTTGGTTTGTTTTTTGACTCTGTAACATTCGTGTGTGTGTGTGTGTGTCTACACACTACATTTTCTTTATCCATTCCTCTGCTGATGCACATTTAGGTGTATTCCACGTCTTGGCTGTTGTAAATAGTGCAGCAATGAGCCTCAGGGTGTGTGTGTCTTTGAAGTATGTTTTGGTAGCTCTGTTTTTAGTAGAGCTGCTTTATTCTGTTCTCCATAGTGGCTGTGCCAGTTTACATTCCCATCAACAGTGAAAGAGATTTCCTTTTTCCCCATACCCTCTCCAGGATTTGTTCTTTATCAACTGGTGTGAGGTGATACCTCATTGTATTAAACATTTTGACTTGCATTTCTCTAATAATAAGCAGTGTTGAACATCTTTTCCTATACCTCTTGGCCATTTGTGTGTCTTCTTTGGAGAAATGTCTTTTAAAATCTTCTACCCACTTTTTGATTGGGTTGTTTGTTGGTTTTTTTTCCTTTTTTTTTTGATAATGAACTGTGTAAGCCATTTGTATATTTTGAAAACTAATCCCTTATGAGTTGCGTCATTTGTAAGTATTTTCTCCCATTCTGTAGGCTGTATTTTTGTTTTATCTATGGTTTCCTTTGCTGTGCATATGTTTTAAGTTTAGCTAGATTCCACTTGTTTATCTTTGTTTTTATTTTCATTACTCTAGGAGGTGGATCCAAAAAGATATTGGTATAATTTATGTCAAAGGGTGTTCTGCCTATATTTTCCTACAGGAATTTTATATTAATAGTATCTGGTCTTACATTTATGTCTTTAGTCCATTTTGAACTTATTTTTATGTATGGTGTTAGAGAATGTTTTAATTTCATTCATTTACCTGTAGCTGTTCAGTTTTCCCAGCAGCAGTCACTAAGGAGACTTTCTTTTCTCCACTGTGTATGCTCTCCTCCCTTGTAGATTATTGACCATAGGTGTGTGGGTTTTATTTCTAGGCTTTCTGTCCTATGGAACCTCTATATCTTTGACATAGCCTCAGCATTATGGCTTTCTGGCTTTGTTTTGTGCATGTCCTTCCTAACACCACGTGATGTTTAAGACTCATGTTATATATTTCCTATCCCAGTCTCCAAGTCAGCCATTTCTCTAAGATGATCTGTTTCCTTTAACTGGAGAATGAATGGTATCAGAAGCCAAGATCCTGTGCTCCCTGCTGTTGAGATAGCATTTGCTTCTAGGCCCTCTCAGCTAACGGAACAAGGACATTTCTGTGTGCATGCTAACCCATTTGTGTATAAATGTCTATAAATATTTTGTATGTAACCATCTGAATCTTTATTAAGCTAAACATGAATTCACATGGAAGCCTTTGACTCTAATCCCTTACCATGTGGATCAGTCTGAACTCCTTCTCTTGTTCACTTGTGTCTCTCTCTACCAATGACACCCATTCAGTTCTAGTGTACATTTATATTTGTTTCAAAATTGGTTTCTTGTACTCCTGCAGTATATTTTGATACATTTTTTTTGTTTCTTTTGTTCCTCACTCAGATTCAGGAGCTAGAATCTCTCCTGTGTCACAGTGAAAGTTCATCGCGGCTTATCTGGACATCATCTCGCAATGCAAGGAAATCTAATTTCAGTCTTGAGGATATCCAGCACAGCAAAGGCAAGGAGCCCTACAGCTCTTCCAAGTATGCTATTGACCTTCTGAGTGTGGCTTTGAACAGGAATTTCAACCAGCGGGTAAGGCCTGTCTCACTGATATGGAAATAGCTGGGCAGTGGTTTCTGAGTTACCATTGATTTCTTATTAAGATCGCTGACTTTCTCTTAACTGTTGTAGTTTGAAGAGGGAATGTTTCTTAAGCATTATTGGGCTATGAGGACAAGGCACGGCATGGTGAAGATCGATAGTTTGTGTAGAGGAAAGTTTTAGGGCAGAGATCATTAGCTCCTGGTTTTTAGGTGTTTGAGGGTCCATGTACCATTCTATAGCTCATCTAGAGCTAAACAGAATGACACTCCTAACAATATCAGTAGCTCCTAAAACATTTGCCATGTATGTCATGTCATACATTACCTGTCACAGTGAGGTAGGTCTAAGAATTCCCATTTTCACATGAGGACACTAAAGTTTGGACTCCTTAAGTTATTTAAGTCCTTAAGTCCAGAAGTCACACAGCTAGTAAAGAGTAGAGCTCATAGTTGAGCCCAAGGCTGTTAACTTCATGGCTTGGACTTTTCGCATTAAGCCATGCTGCCACCTAGTGTTTATTTTGTCCGCTGTTATAGGACAGTCAGTAGTAAGAAAGCCCTCAGGAGAGTGGGGATCTTTGGTGAGGCTGCAGAGCTCTGTCTCTGCGCAGACCCTTGTCAGTCATGCTGGCTTCTTGTGGCCTCTGTGGTCTGCAACTTAGTGCTTCTTTGTATGTTTCTCTTGCACAGGTCCAAAATTTTAACTGGATATCTCCAGTCTTTCCTGTGGGCATTTTCCTTTGTTTGCTTTAACTGTGTTGTTTGAATATGGAACTGGAGAGAAATTTAATTCTACTAATATATACCCTGGCCATTTTTTAGGGTATTGGCCCAGGCTTTGAATTGAGAAGTAAGGAGAAATAAAAAGACAGTGCAGAAATTTTTGCTTTTTGATCATCCATTAGATATAGCAATCTAGACCTGGTTGATTCCAGAATGGAGACCTTCATCAGATGGAATCCTCTCTTCTGAGAACTGGCTCTTAGAATCAAGCCTCTGAGTGAAGAGGATGGTATAAAAGTAGAAGCTATGAGCACATTCTCTAGAACTGCTTTAGAATCATGACTCTGTCATCAGCTTTGGAACCTTGGACACATTGTTTAATGTCCTCATACTTTTCAGTTTCCTCATGTTAGAAACAGGGTTAGTAGTGGTTTCTGCCTCTTAGATTTGCTGGAAGGACTGCATGATGAAATTGGTATGAAGCACTCAAAAGGGGCAAAAGTTTGTGCACGGCATGGTGAAGATCGATAGTTTGTGTAGAGGAAAGTTTTAGGGCAGAGATCATTAGCTCCTGGTTTTTAGGTGTTTGAGGGTCCATGTACCATTCTATAGCTCATCTAGAGCTAAACAGAATGACACTCCTAACAATATCAGTAGCTCCTAAAACATTTGCCATGTATGTCATGTCATACATTACCTGTCACAGTGAGGTAGGTCTAAGAATTCCCATTTTCACATGAGGACACTAAAGTTTGGACTCCTTAAGTTATTTAAGTCCTTAAGTCCAGAAGTCACACAGCTAGTAAAGAGTAGAGCTCATAGTTGAGCCCAAGGCTGTTAACTTCATGGCTTGGACTTTTCGCATTAAGCCATGCTGCCACCTAGTGTTTATTTTGTCCGCTGTTATAGGACAGTCAGTAGTAAGAAAGCCCTCAGGAGAGTGGGGATCTTTGGTGAGGCTGCAGAGCTCTGTCTCTGCGCAGACCCTTGTCAGTCATGCTGGCTTCTTGTGGCCTCTGTGGTCTGCAACTTAGTGCTTCTTTGTATGTTTCTCTTGCACAGGTCCAAAATTTTAACTGGATATCTCCAGTCTTTCCTGTGGGCATTTTCCTTTGTTTGCTTTAACTGTGTTGTTTGAATATGGAACTGGAGAGAAATTTAATTCTACTAATATATACCCTGGCCATTTTTTAGGGTATTGGCCCAGGCTTTGAATTGAGAAGTAAGGAGAAATAAAAAGACAGTGCAGAAATTTTTGCTTTTTGATCATCCATTAGATATAGCAATCTAGACCTGGTTGATTCCAGAATGGAGACCTTCATCAGATGGAATCCTCTCTTCTGAGAACTGGCTCTTAGAATCAAGCCTCTGAGTGAAGAGGATGGTATAAAAGTAGAAGCTATGAGCACATTCTCTAGAACTGCTTTAGAATCATGACTCTGTCATCAGCTTTGGAACCTTGGACACATTGTTTAATGTCCTCATACTTTTCAGTTTCCTCATGTTAGAAACAGGGTTAGTAGTGGTTTCTGCCTCTTAGATTTGCTGGAAGGACTGAATGATGAAATTGGTATGAAGCACTCAGAGCAGCGCTTTGTGTCAGAATGTTTGTGCATATGTCTGCATGTATGTGAATGTGAGCGAGGTGTGGCTGTGTGTGCTTACATACATGCATACATGTGTGAGTGCACATGCACATGTGTGGGTTTTGTTGCTGTGTGCACATGTGTATGAAGGTGACTATATGTGGTTGGTGTTCATGGCTGTTGGCGTCTATAGTCATGTAGTCTGTGCTTACGTGTGTTTCTGTGTTGGCTGTTAGTGTTATTATCCAGGCTCAGTGTGTCGGTCCAATTGTGAGCCTCTTCCTGAGATTTCTTGGGATGTTTAAAAATTTGTCACAACTTATCGTCCTCTGAAAACTCCCTTTTAGGCGTCAGGTCAGAGTGGATTTAACTTCATTTTTCATAAAAAGCTCTGCAGTTTTGTTTGTCTCAATTGTCAAGTTTTGGGATTTTATCTTTTATAAAAAAAGGAGATTTAGCTAATCCTGCTACCTCCTCTAAAATCTATGTTAATGGTTTGTAGCCCATGATGTTTCCACTTTGGCTTCTATGAAGAGAGAAATAGCTAAGAAAGAACTATCTTCTATGACCAGAAGTGTTATTGGGCTCCTGTAGGCTGCCTGATAGACTTGAACCATCCAGGAGTGACCCCTCCTGTCACACAAGTCTTCAGAAATACTCAGGGTTGTCACACTCATTCCCTCCGATCAAATGTGTGGAGAGACTGTAGTCTTAGATAAGATGACCTCCCTGTTTTTGTTGTTGTTGCTCAATGTCAGAAAGCCCTGGATTTTAGTTCACACATGTCTTCATTTAGGGCTGAAGAGGCCCTAACTGTCCCTGGCTAGTTCCCACAATAAGAAATTCTCCTTAGCTATCTTTGGGGCAAAATATTCTTGGGAAGAAATTTTGGTCTATAAAGTTCTTGACTTTTTTCAGAGGACTTTTGTTAAATCGGGGATTCCCTTGTAGCTCAGCTGGTAAAGAATCTGCCTGCAATGCAAGGAGACCTCAGTTCAGTACCTGGGTTGGGAAGATCCTCTGGAGAAGTGATAGGCTACCCATTCCAGTGTTCTTAGGCTTCTGTGGTGGTTCAGACGGTAAAGAATCTGCCTGCAATGCAGGAGATCTGGGTTTGATCCCTGGGTTGGGAAGATCCGCTGGAGAAGGGAAAGGCTACCCACTCCATTATTCTGGCCTGGAGAATTCCATGCAAGGGGATTCTTGGGAGCTAGATTATACACATCAGGCACCACCAGACCCCCACAGCACCGAATAAAGTGAGACAGCCTTCCAGCTTCTGACGCTCATGATGTTTTCTGTCCCCTGAAATGACTGTGCTATACTGGCACTTTCTGTTCTTTTTTTTTTTAAGCAAAAATGAAGGTTAAAAGTGATAAAAATATGAACTAAAATGGTCATTATCAAAATAAGGTAAAATGTAGTGAAAATTAAATCAAGTAAATGAATAAAACAAATCCCAATGATCCAAAGATTACTAAAGACCACCAAGGACCTTTTATGTTATGCTGTGCATTAACTAGGGCTCTCTTTATAGAATAGATCTTTCTAAAATGATGAGTCATGGGTTAAGAACCTGATTTAGAGATCTTTAGTTAGAGGAGGCCTTTGTGGACCACACATAGCCCTTTGTTGCTTTCTTATACCTCAAGATAGAGACATGGGCCTTATGTATATACCTCCAGGAAACAGAGATACACTTGAGGTTTAGCTGTATGTATTTACTAGAGCAGAAACTTGTTGCAGGCAGACTTTCTTGTCTTTCTTATCTCAACTTCTCATCTTGATTGGTCATCTGATCTTCAGTTAGTGTTAGCCAGTCAGTTGTGTCCAGCTAATTGTGATTCCATAGACTGCCTGCCAAGCTCCTCTGTCCACAGGAATTTCCAGGCAAGAGTACTAGAGTGGGTAGCCATTCCCTTCACCAGGACCTTCAGTTAAGCCATGGAAAACTCAGGTAACCAGGTCCTACCTTTCTCATTCAGCTTCAAGCTTGGTTATTCTTTGTTGTCTTCTGTTTCTTGAGAATAGAGACTTCATCTTACTATCCTTACGGAGTGCCTGTCATCGCAAGTTCTCAGTACATGATTCTTAAACTGAATTGGTCTATGCAGCTTCAAGGACAACTTAGAGCATAAATCTTTGATACCCTGGTTTCCTGGCTCATTTGGGTATCTCCATTATTAATTAGCATTTACATGGATTCAGTGTATACTGAATTAGAATCGATTACTACCCCTCTCTCTGCTCCCAGGGTCTGTATTCCAGTGTAGTGTGCCCAGGTACCATGTTGACCAATTTGACATATGGAATTCTACCTCCTTTTGTGTGGACATTGATCTTGCCAATCTTATGGCTGGTAAGTGATAAATGCTGCTTTTCTTAGTTTACTTAAGCTGTTCAAAAAGATATGTTTAACAACAAAACTCTGTAAAATCTTTAAAATAAAGAATTAAAAATTAAAAAAAAAAGATATGTTTAAGGGTTAGGAAATGTTTTAAGAAACTGAACCTGAAGGTGGCAGAGTTGCATTTCACTCAAAGGTTTTTATATTACTTAATATGCAATCTCAGCTTCATACTACCTGACATTTCCATTATACCACCATCTGAGGTGGTACATTTCTTTGAGGGAATATTTCTTTGGTCACACACCATAGATTCCAAGAGTTCTATGATTATATAATCTTGGGAAACCTATGTTAAGTGATATCAAACTGGATTTCTCTGAGCTTTTAATGTCGCCAGGTACATTAAAATTTCCCAAGAAGGGTGTGATTGTACATTGTATGGTCATAGAATCATGTTTTTACTTGTTTGTTTTATTTGTATTTTGAGTATCCCTCCAGCACGGATTAGAAAATGTTGTTTTGGAAATGTCCTCTTGTAGAGCTCAGGAAGAAATATCCCTCTGTTTATGGCAGGCGTCGAAAAACCACTTCACTTTAAAAGTGGCTGACTTGGAGTAATGGAGTTTAAGTAATGGAAATTGTTCCTTGTCTGGATTTATTTTTTGAAACTTAAAAAATACTCTATAATAAGAAATGAAGTTTGTTTCTTTTAATCTTTAAATGAATAGTGCTTTTGTGACTCTAAACCTCCACAAAATGACTATTGTTTTCTTTTTCTCAGGTACGCTTTTTTGCAAACGCTTTCACATTGACACCATACAATGGAACAGAAGCACTGGTATGTTTCTAGAATTTTAATACATTGTATGCACTTCCCAGATATAGACTGTAAGTTCACTGAAATAGAATCTTAACAAAGATAAGATAAAAAAAGATAAGAGAACAAGCTGTGTATAAACAAGGTTCTATTTAAGACTTATATGAACCATAAAGCTAAATGCTGAGCATTACGAGTGAGCTTTGAAAGTTTAGTATGTTTCCTGGCACTGGATACTATTGTGGGATTAGCCCTTTTGTACAGGCAAGATACATGAGCAGCCAGAGGAGAGCAGAGCATGGAATACTCTGGAGGCAAGCAGAGCAAGATGGCGGCTGGGCAGTCAGAGTGAGATCATCCATGGAGAAGGTGTGTTTCGTGGGTTAAGAGCAGAGGCAACAAAGTCCGACTCCTTTTTCCTAATGTGGAGATTTCCTGTATTAATAATAGAAACTAGAATTATTACTTGCTTAGAAAACCAATTCATTTCCTTAAATCACTCATGGCAAATGGACTGCATGTGTTTCTCATCAATGGCAGACATTATTAATGGATCATAATACTCTATTCTGTTGGACATAAATGATGTTTCTGAATATTTTTCAACTGAAGGCCTCAAAAACATTCCTTACTAATGGATCAGAATTGTCATAAAAATGAATTTTATTTGTCCTCTGTGCTTTATACCATCTGAAATTCCATTATATTAAAAGTCAGTTCTGTGTGTCTATGTGTGTTTGTGTGTGTGTCTCCCCTACTCCACTTAGCTCCTTCAGGATTTTGCTGAGCATCTTGGAAACTTGAGAGCATAATACTGTAGTGCTCATACTTAACAGATTCTTAAATCATAGCTGAATTGAAATTAAGAAATGGAAATTGTTCCTTGTCTGGATTTATTTTTTGAAACTTAAAAAATACTCTATAATAAGAAATGAAGTTTGTTTCTTTTAATCTTTAAATGAATAGTGCTTTTGTGACTCTAAACCTCCACAAAATGACTATTGTTTTCTTTTTCTCAGGTACGCTTTTTTGCAAACGCTTTCACATTGACACCATACAATGGAACAGAAGCACTGGTATGTTTCTAGAATTTTAATACATTGTATGCACTTCCCAGATATAGACTGTAAGTTCACTGAAATAGAATCTTAACAAAGATAAGATAAAAAAAGATAAGAGAACAAGCTGTGTATAAACAAGGTTCTATTTAAGACTTATATGAACCATAAAGCTAAATGCTGAGCATTACGAGTGAGCTTTGAAAGTTTAGTATGTTTCCTGGCACTGGATACTATTGTGGGATTAGCCCTTTTGTACAGGCAAGATACATGAGCAGCCAGAGGAGAGCAGAGCATGGAATACTCTGGAGGCAAGCAGAGCAAGATGGCGGCTGGGCAGTCAGAGTGAGATCATCCATGGAGAAGGTGTGTTTCGTGGGTTAAGAGCAGAGGCAACAAAGTCCGACTCCTTTTTCCTAATGTGGAGATTTCCTGTATTAATAATAGAAACTAGAATTATTACTTGCTTAGAAAACCAATTCATTTCCTTAAATCACTCATGGCAAATGGACTGCATGTGTTTCTCATCAATGGCAGACATTATTAATGGATCATAATACTCTATTCTGTTGGACATAAATGATGTTTCTGAATATTTTTCAACTGAAGGCCTCAAAAACATTCCTTACTAATGGATCAGAATTGTCATAAAAATGAATTTTATTTGTCCTCTGTGCTTTATACCATCTGAAATTCCATTATATTAAAAGTCAGTTCTGTGTGTCTATGTGTGTTTGTGTGTGTGTCTCCCCTACTCCACTTAGCTCCTTCAGGATTTTTGCTGAGCATCTTGGAAACTTGAGAGCATAATACTGTAGTGCTCATACTTAACAGATTCTTAAATCATAGCTGAATTGAAATTAACTAAGGGAAACATTAAGGGAACTGATTTGGCACTCTTGTCCTGGTGAACATTGCAGAAAGAAATGCATTTATTGTAGAGATACAAATTGATAATAGAAACAAGAACTTTCAAACTAAATTAAATTATTTCTTAATATATTTGTCAAGCCATTTAAAATAGTGAATAATCCTTTAGGAATTACTCATTCTGCACATTTACAACACTGAAAGTCAAGTCTAGAGATCAAGTCTGTATTGAGTGTCAGTGGTAGAGGAATAGTTGGGAGTCAAAGTCTCCAGTTGCTAAGGAGCATAGAATATGTTTAGGAAAAAGAATAAACAGAGAAAATAGACAAGAGGAGAAGATATTCTGTCACTGGCTTAGTGGCAAGTACTCCAGGAATAATCAGAAAAGAGAATCACAGTGGGGCTGGACTAGCTGGAGCAGGCTTTGCTTACTGAGTTGGGCTTAATCTGGCCACTGCGGGATAGGCTGAATTTGATAAAATGAGCAGCATACCCCTAGTATCAGATTTAAAAACTTTGTGCCCTCCTGTAATTTCCTTCAGTGTGGATGGGTTGGATGTCATTACCACTTACTGATGATTGTGTATGCTGATAGATATGGATGAATGTTGGAGCACATCACATGTGTAGCAAGAATCTCTTCAACCTTTGGTTAAATTTTATCTCCTTCAATGGACTGAGCTTGAGTGGCCAAAAGCACAGTGGTTAAGAATGTGGACACTAGAATCATAGTGATTTTGTTCAAATTCCAGTTGTCCAGTTTCTGACTGTGGATCCTTGGGTAGATTTTTTTTACTTGTCTAAGCCATTATTATCTGTAAAGTAGAATTATAGGAGTAAATGAGAGAAGGCTTATTGTAAAGGATTCTATGTATTTCACCACTGAAGATTTTGAAGAAAAAACATCGTAATGAAAATACAGTTCTGGCATGTGAGTTGACAGGTCAGTGGAATCGAATAGAATGTTTATAAAAGGTCCAAAGGATACAGGGATTAGATATATGATTAATGATGCAGAAAATCAGTGGGGTAAGCTTGGCTTATTCAGCAAATGCTGCCAAAAAATAGAATAGGATCTTTTCTTCATACCTTTGGTCAAATGAAATTTTAGGTAAACTAAAACATTTATATATAAAAGTTAAAGTGTGTAGTTACTAGAAAAAATGTGGGGACATTTTAGAATAAGAGTGTGGAGGCTTAGCTACTCCCAGGAACTCTAAAAAACTGAAAAATTTGGTTAAATAATAGTTTAAAAAATTATATGACTAAAATGTTCACTACATAAATACTCAAAAGTCTTACCACAAAGTGGAATAAAAATACTAGCTACCCATACAACAGTTAAAGGGATAGATTTTCTTAATTGTTAAGGAGCTTCAATGAATCAAGGAAAACAGCTTTTTGTAATAGTGTGCATAGAACATGAACAGAAAGGCTGGAAACTATTTTAATCAAGGCTTCTCTGGTGATCCAGTGGGTAAGGACACCGCCTTGCAGTGCAAGGAGTGCTGGTTTGATCCCTGGTCTGGGAAGATCCCATATGCCGCAGAGCAAGGGGCCTTTTTGGGGCCATTCTGATCTAGGCTGTGCCCATGGGAATTTGATAAACGGAGCAGCATACCCCTAGTATCAGATTTAAAAACTTTGTGCCCTCCTGTAATTTCCTTCAGTGTGGATGGGTTGGATGTCATTACCACTTACTGATGATTGTGTATGCTGATAGATATGGATGAATGTTGGAGCACATCACATGTGTAGCAAGAATCTCTTCAACCTTTGGTTAAATTTTATCTCCTTCAATGGACTGAGCTTGAGTGGCCAAAAGCACAGTGGTTAAGAATGTGGACACTAGAATCATAGTGATTTTGTTCAAATTCCAGTTGTCCAGTTTCTGACTGTGGATCCTTGGGTAGATTTTTTTTACTTGTCTAAGCCATTATTATCTGTAAAGTAGAATTATAGGAGTAAATGAGAGAAGGCTTATTGTAAAGGATTCTATGTATTTCACCACTGAAGATTTTGAAGAAAAAACATCGTAATGAAAATACAGTTCTGGCATGTGAGTTGACAGGTCAGTGGAATCGAATAGAATGTTTATAAAAGGTCCAAAGGATACAGGGATTAGATATATGATTAATGATGCAGAAAATCAGTGGGGTAAGCTTGGCTTATTCAGCAAATGCTGCCAAAAAATAGAATAGGATCTTTTCTTCATACCTTTGGTCAAATGAAATTTTAGGTAAACTAAAACATTTATATATAAAAGTTAAAGTGTGTAGTTACTAGAAAAAATGTGGGGACATTTTAGAATAAGAGTGTGGAGGCTTAGCTACTCCCAGGAACTCTAAAAAACTGAAAAATTTGGTTAAATAATAGTTTAAAAAATTATATGACTAAAATGTTCACTACATAAATACTCAAAAGTCTTACCACAAAGTGGAATAAAAATACTAGCTACCCATACAACAGTTAAAGGGATAGATTTTCTTAATTGTTAAGGAGCTTCAATGAATCAAGGAAAACAGCTTTTTGTAATAGTGTGCATAGAACATGAACAGAAAGGCTGGAAACTATTTTAATCAAGGCTTCTCTGGTGGCCCAGTGGGTAAAAAGTCCACCTTGCAGTGCAAGGGGTGCTGGTTCGATCCCTGGCATGGGAAGATCCCATATGCCGCAGAGCAGCTGGATTGGTGTGTCCATTTGTGAGCCAGTGCTCTGGAGTGCATGCGCCCAGAGCTGGTGCTCTGAGATGAGAGAGGCCACCATGATGGGAGGCCTACACAAGCCAAAGAATTGAGATGGATGAAAACAAATTAATGAAGGACCAATAAAAAGAGGCCAAAAATTAAAAAAAAAACAAAAACAAAACTGTTTTAATCATATGAAGGAACGCCTAATGTTCTACTAAGAGAAATGAGAATTAAAACTATAATGAAATTTGTCTTTCAACTCTGATTAGCAAAGATTAGAAAGTTTGATAATGTGTCCATATTATATTGGCTGGGGCTTAGGGAAATGAGCACTCTTCTGCATTGTTGGGGAGAGTAGACTGATGTAGCCTTTGTTAAGGACTCTTTTGCAAGATCTCCAAATAATAAATATACATAAAGGGCTACCCACTCCACTATTCTTGCTTGGAGAATTCCATGAACAGAGGAGCCTGGTAGGCTACAGTTCATGCAATCGCAAAGAGTGGGAGACGACTGAGCAACTAACACTATTCACTATTCACTATTAACCCAGCAATTCCGTCTTAGGTATTTACCTTATGGATGTACTCAAACTTACATTGAATGATATATTCCTCATTCGTCACAATGAGGTTTGTAATAGCAAAGACTGGCAGTAACCTCTACGTCTCTCATGTGGAAACTTTATATGAATTATGGCATATCCATGGAAGGCACATCCCGTGCTATTTTAACATAGAATGACATTTTCATTTTGTTTTCAAGCGTTTAAAAACTGAAAAATTTGGTTAAATAATAGTTTAAAAAATTATATGACTAAAATGTTCACTACATAAATACTCAAAAGTCTTACCACAAAGTGGAATAAAATACTAGCTACCCATACAACAGTGAAAGGGATAGATTTTCTTAATTGTTAAGGAGCTTCAATGAATCAAGGAAAACAGCTTTTTGTAATAGTGTGCATAGAACATGAACAGAAAGGCTGGAAACTATTTTAATCAAGGCTTCTCTGGTGGCCCAGTGGGTAAAAAGTCCACCTTGCAGTGCAAGGGGTGCTGGTTCGATCCCTGGCATGGGAAGATCCCATATGCCGCAGAGCAGCTGGATTGGTGTGTCCATTTGTGAGCCAGTGCTCTGGAGTGCATGCGCCCAGAGCTGGTGCTCTGAGATGAGAGAGGCCACCATGATGGGAGGCCTACACAAGCCAAAGAATTGAGATGGATGAAAACAAATTAATGAAGGACCAATAAAAAGAGGCCAAAAATTAAAAAAAAAACAAAAACAAAACTGTTTTAATCATATGAAGGAACGCCTAATGTTCTACTAAGAGAAATGAGAATTAAAACTATAATGAAATTTGTCTTTCAACTCTGATTAGCAAAGATTAGAAAGTTTGATAATGTGTCCATATTATATTGGCTGGGGCTTAGGGAAATGAGCACTCTTCTGCATTGTTGGGGAGAGTAGACTGATGTAGCCTTTGTTAAGGACTCTTTTGCAAGATCTCCAAATAATAAATATACATAAAGGGCTACCCACTCCACTATTCTTGCTTGGAGAATTCCATGAACAGAGGAGCCTGGTAGGCTACAGTTCATGCAATCGCAAAGAGTGGGAGACGACTGAGCAACTAACACTATTCACTATTCACTATTAACCCAGCAATTCCGTCTTAGGTATTTACCTTATGGATGTACTCAAACTTACATTGAATGATATATTCCTCATTCGTCACAATGAGGTTTGTAATAGCAAAGACTGGCAGTAACCTCTACGTCTCTCATGTGGAAACTTTATATGAATTATGGCATATCCATGGAAGGCACATCCCGTGCTATTTTAACATAGAATGACATTTTCATGTACTGATTTTAAAGTATCTCCAAGACCTGTTGTTCAAGTGAAACATGAAAACTGTGGAATAATGTGTTTATTTTGCTTCCATTTGCCTGAGAGTAATGGGTGTATATGTTTTTCAAGCAAATAGATTTTCTTTGGAAGAATATACAAACTACTAACAAGAGTGCTTGCTTCCAGAGTGAAGAACTGAATGGCTAGAAAATTGGAAAGGCAGGAAGATTTTGTTACCATGTACATCTTTGGAATGTTGTGCATGTGCATGTTTATCTATAATAAAGTGAAATTAATAAAATAATTTCATCATTAATACAATTAGGTAATTAATAAAATTACATTAGTGACCTGTACTTTACGGTGGTGTCACCTGAGTATCCACAGTAAGTAAGCTCAAGGTCACATGTCATGAGCTTTACTTTAGGGATTAAGGGAAGAAACAGCTAGAAATATGGGGGCTTTTGCTTTAAAGAAAATGTTCAAAGGATACTGTTAAGTGAAGACAGCCCTACTTTCTTCCTTTGAATGGTAGTAGAGGTTCATGCAGGCATCACCGCCAGCTGGTGCTGTTCAGGGGAGCTCTCAGAACTTGTTTGGGGCTCTGTGGAGCGCTGATTGGATGCCCGCTCCAGCCTCACCACCTCGGGAAGAAGAGAGAGTCACTGTCACCTTCCTTTCCATTTCCAGGTCTGGCTTTTCTACCAAAAGCCCGAGTCTCTCAACCCTCTGGTGAAGTACCTGAGTGCCACCACTGGCTTTGGAAGCAATTACATAGCGCCCCAAAAGGTAACTGTCTTTCCTTTGTTTCCTTGAAGAGGTTGCTGCTGGGCTGATGGAATGATCCCTGGGTTCCTGACCAGCCTCACCAGCTTTCCAGCTTCTCTCCTCTGGGTCTCCCCTCTCTGCCATCACACCAGCCTGTTCTCAGTTCTTTCTGCACCCTCTTTCCTGCCTCTCAGCCTTGCCCTAACCTTTCTTTTTTTTTCTGATTCATTGCTACTATTTATCCTTAAGATCTCAGCTTTTATATGACATCTTTTATTGGGTCAGGTGCTTCCATGCTAGGCTTTTTCGACCTCTTATGTCTATTCTGTGTAGAATTCATTCACAGTGAGCTCCTTTGTCTGAGGAATTTAGGAGGGGATTGCACCTCCTGTGAGGACAATGTTTTTTTTTTTTTAAATTTTGCTTCCATTTGCCTGAGAGTAATGGGTGTATATGTTTTTCAAGCAAATAGATTTTCTTTGGAAGAATATACAAACTACTAACAAGAGTGCTTGCTTCCAGAGTGAAGAACTGAATGGCTAGAAAATTGGAAAGGCAGGAAGATTTTGTTACCATGTACATCTTTGGAATGTTGTGCATGTGCATGTTTATCTATAATAAAGTGAAATTAATAAAATAATTTCATCATTAATACAATTAGGTAATTAATAAAATTACATTAGTGACCTGTACTTTACGGTGGTGTCACCTGAGTATCCACAGTAAGTAAGCTCAAGGTCACATGTCATGAGCTTTACTTTAGGGATTAAGGGAAGAAACAGCTAGAAATATGGGGGCTTTTGCTTTAAAGAAAATGTTCAAAGGATACTGTTAAGTGAAGACAGCCCTACTTTCTTCCTTTGAATGGTAGTAGAGGTTCATGCAGGCATCACCGCCAGCTGGTGCTGTTCAGGGGAGCTCTCAGAACTTGTTTGGGGCTCTGTGGGCGCTGATTGGATGCCCGCTCCAGCCTCACCACCTCGGGAAGAAGAGAGAGTCACTGTCACCTTCCTTTCCATTTCCAGGTCTGGCTTTTCTACCAAAAGCCCGAGTCTCTCAACCCTCTGGTGAAGTACCTGAGTGCCACCACTGGCTTTGGAAGCAATTACATAGCGCCCCAAAAGGTAACTGTCTTTCCTTTGTTTCCTTGAAGAGGTTGCTGCTGGGCTGATGGAATGATCCCTGGGTTCCTGACCAGCCTCACCAGCTTTCCAGCTTCTCTCCTCTGGGTCTCCCCTCTCTGCCATCACACCAGCCTGTTCTCAGTTCTTTCTGCACCCTCTTTCCTGCCTCTCAGCCTTGCCCTAACCTTTCTTTTTTTTTCTGATTCATTGCTACTATTTATCCTTAAGATCTCAGCTTTTATATGACATCTTTTATTGGGTCAGGTGCTTCCATGCTAGGCTTTTTCGACCTCTTATGTCTATTCTGTGTAGAATTCATTCACAGTGAGCTCCTTTGTCTGAGGATAAGCTCTGTGAGGAGGGGGATTGCACCTCCTTGCCTTGCAAATGACCTTGTACATGGCACGTGCTCAAGAAATGTGACACAAGCTGGATGAAATATAAAACATCTTTCCGAGTGAAGTTAGCTTCCCTCTTAGTTAACACTTGTTTTAGGCAAACTCCGAGAAACAATCTCACGCAGAATAGATACTGGAGTTCAGTTAATTAGGCCAGCGGGTCTTTGGGGAATCACTTCCAACCAAGGACCCCAAATGAAGTTTGTAATTTACATTTATACTTAGAGTTTACATGTATAAACCCATGTCTCAAAACCCTTTGAAGTTATGTCTGAAAAAAAATGTTAACAACAGTATCGCGCATATCAGCCATCTGGGGGAACCTGCATTTCTCTGGCTCCCAGAGGTCTGGGCCCAATGCAGAGTCAGCCCTGTTTTTCATTTCTTCATACCTCTGGTACTTTTTTATCTTTAAAATTTCTCGGCACAGAATCCAAGGCTGACTGAGAGTTAAGGATGCAGTCTTTCTGTTTAAGATGAGAGTCATTTTAAGCAAGTTAAAACATTCTTTCTACTCTCACACACTTGTGACAATTATTAGCTTTAATAGGAGACAGAGTTTGGGAATTGGGTGCTGTGTTTTGTAGACTGTGTAATCTAAAGTGAAAGTAAACATTACGTAGTAGAAAATGAAGAAAAAATTATTTTGACCCCATAAGGATTAATTTCATTATATTTTTGTCATGCTGAAAATGAACCTATGAATTTCCAGCATTTCCCAAAATATGTTCTGTGGGATACTGGTTCCTTAAGAAGGTTTGGAAAAAGTAGTTTGTCCGCCAAATAGGTTTGAGAAATGCTTCATTTTATAGTCCTCTCTTTCAGAGACATGCACAATGCACATTATCCCAGCAAAGGCTTTGAGAAGTTTATGCAGTTAGGAAAATGCCTGACATGTTTCATCCTACTGTTTCCAAATTGTTCTTGACTGTATGTCATTTTCTTTTCCTTTAAAATTTTATAGAATGCATAACATATCAAGAAACACTTTGAGAAGTCTATTGTAAACTAATAAACTTACTTCTAGGCCCTCGAATTTGTTGGAACTTACATCTATTGATCTCAAAGGAATGACTGATTTACCAAGAGGAGAAAATGTTTAATCCTATAAACCAAAGTACTGTATTGGTATTTCATGGAAGTGCATTGCAAAATGGGTTTTAACCTTCAATTACTTTGGGGAAGCCAGCTTTCTGCTCAGTTTAAAGGTTGGGTTGAATTAGAGTTATAAGGCCTGTTTCAGTTACAACATGAAAAAGATGCTAACATGATTGAATGAATAAATGTTTTAAGCTTTTCTTGAATTTGTAGCCTTTTATCTTTGTGAATAGTGTTTTGTTTTCTTTTTTTCTTCAAGTTTAGGCTCTGGTTGACTTGGAAAGAAAAGGGCTGTTTGCTCTTACATACAATGTATCAGTTAAAATTATTTTTTTTTTTACATGAAACAGAAGAATGTAAAGTGCTAGTGGGTAAAACAAGATAAAGTCTTTTAGATTTTTTGCAAGTAAAACAGTTTGGAGAGAGGCAGCCTTGGGCCAGCCTGGCAGCTCTGAAAATTGTCAGGTATCCAGGTTCTTTCTGCCATCCTGAGGTGTGACCCTCATCCTTATGGCTCCAGAGGGGTGTGGAAGAAGGGAGAAAGAAAGGGGTGCCCCCGTTCCTTTTAAAGAGAGTCCTGGGTAGTACCACACACTTCCACTTACATCTTATTGGTCAGACCATAGTCACATGGTACCACTAGCTTCAGTGAAGGCTGGAAACAGTCTTTTCATCTGCAGGGCAGTGAGCTCAGCTTAGATCTTTTACTAAAGAAGGAACCTATTAGGAGGCAAGTAGGAATTGGAATTTTAACATTCCCCACATGGCTTCCACTGCAGCCCTTTCCTACTGGTCCCCCTTTTGAATTCTCTTACCTGCTATTTAAGTGAGTTCTTTTTATTCAGCTATTGTTCATTTTTCCTCTCTAGTCATCCCTATCTTGCTTCTTTTCCAGATGGACCTAGATGAAGACACTGCTGAAAAGTTCTACCAAAAGTTACTCGAACTTGAGCAGTCGATTAGGGTCCGGGTTCAAAAGCGCAATCGCCAGAACTGAAAAGGATGCTCCCTGAAACCTTTTGTGGGTTCTGAAGCCCACGGGTTTCTCCTGCATCAGATCATGTGCATTTGTGGTAAACAGTGAGCTCTGACAGTCTCTTCACTGCAAAATTACCTCTTTGTGCGTGTGTGTGCACATGAGAAAGAGTATCTGCTGTCTTATCAATCTTAAAGAGTGTTGTCATGTCAGAATTGTGCTGGAGTCACCAGTCTGTCTGTAGCTCTGCCCACAGAAGCACAAGCTCTACTTCACGGTGTTGACTTGAGTGATTATGACACAGACACACAGTGGTTTTCCTTTTCACCTGTCCCCAAAGTGGGAAGTGCTGCTCGTTCTCTGAGTGGCAGTCTTAGCCTTGTTCTTCATGGGTAGTTTTCCTGGGTTTTGTACCTTCTTTCTTCCTCCACGTGCCAGTTTCAATACTCCTGATATAGATGCCCATGTAATTAATCAGAGTAACAGAAGTATATGTAAAACAAGATAAAGTCTTTTAGATTTTTTGCAAGTAAAACAGTTTGGAGAGAGGCAGCCTTGGGCCAGCCTGGCAGCTCTGAAAATTGTCAGGTATCCAGGTTCTTTCTGCCATCCTGAGGTGTGACCCTCATCCTTATGGCTCCAGAGGGGTGTGGAAGAAGGGAGAAAGAAAGGGGTGCCCCCGTTCCTTTTAAAGAGAGTCCTGGGTAGTACCACACACTTCCACTTACATCTTATTGGTCAGACCATAGTCACATGGTACCACTAGCTTCAGTGAAGGCTGGAAACAGTCTTTTCATCTGCAGGGCAGTGAGCTCAGCTTAGATCTTTTACTAAAGAAGGAACCTATTAGGAGGCAAGTAGGAATTGGAATTTTAACATTCCCCACATGGCTTCCACTGCAGCCCTTTCCTACTGGTCCCCCTTTTGAATTCTCTTACCTGCTATTTAAGTGAGTTCTTTTTATTCAGCTATTGTTCATTTTTCCTCTCTAGTCATCCCTATCTTGCTTCTTTTCCAGATGGACCTAGATGAAGACACTGCTGAAAAGTTCTACCAAAAGTTACTCGAACTTGAGCAGTCGATTAGGGTCAGGGTTCAAAAACCCAATCGCCAGAACTGAAAAGGATGCTCCCTGAAACCTTTTGTGGGTTCTGAAGCCCACGGGTTTCTCCTGCATCAGATCATGTGCATTTGTGGTAAACAGTGAGCTCTGACAGTCTCTTCACTGCAAAATTACCTCTTTGTGCGTGTGTGTGCACATGAGAAAGAGTATCTGCTGTCTTATCAATCTTAAAGAGTGTTGTCATGTCAGAATTGTGCTGGAGTCACCAGTCTGTCTGTAGCTCTGCCCACAGAAGCACAAGCTCTACTTCACGGTGTTGACTTGAGTGATTATGACACAGACACACAGTGGTTTTCCTTTTCACCTGTCCCCAAAGTGGGAAGTGCTGCTCGTTCTCTGAGTGGCAGTCTTAGCCTTGTTCTTCATGGGTAGTTTTCCTGGGTTTTGTACCTTCTTTCTTCCTCCACGTGCCAGTTTCAATACTCCTGATATAGATGCCCATGTAATTAATCAGAGTAACAGAAGTATATGTATTTGAGCCACCTGAAATTTTTTTTTTTATTTTAAAAATGTCTTTTATTCATATTAAGACAGTCTATCTTAACAGGGGGCCTGACCTTCAACACAGTTTACAAACTTATTACTGACCAGCTTGTTTTCATGACATATTTTGGTGGATGTAATCTTGCAGCAAGAACGATTTGCGCAAATTGTTTCAATGAATTCACTTGAATTTTTCAAATTGAAGAATTACTGGTGAAATGAATGATGTCAGACAAAATGCTAAAATCCCTAGATGGTTGAACTAACATCAGGAATATTAGAGTAACGTTTTGGATGAGTTAATATGAAAAATTATATGTAAATATAATGTCTATATGTTTTAAAGTATGGAGTTTGTGTTAGTCTTTCTAAGGTTGTTGCTAAAGATATTTTTAATGGCATTGAACATATGTGAATACAAGAGCTGACCACTGTCCACTCTTTGAGAAAGAAGGGTGAAGTTGGAGAGCTGAAAGTACAGAGCTGGTTTTCACTATTCTGTTCACTCAGTGTTAGTTGGGAAGAAGTAATTTATTGTGGATCTCAAGCTTTTCATCTGTGAAGTGGAGTAATTATGTTTCTACATCCTCTGTTCATGGGTATGAAGTGGGAATTATATGCAATAATATATGTGAATAAATAAAGAGCATTTTTTGAGAATGATGACTACAAAGTATTTATTAGAGATATAAGCCAGGGTGTCATGGTTGAAATACTACTGTGTAAGGCATTGAGTGACCACATCCTATGTGATTGAGAATGTTTTATTATTAAAGCATAGTTGGTGTACATAGTTTCAGGTGTACAGCAAAGTGATTCAGTTATATACACACATATCATATATAGTCTTTTGGAGATTCTTTTCCATTATATATTTTTACCAGTCACTGAATATAGTTCACTGTAATATATAGTAGGTCCTTGTTATTTGTTTTATATACAGAAGTATATGTATTTGAGGCACCTGAAATTTTTTTTTTTATTTTAAAAATGTCTTTTATTCATATTAAGACAGTCTATCTTAACAGGGGGCCTGACCTTCAACACAGTTTACAAACTTATTACTGACCAGCTTGTTTTCATGACATATTTTGGTGGATGTAATCTTGCAGCAAGAACGATTTGCGCAAATTGTTTCAATGAATTCACTTGAATTTTTCAAATTGAAGAATTACTGGTGAAATGAATGATGTCAGACAAAATGCTAAAATCCCTAGATGGTTGAACTAACATCAGGAATATTAGAGTAACGTTTTGGATGAGTTAATATGAAAAATTATATGTAAATATAATGTCTATATGTTTTAAAGTATGGAGTTTGTGTTAGTCTTTCTAAGGTTGTTGCTAAAGATATTTTTAATGGCATTGAACATATGTGAATACAAGAGCTGACCACTGTCCACTCTTTGAGAAAGAAGGGTGAAGTTGGAGAGCTGAAAGTACAGAGCTGGTTTTCACTATTCTGTTCACTCAGTGTTAGTTGGGAAGAAGTAATTTATTGTGGATCTCAAGCTTTTCATCTGTGAAGTGGAGTAATTATGTTTCTACATCCTCTGTTCATGGGTATGAAGTGGGAATTATATGCAATAATATATGTGAATAAATAAAGAGCATTTTTTGAGAATGATGACTACAAAGTATTTATTAGAGATATAAGCCAGGGTGTCATGGTTGAAATACTACTGTGTAAGGCATTGAGTGACCACATCCTATGTGATTGAGAATGTTTTATTATTAAAGCATAGTTGGTGTACATAGTTTCAGGTGTACAGCAAAGTGATTCAGTTATATACACACATATCATATATAGTCTTTTGGAGATTCTTTTCCATTATATATTTTTACCAGTCACTGAATATAGTTCACTGTAATATATAGTAGGTCCTTGTTATTTGTTTTATATACAGCAGTATGTATCTGTTAAACTACTAAGTATCTCCTGCCTCTTTTACTATCTTCTTTGGTAACTTGTTTGTTTTCAATCTCTATGAATCTATTCATGTGTTATAAATGAGTTCCTTGGTATCATATTTTTAGATTATACATGTAAGTGATGTGAT
Organism: Tragulus kanchil; assembly: GCA_022376925.1. Classification (NCBI taxonomy): domain Eukaryota; kingdom Metazoa; phylum Chordata; class Mammalia; order Artiodactyla; family Tragulidae; genus Tragulus; species Tragulus kanchil. Next base: position 65,503,364 of record JAIOJX010000032.1, on the reverse strand, counting down.
GCTTGTCTCTATTTGACTGACGTCACTCATTAGGGCAATCTGTAGGTCCATCCCTTTTGCTGCAGTTGGCATTATTTCATTCATTTTTTTTAAATTTATTTTTTCTTTATTTTAAAGATTTTACAGAGTTTTGTTGTTCACCAACATGTATGTTCCCAGATCATTCATATGCATATCCTTGGACCCTCACCCCATGCAGTTCCACCCCTCCCACCCCTCCAGACCATCACCCCAAGTGATTGTAGGTATTCCTATTCCCTTAGCACAATGACAATAGCTATCTTTTCCACACATGACAGTATAGATTTTCATGTTACTCCCTCCATGCCTCCCTCCCACTGTTCGGTCTCCACAATGTCCTTATGTCTATTCTCTGTTTTTCCATGAGTTCACTGTGTGTGTTATCATGGCCATCTAGTCTTTTTTTGACTTACTTCACTTTTTATGATAGGTTCTAGAGCTAGCCACGTCATTAGGATTGAGTCTTCTGCATTTCTTTTAACAGCTGAGTAGTATTCCATTGTATATATGTACCAGAGCTTCTGTATCCATTCATTCGTCGATGGACATCTAGGTTGCTTCCATGTTCTGGCTATTGTATAGAGAGCTGCATTGAACATTGGGGTACAGGTGCCTCTTTCATTTTTGATTTCATCAGGATATAGGCCTAATAGTGGGATTGCTGGATCATAGGGTGCTTCTATTTTTAGTTTTTTAAGGAATCTCCATACTGTCTTCCATAGAGGCTGTATCAATTGATATTCCCACCAGCAATGCAAGAGGGTTCCCTTTTCTCTGCACCCTCTCCAGCATTTGTTGTCTGTAGATTTGTTGATGATGGCCATTCTGACAGGTGTGAGGTGGTATCTCATTGTGGTTTTAATTTGCATTTCTCTAATAATAAGCGAGGTTGAGCATCATTTCATGTGCTTTTGGGCCATCTGTATGCCCTCTTTGGGGAGGCATCTCTTTAGATCTTTTTCCCATTTTTTGATTGGGTTGTTAGTTTTTCCTGTGCTGAGTTGTCTGAGTTGCTTGTAGATTTTGGAGATTACTTCTTTGTCTGTTGTTTCATTTGCTGTGATTTTCTCCCACTCTGTGGGGTGTCTGTTCAGCTTTTTTGTAATTTCTTTAGCTGTACAAAAGCTTTTAAGTTTCATGAGGTCCCACGTGTTGACTTTTCTTTTCAGTTCTGCTATTTTAGTTGGTGGGTCAGAGAAGATCTTGCTTTGATTGATGTCCTTGAGGGTTTTGCCTATATTCTCCTCTAAGAGTTTGATGGTTTCTGGCCTTACATTTAGGTCTTTAATCCATTTTGAGTTGATCTTTGTGTATGGTGTCAGGGAGTGTTCCAACTTCATTTCTTTTTTGCATGTAGCTGTCCAATTTTCCCAGCACCACTTGTTGAAGAAGCCGTCTTTGTCCCATTTTATAGTTTTGCCTCCTTTGTCAAAAATAAGGTACCCATAGGTATGTGGGTGTATCTCTGGGTTCTCGATCTTGTTCCATTGGTCTATAGTTCTGTTTTTGTACCAGTACCATACTATCTTGCTGACTGTTGCTTTGTAGTAGAGTCTGAAGTTGGGGAGGCTGATTCCTCCAGCTCCGTTTTTCTTTCTCAGGATTGCTTTGGCTATTCGAGGTCTTTTGTGTTTCCATATGAACTGTGTTATTCTTTGGTCTACTTCTGTGAAAAATGTCAATGGAAGTTGAATAGGTATTGCATTGAATCTGTAGATATTTGGTAGTATGGTCATTTTCACAATATTGATTCTTCCAACCCAGGAACATGGAATATCTCTCCATCTGTTTAAGTCTTCTTTAATTTCTTTCATGAGTGTCTTGTAATTTTCTGTGTACAATTCTTTTGTTTCTTTGGGTAGGTTTATTCCTAGGTATTTGATTCTTTTGGTTGCAATGGTGAAGGGGATTGCCTCTTTGATTTCCTTTTCTGATTTTTCATTGTTTGTGTATAGGAATGCCAGTGATTTCTGTGTGTTGACTTTGTATCCTGTGACTTTGCTGAATTCATTGATTAGCTCTAGTAGCTTTGTAACCGTGTCTTTGGGATTTTCTATGTATAATGTCATGTCATCTGCAAAAAGAGAGAGCTTTACTTTTTCCTTTCCAATCTGGATTCCTTTGATTTCTTTCTCTTCTCTTATTGCTGTTGCTAGCACTTCCAGGACTATGTTGAATAAGAGTGGTGAAAGTGGACACCCCTATCTTGTTCCTGATCTTAGAGGGAATGCTTTCAGTTTTTCACCGTTGAGGATGATGTTCGCTGTGGGCTTCTCATAGATGGCTTTTATTATGTTGAGATAGGTTCCTTCTATGCCCATTTTCTGAAGAGTTTTGATCATAAATGGATGTTGTACTTTGTCTAAGGCTTTTTCTGCATCTATTGAGATGATCATGTGGTTTTTGTCTTTCAATTTGTTGATATGGTGTATCACATTGATTGATTTTCGAATGTTGAAGAATCCTTGCATGCCTGGGATGAACCCGACTTGATCGTGGTGTATGAGTTTTTTGAGGTATTGCTGAATTCTGTTTGCTAGGATTTTGTTGAGGATCTTGGCATCTAAGTTCATCAGTGAAATTGGCCTATAGTTTTCCTTTTTTGTGTTGTCTTTGCCTGGTTTGGGTATCAGGGTGATGGTGGCCTCGTAGAATGTGTTTGGAAGTGTTCCTTCCTGTGCAATTGTTTGGAAGAGTTTTAGAAGGACAGGCATTAGCTCTTCTTTAAATGTTTGGTAGAATTCGGCTGTGAAGCCATCTGGCCCTGGGCTTTTATTTTTGGGTAGATCTTTAATCACAAATTTGATTTCTGAGCTTGTGATTGGGTTGTTCAAAGTTTCTGTTTCTTCCTGGCTCAGTCTTGGAAGATTAATCTTCCCCAAGAAACTGTCCATTTCTTCCAGGTTGTCCAGTTTGTTGCCATAGAGTTGTTCATAATAGTCTCTTAGAATCCTTTGGATTTCTGCGTTATCTGTTGTAATCTCTCTTTTTACGTTTTTGATTTTGTTGATCTGGTTCTTCTGTCTCTTTTTCTTAATGAGTCTGGCCAGTGGCTTGTCAATTTTGTTTACCTTTTCAAAGAACCAGCATTTTGTTTTATTTATCTTTACTATTGTTTCTTTTGTTTCTTTCTCATTTATTTCTGCCCTGATCCTTATGATTTCTCTTCTGCTGGCTTTGGGGTGTTTTTGTTTTTCTTTCTCCAATTGCTTTAAGCGGAGGGTTAGGTCATCTGCTTCATATTTTCCTAGTTTCTTGAGGTGAGATTGTATTGCTATAAATTTCCCTCTTAGAACTACTTTTGCGGTATCCCATAGGTTTTGCACTGTTGTGTGTTCATTGTCATTTTCTTCTAGGAATTTTTAAATTTCTCTTTTGATTTCCTCAATGATCAGTTGGTTTTTTAGGTATGTATTGTTTAATCTCCATGTGTTTGTGTTTTTAGGTTTTTTTTTTTTTCTGATAGTTGATCTCTAGTCTCATTGCATTGTGGTCCGAGAAGATGGTTGATATAATTTCAGTTTTCTTGAACTGACTGAGGTTTGATTTGTGGCCCAAGATGTGGTCTATCCTGGAGAATGTTCCATGAGCACTTGAGAAGAAAGTGCATTCTTCTGCTTTTGGATGGAACGTCCTAAAGATATTGATGAGGTCCATCTTTTCTAGTGTGGCATTTAAGGCTTGTGTTTCTTTATTAATTTTCTGTTCGGATGATCTGTCCACTGGAGTGAGAGGAGTGCTAAAGTCTCCTACTATTACTGTGTTATTGTTGATTTCGTTTTTATCTGTCTGGCACTAGTTTTAAGAAGGGGGGGTATCAGGTGGGCCTCGTAGAATGTGTTTGGAAGTGTTCCTTCCTGTGCAATTGTTTGGAAGAGTTTTAGAAGGACAGGCATTAGCTCTTCTTTAAATGTTTGGTAGAATTCGGCTGTGAAGCCATCTGGCCCTGGGCTTTTATTTTTGGGTAGATCTTTAATCACAAATTTGATTTCTGAGCTTGTGATTGGGTTGTTCAAAGTTTCTGTTTCTTCCTGGCTCAGTCTTGGAAGATTAATCTTCCCCAAGAAACTGTCCATTTCTTCCAGGTTGTCCAGTTTGTTGCCATAGAGTTGTTCATAATAGTCTCTTAGAATCCTTTGGATTTCTGCGTTATCTGTTGTAATCTCTCTTTTTACGTTTTTGATTTTGTTGATCTGGTTCTTCTGTCTCTTTTTCTTAATGAGTCTGGCCAGTGGCTTGTCAATTTTGTTTACCTTTTCAAAGAACCAGCATTTTGTTTTATTTATCTTTACTATTGTTTCTTTTGTTTCTTTCTCATTTATTTCTGCCCTGATCCTTATGATTTCTCTTCTGCTGGCTTTGGGGTGTTTTTGTTTTTCTTTCTCCAATTGCTTTAAGCGGAGGGTTAGGTCATCTGCTTCATATTTTCCTAGTTTCTTGAGGTGAGATTGTATTGCTATAAATTTCCCTCTTAGAACTACTTTTGCGGTATCCCATAGGTTTTGCACTGTTGTGTGTTCATTGTCATTTTCTTCTAGGAATTTTTAAATTTCTCTTTTGATTTCCTCAATGATCAGTTGGTTTTTTAGGTATGTATTGTTTAATCTCCATGTGTTTGTGTTTTTAGGTTTTTTTTTTTTTCTGATAGTTGATCTCTAGTCTCATTGCATTGTGGTCCGAGAAGATGGTTGATATAATTTCAGTTTTCTTGAACTGACTGAGGTTTGATTTGTGGCCCAAGATGTGGTCTATCCTGGAGAATGTTCCATGAGCACTTGAGAAGAAAGTGCATTCTTCTGCTTTTGGATGGAACGTCCTAAAGATATTGATGAGGTCCATCTTTTCTAGTGTGGCATTTAAGGCTTGTGTTTCTTTATTAATTTTCTGTTCGGATGATCTGTCCACTGGAGTGAGAGGAGTGCTAAAGTCTCCTACTATTACTGTGTTATTGTTGATTTCTTCTTTTATGTCTGAAAGTACCTGTCTTATGTACTGAGGTGCCCCTGTGTTGGGTGCGTAGATATTCATGACTGTTATGTCTTGCTCTTGGATAGATCCCTTAATCATGATGTAGTGACCTGCCTTGTCTCTTAGAATCTTCTTTACTTTAGAGTCTATTTTGTCTGATATGAGGATTGCTACTCCAGCTTTCTTTTGATTTCCATTTGCATGGAATATCTTTTTCCAGCCTTTCACTTTCAGTCTATGAGTGTCTCTAGGTCTGAAGTGGGTCTCTTGTAAACAGCATATATATGGGTCTTGCTTCTGGATCCATTCAGCCAGCCTGTGTCGTTTGGTTGGAGCATTTTATCCATTTACGTTCAAAATAATTATTGATACCAATGTTCCTATTGTCATCTTCTTAGAAATTTGGGGTTTGATTTGTAAGGCTTCTTCTACTCTATTTCTTGGCTATATCAGGCCCTTTAACACTTGTAGGGCTGGTTTTGTGGTACAGAATCCTTTTAGTTTTTGCTTGTCTGTGAAGCTTTTGACTTCACCATCAATTCTGAATGAGATTCTTGCTGGGTAGAGAATTCTTGGTTGGAGGTTATTCTCTTTTAGCCATTTAAATGTGTCTTGCCATTCTCTTCTGGCCTGCAGGGTTCCTGTTGAAAGATCTGCAGTTAAACATATGGGGTTTCCTTTATATGTTATTTGTTGTTTGCTCCTAGCTGCTTTTAGTAATCTGTCTTTATATTTAGTCTGTGTTAGTTTGATTAGAATGTGCCTTGGTGTGTTTCTTCTAGGGTTTATCCTGTATGGAACTCTTTATGCTTCTTGGACTTGGTTGACTATTTCCTTTCCCATGCTGGGGAAGTTTTCAACTATAACCTCTTCAAGAATTTTTTCGTAACCTTTCTTCCCTTCTTCTTCCTCTGGGACTCCTATAATTCTAATGTTGGTACGTTTGATATTGTCCCATAGGTCTCTGAGGCTATCCTCAGTTCTTTTAATTCTTTGGGCTTTGTTGTGTTCTTCAGCACTTATTTCCACCATTCTGTCTTCCAGCTCACTTATCCGTTCTTCAGCCTCTGATACTCTACCATTGAGACCTTCTACAGTATTTTTGAGTTCAGCAATTGAGTTGGTGTTCTCCATTTGCTTATTTTTCATTTCTTGCATGTCTCTTCTCAATGCACTAATTTCCTCTAATATTCTGTTTTGGTTTTTTTTAGTATAGTTTTTCTGAATTCTCTTTCAGATAGTTTGTCTATCTCCTCCTCTGTCATTTGAAGTGGTGTTTCTCTAGCTTTCTTTTGATTTCCATTTGCATGGAATATCTTTTTCCAGCCTTTCACTTTCAGTCTATGAGTGTCTCTAGGTCTGAAGTGGGTCTCTTGTAAACAGCATATATATGGGTCTTGCTTCTGGATCCATTCAGCCAGCCTGTGTCGTTTGGTTGGAGCATTTTATCCATTTACGTTCAAAATAATTATTGATACCAATGTTCCTATTGTCATCTTCTTAGAAATTTGGGGTTTGATTTGTAAGGCTTCTTCTACTCTATTTCTTGGCTATATCAGGCCCTTTAACACTTGTAGGGCTGGTTTTGTGGTACAGAATCCTTTTAGTTTTTGCTTGTCTGTGAAGCTTTTGACTTCACCATCAATTCTGAATGAGATTCTTGCTGGGTAGAGAATTCTTGGTTGGAGGTTATTCTCTTTTAGCCATTTAAATGTGTCTTGCCATTCTCTTCTGGCCTGCAGGGTTCCTGTTGAAAGATCTGCAGTTAAACATATGGGGTTTCCTTTATATGTTATTTGTTGTTTGCTCCTAGCTGCTTTTAGTAATCTGTCTTTATATTTAGTCTGTGTTAGTTTGATTAGAATGTGCCTTGGTGTGTTTCTTCTAGGGTTTATCCTGTATGGAACTCTTTATGCTTCTTGGACTTGGTTGACTATTTCCTTTCCCATGCTGGGGAAGTTTTCAACTATAACCTCTTCAAGAATTTTTTCGTAACCTTTCTTCCCTTCTTCTTCCTCTGGGACTCCTATAATTCTAATGTTGGTACGTTTGATATTGTCCCATAGGTCTCTGAGGCTATCCTCAGTTCTTTTAATTCTTTGGGCTTTGTTGTGTTCTTCAGCACTTATTTCCACCATTCTGTCTTCCAGCTCACTTATCCGTTCTTCAGCCTCTGATACTCTACCATTGAGACCTTCTACAGTATTTTTGAGTTCAGCAATTGAGTTGGTGTTCTCCATTTGCTTATTTTTCATTTCTTGCATGTCTCTTCTCAATGCACTAATTTCCTCTAATATTCTGTTTTTGGTGTTTTGCATCCTCATTAGTATAACTTTTCTGAATTCTCTTTCAGATAGTTTGTCTATCTCCTCCTCTGTCATTTGAAGCGATGTTTCTCTGGCTTGGTCCTTCATTTGTTCAGTGTTTCTCTGACGTTTCATTATTAGGTTAATTTTTGTTTCTTTGTGTGTGTCTGTGAGTGTGGAGTTCTTTTTCCCCCACCAGGCTTCTTGGTTGAATTCTCCCTTCCTTTGGGTTTCTGTCCTTGTAGAGGGGTTCAGTGGTTTGTGACTTGGATGGTGTTAGGTCTTGTTTACAGATGAATAATCTCTAGTGTTGTATGTTCTTTGGTAGTGTGGGGTCTTGGAATCAGGGCTTCTGCTCCGAGGATCCTTGGTTTGATGATTGGTCAGGAGGTGTAGGCTCTATGTCTGGTTTGCTATGGTGTTCCATGATATTCACATACTAGCATCCATGACGTGGCGCTTCTTGCAGCGCTGTGGCTTCTCGCTCCAGGTTCCGGCGGCTTCTCGCTCCGGGTTCTGGCGGCTTCTCTATTTCATTAATGTTTATGGCTGAATAATATTCCATTGTATTTTTATATACCACATCTTCTTTTTCCATTCACCTGTCAGTGAACATTTAGGTGGCTTCCATGTCTTGGTTGTTGCAAATAGTGCCACAGTGAACTAGGGGTGCAGGTATCTTCCAGTTAGTTTTCATCTTCTCCAGATATATGCCCGGGACTGGAATTGCTGGTGGTGCGCTTAGTTGCTCAGTCATGTCCGACTCTGTGACTCTGTGGACTACAGATACCAGGCTCCTCTGTCCATGAGAATTTTTAGGCGAGGCTACTGGAGTGAGTTGCTATTTCTTCTGCTGGGGGATCTTCCTGACCCAGGATAGAATTGTGTCTCCTGTATGCTCATTTCTTGGGGAACTCTTACCATAAATGATTTGCATTTTGTCAAAAGCTTTTTATGCATCTATGGAGATAATCATATAGTTTTTCTTCAGTTTGTTAATGTGGTATATCTGGTTGATTGATTTGCAGATATTGAAAAATCCTTGCATCTCTGGGATAAATCCCACTTGAGTGTGGTATATGATTCTTTTAACATGTTGTTCAAGTCAGTTTACTTATATGATGTTTTAGGATTTTTGTGTCTATGTTCATCAGTGATATTGTCCTGTGATTTTGCTTTATATTTCTTTAATAAGTAGCCATGTTGAGCATCGTTTCACATGTCTTTTGGTCATCAATATATCTTCTTTGGAGAAATGCTTACTGGGTGTTCTGTCCATTTTTTGAGTGGGGTGTTTGATTTTGTTTGGATATTGAGCAGTGTAAACTATTTGGGTATTTTAGAAATTAACCCCTTGTCAATCACAGTTTAAATATTTTCTCCCATTCTGTATATTGGTTGATGGTTTCCTTTGTTTTTAAACTTTTATGTTTAATTAGGCCCAACTTGTTTATTTTTGAATTATTTATTTCCTTTACTTTAGTGCTTCCCTAATGGCTCAGATGGTAAAGAATCTGCCTGCAGTGCAGGGGATCCAGATTCAATCCCTGAGTTGGGAAGATCCCCTGGAGAAGGATATGGTGACCCACTCTGGTATTTTTGCCTGGAGAATTCTGTGGACTGAGGAGCCTGTCAGACTATAGTCCATGGGGTTACAAAGAGTCAGAGGTGACTGAGTGACTAACACTGAAATGAATCCAAAAAACTATTGCTGCAATTTATGTGTTCTGCCTGTGTTTTCCCTAAGAGTTTTATAGTATCCAGTTGTGCATTTAGGTCTTTAATCCATTTTGAGATTTTTTTTTTTTTTGTATAGAATATTATAGTTTCATTATTTTACACATAGCTGTCTGGGTTTGCTAGCAACAATTATTGAGGAGACTGGCTTTTCTCCATTGTCTTTCCTCCTTTGTCAGAGATTAATTGAGCATGAGCAGGAATGTAATTCTTTTGCAAGGTGTTGGTTGGTAATCCAAGCAAGTTGGCAGGAAAGAAAGGAGAGGAGAGGAAAGGAGAGAGAGAGAGAGGAAAGGAACAGTAAAAGAAAGAAATCTATGGGAATATATTTTTTTTGCTGTGGGAATTCTCATAATCTTTGCTACGCTAGTGTTATTGAACAAAACTTGGGCCTGATCCCCGGAGTGCAGTAAAGTCAATCTGCTGACTCCAGGTGATGGTGAAGGAATGTGTAGTATTTATTTCAACGAACCAAACAAGGAATCCAGGTAGGTAGTCCTTAAAAGACCTGACTTCCCCAGTCGCTTTCAGGGAAATGTTTTTAAAGACAGGGCGAGGGAGAGGGTTGCAAGATATATGATCAGTTCATGGACATACATCCGATTGTTTGGTGGTGAAGTGATTGGGAATCAACATCGTTAACCTTCTGGGTTCAATGAGTCTGAGATCTGCATATTTGTTATTCAGCATACAGTTAGCTTCTTCTACCTACTGGGTGTATCAGACTCTCCAGAACAGCTCAGAGAATGTGACTCAGAATATAATCTCTAGTCCTTGAGCAGGAACGAGAGGCCCTTGACTTTACTTGCTGTACAATTATTATTTATTATTTTGTTTTGCTTGACTGTTTTCCTTTGTTTCTGCATTTCTCATTTATTTGGTTAAATTTATTCTTTGAAGCTCAGGGGAGGCCTAGGCAGCTAAAGTTTTTCTACAGACAAGAGGCAGACAGAGGACATGAGGTGTGAGGTCTGTCTTGGGAAGGGCCCATAGGGGTGTGGACTGAGGAGCCTGTCAGACTATAGTCCATGGGGTTACAAAGAGTCAGAGGTGACTGAGTGACTAACACTGAAATGAATCCAAAAAACTATTGCTGCAATTTATGTGTTCTGCCTGTGTTTTCCCTAAGAGTTTTATAGTATCCAGTTGTGCATTTAGGTCTTTAATCCATTTTGAGATTTTTTTTTTTTTTGTATAGAATATTATAGTTTCATTATTTTACACATAGCTGTCTGGGTTTGCTAGCAACAATTATTGAGGAGACTGGCTTTTCTCCATTGTCTTTCCTCCTTTGTCAGAGATTAATTGAGCATGAGCAGGAATGTAATTCTTTTGCAAGGTGTTGGTTGGTAATCCAAGCAAGTTGGCAGGAAAGAAAGGAGAGGAGAGGAAAGGAGAGAGAGAGAGAGAGAGGAAAGGAACAGTAAAAGAAAGAAATCTATGGGAATATATTTTTTTTGCTGTGGGAATTCTCATAATCTTTGCTACGCTAGTGTTATTGAACAAAACTTGGGCCTGATCCCCGGAGTGCAGTAAAGTCAATCTGCTGACTCCAGGTGATGGTGAAGGAATGTGTAGTATTTATTTCAACGAACCAAACAAGGAATCCAGGTAGGTAGTCCTTAAAAGACCTGACTTCCCCAGTCGCTTTCAGGGAAATGTTTTTAAAGACAGGGCGAGGGAGAGGGTTGCAAGATATATGATCAGTTCATGGACATACATCCGATTGTTTGGTGGTGAAGTGATTGGGAATCAACATCGTTAACCTTCTGGGTTCAATGAGTCTGAGATCTGCATATTTGTTATTCAGCATACAGTTAGCTTCTTCTACCTACTGGGTGTATCAGACTCTCCAGAACAGCTCAGAGAATGTGACTCAGAATATAATCTCTAGTCCTTGAGCAGGAACGAGAGGCCCTTGACTTTACTTGCTGTACAATTATTATTTATTATTTTGTTTTGCTTGACTGTTTTCCTTTGTTTCTGCATTTCTCATTTATTTGGTTAAATTTATTCTTTGAAGCTCAGGGGAGGCCTAGGCAGCTAAAGTTTTTCTACAGACAAGAGGCAGACAGAGGACATGAGGTGTGAGGTCTGTCTTGGGAAGGGCCCATAGTGTCCGGTTTGGTTGCACTAATACCATGTTAGCACTGCCTCTCACCCAACCCAAGGGTGGGGATATAGGCTTCAGTGTATCCCAGATGTATTTAAACATGGACAGTCTTTTTTGAGAACATCTTATGGTAAGAGTGCTCCATGAATATACTTTGGGAACAGTTCTACATCCCTCAACAGAAAACAAAAGATAAGTTTCCCTTTATCATACTGTTGTTGAAATATTTCTCTTTTTGACCATGCATAGGAGAAGCCCATGGGCTTCCCTGGTGGCTCAGATGATAGAGAATCTGCCCACAATGCAGGAGACCTGGGTTCAGTCCTGGAGTTGGGAAGATTCCCTGGAGCAGAGAATGGCTACCCATTCCAGTATTCTTGCCTGGAGAGTTCCATAGGGTTGCAAACAGTTGGACACGACTGATCGACAGTCACTTTTTTTTTCTTTCGGGGGAAGATCATAAAAAAAGATTAGAAAGAAATATGGTAACATATTAAAAGTATTATCCATGTATATATATATTTTTAGTTCCCTGCAACATATTTTGCAAAAACCTAGAGTTAGCATACATTGTTGTTTCTGTTTAGTTACTAAATGCCATCTGACTTTTTATGACCCTGTGGACTGTAGGCACCTCTGTCCATGGGATTTCCTAGGCAAGAATGCTGGAGTGGTTGCTGTTTCCTACTCCAGAGGATCTTCCCGACCCAGAGGTCGAGTCTGTGTCTCCTGCATTGGCAGGTGGATTCTTTACTGCTAAGCCACTAGGGTAAGCATACATTATTGAATCATAAAATAATTAAATAAAAATCATGGTTTTCTGACCCTGGCTAAACTAACAAAATACGGCCAATTATTAATTTGTGATTTATCTTCCTTTCACTCAGCTGTGCTTTGGGGTGGGGGTGGGGGTGGGGGGAATTCCTTCACAATAAAACCTTACAATGGGACTTCCCTAGTGGTCTAGTGGGTAAAAGGTCTGCCTTACGGTACAAGGGGCACCAGTTCGATCCCTGGCCCAGGAAGATCCCATGTGCTGTGGAGCAGCTGGACCGGTGTGTCCAATTATGAGCCAGCACTCTGGAGTGCATGTGCCCAGAGCCAGTGCTCTGCAACAAGAGAGGCCACTGCAATGGGAGGCCCACACAGGCAAAGAATAAAGCTGGATAAATAAATACCAATAAAAGAGGCTAAAATTAAAAAAAAAAAAAAAAACAACTTACAGTGGTGCAGATATGTTGTTAACTGTAAGCGCTTCAGAATCCTTAACATCGTCAGATGCAATTATGGCCCATGAGAAACTGTTAGGTAGGAAGTTAGGCATGACCAACAAGGAAGGTGGCCTGGCTGAAAGGGATGCGGGTTTATCACTAAAGCCCATCCCAGGCACACCTAGAACTCACAGATTCGCTACAAAATAACCACAGAGACTTTCCTAACACCTGCACACTTTCCTTAGGCACACAGTGGATACAAAATAACCGCAAAAGCTTCTCCAAGTAACCTTAGGCAGCTAGCAACCATTAAGACTTCATAAATATTCTACATCAGATTGTAACAGACTGAAATATGGGAAAACATGAACAACAGAGTCTTGCTGTTATATAACTTGCATATCAATTGGCCTTGCACATATGCCCATTTGCGTTCACTTTCACTGATTGGTGGTGGGTACAAGCCTTATTTTGAACAAGATGTAACCATAAGGTGGAGACTGAAAGTATAAAAAGGGGGAAGCCAAGATGGCAACAGAGAACTTCTTTGGGGATCAGCCTGCTGCCCTGTCTTGGGAATGTTTGTCTAATACAAGATCTGTCTCCTTGAACTGAGCTGAGCAATAACTTATCTGGTGTTTCAAACCCATTAGTCCATCACTCCAGATTTTTGTTGCAACAAGAACTGATAAAAATAAAACTATCCTGACAAAACAAGCCTATCTGCCAAACTTTCCTTGTGCCATGTGAAGAATTCAGTGAAAGGGGGAATTGTGGTCAGAGTGAGAAATCTTAATTTTCCCTCATGGCCGTTTCTCCTTTTCAAAATATCAAAGAATATTTATGAAAAAGCTTTAGGGTACTCGATTTCTGTATTTTATGGCAATAGGAAGCAAGTCAAGAGCCAGGGTATTTATGACAGCTTCCATTAAACTCCAGAGGCAGGTAGAAAATATGACCCCCACCCCCCAGTCACCCCACCCCTCCTTACACACATTGCAGCGACCCGAATTCTTGATAAGGAAATAGAAAAGCAAGAGGTCAAAGCAAGACTTTGTCTTGTCAGAATTGTATAGTGCAGTTGGCGTTCAGTGTTGTTACCGATCAGGGTTTTTTTGACTTCCTCAATCAATAGAAATTGACTAGTGGCAGACAAGAAATTCAGCAAGGCTTTGTTAAGACTCCTGCAGCGGGGAGTGAGAACAAACAACAGGTTCCCTTGCTTGCTCCCCAAGTGGATGAGGACTGAGCTGGTTCTAGGTGAGGGCAGAGTTATATCTAGGGTTGGAGGGGTGGCGTAGGTTGTGGTGTGTGCAGGGGGCATGTGCACTATCCTGCTTTTGCTCCCAGTACCATTTCTTCGCTCTTGATTCCTCACAAGTTGCTATTACTAAAGGTCTTTTAGTATCTTTTTGTTTATAATTTGCCCCAACTGCACATGCAGGCAGCTATTTTTAGTCCCTTATAGTTTGTGTTTTGTTGCTTGAGGAGATGTTTGTCCAGGTGCAAGCACCACAGCATTGGGTCCTAGTTCCCAGCCTATCTCACTGGGACAGGGAGATCAGTTGGGAAAGCCTTCATGAATTATGTGGAATTTAAGTGGGAATAAAGAGATTTCAGTGTAATCTAAATTTTTAGCTGATAATAATCTTTTTTTCTGATTTCTTATGTGGGCAATAGGAAACTATCACCCAAGGTTTTAATCTAAAAAGTTCTAACTTGATGTTTGGTTATTAGATGAAGGACATTAAAAATAAAATGTTTATGTTTCATCCATGTAATAGTCACACTCAAATATACATGTATTTAAATGTTATCAATTCTAAAACTTTTGTTTTCATGTTTTGATTTCTTTGAAATTGTCATGCACAGTACAGTCAATAGCATGTTGTAGTTTGATTGGTGACAGTTTTTTTCTTTCTTGCAAGTACCTGCAATAATGCTACATCCTATAACATATGGCATTTAGGGTCAGATGAAATGTGGAAATGCATATTTATGTGTCTATTCACACATACATGTAGAGTCCTTTGGACAGTAAGGAGGTGAAACCAGTGAAGCCTAAAGGAAATCAACCTTGAGTATTCATTGGAAGGACTAGTGCTGAAGCTCCACCTGATGTTTGGCCACCTGATGCGAAGAAATGACTCATTGGAAAAGATCCTGGTACTAGGTAAGAGTGAGGGCAAGAGGAGAAGGGGGTGGCAGAAGATGAGATGGTTAGATAGCATCACTGACTCAGGTGACATGAGTTTGAGCAAACTCTGGGGGATAGTGAAGTACTGGGAAGCCTGGTGTGCTACAGTCTGTGGGGTTGCAAAGAGTCAGACATGACTTAGTGACTGAACAACAACATGCTTGTGCACAGATATATCTATACTCACATCAGTGTTTGAGCTTGTAATAGAGATTCGGTTCATTGTCCTGTTCAGCAGTTTGTGTAGGATGAGCTGCGTTAGCATACAGAAGACTTAGCACTTCACTGTCCGTCTAACCTGAGCTTGGATGTGTGTGTTCAATTCCATGTGGAAAGCTAAACTGATGATAATTCTGTGACAACCAATGTCTGTAATACATGTTGAATTAATTACGGTTGAGGAATTTGCTATCATTCCATTTTCAAGGTCCCAGGAGATTAGCAATCTATGCTTGCGTAGTGCTAGTTGTTAAACTCCATTGAGCTTGATAGGAGACAGCTATCATGGGATTCGTTTCCTTTAAATAATTTGAAGGACACTGCTCATCTGTCTGTCCCACTCCCTTCCACTGGTTTACTCTCCAAGTGTATGCAATCCTGGAGAAAAAAAACAAATGAATGCAGGGTTGTAAATATTGTTCCATGTAATGTACGGGTGAACAGTGCCAGAACCTCCCTTGGCTTGGGTTGGTGGGTGAGTCGAGCATATTTCCATTTCCTTTCTAGCTACAGCTGTTCCAGCAAAAGCCCCAGTCTCTGAATCCATTCCCCAAATATCACTGTGCTATTGAAAGTATTGGAAATCACTTTATAGAGCTCCCCGTGCTGCTTTAGTATTGCTTAGTTGAATACCTTAGGTAACCCAGCTCCTTCTTCTCTACAACCCTTACTGGCTCACTCCCGGTCCTGTCCTTTCTCTCGCTGAGCTCCAGCTGTACTGCTGTTCTTTCAGGACTCCCATAACCTCATGCAGCTTCTCTCCTAAGGGCTTTTGCTCGGGTTTATCTTCCTTCCGGAAACTCTACATCACATCTTCCTTTTCCCTGGATGCTTTCTCCTTCCCTTTTGCTCTCAGCTTTAACATCTGCCCTCCTAGAAGCCTTCTTCGACTCTTCAGACTAGGTCATGCTGTCTCTTTCGGGCTTTCTTAGTACCTGTACTCCTTTCTAACACTCATCATGACTGTAACTAAAAAATAATAGAATAATTACTTGTTATTTGGATCCCCTGCCAGAGTAAATGTTCCAAGAGGGTTTTATATGTACATTTTCTATGTTCCCAACACCTGGGACAGAGACTTTGGGTGAAACACATATTAAATATTCACTGAATGAATGACCAAATAAAGGAGAGCTCTGTGTTATCTGAAAGTAGTTTTCCCTTAAGAGATTAACTACTACTTAAGGATTAACTACTTTTCATCCAAAAGGCACTCTCACGAAGATCATGACAAGCTATAAATTTGTAATAAATACTGTTGTTTTGAAGGCATTGAGGATGGAGCACAGAAAAGAAAATCTTCTAAGACTAAGGACAATCTTCTGCCAAAAATATTTGTAACAAGTAAAAAGCTCATTTTTTATTTTTAGCTTTTTTTAAATTGAAGTATAGCTAATTTATAATATTAGTTTCAAATATACAATATAGTGTTTCAATATTAATACAAAATAATGACTATATTTTCTTGTGCTGTACAATATGTCTCTGTTGTTTATTTATGTTATACATAGTAGCTTGTGTTTCTTAATCCCATATCTCTATGTTGTCCCTTCTCCTTCCACAAACATCTAAATCACAAAATGTTAGGGTCAGCCTGATCGGATTATCAGAAAAAAATTAGATTTTATTACCTAGCAATAATAATAGCTAAGACTCATTAATAACTTATAGGTAGTATTCTAAATGTTTTACAATTATAACATTTAACATTCACGTAAGGTCTACGAGGTAGGTGTTAGCATTACTCACAATTTACAGCTGAGGATACTGAGGCATAGAATCATTTTTCTATTATCACACAGCTAATAATTGGCTAGCTATAAGTAGAGCCTCAGCACTTTTTTTTTTTTTTTAAGTTTTCAAATGTTTTTTAATAGGCTTTCTTTCTCAAAAAATTAATTATTTTTATTTTACTTTTTGCTTTTACAGAATTTTGTTGTTTATACAGATTTGTATAATCCCAGATTAGTCATATGCATATCCCTGGCCCCCTTCCTCCTACCCTCCCAGTCCCCTCATCTCACCCTCCAGGCTGTACTCCTTTCTAACACTCATCATGACTGTAACTAAAAAATAATAGAATAATTACTTGTTATTTGGATCCCCTGCCAGAGTAAATGTTCCAAGAGGGTTTTATATGTACATTTTCTATGTTCCCAACACCTGGGACAGAGACTTTGGGTGAAACACATATTAAATATTCACTGAATGAATGACCAAATAAAGGAGAGCTCTGTGTTATCTGAAAGTAGTTTTCCCTTAAGAGATTAACTACTACTTAAGGATTAACTACTTTTCATCCAAAAGGCACTCTCACGAAGATCATGACAAGCTATAAATTTGTAATAAATACTGTTGTTTTGAAGGCATTGAGGATGGAGCACAGAAAAGAAAATCTTCTAAGACTAAGGACAATCTTCTGCCAAAAATATTTGTAACAAGTAAAAAGCTCATTTTTTATTTTTAGCTTTTTTTAAATTGAAGTATAGCTAATTTATAATATTAGTTTCAAATATACAATATAGTGTTTCAATATTAATACAAAATAATGACTATATTTTCTTGTGCTGTACAATATGTCTCTGTTGTTTATTTATGTTATACATAGTAGCTTGTGTTTCTTAATCCCATATCTCTATGTTGTCCCTTCTCCTTCCACAAACATCTAAATCACAAAATGTTAGGGTCAGCCTGATCGGATTATCAGAAAAAAATTAGATTTTATTACCTAGCAATAATAATAGCTAAGACTCATTAATAACTTATAGGTAGTATTCTAAATGTTTTACAATTATAACATTTAACATTCACGTAAGGTCTACGAGGTAGGTGTTAGCATTACTCACAATTTACAGCTGAGGATACTGAGGCATAGAATCATTTTTCTATTATCACACAGCTAATAATTGGCTAGCTATAAGTAGAGCCTCAGCACTTTTTTTTTTTTTTTAAGTTTTCAAATGTTTTTTAATAGGCTTTCTTTCTCAAAAAATTAATTATTTTTATTTTACTTTTTGCTTTTACAGAATTTTGTTGTTTATACAGATTTGTATAATCCCAGATTAGTCATATGCATATCCCTGGCCCCCTCCCTCCTACCCCTCCCCAGTCCCCCTCATCTCACCCCTCCAGGCCATCGCACAGACAGGATCCCCTGTTCCCACAGGGCAATGAAAATAGCTATATATTTCACATATGATTGTGTAGGTTTCCAGGTTACTCTTTCCATGTCTCCCACCCACTGTTCATTCCCCACAATGTCCATAAGTCTGTTCTCTGTCTGTTCTTCCATTGCTTCTCTGCACGTGTTATCATTCCATTTAGTGTACAGTACTTGTCTTTCTCTTTTTGACTTACTTCAGTTTGTATAACAGGTTCTAGATCCATCCACCTCATTAGGGCTGATTCTCCTGCATTTCTTTTTACATCTGAGAAGTACTCTGTTGTATACATGTACCAGAGCTTTTTTACTCATTCGTCGATGAACATCTAGGTTGCCTAATAGTGGGACTGCTGGATTGTATGGTGCTTCTATATCTAGTTTTTTGAGGAATCTCCATACTGTCTTCCACAGCGACTATATCAATTTACATTCCCACTAGCAATGCAAGAGTGTTCCCTTTTCTCCACACGCTCTCCAGAATTTATTGTCTGTAGATTTCTAGACCTACAGAAACTATGTATTATTTTATCTTGTTCACAGAGCTTACTTCAGGTAAGCTTCCTCATGTTTTGCTCTTTTGATTCTTGTAAAGGTATAGGATGAAGTCATTGAGGGCATGCTGGGAGGGGACAGAGAGTGGTATGTTTTGCTGACAAACGAGACTACAGATTTCCTTAATTAGATTTGATTCACAGGTATGAATAAACAGCCAGAAAGTTGACCATCCATGCAATGGATCCTTGCTTTGTGTTCCTTGGAGTAAAAGGACCTGTCACTTAATTGTGCTCAATTAAGATATTTGTTGGATGAATTAAATGAATTCTCAAACAGACAGTGGATGTTTTATTCCCTGGCCGGCAACCACCACATCACAAACATTATCTTAACTGTGTATTGGAATGCTTAATAAAAGTCAGGTCCCTTAATTATTATTAAAACAGATAAAATATTAGAAGGTGAAAAAAATGAGGAGAAAAGGGCAATGGGATTTGTATAATCCCAGATTAGTCATATGCATATCCCTGGCCCCCTCCCTCCTACCCTCCCAGTCCCCCTCATCTCACCCCTCCAGGCCATCGCACAGACAGGATCCCCTGTTCCCACAGGGCAATGAAAATAGCTATATATTTCACATATGATTGTGTAGGTTTCCAGGTTACTCTTTCCATGTCTCCCACCCACTGTTCATTCCCCACAATGTCCATAAGTCTGTTCTCTGTCTGTTCTTCCATTGCTTCTCTGCACGTGTTATCATTCCATTTAGTGTACAGTACTTGTCTTTCTCTTTTTGACTTACTTCAGTTTGTATAACAGGTTCTAGATCCATCCACCTCATTAGGGCTGATTCTCCTGCATTTCTTTTTACATCTGAGAAGTACTCTGTTGTATACATGTACCAGAGCTTTTTTACTCATTCGTCGATGAACATCTAGGTTGCCTAATAGTGGGACTGCTGGATTGTATGGTGCTTCTATATCTAGTTTTTTGAGGAATCTCCATACTGTCTTCCACAGCGACTATATCAATTTACATTCCCACTAGCAATGCAAGAGTGTTCCCTTTTCTCCACACGCTCTCCAGAATTTATTGTCTGTAGATTTCTAGACCTACAGAAACTATGTATTATTTTATCTTGTTCACAGAGCTTACTTCAGGTAAGCTTCCTCATGTTTTGCTCTTTTGATTCTTGTAAAGGTATAGGATGAAGTCATTGAGGGCATGCTGGGAGGGGACAGAGAGTGGTATGTTTTGCTGACAAACGAGACTACAGATTTCCTTAATTAGATTTGATTCACAGGTATGAATAAACAGCCAGAAAGTTGACCATCCATGCAATGGATCCTTGCTTTGTGTTCCTTGGAGTAAAAGGACCTGTCACTTAATTGTGCTCAATTAAGATATTTGTTGGATGAATTAAATGAATTCTCAAACAGACAGTGGATGTTTTATTCCCTGGCCGGCAACCACCACATCACAAACATTATCTTAACTGTGTATTGGAATGCTTAATAAAAGTCAGGTCCCTTAATTATTATTAAAACAGATAAAATATTAGAAGGTGATAAAATGAGGGAGAGGGAGAGCAATGATTGGAAGAGAGGGAATGGTCTGACTAGGGCTACAGCAGGGCTGTGATCTAGAACCTAGGCGTGGAGGGGCTCCCATTGATAAGGATGAGGTTTAGCCTCTTAAGGTGTTCTGTGCCTCAGACACATTATAATAAGAGGTCCTCCGTCTCTTCTTGTTGACAGACAGGTTCTATTGGACCTGTAGCCACTAACTGATCCTCTTCCCTCATTCCCAAATTTTTCTCTCATTCTTAATCTTTACCAGAGATTGAGAGGAGAGGTAATCATCTCCCTCACCTCTAATTTACCATGATTCCCATTCAGATGGCATCTCATGCACAAGCCTGCTCAGAAGATTCAAGTGAGCTTAGCCTCCCCGAGTCTTAGATTTTCAATTACCCGAGTGTTCCCAGGACAAGGTGAAGACTATGCATTTCATGTATCCCCAGTCCTAGGAAATGGCATCTTTCTGACAGATATGCAACACAGGAGCCTGAGTTCCTCTCAGAATCCCATCTTCCCTTCTCCCTTCAGACCTAATCAGTTGCCAGGCCCTCTTCATTCTTTAACTCTTTAACAATTCCAAATCTACCCCTTCTCTTTATTTTTACATTCCTTCTATGCATTGTGGCCAGAATAATGTACCTAAAATACAGGGCTACAATCTTTCTTTAAAATTCACGATGTAGCCAGACCCAGAAAAGCCCAGACTTCTTAGCATGATATGTTAAGTAGATTCGTTTATTTTATGCCCGTTGTCTCAGCTTATTTATGAGTAGCACCCCTTTTCACTCTCAGAAGTATTCCAATTTGGATGGTAAATTATATAGTCACCCTAAATGTAAAGCCCTTTATGAAAATCCGATTGCTATCTACCTCTCAGCATGACTATTCTGATTCACAGGTATGAATAAACAGCCAGAAAGTTGACCATCCATGCAATGGATCCTTGCTTTGTGTTCCTTGGAGTAAAAGGACCTGTCACTTAATTGTGCTCAATTAAGATATTTGTTGGATGAATTAAATGAATTCTCAAACAGACAGTGGATGTTTTATTCCCTGGCCGGCAACCACCACATCACAAACATTATCTTAACTGTGTATTGGAATGCTTAATAAAAGTCAGGTCCCTTAATTATTATTAAAACAGATAAAATATTAGAAGGTGATAAAATGAGGAGAGGAGAGCAATGATTGGAAGAGAGGGAATGGTCTGACTAGGGCTACAGCAGGGCTGTGATCTAGAACCTAGGCGTGGAGGGGCTCCCATTGATAAGGATGAGGTTTAGCCTCTTAAGGTGTTCTGTGCCTCAGACACATTATAATAAGAGGTCCTCCGTCTCTTCTTGTTGACAGACAGGTTCTATTGGACCTGTAGCCACTAACTGATCCTCTTCCCTCATTCCCAAATTTTTCTCTCATTCTTAATCTTTACCAGAGATTGAGAGGAGAGGTAATCATCTCCCTCACCTCTAATTTACCATGATTCCCATTCAGATGGCATCTCATGCACAAGCCTGCTCAGAAGATTCAAGTGAGCTTAGCCTCCCCGAGTCTTAGATTTTCAATTACCCGAGTGTTCCCAGGACAAGGTGAAGACTATGCATTTCATGTATCCCCAGTCCTAGGAAATGGCATCTTTCTGACAGATATGCAACACAGGAGCCTGAGTTCCTCTCAGAATCCCATCTTCCCTTCTCCCTTCAGACCTAATCAGTTGCCAGGCCCTCTTCATTCTTTAACTCTTTAACAATTCCAAATCTACCCCTTCTCTTTATTTTTACATTCCTTCTATGCATTGTGGCCAGAATAATGTACCTAAAATACAGGGCTACAATCTTTCTTTAAAATTCACGATGTAGCCAGACCCAGAAAAGCCCAGACTTCTTAGCATGATATGTTAAGTAGATTCGTTTATTTTATGCCCGTTGTCTCAGCTTATTTATGAGTAGCACCCCTTTTCACTCTCAGAAGTATTCCAATTTGGATGGTAAATTATATAGTCACCCTAAATGTAAAGCCCTTTATGAAAATCCGATTGCTATCTACCTCTCCAGCTCTATCTCGTGCTCACCACTCCATCTGCCTGACGAGATGACTGCGAGCAATTCAGGGAATCACATCCGGATATGACAGTGTGTAAAGGGTGAAAGCAACTATTTTCTCTGCGTTGATTTCTTGAGAATAGGAATACTTTTCCTAGAAGCCACGGTTGACTTCTCTTCATGTGTAATTCACAAGCACTGAGTTACATACCCTCTCCTGAGTGAGTCACTGGCAAGCAGAGTAAAATTGCTTTCATTGGCTTTGTTTGGTTTTTGGTGGTGGATTAGGTGTTTGGGAATAGACAACAATTGTGACTGCATCAATTTTAGTTGAGTTTGTCTTTAGGGCTATTTATTCCACTAGATGAAAGCTCCTTGAGGTCAGGGGCTGAATTGGAGCTCCTTGCACAGTGCTCGGCATTAGTAATTTTTATTATTGTTTTTGCTGTTGAACTTTTAGATGGAAGTAAGCAAGGGAGTATAATGAAAGGGGAAAACAGGGGCTGTGGAACTTGACAGAAATATCCTCAATCTCTAACTTCATACCTATCCATGAAGGATCCAGAGGCATTGAGATCTCTAAACTTCAGGTTTCTCATCTGTTAAATGAAGCAAAGATTATCCCTAGGAGCATATATAATATACATAAAGCAGATGAACAATCACAAATATTTCCTCACTGCTTACTATGTCATCTTCCTAAACTTCAGTTATCGTTAATACATAAGAACGGCCTGAGTTCCTCTCAGAATCCCATCTTCTTCTCTTCAGACCTAATCAGTTGCCAGGCCCTCTTCATTCTTTAACTCTTTAACAATTCCAAATCTACCCCTTCTCTTTATTTTTACATTCCTTCTATGCATTGTGGCCAGAATAATGTACCTAAAATACAGGGCTACAATCTTTCTTTAAAATTCACGATGTAGCCAGACCCAGAAAAGCCCAGACTTCTTAGCATGATATGTTAAGTAGATTCGTTTATTTTATGCCCGTTGTCTCAGCTTATTTATGAGTAGCACCCCTTTTCACTCTCAGAAGTATTCCAATTTGGATGGTAAATTATATAGTCACCCTAAATGTAAAGCCCTTTATGAAAATCCGATTGCTATCTACCTCTCCAGCTCTATCTCGTGCTCACCACTCCATCTGCCTGACGAGATGACTGCGAGCAATTCAGGGAATCACATCCGGATATGACAGTGTGTAAAGGGTGAAAGCAACTATTTTCTCTGCGTTGATTTCTTGAGAATAGGAATACTTTTCCTAGAAGCCACGGTTGACTTCTCTTCATGTGTAATTCACAAGCACTGAGTTACATACCCTCTCCTGAGTGAGTCACTGGCAAGCAGAGTAAAATTGCTTTCATTGGCTTTGTTTGGTTTTTGGTGGTGGATTAGGTGTTTGGGAATAGACAACAATTGTGACTGCATCAATTTTAGTTGAGTTTGTCTTTAGGGCTATTTATTCCACTAGATGAAAGCTCCTTGAGGTCAGGGGCTGAATTGGAGCTCCTTGCACAGTGCTCGGCATTAGTAATTTTTATTATTGTTTTTGCTGTTGAACTTTTAGATGGAAGTAAGCAAGGGAGTATAATGAAAGGGGAAAACAGGGGCTGTGGAACTTGACAGAAATATCCTCAATCTCTAACTTCATACCTATCCATGAAGGATCCAGAGGCATTGAGATCTCTAAACTTCAGGTTTCTCATCTGTTAAATGAAGCAAAGATTATCCCTAGGAGCATATATAATATACATAAAGCAGATGAACAATCACAAATATTTCCTCACTGCTTACTATGTCATCTTATCCCAAGAATTTTTGTGAATGAGTCTGTGGCCATGTTTGTGCATTTAGGTATGCACGTGTGTGACTGTGTATATATGTGCACATGGGCAACTGATGAGGAAAATGCTCTCTAAGAAAAATGGCATTCCTGATATTGCCTCTTGGAATTTGTAAGATGTTAGTGACTATCTGAACTTTATAAGATAAAAAGTTCATCTTAATCTAGTTTCTATTCCAAGAATGTTCCTGAGGGGTACTTAGTGAATCATCATACTATCTGAAGATGATTTATGAACAAAGTTTTCATGATCATCTCATTCAGGGAAATTCTGCTTGACAATCTCCCTGTACACATTTATTACAACTTTAGCATATTAAAGATGTACAGAGGGTCCATAGTAGCGAAATTAACTTACATTTTTTTAACCCAAATTCTCCAAACTTGTTTTTAGCCCAGAGTCTTTTTTTTTTTTTTTTTCCCTTAGCACTTTAGCAACATTTCTTGGAATCTTCTTTGGGAATTTTAGGCTCAAACTAATCTCTTTGGTCTCAAGGTGACTTGACAGGACCTGCCGTCTTGCTCATAGGGAGAGTCATTGGTTTACAACAGGGTCAACAAACTTTCAACTCTAGACCAACATCAGTGGTGAGAAGTCACTGAAAGTCAGTGTACCCATTTTTTTCATGTTCTGAAGAAGTCATTTCATACGTAGAGACTGAGGTTGAACTGGTTAATAATCCCTTAGTTGATCTCCAATGTCTGCCGGAAAAACGCCAAGATGACTAATATCGGAAGGTTGACTATGAGGTAAAAGTATGGTTGTACCTTCTCTACGTGCTAAGTGGTATCCTGCTCTTGGCAACTCTATGGGCTGTGGCCCACCAGGCTCTTTCATCCACTGCAATAACATTGGAGTGGGTTGCCATGCCCTCCTCCAGGGGATTTTCCCAACCCAAAGACTGAATGCCTGTCATTTATGTCTCCAGCATTGGCAGGCATGTTCTTTACCACTAGTGCTACCTGGGAAGTATGGATAGATAACCATTCTTTGTTTTCTATAATGAGGAATATATGTGGGGAATCAGTTGTTATAATAGGAGAAAAAAAAAAGCTACCTATGTTATTGACACTCAAATTAATTAAGAAATAGTCTTGATTTTAGATTTGAGGTTCCTGGGCTTCCCTGGGCAGTGCAGTGGTTAAGACTCCATGCTTCCATTGCAGGTCACAGATTCTATCTCTGGTAAGGGAATAAAAATTCCACATGCAGTATGATGCAACCAAAAAAAAAAAAAAAAACAAAACAAAACAAGAATTGAAGTCCCTGTTATGTTTTTATTGCAGGGACTCATTTGTTCTTTGGTCATGACACCAGTAGCTAGTGCTTTTGTCACAAGGATGGAGTGGGTTTTTTTTTTTTTTGCCACTTCTATTGGTCTTTCTTTTGTTTATTTTCATCCATCTTTGATCTTTGGTCTGTGTGGGCCTCCCATTGCAGTGGCCTCTCTCGTTTCAGAGCACTGGCTCTGGGCGCATGCGCTCCAGAGCTCTGGCTGGCTCGGTAGTTGGAGAAACTGGTCCAGCCGCTCCGCGGCAGGTGGGATCTCCCCAGGCCAGGGATCGAATTGGTGCCCCCGCACTGCAAAGGCGGTGTCTTTACCCACTGGACCACCAGGGAAGGCCAGCAAAGTCTGATCTGTCAGTTTTGCCGTGGGTTTGGTAAGGGAGAGTTAGGACCATGACACAACAGGCTTTCAAGCTCCCAGTGATTCTCAGAGAAGTTGCATGTTGCAGGGCTCTCCAGGCGGCTCAGATGGTAAAGAATCCACCTGCAATGTAGGAGACTTCTGTTTGAATCCTAGACTGAAATTATATTTTGTTTTGCTTTTGTTTCCAGATGAACCTGAATGGATAGACTGATGAAGAACTGTACCAGATTTGGTGAAACTTGAAAAACGTATTACAGCTATTAAAATCTAAGCTGAAAATGTAGCTCCCTGAAACACGATCACCTCCCACTCACATCCTGAGAGCTGCTACATTGTGGGTGTGAGCATTCGCGGTGAACCACTGTCTGAGACCGTGAGGGCGCCTTTCTTTCATAGCCAGTGTTTGAGGAAACTAGTCAAAAACTGTGTGGGTATATACCCTCTAAAGAAAAGGAGGGGAATTCTTTAAGAAAAATAATGTTCTAATATGAATGCTTATACATATTTTACAAAAGTATGATCTTTTATTTAATAATATTAAAATAATATGATTCCGCAATTCCACACCTGGGTATATAACCAGAGCAAACTACTTCAAAAAGATAACATGCAGTGTTCATATCAACAACTGTTTATCATAGCCAAGACATGGAAGCCAAAAAAGTATTCATCGATAGATGAATGAATAAAGAAATTGTGGTTTATATATGCAGTGGGATATTACTCAGCCGTTAAAAAAGAATGAAATAATGCTATTTGCAGCAATACAGATGGGCCTACAGATTTTCATACTAAGTGAAGTAAGTCAGAGAAAGATTAATATCATATGATATCATTTATTTGTGGAATCTGAAAAAAAAATGATACAAATGAACTTATGTATTGGGTTGGCCAAAAAGTTTGTTGGGTTTTTCAGTACTATCTTATGGAAAACCTTGAAGGAAAATTTTGGCCAACCCAATACAAATACAAGTGAATTCACATAGAAAACACGTTTATGGTTACCAAAGGGAAAATCAGGGGATAAAATAGGAGTTTGAAATTAATGAAATAGGTAAACAGCAAGGACCTATTGCATAACACAGGGAACTATACTCAACATCTTGTAACATGATGGAAAAGAGTATGACAGAGAACATATATATATATGTGTGTGTGTGTGTATAACTGAATCACTTTGTGGTACACTTCAAACTAACACAGCATTGTAAATCAACTATACTTCAGTTAGAAAAAAATTAATTATCTATGCAAAAAAAAATTGGAGTCACTAATTACTCTATTCGTAACTCTCCTATTTGCTCGAGTTCAAGCTAAAACGGAACTAGGCTGAGGACTCAAGGGTGGTGCTGCGGGCACATAGCTGTCTACGTCTGGTATTCTCACCACTGAGGTAAGACCTTTCAATCACTCAGTTTGGCGCCATAGCTTTTGGATTTTGCTTTTTAATGAATGCCGTGAGCGCCTTTCTTTCATAGCCAGTGTTTGAGGAAACTAGTCAAAAACTGTGTGGGTATATACCCTCTAAAGAAAAGGAGGGGAATTCTTTAAGAAAAATAATGTTCTAATATGAATGCTTATACATATTTTACAAAAGTATGATCTTTTATTTAATAATATTAAAATAATATGATTCCGCAATTCCACACCTGGGTATATAACCAGAGCAAACTACTTCAAAAAGATAACATGCAGTGTTCATATCAACAACTGTTTATCATAGCCAAGACATGGAAGCCAAAAAAGTATTCATCGATAGATGAATGAATAAAGAAATTGTGGTTTATATATGCAGTGGGATATTACTCAGCCGTTAAAAAAGAATGAAATAATGCTATTTGCAGCAATACAGATGGGCCTACAGATTTTCATACTAAGTGAAGTAAGTCAGAGAAAGATTAATATCATATGATATCATTTATTTGTGGAATCTGAAAAAAAAATGATACAAATGAACTTATGTATTGGGTTGGCCAAAAAGTTTGTTGGGTTTTTCAGTACTATCTTATGGAAAACCTTGAAGGAAAATTTTGGCCAACCCAATACAAATACAAGTGAATTCACATAGAAAACACGTTTATGGTTACCAAAGGGAAAATCAGGGGATAAAATAGGAGTTTGAAATTAATGAAATAGGTAAACAGCAAGGACCTATTGCATAACACAGGGAACTATACTCAACATCTTGTAACATGATGGAAAAGAGTATGACAGAGAACATATATATATATGTGTGTGTGTGTGTATAACTGAATCACTTTGTGGTACACTTCAAACTAACACAGCATTGTAAATCAACTATACTTCAGTTAGAAAAAAATTAATTATCTATGCAAAAAAAAATTGGAGTCACTAATTACTCTATTCGTAACTCTCCTATTTGCTCGAGTTCAAGCTAAAACGGAACTAGGCTGAGGACTCAAGGGTGGTGCTGCGGGCACATAGCTGTCTACGTCTGGTATTCTCACCACTGAGGTAAGACCTTTCAATCACTCAGTTTGGCGCAATAGCTTTTGGATTTTGCTTTTGAATACATTGTTCACGACCTTTGTCTCACATCTTGTGCCTCGATATGAACAAATAGTCCTGAGAAAGGTGTTCAAAATCCTGACAGTTGTGCATTGCATAATGAAATATCTTTTTATACAGTTTGAATCCATTTTCTCCTTATCATACAGTTTTGGAATAATGTTTTGCTACTAATAAGTCTTGAGTTCAGCGAGCTAATGCTGGTATTGGTTTTGACTCCAAGCAACACGTATTAAGTTGTTTTGAGTCTTTGTGTATCCTTGTTATGTGTTTTTCTTTTACCAAGAATATTTCTTTATTACCAGTTGCATGGTACATCTTTAATGGAGTTAAACTTGAAGAGCTCAAACTAATTGAACTAATTACATTTCATTTACAGTTTCTAATTGACTGATGCCTACTATCAGGACACAGAGCAGCAAAACATGAATAGTAACAAGTGGTGATAAGTTGGGAAATTCGGGGCATAGTTCATATTACGTCTAATTAGGTAAAAGTCTTTCCTCCTGTATATCTCCAGTGGTCCATATCTCAAGCTGCATTTGAGGTAAGGACCATACAGTAAATACCTGCATTCCTTGTACAGATACACTTTATTTTATTGTGTTTCACTTTACTGTGCTTTGCAGATATTACATTTTTACAGATTGAAAGTTTGTGTCAACCTTGCATTGAGCATATCTATTACTCTCTGTTAAGCAAGTCATTTGCTTAATTCCTGTCTGTGCACACTTTGGCAATTCTCATCATATTCAAACTTTCATGTTACGGTTGTGTATAACTGAATCACTTTGTGGTACACTTCAAACTAACACAGCATTGTAAATCAACTATACTTCAGTTAGAAAAAAATTAATTATCTATGCAAAAAAAAATTGGAGTCACTAATTACTCTATTCGTAACTCTCCTATTTGCTCGAGTTCAAGCTAAAACGGAACTAGGCTGAGGACTCAAGGGTGGTGCTGCGGGCACATAGCTGTCTACGTCTGGTATTCTCACCACTGAGGTAAGACCTTTCAATCACTCAGTTTGGCGCAATAGCTTTTGGATTTTGCTTTTGAATACATTGTTCACGACCTTTGTCTCACATCTTGTGCCTCGATATGAACAAATAGTCCTGAGAAAGGTGTTCAAAATCCTGACAGTTGTGCATTGCATAATGAAATATCTTTTATACAGTTTGAATCCATTTTCTCCTTATCATACAGTTTTGGAATAATGTTTTGCTACTAATAAGTCTTGAGTTCAGCGAGCTAATGCTGGTATTGGTTTTGACTCCAAGCAACACGTATTAAGTTGTTTTGAGTCTTTGTGTATCCTTGTTATGTTTTTTTCTTTTACCAAGAATATTTCTTTATTACCAGTTGCATGGTACATCTTTAATGGAGTTAAACTTGAAGAGCTCAAACTAATTGAACTAATTACATTTCATTTACAGTTTCTAATTGACTGATGCCTACTATCAGGACACAGAGCAGCAAAACATGAATAGTAACAAGTGGTGATAAGTTGGGAAATTCGGGGCATAGTTCATATTACGTCTAATTAGGTAAAAGTCTTTCCTCCTGTATATCTCCAGTGGTCCATATCTCAAGCTGCATTTGAGGTAAGGACCATACAGTAAATACCTGCATTCCTTGTACAGATACACTTTATTTTATTGTGTTTCACTTTACTGTGCTTTGCAGATATTACATTTTTACAGATTGAAAGTTTGTGTCAACCTTGCATTGAGCATATCTATTACTCTCTGTTAAGCAAGTCATTTGCTTAATTCCTGTCTGTGTCACACTTTGGCAATTCTCATCATACTTCAAACTTTTTCATTGTTACTGGTTATGGTGATCTGTTATCAGTGATCTTTGATGTTGCTACTGCAATAGTCTTGACATTTTTTAGCAAAAAATATTTTAAAATTAAGCATGTACTTTTAAAAATATTTTAAAATTAAGCATGTACAAAATGCTATTGTATGCTTAGTAAACTATAAATAGTATAAATGTAACTTTTATAGGCACTGGTAAACTAAAAAATTCTTGTGACTCACTTTATTTTGATTTTTGATTTATTGTGGTGGTTTGAAACCAAAACTGAAATATCTCTGAGGAATGATTGTAGTACAGTAAGTCCCCTGCAGGAGAATGAGTCCTATTCCGATAGCATGTTCCTAAGGCCAGTTTGTTCAGGTCTAACGAAGTTAGCCTACGTACCTAACTAACACAACCAGCTGTATAGTACCATACTGTAATAGGTTTATAATATTTTTCACAGACATAATACATAAGAAGAAACACACACACACACAGTTTAATCTTACAGTATAGTGTCCTGAAAAGTACAGTACAACAGCTGGCATTGAGGGGCTGGCATCGAGTGAACAGGTAAGAAAAGGTAACGACTGGAGAAGTAAGAAGAGTTGGGAGACTGAAGGATCGTCGGCAATAGAAGACGGAGGGCAAGCTGCAAGTTCACTCGTGTCTGACGTTGATGGGAGAGGTTCTGGTTCCTGGCTGGAGCGAGATGCACATTCACAGCTACATCTTTGAAAGTTTGCAACATCAAAGTTTGTAACTTCAAAATTTATACTGTTTCGTAGCACAATGCCTCTCCATACAGATTAACTTGAGAAATGTAAACCCGATGAGGTATACAACATGCGGTGCGTATTATTTTTCTCCCAGTAACTGCGACCAACTTGTTTAATACCGTCTCAATCTGATCCAATAACGTCCGGTCACTTTTGTTTTAGAAGTTTTATTTCTGGTATACACTTTCCACCACATTTAGGTATTATTATTTATAGCCTTCAGTTTAAGTCCTCCTGGCCCTTCCCTGTGTAGCTCCTGCTCTACTACCACTTGCCTTGGGCTCCCTTCTCTTGCTTCTTCTGCTCCAGTGCCTCCGGGATGAGGATGGGGATGGAAGGCACTGGCTCAGCTGTGGCTCAGCTGTGGCTCAGTTCTCACGTCTGGCACCTCCCCTCTTGGGGCAATGGTTCCTTGCATTGCCAGCGGTTGTTGGTGATGCAGGGGGTGTTGGCTTCTGTTTGGATTGGACCTAGGCTTTCACTGCACTAGTGCTTTTGGTGCCTAGGTGAAACAATCTCCCAATAAATTTCTCAAGCTAATCTGTATGGAGAGGCATTGCATTAAGAAATGGTACAACTTTTGAATCCCGGACTTTGCCTTTAGGGCTGTCTCACCTTCAGAGGAGCTGGTCTCTCCAGTGTTACTGGTAGCAAGTTACCCAATCTTATCCCACACTGAGGACTGTGGGAAACTTCCGGGTCCCCTTCATCTGTTTACAGAACCTTGGGACCCTGGGTGAGAGGCTGAGAGTTCTGAATGCCTTGGCCTCCAGGTGAAAAGTGAATTCCCTCCCTCTGGATGGGTTCAGGTAATGACATGAAAGTTCACTTTATAAACCATTTCATAGCCTTCCCTCTGGAGGAGTAAATGGAGAAGATATTGTCTGTCCTCAATACATCTCTGAATAAATGAATGAATGTAAAAACTGTCATGTTTCCTCGAAATTAAAGCATGAATTTTCTTTTTACCATTCCTTTCTAGTTTTTTATTGTTAAACATTCTCATTTATAGGTTTGGAAAGTATGTCATAGCTGCAAATGAGGGAATAAGGCATCGTGCATGGTATTGTGCCCCCTTCTCATTGAGAGAGAAGGACTGTACTGGAGAGCAGTACTCTGGCCTTTGTTCCTCATTCACATTTTGGTATATAGAGAGTCTCTTTAATCACTGTGAACCTCAATTTTTGTCTGTAAAATGGGAGAAATTATCTCATTGATTTACTACCTGAAAGGGTTTTACAAAGATTTAACATAATGATATGTAATTTAGGATCTTTTAGCCCTTCATTTGGGTTGTGCCTATCCTGAAATGTCTCTGGACA
The DNA here is from genome assembly GCA_022376925.1 of Tragulus kanchil. Lineage (NCBI taxonomy): Eukaryota > Metazoa > Chordata > Mammalia > Artiodactyla > Tragulidae > Tragulus > Tragulus kanchil. Next base: position 65,471,376 of record JAIOJX010000032.1, on the reverse strand, counting down.
TGGTCAGGTGTCTTTTGAAAGCACATTTATCCCTAGGTGAGATCTCTGGTATGAATGTATGACTTTAAGCTGATTGGGTGAGAGCCATCCAGGGGGTCAGTGTGGCTTGTGAAGTTTAAGGATTTAAACTCGTCTATAGAATTCAATGGATTAGACAACAAAGTCCTGTGCAGCTGCTTTCCCTGTGGATGTGTTGAGTTTTTATCAATGAAAGTACTGTATCCATCATACTGAAGAAGGAAAATGCATTAGGCTACATGAAGAATAAAGTCTATACAGTAAGAAGATTGTAAATACACAATTTTGTTGCAATTCATGAACCAAAATCAGTTTCAGTGTTTTAATTTTTGCTAATCTGTATGGAGAGGCATAGCATTAAGAAATGGTACAACTTTTGAATCCCGGACTTTGCCTTTAGGGCTGTCTCACCTTCAGAGGAGCTGGTCTCTCCAGTGTTACTGGTAGCAAGTTACCCAATCTTATCCCACACTGAGGACTGTGGGAAACTTCCGGGTCCCCTTCATCTGTTTACAGAACCTTGGGACCCTGGGTGAGAGGCTGAGAGTTCTGAATGCCTTGGCCTCCAGGTGAAAAGTGAATTCCCTCCCTCTGGATGGGTTCAGGTAATGACATGAAAGTTCACTTTATAAACCATTTCATAGCCTTCCCTCTGGAGGAGTAAATGGAGAAGATATTGTCTGTCCTCAATACATCTCTGAATAAATGAATGAATGTAAAAACTGTCATGTTTCCTCGAAATTAAAGCATGAATTTTCTTTTTACCATTCCTTTCTAGTTTTTTATTGTTAAACATTCTCATTTATAGGTTTGGAAAGTATGTCATAGCTGCAAATGAGGGAATAAGGCATCGTGCATGGTATTGTGCCCCCTTCTCATTGAGAGAGAAGGACTGTACTGGAGAGCAGTACTCTGGCCTTTGTTCCTCATTCACATTTTGGTATATAGAGAGTCTCTTTAATCACTGTGAACCTCAATTTTTGTCTGTAAAATGGGAGAAATTATCTCATTGATTTACTACCTGAAAGGGTTTTACAAAGATTTAACATAATGATATGTAATTTAGGATCTTTTAGCCCTTCATTTGGGTTGTGCCTATCCTGAAATGTCTCTGGACATGGTCAGGTGTCTTTTGAAAGCACATTTATCCCTAGGTGAGATCTCTGGTATGAATGTATGACTTTAAGCTGATTGGGTGAGAGCCATCCAGGGGGTCAGTGTGGCTTGTGAAGTTTAAGGATTTAAACTCGTCTATAGAATTCAATGGATTAGACAACAAAGTCCTGTGCAGCTGCTTTCCCTGTGGATGTGTTGAGTTTTTATCAATGAAAGTACTGTATCCATCATACTGAAGAAGGAAAATGCATTAGGCTACATGAAGAATAAAGTCTATACAGTAAGAAGATTGTAAATACACAATTTTGTTGCAATTCATGAAACCTCATTTGAAATAGAATGTATACAATTTTGGAGGTAAGGTACAGGCAGATCTGGGTCCATCAGATTTATGAAGATATACAAGAAGGTAACAAGGAGCAACATGCAGAATGCTTATTTCTCAAATTCTTGAGACTCAGGTGTATTTGAAACAGGGGTAATTAACCAAGTGGAGGAGAGGGCCAGGCTGAGGCCAAGTCCTTGCTGCCAAATGTTAGAGGGGACACATTCCTTGTAAATTGTTTGTTATTCCTTTATTAGAATCCAAAAAGTCTGATAAGAGCAAGCTGAAAGTGGGAATGAGAAAACCAAAATAGAGCTAATTGGAAATGAAAGAAGTAAGGAAAGGGCTTTAAGAAAAGAGCACAGAACTGTGTGGGAGAGGAAATTTTATTTATAGATCATATTATGTACATATTTTCAGTTGAGCTCCTATTCTTTATATGTGAAACAAAAGCAGAAGAGCTATGCCATTTTGCCAGCAGGTGTCACTGTAAGAATCTCCAATGAGAAAATGGTGGCAAACATAAGCAGGACCTTTAATATTCTACCTTTCAGGAGAAGTCTAGACCTCAGTATAGATTTGTAATTTTTGTAACATTATAAATGCATGTATATTGCTTAAAATAGCTTCAGAAGATTCATCTCTCCCTTCATTTTTCATACTGGCATTGCTTATTCAGCCAAAGATTATATTCTTATAAAAGGAAAAAAAAAAACACTAGAGTTTAAAATAAAATCTATACCTATCTATGTATATTTGTATTATTTACAAATATATTCCTGTTGCTTAGGTGATTATGAGGCATGCTACTGTGAGATGTTGTGGATGGTTAGAGAGGAAGTAGTTTAGATGGTCACCCTGTTCTCACCTTTTTCTGCTCTGGACTCTAAGGACTCCTTGTGCCCGAAGATCTCCCGAATGCTGAGCAATCTCTCAGACTCAGGGGGTACCCGGTGCCGGAGGTAGTGAGCATTTCTGGCCTTTTCAAACAACTCTAAGTAGGTTGATGTTTGGGGCTTGTCTTTAAAGTTTCCTCTACCTTCCACAGGATTGAAGGGAATTTGTTTCCCAGAGGTGTGGTCTGGCTTTACATTGGCATCGTGTGATCTGGTCTCGTTGCTGTGTGCCAGTTCACTGTCACCAGCTGGGCTGGAACTCGGGGCTCCATCTACGGAGTGGGTAGAGATGCCTTGATCTTGACAGAGAAGAGAGATGCTATCGTTGGAGTCTTTGTTCTTCAGTGGGTTTATAGGATCCTTTTCTTGGGCTTGCATATTCTCTTCTTTGAAGTAGGAAGTTCTGTTATTTTGAGATTGCTGCTGCCTTCTGCTTTTCATGGGGTCCTTGGGATCAATGTGATGGAAAGTAGGCATCTGGCACTTACTTTGGGACATTTCTTGAGTCATAACGGTTGTCAGCTCTCTGGGAAAGGACATAAGAGGAAGAACATTCTCTGAGAACTGACGAAGAGGCACATATTTAGCATTTTCAAATGATTAGACCCTGGCTCCTTTTCATGTGATTAGCTGAGGTAATAAAGTGGGTGAACAGAGGATGAAGGGTGAGAACAGATGGTAACAATGTGGGGGAATGACTTTTTATGTAAACTTTTTATTTTATATTGGAGTATGTCCAATTAACAATGTTGTGATAATTTCAGGTGGACAACAAAACAACTCAGTCATACATAGACATGTATCCATTCTCCCCCAAACTCACACCCCTCTCCAGTCTGCCACATAACATTGAGCAGAGTTCCCTGTGCTATACAGGAGATCTTCATTGGTTATTCATTTTAAATATAGCGTTTTTCTTAAGAACGAAAGGGCTTCCATTTTTTCCCAGGGAGAATACGATTTAAAGAGGTCAGTTGAAGGAATGCCATATGCATGAGTTTAGTAAGCATCTTCTTACCTAGCTTTGTTAGCCTGTGAAACTCTGTACTTCTGCCCTTTCTGTGATGAGATCATAAGAACATCTTCTGGTCTCTTCTGACTTCCATTCCCAAAGTAAGAGGAGAGTTTTTTCTTGATGATATCTGCTTTGAGTTAATTAATAGATATTATGAGTGTACTGTGGGCTTCCCAGGTAGAACTAGTGGCAAAAAACCTGCCTGCCAATGCAAGAAACGTAAGAGACACAAATTCGATTCCTGAGTGGAGAAGATGCCCTGGAGCAGGGGATGGGAATCCATTATAGTATTCTAATCTGAGGAATCCCATGGACAGAGGAGCCTGGTGGGCTAAAGTCCTTAGGGTCTCAAAGAATTGAATATGACTGGGCGACTTAGCTCACATGCACATGAGTTGAACTGTATACTTCCCAAATATCTTAAGTAGAAGTCCTAACCCCCAGGACCTCAGAATGTGGCCTTATTTGGAGATAGGGTCTTTATAGAAATAATCAAGTTAAGATGAGGGCATTAGAGTGAGCCATTGGTTCGATAGGGTGGTGTCCTTACAATAAAGAGAAATTTGGACATAGAGACACAGATAGAGGGAAGCTGAGGGGAAGAGACATGGGAAGAAGATAGCCTCATACAAGCCAAAGAACAGACCCTTCTTTCCCAGCCTTCAGATGGAACTGACTCTGCCAGTACCTTCATTTTGGACAGCAAACCTCCAGAACTCTGAGAATACATGTCTGTTGCTTACGCCACCTAGTTAGTGGTAACTTTTTAGGGTAGCCCTAAAAAACTAATAAAGTAAGAGAAGGAAAAGAATGCTTGAAACTGGTTCTCTGGGCAGAGAAACATGTTGTGATAATTTCAGGTGGACAACAAAACAACTCAGTCATACATAGACATGTATCCATTCCCCCAAAAGTCTGCCACATAACATTGAGCAGAGTTCCTGTGCTATACAGGAGATCTTCATTGGTTATTCATTTTAAATATAGCGTTTTTCTTAAGAACGAAAGGGCTTCCATTTTTTCCCAGGGAGAATACGATTTAAAGAGGTCAGTTGAAGGAATGCCATATGCATGAGTTTAGTAAGCATCTTCTTACCTAGCTTTGTTAGCCTGTGAAACTCTGTACTTCTGCCCTTTCTGTGATGAGATCATAAGAACATCTTCTGGTCTCTTCTGACTTCCATTCCCAAAGTAAGAGGAGAGTTTTTTCTTGATGATATCTGCTTTGAGTTAATTAATAGATATTATGAGTGTACTGTGGGCTTCCCAGGTAGAACTAGTGGCAAAAAACCTGCCTGCCAATGCAAGAAACGTAAGAGACACAAATTCGATTCCTGAGTGGAGAAGATGCCCTGGAGCAGGGGATGGGAATCCATTATAGTATTCTAATCTGAGGAATCCCATGGACAGAGGAGCCTGGTGGGCTAAAGTCCTTAGGGTCTCAAAGAATTGAATATGACTGGAGCGACTTAGCTCACATGCACATGAGTTGAACTGTATACTTCCCAAATATCTTAAGTAGAAGTCCTAACCCCCAGGACCTCAGAATGTGGCCTTATTTGGAGATAGGGTCTTTATAGAAATAATCAAGTTAAGATGAGGGCATTAGAGTGAGCCATTGGTTCGATAGGGTGGTGTCCTTACAATAAAGAGAAATTTGGACATAGAGACACAGATAGAGGGAAGCTGAGGGGAAGAGACATGGGAAGAAGATAGCCTCATACAAGCCAAAGAACAGACCCTTCTTTCCCAGCCTTCAGATGGAACTGACTCTGCCAGTACCTTCATTTTGGACAGCAAACCTCCAGAACTCTGAGAATACATGTCTGTTGCTTACGCCACCTAGTTAGTGGTAACTTTTTAGGGTAGCCCTAAAAAAAAACTAATAAAGTAAGAGAAGGAAAAGAATGCTTGAAACTGGTTCTCTGGGCAGAGAAACAGTATATAAATACCACTGGATCACATTACACAATGGGCTGATCTGGCCAGAAGAATGGAAACAAAAACACCTAAAGCAGTTCTTCAATGTTTACCTAGAATATGTTAAACAGGATTTAGAAACTCTGGGGTCAGAGGTTTAAACTGGCTGAACCCATGGAGGTTTTGTCTGAGTGTTTTACTTGACAAGCAGGGTGTTTTCAAAACAAAATGACTAGGTGTGAGCTATACACAAAACTGCGGTCCTGTTGTTACATACACTTCAATTATGTGGCCTTCTATCCACCTGAGCCAAGAGTTGCAGCTGCTGGCCATGAGTAAGTGGGCTTTTTACTCTTTGAGTTAATGTTTCAACATCTATTAGTTATTGCTGCTGTAGAGAATCTGGTGTGTTTTCAAGACACCTCATGAGTTGACCACTTGAAGTTGAAAGTCTTACACTAGTCTGCTCTAATGGGAGCGAGTTCCCTAAGTCTGCACTTGGATTGGTAGGTACCAGGCAGAGGAAATATGACCAGATAAAGGGCCTCAAATTTACATTAAACTCCTAATATTCTTTGATCTAATAACTCCTTGGTGAGGTAGTCAACGCAGGAGATATCTAATTATCCAAACAGGTGTTTGGGTGCTTATTTTGTGCCAGGCAATAATATAGTCTCAACTTTGGTTTTCTTTAACCTGGACTCGTAAATAATCATAAAGCTCTGACAATTCTGCATTCTGAATATCTCAAAATGCTATCCCATTCAAGGCACAATCTCATTTTCTGAGTATCCTAAGATATTAATATTTTTCACTTGGCTAATTCCCTAATTTAGGCCTTTAAACCCTGGCCTGAATTTTGGAATCCTTCTATCTGATCTACCTTAAGCTTTGCTGCCAGAGAGATCCTTCTCAGATTTGGACATGTAATTTCCCCATTTCCAAATCCCATCAGAAATCTAAACTCTTTGCAAGATCTATGAAGTTATTCAGGATTGGAGACCCAGCCTATACTGCTTTACCCCTAAGCATTGCGCCTGTCCATTCTGTCACCACTTACACCCCTGCAGTGCTGAGAAAATTGTAGCAAGTCATTCTTATGTGTGCACCTTTGTCCATACTGTTTCTACAGTGAGAAGAAACATTCTATGTATCCTCATGTCAAGTTCTTCCAAAATTTGATCACATTACACAATGGGCTGATCTGGCCAGAAGAATGGAAACAAAAACACCTAAAGCAGTTCTTCAATGTTTACCTAGAATATGTTAAACAGGATTTAGAAACTCTGGGGTCAGAGGTTTAAACTGGCTGAACCCATGGAGGTTTTGTCTGAGTGTTTTACTTGACAAGCAGGGTGTTTTCAAAACAAAATGACTAGGTGTGAGCTATACACAAAACTGCGGTCCTGTTGTTACATACACTTCAATTATGTGGCCTTCTATCCACCTGAGCCAAGAGTTGCAGCTGCTGGCCATGAGTAAGTGGGCTTTTTACTCTTTGAGTTAATGTTTCAACATCTATTAGTTATTGCTGCTGTAGAGAATCTGGTGTGTTTTCAAGACACCTCATGAGTTGACCACTTGAAGTTGAAAGTCTTACACTAGTCTGCTCTAATGGGAGCGAGTTCCCTAAGTCTGCACTTGGATTGGTAGGTACCAGGCAGAGGAAATATGACCAGATAAAGGGCCTCAAATTTACATTAAACTCCTAATATTCTTTGATCTAATAACTCCTTGGTGAGGTAGTCAACGCAGGAGATATCTAATTATCCAAACAGGTGTTTGGGTGCTTATTTTGTGCCAGGCAATAATATAGTCTCAACTTTGGTTTTCTTTAACCTGGACTCGTAAATAATCATAAAGCTCTGACAATTCTGCATTCTGAATATCTCAAAATGCTATCCCATTCAAGGCACAATCTCATTTTCTGAGTATCCTAAGATATTAATATTTTTCACTTGGCTAATTCCCTAATTTAGGCCTTTAAACCCTGGCCTGAATTTTGGAATCCTTCTATCTGATCTACCTTAAGCTTTGCTGCCAGAGAGATCCTTCTCAGATTTGGACATGTAATTTCCCCATTTCCAAATCCCATCAGGGGAAATCTAAACTCTTTTGCAAGATCTATGAAGTTATTCAGGATTGGAGACCCAGCCTATACTGCTTTACCCCTAAGCATTGCGCCTGTCCATTCTGTCACCACTTACACCCCTGCAGTGCTGAGAAAATTGTAGCAAGTCATTCTTATGTGTGCACCTTTGTCCATACTGTTTCTACAGTGAGAAGAAACATTCTATGTATCCTCATGTCAAGTTGCCCACCAGCCCTCTTCACTCATCTTCATTCTCGTACTCCTCTAAGATTCTGCTCCTACCCTGCCTCTTTTGGGACATCTTACCTGAGTCCCTTTAATTGACCTGGGGACCTTCCCACATTCCTCTTCTACTTTGTGAACAACTAAATTAGCAATCGTTTTCTGTTATAATATTTTGTGAGCATAGCTACCTTCCAATTTAGTGTGAGCATCTCAAGGGCACAGAGCATGGTTTTTCACATTTGCATTCTTGCCTCTTTAGGAGCTGCTGTAATCATGTTTTGTAAAGAGTGGCCCACAAATCACCTGTCCCAGAGTAATCTGCCTTAGTGTCAGCTCAATTCAGCTCTGAGCCTAATTCCTAACCTACTGCTGCAAATCTCTACAGATGTAGACTGGGAATACACATTTGAAACAATCCACCAATTAGCATATAGTTGGAACTCAGTAACAATTTCATTAAATTAATCCTGAGAATGTATTGTCTAGCACTGTACCTGATAAATACTGAGATTTAATTCACATTGTTTTGTTTCTTTTCCTCTAGTCTTACTGTCAAGATATCTGAAGCACAGAGAGGATGTGCTTTTCCAAAGGACAGAGAGAGGCAGGCTCTTGAATTAAAGCTTTCTGCCTCCTTTCCATATGTTTTTTAATTTAAATCACCGGTCTGTCAGGCAGACTCTCTAGTCACCAAAGACAGCCACCTCTCTCAGACATGGTCTTTTTGGACACCCCATTGAGAGTAGGTATCTCATTTTCAGTATCCTCTTTGAGGACTGAAGTGGGATTCAACCAAATGGCTTCTAAGATTCTTTTCTATTCTGTGAGCTCTCATTCTATTTTGGTTTAACCATTTATTACAGACAGCGAAGTTGAAAGCAAAGAAGTTCAGTTACTTGGTCAGTTATTCCTCTTTAAATCCCCAAACAGGAAGTTAGAAATAATTCTTAGACCAGATATCTGTACATTTCTCTTGGCTCTTGTGCCCATATATTAGCTCTTGTGTGCCATATATATGGCAATCTGAATAATTTTACATTGAATTGTGATACTTGGCTTTCCTCTTGAATATGCTACATAATTTTCAGGGCTCCTGCACCTGCCTTAAATAAGAAGGGACTATAGTTCTGAAGAGCTGAGATAGATCCATTCTATGCTGAATATTAAAAAATGATTATTTTCAATAAAAATAATCTGTGTACTGTTAACAGTGGGTAATGACATTATGCATTTGTGAAAATCCATATGACTGTACCATATAAAGAGTAAACTCTAAAAAAATAATTATCCTATTTTGGGTAAAATAGAATTAGTTTCTATAAAATGTACAATTATGGTAGCTTTCAACAAAACTCCAGATAAATTTTAATCCTGTAATAATCTTTTACTGATTGACAGACAAGAGTAAACAATTCTATGCCACTTATTTTGCATTTAGGTACTATTTCAAAATGCTCATTGAATCCTCAAATGACTCCATGAGTTATATTTCACATCGGATAAAACTGAGGCAGTGACAGGTCCAATAAGCTGCCTAAGGCCTCACTGCTGGTAGGTAATAGAGTCAGGATTTTAACCCTGACGATCTGGGTCCAAAGTCTGTTACCTCAGCCACAGTAGTTTAATGAACAAAGATGGCATTACTGAGCAGGTTTATTTCCTTCTTTTACTGAATGGTGTAGACAGCTTTTGAGGGTCTGAGATGCTGAATACCATTTTTTATGGTGATCAGTAGTTCTTCATGTCTAGTGGGGTTCTTTTCAAGGGAGCACTCTTAAAAGCTCTGCCTTTCTTTTTTTTTGGTTTCAGCACTCTCTAGTCACCAAAGACAGCCACCTCTCTCAGACATGGTCTTTTTGGACACCCCATTGAGAGTAGGTATCTCATTTTCAGTATCCTCTTTGAGGACTGAAGTGGGATTCAACCAAATGGCTTCTAAGATTCTTTTCTATTCTGTGAGCTCTCATTCTATTTTGGTTTAACCATTTATTACAGACAGCGAAGTTGAAAGCAAAGAAGTTCAGTTACTTGGTCAGTTATTCCTCTTTAAATCCCCAAACAGGAAGTTAGAAATAATTCTTAGACCAGATATCTGTACATTTCTCTTGGCTCTTGTGCCCATATATTAGCTCTTGTGTGCCATATATATGGCAATCTGAATAATTTTACATTGAATTGTGATACTTGGCTTTCCTCTTGAATATGCTACATAATTTTCAGGGCTCCTGCACCTGCCTTAAATAAGAAGGGACTATAGTTCTGAAGAGCTGAGATAGATCCATTCTATGCTGAATATTAAAAAATGATTATTTTCAATAAAAATAATCTGTGTACTGTTAACAGTGGGTAATGACATTATGCATTTGTGAAAATCCATATGACTGTACCATATAAAGAGTAAACTCTAAAAAAATAATTATCCTATTTTGGGTAAAATAGAATTAGTTTCTATAAAATGTACAATTATGGTAGCTTTCAACAAAACTCCAGATAAATTTTAATCCTGTAATAATCTTTTACTGATTGACAGACAAGAGTAAACAATTCTATGCCACTTATTTTGCATTTAGGTACTATTTCAAAATGCTCATTGAATCCTCAAATGACTCCATGAGTTATATTTCACATCGGATAAAACTGAGGCAGTGACAGGTCCAATAAGCTGCCTAAGGCCTCACTGCTGGTAGGTAATAGAGTCAGGATTTTAACCCTGACGATCTGGGTCCAAAGTCTGTTACCTCAGCCACAGTAGTTTAATGAACAAAGATGGCATTACTGAGCAGGTTTATTTCCTTCTTTTTTTACTGAATGGTGTAGACAGCTTTTGAGGGTCTGAGATTCTGAATACCATTCTGTAGTTCTTCCTTCTATGGTGATCAGTAGCTACTAACTAGAATCTGGTATTTGAAGTTAATAGCAGTAGTTTTGTCATAACTGCTTAACTGTGTAATCTATGGTCATTGGATAGTCTTCTAAGTAATGTGTATATTTGAAAAGGATTATTTATTGGCAACAGAAAGTTTTATGGGAGGAATTATGAAGAATGTGAACTCATAGTTCCTGGGTAAAGATGCCTCTGGGGAAATTACAGGAATATTTGTTCTTTGGCTTAAGAAGACAATGAAACCACAGTACCAGTGCCCAACAATTGCTTATGCAAAATTTTCTTACCTAAGCAAAGTCTGCAAGCTCTAGTGGAATACCCCTTGGAGTACAAGAAGGATACCCTTCACTTTTCCAGAAGAAAGGAAGACCTGCCTCTCAGATTGCTGTGTTGAAAATGACCAAGTGCTCCTTGCTCAACCTTATCAGAGGTCAGCCATTGCTACACACTTCTCTCTGGTCCCTAATCCCAGGAAAAATTGTTTTACTTCCTTTTTGTAAGATGACTTGCACATTAATAGTTACTAAGTAAATGTTTCCTGACCAGGCATAGAAAAGAAAAGAAATCAAATCAAACCAGGTATAATAAAGTAGAACACTAAAGCTTTAAGTCAGAGAGAACTCATTTGAAACACTGAGAGCCAAAGAAATGTTAGCTCAAAATGGCTTGCATGTGGGCTGCTCCCGAGAGCTGTGTCGGTGAGGGAGAGAGGAATGTGGAAGGGTGGGGAGCCTAAAATTCAGGTAGAGATCAGTTCTTGCTTCCTCAGTGTCCAGCCAAAGAATATTGGGCCCTGTACGTTCTGCCATTGAATCCTCGAATGCCTCCATGAGTTATATTTCACATCGGATAAAACTGAGGCAGTGACAGGTCCAATAAGCTGCCTAAGGCCTCACTGCTGGTAGGTAATAGAGTCAGGATTTTAACCCTGACGATCTGGGTCCAAAGTCTGTTACCTCAGCCACAGTAGTTTAATGAACAAAGATGGCATTACTGAGCAGGTTTATTTCCTTCTTTTTTTACTGAATGGTGTAGACAGCTTTTGAGGGTCTGAGATTCTGAATACCATTCTGTAGTTCTTCCTTCTATGGTGATCAGTAGCTACTAACTAGAATCTGGTATTTGAAGTTAATAGCAGTAGTTTTGTCATAACTGCTTAACTGTGTAATCTATGGTCATTGGATAGTCTTCTAAGTAATGTGTATATTTGAAAAGGATTATTTATTGGCAACAGAAAGTTTTATGGGAGGGAATTATGAAGAATGTGAACTCATAGTTCCTGGGTAAAGATGCCTCTGGGGAAATTACAGGAATATTTGTTCTTTGGCTTAAGAAGACAATGAAACCACAGTACCAGTGCCCAACAATTGCTTATGCAAAATTTTCTTACCTAAGCAAAGTCTGCAAGCTCTAGTGGAATACCCCTTGGAGTACAAGAAGGATACCCTTCACTTTTTCCAGAAGAAAGGAAGACCTGCCTCTCAGATTGCTGTGTTGAAAATGACCAAGTGCTCCTTGCTCAACCTTATCAGAGGTCAGCCATTGCTACACACTTCTCTCTGGTCCCTAATCCCAGGAAAAATTGTTTTACTTCCTTTTTGTAAGATGACTTGCACATTAATAGTTACTAAGTAAATGTTTCCTGACCAGGCATAGAAAAGAAAAGAAATCAAATCAAACCAGGTATAATAAAGTAGAACACTAAAGCTTTAAGTCAGAGAGAACTCATTTGAAACACTGAGAGCCAAAGAAATGTTAGCTCAAAATGGCTTGCATGTGGGCTGCTCCCGAGAGCTGTGTCGGTGAGGGAGAGAGGAATGTGGAAGGGTGGGGAGCCTAAAATTCAGGTAGAGATCAGTTCTTGCTTCCTCAGTGTCCAGTTCTCTGACAGGGTCCTTGTCATGAAGTATGGGGCCTTACGCTCTCCTCAGGTAAGTGATCTCGCTGCCCTGCTTCTGCCTCTCCCCATCCTGGAGGCCTCACCTTGCTGTAGTCTCTGCAGTTCTTTTTGGAGCTGTCTCTGCTCCCTGGTCAGTGACTTCAAGTGGTACAGGCAGATATCCTCTAGTCTCTGCAGTCTTTGGCTGAGTCTGGCTTCGGCCTGCTTGGCGCTTTTCCTCTCAGATCGAAGTGCTTATGCAGTGATCCTCTGACCATGTGCCTCTCCAGCCTCTTCATGGTCTAGAGACAACGGAACAAGATACTCTCAGGCACTAGAACAGAACTGATAAGGCAAAACCAGGACCCTGACTCCTGGTTTTTAATTGGAAGGTTGGTGTTTGAGTCCTGTGTATTTCTGAATACATAGATGCCTCATCAGATGAAATCACACTGTTAGAAAACTCTGCCCTGTCAACTGAAAAATTATTTACAGCCTAAAAGTTGAGAGATATGTTTTATGCAGTGGGAATTTTTAGGGCTTCAAGCCTGGGAAGCAGAATTTCAAGTAACCCTGAGACAGTTGCTTGGAGGAGGAGGTGAGGGGGGAACTAGGAAGTTTGCAAGAAAGAGTGGGTGGTAGGAACAGTAGATGATTGTTAATAAAGGAACACTAGATATCTCAAGTTAAGGAATTCAGTGCTTTTCTTTGTATGGCAAGAAGCAAGAGTCTGGACTTACGGAAAGCATTTCTTTGCTATGCAACTCAGCTATCCATGGCCTATTTTGTGTTTTCATATTTTTCAGTTAAGGAATTCAGCCATTGCTACACACTTCTCTCTGGTCCCTAATCCCAGGAAAAATTGTTTTACTTCCTTTTGTAAGATGACTTGCACATTAATAGTTACTAAGTAAATGTTTCCTGACCAGGCATAGAAAAGAAAGAAATCAAATCAAACCAGGTATAATAAAGTAGAACACTAAAGCTTTAAGTCAGAGAGAACTCATTTGAAACACTGAGAGCCAAAGAAATGTTAGCTCAAAATGGCTTGCATGTGGGCTGCTCCCGAGAGCTGTGTCGGTGAGGGAGAGAGGAATGTGGAAGGGTGGGGAGCCTAAAATTCAGGTAGAGATCAGTTCTTGCTTCCTCAGTGTCCAGTTCTCTGACAGGGTCCTTGTCATGAAGTATGGGGCCTTACGCTCTCCTCAGGTAAGTGATCTCGCTGCCCTGCTTCTGCCTCTCCCCATCCTGGAGGCCTCACCTTGCTGTAGTCTCTGCAGTTCTTTTTGGAGCTGTCTCTGCTCCCTGGTCAGTGACTTCAAGTGGTACAGGCAGATATCCTCTAGTCTCTGCAGTCTTTGGCTGAGTCTGGCTTCGGCCTGCTTGGCGCTTTTCCTCTCCAGATCGAAGTGCTTATGCAGTGATCCTCTGACCATGTGCCTCTCCAGCCTCTTCATGGTCTAGAGACAACGGAACAAGATACTCTCAGGCACTAGAACAGAACTGATAAGGCAAAACCAGGACCCTGACTCCTGGTTTTTAATTGGAAGGTTGGTGTTTGAGTCCTGTGTATTTCTGAATACATAGATGCCTCATCAGATGAAATCACACTGTTAGAAAACTCTGCCCTGTCAACTGAAAAATTATTTACAGCCTAAAAGTTGAGAGATATGTTTTATGCAGTGGGAATTTTTAGGGCTTCAAGCCTGGGAAGCAGAATTTCAAGTAACCCTGAGACAGTTGCTTGGAGGAGGAGGTGAGGGGGGAACTAGGAAGTTTGCAAGAAAGAGTGGGTGGTAGGAACAGTAGATGATTGTTAATAAAGGAACACTAGATATCTCAAGTTAAGGAATTCAGTGCTTTTCTTTGTATGGCAAGAAGCAAGAGTCTGGACTTACGGAAAGCATTTCTTTGCTATGCAACTCAGCTATCCAGGGCCAGTATTTTGTGTTTTCATATCCTGTGCTTCCTCAAAGTTCACTGTGTGGAGGAACTGCAGTCTGATAGCTCCTTGATGGCAGGTATTCTTTTCCTTTCTAAGTTCCCTCAGGGCTCACCAGCTCACTAGCTGGCTGTGGCCACAATTTCTGATAACTGTGGCATTGTTTACTGACGTGGCAGGCAATATTCCATTTTTCAGCCCTATAGTAACATGATTTTTCAAAGTGACACAGAAGTATCAAGGGTGAAGTCATTCCTCTGAGCCTGAGTCTCCTTGCCAGTAATGTAGTGATAGATGATAGGCTCAGTACACAATCCCCTCAGGCTGCTGTAAAGATCAAGTGAAAAGTGCATGAATAAAACTGCTTTACATATATAAGTCATGATTCACCCTACAAGTCCCTTTGATTGCTTTTAAAGGCTTTCCAAAACCTTGCTCAGGGGCCTGGAGGGGATTTGGGGAGCCATTTTGGAGCCCCTTCAAATTCATGTACATGAGGGTCCATGCAGTCTCTAATCCTACAATGTGCCAGTTGCTACTCTGAGGGCTGAAGATAGTGGTGAATGAAACGCAGTTCTTGCTCTCGAGGAACTTTCAGGTTGTGATTCTGGAGTCTAATATTGTGGTTGTTGTTCTTGTGTAGTTGCTCAGTCATATCTGACTCTTTGTGACCCCGTAGATTGTAGCCCACCAGGCTCCTCTGTCCATGAGACTTCTCAGGCAAGAATACTGGAGTGGGATTAGGCTTATATCCTGATGACATCAAAACTGAAAGAAGCACCTGTACCCCAATGTTCATTGCAGCTCTCTATACAATAGCCAAAACATGGAAGCAACCTAGATGTCCATCGACGAATGAATGGATCCAGAAGCTCTGGTACATATATACAATGGAATACTACTCAGCTGTTAAAAGAAATGCAGAAGACTCAGTCCTAATGAGGTGACTGGCTCTAGAACCTATCATAAAAAGTGATGTAAGTCAAAAAGAGAAAGACAAATACAGTATACTAACACACGTGTATGGAATCTAGTAGGACAGTCTTGATATCACACGCAGGGAACTCATGGAAAAACAGACAGAGCATAGACATAGGGACATCATGGTGAAGAAATAGGGAGAGGAAAGCATGGAGGAAGTAACAAGGAAACCTATAGTGTTATGTGTGGAAAAGATAGCTAGTGTCATAGTGCTAAGGGAATAGGAGTGCTTACAATGGCTTGGGGCGAGGGTCTGGAGGGGTGGGATGAGGGGATCTGGGCGGGTGGGGACCATGGATATGCATATGACTGATCTGGGAACATACATGTCTGTGAACAACAAAACTCTGTAAAACCTTTAAAATAAAGAATAAAAAAAAAAAAAAAAGAATACTGGAGTGGGTTGCCATTGCCTACTCCAGGGGATGTTCCTGACCCAGGGATCAAACCCATGTCTCTTACATCTCCGGCATTGGCAGGTGGATTCTTTACCACTGAGTCAGCTGGAGTCTAATGGTATATGCCAAATCTGAATGATAAATGTTTCAAAAAGTGGGAAGAGTGGGATCTGTAGGAGTCACAAAATAATACCGGCCTCCAGAACGAGTAGTCTGGGCAGCTCTGGAAAAACCACTTGGATCTGAAAGGAGCTCACCTTCCTCCCCTGAACTATGTTGCACTAACAGGGATATATCTTTCCTCTTTGCTTCCTTCCTAATATGCATCTCAGAGCTAAATATACAATATATGCCCAGGATACAAATGGATTGCTCTTAGTAAAGTTTTGGTGATAATAACACAGACAAAAGCTTAGTGTTATAAGTGAGGATAAGGTCAGGATCCAGAAAAGAAAATTTTAAGACAGTTTGCTTTTAGCCTGAAGTGTAGACTAAACTTTTATTAAAGAAGATGGTGAGCAGCACTTACCTACAGATCCAGAGCTCTTACTGTAAGAATGCTGCCTGCTTCTTTTGCTATGCCTGGTTGAGCCTGGATTAATGAGCTTGTTTTTTTTTTTTTTCAGTAAATTTAGTAGCTTGGTGGGGAGGTTAGAGAGACCTTGGGAGAGGTTTGTGAGGAGAATGTTGAATACCCTTGAAAACACTCTTCCATGCCACCTCCCTCATCAGGAATGCTAAATCCCTGGGTGTGGGCACCAATCCCAGAGCTTGAAATAGCTCCATGAGTTAAGGGAGCCTGCCAGTCTCCAGCCCTCCCCTTGATGGGCCCACAGTGCTCCTTCTCGGCTGTGTCCATGGGAGCCAGGAATGAAAGCAAGGAGTGTCTTGTTGTGTTCTCAGTCTCTCTCTCTCTCCCCACCCTCTTCTCCTCTTTTCCTTCTTTTGCCATAGTGCTCTCCACCTCCCTCACAACACCCAGTCCTACTTCTTGGAAACCAGATCAGATTCTAAAAGAAAGCACTTTTTTTGTGTGTCAGATTGTGCACATTTTGTGCAGGAGTAGTTAATTTATTTTGTATTTGCACACTGGGCTGACATTCTCTAGGCTTCTAACCATGTGTATACTTCAGTGCTTATTTAAGACTTTCAAAGTTGTCGTAACAGACAGGAAAATTGAAACTTACATCAACTTTTATGATCATATATTAGACTGTGGTAGAAGGCCAGCTGAACTATTTGGTTATGGTATATGCCAAATCTGAATGATAAATGTTTCAAAAAGTGGGAAGAGTGGGATCTGTAGGAGTCACAAAATAATACCGGCCTCCAGAACGAGTAGTCTGGGCAGCTCTGGAAAAACCACTTGGATCTGAAAGGAGCTCACCTTCCTCCCCTGAACTATGTTGCACTAACAGGGATATATCTTTCCTCTTTGCTTCCTTCCTAATATGCATCTCAGAGCTAAATATACAATATATGCCCAGGATACAAATGGATTGCTCTTAGTAAAGTTTTGGTGATAATAACACAGACAAAAGCTTAGTGTTATAAGTGAGGATAAGGTCAGGATCCAGAAAAGAAAATTTTAAGACAGTTTGCTTTTAGCCTGAAGTGTAGACTAAACTTTTATTAAAGAAGATGGTGAGCAGCACTTACCTACAGATCCAGAGCTCTTACTGTAAGAATGCTGCCTGCTTCTTTTGCTATGCCTGGTTGAGCCTGGATTAATGAGCTTGTTTTTTTTTTTTTTCAGTAAATTTAGTAGCTTGGTGGGGAGGTTAGAGAGACCTTGGGAGAGGTTTGTGAGGAGAATGTTGAATACCCTTGAAAACACTCTTCCATGCCACCTCCCTCATCAGGAATGCTAAATCCCTGGGTGTGGGCACCAATCCCAGAGCTTGAAATAGCTCCATGAGTTAAGGGAGCCTGCCAGTCTCCAGCCCTCCCCTTGATGGGCCCACAGTGCTCCTTCTCGGCTGTGTCCATGGGAGCCAGGAATGAAAGCAAGGAGTGTCTTGTTGTGTTCTCAGTCTCTCTCTCTCTCCCCACCCTCTTCTCCTCTTTTCCTTCTTTTGCCATAGTGCTCTCCACCTCCCTCACAACACCCAGTCCTACTTCTTGGAAACCAGATCAGATTCTAAAAGAAAGCACTTTTTTTGTGTGTCAGATTGTGCACATTTTGTGCAGGAGTAGTTAATTTATTTTGTATTTGCACACTGGGCTGACATTCTCTAGGCTTCTAACCATGTGTATACTTCAGTGCTTATTTAAGACTTTCAAAGTTGTCGTAACAGACAGGAAAATTGAAACTTACATCAACTTTTATGATCATATATTAGACTGTGGTAGAAGGCCAGCTGAACTATTGGTTATGGAGCAAGATATTAAGTGGGATTTTTACTGTTACCTTAGGACTTCATCTGAAAAAAAAAGGGGCTTTAATGTTACACAGTCTAAAAAGGACTGCCAATACTGGGACCTATTAATTCCTCCAGAGCTTACTGAGAGGCAGCTAAACAGACTCTATTAACCACAATCATCAACTAGTAAACAAGTTATTATAAGGAGATTACTGGGTAGAGGGAGATGGAAATCCATTATTCTCTCAGTAGGAGGTGATGCCTTGCCCATCTCTTCTCATGAGGTAATTCTCTCATCTCCAGAATTTAAATGAAGGTAATGGGGTTCCAGGAAAATCATCCTAGAGAAAGGGGTGCCTACACAAGGAGAGACTGACACCTTGTTTCTTAGCTGGAAACTTGATGTACTACAGATCACCCCAACCCACCAGAGCTGATGGTGAGGGAGTTCTTAGAAAACCTTGGTCACTGCATGTCATCTTGAAAGAGAACTGAGAAGGGAAGACTTGCAGAAATAATTCAAGAATGAACTTTAGTGTGTGAACCTTGAAGAGGAATGATGGCCAAACTCATCCTAGTTCCCCTTGGCCGTTTGAGTGTGTCAAAAAGGAGATTATGTAAGAGAGCAGAAATCACAGCATTGCCCTTGGAAGACTCTAGTTTAAACAAGGCAGTATTTCACTCAGAGCAGGCACAGAACCACAGGTATGGCAAGGGGGAGTAGTAACAGAAGAAATCCATTAAAGGGGAAAATGAGAAATGAAATGTTTCCTGCCATATCAGCAAGTAAAGATGTCACAGTCATTAGTGACTGCAGCTCTCCACTGGGGGCTGGTGAGCTCTTGAGGCTCTTGGGAAGGAGAAGAATACCTGCAATCTCTCAGTCATCAGGTGGCAGCCATTCCCTACAGCAAGCCCCGAAGGAGCTCAGGAATCTGGCCCAGGATTAGTTCGGTTCAGTCTCTCAGTCCTATCTGACTCTTTGCGACCCCATGGACTGCAGTACACCAGGCTTCTCTGTCCTTCACTATCACTTGGAGCCTGCTTAAACTCACGTTCATTCAGTTGGTGATGCCATCCCACCATCTCCTCCTCTGTCATCCCCTTCTCTTCCTGCCTTGTATTTTCTCAACCATCAGGCTCTTTTCCAATGAGTTGTTTCTTCACATCAGGTGGCCAAAGTATTGGAGCTTCAGCCACAGCATCCTTCCTTCCAATGAATACTCAGGGTTGATTTCCTTTAGGATTGACTGGTTTTTTAAAATTTCTCCCCTCAAAAAAAGGGCTTTAATGTTACACAGTCTAAAAAGGACTGCCAATACTGGGACCTATTAATTCCTCCAGAGCTTACTGAGAGGCAGCTAAACAGACTCTATTAACCACAATCATCAACTAGTAAACAAGTTATTATAAGGAGATTACTGGGTAGAGGGAGATGGAAATCCATTATTCTCTCAGTAGGAGGTGATGCCTTGCCCATCTCTTCTCATGAGGTAATTCTCTCATCTCCAGAATTTAAATGAAGGTAATGGGGTTCCAGGAAAATCATCCTAGAGAAAGGGGTGCCTACACAAGGAGAGACTGACACCTTGTTTCTTAGCTGGAAACTTGATGTACTACAGATCACCCCAACCCACCAGAGCTGATGGTGAGGGAGTTCTTAGAAAACCTTGGTCACTGCATGTCATCTTGAAAGAGAACTGAGAAGGGAAGACTTGCAGAAATAATTCAAGAATGAACTTTAGTGTGTGAACCTTGAAGAGGAATGATGGCCAAACTCATCCTAGTTCCCCTTGGCCGTTTGAGTGTGTCAAAAAGGAGATTATGTAAGAGAGCAGAAATCACAGCATTGCCCTTGGAAGACTCTAGTTTAAACAAGGCAGTATTTCACTCAGAGCAGGCACAGAACCACAGGTATGGCAAGGGGGAGTAGTAACAGAAGAAATCCATTAAAGGGGAAAATGAGAAATGAAATGTTTCCTGCCATATCAGCAAGTAAAGATGTCACAGTCATTAGTGACTGCAGCTCTCCACTGGGGGCTGGTGAGCTCTTGAGGCTCTTGGGAAGGAGAAGAATACCTGCAATCTCTCAGTCATCAGGTGGCAGCCATTCCCTACAGCAAGCCCCGAAGGAGCTCAGGAATCTGGCCCAGGATTAGTTCGGTTCAGTCTCTCAGTCCTATCTGACTCTTTGCGACCCCATGGACTGCAGTACACCAGGCTTCTCTGTCCTTCACTATCACTTGGAGCCTGCTTAAACTCACGTTCATTCAGTTGGTGATGCCATCCCACCATCTCCTCCTCTGTCATCCCCTTCTCTTCCTGCCTTGTATTTTCTCAACCATCAGGCTCTTTTCCAATGAGTTGTTTCTTCACATCAGGTGGCCAAAGTATTGGAGCTTCAGCCACAGCATCCTTCCTTCCAATGAATACTCAGGGTTGATTTCCTTTAGGATTGACTGGTTTTATCTCCTTCCAGTTCAAGAGACTCTCAAGAATCCTCTCCAACACCACAGTTCAAAGGCATCAATTCTTCGGTGCTCAGCCTTCTCTCACATCCATACATGACTATTGGGAAAACCATAGCTTTGACTATATGAACTTTTGTTGGCAAAGTGATGCCTCTGCTTTTTAATATGCTGTCTATGTTTGTCATAGGTTTGGCCCAGGATAGCTGAGAAGGAATGATTTCAGTGAGCCCAGACTCTTGCATCTTCCCATGTATAGAAAAGCACTAAATATCTTAACTTGGGACATCAGATTTTATTTAATTAACATTATTGTTCACACTACCTGCCTTTTGTTACAAAACTTTTGTATAACCTGGCTCTTCCCCTTGCCTCCTCAGAGGAGGTTCACCTGAGATGCTGTCTTCTGGGTTTGAAGTCCTAAAAATTCCCATTGAATAAAACATACTCTCAACATTTAGGTTGTGAACATTTTCAAGTTGACAAAAAAAAGTCTTAAGAGCAGAGCATAGGAAGAGCACATGGAACAAGACAGATCAGGGAAAGATCAGCATCAGCACCACAAAAGTATCAGTTATGCAAGAACTATATTGTTTCCTTCTCCAAATCCCTTGGAGTCCACTGAGCAAAGGGCTTAAACTTCATTTGAGACTGGAACTTCAAAGTGAACTGGACTGTTTTTTATAACCAAAGTGGCAAGAAATGTGTAGAATCTGTCTGTGATATCATTAATGGATAGGAAAAAAATAAAAAGAGAATAATTTGAAATACAAAGCTCGAATTCCTATACCATGTCCCTTCTATCATCACTAGGGAAAAAGAAGTTTGAATTGCTCATTAAAATGGATTTTACATAATGGATGTTATTTATTCACATTCATATACTTTTCTATCTCTCTGTGTTACATGCAAGTAGCAATATTTTTTTTCAATCAAACACATCTGAAACCAAAGAATCATTCTGTTACTTAATAAGTTGTGTGACTTTATTTATTAATTCTTCCATATCGCCTAGTCTTCTCATGCATGAAGAGGGTTAATAGTATCTTCATCAGAGGGACTCAGATACAATTTAGTGAAAGAACAAATGCAAAATATTTGGTGCATAATAGATGTTCAGTAAACAATGAATACTCAGGGTTGATTTCCTTTAGGATTGACTGGTTTTATCTCCTTCCAGTTCAAGAGACTCTCAAGAATCCTCTCCAACACCACAGTTCAAAGGCATCAATTCTTCGGTGCTCAGCCTTCTCTCACATCCATACATGACTATTGGGAAAACCATAGCTTTGACTATATGAACTTTTGTTGGCAAAGTGATGCCTCTGCTTTTTAATATGCTGTCTATGTTTGTCATAGGTTTGGCCCAGGATAGCTGAGAAGGAATGATTTCAGTGAGCCCAGACTCTTGCATCTTCCCATGTATAGAAAAGCACTAAATATCTTAACTTGGGACATCAGATTTTATTTAATTAACATTATTGTTCACACTACCTGCCTTTTGTTACAAAACTTTTGTATAACCTGGCTCTTCCCCTTGCCTCCTCAGAGGAGGTTCACCTGAGATGCTGTCTTCTGGGTTTGAAGTCCTAAAAATTCCCATTGAATAAAACATACTCTCAACATTTAGGTTGTGAACATTTTTCAAGTTGACAAAAAAAAGTCTTAAGAGCAGAGCATAGGAAGAGCACATGGAACAAGACAGATCAGGGAAAGATCAGCATCAGCACCACAAAAGTATCAGTTATGCAAGAACTATATTGTTTCCTTCTCCAAATCCCTTGGAGTCCACTGAGCAAAGGGCTTAAACTTCATTTGAGACTGGAACTTCAAAGTGAACTGGACTGTTTTTTATAACCAAAGTGGCAAGAAATGTGTAGAATCTGTCTGTGATATCATTAATGGATAGGAAAAAAATAAAAAGAGAATAATTTGAAATACAAAGCTCGAATTCCTATACCATGTCCCTTCTATCATCACTAGGGAAAAAGAAGTTTGAATTGCTCATTAAAATGGATTTTACATAATGGATGTTATTTATTCACATTCATATACTTTTCTATCTCTCTGTGTTACATGCAAGTAGCAATATTTTTTTTCAATCAAACACATCTGAAACCAAAGAATCATTCTGTTACTTAATAAGTTGTGTGACTTTATTTATTAATTCTTCCATATCGCCTAGTCTTCTCATGCATGAAGAGGGTTAATAGTATCTTCATCAGAGGGACTCAGATACAATTTAGTGAAAGAACAAATGCAAAATATTTGGTGCATAATAGATGTTCAGTAAACAATAGTTCCAGTTTCTAGCAAATCTTTGCTAGAAACTTAATCTTAATAACAGGTATTATGCTCTTCCAATAAAAAATTTTGAAAAATCAGACAAAATTTATGAAATAATGTGGTTTATTTTTAACATTGGACATGAAGTAGATGGCATGGTGCTCCCTGAAAAAGTAGAAACAAAACAAGGGATTTTATTATTGCCCCAGCTGAAAGCCTAGAAAGAGTTTCCAGGCCACATCATAGAGAGGGGACAGCAAAACAGGGGATTCCCTAAGAAGACAGAGGTAGAAGTCCAGAAAGGCCAAGACAGTTATGAAAAACAGGGCAGATCAGAAAGCTCAATGCATTCAAAGCAAAAAATAAAAAAAACACCATGAAAACACTACTCCAAGGCATATAAAATATAGCTAAAAATGATAACAAAGACATAATTTTAAAAACAGCCAGAGAGAGAAAAAAAAAGACACATAACATAGGAACACAGGTAAAAATGATAGCAGACTTCCTGTAAGAAACAATTTAAGCCGGAAGATAGTCAAACACAACTTTTGAAGTTTTTAAATGTCATAGCTGTATACTTTAAACTCTAAAGTAACTTCAAAAATAATATATTGAAGAATTATAACTAACTAGTTAGCAAACATAATAAAATGGAATCATAAGAAATTATTTAAATAACTCCTAGTTAGCACAGAAATGTGTAGAATCTGTCTGTGATATCATTAATGGATAGGAAAAAATAAAAGAGAATAATTTGAAATACAAAGCTCGAATTCCTATAC
The DNA here is from genome assembly GCA_022376925.1 of Tragulus kanchil. Taxonomy (NCBI): domain Eukaryota; kingdom Metazoa; phylum Chordata; class Mammalia; order Artiodactyla; family Tragulidae; genus Tragulus; species Tragulus kanchil. Next base: position 65,447,783 of record JAIOJX010000032.1, on the reverse strand, counting down.
CATGTCCCTTCTATCATCACTAGGGAAAAAGAAGTTTGAATTGCTCATTAAAATGGATTTTACATAATGGATGTTATTTATTCACATTCATATACTTTTCTATCTCTCTGTGTTACATGCAAGTAGCAATATTTTTTTTCAATCAAACACATCTGAAACCAAAGAATCATTCTGTTACTTAATAAGTTGTGTGACTTTATTTATTAATTCTTCCATATCGCCTAGTCTTCTCATGCATGAAGAGGGTTAATAGTATCTTCATCAGAGGGACTCAGATACAATTTAGTGAAAGAACAAATGCAAAATATTTGGTGCATAATAGATGTTCAGTAAACAATAGTTCCAGTTTCTAGCAAATCTTTGCTAGAAACTTAATCTTAATAACAGGTATTATGCTCTTCCAATAAAAAATTTTGAAAAATCAGACAAAATTTATGAAATAATGTGGTTTATTTTTAACATTGGACATGAAGTAGATGGCATGGTGCTCCCTGAAAAAGTAGAAACAAAACAAGGGATTTTATTATTGCCCCAGCTGAAAGCCTAGAAAGAGTTTCCAGGCCACATCATAGAGAGGGGACAGCAAAACAGGGGATTCCCTAAGAAGACAGAGGTAGAAGTCCAGAAAGGCCAAGACAGTTATGAAAAACAGGGCAGATCAGAAAGCTCAATGCATTCAAAGCAAAAAAAAAAAAAAAAAAAAAAACACCATGAAAACACTACTCCAAGGCATATAAAATATAGCTAAAAAATGTAACAAAGACATAATTTTAAAAACAGCCAGAGAGAGAAAAAAAAAGACACATAACATAGGAACACAGGTAAAAATGATAGCAGACTTCCTGTAAGAAACAATTTAAGCCGGAAGATAGTCAAACACAACTTTTGAAGTTTTTAAATGTCATAGCTGTATACTTTAAACTCTAAAGTAACTTCAAAAATAATATATTGAAGAATTATAACTAACTAGTTAGCAAACATAATAAAATGGAATCATAAGAAATACTTGATTTAAAATAGGACGGGGCTTCCCTGGTGGTCCAGTGGGTAAGGACACCACCGCCTCGCAGTGCAAGGGACGCCGGTTCGATCCCTGGCCTGGGAAGATCCCACGTGCCACGGAGTGGCTGGACCGATGTGTCCAATTACCGAGCTGGAGCTCTGGAGCGCATGCACCCAGAGCCGATGCTCTGCGACAACAGACGCCACCATGATGGGAGGCCCACACGGGCCAAAGAACAAAGATGGATGAAACTAGACAAATGAAAGACCAGTGGAAGTGGCCCTTCCAGCCCCCTCCCTCCCCACCCCCGCCAAAATAAATAAATAAATAAATGTTTATAAATAATAATAATAAAATAAAATAGGATGGAAAAAGAAGAATGAGAAAATAAGGACCAGTGTAGATAAACAGGAAGAAGATAGCAAGATGATGGATTTAAACTTAACTTTATTGAGAATCATAATAAATCTATACACCTGATTAAAAACCAGGGCTTGTCAGACCAAATAAAAGAACAAGAACCACGATATATAATGTTGACAACACACCAAACCAAATCAAAACAAAACAAAAAAAATTTCAATATAAGTGAAGAATAGAAGGGTGGAAAAATATATACCATGCTAACACTAATTAAAAGAAAGTAGAGATAGCTGTACTAACATATGGGCATCCCAGGTGGCTCAGTGGTGAGAATTTACCTGCCAATGCAGGAGACACAAGAGATGTGGGTTTGATCCTTGGATTAGGAAGATCACCTGGAGAAAGGAATGGCAACCCAGTGCAGCTGTTAAACCTAAATTTCATATGGTTGCAAGAATCGGCCTAGGTGAGCTCAGGTAAAGAATTTCCTCCAATAAAACACTACTCCAAGGCATATAAAATATAGCTAAAAAATGTAACAAAGACATAATTTTAAAAACAGCCAGAGAGAGAAAAAAAAAGACACATAACATAGGAACACAGGTAAAATGATAGCAGACTTCCTGTAAGAAACAATTTAAGCGGAAGATAGTCAAACACAACTTTTGAAGTTTTTAAATGTCATAGCTGTATACTTTAAACTCTAAAGTAACTTCAAAAATAATATATTGAAGAATTATAACTAACTAGTTAGCAAACATAATAAAATGGAATCATAAGAAATACTTGATTTAAAATAGGACGGGGCTTCCCTGGTGGTCCAGTGGGTAAGGACACCACCGCCTCGCAGTGCAAGGGACGCCGGTTCGATCCCTGGCCTGGGAAGATCCCACGTGCCACGGAGTGGCTGGACCGATGTGTCCAATTACCGAGCTGGAGCTCTGGAGCGCATGCACCCAGAGCCGATGCTCTGCGACAACAGACGCCACCATGATGGGAGGCCCACACGGGCCAAAGAACAAAGATGGATGAAACTAGACAAATGAAAGACCAGTGGAAGTGGCCCTTCCAGCCCCCTCCCTCCCCACCCCCGCCAAAATAAATAAATAAATAAATGTTTATAAATAATAATAATAAAATAAAATAGGATGGAAAAAGAAGAATGAGAAAATAAGGACCAGTGTAGATAAACAGGAAGAAGATAGCAAGATGATGGATTTAAACTTAACTTTATTGAGAATCATAATAAATCTATACACCTGATTAAAAACCAGGGCTTGTCAGACCAAATAAAAGAACAAGAACCACGATATATAATGTTGACAACACACCAAACCAAATCAAAACAAAACAAAAAAAATTTCAATATAAGTGAAGAATAGAAGGGTGGAAAAATATATACCATGCTAACACTAATTAAAAGAAAGTAGAGATAGCTGTACTAACATATGGGCATCCCAGGTGGCTCAGTGGTAAAGAATTTACCTGCCAATGCAGGAGACACAAGAGATGTGGGTTTGATCCTTGGATTAGGAAGATCACCTGGAGAAAGGAATGGCAACCCAGTGCAGTATTCTTGGTTGGAAAATCCCATTGAGAGGAGACTGGTGGGCTACAGTTCATGGAGTTGCAAGAATCGGACATAACTGAGTGAGTGCACATGCTCACACACACACATAAACACAGACACTAATACAGAAAAAGAATAATCTTCAGAACCAAGAACATAAACAGTGATCAAGAGGGTCATTTCTCAGTGATGATGGCACTAATATTCACCAAAGATACATTCAAAATGCAGATTTTTGCTTCTAATAACAAAACTCCCAAATACAAAACACAAAACTGACAGGACTGTGTGAAAAAACTATATGCCCTCAGTTATAGTCAGTGATTTCACCACTTCTTTCTCAGTAATTTGTAGAATTTACATAAAGAAAATTAGTAAAAATAAAAGAAACAAGCAACACTACTAACCAACTTGGTCAAATTGACATTTATGGAATATTCCACCTGGCAACCACAGAATATTCATTTTTTTCCAGTGCACAGGGACATTTATAGAGATAGATCACAGACTTGGAGAATGAATTTATGGTTAGCAGGGAAGAAGGGTGAGAGTGAGGGATGTATTCAGAGTATGGGATTGACATGTACACCTATTATATTTAAAACAGGTAACCAACAAGGAACTACTATTTAGCACAGAGTACTCTGCTCATCATTCTGTAATAACCTAAATGGGAAAAATTGAAAATAAATACCCGTATATGTATAACTGTATCACTTTCCGTGTACCTGAAACTAACATAACACTGTAAATCAATTTTACTCCAATATAAAAGAAAAATTAAATCAAAACAAAACAGAAAGCTTTAAAAATACTACCTAGACTGATCAGGGGAACAAAAAAGATGAAACAAAATTAGAAATTTCAGGAAGGAGAGAGGGGGTTATCACTACAGATGATATAGATATTAAAAGCTGAAAAGGGGACATTATAAGCAAGTTTATACCATTAAATTTGACATATTAGATGTAAAAGACATATTATGCCAAAGTTCATTTAAGAAGAAACAGATTGAGTAAGTGTCCTTGTACAGATGAAAGAAACCGTTCCACAAAGAAACCTGGACTATTCTACTGAATATTTTAGGAAGAAATAATATTAATTTTATGGAAAATCTCTCAGCTAATTGAAGAGGAGGAAATAACTCCCAATTATTTTTATATAGAGGTCAGCATTACCTTTGCTACCAAATCCAGAAAAAGACAACAAGAAATGAATACTGTAGAACATTGTTCATAATCATAAATGCAAAAATGCAAGGATTTTAGTCTATCAAATCAAATACAAAAATACATAAAAAGGATAATACATTCATTAATTCACTTTATGTACAAATATAATCATTCTGAGAATGCAAAGATAATTTAACACTGAGAAAAATCAACGTGGGTCATCATAGTAGCAGACTAAAGAAAAAGTACAAGATTAGCTCAATTAAATTTTTTAAAAGGCTGTAACAAAATCCAAAATCCATTCTTGATAAAATCTCTCAGCAACTCAAGACTAGAATGGAACTTCCTCAATCTCATAAACAGTATGTATGAAAAATTGAAATGTAGCATCATGCTAAATTGTGAGAGACTGAATTCTTTCCTGGAAGACGAGGGACAGGCCAGGGTGTCTAACCACAGAATATTCATTTTTTTCCAGTGCACAGGGACATTTATAGAGATAGATCACAGACTTGGAGAATGAATTTATGGTTAGCAGGGAAGAAGGGTGAGAGTGAGGGATGTATTCAGAGTATGGGATTGACATGTACACCTATTATATTTAAAACAGGTAACCAACAAGGAACTACTATTTAGCACAGAGTACTCTGCTCATCATTCTGTAATAACCTAAATGGGAAAAATTGAAAATAAATACCCGTATATGTATAACTGTATCACTTTCCGTGTACCTGAAACTAACATAACACTGTAAATCAATTTTACTCCAATATAAAAGAAAAATTAAATCAAAACAAAACAGAAAGCTTTAAAAATACTACCTAGACTGATCAGGGGAACAAAAAAGATGAAACAAAATTAGAAATTTCAGGAAGGAGAGAGGATGTTATCACTACAGATGATATAGATATTAAAAGCTGAAAAGGGGACATTATAAGCAAGTTTATACCATTAAATTTGACATATTAGATGTAAAAGACATATTATGCCAAAGTTCATTTAAGAAGAAACAGATTGAGTAAGTGTCCTTGTACAGATGAAAGAAACCGTTCCACAAAGAAACCTGGACTATTCTACTGAATATTTTAGGAAGAAATAATATTAATTTTATGGAAAATCTCTCAGCTAATTGAAGAGGAGGAAATAACTCCCAATTATTTTTATATAGAGGTCAGCATTACCTTTGCTACCAAATCCAGAAAAAGACAACAAGAAATGAATACTGTAGAACATTGTTCATAATCATAAATGCAAAAATGCAAGGATTTTAGTCTATCAAATCAAATACAAAAATACATAAAAAGGATAATACATTCATTAATTCACTTTATGTACAAATATAATCATTCTGAGAATGCAAAGATAATTTAACACTGAGAAAAATCAACGTGGGTCATCATAGTAGCAGACTAAAGAAAAAGTACAAGATTAGCTCAATTAAATTTTTTAAAAGGCTGTAACAAAATCCAAAATCCATTCTTGATAAAATCTCTCAGCAACTCAAGACTAGAATGGAACTTCCTCAATCTCATAAACAGTATGTATGAAAAATTGAAATGTAGCATCATGCTAAATTGTGAGAGACTGAATTCTTTCCTGGAAGACGAGGGACAGGCCAGGGTGTCTGCTTCACCACTTCCATTCAACGTTGCAGCAGAGGCTAGCCAGTGCAATAATGCAAAATTTAAAAGAAATAAAATGTATCCAGACTGAAAATGGAATCAGTAATCAATAAACCCATTTTTAAAAGGTTCTAAATTTTAATTCGTTGTGTTAAGAACATTTAATATGTGATCTACCCTCTGTGAATACTGCTGCAGTGAACATAGGGGCACTCATCGTTTCAGTATTCAGATTTCAGTTCTTTTGAATAAATACCAAGAAGTGGAATGCCAAGCAAAATTTTCTGAGAACATATTGATAACAAATATATCTCACAAAGAATGTATGTCCATACGATGTAAATGACATTTATTAAGTTAGTAAAGATACAAGCAACCTTGTTCCAAAAAGGGTAGAAAAGTAGAATAGACAATCCAAAAGAATTACAAATGGGCGATTAGCAAATGTATGTATGTTCAACGTAGTCATCAGGAACCCTGAATGAAAATCACAATAAAATATCTTTTTCTACTGACTGGCATAGATTAAATTTAAAACAGTGGCAAAATTATTCCTGGTGCTGGCAACAATACGGGACAATTGGAATTTCCATATGTTACTATAAGAAATGTAAAATGATGCAGTCACTTTGGAAAAGAGTTTGAATTGTTTTTATAAAATTCAACATACATCAATACTTATATATGACTGAATAATTCCACTGCCAGATATTTAACTAAGAGAACTGAAGACCTGTACTCATAAAAAGTCTTGTATATGAGTGGTCATAGAAGCTTTATTCATAATAGTCCCAAACTGAATAGTCTCTAAATGATCATCAACAAATGAACTGATAAACCATGGCTCATCCAAATTGAATACTACTCAGTAACAAAAAAGAACAAGACACAGACACATGCAACAGCATAAATGAACATTATAAACATTATACTGGTGAGAGAAGCAGGACACACACACACACACACACACACACACACCTAATTCCAATATGTTTAAAATTGGAACATAGAGAGAGAGATGAGTATAAAATAGATTTATCTCTAACAATGTTCTTCTAGTTTTATATTTTAATATAGATTCAAACAAACAGAGATGTTTCAAGAATAAATTAATTTAGCCAGATATTCCAAAAAGTAATTCATTTACCTGTGCTTTCACACTGTTTATCTATACTAAATTTTTTTTCTGAATGATTTAAGAAAAAAGTGTCAAATACAATATTCTATCACATTTTAGATATATCAATGTATGTTTCCTAAAAATAAATCATCTCAATCAGAATGCTGCTGTTCAGTCACTAAGTCATGTCTGAATTTTTGTGACCCTATGAAATGTAGCCCACCAGGTTTCTCCGTCCATGGAATTTCCCAGGCAAGAATACTGGAGTGGGTTACCATTTCCTTCTCTATTTAATCAAAATATAATTATTCAAATCAATAAATTAATATGTGTTCCACACAAAAAAAATATCAGAACAGATGCAGTTAATCTATATTGACAGATTTGATAAATAATTGCCCAGACTGAGAGAGGTGAATGAAGAGACGATTGCAAAAAGGATTGAAGGAACTTCCTGTGGGGGATAGAGGTAGTGATTATACGTTGCACACATCTGTCAAAGCCAGCAACCTGTAGATGTAAACTGTGAGTTTTAAAGTATATTAATTATACTTCAGAAAGTTGATAGGAAAAACAACTAAGTTTATCTTGTGAAAAAGATGCAGGAAACTTCTGCTTCCACCATGAAAGACTGACTTTTGTGAGAATTGCCCTCCTGCCTTAAAAAACTAGAAAACTAAACAATATATATGTTTAAAACATTTCTTTTTAAATACTGGAAAATGGGCAATGCAGGTTTGTGATCACTTTGAGAAAAGAAATAAAAAAGATGAGCTCAGTGATTGCCCCAAATTAGTACCTGTCAGCAGTTTTAAGTCTGCAGTGCAGGAAGGGGGAATTAAAACAGAGCTCATCTGTCTCTTTGAGTTGACCATTTGGCAAATGGAGTTTTAGCACGTAGAAGTGGCTGAAATTTACAGAACAGAGTGCCAGATAGAAAGTAAACACACACACACACACACACACACACACAGAGGGGATAGGGTGGAGGGGAATGAGTTCCAAAGATCTTCAGAGCAGTACTTTCAGCTTTGTACTGGTCCGCATTTCAGAGATAAAATATCCAATACAATTATGAATCAATGAATAATATGTGATATATTCATATGATGAAAAATTGCTCCATACTAAAACAAAGTTCTGATACATGAGACAGCATGGATTAATCTCAAAAATATTATGCTAAGAGAAAGGTGCCCATACAAAAGACTTGATCTGTATGATTATACTTATATGAAGTTCTAAGAAATGTAGATTTAAAATGATAGCAGATTAGCAGTTGCCTGAGGCTGGGGTGAGGAGCATGAACTGACTTTAGAGGACAGGAGAAAAGTTTTTGGGGTGTCCTGAAGATGTCCTGTTTCTTGATTGTATTTATATGAATGTTTTCATTTGTCAAAACCTTCGAACTATGTAGTTAATATAGATGAATTTTATTGGATACAAAGTATACCTCAATAAAATAGACTTTTAAAACCGACACGGGAAACATGAAAAGGCGCCACAGTCCAACTATTTTTGGAGGTGGTTTAGGCAACAACTTACTATCCTGAAAGTTAACCAAGACGAAGTATCAAGCATCTATTCTGTCTTTCTGATTAATGATTAGGTGAAGGAAAGATTTTTTTTTAAATAGGGCTTGCAGCTAACAGAAGCTGAAGAAAGCATAGAAGTAAGGCAAACATCATTTTTTTTTTTGACCTCTAATACAATCATGGATCTAGACAACAGTCCTCAGTGCTACTAGGAACTAGATGGAAGGTTGAGAAAAATTTGATAATGGAGGCAGGAGCTTGAACCCACTGAAAAGTCACTGAAATGAGGAAAACCAAAAAGTCAACTGAAAGTGAAAGGGTTTTACCTCGATTTGAGACTTCAGCCCAGGGCCCAGACCTGATCTGACTCCTGCTTGGGACTTGAACCTACGTGGCTGGAGCTTGAGTTCCAGCCAAAACCCTGTTTGGGACTTGAACCCACGTGGCTAAGGCTTAACCTCAGCCAAAACCTGTTTGGGACTTGAATCCACATATTCAGGGCTCAATCCCGGCCAAAACCCTGTCTGGGACTCGAACCCAAACAGCCAGGACTTAATCCAGCACTCACCCAACATCTGGACCCACTGAGGCTCAGGTTCTTCGTGCCTCAACGCAGAAGGAATTCAGCGAGAGGCAGAGTGATAGACAAGAAGAGGATTTATTAGGATAGGGTACTTGTAAGAGGTGCAAGCCAGCAGGCAGGAAAGCTTCACTCTACTCTCCTCTTCGATTGAGTGGGCAGCAATATATGTAGGATGGTAGAAGACTGCCCCCCCTCAAGTAGACACAGATGCAGGACATACATCATTGGTTGCTTCTTCGCCAGCTCCTCCTTCATCAGCTGTTTATACACAGTTGAGCCTGCTTTACTGAACAAGGAGCAGCTCTCCTGAGTTATCATCAACTCATTGGCCTCCCAACCTTTCTCAGGTGTCTCCCTTTGACCTACCATCCCCTACTAGGACTCTACAACCACCTACTTTTTCTACTCTGTCCCTATCATAAGGAGGAAAACCAAACATTCTATTCATCATTAAGACACTGAAAGAGTATACTTGCCTGAAATATTTACCTGGAATCTAATCAGACTTTTAGGTCTGACTGCCAATTCTTGAGAAAGGGGCTCTTTCTAGAGAATTATCTGACTTTGACAAATCAAAGCAATGGGAAAAGATGATCAAGTCAGGGCCTTTTGTAATAAAATCATCATAACAGAAATAAGGTTTTGATTAATGATTAGGTGAAGGAAAGATTTTTTTTTAAATAGGGCTTGCAGCTAACAGAAGCTGAAGAAAGCATAGAAGTAAGGCAAACATCATTTTTTTTTTTGACCTCTAATACAATCATGGATCTAGACAACAGTCCTCAGTGCTACTAGGAACTAGATGGAAGGTTGAGAAAAATTTGATAATGGAGGCAGGAGCTTGAACCCACTGAAAAGTCACTGAAATGAGGAAAACCAAAAAGTCAACTGAAAGTGAAAGGGTTTTACCTCGATTTGAGACTTCAGCCCAGGGCCCAGACCTGATCTGACTCCTGCTTGGGACTTGAACCTACGTGGCTGGAGCTTGAGTTCCAGCCAAAACCCTGTTTGGGACTTGAACCCACGTGGCTAAGGCTTAACCTCAGCCAAAACCTGTTTGGGACTTGAATCCACATATTCAGGGCTCAATCCCGGCCAAAACCCTGTCTGGGACTCGAACCCAAACAGCCAGGACTTAATCCAGCACTCACCCAACATCTGGACCCACTGAGGCTCAGGTTCTTCGTGCCTCAACGCAGAAGGAATTCAGCGAGAGGCAGAGTGATAGACAAGAAGAGGATTTATTAGGATAGGGTACTTGTAAGAGGTGCAAGCCAGCAGGCAGGAAAGCTTCACTCTACTCTCCTCTTCGATTGAGTGGGCAGCAATATATGTAGGATGGTAGAAGACTGCCCCCCCTCAAGTAGACACAGATGCAGGACATACATCATTGGTTGCTTCTTCGCCAGCTCCTCCTTCATCAGCTGTTTATACACAGTTGAGCCTGCTTTACTGAACAAGGAGCAGCTCTCCTGAGTTATCATCAACTCATTGGCCTCCCAACCTTTCTCAGGTGTCTCCCTTTGACCTACCATCCCCTACTAGGACTCTACAACCACCTACTTTTTCTACTCTGTCCCTATCATAAGGAGGAAAACCAAACATTCTATTCATCATTAAGACACTGAAAGAGTATACTTGCCTGAAATATTTACCTGGAATCTAATCAGACTTTTAGGTCTGACTGCCAATTCTTGAGAAAGGGGCTCTTTCTAGAGAATTATCTGACTTTGACAAATCAAAGCAATGGGAAAAGATGATCAAGTCAGGGCCTTTTGTAATAAAATCATCATAACAGAAATAACCCAAAGCAATGTGTGGGCTTGTTTAGATCTTGAGTCTCACAAACCAACTTGGACAAGCCTCTCTGGGACCAGTGGAAATTTGCACCAAGAATAGATATTAGAAGGTATCAAGTATTCTTGTTAAATTCACTGGTGGTGTTGGTGGCATGGTGCTTATATTAATAAAGTCCTTGTCAGTTAGAGATAACATATCGCAGTGTTTACAGATGAAAAGGCATAGTATTTTTTGTATTGGTTCTAAAATACTTCTGCAAAAAATAAACTACCAGAACAGGTGTACAAGTGTTTGCACGTGTGGGAATGGATGACACGAAAGTGGCCAAATGCTGATATTGTTGAAGCGGCGACATGAACACAAAAGTGTTTATTAAATGATCTTTTTCTTATTTTAAATATGCTTTAAGTTCTCTATAATAAGAAAGCAAAACATTTTGGAGGCAGTTAGATGGAAGGGAAAACTTATATTCAAAAGCATGACAATTACACTTTTAGCTGGCTTTTAGACAGTAATAATAAAAACTAGAAAATAGTGAAGTATTTTCAATAACCTGAAAGAAAATATGTCAAACTCAGATTCTATACACAGGTAAAGAAAGACACTTTCAGGCAAATAAACAAAAAGCTGAGTTTCTTCTCTGCTAAATAAAATTCTAAAGGATGTACTTAAGGCAGAAAGAGATGTTCTTATGTGTAAGACTGAGACTCAAAAAGGAACAAAGGAATAAGTGGGTACATCTAGATGAATACGGGTGGTATGAAACTAGGATTTGAAAAATAAAATGTTTAATGCACAGTAATAAAGCACAGAGTTCTGAAATGAGTAGGACAGTTATGTGTTCTGAGGTTTGATTTTTTTTTAATCACCCAGGAGAAGGATAAAGACATTAATTAACACTATACTTCCATAAATTAAGATTCATGCTACAATTTCTGAAGGAACTACTAAAAATTAAATAAGAGGGTTTGATTTACAAACTAGCAGAGGACAGAACTGAAGTGGCAGAAAGTAATGAATATTAAAAGGGAGCGAGAAAGATGATCAAGTCAGGGACTTTGACAAATCAAAGCAATGGGAAAAGATGATCAAGTCAGGGCCTTTTGTAATAAAATCATCATAACAGAAATAACCCAAAGCAATGTGTGGGCTTGTTTAGATCTTGAGTCTCACAAACCAACTTGGACAAGCCTCTCTGGGACCAGTGGAAATTTGCACCAAGAATAGATATTAGAAGGTATCAAGTATTCTTGTTAAATTCACTGGTGGTGTTGGTGGCATGGTGCTTATATTAATAAAGTCCTTGTCAGTTAGAGATAACATATCGCAGTGTTTACAGATGAAAAGGCATAGTATTTTTTGTATTGGTTCTAAAATACTTCTGCAAAAAATAAACTACCAGAACAGGTGTACAAGTGTTTGCACGTGTGGGAATGGATGACACGAAAGTGGCCAAATGCTGATATTGTTGAAGCGGCGACATGAACACAAAAGTGTTTATTAAATGATCTTTTTCTTATTTTAAATATGCTTTAAGTTCTCTATAATAAGAAAGCAAAACATTTTGGAGGCAGTTAGATGGAAGGGAAAACTTATATTCAAAAGCATGACAATTACACTTTTAGCTGGCTTTTAGACAGTAATAATAAAAACTAGAAAATAGTGAAGTATTTTCAATAACCTGAAAGAAAATATGTCAAACTCAGATTCTATACACAGGTAAAGAAAGACACTTTCAGGCAAATAAACAAAAAGCTGAGTTTCTTCTCTGCTAAATAAAATTCTAAAGGATGTACTTAAGGCAGAAAGAGATGTTCTTATGTGTAAGACTGAGACTCAAAAAGGAACAAAGGAATAAGTGGGTACATCTAGATGAATACGGGTGGTATGAAACTAGGATTTGAAAAATAAAATGTTTAATGCACAGTAATAAAGCACAGAGTTCTGAAATGAGTAGGACAGTTATGTGTTCTGAGGTTTGATTTTTTTTTAATCACCCAGGAGAAGGATAAAGACATTAATTAACACTATACTTCCATAAATTAAGATTCATGCTACAATTTCTGAAGGAACTACTAAAAAAATTAAATAAGAGGGTTTGATTTACAAACTAGCAGAGGACAGAACTGAAGTGGCAGAAAGTAATGAATATTAAAAGGGAGCGAGAAAGATGGAGAAATCATAAAGTAAAAAACAAGGTAGAAATTTAAGTCCAAATACATTGGTACATAAATGTATATAAATAACTAAATTCTCTAATTAAAAGTTTAGAATTGTCAGGTTAAGATTTTGTAAATTGGGGTATAATTGCTTTCCAATGCTGTGTTAGTTTCTGCTGTACAATGAAGTAAATCAGTCATATGTATACATATGTCCCCTCCCTCTTGGACCTCCCCACCACCGCTCCACCCCACCCATCTAGGTAACCACAGAGGCCTGAGCTGAGCTCCCTAGATTGAATTTTTTAAAAAGGAGTGCTACTTGACACCAAAATGATCATAAATATAAATGTAAATGAAATAATTTGGAGTTTCTTGATTAAATGTTACTGAGGTGGTTCAAATATTTTAAATTGCTCCCCAAATCATAGACTTGAGATACATAAGGTGAATACTGAAATAACTATAGAAAAAAAAGACATCCAAAATCACAGTGGAAAGTGTTAATTTGCCTGTATTAGTAATTGGAAAAAATCAGTTAACAATTAGTAAGGACATGGGATATTAAAAAAAAAATCAATGACAAATTCATCCTCATGGACATATATTGGAAATCATCTTGCTCTTAAGGAAGGTTTTCCAGAAGCTGCCACAATTTACTTCTGTTTACAGACCCCTCTGCCATGGAATTCTCCAGGTGAGAATACTGGAGTGGGTTCCCAGTATTCCCTTCTCCAGGGGATCTTCCCCACCACCCAGGGATTGAATCGGGTCTTCTGCACTGCAGGCCGATTCTTTATCGTCTGAGCCGCCAGGGAAGTCCCATAATTTATTTGACTTGAACTTATTCACAAGGACATAGGTAGCTTCAAGGGAAACTGGGTAATGTGGTATTTTCCCCCTTAGATGTCTATGTGTTCATTTAAATCTTTGGGGTTTCATTACTTTGAAAGGAGAAACTTGTAATAGGAGGCCCCAATAATCTCTGTCACAGATACTCCTACACAGGGATAAAACAGCTAAGAGTTAGTGAATGTTCTTTAGTATGTGACAGACTATAATCAAATGAACACTAATCAGGACAAATACCATAAATGCAAAAGCAACCTCTAAAGTCACTCGGCAGTACTCATTCAAAAGGTGATCATCTAAATATCAGCATACCTTAACATGATTTATTTAGATTGTATTTGAAACCAAGCACACACATATAAACTTAACAAATATTCACAACATAAAAGTTGAGAGTTATGTTTTATTCAGTGGGAATTTTTAGGACTTCAAGTCTGAGATGCAGCATCTCAAGTAACCCTGGTAAAACTGAAGCAAGCCGGGGAGCCAGGCAGTAAAGTTTTGCAACCAAAGGAAAGTAGTCTGAATGTCAAAAGATTATTATAAATGAAAGAAAACCAGATATCCCAAGTTAAGGAATATAGCAATTTTCTACATATGGGAAGATACAAGAGTCTGGGTACTGAAGTCTTTCTTTTGCTATGCACCTCAGCTGTTATCCTGTGTTTCCACATCCTGAATTTCCTCAGGGCTCACCGTGGGGAGTGAAGTGGCTGCAGTCTGATGGTTGCTGGATGGATGTATTCTTTCCTTTCCGAATTCCCTCAGGGTTCACCAGCTCACCATCTGTGGTGGCTACAACTGCTGATAACTGTGACATCCTTTGTTTACTGGACGGGCAGGAAATATTCCTTTTCTCAGGCTCATGCTTGCATACAGTCTTACAGAGAAACTCAAATTCAACCCCCTTTCTATTTATGGACATCATTTTGAAAATAGACAGTGCAGAGAATGATGCTCACACAAAACTTTTCAAGGTGTGGCTCCAGTCTCATCTCCCACACTTCCACACCCCCTCTGGGGTCTTTGCATTTCTCCAAAGATGACATGAATTCTCAAGGCATTTTTAAAAATACTTCTATTATTATTTTTATTATTTTAAATTTTTACAATGTTGTGTTGGTTTCTGCCATACAGAAACATGAAAATCAGTCATAATTATAAATACATACCCTCCCTCCCTCCCTTTTTCCTAATCCTCCCTCCAGGTCATCAAAGAGGACCAAGTTGGGCTCCCTGTGCTACATAGCAACTTCTCACCAGCTACCCATCCTACATCTGATAGTGTATATATGTTGATGCTATTAATACTTTGTCCATTCTTCCCACTCTCTTCCTCCTCCACTGTGTCCACAAGTCCCTTCTGTGCATCTTTGTCTGCATTCCTTGCCTGCAAATAGGTTAATCTGTACCATTTTTCTAGGCTCCATATACATGCATTACTATACTATATTTGATTTTCTTTTTTTGACTTTCTTCACTCTATAAAAGTTGAAGTTATTTTCAGTGGGAATTTTTAGGACTTCAAGTCTGAGATGCAGCATCTCAAGTAACCCTGGTAAAACTGAAGCAAGCCGGGGAGCCAGGCAGTAAAGTTTTGCAACCAAAGGAAAGTAGTCTGAATGTCAAAAGATTATTATAAATGAAAGAAAACCAGATATCCCAAGTTAAGGAATATAGCAATTTTCTACATATGGGAAGATACAAGAGTCTGGGTACTGAAGTCTTTCTTTTGCTATGCACCTCAGCTGTTATCCTGTGTTTCCACATCCTGAATTTCCTCAGGGCTCACCGTGGGGAGTGAAGTGGCTGCAGTCTGATGGTTGCTGGATGGATGTATTCTTTCCTTTCTGAATTCCCTCAGGGTTCACCAGCTCACCATCTGTGGTGGCTACAACTGCTGATAACTGTGACATCCTTTGTTTACTGGACGGGCAGGAAATATTCCTTTTCTCAGGCTCATGCTTGCATACAGTCTTACAGAGAAACTCAAATTCAACCCCCTTTCTATTTATGGACATCATTTTGAAAATAGACAGTGCAGAGAATGATGCTCACACAAAACTTTTCAAGGTGTGGCTCCAGTCTCATCTCCCACACTTCCACACCCCCTCTGGTGTCTTTGCATTCTCCAAAGATGACATGAATTCTCAAGGCATTTTTAAAAATACTTCTATTATTATTTTTATTATTTTAAATTTTTACAATGTTGTGTTGGTTTCTGCCATACAGAAACATGAAAATCAGTCATAATTATAAATACATACCCTCCCTCCCTCCCTTTTTCCTAATCCTCCCTCCAGGTCATCAAAGAGGACCAAGTTGGGCTCCCTGTGCTACATAGCAACTTCTCACCAGCTACCCATCCTACATCTGATAGTGTATATATGTTGATGCTATTAATACTTTGTCCATTCTTCCCACTCTCTTCCTCCTCCACTGTGTCCACAAGTCCCTTCTGTGCATCTTTGTCTGCATTCCTTGCCTGCAAATAGGTTAATCTGTACCATTTTTCTAGGCTCCATATACATGCATTACTATACTATATTTGATTTTCTTTTTCTGACTTTCTTCACTCTATGTAACAGGTTCTAGGTTCATCCACCTCACTAGAACTAACTCAAATTCATTTTTTTCCATGATTGAGTAATATTCCATTGTATATATGTACCACATCTTTATCCATTCACCTGTAGATGATCATCTAGGTTGCTTCTATGTCCTGGATATTGTAAATGGTGCTTCTATGAAATTGGGGTACATGTGTCTTTTGGAATTTTGGTTTTCTCAGGGTATAAGAACTTCCTTGGTGGCTCAGATAGTAAAGAATCTGCCTGCAATGTGTGAGACCTGGGTTTGATCCCTGGATTGGGAAGATAGCTCAAGAGAAGGGAATGGAAACCCACTGCAGTGTTCTCACCTGGAGAACCCCAAGGACAGAGGAGCATGACAGGCTATAGTCCATGGGATTGCAAGGAGCTGGACACAACTGAGTGACTAAGACTTTCCTTTCCCTCAGGTGCATGCCCAGTAGTGGGGTTATGGGTCATATGGTAGATTTATTCCTAGTTTTTAAAGGAATCTCTATACTGTTCTCCATAATGGCTGTATCAGCTTACATTCCCATCAACAGGGTAGGAGGGTTTCCTTTTATCCACATCCTCTCCAGCATTTATTGTTTGTAGAGTTTTTGATTATGGCCATTCTTAGTGGTGTGGGGTGTTCTCTCATTGTAGTTTTTATTTGCATTTCTCTAATAATAAGTGATGTTGAAGTCTTGAGGCACAGGCTTTTCTCTCTCCTTGGTCCATTCTGCCCACCTTGGCCTTTTGTCCCTTTTGGAGGAATAGAGGGAAGGCAGGCAACATTCTCTCTCCAAAGGGAGTTAGCAGACTTTTCTCCACACTCTCTTCATATATGTAAAATATATACTGCACTCAAAATTATTATTACTAATATCATCATTATTACTATGTCCTCCAATAATAACCACTGTTACACTGCAATTTTTAAAAACCAAATCACTCTTTGTCTATTTCTTCCACTAGTGTGCAAAATCCTTGAGAGAAAGGATTAACACTAAAGTTCTTCTTGATAGATTTGCACGTAGCATACTGCATGGTTCATGTAAAATAAAAAAACTAAGTCAAATCCCCATTATTTTATTTAGCTATATTTTTTTGATTTTCTTTTCTGACTTTCTTCACTCTATGTAACAGGTTCTAGGTTCATCCACCTCACTAGAACTAACTCAAATTCATTTTTTTCCATGATTGAGTAATATTCCATTGTATATATGTACCACATCTTTATCCATTCACCTGTAGATGATCATCTAGGTTGCTTCTATGTCCTGGATATTGTAAATGGTGCTTCTATGAAATTGGGGTACATGTGTCTTTTGGAATTTTGGTTTTCTCAGGGTATAAGAACTTCCTTGGTGGCTCAGATAGTAAAGAATCTGCCTGCAATGTGTGAGACCTGGGTTTGATCCCTGGATTGGGAAGATAGCTCAAGAGAAGGGAATGGAAACCCACTGCAGTGTTCTCACCTGGAGAACCCCAAGGACAGAGGAGCATGACAGGCTATAGTCCATGGGATTGCAAGGAGCTGGACACAACTGAGTGACTAAGACTTTCCTTTCCCTCAGGTGCATGCCCAGTAGTGGGGTTATGGGTCATATGGTAGATTTATTCCTAGTTTTTAAAGGAATCTCTATACTGTTCTCCATAATGGCTGTATCAGCTTACATTCCCATCAACAGGGTAGGAGGGTTTCCTTTTATCCACATCCTCTCCAGCATTTATTGTTTGTAGAGTTTTTGATTATGGCCATTCTTAGTGGTGTGGGGTGTTCTCTCATTGTAGTTTTTATTTGCATTTCTCTAATAATAAGTGATGTTGAAGTCTTGAGGCACAGGCTTTTCTCTCTCCTTGGTCCATTCTGCCCACCTTGGCCTTTTGTCCCTTTTGGAGGAATAGAGGGAAGGCAGGCAACATTCTCTCTCCAAAGGGAGTTAGCAGACTTTTCTCCACACTCTCTTCATATATGTAAAATATATACTGCACTCAAAATTATTATTACTAATATCATCATTATTACTATGTCCTCCAATAATAACCACTGTTACACTGCAATTTTTAAAAACCAAATCACTCTTTGTCTATTTCTTCCACTAGTGTGCAAAATCCTTGAGAGAAAGGATTAACACTAAAGTTCTTCTTGATAGATTTAGCACGTAGCATACTGCATGGTTCATGATAAAAGCTCAATAAATGTTTGCTGAGTTGAGGATAGATTAGAAAAAAATGTCAGGAAGTTAATCTTAAGGCTTATACAAATCAAACTTTTAATTTCCCCATTAAATTAATAACCAAGATCACTTTAGTTCTTTTCTTATCAAGCTGAAAAGATGAACAACAAAAATAACACCTATTGTCTTATTAATATTTTAAGCTGAGAAATTCATAGCCTACGGGGATACTCATGCATGTATGTGTTATCCCATATTAGATGTCAACCGACTCCTTCCCCCCGTTACATGCTCCTTCACTGACTCAGTCTTGATTTATAGTTGAGCTTCTTGTCCTTCCTCTTTCCATTTTATATTGAAATAAACATTTCGTGAGCTTCTCAGTTTTCTGAGAACCCGAAGCCTTTCCCAGAGAGAAAGAGACGGAGTCAAATGCCCAGAGGACATGCTTCTCTTGAGGGCACGGCATGTGCCAGGAAAGCAGGCTGGACAACCTCTTTATTTCTGGTAATGAAGTCCAGTCTTCATCATACTGTGATCAGATAACAGCAGTGGTCACCTTGGTCAAGGAAAAAGTACACAGAGTTATTGAACTAGCACACTCCTAATCTCCCCAACTGTTTAATAGGTAACTTTACAAGTGGATTTCCATAGCGAGATAGTCTTGTAATATCCGCTCCACCTATAAAACTAAAACATCCACCTCTCCTCTTTGCTCTGAGTGCTGGAGAGGGAAACCATATTCATTTTCTGAGGCTACTGTAACAAATACCACAAGTTATGTGGTTTAAAGCAACAGAAATCCTCTTGGAGTTCTAAAGTATAGGAGTTGAAAATTAGGGTGTTCACAGAGCCATTCTCTCTCCTACGTCCCTGGAGAATGAATCTTAATTGCCTCTTTCAGGTCCTGGTAGCTCCAGACATTTTTTAGCATCTGACAGCATAATTCTAATCCCTGCCTCCATATTACCATGGCCATCTTTACTCTGTCTGTTTTTGTGTCTCTTACTATCTTCTAAGGACACTGGGATATTGAATTAGAACTCACCCTTACTCAGTATGAAATGATCTTAAATTGACTGTGTCATTAAAGACTCTTTTCTAAATAAGGTCACGTTCATAGGTGCCAGGTATTGTTAGGGCTTATTATTGTTCAGTCGCTAAGTCGTATCCAACTCTTTGTGACCCCATGGATTGCAGCACAGCAAGCTTCCCTGTCCTTCACTATATCCTGGAGTGTGCTCAAACTCATGTCCATTGAGTTGGTGATGCTCTCCAACCGTTTCATTCTCTGTTGTCCCCCTTTCCTCCTTCTCTCAGTCTTTCCCAGTATCAGGATCTTTTCCAATGAGTCAGTCTCTTTGCACCAGGTGACTAGATTATTGGAGCTGCAGCTTCAGCATCAGTCCTTCCAATGAATATTCTGGGCTGATTTCCGTTAGGATGGACTGGTTGATCTTTCTTCAGTCCAAGGGACCCGCAAGAGTCTTCTCCAAAAGGCAACACTCTTGCATTGCTGGTGGGAATGTAAATTGATACAGCCTCTATGGAAGACAGTATGGAGATTCCTTAAAAAACTAAAAATAGAAGCATCATACGACCCAGCAATCCCACTATTAGGCTTACACTCTGATGAAATCAAAACTGAAAGAAGCACCTGTACCCCAATGTTCATTACAGCTCTCTATACAATAGGTAGAACATGGAAGCAACCTAGATGGCCATTGGCACATGAATGAATAAAGAAGCTCTGGTACATATATATAATGGAATACTACACAGCTATAAAACTAAAACATCCACCTCTCCTCTTTGCTCTGAGTGCTGGAGAGGGAAACCATATTCATTTTCTGAGGCTACTGTAACAAATACCACAAGTTATGTGGTTTAAAGCAACAGAAATCCTCTTGGAGTTCTAAAGTATAGGAGTTGAAAATTAGGGTGTTCACAGAGCCATTCTCTCTCCTACGTCCCTGGAGAATGAATCTTAATTGCCTCTTTCAGGTCCTGGTAGCTCCAGACATTTTTTAGCATCTGACAGCATAATTCTAATCCCTGCCTCCATATTACCATGGCCATCTTTACTCTGTCTGTTTTTGTGTCTCTTACTATCTTCTAAGGACACTGGGATATTGAATTAGAACTCACCCTTACTCAGTATGAAATGATCTTAAATTGACTGTGTCATTAAAGACTCTTTTCTAAATAAGGTCACGTTCATAGGTGCCAGGTATTGTTAGGGCTTATTATTGTTCAGTCGCTAAGTCGTATCCAACTCTTTGTGACCCCATGGATTGCAGCACAGCAAGCTTCCCTGTCCTTCACTATATCCTGGAGTGTGCTCAAACTCATGTCCATTGAGTTGGTGATGCTCTCCAACCGTTTCATTCTCTGTTGTCCCCCTTTCCTCCTTCTCTCAGTCTTTCCCAGTATCAGGATCTTTTCCAATGAGTCAGTCTCTTTGCACCAGGTGACTAGATTATTGGAGCTGCAGCTTCAGCATCAGTCCTTCCAATGAATATTCTGGGCTGATTTCCGTTAGGATGGACTGGTTGATCTTTCTTCAGTCCAAGGGACCCGCAAGAGTCTTCTCCAAAAGGCAACACTCTTGCATTGCTGGTGGGAATGTAAATTGATACAGCCTCTATGGAAGACAGTATGGAGATTCCTTAAAAAACTAAAAATAGAAGCATCATACGACCCAGCAATCCCACTATTAGGCTTACACTCTGATGAAATCAAAACTGAAAGAAGCACCTGTACCCCAATGTTCATTACAGCTCTCTATACAATAGGTAGAACATGGAAGCAACCTAGATGGCCATTGGCACATGAATGAATAAAGAAGCTCTGGTACATATATATAATGGAATACTACACAGCTGTAAAAAGAAATGCAGAAGAATCAGTCCTAATGAGGTGACTGGATCTAGAACCTATTATACAAAGTGACGTAAGTCAAAAAGAGAAAGACAAGTACAGAATGCTAACACATATATATGGAATCTAGTAAATGGGTAATGATAACACATGCAGTGAACCCATGGAAAAACAGACTTAAAGAATAGACATATGAACATTGTGGGGAATGAACAGTGGGTGGGAGGCATAGAGGGAATAACATGGAAACCTAAACTATCATATGTGAAAAAGATAGCTATTGTCATTGCACTGGAGGAATAGGAGTTCCTACAAGGGCTCGGTGCAACAGTCTGGAGGGGTAGGATGGGGGCCCTGGGAGTGGGGAGGGGACCAGGGATATGTTTATGACTGATCTGGGAACATACATGTCTGCAAACAACAAAACTCTGTAATAATTTTTTAAAAATGAAAAAATAAAGAGTCTTCTCCAGCACTACAGCCCAAAATCATCATTTCTTCGGCACTCAGCCTCCTTATGGTCCAACTTCCACATTCATACATGACTACTGGAATTTTGACTTTATAGACATTTGTCAGTTAAGTGATTTCTCTGCTTTTTAATATGCCATCTAGGTTTCTCATAGCTTTTCTTCCAAGGACCAAGTGTTTTTTAACTTCATGACTGCAGTCACCATCCACATTGATTTTGGAGGCCAAGAAAATAAAATCTGTCACTGCTTCCATTTTTTCCCCATCTATTTGCCGTGAAGTGATGGAACCAGATGCCATGATCTTAGTCTTCTGAATGTTGGGTTTTAAGTCAGCGTTTTCCATTCTCCTCTTTTACCCCCATCAAGCAGCTCTTTAGTTCCTAAATAAAAAATTGCTCTTTTCTTAATGAGAGTTATACTCGCTTAATGAGAATTATACTCTTTTAATGGCCAATACTGTTAGTCTATTGGAAAATTTCCAGTGATATGGATCTTAATGCACCTTGTTACCATTTGATTTACTTCTTGTTCTGATGCCAATATTCTAATTTTTCTATATCTCTGGACTTGTCACATCACTGATTCTTCTTTTCCTGTAACCTGAATATCATTGCTAAATCTATCCAACCCCTCTGTTAGGTATCTCTTGCTTGCATTTTGTCCTTACTACTCACTGTCTTCAATCTTTTGACTCTTTATGCCTGACCCACGGTAATTGAGCCCTAACTAATTTCTCTACTGTGGTCTCTCCTCACTACCAGATCGATATTCTTGCCACTTTATTGCTTAAAATCTGTATAATATGCCTTTGTTTAAGAAATAAAACAAAAATGCTTTAGCCTGAAAGAATTTACAAGTTCAACAGGGAAATACACCTTATGGTATAAGTGATAGAAGGGTTCATGTTCCATATCTTTTGCAGTTATAGTTACAGCATGAAAAATTCTAGTTACAGCAATGTACATAGCAATCTCCAGCATGCCCAATAATCAAATAAAGTCTAATGTTTTCATCATCCATGTACAAGGTAGAAAATAAGAATCAATATAACTTAGAAAGGGCTTCCCAGGTGGCTCAGTGTGTAAAGAATCCTGCAATGCAGGAGACTCAGGCAAACTTGAGTTCGATCCCTGGGCCAGGAAGATCCTCTGGAGGAGGGCATGGTAACCCCCTCCGGTACTCTTGTTTGGAAGAATCCCATGGACAGAGGACCCTGCTGGGTTACAGCCCATAGGGCTGCAAAGAGTCGGATGCAAATGAAGTGACTGAGCATGCATATACATAACTTAGAAAGGTATTGAATAAATATTGATTTAAGAGATTTTTCCAACAATGTTTAATATTTGGCAAGTATGAAATGAAGAAATCTGCTTAGTCTGAAAAATCTTAAACATACAGAAAATTATAGAAAAAAAAACAGTGGAGAAGAAGCTGCATAATCTTATCAACCTATCAACATTTTGCAAGGCTTCTGTCTTATCTTTAAGGAGAAAATCTCTCTGATGAAAGACTGCTCTATCTAGGCTTGCACAAACATCCTTACCTTTTCTGTCTCAGCCTGTATTTTACTTAACCAATACATGTCCATTCCATGCCGGACATTTTTCACAAATTCTCTTCTTATACCTGGGAGCTGGGTTTCATGATTAGGTATTTCTCTTGCTATGCCAATATTCTAATTTTTCTATATCTCTGGACTTGTCACATCACTGATTCTTCTTTTCCTGTAACCTGAATATCATTGCTAAATCTATCCAACCCCTCTGTTAGGTATCTCTTGCTTGCATTTTGTCCTTACTACTCACTGTCTTCAATCTTTTGACTCTTTATGCCTGACCCACGGTAATTGAGCCCTAACTAATTTCTCTACTGTGGTCTCTCCTCACTACCAGATCGATATTCTTGCCACTTTATTGCTTAAAATCTGTATAATATGCCTTTGTTTAAGAAATAAAACAAAAATGCTTTAGCCTGAAAGAATTTACAAGTTCAACAGGGAAATACACCTTATGGTATAAGTGATAGAAGGGTTCATGTTCCATATCTTTTGCAGTTATAGTTACAGCATGAAAAATTCTAGTTACAGCAATGTACATAGCAATCTCCAGCATGCCCAATAATCAAATAAAGTCTAATGTTTTCATCATCCATGTACAAGGTAGAAAATAAGAATCAATATAACTTAGAAAGGGCTTCCCAGGTGGCTCAGTGTGTAAAGAATCCTGCAATGCAGGAGACTCAGGCAAACTTGAGTTCGATCCCTGGGCCAGGAAGATCCTCTGGAGGAGGGCATGGTAACCCCCTCCGGTACTCTTGTTTGGAAGAATCCCATGGACAGAGGACCCTGCTGGGTTACAGCCCATAGGGCTGCAAAGAGTCGGATGCAAATGAAGTGACTGAGCATGCATATACATAACTTAGAAAGGTATTGAATAAATATTGATTTAAGAGATTTTTCCAACAATGTTTAATATTTGGCAAGTATGAAATGAAGAAATCTGCTTAGTCTGAAAAATCTTAAACATACAGAAAATTATAGAAAAAAAAACAGTGGAGAAGAAGCTGCATAATCTTATCAACCTATCAACATTTTGCAAGGCTTCTGTCTTATCTTTAAGGAGAAAATCTCTCTGATGAAAGACTGCTCTATCTAGGCTTGCACAAACATCCTTACCTTTTCTGTCTCAGCCTGTATTTTACTTAACCAATACATGTCCATTCCATGCCGGACATTTTTCACAAATTCTCTTCTTATACCTGGGAGCTGGGTTTCATAGGCTTCTTCTTCCAAAACCAAGAATCTTTCGAGGTATTGGGGTCTTGAAGATTTTCCAAGCCATGGAGTTTTATCACACCACCTGTTGGACAGAAAAGAAGTTGAGAAGTTAGCAACTGGCAGCCCCTGTGAACCTTCTAGAAGAGATTTTCCAAGAGTGGGATGTAATAGCATCCGAGAGGAGGGTCATGCCCACTCTCCATCAAGAACCACAGGCCTCCCCAAACATCTTGCTTCAAGGGAGACAAGTTCAATGTTGAACTCAAATTCTTTGTACAGCAAAGTGGATGCCACCCTCTTCTTTTAACGATCCCATCTGATCCAGTTCCTGAAAATGACAAATTAAAGATATTCTTGTCTTCAAAGCTCTATTCAGCATTCCCTCCATTAAGAAGAGAAGTCTGGTATGCAAACAGCTGAATTTGGAAACTCCCAGAAGGAAGTGGAAGCCACATAGCCACATAATCAGTAATCCTATCTTTGGTTATTTATTTTGGAATTCAATTGCCACCAGAATTTTTCTCCACATCAGTCCTTATTCTTTCTGGGTTAATTCGACATACACGCATTGAGCATTACACTGTGCCATCAGGAGAGACCTTTTAAAAAGTAAGAATAATTCTTTCCTTAAGGAAATGAAAATCATGTGAGGGAGAATTAGCAAGTAGAAAGATGAAGAGACTCCAAAGTTAAGTTTGTTTACCACTTTAAAATGTTGTATAAACAAGAAATACAAGAGAAAAAAAAAAAGAACTTGAATGTTTAAGAAAATTATGACCAGAGAGGAATAACTTGAACCTAGACCGTATGTTCTGGAATCAGAAGAAGCATCCTGGTTAGTAGTGGACCATTTGTAATGAAAACCAAGGAAAAAGAAATAAAACTGAATTTTAATACAATTAAGGTTATTATTTTGCAAGTAAAGTGAAAGACAGTTTTCATTTTTATACGTATACACATTAGTCTTTAATGCATATACGTATTAGTCTATAAGGTCATTGGAAGACCATGAATTTATGAGGCATCCAATTGCACTAACATTCTAGGTGACTCTGGAGGGGAGAACGGTGGACAGGTGTCTTGAAGTTGAAGTGTCTGCTTCTTTCTCTCTTCTCCACTCCATCTCAACATGCTTCCCACTTCAACCTCAGCACTCCCTAAGCCATCTTCTACTTCCTTTCTGCATCCCTAGGACCAAGCCTATCCTTCCATGATTCTAAATTCATAAAAATATGGACCAAAAAGAATGTCTTTGAGAGTCAACTGTTGCCTGAGGGGTCCGAGTTTTCAAAAGAACGTGTTTGTGGGGAAGGCTTTCTTATTTTTTGAAGTGTGGGGCATAAAGATGGGGAGAGGAAGAGTTCAAAGACAAAGAGGAGGAACACTGAATTCTTAGTGGAACGAAAGGGCTTCCACTCAGAAGCACCTGACCCTTTAAGCCATTTGTGGAATCAAGGGAGTATTTATCATAACTTGATGATGGTGATTATATCCAATTTCATGACTTGTTTTGCCTTCAGACAATTTAAAAAATCATCTGATGAACACCTAGTAAATCTAGGAGTTGCATGGGTTACATTGGCTTGAGATTCTGCGTGTCTGACTCTTTGCGACCCTGTGGACTTCAGTCCGCTCGGCTCCTCTGTCCATGGAATTCTCCAGGCAAGAATACTGGAGTGGGTAGCCATTTCCTCCTCTGAGGGAGCTGCCCAACGTAGAGATGGAACGTGCATCTCCTACACTGGCAGATGGATTCTTTACCACTGAGGCACCCGAAGCCAACATCAGTTAGTAGGAAATGAAAATCATGTGAGGGAGAATTAGCAAGTAGAAAGATGAAGAGACTCCAAAGTTAAGTTTGTTTACCACTTTAAAATGTTGTATAAACAAGAAATACAAGAGAAAAAAAAAAAGAACTTGAATGTTTAAGAAAATTATGACCAGAGAGGAATAACTTGAACCTAGACCGTATGTTCTGGAATCAGAAGAAGCATCCTGGTTAGTAGTGGACCATTTGTAATGAAAACCAAGGAAAAAGAAATAAAACTGAATTTTAATACAATTAAGGTTATTATTTTGCAAGTAAAGTGAAAGACAGTTTTCTTTTTTATACGTATACACATTAGTCTTTAATGCATATACGTATTAGTCTATAAGGTCATTGGAAGACCATGAATTTATGAGGCATCCAATTGCACTAACATTCTAGGTGACTCTGGAGGGGAGAACGGTGGACAGGTGTCTTGAAGTTGAAGTGTCTGCTTCTTTCTCTCTTCTCCACTCCATCTCAACATGCTTCCCACTTCAACCTCAGCACTCCCTAAGCCATCTTCTACTTCCTTTCTGCATCCCTAGGACCAAGCCTATCCTTCCATGATTCTAAATTCATAAAAATATGGACCAAAAAGAATGTCTTTGAGAGTCAACTGTTGCCTGAGGGGTCCGAGTTTTCAAAAGAACGTGTTTGTGGGGAAGGCTTTCTTATTTTTTGAAGTGTGGGGCATAAAGATGGGGAGAGGAAGAGTTCAAAGACAAAGAGGAGGAACACTGAATTCTTAGTGGAACGAAAGGGCTTCCACTCAGAAGCACCTGACCCTTTAAGCCATTTGTGGAATCAAGGGAGTATTTATCATAACTTGATGATGGTGATTATATCCAATTTCATGACTTGTTTTGCCTTCAGACAATTTAAAAAATCATCTGATGAACACCTAGTAAATCTAGGAGTTGCATGGGTTACATTGGCTTGAGATTCTGCGTGTCTGACTCTTTGCGACCCTGTGGACTTCAGTCCGCTCGGCTCCTCTGTCCATGGAATTCTCCAGGCAAGAATACTGGAGTGGGTAGCCATTTCCTCCTCTGAGGGAGCTGCCCAACGTAGAGATGGAACGTGCATCTCCTACACTGGCAGATGGATTCTTTACCACTGAGGCACCCGGGAAGCCCTTTGGAAACATCTAGTTAAAGCTATTCCAGAGAACACTTGTAGTTTCTAAATAGGACACAGGGTGGCGCTCCTAAACCACTCACTCTACGCTGAGACCTTGCTGCGCTCGAACTGGGTGGAAAGGGAATGCCTGGTTCTTGGGCCAGAGCTCCAGTGAGTGAGAACTCAGCAAGAGGCCCTGTTTGGCCCAACAAGTGGCCCTCTCTTTTTCCTTTCACCTTTGCTCTACATTCAACATTTGTTCTCCTAAAGTCCCCCAAATCCTGTTTAAAGTTGGTTTTTTGATTTTTCATTGTGACTTCTGCTGAAACCAATTTTTTTATGATAGAAGTTAGAAGACTTTTTATAAAATACTAAAAGATAAAACTAGGCTCCATGATTTGATTCTCTCTTCTTTGATGTTAAAATGAAATAAAGACAAATTTTCTGTATCAATTATGTCAACACTTTATTCTGAACCTGAATAATAGTGTGAAAGGACTTTTTTAAAACCTTTAAATGCCAAACAAAGGTGACTTGTGATGGTTGTCATTATAAAGTCTGCCTTGCAAAGAGGTTTAAATTGTCCTTTTAACACGTTTAGGGCTTTCTTAGGTTTCACTTATGGTGGTCGCCAGTTGATAATGTTTATTTACCACTTCTTGATTTGCCCATGTTTATCCTTAATGGAGAGGAAGAAAGCAAACAAGAGCCTCATCTCTGTCATCTGTTGAGATGACATCCCTTCTTTAGCCCCGGCACTTTCTCTTCTTATCGGAACACTGGGCAGGAATCTTTTCCCCCTGGGAGAAAGAACCTCCTGTGTTCTCTTTAGCGTTCTTCCTCTGCCTTGACTCACTCCAGGATTTTGCCGTTTCGTTTCTGTCCTCACAGTCTCAGGCCACATTGGATGCTGACTGAGCTTTGTCCATCTTTTGGCTACATGTATGTATATATACATATATATATATATGTATATATACACACACACATACATGGATGTTCAGTCACTCAGTTCAACTCTTTGTGACCCCCATAAACTGCAGCCTGCCAGGTTCCTCTGTCCATGGGATTTTCTAGGCAAGAATACTGGAATGGGTTGTTGTATCTTGCTCCAGGGAATCTTCCCTATCTAAGAATTGAACCCCACCCAGGGATGGAACCCCAAATATGCATACATTGCATATACATATATATGCATATATTAATACACAGATACATTTAGTGTACATATGTATATATACATTCACACGGAGAAATACAAGTACATATATATCCATATCCATATACACATATGTATATACACACAGAGAAATATGTGTGTGTGTATATATCTATCTATATCTTTATGTCTATCCATACTATATAATACAGAGTATAACCCATGTACCTTCTTTGGTTTGTTTTGTGCTGAACTCCTTTATTTTTGCATTATTGTGAAGGACGTCCCACTCCCTTTAGATGCGTCTCTGAGTGGTGCACTTCTCTTTTTAAATTTTTTTTTTTTGGCTATTCTGGGCTTTCACTGCTGTTGCAGGCTCTTTTCTAGTTGAGGTGAGCAGGTTTTGTGTTGTGGCAACTTTTCTTGTTGTGGAATTTGGTCTCTAGGGCACACGGGATTCAGTAGTCGCGGCATGTGGGCTCAATAGTTGTGGTTCAGAGGTTGTAGAGCACAGGCTCAGTAGTTGTGGCTCATGTGTTTAGTTGCTCCGAAGCATGTGGGATCTTCCTGAATCAGGGATCAAACCTGTGTCTCCTGCACTGGCAGGCAAACTCTTTACTACTGCTACCAGGGAAGTCCTGCACTTCTTTCTGAGAACCCCACTGGCCTTAGGAGGAAGAAAGCAAACAAGAGCCTCATCTCTGTCATCTGTTGAGATGACATCCCTTCTTAGCCCGGCACTTTCTCTTCTTATCGGAACACTGGGCAGGAATCTTTTCCCCCTGGGAGAAAGAACCTCCTGTGTTCTCTTTAGCGTTCTTCCTCTGCCTTGACTCACTCCAGGATTTTGCCGTTTCGTTTCTGTCCTCACAGTCTCAGGCCACATTGGATGCTGACTGAGCTTTGTCC
Organism: Tragulus kanchil; assembly: GCA_022376925.1. NCBI lineage: Eukaryota > Metazoa > Chordata > Mammalia > Artiodactyla > Tragulidae > Tragulus > Tragulus kanchil. Next base: position 65,418,125 of record JAIOJX010000032.1, on the reverse strand, counting down.
ATCTTTTGGCTACATGTATGTATATATACATATATATATATATGTATATATCACACACACATACATGGATGTTCAGTCACTCAGTTCAACTCTTTGTGACCCCCATAAACTGCAGCCTGCCAGGTTCCTCTGTCCATGGGATTTTCTAGGCAAGAATACTGGAATGGGTTGTTGTATCTTGCTCCAGGGAATCTTCCCTATCTAAGAATTGAACCCCACCCAGGGATGGAACCCCAAATATGCATACATTGCATATACATATATATGCATATATTAATACACAGATACATTTAGTGTACATATGTATATATACATTCACACGGAGAAATACAAGTACATATATATCCATATCCATATACACATATGTATATACACACAGAGAAATATGTGTGTGTGTATATATCTATCTATATCTTTATGTCTATCCATACTATATAATACAGAGTATAACCCATGTACCTTCTTTGGTTTGTTTTGTGCTGAACTCCTTTATTTTTGCATTATTGTGAAGGACGTCCCACTCCCTTTAGATGCGTCTCTGAGTGGTGCACTTCTCTTTTTAAATTTTTTTTTTTTGGCTATTCTGGGCTTTCACTGCTGTTGCAGGCTCTTTTCTAGTTGAGGTGAGCAGGTTTTGTGTTGTGGCAACTTTTCTTGTTGTGGAATTTGGTCTCTAGGGCACACGGGATTCAGTAGTCGCGGCATGTGGGCTCAATAGTTGTGGTTCAGAGGTTGTAGAGCACAGGCTCAGTAGTTGTGGCTCATGTGTTTAGTTGCTCCGAAGCATGTGGGATCTTCCTGAATCAGGGATCAAACCTGTGTCTCCTGCACTGGCAGGCAAACTCTTTACTACTGCTACCAGGGAAGTCCTGCACTTCTTTTTTCTGGGCTTAAGCCTGACTTTCTAAAGGCTTAATTGGCCAAACAGGATTACTTTGTTTTGTGCTAATAGACTCCAAGATGATAATTCTTCTCCTCAATCTCTCTATTGAGGATCGATATTTGTCTTTATTTCTACTTGTCCAGTTTTTTCTTTTTCTTGGCATTAAGTTCTCAAATTTTAGTTGACAATAGCAATTTTCCTTTATGCTTCTGAAAGCCAAACTTGTGAGCGAGGAAGAGAAGAACATAGATAAAATTTAAAGAAATTGCTTATGAATATAAATAAATTGCTTAGCAACATGCCTAGCCCATAGTTACCTCTAGTTAGATGAAAGGTATTATTATTAGTTTCTCAACCAATTTAATTCAATGCATGTTTTTTTCAAATACCTGCTTGATGCCAAACATTTGGTACTGAAAATGTGAAAATTAATTAGTCATGATCTCTTTCTTGAGAAATTCAAAATCCAGGTCAAGAGACAAGCATTTGAACTATTCATTGAGACAATGTGATCACTCTAATCAGGAATTATTGGGGAAAATGGTGAAAGATGATGAATGAAAAACCAGGGAGATCTTCTGTGTTTAATATTGACTAGGCAGTGTTTTAAGACCTTCACAGATGTTAACTTACTTAATTCTTATAACAATCGTGTGAATTAACTACTATATCATCAACATCCTCATGTTACAGGAAAACAAAGTGAGGGAAGAGAGGTTAGAAAGTGCCTGGTTAAGCGTGGGAAAGGTGAGAGTTGGGCCCAGGAGTTCTGACACTTGGAGGTTGGGTCCTGGCTCACTCTCCTGCTTCTGAGAGGGTTTAAGAGGTGGGGTAAAGCCAGAGGTCATTCCAGGAAGGTGTGGCTTTCTTGTTGTGGAATTTGGTCTCTAGGGCACACGGGATTCAGTAGTCGCGGCATGTGGGCTCAATAGTTGTGGTTCAGAGGTTGTAGAGCACAGGCTCAGTAGTTGTGGCTCATGTGTTTAGTTGCTCCGAAGCATGTGGGATCTTCCTGAATCAGGGATCAAACCTGTGTCTCCTGCACTGGCAGGCAAACTCTTTACTACTGCTACCAGGGAAGTCCTGCACTTCTTTTTTCTGGGCTTAAGCCTGACTTTCTAAAGGCTTAATTGGCCAAACAGGATTACTTTGTTTTGTGCTAATAGACTCCAAGATGATAATTCTTCTCCTCAATCTCTCTATTGAGGATCGATATTTGTCTTTATTTCTACTTGTCCAGTTTTTTCTTTTTCTTGGCATTAAGTTCTCAAATTTTAGTTGACAATAGCAATTTTCCTTTATGCTTCTGAAAGCCAAACTTGTGAGCGAGGAAGAGAAGAACATAGATAAAATTTAAAGAAATTGCTTATGAATATAAATAAATTGCTTAGCAACATGCCTAGCCCATAGTTACCTCTAGTTAGATGAAAGGTATTATTATTAGTTTCTCAACCAATTTAATTCAATGCATGTTTTTTTCAAATACCTGCTTGATGCCAAACATTTGGTACTGAAACTGTGAAAATTAATTAGTCGTGATCTCTTTCCTTGAGAAATTCAAAATCCAGGTCAAGAGACAAGCATTTGAACTATTCATTGAGGACAATGTGATCACTCTAATCAGGAATTATTGGGGAAAATGGTGAAAGATGATGAATGAAAAACCAGGGAGATCTTCTGTGTTTAATATTGACTAGGCAGTGTTTTAAGACCTTCACAGATGTTAACTTACTTAATTCTTATAACAATCGTGTGAATTAACTACTATATCATCAACATCCTCATGTTACAGGAAAACAAAGTGAGGGAAGAGAGGTTAGAAAGTGCCTGGTTAAGCGTGGGAAAGGTGAGAGTTGGGCCCAGGAGTTCTGACACTTGGAGGTTGGGTCCTGGCTCACTCTCCTGCTTCTGAGAGGGTTTAAGAGGTGGGGTAAAGCCAGAGGTCATTCCAGGAAGGAGGGGACAGGCTGTGTTCATCAAGAAAGCAAGAAAACATGTGGGGTCTTCACAAAAGTCCCGTCAGGTGTGGGGGGACACAGCCAGTCATGAAGGAGTGGGGTGACATTCAGGATTTCTCAGAACGTCTGTTCTAATCTATTTTTTGTTTTGGATGCAAAGCTGTCTTGAGTTGAGGGCTGATCCCTGACTCATCCTGGGGAAGGAATGTGCCTTTGGGCATTCTACCATCCAGAACAGAGGAGGGTGGCGTTTGCTCCTGTGCGTCCCAGCCTGAGTGGCTGTCAGCCCTTTTGCTGCCACCTACAGCCTCCTCCAGGGTCACAGGAAAAGTGCCAGAGAACCTTAGGGCAGCCTCCTCTCATCCTGGCTTGGGCCATCTGGAGATGTGATTACTACCAGTGCAGTTGGCTTTGTGCTCATGGAAGTTCTGGTATCTCTCATCTGTTTCTGATTTAAATCAAACCACAGGTCTAACAATATCCCTGGAGAATGATTCCAGGGATGTGCGTGTGTGTACGTGCTCCTTACAGCTCGGATAGAGAAGATAGCAGAGCAGGGGCGGGACGAAAGGAAAGAACGTGGATACCTTGCGTAGGACCTGCATCCACCAGCCTGTGTGCATGTCTTCCCACATTCTTCTCCTCCCTTAGTCCCCGTGGGAGGGGCGTCTCGTGTCCCCGGCAGATGCTTCCTAAGTGTGTGATTTCTAGCCTGAGACGGGCAGGCTGGGAGAGACTGTCGTCTGTAACTAGATTCAGCCGCCAGTTACAGCTGTAATGGGCTTTCAGAGTCCAGATGGCTGCCCCCTGGGCCAACTTGCATCTGGCCGAGGATGCAGTGAAGCACGTAGCTATCAGGCGCGTGGGCTTGGTCCTCTGGGAAATTTGAAAACGGGCAGGATTTAGGGGATGTTTATGCCACCTCCCTGCGTATGGAATACTTTTCCACAGCCGTAGTCCCCAGACCCTCACCTCTGACCCCACTGCACAGAGAATAAAATTTTCCACAGATCCCAGAAGTTCCTGGGGCTCACTCTCCTGCTTCTGAGAGGGTTTAAGAGGTGGGGTAAAGCCAGAGGTCATTCCAGGAAGGAGGGGACAGGCTGTGTTCATCAAGAAAGCAAGAAAACATGTGGGGTCTTCACAAAAGTCCCGTCAGGTGTGGGGGGACACAGCCAGTCATGAAGGAGTGGGGTGACATTCAGGATTTCTCAGAACGTCTGTTCTAATCTATTTTTTGTTTTGGATGCAAAGCTGTCTTGAGTTGAGGGCTGATCCCTGACTCATCCTGGGGAAGGAATGTGCCTTTGGGCATTCTACCATCCAGAACAGAGGAGGGTGGCGTTTGCTCCTGTGCGTCCCAGCCTGAGTGGCTGTCAGCCCTTTTGCTGCCACCTACAGCCTCCTCCAGGGTCACAGGAAAAGTGCCAGAGAACCTTAGGGCAGCCTCCTCTCATCCTGGCTTGGGCCATCTGGAGATGTGATTACTACCAGTGCAGTTGGCTTTGTGCTCATGGAAGTTCTGGTATCTCTCATCTGTTTCTGATTTAAATCAAACCACAGGTCTAACAATATCCCTGGAGAATGATTCCAGGGATGTGCGTGTGTGTACGTGCTCCTTACAGCTCGGATAGAGAAGATAGCAGAGCAGGGGCGGGACGAAAGGAAAGAACGTGGATACCTTGCGTAGGACCTGCATCCACCAGCCTGTGTGCATGTCTTCCCACATTCTTCTCCTCCCTTAGTCCCCGTGGGAGGGGCGTCTCGTGTCCCCGGCAGATGCTTCCTAAGTGTGTGATTTCTAGCCTGAGACGGGCAGGCTGGGAGAGACTGTCGTCTGTAACTAGATTCAGCCGCCAGTTACAGCTGTAATGGGCTTTCAGAGTCCAGATGGCTGCCCCCTGGGCCAACTTGCATCTGGCCGAGGATGCAGTGAAGCACGTAGCTATCAGGCGCGTGGGCTTGGTCCTCTGGGAAATTTGAAAAAGGGCAGGATTTAAGGGATGTTTATGCCACGCTCTCCCTGCGTATGGAATACTTTTCCACAGCCGTAGTCCCCAGACCCTCACCTCTGACCCCACTGCACAGAGACCAAAGTTAAAACCAGACCTCTAGCTTCTCAGCCTCTGATCTCTGCTTCTGTATCTGTGACGACAGAACACAGGGGCTTTCCTTGCGGAAAACTTGAAAAACTTTCAGTTAAATTTAGTCAGCAACAAATGTTGCTCTACATCTGACCTCAGTGTACCAAAAGAGTTGTGTTTTGGTCCCACCAACAACCTAAAAGATCAGATTTACCTCCAGTTGACTGTGGAGGTCTGGAACATGTCTGGGAATTCATCAGTAACAGGTAGCCAATGATTAGCAGTCAGGATGACAGAAATGTCTAAGGCACTGCATTCAGGTTACAGTCCGTCCCAGAGATGTGGGTTCAAATCCCACTCCCTTGGGGCTTCCCAGGTGGTGCTAGTGGTAAAGAACCAACCTGCCAATGTAGGAGACATCAGATGCAGGCTAGATCCCCGGGTTGGAAAGATCCCCTGGAGAAGGAAATGGCATTCCAGTATTCTTGCCTGGAGAATCTCATGGACAGAGGAGCCTGGAGGGCTACAGTCCATGGGGTCTCAAAGAGTTGGACGCAACAGAAGCAATTTAGCACAATAGTGATAGGCAGGTGCCCATATAATTGACATGACAAATCAATGTCTGATATGGATTTTCAGGAAAATAGGTGTTGTGGGGAGCCAATAATTTTTAGAGTTGAACATACTTTATAGATCATCTAGTATTTCATCCTGCTTACTTCCTTTTCTGAATCGGACTTGAGAGGCAGAGGTAATAATAGAACTCGCCCAAAGTCACAAAGTTAGTTAGAAGAAGAACTAGGAACCAAATCCGGGTTTACTAGCACGTTGTGTAGAGTTTTTTACCCCAAGTGCACCTCAACTTACATTTTACCCTTCAGCTGTTATGACAGATTAATTTCTAACAGAGAGTGAGGGCCTGCTGTAGCAGATGCACAGTGATCCCTGGCAGAGAAAAATGCGCAATTAAAACCAGAAATAACTTTGAACATCTGTTCATGCAACAAACCAGAACTGCCTATCTGTTATGCGCAATACTCTCTAACTCTGGTCAGCCTGGGCTCTGCAACTTTGCTCTCCATGGTTTCCTTGTCCTGGTGTGACCTAAGTCTGGTTTCCAACAGAATCTGAATCATGAACCTTTTTGTTTTTTAGTATTGGATTTGGCCCATTTATAAGTTCTCGATTCCTGTTATTGGGTCTGCTAACACCTATGCTCATATGATTGTTAGATTTCCTATAATGCTGCAAATAATCTAGACTCCTGGCCTTATCTTGAATTGGTATTGCATGGTTTATTGCACTCTCTGATGCTGTTTCACATGCTCTGGTGTTTCCTTTCTGTCTTTCATTTCCAGATCAGGCATTTGGCCTCCACAGAGTCTTTGTCATCCCAAGACTCTTTGTTGCACAAATACTTACACCTGCCACACTCCAAAGCCCAGTGTCTCTTAGAATCTTCCATCTTGTTGCTTTAAGATGGCAAAGAAGGCAAAGTAGGATATCCTTTTCTTTTTTAAATAAAGTATAGTTCATTTACAATGTTGTATTATCTTCAAGTGTACAGCAAAGTTATTCAGTTATATATAGATTTTTTCTTGGATTTATTTCCATTATAGTACATCCCTTTCTTGAAGAATATAAACCACGCACTGGATTGTCTCATTGGACAGACAGATTTTTGAGGTATTCTTAGAAATAAACAACCAAGAGTTGCTTTCAGTCTGACAAGTCAAAACTGAATGACAGAAGCTTCTTGATTCTAAAACAATGAAATAGGATGAAGAATTAAATACCGATAAGAAAATCACTGAATCATACATGACTTTTAAACTTTGCTGCAAAATATCACTTTAAAAATGTGAAAATGTCACTTTAATATTATCACATTTAGAATATTTGTCGATATTTACATTGTTCAGTGAATATATTTTTTATCTTTTTAAAAAAGGAGTAGCAAATTCATGGTAAAATATTTTTTGTGTTTGAGCATAGAATGCCCCCATGGACTCAATAAATGAGAATATGATATTTAGCCCCTGGCTGCAGCATAGAACTCTTACCTGGTGGCAGTCTTTCTACCTATATTTTTGTTGTCAGCTTTTGGAAAGGCAAGAGACTCCTTGAAGGTTTACTTTTCAAAACTGAAGTGGCAGGAAATGCCAGGTAAAAGAAGAGATCAGAGACCTACATGGGGATTAGTTCTTTGCTCTTAACCCAGTGGTTTCCAAACTTTGTTGCACATTAGAATCACTTCGTTTGCTTATAGAACTCCCCATCACACCCCATACCATTACATCAGTATATCCCTGGGAGTAGGAAGCAGACCTGCATATTATTACTATTACTGTAGCATGCATCATCATCACCTAGAGGGCTTGTTGAAATATAGACTGCTGGGACTCACCCTCAGAGCTCCTAATTCAGCAGGTTTGAGGTGAAGTCCAGAAAGGCATTTTTCTGGAGTTCCCAGGTGATATTGATGCTGATCTTGGGGCCACCCTTTGAGGACCACCTGGTTAACTCTACATATCACAAGGAGTGGCTCATTATGTCTAACCTTGTTGTTCTCAGAAGTTGATGAATGAGCCCTGCCATGAATGGATATCTGTCCTTATACTGTTTCTATGCTGAATCTTTTTGCAAAAAAATGACTGGTCATATCTCTTAACCTATTTTCTCTCTGTAAAGCAGTAACAAATATACATGCCTCCTAAAGGAAAGAAAATTACGTTTCAAATCTCAGAGCTGAGTTTTCCTATTTCATGTGTATTTTCCCACAGAGGCAAGAGTACTGTCAAGCAACACTATCAGAGATCGATGTTTCTAAAGTCAAGTTTATTGCCCTGTAGATAACAATGATGTATTTGTGCTGAGGAAAATGCTCTGATTTTCTAAATCTAATTGTCTTGCTGTGTTTTCAGGACTCAAGCTCTTTCTTGGAGGGTTTATGACTGGCTGTCCCTTGGTGGACGTTGTTTTCCTCTCTCAGTGGTTGCGTTTGGAGGGAGACACCCATCAGACTCCAATGGAAGTTTATCCACAATAGCTGCATTCTGGTGCCTGAGCAACCGGGGGAAGAATTCCAATTCAATTGGACCTTTTTGTGTCTATTTTGGTATTTCTTGTAAACAGACTACATCGAATTGATGGTATTTATCTTCTAATCATGGCCTGTCAGAGAAAGAATTAATCCAAAAATTTGTGTTCTTTCTCCAATGGGGAGAAAGATACTGGACAGTTGTCCTCCACGCATCCAAAACAGAAGAGTTTCTGAAACCAGTCAGCATCAAGTTGGGGAAATCAACTGTTTAGTCCATTGAGTCTCAATGGATTAGGGATTTGCAGAGTTGAGGGGTTGCCAGGTCTCCTTTATGCTTTATGCAACACATCATTAATGCTGTTTAACCTTCTCAGATCTCATTGTTCAGACCCTACAGGAAACAGTGAATGGGAAAGTAAGTGATTGAGGGAGATGACTGAGCTCCCAAGAGGGTTAATCCTGGCTTGCTCCCATCCAACTAGAAGGAAGATAGAGGCCTGCAAGAGCTCTTGGGGCTTCCCAGGTGGCACTAGTGGTAAATAACCCACCTTCCAGTATAGGAGATATGAGACATGGGCTTGATTCCTGGGTCTGGAAGATCCCCTGGAGGAGGGCATGGCAACCCACTCCATTATTCTTGCCTGGAGAATTCCATGGACAAAGGAGCCTAGCAGGCTACAGTCCATTGGGTCGCAAAGAGTTGGACACGATTGAAGTGAATTAGTACAGCACAGCACTGAGCTCCTGATTAAGTGGGCCAAGGGGGCTCACTAGTACAGATTTTACTCTGAGATTCATGAAGGCTCTGAGATTTGGTCCTAGTGCTGCTTCCAAAACTAAAATCAAGGGGTCTCCTTGGTAGTCCAGTGGTTAAGACTTCACCTTCCAATGCAAGAAGTGTGGTTCCATCCTTGGTTGAGGAGCTAAGATTCCACATGTCTCATGACCAAAAAAAACCAAAATGATAAAACAGAAACAATATTGTAACAAATTCAACAAAGACTTTCAAACAGACATGATCCACATCAAAAATATCAATATCATGGACAAATAGAGATGTCTAGTTATGCTGAAGTAGGGTTGGTGTCCTAACTTGATCAGAGTGGCCAGAGAAAGTAGCACACTTTTATTTCACAAATAATTGTTGACACCTGATTCTGTTTCTGCCACTATACTCAGCAATGAAATTACAAATGTTTGTTGCTTGAGTTCAAGAGGTTCATAGCCTCCAGTTAGTACCATGTTTACCTCTGTAATTAAAGCAAATTTTAGAAAAAAAATAATAAAACTAATGAAATCTCTATTTGGAGAAAAAAAAACCCATCATGTTATTTACTATATTCTATGGCTGATGTATTCATCCTTTCCTTCCATGAACATTTATTCTGTACTTAATATATTTCAACACTGTGCAGAGTCTTGGAGATTAAGTGAAAAACAAGATGCATTTTCTACCATTGAGGGGGTCACAGTCCCATCCATAGGTGAAATGTGTGACCACAACCTATTTTGGACTATTAGGATGTTAGTTGCTTTCTAAATGGAATTTAGAAATTTTATTCTTGGAGTGGTGGCCACATCTAAAGGGAGGAGGAAAGGTATAGGTCTATTACAACCAATGTCTCTTCTTTTCTCCCAGCTTCTAACAGTGTTTCCACTCTTTCAATTGATTCTTGCTGCTTGAGTCACAAGGCTGATCTGTAGGAAAGAAAAGAGTGGCCAAAAGCTACATAAAAACTAGACAGTGCACATGGCCTTCTTACCTCATCAAAAGCCCTCAGTACGATTATGTAACAGGAGTATCATGTAAACATTGAGATAGTAACATTCAAGACCATGCAAAACATGATGAGAAATCATTTGCCTCTGGTAGTCCTTTTCCATTTGAAGGCTCTGAGATTTGGTCCTAGTGCTGCTTCCAAAACTAAAATCAAGGGGTCTCCTTGGTAGTCCAGTGGTTAAGACTTCACCTTCCAATGCAAGAAGTGTGGTTCCATCCTTGGTTGAGGAGCTAAGATTCCACATGTCTCATGACCAAAAACCAAAATGATAAAACAGAAACAATATTGTAACAAATTCAACAAAGACTTTCAAACAGACATGATCCACATCAAAAATATCAATATCATGGACAAATAGAGATGTCTAGTTATGCTGAAGTAGGGTTGGTGTCCTAACTTGATCAGAGTGGCCAGAGAAAGTAGCACACTTTTATTTCACAAATAATTGTTGACACCTGATTCTGTTTCTGCCACTATACTCAGCAATGAAATTACAAATGTTTGTTGCTTGAGTTCAAGAGGTTCATAGCCTCCAGTTAGTACCATGTTTACCTCTGTAATTAAAGCAAATTTTAGAAAAAAAATAATAAAACTAATGAAATCTCTATTTGGAGAAAAAAAAACCCATCATGTTATTTACTATATTCTATGGCTGATGTATTCATCCTTTCCTTCCATGAACATTTATTCTGTACTTAATATATTTCAACACTGTGCAGAGTCTTGGAGATTAAGTGAAAAACAAGATGCATTTTCTACCATTGAGGGGGTCACAGTCCCATCCATAGGTGAAATGTGTGACCACAACCTATTTTGGACTATTAGGATGTTAGTTGCTTTCTAAATGGAATTTAGAAATTTTATTCTTGGAGTGGTGGCCACATCTAAAGGGAGGAGGAAAGGTATAGGTCTATTACAACCAATGTCTCTTCTTTTCTCCCAGCTTCTAACAGTGTTTCCACTCTTTCAATTGATTCTTGCTGCTTGAGTCACAAGGCTGATCTGTAGGAAAGAAAAGAGTGGCCAAAAGCTACATAAAAACTAGACAGTGCACATGGCCTTCTTACCTCATCAAAAGCCCTCAGTACGATTATGTAACAGGAGTATCATGTAAACATTGAGATAGTAACATTCAAGACCATGCAAAACATGATGAGAAATCATTTGCCTCTGGATAATCAATAATAATATTTACTTCTTGGATTGAGTGAGAACAAGGGAAATGAGATGGTTTGGTATGAGTTATTTTTTTTTATAAGTGTGTATTATTTTCTTGTATGCTTTATAAATGTTTAAGCACACATATCCTGCCCACTTATTAATGAAGGAGGTTCATAAGCCCCGTTCTTATACACTTAAGATGTCCCTCTCCTCTCAAATATTTGTATCCCAGATACAAAAACGGAGTTGCAAAGGGCATATTTAAAGATATAAGATTTTTCTTGCTTTTGTTATAATACAAACTGAAGGTGGCCAATGATCCCTGAGAGTAAGAAGGGAGAAATCACCTGACAAGGGGATGGAATGTCTGTTACTTAACAAGTAGCTGACTCATCTGCTATAACAGGCACCTCCCCTAAAACATAATAACTACAGGAACCCAGGCACATAAAACCCGAGACAGTATGTGCAAACCCCGGCCTGTGCTCCAGAAGGCACATGATTCCACACCCTTTCTTCATTACCGCAAATTGGAGGAGAACCCAATACAGTTCTACCCACTCTGAAGTATTAAATGCGTCAAGAAAAGATTAGTTGTATACAAGAAGTATGGAAGAGAAATATTTTTAAACCAACATGTTTAAGTGTTAAGATCTTTTTAAAATTAATTCATTAATTAATCAGTTTTAATTGAAGGATAATTGCTTTACAATATTGTGATGGTTTTTGCCATCCATCGGCATGAATTGGCCAGGGGTATACATGTGTCCCCCCCATCCTGAACCCCCCTCACACCTCCTTCCCCACCCTATCCCTCTGGGTTATCGAGTGGTGGCCACATCTAAAGGGAGGAGGAAAGGTATAGGTCTATTACAACCAATGTCTCTTCTTTTCTCCCAGCTTCTAACAGTGTTTCCACTCTTTCAATTGATTCTTGCTGCTTGAGTCACAAGGCTGATCTGTAGGAAAGAAAAGAGTGGCCAAAAGCTACATAAAAACTAGACAGTGCACATGGCCTTCTTACCTCATCAAAAGCCCTCAGTACGATTATGTAACAGGAGTATCATGTAAACATTGAGATAGTAACATTCAAGACCATGCAAAACATGATGAGAAATCATTTGCCTCTGGATAATCAATAATAATATTTACTTCTTGGATTGAGTGAGAACAAGCAGATGAGATGGTTTGGTATGAGTTATTTTTTTTTATAAGTGTGTATTATTTTCTTGTATGCTTTATAAATGTTTAAGCACACATATCCTGCCCACTTATTAATGAAGGAGGTTCATAAGCCCCGTTCTTATACACTTAAGATGTCCCTCTCCTCTCAAATATTTGTATCCCAGATACAAAAACGGAGTTGCAAAGGGCATATTTAAAGATATAAGATTTTTCTTGCTTTTGTTATAATACAAACTGAAGGTGGCCAATGATCCCTGAGAGTAAGAAGGGAGAAATCACCTGACAAGGGGATGGAATGTCTGTTACTTAACAAGTAGCTGACTCATCTGCTATAACAGGCACCTCCCCTAAAACATAATAACTACAGGAACCCAGGCACATAAAACCCGAGACAGTATGTGCAAACCCCGGCCTGTGCTCCAGAAGGCACATGATTCCACACCCTTTCTTCATTACCGCAAATTGGAGGAGAACCCAATACAGTTCTACCCACTCTGAAGTATTAAATGCGTCAAGAAAAGATTAGTTGTATACAAGAAGTATGGAAGAGAAATATTTTTAAACCAACATGTTTAAGTGTTAAGATCTTTTTAAAATTAATTCATTAATTAATCAGTTTTAATTGAAGGATAATTGCTTTACAATATTGTGATGGTTTTTGCCATCCATCGGCATGAATTGGCCAGGGGTATACATGTGTCCCCCCCATCCTGAACCCCCCTCACACCTCCTTCCCCACCCTATCCCTCTGGGTTATCTCAGAGCACTGGCTTTGAGTATCCTGCTTCATGCTTCATACTTACACTAGTCATCTGTTTCACCTATGGTAATGTACATGTTTCAATGTTACTCTCTCAAATCATCCCACCCTTCACCTTCTCCCACTGAGTCCAAAAGTTTATTCTTACATTTTTATTTTTTGTGTGTGTGGTGGGGCGGGTTGGGGAGGGAGGAGGGCAGGTGGGCCACTTCTACTGGTCTTTCATTTCTCTATTTTCATCCATCTTTGCTCTCCGGCCTGTGTGGGCCTCCCATCACAGTGGCTCCTATTGTCGCAGAGCACCGGCTCTGGGCTCATGAGCTCCAGAGCCCCGGCTCAGTAATTGGACATATTGGGTCCAACTGCTCCGCAGCACGTGGGATCTTCCCAGGCCAGGGATTGAACCGGTGCCCCTTGCACTGCAAGGTGGTGTCCTTACCCACTTGACCATTAGGGAAGCCCCAAAAGTTTATTCTTTATATCTGTGTCTTCTTTGCTGCCCTGCATGTAGGATCATCATCACCACCTTTCTAAATTCTCTGTTTATGCAAATAATATATATTTGGAAATCAAAATATTTTTTCACATAACATTGAACTCAAGTCTTTTAGGAGAGGACAAGATTCCTTTGAAACCTCATAAGCTGTCCCATCCTATAGGGATGGCTGCCTTTATTTACAAACTTTTTCCAGGTGGAGATTTCCTGTGTAAACAGGCACGACAAGAACTTAACACATATGAGGGAGCTCCGGGGAATCAAATGAGAGGAGATATTGTCTTGAGTTTAGTTTATAGAATAGGAGGTGGCTGCCTCCTAGATAGTGTGGCCAAAGAAATTACCTCCCAGAATTCACTTGGATTAAATTCATTTTATGTTTAGAAAACTGTTACCCTGTGCAACGTGTTTCATTGATTTAACAGGTCTTATTCTGAAATGGTTTACCCTCTCTTTCATCAAAACCTTCCTGAACAATATTTTCTCTCATGGTTTCCAACTGTACAACAAAACTAGACCATATTTTGTTCTCTGATATATTCCTTAGTATTATTTTCCTAATGGAGCCTTGAGGCAAAGGAATCCTGAAGGGGTATGTTTTGGACTTTGATAATATATAAAACACTGTCTTGTAATCATGATTTCATATGTGCATGGTATCTGTTATATGGTAATCACAGATAGAATTTCAGGACTTGACATGTTGGGATCATAGAATATGAACGTATTCTTAGGATGGAAAAGGAATTTTCCCTAGAAGTAATGTCTTGGGCAGACTCTGGAAATTCTTAAGAATATACTGGGTCTTAGGGTATAGAGCAATCCTTAAACCCCAGATAAGCTCTTGAGACCTAGAATCCATCCTCTAGAAAGTGATGTTAGCTCAGATAGGGCCACAGAGGGGGTGAATATGATGATACCTAAAGGGGACGTATATACTAAAAGAAAAAAGGTTGTCTCTAAGAGAAATTACAGTCAGGAGAGCTAAAGCTCGTCCTCCAGCGATTAGGAATTTGTAACTCACCGCCAGCTGCTTAGGCAGAGTTTCTAGTAAATAAGAAAAGCCCTAATGGCAACATTCCAACCTTATCTGCTTACTTTCCTAAGAAAAAGTTAGCTTAATTCTTGACCTGAGTAACCTGCTCTGGTCTAGCTCAAGTTGTAAGCTCTCATAGAAGCCAGGAGCAGCGTTTTTCCTTTAATTTCTTAGGATTGTAAGTAGAAACAGAAGTGAAATATATGCAGCTGTGTCTGAGGTTTCTCCTTTGAAAGGGGGAGAGTAAATTGGGCAGAAGCTCACTCACAGAACTCAGTTGCATCTGAGGTGAGGTTGAAGCTCCCAGCTCTGGGGTAAGATCTTTCTCTTCTCATTTTGATTGAGTTCTGATTAATTCTGATTATTTGTGCTTGCCTAATAAACCCACTCTTGGTTTAACAATACTTGAGACTACTATACTTTATTGTCGAGGTCCGAGTCTCACACCCTGAGGGGACCCCGCCGTGTTAGCGAAAAGGTCGCGGAGCTATGCGATATAGTTTCTCTTAGTGAGAGCTAGTGAGAATAGTAATCAGAGTAAGCTCTGACGCAGCGCCCGCGACAGTAACTGGTATTACCATGGCTAGTTATCCCGAGAATGAGTTGGGGCTCACTGCATAATCTGAAGACTCAGTGCAAAGTAAACACGTGGGCCTTGGCCAGGGCTGGGGAAATCATTATCCCCTTTCCATGGCCTGTTGCCCCAGACCCTGGTGGACAGGCAGATGCCAAGGGACTGCAAACTCTGCAATGTGAAATCATTGCTGATATTGTAAAAGATAGATTTATGAACGTATTCTTAGGATGGAAAAGGAATTTTCCCTAGAAGTAATGTCTTGGGCAGACTCTGGAAATTCTTAAGAATATACTGGGTCTTAGGGTATAGAGCAATCCTTAAACCCCAGATAAGCTCTTGAGACCTAGAATCCATCCTCTAGAAAGTGATGTTAGCTCAGATAGGGCCACAGAGGGGGTGAATATGATGATACCTAAAGGGGACGTATATACTAAAAGAAAAAAGGTTGTCTCTAAGAGAAATTACAGTCAGGAGAGCTAAAGCTCGTCCTCCAGCGATTAGGAATTTGTAACTCACCGCCAGCTGCTTAGGCAGAGTTTCTAGTAAATAAGAAAAGCCCTAATGGCAACATTCCAACCTTATCTGCTTACTTTCCTAAGAAAAAGTTAGCTTAATTCTTGACCTGAGTAACCTGCTCTGGTCTAGCTCAAGTTGTAAGCTCTCATAGAAGCCAGGAGCAGCGTTTTTCCTTTAATTTCTTAGGATTGTAAGTAGAAACAGAAGTGAAATATATGCAGCTGTGTCTGAGGTTTCTCCTTTGAAAGGGGGAGAGTAAATTGGGCAGAAGCTCACTCACAGAACTCAGTTGCATCTGAGGTGAGGTTGAAGCTCCCAGCTCTGGGGTAAGATCTTTCTCTTCTCATTTTGATTGAGTTCTGATTAATTCTGATTATTTGTGCTTGCCTAATAAACCCACTCTTGGTTTAACAATACTTGAGACTACTATACTTTATTGTCGAGGTCCGAGGCTCACATCCTGAGGGGACCACGCCGTGTTTGCAAAAAGGTCTCTGAGCTGTTCAATATAGTTTCTCTTAGTGAGAGCTAGTGAGAATAGTAATCAGAGTAAGCTCTGACGCAGCGCCCGCGACAGTAACTGGTATTACCATGGCTAGTTATCCCGAGAATGAGTTGGGGCTCACTGCATAATCTGAAGACTCAGTGCAAAGTAAACACGTGGGCCTTGGCCAGGGCTGGGGAAATCATTATCCCCTTTCCATGGCCTGTTGCCCCAGACCCTGGTGGACAGGCAGATGCCAAGGGACTGCAAACTCTGCAATGGGAAGACCTCCACCCCAACCTCATGCCAGCCACTCCCAGTCACTCACTAATGGCTCTTTGGTGCTGCTGGTCCAGGTGTGAATGTCGGGCTGCTGCCTTGCCCCAGCCCAGACAAGCATTTCAGAGATCTTTAATTCATGCTTAGGACCTCTTGGAGCAAACTTCAACTACAGTAATGGGGTCTCCCTTTGCTTGATTGCCCTGGGCGGAGGATGGTGGTGGTAACAGGACCAGGGTGAGAAGAGGGTGGCTAGGACTCTGTCCCAAGGAGGGGAGGAGGTGAGAGGGTAATGGATCAAAGTCCTAAACCACCAGCCCATGCTCCACTGTCCTGTGACAATTCACCTTAACAATGTAGATTCAAAGATAATATTATTAGGAATTTCAAGATAGTCAACGCAGGGCATTAAGACCCAAGTGTGGGGCCCTTCTGAGCATAGTGTCAATCCTGTGCAACTATACCAATCACATGCTCATGGAGCCAGCGCTGGCAGGGGTTGGTCCTGGGACAGAAATAACCAAGCTGGGCATCGTCCTAGTTCCCGGCCAGAACCACATTGAGATCTGGACCCTACGAGACTGGGAAGTCTATGATGGCTCTCACTGTGTGATAGGCTGACAAGGTGAGAGATAGGCTGACTCTGTTGAGAGCTTCCAGCAGGTTTAAGCATGGGTTATAGTAGTTAAGTTAAGCCGGACTGGGCCTGGGCCATTTTGATACAGGTGGAGCAGTAGAATGGGTGAGGACTGAGCAGTGCTGGTCCAAAGAGGCTACCAGCAAAGGGTAGCAGGGTATCTCCACATGTTTACAGTTGCACTTGCAATTATGGCAGGGCAAAGACAGCCTGTTTTAGCTTCTGGGAAAAACCATTGTAGCCTCTTACCACCCTCAAGGATTACATGAGTACGTTGGTTCTGTGCTTGAGGTGGGAGAGGCACTAGGAATGATCTTGGTATATATACCACGAAGCCCACAGGAAGATTTGCCAACAAAAGGGGGGGAAATCATTATCCCTTTCCATGGCCTGTTGCCCCAGACCCTGGTGGACCCTGCAAACTCTGCAATGGGAAGACCTCCACCCCAACCTCATGCCAGCCACTCCCAGTCACTCACTAATGGCTCTTTGGTGCTGCTGGTCCAGGTGTGAATGTCGGCTGCTGCCTTGCCCCAGCCCAGACAAGCATTTCAGAGATCTTTAATTCATGCTTAGGACCTCTTGGAGCAAACTTCAACTACAGTAATGGGGTCTCCCTTTGCTTGATTGCCCTGGGCGGAGGATGGTGGTGGTAACAGGACCAGGGTGAGAAGAGGGTGGCTAGGACTCTGTCCCAAGGAGGGGAGGAGGTGAGAGGGTAATGGATCAAAGTCCTAAACCACCAGCCCATGCTCCACTGTCCTGTGACAATTCACCTTAACAATGTAGATTCAAAGATAATATTATTAGGAATTTCAAGATAGTCAACGCAGGGCATTAAGACCCAAGTGTGGGGCCCTTCTGAGCATAGTGTCAATCCTGTGCAACTATACCAATCACATGCTCATGGAGCCAGCGCTGGCAGGGGTTGGTCCTGGGACAGAAATAACCAAGCTGGGCATCGTCCTAGTTCCCGGCCAGAACCACATTGAGATCTGGACCCTACGAGACTGGGAAGTCTATGATGGCTCTCACTGTGTGATAGGCTGACAAGGTGAGAGATAGGCTGACTCTGTTGAGAGCTTCCAGCAGGTTTAAGCATGGGTTATAGTAGTTAAGTTAAGCCGGACTGGGCCTGGGCCATTTTGATACAGGTGGAGCAGTAGAATGGGTGAGGACTGAGCAGTGCTGGTCCAAAGAGGCTACCAGCAAAGGGTAGCAGGGTATCTCCACATGTTTACAGTTGCACTTGCAATTATGGCAGGGCAAAGACAGCCTGTTTTAGCTTCTGGAATAACCATTGTAGCCTCTTACCACCCTCAAGGATTACATGAGTACGTTGGTTCTGTGCTTGAGGTGGGAGAGGCACTAGGAATGATCTTGGTATATATACCACGAAGCCCACAGGAAGATTTGCCAACGTATTAGGAAAGGGAGCTCTGGGGAGAGGCTGGGCTTCTTGTGAATCTTGGCATAACCCTTGGGAGTGCTCATTGTGTGCTAGACTCAATTTGAAGAACACCTGATGCATTCCTTCTGTCCTATGAGGTAGGACTATACTTCTCCACATTTTACCAAGGTGCCACCTGAGTTGTAGAGAAGTAACTCTCCCCCAAGCCACACAGCTGGTAAGTGGTGGAGTCAGGATCTGGCTCCAGCATTCTGGCTCCAAAGCCTGCACTCTTAATTGCTGTCCTGTTCTGCCCTCTGATTGCCAAGTGCATACACATTAGGGATTGTGCTGTGATGTATGAATCTGGAATGCCATTTTTTCACCCCAAGAAGGTAAATTGAATCTATTTTTTAAAAAACTATTTTATTAGCTGACTAATTGCAAATTTTGATTAATAGGTTTTTGTTTAGTCACCAGGTTGTGTCCAATTCTTTGCAATTGTAGATGGATCTCCTGATAATATATTTTATAGTTTACAAGGATTTACCTGATCTCATTTTATCTTTCCAATTGTCTGTGAGAGAGGTAAGGCAGGATTACTATAAAATCTTGGCTTTGCCATGTATGACTCTGTGTGACACTGGGCAAGTCACTTGACTTCTCTGAGAATCTATTTTTCTTAAGTTTGCCTCCTTTTTGCAGGTCAGTATGCTATTTCTATTTGCATTTCTGAAATGAAAGGGGAAAAAAGACAAGTTTATGAACCTCCATTCTTATAGGGCCCCCTTTAAGTTTCTGAGTGGGCAAAACTGCTCTATTCCAAACTGTTGTAGCACTTCCATAATATTTCCAAAGTTTTCCTTGTTGTTCTTGTTTTACTTACCTCTTAGGGGACACAATAGTGCTCACTGCTGCTCCCCTTGTCAATGAATTGTCTTCAAGTTTCTGGATTGTAATGGTGAGACGGGGAGTGGAGGGCGTGAGAGTGAGTTTTTTTATGTGGTGTGAGCATTACTCGATATCTTTACAGGATATCATTGAATATATTCTTAAGTATGAGTTTATTGACTGAGAGCCAATGATCTTGGTATATATACCACGGCCCACAGGAAGATTTGCCAACGTATTAGGAAAGGGAGCTCTGGGGAGGCTGGGCTTCTTGTGAATCTTGGCATAACCCTTGGGAGTGCTCATTGTGTGCTAGACTCAATTTGAAGAACACCTGATGCATTCCTTCTGTCCTATGAGGTAGGACTATACTTCTCCACATTTTACCAAGGTGCCACCTGAGTTGTAGAGAAGTAACTCTCCCCCAAGCCACACAGCTGGTAAGTGGTGGAGTCAGGATCTGGCTCCAGCATTCTGGCTCCAAAGCCTGCACTCTTAATTGCTGTCCTGTTCTGCCCTCTGATTGCCAAGTGCATACACATTAGGGATTGTGCTGTGATGTATGAATCTGGAATGCCTTTTTTTCACCCCAAGAAGGTAAATTGAATCTATTTTTTAAAAAACTATTTTATTAGCTGACTAATTGCAAATTTTGATTAATAGGTTTTTGTTTAGTCACCAGGTTGTGTCCAATTCTTTGCAATTGTAGATGGATCTCCTGATAATATATTTTATAGTTTACAAGGATTTACCTGATCTCATTTTATCTTTCCAATTGTCTGTGAGAGAGGTAAGGCAGGATTACTATAAAATCTTGGCTTTGCCATGTATGACTCTGTGTGACACTGGGCAAGTCACTTGACTTCTCTGAGAATCTATTTTTCTTAAGTTTGCCTCCTTTTTGCAGGTCAGTATGCTATTTCTATTTGCATTTCTGAAATGAAAGGGGAAAAAAGACAAGTTTATGAACCTCCATTCTTATAGGGCCCCCTTTAAGTTTCTGAGTGGGCAAAACTGCTCTATTCCAAACTGTTGTAGCACTTCCATAATATTTCCAAAGTTTTCCTTGTTGTTCTTGTTTTACTTACCTCTTAGGGGACACAATAGTGCTCACTGCTGCTCCCCTTGTCAATGAATTGTCTTCAAGTTTCTGGATTGTAATGGTGAGACGGGGAATGGAGGGCATGATAGTGAGTTTTTAAATGTGGTATAAGCATTACACGATATCATTACAGGAAATCATTGAATATATTCTTAAGTATGAGTTTATTGACTGTATCGAATGTGTTTCTGCTTTCCCAAGTCCAAAATTCAGACTGTTTTTCTCCTTCATGCTTAATTACAAGTGTGTTTTTAATTAGATGAATTCCATTAATGGCTAATTAAGTTTCAATTTAGAGGTCACATACGAACCCTGGCAGCCCCAGCACAACTTGACTCTCTGCAAAGTGACCTGGGTCTGGGCTTCCATCTGCTTAATGTTATTCTGCCCATTAAGGGAAGTTAATGGTTCCCTAATTGTTTGCTTTGGGAGAGGAGCCAAGGTGTACCCTTTCCTCAGCAACTTGTACTTTCATAGCTGTGACTGGAGTGTCTGGACCCAGGGAGAAGGAGCATGAGGTGCAAGGAGAGGGAGGTCTGGGTGCTACCGAGAGAGGAGGGAGCTCAGAGCAATTAATGCTCAGAAAAATTTAGGGTAGCTGTGGTTGAGAGCTGACAGGAACTCAGCTTAAGACTACATGTCAAGAAGAGGGTGATGGTTTGGGTTTCTTAGGCCAATACCTGGAGGATGCTTATTTTTGCCTAAGTGGTTTTGGCATATGCTGCAGGTCAGTCAAGAGTCCTGGCTGTTGCTGATGCCATTCAGTTGTCTTATTATTTCCTAATTGTGCAATAGAAGGAAGAAAATTTGGGATTCTTCACAATTAGCTTGTATTTACCATGTAGTGCTCAATCATGTCCGATGCTTTGTGGCCTCATGGACTGTAGCCTCCCAGGCTCCTCTGTCCACAGAAATTCTTCAGGCAAGAATACTGCAGTAGGGTGCCATTTCCTCCCCTAGGGGATATTTCCAACCCAGGGATCGAACCTACATCTCCTGATCTCCTGCATCTCCTGCATTAACAGGAGGATTCTTTACCACTGCACCACCTGGGAAACTTCAATGTCATATATGGTTATATAGTAGGTAATAGTATTATTATTTCTACTTTACAGTAGAGAGAACTAAAGCATAGAGAAGTTAAGTAGTAATCAGAAGAGTAAAAATGGGATGTAACACTGCACTACCATCTCCTACCACCTGCTGATGGTTTATCTATCTTTTTTTTTCCCATCAGACTACAATTCTGTGAGGGGATTGTGATAAGGTCGCCCTAATGTAGTGCCTGATTGATTAAAAGGATAAATGAGTCTTTTCATCTACAGAGGTGAGACGTTTATATTAATATTTGCCTAGTAGAATCAAAAAAGCAAACGTGACTTTTATGCCAAGCAGTGAATTTACATGGCTACCACCCAATTACTGCAGAAAAGTAATGCTCTCATCTTAGATAATGGGGAAAGGGGGCGATTAAAAGACACAAAAGATCAAGAACATTGTATAAAATCCTGTGTGATGTGTAAAAATTAATGAAGTATGTATCAGCATTAAATGACAATGGGATATTTATTGGAGAAAAAAAAGTACAAAGTCCCGTAGAATATCTTCTTTTTGTTACCATGATTACTTCTTACCTCCCTTTGTGTAGGTTTTGCAATCACCACATAATTTCGGTTAGTCCCTTAGTAATCATATGAGATGGGAGGCCCTATCATATTCACTGTCCCAGTGCTTTGCTTCATGCCATGCAACTGGCAAGAGGCTCAAGTCAGTCTCACTTCACTGCCCAGTGAGAGGAGGCACTTGTGGCATATGGGTTTAACCGGGGGGATGCTGATAGCTAGGGCTTTGGAAGAAAAAAATTTGGGATTCTTCACAATTAGCTTGTATTTACCATGTAGTGCTCAATCATGTCCGATGCTTTGTGGCCTCATGGACTGTAGCCTCCCAGGCTCCTCTGTCCACAGAAATTCTTCAGGCAAGAATACTGCAGTAGGGTGCCATTTCCTCCCCTAGGGGATATTTCCAACCCAGGGATCGAACCTACATCTCCTGATCTCCTGCATCTCCTGCATTAACAGGAGGATTCTTTACCACTGCACCACCTGGGAAACTTCAATGTCATATATGGTTATATAGTAGGTAATAGTATTATTATTTCTACTTTACAGTAGAGAGAACTAAAGCATAGAGAAGTTAAGTAGTAATCAGAAGAGTAAAAATGGGATGTAACACTGCACTACCATCTCCTACCACCTGCTGATGGTTTATCTATCTTTTTTTTTCCCATCAGACTACAATTCTGTGAGGGGATTGTGATAAGGTCGCCCTAATGTAGTGCCTGATTGATTAAAAGGATAAATGAGTCTTTTCATCTACAGAGGTGAGACGTTTATATTAATATTTGCCTAGTAGAATCAAAAAAGCAAACGTGACTTTTATGCCAAGCAGTGAATTTACATGGCTACCACCCAATTACTGCAGAAAAGTAATGCTCTCATCTTAGATAATGGGGAAAGGGGGCGATTAAAAGACACAAAAGATCAAGAACATTGTATAAAATCCTGTGTGATGTGTAAAAATTAATGAAGTATGTATCAGCATTAAATGACAATGGGATATTTATTGGAGAAAAAAAAGTACAAAGTCCCGTAGAATATCTTCTTTTTGTTACCATGATTACTTCTTACCTCCCTTTGTGTAGGTTTTGCAATCACCACATAATTTCGGTTAGTCCCTTAGTAATCATATGAGATGGGAGGCCCTATCATATTCACTGTCCCAGTGCTTTGCTTCATGCCATGCAACTGGCAAGAGGCTCAAGTCAGTCTCACTTCACTGCCCAGTGGAGAGAGGAGGGCACTTGTGGCATAAGGGTGAAAGGGAATCATTTATGGGCAAAAGCGGGTGTTCCAGGTTGTGGTGGAAGTGACATGTCCTGATAGCTAGGGCTTTGGGTGAAACATCAGTGATTTTTTTTTGGCCACTTCTATTGGTCTTTCATCTATTTACCTTTGTTCTTTGGCCTGTGTGGGCCTCCCATTGCAGTGGCCTCTGTTGCTGCAGAGCACCAGCTCTGGGTGCATGCGCTTCAGAGCTCTGGCTATCGTTCCAGCCGCTCCACAGCACGTGGGATCTTTCCAGGCCAGGGATTGAACCGGCGCTCCTTGCTCTGCAAGGTGATGTCTTTACCCACTGGATCACCAGGGAAGCCCTCATCAGTGATAATTTAGTTGCAGCATACAAAATCTTATTCCATGTACTAGGAAAGAAAAAGTATGCTTTTGGAGCTTGGAGATGAAAATATTTTTCTTTTTGTATAAATCTTTTTATTTATGAATTACAAACAGTCTCTAATACACAGGATATGATGTCAAGGATGCTCAAATGCTAGAATCAAACAAAATCAGTTTGAAAGTCCTTAGAAATGGTTACTTCAACCTTTTAAATTTTCAGTTGAAGAAATGGAGTTTCAAAGAGTGATTTGCCTGAAGTGTGAAACTAGAGAGTGAGGGAGTAAGAACTAAATCCTAGGTTTTAGGCCTTTATCCCATTTCATCACGTTGTCTTCAGCCAAAATTCCTGAACAATGCCTGTCATCTTTCTGTAGACATAAAATAAACACATCTCCCTCTTCTCCTCTTCATCATTCCCCACTTTTAATGGTTGATTTAACAATAGTATCATTATCAGCATAAAGGGCAAAGCACAGTTTCCTTTCCCTTCTTCATCCTTTCCTCTCCTTTGCTCCTGTACCTCCTATAGCTAACAGACAAATAATTTAAATACCCAGTATCACATTGTTTAAAACTTATCCTAAACTGTAAGTATTTGATGCTAGGCCTCCTGAGAACAGGTTTTGGTGGGCAAAGGAAAACACATCGAGAAATGCAACGAGCAATTCCAAGGATAAAGGGGCAGGGAGATCAAAGACTGGGACACTGTTGGCTTCCTTCTCCTATGTGAGAGTTTTGCTGTAGGTCTAACTCTGGTTGTTGGATCAGACTTACATTGTTTTTAACTTTATAGTTGATCATTGGTGGAAACACAAGCATATTTTGTAGTTAACTAAATTTAAATTTATGAATTTAAATCATAAGATTTCATTAGTCACTATTTATAGAGTATGCTGATTTCCTGTGCTATAAATAAGTCATCATTGGAAAAAATCAAATGCTGAGTTTCTCGTTAGGACTCTGCAAACACATAAGCATCACAATGATAAAATTTGCAAAGAACTTAATGTGTTTCAGGTCACTAAAAGATGTCCCTGCCTCTGATAACTCTGCATGATTACTTTTGCTTTTTCTGCAGTAAAAATGAGATGGCGATATCTTTAGAAGTTCAGTGCTGTGCTCACAATCGGATCAGAGTTTTGTGGACTAAGCATGAGCTTTGAAATCAGATATCTGCATTTAAATTATTCCTCTTCTATTTACTTCCTAGATGTGTGAACATGTGAAGTTTCTTACCTTCTCTGAGTCTCAATTTTTAATAATAATACCTCATAGGCTTATTAATATCTGATATATACAATGACTGACATATAGAATACCTTTGATAAATGCTTTTTTTATTACCTTCACCTTTCTTCTTCCCTTTGGTTTATAAATGAAAACTCTGAGACTAGGCATTATTGCACTTTTTTAATAGCTCAGAGCAAGAATTCACTCATTAGAAAGACCATTAGACAGCTTGGGTTTAATGTCTCTTAACCACCCCTCCCTGCTTAGTCTTATGGCTATTCCACCACTTCTTAACATGCCTTCTTAAGAGACGACCACTCTCTTTATGAGACTCAGATCTTAAGGTTTCAAAACTGGAGCTTGACCACCAACTGTTGGGTTTCTCCAGTGGGGACAAATGGTAGAGGAGGGACCCAACAAACATTTTCTTCTTTTTCTTCCTCTCTTGTAGCTTTTTCTTTACTCTGTTCTTTACCTCCTAAATAACTCTGAAGCATTCCTAGTTGCCTACCTGTACACAGGCTTCCTATTAGGAGACAGATAGCACCAGGGAACACACGACTTCTCTAAGTCACAATGATTGGTTCCTCTATATTTTGCAATCTTTTCCCAGTGTTGAGGTTTACCATCTGCTCCCACGGAGATGGAGAGGTATAGCAGAAAACACATGACGCTTTTTCAAGTCCTAACTCTGGCAATAATTGGTGTGATTGTGGATAATTACTTAATAACAGGGAAAAAAATTTATCTAAGGTCAAGTATAAACTAGACACTGGCTATAAATATGTCTTGCTCGAAATTCTTCAATTGAAATCTGGAAAAATGGAGATCTGGAGGTGTTTAAAAAATATGCCCAAAGTTACATAGATAGGAGGTGATAGAATTGTAATTCTAACCTGGATCCACATTTATCTGTCACAAAACTGCCTCATATCATCTAATTAAAACATCTGGACTTCATCCTCTCCAACTGTAAAATGTGAATAAAATTATTATCCCATAGGACTGAGAGACGATGAACAAAATATGCAAAAGTGAAATGGAGCAAGACCATAGCCCTTGCCCACCATGACCTCTCCCTGCTTTTTGTCTGTGGAAAAGCCTTAACCAAAAAGTAAGTTTAATCAGAGAAGTCGGAAACACACGATGCAAGGAAAACAGTCAAAGTATACCGAATCATAGTTTAGTCATTAAGCATAGTCAAGGACTTTTAGTTCTTTCTCAAGGGCTATAGATAATATTCTGGGCCATATCCTGTGAGCTGCCTTATAGATACTGAAATCCCCACCGTGTGTAAGACATTAACTACATGATGACCAGATGCTGGCCATGACATAAGCTGCTACAATTCCAAGAACTGACCTCAAGGAAATGTGAACAAATTGACCATGCAAGTGAAGGTTAATTGTGCAAGCAGGTGGGCCCCATTTTTGGTTGCAAAGGTGCTTTGCAATTTATAGTGCACTATGACAATCATAGTAACTAATGTTTATTGAGTACGTATTATATACCAAACATAGCTCATTTCATCCTATGAAGTAGGACTGTATCTGTTTCACAGTTGAAGGAACTGAGGTACTGAAGGTCAAGCAATGTTCTGTGGCATCTTAACTTATAGGTGATGGATCCAGGCTCTCTCCTTATGCAACGTGGTTCTTAGGCAGAAAGCCAGAGTGCCTGGTCAGGATACCTTACACCAAAGTAACGTATAATTTCCTACTTGTTAAGTTGTAGGTTTATATTAGTTTACTGGGGCTGCAGTAACAGTGTACTTAACTAGCTTAAATAACAGAAACAGATGTCTCACAGTGCTGGAAGTCCAGGATCCAGGCGTTATCAGCACTGGTTCCTTCTGGGAGCTGTGAAGAAGAATCTGTTCCATGTCTCTTCTCAAGTTTTCAGTGGTCTGCTGACAATCTTTGGTGTCCTTGGTTTGTGATAGCATCTCTCCTGTTTCTGCCTTTGTTTTTATGTGGCATTATGTGTGGGCAAGCCTGGATCCACATTTATCTGTCACAAAACTGCCTCATATCATCTAATTAAAACATCTGGACTTCATCCTCTCCAACTGTAAAATGTGAATAAAATTATTATCCCATAGGACTGAGAGACGATGAACAAAATATGCAAAAGTGAAATGGAGCAAGACCATAGCCCTTGCCCACCATGACCTCTCCCTGCTTTTTGTCTGTGGAAAAGCCTTAACCAAAAAGTAAGTTTAATCAGAGAAGTCGGAAACACACGATGCAAGGAAAACAGTCAAAGTATACCGAATCATAGTTTAGTCATTAAGCATAGTCAAGGACTTTTAGTTCCTTCTCAAGGGCTATAGATAATATTCTGAGCCATATCCTATGAGCTGGCTTATAGATACTGAAATCCCCACCGTGTGTAAGACATTAACTACATGATGACCAGATGCTGGCCATGACATAAGCTGCTACAATTCCAAGAACTGACCTCAAGGAAATGTGAACAAATTGACCATGCAAGTGAAGGTTAATTGTGCAAGCAGGTGGGCCCCATTTTTGGTTGCAAAGGTGCTTTGCAATTTATAGTGCACTATGACAATCATAGTAACTAATGTTTATTGAGTACGTATTATATACCAAACATAGCTCATTTCATCCTATGAAGTAGGACTGTATCTGTTTCACAGTTGAAGGAACTGAGGTACTGAAGGTCAAGCAATGTTCTGTGGCATCTTAACTTATAGGTGATGGATCCAGGCTCTCTCCTTATGCAACGTGGTTCTTAGGCAGAAAGCCAGAGTGCCTGGTCAGGATACCTTACACCAAAGTAACGTATAATTTCCTACTTGTTAAGTTGTAGGTTTATATTAGTTTACTGGGGCTGCAGTAACAGTGTACTTAACTAGCTTAAATAACAGAAACAGATGTCTCACAGTGCTGGAAGTCCAGGATCCAGGCGTTATCAGCACTGGTTCCTTCTGGGAGCTGTGAAGAAGAATCTGTTCCATGTCTCTTCTCAAGTTTTCAGTGGTCTGCTGACAATCTTTGGTGTCCTTGGTTTGTGATAGCATCTCTCCTGTTTCTGCCTTTGTTTTTATGTGGCATTATGTGTGGGCAAGCATGTGCACTCAAATTCCTCCCTTTTTGTGAGTACAGAAGATCTCTGATTTATGATGATTCAACTTTTCATTTTTCAGTTTTACAATGATGTGAAAGTGATGCATTCATTAGAAATCATACTTTCAGTTTTGAACTTTGATCTTTTCCCAGACTAGTAATATGTGGTCTGATCCCTTATGATGATGAGCAGTAGCAGCAGCAGCTCCCAGTCAGCTAGTGATCACAAGGGTAAACAGCAGATACACGTAAAACTGTTCTGTATCCATTCTGTTTTTCACTTTTATTATTGTATTTAATAAATTACACAAGATAATCCACACTTTATTATAAAATAGGTTTTGTGTTGGATGAGATTGCCACACAGGAAAGCTAACATGCGTTCTGAATAAATTTAAGGTAGGTTAGACTGAGCTATGATGTTTGGTAGGTTGTGTGTGCTCCGTCCCTCAATCGTGTCCAACTCTTTTGTGACCCCATGGACTGTAGTCTGCCAGGGTCCTTTGTTTATGGGATTTTCCAGACTAGAATACTGAAGGAGATTGCAATTTCCTTCTCCAGGGGAGCTTCCCAATGTAGGGATCAAAACAATATCTTGCTTCCCCTGCATTGGCAGGCATTCTTTATCAATAGTGCCAGCTGGGAAGGTTTAGGTGTTAGGTGTCTTAAATTTTCGACTTAAGATACTCTCAATTTACCCTGGGTTTTCTATATCCTTAAATTGTTTGAATAATGAAAACAGACTGATTATATTCTTTGCAACAGAAGAAGAAGTTCTGTAGAGTCAGTAAAAACAAGACCTGGATCTGACTGTGGCTCAGATAATCAGCTCCTTATTGTAAAATTCAAGCTTAAATTAAAGAAAGTAGGGAAAACCACTAGGTCATCCAGGTATGACCTAAATCAAATCCTTTGTTATTATACAGTGGGTGTGACAAATAGATTCAAGGGATTAGATCTGATAGACAGAGTGCTTGAAAAACTAGGGATGGAAGTTGGTATTTGTACAGAAGGCAGTGACAAAAACCATATTTAAAAAAATGAAATGTAAGACTGCAAAATGGTTGTCTGAGGAGGCCTTACAAATATCTGAGAAAATAAGAGAAGCAAAAGGCACAAGAGAAAGGGAAAGATACACCCAGCTGAATGCAGAGTTATGAGCACGGAGAGGTAAGAAAGTCTTCTTAAGTGAACAATACAAAGAAATAGAGGAAAACAATAGAATGGGAAAGACTAGTGATTTCTCCAAGAAAATAGAGTTATCAAGGTAATATTTCATGCCAAGATGGACACAATAAAGGACAGAAATGGTAAGAACCTAACAGAAGCAAAAGATACTAAGAAAAGGTAGCAAAATTACACATATGAACTGTACATAAAAGGTATTTATGATCCAGATAACCTTGAAGTTGTGGTCACTCACCTAGAGCCAGACATTCTGGAATATGAAGTCAAGTAGGCCTTAGGAAACACTACGATGAACAAAACTGTTGGAAGTGATGGGATTCCAGCTGAGCTATTTCAAATCCAAAGAGATGATGCTGTTAAAGTGCTATACTCAATATGCCAGCAAATTTGGAAAACTCAGCAGTGGCCTCAGATATGGAAAAGTCAGTTTTCATTCCAATCCCAAAGAAGAACAAAGCCAAAAAATATTTAGACTACCACACATGCACTCATTTCATGTGCCAACAAAGTAACGCTCAAAACTATGTGATCAAGCTAGGCTTCAACACTAAGTGACCAAGAACTTCCAGATGTACAAGCTGGATTTAGAAAAGGTAGAAAAACCAGAGATGAAACTGCCAACATCTGCTGAATTATAGAAAAAGCAAGGGAATTACAGAAAAATGCCTATTTCTGCTTATTTTGACTTTGCTAAAGCCTTTTACTGTGAGGATCACAACAAACTGTTGAAAATTCTTAGAGATGGGGATACTGGACCACTTCACCTGCCTCCTGAGAAACCTGTGTGCATGAGAAAAAGCAACAGTTAGAACTGAATATGGAATATTGGACTGGTTCAAAATTGGGAAAGGTGTATGTTAAGGCTCTATACTGTCATCCTGCTTATTTGACTTGTATGCACAGTATATCATGTGAAATACCAGGCTGGATGAATCACAAGGCTGAATCAGAAACTAAATTGCCAGGATAAATATCAATAACCTCAGATATGCAGATGATACCACCATAATGGCAGAAAGAGAAGAGGAACTAAAGAGTCTCTTGATGAAGGTGAAAGAGGAGTGAAAAAGCTGGTTTAAAACTCAACATTCACAAAACTAATATCACGGCATCTGGTCCCACCACTTTATGGCAAATAGATGGGAAAAAAGGAATCAGGGATAGACTTTATTTTCTTGGGCTCCAGAATCTCTGTGGATGGTGACTGCAACCATGAAATTAAAAGATGTTTGCTCCTTGGAAAAAGAGCTATGACAAACCTAGGCAGTGTATTAAAAAGCAGAGATATCAGTTTGCTGACAAAGGTCTGTATAATTGTAGTTTCTCCAATAGTACATGGTTTTCCAGTAGTCATGTACAGATGTGAGAGTTGGATCATAAAGAAGACTGAGCACCAAAGAACTGATGATTTCAAACCGTGGTGCTGGAGAAGACCCTTGGACTGCAAGGAGATCAACCCAGTCAACCCTAAAGAAATCAACCCTGTATATTCATTGAAAGGACTGATGCTGAAGCTCCAATACTTGGCTACCTGATGCCAAGGAATGATTGCTGCTTCACTGGAAAAGACCCTGATGCTGGGAAGAATTGAGAGCAGGAGGAGAAGGGGGCCACAAGAGGGCAAGATGGTTGGATGGCATCATCGACTCAGGGGACATGAGTTTGAGGAAACACAGGGTGATAGTGAAGGACAGAGAAGCCTGGTATGCTTCAGTCCACAAGGTCACAGAGTTGAACATGATTGACTGACTGAATAGCAATAACTCATTTTAATAGAGGAATACCTGTACATTAGTAATATTGACTGGGGCACACCCCCTCCCAACTGCAGCACAGCCTTATCTTAACTAATCACATCTGCAAAACTTGTATTTCCAAAGAAGGTCACATTCTAATGTACTGAGGCTAAGACTTCAGTATATGAGTCTGTGTGAAGGAGGGACACACAATTCAATCCATAGCAAAAATATTCAGGACTAAATGGATCCTTAGCGGTGGGGGGTGGGGAAAGATTAAGGGTAACCTTTTGTGGTGGTGGTATTTTTGGTTATGTGCAAAATGAGCAGATGTTTTTTTCTGGTGATGATAACAGAAATGCCTCTCTCACTGTGCTTTCACAAATGCAACAGTTGCTTAGGACCTTACCATTGGGTTTTTTTTTTTTTTTTTCTTTTCAATACTTGGAGGCCAGGTTAGTGGGTCTGGTGGCTGGAGTAACACAGCTGATTAGGAGATTGTGTAAACATTGTACGCTCTGAGGGATAAACGTGATTGACGTGTTTTTAATCATTTCTGCTTTATTGCTGTTTGTTCTGGTCAACTCCATCATCTAAATTAAGTTCACTCTTTACATAATGTTTCATGTTAAGTCAGAGAAAGCTTGTTTGATGGGTCTTTCTGCCTTTTAGCAATGTCCAGGGAAAAGAAACCGGACTGAATGTCTAATGACTGTGTATCTGGGGAGGACTTGCTTTTTTCTCTGAACTATATTCCTCAACCTGTCACTTTCCTGGGGTACTTGTGTGCTACTTTCATCTTTTTAATCCATCCCACTTCCTGCTGTGGTTCACATGTCTCAATTAATTCCCTGCTTCCAATCTTTTCCTTCTCTTCAATCAATCTGGTCAAGCCAATTTTCATAAATTATAGCTGCCGCCTTTCTCTGGACCTCACATGTGGAGGGTTGAATACAACTTAATTTATGGCAGACTCTCAATACTGGTCTGTCCAAGGGCCTCCACGTGCTTTGTTTATTTCCCTTTAGATTAATTTCTCTTCCCCTCCACTCTCCTCTTCAGTGTGTTTGCTATTGCACTGAATGTTTATGTGTTTCCATATATTTGATTTACAAAGAGTATTTGGTTTTAGACTCTTCTGAAATAGCACTTTGTAGTGGTTATTTTTAGGCTCATTGACTGGGGCACACCCCCTCCCAACTGCAGCACAGCCTTATCTTAACTAATCACATCTGCAAAACTTGTATTTCCAAAGAAGGTCACATTCTAATGTACTGAGGCTAAGACTTCAGTATATGAGTCTGTGTGAAGGAGGGACACACAATTCAATCCATAGCAAAAATATTCAGGACTAAATGGATCCTTAGCGGTGGGGGGTGGGGAAAGATTAAGGGTAACCTTTTGTGGTGGTGGTATTTTTGGTTATGTGCAAAATGAGCAGATGTTTTTTTCTGGTGATGATAACAGAAATGCCTCTCTCACTGTGCTTTCACAAATGCAACAGTTGCTTAGGACCTTACCATTGGGTTTTTTTTTTTTTTTTTCTTTTCAATACTTGGAGGCCAGGTTAGTGGGTCTGGTGGCTGGAGTAACACAGCTGATTAGGAGATTGTGTAAACATTGTACGCTCTGAGGGATAAACGTGATTGACGTGTTTTTAATCATTTCTGCTTTATTGCTGTTTGTTCTGGTCAACTCCATCATCTAAATTAAGTTCACTCTTTACATAATGTTTCATGTTAAGTCAGAGAAAGCTTGTTTGATGGGTCTTTCTGCCTTTTAGCAATGTCCAGGGAAAAGAAACCGGACTGAATGTCTAATGACTGTGTATCTGGGGAGGACTTGCTTTTTTCTCTGAACTATATTCCTCAACCTGTCACTTTCCTGGGGTACTTGTGTGCTACTTTCATCTTTTTAATCCATCCCACTTCCTGCTGTGGTTCACATGTCTCAATTAATTCCCTGCTTCCAATCTTTTCCTTCTCTTCAATCAATCTGGTCAAGCCAATTTTCATAAATTATAGCTGCCGCCTTTCTCTGGACCTCACATGTGGAGGGTTGAATACAACTTAATTTATGGCAGACTCTCAATACTGGTCTGTCCAAGGGCCTCCACGTGCTTTGTTTATTTCCCTTTAGATTAATTTCTCTTCCCCTCCACTCTCCTCTTCAGTGTGTTTGCTATTGCACTGAATGTTTATGTGTTTCCATATATTTGATTTACAAAGAGTATTTGGTTTTAGACTCTTCTGAAATAGCACTTTGTAGTGGTTATTTTTTAGGCTCATTAATCTGAAATAGATTTCTGTTCTCTACTCAATTCAGAAATTCTAGATTTTAGTGACCTTACTTCAGATGAGAATGAAGTGACTTGTTCAGTGCAGCCTGTAAGGTCAGAGAAGGAACTGGAGTCAGATTTTCTGTCATCTTTCATCAAAGCTCTCTCCATTGACCCTTGGTAACCTTACATCTTTAGATTTTTCAGCTCAAAGAACTCTTTGTACTTTGGAGCTTCCTCAAAGTACAGATGTCTATGTAAGGAAAGGCACTGAAACTGAATTGTGAGGAAGAGAAGGAGAAGGAATGGGAATCACATAGTATTCCCAGAAAGACTGTATGAACCCCCAATTTAATTCAGTTTTATTTAACAAATATAAGTCAAGCCAGGAGTTACTATTACAGTCAGACACAAATTCCTGTCTTCAACTAGCTCACTGTTTTGGCAGAGGTAAACTTGAAGAGTCAAATAGTGTATCAGTGGTTATAATGAGGGGAGATCAAAAGGACTGAGGAATTAGGCCTTCTGGAGGTCAGGGCAGGTGGTCAAGCACAAGAAGAGAATTTTAGGTGAGTGCAAAGCCATGGAGGAAAGAAGTGGCCTAGTGTGTTCAGGGAACAGCAAGTGTTTCTTTGTGTCCATTAGTAGCAAGATGATAGTCATACTTTTCTCTCCAGCTTGAGCTCATTCTAATGCAAGCCATACATCTAAAGTTTCTAATTTTTCTAGTAACTACATTATAAGAATTAATACAACAAACAATTAATTTTGATAACACTGTTAAAATAATAATAATATGTAACAATATAATAATGTTTTATTTTAACAGGTAATCAACATAGAAATATTGAAAATTTCATACTAGAGCTTTGAAATCTGGTGTGTTTATATTCATAGAACATCTCAGTTGAGATTGGCCACACTTTAGTCAGACATGTGGTTAGTGACTACTATACAGGGCAATATTTGTGTATACACACATGCACACACAGACGCAGATTTTTATTTTATACTGGAGTATAGTTAATTAACAAGGGTGTGTTAGTTCCATGCACAGAGCAGAATGATTCAGTTATTCATATATACGTACCTATTATTTTTCAAATTCCATTTCCATTTAGGCTATTATAGAATATTGAGCAGAATTCTCTCAGTACAAAGCAATATTAATGAAATTAATGAGTGAGCCCCAGGTAGACCTGGTGAAGTATTTAGATACTCAAATTGCAAAACCCCTTAGGATCAAGCCACACAGTAACCCTTGACATATCTCAAGTGGGCAATGGGTGCCTTTATGTAACTAGCCTTTAATGTGGGCCCCTTTTGAAAGTGGGAGTAAGATCAAGTGGAAAAAATTTAATTTTGTACAAACTTCCACTAATTACGTGAGCTGGATCAAGTAACAATCTCCTGAACCAGTTTTCTTCATCTGTGAAAGATGGACTGGAAAAAAGATCTCTTGTGTAGTTGAAATATATTTACATGCCTGGCATAAAATAGGTGCTCCATAACAATAGCTCCCATTAAATAGTTTATTTTGTGATGTCAGACACAATATTTATTTGCTGGAATAAAAGATCTGACAAACAAGATCCTTAGAAGATGTTTGTCATCCAACAAATATTAATATGAGTACCTACCATGTGCTCAATCCTGTTCCAGGAACTTACGATACACTAGTGAACTAAACAGGTGCATAAGATGTGCTGCCTCCCAAATAATCAGCACAAGGACCTGCGGAAGCATCCTCTAACACTATCACTATCTTCAGGCAAACCTTCCTGGCATTTTCAACGTGAATCTCTTAGAAGAGAAACAGGGCAAGAGGGGCAGCAAGGTCAGGGCTGCGCCTGGCCAGTGTGTGAGTATGT
The DNA here is from genome assembly GCA_022376925.1 of Tragulus kanchil. Lineage (NCBI taxonomy): Eukaryota > Metazoa > Chordata > Mammalia > Artiodactyla > Tragulidae > Tragulus > Tragulus kanchil. The sequence continues at coordinate 65,383,234 of JAIOJX010000032.1, read as the reverse complement.
GTGAAGGAATTCTAAATGAGCCCTGGTATTTCCCAGCACCCAGACTTATAAAAAGGGGTGCAATGCTGTGTCTGGGCCAAGGGAGCTGCAGCCATATGTTACATGTTGTGATTCTCCTTTAAGTATTATTATTATTTCAAGCAGTTTTAAAATACTTTAACATGAAATCTTTAACATGAAGGGGGACGAGATGGTTGGATGACATCACTGAGTCAATGGACATGCGCTTGAGTGGGCTTTGGAAGATGGTGGAGGACAGGGAAGCCTGGCATGCTGCAGTCCATGGGGTCATGGTCGGACATTACTGAGTGACTGAACTGAACTGAACATGAAAACCATGAGGCAAAATTCAAAATTCACATAAAGCGTTACAATAAAATATCTGATTCCAAAATATTACTAGTTTATGGTGAGCATTTTGAGCTACATGCCAGAGATATTATGTATGATAATTTACTTTAATAGGACACCTTAGTGGGAAATTCTGGGAAGTTCATATAAGAGTATTTATTTTTATTATTTCTCCAATATATAGGAACTGTTTTGGACTCAGTCATTGTCACGAGGTTTTCTTTAACTCCTCTGTGAATAGAGCTATGTGGATGCCAGATTTGGGGGGAAAATGTGTTTCATGACTGGTTTACTTAAATCTGATGACATGAGTTCAAGATGAGGGTATACAGGTGCTCTGATTTCCGCTTGTACTTATAAATCAATAGACTCAGGACTTCATTCATTCAGTTCCAGGTCAGCTGAATTCTCTGCCTCTCTTTCATGCAAAGTCAAATTACCTAAAAGCTTTTAGAATCAGAAATCGTGACAATGTTCAATAAAAACAAGGTCATCAGAGAAAAGAACATCTAAGGCCTGCTGAAATTGCCCAGTGCTTGACAATACCCACAAATTTAACTGTTATGAATTGACTCTCTGCTCCCAGGAAGCCAGTGAACAGAGGACCTGGGTTGAAGGTCAACTTTTTGGCAACAAAAGGCTAATATCTAATCAGTGTGGAGAAATACTCTTTCGTATTTCTGCTGAGTTTGAAGTCTTAAAGATTAAATGTTGAATTCAAGAAAGAAAATTTTAAAAAATATATTTGCTCCATTTCAGGTTGAGTCAGCCTTGAAGATGACTGGCATCCCTGCCAACCTGACCAGCTGAGCAACAGCAATGACTCACCTTGTATAATGGTTTATCAATGACAACAGTCTTGCTCACGTATTATTGTATCTGGTCCCCACAACAACCTTATGTGGCAGAAACTGTTATGTCCCCAATAACTTTCTCCTTCCCTCCCATCATATAATCTGTGATTTTTAGATGACCTTTCAAAGTAAACACACCTCCAATCCTCACGATTTATAATTTCATTCTATTGTGGTCAAAGAATATACTTTGTTATAGTTTCAATACTTGTAAATTTATTGAGACTTTTATGGCATAAATGTGGTCTATTATGGATAATGCTCCATGTACCCTTGAGAAAAAATGTGTATTCTGTTTTCATTGAATGGAGTGCTCTATAAATATCTATTAGATTTAATAGACTTACATTGCTATTCAGGTCTTTTATGTCCTTGATCTTATATCTATTTTTCTATCTCTTTTTTAAAGTGGGATATTCAAATCTCCATCTATTATTGTTGAATTGTCTATTTGTCTCTTTAATTCTGTTAGTTTTTGCTTCATATGTTTTGGGCTTTGTTGTCAGATGCATATATGGGTCTTTAAATAATTATTTATTTATTTATGGGTGCATCAGGTCTTAGTTGTGGCACATGGGATCGTCATCAAGGTGCACAGGTTCTGGAGTGTGTGAGCTCAGTAGTTGCTGAGCATGGGCTTAGTTGCTGCAAGGTATGGCATGTGCAATCTTAGTTTCCCAACTGGGAATCTAACCTGCATCCTCTGCATTGGAAGGTGGATTCTTAAACACTGGACCACCAGGCAAGTCCCCATACATGTTTATAAATAACTGTTATATCTAAATTGACTCTTTTAACAATATAAAAGGTCCTTTGTTTCTAGTAACAATTTTTGTCTTAAAGTCTATTTTCTTGTTGTTGTCCAGTTGTTCAGTTGTGTCCAACTCTTTGTGACCCCATGGACTGCAACACGGCCGGCTTCCCTTCACTGTTGCCCAGCATTTGCTCAAGTTCATGTCCACTGATGGTGATGCTGTTTAACCATCTCATCCTCTGTCATCCCCTTTATCAACTGAGACACTGCAGCTCTGCTTTGGTGATTGTTAGGATGACTATCTCACATAATTTATTAAATGGTTTATCAATGACAACAGTCTTGCTCACGTATTATTGTATCTGGTCCCCACAACAACCTTATGTGGCAGAAACTGTTATGTCCCCAATAACTTTCTCCTTCCCTCCCATCATATAATCTGTGATTTTTAGATGACCTTTCAAAGTAAACACACCTCCAATCCTCACGATTTATAATTTCATTCTATTGTGGTCAAAGAATATACTTTGTTATAGTTTCAATACTTGTAAATTTATTGAGACTTTTATGGCATAAATGTGGTCTATTATGGATAATGCTCCATGTACCCTTGAGAAAAAATGTGTATTCTGTTTTCATTGAATGGAGTGCTCTATAAATATCTATTAGATTTAATAGACTTACATTGCTATTCAGGTCTTTTATGTCCTTGATCTTATATCTATTTTTCTATCTCTTTTTTAAAGTGGGATATTCAAATCTCCATCTATTATTGTTGAATTGTCTATTTGTCTCTTTAATTCTGTTAGTTTTTGCTTCATATGTTTTGGGCTTTGTTGTCAGATGCATATATGGGTCTTTAAATAATTATTTATTTATTTATGGGTGCATCAGGTCTTAGTTGTGGCACATGGGATCGTCATCAAGGTGCACAGGTTCTGGAGTGTGTGAGCTCAGTAGTTGCTGAGCATGGGCTTAGTTGCTGCAAGGTATGGCATGTGCAATCTTAGTTTCCCAACTGGGAATCTAACCTGCATCCTCTGCATTGGAAGGTGGATTCTTAAACACTGGACCACCAGGCAAGTCCCCATACATGTTTATAAATAACTGTTATATCTAAATTGACTCTTTTAACAATATAAAAGGTCCTTTGTTTCTAGTAACAATTTTTGTCTTAAAGTCTATTTTCTTGTTGTTGTCCAGTTGTTCAGTTGTGTCCAACTCTTTGTGACCCCATGGACTGCAACACGGCCGGCTTCCCTTCACTGTTGCCCAGCATTTGCTCAAGTTCATGTCCACTGATGGTGATGCTGTTTAACCATCTCATCCTCTGTCATCCCCTTTATCAACTGAGACACTGCAGCTCTGCTTTGGTGATTGTTAGGATGACTATCTCACATAATTTATTAAATGATTTTCATGAAAATGAAAAACAGATTGGGTATATGGGTATAGAATTGTTGTAAGTGTACTGGTTGTTTATCCTGGTAATCACCAGGATAACTGATGAGCTGTGGTGAGCTGAGGATCTCTGACCTGCACAACCTCAAGAGTGAGTATTATACTGATCATTATGCACTGAAAGAAAAGATCAGAATTCAAAATTGGAAGTATGGTTTCTACTGAATGCACATCACTTTCTCACTATAGTCAAGCTGAGAAACAGTAAGTCAAACCACAAGTCTGTGCACAGGTCTGTCTTCACCACTGAAGAACTAATTTTGAAAAGTGTTACATTCTCACAATTATAGAAAACAGGCATCAGAGAGAGCAGAGCAGATATTTTAAAATTCTTCTCACAGTACCTCTGTGCACTAGGCATTATTATCAGTTTTTGCAGATAAAGAAATGTAAGTTCCGAGAGGTTAAGTAGCTTGCCAGTGACCCCAGAACTAGGATGTGGTGATGTTAAGATACGAATCTAGATTCATCTGACTCTAAGGTCCTGGCCCCTTCTGTGACATCACACATTGTCCCAATGGAGTCAAGGACAAACGTGGCTGAGTGGCATGTTTGGTGTTACAGTTCACTGGGGGACAATACCTCTTCTATGTATAAGTCACAGAAATGATTTCAGGAGGATTTTGACAGAGAGTGGAGGAAAAATAATTCTGGGATAATGGAACAAAATAAGCAAAGTTGTGGAATGAAAAATCTGTGTAGCATTACTGGAGAGATATTAAGTGAAGCAATTATTCTGAGGCTGAGTATCCTCTAACATGTTCTATCAAAGTAGCGACTCTTATTTTTATTTTTTAAGATTGGGGTATAGTTGCTTTATAATGTTGTGTTAGTCTCTGCTGTGCAAAGAAGTGAATCTGTTATATGCATACACATATCTCCTCCCTCTTGGACCTGCCTCCAACTTTACCCCAATAAAAAAAAAAATCAGGAGCATATGTGGTCCCCAGAATCTGTAGGGAGAGTGAATCTCCTCCCTCTTTGTCCACTGATGGTGATGCTGTTTAACCATCTCATCCTCTGTCATCCCCTTTATCAACTGAGACACTGCAGCTCTGCTTTGGTGATTGTTAGGATGACTATCTCACATAATTTATTAAATGATTTTCATGAAAATGAAAAACAGATTGGGTATATGGGTATAGAATTGTTGTAAGTGTACTGGTTGTTTATCCTGGTAATCACCAGGATAACTGATGAGCTGTGGTGAGCTGAGGATCTCTGACCTGCACAACCTCAAGAGTGAGTATTATACTGATCATTATGCACTGAAAGAAAAGATCAGAATTCAAAATTGGAAGTATGGTTTCTACTGAATGCACATCACTTTCTCACTATAGTCAAGCTGAGAAACAGTAAGTCAAACCACAAGTCTGTGCACAGGTCTGTCTTCACCACTGAAGAACTAATTTTGAAAAGTGTTACATTCTCACAATTATAGAAAACAGGCATCAGAGAGAGCAGAGCAGATATTTTAAAATTCTTCTCACAGTACCTCTGTGCACTAGGCATTATTATCAGTTTTTGCAGATAAAGAAATGTAAGTTCCGAGAGGTTAAGTAGCTTGCCAGTGACCCCAGAACTAGGATGTGGTGATGTTAAGATACGAATCTAGATTCATCTGACTCTAAGGTCCTGGCCCCTTCTGTGACATCACACATTGTCCCAATGGAGTCAAGGACAAACGTGGCTGAGTGGCATGTTTGGTGTTACAGTTCACTGGGGGACAATACCTCTTCTATGTATAAGTCACAGAAATGATTTCAGGAGGATTTTGACAGAGAGTGGAGGAAAAATAATTCTGGGATAATGGAACAAAATAAGCAAAGTTGTGGAATGAAAAATCTGTGTAGCATTACTGGAGAGATATTAAGTGAAGCAATTATTCTGAGGCTGAGTATCCTCTAACATGTTCTATCAAAGTAGCGACTCTTATTTTTATTTTTTAAGATTGGGGTATAGTTGCTTTATAATGTTGTGTTAGTCTCTGCTGTGCAAAGAAGTGAATCTGTTATATGCATACACATATCTCCTCCCTCTTGGACCTGCCTCCAACTTTACCCCAATAAAAAAAAAAATCAGGAGTTCTTGATATGTGGTCCCCAGAATCTGTAGGGAGAGAGTGAGACCTAACCATTCTGTGCTTCAACAAATTCTCCATGTGATTCTGATGCACATGTTAGATAAAGCAGAGAGACAAAAAAAAACAAAAAACAAAAAACAAAACAAAACAAAAACACCTCAGCAGTATCAAAACTCTCAATTTACTGGGTTAACACTGAAAACAACTGGGTTTTGGGCCTTAGGATTCAAGCCAGATAGAAGTGTGGGTCAGAATTTGAAGCCCTGCTCCTAAGAACAGCCCCAAGGAGCAGACCAGGAAAGCAGGGCATAGGGTCTCTGCTAAGATGATGGCTATAGAAGGACCTGAAACATATGCTTGCGGAGACTATACACCAGGGAGAAAAAAAATTTAGTACTGATGCTAGAGGAACTGGGTAGGTAATCATCTGCAAAAATGCAAGTGTGGTCAATAAGGAGATGGGGCCATAGAAGGTGTGAGTGAAAAAGAAATCAGCTTCTGGTGTCTCTCCTAGACTCCTATGTCCAACCAGCATTTCTTGCTATATGTGATCTAGGTCTCCACTAATGGGCAGTGTAGGTTTTTGGGTCACTCAATAATGAAGAAATCAAACAATAACACATATTGCTAGACATGTAAAATTTTTCAGAATGAAGCATCTACTTCATAGATGGAAAAGACTTCTGATGAATTTTTGGTAATAAAAAATTTGAAACCAAATTTGGAACTAATGACCTCTAAGATATTTCTTGTTTTTACATTCTATACATTTTCCCTCACTTTCCTTATTCCTTTCTTGCCAAGGCCTGAAGGCATCTGTACCTGGTTCCTTATTAAAAATTCTGGTAAGCATTAAATAACATTTTCCATTAAAAGGAATATTATTATTGTTATGTTGTTATAATTTAAGTAATATAGTGAGATAATATTCTGAAATGTTGTGCTTTACCTCCTAGTATTTTTGGTTATCTGATAATTATTTTTTATTAAAGTATAATTGACATATTTAAGTGTACCAAACGGTGATTTGATATTTTTACACAACATGAAATGATCACCATGAGAAGTCGAATTACTATCTGTCACCATACGATGTTTTAAAAATATTATTGACTATATTCCTTGTTTTACATTACATCCTCATGACTTATTTTATGACTAGAAGTTTGTCCCTTGGAGCTTCCCTGATGGTTCAGGTGGTAAATAATTTGCCTGCAATGCAGGAGACCCAGGTTCAATACCTGGGTTGGGAAGATCCCCTGGAGAAGGCAATGGCAGCCCACTCCAGTTTCCTTGCCTAGAGAATCCCATGGATAGAGGAGACTGGCAGGCTATAGTCCATTGGGTCATAAAGAGTCAGACTGGACTCAGAGACTACACTTACACTTTCACTTTTGTACCTTTTTTAAAAAAATTTGGCCTCTTTCATTGGTCTTTCATTTATTTATTTTCATCCATCTTTGCTCTTTTGGTCTGTGTGGGCCTCCCATTGCAGATGCCTCTCTCGTTGCAGAGCACTGGCTCTGGGCGTATGCACTCCAGAGCGCAGGCTTGTAGTTGGGCACACCATTCCAGCTGCTCCATGGCACGTGGGGTCTTCCCAGGCCAGGAACTGAATCAGCGTCCCTTGCACTGCAAGGCGGACTCTTTATCTGTGGAACCATCAGGGAATCCCCACTTTTGTACCTTTTAATCCTCTTCTATTTCACACATTCCCCTACCCTCTTTCCTCTGGCAATCACCAGATTATTCTCTGTACCTGTAAGTTTGCTTATGTTTTCTTACGTTTTTTTTTTATGCTTTTCAGTTTTGCTATGTTTATTCATTTTTTTTTCAGATCCTGCATGCAAACGAAATCATACTTGTTTTTCTCTAACTTATTTCACTTATAATAATACCCTCTAGCTCCATCCATGTTGTCAAAAATGGCAAGATTTCATTCATTTTTTTATGGCTGAGTGATATTCCATATAATGTATGTATGTGTGTATACATATATATATATACACACACCACATTTTATTCATTCATCTATTGATGGAAACAGGTTGCTTCCATATCTTAACTATTATAAACAATGCTTCACTGAATTTTGGCTGCCTATATCTTTTCCAATTAGTGTTTTTGTTTTCTTTGGATAATACCCATGAGTAGAATTGTTGGGGGATATGGTAGTTCTGTTTCTAAGGTTTTGAGAAAAATCCATATTCACAATGGTTGTACCAATTTACATTCCCACCAACAGTGCAAGAGGATTCTCTTTTCTCTACAGCCTCATCAACCTCGTTATTTGTTGTCTTTTTGACAATAGCCATTCTGACAGGTGTAAGATAATATCCAGTTATTTTACAATTCTTCCCTCATTTGAATAGCTAGATCATGGACATTAATAAGTACTATACTAAAGGAGACAAAAGGTTTGAGTCTCAGAAGTTTAGGCTGTGAGAAGATGCATATCGCAGAAAATGTGAAAGAGGTCAGATTCATTTCTCATGCCCCAAGTTTTATTAGAGTAGATGAGGCAGTGGGACGCAATAAAGAACATGAAGGTCACAGAGAGAGCTGGAAATAAGTGGATACTCTGGTTTCTAAGATAAATTTGGAGAATCCAGCTGCAGAGAGGTTCCTTTCTTGATGAACACTAACAACACTCCAGAGAAGAAAAAAACCACATGGAATGTTTAGTCTGATAGGCCGGAGAGACTCAAACATCCTCCATTGCTTGTGATGTGAGAACAGAAAACTCATCCAGAGAGAAGTATGAATGTGGTGTAGGACTACATGTAGAGTCACTGGACTTACGTAGCTTGCATGACAATGGACAGAGTAGAACACTGGAGTTACTTGGGAGAGCATCAGTCACAAAGAAGCTTGGACTGAAAATGAGGAGTAATTCAGCAGTGACATGCATAGAACCAAAACTACTTAGGAACAAAACCAGCAGACATGTGCTTGTCAACACAGGTAACAGTCCAGCTCCTCTTCTCTCTCGGTGACTTTACTAATCTGCCCCTAAACCCATTGTTCAGCTGACAGTCTCTCTTTAGAGATTAAATCCTAAGGATGGTGGGCGTGGTTGTCACAAAATTGATTAAGTTTCTGCCTCTTGGCAGGTGAGGAATGTATAGATTGAGTTAGGGTTTTACATTGAGTTATAAAAAAATAAAGCTACATTCAAGTGGTGCTAGTGGTGAAGGCCCAGTCTGCCAATACAGGAGACATAAGAGAGGATGGTTCAATCTCTGGGTCAGGAAGATTCCCCTGGAGGATGGCATGACAAACCACTCCAATATTCTTACCTGGAGAATCCCATGGACAGAGGAACTTCAAGGGCTACAGTTCATAGCGTCACAAAGAGTTGGATATGACTGAAGCGACTTAGTATGTCCACACTACCAAGTATGGTCAGTACCTTTAATTACATTGTTGAGAATCTTCCCAAAGACCCTGTAAGATTTCTTTTATCCCCATTTCACAGATGAAAACTTGAGGCCAAGAGATTAAATAACTTTCCCAAAGACACATAGCTGGCAAATGGAGAGAAGGAAACTACATTGATCTGGTTATACACTTCCTGTTCTTTTTATAGATGATGCTGCTGTTTTTAAAGCACATGGCTGCCAAAGCTGGGTTAGGCAGAAAATGAGAGCAGCCAAGTACGAGGTGTCAAATTCAAAATAGTTATGGGGCTAGTTGCCAATTCTCTTTGAAATAACTGTGATTCACTCACAAGAAGGTAGAAAACTACTTTAAAAGACTCAAAACGGGTCTTTTAGCAAAAGGCCGTTAAATTCAAGTCTGCTTGAATCAAATCCCCCTTCTGTCTCTTTGGTGCACACACACAATGAACAAATTATATCTAAAGAAAAGACTGTTTGCCCCAGGCTGTATATTGATGGGATAAAGGCAAGACACAGTGTAGCAAACTTGTAAACAGAATTCTCCACCTTGGCTCTCTATAGCCGACTTCTTTGTGTATTTGCAATGAGCCAGAACCCAGCACAGGAGGACCAGATGCAAGGGCCCCTGTTCCAGATGCAGAACAAAAGACAGTAACAAAATGACTGCCAAAACCATTAGAATTATTTTGGGTTTGTTTACTTGGTGGTTGTTGAAGGCCTAATGGAAGATGGGGAGGTAGCTGTGAGTCTTAGGTCATTTCACAGACTCTAGAACAGTGGTTGGGGCTTAAAAATGAAAGCCCTAGGATTTTGGCAGGGTTTTACATTGAGTTATAAAATAAAGCTACATTCAAGTGGTGCTAGTGGTGAAGGCCCAGTCTGCCAATACAGGAGACATAAGAGAGGATGGTTCAATCTCTGGGTCAGGAAGATTCCCCTGGAGGATGGCATGACAAACCACTCCAATATTCTTACCTGGAGAATCCCATGGACAGAGGAACTTCAAGGGCTACAGTTCATAGCGTCACAAAGAGTTGGATATGACTGAAGCGACTTAGTATGTCCACACTACCAAGTATGGTCAGTACCTTTAATTACATTGTTGAGAATCTTCCCAAAGACCCTGTAAGATTTCTTTTATCCCCATTTCACAGATGAAAACTTGAGGCCAAGAGATTAAATAACTTTCCCAAAGACACATAGCTGGCAAATGGAGAGAAGGAAACTACATTGATCTGGTTATACACTTCCTGTTCTTTTTATAGATGATGCTGCTGTTTTTAAAGCACATGGCTGCCAAAGCTGGGTTAGGCAGAAAATGAGAGCAGCCAAGTACGAGGTGTCAATTCAAAATAGTTATGGGGCTAGTTGCCAATTCTCTTTGAAATAACTGTGATTCACTCACAAGAAGGTAGAAAACTACTTTAAAAGACTCAAAACGGGTCTTTTAGCAAAAGGCCGTTAAATTCAAGTCTGCTTGAATCAAATCCCCCTTCTGTCTCTTTGGTGCACACACACAATGAACAAATTATATCTAAAGAAAAGACTGTTTGCCCCAGGCTGTATATTGATGGGATAAAGGCAAGACACAGTGTAGCAAACTTGTAAACAGAATTCTCCACCTTGGCTCTCTATAGCCGACTTCTTTGTGTATTTGCAATGAGCCAGAACCCAGCACAGGAGGACCAGATGCAAGGGCCCCTGTTCCAGATGCAGAACAAAAGACAGTAACAAAATGACTGCCAAAACCATTAGAATTATTTTGGGTTTGTTTACTTGCGGTGGTTGTTGAAGGCCTAATGGAAGATGGGGAGGTAGCTGTGAGTTCTTAGGTCATTTCACAGACTCTAGAACAGTGGATGTAAATATCCTCTGAACAGCCTTGTTAATTGGCATTTAGGCCACAGTGGGCAGACCAAACTATTTCAATAGGAGGGGTGAAGAAAAGAAACATTGTAACTCAGTAGCACCTGTTTTGAGTACTATTTTACTAGGTTGATGTTTTTGTGTATGTGCCTATACAAAATATTTAAAAAGTAAAACTACACAAAAACTTTGTCTCAGTTCATGGCTCAGAATGATACTAACATTTCTATGTAAACTCAAATAGTGAGACTTTCTTTAGGGTTTATGGTATCGTTTTTTGGGTTCAGATCATTGACTTTCATAACCTCTTCCCCTATTTAATGTTCTTGCCTTCTCTCCAAGTCTAGGACATACAGGACATCCCTCAGGACTGCAGGCAACACCTTCCATGGTGCTGCATTTTCTGGTTTGCCAGATGGAGCGTTTCTTTCATACTAAATCAATTTCTGTGAAAAGTCTTTGCCACCTGCGATGTGATGTTGTTTCTGCATCTGCCCAGCATTCTAACAGACATTTCCCTAGGTGGACGGGAGCCATCTTACTGTGACCTGCACTCTGACCTCCCTCATAGTGTTGCCCTTTTCTTTTGACATTTCTGATAACTGCCTCAGAAACTCTAGTTGTAGCAGATCTCTCTTACAGAAACTTCACCCTCTGGAAATTAGTCTTGGATTTTTGTTCCTTTTGAGACCTGTTTCTAACCTGATATTTTTTTCTGGTGTGTGTATGTGTGCATGTGTTTATCATCGCCCTCAAAATGTTCTAAACTACTTTTTTTTTTTTTGGCTGTGCCTCAAGGCATACTGGATCTTAGATCCCCAGTCAGGCATCTTACCTGCATCCACTTCAGTGGAAGCCTGGAGTTCAACCACTGGACTGCCAGGAATTCCCACTCTAAGCTACTTTTGATTAGATACTGGTTAGTGCTATTAATAGTTACAGTAATAAACATTTTAGCTTACAAAGCACTTTTAATACCACAAATGAGTGAGTGGACTTAAAGGGAGTAAATAGTCTTGCGGTGGTTGTTGAAGGCCTAATGGAAGATGGGGAGGTAGCTGTGAGTTCTTAGGTCATTTCACAGACTCTAGAACAGTGGATGTAAATATCCTCTGAACAGCCTTGTTAATTGGCATTTAGGCCACAGTGGGCAGACCAAACTATTTCAATAGGAGGGTGAAGAAAAGAAACATTGTAACTCAGTAGCACCTGTTTTGAGTACTATTTTACTAGGTTGATGTTTTTGTGTATGTGCCTATACAAAATATTTAAAAAGTAAAACTACACAAAAACTTTGTCTCAGTTCATGGCTCAGAATGATACTAACATTTCTATGTAAACTCAAATAGTGAGACTTTCTTTAGGGTTTATGGTATCGTTTTTTGGGTTCAGATCATTGACTTTCATAACCTCTTCCCCTATTTAATGTTCTTGCCTTCTCTCCAAGTCTAGGACATACAGGACATCCCTCAGGACTGCAGGCAACACCTTCCATGGTGCTGCATTTTCTGGTTTGCCAGATGGAGCGTTTCTTTCATACTAAATCAATTTCTGTGAAAAGTCTTTGCCACCTGCGATGTGATGTTGTTTCTGCATCTGCCCAGCATTCTAACAGACATTTCCCTAGGTGGACGGGAGCCATCTTACTGTGACCTGCACTCTGACCTCCCTCATAGTGTTGCCCTTTTCTTTTGACATTTCTGATAACTGCCTCAGAAACTCTAGTTGTAGCAGATCTCTCTTACAGAAACTTCACCCTCTGGAAATTAGTCTTGGATTTTTGTTCCTTTTGAGACCTGTTTCTAACCTGATATTTTTTTCTGGTGTGTGTATGTGTGCATGTGTTTATCATCGCCCTCAAAATGTTCTAAACTACTTTTTTTTTTTTTGGCTGTGCCTCAAGGCATACTGGATCTTAGATCCCCAGTCAGGCATCTTACCTGCATCCACTTCAGTGGAAGCCTGGAGTTCCAACCACTGGACTGCCAGGGAATTCCCCACTCTAAGCTACTTTTGATTAGATACTGGTTAGTGCTATTAATAGTTACAGTAATAAACATTTTAGCTTACAAAGCACTTTTAATACCACAAATGAGTGAGTGGACTTAAAGGGAGTAAATAGTAAAGGTTCTGGGCTACAATATTCAACGGGTTGTTAGACTTAAAATTCCCATTCAGGGGACATTGACTCTCATAGCTTCCAGTTCAAGGATCGTTTGTATAATCATTCCCAAGTAATAAAAAAAAATAGAAACCAGTGAGCCAATCAACCAACACACAGATGAGCTAAAAAACTGTAGCAGGCAGTTTTTGAGACTGTACTCTGTGGAAAGGTCATCTTCCCTAATTTCCCAATTCACACAATCCTGTGGCTCAGAATTGAGCATGACAGTCTCATGTTTTTTCACTTCTGGTCACTAGGGCTTTGTTGCATATATTTAGGAATATTGTGTACACTGCTTCTTGCATAAATATCCATATGAATGATATTCTCTGAATTTGGAAAATCAGTTCTGCATCTGGCCTACCTTATTACAATACTGTGATTTATAATAAGAAAAGTGTATTTGATCTTCGACGTCATTCTAGGCACAGAGCTTCTAACAGCCTTGACTTTTCCTTTGATAAAAAATAATAAAGATGACTTTGATTGTGTTAATGGGATGATTTGGGGAGCTCTTAGGTAGCCCAAGGAGTAACCAATGATTAGATGTTTGAAACTCTCAGTACGCCACTCTTCAACCTCTGTCCCCAAACTTCTTTAGAGAGAGAAGAAGCTGGAAGTTGAATCAGTCACCAATGACCAATGATTCAATCAGTTATGACTATGTAATGAAGTCTCCATTAAAGTGGTGGGTCTGAGAGCTTCTGGTTCGGTGAACCTATGGCGTTTCACTAAGAGTGGCAGCTAGAGAGGGCATAGAAGCTCATGCCCTTTCCCCATACCTTGCCTTATAAATGTCTTCCATTTGGCTGTTCCTGAGTTACATCCTTTCATAATAAGCTGGTAATCTAGTAAGTAAAATACTTCTCTGGGTTCTGAGAGCTACTCTAGCAAATTAACTGAACTAATTGAATCTAGACAGTCAAAAATACAGGTAGAAGCCTGGACTTGTGACCCATGTAGGGGAGGAACACTTTCCCCCCTTTTGCTTGTAAATTCTTTACCTGAATTAATAATCAAATTGAAACAAGACAGATTAACAAGAGAGAGAGAAAAAATTAATTTCGTACATACATGGATTCCAAAGATATGAGGTTCCCAGGCAGTCAGGCAACTGAGGCCTATATGCCATCCTGAGCTAAGAAAAAGGATGTAGGGGTCTGGGCTTCAAAGGGAAGAAAAGACAATGCACAGGAAGATGATAAGAACAAATATTTGTGAATAAATATTTGCCATGACAGGGAGATAAGTGTTTCTGATGTAAAAAATTAACTCTGATAAGCTCTTTTCCTGGTATAGGTCCTCTGTCTAAAGTCGTTTAGGCAGTTACAGAAGAGGGAAAAAGTTCTTCTCAAGTCTGTTGGGCATTGACTGTCTTCAGCTTGAACTAGTCCACATGCCAAAGTGGCATATTCTTGGTGGCCTGACCTGAGCCCTATCACTAGAATCTGAAGTTGTGGGAGTAGTCTGGTAGAATTGAACCCTTAACCTGTAAAATCTGATATCTTTGGGTAGATGGTATTAGAATTGAGTTGAACTGTAGGACACCCTGCTGGTATCCTGAGAATTATTTGTTGATTCTGTAGGAAATTCCACCTTCAACCCCCAACAAAAAGCACAGGTCTGAAATTGGGTCTCAGAACACAAAAGACTTATGACCTAATCTAATCTTGTGGAGTCTCATAGGTTTGAATTAAATCTGAGCTCCATGTACTTTCTAGTATCAGCTCTCCAACCTCTCACCTTTTCTCATGTGGATGAACCATTTGTTTCCAAATATAATCCTAAATTAAAAACTATATATGTATATATATATGTGTATATACATACAGAGAGATAGATAGATAGATAGATATACACATAGATATTTGTCAGGCAGCAAAGCATGTGAGATCTTCTTAGTTCCCTGACTGGGGATCAGACCAGTACCCCTGCCTTGGAAACATGGAATCATGTATGAGCTGCCACGGAAGCCCATAATCCTCATTTTTGCTTGACTATTTGTCTTTCCTGGTGACTCAGTAGTAAAAAAGTACCTGCCTACAAAGGTCAAAATACAGGTAGAAGCCTGGACTTGTGACCCATGTAGGGAGGAACACTTTCCCTTTTGCTTGTAAATTCTTTACCTGAATTAATAATCAAATTGAAACAAGACAGATTAACAAGAGAGAGAGAAAAAATTAATTTCGTACATACATGGATTCCAAAGATATGAGGTTCCCAGGCAGTCAGGCAACTGAGGCCTATATGCCATCCTGAGCTAAGAAAAAGGATGTAGGGGTCTGGGCTTCAAAGGGAAGAAAAGACAATGCACAGGAAGATGATAAGAACAAATATTTGTGAATAAATATTTGCCATGACAGGGAGATAAGTGTTTCTGATGTAAAAAATTAACTCTGATAAGCTCTTTTCCTGGTATAGGTCCTCTGTCTAAAGTCGTTTAGGCAGTTACAGAAGAGGGAAAAAGTTCTTCTCAAGTCTGTTGGGCATTGACTGTCTTCAGCTTGAACTAGTCCACATGCCAAAGTGGCATATTCTTGGTGGCCTGACCTGAGCCCTATCACTAGAATCTGAAGTTGTGGGAGTAGTCTGGTAGAATTGAACCCTTAACCTGTAAAATCTGATATCTTTGGGTAGATGGTATTAGAATTGAGTTGAACTGTAGGACACCCTGCTGGTATCCTGAGAATTATTTGTTGATTCTGTAGGAAATTCCACCTTCAACCCCCAACAAAAAGCACAGGTCTGAAATTGGGTCTCAGAACACAAAAGACTTATGACCTAATCTAATCTTGTGGAGTCTCATAGGTTTGAATTAAATCTGAGCTCCATGTACTTTCTAGTATCAGCTCTCCAACCTCTCACCTTTTCTCATGTGGATGAACCATTTGTTTCCAAATATAATCCTAAATTAAAAACTATATATGTATATATATATGTGTATATACATACAGAGAGATAGATAGATAGATAGATATACACATAGATATTTGTCAGGCAGCAAAGCATGTGAGATCTTCTTAGTTCCCTGACTGGGGATCAGACCAGTACCCCCTGCCTTGGAAACATGGAATCATGTATGAGCTGCCACGGAAGCCCATAATCCTCATTTTTTTGCTTGACTATTTGTCTTTCCTGGTGACTCAGTAGTAACAAAAGTACCTGCCAATGCAGGAGACATGGGTTCAATCCTTGGATTGGGAAGATCTCTTGGAGAAGGAAATGGAAACCCACTCCAGTTTTCTTGCCTAGGAAATCCCATGGAGAAAGGAGCCTACAGTCCCTTGGGCTTCCGAAGAGTCCAACACCACTGTATAACAACAGCAACATTCCTAGGATTGCCATTCCCTAAATTATTCAGCAGCATTTCCTACTTAAGTTTCTATAAAGGCATACTTTCATGATTAAATTACGTATTTCACGTTCAATATTGGAAACTTTAATCAGTTTGCTATTTTAAATAGCACCTTTCTGCATAAGATGTATAGATTTTTGGTATCAAATCTGAACACAGAGATTGAATACTTTTGTATCCATTAAAAAACAGGTTAGTCACTTTCAGTCTTTTTTTCTCTCAAGCCTCTCCACCTCATCACTAATTTGCATCTCTCTTCTGGTACATACAGATGTATATGTCTTGCTTTATTTTCATATATTTCTCCCTATCAAGAGTGTTGCTCCCTTGGGGATAGAAGCGGTATCTTTTGCATTTTGTATTCTTGCATATTCAGCAAACTCCCTTAACAATATTGGTTAATAATTTTTGCCTCTTTTGTTTATTGTTTTTTCTCCAGAAACTAGGAAAAATGCCTTGTTCAAATATTTGTTGAATGACTAGATTGATGGTATTTGTAACTGAAACTTTAGTTACAAAATTCTGATGAAGAATAGTCATCAGAGAATGAGAAATTCTGATGAATAGAAAATGTATGTAATATCTGTAAACAACAGAACTCTGTAAAAGTAAAAAGTAAAATAAAATTTTTTTAAAAAATCAAAAAAAGTATGTAAAAGGTAGAAAATACTCATGCACTCAGTCTGAATTAGAATCTATGGGTTATACCGAATGTGATGAATTATTTAGAAAATGTAACATTAATAATTCATAATTAGTCCAGGACGAAAAGCTAATGTCCTATCTGCATATTTTCCATGGTGGAAGTCCATTTATCTGAATGTATCTAAGTCATGGATGAAAGGGAGTGTGAGAATTTTGTATAATTACCCTACCCCTACCTTATCCACACATGTCAAGTTGTTTTCAGGAGGGCATGGGGAAGGCCAGAGTTTATGCACAGCATTGTCAGAAAATGTGGAAGTTTCTGCTCCATGAGGACCACTTATATAGCCTTGTTGAGCCCAGTGCAAAATGAAAATGCAGAGAACCCATGATTAAAGATAATCAAGACTATCAGGTTGGCAACCACAGAGCATTAAGCCAAACAGAGAGCCCTACTGAGCATGGGCACAAGGTGCAGGCCAGTGAAGCTAGCCTTGGCTCCATGTAGCGTTTGCTACTATAAATCCTATGGGCTTGGTTTGAATTAGTCTATGGAGGAAGCAATAACTGTGGAAGAAACAAATTATTTTTAGTCAATGTAGGTTCTGACATTGAGAGTATTATGAGGTTCTTCACCCTGGAGCTGGTATCTAAGGCAGGGGACTGGTTGCTGAGAAAAGATGTGGGATTGTTGGCATTATCAGAGCACTGGCAAGAAGGCCCTTGAGGCCCTTTAGAATTATATGATACTGGGAAAAGACGTGGGTCTTGTAAGTCTTCATCTCAGAGCAGGTAGAGAGGGAGTCTCATCTATAAAAGACCTGCTGACATCAGCTTCTCTTAGAATGGGACTCCCAAATATCTGTTTAGGGGCCTGAATGCACTATACTTTTTATTTTAACATAGATCCTTAGTTTAACAGAAAAAAGACATCACCTAGAAAATATAGGATACACGTATAATATCTAGAGGTGATGTACATCATGGGAAACCTGATTAGGTCTCGGCTGCAGCCCTGGTTTGGTCATAGGCAACTGTAAACCTTTGGGCAACTCTCATCTCAGAGCCTCAGTTTCCTAAAGTGAGATATATTATCAGTTGATTCCCCAAGTTACTTTTCCCCAAGTGGGTGCGCATGCTCAGTCATTAAATCATGTTCGACTCCTTGTGACCCCATCAACTATAGCCTACTGGGCTACTTGGTCCAGGACGAAAAGCTAATGTCCTATCTGCATATTTTCCATGGTGGAAGTCCATTTATCTGAATGTATCTAAGTCATGGATGAAAGGGAGTGTGAGAATTTTGTATAATTACCCTACCCCTACCTTATCCACACATGTCAAGTTGTTTTCAGGAGGGCATGGGGAAGGCCAGAGTTTATGCACAGCATTGTCAGAAAATGTGGAAGTTTCTGCTCCATGAGGACCACTTATATAGCCTTGTTGAGCCCAGTGCAAAATGAAAATGCAGAGAACCCATGATTAAAGATAATCAAGACTATCAGGTTGGCAACCACAGAGCATTAAGCCAAACAGAGAGCCCTACTGAGCATGGGCACAAGGTGCAGGCCAGTGAAGCTAGCCTTGGCTCCATGTAGCGTTTGCTACTATAAATCCTATGGGCTTGGTTTGAATTAGTCTATGGAGGAAGCAATAACTGTGGAAGAAACAAATTATTTTTAGTCAATGTAGGTTCTGACATTGAGAGTATTATGAGGTTCTTCACCCTGGAGCTGGTATCTAAGGCAGGGGACTGGTTGCTGAGAAAAGATGTGGGATTGTTGGCATTATCAGAGCACTGGCAAGAAGGCCCTTGAGGCCCTTTAGAATTATATGATACTGGGAAAAGACGTGGGTCTTGTAAGTCTTCATCTCAGAGCAGGTAGAGAGGGAGTCTCATCTATAAAAGACCTGCTGACATCAGCTTCTCTTAGAATGGGACTCCCAAATATCTGTTTAGGGGCCTGAATGCACTATACTTTTTATTTTAACATAGATCCTTAGTTTAACAGAAAAAAGACATCACCTAGAAAATATAGGATACACGTATAATATCTAGAGGTGATGTACATCATGGGAAACCTGATTAGGTCTCGGCTGCAGCCCTGGTTTGGTCATAGGCAACTGTAAACCTTTGGGCAACTCTCATCTCAGAGCCTCAGTTTCCTAAAGTGAGATATATTATCAGTTGATTCCCCAAGTTACTTTTCCCCAAGTGGGTGCGCATGCTCAGTCATTAAATCATGTTCGACTCCTTGTGACCCCATCAACTATAGCCTACTGGGCTACTTGGTCCATGGGATTCTCCAGGCAAGAATAATGGACTGGGTTACCATTTCTTTCTCCAGAGGATCTTCCTAACCCAGGGATCGAACCCACATCTTGTTGGCAGGAAGGGTCTTTTGTTGTTGCTGTTGTTATGTTAATCACTGAGCCACCTGGAAAGTATCATGAGTCAAAAATAAGTCATGACTCTTCCTAGTTGTGGTAATTTTGCACAGTGGAAAGTACATCCATCAGATCTCACTCTGCAACTGTTGAATGTGGGCTTTCTTTTTTAATTTTTTTAAAACTTTTTATTTTATATTAAAGTACAGCTGATTAGCTGAAACTTTCAGGTGCACAGCAGAACAACTCAGCCATACATATACATGTATTCATTCTCCCCTAAACTCCCCTCCCATCCAGGCTGCCGTATAACATTGAGCAGAGTCCCTGTGAATGTAGGCCTTCTACTTCTCATTCTGTCTCCTTCCACTTCACAACACTGCCTCCTGGAACACATTTTCTTGTTATAACTTGGAAATGAGCTTCAGTTGTCTCCAGCCGATAATTTTTTCTTACCCTGGGGTTTACACTGTAGGATACTTTTATTTCAAATATCTCAAAGGAGCAGAGACATTGAAGAGGTATCTCTGCATCTGCAGATGCAGGCAGTACACAGCCTTGAACTCTGTGATGGAAAGTGATCCTTCTTCTGGAAGTTGGTGTAAATCAATGTGACAAGGGAAATCTCTGAAAACATTTAGCCTTAATTTTAACTTATGTTCCATCCTATGCATACCTCCTGGGAAAGCAGGGAAGTTCTTTTTCCTGTCACCAAAGGGGAAATAAAACAGATCAATTCCACAAAGCAAAAATACGGTGTGACAGAAATAAAATGGCTAACCTTTGGATCTGACATGACCTATCTAATGTGAGCTTGGAAATAGCCAATACCTGTGACAAAAGAGTAGGGCCAGGCCATCAATACTAAGCTGAGGATGGAGGCAGGAGGGCGGGAGCTCACTCCAAGCCAGAGAGTAGGAGCTGTGGTTTGCTGCAAGTCCTCTTCTGAAAATATTTATACTTCACGTGCAGCATCACATTGCTGGCTTCTAGTTTCAGCTGTTTTGCTGGCCAAGTGTGAATCGATCAACAAAATATGTCACTATTTTAATTTGATTAGCATTACAGAAAGAGCATGGTCTTTGGATCATACACTTTAAGTGTGTATGAATTTATAAAATAAAAACTAAAATAGTAATGATACATAATTCACAGATTGATTTCAAGCTTTTATGATAAAATATAGATGCAAAAGTTTCTAGAACTTTGTTACATAAAACATAGGGTTAAATTCTATGGAATATTTAAAAATCTTCCAAGTCAAGAGGGATATGCTTTAAAAACATATGTTATAGAGAAAGACTGCTCTGGTACAATGAAATCTTGGGACTCTGTAACCAGAATTTGGTAGTAGAGTAACTGAAAAACAATGAGAGAAGGATGCAGAATTAGACTAATTTGATATCAATGACCAAGTGGACCAAGGATGAGGGGCTATTAACTTGAGTCGAAGGACCCTCCTTTATTTCTTGAGCAAGAAAAATATAGTTAAACTGGTAGGGAATGAGAGTAAGACAAAGTACTGGTGGTCCTAAGAAGGATGTCTGATGTCAGGATTGAGCAAGAGAATGAACTGCTTGCACTGTCGCTTAATAAACATTTGTTGGACAGTCCCATGTGCAAAGCTTTTGAAATTCAAGTGATAGTTGAACAGGAGATGTGCAGCCTGTCATAATTACTAGAAATCAAAGTACCCAAAGAAAAGCCCTACAATAGTTCAGATGGTTTAAGGCTGACTGGATTAAAGAGGTTTGCCATGAAGGTGACATTAGAAATAGTCCTTAAAGAAGGTCCTTCAGATTGTGGTTGTAAATTTATTAAAAATATGATAGAGAAAAGAAACATCACATGGTAAGAGTGAGCACTGTTCTCTGAAATTTTTGTTGCAGTGTGTATACTAGGTCAAAACGTGCATTTCTTATAGTAATTCATGGTCAAAAAAGTTTGAAAACCATTGCCTTGAAAGATGAGTAGGATTTGGAGACTTCTCTGGAGGTCCAGTGGTTAAGGCTCCACATTTCCAATGCAGGGGTGCCTGTTTGATCCCTGGTCTAAGAACTAAGATCCCTCATGCTGAGTTGCCTGGTGGGTGGGAGGAAGATAAGTAGGATTTGGACATGTTTCTTTGAGCTCGTGTTCTTTGCACTCAGCCATGCCATTTCTTGAGCTATGCTTGTATTTCTAGTTTCTCTTTCTTGTGCTCCCTACTCTGATTTGAACTACAAAACTCATTACAGGCGCTGCCTTTTTCCATAAAACTTTTTTGACTTGCTCACATTCTCCATCTGTACACTAGTAGAACTAGGACCCTTCATTGACATGTTCCCACAGAACCCCGTGCTTACACATTTCATAGCACACATCATCTTGTATAGCAATTATTTTTACTTACCAGGGCACCTCCACTCTCCTAATGGGATTTCTTGGGTCAGAGCCTATGTCTTATGCAGAGTCAGCCTTTGGGAAGGGAACCTGCACAGTCACATACAGGCCCATAATTAGAAGAGCCCTGTGCTTATAATGCTCCACTGTCACTGTCTTAAATTTTTTAATAATTTAAAATTAAGAGCCTGAATTTTCTTTTTATACTGGACCTACACATTATGTGCCCTACTCTGTTCTTATTTACTCTAGTGTTATCAGAGCCTAGGTTGGTTAATGTGTAAGACAACTACAAATGAATGAATGAGTGAATTAAGGCTCACCATTTGTTGAGAGCCTATTATGTTACCCCAGGCACAGAGCTAAGTGTGGCCACATATATGGTGCTATTTAAATGTCTGTGGAATGAGAAAACATTGTGTAAAATGGGTAAAGGGAGTGGTATGTGAGTAAAGGTGAGTGTGCAAGGAAAGTGGGGAGATAGGTTGGTTCTGTTTGGTGGAATGAGAAAACGTTAGTGGAAGATCTATCTGGAAAGTCGATTAAGACCAGATTGTGAAATGAGAACTGAGAGGTCAAGGAATGTTTTTGAGTAACAAGATATACACATGAAGGAAGGAATTTGAGCTGCTTAATAGCTATTCAGCTCTCAATGAGTAAGTGGAAGACCATTTATTATTTGGGAATGGAAATCTTGGAGGACTCCATGAGTCAGTGTTAGACTGCATTTCACGTGTCTCTCCATAATTGCGTGAACATCAAATGTCACAAAGGAAACTCATTTAAAAAATCAAATATTTTAACCACAATAAGCTATGTCAAGGAATTCTTTCAAAGTCAACAATCAATTTGATTTACAGCTTTGGAAAGATGTTTCTTGAACTGTGCTCACCTATGAGTAGGAAATGGTGAATGCAGAATAAATTAGGTTTTGTGAAATATTAGTGTTCTCTTTTGCAAAGAAAAGGCAATGATTGCTGGAAGCACATTTATATTGTAAACAATGTCAAAGTATTTCCAGCTAAGGGGTAGGTATCTCTGGTAAAGAGAGATTGGCTTGGAGCCTGGTCACCATCACTCAACATGAGATTTCACCAAATGACTCAACGGAAGAGCAAAGTGTATAGACATAAGGAGATGATTCCTGGGAGAGATAAGTGGAATTGGATCTTTCACAGTCTTATCCAATCCCAACTCTGCCTTTTACAAGAGACAAAACTGAGGCACAGAAAGACATATACCAGACCTAGGCTTACACACCCAGTTAGTGGGCAACTCAACCTAAGCTGACTGTTTTGAATCCTTAAGATTGCTGTTGATTTCAGTTTTCTTGATGTAGGATGTATTTATTTCAGTGATTGCTGTTGATCACGATCTCCAACACTGCCTTGGAAATAATAAAAATGTGAGCCTATAAATTTATCCATTTGTGGTGCGTGTATTTTTCCTTCTTTTCTCTGCCATAATGGAACCCAAAATAGAAAAAAAAAAAAAAACAGGTTTTAGATAGTCAAATTGTGCCTAGCTGGGATTTATAGCTGTCACTATACAAATATGTTGTATATCAAATATTTAAATAGAGGTCAGTTATTTTTCTTTTCTTATTGCCAGTAGATAAATAAATAGAAGGAAAAAAATAGCAAGAGAAAAAAATAGAAGGAGAAATAAATGCCTTTTGCTTAAAGTAAGCCAGCTTTTATGATGGCCCTGTGAGATAAGAGCATTTTCCGAAGGTTGCTGTGGTGATAAATCATGCACAGGAGATTAGAGAAAAGAGACAGGATTAGTACAAGGTGCAGGGGTTTTTCTCAAGAGCAATAGATTTCAGTTCTAACCTTGGTAAGCTGCAGGCAGCTTCCCCAGCAAATGTTATTTAACCAACACTTTTTGAGTAGTTAGAATGTTCTGAGCCTTGTGCCAGGAATTAGGGTAAAAGAGGTATACTTCATTCCTTAGGAGTTCACAGTCTAGTGGGAAAGACAACAGGAAATAAGCATTCCAGTATAGTGTAAGTGGTTTGATAAACAAGACCCTTGAATATTGTTAGAATCCAAAGGAAAACCATGTTCCCAGTATAGGAGATCTGGGAAGCCTTCCTGGAAGAAGGGATAAGATGGGGTGTGTGGGACCAGTGGGAGGACAGGAAAATACTTGAGGAAGGAAAGTGTTCTACACAGAAGAACAGCATGTGTTAAGGCATGGAGGCATAGAGGTTCCTGCTCACTATGCTTCTGTAGCCAGAAAAATTCAATCTACCTCTTTCCTGAGATAAAACAAGGTGATTCCCCCCAATCCAACCCCTTTCCTGATTCTACAAATTTTAAAGGATTCAGCCATTTGTTAAAAGACTCCACTACTGAAAATACAGAGTCATAGAAAAATACAAGACCAGGAGTGAAGTGGTTTATAGGCCTGACTTCAACCCTCATTGTTTATGTGATCTTAGACAAGTCATTAATCTCCTAAAGCTTAATTTTCCTATCTGTTTAACAAAGGTAATAATGCCTGCCTACATCATAGACTCTGGGCTAGTCAGTGCTAGTAAACTACAAAGTGCTATATAAATAATACATTTTACATATACACATACATGTGCATGTGTGCACACACACATGTAATTATATACTCCATTAAGCAGGAAATAGACTATAATAATTCTTATGACCCAAATGTTTTTCTCATGAATTGAAAGTAGATGCAATCCACACAGTCAACCAAAAGCACAACTTAAAATCTTCCCTACTTAGACTCTTTCTCATGATTTCCCTCTGCCTATTGTTATCCAAGGTCTTCCCTGGTGGTTCAGTGGTAAGAATCCACCTGCATTGTAGGAAATACAGGGTCAGTCCCTGGGTCCGCAAGATCCTCTGGAGAAGGAAATGGCAACCCACTCCAGTATTCTTGCCAGGATAATACCATGGACAGAGGAATCTGGCAAGCCATAGTCCAGGGGATCACAAGAGTCAGACATATCTTAGTGACTAAACCACCACCACCATTGATGTTCAGATCTTCAAACATGCTATGCAAGACTCCAGATTGATTTCCCTGTTCCTTTTTAGTTTAATGCTCCACAGTTTACTTAGTACTCTAGGAACACCAAGAGACCAGATACATCTTTCTCCTCCATTCTTTCCTTCTTGCTCTTCTTTCCTTTGTAGACCCCAGTTAAACTTCTACCTAGGATATATTTCATCTTCTGCCTGCACTAGCCAAGTATACATACTATCTGCAAACACATATGAAGTTCCTGTGTATTATCAATGGGTCTCTATCTCATGAATTACTCTTTATCTGTAAAAATCTGGATAAAGTGCTGTGACTAGCTAGTAAAAAAATGAATCCAAATGCCAAATCTCTATACTCCTTTCTTTTTCTCCTTCATAAAAATGTCCTTTGCATTTTAAATCTTTCACCTCTGGTGGTGAAAGATTTAGATGATTTTAATGAAGCTGATCTTATAAAGAATAGAGTTAATTTTATATTTTGAAGACAAATTTTGTCTAAATGGTTGATCCTAAATATTTATCTTTGAATGCAGTGCTCAAAAAAATGCTCTGAAGAAACCAAGCCATTTAGAATAAACAGTGCTTTCCAGATTTCATCCATACTGTGAGGTTAACATTTCTAGTAAAACTCATGTGTAAAAAGGGCCTCTTTGGGTTATTCTCCCAGCCAGGCAAAGGAACAGAGTACCAAGAAGAGGTAATTTTAACTCCCTGCTTTATGTAAGCAGAAATGTTTACAGCCTTTCTGCAAAGTCTGTTTTCTCTGCTGCCAAACTTTGCTCACCTACTTCCTTCTACCTCTCTCATCTTTTCCTCTGTCCAACAATAGGGACTCAAGACTTCTCTGGTTTTACTGGAGCAAGTGAAGGTATCTGCAAAGGCCCCTAATTGCACCTGTGAACTTGACAGCCCATGCATGACTTTGTTTTTACTCTGGGGAGAAGGACATTAAAGAGTAGGATTGATTGACTTTTGTCCCAAGCCTTTCAGAAGACGATCAAAGCTGGCCCATAGTCCCAGGATCCATCTAATAGAGTCCAGACATATCTTAGTGACTAAACCACCACCACCATTGATGTTCAGATCTTCAAACATGCTATGCAGGACTGCAGATTGATTTCCCTGTTCCTTTTTAGTTTAATGCTCCACAGTTTACTTAGTACTCTAGGAACACCAAGAGACCAGATACATCTTTCTCCTCCATTCTTTCCTTCTTGCTCTTCTTTCCTTTGTAGACCCCAGTTAAACTTCTACCTAGGATATATTTCATCTTCTGCCTGCACTAGCCAAGTATACATACTATCTGCAAACACATATGAAGTTCCTGTGTATTATCAATGGGTCTCTATCTCATGAATTACTCTTTATCTGTAAAAATCTGGATAAAGTGCTGTGACTAGCTAGTAAAAAAATGAATCCAAATGCCAAATCTCTATACTCCTTTCTATTTTCCTTCATAAAAATGTCCTTTGCATTTTAAATCTTTCACCTCTGGTGGTGAAAGATTTAGATGATTTTAATGAAGCTGATCTTATAAAGAATAGAGTTAATTTTATATTTTGAAGACAAATTTTGTCTAAATGGTTGATCCTAAATATTTATCTTTGAATGCAGTGCTCAAAAAAATGCTCTGAAGAAACCAAGCCATTTAGAATAAACAGTGCTTTCCAGATTTCATCCATACTGTGAGGTTAACATTTCTAGTAAAACTCATGTGTAAAAAGGGCCTCTTTGGGTTATTCTCCCAGCCAGGCAAAGGAACAGAGTACCAAGAAGAGGTAATTTTAACTCCCTGCTTTATGTAAGCAGAAATGTTTACAGCCTTTCTGCAAAGTCTGTTTTCTCTGCTGCCAAACTTTGCTCACCTACTTCCTTCTACCTCTCTCTCATCTTTTCCTCTGTCCAACAATAGGGACTCAAGACTTCTCTGGTTTTACTGGAGCAAGTGAAGGTATCTGCAAAGGCCCCTAATTGCACCTGTGAACTTGACAGCCCATGCATGACTTTGTTTTTACTCTGGGGAGAAGGACATTAAAGAGTAGGATTGATTGACTTTTGTCCCAAGCCTTTCAGAAGACGATCAAAGCCAAATCCTCAGGCATACACCGAACCCTCTGGCTCTTAAATGACGTGGTAGTGAGTGATCTGGGGGGCTTTTTACTAGTACATGTCCTGCCTCTTTTCCCCAGAGATTCTGATTCTAGGCTGCCATGGAGAGGGGTTGAAATGTCATGGAGGGTAAAACAGAGAAGTAGTTGCACAAGCTGAGAGAAGATCTGCTCCGTTTTCCTAAATGCCTCAGGATATGAAATTCTTCCCATGATGGGGGGAGGGGGAGGGACTGGAGAAGGAATTAATTCATTAGCTTAAAGCTTTGCTGAGCTCTTTTGTTGTAAATCTTCAATAGCTAGAGTCTCCAAGTTTTCACATGTACTTGCCTCAGACCCGTACACATGGTCTGCCGATGTCAGCATCAATAGTATGTTTCCATGTGCACACACATGTACATGTGTACTTATCCTTTGTTGTTTGGAAGGCATAACACATCAACACAACTCTTCTGTATTACCCTTATTTGTTGAATTAGTCAGTGCCTGCAGCTCTGTCACAGACATGGTCGATGCAACAAATGCTGTGTGCATGACTGGAATGTAATATTTAATAGGCAACTTTTTCTGTAGACTTGGCTTTTAGTTTAGCAGCATCTCCATACTCCTGTCTCATACAGGAGAATTTTTCATCCACTTTACTCAACCCCAGTTGTCTCCCTTCTGCCTCTATCATCAGCTTAAGCCAACCCTCACTACCCTTTGCCTTCACTAGCTTCTCAGTGACTTGTGTCTCCATAGACAGTCCTTGACTTTGTTCTTAAATTTTACTCCCAGCCAGGCAAAGGAACAGAGTACCAAGAAGAGGTAATTTTAACTCCCTGCTTTATGTAAGCAGAAATGTTTACAGCCTTTCTGCAAAGTCTGTTTTCTCTGCTGCCAAACTTTGCTCACCTACTTCCTTCTACCTCTCTCTCATCTTTTCCTCTGTCCAACAATAGGGACTCAAGACTTCTCTGGTTTTACTGGAGCAAGTGAAGGTATCTGCAAAGGCCCCTAATTGCACCTGTGAACTTGACAGCCCATGCATGACTTTGTTTTTACTCTGGGGAGAAGGACATTAAAGAGTAGGATTGATTGACTTTTGTCCCAAGCCTTTCAGAAGACGATCAAAGCCAAATCCTCAGGCATACACCGAACCCTCTGGCTCTTAAATGACGTGGTAGTGAGTGATCTGGGGGGCTTTTTACTAGTACATGTCCTGCCTCTTTTCCCCAGAGATTCTGATTCTAGGCTGCCATGGAGAGGGGTTGAAATGTCATGGAGGGTAAAACAGAGAAGTAGTTGCACAAGCTGAGAGAAGATCTGCTCCGTTTTCCTAAATGCCTCAGGATATGAAATTCTTCCCATGATGGGGGGAGGGGGAGGGACTGGAGAAGGAATTAATTCATTAGCTTAAAGCTTTGCTGAGCTCTTTTGTTGTAAATCTTCAATAGCTAGAGTCTCCAAGTTTTCACATGTACTTGCCTCAGACCCGTACACATGGTCTGCCGATGTCAGCATCAATAGTATGTTTCCATGTGCACACACATGTACATGTGTACTTATCCTTTGTTGTTTGGAAGGCATAACACATCAACACAACTCTTCTGTATTACCCTTATTTGTTGAATTAGTCAGTGCCTGCAGCTCTGTCACAGACATGGTCGATGCAACAAATGCTGTGTGCATGACTGGAATGTAATATTTAATAGGCAACTTTTTCTGTAGACTTGGCTTTTAGTTTAGCAGCATCTCCATACTCCTGTCTCATACAGGAGAATTTTTCATCCACTTTACTCAACCCCAGTTGTCTCCCTTCTGCCTCTATCATCAGCTTAAGCCAACCCTCACTACCCTTTGCCTTCACTAGCTTCTCAGTGACTTGTGTCTCCATAGACAGTCCTTGACTTTGTTCTTTAATCACTAAGTCATGTCCAACATTTTTGCAACTCCATGGACTATAGCCCACCAGGCTTCTCTGTCCATGGGATTTCCTAGGCAAGAATACTAGAATGGGCTGCCATTTCCTTCTCCATGGGATCCTCCCAACTCAGGGATCGAACTTGTGTCTCCTGCACTGTCAGGCAGATTCTTTACTACTGAGCCACCAGGGAAGCCTCAGTCTTTGACCTGACTCTACAGCCTACTAGAGTGAATATAATACATTACCTGAACACTTTCTGCTTCCCTCATGTGCTACTTGTGTTATAATGTTGGGATATGGGGACTAATATGAGATATTTATAAACTCTCTATATTGCTACATATGTAACCCAATTTGGCTATGAATAGTAGGCATGAGTGGTTAGCAAGAGTTGAGATGAACTATGCTTTGATAATCTTGGTACCATATGAAAAGGAAAGCAAAAGAGTAGACAAAATTCTGCCTGAAATATCCACATGTACAGTATTAAATAAATATCTGTTTATCATGAAGGCACAATAGTTCATACAACCTATTATGGAAGCTCAATCAGAATCCAGCTCCTGTACTTTTGGATGATGTTACTGCACCAGCAACACTCTAGAAACAAGATTATAGTCAGCATTAGATAATCAGAATTTTTCAGACTACTGCCTCAATATAGGATTGTGTAGGGAGAAAGCCTCACTATCCTGAAGGACACAGGTCTCATTCAATTCTTATACCTCCTTTCATACAAGTAAGGGTGTATTTATAGAATATTATAGACAATCCAGAGGCCTGGAAAACCAACTTTACTCAATAGCAACTCATTTTAGTGTTTGTTAAACAAACTAAATAGTTTCTGCCAATGCAGAAGATTTAAGAGATGCAAGAGACATGGGTTCGGCTGATCGTTGGATCAGGAAGGTCCCCTGGGGGAGGGCATGTGGCAACTCCCTTCAATATTCTTGCCCAGAGAAACCCATGGGGGAAGGAGGCTGGCAGGATTCAGTCCATAGCATTGCAAAAAATTGGAAGTAACTGAAGTTACTCAGCACACACACATGCACGCACGCAAACTAAAACGCCAGTATGTTCATCAACTAAAGCCTATTTTTACCGTTCATTATACTGATTAGCAAAACCTCTATGTTAGTTAATGAGATAATGAGATGAATTATTGGTAGTAGTGTCCTAGGAAGTTTAGCCTGTTAAATTAAATATTAGCTGGTTGCTGTCAGAGAGATAACTAATGCAACTGGAAGCTCCTGAAGCATAACTTATATACTGATCAACACTTAAACCTTGTGATAAAGTCAATTATCCACATCCTAGTACTCTGGGTTCAGAAGATAAAGCAAAAAATGACTTTTAACTAACGCTGGGATTAGACTTCTGGAAAATGCTAAACTGCTTAGGTGATGGTTTCCATCTTCTCAAAACTTTCTACAAATTATCATAGAAGCTGTTATATTTTCTAAGATCTTATTAACTGTAATGATTGTTATCTTTAAAAATATGAATATACCTGGAAGAATGAAAAGGCCATTAGTGCTTATTAACTCAAATTTAGAGAAAGCAGCTTAGTGAAAATTAGTTGGTGAAAATCAAATGGTTTTCCTCTTATTGTTCAAGTTGCGTTGGGTAAGCGGGGTAAGGGGTAAGCCAGAAATAGAGGTTGGGTCTCTGGGACCATGTAGAGTCCTGACTGAGTAATCTGTCTGAAGTGATCAGGGTGAACATGGCAGAATGGTCAACAAGAAGCAAATTCTTAAAGATCTCTATTCTACCAAGATGCTAGAAGGCTACTTTGGTAATGCATGGCCAAGGCAATTTGTTCTGTGGAGACTGAGACCTTTCAATCAAATATGACTTCATAATGGTACATTTTATTCATCAGGTTATCCTCAATAGTACACTTATAAGACTTGGTTATCATTGGAGAGCCTGAATTTAGAAGGTACTTTTGTGTTTGGAAAGTAATGGTGCCCTTGACTTCAAGTCATATATTTTCAAAGGATTGCTAGATTGTGTACACTAGAGGAGCCTAACCTGAAGGATGACAACTCTCAGCCCAGAGAAACCCATGGGGGAAGGAGGCTGGCAGGATTCAGTCCATAGCATTGCAAAAAATTGGAAGTAACTGAAGTTACTCAGCACACACACATGCACGCACGCAAACTAAAACGCCAGTATGTTCATCAACTAAAGCCTATTTTTACCGTTCATTATACTGATTAGCAAAACCTCTATGTTAGTTAATGAGATAATGAGATGAATTATTGGTAGTAGTGTCCTAGGAAGTTTAGCCTGTTAAATTAAATATTAGCTGGTTGCTGTCAGAGAGATAACTAATGCAACTGGAAGCTCCTGAAGCATAACTTATATACTGATCAACACTTAAACCTTGTGATAAAGTCAATTATCCACATCCTAGTACTCTGGGTTCAGAAGATAAAGCAAAAAATGACTTTTAACTAACGCTGGGATTAGACTTCTGGAAAATGCTAAACTGCTTAGGTGATGGTTTCCATCTTCTCAAAACTTTCTACAAATTATCATAGAAGCTGTTATATTTTCTAAGATCTTATTAACTGTAATGATTGTTATCTTTAAAAATATGAATATACCTGGAAGAATGAAAAGGCCATTAGTGCTTATTAACTCAAATTTAGAGAAAGCAGCTTAGTGAAAATTAGTTGGTGAAAATCAAATGGTTTTCCTCTTATTGTTCAAGTTGCGTTGGGTAAGCGGGGTAAGGGGTAAGCCAGAAATAGAGGTTGGGTCTCTGGGACCATGTAGAGTCCTGACTGAGTAATCTGTCTGAAGTGATCAGGGTGAACATGGCAGAATGGTCAACAAGAAGCAAATTCTTAAAGATCTCTATTCTACCAAGATGCTAGAAGGCTACTTTGGTAATGCATGGCCAAGGCAATTTGTTCTGTGGAGACTGAGACCTTTCAATCAAATATGACTTCATAATGGTACATTTTATTCATCAGGTTATCCTCAATAGTACACTTATAAGACTTGGTTATCATTGGAGAGCCTGAATTTAGAAGGTACTTTTGTGTTTGGAAAGTAATGGTGCCCTTGACTTCAAGTCATATATTTTCAAAGGATTGCTAGATTGTGTACACTAGAGGAGCCTAACCTGAAGGATGACAACTCTCAATAAAAATAAGGACCATACCTATTTTACCTTGTGAAATGAAGGGTCCGATGATCACTTCCCTCGGCCGGATTGAAGCAACAGAAAATACCACGATGACTTGTTAAGGTTATAGAATTTGTAAAAGGAAGCTATGTCCTAGGCTGATTATCTCTACTGTGAAACCTGTGTTTTTCTGTACTGGCTGATGTATGGAGATGACAAGACAGGAAGAACTGGTTACAAAAATAAGCTTTTCCAATGGTCTTCATGACAAACAATGGTATGTGTTGTTAACAGTGACTCTGAAGAGAGGCAGATGGATTAAGGACAGATTTTAAAGGTAAATGGACAAAAACTTGATATGGTTTTAGATGCCTATCAGATATATCTGTGAAATGGCAAGTTGGCAGAAAGGCAATCATCAAGCAGTGTAGCATTCTTATGAAACTTCCAAGTCAAATTTGTCACAAAACATAATTCTAAATAATGAAACTTTAATATGTAGTACTGAACTCTGGAATAGCATAAGTATGTTTTGGAGACTGTCTATTAAAATTATGATTTGGATCTTAGAGAAGTCGATGGTAAGTCTTTCTCTCTGACAGTAGTTTTATTACAGAATGTTGATTCTCTGTTTTGTTTGCTGGACAGAGAAAGGTAAGAGGTTTTAAAATATTTTCTTTAAGGATTCTTTTTTCCCCTTAAAAAATAAAACTAAACAACTTAGAAAACTTTCCTTCCAAGGAGCAAGTGTCTTTTAATTTTACGGCTGCAATCAGCATTCAGTAATTTTGAAACCCAAGAAAATAAAGTCTGCAACTGGTTCCACTTTCCCTCATTCTATCTGCCATGAAGTAATGGGATCAGATCCCATGATTTTAGTTTTTTGAATGTTTTAAGCCAGCTTTTTCATTCTCTTCATTCATCCTCATCAAGAAGCTCTTTAGTTCCTCTTTACTTTCTGCATAAGGGTGGTGTCATCTGAGAATCTGAGGTTGTTGATATTTCTCCTGGCAATCTTTATTCCAGATTGTGATTCATCCAGCCCCACATTTCACATGACGCACTCTGCATATAAGTTAAATAAACAGGGTGACACTATATAGCCTTTTGTTTCACCTTTCTCAACTTGGAACCAGTCTGTTGTTCCACGTTCAGTGGTAACTGTTGCTTCCTGAGCCACACACAGGTTTCTCAGGAGGAGTGTAAGGTGGTCAGGTATTCCCATTTCTTTCAGAATTTTCCAGTTTGTTGTGACCCACACAGTCAAAGGCTTTAGTGTAGTCAATGAAGCAATAATAGATGTTTTACTGAAACCCCTTTGCTTTGGAAATTTGGTTCATGTACTGTTGAAGACTAGCTTGAATGATTTTCAGCATAACTTTATTAGCATGTAAAATGAGCAAAACTGTACAGCAGTTTCAATAGTCTTTGGCATTGACCTTCTTTGAGATTGGGATGAGAACTGACTTTTTCCAATCCTGTGGCCACTGCTGTGTTTTCCAGATTTACTGACATACTGAGTGCAGCACTTTAACAGCATCATCTTTTAGAATTTGAAATATGCCATTTGGAATTCCATCATCTCTACTAACTTTATTAGTAGCAATGTTTCCTGAGGCCCACTTGACTTCACACTCCAGGATTTATGGCTCTAGGTGAGTGATCGCACCATTGAGGTTATCTGGGCCATGAAGGGTTTTTGTTTGTCTGTCTGTTTGTTTGTTTTGTGTTTATTCCTGCCACCTTCTCTAAACTCTTCTGCTTCTGTTAAATCCTTACATTTCTGTCCTTTATTGTACCTATCCCAGCATGAAACGTTCCTTTGATCTCTCCAAAGATCTCTAGTCTTTCTCATTCTATTGTTTTCCTCTATTTCTTTGCATTGTGCATTTAAGAAGGCCTTCTAGTTTCTCCTTGGTATACCCTGTAACTGTGCATGCAGTTGGGTATATCTTTCTCTTCTTCCCTTGCCTTTCACTTCTCTTCTTTTTTTCAGCTATTTGTAAAGACTCCTCAGACTACCATTTTTCCTTCTTGCATTTCTTTTTGCTTGGGATAGTTCTGGTCACTGCCTTCTATGGTTTGTCTAGTAGTTATGTATGGATATGAGAGTTGGACCATAAAGAAGGTTGAACACCAGAGAATTGATGCTTTTGAATTTTGGTGCTCGAGAAGACTCTTGAGAGTTCCTTGGACAGCAATGAGATCAAATCAGTAAATCTGAAAGGAACTCAACCCTGACTATTCATTGAAAAGACTGACACTTCATATCCAATACTTTGGTCACCTGATGCAAAGAGCCAGCTCATTGGAAAAGACCCTGATGCTGGGAAAGATTGAAGGCAAAAGGAGAAAGGAGGCAGAAGATGAAATGGTTAGACAGCATCTCCAACTCAATGAACATGAATCTGAGCAAACTCTGGGAGATAGTGGAGGACAGAGGAGCCTGGAATGCCAAAATCTATGGGATTGCAAAGAGT
Source organism: Tragulus kanchil (assembly GCA_022376925.1). Lineage (NCBI taxonomy): Eukaryota > Metazoa > Chordata > Mammalia > Artiodactyla > Tragulidae > Tragulus > Tragulus kanchil. The sequence continues at coordinate 65,348,889 of JAIOJX010000032.1, read as the reverse complement.
CAGATACAACTTAGTGACTGAACAACAACAGCAATAGGCAACTTTTTGCAAACTTCCAGGAAACTGAATAAAGGCTACTTGTATTAAAATGTATTGCCTATTTGATTAGTTTATCTCCAGTGGCCATACCTGGAAGACTTTATACTCTTTATAGTATTTTTTAGATAGGAAAAATACATTCTAAATTCCAAACAAGTCATTTAAATAATTTTTGGGAAAATAGCTAGTTAATCAGAGGCTGCTTGTACTTTCTGTTTGTTTGTTACTTCCCAATCCAATTTTCAGTTAGGAAATAGTTTCAGGGGAGAGCAAACACTGAAAGGACTCAGCTGTGTATAGACGTAGAATTTTAATTGGAATGTGAATCATATTTGGATGGCAGAGCCGAACTTGATATGACCTAGATTCTCAGGAGGAAAGACAACACCTGTGTTGGAGTTTTCAAAAGAAAGGCACACAGGGATCTAGCATTACATATTCGCAGGGGCAACACTTATGGTGTATTCTATGAGAATTGTATCTCTTGGAGTTATGTAGTACACAAGCCATGGAGTACAGTGCATTTATTCATTCAGAAGTGATTTGGGGGCATCTACGGTGTCCTAGGTGTGTGTTAGGTGTTAGGTACACATGGTAAGTAAAGCAGGTATGCTTTCTCCGCTCATGGACCTATATGGGAGATAATTGCATAAACAGATATCATAGAGTGAACTAATTTCTCCATTAAAGGGAAAAGGTATTCAAGTACATGACAGACAGAACTTACATAGGCTTGAGGGTGCTTTCTGGAAAGGTTACATAGAAATGTGAAAAGGTAGAGCTGGCCAGATAAGGAACAGGTGCAGGTAGAATATAACCCTGTTCTTTGTCCTTTCTATTTAATCACCATTATCCTGTTGCTTCTCTCTTTCTAACATTTCTCCCTTCTTCAGATAGGAGAATCCCAGGCAATCAAGCAATAAATCGAATAGCATGGTCTCTCAGTAGTATAGAGTCCAATTTTTGAGCTGGTTATTCTTGAGAATTCTCCAAGGTTAAGCATGCTATCCTTTCCCTGAGTGAACCAAAGTGAGTCTCACTTTTAAAACCGATCTCCATATTGCTGACCCATCAATCTATATAGCAATGATTCTCTTCTGAAGGTGATTTTTGCCTCCTGGGGAAAATTTGGCAACACTTGGAGACATTATCACAGAAGGGGTATACAGCTATAAGTAGCTAGTGGGTAGTGACCAGAGATGCTGCTGAACATAATACAATGCATACAACAGCCCTCGACAATAAAGATTCATTTTGCCCAAATTGTCAAATAGTTCCAAGGCTGAAAACCTGCTCTATAGATCCAGTTCTTCAATTTCACTTGTGTCTAAGACATTTCTATTTGAATTTTACATCATGTTACTTCAGAACCAAACCCAACTTTTGTTATTTTGATCAATAATAATAACAGGCACTTACTCTTGGTCTTCTGCTGGAAAGACCAGTTCTGAGAGATCCAGATGATGCTGCTTTTATCCATAGACTGTGGAATACATAATCCTCTTCTCTAGATTTCTGTAAATACCTAGGGCTTAATACTCTCATATTTCTCTCTGACTCCTGCCTTTTGTTCCCCTAAAGCTTCTATCTGCTTCACTTTGTATCAGTCTAGACTTGACACTTACTCTCTGAATAGGTTTACCTCCAAAAAGGCACTTTTATCAGACATTCTTGGATTTATCACATTTTCTGAGAAATCCTAGAGAAGGCATTGCATTGCACAATGAGGTTTTTCTTATTCTTTTATCTCTTCTACCTTTGTTCCCTTTCTTTTTCTCTTTAGTTAGCCTCCAAAAACTCCAGATTCTTTTCTCTTTGTTAAAAAACAAATTCCTCCTTATCTGAAGCTTTGGTATCCACTGATCCCTGAAAAGCTGATGTTGGGGGAATGATGAAGATTTTGATGCTTGCTAATTTTCAAGACTAAGATAGTGTTATTTCTGGAATAATTCCTAGTCTATAAATCTACCTTGTTTTCAAATGTTTGTTATTTTTACATTAATTTAAAAGATTTTGGAAGGTTTTATTCCCATGAGATAGAAAAGTTGTTAGTTAGGATATAGATTCAGTAACACAAAACAGAAATGTAAAATTCAAGTGGCTGAAACAAAATTAGTTTTCTCACTCTTAAACGTCTGAACTAGTATGGTGGATCCAGGCTTCCTTTTTCAGTTAATCTGCCATTCCTGGGGTGTATCTCTTGTCTCCAAACTCCATGATGGCCCTCTGTCACATCCCATTCCACAGGAGGAAATGGAAACAGAGGATACAATACTTACTTTTAAGAGCACGACCTGGAACGTGCTTCGTCACTTGCAGTTTCATTCTATTCACCAAATTTAGGCCTATGGCCACTTCTAGGGGCCATGAGGGCTAGAGAATACAATCTACTGGTGCATTCTGATGGGTCATGTGTGTAGCTAAAAATAAAAACCCCTCTTCATTGGAAGAAGACAAGAATGACTATCATGTAACGACTGGCAATAGTTGCCTCAGAGGGGAGTGGGTTTCAGAAAATGTATCAGGCTATAAACAATGGATGTATCTATGTTTTACTCCTTTACCTGTTCCTTCTATTTTCTTGATTATTTATAACATATCTCCTCTTGTTCATGTTACAATCCTAATTCAGGACTTCCTTATGACAGGACTGTTATTAATGCAGTTAGTCTCTTTCAGTCTCCTGAACATCATTACACTGTGTTTCCACTTGTCCTGAGTCAAACTTTTATGAAGCAATAAAGGCCTTTCAACTTCTCATTTCTACTCTCCAGCTGTCCTGATGCATTTTCTTTTTCCTCTTTTCCCAGTATTCAAGATGAGTCTCTTCTTTGAACTCTAATAATAAATAAAGATTGCACCATAAGATTTTACACTTGATAATTTATGTGAATGTGCCTATATGTATGTATAATATGCACATATTTGTGTATGAGTGTGTGTGTGTGGTCTTTCAGAGAAATATCTGGAATAAGCAGAGATGGACATGGAGATGAAGGTCTAAAATGTGAGAAGCTTTTTAAGAATCACTTTAACCGGTAGTCCCAGAGGCATTATCAGGCACTCCTGGGATGAGGTCATCAAGAATTTATACAAGGAGAGAGACTAATTAGAAAAGAGTAATCAGAGAAACTGCTCTTTGATCTTAGTGCATACTCTTAACACGAGAGGATAATTCCTAATGAGATTAGAAACTCAGGACAGATAGAGGCCTTGACTTATTAGTGGCAGTAACATTGATAAAATGCTAATTGGCTTGTAAATTTTCTTACTTAGACGTATTTACAAAAGTTAAATTATAATATGTCAGAATTCTAAAAGAAAATATTCATTAATGGGCAAGCTATAATTCTTTAGTCATCCCAAAAGAGGGATAAAAGTGGAAGAGAAGGAATATAATAGAATGGCAAAGACAGAAAAGAAAAAGACTTGCTTCTTTATCCTTTCCTTCTTTCCTTTTCTCTATTCATCTCATCTAACAGAGATAGGCTATGAATCCTAGCTTTTCTAATACATGGAAAAATGTGCTTACGTAAATATATAGAATATATTTAAAAAGTATATTTTAGGACAATGGACTACCTCAAACTAAGCCCAGTTTTTGCTTCCCATACTCTTCCCAGATAGAGTCAGTTCAATCACTCAGTCATGTCCAACTCTTTGTGACCCCTTGGACTGGGACATGCCAGCTTTCCCTGTCATACACCATTTCTTGGAGCTTGCTCAAATTCATGTCTATTGACTTAGTGATGCCATCCAACCATCTCATCCTCTGTCATTCCCTTCTCCTTCTGCCTTCTATTTTTCCCAGCATCAGGGTCCGTTTTAGTGAGCCAGCTCTTCGCATCAGGTGGTCCAAATATTGGAGCTTCCGCTTTGGCATTACTTTTTCCAATGAATATTCAAGGTTGATTTTTTTTAGAATTGACTGGTTTGTTCTCCTTGCAGTCCAAGGGACTCTCAGAGTTTTCTCCAACACCACAGTTCAAAGGTATCAATTCTTCGGTGCTCAGCCTTCTTTATAATCTACATCCATACATGACTACTGGAAAAACCACAACTTTGACTATATTGACCTTTGTCATCAAAGTGATGTATCTGCTTTATTTTTTTGTGGCTACTTCAATTGGTCTTTCATTTATTTCCATCTTTGTTCTTTGGCCTGAGTAGGCTTCCCATTGCAGTGGCCTCTCTCGTTGCAGAGCACCGGCTCTGGGTGCATGTGCTCCAGAGCTCCGGCTCGGTGGTTGGACATATTGGTCCAGCCACTCCGCGGCAAGTGGGATCTTCCCAGGCCAGGGATTGAACCAGAGCCCCTTGCACTGCAAGGTGGTGTCCTTACCCACTGGACCACAAGGGAAGCCCTGTCTCTACTTTTTAATCTGCTGTCTAGGTTTGTCAGAACTTTTCTTCCAAGGAGCAAGTATCTTAATTTCATGGCTGCAGTTACCATCTGCAGTGATTTTGGAGGCCAAGAAAATAGAATCTGTCACTGTTTCCATTGTTTGCCCATCTATTTCCCATGAAGCAATCGGACCAGATGCTCAGATTATCTAGGCTTTATTTCATATAATCATTGAGGGGAAGCAGTCTCTACTTGAATTTAATTTGTAATCCTCTTAATATCTAGATAAGCTGTGACTTTGAGATAGGCTTGTGGAGAAGCCCTATTCAATGAGGGTATCAGAAGCCTTCACTAAGGGACAGTTAGAACAGGACATGGAACAACGGATTGGTTCAAAACTGGGAAAAGAGTAAGTCAAGGCTGTATATTGTTACCCTGATTGTTTAACTTATATGCAGAGTACATCATGCAAAATGCCAGGCCAGATGAAACACAAGTTAGAATCAAGATTGTAGGCAGAAATATCAATATCCTCAGATAATGCAGATGGAACCACCCTTATGGCAGAAGCTGAAGAGTAAATCAAGAATCTCTTGAAGGTGAAGGAGGAGAGTGAAAAAATTGGCTTAAAACTTGGCATTCAAAAAACAAAGATTGGGCTTCCCTGGTGGTCCAGTGGGTAAGGACACCACCTTGCAGCGCAAGGGGCGCCAGTTTGACCCCTGGCCTGGGAAGATCCCACTTGCTGCAGAGCAGCTGGACCAATGTGTCTAATTACCAAGCTGGAGCTCTGGAGTGCATGTGCCCAGAGCTGGTGCTCTGTGACAACAGAGGCCACCGTGATGGGAGGCCCACATGGGCCAAAGAACAAAGATGGAGGAAAATAGATAAATGAAAGACCAATAGAAGTGGCCCGCCTGCTCCCCTCCCTCCCCCAATCTGCCCCCTCTGAAATAAATTTAAAACAAACAAACAAACAAAGATCATGCCATCTGATCCCATCACTTCATGGCAAATAGATGGGGAAACAATGGAAAGAGTGATAGACTTTATTTTCTTTGCCTCCAAAATCACTGCGGATGGTGACTGCAGTCATGAAATTAAAAGACACTTGCTCCTTGGAAGGAAAGTTTCCTAATTTTTTTTAAGGAAAAAAAAAACCTTAAAGAACATATTTTAAAACCTCTTACCTTATTCATGGCAAAGTAGTGGTTCCTGGCAGCATAACAATCACATGTAGCATCAGCATGTGCAACTACAGAAGGCATAGCCTCCAAGCTGAAATATGAGAGGAGGTAAATCATGGAAGACAGATTAGCCAAGATAACTAATTCACAGAGCAAATGCAAGGCATGCCACAGGGCCATTGTTTCCACAAACAGGGTCTGTAGGTCTGTAATTATCCTTTGTCTGTCTTGGTTACAGACTTGGTCAGATAAAATTGGACTTAGGAGAGACTGAAAACCATCCAACTGCCCAAGATAACCTAATTCAGTCAATTAGAACCAAGGACATGAAACAACTGACTGGTTCAAAACTGGGAAAAGAGTAAGTCAAGGCTGTATATTGTTACCCTGATTGTTTAACTTATATGCAGAGTACATCATGCAAAATGCCAGGCCAGATGAAACACAAGTTAGAATCAAGATTGTAGGCAGAAATATCAATATCCTCAGATAATGCAGATGGAACCACCCTTATGGCAGAAGCTGAAGAGTAAATCAAGAATCTCTTGAAGGTGAAGGAGGAGAGTGAAAAAATTGGCTTAAAACTTGGCATTCAAAAAACAAAGATTGGGCTTCCCTGGTGGTCCAGTGGGTAAGGACACCACCTTGCAGCGCAAGGGGCGCCAGTTTGACCCCTGGCCTGGGAAGATCCCACTTGCTGCAGAGCAGCTGGACCAATGTGTCTAATTACCAAGCTGGAGCTCTGGAGTGCATGTGCCCAGAGCTGGTGCTCTGTGACAACAGAGGCCACCGTGATGGGAGGCCCACATGGGCCAAAGAACAAAGATGGAGGAAAATAGATAAATGAAAGACCAATAGAAGTGGCCCGCCTGCTCCCCTCCCTCCCCCAATCTGCCCCCTCTGAAATAAATTTAAAACAAACAAACAAACAAAGATCATGCCATCTGATCCCATCACTTCATGGCAAATAGATGGGGAAACAATGGAAAGAGTGATAGACTTTATTTTCTTTGCCTCCAAAATCACTGCGGATGGTGACTGCAGTCATGAAATTAAAAGACACTTGCTCCTTGGAAGGAAAGTTTCCTAATTTTTTTTAAGGAAAAAAAAAACCTTAAAGAACATATTTTAAAACCTCTTACCTTATTCATGGCAAAGTAGTGGTTCCTGGCAGCATAACAATCACATGTAGCATCAGCATGTGCAACTACAGAAGGCATAGCCTCCAAGCTGAAATATGAGAGGAGGTAAATCATGGAAGACAGATTAGCCAAGATAACTAATTCACAGAGCAAATGCAAGGCATGCCACAGGGCCATTGTTTCCACAAACAGGGTCTGTAGGTCTGTAATTATCCTTTGTCTGTCTTGGTTACAGACTTGGTCAGATAAAATTGGACTTAGGAGAGACTGAAAACCATCCAACTGAATCCTCTCTTTGGCAGAGGAGGAAGTTAAGATCCATGAAAAGTTAAAGGACATACTCAAGCTCAGAGGGAGAAATGAGACTCTGAATTTGGATCTTCCAATTGTTAGGATGAAACCTTTTGTGACAGTAGTCTCATTTTCAGGTTTTATTGTTATCAGTTTTTCATAAATGAGTACTAAAGAAATGCTGATTAAAAAGAAGGCCTCTATGTTTGTTATGCAATGGATGAGCCCCATATAGATCCCACTCAGTCACTGCCCTTTCCTGACCCCAGGATTTGAGCTATGCTCTTGAAGTTTGATTTAGATAGGGTTTTTCCAAGGGGGATTCTCAGTCCAGCTCCTATGATCCATCTTCCCAAAATGAGGAGGCATGCTTGGGTCTCATGAACACAATTAGGCTAGAATAGAAGCTTCTACACTTATCTGAACTCTAGCCATGGAGCAGAAACCCTGGGCATTGAAGAAAGATGGCATTGGAAGAAGAAGCCTATATTGTCATGAGATTCTGATAAGAGGAACCTGAGAGCACTTAGTTTCTGGGAGGATAGGGAGTCTCAGCCCATCTCTTCTGGAAGGAAGAAGCCCATGTCTTCTTGATTTTTCTTCTGATCATTGTCCAGGCTCTTTCATAAGCTTTCACATCTAGTATCCTTTTATTCCTTTATTAGTTCTAAATCTGCAACAGCCTTTCCAATGGAACACATCCTCTTTATCCAATAAGAATTTCCTAATTTTTTAAGGAAAAAACCTTAAAGAACATATTTTAAAACCTCTTACCTTATTCATGGCAAAGTAGTGGTTCCTGGCAGCATAACAATCACATGTAGCATCAGCATGTGCAACTACAGAAGGCATAGCCTCCAAGCTGAAATATGAGAGGAGGTAAATCATGGAAGACAGATTAGCCAAGATAACTAATTCACAGAGCAAATGCAAGGCATGCCACAGGGCCATTGTTTCCACAAACAGGGTCTGTAGGTCTGTAATTATCCTTTGTCTGTCTTGGTTACAGACTTGGTCAGATAAAATTGGACTTAGGAGAGACTGAAAACCATCCAACTGAATCCTCTCTTTGGCAGAGGAGGAAGTTAAGATCCATGAAAAGTTAAAGGACATACTCAAGCTCAGAGGGAGAAATGAGACTCTGAATTTGGATCTTCCAATTGTTAGGATGAAACCTTTTGTGACAGTAGTCTCATTTTCAGGTTTTATTGTTATCAGTTTTTCATAAATGAGTACTAAAGAAATGCTGATTAAAAAGAAGGCCTCTATGTTTGTTATGCAATGGATGAGCCCCATATAGATCCCACTCAGTCACTGCCCTTTCCTGACCCCAGGATTTGAGCTATGCTCTTGAAGTTTGATTTAGATAGGGTTTTTCCAAGGGGATTCTCAGTCCAGCTCCTATGATCCATCTTCCCAAAATGAGGAGGCATGCTTGGGTCTCATGAACACAATTAGGCTAGAATAGAAGCTTCTACACTTATCTGAACTCTAGCCATGGAGCAGAAACCCTGGGCATTGAAGAAAGATGGCATTGGAAGAAGAAGCCTATATTGTCATGAGATTCTGATAAGAGGAACCTGAGAGCACTTAGTTTCTGGGAGGATAGGGAGTCTCAGCCCATCTCTTCTGGAAGGAAGAAGCCCATGTCTTCTTGATTTTTCTTCTGATCATTGTCCAGGCTCTTTCATAAGCTTTCACATCTAGTATCCTTTTATTCCTTTATTAGTTCTAAATCTGCAACAGCCTTTCCAATGGAACACATCCTCTTTATCCAATAAGAATTACCATAAAACTTCAAGTCCTCACTTGTATGCATATTAAAATTGTCCTAAACGCTAAAACAAAACCTTATACTTTTGAAAAGATCAAATTGCAAGTATAGAATATATATTTGCAGTCAACACATTCTAGTGAACACTAACAATTAGTAGGCAGAACTTTTAATATATTTCTAAAATAGCACACTATGATTATATGGCTTGTATTATTTAATTTCCACAGTATATATGGTTTCTTATTTTTTATCAAATGCTGAAATTGAGGTCTAGAGGAATGGAAGAACTTATCCAAGGTCACATAGTTCTAGAGGTGAAATTCAAACTTTAGTATTCATGGAGATCTTCTACTACCTTCAAGTTGAGTCCATTATAGCTGAAGGCTACAAATATGACTGGAATAATGAGGATCTATGTCTCCCCTAGAAGCCAAATTTTGTACCAATCTTTGATAGTTACAACAGTAAAAATAACTTTTACCATGTGCCTATTATGTATCTATTGGCCATTTAATGTGAGCTATCTCATTTAGGTCCTCTAATTTTATGGAATTTAATACTGCTATTCTCATTTTATTATTAGGAAACTGAAGGTTAAAAAGGAAAACTAAACAAGGTTGGTCTCACAACTACTAGGGACCAGAGCATGAATTCCAACCCAGTCTGTTCCCAAAGAGTGTGGCTTTCACAGAAATGGCAGAAAGGAAATTTGCAATTTCAGATGTACTACAAAAAAAGTGGGACAATAAGTCAAGACAAAGCAAATAATTAATTAGTTCAAAAGGTATAAATAAGAAAAGAAGTAGAAGCATTGGAAAAGGAAGTAACTGGTGGGCCTTAAGGTTAAAATTAAGGTGCTAGTTTTGACACATCTGGCCTTGGGAATCTATTTTTACGGTCTTGGGCATAATTGTGACATGGGAAGATAAAGTACACAAAGATCACTTTACCCTCTGTGTGTCTGTGTGGAAGACAGAAAAAAGGAGAGTGACTGGAAACTGGGTGACTGCCTGGGTGGATCTTCCTTAAACTCTTCTAATTAATGACGATAGTGATGGTAACTTATTTATTTATTTATTTTTGGTAAATGGCTATGCGTTCAGCTCTGATCAAAGTACTTCATATATATTTACCTCTTTGAGCACTTACCACCTGAAGTGAAATTGTTAGCTTCTCAGTCATGTCCAGTTTTTTGGAACACTACGGAGTGAAACCCACCAGGCTTCTCTATCTATTTTCCAGGCAAGAATACTTAAATGGGTACCCCTTCCCTTCTCCAGAGGTTCTTCCCAACCCAGGGATCAAACCTGGATCTCGTGCATTGCAGGTAGGTTCTTATCCATCTGCACCACTAGGGAAGCAAGTATTTATTATCATCATACACATTTTACAGTCAAGAAGAGTGAGGAGCAGAGATGAGAAGTAACTCTTGGAAGGACATATAAACAAGAGGCAGGGCCAACATTCAGTGGAGGTGTATGTGACTTCTCAGCCCTTGACCTTTCACTTATACCTTTCTGCTTCTCAACATTTTCCTTCTCACTGGGGAATAAGAACACAGAGTATTCTTGTTGGCACATCTTCCTACATAAAACCAGCTAAAAACACTTGGAAAGAACAACCAGCAGTGACAGCTGACATTTCTCTTGTCTCAGGTGTTTGACTGTCTTGTACCTATGAGTACTAGATCAGGTATTAATTTCTCTGCCTGAGCTTAAAAGTTCTCGGCATGATATATTTCTAGTTTAGCTTGAGGCTTAAACAGGTTGTTCAGTATTGAATGGAAGGAGACATTTTTTTTTGACACAGCTATAGCTTTATATTAATAAAAGCTTCAAAAAAGGTGCTAGTTGTGTGCAATTTACCTCCAGAGGTTTGCCTTTCATAAATATTCTCTTTTCTTTCAAATAAATCAACCAAGTCCTAAGAGCCAAATATCATTGTATGATGTCTGAGACTTTAAAATAGATCAAAGAGTGTATATCAAACTTTTCCACTCTCCTGACTGCAAAGGAAATGAATGGAAACACTAGGGGGTGGATGAGAATAGGCCAAGAGCAAGATATTTCTTTTAAGTTCCATGTTCCACCTTAAAAAATGTGTAAAGTTTCCATTCCGACAGAATGCAACTGTGTTTTAAGATGAAAATTTACTCCCCAGCACACCAATTTTTTTTATTCCAAAGTCTAGAAAATCTATGTGAGACACCAGACATAACAAATTTTAACTAGATCTCTGTGTTGCCACCGGAACAGAAAGTTCTAATTCCATGCTTTCTGTTGTCAAAGGGTATCAGAAAGACCTAACCCATGTAATGTCATGCGAGGACAATTACATAATCCATAGACCTATTTTGTAACTAAAATAGACTTTGGAAGCCCTCAGAACACCAGAAGTTTAGAATTGTGTAGTGTTTAAGAACAGTCTTTGAACTTTAAGAGCTATCCAAACTATGATGACAATAGCTGTAGTGCCTTGAGTTAGTTATGAATCACTCTAAATCTCATTGACTCAGAAAGGTTAAACATACAGTATTTAGAACAATGCTTGTGCTGTGCTGTGCTCAGTTCCTCCGTCATGTCCAACTGTTTACGACCCCACGGACAGTAGCCCACGAGGATCCTCTGTCCGTTAGGATTCTCCAAGCAAGAATACTGGAGTGGGCGCTGTCCCGACCCGCGGGCTTCGTCAGCGCAGACCTAGGATTCGTCAACGGCAGGCCCTAGAGGGGGAGTGAGAACCGAGACAACAAGAGACACGAGGAGTCTGATCAAGTCTCGCTTTATTGCAGAAACAAGGGGATATTTATGCTACACAGAAACAGGAAGAAGCTACTCATAAGCCAATCGTGTAAAAGGTCAGATGGACACGCGCTTCCGACCCCATAGGAATGCAAGGGAAGCATGCACTGATCACGAGCACGGAAACTAGGAACCACCTATCAGAGCAATATGCACACGCCTTAAATCCCCCTACATCCACCAGGCGCCATCTTTGTGCAGACATGACGATGCTCCTAAACTGGAGGCTGCAATGTGCGGCCAGGGCTTATGCGTGAAAGGCTCCGCTAGGCGCCATCTTAAGTGGCGCTTTGCAGCATTCATGCGCGGGAGGCTATACAGTATGGCCGGTCCGCCCCGCGGTCCCGGACAGGTTGCCATTTCCTTCTCCAGGGTATTGCCCCAGCCCAGGGATTGAACCCAGGTCTGCTGCATTGCAGGTGAATTATCTACCATCTGAGCCACCAGGGAAGCCCAGAACAATGCCTGGCATATAAATAAACTAGCTTTAATTATCATTAACTAGATCACTAGATTTTTGAATATAGAAGTTGTAAATGGATGCTTAAAGTATTTCAAATTATTTTTGTCTCTTAAAAAGTAAATAACCTTTAAAAGCAGAAAATACTCCAATACTATCTGTTAATTCTACAAACCTGAAACAAATTATATTTTGAATTTGCAGAAATATAATGTTACATGATTCTTGCCCTTTAGGGTATTAAAAGAAACAGTATAAAAAATTCTCTGGTGTTCCAGTGATTATGACTCTGTGCATCCACTGCAGGGGGCCTGGGTTTGATCCTTAGTCCAGGAACTAAGATACCCCAAGCTGCACAGGCAAAATCAAAAACAAAACAAACAAAAAACATTATAATGCAGAAAAATCACTAAAAGTACAGAAAAAATATTTTAAAAACCCAGTCAATTAACTAAAGAAATTTCCCAGTTCTTAGCTATCAGATTATTCTTATACATAAGTCTGAATATATAATGGTTGAAAAACAGCATAAAATTCAAGGAAAACATGAATACAAGCATACTTAACAATAGAAAATAGTAGAGACAAAATTTTAAAATTGAATAATCAAGGCATGCCAGTCAAAAGCACACTTATGATGATAACTGAATAAAGTGAACCACAATGAAGTCCTTTAACTCAGTATCTTGTTCTAGGACTGGTGTAAGGACTCCAGGTTTTCAATTCACAAAAACCATTGAACTGGGTGTCATATTACATTTTGGAACAGAATGTGTCAGCCTCAATTCTCAAAGAGCTGACAGTGAAAGGAAAGGCTATTGACAGTATTTCTCCTTCCCCTATGTTGAGAATACAGTAGTCTGAACTAATACTTCCTTCATTAGGTCTTTGATTCTTTATTAGTAGACAGAATGTGATGTTGAGAAGACACATTCTGCTATGGTGTGAATGTTTGTGGCCCTCCAAATTCATATATTGAAATCCTAATGCCTACTGTGATGATATAGAAGGTAGGACCTTTGAGAAGTGATTGATGTCTTTATAAAAGAAGCTCCAAATCCAGAAATCTACCATCTGAGCCACCAGGAAGCCCAGAACAATGCCTGGCATAAATAAACTAGCTTTAATTATCATTAACTATATCACTAGATTTTTGAATATAGAAGTTGTAAATGGATGCTTAAAGTATTTCAAATTATTTTTGTCTCTTAAAAAGTAAATAACCTTTAAAAGCAGAAAATACTCCAATACTATCTGTTAATTCTACAAACCTGAAACAAATTATATTTTGAATTTGCAGAAATATAATGTTACATGATTCTTGCCCTTTAGGGTATTAAAAGAAACAGTATAAAAAATTCTCTGGTGTTCCAGTGATTATGACTCTGTGCATCCACTGCAGGGGGCCTGGGTTTGATCCTTAGTCCAGGAACTAAGATACCCCAAGCTGCACAGGCAAAATCAAAAACAAAACAAACAAAAAACATTATAATGCAGAAAAATCACTAAAAGTACAGAAAAAATATTTTAAAAACCCAGTCAATTAACTAAAGAAATTTCCCAGTTCTTAGCTATCAGATTATTCTTATACATAAGTCTGAATATATAATGGTTGAAAAACAGCATAAAATTCAAGGAAAACATGAATACAAGCATACTTAACAATAGAAAATAGTAGAGACAAAATTTTAAAATTGAATTAATCAAGGCATGCCAGTCAAAAGCACACTTATGATGATAACTGAATAAAGTGAACCACAATGAAGTCCTTTAACTCAGTATCTTGTTCTAGGACTGGTGTAAGGACTCCAGGTTTTCAATTCACAAAAACCATTGAACTGGGTGTCATATTACATTTTGGAACAGAATGTGTCAGCCTCAATTCTCAAAGAGCTGACAGTGAAAGGAAAGGCTATTGACAGTATTTCTCCTTCCCCTATGTTGAGAATACAGTAGTCTGAACTAATACTTCCTTCATTAGGTCTTTGATTCTTTATTAGTAGACAGAATGTGATGTTGAGAAGACACATTCTGCTATGGTGTGAATGTTTGTGGCCCTCCAAATTCATATATTGAAATCCTAATGCCTACTGTGATGATATAGAAGGTAGGACCTTTGAGAAGTGATTGATGTCTTTATAAAAGAAGCTCCAGAAAGATATCTCTGCATCTTCCACCCTGTCAGGACCCAGCCTTTTAAATGTGACCAAGACTTGACGTTGGACTTAGCTTCTAGAGCTATGTAAAATAAATGTCTAATCTGGTCATAAATTTGTTCACAAGCTATTCTGTCTGCTGTATTTTTTTTAACTTACCAAATAGACTAAGAAACCTTCTGCAAAATTTATTTTGCAGAGTTTCAGAAATAGAGAAATTAAGGACGTAATTCAGAATCAAAGAATAATGTGTTGACAAGGTGGTTCAGATGGTAAAGAATCCACTTGCAATGTGGGAGACCTGTGTTCAATCCCTGGGTTGGGAAGATCCTCTGGAGAAGGGATAGACTACCCACTCCAGTATTCTTGGCTAGAGAATTCCATGGCTCTTCCAACATTTCACAAAGAGTCGGAAATGACTGAATGACTCAGGCATGGACTCCAGCATGATACAGACATGTGTTTCTTTAAAAAAATGTTTTCTAAAATTTTGGCTTCTTTTATTGGTCCTTCATTTATTTATTTCCATCCATCTTAATTCTTTGGTCCGTGTGGGCCTCCCATCGTGGTGGCCTCTCTTGTTGCAGAGCACTGGCTCTTGGTGCATGCGCATCAGAGCACTGGCCTGTAATTGGATACACTGATCCAGCTGCTCCACAGCATATGGGACCTTCCTGTGCCAGGGATCGAACTGGCACACCTCACACTGCAAGGAGGACTCTTTACCCACTGGACCACCAGGAAAGCCCAGACATGTATTTCTTGATTGGATTAATATAAATTGTAGAGAAAAAGAAATGCTAGCAGTCACTAGACTCACGATGATATGGCTAAAAAATCTTCAAGGATTGTTTGGTGAATTTAAAAAATACATTTCTGGAAAGAAACACAGATTCTGTGTCTGCAGCCCTGGATGTGGGGATAATGAAGTTATACTTGTATTTTTAAGTGTGTTTGTGTATTAGACCACATGATATTGTCAGTATTTAGCCAATTTGACCTAATAAATGTCAATTTCATATGTTCAACTTGATATTCTCATGAAGATATGAATCATGAGAGGGTTTTTTTTTTTTTTTTTGTATTAAGAAAAACACCAGAAGTAATATATATTGGCCAACTGAGGACATGGTTCCTAAATACAAATGTTAAGGTAAAGCAGATTGCTTGTATGGGCTATGGTAGACTAGAAAAGTTTATTGAGGAGAAAAATTCATTTTAGATAAGTAGAAAGAGGAAATTAGTTTGAAATGGAGCAGGAGCCTATCCTATGATCTTTGTCCACCACATCCTCTGTCTGCCTTTTGCCTGTTGAAAAAGTTGAACCAAATAATATGTTTAATTGAAGAAGTGTAAAAATGGAGAAACAAAGAAAAACAAAGGAGACCAAATAATAAAAATAATGTAGTCATTAAACATAGTCAAGAATCATTGGTTCCTTCTCAAGGGCTATAGATCATATTCTGAGCCATATCCTGTGAGTTGTTTTGTAGATACCCAGCACTCACCAGCTGGAAGAAGTTAGCTACATGATAACTAGACTGTAGCCATGACATAAGTAGCCATAATTCGAAGAATGGGTTTCAAGGAAATGGGAACAAACTGACTGAGGACCTGAAGACTAACTGTTCTTAAAACAATCAAGATGATGTTGACAATTTCAATATGGCTGTCAGAGCTGACTATGCCATTTCTGCATGTTGCCCTCTTCTTCTGTCTATAAAAGCTTTTCCCCACTGGTTAGTAGGGTGGGGAGGTAGTCATCTTTTCACAGGTGTCCAGCCCACTCCCCTGACTGCTGGCAACCGAAAGACACAGACTGGTTTAATGGACACAAAATGGCAACGTATGCTGTCTACAAGATATCCACTTCAGACCTAAGGACACATACAGATCGAAAATGAGGGGCTGGAAAAGCATCAAAATGCACAGTCACTGTCACGATGATATGGCTAAAAATCTTCAAGGATTGTTTGGTGAATTTAAAAATACATTTCTGGAAAGAAACACAGATTCTGTGTCTGCAGCCCTGGATGTGGGGATAATGAAGTTATACTTGTATTTTTAAGTGTGTTTGTGTATTAGACCACATGATATTGTCAGTATTTAGCCAATTTGACCTAATAAATGTCAATTTCATATGTTCAACTTGATATTCTCATGAAGATATGAATCATGAGAGGGTTTTTTTTTTGTATTAAGAAAAACACCAGAAGTAATATATATTGGCCAACTGAGGACATGGTTCCTAAATACAAATGTTAAGGTAAAGCAGATTGCTTGTATGGGCTATGGTAGACTAGAAAAGTTTATTGAGGAGAAAAATTCATTTTAGATAAGTAGAAAGAGGAAATTAGTTTGAAATGGAGCAGGAGCCTATCCTATGATCTTTGTCCACCACATCCTCTGTCTGCCTTTTGCCTGTTGAAAAAGTTGAACCAAATAATATGTTTAATTGAAGAAGTGTAAAAATGGAGAAACAAAGAAAAACAAAGGAGACCAAATAATAAAAATAATGTAGTCATTAAACATAGTCAAGAATCATTGGTTCCTTCTCAAGGGCTATAGATCATATTCTGAGCCATATCCTGTGAGTTGTTTTGTAGATACCCAGCACTCACCAGCTGGAAGAAGTTAGCTACATGATAACTAGACTGTAGCCATGACATAAGTAGCCATAATTCGAAGAATGGGTTTCAAGGAAATGGGAACAAACTGACTGAGGACCTGAAGACTAACTGTTCTTAAAACAATCAAGATGATGTTGACAATTTCAATATGGCTGTCAGAGCTGACTATGCCATTTCTGCATGTTGCCCTCTTCTTCTGTCTATAAAAGCTTTTCCCCACTGGTTAGTAGGGTGGGGAGGTAGTCATCTTTTCACAGGTGTCCAGCCCACTCCCCTGACTGCTGGCAACCGAAAGACACAGACTGGTTTAATGGACACAAAAACGGCAACTATGTATATGCTGTCTACAAGATATCCACTTCAGACCTAAGGACACATACAGATCGAAAATGAGGGGCTGGAAAAAGATATTTCATGCAAATGGAAATCAAAAGAAAGCTGGAGTAGTAATACTCATATCAGATAAAATAGACTTTAAAATAAAGTCTGTTACAGGAGACAAGGAAGGACACTACATAATAATCAAGGGATCAAAGCATGAAGAAGATATAACAATTATAAATGCATTCAAAATAGAGCACTTCAGTATGTAAGGCAAATGCTGACAGTTATAAATGGAAAAATTGACAGCAACACAATAATAGTGGAGGACTTTAACACCCCAGTCACATAAATGGACAGATCATTCAGTCAGAAAATTAGTAAGGAAACCCAAATCTTAAATGATACATTAGATCAGATGGACCTAATTGATACCTATAGGACATTCCATCCATAATCAAAGGAATAAACCTTTTTCTCAAGTACACCTGGGACATTCTCCAAGATAAATCACATCTTGGGTCACTAATCAAGCCCTGGTAAGTTTAAGAAAACTGAAATTGTGTCAAGCATTTTTTCTGACCACAGTGCTAAGAGTAGATATTAATTACAGGAAAAACAAACTATAAAAAACACAAACACATGGAGCGTAAACAATACACTTCTAAATAACCAAGAGGTCACTGAAGAAATCATTGAGGAAATTTAAAGATGCCTAGAAACAAATGACAATAAAAACACGACAAGTGAAAACCTATGGGATGCAGCAAAAGCAGCGCAAAGAGGAAGGTTTATAACAATACAAACCTATTTCAAGAAACGAGAAAAATATCAAATAAAAAACCTAACCTTAAGAACAAGCAACACCCAAAGTTAGTAGAAGTAAAGAAATAATAAGTATTATAAATGAAGAAAATGGGCAGAAAACCTAAACAGGCATTTCTCCAAAGAAGACATGCAGATGGTCAACAAGCACATGGAAAGGTGCTCAACATTGCTCATTATTAGAGAAATACAAATCAAAACTACAATGAGGTATCACCTCACACTGGTCAGAATGGCCATCATCAAAAAATCTACAATCAATTAATGCTGGAGAGGCTGTGGAGAAAGGGAACTCTCTTGCACTGTTGGTAGGAATGTAAGTTGATATATCCTTTGTGGAGAACAATAAATAGATTCCTTTAAAATTAGGAATAAAACTACCATACCATCCAGCAATCCCACTGCTGGGCATATACCCTGAAGAAACCATAAGTGAAAAAGACACATGTACCCCAGTGTTTATTGCAGCACTCTTTACAATAGCCAGAACATGGAAGCAGCCTAGATTCTATAGACAGATGAATGGATAAAGAAGTTAGGGTACATATATACAATAGAATAGTATTCAGGTATAAAAAGGAACAAATGTGAATCAATTGAACTGAGGTGGATGAAGCTAGAGCCTGTATTACACAGTGAAGAAATTCAGAACAGACAAATCAATTTTACCTATAGGACATTCCATCCATAATCAAAGGAATAAACCTTTTTCTCAAGTACACCTGGGACATTCTCCAAGATAAATCACATCTTGGGTCACTAATCAAGCCCTGGTAAGTTTAAGAAAACTGAAATTGTGTCAAGCATTTTTTCTGACCACAGTGCTAAGAGTAGATATTAATTACAGGAAAAAAATTGTTAAAAATTCAAACACATGGAGGCTAAATAACACACTTCTAAATAACCAAGAGGTCACTGAAGAAATCATTGAGGAAATTTAAAGATGCCTAGAAACAAATGACAATAAAAACACGACAAGTGAAAACCTATGGGATGCAGCAAAAGCAGCGCAAAGAGGAAGGTTTATAACAATACAAACCTATTTCAAGAAACGAGAAAAATATCAAATAAAAAACCTAACCTTAAGAACAAGCAACACCCAAAGTTAGTAGAAGTAAAGAAATAATAAGTATTATAAATGAAGAAAATGGGCAGAAAACCTAAACAGGCATTTCTCCAAAGAAGACATACAGATGGCTAAAAAGCACATAAAAAGGTGATCAACAATGAATTATCAGAGAAATACAAATCAAAACTACAATGAAGTATCATCCTCACCTGTAAGAATGGCCATCATCAAAAAATCTACAATCAATTAATGCTGGAGAGGCTGTGGAGAAAGGGAACTCTCTTGCACTGTTGGTAGGAATGTAAGTTGATATATCCTTTGTGGAGAACAATAAATAGATTCCTTTAAAATTAGGAATAAAACTACCATACCATCCAGCAATCCCACTGCTGGGCATATACCCTGAAGAAACCATAAGTGAAAAAGACACATGTACCCCAGTGTTTATTGCAGCACTCTTTACAATAGCCAGAACATGGAAGCAGCCTAGATTCTATAGACAGATGAATGGATAAAGAAGTTAGGGTACATATATACAATAGAATAGTATTCAGGTATAAAAAGGAACAAATGTGAATCAATTGAACTGAGGTGGATGAAGCTAGAGCCTGTATTACACAGTGAAGAAATTCAGAAACAGAAAAACAAATATCATATATTGACACAAATATATGGAATCTAGAAAAATGGTACTGATAAAGCTGTTTTATAGCAGGAATAGAGACATATACACAGAGAATGGACTTGTGGAATAGCAGGGAAAGGAGAAGGTGGGATGCATGGGGAAATAGCATTGACATATCTACACTATATGTGAAAAAGAAACAGGTGGCTGGGGAGCTGCTGCACAGCACAGGGAGCTCAGTCTGGCACTCTGTGACGACCTAGAGGGGTGGGATGGCGTGGCTGTGAGGGATGCTCAACTGTCTATAGTTATGGTAGTTATGACTGATTTGCATTATTCTATGGCAGAAATCAGCAGAACATTGTAAAGCAATTATTCTTCAATTAAAATAAATAAATTAAATAGAAAATAAAGCCAACTTTTCTTTCCACCTGCCTGGCCTCTTTTATGACTTTAGAGCAGTGAGCAACCAGACCCCACTCTCAGTTACAAATTCAGACACAGGAAAGACCACACCACAGTCTGTGCAGGAGCTAAGGGTAACTCCATTTTCTTGTAACTATATAATATGCAGGGAGTGATAGATGGGGAGTCAGAGCCTTATAATAGACAGACTGAGATGCTCAGTTAAGCAATTTGAGCTTTTTCTATTAGCAGTGAGGAGCCTTGAAAGTTTTCTAAGGATGAAAGTTATATAATCAGAGTGGTATTTTAGGAAAATTCCTTTAGATCTAACATCAGCATATACCAAAAGGAATAGAGCCTGAAGCTAGAAAAACCAGACAAGACAGGATTGTGAGATAAGAGAACTAAAATTGTAGAAGACATCAAACACAGTGCTAATCACTAAGGTCTAAGTGGACAATGGCAGAAATTGAGAAGCAGTAGTGGAATAGAATTTCTTTTGGAAGGACTGTAAATGATTTTTAAAATTTTATTGGATTTAAGATTATAGTTGTATCTACAAAGTATTAATATGTTCATAAAAATAAGAGCACTGGCAATATCTTTTGAGCACTTAAAATATGCCAGCTACTGAACTCTGTGATTTTTGAAGTAGTCCCATTTATGTTTAAAATTGGAATAAGAATTAGATGTTATTATCGATCCCATTTTATGTATGATGGAATAAGGGGTGATCAGACTCATTAGGCATCTACAGTTGTAAGATAAACTCTTAGAAAGCAGGTCAGGTATGTAGCTATGGAAAACTATACAGGAAAGAGATGAGGACGAGGGGACCAGTGAGCATTGTAATAAGGCTTACAATAACAGCTTGGGTGTGTGTGTGTGTGTGTGTGTGTGTGTGTTTCTGAGACTGTGTTGATTCCAAGACCAAAGATCTGATCTTAAGGAAACTGTAATCAGTATCTTTAGTGCTCAGGGCAAGAAGAGTAATCATTCCCTCATTCCTTCATTTCCTCGCTTATTCAATCATGTTTGTGGAGAACCACAATATGTGCAGGTAATGACACCAGGCTATAAAGAGATGAACTTGATTCAGTCACAGCTGCTAAATGTTCACTGTTTAGTTAAAAAGTGATATCATGGCTTGTGTGATTCAGGTCTTAGCAGAATGACAACATAGAAAAGCACTCATCCACAAAAAAGAAACAGCAGAATAGGCTGATAGGGAAGAAGTAGAATTGTGTTGTATAGCCAGGATTGCATACATAAACCTATGCTCCAAATCATGTAGGCAAGGATAAAGACTGGTGAATCAGGGGCAATAAACAGAGAAAGCAGTGCAGGAAAGAGATGCTTACACAATCTGACTTATTTACTTATTTTGGGAATGACATCTCTTGTCCAGAGCTATTTGTCAATGGTCTCAGCATTTTTCATCTTCAAGGAAAAAACCTAAGTTCAAGTGTTCATTAAATATGTATGGCAGAAATAAAACCAATATTTAAAGTAATTATCCTCCAATTGAAAATGAATAAATTAAAAAAATTACTTCTTTAGAACCCAGGTCTACTAGTCCCTGTGAGGGAGCCAAGATGTGCCAGTCATCTCCTTGCCCCTACATGTTTACAATAAGACCAAGAAGATAAATGTCTACTTGTGCAGAGCCAATAGCCAACATAGCAGCATAGAGTGAAACCAAGTGCTAAGCAGAGTGATACAATCATCAGAAATACAGAAGCTCACAAACAGAGAGAGCTAGAGTAAGATGCCTTCAGAATTCAAAAATTAGCTTAAGTCTGAGAATGCGAGGAGTAAATTTAAAGTCTTAATGGATAAGGTGAACTGGCTTAAAAGAATTCATCCTGGGAAACTGTCTAGGAATATGTGCCCTAACAAATCACATTGGATAGTCACAAGGCAC
This sequence comes from Tragulus kanchil, assembly GCA_022376925.1. NCBI lineage: Eukaryota > Metazoa > Chordata > Mammalia > Artiodactyla > Tragulidae > Tragulus > Tragulus kanchil. The sequence continues at coordinate 65,326,892 of JAIOJX010000032.1, read as the reverse complement.
CACGAGGGAAAAATATCAGGGAATAGTTAACCTAGTCAATAATATGAACAAACATTTTGCAAAAAGTACTTGGTGATATTTGGAAACGATCAGTCCAAGAGTTACAACTTAGGTGAAGAAGAATGCATATAGAGAAGTGGAGTGGTTTATTAGAAGCCTAGAGAAAAGAGAAGCAATGCACTGTATTAAACACAGCCCAGTGCAGATGATAGGCTGCCCTATCTGGCCAACACTGCCCTGTTGGCAATGGACCACACAAAGATGTATATCCCAGGCTTTGAGTGTTGTCAAAATCTAACCTGTTCGTGCTCACTAACCAGCTTTGTCGCTCCATACAGATGCCTCCTCTGCTATAATTGCATGAAGAATTCAGTATGATTAGAACAATAAGGAGAGATCTTGAGGAAAGTGTTGGATGTGACCTAGACTTTGAAGAAGGTGGGGTTTGGATGGGTGCAGAAGAAAAAGACTGACATTTGGTTAGGAGGACATATTGAAAGAGTTGAGATGGCTTTCGTTTTTTGACAGTCCTGAGACTCACTGGGTATGTCTCAGTCCTTCCAACAAGTCCTTCCCCATGACTCACTCTCCCATACCCCGTTGGAGGATTTTCTCCTTATCCTAATGATGTAACCATGCCAATTTCCCTAGCCGTTCGATGTGAGGAAAAATCAACTCCTAAAGCAGTGGTCAGATGAGGCTAAGGTAACTGTCCTTCACCCAGATTTTAGAGATGTCATTATCAGCTACAACTCACTTATGCCCTTCAGGGCGATGAATCAGACCTGGTGTGTTACATGCAGCTTCCTGCCAGAGGTCGACTTCCAACAGCTCTTCCAGCAGCATGAAAATATGATCTAATGGGTTGTAACACAAAGAGAAAAGTTAATTTCTATCATTCTTTCACAGTCACACACCAGACACATATTCAGGGAATTGTCATAAATATTAATATTCATAGAACCATGAATATTCAGTGAATGGCAAACAGATCTCCAGACAGTTGTCGTGAACTTCTCTGGAAAGGAGTGCTGCTTTTTTTTGCAAGTTCTCTCTCTATAAGGGACAGAGAAGAGAAAGGGGGTGGAGGTGGATGAAGAGAGATGAAACAGACTTTGCCAGGCAGCCTCCTTAGTTGATTCTGTACCTCTGCTAGATGTCTATGCATATAATTCAAGCCAGATGTCTGACTGCCCTCTCTGCCACATCTAAATAGGTGTGGATTTATGTCAATTTCATTCATGAGACTTGATCGCCAATACTTACAGAGTTCACAGAACAGACAGCCTTTAAAGACCCTTAGATTTACCCTTGCAAGCCTTAAAGTCAGGGTGAAGGGAAAAACAGTATTATGAATTGTTCAGATGCTGAGGTTAAAATGGTCTTAAATCCTTAAAGGCTTAAAATAATTTCACCAAAGAGATATATACTGGCATTTGAACTCTAGCTAATTAATATGGAAAGTATATTAATACATTAAAATTTAAATTACACTTGTAACTTTAAAATGGTAGCATTAGCATTTATAACTTAAGAAGAAAATCATGCAATAGTCCATCTACCCACACTTCCAAAAGTTATCTTGCCTTCTGATATCTCAATATTTACTTACATATACAGATACTTTGTACATAAATATCACTGTAGCATGTATATGATTTTGAATTCTATTTTTTGTTTAATAGCACTTATAATATACATTTTTATGATTCTATCTAGTGTTCATATTTTCTGTTTTAATTGCCATATAACATTTTTTCTAATTAATGAGAAATTTAAAGAAAAAATACTACTGTGGTTAAGAATGTATACTGGCTTTTTATTTTGCTCAAAGTAATTGCTTTGGACAGGTATTGATATTCTCTAGTGTTTTAGTCTTCTCATCTGTAAAATGTAGGTAATAGAATCTATCCCACAGAGAGTACATATAGATTAAACGAGCTAATAATACATGTACAAGACTACGCAGAACTTGGCCGACAGATCCTCAAGTCATGGAAATGACTGTGATTTTGTTAAAGGTAAATTTCCCCACTACAATTTGGAAAAAGACAGTAACAGGTAGAAGGAATTTTATCTGAGGTCTTTCTTTCCCAAAGTTTCTATTCTTTTACTATTAAGTGTTTCGTTTAATTGTATCTCCTCCAAACTCATGTGTTCAAGTCCTAACATCTCAGGTTGTGATTGTATTTGGAAATAAGGGTGATACAGCTATAATTAGTAAGGTTTAGGTGAGGTCGGTAGAGAGAGCCCTGATCCAATGTGACTGGTGTCCTTATAAAAAGAACGTTATGGGAGGAAAAGCAGTACCACAGAGGAAAGAGAAGACAGCCTTTTACATGCTGAGAAGAGGGGCTGGGATCAGGGTCTTCCCTCACAGTCCCCAGAAGGAAACAATGCTTGTGATACCTTAATTATAGACTACTGGCATCCAGGACTTTTAGACAATCAATTCTGTTGTTTAAGCCATCCAATTGTGGAGCTTTGTTCCCACAGCTCTAGCAACTGATATATACAGGCTCTCTGTGGTGCCATTTTGAAGGAATGACTGACCATTGCTTTGCTTCATGAAGAGGAAACTCATTCATTGAGGGAAAGAATTAAATCACAGCTCACAGAGGGAGAACAGACCAGTAACACCGTGTTAAGCCTAACTAAACTTTAGGTGTTAAAACACTGCCAAACAGATGTTGCCTGATGACAATATGGATCATTGTAGCCAATGTCATTATCTCTTGCCTCTTTTCTGTAGCACATTGTCTATACAGTTGTCAGAGTTGTATTTTGGAAATAAAAATTTGACCTTCCCTCACTTTTCCTCCAAAGTCTCCAAGTAGCTTCCTATCACATTTTAAAGTCTTTTTATTTTATGTCCGAATATGGCTGATCAATGATGCCGTGATGATTTCGGGTGCACAAGGGAAAGAAACTTAGTCAGATAAATATACATGTATCCATTATTCCCCTGACTCCCCTCCTCTCCCATCCAGGTTGCTACATAACACTGAGCAGAGTTTATCAATTTTGAATATAGCAGTGTGTACAAGTCAATACCAAACTCCCTAATTATCCCTTCCGCTGATCCTTTCCTCTCATGTCCCTGAACAAATTCTAAGTTTATCAGAGTTTATATAGCCCTACAGAACTGGGCCTCGGACAACTTCTCCAACTTTCCCCCTCCTCTCTCTTCCTAGTTTTCTCTACTCCATGTATATTGGGCTACTCGCAGTTTCCTTAAACTGCTGAGATTTTCCTACCCCAGGGTCTTTGGACTTTCTGGTCTTTTTGGCAGGACTAGATTGATAGAGACTGAGATGGAGATACAAATCTAGTATTATATACAAATCACATTTGTGTATTCATCTCTATCTGATCAAGAGTAGAGGTTAAAATTTTTCAAAAATATTCTTTAGTCCTTTTAAAATTGGTGTTTATTGAGTACAGTAGCTTGTGATACCTTAATTAATAGGCACAGTCCCCAGAAGGAAACAATGCTTGTGATACCTAAATTCCAGGACTTTTAGCCAATCAATTCTGTTGTTTAAGCCATCCAATTGTGGAGCTTTGTTCCCACAGCTCTAGCAACTGATATATACAGGCTCTCTGTGGTGCCATTTTGAAGGAATGACTGACCATTGCTTTGCTTCATGAAGAGGAAACTCATTCATTGAGGGAAAGAATTAAATCACAGCTCACAGAGGGAGAACAGACCAGTAACACCGTGTTAAGCCTAACTAAACTTTAGGTGTTAAAACACTGCCAAACAGATGTTGCCTGATGACAATATGGATCATTGTAGCCAATGTCATTATCTCTTGCCTCTTTTCTGTAGCACATTGTCTATACAGTTGTCAGAGTTGTATTTTGGAAATAAAAATTTGACCTTCCCTCACTTTTCCTCCAAAGTCTCCAAGTAGCTTCCTATCACATTTTAAAGTCTTTTTATTTTATGTCCGAATATGGCTGATCAATGATGCCGTGATGATTTCGGGTGCACAAGGGAAAGAAACTTAGTCAGATAAATATACATGTATCCATTATTCCCCTGACTCCCCTCCTCTCCCATCCAGGTTGCTACATAACACTGAGCAGAGTTTATCAATTTTGAATATAGCAGTGTGTACAAGTCAATACCAAACTCCCTAATTATCCCTTCCGCTGATCCTTTCCTCTCATGTCCCTGAACAAATTCTAAGTTTATCAGAGTTTATATAGCCCTACAGAACTGGGCCTCGGACAACTTCTCCAACTTTCCCCCTCCTCTCTCTTCCTAGTTTTCTCTACTCCATGTATATTGGGCTACTCGCAGTTTCCTTAAACTGCTGAGATTTTCCTACCCCAGGGTCTTTGGACTTTCTGGTCTTTTTGGCAGGACTAGATTGATAGAGACTGAGATGGAGATACAAATCTAGTATTATATACAAATCACATTTGTGTATTCATCTCTATCTGATCCAAGAGTAGAGGTTAAAATTTTTCAAAAAATATTCTTTAGTCCTTTTTTAAAATTGGTGTTTATTGGAGTACAGTAGCTTTACAATGTTGTGTTAGTTTCTGCTGTACAGAAAAGTGAATCAGTTATACATATACAGGTGTGTTTGCCTGCTCAGTTGCTTCAGTTGTTGACTCTTTGTATTCCTATGGACGATAGCTCACCATCCTCTTCTGTCCGTGGGGTTCTTCAGGCAAGAATACTGGAATAGGTGGCCATGACCTCCTCCATGGGATCTTCCTGACCCGCTGATCAAACCTGAGTCTCCTGGGTCTCCTGCATTTTAGGTGAATTTTTTTTTTTTACCACTGAATCACTGGAGAAGTCGATATGTATACATATGTCCCCTCTTTTGTAGATTTCCTTCCCTAGAGGTTAAAGCTTTAGTCTTTCTATTTAGAGATTTATTTAGTCCTCCACTCAAAGGCTGCTTCTTCAGAAAGGCCTTCCCTGAACAAACATCCTATATAAAATAACATCACTGTCTGCACACCTTCTATGTCCTTCCTCTGATTTTTCTCCTCGTCAGCTATTACAATTTGGCATTATGTTATATGTTATATTATATGTTTATTTGTTATTTGGTCAGGAAATTCTTTGACCCATTTATGTCAATATCCTCCATGCCTTAAACAGCGCCTGGAGCTTAGCAGGTACTCAAATGCTATGTTTTGAGTGAACAAATAAATGAATGAGTCAGTGATTTCACATTAGACCTAACTCATCTACACTGGGAATAACCAACTCTGAGAGGCGATTCATGAAATCTGAGAACTAGAGGAGAACTCAAAAATCAACATCCATCTCTCTTCCTTAAGATGGATGGAATTGTCTGAATTAATAAAAGCAACTCATTCACTGTTTATCAATCCATCACTTATTATCTCAGAACATCCAAAATATTACTAAGAAGGATCTAAAAATAAGTGGCAGTTATTAGTAATATTTATGACATTATAATCTAAATATACACACACATATAAAATAAAATTTAAGAAAGTGTCCAAGTGAGCATATTTATCTAGAGCAGGAAGAAAACACAGGGCAGAAGATAGGTTCTCCAGAAGCAGTAGGTGTGAGTTAGTTAAGAGTACAAACTGTCTGCGTTCAAACTCCTCCACTGACACCTTCTGGCTACGTACTTGGGAAAGCTACCTAACGTTTGTAAGTCTCCATTCCTTCATGTGTAAAATGGAGACAATAAATTATAAGGTTACCATGACTAAATGTGTTACTATTCAGAAAGCAGTTAGTGTAGACCTTGATCAATGTAAACATAATTTAAATTTGTTAAAAAAAAACTTACAAATAGTGTTTATGTGTATTTTAAAACTGAAAATACTATTTCCTTCTTATAAACATTTTTAATGTAGATTTTTGTTGAAGTAAAATATACAACAGAAAAGTGCACAAATTACAAAATTGTAGCTCATTTTTTGTAAATTGTAGTGAATTTATACAAAGTAAATTCCTGTGTAACTATCTCATCTCTTAGATCATGAAATATCTCTTAGATATTACTAGCAGCCCAGAGGCTATCCTCCTATTGGTTCCCTGTTGCTGGGCCCACTTCTAGCCTGATAACGACTTCTATCTCTTCTCATTAGTTTTTTTTTTTTTTTAAATATTTATTTATTTACTTATCTCGGGGAGGATGGAGTGGGGAGGAAAGGGGGCGGGCGGGCCACTTCCATTGGTCTTTCATTTATCTATTTTTTCATCCATCTTTGTTCTTTGGCCTGCGTGGGCCTCCCATCGCGGTGGCCTCTGTTATCGCAGAGCACCGGCTCTGGGCGCATGCGCTCCACAGCTCCGGCTCGGTAATTGGACACATCGGTCCAGCCACTCCGCGGCACATGGGATCTTCCCAGGCCAGGGATCGAACCGGCGCCCCTTGCACTGCAAGGCGGTGTCCTTACCCACTGGACCACCAGGGAAGCCCTTCTCATTAGTTTTATCTGTTTTTAAACTTCATGCAAATGGAATCACATAATATGTACGAGATCATGTTTGACTTCTTTAATCAAAGCTATGTTTATGAGATTTACTCTTGTGGTTGCATATAAGAGCAGTAATTTATTCTTATTGTTGTATGATGTTCTGTTGTAGGAATGCACTATGGAATATACTGATCTACAGTTGATGAATATTTGGGTCAGTTCTAGAGAGAAAAAACGTAGGTTCTCCAGAAGCAGTAGGTGTGAGTTAGTTAAGAGTACAAACTGTCTGCGTTCAAACTCCTCCACTGACACCTTCTGGCTACGTACTTGGGAAAGCTACCTAACGTTTGTAAGTCTCCATTCCTTCATGTGTAAAATGGAGACAATAAATTATAAGGTTACCATGACTAAATGTGTTACTATTCAGAAAGCAGTTAGTGTAGACCTTGATCAATGTAAACATAATTTAAATTTGTTAAAAAAAAACTTACAAATAGTGTTTATGTGTATTTTAAAACTGAAAATACTATTTCCTTCTTATAAACATTTTTAATGTAGATTTTTGTTGAAGTAAAATATACAACAGAAAAGTGCACAAATTACAAAATTGTAGCTCATTTTTTGTAAATTGTAGTGAATTTATACAAAGTAAATTCCTGTGTAACTATCTCATCTCTTAGATCATGAAATATCTCTTAGATATTACTAGCAGCCCAGAGGCTATCCTCCTATTGGTTCCCTGTTGCTGGGCCCACTTCTAGCCTGATAACGACTTCTATCTCTTCTCATTAGTTTTTTTTTTTTTTTTAAATATTTATTTATTTACTTATCTCGGGGGAGGATGGAGTGGGGAGGAAAGGGGGCGGGCGGGCCACTTCCATTGGTCTTTCATTTATCTATTTTTTCATCCATCTTTGTTCTTTGGCCTGCGTGGGCCTCCCATCGCGGTGGCCTCTGTTATCGCAGAGCACCGGCTCTGGGCGCATGCGCTCCACAGCTCCGGCTCGGTAATTGGACACATCGGTCCAGCCACTCCGCGGCACATGGGATCTTCCCAGGCCAGGGATCGAACCGGCGCCCCTTGCACTGCAAGGCGGTGTCCTTACCCACTGGACCACCAGGGAAGCCCTTCTCATTAGTTTTATCTGTTTTTAAACTTCATGCAAATGGAATCACATAATATGTACGAGATCATGTTTGACTTCTTTAATCAAAGCTATGTTTATGAGATTTACTCTTGTGGTTGCATATAAGAGCAGTAATTTATTCTTATTGTTGTATGATGTTCTGTTGTAGGAATGCACTATGGAATATACTGATCTACAGTTGATGAATATTTGGGTCAGTTCTAGATTTTGGTCATTATCAGTAAGTCAACTTTATTTATATGTTTTGTGGTGAATACTTTATGTATTCATTTCTATTGAATATTTATCTAGAAGTAGAATGTTAGACCACAGTGGAATGCATATATACACCTCTATTAGATACAGTTTTCCAAAGTGACATTACTAATATTGTTCGATGGTATATATGAATATATCTGTAACTAGAAGAGTCCTGGTTAACTAAGAATTTAGGTTCTTAAGTGAGCTTAAGTATTTTTGTTCCTTTAAGAGACATATTCAGTAGTAAGAAGGTTCTGAAGTGACAGACAACCAATCAACTTCTGCATATCTGCACTGATTAGGGATATTCTGTCTCTAGTCTCTGCCCACGGCAACCCCTTTCCCCAATCTTTTCCATGGATACCCAGTGGAGGCCCATGAAAAAAACCTCTTGAGTGAGTTTGGAGTCCTACTAAGTCTGAGGCCATCAGCTATCCCAGACCAACATGGAGCCTCCAACAATTCAGCCACCCTTTTCCCTCATGCTCTGTCACAGAATGTTTGTCCTATTTATCTTTGGAAGGCTCCATCTCTCCTTGCAATCTGGGTCACTTGCTTGCTCTGAGCCCTTAGCTCCACAAGGTGCTTGGAAAAGTAATTTTGTAGTTTCCTCAGATTTTCCTTATTGTTAATATGGAAGTGATATTATGCTTACTTTTTACTTTAGGTGGAAGTAGAAATGCAAAGTGTCCACCTTTTTAATGTGTGGTCAGCCTCAGTTCACTCCCCGGGAGACTCTGTGCTATTTACTCCCATCCGAAAGTATGTCTCGAGCTTTAATTTTTGTCTCTAAAATACTATGACTCCTCCCACCCCACAAACTCTCCCATGCTTTTCAGTCACTCTTCTTTGACTTGCTCTCTTGCCTTTGTAGCTTAGGAATCACCCAATTTCTCTTGGAAAAAACTGGTAGTAAGTGTTGGACTTAGTCTTCTGCACGTCTTTTTCTCTCAGATACTTTGACCTCTCAAATCCTTGTCGTTTTTGGCAGCCAAGAGCTTCCATTTTCATCTTTTAAATTTCCTACAATTGCTGCAAGTTCTGATAACTCTCTGCTTCTTAGCAGTTGCCCTTTGTCTCACTCCTCAGCTTTCCATCCTGAGCTAAAAGTTGGCAGGTATTCCAAGGGAAAAGAATTGAGCTAACTTCAATGAACTTTCTTCTCTTGGATATCAGGCTTAATGGTCTAGCTATGCTTTAAGAGAAATTTATTTTTCTGGTATATATGAATATATCTGTAACTAGAAGAGTCCTGGTTAACTAAGAATTTAGGTTCTTAAGTGAGCTTAAGTATTTTTGTTCCTTTAAGAGACATATTCAGTAGTAAGAAGGTTCTGAAGTGACAGACAACCAATCAACTTCTGCATATCTGCACTGATTAGGGATATTCTGTCTCTAGTCTCTGCCCACGGCAACCCCTTTCCCCAATCTTTTCCATGGATACCCAGTGGAGGCCCATGAAAAAAACCTCTTGAGTGAGTTTGGAGTCCTACTAAGTCTGAGGCCATCAGCTATCCCAGACCAACATGGAGCCTCCAACAATTCAGCCACCCTTTTCCCTCATGCTCTGTCACAGAATGTTTGTCCTATTTATCTTTGGAAGGCTCCATCTCTCCTTGCAATCTGGGTCACTTGCTTGCTCTGAGCCCTTAGCTCCACAAGGTGCTTGGAAAAGTAATTTTGTAGTTTCCTCAGATTTTCCTTATTGTTAATATGGAAGTGATATTATGCTTACTTTTTACTTTAGGTGGAAGTAGAAATGCAAAGTGTCCACCTTTTTAATGTGTGGTCAGCCTCAGTTCACTCCCCGGGAGACTCTGTGCTATTTACTCCCATCCGAAAGTATGTCTCGAGCTTTAATTTTTGTCTCTAAAATACTATGACTCCTCCCACCCCACAAACTCTCCCATGCTTTTCAGTCACTCTTCTTTGACTTGCTCTCTTGCCTTTGTAGCTTAGGAATCACCCAATTTCTCTTGGAAAAAACTGGTAGTAAGTGTTGGACTTAGTCTTCTGCACGTCTTTTTCTCTCAGATACTTTGACCTCTCAAATCCTTGTCGTTTTTGGCAGCCAAGAGCTTCCATTTTCATCTTTTAAATTTCCTACAATTGCTGCAAGTTCTGATAACTCTCTGCTTCTTAGCAGTTGCCCTTTGTCTCACTCCTCAGCTTTCCATCCTGAGCTAAAAGTTGGCAGGTATTCCAAGGGAAAAGAATTGAGCTAACTTCAATGAACTTTCTTCTCTTGGATATCAGGCTTAATGGTCTAGCTATGCTTTAAGAGAAATTTATTTTTCTATTTTGCAAACATTTGTCTCACTTGTCTAATTGTTCTCACTGGTAGCATTAAGTTGTCGCATTATTTTCCATCATACCTAAGAAAAGAAGTCTTGATTAAGTGTGAAATGTGAGAGGAATATGGCCTGATTTTTAAAAAAAGTTTCATTTTAAAACTCTCTGGAGGTGGCTAGGCTTGAAATCTACTGGAAAACAATAATAGTAATTATTAACAAAAATTCTGTATGTTAAATTATATACATTAAATTTAATTATTTTTACAGTAGCTGATTTTAATATGGAATTAAAACAGGAAGAAAAAGAGGATCAGATTCTTTTGCTCTTTAAAAGGCTGGAGCAATCTTTATCAGAATCTCCCATGCAGTGAGTGAGCTAAGGAAGAGGGAAAGAAGGGCCATTTGACAAATTATCAAATTCACAAATGCAGTTCTACCTACAGATAAATGTTTTGTGTTCATGTACTTGCAATCTTAAATATAAATGTGTCACAGTGTTTACAATCTTATTTTGATAATCTTTAATTTTTGATATGCTGACAGCCTTAAAAACTGACAATGGCTTGGATGAGCCTCTCCCAAATATTGAGAAGCTTGGTTCTTAGTGCTGAGAAGTTCATCTTAGATCTAATCTAATCTGTCCTATTAATACATATTTATTTCCTTTAAAAGAAAACTCCTCTAAAAAAGAAAAGAAAATAAAGTTCTAAGAACCGGTGGTCCGGAGGGGCCGGCATGTCCGCCATGTTCTGTGAGAAGGCCATGGAGCTGGTCCACAAGCTGCACGCGAAAGAAGGCTGCCGGCTTTCAACGGGGGCTCAGGCAAGTTCTGGAGGAGATGAAAGCTTTATATGGAAGGCCGACAGGGTTCTGCACGTCTTTTCTCTCAGTACTTTGACTCTCAAATCTTGTCGTTTTTGCAGCCAAGAGCTTCCATTTTCATCTTTTAAATTTCCTACAATTGCTGCAAGTTCTGATAACTCTCTGCTTCTTAGCAGTTGCCCTTTGTCTCACTCCTCAGCTTTCCATCCTGAGCTAAAAGTTGGCAGGTATTCCAAGGGAAAAGAATTGAGCTAACTTCAATGAACTTTCTTCTCTTGGATATCAGGCTTAATGGTCTAGCTATGCTTTAAGAGAAATTTATTTTTCTATTTTGCAAACATTTGTCTCACTTGTCTAATTGTTCTCACTGGTAGCATTAAGTTGTCGCATTATTTTCCATCATACCTAAGAAAAGAAGTCTTGATTAAGTGTGAAATGTGAGAGGAATATGGCCTGATTTTTAAAAAAAGTTTCATTTTAAAACTCTCTGGAGGTGGCTAGGCTTGAAATCTACTGGAAAACAATAATAGTAATTATTAACAAAAATTCTGTATGTTAAATTATATACATTAAATTTAATTATTTTTACAGTAGCTGATTTTAATATGGAATTAAAACAGGAAGAAAAGAGGATCAGATTCTTTTGCTCTTTAAAAGGCTGGAGCAATCTTTATCAGAATCTCCCATGCAGTGAGTGAGCTAAGGAAGAGGGAAAGAAGGGCCATTTGACAAATTATCAAATTCACAAATGCAGTTCTACCTACAGATAAATGTTTTGTGTTCATGTACTTGCAATCTTAAATATAAATGTGTCACAGTGTTTACAATCTTATTTTGATAATCTTTAATTTTTGATATGCTGACAGCCTTAAAAACTGACAATGGCTTGGATGAGCCTCTCCCAAATATTGAGAAGCTTGGTTCTTAGTGCTGAGAAGTTCATCTTAGATCTAATCTAATCTGTCCTATTAATACATATTTATTTCCTTTAAAAGAAAACTCCTCTAAAAAAAAAGAAAAAGAAAATAAAGTTCTAAGAACCGGTGGTCCGGAGGGGCCGGCATGTCCGCCATGTTCTGTGAGAAGGCCATGGAGCTGGTCCACAAGCTGCACCGCGCGGCCGAAAGAAGGCTGCCGGCTTTCAACGAGGATGGACTCAGGCAAGTTCTGGAGGAGATGAAAGCTTTATATGAACAAAACCAATCTGATGTGAATGAAGCAAAGTCAAGTGGACGAGGTGATCTGATACCAACCATCAAGTTTTGGCACTGTGCTCTGCTAAGAAACCAGCGCTGCACTGTAGCCTACATGTATGACCGACTGCTTCAGATTAGAGCACTCAGGTGAGAATATGGCAGCGTCTTGCCCAGTGCTTTACGGTTTCACATGTCTGCTAAAGAAATGGAATGGTTCAGTCATTACAAAAAGTCCCTAGCTACCTATATGAGGTCGTTGGGAAGGATGAAGGTTTGGACATCACACAGGATATGAAACCTCCAAAAAACCTGTATATAGAAGTGCGCTGTCTAAAAGACTATGGAGAATTTGAAGTCGAGGATGGTACTTCAGTGCTATTAAAAAAAAAAATAGCCAGCACTTTTTACCTCGGTGGAAGTGTGAGCAGCTGATTAGACAAGGCGTTCTGGAGCATGTGCTATCGTGACTCCTTGCTGGATGGCTGCTAAGACTCTCTCCTGGCGCGAGACCAAGGACAATTCTTCACCTCCCCAAGGCCCACTGCTTTTTGGTTCTAAAAGTTAGACATTCTTTAACCAGGAATGCTTGGCAGAGGAGTGTGGTTTGTTTTTTCTTGTCTTCTGGATGTTAGTTTCTCTTAAATTTTCCAATATAGTTCCATTACCTTCCATGATAAATGTATCTTTGAATCTAAGGTGTATGTTTGTACTTTGAAGTATCAGTTCTTAACAGAGAGTTTGGACTTTTGCTGTACAAAGACTCCACACACATCCATCCTGCTGTCCACAGTGCTAGAAGGAAGTCCAAGACCAAGGTTCTAGCAGAGGCTGTGCTTCCCAGAGAGAATGCTTCGTGGCTTGTATACCGCTGTCTTCTCCTGTCCTCACAAGGTGCACGAAGTTTGTTTTCCTCTCGGATAGGAATTCTCCCTTTTGTGTAGCAAGTTGTATCTATAATCACAATGTTTTTATAATTGCCAAAATAATGAGTAAACATTTGTTATGTGAATCTCTTTTAAACGATGAGGAAGAGTTTCACTGGCTGTATAAGGAAGCAGTATGTCCCTATGCATCTTGTGTTGCTGGAAGTGAGCACCATGAAGGCCAGGGAGCTTTCTGCAGTTCATGCTTCGAGATCACATAGGCAGGTGGAACTGGTGGTCTCTAAAGGACACAGTGGCCCTTCTCAGCAGCAGTGGCTGGTATCATCCACTCATCCCTCTCTGCGAGCTTGTAGGGGTGAGCACCGGGATCTCCACTTAGGGAAACTGAGATTGAGGGCTAGGAAGGTAACTGCAGTTTCCCCCCAAGAGTCACATTGACCAGAAAGTCACAGCTAAGTGGAGGGCCGTTGCTACTGTCGATAAACTGAGCATGATAGACATTGGGAGGCACCCGGTGGTCCTTCCTGCTGGTCAGTGACTGTTCCACACTATTCCCTTCCATGACCAGCCCAGTAATCTAAGGGGTATTCACATTTAAAATCCAGGTAAACCCAGTACCTGGCACTCGCTATACAGTTTATTTCTTAAACAGGGGACTATTTCTGGTCAAAATTATACTCAAGAAGCCCAGCTGTGGAGAGGCTCTATCTACCTAGGGTGTGGATCTGCATATTTTCACAACACATGCATTAATCCTTAGGTCAGCAGGTGACCCTGGGCAGATTGTTTTCTGAGCTGTGTGGCTTACAGGATCTATTTTCCAATCAGGGGTTGAACCCGAACCCTTGTCAGGAAAAGCACGAAATTCTAGAGAATTCCCTCATTTATAAAAATACTTCCTCCCATAGATTTGTAGCCAGATCAGAATTTCATCCAAATCTCTGCCAGTAAGCAATAAACAAAGTTACCTTGGTGAATGGGAGGCATGGTGTTTTCACTGTTGGTCCATGGTCACTTCCGTTACGTTCCGCTCTTCCAAGCACATGGAGCCAGGTGAGCCCAGAGTCCACGAGTCAGTTGTGAGGATGAACAGCAGGAAAGGCCATTGCCCGATTGCCAGCCCAGCATCATTCCTGTATGTTAATTATATGGTGTACTTTTCTGTTTAATTGCCAAAATAAAATAGTAAGTATACTTCTTATTTGAAGTAAATGTATACTTGTTGAAAGTAAAACTTTTGTAGGTTTTATTAATTTATGTCTGTTGGTTCTATAGAATTTTAAAACATATGGTTTTTACTTATTTAAAGGTAATATAGTCCCAATTAAACAGGTAAAAAAGTACAGTGTAGAAAATGAAAGTAGGTTCCCACTTCACCTACTAGATGCCAGCATTCTGTGTGCCCACTGTTGACTGATTGTGGATCTAAAGTACAATCCCATTTCAAGTGTTTTCCCGATTAAATACTTCCTATCTGTGTCCCTAATGTGGATGGAATCTTCTTTTCTATTATATTTTCTAACTGGTTTTAGATGATAAATATTAAAAAAAAAAAAAGAAAAGAAAGTTCTTCCAGGATGTGTTTATCACAATGCAGACAAGGACTTTATCAAAATTTCCACATATCTGTTTCCAGCTCATATAATATCTGTAGTCTGTCTGAAAGTTGACGTTGATCTTGGTCTTACACTTATAGAAGAGATTAAACAAGTGACAGGAAATACTGGTTAAACAATGTGCACAGATTATTCCTTTTACTAGATGGAGGTATTGAGGCAGAAGAAAATGAGATTCTGCATCTTGAATTGAATAACATATTTATATCTTAACAGGAATACAAGTCAGTTGCCAGACTATATGATAACTCAGCTAAATATGTAAAAAGGAAAATTCCATTTCAGAAATAAGGTACATATTTGTGTCCTTTTAAAATCTGAGTTAGCAAACTCTCCTCCGGTCTCACGTTTCTCCCTGAGGTTTTACGTTGCTTTGGATTTTGGATGGGGCCAAACTGTCCGGGGCTATCATGGACTCAACTGAATGCTGCTGGTCTAACTGCACGTAGGTATAGGCTTGTTTTCTGGTGAAGACTGAGCCTAGAGAGGCAGGTTTTACAACTTTGCTGTCTATTGTCAAGCAGATAAAAGGAACATGACAGGAAAGGCATCCTGGAGCTCTAATTGTTCGCTATCAGGGGTTACATAGGGCAACTCAGTGTCAACCAGTTCAGCTCTGAGCCATTTACAGCCCCCAGCAAAATGTGGGTTTATTTCAGTAATCACTCTTGCTACTTTCTTAACTCTCTTATCTTTGAAAAGCTCATGGACTAGTGAAGGAAAAAAAACAAATGAATGAGTAACTACAGGTAAACACATAAGATGTTACAATAGAAATGTCCTTTTAGGCGTTTGGGGAAAGGTAAAAAGTACAGTGTAGAAAATGAAAGTAGGTTCCCACTTCACCTACTAGATGCCAGCATTCTGTGTGCCCACTGTTGACTGATTGTGGATCTAAAGTACAATCCCATTTCAAGTGTTTTCCCGATTAAATACTTCCTATCTGTGTCCCTAATGTGGATGGAATCTTCTTTTCTATTATATTTTCTAACTGGTTTTAGATGATAAATATTAAAAAAAAAAAAGAAAAGAAAGTTCTTCCAGGATGTGTTTATCACAATGCAGACAAGGACTTTATCAAAATTTCCACATATCTGTTTCCAGCTCATATAATATCTGTAGTCTGTCTGAAAGTTGACGTTGATCTTGGTCTTACACTTATAGAAGAGATTAAACAAGTGACAGGAAATACTGGTTAAACAATGTGCACAGATTATTCCTTTTACTAGATGGAGGTATTGAGGCAGAAGAAAATGAGATTCTGCATCTTGAATTGAATAACATATTTATATCTTAACAGGAATACAAGTCAGTTGCCAGACTATATGATAACTCAGCTAAATATGTAAAAAGGAAAATTCCATTTCAGAAATAAGGTACATATTTGTGTCCTTTTAAAATCTGAGTTAGCAAACTCTCCTCCGGTCTCACGTTTCTCCCTGAGGTTTTACGTTGCTTTGGATTTTGGATGGGGCCAAACTGTCCGGGGCTATCATGGACTCAACTGAATGCTGCTGGTCTAACTGCACGTAGGTATAGGCTTGTTTTCTGGTGAAGACTGAGCCTAGAGAGGCAGGTTTTACAACTTTGCTGTCTATTGTCAAGCAGATAAAAGGAACATGACAGGAAAGGCATCCTGGAGCTCTAATTGTTCGCTATCAGGGGTTACATAGGGCAACTCAGTGTCAACCAGTTCAGCTCTGAGCCATTTACAGCCCCCAGCAAAATGTGGGTTTATTTCAGTAATCACTCTTGCTACTTTCTTAACTCTCTTATCTTTGAAAAGCTCATGGACTAGTGAAGGAAAAAAAACAAATGAATGAGTAACTACAGGTAAACACATAAGATGTTACAATAGAAATGTCCTTGGGTGGAAAGGTGACCTAGTGCCTGTTTGGGAGAACTGAAAGTGGTGAAAGAAATGAAGTAGATAGAAATAATCCAGACAGGAGTGTGTACGTAAGTGGATGATGCTACCCAAACAGACAGAAAAATGAAGTTGGTGGAAGAAGAAGGACTTTTTGAGCGCTCTATGTTTATGATGAGTGCAGGACCTAGATGGCTCTGATGCTTAGAAGGAGGGTATGGATTAAAGTGACAGATAACAAGAGCAGTGGGCATGAAGGCGATAGCCAACACTCTGGAAAATACCAGGGAAAGTAAATAAAGTGAGAGTAGGAAATGAAAAAAAAGAGAATACTTAGGCGAAAAAGAGAGATTAGGGACAGTTGATCTCTCAGAGAAGTGATCTTCTCAGTTAAGGAAAGAATCTAGGATTCTATTGTCAGGACTCCCAGGAGATGCTGACTCAGAGTTTTAGTGACCTCTCCCTATTCTCCTCCATCACCCTTTCACCCTCAGCCCCTTACCTCCAACTGCTCACCTCAGGATTTCACCCTCTATCCACCTCCATGTTACCTGTGTCTCTTGCTGCTCTTTTCTGCTGTGGTTTGCCTGAATCCACTGTGCCATACACTCTAGAAGTCTAACTGGCTCATCAGCCATCCGTGGCCCAGAGTGGTGTCTTTCTAGTTGCCTTACTCTCTGGGTTACTTTGTTTCTAATCCTGTCTCCTCCACATCTGGCCTGTGACATTATCTAAAGAGCTTGGAGCTGCCCAGTTCACTACTCTATTGTTTTACTTTGTTTTGTTTTGTTTAGGTGACACCTAGTGTGCATTTGTGCACATTTACATGTGTACATAAGTCTTCCCTGGTGGTTCAGTGGTAAGGAATCCATCTGCTAATGCAGGAGACCCTGGTTAGGTCCCTGTGTTGGGAAGATCCCCTGGAAAAGGAAAATACTCCCCTGGAAAATACCATGGCTACAGTTCACAGTGTCATGGAAGAGTTGGACACGACTTAGTGACTAAACAATAACAACGTAAAGAAACTAAGAATTTGAAAGTGAATAATTTGCTAAAATTCACATAACAAGTTTGTGGCACAATGAGAGTAATTTAAAGTGACTGTCTTAATAAGATTTCCTGAGTAGTAATGAGAAGTGGTAATGAGACTGAAATCAGGTTTAGGTCATGGATAAGGACAAGGACTTTAGGTACCTCAAATATTTGTGTGATGTATAAGTCAGGATGAATCTATGTCAGTCCAGGTTCTGATAAAGACACAAAGCTAGTAGGATATACGTGCATGTGTGAATGAATAAGTAGACTTGCATGTATGTATATGTATTGGAATACCATATCTATCTATACCCATATCAAAAGACTTTGTTCAAGAGCTTGGTTTATAATAGTGGGGGCTGACAAACCCTGAATCTATAGGCAGTTTTGCCAATTGCAAACTAAAGGGAGCAGCCAACATTGTGTCCAAAGGAAGAATTTCTTTTACTTTTGGGCAACCTCAGTTTTCATCCTAAATCCTTTCAATTGACTGGATGAAGCCCACCCAGATTATGGAAGATAGACCCCTTTACTTAAAGTCAACTGTTACTGACTTAATATATTAACCATATCTGTAAAATCATGTTCATGACAACACCTGTATTAGAGTGCTGGTACTAATAGATAACTGGGTACTGTCGCCTCTGGATTAAAATCTTTCTTTCTTCATAGTCACTGTGCTTTTATCAGCCTAACATTTCTTGCCTTTACAAGCTCACCTCAAACTCTTCACATATATAAGCCTTACTTATCTTGCATTACTGGGTGCATAGAATGTATTCAGTACATGCATTAACTGGGTGAACACACATTCTAGTCCTCATTTCTCCATTTTTTCTCCAAGTTTTATAGCCCTTATTATCAGTACCTCTTGTTTTTACACTAAATTATGTCAGTACATTGTTGTATTCTCAAAAGTTCATTTGATTTTAGTAAATAACCTCATCTTCCATTTGCTCAAAGCAGGCACTGAAGTTATAGTCACTGAAGCCCCAGGATTTCCAGAAGGGATACAGTGTCATGGAAGAGTTGGACACGACTTAGTGACTAAACAATAACAACGTAAAGAAACTAAGAATTTGAAAGTGAATAATTTGCTAAAATTCACATAACAAGTTTGTGGCACAATGAGAGTAATTTAAAGTGACTGTCTTAATAAGATTTCCTGAGTAGTAATGAGAAGTGGTAATGAGACTGAAATCAGGTTTAGGTCATGGATAAGGACAAGGACTTTAGGTACCTCAAATATTTGTGTGATGTATAAGTCAGGATGAATCTATGTCAGTCCAGGTTCTGATAAAGACACAAAGCTAGTAGGATATACGTGCATGTGTGAATGAATAAGTAGACTTGCATGTATGTATATGTATTGGAATACCATATCTATCTATACCCATATCAAAAGACTTTGTTCAAGAGCTTGGTTTATAATAGTGGGGGCTGACAAACCCTGAATCTATAGGCAGTTTTGCCAATTGCAAACTAAAGGGAGCAGCCAACATTGTGTCCAAAGGAAGAATTTCTTTTACTTTTGGGCAACCTCAGTTTTCATCCTAAATCCTTTCAATTGACTGGATGAAGCCCACCCAGATTATGGAAGATAGACCCCTTTACTTAAAGTCAACTGTTACTGACTTAATATATTAACCATATCTGTAAAATCATGTTCATGACAACACCTGTATTAGAGTGCTGGTACTAATAGATAACTGGGTACTGTCGCCTCTGGATTAAAATCTTTCTTTCTTCATAGTCACTGTGCTTTTATCAGCCTAACATTTCTTGCCTTTACAAGCTCACCTCAAACTCTTCACATATATAAGCCTTACTTATCTTGCATTACTGGGTGCATAGAATGTATTCAGTACATGCATTAACTGGGTGAACACACATTCTAGTCCTCATTTCTCCATTTTTTCTCCAAGTTTTATAGCCCTTATTATCAGTACCTCTTGTTTTTACACTAAATTATGTCAGTACATTGTTGTATTCTCAAAAGTTCATTTGATTTTAGTAAATAACCTCATCTTCCATTTGCTCAAAGCAGGCACTGAAGTTATAGTCACTGAAGCCCCAGGATTTCCAGAAGGGATGGAGGGAGGAGAGACAAACCATCCTTCCTACCAGGTACCGCCTGTCCTCTTTCTGTTTCCTTTAGGGAGTGGAAAGGGAGACAAAGTCTACATTTGTGTTATCAAATATCTCCCTGGTTTTAGACACTATAAATATTCGGTTGTTGTTGAGGAGGAAACTAAGGTACACTGACCATCTCCCCAACACCACCTCAGGCTTCTATTTGCTAGTCCAAGGTTTCACGTCACATGAACTTAACAACCACAGGTGTTTTATAGTTAATGAATCATTTTCATATATCTTATCACTTTTAATTGACAGTTGTAAAAAACATATGGTCTTCCTTTTAAAGCACTACATCTTTACTGGCAGAGGGTTTCATTGATGTTATAATAGAGGTATTCCAAAGTGTTACAGGAACACAGAGAAGGACCAACCAGGAGTCTGGTAGGGAGGAAAATGTGTTTAAACAAAATAATTTTAGCATGGCACTGGGATTTTACATGATTATTTCAACAAATTTTTACAGCTCTGTGAAGTAGATGGTTTGAATCTCATTTTACAAATGTGAAAACTGAACTAAGAGTAATCCAGTAACTTTCCAAAACTCTCTCAGCTCATAAGCAGTTGAGTTGGGAATGGAAATGATTTCAACGTCAAAATCCACATGTCTTCTACTCTTATATGATAGGCACTATTTCACTTATTTGAGTTTCTGTGTCAGTTGAAAGAGCACCCTGTGTGTTAATTTCATTGAAACAAATGGAATTGAGTTGTACCAAAATGAATTGAATTGGGCCATTGCTGAAGAGGGGGTCATTCTAGGGAGGATAAAGTTCTATCTTCTCTTTCATGAAGATATTGATATTCCCCATCTCTCCATGTACCATTGGTAAAGTGAGTGTTTGGAAATGATGCTAAAATTAATTTTAAATTAGATCATCTATACCACTTTTAGATGATCTTATTCATAAAACAGAAATAGATATGCAGATGCAGACAACAATTGTACCCACACCATGAGGAAAAAGGGGGAGGTGGGATGAATTGGGAATTGGGATTGACATATATATATATATATATATATATATATATATATATATATACATATATATATATACACACACACACACATATATACACACTATTGATACTATATCAAAAATAGATAACTAATGAGAACTTACTGTATAGCTCAGGGAACTATGCTCAGTGCTGTGGTGATCTAAATGGGCAGGAAAATTTAAAAAGAGGGAATATATGTATACACATAGTTGATTTACTTTGCTATACAGTAGAAACCTAACAATATTGTAAAGCAACTATGCTCCAATAAAAATTAATATAAAAATTCATTTCAGCTTTTAAAGACTATTTTTCTGTGAATTGATTTGCCTGGGGTCACATAGCTAAAAGATGACATTACAGTGAAATATTTTCCCTTGGCTTTTATATTAAAAATGTCCCATTTATATCTAGAAAAAGGCTGCAAAATAAATGCTGCAACAAAACAAAATACCATGAGAGAAAGAATGAGTAAATAAATGTTTTTCAACGGTTATTACTGTTTCCTGGTTAAAGTAGAGGCAAAGTAAAATTATAATAGGAACGCAATGAACTGCACTTTATTTTTCAAGGGATATTGATTGCAGATGTTCCTGTCCCCAGTTCTTTGGGCAATTACTGTTTTTGAGTATCCCAACTGACCATCTCTGTGACTTGTCCCCAAAAAGGCCTGAATGAATTGACTTCATGAATGCTTCCATCAAGTACAACACTGCCATCGTAGTGACAAAGGGGCATTTTCAGCCCTTGTTTTAACCTTTTCATCTGATTGAAGTGCTCAAAAGGCTGAAACAAATGGAATTGAGTTGTACCAAAATGAATTGAATTGGGCCATTGCTGAAGAGGGGGTCATTCTAGGGAGGATAAAGTTCTATCTTCTCTTTCATGAAGATATTGATATTCCCCATCTCTCCATGTACCATTGGTAAAGTGAGTGTTTGGAAATGATGCTAAAATTAATTTTAAATTAGATCATCTATACCACTTTTAGATGATCTTATTCATAAAACAGAAATAGATATGCAGATGCAGACAACAATTGTACCCACACCATGAGGAAAAAGGGGGAGGTGGGATGAATTGGGAATTGGGATTGACATATATATATATATATATATATATATATATATATATATACACATATATATATATACACACACACACACATATATACACACTATTGATACTATATCAAAAATAGATAACTAATGAGAACTTACTGTATAGCTCAGGGAACTATGCTCAGTGCTGTGGTGATCTAAATGGGCAGGAAAATTTAAAAAGAGGGAATATATGTATACACATAGTTGATTTACTTTGCTATACAGTAGAAACCTAACAATATTGTAAAGCAACTATGCTCCAATAAAAATTAATATAAAAATTCATTTCAGCTTTTAAAGACTATTTTTCTGTGAATTGATTTGCCTGGGGTCACATAGCTAAAAGATGACATTACAGTGAAATATTTTCCCTTGGCTTTTATATTAAAAATGTCCCATTTATATCTAGAAAAAGGCTGCAAAATAAATGCTGCAACAAAACAAAATACCATGAGAGAAAGAATGAGTAAATAAATGTTTTTCAACGGTTATTACTGTTTCCTGGTTAAAGTAGAGGCAAAGTAAAATTATAATAGGAACGCAATGAACTGCACTTTATTTTTCAAGGGATATTGATTGCAGATGTTCCTGTCCCCAGTTCTTTGGGCAATTACTGTTTTTGAGTATCCCAACTGACCATCTCTGTGACTTGTCCCCAAAAAGGCCTGAATGAATTGACTTCATGAATGCTTCCATCAAGTACAACACTGCCATCGTAGTGACAAAGGGGCATTTTCAGCCCTTGTTTTAACCTTTTCATCTGATTGAAGTGCTCAAAAGGCTGAAAGGACAAAAGTAATTGCTTAGATTTTTCAGCACAGACTGTTACCACATAGGAGAACATTGACAGTATTTATAGGATGCAGAACGATGCCAAGCCCCTGGAATCGCTTAATTGACTGCTTTTCTCTGAAATCACCTACTGGGAATCTTTGCCATCCTTGCATCTTAAATATTTCTTAACGAGGCCATGCTCCTCTAGAGATCCCTTAAATCCACCTTTTCTCAGGTAGACTTTCCCATGCTACTGTTCCCTCTCACTATGCTTTTTTATATTCTAGACTCAAACTTCCTTATTTCTTGTCTAAATCTGAGGCATTTTTACAATACTGCCATTATATTATTTGATTTCTTGTGCCATTTGGTGTTCAGTGTATAACTTTCCTAGTGAACTAAGTTGGACATTGGGTATGATTTGAGATAGGAAAGAGAAGGTGTTGAATATTTGTGCCTATGATGACCTAGCAGGTCCTTTGATATTCTTTTCTTGCTCTTTTCAGAAGCTTCTGAGGGCCACATTTGCCTCTACCTGTATTGATGGTTCCATTTGTCTGTCCAGAACACTTTTCTGCTGTGTTCAGTGCCCTGGAGGCAGACTGTGATGGGCAGCATTGCCTAGGTTCCTTCCCCTCTCACTTGCCCAGAGGGAAGCCCTGGCAGAAGATCTGAGGGCAGGAGGAGAGAGCAGCTGGGTTATTTTTCTCATGACCCTCCCTTCCCAGGGCCTTTGATGGAGAGGGACTTGATTTCCTTTACTTAATGCAGATGGTCATTTTGAAAGGGTTTTACCTCAATTTGAGACTTAAACCCAGGGCCCAGACCTGATCTGACCCCTGCTTGGGACTTGAACCCACGTGGCTGGAGCTTGAGTTCCAGCCAAAACCCTGTTTGGGACTCGAACCCATGTGACTGGGGCTTGAACCTAGCCAAAACCTGGTTTGGGACTCGAACCCACGTGGCTAAGGCTTAACCCCAGCCAAAACCCTGCTTGGGACATGAATCCACATAGTCAGGACTCAATCCTGGCCACAACCCTGTCTGGGACTCGAACCCACGCAGCCAGGACTTAATTCAGCACTCACCCAACGTCTGGACCCACTGAGGCTCAGGTTCTTCGTGCCTCAACGCAGAAGGAATTCAGTGAGAGGTAGAATGATAGGCAAGAAGTGGATTTATTAGGATAGGGTACTTGTAAGAGGTGCAAGCTGGCAGGCAGGAAAGCTCTGCTCTGCTCTCTTTCAGTTGAGTGGGCAGCCATATATATAGGATGGTAGAAGACCACCCGCTCAAGTAGACACAGATGCAGGACATACATCATTGGTTGCTTCTTCGCCAGCTATTCGTTCATCAGCTGTTTATATCCAGTCGAGCCTGCTTTACTGAACAAGGAGCAGCTCTCCTGAGTTATCAACTTACTGGCCTCCCAACCTTTCTCAGGTGTCTCCCTTCTACCTACCATCCCCTACTAGGACTCTACAACCTACCTTCTGAGAAGCCATTATATTATTTGATTTGTTTGGCAATATTTGTGCCTATGTTTAAAAAAACCTAGCAGGTCCTTTGATTTTCTTTTCTTGCTCTTTTCAGAAGCTTCTGAGGGCCACATTTGCCTCTACCTGTATTGATGGTTCCATTTGTCTGTCCAGAACACTTTTCTGCTGTGTTCAGTGCCCTGGAGGCAGACTGTGATGGGCAGCATTGCCTAGGTTCCTTCCCCTCTCACTTGCCCAGAGGGAAGCCCTGGCAGAAGATCTGAGGGCAGGAGGAGAGAGCAGCTGGGTTATTTTTCTCATGACCCTCCCTTCCCAGGGCCTTTGATGGAGAGGGACTTGATTTCCTTTACTTAATGCAGATGGTCATTTTGAAAGGGTTTTACCTCAATTTGAGACTTAAACCCAGGGCCCAGACCTGATCTGACCCCTGCTTGGGACTTGAACCCACGTGGCTGGAGCTTGAGTTCCAGCCAAAACCCTGTTTGGGACTCGAACCCATGTGACTGGGGCTTGAACCTAGCCAAAACCTGGTTTGGGACTCGAACCCACGTGGC
Organism: Tragulus kanchil; assembly: GCA_022376925.1. Lineage (NCBI taxonomy): Eukaryota > Metazoa > Chordata > Mammalia > Artiodactyla > Tragulidae > Tragulus > Tragulus kanchil. Next base: position 65,302,290 of record JAIOJX010000032.1, on the reverse strand, counting down.
TAAGGCTTAACCCCAGCCAAAACCCTGCTTGGGACATGAATCCACATAGTCAGGACTCAATCCTGGCCACAACCCTGTCTGGGACTCGAACCCACGCAGCCAGGACTTAATTCAGCACTCACCCAACGTCTGGACCCACTGAGGCTCAGGTTCTTCGTGCCTCAACGCAGAAGGAATTCAGTGAGAGGTAGAATGATAGGCAAGAAGTGGATTTATTAGGATAGGGTACTTGTAAGAGGTGCAAGCTGGCAGGCAGGAAAGCTCTGCTCTGCTCTCTTTCAGTTGAGTGGGCAGCCATATATATAGGATGGTAGAAGACCACCCCGCTCAAGTAGACACAGATGCAGGACATACATCATTGGTTGCTTCTTCGCCAGCTATTCGTTCATCAGCTGTTTATATCCAGTCGAGCCTGCTTTACTGAACAAGGAGCAGCTCTCCTGAGTTATCAACTTACTGGCCTCCCAACCTTTCTCAGGTGTCTCCCTTCTACCTACCATCCCCTACTAGGACTCTACAACCACCTACCTGTTCTACTCTGTCCCTATAAATTTCTTTGGTCGTCACTTATAGGTGTCCCTGAGTTCTAGCAACCATGCCTTTGCTCTTTCAGGCCCATAAAGAGGAGTCATTTCCCACTTTCTCTTAACCCTGCCCCATTCATGTGTAAAGTTCCTTCATTACATTTTCCTAAACCACCCTCTTGGGAGAATTCTGTTGGTTTCTTCTGAGACCCTGTCTGATACAAACACGCAGAAGCAGAAGTATTGGCAAAGTGTCACCCAGAATTGTGGGTCAGATATCCCTAATGGTCTCCATTTCTCTGCTTTAGCCACATTCCTGTTGCCTGTTAAGCCGTTTTTAAAAAGAATTAATGCTGAGTGTGCAAGTCTTACAAGGCATAGCATTCAGAGGGCCCTGCACTTGGTTGAATGCTCTGCTATTGCCACTTCAAAACACTTCATGATTTTTAAAATACTCCTCTCAGGGCTTTTTTATGTTTAGTACTCTCATATTTTATATCTCTTTGTTGGTAACTTTGTTGTGTTCTCCTGAATTTGGTAAGCATTTTTATGGTAATTATTTTTGAGCCTTTATTAGTTAGATTGCTTATCTCCCTACTCTAGTTCTTTTTCTGAGGTTTTATCTTGATTGGAACATATTTCTCATTATCCTTACTTTGCCTAGCTCTTTGTATTTGTTTCTATATATTAGGTATATCAGCTTTCCCTTCCAGTCTTGGAAGAGAAAACCTGTTCAAGAGATGTTCTGCAGGGCTCAGAAACACAATCTCATCTGATCACTGGAGCCAGGCACTCAAAGGCCATCCCGCACGTAAACTGTGTGTGCCTTCCTGTTGTGGTGAAGCCAGGACTGCTACAGGGTGCTGGTCAGGAGGATGTTGACCAAAAAAGAGCACAATTTGAGAGTTGCAAGTGAAGTTTTGTTTGGGGCAAAATGAGAACAGTAGCCCAGGATATAGCAATTTAGCTCTGAGATACTGCTCCAAACATGTTGTAGGGGAAGGTCAATACATAAGATTTTGATGAAGGGGGAGTTCATGCAATCAAGCACCTACTTTCCAAGAGGTCTTCTGCTAGTCATGAGGAACTGATGTCATCATGAAGGGATTTAGTGCTTTTTTAGATATGAAGAGATGCAAGGATTGAAACCATGAAATTAGTTCCTGAAAATATCTAACTACCTAAAGACCTGTTCCACCAGATTCTCTGGAGCACAGAGTGCCTCACTCCACCCTGAACTCCCTCAGAGGATGTTGAAGGTCAACAGCTGAAGAGAACAGTGTTCACTCTCTACAGAGGCAGATGGCAGATGCCTTTATTTTTGTTCAGTCGTTGGCAAATGTCATTGGCAAGTGCCAATTTGCAATGTCACGAGTTGAATCCCTAATGGTCTCCATTTCTCTGCTTTAGCCACATTCCTGTTGCCTGTTAAGCCGTTTTTAAAAAGAATTAATGCTGAGTGTGCAAGTCTTACAAGGCATAGCATTCAGAGGGCCCTGCACTTGGTTGAATGCTCTGCTATTGCCACTTCAAAACACTTCATGATTTTTAAAATACTCCTCTCAGGGCTTTTTTATGTTTAGTACTCTCATATTTTATATCTCTTTGTTGGTAACTTTGTTGTGTTCTCCTGAATTTGGTAAGCATTTTTATGGTAATTATTTTTGAGCCTTTATTAGTTAGATTGCTTATCTCCCTACTCTAGTTCTTTTTCTGAGGTTTTATCTTGATTGGAACATATTTCTCATTATCCTTACTTTGCCTAGCTCTTTGTATTTGTTTCTATATATTAGGTATATCAGCTTTCCCTTCCAGTCTTGGAAGAGAAAACCTGTTCAAGAGATGTTCTGCAGGGCTCAGAAACACAATCTCATCTGATCACTGGAGCCAGGCACTCAAAGGCCATCCCGCACGTAAACTGTGTGTGCCTTCCTGTTGTGGTGAAGCCAGGACTGCTACAGGGTGCTGGTCAGGAGGATGTTGACCAAAAAAGAGCACAATTTGAGAGTTGCAAGTGAAGTTTTGTTTGGGGCAAAATGAGAACAGTAGCCCAGGATATAGCAATTTAGCTCTGAGATACTGCTCCAAACATGTTGTAGGGGAAGGTCAATACATAAGATTTTGATGAAGGGGGAGTTCATGCAATCAAGCACCTACTTTCCAAGAGGTCTTCTGCTAGTCATGAGGAACTGATGTCATCATGAAGGGATTTAGTGCTTTTTTAGATATGAAGAGATGCAAGGATTGAAACCATGAAATTAGTTCCTGAAAATATCTAACTACCTAAAGACCTGTTCCACCAGATTCTCTGGAGCACAGAGTGCCTCACTCCACCCTGAACTCCCTCAGAGGATGTTGAAGGTCAACAGCTGAAGAGAACAGTGTTCACTCTCTACAGAGGCAGATGGCAGATGCCTTTATTTTTGTTCAGTCGTTGGCAAATGTCATTGGCAAGTGCCAATTTGCAGTTGACAAGGGCTATCATTTGACTGACTATTAAGCCCAGCCAAGGTGCTGAGGGTGGACAGGGCTCTCAGCAGGGAATGCTCACTGATGCTAACAGGTTAGATATAGAAGTGTCCACCAGTGTCAGTACTAGAAAGGTAGCCTGAGATTACATAAAAGACTACCACCAATGACTGTCTCTAAAGAGCTTTCCCACTGATTCCTGGATCTCTGGTAGATGCCTCAAGATTAATAAGTAGATCCCCTTCACCTAGGTTCTATGCACTTTTCAATCTGAAGTTGCAGTTTTGGATTTTGGTTGAGTAACTCTATGCACAAGTCCTTTAAGAGTAGGGTGTTTGTTGTTGTTGTTGTTGTTCTCTGCAGGTGTTTTGGGGGTTCATCTCTCCTATGCAGGACCTGGGGATTGGGGTGCCTTTTGCAGAGTTTGAATTCCTCACTCTTCAGGGAAATTACCCATATCTTTGTGATCCTCATGCAGGTAGATTGCTGTGACTTGTTTTCCTTTGGCAATCTCATTTCTCTTTCTTCTACCCATGTTGATGTTGTCCTTTTACCCTTTGTTGTGAAAGCTCTGTTCATCCAGTTTTCAGACCCCTTTCCATGGAAACTTCTCCATGTGTAGTTACAGCTTTGTTGTGTTTATGAGTGGAAGTGAGTTCAGGATCTTCCTGTATTGCCATCTTGAACCATCTCCCTAGTGCTGTCTTTTTTTTATTGCTTAGTTCTCCTTTTATTCACTTGAATTCATCTTCTGTATGATGAACCAAATGACAATGGGAAGCTATGAATTTCATCCTCCCCAATATTCAAACCCATTAGAAATTCTCTTTTCTAAGCTCCATTAGAAAGTTCTAATGATGATTCTCATTTGCCTGGTTTGGTAATATTCCCTCTTTTATGTCATCATTTCCATTTCTTGTGCTGTCTCCTAAGAGATTTTTCTCACTTAATGTTCTAGTCCTCCAATTCTCTTTTTAACTGTCTGCTCAGTTTTTCTTTCACTTTTAACTATTACTATCAATTTCTCTAAAGTTGATTTGTTGTAAATATAAAACCCTTTCGTATTTCTCTAGAGATACTTGTATTTACTCTAATGACTGTTTCAGTTTGTTTTTATTATGCCTCTGCAAATATTTAGTTCTTCAATTTGGGGAACCTGATTTTCTTTAATGGTTTTAGTTTCTTTAAGTGTTTTCTAGTAATTGATTGCTCACTTTTGCATTTTATAATCCCTGTTTAACTTGAGTGAGGTGTCATTCCTTCCCAAATAGTATAAGATGGGTTTTTCACAAGTAGGGACTGTTATTTTACTTGACTAACGACAGGATGGAAGCTGGATAGACAATAACAAAACATATCACCACACTATCAGATATTATCTTCTAATGGTTCTATTACTTACCTCCAAACTATTTGATTTTCTACTTTTTTCCCCTAAAAGACCCTGTGCTCCTTTCTACCTTCACAGCATTGTTCATGGTGATTTAAGGACCATTTTCCCTTCTTTCTTTTTGTAAAAGTTCTCTATAATTTCTAGGTCTAACACAAGACTCATTTCTTAAAAAAAAAAATCCTAACTATTTTATCTCTTTTAGTTAACACGGTTCTTTTTGGTTAATGGTAATGAGCTCAAGGTCATTACAATTACCATAATTGCTACCATTCTAGGGGATCCTGCAATGTGTTAAGCCCTATAGTAGTTATATCATGTACCACATCATTTGATCCTTCTGCAAAGGAGTGGGTGTTATTTTTCTATTTTTGCATAAGAAAGAATTATGTTTTAAAGAAGAAGGTCATCCAGCTCAGACATCCCTTGACTACATCTGGATGGTCTCTCTCAAAGCTGGTTGCCTAGACCATATTCCTGAAGTTCCTCTTGCACAACCTATATCCCTGAGCTATATGCTTGCAGAATTGGCCAGGACTTCAAATCCCAAAAGGTACTTTACCAACAGGATAGCAGTAAGATTTAGAAAAGATGAAAATAATCTTTTTCCCTCCTCCCTAAAAATAAGATCAAATATACCTAATCTAAGAGGGCAAGTCATATGAAGGCAACTTATTGGAAAGAGAACTAGTACCAGAGTCTTAACCCTGAGTTTGGAACTCTTTTGGCACTGCTCTGCCTTATCATATGACTTCCTCCCTTGTCTGGCAAGAATATAGTTGAGCAAGATAATGTTCAGAACAAATGATTTTAAATGACTCTTTCACTTCAGCCAAAGGTTTCTTTAGACTGAACGTCTGAGTTTGAAGCTAAGTAAAAAACGCAAATAGAAATAGCTTGCTTAGGTTCATTCCCAGTGAATCAAAGTGTTATAAAAAATAGAAGAATAAAGATAATTGTACTATGCACATCAGAGGTAAAGTAGAAGGAAGCAATATTATATTGTCTAGTTAGTTAGATTTGTTGTACAAGCTCCTTTACCTTCCTTCATGGCAAGAGGCTTTAAATACACTGTCTACAAGTTCATGTCTATAAACTAGCACATAGGCCTAATGCCAAACCAGATTGCATTTCTTGCACATCATATCTTCTTGACTGATTAAATTCCCAAGTTAAACAGGGTAGGTTGACAACAAATAGAACTATAAAGAAAAAAAAAATCAATACACAGAATGCTACTAAATATAGTATTTTAAAAGTGTTTTCTAGTGTACTTTCATGTATATTATTTAATTTACTCTTCGTAGCTGTGTGATGTAGAGAAGGAAATGGCAACATACTCCAGTGTCCTTACCTGGGAAATCCCACGGACAGAGAAGCCTAGGCTATAGTCTATGGGATTGGAAAAGAACCACACATGGCTTTGTGACTAAATGAGAAAAACGAGTGTGATGCAGGGATTATTCTGTGCTTTCTGAAATTATGGGATTGAGATATTTAATGTGACTCACTTTAAATTATCCAACTAGAAATTGGTAGGATTGGAATTTAAACCCAATTCTAAATCGCATTTTTTTTCTCAACACACACACACATACTCCACAGTTTTTATAAATGTTTAGCTTTGGACTGTCTCTATGAAAAATAATCAGGCAAAGTGTTCATTTGATTTTAAGCAATATTTATTGAGCTCTGTTATGTGCTATGTATTGTTGTAGATGTTTGAGATAGAACAGTGAACAAAAGAAATACAAATCTCTGAAACTTATATTCCAGTGGTTAAAGATAGCAAAAACAAATGCAATAGGTAAGAAAACTGTAAAGTAGTCTAGGACATAGCAAGTACTATGGAATAAAAAGAGAGGGAGATTAAGTGAAAGGCAAAGGAGAAAAGAGAAGATATACCCATCTGAATGCAGAGTTCCAAAGAATAGCAAGGAGAGATAAGAAAGCCTTCTTAAGTAAACAACGCATATAAATAGAGGAAAGCGATAAAACGGGAAAGATCAGAGATCTGATCTCTATAAGAAAATTAGAGATATCAGTGGAATATTTCATGCAAAGATGGGCACAATAAAGGACACAAATTGCATGGACCTAACAGAAACAAAAGATATTAAGAAGAGTTGGCAAAGATACACAGAAAAACTGTGAAAAAAAAGATCTAAATGATCTGGATAACTGCAATGGTGTGATCACTCACCTAGAGCCAGACATCTGGGAGTGTGTCATTCTTGCACATCATATCTTCTTGACTGATTAAATTCCCAAGTTAAACAGGGTAGGTTGACAACAAATAGAACTATAAAGAAAAAAAAAATCAATACACAGAATGCTACTAAATATAGTATTTTAAAAGTGTTTTCTAGTGTACTTTCATGTATATTATTTAATTTACTCTTCGTAGCTGTGTGATGTAGAGAAGGAAATGGCAACATACTCCAGTGTCCTTACCTGGGAAATCCCACGGACAGAGAAGCCTAGGCTATAGTCTATGGGATTGGAAAAGAACCACACATGGCTTTGTGACTAAATGAGAAAAACGAGTGTGATGCAGGGATTATTCTGTGCTTTCTGAAATTATGGGATTGAGATATTTAATGTGACTCACTTTAAATTATCCAACTAGAAATTGGTAGGATTGGAATTTAAACCCAATTCTAAATCGCATTTTTTTTCTCAACACACACACACATACTCCACAGTTTTTATAAATGTTTAGCTTTGGACTGTCTCTATGAAAAATAATCAGGCAAAGTGTTCATTTGATTTTAAGCAATATTTATTGAGCTCTGTTATGTGCTATGTATTGTTGTAGATGTTTGAGATAGAACAGTGAACAAAAGAAATACAAATCTCTGAAACTTATATTCCAGTGGTTAAAGATAGCAAAAACAAATGCAATAGGTAAGAAAACTGTAAAGTAGTCTAGGACATAGCAAGTACTATGGAATAAAAAGAGAGGGAGATTAAGTGAAAGGCAAAGGAGAAAAGAGAAGATATACCCATCTGAATGCAGAGTTCCAAAGAATAGCAAGGAGAGATAAGAAAGCCTTCTTAAGTAAACAACGCATATAAATAGAGGAAAGCGATAAAACGGGAAAGATCAGAGATCTGATCTCTATAAGAAAATTAGAGATATCAGTGGAATATTTCATGCAAAGATGGGCACAATAAAGGACACAAATTGCATGGACCTAACAGAAACAAAAGATATTAAGAAGAGTTGGCAAAGATACACAGAAAAACTGTGAAAAAAAAGATCTAAATGATCTGGATAACTGCAATGGTGTGATCACTCACCTAGAGCCAGACATCTGGGAGTGTGAAGTCAAGTGGGTCTTAGGAAACGTCACTATAAACAAAGTTAGTGGAGGTGATGAAATTCAAGCTGAGCTATTTCAAATCCTAAAAGATGATACTGTACTCAATATGCTAGCAAATTTGGAAAACTCAGCAGTGGCCACAGACTGGAAAAGGTCAGTTTTCACTTCAATACCAAAGAAAGGCACTATCAAAGAATGATCAAACTACCACACAATTTCATTCATTTCACATACTAGCAAGTTTATGCTCACAATTCTTCAAGCTAGGCTTCAACAGTATGTGAATCAAGAACTTCCAGATGTACAAACTAGATTTAGAAAAGGCACAGGAGCCAGAGATCAATTTGCCAACATTTGTTGGGTCATAGAAAAGGCAAGGGAATTCCAGAAAAAACATCTACTTGTGCTTGATTAACTACACTAAAGCCTTTGACTGTGTGGATCATGGCAATCTTTGGAAAATTCTTCCAAAGAAAAGGGAATAGCAGACCACCTTACCTGCTTCATGAGAAACCTGCATGCAGGTCAAGAAGCAACAGTTAGAACTGAACATGTAAAAACAACAGGTTCAGGGCTTCCCCTGGTGGTCCAGTAGGTAAGGACACCGCCTTGCAGTGCAAGGGGCGCCAGTTCGAGCCCTGGCCTGGGAAGATCCCACGTGCCGCAGAATGGCTGGACCGATATGTCCAATCACCGAGCTGGAGCTCTGGGGTGCATGCGCCCAGAGCCAGCGCTCTGCAACAGCAGATGCCACCGTGATGGGAGGCCCACAGGAGCCAAAGAACGAAGACGAATGAAAATAGAGAAATGAAAGATCAATAGAAGTGGCCCGCCCGCTCCCCTCCCTCCCCAACCCGACCCCCGCCCAAAGTAAATAAATAAATAAATCTTTAAAAAAACCAAAAACAAACAAACAAAAAAACCCAATAGGTTCAGAATTGGGAAAGGAGAATGTCAAGGTTGTATGTTATCACTTTTGTTTATTTAACTTATATTCAGAGTATATCATGTGAAATGTTGGGCTGGATGAAGCACAAACTGTAATCAAGATTGCCGGGAGAAATGTCAATAATCTTAGATATGCAGATTATACTACTATAATGGCAGAAAGCAAAAAGTAACTAGAGAGTGTCACAGGCACTGTGCTGGAGCTTACTCTGATTCCTATTCTTACTAGTTCTCACTAAGAGGCACTATGTTAAATAGATCAGAGACTTTTTCACAGTCACAGTGTAGTCCCATCAGGGTCGTGAGCCTTGGACTTCGACAATAAAGTGCCCTGGTCTCAAGAATTGTCAAACCACAAGGGGTTTTATTAATCATAAAACATATAATAATCAGAATCAAGATTCCACTGATCAAGATTCAAATAAAGGCAAGCACAAATAGAACTCAATCAAATGCAAACAAATGTTCTTACGCAGAGCTGGAGCCTCTCGACCTCACATCGGGCGCAGCCGATCTCCGTGAGCAAGCCTCCCGCACAATCTTCCTTTACCCTTTTTTGTATTTTTTCCAACTAGAAATTTCAAATTAATTAGTAATCATAAAGAAGCTTTTTGTTTCCCTGGAGATGCAAAAGAGGTCGTCACGAGAGCCCTTTCTCCCCCACCAACACCTTTGTTCTCAAGGAGAAACATTCTTAAAATTCTTAAGTGACAAAGGGAGATCCGAGTTGTAAAGTGCTACATTATCATTAAAAAGTGGGCAAGAGGAAGAACCTTGTGCTCTGTATCGGTCTCAGAGAGGCTAGGCTTGCAGGCAGCGCTTATCGTTAGTGTGAGGAGATATTTGTATGCTCAGCCTGAATATCTTTTCTTAATCTTTCCTGTGAGAAGTGAACATGCCTTCACTTGCCCATGACAAGAGCCTCTTGAAGGTGAAAGAGGGAGTGAAAAACTAAGATCATGGCATTTGGTCCCATCACTTCATGGCAAATGGATGGGGAAAATGGAAACAGTGACAGACTTTATTTTCTTGGGCTCCAAAATCACTGTGAATGGTTACTGCAGCGATGAAACTGGTACTGATAAAGGTATATGCAGAGCAGCAATGGAGAAATGTCAATAATCTTAGATATGCAGATTATACTACTATAATGGCAGAAAGCAAAAAGTAACTAGAGAGTGTCACAGGCACTGTGCTGGAGCTTACTCTGATTCCTATTCTTACTAGTTCTCACTAAGAGGCACTATGTTAAATAGATCAGAGACTTTTTCACAGTCACAGTGTAGTCCCATCAGGGTCGTGAGCCTTGGACTTCGACAATAAAGTGCCCTGGTCTCAAGAATTGTCAAACCACAAGGGGTTTTATTAATCATAAAACATATAATAATCAGAATCAAGATTCCACTGATCAAGATTCAAATAAAGGCAAGCACAAATAGAACTCAATCAAATGCAAACAAATGTTCTTACCGCAGAGCTGGAGCCTCTCGACCTCACATCGGGCGCAGCCGATCTCCGTGAGCAAGCCTCCCGCACAATCTTCCTTTACCCTTTTTTGTATTTTTTCCAACTAGAAATTTCAAATTAATTAGTAATCATAAAGAAGCTTTTTGTTTCCCTGGAGATGCAAAAGAGGTCGTCACGAGAGCCCTTTCTCCCCCACCAACACCTTTGTTCTCAAGGAGAAACATTCTTAAAATTCTTAAGTGACAAAGGGAGATCCGAGTTGTAAAGTGCTACATTATCATTAAAAAGTGGGCAAGAGGAAGAACCTTGTGCTCTGTATCGGTCTCAGAGAGGCTAGGCTTGCAGGCAGCGCTTATCGTTAGTGTGAGGAGATATTTGTATGCTCAGCCTGAATATCTTTTCTTAATCTTTCCTGTGAGAAGTGAACATGCCTTCACTTGCCCATGACAAGAGCCTCTTGAAGGTGAAAGAGGAGAGTGAAAAAACTAAGATCATGGCATTTGGTCCCATCACTTCATGGCAAATGGATGGGGAAAAATGGAAACAGTGACAGACTTTATTTTCTTGGGCTCCAAAATCACTGTGAATGGTTACTGCAGCGATGAAACTGGTACTGATAAAGGTATATGCAGAGCAGCAATGGAGAAATAGGCATAGAGAACAGACTTATGGACACTGAGGGAAGGGAGAAGTGAGTTGGAGGTATGGAAAGAGTAACATGGAAACCTACACTACCAATATGCAAAATAGACAACCAATGTGAATATACTGTAAGACTAAGGGAATTTACATGGGGGCTATGCAACAACCTGAAGGGTTGGGATGGGGAGGGAGGTTAGAGGGAGGTGCAGGTGGAAAGACAAGGGTATACCTATGACTGATTCTGGTTTATGTATAACAGTAAACAACAAAACTCTGTAAAAGTAAAATAAAAATAAATTAATAAAAAAAGACACTTGCTCCTTGGAAGAAAAGCTATGACAAACCTATGCAGTGTATTCAAAAGCAGAGACATCACTTTTCCAACAAACATTTGTATAGCCAAAGCTACTGTTTTCCCAGTAGTCATTTATAGATGTGAGAGTTGGACCATTAAGAAGACTGAGCAGAGAAGAATCAATGCTTTCAAACTGTGGTGATGGAGAAGACTCTTGAGAATCTCATACAACAAAGAGATTAAATGTCAGCTCTAAAGGAAATCAACTCCAAATATTCATTGGAAGGACTGATGCTGAAACTGAAGCTTCAGTACTTTGACCACCTGATGCAAAGAGATGATGACTCATTGGAAAAAACCCTGATGCTGGGAAAGATTGAAGGCGTGAGAAGAAAGGGGTGACAAAGGATGAGATGGTTTGATGGCATCACTGGTTCAGTGTACATGAGTTTGAGCAAACTCCAGGAGATAGTGAAGGATAGGGAAGGCCACATTGCTGCAGTTCATGGGGTCACAAAGAGTCAGACATGACTGAACAATTGAACAACAAGATTAAGATTAAGGGAATTAGAATCACCAGGGAAAGGCAGATTACAGTAATAAGTAGAATGGAAAGGGTAGGAAACTTTAATGAGATATTTAGGCTATGGCTTGAAGGATGTGAATAAGTGGAAAAACAGTCCACCAGGCACAGGAAAAACCTATAGCCTGGGTATAAAGTATAAGAAAGCCTGACACGTTTGAATAACAGCAAGGAGATTGGATCAGAGTACATGAGGGAGAGAGCAGATGTGATCAGAAACAATAGGAGACATATAGAGATACTTAGATCATTTCATTAGGAAGACTCGATATTCTTCTAATTAAGATGGAACACCATTGGAGGATCTTGTCTAGAGAGGTAACAGTATGATTTACATTTAAAGGATTATCTAGGCTTCTCTGTTGGGAATACATTTAAGGAAAGAATAGCAAACAGGGAGATGCATTAAGAGTTATAACAAGGTATAACAAAGTACCACAAATGGAGTGACTTTAAACATCAGAAGTGGTTCCAGATATTAGAGGTCTGAAATCAAGAGGGTGAAGTTGGGTTTATTTATAAGTCTAGAATTGGGAAGAGAAGTCTGCTTTCTTGAAGGTATAGAAGGTTTAAATTTACAAGTGTTTAGCATATAAAGAAAATTTAAACCCAAGTGAGTGATTGAGATCACTGGTAAAGTGAGTATAAATAGAAAAGACGACCACAGTCTGAGCCTTGTCCTACTTCAATGTGAAGTTTCTGGGTAGAAGAAAGAGAAGTGGCAACAGAGGATAAAGGAGGAATAAACATTTTACAGAAATCATAACTCAAAAAGACATATGTAGCCCAATGTTCACTGCACTATTTATAATAGCCAGGACATGGAAACAACCTAAATGTCCATCAACATATGAATGAATAAAGGGGATGTGGTACATATGTACAACAAACTATTACTCAGTCATAGAAAGGAATGGAATTACGTTATTTGTAAAGATGTGGATGGACCCAGAATCTGTCTTACTAAATGAAGCATGTCAGAAAGAGAAAAACAAATATTGTATATTAACACATATATGTGGAATCTAGAAAAACTGGTACAGATGGACCCAGTTCTAGGACAGGAATGGAGGTACAGACATACAGAATGTATGTGTGGAACGGGGAAAGAAGGGGAGGGTGAGATGAATTGGGAGATTAATTTTGATATCAATACATGACCATGTATAAAATAGGTAACTATGGGAAGCTGCTGTATAGCACAGGGAATTCAACTCAGTGTTCTGTTATGACCTAGATGAGTGAGGTGGGGGTGGGCTAGGAAAGAGGTCAAGAAGGAGGAGATATATTTATACATATAGCTGGTTCACTTCATTGTACAGCAGAAACTAACAACTATATGCCAATTAAAGCAACTATATGCCAATTAAAAGAGAGCGAGAGCAAGAGCGAGAGAGAGAGAGAAAGAGAAAGGAGTAGCCAGTGAGGTAGGAAAAAAACAAAGAGGGAAGGATCCTAGAAGCCAAGTGAAAAAAGGGGAGTGAAATAGGGAAAATGATCAATTGTATTAAAAGCTGAACACAGTTTAGGTGAAATGGAGACTGAGAATTGATCATTAGTTTTACAAACATGTATTTTCATGACCTTGACAAGAATCACTGTGGAGTGCTGATGGAGAAACCCTTTTTAGAACAGGTTCAAGAGAAAATAGAAAGACAACAAGTGTAGATAATGAAATGGTAGCATATAAGGATAGTGGAGTCATGAGAGGTTTTCTTTTCTTTTTTTTTTAAGACTTGGAAACATAGCAGCTACTTTGTATATTGATGCAATGGTCAGAACAAGTTTATCCCATCCTGTTTTCTGATTACCTCTATATTCTTCTGATCTGATGCTTCCACATCCTCTTACTGAGGTATCCTTGCTCTATCCTCATCTCTTTAGGTTGGCTATCTAGAGAAATGGCCTATGCTTTAGACTACCTCTCCAGGTTATTGGATACTTAAGTTTCTTCTGAGCATTCTCTCTAAATTAGCGTCATTTGCTCAGCCTATCTAAAAAAGTTTAGGAAAAACTGACATCAAACTGTTTTCAAACCAACCTTGGGTCCACTCACCCCACCTACAATAAAGCTGGCTTACTGGCACTGGGTTGTGATGAAGGATAGCACAGTATTTATTGCAGAACCCAGAAAGAAGAATAGGTGGTTCATGATCAAAAGACCTGTACTCCTCAATAGCTTTGAAGGAATGGTTTTTAAAGGCAACATTTGGGGTGAAGGCTGCAAGGTGTATGACTTCTGATTGATTGGCAATGAGGTAACAAGATGATGTTTTAGGACTCTTAATTAACAACTTTCTGGTTCCATCCAGCCTGGGATATAGTGCTTGTGCTCAAAATATAGTTACTATCTTCCACTTGGGTAGGGGGTCTTAGTTCCTGCAGAACAAGTCAAAGATATGTGCCACTTGTTATGTACACCCTTTGAGGAGGATTTAAGATCCTGTTTTATTTCTTGATGTTTGCCTTTGTTCTGAATTCCCTCATTATTGACTACTTGAGCCTGGTTTTTGGAATTTAGGGACTGAAGGCCTTTTTACAAAAAAAGAAACAAGAGACACAGAGTGGGGTTTGTATCCAGAAGGGCCCCGCAGAGTCCTGCTTAGTTCCACAATCACGAAGGTGAAGTGCTTTGCAAAATTGGAAACCATATGCACACTTAGGTTTTGGGTTTTTTTAAATATGATTAAGAAAAATGTATCCAAAGAATGCAGTGTCTGCATCAGATAGGTGTTCTCTCCTCCTTTCACCAAGACCTTTGTCCTGGTGAGGTCTTCATCTCCGCTCAGTCTACTGGAATAATTTCCTAAATGGTCATCCCTAGCTCAAATGCTTACTTCTTCTAATCCATTTCCCTCTCATACTACCATCAGAATCCCCTTTCTAAAATACAGAGTGGACCCCATGCCTTCTCCTGCTCAGAAACCTTTATTGGCTGAAACTTTGGTTGAGTACTCATTATCTTTCAAAGGTCTACTTTTGCATCTTGTCTTTGTTCTTACTTTTCATTTGTTTGGTCTGCCTTCCCTCAGAATGAGTTTATATGTATCCTTCAATGCCATGTTCCAGTGACCCCTTATTGGTGAAGATTTTTCTGACTTCTACATCCAACCCTATACAGAAATTGATTGCTCTTGCCTTTGTACTCCCAAAACCCTTTATAAATAATATTATAATAATTTTTGGAAATATATATATATTTGATCTTTCCCTTAGACTATGCCACCTATGAAGACAGAGGCGGTGACTGATGCTTTTGCTTTCAGATTACCCAGTACAGTTTACCTTGGACAGTAAGGAAATCAAACCAGTTAATCCTAAAGGAAATCAACCTTGAATATTGATTGGAAGGGCTGAAGCTGAAGCTCCAATATTTTGGTCACCTTATGTGAAAAGCTGACTCATTGGAAAGAATTCTGATGCTTGGAAAAGTTGAGGGCAACAAGGGAAGGGGGCAGCAGCAGATGAGATGATTAGATAGCATTGCTGACTCAATAGACATGAATTTGAGCAAACTCTGAGAGACAGTGAAGGATACAGGGGCCTCGTGTGCTGCAGTTTTATATGGTCATATATATGAATTAGCAGCTGAACAACAACTAGAGTTTCTGCCATACAAGAGAGGCTTGGCAAAATGTGTTAAATGGATTCTTATTATGTCCTGATGGCTCTCCTCCATGGTACTTATTTTGCTGTGCTGGTGCTGACCATTGTGGTTGTTTCCCTTCTGTTCACTGTATACCCCTTCTTGGAGATCATCTTTATCTAGAAGTAATTCTTAATCTATATAGGGTTCTTCTCTTCTGATAAAGACATCCCCACAACTAACATTCTGGCTTCTTATGTTGTAGCAGCATCGTCAAAATGCATGAAGGTCATTGCTGCCCTTGTATCCACAGAGAAAATTTCCAAAGGTCATAAAGACCAGAGGTAGAATGCCAGTGACTAATGTGAAGGTAAGGAAGATATTTTTCATGTGATAGCCTGCCTTCCCCTTTCCGGGGCAGCACACTCATTCACCCTTTCTACAATTAAGAAAGAGGTTTTCTTTGTCCTTCACAGGGTCAGCAAATGAAACGTCTTTGTCAAGAGCTCAGAGAATAAGACATAGAGTTTCCATCTGTTAGTAAACATCAATTTTCAAATACAATTCATAGCTTGAGTTATTTTTGCTACCCAGCTTTTCTTCCCTTCTTGATAATGGAACTGACTGCTCTGGGTAACCTTTAAGCCCACCCTGATAATTAGCAAGGTCATAGACCCAGGATCAAAACAGAAGCTCTTCAGACCCTAATATTATAATAATTTTGGAAATATATATATATTTGATCTTTCCCTTAGACTATGCCACCTATGAAGACAGAGGCGGTGACTGATGCTTTTGCTTTCAGATTACCCAGTACAGTTTACCTTGGACAGTAAGGAAATCAAACCAGTTAATCCTAAAGGAAATCAACCTTGAATATTGATTGGAAGGGCTGAAGCTGAAGCTCCAATATTTTGGTCACCTTATGTGAAAAGCTGACTCATTGGAAAGAATTCTGATGCTTGGAAAAGTTGAGGGCAACAAGGGAAGGGGGCAGCAGCAGATGAGATGATTAGATAGCATTGCTGACTCAATAGACATGAATTTGAGCAAACTCTGAGAGACAGTGAAGGATACAGGGGCCTCGTGTGCTGCAGTTTTATATGGTCATATATATGAATTAGCAGCTGAACAACAACTAGAGTTTCTGCCATACAAGAGAGGCTTGGCAAAATGTGTTAAATGGATTCTTATTATGTCCTGATGGCTCTCCTCCATGGTACTTATTTTGCTGTGCTGGTGCTGACCATTGTGGTTGTTTCCCTTCTGTTCACTGTATACCCCTTCTTGGAGATCATCTTTATCTAGAAGTAATTCTTAATCTATATAGGGTTCTTCTCTTCTGATAAAGACATCCCCACAACTAACATTCTGGCTTCTTATGTTGTAGCAGCATCGTCAAAATGCATGAAGGTCATTGCTGCCCTTGTATCCACAGAGAAAATTTCCAAAGGTCATAAAGACCAGAGGTAGAATGCCAGTGACTAATGTGAAGGTAAGGAAGATATTTTTCATGTGATAGCCTGCCTTCCCCTTTCCGGGGCAGCACACTCATTCACCCTTTCTACAATTAAGAAAGAGGTTTTCTTTGTCCTTCACAGGGTCAGCAAATGAAACGTCTTTGTCAAGAGCTCAGAGAATAAGACATAGAGTTTCCATCTGTTAGTAAACATCAATTTTCAAATACAATTCATAGCTTGAGTTATTTTTGCTACCCAGCTTTTCTTCCCTTCTTGATAATGGAACTGACTGCTCTGGGTAACCTTTAAGCCCACCCTAATAATTAGCAAAAGGTCATAGACCCAGGATCAAAACAGAAGCTCTTCAGACCCCCAGAATGCCAACTATCCTGGGAAAGTCTGAAACTAGTTCTCATGTTTGTGTATTTGAGTTATTGTCAATTCCTGGTGCCTCAGTCATTCAGCCACTATCTGTGTAATTTCTGGGACCCAGGGGAAATAAGGAAAAGGAAGATGCACATTTGATGGAATATAGGGGTTTAGAAACCTGAAGAATAATATGAGTCTCCAGCAAGGCTGTGCTAGAGTGTGGTCCAGTCCAAGTCTTTCCAATGTATTTTTAGCTAGGAAATTTGGAAGTTGTTGGCATCTATTTATCTTTATAAATGGAAATTTCTTATGCTGATTTTCCTTTTATATCTGGACCGTGCATCACTGAAGTCTTTTGTGTAGTGAGAGGCAGCCATATGGTATAACAGGGAGCACTGTGTGTGAGAGTCAGGGAATTTGGGTTTGAGAACTAATTCTCCCTTTTTTATTTTTGGTAAAGAATATTTTTAATTTTTTTTTTTTTTGATGTGGACCATTTTAATTGCTTCTGTTGTTTATGTTTTTGTTTTTTGGGTTTTTTTTTTTTTTGGCCACGAGACATATGGGATCTTAGTCTCTTGACCAGGCATCAAACCCACACCTCCTGCATCGGAAGGTGAAGTCTTAATCACTGGACTATCAGATGAAGTCCTTCTGCCTTTTTCTTAATGAATGACTTTAAACAAATTACTTAAATGCTATGCAATTCTATCTCCTCTTCTTTAAGTGGTGACTGACATGCTTACCCATCACAAAAATTTGTTATAAGGGTCAGATGCTTCCCTCTTTAGGGTTGTGAAGCACTGTTTTCAGGTAAGTTATCATGCCTTTTCTGATGTGATAGCCTTTGTTCATATAAGACATCATGGGTCTGGGCATTACTGTGCCCCTCAAATGACAAAGCTTGAGTCACTGATCAGAGAGCAGTCTAGGAGATTTAGTCCTTGTTTCTGAACACCATATCATTTTGCTTCCAATTCATCTATGAGTGCATGAATGTAGAATGAGTCAACAAACATCATTTTCTATAAATTTACTCTCTGATCTCATAGGAGTCAGCATTATTTTGTTTTTGAAAAGGTACTTGTCCTTGAAGATCCATAGGAACTGCGACACAAAGAGCAAAAGCACATGAAGCAGGGAGGCCATAAAGCTGCATCATATTCTGGAGCATAGGTGGCACAGAGTAAAGTACTAATTAAGAAAACCCTTATCTGAGAGGTGGATTTTAGGTGGTTTGAAAAGAGGCCATTATAACTCATAAGCTATGTGACCTTGGGCAAATTACTCAACTTGTCTGAACACCGATTTCTTCATATGAAAAATTCAAAGATAAATATATTCTGACCAGTATTATTATGAGATTTAAAGAGGGTAATGTTGGTAAAATAAATACTTAGTAAGGAGTATGCAATAAAGGCACAAACGTACAGACAAATACATCTATACATAAATTGAGTAATATAAATAAAATATTAAATTAATAAGCACAATGGATGGAGCCCTTATTAAATGCATTGAACAGCCTAAGTACACTAGGGTAGGTAACAGTTTGAAGGCTGAACAGGAATTGGTGCCTTGAAGATCAGTCTACAGAGAGTAGATCCGTAGGTATTGGCTGAAGGGAAAAATAAGGGGTGGGTATCCATGAGTAGGGTAACTTAGCCAGCTCCTAAGAGCAAGAACCAAGACCAAGACAAATGATCAATTCTAGGGACAGGATCCATATGGCAGGTGAGAAAGTATGACATGTGGGCAGACCTACAAACCCAGATCATAAAGTACACTGCTGGAATTCGTGGGGGGAGAAGGGGTTCATAGCCTTTAAATGTTGCTTGCCTTACCTTAAGCACCTTGCCTTCTGATGTGGAGCTAAGTGGGCCTGGCTGAAGAGAGAGGCTAAAGCAAGGAAGTGGGCTTGATGGAGAGATGTTTGTAACTGGAAGCAATGGTAAGAATAAAGGAAGTATTGCCTGGTGGCTCATAAGGTAAAAAAACCTGTCTGCAACACAGGAGACCCAGTTTCTATTCCTGGGTTGGGAATATTCCCTGGAGTAAGAAATGGCGACCCACTCCAGTATTCTTCCTGGAGAATTCCATGGACAAAGGAGCCTAGTGGGTTACATTCCAAGGGATCTCAAACAGTTGGACATGTCTGAGTAACTAACACTTTCACTTTTCAGTTAAAAAGGTAGGAGGGATGAACAAATCAGTAAGCTTAGCTAGAAAGGAAGGGTGTATCCCAAGGTAGAGGAGTTTGGGTTTTATTGAACTGAGTTGGAGAGCATTGTAGTTATTGAGCAAAGAGGAAGAGAAAGAAAATGAAAACCAGGCTTAATGAAAACTATTTTAATGATTTGAAAAGAGCCCTTCATAAG
Organism: Tragulus kanchil; assembly: GCA_022376925.1. Taxonomy (NCBI): domain Eukaryota; kingdom Metazoa; phylum Chordata; class Mammalia; order Artiodactyla; family Tragulidae; genus Tragulus; species Tragulus kanchil. Next base: position 65,282,853 of record JAIOJX010000032.1, on the reverse strand, counting down.
CTATGTGACCTTGGGCAAATTACTCAACTTGTCTGAACACCGATTTCTTCATATGAAAAATTCAAAGATAAATATATTCTGACCAGTATTATTATGAGATTTAAAGAGGGTAATGTTGGTAAAATAAATACTTAGTAAGGAGTATGCAATAAAGGCACAAACGTACAGACAAATACATCTATACATAAATTGAGTAATATAAATAAAATATTAAATTAATAAGCACAATGGATGGAGCCCTTATTAAATGCATTGAACAGCCTAAGTACACTAGGGTAGGTAACAGTTTGAAGGCTGAACAGGAATTGGTGCCTTGAAGATCAGTCTACAGAGAGTAGATCCGTAGGTATTGGCTGAAGGGAAAAATAAGGGGTGGGTATCCATGAGTAGGGTAACTTAGCCAGCTCCTAAGAGCAAGAACCAAGACCAAGACAAATGATCAATTCTAGGGACAGGATCCATATGGCAGGTGAGAAAGTATGACATGTGGGCAGACCTACAAACCCAGATCATAAAGTACACTGCTGGAATTCGTGGGGGGAGAAGGGGTTCATAGCCTTTAAATGTTGCTTGCCTTACCTTAAGCACCTTGCCTTCTGATGTGGAGCTAAGTGGGCCTGGCTGAAGAGAGAGGCTAAAGCAAGGAAGTGGGCTTGATGGAGAGATGTTTGTAACTGGAAGCAATGGTAAGAATAAAGGAAGTATTGCCTGGTGGCTCATAAGGTAAAAAAACCTGTCTGCAACACAGGAGACCCAGTTTCTATTCCTGGGTTGGGAATATTCCCTGGAGTAAGAAATGGCGACCCACTCCAGTATTCTTCCTGGAGAATTCCATGGACAAAGGAGCCTAGTGGGTTACATTCCAAGGGATCTCAAACAGTTGGACATGTCTGAGTAACTAACACTTTCACTTTTCAGTTAAAAAGGTAGGAGGGATGAACAAATCAGTAAGCTTAGCTAGAAAGGAAGGGTGTATCCCAAGGTAGAGGAGTTTGGGTTTTATTGAACTGAGTTGGAGAGCATTGTAGTTATTGAGCAAAGAGGAAGAGAAAGACAATGAAAAACCAGGCTTAATGAAAACTATTTTAATGATTATGAGATAGATTAGAATTATAGGGATGATGAACAAATAAGAGACTACAAGTAGTGAGATCAAGGAGGATATTGCCATCAGCTCTAAGCAAAAATTAAGGCATCCAGAACTGTGGCCAGATTTGGGGCAGCGCTGGCCTCTGGGAGTTAGACTGAGATTCCTTCTTGGCCTATATTGGTTTTTATTCCATTCAGTGAATATTGTGCAAGCAGAGACTTTGTATCTGTGTCTCTCCTTTGCATCTGCCAGTCAAACTGAGGATTATAGAACTAGGTAAGCAACATAATGAAGAATGAGAATCCAAGCACCAAGGATCCTCTGTGGCTCAGGAGGAAAGAGGCCTGAATTCAGTGTGAGCCCTCAACTGTTTTTGAACAGGCAGGACTGTCTTAATCAGCATTTCTGTTTGGTAAGGTGCTTGAAAATGCAACGGAGAAATGAGAACATTGGAAGGAAAATGTGATCTCCAAAGGCGCCCCCATGAGCAGAAGTTAGGTGGTAAGGAAAGTAATTGTGAAATGGGAATGGAAATATGTCTTGGAGTGAGAGATAATAAGGATTGTAGCCTCCCTCAGATCATAGGCATCTTGGGAAACTTTTGAGATGCTGTCAGCCCCTATGCATCACTATTTGTTTTTCCCAAGATGTGGGGCAGCTGAAAAGTGAGTCAATAAAAAAATCTAGCTACTCATCACATAGAAAAATTCTATTGAACCAGAACATGATGAAATGTCAGGTTCTCAGTAAAGTTAGTTCAGTGTAATAGAAAAGGCAGACAATTATGACTTGAAAATTACTTTAATTCTAATTTCACTTGTATCCTTGGTTATGCCACATCACCCTACTGAATATTGGCCTTTACTTGATCTGTAAAATCATGTTGGAAGATTTCTTCTAACTTTAACATTCTATAATTCTGAAATCTGTAACTCTATAAAAGGACAAATATAATGTATCGATATTTTATTTTCAACATAAAAAATGGGTGAATATGCCTAGTTTAAATGGGGTTTAGTATTGGAACTGAGTTGGAGAGCATTGTAGTTATTGAGCAAAGAGGAAGAGAAAGACAATGAAAAACCAGGCTTAATGAAAACTATTTTAATGATTATGAGATAGATTAGAATTATAGGGATGATGAACAAATAAGAGACTACAAGTAGTGAGATCAAGGAGGATATTGCCATCAGCTCTAAGCAAAAATTAAGGCATCCAGAACTGTGGCCAGATTTGGGGCAGCGCTGGCCTCTGGGAGTTAGACTGAGATTCCTTCTTGGCCTATATTGGTTTTTATTCCATTCAGTGAATATTGTGCAAGCAGAGACTTTGTATCTGTGTCTCTCCTTTGCATCTGCCAGTCAAACTGAGGATTATAGAACTAGGTAAGCAACATAATGAAGAATGAGAATCCAAGCACCAAGGATCCTCTGTGGCTCAGGAGGAAAGAGGCCTGAATTCAGTGTGAGCCCTCAACTGTTTTTGAACAGGCAGGACTGTCTTAATCAGCATTTCTGTTTGGTAAGGTGCTTGAAAATGCAACGGAGAAATGAGAACATTGGAAGGAAAATGTGATCTCCAAAGGCGCCCCCATGAGCAGAAGTTAGGTGGTAAGGAAAGTAATTGTGAAATGGGAATGGAAATATGTCTTGGAGTGAGAGATAATAAGGATTGTAGCCTCCCTCAGATCATAGGCATCTTGGGAAACTTTTGAGATGCTGTCAGCCCCTATGCATCACTATTTGTTTTTCCCAAGATGTGGGGCAGCTGAAAAGTGAGTCAATAAAAAAATCTAGCTACTCATCACATAGAAAAATTCTATTGAACCAGAACATGATGAAATGTCAGGTTCTCAGTAAAGTTAGTTCAGTGTAATAGAAAAGGCAGACAATTATGACTTGAAAATTACTTTAATTCTAATTTCACTTGTATCCTTGGTTATGCCACATCACCCTACTGAATATTGGCCTTTACTTGATCTGTAAAATCATGTTGGAAGATTTCTTCTAACTTTAACATTCTATAATTCTGAAATCTGTAACTCTATAAAAGGACAAATATAATGTATCGATATTTTATTTTCAACATAAAAAATGGGTGAATATGCCTAGTTTAAATGAAAAAAAGTTTGAGACTCATTACAAGTCCATCAAATGAAAAAAGTGTAGCCTATGGGTTATGGGTAGTGATTTCCTATGACTCACAAGAATATTAAATGCACTATTGACATAGGATAATTTAATTATTTTCTTGTTTTCAATTTTTCACCCTCTATTTTTGGAGATATATCTTCATTCAAGCTGATTCCAAGTTATTCTTAAGAATTTGATCAAGTTTCAAGTAGCGATGGATTTCAGTTTAATTATTTTCAAATTTATTTCTCTTCTTTTTGGCTTCTATGGCCCAAGTTCAAGTTATTGTCCTTGATGTTACCATGGTAATGAGAGATGACATCACTGAATCCAATCTCTGGCACTGTCCCTTATGCTAAGAGCTGGAGAAAACTCAAAGAAGATGTGAGTTTTGGGACTAAGCCTTGGAAGATAAATGTTTTTTCTCTACAATTTTCTACTTTAAAATAAAATGTATTAAATTCATTATGATGACATCTTTCTTTAAGCAATGCAAAGTGTTTTACAGAAATGTAGTCTTGATTCTTGCACTTATCAGAAAGAAGTTCTCTTTCCCTTTCTTTTTTTAGCCTTTGAAAGGAAACAAACTATTGATTTGAGAGCCAGAATCTGAACACAGTGCCTAGATAACATCCCTGCAACAGCCCCACAATATAGGTTGTTTCAAAAAATCTTTTTTATTTACAGATAGAAAACTAAAGCACAGAGATTTTGTTGATGCTTGGCAGTAAACAACAAAACTCTGTTAAAAAAAAAATACAGAGATTTTAGCTAACACGTCCAAAGTTGTATCTAGTAACTACTGATGCTGGAATTTTAAAACCATGCATTTTGCTTCCACTGACCATAAACTGGTACCTATGATAATGCCTCTAGTGAAGGGAGATGCCCAGCACTTGGTATTCAATTCAACTGTGATTCACCAAGAACTCACACTGCTTGGCACCTTCTTGCTATGTGATATAACATAAGAGTGATTTAGCAATAGAGAACCATTTTTAAATGTTCAGAGTAGAAGAACATGATCTCATCTTCTCCTACAAGAACACCAAAGTCCACTTAGCTGCTGAACAACCATCAACAGAACAATGTTGGAACCCACCAAAAAAAGGTACACCACATCCAATGAGAAAGGAGAAGCCACAACAAGATGGTGGGAGGGGCACATCAGGCTTAAAATCAAACATCATACTTGACAGAGATTCTTGGGGGGCACAAACAAAACTTTGTATGCACCAGGACCCAGGAAAAGGAGGAGTGAGCAGTGAGTCTCCAAAGGAGTCTGAGCCAGACTTGTTTGTGAGGGCCTGGGGACCTAGGGGCTTGCCACAGGGACAGGAGCACTGGCAGCAACAGTCCTGGGAGGTTCAGCATGTGGCAGAAGTTCTCTTGGAAAAGGTCACCATTACCCCTAACATAGGCTCTTGGCCTACCATAGATACTATAGACTCTTAACACTGGGCCACCTCAGGCCAAACTACAGAGAGCAAGTGCAGCCCCACCCATCAGCAGAAAATTGGATTAAAGATTTACTGAGGATGTCCCTGCCCATCAGAGCAAGACCCAGTTTTTCCCAAGCCCTCCTATCAGGAAACTTGCATGAGCCTCTTATCCTCATCCACTAGAGGGCAGACAAAAAATTCTCTTTCCTTTCTTTTTAGCCTTTGAAAGGAAACAAACTATTGATTTGAGAGCCAGAATCTGAACACAGTGCCTAGATAACATCCCTGCAACAGCCCCACAATATAGGTTGTTTCAAAAAATCTTTTTTATTTACAGATAGAAAACTAAAGCACAGAGATTTTGTTGATGCTTGGCAGTAAACAACAAAACTCTGTTAAAAAAAAAATACAGAGATTTTAGCTAACACGTCCAAAGTTGTATCTAGTAACTACTGATGCTGGAAATTTTTAAAAACCATGCATTTTGCTTCCACTGACCATAAACTGGTACCTATGATAATGCCTCTAGTGAAGGGAGATGCCCAGCACTTGGTATTCAATTCAACTGTGATTCACCAAGAACTCACACTGCTTGGCACCTTCTTGCTATGTGATATAACATAAGAGTGATTTAGCAATAGAGAACCATTTTTAAATGTTCAGAGTAGAAGAACATGATCTCATCTTCTCCTACAAGAACACCAAAGTCCACTTAGCTGCTGAACAACCATCAACAGAACAATGTTGGAACCCACCAAAAAAAGGTACACCACATCCAATGAGAAAGGAGAAGCCACAACAAGATGGTGGGAGGGGCACATCAGGCTTAAAATCAAACATCATACTTGACAGAGATTCTTGGGGGGCACAAACAAAACTTTGTATGCACCAGGACCCAGGAAAAGGAGGAGTGAGCAGTGAGTCTCCAAAGGAGTCTGAGCCAGACTTGTTTGTGAGGGCCTGGGGACCTAGGGGCTTGCCACAGGGACAGGAGCACTGGCAGCAACAGTCCTGGGAGGTTCAGCATGTGGCAGAAGTTCTCTTGGAAAAGGTCACCATTACCCCTAACATAGGCTCTTGGCCTACCATAGATACTATAGACTCTTAACACTGGGCCACCTCAGGCCAAACTACAGAGAGCAAGTGCAGCCCCACCCATCAGCAGAAAATTGGATTAAAGATTTACTGAGGATGTCCCTGCCCATCAGAGCAAGACCCAGTTTTTCCCACAGACAGTCCCTCCTATCAGGAAACTTGCATGAGCCTCTTATCCTCATCCACTAGAGGGCAGACAGAATGAAAGTCACAATTACAGAAAACTCTAAATTTCCTAACTTAAAAAAAAAAAAACCATCTAGGCTATTATACCTATAGCCTTTGAGATATCAGAGATCCTTAGCTCCCTTGGTTTTCCCCTGAACAGGACAAAACTAAGCAACACACCTCAAGAGACAATCCTGCTGCAAAGGGAAAAGTTGAATGTGTTATCAAGGCCTTTGGTGGGGAGGAGGAGAAGGGAAATGGAGAAGTAAAGGCCTCAAGAGTCACTGATATTTGTGCCAGAGCCCTCTCTCTCCTCACCTGGGTATTTGTTGCCTGGCATGTGTCCATCCTTCGATAAAAATAATCACTGCTAAAGCTCACAGTGAATGGAATACATAAAGATGAAACCCATTTCCTGCTGCAAAAAATATGTGTGAACCAATTTGGTTCAATGTGATTTATCATTTCTATGTTTATAGTGTCAACTATAAATGCACTTATCAATTGCATTGCCAATAACTGAACAACAAGGGCATTTGCCATTTGCCTCTGTGGAGATTGAACCCTGTGCTATAGCAGCTGCTGACCTTCAACACCCACTGAGATAGTTCAGGATGGAGTGAGGCACTCTGTTCTCCAGAAATCTGGTGGGACAGAGAGTTATAAATACGTTGATGCTTTTTAGGAACAGATTTTATGACCTCAATCTTTGTATCTCCTCATATCTAGAAAAGCACTAAATCCCTTCATCAGATTGTGACTAGCAGAAAACCCTTTCTAAAGTGAGTGTTTAATGGTATTGAGCTCCCCTTCATCAAAACCTTATAGATTGACCTTTCTCGCACTACCACTTTGAAGCAGTCTCTCAGAGCTACCTGAGATGCTGCTTCCCAGGCTGAAATCCTCATTTCTCCCCAAATGAAACTTAACTCACAACTCTCAAGTTGATCATCTTTTTTAGTCAACAGTAGTGACCCCCATCTTCATTTCCAACCCTGATTAGGGGCCAAAATTACCTGAGGATGTCCCTGCCCATCAGAGCAAGACCCAGTTTTTCCCACAGACAGTCCCTCCTATCAGGAAACTTGCATGAGCCTCTTATCCTCATCCACTAGAGGGCAGACAGAATGAAAGTCACAATTACAGAAAACTCTAAATTTCCTAACTTAAAAAAACCATCTAGGCTATTATACCTATAGCCTTTGAGATATCAGAGATCCTTAGCTCCCTTGGTTTTCCCCTGAACAGGACAAAACTAAGCAACACACCTCAAGAGACAATCCTGCTGCAAAGGGAAAAGTTGAATGTGTTATCAAGGCCTTTGGTGGGAGGAGGAGAAGGAAATGGAGAAGTAAAGGCCTCAAGAGTCACTGATATTTGTGCCAGAGCCCTCTCTCTCCTCACCTGGGTATTTGTTGCCTGGCATGTGTCCATCCTTCGATAAAAATAATCACTGCTAAAGCTCACAGTGAATGGAATACATAAAGATGAAACCCATTTCCTGCTGCAAAAAATATGTGTGAACCAATTTGGTTCAATGTGATTTATCATTTCTATGTTTATAGTGTCAACTATAAATGCACTTATCAATTGCATTGCCAATAACTGAACAACAAGGGCATTTGCCATTTGCCTCTGTGGAGATTGAACCCTGTGCTATAGCAGCTGCTGACCTTCAACACCCACTGAGATAGTTCAGGATGGAGTGAGGCACTCTGTTCTCCAGAAATCTGGTGGGACAGAGAGTTATAAATACGTTGATGCTTTTTAGGAACAGATTTTATGACCTCAATCTTTGTATCTCCTCATATCTAGAAAAGCACTAAATCCCTTCATCAGATTGTGACTAGCAGAAAACCCTTTCTAAAGTGAGTGTTTAATGGTATTGAGCTCCCCTTCATCAAAACCTTATAGATTGACCTTTCTCGCACTACCACTTTGAAGCAGTCTCTCAGAGCTACCTGAGATGCTGCTTCCCAGGCTGAAATCCTCATTTCTCCCCAAATGAAACTTAACTCACAACTCTCAAGTTGATCATCTTTTTTAGTCAACAGTAGTGACCCCCATCTTCATTTCCAACCCTGAAGAGACCCCAGTTGACCTTGTGTTCAGAGAATCATTTTTACAGGGCACTCACCTAATCACAGAGAGGTCCTAGTGCATTTTATTGGGACTGCCAAAATTACCTTATAAAGGCACTAAAACTCCTAAAAGAACACTTATAATTTTTTCTCAGTTCCTTGAGACTGTAAATCTTACCATGTCTTTGAAATGTAACTATCGCAGGAAACAATTAAAATTCTCTTTAAATTGAAGGGGAAAAAAGAGGGAAAGAGGTCTTTTAAAATACAAACTGCTGAAAGGGCTCTCTTACCCAAATTCTAAGCCACAGACTCCTTAAGACTGCTGGTCAAAAACAGATACAGATCTTAAGTCTTCTTCATTAACAGTACACAACTGAGTGGGTTCTCCCTTGAGTTGGCAGGCTATTCTAACAGCATCTTCCACTCTAACAATGTCCAATGTCGGTTCTCCCTTGAACCGGCCAGCTGTTCTAGAGGTGTCTCCCACTTAAGGGAGCCTGCTGTACTGGCAGTGACTCTCCCTTCCCCCACTCTAGTAAACTCTAGTTTCCTCTCAAAACACAAACACACACAGGACACAGTTGAAAACACTGATTGTATTACCAAGACTTTGTTTGGAATATCATTTTTGAGATAGACATACATAGACTAAGATATGACCAGACAGCTTTTAGGAATGAAGAATGATTTTATGGAGCCATGAAGCCTCTTGGGAAAAAAAAAAAATACACCTGGCTCTTTACTTAGATTTCCTAAAGGAAATCAACTCTGAATATTCATTAGAAGGGCAGATGCTGAAGCTAGGAAAGACTCTGATGGTGGGAAAGATTGCGGGCAGGAGGAAAAGAGAACCACAAAGGATGAAATGGTTGGATAGCGTCATTGACTCAATGGAGATACGTCCGAGCAAACTCCAAGACACAGTGAAGGACAGGGAAGCCTGGCATGCTGCAGTCCATGGGATCGCAAAGAGTGATACACGGTTGAGCAACTGAACAACAAAAGCAATTTTGCTTAGTGGATTCCCAACCTTAGCAAGTGAAGGAAGAAAGTCACTTCCTGGCCAGTTCTGCAGGTGTTTGCAGAACCTGAGAAAAGAGAAATTTATCTAGGTGTTGTGGGTGAGTCGGATAGCAATCCTTGAATTAGTTTTCTAGCCTCAAAAGCCCTTTAAAAGTTGTCGACTAAAAAAGATAAACAACCTGAGAGTTGTAGGTTAAGTTTTATTTGGGGCATAATTAGGATTGCAGCTTCAGGAGACAGCATCTCAGATGGCTCTAGGAGACTGCTCTACACAGGCAATGGAGGAAATTCAGTACATAAGATCTTTGGTGAAGGTGGAGTTCACACACCATTAAACGAAGGGTTTACAAAGGGTTTTATTTTGCAAATGGTTTTCGGTCAGTCATGAGAACATAATGTCTTCATGAAGATTGATTCTAGCCCTATTCTAGGTGTTAGGAGATGCAAGGATTGAGATGGTAAAATCTGTTTCTAAAACATTTACCTGTCTAAAGACCTGGCCCACCGGGTTCCCTGGAGCACAGAATGCCTCGCCCCACCCTGATCTCCTTAATGGGTGTTGAAAGTCAGCAGTTCCCAACAGCACAGTGTTCAATCTTTGCAGAGACAGATGGCAAATGTCCTTGTTATCCAGTCATTGGAAATGTAATTGGTAAATGCCAATTTGTAGTTGACAAAGTCTAATCTGAAAAATTTCAGTAAAGTAGAATAAAAGACCTTATATAGTTCAAAGCTATTCTTTCTGTATTTATGTAAACAAACAGGTCAATTTCAGTGAAAACTAAATTTATTTTGCAAACACAGCAGTCCTACCTTTGATAGAAATACTTTTAGAAAGTAGACTTATGTTTCAGTATAAGGCACATTTGTGGATGCCAGATTCTATACTTCTGGTCATTAGCTTGAGGTCTGTTGTCTACCTGTAGATTGGTCTGGATCTTGAATCCTTCAAGTTTCCTCCAATATTTCACCACCACTCTCCAAACTAATTTTTTTCATTTTTTTCTCACAGTCTTCTGTCATGGAATTATTAAAACACTAAAACTGTTTTTCCTCCAAAGCCATGCAAGGTAAAGTGGAACAGCTTGATATAAACTTCAGAGCATTCTACACAATAGGTCTTCTGTGGACAATGTTTAAGGTTGTTGCTGTGTGGACTACTCAGAGAAATCACCAGAGACATTCAAACTGCAAATCAGAAAAATCTATCAAACTGTCGCTGCCGGCCTTCACTCCATCTGAAAATTCTTTGAGTCAGACACCTAAAAATCTTGACTGGCTGCCATCACAACTCAAAACCTAGGATTATGATCTGCTGTAATCATTTAACTATTGTTTTCATTTAGTTTCCATAGAAATGCCTCTTATTAAATAACCTGAAGCAGGGAATTCCCTAGTGGTCTAGTGGATAAGACATTTTGCTCTCAGTGCAGGGGGATTGGGTTCAATTCCTGGTCAGGGAACTAGAGTCCACCTACCACAATCAAGTGTTCACATGTCTCAACAAAATCTTGCAAGCAGCAAGGAAGACTGAAGATTGCATGTGCTGAAACCAAGACCTGGTACAGTCAAATAAATAAATATTTAGAAAATAACCTGAAGCAAATACTTTACATGTCTAATTTTGGGAGCCCACCTGCTTTCACTGCCACCTGAAATGAAACATGACTTTAACCAAAGTGACCTATTTTCAGAACTGGCTCAGGGGTAATGAAACCACTTGAAAACTGCTTGCAGGAGAGGCCGGTTCTGTCCCTGGGTTGGGAAGATCCCTGGAGGAAGGCAGGAAACCCACTTCAGTATTAATCTGAAAAATTTCAGTAAAGTAGAATAAAAGACCTTATATAGTTCAAAGCTATTCTTTCTGTATTTATGTAAACAAACAGGTCAATTTCAGTGAAAACTAAATTTATTTTGCAAACACAGCAGTCCTACCTTTGATAGAAATACTTTTAGAAAGTAGACTTATGTTTCAGTATAAGGCACATTTGTGGATGCCAGATTCTATACTTCTGGTCATTAGCTTGAGGTCTGTTGTCTACCTGTAGATTGGTCTGGATCTTGAATCCTTCAAGTTTCCTCCAATATTTCACCACCACTCTCCAAACTAATTTTTTTCATTTTTTTCTCACAGTCTTCTGTCATGGAATTATTAAAACACTAAAACTGTTTTTCCTCCAAAGCCATGCAAGGTAAAGTGGAACAGCTTGATATAAACTTCAGAGCATTCTACACAATAGGTCTTCTGTGGACAATGTTTAAGGTTGTTGCTGTGTGGACTACTCAGAGAAATCACCAGAGACATTCAAACTGCAAATCAGAAAAATCTATCAAACTGTCGCTGCCGGCCTTCACTCCATCTGAAAATTCTTTGAGTCAGACACCTAAAAATCTTGACTGGCTGCCATCACAACTCAAAACCTAGGATTATGATCTGCTGTAATCATTTAACTATTGTTTTCATTTAGTTTCCATAGAAATGCCTCTTATTAAATAACCTGAAGCAGGGAATTCCCTAGTGGTCTAGTGGATAAGACATTTTGCTCTCAGTGCAGGGGGATTGGGTTCAATTCCTGGTCAGGGAACTAGAGTCCACCTACCACAATCAAGTGTTCACATGTCTCAACAAAATCTTGCAAGCAGCAAGGAAGACTGAAGATTGCATGTGCTGAAACCAAGACCTGGTACAGTCAAATAAATAAATATTTAGAAAATAACCTGAAGCAAATACTTTACATGTCTAATTTTGGGAGCCCACCTGCTTTCACTGCCACCTGAAATGAAACATGACTTTAACCAAAGTGACCTATTTTCAGAACTGGCTCAGGGGTAATGAAACCACTTGAAAACTGCTTGCAGGAGAGGCAGGTTCTGTCCCTGGGTTGGGAAGATCCCTGGAGGAAGGCAGGGAAACCCACTTCAGTATTCCTGCCTGGAGAATCCCATGGACAGAGGAACCTGGCAGGCTACAGTCCATAGGGTTGCAAAGAGTCAGAGACAACTGAACTGACTGAGGATGCGCACACACTCACAAGAAGCCGGTTAACTGCAAAATGGAGTCATCCACCAACTCAGGATAGGTTCAAACCTACTAACGTGAGATGATCCAAGATATTAAAATATTCCACAACATTACTCAAATCTTTGATTAGATTCTTTAGGTCCCTTAGTTCATGACTGAACACTTTTAAGTTTGCAACAGATTGAATTTCAGGCTATTGCCTATATAATTATTATAGAATTTGCTATTATAATCAATTTAGATATGTATTTTTGGGGCTACAGCATGCCTTGCTCCTGACTTTTAGCATATCAACTCTCCAGGCAATTGGTGTACTCGCCATTGACCCTAATGCTTTGGCATCACAGGGTGGATTGACCCTAATGCATCACAGGCATGAAAAGTGTGTGTGTGTGTTGTGTGTATGTGTGTAATGCAAGTGTCTGATTAAGCTTTAATTATCCAGGCATTCATTTCAAAAAGGCATCCACATCACAAAAAGGCTATTTTGAATAAACATTTTGCCAGTCACATACCCCACTGAGATTCTTTTTGCTGTTGTTGTTGTTTTATTAAGAAATCTTTGGTAGATTTCACTAACTGCTCTTTTAATAAACATTTTTTCCCCTCATCCCATGCTTTAATTTCCCACTTTTATGTTTTAAATTCACCAAATAAAGAGTGAGCTGAATTATATTATAGCTCTATTTTTATTGTTTTTAGGAATTCCATAGAGTCTTCTATAGAGACTCCACCAATTTACATTCCAACAGTGTACTTGGGTTTACTTTTCTCCACATTCTGACCAACATTGTTATTTATGGTCTTTTTGGTGATAACCATTCTGAGAAGTGTGAGGTAAAATCTTAGTGTGGTTTTGATTTATATTTATTTGATAATTAGGAATGTTGAGCATATTTTCATACATCTGTTGGCCATCTGTATGTCTTCTTCGGAAAACATGTCTATTAAGATCTTCTACCTATTTTATTTTATTCATTTTTTTTACAGAGTTTTGTCATTTACTGCCACACATCAACCTGAATCAGTCATAGGTATACGTATGTCCCCTCCCTCTTGAACTTCCTTCCCATCTCCCTCTCCATCCCACCCCTCTAAGTTGTTACAGAGCCCCTTGTTCAAGTCACCTTAGTCTTACAGCATATTCCCATTAGTTATTTATTTTATGTATGGTAATGTAGATTTCCATGTTACTCTTTCCACACGTCTCACCCATTCCTTCCTCCCTCAATGTCCATAAGTCCTTTCTCCATGTCTGTTTCTCCATTGGTGCTCTGCATAAATATTTATCAGTACCATTTTTCTAGATTCCATAGGTATGTGTCAGTGTACAATATTTATCTCTCTCTTTCTGACCTACTTCATTCTGTATAATAGGTTCTAGATTCATCCACCTCATTAGAATTGACTCAAATACATTTCTTTTTGTGGCTGAGTAATATTCCATTGTATATATGTACCATCGGTTCTTTATCCTTCATCTGTTGATGGACATCTAGGTTGTTTCCATGTTCTAGATATTGTAAATAGTGCTGCAATGAACAGTGGGGTACATGTGTCTTTTTCAATTTTGGTTTCCTCAGGGTATATGCCTAGTAATGGGATTGCTGGGTTTTATGGTAGCTCTATTCTTAGTTTTTTGAGGAATTTCCATACTGTCTCCCATAGTGGCTGTATCAACTTACATTCCCACCAACAGTGCAAGAGATTTCCCTTTTCTCCACACCCTCTCCAGCATTTATTGTTTGTGGACTTTTTGATGATGGCCATTCTGACTGGTCTGACGTGATATCTCATTGTAGTTTTGATTTGAATTTCTCTAATGATGAGTGATGTTGAGCATTTTTTCATGAGTTTTTTTGGCCATCCATATATCTTCTTTGGAGAGATGTCTGTTAAAGACCTAACTGTAAGACCAGAAACCATAAAACTCTTAGAGGAAAACATAGGCAGAACACTTGGTGACATAAATCAAAGCAAGATCTTATATGATCCACCTCCTAGAATAATGGGAATAAAGACAAAATAAACAAATGGAATTTAATTAAACGTATAAGCTTTTGCACAGCAAAAGAAACTATAAGCAAGGTGAAAAGGCAGCCCTCAAAATGGGAGAAAATAATATCAAATTAAATAGCTGACAAATAATTAATTTTTAAAATATATAAGCAGCTCATATAACTCAGCACCAAAAATCACAACTTAATCAAATATGGGGAAAAGACCTAAATATACATATCTACCCATTTTTAAAATTATTGTATGGTTTAATTTTTATAATGACTTACATGAGCTTATCATATATTTTAGATATTAACCCCTTCTCAGCCATTTCATTTGCAAAGGCTTTCTCTCATTCATTAGTTGATCTTTTCATATTGTTGATGGCTCTCTTTGCTGGGCAAACCTTTCAAGTTTAATTAGGTCCCATTGGTTTACTTTTCCTTTTGTTTCCTTTACCTTAGGAGATAGATCCAAAAATGTTGCAACAATATTCCATTTTGTAAAATATGTACCATCGGTAATTTTTTTTTGGCTGAGTAATATTCCATTGTATATATGTACCATCGGTTCTTTATCCTTCATCTGTTGATGGACATCTAGGTTGTTTCCATGTTCTAGATATTGTAAATAGTGCTGCAATGAACAGTGGGGTACATGTGTCTTTTTCAATTTTGGTTTCCTCAGGGTATATGCCTAGTAATGGGATTGCTGGGTTTTATGGTAGCTCTATTCTTAGTTTTTTGAGGAATTTCCATACTGTCTCCCATAGTGGCTGTATCAACTTACATTCCCACCAACAGTGCAAGAGATTTCCCTTTTCTCCACACCCTCTCCAGCATTTATTGTTTGTGGACTTTTTGATGATGGCCATTCTGACTGGTCTGACGTGATATCTCATTGTAGTTTTGATTTGAATTTCTCTAATGATGAGTGATGTTGAGCATTTTTTCATGAGTTTTTTTGGCCATCCATATATCTTCTTTGGAGAGATGTCTGTTAAAGACCTAACTGTAAGACCAGAAACCATAAAACTCTTAGAGGAAAACATAGGCAGAACACTTGGTGACATAAATCAAAGCAAGATCTTATA
Organism: Tragulus kanchil; assembly: GCA_022376925.1. NCBI lineage: Eukaryota > Metazoa > Chordata > Mammalia > Artiodactyla > Tragulidae > Tragulus > Tragulus kanchil. Next base: position 65,267,703 of record JAIOJX010000032.1, on the reverse strand, counting down.
TGATCCACCTCCTAGAATAATGGGAATAAAGACAAAATAAACAAATGGAATTTAATTAAACGTATAAGCTTTTGCACAGCAAAAGAAACTATAAGCAAGGTGAAAAGGCAGCCCTCAAAATGGGAGAAAATAATATCAAATTAAATAGCTGACAAATAATTAATTTTTAAAATATATAAGCAGCTCATATAACTCAGCACCAAAAATCACAACTTAATCAAATATGGGGAAAAGACCTAAATATACATATCTACCCATTTTTAAAATTATTGTATGGTTTAATTTTTATAATGACTTACATGAGCTTATCATATATTTTAGATATTAACCCCTTCTCAGCCATTTCATTTGCAAAGGCTTTCTCTCATTCATTAGTTGATCTTTTCATATTGTTGATGGCTCTCTTTGCTGGGCAAACCTTTCAAGTTTAATTAGGTCCCATTGGTTTACTTTTGCTTTTGTTTGCTTTACCTTAGGAGATAGATCCAAAAAAATGTTGCAACAACTATGTCGAAGAGTGTTGTGCCTATGTTTGCTACTAGAATTTTTAAAATTTCTGGTGTAACACTTAGGTCTTTTTTTTTTTTTCTTTAGGGATTAGTTTTGGGGGGCTGGCGCAGGTTGGGGAGGGAGGGAGGCGGGCAGGCCACTTCTATTGGTCTTTCATGTATCTATTTTCATCCATCTTTGTTCTTTGGCCTGTATGGGCCTCCCATCGCAGTGGCCTCTGTTGTTGCAGAGCACCGGCTCTGGGCGCATGTGCTCCAGAACTCCGGTTCGGTGATTGGACACATTGGTCCAGCTACTCCGTGGCACGTGGGAGCTTCCCAGGCCAGGGATTGAACCGGCGCACCTTGCACTGCAAGGCGGTGTCCTTACCCACTGGATCACCAGGGAAGTCCAACACTTAGGTCTTTAATTCATTTTGAGTTTATTTTGTATATGGCATGAAAAATATTATAATTTCATTATTTAACATGTAGCTATCCAGTTTTCCCAGCACCACTTACTGAAGAGACTGTCCTTTTCTGATTCAAAAATTCCATTCTTGGGCATATATCCAAAGAAAACAAAAACTCTAATTTGAAAAGATACATGTATTCAATGTTCATAGCAATAACATTCACAATAAAAGGTTATAAAGACAACTTAAGTCTTCATCAGCCAATGAATACATAAAGAAGTTATGGTAAATGTATACAATGGACTATTATCAACTATAAAGAAAATGAAATTTTGCCATTTGCAAAAACAAAGATAGACCTGGAGGGTATTATACTTAATAAAATAAGTCAGACAGAGAAAGACAAATACTGTATAGCATCACTTATACATGGGACCTGGAAAATAAAGAGATGAATGACTATGACAAGAAAGAAACAGACTCACAGATGTAGAGAATAAACTAGTAATTACCAAATAGGAGATAGAAAAGGTAAGGTTATCATATGGGTAAGGAATTAAGAGATACAAACTACAACATATAAAATAAATAAGCTATAAAAATATGCTGTACAGAATAGGGGATATAATCAATTTTTATAATTTTAAGTAGAATACAACCTATAAAAGCCACTGAATTGCTATGTTGTATATCTGAAACTAATACAATATTGTAAATCAAGCATTGTACTCCTCACTGCTTGCTTAGTCACTTCAGTCGTGTCTGATTCTTTGTGACACCATGAACTGTAGCCTGCCAGGCTCCTTTGTCCATGGGATTTCCAAGGCAAGTATATTGGAGTGGGTTGCAATTTCTTTCTCCAGGAGGGAAGCCCAAATCAAGAATACTTAGACTAAAAAAAGAGAATGGGACAAGGAAACTCATTTTTTAAAAAATCAAGTATACTTCAATTTAAAAAATATAATGAAACTCTAGTCTCCCATAGTCAACTCCAATAAAAATGGAACCTCAAGCTTATGTGTACTATCTGTCTCTCTCTACCTCTCACCTTGCTGTGTGGCTCCAAGTCTTTTAAGTGATAAACCTCTATTTTTTTTCAATTCCTCCTGATGGTTATTGCTTAAGGGCATTTTTCAATCATTATCAAAACCACAAGGGCTAGTTGGACCACAACATTGGTTGTTGATAGGTTGAAGCCATCACTAGAGTGAAAAAGATAACAGACACACCTTTATGAACAGAAATACCTAATTTCTAATTTTAAAGTATTTGCTTTGGTGAACTGCACTTTGACTGTTTCCATCAATATTGCCCGAAACCGTCAGTGAAGTTTTATATACTCACAACTTTGAGTCAATAAGATTATGGGCAGTGAAGGCACTGGATAGTATCTGAAGAGGGCAAAGTGATGCAGAGTAAAGAAGTACATGAAAAAAAAAGATAGACCTGGAGGGTATTATACTTAATAAAATAAGTCAGACAGAGAAAGACAAATACTGTATAGCATCACTTATACATGGGACCTGGAAAATAAAGAGATGAATGACTATGACAAGAAAGAAACAGACTCACAGATGTAGAGAATAAACTAGTAATTACCAAATAGGAGATAGAAAAGGTAAGGTTATCATATGGGTAAGGAATTAAGAGATACAAACTACAACATATAAAATAAATAAGCTATAAAAATATGCTGTACAGAATAGGGGATATAATCAATTTTTATAATTTTAAGTAGAATACAACCTATAAAAGCCACTGAATTGCTATGTTGTATATCTGAAACTAATACAATATTGTAAATCAAGCATTGTACTCCTCACTGCTTGCTTAGTCACTTCAGTCGTGTCTGATTCTTTGTGACACCATGAACTGTAGCCTGCCAGGCTCCTTTGTCCATGGGATTTCCAAGGCAAGTATATTGGAGTGGGTTGCAATTTCTTTCTCCAGGAGGGAAGCCCAAATCAAGAATACTTAGACTAAAAAAAGAGAATGGGACAAGGAAACTCATTTTTTAAAAAATCAAGTATACTTCAATTTAAAAAATATAATGAAACTCTAGTCTCCCATAGTCAACTCCAATAAAAATGGAACCTCAAGCTTATGTGTACTATCTGTCTCTCTCTACCTCTCACCTTGCTGTGTGGCTCCAAGTCTTTTAAGTGATAAACCTCTATTTTTTTTCAATTCCTCCTGATGGTTATTGCTTAAGGGCATTTTTCAATCATTATCAAAACCACAAGGGCTAGTTGGACCACAACATTGGTTGTTGATAGGTTGAAGCCATCACTAGAGTGAAAAAGATAACAGACACACCTTTATGAACAGAAATACCTAATTTCTAATTTTAAAGTATTTGCTTTGGTGAACTGCACTTTGACTGTTTCCATCAATATTGCCCGAAACCGTCAGTGAAGTTTTATATACTCACAACTTTGAGTCAATAAGATTATGGGCAGTGAAGGCACTGGATAGTATCTGAAGAGAGGGCAAAGTGATGCAGAGTAAAGAAGTACATGAAAAAAAAAATCAATGCTAGTGGCAAACAATAATTTATTATTTTGTGACCATAATGAAATAATGAATCTAGGCAATGACTATCAATTGGCAGCTAAACTTCTTACATAAAAAGTTAATGAAATCTTTGTAATGGATGGATCCCGCTGGGTCTTACTTTAGGCTCTCCAGGGGTAAAGTCTGTTTCCAAGATTATGTAATTGTTGTTAGAATTGTAATTGTTGTTGTTCAGTTCCTGGCAAGGCAACAGGCTGAGGGTCTTTCTGTCTTGCTAGCTGTCAGCTAGAGAGACCTCCTTTGGTTCCTTGCCAAATGGCCCTTCCCACAAGGAAGCTCATGACATGGCAGTCTGCTTTTTCAAAATCAGCAAGGGAGTCTTCTAGAAAGACAGATATTATAGTCTTATATTATTTAATCATGTACAGTTTCTCACTATTGCCATGTTCCATTGATTAGAAGTAAATCATAAACCTGCCCATACTCAAGGGAAAGGAATCACACCAGGGTATGAACATCAGAAAATGGAAATTAAGGGAACCACCTTAGAGTCTATCCACCATATATCCTGAATAAAACATCATGTATATAGATAGATAGATAGATACAGAGATATTATCAACTTTTATTCATGTATATACTATATATGCCTATTTAATACTATTCTGACAATAACCTTTTGTCTGGGGTTTGCTTTAAAATGACTCAGCTATGGTAGGAGGTGGGAGCTATTGATTAAATCAGTTTAAAGCTTTACAAATTGGCTTATTGCTTAAGGGCATTTTTCAATCATTATCAAAACCACAAGGGCTAGTTGGACCACAACATTGGTTGTTGATAGGTTGAAGCCATCACTAGAGTGAAAAAGATAACAGACACACCTTTATGAACAGAAATACCTAATTTCTAATTTTAAAGTATTTGCTTTGGTGAACTGCACTTTGACTGTTTCCATCAATATTGCCCGAAACCGTCAGTGAAGTTTTATATACTCACAACTTTGAGTCAATAAGATTATGGGCAGTGAAGGCACTGGATAGTATCTGAAGAGAGGGCAAAGTGATGCAGAGTAAAGAAGTACATGAAAAAAAAAATCAATGCTAGTGGCAAACAATAATTTATTATTTTGTGACCATAATGAAATAATGAATCTAGGCAATGACTATCAATTGGCAGCTAAACTTCTTACATAAAAAGTTAATGAAATCTTTGTAATGGATGGATCCCGCTGGGTCTTACTTTAGGCTCTCCAGGGGTAAAGTCTGTTTCCAAGATTATGTAATTGTTGTTAGAATTGTAATTGTTGTTGTTCAGTTCCTGGCAAGGCAACAGGCTGAGGGTCTTTCTGTCTTGCTAGCTGTCAGCTAGAGAGACCTCCTTTGGTTCCTTGCCAAATGGCCCTTCCCACAAGGAAGCTCATGACATGGCAGTCTGCTTTTTCAAAATCAGCAAGGGAGTCTTCTAGAAAGACAGATATTATAGTCTTATATTATTTAATCATGTACAGTTTCTCACTATTGCCATGTTCCATTGATTAGAAGTAAATCATAAACCTGCCCATACTCAAGGGAAAGGAATCACACCAGGGTATGAACATCAGAAAATGGAAATTAAGGGAACCACCTTAGAGTCTATCCACCATATATCCTGAATAAAACATCATGTATATAGATAGATAGATAGATACAGAGATATTATCAACTTTTATTCATGTATATACTATATATGCCTATTTAATACTATTCTGACAATAACCTTTTGTCTGGGGTTTGCTTTAAAATGACTCAGCTATGGTAGGAGGTGGGAGCTATTGATTAAATCAGTTTAGCTACAAATTGGCTATTGTTGAAGCTAGATGATTGATCCCTGATGGTTTGTCTTTTCCTTTGTATATATTTGTTAATTCTCATAATAGAATGTAAGACAAAAGTCAATAGATTATTTGGAAGGAGGAACTCAGAATCAAGAAGGATTAGAAGAAATGTAAGTGCCTCAAGAATCCTTAGAGATACTGAGGACTCAATTTCCTGATAGTCTTAAGACAGATATTTAAGTCATTTTTCTTAAATGTTAAGACAAGCATTCAGCAAACTGGAGAACTGAAGGAAAGTCATGGGCTGACATTTTGGCTTGCAGGCTTAGAGAAAGCTATGAAGAGTACCTGGCATTTGATAGGTGATAAAAAGGACCACTCTTGTTACAAGATATTCTACAAGGTGCACAATAAGGTAAACAGCCGCAGAACCACACAGATCCTCTTGTTCTTGGAGACTTTGTGCTTGTTCTTTTTCTCTATCAGTCCCTATGCCATATATCACTTTTATACTACTACCCTTAGGATCTACATGATGTTAGACCTATTGTAAAAATTTAGTATTAATTGATTACATATAAAAATACCAGAAGGAACACTCTATTGCCCCATGTATGATATTTAATAGTGCCCTCTTTGACCTTCTTACTAAGATGCAAAATATCAGAATGAAGGTAAGGCATAAAATATGGTCTCCTACTCTGCCCTCGTGGCCTCTATAAGAACAGCAGAGGGAATCCAGATGACCAAGTTAGCCCACAATGCCTTCAGTAAAAAAAAATACTTTAATTGATGGCAAAAACCTGCCAGTGGAGAAGGTAATGCTATAGATATTCCCTAGAAGGTTGGAGTTAGGGAAGGAGAGTAAAAATAATGGGAATTTGCTTCATAACAGAAATACGTCTCAATCTGGCAAGAACACAAATGTGTATAATTAGAGGAAATGCACTCTGGAGTGCTTGCTGTGGTCGCCTCTTAACTTGCTGCACTCATCTCATTAAGGAGGCGATGAGAGAGAATGCTCTGTCCCAGGGTCCTGCATGTCCTGGAAATGATGTGCTCCTGGAAATAAACTGGGTGCTGAGAAGGTGATCCAAACAAACAGGAATCAGATGCCTTTGGCATGTGACCAGAATCACAGATGTTTTCCCAGGTTGTGTCATTACCTACTAGTAAGAGCCATGGCATCAGATGATGGGAAAAAAACAGGCTGGGCCCCCATTTTCAGACACAAAGACTTTAAAAGAACTCAAGGGGGATGGATCTAGAGACTGTCATACAGAGTGAAGTAAGTAAGAAAGAGAAAAACAAATATTGTATATTTATCTACATGTAGAATCTAGAAAAATGGTATAGCTGATCTTAATTGCAAAGCAGAACTAGAGACACAGGCACAGAGAACAAATGTATGGATACCAAGGGGAAAAGGTGGGTGAGGTGAATTGCAAAATTGGGATTGACTTATATACACTATTGATACTATTCATAAAATAGATAACAAATGAAAACCTACTGTATAGTACAAATGAAAACCTACTGTATAGTACAAGGAACTTAGTGCTCTGTGGTGACCTAAATGAGAAGGAAATTCAAAACACAGAGAATATGTGCAATAGTACAGCTGATCCACTTTGTTGTACAGCAAAATCTAACACAACATTGTAAAGCAAGTATACTCCAATTGAGGGAAAGAAGAAAAAAAGGACCCAAGGGATCTGGATATTATTGAAATTCCATTGGAATCCTCATTTGGGCTTTTAGATTGGTTAATCACATGTGAAATGGAACATAAAATAGAAAGAACTATTTAATGATTTATTAAAGAATTATGGAGTGATTTACTGCCTCTGCCAACTGAATGTTTTACCTGGGCATGGAAGACAATTTGGTGGAGATTCCATAAATATCCACTTTGATAGTCTCATCCCTCATCACACACACATCATCACTTTTAATAATGTCAGAGGGTTGGAGTTAGAAAATACTTTAATTGATGGCAAAAACCTGCCAGTGGAGAAGGTAATGCTATAGATATTCCCTAGAAGGTTGGAGTTAGGGAAGGAGAGTAAAAATAATGGGAATTTGCTTCATAACAGAAATACGTCTCAATCTGGCAAGAACACAAATGTGTATAATTAGAGGAAATGCACTCTGGAGTGCTTGCTGTGGTCGCCTCTTAACTTGCTGCACTCATCTCATTAAGGAGGCGATGAGAGAGAATGCTCTGTCCCAGGGTCCTGCATGTCCTGGAAATGATGTGCTCCTGGAAATAAACTGGGTGCTGAGAAGGTGATCCAAACAAACAGGAATCAGATGCCTTTGGCATGTGACCAGAATCACAGATGTTTTCCCAGGTTGTGTCATTACCTACTAGTAAGAGCCATGGCATCAGATGATGGGAAAAAAACAGGCTGGGCCCCCATTTTCAGACACAAAGACTTTAAAAGAACTCAAGGGGGATGGATCTAGAGACTGTCATACAGAGTGAAGTAAGTAAGAAAGAGAAAAACAAATATTGTATATTTATCTACATGTAGAATCTAGAAAAATGGTATAGCTGATCTTAATTGCAAAGCAGAACTAGAGACACAGGCACAGAGAACAAATGTATGGATACCAAGGGGAAAAGGTGGGTGAGGTGAATTGCAAAATTGGGATTGACTTATATACACTATTGATACTATTCATAAAATAGATAACAAATGAAAACCTACTGTATAGTACAAATGAAAACCTACTGTATAGTACAAGGAACTTAGTGCTCTGTGGTGACCTAAATGAGAAGGAAATTCAAAACACAGAGAATATGTGCAATAGTACAGCTGATCCACTTTGTTGTACAGCAAAATCTAACACAACATTGTAAAGCAAGTATACTCCAATTGAGGGAAAGAAGAAAAAAAGGACCCAAGGGATCTGGATATTATTGAAATTCCATTGGAATCCTCATTTGGGCTTTTAGATTGGTTAATCACATGTGAAAAATGGAACATAAAATAGAAAGAACTATTTAATGATTTATTAAAGAATTATGGAGTGATTTACTGCCTCTGCCAACTGAATGTTTTACCTGGGCATGGAAGACAATTTGGTGGAGATTCCATAAATATCCACTTTGATAGTCTCATCCCTCATCACACATACATACACACACACAGAGTCACACTTTTAAGGGTGAAATAATGTACCCCACCAAAATATTGTCTATCATTTATTGTATGCCTATCATAGATCAAGATGTCACATGCTAATTTACTTAATCCCAAGATGGTGCTGCAAAGCAGTAATAACATGATAAATGGTTTCCATTTTACACACGAGAAAACAGATATATTGATTTGGGCATTAATATGAAGAACAATGACTGTGATATTTTAAGTGCTTATAAGAATTAGCTGAAGGAAGTTCATGAGTGAGATCACCCAGCTAACAAACTGAAGATTCTGGACCTGAATTCAGGTCTATTTATGATGTTTATATTCTTACTTGCCATTTGTTCTTGCTCTGTCATCTCAATATTTAGAATGCTTGGGGACTTAATCAGAAAGCAGAAGCTGTTCCTAACATCCGGATCCATCCTAGAGAAATATCTGAGCACTCATATGCCCAGCAAATGCAGAACATAACCTGTTGGGGTGATGCTCTGTGCAGTGACTTGATGGGATCCTTTTGCTATTAGTAATTGGATTCGGAAAGGCATCCAGCTGGGGAAAAGGAGAGTTAGTTAATTTTTGTAAAATAGAATTGAATTGTCTATAAACACCTTTTTCATCTCCTCCAGCAAGAGACTGTCCTTCTTCCACATCCATATTGCCCTGAAGTGATGAATGCTTTCCTTTGATCTCCTTGACAATAATTTAATGAGTTATCACCCTAAGATGAGTGTGAATACATGGGAGTGGAGAGTTATCTACTGAAAGCTCTGCTCAGTGTCTCACATTTTGTGAGCTTCCTGGGCTTGAGCCAGGGAAGACCCATTAAATCTTTACAGACCTTGAAGGGTTTGTTGGGCCCTAGTGCTGCTAAGTCACTTCAGTTGTATCTGACTCTTTGTGATCCTATGGACTATAGCCTGCCAGCCTCCTCTGACTATGAGATTCTCCAGGCAAGAATACTGCAGTGGGTTGCCATTCATTCCTCCAGGGGATCTTCTCAACCCAGGCACTGAACCCATGCCTCTCATGTCTCCCGTATTGGCAGGTGAGTTCTTTACCACTAGTGCCACCTGGGAAGCTCCATTTATCTTTTTATTTGGTTCTCACTAGGCATCCATCATTGGTCCCAATTTCATTCCTCTTGAGTCTTGCTCTTTGAACCAATGATTAACAGAGACTGAGTTAAGAGTTAAGACTTAGGTTCCCCCGGGGGCTTGACAAGAGAGATATGAAAACAAAAAGCCTTGAGACCCCAAGGAAAAACTTCAGTGATGAACTAAAAAAGCATTAAAATAGGTATTTGGGGCAAGGATTTCAACCAGCACTTCTTTAAGTCACATCATAAATATATCTGTTTAATAATAAAATGGTACTTCTCATGACTGGGAATAATCTTTCACATGGTAGTTTTTTAAACCCAGAGGAAGAAAAATGTTGATTATTCACTGAATTAGCTAGGTCTAGTTCATACTCAACTTCTAACTAGCCATCTATCTTAAATTCTGTGAGTTTATTTCTGTAAACCTTAGGTTCATACTTTGTTCAGTGAGTGGATTTCAGCAAATGCCTTTAAATGGACCACATTCTGAATCCTTATTGTCAGAGACAGCTGATAAAGATGGTGGAATCTGGAAATTTTTTATCTATGTTTGAGTGGATTTCAGCAATGCCCCCTTTAAATAGAATTGAATTGTCTATAAACACCTTTTTCATCTCCTCCAGCAAGAGACTGTCCTTCTTCCACATCCATATTGCCCTGAAGTGATGAATGCTTTCCTTTGATCTCCTTGACAATAATTTAATGAGTTATCACCCTAAGATGAGTGTGAATACATGGGAGTGGAGAGTTATCTACTGAAAGCTCTGCTCAGTGTCTCACATTTTGTGAGCTTCCTGGGCTTGAGCCAGGGAAGACCCATTAAATCTTTACAGACCTTGAAGGGTTTGTTGGGCCCTAGTGCTGCTAAGTCACTTCAGTTGTATCTGACTCTTTGTGATCCTATGGACTATAGCCTGCCAGCCTCCTCTGACTATGAGATTCTCCAGGCAAGAATACTGCAGTGGGTTGCCATTCATTCCTCCAGGGGATCTTCTCAACCCAGGCACTGAACCCATGCCTCTCATGTCTCCCGTATTGGCAGGTGAGTTCTTTACCACTAGTGCCACCTGGGAAGCTCCATTTATACTTTTTTTTGGTTCTCACTAGGCATCCATCATTGGTCCCAATTTCATTCCTCTTGAGTCTTGCTCTTTGAACCAATGATTAACAGAGACTGAGTTAAGAGTTAAGACTTAGGTTCCCCGGAGGCTTGGCAAGAGAGATATGAAAACAAAAAGCCTTGAGACCCCAAGGAAAAACTTCAGTGATGAACTAAAAAAGCATTAAAATAGGTATTTGGGGCAAGGATTTCAACCAGCACTTCTTTAAGTCACATCATAAATATATCTGTTTAATAATAAAATGGTACTTCTCATGACTGGGAATAATCTTTCACATGGTAGTTTTTTAAACCCAGAGGAAGAAAAATGTTGATTATTCACTGAATTAGCTAGGTCTAGTTCATACTCAACTTCTAACTAGCCATCTATCTTAAATTCTGTGAGTTTATTTCTGTAAACCTTAGGTTCATACTTTGTTCAGTGAGTGGATTTCAGCAAATGCCTTTAAATGGACCACATTCTGAATCCTTATTGTCAGAGACAGCTGATAAAGATGGTGGAATCTGGATCCATTTTAATTCATAACTGATGCTTTGAAGTCATGTCTGTCCCATCTCGCCTCAGATTTTCCATCTGAAAAGTGTGTGTCAGGCTCATTTGTCCCCTCTCCCTATCCCTGGACTATTAGAAAGGGGTCTCTATGATGATGGCCCACGAATCATCTTGAGTTGGCTGACAGATCTGTTAACAAGCAATCATACAAGTTTGGCAGGCTCCATTGTCCTAGATGCCTACATAAGAGGGTGAAGAGAACCTGCCTGAATAACTATCTGGCAGAACTGCCATTCCCTTAACACACAGGAACATTTAACAGGAATCTAAATGTTCCATTTGATAAAGACCAGTTCACTTCCAGATGATTTTGACTATATAAGACTCCTCCCTATTGCATTAACAAGAGCATGTTCTGCCCAGAAATCCTTTAATATCTACCTGAATTCATCAGCTTTCAAATCCAAGCTTGAACCAGAGCTCTGGCAGGGCTAATGGAAGAAACATGTTTTTGCATAAACAGGAGCTTATATTTGGAAGGAATACATTAACCTTTGCCAATGCAAATGATAAATACTTTCAACAATCTCATGACAGTCTCAGCCCTTAAAGGGGCAAGGGACAGTAACTGACCTTAAAGAATGCTATGTCCACTGCAAGATGATTTTAAGCCTGAAAAGGAGAAGGCCTATAATGGCATGTCACTGGGCCTCTCTCATGTCTTTCTTTTTGTTCATGAAAAGTCTTATTTGTCCATAAGTCTATAACAAAACTTTCAGAAAATTCTAAATTTGAAGTTAGGAATTTATAAGCCCTAGTTTTAGAAAAATAAGAGAGCAAGTATGCATATTAAAGACTAAAGAGATCCATCTCTTCCACAGAGCTGGTAATAAAATCATTTCCAGGTGAACAGTGTATGAATATAAACTTTTTTTAAAAAAATATCATGGTAGTTTTTAAACCCAGAGGAAGAAAATGTTGATTATTCACTTCTGAGATCCTTATTTTTTTTTTCTGTAAACCTTAGGTTCATACTTTGTTCAGTGAGTGGATTTCAGCAAATGCCTTTAAATGGACCACATTCTGAATCCTTATTGTCAGAGACAGCTGATAAAGATGGTGGAATCTGGATCCATTTTAATTCATAACTGATGCTTTGAAGTCATGTCTGTCCCATCTCGCCTCAGATTTTCCATCTGAAAAGTGTGTGTCAGGCTCATTTGTCCCCTCTCCCTATCCCTGGACTATTAGAAAGGGGTCTCTATGATGATGGCCCACGAATCATCTTGAGTTGGCTGACAGATCTGTTAACAAGCAATCATACAAGTTTGGCAGGCTCCATTGTCCTAGATGCCTACATAAGAGGGTGAAGAGAACCTGCCTGAATAACTATCTGGCAGAACTGCCATTCCCTTAACACACAGGAACATTTAACAGGAATCTAAATGTTCCATTTGATAAAGACCAGTTCACTTCCAGATGATTTTGACTATATAAGACTCCTCCCTATTGCATTAACAAGAGCATGTTCTGCCCAGAAATCCTTTAATATCTACCTGAATTCATCAGCTTTCAAATCCAAGCTTGAACCAGAGCTCTGGCAGGGCTAATGGAAGAAACATGTTTTTGCATAAACAGGAGCTTATATTTGGAAGGAATACATTAACCTTTGCCAATGCAAATGATAAATACTTTCAACAATCTCATGACAGTCTCAGCCCTTAAAGGGGCAAGGGACAGTAACTGACCTTAAAGAATGCTATGTCCACTGCAAGATGATTTTAAGCCTGAAAAGGAGAAGGCCTATAATGGCATGTCACTGGGCCTCTCTCATGTCTTTCTTTTTGTTCATGAAAAGTCTTATTTGTCCATAAGTCTATAACAAAACTTTCAGAAAATTCTAAATTTGAAGTTAGGAATTTATAAGCCCTAGTTTTAGAAAAATAAGAGAGCAAGTATGCGTGCATATTAAAGACTAAAGAGATCCATCTCTTCCACAGAGCTGGTAATAAAATCATTTCCAGGTGAACAAGTGTGTATGAATATAACACTTAAGAAAATTAGTGTTGATATTTTTGGTTATAGTATCATTGTGTTAGTCACTCAGTTGCCTCTGACTCTTTGGAACCCTGTGGAATGTAACCTGCCAGGCTCCTCTGTCTATGGAGTTCTACAGGCAAGAATACTGGAGTGGGTACCGAATCATTTCTCCAGAGAATCTTCCTGACCTAGGGATTGAACCCATATCTTCTGCATTGCATGAAGACTCTTTACCATCTGAGCCACCAGAAAAGCTCCTAAGATCAAAATAATCTTGTATGAGCATAATTCTCAAATTCTGATATAGTCAGCCATATCCTGTCAGAGACAAGGGGGTAACATGTATACTCACTCCCCCATTCTAGGAGGTCCACTATATTGACTTTTCTTTCTTTCTTTCTTTCTTTTTTTTTTTTTTTTTAATTTTTTGCCTCTCGTATTGGTTTTTTACTTATTTACTTTCATCCATCTTTATTCTTTGGCCTATGTGGGCCTCCCATTGCAGTGGCCTCTCTTTGCAAAACACTGGCTCTGGGCACATGTGCTCCAAAGCTTTGGCTTGTAATTGGATACACTGGTCCAGTTGCTCCACTGCGCGTGGGATCTTCCCAGGCCAGGCATCAAACTGGTGCCCCTTGCACTGCAAGGCCGACTCTTTACCCACTGGAACACCAGGCAAGCCTTCTATTGGCTTTTCTGCTTAAGTATTCCATCACAACTTTCTAATAGCAATGAAAAGTGGAGGGCTGATATAGCATTTGACTGCTAGGATTCTCTCCCTCATTTTGGAGAAAAGAGGAATATATAAGGCAGTTATGCCTGTTTGGTTAGGATGGGGTTCCTAACCTCTTTCTTCTGGCTAAAAAGTATAGAACAGAAATGAATGGCATCATATCTTGGACACTACTGAAAACAATGTAAATGGAAAACACAATTTAAAACAATGTAAGTGGAACTCTAGGCTCAGATAAATCTTTATTATCATATATGTCCATAGATTAGACCAGGATCTCAAAATATCATCCCCAGACCACAGAAACAGTGTACGCATTACCTAGGAAACTACTAAAAATGCAGTTTCACAGTCCCCACCTCCTGAATCAAACACTTCTTTTGGTGGGGTAGGGGGCAACAGTCTATTGTTTAATAAAGCTTCCAAGTAATCTTCATAATTACTAAAGCTTGAGAAGCACTGCCTTGAGCCACATCAATCCCAAGTCCCTAAGAGAAGACTTCTTATATAATAGAAGAATTGAAATCCCTAAAAAGATGTTAGTATTTTAAATTGCAAGCTCCAAAGGGATGTATTAGGAACGTTTCTCAAATTCAGAAGTATGCTAATACCAAATACAATTGATCTGAGAAGATATGAGACATCCAGTCTTTTTACTTAACTTCTAGCAGGTTAGGACTTTTGGTTTTTTATTTATGTATTTATTTTATTTATCCTCTGTCATGATCCACGTGCAGGTTAGAAAGAATTTCTAGACATGAGACAGGATGAGAGGAGAATAATGTTTATTAGAGTGGGAGATGCTGTCAAAACAGCGGGCAGGCTTAAGGGAGAACCAACCAGGACTTTTGGTTTTGATTGAGGTTCTATATGGGTTAATTCAGAAACCAAATCAGAGGCTAAGGGAATTGGGAGGAGGGGAATCCACTGACAAAAAAGATTTGAAGACCTACACACTGGGCTAGGACCCAGATTGCAGGTTTAGTTAAGTTTCCAGGCCTATAGAGAATTAAAGTGGGAGGCAGTGATATAGATGTTTACTCCCGGTAGACAAAATGACATGTAGAATCCGACAAGCTGCCATCACAACTTTCTAATAGCAATGAAAAGTGGAGGGCTGATATAGCATTTGACTGCTAGGATTCTCTCCCTCATTTTGGAGAAAAGAGGAATATATAAGGCAGTTATGCCTGTTTGGTTAGGATGGGGTTCCTAACCTCTTTCTTCTGGCTAAAAAGTATAGAACAGAAATGAATGGCATCATATCTTGGACACTACTGAAAACAATGTAAATGGAAAACACAATTTAAAACAATGTAAGTGGAACTCTAGGCTCAGATAAATCTTTATTATCATATATGTCCATAGATTAGACCAGGATCTCAAAATATCATCCCCAGACCACAGAAACAGTGTACGCATTACCTAGGAAACTACTAAAAATGCAGTTTCACAGTCCCCACCTCCTGAATCAAACACTTCTTTTGGTGGGGTAGGGGGCAACAGTCTATTGTTTAATAAAGCTTCCAAGTAATCTTCATAATTACTAAAGCTTGAGAAGCACTGCCTTGAGCCACATCAATCCCAAGTCCCTAAGAGAAGACTTCTTATATAATAGAAGAATTGAAATCCCTAAAAAGATGTTAGTATTTTAAATTGCAAGCTCCAAAGGGATGTATTAGGAACGTTTCTCAAATTCAGAAGTATGCTAATACCAAATACAATTGATCTGAGAAGATATGAGACATCCAGTCTTTTTACTTAACTTCTAGCAGGTTAGGACTTTTGGTTTTTTATTTATGTATTTATTTTATTTATCCTCTGTCATGATCCACGTGCAGGTTAGAAAGAATTTCTAGACATGAGACAGGATGAGAGGAGAATAATGTTTATTAGAGTGGGAGATGCTGTCAAAACAGCGGGCAGGCTTAAGGGAGAACCAACCAGGACTTTTGGTTTTGATTGAGGTTCTATATGGGTTAATTCAGAAACCAAATCAGAGGCTAAGGGAATTGGGAGGAGGGGAATCCACTGACAAAAAAGATTTGAAGACCTACACACTGGGCTAGGACCCAGATTGCAGGTTTAGTTAAGTTTCCAGGCCTATAGAGAATTAAAGTGGGAGGCAGTGATATAGATGTTTACTCAGGTAGACACAGACATGTAGTGAAAGTTACAGAGACATGGATGCAAACTGATGTGTAGGAATCCAGAGACTCACCCTAGGATTCTGACGTGACACGAAGGCAGGGCTTTTAGGTGAAGCTTAGAGGGTATGTGGCAAACTTTATGACTCAGACTATCAGGGTAGTGGCTATGACTCTTGGAACTGACTTCTTATCTAGGGCATCTCATAATCTCACCCATAATTCTTTCATTTCATTTATTACTCACATCTTCTGAAGTCTCTAATGCTGGCACCCTTTTCCTATAGTTAATTAATGAGCTATTTTATCAATTTAAACATATACTTATTGAGTATCTAACATGGGCCCCACACTGCAGTAGACATCAATGATACTTAATTAGTCAGGATTTTTCACAGAAACAAAACCAACAGGATATGAAGTTAAAGAAATAAATAGATAAGTAGATATTAATGAATTATAGGGGCTTGGTAGGCCCAAAATAAATGAAATAGTTAATATAATGAAAAGGCAAGTCTCTGAGGTAGATATGAGAGAGCTGGACAAGCATAATTTTAAGAAGTTCCTTGGGTGATTCTGTTGTTCAGCTAGTATGGGAACCACTATTCTAGTTTATCCCACTGGCTTGAATACTAAGAAAACCGGTGCACAAAGAGATGAAGAGACGTCTCAAGGCCTCATAGCCAGGATGGAGCAGAAAGAGGAATGGGAAGTCAGCTCTCTCCACACATGGTACCATCTCTGGTTTTTATTACAAAGACTAAACTGTATTCCATTTTCAAAATTCCAAAGTTATGTCTCTGTACTACAAACACTTGAATTCTTACTCTTCTAGTGTTTTATTTATTTATTTGGCCACTTCTATTGGTCTTTCATTTATTTATCTTTTGTTCTTTGGCCTGTGTGGGCCGCCCATCACAGTGGCCCCTCTTGTCTCAGAGCACTGGCTCTGGGCACATGTGCTCCAGAACTCCGGCTTGGTAG
Source organism: Tragulus kanchil (assembly GCA_022376925.1). Lineage (NCBI taxonomy): Eukaryota > Metazoa > Chordata > Mammalia > Artiodactyla > Tragulidae > Tragulus > Tragulus kanchil. Next base: position 65,250,701 of record JAIOJX010000032.1, on the reverse strand, counting down.
TTGGACACATTGGTCCAGACACTCCGCAGCACATGGGATCTTCCCAGATCAGGGATCGAACCGGCGCCTCTTGCACTGCAAGGTGGTATCCTTACCCACTGGACCACCAGGGAAGCCCTATTCTAGTGTTTTAGATTGTCTTTCTCATCCTTTCTCTCCCTTATCACAGAGGCTTATGCCCCAGAGCCTCCAGTTCAGTTCAGTCACTCAGTTGTATCCAACTCTTTGCAACCCCATGGACTGGCTTTGTCAAAATCATGTTCATTAACTCAGTGATGCCATCCAACCATTTCATCCTCTGTTGTCCCTTTCTCCTTTTGACTTCTAATTTTCCCCACATCAAGGTCTTTTCCAATGAGTCATACATTCACTTCAGGTGGCCAAAATCTTGGAGTTTCAGCTTCAGCATCAATCCTTCCAATGAATATTCAGGATTGATTTCCTTTAGGATTGACTGATTTGATCTTGTAGTCCAAGACACTCTCAAGAGTCTTCTCTAACATCACAATTTGAAGGCACCAATTCCCCACAGTTAAAATCAGATAATAGATATTAATGAATTATAGGGCTTGGTAGGCCCAAAATAAATGAAATAGTTAATATAATGAAAAGGCAAGTCTCTGAGGTAGATATGAGAGAGCTGGACAAGCATAATTTTAAGAAGTTCCTTGGGTGATTCTGTTGTTCAGCTAGTATGGGAACCACTATTCTAGTTTATCCCACTGGCTTGAATACTAAGAAAACCGGTGCACAAAGAGATGAAGAGACGTCTCAAGGCCTCATAGCCAGGATGGAGCAGAAAGAGGAATGGGAAGTCAGCTCTCTCCACACATGGTACCATCTCTGGTTTTTATTACAAAGACTAAACTGTATTCCATTTTCAAAATTCCAAAGTTATGTCTCTGTACTACAAACACTTGAATTCTTACTCTTCTAGTGTTTTATTTATTTATTTGGCCACTTCTATTGGTCTTTCATTTATTTATCTTTTGTTCTTTGGCCTGTGTGGGCCGCCCATCACAGTGGCCCCTCTTGTCTCAGAGCACTGGCTCTGGGCACATGTGCTCCAGAACTCCGGCTTGGTAGTTGGACACATTGGTCCAGACACTCCTCAGCACATGGGATCTTCCCAGATCAGGGATCGAACCGGCGCCTCTTGCACTGCAAGGTGGTATCCTTACCCACTGGACCACCAGGGAAGCCCTATTCTAGTGTTTTAGATTGTCTTTCTCATCCTTTCTCTCCTTATCACAGAGGCTTATGCCCCAGAGCCTCCAGTTCAGTTCAGTCACTCAGTTGTATCCAACTCTTTGCAACCCCATGGACTGGCTTTGTCAAAATCATGTTCATTAACTCAGTGATGCCATCCAACCATTTCATCCTCTGTTGTCCCTTTCTCCTTTTGACTTCTAATTTTCCCCACATCAAGGTCTTTTCCAATGAGTCATACATTCACTTCAGGTGGCCAAAATCTTGGAGTTTCAGCTTCAGCATCAATCCTTCCAATGAATATTCAGGATTGATTTCCTTTAGGATTGACTGATTTGATCTTGTAGTCCAAGACACTCTCAAGAGTCTTCTCTAACATCACAATTTGAAGGCACCAATTCCCACAACCTTGGACAGTTAAAATCACTTGTTAGTTCTCTAACTAGCTCTAAGTTCTTGAGACAGATTATGAAAGCCTCAGTTTCCTTATTATAATGCAAAGTAGCATTATAATAACATCTGCTCCACTGAACTTGTAGAATCAAAGCAGGTATGTACAAAATTTCAAAAAAAAGAAAGAAAGAAAGCTTTTTACACTGAAAAGAATGTCACAAGCATTCAATAAGAAAGATGCTAGTGGTGATTGGTGTGCTATTTATTTTCTGCTTACATCAAGATCTAGAAAGATACCTCCAAATTCCTTTATAGGAAATAGACCTGCACTGTTCATATAGCATTTACCCTTTTAAATGACTCTGCCAAGAATAAGGGATTCTGGAAATAAACAAGAGATATAACTCTTGCCCAGTAGAATTTCAACAGTAGTTCGTGAGATACACTATGAATACATACAGTGTACCCTCCAAAGGCTCACATCAAAACACAAATGTTGAGCAGATGGTATGTGGAATCAGATATGACTCACTTTAGGAGGGATAGATAGGATTTCCTGTGATGTCACCTTCTCTGAATCATGGATCCCTTTGAGAATCTGATGAAAGTGTGGGTTCCTACCTCAAAGAAGTGTGTATGTGCATCAAGACTCAACATTTATGTAAAAATGCAATTTCTGGATATCAATAGGCTCTCTTGAAATTCATCTGTAAACTCTTCTAGTTTCAAAGAAGGTAAGAGACAGCCATTGGTGAAGTAAGGAATCTGGGTATTCCCAGAGGACTTTGTGATATCCTGTTGTTGTTAGAAATGTCATGCTTAAACGGAATTGCATTCTAAGGTGTGGTGGCTTTGTCAAAATCATGTTCATTAACTCAGTGATGCCATCCAACCATTTCATCCTCTGTTGTCCCTTTCTCCTTTTGCTTCTAATTTTCCCCACATCAAGGTCTTTTCCAATGAGTCATACACTTCAGGTGGCAAAATCTTGAGTTTCAGCTTCAGCATCAATCCTTCCAATGAATATTCAGGATTGATTTCCTTTAGGATTGACTGATTTGATCTTGTAGTCCAAGACACTCTCAAGAGTCTTCTCTAACATCACAATTTGAAGGCACCAATTCCCACAACCTTGGACAGTTAAAATCACTTGTTAGTTCTCTAACTAGCTCTAAGTTCTTGAGACAGATTATGAAAGCCTCAGTTTCCTTATTATAATGCAAAGTAGCATTATAATAACATCTGCTCCACTGAACTTGTAGAATCAAAGCAGGTATGTACAAAATTTCAAAAAAAAGAAAGAAAGAAAGCTTTTTACACTGAAAAGAATGTCACAAGCATTCAATAAGAAAGATGCTAGTGGTGATTGGTGTGCTATTTATTTTCTGCTTACATCAAGATCTAGAAAGATACCTCCAAATTCCTTTATAGGAAATAGACCTGCACTGTTCATATAGCATTTACCCTTTTAAATGACTCTGCCAAGAATAAGGGATTCTGGAAATAAACAAGAGATATAACTCTTGCCCAGTAGAATTTCAACAGTAGTTCGTGAGATACACTATGAATACATACAGTGTACCCTCCAAAGGCTCACATCAAAACACAAATGTTGAGCAGATGGTATGTGGAATCAGATATGACTCACTTTAGGAGGGATAGATAGGATTTCCTGTGATGTCACCTTCTCTGAATCATGGATCCCTTTGAGAATCTGATGAAAGTGTGGGTTCCTACCTCAAAGAAGTGTGTATGTGCATCAAGACTCAACATTTATGTAAAAATGCAATTTCTGGATATCAATAGGCTCTCTTGAAATTCATCTGTAAACTCTTCTAGTTTCAAAGAAGGTAAGAGACAGCCATTGGTGAAGTAAGGAATCTGGGTATTCCCAGAGGACTTTGTGATATCCCTGTTGTTGTTAGAGTCTGAACTTGCCTCGTGACTTGCTTTAATCAACAAAATATGGTGGAAGTAATGATATGCCAGTTCAGGACCTAAACCTTAACAAGGTGTGGTGTCTTTTTAATTTCATGGTTTGAAGAGCTGTTGGTCATCATGTAAAAAGCCTACTTTGCTAGCAAAAAAAATTGGAGAGCCCAGAGAGAGAGAAAGATAGTAGAAGTGGCCAGTTCTACAAACACCTCGAAAAAGTCCAGCTCCTCCATCCCTTGCTAAGGCATATAGAATGATCCATCTTGAATGTCCCTATCAGTCAGAATACTAGATATTTACAGACTGTACAGGTGTGAAAGTTGGACCATAAAGGAGACTGAGTGCTGAAGAATTGATACTTTCTAATTGTGGTGTTGGAGAAGATTCTTGAGAATACCTTGGTCAGAAAGGAGATCAAATGAGTCAATTCTAAAGGAAATCAACTTTGAATATTCATTAGAAGGACTGATGCTGAAGTTGAAGCTTCAATCTTTGACCACCTAATGCAAGGAGTTGACTAACTGGAAAAGATCCTGGTGCTGGGAAAGATTGAGGGCAGAAGGAGAAGGGAGTGACAGAGGATGAAATGCTTAGATAGCATCACTGACTCAATGGACATGGATTTGAACAAACTTTGGGAGATATTGAAGGACAGGGAAGTGTGGAGTCGCAAAGAGTGGGACATGACTTAGCAACTGAACAACGGACACATAAATGCCCAGTTGCAAACCCAATGAACTCACAAAATCACGAGAGATAATAATACCATTCTGTGTTAAGTCACTAAGGTTGGGGATGATTTGTTATGGATCAGTAGGTGTGAGAAACAAATCACATCAAAACACAAATGTTGAGCAGATGGTATGTGGAATCAGATATGACTCACTTTAGGAGGGATAGATAGGATTTCCTGTGATGTCACCTTCTCTGAATCATGGATCCCTTTGAGAATCTGATGAAAGTGTGGGTTCCTACCTCAAAGAAGTGTGTATGTGCATCAAGACTCAACATTTATGTAAAAATGCAATTTCTGGATATCAATAGGCTCTCTTGAAATTCATCTGTAAACTCTTCTAGTTTCAAAGAAGGTAAGAGACAGCCATTGGTGAAGTAAGGAATCTGGGTATTCCCAGAGGACTTTGTGATATCCCTGTTGTTGTTAGAGTCTGAACTTGCCTCGTGACTTGCTTTAATCAACAAAATATGGTGGAAGTAATGATATGCCAGTTCAGGACCTAAACCTTAACAAGGTGTGGTGTCTTTTTAATTTCATGGTTTGAAGAGCTGTTGGTCATCATGTAAAAAGCCTACTTTGCTAGCAAAAAAAATTGGAGAGCCCAGAGAGAGAGAAAGATAGTAGAAGTGGCCAGTTCTACAAACACCTCGAAAAGTCCAGCTCCTCCATCCCTTGCTAAGGCATATAGAATGATCCATCTTGAATGTCCCTATCAGTCAGAATACTAGATATTTACAGACTGTACAGGTGTGAAAGTTGGACCATAAAGGAGACTGAGTGCTGAAGAATTGATACTTTCTAATTGTGGTGTTGGAGAAGATTCTTGAGAATACCTTGGTCAGAAAGGAGATCAAATGAGTCAATTCTAAAGGAAATCAACTTTGAATATTCATTAGAAGGACTGATGCTGAAGTTGAAGCTTCAATCTTTGACCACCTAATGCAAGGAGTTGACTAACTGGAAAAGATCCTGGTGCTGGGAAAGATTGAGGGCAGAAGGAGAAGGGAGTGACAGAGGATGAAATGCTTAGATAGCATCACTGACTCAATGGACATGGATTTGAACAAACTTTGGGAGATATTGAAGGACAGGGAAGTGTGGAGTCGCAAAGAGTGGGACATGACTTAGCAACTGAACAACGGACACATAAATGCCCAGTTGCAAACCCAATGAACTCACAAAATCACGAGAGATAATAATACCATTCTGTGTTAAGTCACTAAGGTTGGGGATGATTTGTTATGGATCAGTAGGTGTGAGAAACAAATGACTAGAAGGTAGGGAACTGGAAGTGAACAAACTGTTTGCAGCGATGAATAACTAGGCTAAAACAGTCAAAGCAGAAATCTGTGAAAACCGGGGCAATAAAAATGAGGAAATCAAGCTTATGCCAGACTTTGAGAATTACAGGAAATTATTATGTTCTCAGGCATCTCTTGTATGTAGAAACAGGATTCATGTTACTTTCTAATAGGCTCATCTTTGGGTGAGGTGGAACAGGGGTACTTGGGAAGGCGGGTGCAGTGACAGTTTGTACTCACCAATGCCCAACTGATTCATACAGGAAACATGGAAAATCAGCCCAGACTGGCTTTAGCCTAGAAAGGGTATTGTTTTGTGAGCTCTGAGAAGGTAGAAAGCATTTGACATCTCTTTATATGCTTGTCATTTTCACTTGTGTATTCATATTATCTGGAAAATGCTTTGCTTCCAGTTTCAGCAAATGAGAGGAATGTTCCTGTTTGGAGTAGTCCACAATGACTTATCAATTGTCCCTTGAATTGGACTTTGAGGGCTTCCCTGGTGGCTCAGCAGTAAGGAATCCATTTACAATGCAGGAGTTGCAGGAGATGTGGGTTTGATCCCTGAGTTGGGAAAATCCCCTAGAGGAGGGATGGCAGCCACTCTACTGTTCTTGCCTGGAGAATTCCATCAACAGAGTAGCCTGGTTAGCTACAATCCTTAGGGTCACACAAGAGTTGGACACGATGGAAGTGACTTAGCACACACACATGGGCTTTGAGAGTGGAGGGAGAAAGAACAAATACTAGAGACAGTCTCTTCCTTCAGTTTTAAATGGAACTTTTTTTTACAATTTTTCTTTGACATGGACCGTTTTTAAAGTCTTTATTGAATTTATTCCAATAGTGTTTCTGTTTAATGCTGTGGTTTTCTGGCCATGAGGTATGTGGGATCTTAGCTCCTCAACCAGGTTTGGACTCACACTTCCTGTATTGGAAGGTGAAGTCTTAACCACTAGACAGCTGGAAAAGCCCCTTATATGGAGCCTTTACCAACTACTTTCACAGGTCAGTGGTTTGTTATTGTTCAGTTGCTTAAGTCAGGTCCAATTCTTTGTGACCCCGTGAATGGCACCATACCAGGCTCCCCTGTCCTTTACTATCTCCCAGAATTTGCTCAAGTTAATGTCCATTGAGTCAGTGATGCTACCCAACCAATTCATCCTCTGCCACCCATTTCCCCTCTTGCCTTTAGTCTTTCCCAGTGTCAGGATCTTTTCCAATGAGTCAGCTCTCTGCATCAGATTGGAGCTTCAGCATCAGTTTTTAAAATGCATATTCAGGGTTGATTTCACTTAAGATTGACTAGTTTGATGAAATACTCCTGAAACTGGTATTCAGATTGACCAATTTGGGCACATTATGTTCAGCAACATACAAATTTAATATTGGAAGGAAGAGTACCTGGGATGGTGTAAAACTAGGGACAATATCAGAAATTTGTAGATGCTACTTCTAACATTCTGCCCCGACCACAGCCTCTGAGAAGGCATGTGGTAGTAGTTAGTTAAGTTAATCAGTTCTGTCCAACTCTTTGCAACCCCATAGACTACAGCTCACCAGACTCCTGTTTTCATGGAATTCTCCAGGCAAGAATAATGGAGTGGGTTACCATTTTTCTAACATCTTGTCCTGACCACAACCTCTGAAAAGATATGTGGAGTAGTAGCAAAACTCACTCTTAGAGATACTGGAATTTTGTTCTGGTTCTGTTGCTCGTCCTCAGCAAGTCCTTGAGCAAGTTGCTTCTCTTCTCTGGACTTTTGTCAGCTTTGTAAAATCAAGAAGTTGGGGCAGACCAGTGCTTCTCACATTTCTATATGTGAATGAATCACCTAGGCATCTTGTTAAACTGCATACTTTGTTTTGGTAAGTCTGGGACAGGACTTGAGACTCCACATTTCTAACCATCTCCCAAGTTATACTAATGCTGCTGGTACATGGGCCAATTTTAAAGATCAAAGGACCAGTTGGCTCCCAAAGGCTATGTTTAAGCCTTGTAATTCTGTTGGTTCTTTGAACCCTGTACCATGGGCACTCTTTCCCTACTACATCCTCTAAACTATAAGCTTTTCAGTGAGTAAAGATACCTTTCGGTGGAGTTTCCAGTGACAGTCAGTTTTCTGTCAAGCATGCAAGACCAAGCTAGACACTCTGATCACATGCTAATTTATGGCTCTTAGGCTGACAGAGACTGTGAGAATAGTGTCTGAAGAGAGGCGTGATGTTTGGATCCTCTGCTGGGCTGCCCAGTCATACAGAACTGCAGAAATAATTCAAATCTAGAAACAACAATGGAAATTTTTTCCTTTAGCAAATCTGGCTCAGTAGAGCAACCCCCAACACTGCAAGTTTTCCTCTCAGCAGTTCGCATGCAAATGACTTTTGACACCCATTTGCTAACCCTAGCTTAATGCAGACATATGGGAGAATATTGAAGTAGAGAGCTGCCCTTTCAGATGACAGCAATTATTATGTTCAGCAACATACAAATTTAATATTGGAAGGAAGAGTACCTGGGATGGTGTAAAACTAGGGACAAATCAGAAATTTGTAGATGCTACTTCTAACATTCTGCCCGACCACAGCCTCTGAGAAGGCATGTGGTAGTAGTTAGTTGTTAATCAGTTCTGTCCAACTCTTTGCAACCCCATAGACTACAGCTCACCAGACTCCTGTTTTCATGGAATTCTCCAGGCAAGAATAATGGAGTGGGTTACCATTTTTCTAACATCTTGTCCTGACCACAACCTCTGAAAAGATATGTGGAGTAGTAGCAAAACTCACTCTTAGAGATACTGGAATTTTGTTCTGGTTCTGTTGCTCGTCCTCAGCAAGTCCTTGAGCAAGTTGCTTCTCTTCTCTGGACTTTTGTCAGCTTTGTAAAATCAAGAAGTTGGGGCAGACCAGTGCTTCTCACATTTCTATATGTGAATGAATCACCTAGGCATCTTGTTAAACTGCATACTTTGTTTTGGTAAGTCTGGGACAGGACTTGAGACTCCACATTTCTAACCATCTCCCAAGTTATACTAATGCTGCTGGTACATGGGCCAATTTTAAAGATCAAAGGACCAGTTGGCTCCCAAAGGCTATGTTTAAGCCTTGTAATTCTGTTGGTTCTTTGAACCCTGTACCATGGGCACTCTTTCCCTACTACATCCTCTAAACTATAAGCTTTTCAGTGAGTAAAGATACCTTTCGGTGGAGTTTCCAGTGACAGTCAGTTTTCTGTCAAGCATGCAAGACCAAGCTAGACACTCTGATCACATGCTAATTTATGGCTCTTAGGCTGACAGAGACTGTGAGAATAGTGTCTGAAGAGAGGCGTGATGTTTGGATCCTCTGCTGGGCTGCCCAGTCATACAGAACTGCAGAAATAATTCAAATCTAGAAACAACAATGGAAATTTTTTCCTTTAGCAAATCTGGCTCAGTAGAGCAACCCCCAACACTGCAAGTTTTCCTCTCAGCAGTTCGCATGCAAATGACTTTTGACACCCATTTGCTAACCCTAGCTTAATGCAGACATATGGGAGAATATTGAAGTAGAGAGCTGCCCTTTCAGATGACAGCAATTATTATTGCATTTCCAGGAACATCTTTCTCTGTTCCCATAGCAACTCAGATCAAATTAGCTTTACCAACACTGAACAGGTTTGGTTTGTAGAGGGAGTGGAGAGACCATCCTCAAGTAGAAATAACTAGTTGACTGTCCAATCTGTTATTTCACCCTTACTCACCTTGCATGGAACTTACTAGAATTTGTGGGGATCAGAAATGCTGTTTTGTAGTTCAGATCATATATATTCTGGTTTTGTAAAAATACAAATCTTTTAATCTATAGTCAATTAAACATGGATGTGAAGGGTCCTGGAGGACTCAGAGGTACAGGTTCACCTTCCTTAAATACCCCTGTTGGAGTAGGGATTGTGAAAGAAGAAAGGAGTTTTCCATCACACCAAATAGTGAGTGGTGAGCATGCAACACTGTGTACAGCTATCCACAGCCAGGTGGTCCACACATGCCTACAATCACACACACATGGGGAGGGGTAAAGGAGCAAGGGGTAGAGACAGACCAACCTGTTCTAGAGGGCTTTGCTGCCATGTCACTAGCACAGTTAGGAAGCTACTAAAGTGCATCAGTGCAGACAGAATACAAGGGCTTCCCAGGTGGTTCAGTGGCAAAAAATTAGTCTGCAATGCAGGAGCCACAGGAGACATGGGTTTGATCCCTGGGTGGAAAAGATCCCTTGGAGGAGGTCATATCAGCCCACTCTGGTATTCTTGTCTGGAGAATTCCATGGATAGAGGAGCCTGGAGGGCTACAATCCATGAGGTTTGGACATGACTGAAGCAATTTTGCAGGTACTCAGACAGAATACGAACATCTCTGCCTTATTAGGTCACTAATTGATCTCCCATAGTTTTTACTTCATTTCTTTGAAGCTTGAAGGATTTTCTGGCCTGTAACAGTCCCTATTCCTGTTGTAAATGCTCCTGAGAAATAAGTGCTGCCTTAGAGACGACTCACAAATATAAATCTCAAGACAGTTCTAACTTTAGTTTCTGGTTGAGGATCTGTCTGACCTTCGTGGAATCACTCCTTTTTTCTAGGCCTCCTGCAAAATAGGAAGATAAGAAATAGATTTTGCTGGAGTGCCTCCTTACAGGTAGTAATATTCTTTGACTATAAAAGAGCACATCTTAGTAATCAAGATGATGAGGTCAGAGTATTCCTTCTAATGAATGATGAAGAAAAGACTCCACACCATCCCCTCTGTCTTCTGTCATTCTTCTGCTCCTTTTTCTCTAACTGAATTTTTCCCTCTATTTTAATTACACAGCAAAAACTCTCACATCTACCACCAAAAGCTGATTTAACAAAAGAGGAATAACTAAGAGTATATGGACCCCAGCTGAAAATGCCCTGCTGCATTTAGATGTTTGGAAAATCAATTACTCGAACGCTAATGTGACTTGGGATCTTGAATGGCATCAGTATAGGGAATAGACTGAATCATTTGGATTTTCTCGGTCACTCATCAAAACGGTAAGTTTCTTGTCTGTTTTCCCCTGGCTTGGGATGGATCTAGGAGGAACTGTTCAACTTTCTCTCTAAAATATTAAATGGGTTTGTGCTTCCTCTCAAAACTCAATTTCCTTGCTAGCCTATATTTGGGGTCCATGATTTAAAACTGACATGGGGGTTAGTCATCCTCCCAATGTCTAAAGTTTTGGATGGGTCACATCCAAACTTAGGTCCACTAGCCCAATGTCCAGTAAAGATAATCTTCTGAGATGGGGTGGTGGTGGTGAAGGAAAGTAGTCTTCATTGCAAGGGACCAAGCAAGGAAAATAGGAAGCACATGCTCAGAAAACCCAAACTCCTTCATGGCTTTCAGGGAAGGATTTTTAAGGCAACATTGGAGGGAGGGTTGTGTCTGATCTGCTCATGACCATTCTTCTCATTAGTCGGTGGGTAACCAAATGGCATTTCAAGAGTTAATGCTATCAACCTTCTGATTCCAACCATTCTGGGGCCTATATGCTGGTGGCCATCATGCAGTTAAAATTTTCCTCCTGACATGGGTTTCAGTATCTGCAGGAGAGCTCAAAGAAATGGCTCAGGATAGTATCTCTAGCCCTTGAGGAGAAACGAAAAGTCCTTGACTTTGTTTTATGGCTAAAGTATCACCGTTTTTTCTTATTTGGGTGTTTTTCTTTGTTTCTGCATTTTTTTAACCTCTCTGATTAAATTTGTTCTTTGGATCTGGAAGAAGTTCTAGTGGACTAAAGCATTTTTACAAACAAGAGGTGAGGAAGGCCCAATAGGATCCTGCTTAGTTTCACTAACAAGGAACTCAGGGCACACTGAGAACCAAAACAACCTGTTTCATAATAAATAGTATAATAACAGGTTTCAGTCAAATATTCTGTATGTGTAATTCTTTGTATTTTTATGTACACCACTAGGCTTAAGATAGTGGTGCAACCTCTAGCCTTTGCCTGCAGTGCTGCTCACAGGTATTGGGGAGGAGGTCTGAGGGCCTGTGGCCCAGATTTTGTTTCTTTATTTGATATTCATGGGAGTCTTTCAAGGCTGTATGCTTTTCTTCAGTCTCAAGGAAGTTCAGGGTACTCAAAAAACTAGGTCACAAATTGCTTCCATCTCTTAGAAGAAAGAAGTTAAATTACATTGCTGTTCTCCCTGATCCAGAGATATCTGGGAGTATATGGTGCTTCAGAAGAGAAATTACGTATGTGTGAAAATCTACTGTGGTTCAATACCAGTGCCCATTAGTCAAAAGCCTTTAGTGGAGCTGAGGCTTATGCTCTACCTAAAGCCCCAAACTTCCAGATCTAGAAACTGATGGAAAATGAAATTCAATCACAATCATCCTGTGAGTCAGAGGCAAATAAGTTGGCAACCCCAAGAGTGAGCATGGTGCTTTCAATCTGTCTCAGAAAAAGAAAAGAGACCTTTTCAATCGCTTTGGGATGGAGAACAGCTTCTCTTCCAGTGAATTCTCACAGGTGCCAGCACCAGTCCAATGACAATGATTTCTCTCCTGATATTTCAAATGAAGCACCTGCTAACCTTTGAAGATGGTGAAGTGTCTCAACCACCTTACTTCTTCTCCTGCACAGCAGAGCTCTACCTGACTGCTGAGCAGAGAGCCCACTGGGCCCCAGCCCCAGCTACCAGTTACAAACAAAGCTTGCATGCAAAGAATAAGTTTAGTTTTGTAGGAAATCTCGAACTGTCTTTTAAAATGGTTATAGGATTTTCCATTCCCAAGAGCAGTGAACGAGAGTTCCTGGTGTTCTACCTCCTCACTAGCTTTTGGCGTTTTGAGTATTTTGGAATTTGACCATTCTAATAAGTATGCTTCCAAATTTTAATTTGTTAATGCCCTAAAGATACACAATGGGTGTCCCAAGTGGCTCAGAAGTAAAGAATCTTCCTGCCAATGCAGGAAGTGTAGATTTGACCTTTGGGTAGGAAAGATCCCCTGGGGGAAGGCATGACAATCTACTCAAGTGTTCTTGCCTGGAGAATTCCATGGACAGAGGAGCCTGGTAGACTACAGTCCATGGGGTCTATGAGGTTGCAAAACGTTTGGACATGACGTAGTGACTAAACAACAATAACAACTGAACAACAGCTATCATTCCTGAACCCCTACAGAGACCCTAGAAGCAGGTCAAGCAAGCTGGAGGAGCTGTGTCTTGTGGAAGGAAGTGTGTATATATGTGTGAACACACTGAGCTATAATGTCTGAAAAGTCAGGTTTCTGTTGGCAAGCAGGATCAGGGTGTAGCACACTGCAGACGACATAGCCATGGCATTGGGCTTCAGTGAATCAGGCAGAGAAGATGTGCCTCATGACAGACTAGCAGCCTGCACAGCTACTTTTGAGTTCAGGGATACTCGGAGGGTAGAAGGAGAGAACAGGGAAATGAAAACCCAATCAGAAATTCAATCACAATCATCCTGTGAGTCAGAGGCAAATAAGTTGGCACCCCAAGAGTGAGCATGGTGCTTTCATCTGTCTCAGAAAAGAAAAGAGACCTTTTCAATCGCTTTGGGATGGAGAACAGCTTCTCTTCCAGTGAATTCTCACAGGTGCCAGCACCAGTCCAATGACAATGATTTCTCTCCTGATATTTCAAATGAAGCACCTGCTAACCTTTGAAGATGGTGAAGTGTCTCAACCACCTTACTTCTTCTCCTGCACAGCAGAGCTCTACCTGACTGCTGAGCAGAGAGCCCACTGGGCCCCAGCCCCAGCTACCAGTTACAAACAAAGCTTGCATGCAAAGAATAAGTTTAGTTTTGTAGGAAATCTCGAACTGTCTTTTAAAATGGTTATAGGATTTTCCATTCCCAAGAGCAGTGAACGAGTTCCTGGTGTTCTACCTCCTCACTAGCTTTTGGCGTTTTGAGTGTTTTGGAGTTTGACCATTCTAATAAGTATGCTTCCAAATTTTAGTTTGTTAATGCCCTAAAGATACACAATGGGTGTCCCAAGTGGCTCAGAAGTAAAGAATCTTCCTGCCAATGCAGGAAGTGTAGATTTGACCTTTGGGTAGGAAAGATCCCCTGGGGGAAGGCATGACAATCTACTCAAGTGTTCTTGCCTGGAGAATTCCATGGACAGAGGAGCCTGGTAGACTACAGTCCATGGGGTCTATGAGGTTGCAAAACGTTTGGACATGACGTAGTGACTAAACAACAATAACAACTGAACAACAGCTATCATTCCTGAACCCCTACAGAGACCCTAGAAGCAGGTCAAGCAAGCTGGAGGAGCTGTGTCTTGTGGAAGGAAGTGTGTATATATGTGTGAACACACTGAGCTATAATGTCTGAAAAGTCAGGTTTCTGTTGGCAAGCAGGATCAGGGTGTAGCACACTGCAGACGACATAGCCATGGCATTGGGCTTCAGTGAATCAGGCAGAGAAGATGTGCCTCATGACAGACTAGCAGCCTGCACAGCTACTTTTGAGTTCAGGGATACTCGGAGGGTAGAAGGGAGAGAAATGACCAGGAATTCCAAGCTGCTTGGAAACTATATGGTCTTTAAACAGCCCTAACACAACACCCTAAAGCTAGGAGGAGAGAGATATTAATCACATTCTCTGCTCCTATGGGAGACATTTAGGGGCAGCAGTGTTGTCCATGACTTTTCCAATCTTATTGAATAAATAGTAGTTGCATTTAAACTAGCCAGGAAATCTCTTAAATTCAGTATCCTGTAAGATTTGGATTAGATCTTTAATTTGTATTGACTTAGAGCATTCCACAACAAGGTGGCTTTGAGGAATGGGGTGAAGAGATCTATTCTGCCCAATCTGGGTAGTTGTTTCCAAAACCAGGCTTTGCCTTCACTTTGTCATGCCCTGCTTCCTCCACTCCAGAACTGTCATTACAAGTTCACCACTTACAGAGAGTGCTCTACTTTAGAAAAATTCTCTGTAAATCCCTCTCAGGCACCTAATTGGCATTATATCAGGCATTGATGCCATTAAACGTTTTCCATGAGAGGAGTGCTCAGTTTCTTCAGTCATGTCTTACTCTGTGTGATCCCATGGACTGTAGCTTGACAGACTGCAAGCTGCTGTTCAACTTATAATGACATCTTTCTTTAGCATCATCGGGGCAGTCCAGTCTGGAGTGGTGGAAGAAGGGTGTGACGAAGGGAAGGCAAACTCTGGCTTTGGAAATAACTACCCAAATGGAACAGAATATGTCCCTTCATTCCATTCCCTAAAGCCGTCTTGCTGTGGAGTGCTCTAAGTCAATACCAATTAAAGGTCTAACACAAATCTTACAGAATACTGAATCTAAGAGATTTCCTCACTGGATAAGTCATATACTTTTCTGAAATTATCTATAAAGTATAAAGGTGAAAAATTTGAACAGAGCTAAAATCCTTATCACTTATAATGTCCTTCATAGCTCTCAAAATCCCCTACAAACTCCTACTGCCACCAAAAATTCAACTAAGTCAAAAGAATTGGCCCAGACTTAATATTTCTTCTTCCTTTGCTTTTTTTTAATTCTGCTGTGCTGTGCCGCCCACTCACTCAGTCGTGTTTGACTCTGCAATCCCAGGGACTATAGCCCACCAGACTCCTCTATCTGAAAATTTTCAAGCAAGAATATTGAACTAGCATTTCCTGCATCTCCAGCATTGGTAGATGGATTTTGCACCATTGAGTCCCAAGGGAAGCCCTTTCTTTTCCTGAAGAATCATCAACTATAGAACTTGATGATTAAAATGGGACCCTAGGGGGAAAAAAAGGCAGCAATAGATAATTTTCTGTGTAAAGAAAAAACCTTTCCAAGTCGAAAAGGTGAGGGAGTGATCATCACTGCCAGTTTTCAAACAGGAAGATGGAGAATGTTAGAGGAAAGCATGGACTCTTTGTACCCCTAGGACCACTTATAACACTTTCTTCTGTTAACCCCAATCTCTGATCAAGCATTTTTTTAACTTTTTTTTTTTTTAATTTTGGCCTCTTATTGGTCATTCATGTATTTATTTTCATCCATCCTTGTTCTTTGGGCTGCGTGGGCCTCCCACTGCAGTGGCCCCTCCCATTACAGAGCACCGGCTCTGGGCACATGTGCTCCAGAGCACTGGCTCACAACTGAGCACACCTGTTCAGCTGCTCCATGGCAAGTGGGATCTTCCCAGGCCAGGGATCGAACCGGTGCCCCTTGTGTGCTGCAAGGAGGACTCCGTACCCACTGGACCACCAGGGAAGCTTTCTGATTAAGCTTTTTGCCTAAACAGTATTTTTTTTCTGTGGGCTACATTTGCTTGTTCTCCGTCTTGCTCCATCTAAAATCTGTTCTCAGGCTTTCCTTGCACAGATCTTTTGTTCAGACTAAAGCGTGTGCATTAAAAGATCACTCCATGCAGAGGACTTTGAAATTTAATTGTGTTTCAGTCCTAGCAAGCTCACTGTAGGAATAGATCTAAAAATTGATCACAGAAATCCTCCTCATTCTAGCCAAATCCTGCCTCCCAACACCTACCCCCCAACCGTACCACCATTTCAGCCATATCTTCTCCATTTCTGTCTTGCCATAAGCTATGTACAAAACACAAATCCAGTGTGGGGATTGCTTTTCATCAAGGATTCTATTGAGAAGATGAAAAGACCATGTTGCCTTTTTGACCAGTTTTCTTAAGCTGAGGAAAACTCTTGGACCTCTGGTAAACGTTCTCTGGCACTTTTCACACCAAAAGGAAAATTGCTCCGTTGGAGGCTCTCCATTTTCCAAAGATTAGAAATATTCTTCTTTTTATTATCATTAAATGTGCATTTGAAAAACCTGGAGAATTCAGGTCTTTGAAGAAACAGCCCTTGACCCAAATACAGTCTTAGAAAGTTAAATACTCTCTTCACCTTTATTTCCTTTTTGTGCCATTTCTTAGTGGGCTTTCTGGAGCCAGGGTGAAGGCACCCTTTTTGAGCACTTGTCAAACCTTCCTTCAAGAAAATTGCATAAATGGATATAACCTGTTAGTCAAGCAAGAAAGGCGAGCTCTGGAAAGAATCTGATACTGTTCACAGGACTTCTGATTTATGATGGAGTCATAACAGAGCTCCATAGAGCAAGGAGCACCTTGCTTTTTCCAGTGCCTCCGAGAGATTATACTTTTCTCTGAAGCAATCTCACAGTCTTACACTTTGTAGCCATAAACTTTACAGCCATGAGTATTCAAAGTGTTGGTCACCTAATCCTAATAACCATACCTTCTAGTATTCTTCCCCATTAATCCTCATAACTCCTTTGAGTTCATCTTATTTTATGAAAGCAGAGTGGAATACATATCAAACTCAGGTGTTCATTCCTATAAATGCTTATTGGCATGCTTCTTCCAAATTTATAAGAAATCATTCTAGTCTCCTTCCCCTCCGAAACCTCATACTCAGTTGGAGAAGGCTGACATTTGAAAACATGAGAAAATAATGTGGTGACTGAAAATGGAGGTAGAGACTATCGTGTGGCAGCCAGAAGCAAATCAGTCAATTGCATGTGTGCAAATGTGGAGAGAGAACAGAGGTAGGGAAGGCAGAGAGTGGATGCTGGTTAGAGAAATCCATTAGGAATGTCAGAGTAAGAGTTGAATTTTGAAGGTTAAAAAACAACTTGTCAGGCAGGAAAGAGCATTCCAGCTAGAGGAAGCAGCATGTGCAAAGAAGTTGAAATAGCTCTGCAGATGTTCAGGAAACCACAAAAAGCACAGCATAGCTAAAGGGTAGGGTTTGGTGTAGGACTGGATAGGGTAGTGGGAGACCATCTGCCCAAAAATGCAAAGGTAGGCAGTAACCATACCGGGAAGGAATGTGATGCTGTGGTAGGAAGATTTAAATATATCCAAGATCTATGGGTCTGATACAGAGGAGAGAGAGATTTTGAGAGAAGAATTGAGCTGACGCACTTTAGTGCTGTAACAAGATTCTGCCAAATCAGTGATTTTTCAAGGACTAGTCCGTAGACCAACTAAATTAATATCATTTGGGAACTTTCTGTTTATTGGTGTATAATTGCTTTACAATGTTATGTGAGTTTCTGCTGCACAGTGAAGTGAAACAGTCATATGTATGCATACATCTCTCCCACTTGGGCCTCCTTCCCAACCCCCAACCCAAATCCCAGCCCCCTAGGTCATCATCGGCTATTGAGCTGAGCTCCCTGTGCTATACAGCAGCTTGTCATTACATATCTGTTTTACATATGGTAGTGTATATATGTTAATCCTAATCTCCCAATGCATCCCACCCTCCCCTTCCTCTCCATGTCCACATGTCCATTCTCTAGATCTGTGCTTTTTGCTGCCCTGCAAATAGTTCCATCTGTACCAGCTTTTAAGATTCCACATATATGCTTTAGTATACAATATTTGTTTTTATCTTTCTGGCTTATTTCACTCTGTATAACAGACTCTAGGCCCAGCCATGACTCTACAAATGACTTGATTTCATTCCTTTTTGTTGTTGAGTAATATTCCATTGTATACATGTACCACATCTTCATACCACAAATCTATATATTACACATTCATTTGTCGATGTACATTTTGGATGCTTTTATGTCCTCAGTTCAGTTCAGTCTTTCTGTTGCGTCCAAGTCTTCACAACCCCATGGACTGTGGCATGCAGGCGTCCCTGTCCTCCACCATCTCCTGAAACTTGCTCAAACTCATGTCCATTGACTCAGTGATACCATCCAATCATCTCATCCTCTATCATCTCCTTCTCCTTCTGCTTCTATTTCTTCCTGCATCAGAGTCTTTTTCCAATGAGTGAGCTCTTTGCATCAGGAGGCCAAAGTACTGGAGCTTCAGCTTTAGCATCAGTCCTTTCAATAAATATTTAAGGAATATTCCTTCCAATGAATATTCAATGTCTTGGCTATTTTAAATAGTGTATAAATGAACATCAAAGTACATGTATCATTTAGAAGCATGGTTTTTATTTATTTTATTTACTTTTTAATTTTATTTTTATTTGGAGGATAATTGCTTTAGAAGGTTGTGTTGGTTTCTTCTGTACAATAACATGAACCAGCTTTCACCCATCCACCCCCATTCTACCCCACCAGGTTGATATAAAACACTGAGCTGAATTATGGCTTTTAGAAAGGCAAATTTTTATGCCCCACAGAAAACATGCAAAACTTACTGAATCAGAAACTCTGAAGTTGGTGATTCCAACATCCATTCAAGTTTGAGAACCAATGGTCCAAATCAGTCATTTCTTCTTTAAGTTCTTCTTAAAGTTTGGATGCAACAGGCAGATAAATGAGGCAATTAGGGAGATCAAACAGAACACGAACCTCATTCTATTTGCTCAGTTAAGCACTAAGATACAGAATTCTTCCTTTAATGGTTTAAGAATCAGGCAAAAGGGTTTCATGAAGAAAAAGTAATTTAAATGATGGGTACAATTTAGATAGAAAAAGAGTGGGGGCACTTAATGCATAAATCCACAGGTCAGTAGGGAGGTAAATGGTCAAAAAAAAAAAAAAAACAAATAAATCAACACTTTTAACAAAACTCAATGGAGCTGCTGTCATAGCAATGTTCTCTTTCAGGTGCAAGAGAAGCAGACAATAAAACCTACCTTGAAGGAAATAAGCCGGTGAATAGTTACTAACACTCCTGTAATCCCGTCTTGTTAAGATTTATCCAGATACAGTGGAAAATTTCTGGTTATTGCCCTCATCCTTCTTTATCAAATGGACTGTGGCATGCAGGCGTCCCTGTCCTCCACCATCTCCTGAAACTTGCTCAAACTCATGTCCATTGACTCAGTGATACCATCCAATCATCTCATCCTCTATCATCTCCTTCTCCTTCTGCTTCTATTTCTTCCTGCATCAGAGTCTTTTTCCAATGAGTGAGCTCTTTGCATCAGGAGGCCAAAGTACTGGAGCTTCAGCTTTAGCATCAGTCCTTTCAATAAATATTTAAGGAATATTCCTTCCAATGAATATTCAATGTCTTGGCTATTTTAAATAGTGTATAAATGAACATCAAAGTACATGTATCATTTAGAAGCATGGTTTTTATTTATTTTATTTACTTTTTAATTTTATTTTTATTTGGAGGATAATTGCTTTAGAAGGTTGTGTTGGTTTCTTCTGTACAATAACATGAACCAGCTTTCACCCATCCACCCCCATTCTACCCCACCAGGTTGATATAAAACACTGAGCTGAATTATGGCTTTTAGAAAGGCAAATTTTTATGCCCCACAGAAAACATGCAAAACTTACTGAATCAGAAACTCTGAAGTTGGTGATTCCAACATCCATTCAAGTTTGAGAACCAATGGTCCAAATCAGTCATTTCTTCTTTAAGTTCTTCTTAAAGTTTGGATGCAACAGGCAGATAAATGAGGCAATTAGGGAGATCAAACAGAACACGAACCTCATTCTATTTGCTCAGTTAAGCACTAAGATACAGAATTCTTCCTTTAATGGTTTAAGAATCAGGCAAAAGGGTTTCATGAAGAAAAAGTAATTTAAATGATGGGTACAATTTAGATAGAAAAAGAGTGGGGGCACTTAATGCATAAATCCACAGGTCAGTAGGGAGGTAAATGGTCAAAAAAAAAAAAAAAACAAATAAATCAACACTTTTAACAAAACTCAATGGAGCTGCTGTCATAGCAATGTTCTCTTTCAGGTGCAAGAGAAGCAGACAATAAAACCTACCTTGAAGGAAATAAGCCGGTGAATAGTTACTAACACTCCTGTAATCCCGTCTTGTTAAGATTTATCCAGATACAGTGGAAAATTTCTGGTTATTGCCCTCATCCTTCTTTGGAATAAAATAGCACAGATTTAGGCCATGGAATCTTTGGGGACTTGTTCTTTCACCTGGGCATGAGGAAGTGGTGGGGGAATTGGTAAAGGAGAAGTGAGCCATTCTCCATGTGAGAGTCCTTTCACGTGTGGATTGCTGGTTGGCAGCAGCTGCTGAAAAGAAAATCATTATTTTACAGAAATGGAAACTTATTTCCTCCAGGGCTTAATCAAGACAAAGCAATCTAAACCCCATGAAAATACATTTGATCAAGTCTCCCCTCTGTGTCTCTGATCACGGGGAAGATGGATTATCTCAGTCCCTTTCCATCACCCCTTCCTGGAGTCATGCCAGTTCTTCTTCTCTGTTTATATTTGGCCATAGGAAAGCTTTTTCTGAAAAAAATCAGGAGTTGGCAATCACTTGGTAAGAATACAGAGCTGGAGTTGAAACTGGGGAAGGAAAAAATATTGCATAGGTGAAATTCTGTGGCCATAGGAGGTGGTTATGAAAATAACTATAAAGGAAGCTGTTCCCAAATCCAATAGATAATTCATGTTCTCCCTGTTTTTGGGGGGTTTTTTTGCAAGGCATTCTCTAAGATGACTGACCTCCATAAATCCTCCTTTTTTCCTGGACACATACAATTCATGTTCATATAGCAGTTACTAAGGCATTGTTCAAGTACTATGAGGAATATAAAGCTTAAATACATTAGAAAGAAACCTGCCCCTATAAAAATTACCATGTAATACATGAAGGTACTTATAAATGTGCTAAACATAAACTGAGACCAAATGTAGTAAATACTTAAATAGAAGTTTAAAGCAATACTTTTGGAGCAAAAAGAAATTGTTTCTTGTAATACTGGGAAAATTTAAGGAAGACTTCCTGGAAGAGATGGCAGTTGATGGTTTTTAAATGGAGAGATAGGGGAAATAAAAAGCGTGAAAAGAGGGAGGAAGGCATTCCAGTGAAAGAGATCATGAAAAAGTCACAAAGCTGTGACGTCTATAGCATGTTCAGGGAAAGTGAGTATTGAGGCAGGATGACACAGTGGGTAGAAGCAAGGAAGGGCAGATAGACACGAATTCAGGTCAACCCTGAAAACTCTGGGGGTCTACTAAACTGAGAGCAAGAGTTTGTACTACACTTACAATTTGCTCAATATATTTTGTAGGTTTTCTGCACTGATGTCAATTGATTGAACTCTAGAAAAGTACTACATGGCTCTGCAGAATTACATGCAGCCTATGGGAACTACATGGGAACTATCCCATTCCAGCTCCACTATACTGTTTATCTCTGTAATAACAGCTATCTGTTCTCCCCACTCACAAAGCTTAGGGGGAAGAAAGCTTAGGTATGGGGGCTTCTGTTTACCATTTTCATTTTTCCCTTGCTATAGGAAGAATACTCCTTTTTTGCTTGGTAATTCACTTCAGAGAAATAGATTGGTCCCCAGCTGTTGCAAAACAAGAACGTGATTCCTAGAAATGTAACCATGAAAATAAAATTTTATTATATGGAGTTTGAGCAGCATCTGGCCTTCCTCCTCATTTCTGTGAGTTGAGTCTCCAAGCTCCAGGATTCAGTCTCCATGTGATGCTCCTTCCACGTGTGCATGGTCTGGTTGCTAAGCCACAGGGAGAGCACAGACTAATGCTGTTTTCAAAAGATCTATTATTGTTTATCCAGTCTTGTATCTGTGTCCTTCTAAAATATAATACAAACAAATTCTGGTCTACTGGGATCTGTAGGCGGGCCAGTTGGTCCTGACTGGCAAGCTCTAGGACAGCTGAGAGAAACTTTAGATGGCAGACCAAGGGGTTATTTGAACTTACTAGAAAATTTACACTGTGTCTGGACCTATGTTTAAGAAAATTTGAGGGGAACCTATGAAACAGTGTGAATGTAATAAAATGGAAGTGGAAATCAGAGGTGTTAGGATTAGGAAATGCATTATTGTCTTGTTTTTAAAAATATAGCACTACTTGGTGGTAGTATTGGTTGTGGTGATTGTGGTGTACGCATGTGTGTGACAAACGTCAGAGTGGCTATATGGTAACCAGGCATGGAAATGCCAAGAGTTAATGTAAAAGATTTCAGGAATTTCTTGGGAAACAGTATAAATTTGGAGAAATCGGATCAATCAGTTGGGATAAAACAGTGGTTCTCAAACTTGGCTGGACATTAGATATCTGGGAAGATTTCACAAAGCTTTATGGCCAATTGTATAATTAAGGGGAAAGTGTAAATTGATACAACACTTCTGAAGAACTTTTGGCAGTATCTGTTGGAGACATGGGTTTGATTACTGGTTCAAGAAAATTCCGTGGAGGAGGAAATGGCAACCTAACTCCAGGAATTTCAACTTGCTATAGGTAAGCTGAAATTACATGCAGCCTATGGGAACTACATGGGAACTATCCCATTCCAGCGCCACTATACTGTTTATCTCTGTAATAACAGCTATCTGTTCTCCCCACTCACAAAGCTTAGGGCTAAGAAAGCGTATGTATGGGGCTTCTGTTTACCATTTTCATTTTTCCTTGCTATAGGAAGAATACTCCTTTTTTGCTTGGTAATTCACTTCAGAGAAATAGATTGGTCCCCAGCTGTTGCAAAACAAGAACGTGATTCCTAGAAATGTAACCATGAAAATAAAATTTTATTATATGGAGTTTGAGCAGCATCTGGCCTTCCTCCTCATTTCTGTGAGTTGAGTCTCCAAGCTCCAGGATTCAGTCTCCATGTGATGCTCCTTCCACGTGTGCATGGTCTGGTTGCTAAGCCACAGGGAGAGCACAGACTAATGCTGTTTTCAAAAGATCTATTATTGTTTATCCAGTCTTGTATCTGTGTCCTTCTAAAATATAATACAAACAAATTCTGGTCTACTGGGATCTGTAGGCGGGCCAGTTGGTCCTGACTGGCAAGCTCTAGGACAGCTGAGAGAAACTTTAGATGGCAGACCAAGGGGTTATTTGAACTTACTAGAAAATTTACACTGTGTCTGGACCTATGTTTAAGAAAATTTGAGGGGAACCTATGAAACAGTGTGAATGTAATAAAATGGAAGTGGAAATCAGAGGTGTTAGGATTAGGAAATGCATTATTGCCCTTGTTTTTAAAAATATAGCACTACTTGGTGGTAGTATTGGTTGTGGTGATTGTGGTGTACGCATGTGTGTGACAAACGTCAGAGTGGCTATATGGTAACCAGGCATGGAAATGCCAAGAGTTAATGTAAAAGATTTCAGGAATTTCTTGGGAAACAGTATAAATTTGGAGAAATCGGATCAATCAGTTGGGATAAAACAGTGGTTCTCAAACTTGGCTGGACATTAGATATCTGGGAAGATTTCACAAAGCTTTATGGCCAATTGTATAATTAAGGGGAAAGTGTAAATTGATACAACACTTCTGAAGAACTTTTGGCAGTATCTGTTGGAGACATGGGTTTGATTACTGGTTCAAGAAAATTCCGTGGAGGAGGAAATGGCAACCTACTCCAGAATTCTTGCTGGAAAATCCCATGGACAGAGAAGACTGGCTGGCTGCCGGCCATAGAGTCACAAAGAATTGGACACCACAGCAAGTATGCACACACATATACATTGGAGCTATGTGTGCACAGTCTTTATAAATCAGCAGTTTCATTCTTAGGTGAGTACACAACAGAATTGCATACCTCTGTTCACCAAAAGGTGCAGAGATGTTCGTAGCAGCATTATTGTAATAGGTCAAAACAGAAAACTGATCAGATTCGATTGCCAATATTGAACAGCAATGAGAATGAATTAAAGTGACATACGTGGATGTGAATGACTCCTCCAAATATAATGCTTCGCAAAATGTGTCAGATGCCCAAAAAACTATATACTATATGATTCTACTCAAGTAAAATTTGAAACTTGTTACTGGACCTCAGAAAAGTGCTTTTCCTAGGAAGCTGTAGTAGCTGGCAGGAGGAGGTAAAGGAGCTTCTTCTGTTGTTCAGTCACTAAATCAAGTCCAACTCTTTGCAACTCCATGAACAGACGCATGCCAGACTTCCCTGGGGGAAGCAGAAGAAATTCTAGGGTGCTACTAATACAGTTTCCATATAATGGAAAGTTAGCAACAAAAATCAAATGAGTTGTCAAGCCACAAAAAGACATGGAGAAACTTTAAATGCATGTTGCTAAGTTTAAAACTCCAGACTGAAAGGACTATATGCTG
Source organism: Tragulus kanchil (assembly GCA_022376925.1). NCBI lineage: Eukaryota > Metazoa > Chordata > Mammalia > Artiodactyla > Tragulidae > Tragulus > Tragulus kanchil. Next base: position 65,226,064 of record JAIOJX010000032.1, on the reverse strand, counting down.
TATGGTCCCAATTATAGAGATAACAAAAATATCAATGTTTGCCAGAGGATCTGTGGCAGTTGGTGTCAGAAGATTATGAATAGATCAAAGTATAAAAAAATCTTCTGGTGGTGAAACTATTCTGTATAATACTGTAATTTTGAATATAGAACAATATGTTTGCTAAAATTCTTAAAACTGTACAACACCAGGAATGAACTTTAATGTGTTCAAAATTTAAAAAATACCTGGAGGTCAGATGATTTTCATAAAAAATGCAGTAAAGAATTACACATGTGTGAATTATCCACAGGTATAAATAAATTATTTTAACAAAAGAAAAAAAGAGTTACACATGCATGAGAAACCTCAGTGATAAGGGTGGGGAAAAGATCTAAGTAACTTTAGGAAATAGCAGAGTTTGTAAGACTACAGGCAAAAGGAACTTCATATAAGCACTTTAGTTCATAAAGTTGTCTCCTGTGGGAATACAGTTTAACAATTCTAATGTTTCTGCTCATGTTATATTGGAAGTGAACAATTGTAGAGGAAAATGGTAGGAGCTGTGTTTCTCAGTGTTGGAGATGGAGGTCACAGCAAAGGAAGGATGCTAGAATGATTCATGTGATGACAAGTTAGAGTTAGAGTCATTAGAACTCATGTTTAAGTTAATATATGTATCAACTGATTTTCTAATGGGAAAAATGTAACATTAATTTTTTTATTTTATTAAATTATAGTTGATTTAAATGTGTTATTTTCTGAAGTACAGCAAAGTGATTCAGTTATAACATATATAACACACACACACACACACACATTCAACACACACACACTATATATATATATATATTCTTTTTCCTATTTTTTCCTTTATGACCTATCACAGGACATATAATATAGTTTCCTGAGCTACATAGTAGGACCTTGCTCTTTATCCTTTCTCTATATAATGCTCTGCATCTGTCAATTCCAAACTCCCCCGAAAAGTGACATATTCATGTAAGAAGTTAATTAAAGGGAAAACTGGATCATGAGAAGCACATGGGAGATCTGTACTATTGGCTCAATTGTTCTTTAAATTTAAAACTCCAGACTGAAAGGACTATATGCTGTATGGTCCCAATTATAGAGATAACAAAAATATCAATGTTTGCCAGAGGATCTGTGGCAGTTGGTGTCAGAAGATTATGAATAGATCAAAGTATAAAAAAATCTTCTGGTGGTGAAACTATTCTGTATAATACTGTAATTTTGAATATAGAACAATATGTTTGCTAAAATTCTTAAAACTGTACAACACCAGGAATGAACTTTAATGTGTTCAAAATTTAAAAAATACCTGGAGGTCAGATGATTTTCATAAAAAATGCAGTAAAGAATTACACATGTGTGAATTATCCACAGGTATAAATAAATTATTTTAACAAAAGAAAAAAAGAGTTACACATGCATGAGAAACCTCAGTGATAAGGGTGGGGAAAAGATCTAAGTAACTTTAGGAAATAGCAGAGTTTGTAAGACTACAGGCAAAAGGAACTTCATATAAGCACTTTAGTTCATAAAGTTGTCTCCTGTGGGAATACAGTTTAACAATTCTAATGTTTCTGCTCATGTTATATTGGAAGTGAACAATTGTAGAGGAAAATGGTAGGAGCTGTGTTTCTCAGTGTTGGAGATGGAGGTCACAGCAAAGGAAGGATGCTAGAATGATTCATGTGATGACAAGTTAGAGTTAGAGTCATTAGAACTCATGTTTAAGTTAATATATGTATCAACTGATTTTCTAATGGGAAAAATGTAACATTAATTTTTTTATTTTATTAAATTATAGTTGATTTAAATGTGTTATTTTCTGAAGTACAGCAAAGTGATTCAGTTATAACATATATAACACACACACACACACACACACACACACACACACACATATATATATATATATATTCTTTTTCCTATTTTTTCCTTTATGACCTATCACAGGACATATAATATAGTTTCCTGAGCTACATAGTAGGACCTTGCTCTTTATCCTTTCTCTATATAATGCTCTGCATCTGTCAATTCCAAACTCCCCCGAAAAGTGACATATTCATGTAAGAAGTTAATTAAAGGGAAAACTGGATCATGAGAAGCACATGGGAGATCTGTACTATTGGCTCAATTGTTCTTTAAATTTATAACTCAAAAAATAAAGTCGATTCCTTAAAAGACTTTAAAATAAAATCTACTTATAACAAAAAACTTTATATCATGAGTTGACATCAGTCATCAACTGAAATCCTGCCTGAGTTCCAGATTACTGTCCTGGCCAATGGATTTTGGGCTAAGATTGCAACATCAATCTAATCTGATTTTCCAGCCTGCAGATACTGGATTTGATAGACACCACCAATCACAGAGGTCAGTTTCTTAAAATTTCTCTAATAGTCCTGTTTCTCCAGGGGACCCTGACAGATATACTCATTGAGCCCTCTTAAGACCTAAGCTCACAGTTGAAACACCATCCCTATTATACGAGTCACATAGTCAAGCCCATAGTCAAAGACAAGGGCTACCCTCTGCCCACAATGAAGATATGGCAAGGGCATGGTTGCAGGGAGGGAAGAATGACTAAGGCCAACAGTGCAATCTCCCATGCTTGGGAAGAATTTGTTTTTGAAGAAGCAATACTTACCTTGAAGCCTGACAGATAAATAACAGTCATTACAGAAAAGAAAGGGAGAAGAAAATTTCAAGCAGAAAACACAGGATGGGCAGAAACTCAAGGAGAGCAAGACCAGGGGTACATGTCAAGAGACTAGGGATTACTAAGAGTGGTTTGAAAGGAGGCTGGAGATGTCACAGGGCATGGTAGCAGAGTTACATTTCAGATTATTCTAACTGTAAACAAAAACTACAAATAGGAAGCATTTGAAGAACAATAGTGAGATAAACTTGTATTATATTTTTTTACTCTGCCTGTTATATGGAAATTATATACCAAGAAAGCATGAGATTATTTAAGAAATTACTACAATAGTCCAGGTAAGAGAACATTTTTTTAGACTGAGTTGGTGGTAGTGAAAAAGAAAGTATGGATACATGTGTTGTAGATAAAAGTAGTAGAACTTGGTACTCCTAAATGGACATGTCATTTGCCAAGAGGGAAAATATTAGGAGATAATCAAGCTTGGGAGATATAAGTAAACACAATTTTCATTTAATTACTAATAATTAGAGGGATATGTTTCATTTTAATCAAAGATGCCTTTTATTTACAGCTATTAAATAAGCAAGAGTGGGTACTAGCATACTACCAACTTGAATAAAAGTTCATGCTTATTTTTCTCCTTAGTTTGTGAAACTCATTCTAGAAGATTACCTTTAATATGCATTTTGTAATAAGTTAATATAAGTGAGTTTAGACTAATTTAATCAACTGTTGAGTTTGCATGATGAGCTAGGGTCCTGTGTTATATAAGTGTTCCAACCAAATGATTCTATTCAAAGGATTCTATAAAAGATGGTAACATGGAAAATACCTTCGTGAAGTTCCAGGGCAGTGGACCTCAAATACGATCATTAATACCAGATCTTTGCAGTGAATTGTTCTCAGCTGTTTCCATGACAGCCATTGAAGCATTTATAAGAAAAGACTTTAAGGTAGTTATGTGTCATAAATCACATCTATTATTCAAAAGGCTGGTGGAAAAATAGAAAGGCAAAAAGTGCTAAAAGAAGAGAAATATAGTTTCACAGATTTCATGCACTATCCACGTGCTCTCCTTGGAAAAGCTGCATGACTTCTTTTTCAGTTGTTTAGGAACTTTAAGAGATGTTACCTATTCAATAGAAATGGAATCATTCTTCCTAGTTTAAATCCTGCTAATAATACATGCTTTACACTGGCATATTTTCATAAATATTCAACTTTGAAAATCTTCAAGTAAATTTATGCATCTCCATTTTTAGAAAGTGAACACCCAAGAGAAATTTCCATGCATAAAAATTAAAGCCAGAATAGATAAATGGGTAGATTTCAGTGAACTGTGGGTGGGGAAACTGCCTAGTAATTGAGTGGCAGGCAACCAGCTCTTAATGATCTGTTTTAAAGAGGTTGCAACTCATAATTTGAAACAATAGCTATATTCATATTTCATTAAGGAGAATATTTATATATGCAACTTTCAGAATGTATTCTGAAATATTTGAAATCCAAGGTATTTTTAATAGCATAATAAAACCATAGCAGGATGAACTGACTTTGGATAAAGAAGCAGCTGCCTAGCTCTTCTCTCATGTTCTACATGTCTGTGGCAGTCATGGTGAAATACACCTCAGACCTCTCTTTGCGACTGACTTCCCTGTCAAATGAAGGGAAGTCAGTTGACTGCTTATTGCTGCATTGCATTCCAGATCCAATGAAACACTGGAGCCAAAGACACACTCTCCCTAAACAGTGCTAAGCCAACACCTAAGTGTGGTGAAATGGGCCTGCATTTCTGCAGTCCTCTGATACTAACAGATTATTTGCTCTGGGGCTCCATGTTGGACTGACTGAAATCCTAGAGATGCACTTCAGCCTGAGGCTGTTCTTACCTGGCCTTTCCTACTCTGTTTTCACAGATTTTGAACCTGTTTTGTGATCTAAACATTTCCCTGTCTGTTTCTGCTCCTTCCCTCCTATCTTTTACAAGCATTGTCCCCTCTCTTCCCCATTTACATCTACTGTGCATTTACCTTCTTTTGGTATCTACTTTCCAGAAGGCCTGACTTAGCAGTCTTTGATCCCTCAGTGTCCAAATTCTCTTGTGTCATTTATTGTTACTATTCAAAACCTGCTTTAAGCTTGCATTTGTCTGAGTCTGAATCATTTTAAAGACATATGAGGGCTTCCCCTGGTGGTCCATTGGGTAAGGACACCGCCTTGCAGTGCAAGGGGCGCCGGTTCGATCCCTGGCCTGGGAAGATCCCACGTGCCACGGAGCGGCTGGACCTATGTGTCCAATCACCGAGCCGGAGCTCTGGAGCACATGCGCCCAGAGCCGGAGCTCTGCAGCGACAGACGCCACCACAATGGGAGGCCCACAGAAGCCAAAGAGCAAAAACGGATGAAAATGGAGAAATTAAAGACCAATAGCAGTGGCCTGCCCACTCCCCTCCATCCCCAACCCGACCCCCGCCCAAAATAAATAAATAAATCTTAAAAAAAAATAAAAAAAGACATATGAGTGGCAACTATGGGCTTCCCAGGTGGCTCAGTGGTAAAGAATCCACCTGCTAATGCAGGAGACTATTTATATTTTAAAAGGAGAATATTTATATATGCAACTTTCAGAATGTATTCTGAAATATTTGAAATCCAAGGTATTTTTAATAGCATAATAAAACCATAGCAGGATGAACTGACTTTGGATAAAGAAGCAGCTGCCTAGCTCTTCTCTCATGTTCTACATGTCTGTGGCAGTCATGGTGAAATACACCTCAGACCTCTCTTTGCGACTGACTTCCCTGTCAAATGAAGGGAAGTCAGTTGACTGCTTATTGCTGCATTGCATTCCAGATCCAATGAAACACTGGAGCCAAAGACACACTCTCCCTAAACAGTGCTAAGCCAACACCTAAGTGTGGTGAAATGGGCCTGCATTTCTGCAGTCCTCTGATACTAACAGATTATTTGCTCTGGGGCTCCATGTTGGACTGACTGAAATCCTAGAGATGCACTTCAGCCTGAGGCTGTTCTTACCTGGCCTTTCCTACTCTGTTTTCACAGATTTTGAACCTGTTTTGTGATCTAAACATTTCCCTGTCTGTTTCTGCTCCTTCCCTCCTATCTTTTACAAGCATTGTCCCCTCTCTTCCCCATTTACATCTACTGTGCATTTACCTTCTTTTGGTATCTACTTTCCAGAAGGCCTGACTTAGCAGTCTTTGATCCCTCAGTGTCCAAATTCTCTTGTGTCATTTATTGTTACTATTCAAAACCTGCTTTAAGCTTGCATTTGTCTGAGTCTGAATCATTTTAAAGACATATGAGGGCTTCCCCTGGTGGTCCATTGGGTAAGGACACCGCCTTGCAGTGCAAGGGGCGCCGGTTCGATCCCTGGCCTGGGAAGATCCCACGTGCCACGGAGCGGCTGGACCTATGTGTCCAATCACCGAGCCGGAGCTCTGGAGCACATGCGCCCAGAGCCGGAGCTCTGCAGCGACAGACGCCACCACAATGGGAGGCCCACAGAAGCCAAAGAGCAAAAACGGATGAAAATGGAGAAATTAAAGACCAATAGCAGTGGCCTGCCCACTCCCCTCCATCCCCAACCCGACCCCCGCCCAAAATAAATAAATAAATCTTAAAAAAAAATAAAAAAAGACATATGAGTGGCAACTATGGGCTTCCCAGGTGGCTCAGTGGTAAAGAATCCACCTGCTAATGCAGGAGACATAAGAGATGTGGGTTTGATCCCTGAGTTGGGAAGATCCCCTGGAGAAGGAAATGGCAACCCATTTCAGTATTCCTTCCTGGAAAATCCCATGGACAGAGGAGGCTGGTGGGCTACAGTCCCTAGGGTCAGACATGATTGAGCAACTGAACTTGAACACACAAGTGGCAACTATAAATCAGGCACAGTGCTAGCCATATTAGATGTACCAAAATAAGTAAGACAGTGTTTCTACTAGCAAAAGGTTGTGACTAGTTGGAGGGAGGGTAGGAATAAAGGGATGAATGGGTGGAACATAGGGTATTTGGAAGGCAGTGAAAAATTTTATGTGGAATTGTAATGATAGATTTACATTGTTATGCCTTCATCAAAATCCAAAAAAAAAAAAAAGAGTGTGACACAGAAATAAATCTTAATACAAGTTATGGACTTTAGTCAGTAATAATGTGTCAATATTTTTCTCATTAATGATAAATATTACAAATGTCAGCCATCATTTTAATGCAAGATATTGAGAAGAATGGTAACTATGCTGATGTGAGGGGTGAGTATATGGAGCTCTGCTTAGTTATTGTCTAAGTTTAAAACTGTACTAATGCAAGAAAATTTATTCTTGAGTTGTTAAGTCTTGTTCAACTCTTTTGCAACCCCCTGGACTATAACCTGTCAGGCTCCTCTGTCCATGGGATTTCCCAAGCAAGAATATTGAAATGGATTGCCATTTCCATCTCCAGGGTATCTTCCTGACCCAGGGACTGAATCCACATCCGATGCATTGGTGGGTGAATTCTTTACCATTGAGACACCTGGGAAGCCCAGTAAAATTTATGAATTATTCTTTTTTTTTTTTTTTTTAAGTTCTTTTTGTAGAGGGAGGGAGGGTTGGGGATGGAGAGGGGTGAGCGGGCAACTTCTATTGGTTTTTCATTTACCTATTTTCATCTCTTTGTTCTTTGGCCCATGTGGGCATCCCATCGCAGTGGCCTCTGTTGTCGCAGAGCACCTGCTCTGGGCTTATGCTCCAAAGCTCCGGCTAGGTAATTGGACACATCTGTACAGCCGCTCCGCGGCACGTGGTATCTTCCCAGGCCAGGGATCGAACCGGCACCCCTTGCACTTGGGCAAGGCAGTGTCCTTACCCACTGGACCACCAGGGAAGCCCCTATTGATTATTCTTAATAAGAAACCATTAGTATTCCTCCTGGAAAATCCCATGGACAGAGGAGGCTGGTGGGCTACAGTCCCTAGGGTCAGACATGATTGAGCAACTGAACTTGAACACACAAGTGGCAACTATAAATCAGGCACAGTGCTAGCCATATTAGATGTACCAAAATAAGTAAGACAGTGTTTCTACTAGCAAAAGGTTGTGACTAGTTGGAGGGAGGGTAGGAATAAAGGGATGAATGGGTGGAACATAGGGTATTTGGAAGGCAGTGAAAAATTTTATGTGGAATTGTAATGATAGATTTACATTGTTATGCCTTCATCAAAATCCAAAAAAAAAAAAAAGAGTGTGACACAGAAATAAATCTTAATACAAGTTATGGACTTTAGTCAGTAATAATGTGTCAATATTTTTCTCATTAATGATAAATATTACAAATGTCAGCCATCATTTTAATGCAAGATATTGAGAAGAATGGTAACTATGCTGATGTGAGGGGTGAGTATATGGAGCTCTGCTTAGTTATTGTCTAAGTTTAAAACTGTACTAATGCAAGAAAATTTATTCTTGAGTTGTTAAGTCTTGTTCAACTCTTTTGCAACCCCCTGGACTATAACCTGTCAGGCTCCTCTGTCCATGGGATTTCCCAAGCAAGAATATTGAAATGGATTGCCATTTCCATCTCCAGGGTATCTTCCTGACCCAGGGACTGAATCCACATCCGATGCATTGGTGGGTGAATTCTTTACCATTGAGACACCTGGGAAGCCCAGTAAAATTTATGAATTATTCTTTTTTTTTTTTTTTTTAAGTTCTTTTTGTAGAGGGAGGGAGGGTTGGGGATGGAGAGGGGTGAGCGGGCAACTTCTATTGGTTTTTCATTTACCTATTTTCATCTCTTTGTTCTTTGGCCCATGTGGGCATCCCATCGCAGTGGCCTCTGTTGTCGCAGAGCACCTGCTCTGGGCTTATGCTCCAAAGCTCCGGCTAGGTAATTGGACACATCTGTACAGCCGCTCCGCGGCACGTGGTATCTTCCCAGGCCAGGGATCGAACCGGCACCCCTTGCACTTGGGCAAGGCAGTGTCCTTACCCACTGGACCACCAGGGAAGCCCCTATTGATTATTCTTAATAAGAATCCATTAGTTTTTTTTTCTGATTGCAAACTTTCAATCATTTCTCTTGCCCCTGAATCTTTTGCTCTGTTTATTATTTTTTTTAAATTTTATTTATCTTTTGGGGGGTGGGGTGGGGAGGGAGAGGGACAGGTGGGCCACTTCTATTGGTCTTTCATTTCTCTATTTTCATCTGTCTTTGTTCTTTGGCTCCCGTGGGCCTCCCATCGCGGTGGCCTCTGTTGTCGCAGAGTGCTGGCTCTGGGCACACGAGCGCCAGGGTTCCGGCTCGGTAATTGGACACATCCGTCCAGCCGCTCCGTGGCACATGGGGTCTTCCCAGGTCAGGGATCGAACTGGCGCCCCTTGCACTGCAAGGCGGTGTCCTTACCCACTGGACCACCAGGGGAAGCCCTGTTTATTCTTAAAAACATGTGAAATGCATACTTTGATTTTTTTTTCTTTCAGCAAGCTTTGCCACAAGATTTTCAGCATTTTTCCCCAAATATTGACCAGAGCATTTTTTAAACCGAGACTGTGGCCTTCCTAAGGAAACATATTGGTGACAGATGGAAAAAAATCCACCCCCATTACATACTGATGTTAATAGTCTTCCATGACAGATTGATAAGCTGTGACCATGTCTTGTTTAGGATTAAATAATACTGATTTTGTCCTCAAATGTGCAAAATGAGGAGTTATGATGACTATATATCATTTACCTATTCGAAGATTTGTTAAATGCAAAAATTTTCTGTCTCTCAATCATTTTTTCTTCTTTACTGCAAAGAACATCTGTACACATACAGGTACACACACACAATAGCACACACAGAGAACCACATTCATACATCATCATAATAATTCTTAAAACTTTTACAAGGTAATAGTTATTCTTAAAATATAGGCAGTGAGTCTAGACTGGACCACTTTCTAATGGAGGATGTACTTTGCTGTAATTTCATTTGCATTCTTATACAAAATTGATTTTCTCCAAGGTTTGTCTTTTAAACCATCCTATTGGGTATTTAGATATTTTCTCTTTTTTTTGGCTTTTGCAACTTGTCATATGCTTGAATTCCGAAATCTTCAGAGTATCTTGAACTCCTTTTTGATTGGTATTCTATTCACCTTGAAAGAATACACTTTGAATATAACTTTGATGTGTTGCATATTCTGGCTGCAATAAACTTGGACAAAATCAGAGGTTGTTGGGGATATTGTGTATCTGCTTTGCTCATTCAATACACCAGAATGGCACATAAAATTTTCATGCAGGGCTCAATTAGACCCAATATGCAATAATGATAATGCCTGGAATGCCTATGGACTTATGATTTTACAAATGAAATGTAAGACAAGGACCCACTCACTCTATGGAATGACAACAAAGGCATTTTGGTAAGTATAACGATATCCAATAATCTTTAAGTAATACACAATGGGGCTCTGCTTTGAAATGCATTAATGAGAACCTTCAGTCAATTGTACATAGGGAAAGCTCTCTGCTTTGTCATGTCACTGGTGTATGAAATTTCCTATATCATTCTTTTTCCACTGCTCATTGATCTTAGGGTAGCTACTTTCTTATATTTATTTTCTTGAATATATATATAGTATATGTATTATATATGTCAAATAACATATTTGATATTATATATATCATATAATATAATAATGTATAGTACAATAATATTGATATTGATAACATAATATTTTATAAGACAATACATATTCTTCAACCTATAATATGATATATAATATCACATATATTATATATTCTACAACATAACATAATATTAACATTACATATTAATGTTTGTAGTATATAATATAATATTTTCTAAGATAATATATATTCTTCAATATATTATATGATATATTTTATATAATATGAGTATATGTTCTATCTGATATTATGTAACAATATTAGTATTATTTATTAATTTCTTAAAACTTTTACAAGGTAATAGTTATTCTTAAAATATAGGCAGTGAGTCTAGACTGGACCACTTTCTAATGGAGGATGTACTTTGCTGTAATTTCATTTGCATTCTTATACAAAATTGATTTTCTCAAGGTTTGTCTTTTAAACCATCCTATTGGGTATTTAGATATTTTCTCTTTTTTTTGGCTTTTGCAACTTGTCATATGCTTGAATTCCGAAATCTTCAGAGTATCTTGAACTCCTTTTTGATTGGTATTCTATTCACCTTGAAAGAATACACTTTGAATATAACTTTGATGTGTTGCATATTCTGGCTGCAATAAACTTGGACAAAATCAGAGGTTGTTGGGGATATTGTGTATCTGCTTTGCTCATTCAATACACCAGAATGGCACATAAAATTTTCATGCAGGGCTCAATTAGACCCAATATGCAATAATGATAATGCCTGGAATGCCTATGGACTTATGATTTTACAAATGAAATGTAAGACAAGGACCCACTCACTCTATGGAATGACAACAAAGGCATTTTGGTAAGTATAACGATATCCAATAATCTTTAAGTAATACACAATGGGGCTCTGCTTTGAAATGCATTAATGAGAACCTTCAGTCAATTGTACATAGGGAAAGCTCTCTGCTTTGTCATGTCACTGGTGTATGAAATTTCCTATATCATTCTTTTTCCACTGCTCATTGATCTTAGGGTAGCTACTTTCTTATATTTATTTTCTTGAATATATATATAGTATATGTATTATATATGTCAAATAACATATTTGATATTATATATATCATATAATATAATAATGTATAGTACAATAATATTGATATTGATAACATAATATTTTATAAGACAATACATATTCTTCAACCTATAATATGATATATAATATCACATATATTATATATTCTACAACATAACATAATATTAACATTACATATTAATGTTTGTAGTATATAATATAATATTTTCTAAGATAATATATATTCTTCAATATATTATATTATATATTTTATATAATATGAGTATATGTTCTATCTGATATTATGTAACAATATTAGTATTATTTATTAATATTAATAATATATAACATAATATTTTATCTGATAATATACATTTTCCTCAATATATATAATGTGCATATTATAAATAATATATATTTTACATTGTATTATATAAGATTATATATTACATAATATAATATACAATATATGATATATAAAATATATATTTAATATGATATATATTATACATATACATATATTATATATCATACATACATTATACCTATGATATATGATAATATATATACTATGTATATCATAATATATACTATATATTTTATATATCATACTATATGTTATATATCATTATATATGATGTGTATACTATATATTATAATATATGATATATATGATACAATATATATTATATCAGATCACATATATCATATATATGCTATAAATAAATATATATAAGAAAATAGCTACCGTAGGACCTATATCTATTTTCTTCTCTCTATATATGCATATAGCACATACAATATATATTATATTATATGAAAATATTAATGTTGTATATTAATATTAACAATATGATAGAATATTTTATTCTTCCAGTATATATTCTTCAATATGCAGATACATAATATATCATATATGTATATAATCTATGATATAATATATATACATTATACAATATATAAAACATATATTTTAATGTTCATATTCATGATATATTATATATAGCATAATATTTTATATTGTATAATGTATATGACAAAATATATTATATATTATATAATATGTACACTATATAATATATATATGTATATATATATATGTATATAGTGCATATATATAAGAAAATAGCTACCCTAAGACCTATGAGGAGTGGAAAAGAATGATATGGGAAATTCCATACACCAGTGACATGACAAAGCAGAGAGCTTTCCCTATGCATAATTGACTGAAGGTTCTCATTAATGCATTTCAAAGCAGAGCCCCATTGTGTATTACTTAAAGATTATTGGATATCGTTATACTTACCAAAATGCCTTTGTTGTCATTCCATAGAGTGAGTTGTTCCTTCTCTATCATTTTATTTGCAAAATCGTGAGTCCATAAGCATTCCAGGCATTATCATTATTGTGTATTGGATGCAAGTGGACTCTGCCTGAAAATTTTAAATGCCATTCTGGTGTATCACCATTCTGGTGTATATATATATATATATATATATATATATATATAAATAATATTATGTAAGTATAATATGTATGTTTTACAAATACATATTGAAGAAAATAGCTACCCTATGTATATAGTATATATGTATAATATCCATCGTGGATAACTATTTCTTCTGAAAATTATCTGACTTTTCAACTTTGAATAAAGTGGCCCCCATCAGCTCAGTTTTTATTATGGGCTAAATATTTGTTCCCACCAAGCCCTACCCTTCAACATGATGCTCTTAGAAGATGGGTCTTTTGGAAATAGTAAGTTAAATGATGTCTGTGAATCATCAATCAGTAATCAATTAATTACTGTCTTGGATGGCTTCTCTTCCCATTTACAAGAATCTAAGTCTTGCCATTTTCCTCAAGTTGGAGGATTTCTATCTTTTGCCTAGTTATATTTTTTTGTTTAATTTCTTATGATTTTGGAGGAATGGTTTCCAGATTAATTAGAGCTAGAAAGGCTTTCTTAGATTTTGCTTCCTTAAATGTAAAACAAAATTGCAAGTCTCTGATTTCTTAATCTTAGTTTTTTGCTCTTCAATTTTAATGAGATCTTACAATCACTCTTTCTGGTTCTGATTCAGTCTGGTCCTTAATCCTGGTATGTTCTCAATTCCCTGGTGAGCCAGAATGGAATCTTTGTTGGCAAATTGTGTTTGCATCATTTGTGACACTGAACCTATCTCTCATGGTACAATTGGTTTTTGATTCAGCCCTGGGCTGAGTGATAAGGAGTGAAATGCCAGCCTCTAGGCTTGTAGGATCCTAGCATTTGCTTTCTATGACCACCCTGCAGCTTGACCCTTTGTCTCTGTACCAGACCTTGTTTTGCTTATCAGTAGATTCCAGCACACTAAACCCATCCTGGTCCTTGGGGAAGCTAATGGATTTTCTGAGAACAGGAAGTACCTATTAATTTTCTGGCAAAGAGACTTAGAAATCCTTTTTTTTTTGTAAGGAGTACTCTCCGTTCAAAAATAAGTATTTATTGTGTATTGGATGCAAGTGGACTCTGCCTGAAAATTTTAAATGCCATTCTGGTGTATCACCATTCTGGTGTATATATATATATATATATATATATATATATATATAAATAATATTATGTAAGTATAATATGTATGTTTTACAAATACATATTGAAGAAAATAGCTACCCTATGTATATAGTATATATGTATAATATCCATCGTGGATAACTATTTCTTCTGAAAATTATCTGACTTTTCAACTTTGAATAAAGTGGCCCCCATCAGCTCAGTTTTTATTATGGGCTAAATATTTGTTCCCACCAAGCCCTACCCTTCAACATGATGCTCTTAGAAGATGGGTCTTTTGGAAATAGTAAGTTAAATGATGTCTGTGAATCATCAATCAGTAATCAATTAATTACTGTCTTGGATGGCTTCTCTTCCCATTTACAAGAATCTAAGTCTTGCCATTTTCCTCAAGTTGGAGGATTTCTATCTTTTGCCTAGTTATATTTTTTTGTTTAATTTCTTATGATTTTGGAGGAATGGTTTCCAGATTAATTAGAGCTAGAAAGGCTTTCTTAGATTTTGCTTCCTTAAATGTAAAACAAAATTGCAAGTCTCTGATTTCTTAATCTTAGTTTTTTGCTCTTCAATTTTAATGAGATCTTACAATCACTCTTTCTGGTTCTGATTCAGTCTGGTCCTTAATCCTGGTATGTTCTCAATTCCCTGGTGAGCCAGAATGGAATCTTTGTTGGCAAATTGTGTTTGCATCATTTGTGACACTGAACCTATCTCTCATGGTACAATTGGTTTTTGATTCAGCCCTGGGCTGAGTGATAAGGAGTGAAATGCCAGCCTCTAGGCTTGTAGGATCCTAGCATTTGCTTTCTATGACCACCCTGCAGCTTGACCCTTTGTCTCTGTACCAGACCTTGTTTTGCTTATCAGTAGATTCCAGCACACTAAACCCATCCTGGTCCTTGGGGAAGCTAATGGATTTTCTGAGAACAGGAAGTACCTATTAATTTTCTGGCAAAGAGACTTAGAAATCCTTTTCTTTTTTTTTGTAAGGAGTACTCTCCGTTCATAATAAGTAGTTAGTATTCTACTTACAAATTAATATCTTTACTTTGATTCACTGCAGGTTGGCCACAGCGTTATCATTACTCTTTCCAAAATTCCTGTGACTCAAGCGCCAAGAAATGTATGAGTTTCCTCACGTTGAAGAGGAGGATTTTAGCCAGTGAGTCACTCAAAGGCACACAGGAAGTCCGCATCTGCCACGCCTTGGAGCAGCCGGCAGGAATCTCAGGGCAGTTGAGTACAGTGTTTGTTGAGCTCCTACTAAATACTATTATGAGCGCCAGGCCCTTTGGTGTGGTCAGAAAACTAAAGGGGAGCCTGTGACTGTAGACTGTAGTTAAGGGTATAATTTTAGTACATCAAACCTAGCTAGCAAATAATGCACCATATGTGTGCATGCATGCTAAGTCACTTTGACCATGTCCAACTCTTTGTGACACTACGGACTATTGCCCACCAGACTCCTCTGTCCTGGGATTCTCCAGGTAAGAATAATGGAGTGGGTTGCCATGTCCTCCTCCAGGGGATCTTCTCAATCCAGGAATAGAACCCACATCTCTTATGTCTCCTGCCCTGGCCACCCCAGGCAGGCAGGTTTTTCTCTTTTTTTTTAACCACTGGGAAGCCCATGTACATACACCATAGCTTATGCTAAATAGTGCTGAAATTTGTGATACGTAAAGTTTTTCAAAAAGGAAGCGATTCTGGGCTTCCCCTGGTGGTCCAGTGGGTAAGGACACTGCCTTGCAGTGCAAGGGGCACCGGTTCGATCCCTGGCCTGGGAAGATCCCACGTGCTGCGGAGCAGCTAGACAGATGTGTCCAATTACCGAGCCGGAGCTCTGGGGCGCATGCGCCCAGAGCCTGCGCTCTGCAATGACAGACGCCACCGTTATGGGAGGCCCACGGGAGCCAAAGAACAAAGACAGATGAAAGTGTCCCACCAGTAGAAGTGGCCCGCCCATCCCCCGCCCTCCCCACCCCACCCCCCAAAAAGATAAATAAATAAAATAAATGTTAAAAAAAAAGATTCAGCAGGAAGGCTTTATGGAGGAAGTGCTGTGTCACGATGAAAAGAGTGCAAGTCTTGGAATCAACCAATGAAAGTATGATTCTGTATTACTACTGATTAATTCAAGGATTAATTCAGGCATGCCATAGAAAGTCTCTGAACTCAGTTCCTTTATCTTCAGAATGCAATAAATAGCTACTTTTCATGGCTATGAGAACTAAATATGACACTTAATGCATATTCTGCTCAATGGATACTAATTAAAAATGAGGAAGTAGCATTAGAAGTGAGCCAGGAAGGCTTGAAAAAAGTAGTCACTCGCATCTGCCACGCCTTGGAGCAGCCGGCAGGAATCTCAGGGCAGTTGAGTACAGTGTTTGTTGAGCTCCTACTAAATACTATTATGAGCGCCAGGCCCTTTGGTGTGGTCAGAAAACTAAAGGGGAGCCTGTGACTGTAGACTGTAGTTAAGGGTATAATTTTAGTACATCAAACCTAGCTAGCAAATAATGCACCATATGTGTGCATGCATGCTAAGTCACTTTGACCATGTCCAACTCTTTGTGACACTACGGACTATTGCCCACCAGACTCCTCTGTCCTGGGATTCTCCAGGTAAGAATAATGGAGTGGGTTGCCATGTCCTCCTCCAGGGGATCTTCTCAATCCAGGAATAGAACCCACATCTCTTATGTCTCCTGCCCTGGCCACCCCAGGCAGGCAGGTTTTTCTCTTTTTTTTTAACCACTGGGAAGCCCATGTACATACACCATAGCTTATGCTAAATAGTGCTGAAATTTGTGATACGTAAAGTTTTTCAAAAAGGAAGCGATTCTGGGCTTCCCCTGGTGGTCCAGTGGGTAAGGACACTGCCTTGCAGTGCAAGGGGCACCGGTTCGATCCCTGGCCTGGGAAGATCCCACGTGCTGCGGAGCAGCTAGACAGATGTGTCCAATTACCGAGCCGGAGCTCTGGGGCGCATGCGCCCAGAGCCTGCGCTCTGCAATGACAGACGCCACCGTTATGGGAGGCCCACGGGAGCCAAAGAACAAAGACAGATGAAAGTGTCCCACCAGTAGAAGTGGCCCGCCCATCCCCCTCCCTCCCCACCCCACCCCCCAAAAAGATAAATAAATAAAATAAATGTTAAAAAAAAAAGGAAGCGATTCAGCAGGAAGGCTTTATGGAGGAAGTGCTGTGTCACGATGAAAAGAGTGCAAGTCTTGGAATCAACCAATGAAAGTATGATTCTGTATTACTACTGATTAATTCAAGGATTAATTCAGGCATGCCATAGAAAGTCTCTGAACTCAGTTCCTTTATCTTCAGAATGCAATAAATAGCTACTTTTCATGGCTATGAGAACTAAATATGACACTTAATGCATATTCTGCTCAATGGATACTAATTAAAAATGAGGAAGTAGCATTAGAAGTGAGCCAGGAAGGCTTGGTAAATAAACTAAACAGCAATTGATGGGGAGGAGTCACACATTGCCTTGCAATTGGCCAGAATTGAGCCATTATTAGCTGTTTCAGTTTTGTCTAACTTAACATTTTCGTTAAGTATGGCCTATGGATTACCAGCCTCAAAATCACCTAAAAGTGCTTGTTAAAAATACCAATTCAAACCCAGACCTATGAAATCTGCATTTTTAGCAAGCATCTTTGTTGATTCTAATATAAGCTGCCTAGATACAATAAAACTGAAAGTTTCCAAAAATGGGCTTAAGCAATTCCTACTTTAGTGGAAGGTGAATTAATGGAGCTGCAGTATTTGTAATGGGTCTCAGTTCATACCTGATTAATCAGAAAACTATTCACCTCTTCTTAGACTGCTCAGTGTTCTGAATATACCTCAAGAACTTTCAACTTAGCATACCTTTCAGAACTAGTTATGCCTAACTTACCCTCAGATTCATCATGTTATCAAGTCTAAGATTTGATCATTACCTTTGACTCCTCTTTTTCCTAACACTGCTTACACGACCTCCTTGCAAATCAGTCATGATTTCGTGAATGTTCTTTGTTTTAAATTGCAATCAAACCCATTCCTCTTCACTTGATTTCTAGTCATTGCCCCATTGCACATTATGAGTGTTAAAATATATGTTGTTTTATTTATTCCTAAGCTATGTTTTTTATATTAAATATTTAGCCACCGTTATGGGAGGCCCACGGAGCCAAAGAACAAAGACAGATGAAAGTGTCCCACCAGTAGAAGTGGCCGCCCATCCCTCCCTCCCCACCCCACCGCCCAAAAAGATAAATAAATAAAATAAATGTTAAAAAAAAAAGGAAGCGATTCAGCAGGAAGGCTTTATGGAGGAAGTGCTGTGTCACGATGAAAAGAGTGCAAGTCTTGGAATCAACCAATGAAAGTATGATTCTGTATTACTACTGATTAATTCAAGGATTAATTCAGGCATGCCATAGAAAGTCTCTGAACTCAGTTCCTTTATCTTCAGAATGCAATAAATAGCTACTTTTCATGGCTATGAGAACTAAATATGACACTTAATGCATATTCTGCTCAATGGATACTAATTAAAAATGAGGAAGTAGCATTAGAAGTGAGCCAGGAAGGCTTGGTAAATAAACTAAACAGCAATTGATGGGGAGGAGTCACACATTGCCTTGCAATTGGCCAGAATTGAGCCATTATTAGCTGTTTCAGTTTTGTCTAACTTAACATTTTCGTTAAGTATGGCCTATGGATTACCAGCCTCAAAATCACCTAAAAGTGCTTGTTAAAAATACCAATTCAAACCCAGACCTATGAAATCTGCATTTTTAGCAAGCATCTTTGTTGATTCTAATATAAGCTGCCTAGATACAATAAAACTGAAAGTTTCCAAAAATGGGCTTAAGCAATTCCTACTTTAGTGGAAGGTGAATTAATGGAGCTGCAGTATTTGTAATGGGTCTCAGTTCATACCTGATTAATCAGAAAACTATTCACCTCTTCTTAGACTGCTCAGTGTTCTGAATATACCTCAAGAACTTTCAACTTAGCATACCTTTCAGAACTAGTTATGCCTAACTTACCCTCAGATTCATCATGTTATCAAGTCTAAGATTTGATCATTACCTTTGACTCCTCTTTTTCCTAACACTGCTTACACGACCTCCTTGCAAATCAGTCATGATTTCGTGAATGTTCTTTGTTTTAAATTGCAATCAAACCCATTCCTCTTCACTTGATTTCTAGTCATTGCCCCATTGCACATTATGAGTGTTAAAATATATGTTGTTTTATTTATTCCTAAGCTATGTAACTATTTCTTCATTTACTATAATATTTCAGAAAACTATATTTAGCAGTGCAGAGGACCTGGGTTTGATCCTTGAGTTGAGAGGATCTCCTGGAAAGAGGAATGGCTTTCCACTCCAGCATTCTTGCCTGGAGAATTTCATGGACTGAGGAGCTTGGCAACTATTCATTGAAAGGACTGATGCTGAAGCTTCAATACTTTGGCCACCTGATGCAAAGAGATGACTCATTGGAAAAGACCCTGACACTAGGGAAAATAGAGGGCAGAAGGTGAAGGGGACGGCAGAGGATGAGATGGTTGGATGGCATCACTGACTCAATGGACATGAGTTTGAGCAAGCTCCGGGAGATGGTGAAGGACAGGGAAGCCCATGTCCTACAGCCCATGGACATGGGCTACAGCTCAATGGACATAAGTTTGAGCAAGCTCTGGGAGATGGTGAAGGACAGGGAAGCCCATGTCCTACAGCCCATGGGGTCACAAAGAAACAGACATGACTGAGTGACTGAGTGAAACTGGACTGAAGAACTTGGCGGAACACAGTCCAAGGGGCTACAAAGAATTGGACAGAATAGACTGACTAATACTTTCACCTTCATATTTTGAAAAAAATGTACCTTGTGACATATAAAAATCATAAAAAAAATCACTCCCATGATTACAACTCATCAACCATGCCCCATTACGACAATGATGATGCTCCTGTCTATCATGTATGAGACCTTTCATTACCTGTTCCTTCTGTCTTTCTCAGTTCAGTTTCAACCATTCCACACTCAAGTCCCTTCATGCCAAACAAGTCACAGTTCCTAAGTAAGCCATGTCATTTTATATTTCTAAGTCCCCCCTACAGTCAAACTTTCAACTTAGCATACCTTTCAGAACTAGTTATGCCTAACTTACCCTCAGATTCATCATGTTATCAAGTCTAAGATTTGATCATTACCTTTGACTCCTCTTTTTCCTAACACTGCTTACACGACCTCCTTGCAAATCAGTCATGATTTCGTGAATGTTCTTTGTTTTAAATTGCAATCAAACCCATTCCTCTTCACTTGATTTCTAGTCATTGCCCCATTGCACATTATGAGTGTTAAAATATATGTTGTTTTATTTATTCCTAAGCTATGTAACTATTTCTTCATTTACTATAATATTTCAGAAAACTATATTTAGCAGTGCAGAGGACCTGGGTTTGATCCTTGAGTTGAGAGGATCTCCTGGAAAGAGGAATGGCTTTCCACTCCAGCATTCTTGCCTGGAGAATTTCATGGACTGAGGAGCTTGGCAACTATTCATTGAAAGGACTGATGCTGAAGCTTCAATACTTTGGCCACCTGATGCAAAGAGATGACTCATTGGAAAAGACCCTGACACTAGGGAAAATAGAGGGCAGAAGGTGAAGGGGACGGCAGAGGATGAGATGGTTGGATGGCATCACTGACTCAATGGACATGAGTTTGAGCAAGCTCCGGGAGATGGTGAAGGACAGGGAAGCCCATGTCCTACAGCCCATGGACATGGGCTACAGCTCAATGGACATAAGTTTGAGCAAGCTCTGGGAGATGGTGAAGGACAGGGAAGCCCATGTCCTACAGCCCATGGGGTCACAAAGAAACAGACATGACTGAGTGACTGAGTGAAACTGGACTGAAGAACTTGGCGGAACACAGTCCAAGGGGCTACAAAGAATTGGACAGAATAGACTGACTAATACTTTCACCTTCATATTTTGAAAAAAATGTACCTTGTGACATATAAAAATCATAAAAAAAATCACTCCCATGATTACAACTCATCAACCATGCCCCATTACGACAATGATGATGCTCCTGTCTATCATGTATGAGACCTTTCATTACCTGTTCCTTCTGTCTTTCTCAGTTCAGTTTCAACCATTCCACACTCAAGTCCCTTCATGCCAAACAAGTCACAGTTCCCTAAGTAAGCCATGTCATTTTATATTTCTAAGTCTTTACATACATATTTTCTCCTCACCCTTATCTAGTCAAGAGATTTCTTACTCATTATTCAACAGTAAATTCAAGTGTTTTCATCTCTGTGAAGAATTTCATATGTATTTCTGCTTCCTTTCCTCCTCTATTAAATATCTTTTTCATTAATTCAGTAAATAGTTTATTGAACACTCATATGACAAACATTATTCTGGGTTTAAGGGATGTCTAAGTATGCAAAACATAAAAATCCCTTTTTAATTAAAAGAATTTTATACAGAATACATATAGAATATAAGCAGTTATATTCTAATGGAAATGGAGTGGGGTGGATGCCCACAAGAGACTAAATAAATAATGAATTCTATGGTCGTAGGTGTACATCATTTCCTTCACTTCAAGTGCTATGTAGGACAATAAAGCTGCAAAGTGTAGGTTGGGATTCAGTTTCAAATTGGATCACCAGAAGGGGCCTCACTGAGAAGTTGACATTAGAGCAAAAGGATAAGGCAATAAGTCATATAGATGTGTTTAGGAGAGGGGCATTCTAGGAAACAGCAAGGACAAAGATGCTAATATCAAAACAGGCTTCACAGATATGAGGAATATCATGGTGACCAGTGTGGATGAAGCAGCAAAGGTATGTGAGTTGGAGTCTTCATGCCTAGGTCTTGCAAGACTCTGCAGCTGCTGAAGAATTTTGGCTTCCACTTTAAGTGATTTCTGGAGGCTTTGGACAGTTTGGAAGAGAAGTGACATGATATGACTTAGCATTTTAACAGAATAGCTCTTGCTGCTATTTTGGGAGTAAATCATGACTCAGTGTGGGAGGATAAAAGAACAGGAATGCAGATGATAGCTCCAATTGTGCCCATGGATGTGTATAATGTATGTATGAATATATATTTCTGTATTCATATTAATGACACTAATTAAAATTATATATGTGTATCCTTGAGTTCCTTAACATTGGGTCATTCATCTTATGCACAATTCCTTGCACATTTTAGGTATTCAGTGAATGCTTGGAGGAAAAAATAAGAGAGGCAAGGAAAGCAGAAAGTAAGAGAGGGATAGGAAAGAACAGAATAAAAAAGAATGGATGGAAAATAGTGGAATGGAAAAGAGCAAAACAGAAGATAGTTAAATGCGGTTTTATGGTCTGATGGTGAAGAGTTCATGCTCTGGAGCTACAGTCAATTCAGTTCTGTTCAGTCATTCAGTTGTGCCTGACTCTTTGCAAAATCATGGACTGCAGCACGACAGACCTCTCTGTCCTTCACCGTCTTCCAGAGCTTGCCCGAACTCCTATCCATTGAGTCAGTGATGCCATCCAACCATCTCATCCTCTGCCGTCCCCTTCTGCTTTCTGTTTTTCCCAGCATCAGGGTATTTTAAAATGAGTCATCTCTTCACAACAGGTGGTAAAGTATTGGAGCTTCAGCATCAGTCCTTCCAATGAATATTCAAGGTTGATTCCTTTAGGATTCATGGTTTAGCAAATCAAATCCTTCCAAGATGAATATTCAAGGTTGGGATTCAGTTTCAAATTGGATAAGGGGCCTCACTGAGAAGTTGACATTAGAGCAAAAGGATAAGGCAATAAGTCATATAGATGTGTTTAGGAGAGGGCATTCTAGGAAACAGCAAGGACAAAGATGCTAATATCAAAACAGGCTTCACAGATATGAGGAATATCATGGTGACCAGTGTGGATGAAGCAGCAAAGGTATGTGAGTTGGAGTCTTCATGCCTAGGTCTTGCAAGACTCTGCAGCTGCTGAAGAATTTTGGCTTCCACTTTAAGTGATTTCTGGAGGCTTTGGACAGTTTGGAAGAGAAGTGACATGATATGACTTAGCATTTTAACAGAATAGCTCTTGCTGCTATTTTGGGAGTAAATCATGACTCAGTGTGGGAGGATAAAAGAACAGGAATGCAGATGATAGCTCCAATTGTGCCCATGGATGTGTATAATGTATGTATGAATATATATTTCTGTATTCATATTAATGACACTAATTAAAATTATATATGTGTATCCTTGAGTTCCTTAACATTGGGTCATTCATCTTATGCACAATTCCTTGCACATTTTAGGTATTCAGTGAATGCTTGGAGGAAAAAATAAGAGAGGCAAGGAAAGCAGAAAGTAAGAGAGGGATAGGAAAGAACAGAATAAAAAAGAATGGATGGAAAATAGTGGAATGGAAAAGAGCAAAACAGAAGATAGTTAAATGCGGTTTTATGGTCTGATGGTGAAGAGTTCATGCTCTGGAGCTACAGTCAATTCAGTTCTGTTCAGTCATTCAGTTGTGCCTGACTCTTTGCAAAATCATGGACTGCAGCACGACAGACCTCTCTGTCCTTCACCGTCTTCCAGAGCTTGCCCGAACTCCTATCCATTGAGTCAGTGATGCCATCCAACCATCTCATCCTCTGCCGTCCCCTTCTGCTTTCTGTTTTTCCCAGCATCAGGGTATTTTAAAATGAGTCATCTCTTCACAACAGGTGGTAAAGTATTGGAGCTTCAGCATCAGTCCTTCCAATGAATATTCAAGGTTGATTCCTTTAGGATTCATTGGTTTGATCTCCTTGCCGTCCAAGGGACCCTCAAGAGTCTTCTCCAGCACCAGAGTCCAAAAGCATGAATTATTCAGCACTCAGCCTTCTTTATGGTCCAGTTCTCACATCTATACATGACTACTGGGAAAACCATATCTTTGACTACTACGTGGACCTTTGTCAACAAAGTGACAGTCTGCTTTATAATATATTGTTCAGGTTTGTCATAGCTTTTCTTCCAAGGAGCAAAAATCTTTTAATTTCATGGCTCTAGTCACTACCCACAGTGATTTTGGAGTCCAAGAAAATAAAGTCTGTCACTGTTTCCATTTTCCCCCCATTTATTTGCCATGATGTAATGGGACTGGATACCATAATCTTCATTTTTTGAATGTTGAGTTTTTAGGCCAGCTTTTTCACTCTCCTCTTTCATCTTCATCAAGAGGTTCTTTAGTTCCTCTTCACTTTCTGCCATAAGAGTGGTGTCATCTGAGTATCTGAGGTTATTGATATTTCTCCCCACAATCTTGATTCCAGCTTGTGCTTCATCCAGATCGACATTTCACATGATGTACTCTGCATGTAAATTAAATAAGCAAGGCGGCAATATACAGCCTTGACATATTCCTTTCCCACTTTGGAAGCAGTCCATTGTTCGTGTTCGGTTCTAACTGTTGCTTCTTGACCTGCATGCAGGTTTCTCAGGATATAGGTAAGGTAACCTTGCATTCCCATCTCTTTAAGAATTTTCCACAGTTTTCTGTGATACACACTGTCAAAGGATTTAGTGTAGTCAGTGATGTATAAATAGTAGAATAGTTTTTGTATTATGAACACAGACAACCAAAATTGCAGTAATGAGTTCCCTTGTCTTACCCACATACAACAGCATAGTTAACTTTATACATCATTAATAGATACATTATTTTTCCACCTCAACAAGGAGGAATTAGTGTGACATTATATGTTTTCATTTGTATTCTTTAAGGCCCTCTGTACTTAATACTGTGCGGAAATTCATGATGCAATTATGAGGAATGACTCATTTAAAACCTATTCATTATGTTCTTGCTTTTACCTATATCATCTAAGAAGTTGATCTCCAAACTGTTCAAAAAGTTGATGCCTATAAACTTTCCCAGTGCTTACAACCTTAGCCTTGCATCAGTGTGGTAAAAGCTCCAGATATTTCCAGGCAAGCAGTTACTCTTGCATTGAAAGAATTTACGCACTCCCTTGGTTTGGTGGGATTTAGGCATGGAAATAGTGGAAGAAAGATTAGGAAAGGAAGTTCATGAAATATAGTTAAAATGGAAATGAATATTAAAGGCAACTCTGAAAGTTACAAGAAGTCATAGAGAAATAGCTCGTGTACTTGGTGGGAGGGGTATGAGAGTAGAGGAAGGGGAACTTTGTCAGCAGAACTTTATAGACTGTGTATATTTAAGAATTCTCAGCATTCTTCATATAATCTCAAGGATCCACATCTTCTACTCCCAGCATCCTGCCAACTGCCAGCCACTGGATACGGAAAGTGCTTCTCCTAATATCCTGCTGCTTTGGGCTCTAAGAAGCTTCAGGCAGTATGTGCAGTGATGAATAATTTTAAACATAAGAGTGATACAGTCTAGAAATAAAGAAACTCCACACTATAGTTCTCATTCAGCAATAAATTAATATTGGACTTTGGGAAATTTGTTTAATCTTTTTGAACTGAGTTTCGTTATCCCTAGAATGAAAAATTTGAAGCTGATGACCTTTAACATTTCTTCCAAACTGGAAGGTCTTTGTTTCGAAACACATCTTTTTTATCTATCTACGAAATTTACCTTCTGGATTTATGACATGTTGCAGTTCCAACTTAATGGTGGGTATTCCTTGTCGGGACTCTGGACCCCAAGATCCTGAGCCCCAAGAACAAAAGGTTCCATGCTCCCATGGGAAGGAGAGTCTTATTAATAAACTTATTAATTAATTAATAAGCATTTCTGAAGCTTATTCAAAATCAGACTTCAGCGGTCTTAAAAAACAGAAAAAGAATCCAAGAATACAACAGCATAGTTAACTTTATACATCATTAATAGATACATTATTTTTCCACCTCAACAAGGAGGAATTAGTGTGACATTATATGTTTTCATTTGTATTCTTTAAGGCCCTCTGTACTTAATACTGTGCGGAAATTCATGATGCAATTATGAGGAATGACTCATTTAAAACCTATTCATTATGTTCTTGCTTTTACCTATATCATCTAAGAAGTTGATCTCCAAACTGTTCAAAAAGTTGATGCCTATAAACTTTCCCAGTGCTTACAACCTTAGCCTTGCATCAGTGTGGTAAAAGCTCCAGATATTTCCAGGCAAGCAGTTACTCTTGCATTGAAAGAATTTACGCACTCCCTTGGTTTGGTGGGATTTAGGCATGGAAATAGTGGAAGAAAGATTAGGAAAGGAAGTTCATGAAATATAGTTAAAATGGAAATGAATATTAAAGGCAACTCTGAAAGTTACAAGAAGTCATAGAGAAATAGCTCGTGTACTTGGTGGGAGGGGTATGAGAGTAGAGGAAGGGGAACTTTGTCAGCAGAACTTTATAGACTGTGTATATTTAAGAATTCTCAGCATTCTTCATATAATCTCAAGGATCCACATCTTCTACTCCCAGCATCCTGCCAACTGCCAGCCACTGGATACGGAAAGTGCTTCTCCTAATATCCTGCTGCTTTGGGCTCTAAGAAGCTTCAGGCAGTATGTGCAGTGATGAATAATTTTAAACATAAGAGTGATACAGTCTAGAAATAAAGAAACTCCACACTATAGTTCTCATTCAGCAATAAATTAATATTGGACTTTGGGAAATTTGTTTAATCTTTTTGAACTGAGTTTCGTTATCCCTAGAATGAAAAATTTGAAGCTGATGACCTTTAACATTTCTTCCAAACTGGAAGGTCTTTGTTTCGAAACACATCTTTTTTATCTATCTACGAAATTTACCTTCTGGATTTATGACATGTTGCAGTTCCAACTTAATGGTGGGTATTCCTTGTCGGGACTCTGGACCCCAAGATCCTGAGCCCCAAGAACAAAAGGTTCCATGCTCCCATGGGAAGGAGAGTCTTATTAATAAACTTATTAATTAATTAATAAGCATTTCTGAAGCTTATTCAAAATCAGACTTCAGCGGTCTTAAAAAAAACAGAAAAAAGAATCCAAGAATAAAATTTCTGTTTATTTTAAACTGTTGGTTGGAATGAAACCCACCAAATCTCACTTCTTATTTTTTAACCAACTTAAGGCAATGTGAGTGTGACGTATTAAGAGAAGACTTTCAGATGTTGAATATTTAAACAAAAATAACATATTCCCCTTCTTTTTGTCTTCCAATGGAAATGTGGTTTTGATTCTTTTTGACATGATGTAGATGGAATCTTTCCCAAAGTATTTCCAAAAACCTGCCCTGGATCTGAGATTATCCTTCAGAAATTCAGATCATGATACGTAAGGGTGAGCAGCCAAAAGTGAGGACTGTAATGGAAAATGTTTTGCATCCTTGATTGCAGCATCTGCTAAGTCAGACTGCAGGCTGTAGAGATTCTTTACCTAGCAGTCACAGCTTTTATCTTCCCACCACCTCTGCCTGGATAGACTGCTATTCTCTCACTTCACTTAAGGGAACAGATTTCTTTCTGGGTTTCTTGTCTCTCCTCTGCCTCGCTCCCATTCATTCTCTCTGATATCCCAAGTCACTTACCTGTACATGACTCCTATTAGTGAGTATAAAGGCTGGAGGAAATGACTAGGCAAGCATCATACGCAATCACTGCTCAAAACCTGACAGCAACTCCACTAATAAAACCCAGGGTCTGTATCATAATTTAGATTTCTACAAATCAAGCACAAAGCTAACTTCCCAAATGTCTCCTCCAATTTCCCTTCGAGTGTCCTTCATGTCCAACCACACAGAATATTCTTAAAACCAAAAGCTCTCATGTGCATGTGTGTGCATACTCAGTTGCTTCAGTTGTGTCTGACTGTTTGTGACCCCATGGGCTGTAGCCCATCAGGCTCCTCTGTCCATGTGATTTTCACTGTAAGAATACTGGAGTGGGTTACCACGCCCTCCTCCCAGGGATCTTCCCAACACAAGGGTCAAACTCACATCCCCTGCATTATAGGCAGATTCTTCTGCTGAGACTCTATGTATATATGTGTGTGTGCTCAGTCGTGTCTGACTCTTTGCAACTCCAAGGACCATAAGCCTCAAGCTCCTCTGAGCATGGGATCTTCCTTGCAAGAATAATGTTGTGGGTTGCCATGCCCTCCTCCAGGGGATCTTCCTAACAGGGGGATTGAACTCACAACTCCTGCATCTCCTGCATTACAGGTGGATTCTTTACCACTGAATCATTACCATAAACTGTCTTATATGTTCATCTGACTCCCAGTATTTAGAATATCTTTCTCCGCCTGTATATAATTTCCTCCTTAAAAGCTCAGCTCAAGTTCTTTATTTTCCAGGAAGCTTTCTTGATAGCTTCCCAGATGGTGCTAGTGATAAAGAACCTGCCTGCCAATGAAGGTAACATAAGAGACGTGAGTTCGATCCCTGGGGCTTGTGTCCCATCTATCTTCTGTCTCAAGCCAAATTTGTAAGGTTCCATTCTGACTTGTTTTCATTTTTCAAATTCAGTCTTTTCTAGGATTTCCTTCAAGTTCAACTTGGCTGAAGTTTGACTTTTTTCTAGTCTTGTCGTGGAGCCAGTTCTTGTAATTATTTCCTAATCCCAAATTTTAATAATTTTCCTTGTCCAGCCAATGGTTTTAAAAAATAAATTTCTGCATACAGTGTGGAAAATATAGAAAAGTAAAAAGAAAAAAAAAATTCCATGTTATTATTTTGGTATACTTTTTATTACTCTTTTTTATGTTCTGTTTTGCTATCTCCACTCTCTTCATAATTTTTCTATCATGTGACAGTCAATATTGTATCATAAGAATATATCCTTTAATTAATCCACTACTTAATATATTTTGGAGAAATTTTTCATCCTTATAAATTAAATCCAAATGTTACTTGAGGTATTTAAATATTTTTTTAACTTTATTTTCACATTTTGTGGAAGTTAAAAGCCTTTCCCCCACCGTTGGACACATTTCCATGGAGATCACATTCTCATAGCAGTCCAACTCCAGCTCTCTGCTCTTACTTGTACCAAGTCGGTTTAATTTTGGATAGATTTATTTCTCCCTTTCTTTTTCATACCTTTCCCTCCCCATGCTTTAACTCTGGCATGGAACACAGGCCCTTTCTGGGATGTATATCCTGACAAAATAAACTCCTTCACACCATTCCAATGTGTAATAGCAAGTTTGTATGCAGCTATGCTGAAGTCCTTTAGTGTTCTTCCAGAGATATAGTTAACATTGGGACCAATTTCAAATACATTTGGTTGCCAGGTTGTATTTCTCTAAACACAGCACCATGGTGAGATGCAGCTGCCATATGAGGTCTGGGTCTCTCTGAATTACATTTAAGATAGTCTCTTACAAGCAAAATTGTTTGTCCAAAGGCTGTGAACATTTTTAAGTCTGTGGAAGCATATTGCCACATTCCATTCCAGAAGTGTTATATGAATTTAGACTCCCACCAGCAGGATATGAGAATGACCATCTTATAGTCAGTGACAATTAAAACAAGCTGAAATTCCTCATACTTGTGTTCCTACACTCAGTCCTTTGAAGCTACAATGGGTTCTTACAAGCAGAACCATATTTTAAAATTTTCCACTACATGTCACAGCACTACATGTATACTGCTATTATGGAACCAATGGTATCAAAATAATTTGTGTAGGTGTCTGACTTCTTATTTAAACTGACACTCTCAAGGTCAAAGTACAGTCTTTTTCTTTTCTGTGACTTTAGCATAGAACGTAGTGACGGACCCCAAGCAAAGAGTCAGTGTACATCATGGCCAGATGTGGAAACCATTCAACAGAATGTGAATCAAAAACTTAAGAACTCTAACGGAGTTTCCAGTAAATTTAGGTTCTTTCATAACATGACTGTCCTTTGCTTGATGAGCAGACTCAAATTAGCTTTCTTTCCTATCCTCATTTGCTTGGATTTTACCATTTCCTAGGCTTTTTAGCATTTCCTTTCACACCTACACATACTGTTTCATTTGCTTGGATTGTCATTCCTCCCATTTCTACCTGATAAGTTCCTTCTCATCCTTCAAGGGACTCTCAACTCAGTTCAGAGTTCATCCTAGTTTTACCTACCCTAACAACCCTTATCATGAATTAATCACTTTCTTCAAAGTTCAAGAGCTCATTTCCAGATGACTCTTAAGAGTATTACTGCCATGTTATATTGAACTTGGCCACTGAATTGCCATTCCAATGTGTAATAGCAAGTTTGTATGCAGCTATGCTGAAGTCCTTTAGTGTTCTTCCAGAGATATAGTTAACATTGGGACCAATTTCAAATACATTTGGTTGCCAGGTTGTATTTCTCTAAACACAGCACCATGGTGAGATGCAGCTGCCATATGAGGTCTGGGTCTCTCTGAATTACATTTAAGATAGTCTCTTACAAGCAAAATTGTTTGTCCAAAGGCTGTGAACATTTTTAAGTCTGTGGAAGCATATTGCCACATTCCATTCCAGAAGTGTTATATGAATTTAGACTCCCACCAGCAGGATATGAGAATGACCATCTTATAGTCAGTGACAATTAAAACAAGCTGAAATTCCTCATACTTGTGTTCCTACACTCAGTCCTTTGAAGCTACAATGGGTTCTTACAAGCAGAACCATATTTTAAAATTTTCCACTACATGTCACAGCACTACATGTATACTGCTATTATGGAACCAATGGTATCAAAATAATTTGTGTAGGTGTCTGACTTCTTATTTAAACTGACACTCTCAAGGTCAAAGTACAGTCTTTTTCTTTTCTGTGACTTTAGCATAGTACGTAGTACGGACCCCAAGCAAAGAGTCAGTGTACATCATGGCCAGATGTGGAAACCATTCAACAGAATGTGAATCAAAAACTTAAGAACTCTAACGGAGTTTCCAGTAAATTTAGGTTCTTTCATAACATGACTGTCCTTTGCTTGATGAGCAGACTCAAATTAGCTTTCTTTCCTATCCTCATTTGCTTGGATTTTACCATTTCCTAGGCTTTTTAGCATTTCCTTTCACACCTACACATACTGTTTCATTTGCTTGGATTGTCATTCCTCCCATTTCTACCTGATAAGTTCCTTCTCATCCTTCAAGGGACTCTCAACTCAGTTCAGAGTTCATCCTAGTTTTACCTACCCTAACAACCCTTATCATGAATTAATCACTTTCTTCAAAGTTCAAGAGCTCATTTCCAGATGACTCTTAAGAGTATTACTGCCATGTTATATTGAACTTGGCCACTGAATTGCCTTTCCTGGGTGGTTCAGTGGTAAAACATCTGCCTGCCAATGCAGTCCATATACGTTCAATCACTGGGTTGAGAAGATCCCTAGGAGAAGGAAAAGGCAACACACTCCAGTATTCTTGTCTGGGAAATCCTATGGACAGAGGAGCCTGGTGGGGTACAGTCCATGGGGCCACAAAGGAGTTAGATACGACTTAGCTACTAAACAACAATGACTGTTTTCATAGACTAGTATTTTTCAAATTACATGTCACAGTCCATTAACATCTTGAAATAAGTTGGGGCATTCAACATGTAAAAATCAAAACAGAATAGACTAAAATAAAATGGAGTGGAATAAAGTAGAACAAACAAAATATCATGGTACATTGCATATAGTTAGATTTAATATTATTTTATAAAATTTAACTGTATTGTTGTTTAACTGATAAGTCATGTCCAACTCTTTTGCTAACCCATAGATTGTAGCCTTTCATGTTCCTCTGTCCATGGGACTTCCCGGACAAGAATACTGGAGTGGATTGCCATTTTTTTCTCCTGGGTTTCTTCCTGACCCAGAGATTGAATATGCAGTTCCTGCCATGTCTCTTTCACTGCAGGCTTATTCTTTTTTTTTTTTTTTTAAAGATTTATTTATTTATTTATTTTGGGCGGGGGTCGGGTTGGGGAGGGAGGGGAGCAGGCGGGCCACTTCTATTGGTTTGCCATTTCTCTATTTTTCATCCGTCTTTGTTCTTTGGCTCCTGCGGGCCTCCCATCGCGATGGCGTCTGTTGTCGCAGAGCACCGGCTCTGGGCGCATGCGCTCCAGAGCTCCGGCTCGGTAGTTGGACACATCGGTACAGCCACTCCGCGGCACGTGGGATCTTCCCAGGCCAGGGATCCAACCGGCACCCCTTGCACTGCAAGGCGCTGTCCTTATCCACTGGACCACCAGGGGAAGCCCCAGGTTTATTCTTTACTACTGAACCACTGGGAAAGCCTTTGTGTGTGCATTTGTGTGTATGTGCACTTGTTTAGGTGTGTGTTGTATAAGGTTCACTATAAAGTGCATTTCTTACTTTGGGTGGTGGTTGAACTGCATAATATCCTCGACTTTCACTGTGAGTTTTGAGAGCAGAGACTCTGGTTTATCTTTGTACTCCCAGCGCCTTGAATGGAACTTAGAATAGAGTGGATAATCCAAAATTTAGTGTATGGTGAATGATAAATATGCAGTTGAAGGAATATACATAGTCATCTTTGAGCTAGAAGGAAATTTCTTCTTTATGGACAAAATATCAGTGAGATAAACCCTTGAGAACATATTTAACCAGGCTTTAGTGAATGAAATGCTAGCCAACAATACAATCTGTTTAGTAAAACCTATCTTTAAAGATACAACTGATGGTATCAACATTCCAGTTTTGGTGTTTGAAAAGTTCATCAAAATCTTCTGTGACAATCTCCAAACCTGGCACTGGAAGGCAGTTCACTTAAGGAAGCTGACTCTGCCGAAACCCTGCTTGGTTTAATTTCTGGCTTTTCTCTTTATTAGCGTAACTGCTTTAAGTCTGTGTTAATTCATATCTAAAATGAAAGACAAAGTACCTACATCATTGGCCCTAAATGCTTACTTTAATAGTAATTACTCAGTAAGCATTTGTGATTGTTGTTTAGTTGCTAAGTCATGTCAGACTCTTTTGTGACCTCATGGACTGTAGCTTACCAGTCTCCTTTGTCTATGAGATTTCCCAGGCAAGAATATTCAGTGGGTTGCCATTTTTCTTCTCCAGGGAATCTTCTTGACCCAGGGATTGAACGCTGATTCCAGCATTGCAGGCAGATTCTTTACCAGTGAGCCTCCAGGGAGGTGAAAGTGTTAGTCACTCATTGATGTATGACTCTTTGTGACCTCATGGATTGTAGCCCATCAGGCTCCTCTATCCATGGAATTCAGGTTTTTGTATTCATTTTGTGGGTATTTGTCTCATTCCATCCCTTTAGCTTGCAGCTAAACAGATGTGATTCAAAACAGATGTAAGGTGTTTCCTGTAGTGGAGTTATTGGTTTACTATATAGTAAG
The DNA here is from genome assembly GCA_022376925.1 of Tragulus kanchil. Taxonomy (NCBI): domain Eukaryota; kingdom Metazoa; phylum Chordata; class Mammalia; order Artiodactyla; family Tragulidae; genus Tragulus; species Tragulus kanchil. Next base: position 65,192,812 of record JAIOJX010000032.1, on the reverse strand, counting down.
TCATACTTTTACACTGAAAGGGGAACAGGGTGGGGGTGATTATGGTAATCCACAAGATAAGCTAATGTTAAAATTTTTTTCCGGGTGGTGGTTGAACTGCATAATATCCTCGACTTTCACTGTGAGTTTTGAGAGCAGAGACTCTGGTTTATCTTTGTACTCCCAGCGCCTTGAATGGAACTTAGAATAGAGTGGATAATCCAAAATTTAGTGTATGGTGAATGATAAATATGCAGTTGAAGGAATATACATAGTCATCTTTGAGCTAGAAGGAAATTTCTTCTTTATGGACAAAATATCAGTGAGATAAACCCTTGAGAACATATTTAACCAGGCTTTAGTGAATGAAATGCTAGCCAACAATACAATCTGTTTAGTAAAACCTATCTTTAAAGATACAACTGATGGTATCAACATTCCAGTTTTGGTGTTTGAAAAGTTCATCAAAATCTTCTGTGACAATCTCCAAACCTGGCACTGGAAGGCAGTTCACTTAAGGAAGCTGACTCTGCCGAAACCCTGCTTGGTTTAATTTCTGGCTTTTCTCTTTATTAGCGTAACTGCTTTAAGTCTGTGTTAATTCATATCTAAAATGAAAGACAAAGTACCTACATCATTGGCCCTAAATGCTTACTTTAATAGTAATTACTCAGTAAGCATTTGTGATTGTTGTTTAGTTGCTAAGTCATGTCAGACTCTTTTGTGACCTCATGGACTGTAGCTTACCAGTCTCCTTTGTCTATGAGATTTCCCAGGCAAGAATATTCAGTGGGTTGCCATTTTTCTTCTCCAGGGAATCTTCTTGACCCAGGGATTGAACGCTGATTCCAGCATTGCAGGCAGATTCTTTACCAGTGAGCCTCCAGGGAGGTGAAAGTGTTAGTCACTCATTGATGTATGACTCTTTGTGACCTCATGGATTGTAGCCCATCAGGCTCCTCTATCCATGGAATTCAGGTTTTTGTATTCATTTTGTGGGTATTTGTCTCATTCCATCCCTTTAGCTTGCAGCTAAACAGATGTGATTCAAAACAGATGTAAGGTGTTTCCTGTAGTGGAGTTATTGGTTTACTATATAGTAAGTCATACTTTTACACTGAAAGGGGAACAGGGTGGGGGTGATTATGGTAATCCACAAGATAAGCTAATGTTAAAATGTTAGGAGAATTCCTCAATCGGAAAGTTTAGCTTTGTGTTTTGCTGCTCTCATTCCCTAAAATAACTTGGAGGTGCTCCTGCTGTGTCCACCTTCTGCTCCAATGCCTCAGATACTACTCCTTGTTTCATTTTAAGTTAAAACAAAACAAAACAACAAAAAAACAGTAATTGTTGCAGAGATCTCTGTGTCTTGCAAGTGCTCTTTTATAAAATGCACTTTTCCCAAATAAAACAATTTTTAACCCCCCATCCCACCCACAGGTAGTTCTTCCTTTCTTCAGGGACTCTTACTGACCCAGGGATCAAACCCAGGTCTCCTGCAGTGCAGGCAGGCAGACTCTTTACCTTTTGAAGTAGGGTTAGTAAGCATTAGCTATTAGCACATCACTGCAGTGAAAGATACTGGGATATATTTTTATTTCATTTAGTTCTCACGTGGCTCTATACAGGAAGGATTACTGTTTTTCTTTTACAAATAAATAAGATAGCTGCAGTTCAGCAATTCAATGTCATGAACAAGGACAGTTAACAAGTAGATCGAAGGCAGATATATCTGGTATAAGAATCTCTCCTCTTTCCTGTCAGTATTGTACCCGCTTCAGGGAATACACAGTTAATTTTCCTAGTCAACAAGCATCCTTGACAATATGGAGACTAAAAATAATTTTATTATAATCAACACAGATGAATTATAGAATAGAATTAAAAATTTATAGTCATATTAACAAAACATGATACTTCATATTTAATGGATAAGGAGGTGCATCTCATCTGGCCAATGATATGATAGGGATGCTTAAGGACTAAAGTCAGAAAAATAAGAAATTTTATATACTACCTTCTGAGGAATACAATGGTTGTCTTGCCCCTTAGGTCCCTTGCAAAACCATCAGCCTCTGGTGGATGGGACAATCCCCAAGGGTGATTTGCCACTGACTCAACAGCCCATGATTCACTTAGCCTCGACTTTTGGTACTATCCTCATTTCACCTCTCAGGAAGATTTGCCCCCTCCTGTCTAATTGTTCTTCCTCATAGTAGAGGTACCTTGACCTTAGACTTGGAAATGTAGTTTCTAAAAAGCCTCGGTTTCAAAGATAATGTAGAGTCATTACCATGAGTAAGAGAAGGAAACATGCACCTCATCACTTATGATGCTGCATCCACAAGTAACTCTTCAGCCTCCCACCCTCCCCCCCATGGTTCTTCCCACCTCTCACAGAGGTTTCCCTTTGTTTGACTGAAAACAAAAAGGCCATCACTGGAAATGTCAAGGTGCTACAGAAAAGCCTTGATTCTACTCAGCGCGGCATAATGTTGAAAGGAGAGCCTGGCTGACCCGTTATTAACTGTAGCACCTAAAAAGGAAGTGACTTTTAAAACCAATCTTTCAAAATTACTAATAATTATTTTTATTATAAAAATAACATTTACACAAAAACCATAAAAAGTTACTCTTTCTCATCACCATTTGTATTTATCAGAAGCATATACATTCAGGTTTCTTTGTTATCTGGGAATTTACAAACATGTATGCATGTATACGAGGCTTCCCAGATGGTAAAGTGGTAAAGAACCCGCCTGCCAATGCAGGAGATAAGGAGATGTGGATTAGATCATTGGCTCAGAAAGATCCTCTGGAGGAGGAAATGGGAATCCACTCCAGTATTCTGTCTGGAAAATCCCATGTATGGGGAGCCTGCAGTCCATGGGGTCACAAAGAGCTGGACATGACTTAGTGACTGAGCACACACATATATGTGTATATACAGATGCCGTAGTAGGGAGTCTATTATACATATAATTCTTCAATCTTCTAGTCTTTTTTTTTTTTTATCTTTTGGGGGGTGGGGTGAGGAGGGAGGGGGGATGGGTGGGCCATTTCTATTGGTCTTTCATTTCTATATTTTCATCCGTCTTTGTTCTTTGGCTCCTGTGGGCTGCGCATCGCGGTGGCCTCTGTCGTCACAGAGCGCCGGCTCTGGGTGCACGCGCGCCAGAGCTCCAGCTCGGTAATTGGACACATCAGTCCAGCTGCTCCGCAGCATGTGGGATCTTCCCAGGCCAGAGATTGAACCGGAGCCCCTTGCACTGCAAGGCGGTGTCCTTACCCACTGGACCACCAGGGGAAGCCCTCTTCTAGTCTATTTGACAATGTATCTTGACCATTTTTGCAAATCAATGCAGATAATCTTCCTTCCCTCTTTAATAACTGCAGTGAATCCCACTGTATGGATATATCATACATTATGAACTTGAAAAGAGTTAATAGGAAGATTTGATAAGGAGGCCAGTGGGTCCCGAGGAGGAAATGGGGAGGAAAAAGAAGAAAGAAAGGCAAAGATTTTCAATGTTGAAACTGAAACTAAGGTTCTTGTCTTTTGTTAATGCTGTAGGCCTAGCAAGGCCTTTATATTAGAATGTCTCACCAAGCCCTGAGGCCTGGAGATTACCCTCTAGCTAATCTCCTGTTCTAGGTGTGGGCCTACAGGGCCTTTACAACTGTAAAATATTTTAAACTACCGTTAACAACCAAATGAAAAAGTATAAAATGCTATGCCTATAGTGACTTTGCGGGATCTCTTCTATCCCCCTTCTAGTGTCTATGTTGGAAGCTTTTCCCTATCCTTCCTTACTTTAATAAACTTTCCACTGCACGAAGCTCTGAGTGACCATCCCCACATCTTTTGATCCCAATGTGAATTCTTCTCCATTGGAGATTAAGAATCCGACACCATTCACAGTAACCTACCATCATCTATCACCTATCAAACTTATTTCCCATTGATGGAAATGTAGACCGTTTCAGCACTTCCCTAATGGCGCAGATGGTAAAGAATCTGCCTGCAGTGCAGGAGACCTTGGTTTGATCCCTGGGTCAGGAAGATGTCCTGGAGAACAAAATGATTACCCATTCCAGTATTCTTACCTGGAGAAGTCAATAGAGAGAGGAGCTCATCAGGCTACCGTCCTGGGGTTGCAAAGAGTCAGACACGACTGAGAGAATAAACTTTCACTTTTCATTGCCCAGGAAAAGTCACACTCATTCATTTTTAATTAGTGTTAATTTTGTGCAACTCTTTTTGGAGGGAAAATTGGTGGAATCTATCAGAATGTTTAATAACCATAGCTTTTGATGCTCAATTCTATTCATGCATAATTTTAGTCAGGTGTGCATAACTATATGTGAATTCCATGGACAGAGGTGGCTGATGGTCTACAGTCCTTGGGGTCATAAAGAAAAAGACAAAACTGAGTGACTAAGACACACTTACACAGATTATGATGCATAATTGAAATAGTTAGCTAGGAAATCTGAATTGTCATCATCAGATCTTTAAGAGGGTTATGTTGTTGTTCAGTGGCTCGGTCATATCTGACTGTTTGCAACCTCATGTACTGCAGCATACCAGGCTTCCCTCTTCTTCACCACCGCCTGGAGCTTGTTCAAACTCATGTCCATTGAGTTGGTGATGCCATTCAACCATCTCGTCCTCTGTTGTACCCTTTTATTTCTGACTTCAGTCTTTCCCAGCATCAAGACCTTTTCCAATGAGTCTATTCTTTGCATCAGGTGGCAAAAGTATTGGAGCTTCAGCTTCAGCTTCAGTGCTTCCAATGAATGTTCTTAGTTGATTTCCTTTAGGGCTGACTGGTTTTATCTCCTTGCTGTCCAAGGGACCCTAAGGAGTCTTCTCCAGCATCACAGTTCAAAAGCATCAATTCTTTGGCTCCCAGCCCAGCCTTCTGTATGGGGCAGCTGCCACATCTGTAAATGACTACTGGAAAAACAATAGCTTTGACTTATATGTACCTTTGTTGGCAAATGATGTTTCTGCTTTTTAATACTCTGTCTAGATTTGTCATAGCTTTTCTTCCAAGGAGCAAACATCTTTTAATTCCATGACTGCAGTCACTGTCCACAGCGATTTTGGGGCCCGAGAAAATAAAGTCTGTCACTGTTTCCATTGTTTCTCCACCTATTTGCCATGAAGTGATGAGATTGGATGTCATGATCTTCATTTTCGAATGTTGAGTTTTAAGTCAGCTTTTTCACTCTCCTCTTTCACCTTCATCAAGAGGCTCTTTAGTTATTCTCTCTTTCTTCCATATGGTGTCATCTGCATATCTGAGTTATTTATATTTCTCCTGGCAATCTTGATTCCAGCTTGTGCTTCATGCAGTCCAGAATTTCACATAATGTACTCTGTCTATAAGTTAAATGGGCAGGGTGACAGTATACAATAAGACAATCTATAATAAGTAAGTAATAATATTTATATTGTTGGGTTTTTATGAGGGTTAAAGATGATGTACTTAAAGATCTTGGAAGAATGCCTGAGTATAATCAATGTTCAGTAAATAGCATTATGATTCTCAATAAATCTGATTCTTCTTCATCTCAGCTGGAGACAGAGGCTAGATGACTTCATTACAACGTCAGGACTGTGTGATAGGGGATTCACACCGTATGAAGCCCCTCTGTTCCCAGCCTCTAAATGTTCAACTTGTTTTCAGTACCAATAAGAATATGCAATGTCAAATTTCTACACCAGTGAAATATTTCAGGATGTGGAATTTTAGAAACTGGCTTGAAAATGGTTTAGCAGTAAATAGGTGCATTCCCTGACGAAATCAAAACTGAAAGAAGCACCTGTACCCCAATGTTCATTGCAGCTCTCTATACAATAGCTAGAACATGGAAGGAACCTAGGTGCCCATCGACGAACGAATGGATCCAAAAGCTCTGGTACATATATACAATGGAATACTACACAGCTGTAAAGAGAAATGCGGAAGAATCAACCTTAATGAGGTGGCTGGATCTAGAACGTATCATCAAAAGTGAAGTCAGTCAGAAAGAGAAGGACAAATACAGTATATTAACACATATATATGGAATCTAGTAGGATGGTGATGATGGCACATTCAGTGAAGCGACAGAAAGACAGACATGGACAGTGGACATATGGACATTGTGGGGAAGGAACAGTGGGTGAGACGCGTAAAGGAAGTAGCATGAAGGCCTGTACTATCATAAGTGAAGAAAATAGCTCTAGTCATTGCTCTGTGAGAAAAGGGGAACCTTCAGGGGTGCTGTGTGATGGTCGGGAGGGGAGGGAAGGGGGGGGATATACATATGACTAATCTGAGAACATACATATCTGTAAACAACAAAACTCTGTAAAAGTTAAAAGTAAAATAAAGGTTTTAAAAAAAAAAAAAAAAAGAGGCTTTCCACTCCCATAATGTCTAAGACTCCTCGGGAATGAAAGAAGAAGAGAGAAATGAAGAGTTACCAAACAGGAACTGGACAAGTTATTTATGAACATGATCTGAAACGTCTCAAAATCCTTATAGGCAAACACTATGCTCTATTTCTATATCAAAAGTCAAGTCTCTGGCAAGTGACAGAAATTGGAGAAATCACACACCAGACATCAGTTGAAGAGCTGAAATTTCAAACCAGATTTGCCTGACTCTAAAGACACCAGATTTTCTTTGTGATTAAATAGACATTAAAGCTGGAAGTAAAATCAAAAGAAATAAATACTACATTCCCCAAACTAACATACCCAGTGGGAAGCAGCATGGAACCCTAAAGAGACCCCTTGGGGTTAGGCGGCCAGTGCTATAACCCTGACTCTGCTGCTTGCCAGTTGAGGAACCATGAAGAAGTCACTTAACCCTATCAAATCTTTTTTATTTCTATTAGATAGAGATAACAATACTTTAGTACCTTACATCTTTGGGTAGTCCCTTGGAACAGAAGTAAGTTGAGGTTTAAAGAGATATGAAAAAAAAAAAAAAGAAAACTAGACCAGATTCATGCTTCATTAGTCATCTGCTAAATTATTTGTGAATAAACCACGTTCAGTCCTATCGTCACTATGTTATGATGTATGATCAGGTAGTGTTATAGAGTCATAAAAAATATACTGATTTATATCCTATTGACTTTCCAAAGTGTTTTTCCACAGAACTGGAATGACAAGAAGCATAAAGTGAACAAAACAAAACAAAAATGATAAAAAGCAAAGTCCTGGGACAAAAGAGCTAAACAATCCTACCCCCAAAAAATGTAAGCAGTTTTCCTTACTTCTCTTGAAACTGACTTCACACAATAATATTCTACGTGATAAATCTCCAAGAGAGGGATATAATAATGCAGCACCTCCAAATTTATCTGATGATACCTGTCTTTTTTAAGAAACATCTCAAAGAACCATGTTCTGTAGAATATAGGCTATAAAAGGCTGTTGTAATACATTTTCTAGGAATGTTCAACTTTAAATTCTGGCATTGTAAAGATTTCCTCTAAAAGGCTGGTGAGGGAAGGACATTTCTGATGTCCAAAGCTCTTTGTGCATGAAATGCACAGAGGACAGCATGGTCAATTATACTGGGGGAAGAAAAACTCCATGAGTGGAGACTTAAAGAATAAGTAGATATTTGCTAAGTGAATAAGATGGGACCCTCTTTAGCATTTACTTGAGATAACTTACTGTGTAACAGTCTGTGCTTTTCATTCTGCCTTCCCTCAGATGGATGAACTTAAGTGTCTTGTGGTAGTTTCCTGTTGGGAAGGACTGGCTGTGAGGAAACCTGGATTTTGCTCTGGTGGGCAAAGCCATGTTCAGCAGATTGTTAATCCAATTATCTGCTGATGGGTGGAGCTGTGTTTGTTTGTTTTTTGTTTGTTGTTTGGCCTCTCCACAGGCCAAACTATAATAGGGGTGAAGGCCACCTTCTCCTAAAGGACTTATGCCAGCATATTGCACCAGGACTGCTGTTTCAGTGTCCCTGACCCCACGGCAGGCCACTGTGGGCCCAAGCCTCCACCAGAGACTCCAGAACATTCAGAGTCAAGTCCTGCTCAGTCTCATGTGGGATCACTGCTCCTCTCTCCTGGGTCCTGGTGAGCACAGAAGGTTTCTGTTTGTGCCCTTCAGAGTCTGTTTCCCCAGTGCTGCTTGGGGGCTCTATAGTCTGGCTAATGGCGACTTTTTTCAAGAGAATTTATGCCACATCCTGAGCTTCCCAAGACTGCTGCAGGCCACTGATAACCCGTGCCTCTGCAGGAGACACTCGAACACTCAAAGACAGGTCTGGCAGGCTTGCAGACAATTTTCTCCAGGTCACTCTTAGTATCCTGGGCCACTCTCTGTGCTGCCAGGCTTGTGCAAGTTTTTTCCGTGTCGCAGGGCTAGTGCTCAGGCTCTCAGTTTCCCAGGTCCTCCCTCTGCATTGGGGGGTTATGCAATTCACTCCCAGCACTCTGAGCCCACCCTCTGGTCAGGACTGAGGTCTGTGAGCTGCTTATGGGTTGAGAAGCTCAGTTTTATCTGTATTCCACCTTCTAGGCCCCCATTTTGCCTGGTTCTCCAAGATTCCACAGCTGCCCCTTGATCTGGCCTGTGAAGGAGCTTCCAGGGCATGGAATCTCTTCTTGCTTCACAACTTCCTCCCTCTCTCAGGGCACAGGCTTCTGTCCTGTAAGTCTCTCTCTTCTTTCCCCTTATTATGTCTATCCTTTTCCTGTCTTGTTCCATGGAGCCCTTTTGTTGTCACCTAGGGTCTGGATTGTAGGAGTTGTTTCATATCTTGATGAGTTATTGATGTGTTTGTTGGGGAGTTGGGGACCTCCTCATCTTATATCTTCTCTATCTTGTCAACAAAGCAATGCTAAAACCTTTGACTGTGTGGGTCACAACAAACTGTGGAAAATTCTGAAAGAAATGAGAATAACAGACCACTTTACCTGCCTCCTGTGAAATCTGTATGCAGGACAAGAAGCAACAGTTAGAACTGGACATGGAATGATGAACTGGTTCCAAATTGGGAAAGGAGTATGTCAGGGCTGTATATTTTCATCCTGTTTATTTAATTTGTATGCATAGTACATCATGTGAAATGCCAGTCTGGATGGGTCAAGATTTCTGGGAGAAATATCAGTAACTTCAGGTATGCAGATGGCACCACTCTTATGGCAGGAAGTGAAGAGGAACTAAAGAACCTCTTAATGAAGGTAAAAGAGGAGATTGAAAAAGCTGGCCTAAAATTTAACAGTCAAAAAATAAAGATTATGGTATCTGGTCCCATCATCTCATGGCAAATAGACAGCGAAACAATGGAATCAGTTATGGACTTTATTTTCTTGGGCTTCACAATCATTGTGGATGGTGACTGCAGCAATGAAATTAAAAGATTTTTTGTTCTTTGAAAGAATAGCTATGATAATCCTAGACACTGTATTCAAAAGCAGAGGCATCACTTTGCTGGCAAAAGTTCATACAGTCAAAGCTATGATTTTCACGTAGTCATGTATGGATGTGAGAGTTGGACCATAAAGAAGGGGCATTCAAAATTTGGCTGGCAAAAGATCAAACCAGTCAATCCTAAAGGAACAAGTACAAAAAATATGAGAAGCTCAGTTTTATCTGTATTCCACCTTCTAGGCCCCCATTTTGCCTGGTTCTCCAAGATTCCACAGCTGCCCCTTGATCTGGCCTGTGAAGGAGCTTCCAGGGCATGGAATCTCTTCTTGCTTCACAACTTCCTCCCTCTCTCAGGGCACAGGCTTCTGTCCTGTAAGTCTCTCTCTTCTTTCCCCTTATTATGTCTATCCTTTTCCTGTCTTGTTCCATGGAGCCCTTTTGTTGTCACCTAGGGTCTGGATTGTAGGAGTTGTTTCATATCTTGATGAGTTATTGATGTGTTTGTTGGGGAGTTGGGGACCTCCTCATCTTATATCTTCTCTATCTTGTCAACAAAGCAATGCTAAAACCTTTGACTGTGTGGGTCACAACAAACTGTGGAAAATTCTGAAAGAAATGAGAATAACAGACCACTTTACCTGCCTCCTGTGAAATCTGTATGCAGGACAAGAAGCAACAGTTAGAACTGGACATGGAATGATGAACTGGTTCCAAATTGGGAAAGGAGTATGTCAGGGCTGTATATTTTCATCCTGTTTATTTAATTTGTATGCATAGTACATCATGTGAAATGCCAGTCTGGATGGGTCAAGATTTCTGGGAGAAATATCAGTAACTTCAGGTATGCAGATGGCACCACTCTTATGGCAGGAAGTGAAGAGGAACTAAAGAACCTCTTAATGAAGGTAAAAGAGGAGATTGAAAAAGCTGGCCTAAAATTTAACAGTCAAAAAATAAAGATTATGGTATCTGGTCCCATCATCTCATGGCAAATAGACAGCGAAACAATGGAATCAGTTATGGACTTTATTTTCTTGGGCTTCACAATCATTGTGGATGGTGACTGCAGCAATGAAATTAAAAGATTTTTTGTTCTTTGAAAGAATAGCTATGATAATCCTAGACACTGTATTCAAAAGCAGAGGCATCACTTTGCTGGCAAAAGTTCATACAGTCAAAGCTATGATTTTCACGGTAGTCATGTATGGATGTGAGAGTTGGACCATAAAGAAGGGTGAACCCCAAAGAACTGATACCTTTGAACTGTAGTGTTGGAGAAAACTCTTGAGAGTCTCTTGGACTACAAGGAGATCAAACCAGTCAATCCTAAAGGAAATCAACCCTGAATACTAACTTATGCGAATTGATGATTTATTGGAAAAGACCCTGATGTGGGGAGAAATAGGGGGCAGAAGAAAAAGGGGATGACAGAGGGTGAAATGTTTGGATGGCATCTCAGAGTCAATGGACATGAGTTTGAGCAAGCTCTGGAAGATGGTAAAGGACAGAGAAGCCTGGTGTGCTGCATTCCATGGGGTCGCAAAGAGACACGACTGAGTGACTGAACTGAACTGAATGTATAACAGTATTCTCATCACAGAAACTTTCACAGTTACAATCAGGGGAAAACATATGGCTAGTTCAAGTAAACAAGCATTTAGTGTATTCCAAAGAACTGGGGAGAAAGAAATCAAGAACTGTTTTTATATTAAAGAAGTCAATAAGCTAATGATGAGAAGATATGTACAAATAATATTTGCAAAGAAGAAAATAATGTTATTGATAGAAATATAAGATGTTATTGAAGCATAGAGTCAAAGTTTGACTTTGATTTAAATGAGTGAGTAAGGGAAGAAGTCAAGAGAGTCTATTTGCAGAGTTGAAGGTAAATGCAACTGAATTATTGCACTAAGCTACACGTAAGTATAACCAAATTATTTTTCTCATTCCAGGCCAGCAGCAGAAACAGCACAGACTTTCACTGTAGGTTGTTTGAAGGCTGAATAAGGTGAATCATACTTTATTATTCTTCTGATGACACATTTGTACCCCTTTACTTTCTTTTACCAAGACTCCATTTGTAGTGAGGACTGACAAGGAAAAATTATGGTGAGGAAAAGATTTTCTCATAGGTATTTAGAATTTAGGATCAGAAAAAGAGGAGTTAGAGTTAATTTACTCTCTCCATTTCAGTTTAGAAAGTGTTCTCTTCTAACAATCTCACTTAATGTATCTTAACAGTTTTAGTGTTTTTTGTTTTTAAATTAGAATTTAAAACTAAAAAACAAAGTCTCATCACTGTTAGTATAATAACATTTTCATAAAAAATGGTATAATTTTCAAAACAAAAAATTAGGGAAAAGAGTGGTATTGTTTTACATTTTTATAAACATTGCTATTGTTTTATTTAAAAGAAAACAGCTAGATCCTCCTACTTACTTCACCATTCAATATTTTATAATAAATGGTCCTACTGAAACATTTGAAAGGAAACTAATATTATATGTAGCTGCAAAAAGAAGGAATATTTTAATAACATTTGTTATATAATCATTGATATTTTGCTTTAGTTCTACATCAAAACTTTCTCAAAGATTTTTTGCAGCATAAATTCTGAAACTATATCAAAGAAATTTTAACACTGTTTTACATTAAAACACATTAGTTCTTTTTTGTACCTTGAATGATTGTTTTAACCATGCGTGATTTTGGTATTTTGGAAAATATTGGCTCCCTGAGTTATACAGATCTTCCAAACATTGACATACATCCTATACAATTTTTTAAAATTCTATTAATATTATCAATAATATCACCAGTCATCTTACTGGAAATATTGCTAAGTATTGGAAAGCTATTAAGCTCATATTGCCTGATTTTAGTTTTCCAAAATTTTAATTTCCACTTGAAAGCTCCCATTTTATCATTGCAACAAATATTGTCAGTTTTTTTCCATGAAGTGCTAGGCTTATTTAGTTTATTTTTGAGATAATGTCCCTTAAATACCCGTCTGAATTGCTGTAATTTGTATGTCAGTTATTTTTTTCAGGTAAAAATCATGTTGACTTTGAACTGACTAGCACCTTAGCATGAATCAAAGTACCGAACTCCCTGTAGTCATTATATTCTTCCATTTATCGTAAAAGTATTCTTTATAAAAACTGTAAACAGTAAAACTATTAATTTTCATAAAACTTAAGTTTGGGATTCATCTGTTAAATATTATTTAAGATGAAGTATAAATTCTGCATGAAGCACTTTTGCTGTATACTGAAATACAACCTCAAGGAATAGCCCTTAGGTAATAGTTTTAGCCCTTACATAATTACTTTTGTATGTGAAACATGATTATTACTTGAAAAACATGACTGTGGTCTGTATTTTCTTTCTTTTTTTTTAAATTTTGGCCTCTTTTTCTGTGGTATTTTTTATTTTGTTTATTTTCATTCATCTTTATTCTTTGGCCTGTGTGGACCTTCCATTGCGATGGCCTCTCTCCTTGCAGAGCACCAGCTCTGGGCACATGTGCTCCAGAGCACTGGTTCATTGTAGACATATCAGTCTAGCCACTCTGGGGCATGTGGGATCTTCCCGGGCCAGGGATTGAACTAGTGTCCCTTGCACTGCAAGGCAGACTCTTTACCCACTGGAGCACCAGAGAAGCCCTGTGGTTTGTATTTTTACCTTAAATCACAAAAATAAATGTTAGGACTTGGATGTTTTTCCCATAGTTATTTACAAAATATCTAAACTAACATATATGATATAATTAAATAGACATTTTTACTAATACGTTGTTTGCTTTAATGTACTATCTGTATGTATGGGGCTTCCCGGATGAGTCAACAGGTAAAGAATCCACCTGCACTACAGGAGACACGGGAGATGCAGGTTTGATCCCTGAGTCAGGAAGATCCCCTGGAGGAAGAAAATGCAACCCACCCCAGTTTTATTGTCTGAAAAACCTCATGGGCAGAGGCACCTGGCAGGCTACAGTCTATGGGGGTCACAAAGATTGGACATGACTGAGCAATTGATGTACCTGCGCATATATATATGTATATAAATCTCAACACCTCATGAGTGTCTCCATCCAATGATGCTCAGACACCTCAGGCTCAGTTTGGCTCAAAGTGCAATCATCATCTGGGAGACTGTGTTTCAGGAGAGTTTCTAGAATTATGGAGGGTTTGAAGCAAGTGGGGAGAGAGAGGTCTGCTCAAGATAATCACACATTAAGGAGAGCTGCACTATTATCATCCTTTGTAGACCCCTTAGAATACAATAATAATAGGCACTTCAATACTCCACTAACAGCAGTGGATAGATGGTCCAGACTAGAGGTCCCCAACCTCTGGGACCATCTGCCTGATGATCTGAGGTGGAGCTGATGTAATAATAATAGAAATGAAGTGTACAATAAATATAACATGCTCAAACATCCCAAAATAATCCCCCAATATCTATGGGAAAATTGTGTGGTCCAGACAGACAACCAAGAAGGGAATATTTGATTGCACTTTAGTTTATACCTTCATTTGTGTGGTGTTTCTCTGCCTTTTCTTTATTATTGTTACTTTTTGATTTTTTTTTATGTTTGAGTCTTGGAGTCTGTTTTCTCTCCAAGGTTCCTGGGTTTGATCTTTGGCTGGGGAATAGATATTCCATGTCTGGTTTGTTACGGAATTCAGTGGTATTAGGCCCAATATGAACATATGAAGGATGAATGGTGCATCCTGGATAAATGGCAACTATAAAATCATGCAGTGGCATGATATGTTATCAAACATAATGGAAAGACTCACCTACATATATATCCATAACCAAGTCTGGACAGTCTAAAAAGGATAATGTACAGGACATTATTCTGGGAAACTACACGAGTAAATCTGATACCCAACTGTTAAGATCTAAGCTAACTAAAATACACCCGGGATAACAAAACTAGAACAAGGTCCCAGATGAAGATACGGTAAAAAAAGCAGTTATTCACTAGCAAATATAATGGGGAAGAGGAGGAGGAGAATGGTTAGGTAAGGAGGAGGATGGAGTCATGTTGCAGGGTTATATAGGGATAGATAGTGAAGATTTGCATATATTAAGATTTAGGATGGAAGGAGAAAGGAGTAGAGAAAGCAAGGAAATGATTAGTTATAGAGAGAGTAACAGGAGATATTATAATTTATAACAGTTAAAGTGAAGAGAGAGAAAACTGGTATGAAAAAAAAAAAACACAAAAGTAGAAAACAGGGCAAAAGCAGCAAACAAAAGGGTGTGTAGCAGCTGCTTATATCTCTGGTTTCAGTGAGAGCCAGATTTCAAACTTGTAGGGAGCAGACTTTGTGGAACCGATTGCTCTGGTTTCTCCACAGTGTGTCCCTGCGCCAGGCTGCTCTCAGCACGCCAGGTCGTACTCTGGGCCTCACAACCCTGCGCCACTCTGCCTCCACCACTGCATGTGCCTTTGCTCCACCTCCGCTGCTGCAGGATTGCCCTTTAGAACAAATGAACTTCATAGACATATACAGAATATTTCATCTCACATTGGCAGAATGCACTTCCTTCTCAAGAGCATATGGAACATTCTATAGGACAGGTCATATGGTAGGCTACAAAACAAATATTAACAAAACAAACAAAACTGAAGTCATACCAACTCTACTTTCTAAGCACAATGTTATGACAGTAGAAATCAACAAAAGAAAAGTGAGAGGATCTATAAATACATGGAGTGTAAACAATCTTATGGCTGGGAAATGAATTCCATGGGTATGAAGGCCCAATATGAACATATGAAGGATGAATGGTGCATCCTGGATAAATGGCAACTATAAAATCATGCAGTGGCATGATATGTTATCAAACATAATGGAAAGACTCACCTACATATATATCCATAACCAAGTCTGGACAGTCTAAAAAGGATAATGTACAGGACATTATTCTGGGAAACTACACGAGTAAATCTGATACCCAACTGTTAAGATCTAAGCTAACTAAAATACACCCGGGATAACAAAACTAGAACAAGGTCCCAGATGAAGATACGGTAAAAAAAGCAGTTATTCACTAGCAAATATAATGGGGAAGAGGAGGAGGAGAATGGTTAGGTAAGGAGGAGGATGGAGTCATGTTGCAGGGTTATATAGGGATAGATAGTGAAGATTTGCATATATTAAGATTTAGGATGGAAGGAGAAAGGAGTAGAGAAAGCAAGGAAATGATTAGTTATAGAGAGAGTAACAGGAGATATTATAATTTATAACAGTTAAAGTGAAGAGAGAGAAAACTGGTATGAAAAAAACACAAAAGTAGAAAACAGGGCAAAAGCAGCAAACAAAAGGGTGTGTAGCAGCTGCTTATATCTCTGGTTTCAGTGAGAGCCAGATTTCAAACTTGTAGGGAGCAGACTTTGTGGAACCGATTGCTCTGGTTTCTCCACAGTGTGTCCCTGCGCCAGGCTGCTCTCAGCACGCCAGGTCGTACTCTGGGCCTCACAACCCTGCGCCACTCTGCCTCCACCACTGCATGTGCCTTTGCTCCACCTCCGCTGCTGCAGGATTGCCCTTTAGAACAAATGAACTTCATAGACATATACAGAATATTTCATCTCACATTGGCAGAATGCACTTCCTTCTCAAGAGCATATGGAACATTCTATAGGACAGGTCATATGGTAGGCTACAAAACAAATATTAACAAAACAAACAAAACTGAAGTCATACCAACTCTACTTTCTAAGCACAATGTTATGACAGTAGAAATCAACAAAAGAAAAGTGAGAGGATCTATAAATACATGGAGTGTAAACAATGTACTTCTAAGCAATCATGGGATCAAAAGAAAAATCAAAGGGGAAATAAAATATTATCTTGAAAATGAAAATGGAAATATAACATATCAGCTATTGTAGGATACAGCAAAAGCAGTTCTGAGAGGAAAGTCTATAGCAGAAAATGCATATATTAAGAAATTAGGTGATGCCAAACAACCTAACTTTATACCTGAGGGAACAAAGAAGAACAAATTAAGCCCAGAGTTAATAGAGGGAAGGAAATGGCAAATATTAAAGCAGAAATAGATGAAATACAGACCAATAAATCAATTAGAATGATCAATGAAACAAAGAACTAGTTCTCCAAAAAAATGTAAAAGCAGAAAATTTTAAATTCAATTTGGGTGATATTCAGAAAAGAATAAAGTAGTGTTCCAAGCATCTCCTCTTCCAGAAAATTGTTGCCCTATCCAAGGAACAAAGTTCTCCTTAAACCAACCCACCATCCTGTGTTCCTATGCATGAACATCCCTTGCACTCACAGCATTATTTCTCTCATCTTTCATTGCTCTCCTCATTGTCCTCAAATATAGGTCCCAAAGTAGTATATGCAGCTCTATTGCACCTTATTAATTAGTTTGATCATTTGCCCCAACTGGATTGTGCTCACCTTGATCTGCGTTGGATATTTGGCCTTTATTATCTCAATACTAGCACACAGTAAGTACGAAGCAAATTTCTTTTAAAATAAATATAAATGAATAATATAAAATACTTTTCTGATTCTCTTAAAGCTATAGGCTGAAGAGATCTAGCACGCCAGGTTCTGGGCCTCACAACCCTGCGCACTCTGCCTCCACCACTGCATGTGCCTTTGCTCCACCTCCGCTGCTGCAGGATTGCCCTTTAGAACAAATGAACTTCATAGACATATACAGAATATTTCATCTCACATTGGCAGAATGCACTTCCTTCTCAAGAGCATATGGAACATTCTATAGGACAGGTCATATGGTAGGCTACAAAACAAATATTAACAAAACAAACAAAACTGAAGTCATACCAACTCTACTTTCTAAGCACAATGTTATGACAGTAGAAATCAACAAAAGAAAAGTGAGAGGATCTATAAATACATGGAGTGTAAACAATGTACTTCTAAGCAATCATGGGATCAAAAGAAAAATCAAAGGGGAAATAAAATATTATCTTGAAAATGAAAATGGAAATATAACATATCAGCTATTGTAGGATACAGCAAAAGCAGTTCTGAGAGGAAAGTCTATAGCAGAAAATGCATATATTAAGAAATTAGGTGATGCCAAACAACCTAACTTTATACCTGAGGGAACAAAGAAGAACAAATTAAGCCCAGAGTTAATAGAGGGAAGGAAATGGCAAATATTAAAGCAGAAATAGATGAAATACAGACCAATAAATCAATTAGAATGATCAATGAAACAAAGAACTAGTTCTCCAAAAAAATGTAAAAGCAGAAAATTTTAAATTCAATTTGGGTGATATTCAGAAAAGAATAAAGTAGTGTTCCAAGCATCTCCTCTTCCAGAAAATTGTTGCCCTATCCAAGGAACAAAGTTCTCCTTAAACCAACCCACCATCCTGTGTTCCTATGCATGAACATCCCTTGCACTCACAGCATTATTTCTCTCATCTTTCATTGCTCTCCTCATTGTCCTCAAATATAGGTCCCAAAGTAGTATATGCAGCTCTATTGCACCTTATTAATTAGTTTGATCATTTGCCCCAACTGGATTGTGCTCACCTTGATCTGCGTTGGATATTTGGCCTTTATTATCTCAATACTAGCACACAGTAAGTACGAAGCAAATTTCTTTTAAAATAAATATAAATGAATAATATAAAATACTTTTCTGATTCTCTTAAAGCTATAGGCTGAAGAGAAGTGAGAATATCTAAAAGATATGAAGGAGCAAGTTGGAGACAAACTTGAATGTCTTCTTAATTTTACCAAATTTCCTTACATGTGTACTTTTCCTTTTTTATAGGTAAATAGAAGTTCCATTGTGCATTCTACAGGTATATAAATTATAAGGAGCACAGCTTCAAGCTTTGTGGTACGTGGCAACAATCTGAATGAATTAAGAATTTGATATTACTTTTCTTTACAAAACATAATATACTTTGCTTAGAGAACTTGGCATTGAGGCATTTGTATACAGATGGGATCAAATTTTGAGGACTGAGGAAAACCTTGTCAGTGAGTTCACACTGAGATGTGTGTGGAAATATGCCTTACTGCTTTTGTAAGGTAAGATGCCAATTTGCCTTAAGAAAGTGAATAGGTGATTTGAAGAATAATTTGTAATTAATTATATGAAATAAATGCTGTGGGAGTATTTTCAAGTCAATAAATGAAAGATAAACACAAATGTTGCTAACTACTATGTTCCAGGTTAGATCAATAGGACTTGAAGGTTTATGGATCAGTTCTTCATGCTGATCTTGGACTATACATAGAGATGACTTATTATTATAAACTTCAGATAGGAAAAGTGAGGTTTAGAAGCTGACTTGTCAAAGGTCACACAGTATATTCATGGCAGTCCAAGAAGATGGCCCAGGTTCTCAGCCAGAGTTCGTTCCAACAGCCTTACTATCTCACTGGTTGGCACTGTGCTTTTCCACCAGCTAACACTCACGACACTTGAAATCAACTCACAGGTTGTTACACTTTGTATTTAGAGGACAGACTTGGAAACGAACAGACAGTCAACAAAAAGTTGCTATCCTTCCAAACCCATCCTGTGTTCCTATGCATGAACATCCCTTGCACTCACAGCATTATTTCTCTCATCTTTCATTGCTCTCCTCATTGTCCTCAAATATAGGTCCCAAAGTAGTATATGCAGCTCTATTGCACCTTATTAATTAGTTTGATCATTTGCCCCAACTGGATTGTGCTCACCTTGATCTGCGTTGGATATTTGGCCTTTATTATCTCAATACTAGCACACAGTAAGTACGAAGCAAATTTCTTTTAAAATAAATATAAATGAATAATATAAAATACTTTTCTGATTCTCTTAAAGCTATAGGCTGAAGAGAAGTGAGAATATCTAAAAGATATGAAGGAGCAAGTTGGAGACAAACTTGAATGTCTTCTTAATTTTACCAAATTTCCTTACATGTGTACTTTTCCTTTTTTATAGGTAAATAGAAGTTCCATTGTGCATTCTACAGGTATATAAATTATAAGGAGCACAGCTTCAAGCTTTGTGGTACGTGGCAACAATCTGAATGAATTAAGAATTTGATATTACTTTTCTTTACAAAACATAATATACTTTGCTTAGAGAACTTGGCATTGAGGCATTTGTATACAGATGGGATCAAATTTTGAGGACTGAGGAAAACCTTGTCAGTGAGTTCACACTGAGATGTGTGTGGAAATATGCCTTACTGCTTTTGTAAGGTAAGATGCCAATTTGCCTTAAGAAAGTGAATAGGTGATTTGAAGAATAATTTGTAATTAATTATATGAAATAAATGCTGTGGGAGTATTTTCAAGTCAATAAATGAAAGATAAACACAAATGTTGCTAACTACTATGTTCCAGGTTAGATCAATAGGACTTGAAGGTTTATGGATCAGTTCTTCATGCTGATCTTGGACTATACATAGAGATGACTTATTATTATAAACTTCAGATAGGAAAAGTGAGGTTTAGAAGCTGACTTGTCAAAGGTCACACAGTATATTCATGGCAGTCCAAGAAGATGGCCCAGGTTCTCAGCCAGAGTTCGTTCCAACAGCCTTACTATCTCACTGGTTGGCACTGTGCTTTTCCACCAGCTAACACTCACGACACTTGAAATCAACTCACAGGTTGTTCCTTAGGGCAACATTTGTATTTAGAGGACAGACTTGGAAACGAACAGACAGTCAACAGAATAAGATAAAACCAAAAGTCTAAAGGCACCCACCTAGTGACAATGTAGCTATGCTGTTTCATATAATGCTAATAATAGCTTCCATTTTTAATTCTCCCTGTGAGACCACTTTAAGAAAAATACATGGTAGCACATTTCCCTAGGCTGAAAAAGTCAGGCAGATAGTCCTGCAAATATAGGGCATTGTTTATCTTGTCAGATTCAGCTTTGTGAATTGCTGCCTTTGTCAAGCACTCTCAGATGCAAAACTTCTTTTCATTCCTCCAAAAAACCTTACACAGTAGATTTTATTTATCCCATTTCAGATTGTAGCACAGACATGAAAAAGGAAATAAACTGTCCTTCTGAGTGATTTTACCACAAACGAGTGTTACTTACAATTCAAAGGGACTTGACTTCTATAAGGAAGGAAATAATGACCTAATCAGTTGTTGTGGGTTGAAGTATGCTCCCCAAAACTCATTTTGAAGTCCTTCCTCCATAACCTGTCAATATGACCTTTGGACAAAGGAAGTCTTTAAAAAAAAAAAACTATTTATTTTTGACTGTTGTGGATTTTCACTGCTGAGGTAGGCTCTTCTCTAGTTGCAGGGAGTAGCTGCTACTCTCTAGTTGAGGTGGGCAGGCTTCTGGTTGTGGTGACTTCTCTTGTTGTGGAACTCGGGTTATAGAACACATGGGTTTCAGTAGTTGTGACACATGAGCTCAACAGTTGCAGCTCTGAGGCTCTAGAGCACAGGCTCAATAGTTGCGGTTCACGGGCTTAGTCGCTCTGCAGCATGTGGGATCTTCCCGGATCGGGGACTGAATTTGTATCACCTGCATTGTCAGGCAAACTCTTCACCACTGAGCTACCAGGGAAGCCCTGGACAAAGGAAGTCTTTCTTTGTAGGTGTAATTAAGTAAAAATAAAGTCATACTGGATTAGGGTAGTTCCTAGTGTCCTCATAAGAAGAAGGAAATTTGGACAAGGAAGAAGAAGGCTGTGCAATGACTGATGCAGAGACTGGGGTAATATCTACAAGCTAAGGAACATCAAGTGTTGCTGGCAACTGAGAAACTAGAAAGGACAAGGAAGGATACTCCCTAGAATTTTTGGAGAGATGACATCTTGCTTTCAGAGTTTTAGTGTCCAGAACTCTGAGATAATAGATTTCTGTTGTTGTAAACCACTCAGTTTGTATTCTGCTATGGCAGTCACAGGAATCTAATACATTAAATCTAGATCCCTTTTATTTCTTTCTTTTTTTCCCTCTAATTGTCGTAGTTAGAACTTCCAAAACTATGTTGACTAATGGGGAGAGAATGGATACCCTTGTATTGTTCCTGATCTTAGAGGGAATGCTTTCAGTTTTCCACCATTGAGAATAATGTTTGCTGTGGGCTTATCATATATGATCTTCACTATGTTGAGATATGTTCCTTCTATTCACAGTTTTATGAAGAGTTTTTTTATTATCATAAATGAGTTCTTAATCTTGTCAAAGGCTTTTCTGCAATTATTGAGTTTATTATATGATTTTAATCTTTCACTTTGTTAGTATGGTGTATCACATTGATTGGTTACATATATTGAAGAATAAATATATCCCTGGGATAAACCCAATTTGACCATGGTGCATGATCTTTTTAATGTGTTGAATTCTGTTTGCTAGAATTTTGTTAAGGATTTTTGCATCTATGTTCATACTGACCTGCAATTTTCTTTTGTGTGTGTATGATATCTTTGTTTTGGTATCAGGGTGATTGTGGCCTTGTAGAATGAGTTTAGAAATATTCCTTCCTCAGCAATTTTTTGGAAAAGTTTCAGAAGGGCAGGGATTAACTCTCTTCTAAATGTATACTAGAATTCACCTGAGAAGCCATCTGGCTCTGGGCTTTTGTTTTGGGGGAGATTTTTGATCACACTTTCAATCCCAGTGTTTGTGATTGACTTGCTTATGACTTCTGTTTCTTCCTGGTTCAGTCATGGAAAGTTGAACTTTTCTAAGAATCTGTCCATTTCCTCCAGGCTGTCAACTCTATTAACATACAGTTGCTCATAATCATCTTATGATCCTTTGAATTTCTGTGTTGTCTTTTGTAGTCTCTCCTTTTTCATTGCTAGTTTTGCTGATTTGATTTTTATCCCTTTTTTCTTCGATGAATCTGGCTAATGGTTTGTCAATTTTATTTATCTTCTCAAAGAACCACCTTTTAGTTTTGTTAATCTTTACTATTGTTTCCTTCTTTTTTAAATTTATTTCTGCTCTGATCTTATGATTTCTTTCCTTCTACTGTCTTTGAGTTACTTTTATTCTTTTTTCCCAGCTGCTTTAGGTGTAGAGTTAGATTGTCATTCAATGATTTTCTGGTTTCCTGAGGTAGGACTGTATTACTATAAACTTCCCTCTTAAAACTGCTTTTGCTGCACCCCATAAGTTTTCGGTCATTGTATTTTCATTGTCATTTTACCTAAGGAGACAAACAAGCTGTATACAGAAAATTGTAAGACTCTAATGACAGAAATCAAAGACGATATAAATAGATGGTGAGATATTCCATGTTCTTGCATTGGAAGAATCAATATTGTGAAAATGATCATACTACCAAATGAAATCTACCAAATTAATGTGATCCCTATCAAATTAACAATGGCATTTTTTAAAAAACAGAACTAGAACAGAAAAATTTTATAATTTGTATGGAAATACAAAAGACCATGGATAGCCAAAGCAGTCTTGAGAAAGGAGAATGGAACTGGAGGAATCAACCTTCTTGACTTCAGACTATACTACAAAGCTACAGTCATCAAGACAGTATGGTACTGGCACAAAAATAGAACTATAGACCAATGGAACAGGATACAGAGCACAGAGATAAATTCACACACCTATGATCACCTTATTTTTGACAAAGGAGACAAGAATATATAATGGGGCAAAGATAGCCTCATCAATAAGGGATGCTGGGAAAACTGGACAGCTACATGTAAAAGAATGAAGTTGGAAGACTTCCTAGCACCATGCACAAAAATAAATTCAAAATGGATTAAAGACCTAAATGTAAGAGCAGAAATTACAAAATTCTTAGAGGAAAACATGGACAGAACACTCGATGACATAAATCAAAGCAAGATCCTCTATGTCACACCTCCTAGAGCAATGGAAATAAAAACAGAAATAAACAAGTGGGACCTGATTAAAATTAAAAGCTTTTGAACAGCAAAGGAAACTCTAAGCAAAGTGAAAAGAGAGCCCCCAGAATGGGAGAAAATAATAGCAAATGAAACAACTGACAAAGGATTAATTTCCAAAATACAGAAGCAATGCGTACAAGTCAATACCAAAAGATGAATGGCCAACAAACAAATGAAGAGATGCTCAACATCACTCATTATTAGAGAAATGCAAATCAAAGCCACAATGAGATATCACCTCAAACGAGTCAGAATGGCTATCGTCACAACCTCCACAATCAATAAATGCTGGAAAGGGTATGGATTAAAGGGAACCCTCGGGGAGGAGCCAAGATGGTGGAGGAATGAGGGGAAGATTTCACCAGCTCCCTAACAGAATCACCAGAACTAATCAAGAAATGAAACACCACCAACAAACCAGCCGCTAGACGACAGAAGAACTCCATAGGTCCGCGAGAGTAGAGAAGTGAACAGCCAGAACTTTCCCGGAGCTACCTTTCTGAGAACCCTCTATCCTAACCCCTATGCCGGACCGCACCGACGGAGAGCGTGCCAGCAAGTGCCCTAAAAGGGGGCCTGAATGGAGCGCGCCAGCAAGTGCCCTAAAAGGGGGCCGGAGTGGAGCATCAGGGGAGAGAAGGCAATGCTCAGCGTTAAAATTCCAAGAATCCGCCCGTATCACCCGCAGAAATTAAGACACTGAGAAGATAGGATACTGGAGCAGGACAGGGCGGAACGCAATTGGGAAGTTCCCCGCGGTGAGCTGCCTAGGGACCTGAAGCCAGAACGGAGTGCCCACCGGGAAAATCGCGCCGCTTGGTCGGGCGAAAATCATGACTTTCCGCCTGGCACCAGGTAAGTGCAAACACTCCTAGTGGGGGATTTGCTGAACGGAGGGGGGAAGTTGCCCACGGATTGCTGACCAGGGACCAGGCTCGAGCTGAACAGGGAAGCTTGTGCCTGCCTTTGAGACTTGGATGCATAACTGGCAGTGCCCGCGCGCCAGTGGCGGAGGAGCCCGTACACGCCCATAGCTACACCCACAGCGGAGGAAGCCGAGAGAAGGGCAGGTATTGGAGGCTACTGGCAGGTTCGCGGCAGAGCCAGGATGCCCCCGCCCAACACGGGATTGCACGCACGCCGTGGCCCCCAGCCCGACGGACTGGGATCAGCCCGCCACCCTGGCCAGCAACTGAGCTTGCAGTACAGACAGTAACTGGCTGAAAACAAACCATAGCAACCAGTGCCATAAGGGAAAGGCTACATCATCAAGACAACACCATCGAGAGCAGATTGGCTTTCACCAGACAGATGAGAAGATAAAAACCAGGGACAGTATTTAGCTTTTTTTGTTTGTTTATTTGTTGTGGACGGTTCTGTTTATTTGTTTGATCGGTCAGGCTTTTTTTTTTTTTTTTTGGCTCTTCTTATTAAGTTTTTCTTCCCTTCTCATTTTTTTAATTTCCTTTTTTTCTTTTTAATTTTTTTTTAGTTTTAATTCTTAGAAACTTCTAATTTTCTTTCCTCTTTCCCACTACCTCCTCCATGTTCTAAATGTAAAACTTTCTCTTATCTACCACTATCCTCTAGACAAATATTTCCTACCTTCCTGTCTCACTATTCTTTTCCAGCTGCACTAAACAATACAACACACTAATCTTGGCTACGTAACCCTAAAAAATTCCTTCCAAGACGAATCTATTCCTTCTCATTATCCATACACTCTCCTCCTCCTCACCCCCAGCACATGTCTTAGCAAAAAATTGCTTTCAATGAAATAGTCCAAGCCAGGATCTTGCGCCGGATCTATTTTTCCAGGCATTATTTTAATTAATTCAGAGCTTAACAGGCAAGTATCATCTTTGATTGTGTCATTTGCCAGAAAAATTTCCTATGCTTTATCACTTTAAGACTGGTTAGATGTGGTTATTGCTGTGTATGTGTATATATCTTATGGTTATGTTAGAAAACATCTGCATGCTTTTATGACTGTCACCCATCAGGGGCACACCTCTTGTTCTTCAGATGCTAGTATTTGAACTAATATCATGGAACACCATAGCAAACCAGACATAGAGCCTACATCCCCTGACCAATCATCAAACCAAGGATCCTCAGAGCAGAAGCCCTGATTCCAAGAACCCACACTATCAAAGAACATACAACACTAGAGATTATTCACCTCTAAACAAGACCTAACACCACCCAAGACACAAACCACTGAACCTGTCTACAAGGACAGGAAGGGAGAATTCAACCAAGAAGACTGGTGGGGGAAAAGAACTCCATACACACAGACACGCACAAAGAAACAAAACAAACCATAGCAACCAGTGCCATAAGGGAAAGGCTACATCATCAAGACAACACCATCGAGAGCAGATTGGCTTTCACCAGACAGATGAGAAGATAAAAACCAGGGACAGTATTTAGCTTTTTTTGTTTGTTTATTTGTTGTGGACGGTTCTGTTTATTTGTTTGATCGGTCAGGCTTTTTTTTTTTTTTTTTGGCTCTTCTTATTAAGTTTTTCTTCCCTTCTCATTTTTTTAATTTCCTTTTTTTCTTTTTAATTTTTTTTTAGTTTTAATTCTTAGAAACTTCTAATTTTCTTTCCTCTTTCCCACTACCTCCTCCATGTTCTAAATGTAAAACTTTCTCTTATCTACCACTATCCTCTAGACAAATATTTCCTACCTTCCTGTCTCACTATTCTTTTCCAGCTGCACTAAACAATACAACACACTAATCTTGGCTACGTAACCCTAAAAAATTCCTTCCAAGACGAATCTATTCCTTCTCATTATCCATACACTCTCCTCCTCCTCACCCCCAGCACATGTCTTAGCAAAAAATTGCTTTCAATGAAATAGTCCAAGCCAGGATCTTGCGCCGGATCTATTTTTCCAGGCATTATTTTAATTAATTCAGAGCTTAACAGGCAAGTATCATCTTTGATTGTGTCATTTGCCAGAAAAATTTCCTATGCTTTATCACTTTAAGACTGGTTAGATGTGGTTATTGCTGTGTATGTGTATATATCTTATGGTTATGTTAGAAAACATCTGCATGCTTTTATGACTGTCACCCATCAGGGGCACACCTCTTGTTCTTCAGATGCTAGTATTTGAACTAATATCATGGAACACCATAGCAAACCAGACATAGAGCCTACATCCCCTGACCAATCATCAAACCAAGGATCCTCAGAGCAGAAGCCCTGATTCCAAGAACCCACACTATCAAAGAACATACAACACTAGAGATTATTCACCTCTAAACAAGACCTAACACCACCCAAGACACAAACCACTGAACCTGTCTACAAGGACAGGAAGGGAGAATTCAACCAAGAAGACTGGTGGGGGAAAAGAACTCCATACACACAGACACGCACAAAGAAACAAAAACTAACCTAATAATGAAACAACAGAGAAACACTGCACAAATGAAGGACCAAGCTAGAGAAACACAGCCTCAAATGACAGAGGAGGAAATAGAGAAATTATCTGAAAAAGAATTCAGAAAAGCTATACTAATGAGGATGCAAAACACCGAAAACAGAATATCAGAGGAAATTAGTGCATTGAGAAAAGACATGCAGGAAATGAAAGATAAGCAAATAGAGACCACCAATTCAATTGCTGAACTCAAAAATACTATAGAAGGTCTCAACAGTAGTGTATTGGAGGCAGAAGAACAGATAAGTGAGCTGGAAGATGGAATGTTGGAAATATGTGCTGAAGAACACAACAAAGCCCAAAGAATTAAAAGAACTGAGAATAGCACTAGGGACCTATGGGACAATACCAAACGTACCAACATTAGAATTATAGGAGTTCCAGAGGAAGAAGAGGGGAAGAAAGGCTACGAAAAAATTCTTGAAGAGGTTATTGTTGAAAACTTCCCCAGCATGGGAAAGGAAATAGTCAACCAAGTCCAAGAAGCACAAAGAGCTCCATACAGGAGAAACCCTAGAAGAAACACACCAAGGCACATTCTAATCAAACTAACACAGACTAAATATAAAGACAGATTACTAAAAGCAGCTAGGAGCAAACAACAAATAACATATAAAGGAAACCCCATACGTCTAACTGCAGATCTTTCAATAGAAACCCTGCAGGCCAGAAGAGAATGGCAAGACACATTTAAACGGCTAAAAAATAAAATTAAAAAGAATCAACATCGCATCAGACTGTCACCCATCAGGGCACACCTCTTGTTCTTCAGATGCTAGTATTTGAACTAATTTTATGGAACACTATAGCAAACCAGACATATAGCCTACATTCCTTGACCAATCATCAAACCAAGGATCCTCAGAGCAGAAGCCCTGATTCCAAGAACCCACACTATCAAAGAACATACAACACTAGAGATTATTCACCTCTAAACAAGACCTAACACCACCCAAGACACAAACCACTGAACCTGTCTACAAGGACAGGAAGGGAGAATTCAACCAAGAAGACTGGTGGGGGAAAAGAACTCCATACACACAGACACGCACAAAGAAACAAAAACTAACCTAATAATGAAACAACAGAGAAACACTGCACAAATGAAGGACCAAGCTAGAGAAACACAGCCTCAAATGACAGAGGAGGAAATAGAGAAATTATCTGAAAAAGAATTCAGAAAAGCTATACTAATGAGGATGCAAAACACCGAAAACAGAATATCAGAGGAAATTAGTGCATTGAGAAAAGACATGCAGGAAATGAAAGATAAGCAAATAGAGACCACCAATTCAATTGCTGAACTCAAAAATACTATAGAAGGTCTCAACAGTAGTGTATTGGAGGCAGAAGAACAGATAAGTGAGCTGGAAGATGGAATGTTGGAAATATGTGCTGAAGAACACAACAAAGCCCAAAGAATTAAAAGAACTGAGAATAGCACTAGGGACCTATGGGACAATACCAAACGTACCAACATTAGAATTATAGGAGTTCCAGAGGAAGAAGAGGGGAAGAAAGGCTACGAAAAAATTCTTGAAGAGGTTATTGTTGAAAACTTCCCCAGCATGGGAAAGGAAATAGTCAACCAAGTCCAAGAAGCACAAAGAGCTCCATACAGGAGAAACCCTAGAAGAAACACACCAAGGCACATTCTAATCAAACTAACACAGACTAAATATAAAGACAGATTACTAAAAGCAGCTAGGAGCAAACAACAAATAACATATAAAGGAAACCCCATACGTCTAACTGCAGATCTTTCAATAGAAACCCTGCAGGCCAGAAGAGAATGGCAAGACACATTTAAACGGCTAAAAGAGAATAACTTCCAACCAAGAATCCTCTACCCAGCAAGAATCTCATTCAGAATCAATGGAGAAGTCAAAAGCTTCTCAGACGGACAAAAACTAAAAGAATTCTGTACCACAAAACCAGCCCTACAAGTGTTAAATGGCCTGATATAGCCAATAAATACAAGAGTAGGAGAAGTCCTACAAATCAAACCCCAGGCTTCTAAGAAGATGACAGTAGGAACATTCATATCAAGAATTACTTTGAATGTAAATGGATTAAATGCTCTAACCAAACGACACAGGCTGGCTGAATGGATTCAGAAACATGACCCATATATATGCTGTTTACAAGAGACCCACTTCAGACCTAGAGACACTCATAGACTGAAAGTGAGAGGCTGGAAAAAGATATTCCATGCAAATGGAAATCAAAAGAAAGCTGGAGTAGCAATCTTCATATCAGACAAAATAGATTTTAAAGTAAAGACGATTCTAAGAGACAAGGCAGGTCACTACATCGTGATTAAGGGATCCATCCAAGAGGAAGACATAACAGTCATGAATATCTACGCACCCAACACAGGGGCACCTCAATACATAAGACAGATACTTTCAGACTTAAAAGAAGAAATCAATAATAACACAATAATAGTAGGAGACTTTAACACTCCTCTCACTCCAGTGGACAGATCATCCGAACAGAAAATTAATAAAGAAACACAAGCCTTAAAAGCCACACTAGAAAAGATGGACCTCATCGATATCTTCAGGACGTTCCACCCAAAAGCAGAAGAATACACTTTCTTCTCAAGTGTTCATGGAACATTCTCCAGGATAGACCACATCTTGGGCCACAAATCTAACCTCAGTCAATTCAAGAAAACTGTAATTATATCAACCATCTTCTCGGACCACAATGCAATGAGACTAGAGCTCAACTACAGGAAAAAAACCCGCTAAAAACACAAACACATGGAGATTAAACAACACATACCTAAAAAACCAACTGATTACTGAGAAATCAAAGGAGAAATTTAAAAATTCCTAGAATAAAATGATAATGAACATATGACTGTGCAAAACCTATGGGATACTGCAAAAGCAGTTCTAAGAGGGAAATTTACAGCAATACAATCCCACCTCAAGAAACTAGGAAAATATGAAGCAGATGACCTAACCTTCCGCTTCTAATGAGTCTTTCAATAGAAACCCTGCAGGCCAGAAGAGAATGGCAAGACACATTTAAACGGCTAAAAGAGAATAACTTCCAACCAAGAATCCTCTACCCAGCAAGAATCTCATTCAGAATCAATGGAGAAGTCAAAAGCTTCTCAGACGGACAAAAACTAAAAGAATTCTGTACCACAAAACCAGCCCTACAAGTGTTAAATGGCCTGATATAGCCAATAAATACAAGAGTAGGAGAAGTCCTACAAATCAAACCCCAGGCTTCTAAGAAGATGACAGTAGGAACATTCATATCAAGAATTACTTTGAATGTAAATGGATTAAATGCTCTAACCAAACGACACAGGCTGGCTGAATGGATTCAGAAACATGACCCATATATATGCTGTTTACAAGAGACCCACTTCAGACCTAGAGACACTCATAGACTGAAAGTGAGAGGCTGGAAAAAGATATTCCATGCAAATGGAAATCAAAAGAAAGCTGGAGTAGCAATCTTCATATCAGACAAAATAGATTTTAAAGTAAAGACGATTCTAAGAGACAAGGCAGGTCACTACATCGTGATTAAGGGATCCATCCAAGAGGAAGACATAACAGTCATGAATATCTACGCACCCAACACAGGGGCACCTCAATACATAAGACAGATACTTTCAGACTTAAAAGAAGAAATCAATAATAACACAATAATAGTAGGAGACTTTAACACTCCTCTCACTCCAGTGGACAGATCATCCGAACAGAAAATTAATAAAGAAACACAAGCCTTAAAAGCCACACTAGAAAAGATGGACCTCATCGATATCTTCAGGACGTTCCACCCAAAAGCAGAAGAATACACTTTCTTCTCAAGTGTTCATGGAACATTCTCCAGGATAGACCACATCTTGGGCCACAAATCTAACCTCAGTCAATTCAAGAAAACTGTAATTATATCAACCATCTTCTCGGACCACAATGCAATGAGACTAGAGCTCAACTACAGGAAAAAAACCCGCTAAAAACACAAACACATGGAGATTAAACAACACATACCTAAAAAACCAACTGATTACTGAGAAATCAAAGGAGAAATTTAAAAATTCCTAGAATAAAATGATAATGAACATATGACTGTGCAAAACCTATGGGATACTGCAAAAGCAGTTCTAAGAGGGAAATTTACAGCAATACAATCCCACCTCAAGAAACTAGGAAAATATGAAGCAGATGACCTAACCTTCCGCTTAAAACAATTAGAGAAAGAAGAACAGAAACATCCCAAAGCCAGCAGAAGAAGAGAAATTATAAAGACTAGAGCAGAAATAAATCAGAAAGAAATGAAAGAAACAATAGTAAAGATAAATAAAACAAAAAGCTGGTTCTTTGAAAAGGTAAACAAAATTGACAAGCCACTGGCCAGACTCATCAAGAGAAAGAGAGAGAAAAACCAGATCAACAAAATCAAAAATGAAAAAGGAGAGATTACAACAGATAATGCAGAAATCCAAAGGATTCTAAGAGACTATTATGAGCAACTCTGTGGCAACAACCTGGACAACCTGGAAGAAATGGACAGTTTCTTAGAGAAGATTAATCTCCTAAGACTGAGCCAGGAAGAAACAGAAACCTTGAACAACCCAATCACAAGCTCAGAAATCGAATTTGTGATGAAAAATCTACCCAAAAATAAAAGCCCAGGGCCAGATGGCTTCACAGCCGAATTCTACCAAACATTTAAAGAAGAGCTAATGCCTGTCCTTCTAAAACTCTTCCAAACAATTGCACAGGAAGGAACACTTCCAAACACATTCTACGAGGCCACCATCTCCCTGATACCGAAACCAGGCAAAGACAGCACAAAAAAGGAAAATTACAGACCAATTTCTCTGATGAATTTTGATGCCAAAATCCTCAACAAAATCCTAGCAAACAGAATTCAACAACACATCAAAATCCTCATACATCATGATCAAGTCGGGTTCATCCCAGGCATGCAAGGATTCTTCAATATCCACAAATCAATCAATGTGATACACCATATCAACAAACTGAGAGACAAAAACCACATGATCATCTCAATAGATGCAGAAAAAGCCTTCGACAAAGTACAACATCCATTTATGATTAAAACTCTTCAGAAAATGGGCATAGAAGGAACCTATCTCAACATAATAAAAGCCATCTATGAGAAGCCCATAGCGAACATCATCCTCAATGGTGAAAAACTGAAAGCATTCCCTCTAAGATCAGGAACAAGACAGGGGTGTCCACTTTCACCACTACTATTCAACATAGTCCTGGAAGTCCTAGCAACAGCAATAAGAGAAGAGAAAGAAATCAAAGGAATCCAGATTGGAAAGGAAGAAGTCAAACTCTCTCTTTTTGCAGACGACATGATATTATACATAGAAAATCCCAAAGACACGGTTACAAAGCTACTAGAGCTAATCAACAAATTCAGCAAAGTCACAGGATACAAAGTCAACACACAGAAATCACTGACATTCCTATACACAATGAAAAATCAGAAAGTGAAATCAAAGAGGCAATCTCATTCACCATTGCAACCAAAAGAATCAAATATCTAGGAATAAACCTACCCAAAGAAACAAAAGAATTGTACATAGAAAATTATAAGACACTCATAAGAGAAATTAAAGAAGACTTAAAAAGATGGAGAGATATTCCATGTTCCTGGATCGGAAGAATCAATATTGTGAAAATGACCATACTACCACATACCATCTACAGATTCAATGCAATACCTATCCAACTACCATTGACATTTTTCACAGAACTAGACCAAAGAATAACAGTTCATATGGAAACACAAAAGACCTCGAATAGCCAAAGCAATCCTGAGAAAAAAAAACGGACCTGGAGGAATCAGCCTCCCTAACTTCAGACTCTACTACAAAGCAACAGTCATCAAGACACTATGGTACTGGCACAAAAACAGAACTATAGACCAATGGAACAAGATTGAGAACCCAGAGATAAACCCACGCACCTATGGGTACCTTATTTTTGACAAAGGAGACAAAACTATAAAATGGGACAAAGACAGCCTCTTCAACAAGTGGTGCTGGGAAAATTGGACAGCTACATGCAAAAAAATGAAATTGGAACATTCCCTGACACCATACACTAAGATCAACTCAAAATGGATTAAAGACCTAAATGTAAGACCAGAAACCATCAAACTCTTAGAGGAGAATATAGGCAAAACCCTCAAGGACATCAATCAAAGCAAGATCTTCTCTGACCCACCAACTAAAATAGCAGAACTGAAAAGAAAAATGAACATGTGGGACCTCATGAAACTTAAAAGCTTTTGTACAGCAAAAGAAATTACAAAAAAGCTGAACAGACAGCCCACAGAGTGGAAAGGAAGAAGTCAAGCTCTTTTTGCAGACGACATGATATTATACATAGAAAATCCCAAAGACACGGTTACAAAGCTACTAGAGCTAATCAACAAATTCAGCAAAGTCACAGGATACAAAGTCAACACACAGAAATCACTGACATTCCTATACACAATGAAAAATCAGAAAGTGAAATCAAAGAGGCAATCTCATTCACCATTGCAACCAAAAGAATCAAATATCTAGGAATAAACCTACCCAAAGAAACAAAAGAATTGTACATAGAAAATTATAAGACACTCATAAGAGAAATTAAAGAAGACTTAAAAAGATGGAGAGATATTCCATGTTCCTGGATCGGAAGAATCAATATTGTGAAAATGACCATACTACCACATACCATCTACAGATTCAATGCAATACCTATCCAACTACCATTGACATTTTTCACAGAACTAGACCAAAGAATAACAGTTCATATGGAAACACAAAAGACCTCGAATAGCCAAAGCAATCCTGAGAAAAAAAAACGGACCTGGAGGAATCAGCCTCCCTAACTTCAGACTCTACTACAAAGCAACAGTCATCAAGACACTATGGTACTGGCACAAAAACAGAACTATAGACCAATGGAACAAGATTGAGAACCCAGAGATAAACCCACGCACCTATGGGTACCTTATTTTTGACAAAGGAGACAAAACTATAAAATGGGACAAAGACAGCCTCTTCAACAAGTGGTGCTGGGAAAATTGGACAGCTACATGCAAAAAAATGAAATTGGAACATTCCCTGACACCATACACTAAGATCAACTCAAAATGGATTAAAGACCTAAATGTAAGACCAGAAACCATCAAACTCTTAGAGGAGAATATAGGCAAAACCCTCAAGGACATCAATCAAAGCAAGATCTTCTCTGACCCACCAACTAAAATAGCGGAACTGAAAAGAAAAATGAACATGTGGGACCTCATGAAACTTAAAAGCTTTTGTACTGCAAAAGAAATTACAAAAAAGCTGAACAGACAGCCCACAGAGTGGGAGAAAATCATAGCAAATGAAACAACAGACAAAGAATTAATCTCCAAAATCTACAAGCAACTCAGACAACTCAGCACAGGAAAAACGAACAACCCAATCAAAAAATGGGAAAAAGATCTAAAGAGACGCCTCTCCAAAGAGGACATACAGATGGCCCAAACACACATGAAACGATGCTCAACCTCGCTTATCATTAGAGAAATACAAATTAAGACTACAATGAGATATCACCTCACACCGGTCAGAATGGCCATCATCAACAAATCTACAGACAGTAAATGCTGGAGAGGGTGCGGAGAAAAAGGAACCCTCTTGCATTGCTGGTGGGAATGTAAATTGATACAGCCTCTATGGAAGACAGTATGGAGATTCCTTAAAAAACTAAAAATAGAAGCACCCTATGACCCAGGAATCCCACTATTAGGCTTGTATCCTGATGAAATCAAAACTGAAAGAAGCACCTGTACCCCAACGTTCATTGCAGCTCTCTATACAATAGCCAGAACATGGAAGCAACCTAGGTGTCCATCGACGTATGAATGGATCCTGAAGCCCTAGTACATATATACAATGGAATACTACTCAGCTGTTAAAAGAAATGCAGAAGACTCAGTCCTAATGAAGTGGCTGGCTTCAGAACCTATCATAAAAAGTGAAGTAAGTCAAAAAGAGAAAGACAAATACAGTATACTAACACACATATATGGAATCTAGTACGACAGTCTTGATAACACATGCAGTGAACTCATGGAACTCATGGAAAAACAGACAGAGCATAGACATAGGGACATTGTGGGGAAGAAATAGGGAGGGAGGCATGGAGGAGTAATGTGAAACCTATGCTGTCATGTGTGGAAAAATGAAATTGGAACATTCCCTGACACCATACACTAAGATCAACTCAAAATGGATTAAAGACCTAAATGTAAGACCAGAAACCATCAAACTCTTAGAGGAGAATATAGGCAAAACCCTCAAGGACATCAATCAAAGCAAGATCTTCTCTGACCCACCAACTAAAATAGCGGAACTGAAAAGAAAAATGAACATGTGGGACCTCATGAAACTTAAAAGCTTTTGTACTGCAAAAGAAATTACAAAAAAGCTGAACAGACAGCCCACAGAGTGGGAGAAAATCATAGCAAATGAAACAACAGACAAAGAATTAATCTCCAAAATCTACAAGCAACTCAGACAACTCAGCACTGGAAAAAACGAACAACCCAATCAAAAAATGGGAAAAAGATCTAAAGAGACGCCTCTCCAAAGAGGACATACAGATGGCCCAAACACACATGAAACGATGCTCAACCTCGCTTATCATTAGAGAAATACAAATTAAGACTACAATGAGATATCACCTCACACCGGTCAGAATGGCCATCATCAACAAATCTACAGACAGTAAATGCTGGAGAGGGTGCGGAGAAAAAGGAACCCTCTTGCATTGCTGGTGGGAATGTAAATTGATACAGCCTCTATGGAAGACAGTATGGAGATTCCTTAAAAAACTAAAAATAGAAGCACCCTATGACCCAGGAATCCCACTATTAGGCTTGTATCCTGATGAAATCAAAACTGAAAGAAGCACCTGTACCCCAACGTTCATTGCAGCTCTCTATACAATAGCCAGAACATGGAAGCAACCTAGGTGTCCATCGACGTATGAATGGATCCTGAAGCCCTAGTACATATATACAATGGAATACTACTCAGCTGTTAAAAGAAATGCAGAAGACTCAGTCCTAATGAAGTGGCTGGCTTCAGAACCTATCATAAAAAGTGAAGTAAGTCAAAAAGAGAAAGACAAATACAGTATACTAACACACATATATGGAATCTAGTACGACAGTCTTGATAACACATGCAGTGAACTCATGGAACTCATGGAAAAACAGACAGAGCATAGACATAGGGACATTGTGGGGAAGAAATAGGGAGAGGGAGGCATGGAGGGAGTAATGTGGAAACCTATGCTGTCATGTGTGGAAAAGATAGCTATTGTCATTGTGCTAAGGGAATAGGAATATTTACAATGGCATGGGGCGATGATCTGGAGGGGTGGGAAGGGGGGAAGTGGGGGGGTAGGGACCAGGGATATGCATATGACTGATCTGGGAACATACATGTCTGTGAACAACAAAACTCTGTAAAACCTTTAAAATAAAGAATAAAAAAAAAAGAAAGGGGAACCCTCTTGCACTGTTAATGGGAATGTAAACTGATACAGTTACTATGGAAGACAGTATGGAAATTCCTCACAAAACCAGGGATAGAACCATCATATGATGCAGCAATCTAAAATTGAAAAAGACACAGGTATCCCAATGTTCTTGCAGCACTACTTGCAATAGCTAGAACATAGAAGCAACCTAGATGTCCATCGACAGATGAATGAATAAATAAGCTGTGATACATATATACAATGGAATATTACTCAACCATGAAAGAGAATACATCTGGGTCAGTTCTAACGATGTGAATGAACCTAGAGCTTATTATACAGAATGACGTAAATCAGAAAGAGAAAGATCATATACTAATGTACATATATGAAATCTAGAAAGATGGTGTTGATGAACTGATTTGCAGAGCAGCAAAGGAGAAACAGACATAAAGAACAGAATTATGGACACGGGGGAGTGGAAGGAGAGGGTGAGACGTATGGAGAGAGTAACATGGAAACTTACATTACAATATGTAAAATAGATAGCCAATGGGAATTTGCTATATGACTCAGGGAACCCAAACAGGGGCTCTGTAACAACCTAGATGGGTGGGATGGAGAGGGAGGAGGGAGGGAGGTTCAAGAGGTAGGGGGCATATGTGTACCTATAGCTGTTTCATGTTGATATCTAGCAGAAAACAACAAAGTCCTGTAAAGTAATTATTCCTCATTTAAACAGCATTTTTTAAAAAAACCTATAAAGTAGACCAAAACAGAGCAGGACAATGAATTACTGACCCTTCCACATCTTAAATACATAAATCTTCCTTAAGCAAGGCAGCATGGTATAAGGGAAAGAATATAGATATTAGATTCATTCAGACCTGAGTAAATCCCAGCTCTACTACTCACTAACTCTATGTGTCTGAGATTTGTTTTTTAACCTATGTGAGTCGTTTCTTATCTGAGTGATTGAGAGGATAGATCTATTGAGAAAACATCCAAAAACTGACTAAAGACCTTGCTCATAGTCAGTGCTCAGTAAAAAAATCAGTTTGTTTCATCCTCTCTGGTATATTGAAAGTGGATGCAACAGGAAGCCCAGAAAATTTGTTAGCTTTCTGGCAGCATTCTCCTGAGATGAATAAGCAATTCAAGGAAAGAGTTCTGTATTTCCGGGGTGAAGAGGAGGTATGATGGGTAGTGGCAGTGCCTGATTGAGTGGGTAGGAATGCCAGCCATTAGAAGCAAAAGACCTTTCCAGAGCCTTGGGAAACAACATTCTGAGTCAGAGGGAATTAGAACAAGCAATATTGACATGCATTCAAATTTGATTTAAAAGGAAAAAAAGCAAGGCACAAGTGAACATTGTTGTTGTAAAATGAACTCATAACTCCCTGACAGACCTAGTTTGAGGTTGTGTGTGTATCTTGAGTCCTGCATATTCCTCTATCATCACATTTGCACTTGAGTGGGAGCTTGCCATATGATGCCATCTGCTAAAGCAGTTTTGGAGGCAGGTGTTAATCGAAGATATGGCCCCATCACACCCACACAGCAGTACACACACATTCTCCCCCAAGGGAGAATTGCTATATTAGGTAGGACTGTGAGCACAAGTCACAATCGTAAATGATAATCATTGGAAAATGACTACATGAAACAACGCAGACACTCTGCTCTACTTACCTAATTACTCTACCCTTGAGTTCAGGGAACCCAAACAGGGGCTCTGTAACAACCTAGATGGGTGGGATGGAGAGGAGGGAGGGAGGTTCAAGAGGTAGGGGGCATATGTGTACCTATAGCTGTTTCATGTTGATATCTAGCAGAAAACAACAAAGTCCTGTAAAGTAATTATTCCTCATTTAAACAGCATTTTTTAAAAAAACCTATAAAGTAGACCAAAACAGAGCAGGACAATGAATTACTGACCCTTCCACATCTTAAATACATAAATCTTCCTTAAGCAAGGCAGCATGGTATAAGGGAAAGAATATAGATATTAGATTCATTCAGACCTGAGTAAATCCCAGCTCTACTACTCACTAACTCTATGTGTCTGAGATTTGTTTTTTAACCTATGTGAGTCGTTTCTTATCTGAGTGATTGAGAGGATAGATCTATTGAGAAAACATCCAAAAACTGACTAAAGACCTTGCTCATAGTCAGTGCTCAGTAAAAAAATCAGTTTGTTTCATCCTCTCTGGTATATTGAAAGTGGATGCAACAGGAAGCCCAGAAAATTTGTTAGCTTTCTGGCAGCATTCTCCTGAGATGAATAAGCAATTCAAGGAAAGAGTTCTGTATTTCCGGGGTGAAGAGGAGGTATGATGGGTAGTGGCAGTGCCTGATTGAGTGGGTAGGAATGCCAGCCATTAGAAGCAAAAGACCTTTCCAGAGCCTTGGGAAACAACATTCTGAGTCAGAGGGAATTAGAACAAGCAATATTGACATGCATTCAAATTTGATTTAAAAGGAAAAAAAGCAAGGCACAAGTGAACATTGTTGTTGTAAAATGAACTCATAACTCCCTGACAGACCTAGTTTGAGGTTGTGTGTGTATCTTGAGTCCTGCATATTCCTCTATCATCACATTTGCACTTGAGTGGGAGCTTGCCATATGATGCCATCTGCTAAAGCAGTTTTGGAGGCAGGTGTTAATCGAAGATATGGCCCCATCACACCCACACAGCAGTACACACACATTCTCCCCCAAGGGAGAATTGCTATATTAGGTAGGACTGTGAGCACAAGTCACAATCGTAAAATGATAATCATTGGAAAATGACTACATGAAACAACGCAGACACTCTGCTCTACTTACCTAATTACTCTACCCTTGAGATATATTTTTTTAAAGCCACTAAGATAGCACCAGCATTGCCATAGCAACCTGCTGTTGGATGCTGTTTGATATCTCCAAGCAGATTAAATCACCCACAATTCTCATTGACAATGCTCTAGTGGCATAATTTCTAATAGCCTGATGCATTTTTCCAGTTGCTTTCCACAAAGTAAAAGCAGAAACTGGATGGCATCGTCAAAACGTCCCTGCCAAAGCCATTTTCAGCAAGGAGAGATTGTTATAGTAAGTGAAGTAAGTCAAAAAAGAGAAAAACAAATACCATATAATGTGACTTATATACGGAATCTAAAATTCAATGAAAATGAACGAAACTGAAACAGATTTATAGACATAGAGAATGGACTTGTGGTTGCCAAAGAGGGGGCAGTGGGTGGAGAAAGGATTGTGAGTTTGGGATTAGCAAAAAGCCTTATAGGTAAGATTGATAAAAACAAACAAACAAACAAACCAAGGTTCTACTGTATAGCATAGGGAATTATATTCAATATCCTTTGATAAACCCTAATAGAAAAGAATGTGTAAAAGAATATGTATAGGGCTTCCCTGGTGGTCCAGTGGATAGAGAGTCAGCCTTGCAGTGCAAGGGCACCAATTTGACCCCTGGCCTAGGAAGATCCCACGTGCCCCTGAGCTGCTTGACCGGTGTGTCCAATTAGGAGCCAGCCCTCTAAAGCACATACGCCCAGAGCCAGTGCTCTGCAAGGAGAGAGACTGCTGCAATGGGAGGCCCACATGCCAAAGAATAAAAAGATGGATGAAAATAAATATATAAAAGAAGAGGCATGATGAGGAAAAAAAGAATATGTATATGTATAACTGTCATTTAATGGGGCCCTAATCACTATTCCTCTATCATCAGATTTGCACTTGAGTGGGAGCTTGCCATATGATGCCATCTGCTAAAGCAGTTTTGGAGGCAGGTGTTAATCGAAGATATGGCCCCATCACACCCACACAGCAGTACACACACATTCTCCCCCAAGGGAGAATTGCTATATTAGGTAGGACTGTGAGCACAAGTCACAATCGTAAAATGATAATCATTGGAAAATGACTACATGAAACAACGCAGACACTCTGCTCTACTTACCTAATTACTCTACCCTTGAGATATATTTTTTTAAAGCCACTAAGATAGCACCAGCATTGCCATAGCAACCTGCTGTTGGATGCTGTTTGATATCTCCAAGCAGATTAAATCACCCACAATTCTCATTGACAATGCTCTAGTGGCATAATTTCTAATAGCCTGATGCATTTTTCCAGTTGCTTTCCACAAAGTAAAAGCAGAAACTGGATGGCATCGTCAAAACGTCCCTGCCAAAGCCATTTTCAGCAAGGAGAGATTGTTATAGTAAGTGAAGTAAGTCAAAAAAGAGAAAAACAAATACCATATAATGTGACTTATATACGGAATCTAAAATTCAATGAAAATGAACGAAACTGAAACAGATTTATAGACATAGAGAATGGACTTGTGGTTGCCAAAGAGGGGGCAGTGGGTGGAGAAAGGATTGTGAGTTTGGGATTAGCAAAAAGCCTTATAGGTAAGATTGATAAAAACAAACAAACAAACAAACCAAGGTTCTACTGTATAGCATAGGGAATTATATTCAATATCCTTTGATAAACC
This sequence comes from Tragulus kanchil, assembly GCA_022376925.1. Lineage (NCBI taxonomy): Eukaryota > Metazoa > Chordata > Mammalia > Artiodactyla > Tragulidae > Tragulus > Tragulus kanchil. Next base: position 65,152,042 of record JAIOJX010000032.1, on the reverse strand, counting down.
CTAATAGAAAAGAATGTGTAAAAGAATATGTATAGGGCTTCCCTGGTGGTCCAGTGGATAGAGAGTCAGCCTTGCAGTGCAAGGGCACCAATTTGACCCCTGGCCTAGGAAGATCCCACGTGCCCCTGAGCTGCTTGACCGGTGTGTCCAATTAGGAGCCAGCCCTCTAAAGCACATACGCCCAGAGCCAGTGCTCTGCAAGGAGAGAGACTGCTGCAATGGGAGGCCCACATGCCAAAGAATAAAAAGATGGATGAAAATAAATATATAAAAGAAGAGGCATGATGAGGAAAAAAAGAATATGTATATGTATAACTAAGTCATTTAATTTCTGCTATATAGCAGAAATTAGCACAACATTGTAAATCAATTATACTTGAAAAACCTTTTTTTAAAAAGTCTCTGCTGGGGCTTCTCCGGTGGTCCAGTGGGTGGAGAGTCCCCCTTGAGGTGCAAGGGCACCAGTTCTATCCCTGGCACGGAAGGATCCCGTGTGTTGCTGAGCGACTGGGACACTATGTCCGGTTGAGCGCCAGTGCTCTTCAGGGAATGCGCCCAGAGCCTGTGCTCTGCAAGGAGAAGGGCCACTGCGATGGGAGGCCCACACAGGCCAAGGAGTTAAGATGGATGACAATAAATAAACAAAGGACCAATGAAAGAGGCCAAAATCAAAAAAAGAAAAGTCCCTCTATCCCTTTATGAGTCTCTAACCAGGCTACAAAGAGCTCACATTTCAGAGAGCAGCTGTGAGTCATCAGGAGGACCAGCGGAATTAAAGACAAAAGATCTGTGGTCCAGTCTCAATTATTACTTGCTAATTATTATCCTTAATAATTCCCTAAGATAATCTCTCTGAATTGTACGTTCTTTGGCTGAAAAATAGACTTAAAGATTGCTTTCTTTTCTCTATCCTATCTTTACTGCACAACTTATGCAAGAATATGTATGTGGAAGCCTGTGAGTGCCTTGCTGGGTCAGGAGAGAGGAGTTGGATTTTCTGGGATTTGAGCCAGTTTTCTGAAGTCCCAAGGCATGGCCCATGCATACTTCTTGATTTCTTGGGGGTAGGGTTTGTAAAGATCTCTCATACCAAATTCATTTTAGGCTTTTATAGAAGCCGTTCATTCCTTTTCTGGTTATTAAACAGAGAAAATTTTGATCTAGAGAGTAAAAACTTCATACAGAACAAGAAGAATCTCCAGATTGCTTTCTTGAATTAATAATCAAATATTAATCAATTTCCTGTTCAAAAATTTCCAACAGAAAACTCATTCCTATTTTCTCCAAAAAGCAAAACAATTCATTTCTTGATGAGGAAACTTAAAAAAAAAAACAAAAAAAAAACTTAATGAATATGTAAGGGGCTCATGCTACTGGTCTCTTCACAGCAAGTAGTTTGTGTCTTCAAAGGTGTGGAAGGACTAGAATATTGTAGGTTCTCAATACATGCCTCTTATATGCCTCTTATGTGGATGGGTAGCAGTGATTGGGGGAGAGGTCATGAACAGGTGTCTAGGTTAGATGAGAGTCATTGAGTGAGTGAAAATAAAATCTCTAAAAAAGGATGAAGAAAGAATGGGGTACTGTCAACCATGCCAATACTTTTTCCCTCTGTCCCACTTTTCACTCAGCATGACAAGCCAGAAAGACAAGGATAAACAAATTTTTAAAAACTGGAATTAATTACATCCACTGTAGTTTTGGGTAGGATATTAATTTACTGATGACATCATGATAGGATATAAAACTGAAACTCATGATAGCATCAATGTTTGAAATGAGACATTGAGGTTACCAGAGCTCACACTCCAAATGTTCCTTTTTTCTTTCCTTTCCCTTCTATCTCATCTTGTGTGTCTATTTTTAAGACCAGAAGCCCTATCTTCTTTGTCTTCACATCAGCCATGACACTGAACACTACACTTTTCACTTAGAATTAGGTCCAAAATGTAGTTGATAATCATCACAGCCTCATTTTCCAATTATCTGAAATTTAAGATAGAAAACATCTCAGACTCAAGACTTATTACTAAAAATCTTTCTAAAATACACAAATCCATTTTCTGCTTTAAGGGAGAATGTGTAAGGAGCATAATTGAATCTCTGGTGACTCAGTGGCTTGTAGGAACACGAACATTACCATTAATTCTCATTTATCAGAGCAATAGGATCCTTGAGAGGGAGAGGAGGGACCAGGCCCAAAGAAAAAGCTTGGGCTAACTGTGTGCTGATTTTAGATATTTCTCTGGAAGCTTTTGAAAATATTGAATAGATTTTTAATGTAAATATTACCCCCCTATAACTTGACTTTTCTTCCAAAAAATTGAATGTAATTTCAACAGTACAACAGAGAAGGTGTGTGGAGTTCAGCAAATTTGGGTTTTACCTGCCTTTTTCCCTTTCCAGTTCAGTAAGCACAATCATTCCCCTGGTATACACATACCATAGTTCATATACATCACACTATTGCACCTGCTGGGACCATGGGAGACAAATCTCCACAGTCTGTCCTGAGACATGCTGTCAGTCTTCCTCTGTTCTTATTACACCAAGCCAGTCTCCAACTAATGTTTTAGAATACAAGCCTCCTTGCTGTCCAGTCTATTTTCTTGGAACAAGGATGACACTTTTTAACAGGTGAGCCATCCCATCTCTCCCTTCTCCAAACCTAGTCGTTTAAAAAGAGTTCTGTCCTAGCCACTGTAGTTCTCAGGTATTCATGAGACTGAACCAGATACCAAGTGCATCAACTACTGAAGTAGAAGGAAATGGAGGGGAAAGAGAGACCAAGCCTCCTGAGACAGCTGAGTTTCTGGAAGAGGGTGTAAGTGGACTAGAGGAAGAGTTCAAAGCTGATGAAGAGGTCAGATAATAGACTACAAGAGTAAGGAGGAATTTAATGCATGCAGCTGTTGGTTACAAATTGGTACTATTTAAGATTGAAATTAATTTTCAAAATTTTGCTTGGTTTTCTGTGGATGTGTGAATGTGGTATTAAGAGAGACCCTGGGATTAATTTAAGTTATGCTATATTTCTTGAGATCCTACTTATCCTTCAAAGTCTACTTCAAGTGATACATCTTCAATGAAATCCTTCCTGTTTGCCTAAATTGATATGATACTAATTTCTCTCTCTCTTCCTCCTGTGAATCTCTCTGGCATTTTGCACCTCTCTTAAGACACTCATCTGACATTATTTTGCATTATGCTATGCCTAACTTTGTTTTTACTTTCTTCCTGTTATAAGATTATGATGTGCCTTAGAGGAGAGATTACAATTTTCTCATATCTCTAGTCTGTACTTTAAAATCATTGAATGAAATTTTGTTAAAAAGAGGAAAGGTAAATTCTGATACAGTGCAAATGTTTGTAGTCTGTCTTAAACTAGTCTTACCTTAAATTCTCTGTCAGGAAATAGTACATCCATTCATCCAAATACACAAGTTAAACATGTAAGATAAGGTTTTGGTGCCCATTTCCCTCTCTCTTCTCCTAATTCAATAGATCAAAATTTTGATTGATTCTACTTTCAAAATATTTCTTTAATCCAAGTGCATTTCCCTATCTCCATCATCATCATTCTAGTCCAGGCTCAGCAAACTGTTTCTATAAAGGATCAGATAGTGAATATTTTAGGCTTTCAGGACCACATACAGTCTCTGTTCCAAGTTCTTTTCCTCTTTGTTGTTGTTTTTATGACTTTTTAAAAATGAAAAATTATTCTATGCTCTTGGGCCATATAGAAACGGGCTGTAGGCTATGGTTTGTAGACCCTGGTTTATAGGCTGTAGGCTATGGTCTGTACACCTTAAGGTCAGTCACTTTAACTCCTCTCCCAGACCACTGCATAACCTTTTATCTGGTGTCCCTAGCTTTATGTTAGCCTGCAAGTCATGTTCCAGAATAATGTTTAAAGGGATACAAATTTGACCCCTGCTCTTCCCTACTTAATGTCTTACTATGGCTTCTTTACTCTTTTAGGAAAAGTCGAAAATCTAGCATGGCCAACCAGGCTGTTCAGAGCTGGCTTCTTCCTCTGTCTCTGTCCATATTAATCATCATTTGTCTCTTCCTTGACTCTGACATTCCCAGTCTTGCCTCCTGGCCTTTAAATGTGATATTTTGTTCACCTGTAACATTTTTTTTTCCTTTTTTTTGGTGAGGAGGCGGGTTGGGGAGGGAAGGGGTGGGAGGGCCACTTCTATTAGTCTTTCATTTACCTATTTTCATCCATCTTTGTTCTGTGGCCCCTGTGGACCTCCCATAGCAGTGGCCTCTCTCATCACAGAGCACTGGCTCTAGGGGCATGCACTCCAGAGCTCTGGCTAGGTAATTGGACACATCAGTCCAGCCGCTCCATGGCACATGGGATCTTCCCAGGCCAGGGATCGAACTGGCACCCCTTGCACTGCAAGGAGGTGTCCTTACCCACTGGACTACCAGGGGAGCCCCTGTAACATTTTTATACCTTTATCTGTTGACATCTATTCTTTTAAACCTCAATGTATTCATCATGCTATTAGTTAATTTCTCTTTATTGTATGCATCTGTTGAGCTCTTGCCTTAAATAGATTGCCCAGGAACCAGATCTAGGATGAGGATCCACATGCAAATACTCACAGGAGAAACTGTAAGGAAGTTGGGGTTTTCCAAATACTACATATATACATTAGCACACGATATTTACTTTTCTCTTTCTGACTTACTACACTCTATATGCAGACTCTAGGTCTATCCACATTTCTACAAGTGATCCAACTTCATTCCCTTTTATGGCTGAGTAATATTGCATTATGTATATACACCACACCTTCTTCATCCATGCATCTGTCAATGAACACTTAGGCTGTTTCTATGTTCTGGCTATTATAAATAGTGTTGCAAAGAACATTGGGGTACAGGACAGGAATAGAGACGAAGACTCAAAGAACAGATGTGTGGACATGGTTGAGGAAAGAGGGGTGGTATGAATTGGGAGACTGGGATTGATATGTACACACTGCTAAGAGTAAAATAGATAGCTAGTGGGAAGCTGCTGAATAGCACAGAGATATCAGCTCAGTGCTCTTGGGTGACCTATAAGGGTGGGAAGAGGAGAGAGAGCCAAGAGGGAAGGGATATATGTATATCTATTGCTAATTTACTTCATCATTCAGCAGAAACTTACCGATTTACTGTACCCAAATAAATTAGAAAATAAATGGGAGAGAGAGGAAAGGGTAGAGGAGTCTGGTGTGTGTTCAGATACTCTGAGAAGCAGATTTCTTTTTTTATTTATTTTTTTAAATTTTTTTTAAACCTTTATTTTACTTTTAACTTTTACAGAGTTTTGTTGTTTACAAATATGTATGTTCTCAGATTAGTCATATGTATATCCCCCCCTTCCCTCCCCTCCCGACCATCACACAGCACCCCTGAAGGATCCCCTTTTCTCACAGAGCAATGACTAGAGCTATTTTCTTCACTTATGATAGTACAGGCCTTCATGCTACTTCTTTACGCCTCTCACCCACTGTTACTTCCCTACAATGTCCATATGTCCACTGTCCATGTCTATCTTTCTGTCACTTCACTGCGTGTGCCATCATCACCATCCTACTAGATTCCATATATATGTGTTAATATACTGTATTTGTCCTTCTCTTTCTGACTGACTTCACTTTTGATGATACGTTCTAGATCCAGCCACCTCATTAGGGTTGATTCTTCTGCATTTCTCTTTACAGCTGTGTAGTATTCCATTGTATATATGTACCAGAGCTTTTGGATCCATTCGTTCGTCGATGGGCACCTAGGTTCCTTCCATGTTCTAGCTATTGTATAGAGAGCTGCAATGAACATTGGGGTACAGGTGCTTCTTTCAGTTTTGATTTCGTCAGGGTATAAGCCTAAGAGTGGGATTGCTGGGTCATAGGGTGCTTCTATTTTTAGTTTTTTAAGAAATCTCCAGACTGTAGAAGCAGATTTCAAGATGGGATTAACCATCTGTTGGTCTTATGAGGGAAATGTATATAGGATGAGATGTGTAGATGGGAGTCAGAACAGGCCTAGAGAAACCACAAGGCTGTGACGCAGACTGGACCCCAAGTAAAGGAGAAAGGTAAGGAAGGTTAGTGGGAGAATCCTAGATGATGTCCAGCCTAATGAAAAACTGTCAGTCCTTGGCCAAAGTCATCTGTCAGAGGAGTCCCACATCTCCATTCTTGTGTCCCTTCATGTTCAGTCATAGGCTTGGAACAGCCTGTGGAGAGTGTCGCGTTGGCAGAAACTCAGTGATGGACTTCAGAGGCAACGGCTGAGGCTGTTCGTCAGTTACGCTCTTTTCAGTCTGATGACTGCGGTGTGAATTCTCATGGCCATGACATCCAGCAAGCAAATCATTTGATCCAGAATCCAAGCTCAGCCCAATCAGGGGAACTCTGTGGTGTGAATTATGCCTCTGACTTTATTTCCCTGGGAGGCAAGAGAGCTTTGCTTTCAAACTCTTCTATCAGTCACTGAGTAAGGGCATTTAAACTCCTAGGAAACTCCCATTTTCTATATTTGCTACCCAAACTGCACCAGTATCTGGAAGGCAATCCTCCAAAAAGAGGGTCATGTTCAGGCAACTAGAAGTGTAGGCTTTCAGAAGCTGGGGGAAATCTCAAAGGAACAGTAGAAGGGTATCAGAAGGGTCTAGTTGGAACACCAGTAGTGTCTCCTACAACCTTGGTCTTCCCTGTTTGTTCTCAGCAGTCCTATACGTTCTAGATCCAGCCACCTCATTAGGGTTGATTCTTCTGCATTTCTCTTTACAGCTGTGTAGTATTCCATTGTATATATGTACCAGAGCTTTTGGATCCATTCGTTCGTCGATGGGCACCTAGGTTCCTTCCATGTTCTAGCTATTGTATAGAGAGCTGCAATGAACATTGGGGTACAGGTGCTTCTTTCAGTTTTGATTTCGTCAGGGTATAAGCCTAAGAGTGGGATTGCTGGGTCATAGGGTGCTTCTATTTTTAGTTTTTTAAGAAATCTCCAGACTGTAGAAGCAGATTTCAAGATGGGATTAACCATCTGTTGGTCTTATGAGGGAAATGTATATAGGATGAGATGTGTAGATGGGAGTCAGAACAGGCCTAGAGAAACCACAAGGCTGTGACGCAGACTGGACCCCAAGTAAAGGAGAAAGGTAAGGAAGGTTAGTGGGAGAATCCTAGATGATGTCCAGCCTAATGAAAACTGTCAGTCCTTGGCCAAAGTCATCTGTCAGAGGAGTCCCACATCTCCATTCTTGTGTCCCTTCATGTTCAGTCATAGGCTTGGAACAGCCTGTGGAGAGTGTCGCGTTGGCAGAAACTCAGTGATGGACTTCAGAGGCAACGGCTGAGGCTGTTCGTCAGTTACGCTCTTTTCAGTCTGATGACTGCGGTGTGAATTCTCATGGCCATGACATCCAGCAAGCAAATCATTTGATCCAGAATCCAAGCTCAGCCCAATCAGGGGAACTCTGTGGTGTGAATTATGCCTCTGACTTTATTTCCCTGGGAGGCAAGAGAGCTTTGCTTTCAAACTCTTCTATCAGTCACTGAGTAAGGGCATTTAAACTCCTAGGAAACTCCCATTTTCTATATTTGCTACCCAAACTGCACCAGTATCTGGAAGGCAATCCTCCAAAAAGAGGGTCATGTTCAGGCAACTAGAAGTGTAGGCTTTCAGAAGCTGGGGGAAATCTCAAAGGAACAGTAGAAGGGTATCAGAAGGGTCTAGTTGGAACACCAGTAGTGTCTCCTACAACCTTGGTCTTCCCTGTTTGTTCTCAGCAGTCCTATAATGATGTCTCACCTCATATCTGCATTTTTTTTTTTTACTAGATTATAATCTTCCTGAAGTCAGGAACTATATCCATCGTATTCCCTTGTCTTACCATGGTGCCTGGAACACAGTGGAAACTAACAAATTGTTAAATTCTCAATAGAAATGATCAGAAATCTGCTCTGCTTTCATAAATCAAATTTGAATAATAGGAAGGTGAATAGATTTAAAGAGACATCAATGAGCAAAGTCACCCTGCTCCTTGTAAATGTCCCTCTAACACTTATGCTGACAAGATTTCCCAGGCCTTTTGATTCCTGAGTGCTGGTAATGGTATTTAAAGTGCAAATAATGAAGTTGAAGTTTTTTCCATTTAGTGTGTTCTCATTGCTTCCAGCATCCTCTTAAGGCAATCAACAGTAACAGAAGCTTTCACTTCCTATATTTCCATCTATGGCTACTATTGATCCACCAATAGTGATACACTAAAAGAACTGACCTAAAGACATGACTGTCCTCATTTGTTCTCTGCCCCTTCACAGGGTCTTAGCTGGTGGGTCAGTTCAAGTGGTTATGGCATAGTTGCTCCTATAGGCACTGCTTTATTGCTTTTGATTATTTGCTTTATGACCAAATGAAAAGAAATTCTTCATTGCAAATGACTTCAAGTGCCTACTTATTCTGTCACTGGCTAGATGTCCCAGCTGGGACAAATCATTCAACCTCTTTGTTGTAGATTTTATTATTGTTCAAAAAAACATTTGCTGCCCCTCATAGGGGGAAATTTATCCTTACCTGCCGCTTTGACATTAAGCAAGGCTTAACTTGCTTGGGCCAATGAAATATAAACAAAATTAATGCTGTCACCTCCAAGCAGAGAATTTCAAAGAGAGTGAATATTTTGCTATGTTTTCTCCTTTCTATCAGCAATATTTCAGACAGAGACTGTTCCAAGTCAAGACAAGAGCCTATATTCCTGGATTCAAGACAACAGTGAACACCGCTGTATGATGTAAAAAGACAGTACAAGTAAGATATAGGGGGCTTTGTTCTTCTAAGTGCATTTGGATTTGGTAGGGGTGGGAGGTGTGTGGGAGTGGATGTTACTGCATCATTTATCCTGACTGATACACATCGTATGCAATAGTTTGCTCCTCTGTAAAATGTATGTTGCAATAGTTCTTACTTCACAGGATTACAGATTTATTCGTTCAGCAACTCCTTAGCTTAAGTTTGTGAAATGCAAGACAAGTGTTAGATATCAACAAGTTCTGCAGGGAGAAAACATGGTTAGCCTCTTATCATCAATGAGTTTAGAAGATTATAAGGAACACACACACACACAAACACACCTATCTTGACTTACAGTGGAATTATGCTTCATGCACCTGTCATAAATTGAAAATATTGTAAGCCCAAAATGCATTTAATGCACCTATGTGCTGAATATCACAATTTAGCTTGCCTATCCTAAATGGACCCAGAATGCTTATGTTAACCTATAGTTGGGCAAAATCATCTATCACAAAGCCTAGTTTATAATAAAATTTGGAATATTTTGTGTAATTTATTGAATACCATGCTGAAAGTGAAAAACTGAATGGTTATAAGCCTATCAGTTGTTTGTGCTCATGATGCTATTGCTGACTGGGAGCTGTGGTTTACTGCTGGGGCCCAGTATTATAAGAGAGGATATCAGATTATCCCAGGAAAATATCAAAATTCAAAATATGGTTTCTTCTGAAATGCATATTGCTATTGTGGCATTATAAAAGTGAAAAATAGTAGGCTGAACCACTGTATGCTGGGGACTATCTGTACTTAGAATTTATGGCTGAAGTTGATCAATGCCATATTAGTGAACGTTGCTCAGTTGTGTCCAATTCTCTGCAACCCATGGATGAGCCATGGAATTCTCCAGGCAAGAATACTGGAGTGGGTAGCCTTTCCCTTCTCAAGGGGATCTTCCCAACACAGAGATCGAACCCAGGTCTCTCACACTGCAGGTGGATTCTTTACCAAATGAGCTACAAGGGGAAACCCCATGTTAGGTATGTGGTAAAAATATTGGGTAGTCATAAATTGGTAGTCATTGGGTAGTAGTACTAGGAGCAATAAAAGTACTTTGTGAAATTATGAAAAAAAGTCTTTTTTACTGTGAGGTCAAAAGACTTCTTGAGAGAGTACTAAGTTTGAAGATGGGGTAATTAAAAGCAAAAAGGCTTCTCCCAGATAAAAATGACTTAAGTGCAAGAAAGCTTGGACCACTTAGAGAGAAAAGACACATTTCAGAGTGTTTGTGAAGGGCCTAATTAATGGGAAGGAAAGCAAATTCAGGATTATGCTTCATGCACCAATTATTTTTAAAAAAATTAGATATCAACAAGTTCTGCAGGAGAAAACATGGTTAGCCTCTTATCATCAATCAGTTTAGAAGATTATAAAGAACACACACACACAAACACACCTATCTTGACTTACAGTGGAATTATGCTTCATGCACCTGTCATAAATTGAAAATATTGTAAGCCCAAAATGCATTTAATGCACCTATGTGCTGAATATCACAATTTAGCTTGCCTATCCTAAATGGACCCAGAATGCTTATGTTAACCTATAGTTGGGCAAAATCATCTATCACAAAGCCTAGTTTATAATAAAATTTGGAATATTTTGTGTAATTTATTGAATACCATGCTGAAAGTGAAAAACTGAATGGTTATAAGCCTATCAGTTGTTTGTGCTCATGATGCTATTGCTGACTGGGAGCTGTGGTTTACTGCTGGGGCCCAGTATTATAAGAGAGGATATCAGATTATCCCAGGAAAATATCAAAATTCAAAATATGGTTTCTTCTGAAATGCATATTGCTATTGTGGCATTATAAAAGTGAAAAATAGTAGGCTGAACCACTGTATGCTGGGGACTATCTGTACTTAGAATTTATGGCTGAAGTTGATCAATGCCATATTAGTGAACGTTGCTCAGTTGTGTCCAATTCTCTGCAACCCATGGATGAGCCATGGAATTCTCCAGGCAAGAATACTGGAGTGGGTAGCCTTTCCCTTCTCAAGGGGATCTTCCCAACACAGAGATCGAACCCAGGTCTCTCACACTGCAGGTGGATTCTTTACCAACTGAGCTACAAGGGAAGCCCCATGTTAGGTATGTGGTAAAAATATTGGGTAGTCATAAATTGGTAGTCATTGGGTAGTAGTACTAGGAGCAATAAAAGTACTTTGTGAAATTATGAAAAAAAGTCTTTTTTACTGTGAGGTCAAAAGACTTCTTGAGAGAGTACTAAGTTTGAAGATGGGGTAATTAAAAGCAAAAAGGCTTCTCCCAGATAAAAATGACTTAAGTGCAAGAAAGCTTGGACCACTTAGAGAGAAAAGACACATTTCAGAGTGTTTGTGAAGGGCCTAATTAATGGGAAGGGAAATTAATGCAAAAATGGTGCCTGGAAGTCGTATTTTGGGAAGTCTTGGTTAAGAAATTTGGACTTTTTATTTTGTAGAAAGTAGCATCAGCTTTTGGAGATAGGTATGACAGTAGTTTATCAGAGAAGAGGTAATACAGAGATCTGTTCAGCATATGATTGCTATCATGTAAGCCAGCAGTCAGCACTGTTTTTCTATACAGTAGATATTTTAGTCTTTGTGAGCCATATATTGCAACTACTCAACTGAACCACTGTAGCATGGGCACAGACATAGGCAACAAAATGAACGGATGGCCATTGCTGTGTTCCAGTAAAGCTGTACAGCTTTCAGGGAATCTTCCCAGACTTTGGAAAGCTCTTCTTAATTCTTCATCATTCTTCATGATGCTTCATGTCACTCTGCTCCATATACAGAAGTTCTGCCTAAAGACTTTGAAGCAGGAGCACTCCTACTTATAAAACAATGAAGAGGTCTGTTCCAGGGGACAGGTAGGGAGGATCCAAACTAGGGTAGTGAGGCACAGAGCAGAAGAGCAGAGTGAAAAACTGTGTAGGAGTGGATTTGACGGGAATGAAGAACACTGAAGGCAGTGTAGCTTTGAGAGGGGAAAATCATTTCAATTTTGGATATGTTGAGTTTGATGTGAAAGGCAAATGAGATAATGTAGGAAAGAGTGCTTCACAAATTGTGAAGTGTTATAGAAACGGAAGGGTTATTTTAAGAGGAAATGGCTGAGACCATTTTATGACTCAACATAAACCCATCAAGACTCCTGCAAAAACAATGAAAGTACATGAACTATATATTGTGGGACACCCTATTCTGTTTCTGGGTCAAAACAGTATTATGAGACCATTTCCATCACTGTGATTTCCTCTGAAATGAAGGGCAGCTGTTCCCTATAGTCTGATACAGGCAAATACCATCTTTAACTAAGTGACCCTGAGCTCAGAAGCAAGGGGCAGAATTTGGGTGGCACTACTCAAATGGGTCCTATTTTTAGGATTTTGTCACAGTTTCTTTAAAACTTGATCTATCTAGAAACAGATAGTTAGTTACTTCATCATACCTTACTTGTCAAGTCAAATGATTAATTATGAGTTAAAAAAACATGTAGCTTTAAAAATAAAGTTTATACTCAGAGGAGTTCATCATAGGAGGAGCTGCCACATGAATTTATATGCAAGGACTTCTAGAATTGTTCTTTCTTTCTTATCTTGTCTTCACTTAGATTCTGGAATTTTATCAGTACCAGGTGAAGAGTGAACATTAAAATCATTAAATTCAAAGTGGACATGGGAAGTTAAATTTATAGACACGATTGAGGTTGACTCTATCATCCTGGTTCCCTGAAAGAAAGGAAGAAATGCACCCATGCTAAATATCACTAATGGCATTAGAACAAACAAGCACATGACATAAAGAACTTGTAGTAGATTTTTATGCAGGCAGAGAAGCATGAAGCACAGGAGAGGCAGCATTGTATGGGATTATGAGCATGGCTTCTGGAGCCAAGTGGCTTGAGCTTAAGTCTTGCTCAACTGTTTCCAAGCTGAGTAACTGCTGAGCAGCTTACTTCATGTCTTTGTGCCTCAGGTCCCTCATTTATAAAATGAGAAAGTGATATCTATCCTTTGAGGTAGTCATGAAGGTAACATTTTAATACATGAAAAAAGCTCCATTGGGATTAGCTGTTACTATGAGCTGCTAAGAGCAACAGAGCAGTATAAACCTATAGGATGATCCAAGACAGAAATGAAAGAACATGGCCAAGACCCCCAAACTTGGTTTTTGTGGCAGAAGCAGAGTTGAAAACATGTCCAGATTCAGATATTGCATTAAGTGTGAGGAACACTGAAATCAAAACCAGAATAATGCAAAGGCCAGAAATGAAGAAGAGAGGAAGGAGACAGTTCAAGGAAGATACAGAATATTTAGAGTGGTCCAGCATATAAAACTGCTTATGTTAGTACTGTTCTGAAGTCCAGTTCTCTTCTCTTTCAGACATCCCTTATTGCTCATCAGTTCAGATTTTTAAAGTCAGCCCCTGTAATTGTCTTGGCTTTTTCCTATGGGAGGAAAAAAAAAAAAAAAGCATACCACTTTTCTTTAGTGTGCTATCTATGCATAAATAAGAAATAAAACAATACTTTGAGAAGGAAAAGAACTTAGATACTCAATCTAACCTTTTTTTTTGGATCAGTCATAACTAAGCAGAACCCAGATCCCCTGCCAGGTGTCATCATTTCCCATTGTAATGGATTTTTAAAATACATATATGTGTATATATATATATATTTTTTTTTTTTTTTAATTTATTTCTGGCTGTGCTGAGTCTTCATTGCTTTGCATGGGTGTTCTCTAGTTGCAGCAAGAGGGGGCTACTCTTTGTTGCAGTGTGTGGGCCTTTCATTGAGGCGGCTTCTCTTGTTGCAGAGCACAGAGTCTAGGCACACAGGTTTCAGTTGATGCAACAAGTGAGCTCAGTAGTTACAGGCTCAAGGGTCCTAGATAGAGCAGGTGCTCAGTAGTGTGGCACGGGGAGTTGCTCCATGGCATGTGGGATATTCCAAGATGGAACTCTGTTGCCTACATTGGAAGGTAGATTCTTATCCATCACACCACCAGGGAAGTTCCTGTAATGGATTGATAGATGAAAATAGATAGCTTACCATGAATGATGTCGGATTCTTGACTTCCAAGGGAGAAAATTTCACTTTGGCATCAGAAGATTTGGCTTTGATCACTCAGAGCTTCATATAGGAAAAGTTTTATTAAAGAAAAAAGGGATGGAGAAAACTTCCAGCTAAAGGAACTGGAAGGGAATAGAAGACTACCCCAAACTTGGTTTTTGTGGCAGAAGCAGAGTTGAAAACATGTCCAGATTCAGATATTGCATTAAGTGTGAGGAACACTGAAATCAAAACCAGAATAATGCAAAGGCCAGAAATGAAGAAGAGAGGAAGGAGACAGTTCAAGGAAGATACAGAATATTTAGAGTGGTCCAGCATATAAAACTGCTTATGTTAGTACTGTTCTGAAGTCCAGTTCTCTTCTCTTTCAGACATCCCTTATTGCTCATCAGTTCAGATTTTTAAAGTCAGCCCCTGTAATTGTCTTGGCTTTTTCCTATGGGAGGAAAAAAAAAAAAAAAGCATACCACTTTTCTTTAGTGTGCTATCTATGCATAAATAAGAAATAAAACAATACTTTGAGAAGGAAAAGAACTTAGATACTCAATCTAACCTTTTTTTTTGGATCAGTCATAACTAAGCAGAACCCAGATCCCCTGCCAGGTGTCATCATTTCCCATTGTAATGGATTTTTAAAATACATATATGTGTATATATATATATATTTTTTTTTTTTTTTAATTTATTTCTGGCTGTGCTGAGTCTTCATTGCTTTGCATGGGTGTTCTCTAGTTGCAGCAAGAGGGGGCTACTCTTTGTTGCAGTGTGTGGGCCTTTCATTGAGGCGGCTTCTCTTGTTGCAGAGCACAGAGTCTAGGCACACAGGTTTCAGTTGATGCAACAAGTGAGCTCAGTAGTTACAGGCTCAAGGGTCCTAGATAGAGCAGGTGCTCAGTAGTGTGGCACGGGGAGTTGCTCCATGGCATGTGGGATATTCCAAGATGGAACTCTGTTGCCTACATTGGAAGGTAGATTCTTATCCATCACACCACCAGGGAAGTTCCTGTAATGGATTGATAGATGAAAATAGATAGCTTACCATGAATGATGTCGGATTCTTGACTTCCAAGGGAGAAAATTTCACTTTGGCATCAGAAGATTTGGCTTTGATCACTCAGAGCTTCATATAGGAAAAGTTTTATTAAAGAAAAAAAAGGGATGGAGAAAACTTCCAGCTAAAGGAACTGGAAGGGGAATAGAAGACTACCCCCAGAGCTAGTTTAGGTGAGGCATTTTGTACTTTTCCAGTTGCTCATGAATGATAGATCAAAGGAATATTTTAAGGTGATAAAGGCCTTACCAGACCAACACCCACAACATACATCTTTAGATAACATAGGTACAAGCTAAGAAAGAGAAACATGTCCTCCAGCAAGATACATTGTTGTCATAAACATCAGCTCTGGGCTTGAAAAAAGTCTTAGGCAAAATAGATTATTGTCATGGGGTGGCAATCAAGGTAAAGGCACCTTGGCTAAAAATGTTTGTTCCCCCCATTCCTCCTCCTTCTTGGAAGCCACTAGCCTCCTTACCAAGTCTGCCTATTCACCCCTTTCAGGATTTTGTAATGGATTTTGTTGTTATCTTCCAAAACTCTTCTTGTGTAATGAAGATATAATTCACAAGCATCATAAAACTTATGGGATCTAACAATTAAAATAATTAAACTGGCTCTTTTTTTTGAGGGATATACATATGACTAATCTGGGATTATACATATCTGTAAACAACAAAACTCTGTAAAAGTAAAAAAAAAATTATTAAAAAAAATAAATAAATTACTTGTAACTCAACAAAAAAGAAAAAAAAAGGTTTTATAGCAGAGAAATATAGAATTATAGACACAGTTACATGTAAAAATATTGACACACTCAGATTAGCTACTAAGGGAGGTTTCAGGCCCACTGAGGTGATGCCACAACTGCTACAAATGCCTCAAGCGTCTCATTATTGACAGCCTACTAGAAGCTCGACATTGTGCAAAAGCAGCAGGAAGCATTTAAAGAACATTGTGCAAAAGCAGCAGGAAGCATTTAAGGAATTCAGAGGTTAGTTCAAATGTTGAGACAGAAAAAACATAAACCAATGTGGAATATTGTCTTAAATTGGCAGAGATTACAATTTCAGAAAGGAAAAGTAGACTTTTAACTCAATGTTCAAGATAGACTTATGGAAGGAAAAAGTCTTAAGCTGGACTTTAATGAATCTGTCACTGCTTTGAAAGTTGACAGGCTGGGGTTAGGAGCACAGAAGTTCAGGTATGTGTGACTTGCTCAAGTCTTCATTCCGTTTCCATTCCCTCATTTCAGTGTCCTATCCTATTATTTCATCATCTCCTGAAATCAACATGCTGATTTCTGGCTATTTCACCTATTTCTCTACCGCAGTGTGGAATTATTCCTGGGCAGCTCCTGTGCTTGGGAACCATCATCAACATTTTCTTGATGTTTAGATCCTTGCTTTACTTTTAAGATGCAAATGCTGAAGGACCAACACCAAGACAGTATAAAATTTATTAGAGTGGGAGCTGGCTGTGGGGGAAGGGGGAGAGAGGGTCATCTCATAACACACAGCATAAGCTACCCCAAACTCAGTATATTTACAAAACTCACACTGTGATGATCTCATGCTTTTTCCTCTCTCCTGCTCTCCTAGCATCTATGATTATTTCTATGTTTGAGTGTTTGATGTTTTGCTGAAAGTAATGGTTTAATGACTATCTCTGCCACCAGAATACAAGTTCTTCAGTGTTAAGGATGGGATCTTATTTACCTCTCTGATGTGGGCCCCTATGATTCCTTATGCAGACTTTAAAAGTAAACAACAAAACTCTGTAAAAGTAAAAAAAAAATTATTAAAAAAAATAAATAAATTACTTGTAACTCAACAAAAAAGAAAAAAAAAGGTTTTATAGCAGAGAAATATAGAATTATAGACACAGTTACATGTAAAAATATTGACACACTCAGATTAGCTACTAAGGGAGGTTTCAGGCCCACTGAGGTGATGCCACAACTGCTACAAATGCCTCAAGCGTCTCATTATTGACAGCCTACTAGAAGCTCGACATTGTGCAAAAGCAGCAGGAAGCATTTAAAGAACATTGTGCAAAAGCAGCAGGAAGCATTTAAGGAATTCAGAGGTTAGTTCAAATGTTGAGACAGAAAAAACATAAACCAATGTGGAATATTGTCTTAAATTGGCAGAGATTACAATTTCAGAAAGGAAAAGTAGACTTTTAACTCAATGTTCAAGATAGACTTATGGAAGGAAAAAGTCTTAAGCTGGACTTTAATGAATCTGTCACTGCTTTGAAAGTTGACAGGCTGGGGTTAGGAGCACAGAAGTTCAGGTATGTGTGACTTGCTCAAGTCTTCATTCCGTTTCCATTCCCTCATTTCAGTGTCCTATCCTATTATTTCATCATCTCCTGAAATCAACATGCTGATTTCTGGCTATTTCACCTATTTCTCTACCGCAGTGTGGAATTATTCCTGGGCAGCTCCTGTGCTTGGGAACCATCATCAACATTTTCTTGATGTTTAGATCCTTGCTTTACTTTTAAGATGCAAATGCTGAAGGACCAACACCAAGACAGTATAAAATTTATTAGAGTGGGAGCTGGCTGTGGGGGAAGGGGGAGAGAGGGTCATCTCATAACACACAGCATAAGCTACCCCAAACTCAGTATATTTACAAAACTCACACTGTGATGATCTCATGCTTTTTCCTCTCTCCTGCTCTCCTAGCATCTATGATTATTTCTATGTTTGAGTGTTTGATGTTTTGCTGAAAGTAATGGTTTAATGACTATCTCTGCCACCAGAATACAAGTTCTTCAGTGTTAAGGATGGGATCTTATTTACCTCTCTGATGTGGGCCCCTATGATTCCTTATGCAGACAATTTCTACTTTCCTCCACAGCCTCTTGATCCCCTAGAGTCTATTTCCATAGAATAGCTAAAGAGCCTTGAAATGTAAGTCTCGAAACAGACACACCACACCCTCTGACTGTAGGTGAAATAACCTCAACCCCCTTACCAGAGTTCTTATCAAATGCCTTACTGTTATGCTAAACCTGCTTCTACCCACTACATTCTAGCCATTGTGGCTTTTCAGTTCATTAGACTTTTCTTTACAACATTGTAAATCACCTATACTGTATTATATAATGTTGACAGCATTTAAACCACAAATAGTGCTGAGCACCAGCTATTAGATTATTTACTATATCTTGTTTTACACATTAAGTAGGTAGAAGTCACACAGATTAGCTTTCAGGGCCATGTTTGTGTATGGAGGAGGTAGAATTAAAATCCTGATTATAAAGTTCAAGCACATTCCATGACATCGGGTCATCTCTTTTCACTAGCACAAGGTAAATGAACTCTTAAAATTACTGTTTCTATTTTCAGCTAAATTCTGTTAAGAAAGATTTAATCTCTGGGAGATATTTTTGTTCTTCTTGGGAAAGAGAGAGTTTCCCCTCCAGTTAATTAAGTATCAAGTGTCAGGGTGAGGGTTATGATTTCCCGCAGGTGCCCACAAAACTGGATGTAGAGAGTAGGAACATTTCCCAAACAAAAGGTATACTGGGAAAGTCCCTGTCCATCTTCCTGGTACACCAGCAGCCACCAGCTGGGTATGTTTGCTTTCTCTACCGCAGTGTGGAATAAAATTTTTATTTAGAGTTTTTGGGAAGGACCAACACCAAGACAGTATAAAATTTATTAGAGTGGGAGCTGGCTGTGGGGAAGGGGAGAGGGTCATCTCATAACACACAGCATAAGCTACCCCAAACTCAGTATATTTACAAAACTCACACTGTGATGATCTCATGCTTTTTCCTCTCTCCTGCTCTCCTAGCATCTATGATTATTTCTATGTTTGAGTGTTTGATGTTTTGCTGAAAGTAATGGTTTAATGACTATCTCTGCCACCAGAATACAAGTTCTTCAGTGTTAAGGATGGGATCTTATTTACCTCTCTGATGTGGGCCCTATGATTCCTTATGCAGACAATTTCTACTTTCCTCCACAGCCTCTTGATCCCTAGAGTCTATTTCCATAGAATAGCTAAAGAGCCTTGAAATGTAAGTCTCGAAACAGACACACCACACCCTCTGACTGTAGGTGAAATAACCTCAACCCCCTTACCAGAGTTCTTATCAAATGCCTTACTGTTATGCTAAACCTGCTTCTACCCACTACATTCTAGCCATTGTGGCTTTTCAGTTCATTAGACTTTTCTTTACAACATTGTAAATCACCTATACTGTATTATATAATGTTGACAGCATTTAAACCACAAATAGTGCTGAGCACCAGCTATTAGATTATTTACTATATCTTGTTTTACACATTAAGTAGGTAGAAGTCACACAGATTAGCTTTCAGGGCCATGTTTGTGTATGGAGGAGGTAGAATTAAAATCCTGATTATAAAGTTCAAGCACATTCCATGACATCGGGTCATCTCTTTTCACTAGCACAAGGTAAATGAACTCTTAAAATTACTGTTTCTATTTTCAGCTAAATTCTGTTAAGAAAGATTTAATCTCTGGGAGATATTTTTGTTCTTCTTGGGAAGAGAGTTTCCCCTCCAGTTAATTAAGTATCAAGTGTCAGGGTGAGGGTTATGATTTCCCGCAGGTGCCCACAAAACTGGATGTAGAGAGTAGGAACATTTCCCAAACAAAAGGTATACTGGGAAAGTCCCTGTCCATCTTCCTGGTACACCAGCAGCCACCAGCTGGGTATGTTTGCTTTTTAGCTTGAAAAAATCAATAACTGTGAACTCTCACTGATGTGCAGGCCATTGTAGCAAACAATAAAGGGAGAGGGAGGCTTCTGACTGCTGAGAGGAAATTGTTGATGGTGTGAATGCGGCCTCAGGCTGAGCCCAGACACACATCCTGCCCTAGTGGGGAGATGCACCCCTTCCTAAAACACCGTAGAAGAATTCAATGCCTGCCACAATATCTTATTTCCTTGTATTAGATCTCCTCAGAGCTTGAGCAATGTGTTCCTTTGTTCTCTGTGAGCTAAGGGTGGAGAAATTAGAAACTTACGTGGAGACCCCACACAACTCATATCCTGCTGTAGCTTAATGTCCCTCAGTAGGAAACAGTACTTATCCTTTTTGTCAACAGTACGTTCCAGATGTTCAAGATTTCACAGTTTAAGGGTCATCTTTATATATATTACCTCATTTGATTCTTTTGACTATCTTATGCAGTATTATTTTTCATGAGCATCATCTTTCACATTGACTATTGCAATAGTCTTCAAACTTTTTGCCAGTTGCTCTCATGTCCAATCTATTTTCCTACAGGGCTACTTCTAGAACATTAATATTATCTGTTTAAATACCTTGAGTATTCCCTCATTCACTAAGGGTAAAATCTGGTCTTTAAGGTGACCAGAAACATCCTTTCATCTCAGAGTACCCATCTAGCTTCATTTTACTCTTCCTCTCTTCCAAAGTTATAATTACACTTGACTGCTCTACAGTCTCCAAAAATATGCTTTTACCTTTTATGGCTCATGACATCGGGTCACTTTAGCACAAGGTAAATGAACTCTTAAAATTACTGTTTCTATTTTCAGCTAAATTCTGTTAAGAAAGATTTAATCTCTGGGAGATATTTTTGTTCTTCTTGGGAAAGAGAGAGTTTCCCCTCCAGTTAATTAAGTATCAAGTGTCAGGGTGAGGGTTATGATTTCCCGCAGGTGCCCACAAAACTGGATGTAGAGAGTAGGAACATTTCCCAAACAAAAGGTATACTGGGAAAGTCCCTGTCCATCTTCCTGGTACACCAGCAGCCACCAGCTGGGTATGTTTGCTTTTTAGCTTGAAAAAATCAATAACTGTGAACTCTCACTGATGTGCAGGCCATTGTAGCAAACAATAAAGGGAGAGGGAGGCTTCTGACTGCTGAGAGGAAATTGTTGATGGTGTGAATGCGGCCTCAGGCTGAGCCCAGACACACATCCTGCCCTAGTGGGGAGATGCACCCCTTCCTAAAACACCGTAGAAGAATTCAATGCCTGCCACAATATCTTATTTCCTTGTATTAGATCTCCTCAGAGCTTGAGCAATGTGTTCCTTTGTTCTCTGTGAGCTAAGGGTGGAGAAATTAGAAACTTACGTGGAGACCCCACACAACTCATATCCTGCTGTAGCTTAATGTCCCTCAGTAGGAAACAGTACTTATCCTTTTTGTCAACAGTACGTTCCAGATGTTCAAGATTTCACAGTTTAAGGGTCATCTTTATATATATTACCTCATTTGATTCTTTTGACTATCTTATGCAGTATTATTTTTCATGAGCATCATCTTTCACATTGACTATTGCAATAGTCTTCAAACTTTTTGCCAGTTGCTCTCATGTCCAATCTATTTTCCTACAGGGCTACTTCTAGAACATTAATATTATCTGTTTAAATACCTTGAGTATTCCCTCATTCACTAAGGGTAAAAATCTGGTCTTTAAGGTGACCAGAAACATCCTTTCATCTCAGAGTACCCATCTAGCTTCATTTTACTCTTCCTCTCTTCCAAAGTTATAATTACACTTGACTGCTCTACAGTCTCCAAAAATATGCTTTCTTTTACCTTTTATGGTCATGGCAACCTAAAGATCAATGTTATAGAGGTTAATAGCAGAAATGCTGGATTGTCTGAACTGAACATGTGTCACCACTACTTAGATATGTAACCTCAGATAAGTTACTTAACATCTCTGTGTCTCATCTGTAAAATGGGGATCATTGCAGGACCTTCTTTCAGAATGAATCAAGAAATAATTGATTTATTCAATTATCTCCTTCTCTTACTTGACAGGTACCAATTCAAGGGTAGGTACCATGACTTTTTTTTATGTGAAATAAATTTGTTAAGAAAAGACGATAGAGAGAGAGCTTCCAGCATAGACACTAAAAGGGGGATACCATGACTTTTTATCTGCATTAATCTATAGCTCTTATTAAATCAACAAATAGCAGAACCTCTGATTCAAAGCAGGCATTAGATAACCTTTTATTGAGTGAAATTAAAATGAGAAAAATCATTTTCTATCCACTTTCTCTGATACCTGTTGCCTATTTTCTTCACGACATTGGTGAATCTAGAAATATATATTTTCTGACTCTTTCTACTTGGGTGAAAATTCCACTAGGGTGGGAATACTGTTTGCTTATTCAACATCCTGAGAGCAATTCTTCAAACAGTACCTGTTCCAGGATGCTCAAAATATATGCTTTAAATAAATAAATAAAAACTAGATCATTTTAGAATAAAACTCTTTCATATCACCAGAATCATGCAGGAATGACAAGTCCTAGAATAATAGAATTTTTTGCTTTGTGCATGTCAGAGAAAGAGGGAGGAAATTGTCAAGTATCATGATGTACCAATCTTTGCCTCTCATAGTGAAAAATATGTTAACTCATGAAAAGCTTTTCAAACACTCTTTAAAATATCAAACTTCTCAAGAAAGCAAGAAATCATAGTTCAAGAAGTAAATAAATGTGAAATGCTTTGACAGATTAATGGACTAATCACAAAGCTAAAAAGACCTGGTTTTAGTAGAAATATAGAGCAGTGAAATTTGCAGAAGGCCCCTAGTGTTATGGAGCACAAAGAAACTTGGACAGAGAAGTGAGTTTTCCTGAAAGGAAATGTACAAAATTAGTATTACAAAAATAAATAAATTAAAAATTAAAAGCAATATTATACTTTGTTATCTATTTTGTATAATGTAACAATAAAGAATATTTGTCTAGCACTTTATAGTTTAGAACTAGCTCTGTTTACATAGTTTATCTCATTTGATAAGACAATTGAGTGATCGGTTAGCACAGTAAAAATCCATATGGTCTAGTGTTAAGAAACTGTTTACTAGGCAAGTCACTTTCTCTGTTTCCTTTTTGGTAAAATCAAGGTGTTAGTCTAGATTGTCTTAAATCCCATTCAATTCATCTATTGACACTATTTATATTCCACTCATGACAAATCAGGCTTGTGTTTGATCTAGATCCAAGATATCAAGTTCCTATTAGTTCTTTCATGTTTTCAAAATCAAATTATTTAGGCGATCACTACCGTGGGTATCCAGGTAAGCAAAAAAGGCACTGGTTCATCTTTGGGTGACCTCCTCTCCTTTTTAGTTAGTCTATACTCTTTGATTGCATTTATGACTCATTCATTACTCTGAGTCTACCTTCTTTGGCCTCTGCTGTTTTGCATCGTACTATAGTTGGAACCCTGTATGGAACAACTGATTGGTTCAGGATTGAGAAAGGAATATGACAAGTCTATTTATTTAACTTCTACACAGAGCACATCATGAGAAATGCCAGGCTGGATGAGCTATAAACTGGAATCAAGATTTCTGTGAGAAACATCAACCACCTCAGGTATGCAAATGATACCACTCTAATGGCAGCAAGCAAAGAGGAACTACAGAACCTCTTAGGAGGAGAGGGAAAAATCTGGCTTAAAACTAAATATTAAAAAAAAAATTCACCAACGAAGATCATGGCATCTGGCCACATGACAAATAGAAGGGAAAAAAGTGGAAGCAGTAACAGATTTCCATGACAAACCTAGACAGTCATGTTAAAAGGCAAAGACATCACTCGGCTGAGAAAGGTCCATATAGTCAATGCTATGATCTTTTCAGTAGTCACATACTGTTGTGAAAACTGGACCATAAAGAGTCTGAGCATCAAAAATTGATGTTTTCAAACTGTGATGCTGGAGAATACTCTTGAGAGTCCCCTGGACAGCAAAGAAATAGTCTTGAAGGAAATCAAGGAAGGACTGGTGCTGAAGCTTGAATGCTTTGGTCACCTGATGGAAACAACCAACTCAATGGAAAAGCCCCTGATGCTGGGAAAGATTAAATGCAGAAGGAGAAGAGGTAGACAGAGTGTGAGATGGTTGAATGGCATTACTGATGCAAAGGACATGAACTTGGGTAAATGCTGGGAGGGACAGACAGGCCAGACATTCTGTAGTCCATGGGATCACAGAGAGCCTGTCATGACTAGATAACTGAACAACAGCAACATTCTTTCTTTGCCACAATACCAGCAAGGGTGCCTACCAACTTCACAGAGAAAGTCATTTGTTCTATGCCCTATGTTCAAAGAAAAGTTGCCCAGTTGCTAATCTAATACAATTTTTCTATCTTCATGAGGGAAAATCAAAGATTTTTTTCCTGTCATTTAAATACTCCTTTTAGTTAGTCTATACTCTTTGATTGCATTTATGACTCATTCATTACTCTGAGTCTACCTTCTTTGGCCTCTGCTGTTTTGCATCGTACTATAGTTGGAACCCTGTATGGAACAACTGATTGGTTCAGGATTGAGAAAGGAATATGACAAGTCTATTTATTTAACTTCTACACAGAGCACATCATGAGAAATGCCAGGCTGGATGAGCTATAAACTGGAATCAAGATTTCTGTGAGAAACATCAACCACCTCAGGTATGCAAATGATACCACTCTAATGGCAGCAAGCAAAGAGGAACTACAGAACCTCTTAGGAGGAGAGGGAAAAATCTGGCTTAAAACTAAATATTAAAAAAAAAAAAAATCACCAACTAAGATCATGGCATCTGGCCACATGACAAATAGAAGGGAAAAAAGTGGAAGCAGTAACAGATTTCCATGACAAACCTAGACAGTCATGTTAAAAGGCAAAGACATCACTCGGCTGAGAAAGGTCCATATAGTCAATGCTATGATCTTTTCAGTAGTCACATACTGTTGTGAAAACTGGACCATAAAGAGTCTGAGCATCAAAAATTGATGTTTTCAAACTGTGATGCTGGAGAATACTCTTGAGAGTCCCCTGGACAGCAAAGAAATAGTCTTGAAGGAAATCAAGGAAGGACTGGTGCTGAAGCTTGAATGCTTTGGTCACCTGATGGAAACAACCAACTCAATGGAAAAGCCCCTGATGCTGGGAAAGATTAAATGCAGAAGGAGAAGAGGTAGACAGAGTGTGAGATGGTTGAATGGCATTACTGATGCAAAGGACATGAACTTGGGTAAATGCTGGGAGGGACAGACAGGCCAGACATTCTGTAGTCCATGGGATCACAGAGAGCCTGTCATGACTAGATAACTGAACAACAGCAACATTCTTTCTTTGCCACAATACCAGCAAGGGTGCCTACCAACTTCACAGAGAAAGTCATTTGTTCTATGCCCTATGTTCAAAGAAAAGTTGCCCAGTTGCTAATCTAATACAATTTTTCTATCTTCATGAGGGAAAATCAAAGATTTTTTTCCTGTCATTTAAATACATACTCTGGAGACAGTGGTCCTTCCACCTTTTTATATTTCCCTGCCATCTCCTTGTTTCGCTGGTCATAGACAGTGGTTGTGGTAGGAATGGGGTCAGTGAGAGATGCTGAGGGGCACACGTGTGGTAGGGGCACTTTTCTTTATCACTTTCTCTTGAATATTCCTGGGTTCCTTTGTATCTCAATGGAGCCCATCTATTTTTCACCTCCTTCACCTAAACCATTAGATGTCTCAGCTTCTCATACCTAAAGCATAGTTCACTGTATCTTATGATTTAGGGACCTTACTACGTTTAAGGTGAAAACTGTTCTGTCATAATGTAGCAATTAATGTTATCCTTCCACTCATAGCTTTCCTATGTGGAGAAGATCCCTCTGTAACTCTAATGTGAATATTTGAGCTACAACTACAAATTACAAAACACTTGCATGATTCTTTGGAGTATTCAGTCCATCATATTGTATAGAAAAGTTATTAATTGTCCAGATGTTCAGACGTACCTGCAGGGTTGGATATTCTTATGTTCCTTGTGAACTCTGGTAAAATGTAAGGTAATCTACGTATTTTTCTTCTCTCTGTCTCTCTAGTATTTTGAAATACTAGTTTGGATTCCTACAATTGCATAAGACATAATAAGATATAAATTCACTCTCAAATAAGAATAGGTGTCTATATTTGTTCCTTTACTCCCTCCTCTTGTCTTCAAACTTCTCTTTTGAAGCTTTTGTAGGAGGCAATTTTAAAAGCCCTGATGCTGGGAAAGATTAAATGCAGAAGGAGAAGAGGTAGACAGAGTGTGAGATGGTTGAATGGCATTACTGATGCAAAGGACATGAACTTGGGTAAATGCTGGGAGGGACAGACAGGCCAGACATTCTGTAGTCCATGGGATCACAGAGAGCCTGTCATGACTAGATAACTGAACAACAGCAACATTCTTTCTTTGCCACAATACCAGCAAGGGTGCCTACCAACTTCACAGAGAAAGTCATTTGTTCTATGCCCTATGTTCAAAGAAAAGTTGCCCAGTTGCTAATCTAATACAATTTTTCTATCTTCATGAGGGAAAATCAAAGATTTTTTTCCTGTCATTTAAATACATACTCTGGAGACAGTGGTCCTTCCACCTTTTTATATTTCCCTGCCATCTCCTTGTTTCGCTGGTCATAGACAGTGGTTGTGGTAGGAATGGGGTCAGTGAGAGATGCTGAGGGGCACACGTGTGGTAGGGGCACTTTTCTTTATCACTTTCTCTTGAATATTCCTGGGTTCCTTTGTATCTCAATGGAGCCCATCTATTTTTCACCTCCTTCACCTAAACCATTAGATGTCTCAGCTTCTCATACCTAAAGCATAGTTCACTGTATCTTATGATTTAGGGACCTTACTACGTTTAAGGTGAAAACTGTTCTGTCATAATGTAGCAATTAATGTTATCCTTCCACTCATAGCTTTCCTATGTGGAGAAGATCCCTCTGTAACTCTAATGTGAGTATTTGAGCTACAACTACAAATTACAAAACACTTGCATGATTCTTTGGAGTATTCAGTCCATCATATTGTATAGAAAAGTTATTAATTGTCCAGATGTTCAGACGTACCTGCAGGGTTGGATATTCTTATGTTCCTTGTGAACTCTGGTAAAATGTAAGGTAATCTACGTATTTTTCTTCTCTCTGTCTCTCTAGTATTTTGAAATACTAGTTTGGATTCCTACAATTGCATAAGACATAATAAGATATAAATTCACTCTCAAATAAGAATAGGTGTCTATATTTGTTCCTTTACTCCCTCCTCTTGTCTTCAAACTGCTCTTTTGAAGCTTTTTGTAGGAGGCATGCATATACAAAAGAGAATGTCAGTGCTTGGCTGAATCTTGTTCTTAGTAGGAGTTCTAGAAAAGTATTCCACAGTCAGACTGATTACAGATGTAGCTAATCTATTTTCCCTAAAATAGTTTTCTATTCTGCCAGGCATATAAACTGTCTGTCTTCCAGCTATCCCTCCCCCACAGCCCTGTGTGGATATGACAATCGAGAAAGCAACTTCTGCAAAACCCTGCCCTGAAAACGGTGATCTTGCCCACTCCCTTTTGGAAACAGTGAGGGTCAGATTTTCAACCGTGGATGATGTGATATTTCTATCCCGAAAGAGGAAAGACATTAAGAGTCAATCCCAAAGTAAGCCCACAAGCTTCCTCTGGCCCCTTTCCTTTCAGGAGGCAAGTTTCCTTGACATTGTGTTTTTCAGACAAATGAGTACACCTGTGTTTTGTAGCATTGTAAACTTCTTTTTTCCTTTTCTGGAAATTTAAAACCTGAGACGGCCATAGAGACACTGAGCACGTTTATATTTTCTGTATGTCTATTTTGCAAGAGGATTTTTCTGCTTGTTCACTTTGCATTGTTGCGTCAGTCCTTTCTTTCTTATCTCTTGCAGAGGCTGGAGAGGCAGAAGGAGTCTGAGAGGAGCTGGCATTACAGATCCGCCATCTGATTGGCTGGTTGGTCGCGGCTGAGCTATAAAAGAGACCCCTACAGGCTTGCGAGGGAGAAGCGCAGAGGATTCTGACAGCATCTTTACAGGAGAAAAGGCGAAGTGCGCTCACAACAGAAGCCACAGCTCCTCCTGCTGCATTTCTTTCCAATCGTGAATCCTTCACTACGCAAGATGTGCAAAGGACTTGCAGGTCTGCCGGCTTCTTGCTTGAGGAGGTAAGATTATTTTCAGCCACGGAACCAAATTGCTTTAAACTTTCGAATAGACTTTTTTAGTTATTTGCATAGTCTACTTAGTAACCTGGTTCTTTGGAATTAGAAACAATATAAGGAGGAAAGCATCAGCTTCCTAACTTTCCTTTTAAAATAGTTAGAAATTGTGACTTAGGATGTGTTCACTATAAATTTAGGCATCCTATAGTTTGTTTTCTATGACCTTGATCTTGAAGATTCTTCTAATCCTCTAACTAAGCTAGTTCTAATGAAGAAGTGATATGAGGCTTTTGGACTATGTACAGTGGTCTGTAATGTCTCTTCCTGTAATTACTGTTATTTGACTATTTCTGAGGCCCATGGAATCATGGGTCTGGGCTTTCTGATGGTATACCAAATCTCCTTTTGGGGAGGAAGGCCCAGAATGAAATTTGGCTACATCACCAGAAAGGCACTGTGCTGTCTGTGATGCTGCAGGATCTTTCACTCTCTGTTCTTATAAGCAGATGCTACTGCAAAATAAGAGTTTCAAAAGTAAATCTCCCTTGTCTTTCTGCTCCTACTCTAGTTCTGAAAATGCCATATGTGAGTGGTAGTGGCAAAGGGTTGATCATAACACATGATCAATAAAGGTTCTGTGGAAGCTCATCTTAAAGACTTTGTCAATGGACTGTCCCTTGGTTAAAAAACAAACTTGAGCAGTTGCTCATATGTCTTTAAAAAAAAAAAAGAAAGAAAAGTATAAATAAATGCTTTCATAGAATGCTTATATATTAGCTAGTTGAAAAAGTACAAAGCTAGTGCCAATTCCATTTCTTAACCTTACAGTTAAAGATAAAAAGTCCATTTGTAGGTATACCACCCCCTTTCATGGTCCTTTGCAAATATAAATCACCTTAAATTTCAATTTAGAATTATCTCAGAAAGCACATGTTTTTGTACAGTCCCTAAGGAGTTTACTCCCTGTCATTCAGGAATATGAAAAAAAATTTCACTCTTTCATGGATGGTTTAAAATGAAGCAGGAGGGTCTGGCAGAGAGCACTTACGAAAACAGTGGCTCTGACCTCCATCATCAATTTCCTGAACTGAATGGAGCAAATTAATCCAAGTTTCAGTTAACTCAGATATAGAATTGATCATACAAAATAAAGGAGTATCAGGAGAAAGTCATGCTCTAGCAATATTTGAGGAGACAGAGAAGTAGTTGCTCCAGAGCTTTACTCCCAAGGGACTGGGCAGGGGAGGTAAGCTGTGTGTCGGCAGGGGGCACTGCTCTTCCCTTTCCTGACTGGTGACCTGCGGCTCATCCTGTCGAGCCCCTTCATTCTCACACTGCAGCCTGAGGCTCCCGAGGGAACGTGAAATGCTCAAGGTCACATAGATGGTGGGTGGCAGAGTGGAGAGCAAATCCAGGTTTACTTCAGAGGTCACTGGAGTCTTTCTGGTTTTTATTTCTGTGGTTGTATTGTGTTATAAGGACAAGTGTAATATATTTGCTAAGCATACTTCTAAGTCATCAGGAGATGACTGCATCAGTCATGAACTGTCAGGTCTCTGGACCTGGCATACGGAAATATGAGATCACAATATACCTACATTATCACCTCAGAATCACCTTAGGGTTCATGATTAGATCTTGCTATCATTAAGGAAGATTTTGTATCATGTGTCCTGTTGGGGAAATAGAGAAAGGAGAACAATCTTGTGAGGGAGAGAATGTACTGTTTAAAGGGCAGCACGAGAACATAAAAGATTTCAAAACTTCCTAGAGAAATGCACATAGATATGGCACTACTATACCAGTAGCCATCCTAAAATGTGCTTTTATTCTTGTGGTTTTATTTTCCTCTCTCTAAGGAGGAACATCTAGTCATTTAATTGATCACTCATTTCCTTCAAAATGACATTTCTCTTCTAAAACTATGTTTTGGCTCTTATAACAATGAAGATCCAAGCAGAAGAACAAATAAAGAGTGAGAAAGTTGAGCTAAAACTTATTAGGAAGTCCTCCTTTTTGAGTATGTCCTGTGTCCTGCCGTATCCTAGCTCCCAATTAAACTGTAGTCCTAAACTGCAGGCTCTGCTCCATTTAAACAGTCATGTGCTCTGGCATGCTTCTTGTTATTGTTTTGAAGCCTCAGATGTCCTTCAAATATAAATATCTTGATAGCGTAGATACTAAAAAGGAAACCAGCAGCAGCAGGAGAATCTTTAGAAGCAAGCCTGCAGAAGCTCGGGTACTCATTGTTTTTTCCCCCCCCGGAGCAATATTTGAGGAGACAGAGAAGTAGTTGCTCCAGAGCTTTACTCCCAAGGGACTGGGCAGGGGAGGTAAGCTGTGTGTCGGCAGGGGGCACTGCTCTTCCCTTTCCTGACTGGTGACCTGCGGCTCATCCTGTCGAGCCCCTTCATTCTCACACTGCAGCCTGAGGCTCCCGAGGGAACGTGAAATGCTCAAGGTCACATAGATGGTGGGTGGCAGAGTGGAGAGCAAATCCAGGTTTACTTCAGAGGTCACTGGAGTCTTTCTGGTTTTTATTTCTGTGGTTGTATTGTGTTATAAGGACAAGTGTAATATATTTGCTAAGCATACTTCTAAGTCATCAGGAGATGACTGCATCAGTCATGAACTGTCAGGTCTCTGGACCTGGCATACGGAAATATGAGATCACAATATACCTACATTATCACCTCAGAATCACCTTAGGGTTCATGATTAGATCTTGCTATCATTAAGGAAGATTTTGTATCATGTGTCCTGTTGGGGAAATAGAGAAAGGAGAACAATCTTGTGAGGGAGAGAATGTACTGTTTAAAGGGCAGCACGAGAACATAAAAGATTTCAAAACTTCCTAGAGAAATGCACATAGATATGGCACTACTATACCAGTAGCCATCCTAAAATGTGCTTTTATTCTTGTGGTTTTATTTTCCTCTCTCTAAGGAGGAACATCTAGTCATTTAATTGATCACTCATTTCCTTCAAAATGACATTTCTCTTCTAAAACTATGTTTTGGCTCTTATAACAATGAAGATCCAAGCAGAAGAACAAATAAAGAGTGAGAAAGTTGAGCTAAAACTTATTAGGAAGTCCTCCTTTTTGAGTATGTCCTGTGTCCTGCCGTATCCTAGCTCCCAATTAAACTGTAGTCCTAAACTGCAGGCTCTGCTCCATTTAAACAGTCATGTGCTCTGGCATGCTTCTTGTTATTGTTTTGAAGCCTCAGATGTCCTTCAAATATAAATATCTTGATAGCGTAGATACTAAAAAGGAAACCAGCAGCAGCAGGAGAATCTTTAGAAGCAAGCCTGCAGAAGCTCGGGTCTCAGCCTGAGCATTTGTGTTAACCCCCTCATTCATCACTCCTTCCTTCTGGAGCCACTGACCTCCGTGTATTTCCCATAGCATGACTTACTCACCACATCCAGTCTGAAACTGAAGAAACCTTTAACTCCTGAGGTGCTTCTGCTTTGCTCTGCTAGCAATGAGGCAGATGGAAATAACAACCAACCTCCAGAAGGTGGCGTGCAACAAGCAGATGCCATATTTCACTGTTTGCTGCTCTTCAATTCCTAAAACTTAAAAAATAGTCAGGTTTTCAATATGTTTCTACTGAAGATACATGTGCTCCTTTGGTAAAATTACAGGGTTACAGCTAAAGTGAAGGATCAAAAATCCAGTTACTAATGAAAGAGGCTGTACACCAGGTTTTTTTTTTTTTTTTTTTTTTTTTTTTTTTTGGGTGGGGGTCGGGTTGGGGAGGGAGGGGAGCAGGCAGGTCACTTCTATTGGTCTTTCATTTCTCTATTTTCATCCATCTTTGTTCTTTGGCTCCTGCGGGCCTCCCATCGCGGTCGTGTCTGTCGTCGCAGAGCACTAGCTCTGGGCACATGCGCTCCAGAGCTCTGGCTCGGTAATTGGACACATCTGTCCAGCCACTCCACGGTACGTGGGATCTTCCCAGGCCAGGGCTCGAACCGGCGCCCCTTGCACTGCAAGGCGGTGTCCTTACCCACTGGACCACCAGGGGAAGCCCTACACCAGGTTTTGCAGTGAGTCTGCAGGCAGAAGTAGAATCTCATTTTCCTGAGAGTTCCAGCCAGCTGTAACTCCTATTTCCTAAATAAACTGCTTCTGCTGCTTTCCTAGTGATGGATTCTTTGAGCTTTACCATTAAGGTATATTCTTAAAAAGAACTGAGTATCATTATTCTTTTTCCCCCTTTTCTGTGCAGTGCAAAAGATATGAAGCATCGCCTAGGTTTCCTGTTGCAGAAGTCTGATTCCTGTGAACATAATTCTTCCCACAGCAAGAAGGACAAAGTAGTGATTTGTCAGAGGTAAGAGAAAAAGGCTTTGGCCAAGAGCCACTGAGCATTAACCATCCAATGACAGAGATGCTGTATGAGGGAAAGGAAGTTATGTCCCTAGTTAATCCAAATTTGGATCATGAAGGCCTCCATTTTCACGGAGATCATGCTTCTGTTTGAAACGTCCAGACATTCAGTGAAAAGACTGTTCTACTGAACAAGAGGGCTTATTGTAATGATCAAAAATAAAATTTTTGCATTTTATTCAGGATCTTAAATGTTTTGCTCCAGTTTGTATTTTAGCATTCACATTATTCTTTTTCTCTGTAATGTCTTTAGGGTGAGCCAAGAGGAAGTAAAAAAATGGGCTGAATCACTGGAAAACCTAATTAGTCATGAATGTAAGTACCGCAGCTTCCCTCCAACCACCACTCCCCCAGATGAAGATAAAGCACACTGCGTAGACAAGTTATTTCACACTGTGCTTAATCTGATAGGAATTAGAGAGAGGCTTGATTTCTCCTAAATTCCAGACTCAGGAGGATCAGTCCCCTTAAAAATTGACCACACCCTAGAGCTTTGTGATATACAATGAAAAGCTCATACACATGCCATGTGGAAAACCGTCTTTCTCGCCACACAGTAAAAGAGCAGAGGAAAAATCCCACAGATATTGAGATTTCTTGCAGAATCAACCTCAGTTTCTCTTCTTAAACTGACTTTGACAACTAAGGGCAACATAGGCACTTCAGAAGTATAGCACATTTTGAAAGAGACTTTAAACCTTGAACAAGAAACTAGATATAACTGGGATCCAATAGATGTCAAACCTAGATTAGAATTATCTGACCCTCTTTAACTCATTTCTAAAGGGGAAAATAGGGGAATGTTTGAACCAGTGCTCTCGTCCCTCAAGTATCCCAGCTTTATGTGCAGTAGTGTCCACCAGACAATCAGTGTGATAGCACCTGTGGTTCTTCCTCCTCTGTCCCAGGTGGGCTGGCAGCTTTCAAAGCTTTCTTGAAGTCTGAATACAGTGAAGAGAACATTGACTTCTGGATCAGCTGTGAAGAGTATAAGAAAATCAAATCACCCTCTAAACTAAGTCCCAAGGCCAAAAAGATCTATAATGAATTCATCTCAGTACAGGCCACGAAAGAGGTAGGTATACATAGCAGAGAACTGTCTGATCGTAAAGAAGCTTTCTAGACGTTCAGTGACATTGATCCTTAGATGATGTGAGTTAAAGACCCAACAATGGAGCAGGGTATTACAGTCTTGACAGCCCTGAACAAATCAGTTAAGTAAAATCTCTTTCATCTAAGTGACTTAGCTGATCTCCCTTCACGAGTTTTCTGAATGAATCTCCCCACTTACGAGAAATAATGGAAGATATTGCCTGGTGTTCTTTCACATGTGCCAGGGTGGAGACAGGTGGTCTTTTGTTTATTCCTGGGGTGTAGAGGGTGTGCACTTACACAAAGCTCACAACTGCCCATCCTGTGGGGTAAAATGTCTAATGGACCTTTGGCTTCCGTCCCTCAGGTAAACCTGGACTCTTGCACCCGGGAGGAGACAAGCCGGAACATGCTAGAGCCCACAATAACTTGCTTCGATGAGGCTCAGAAGAAGATTTTCAACTTGATGGAAAAGGATTCGTACCGCCGCTTCCTCAAGTCCCGATTCTACCTTGATTTGGTCAATCTTTCCAGCTGTGGGTCAGAGAAGCAGAAAGGAGCCAAGGGTTCTACAGATGGTCCTTCCCTGGTCCCCCAGTGTGCCTAATTCTCACTCAGCAGTGGAGGGCTGAAATGCCAAGACTCTGTGCCTGGAAAACCTGAGGCCAAAATTGATCTTTATTAAGCACCAGTGCTTTCTCCACATTGTAGCCTAGTGTACATACTGCTGGCTATGTGTGAGTCACTCTGATATAAAAAATAGATTACATTTTGGTGTTTTGGTGTTCATCAGGGCAGGACCTCATACCAGTCCAGTTTTCTCAAATTTCTTTTAGGGTGCCATGTGAGCAGATATCTGAATAATGACCATCTGGGTCTGGATTTTCAAAGATTGCTGGCAGTTCTCTTCTGCCAACAATGTGACCTCAGGTTGGTTGGTTGGTGGTTGGTACCTGTCTCATGATATTCACAGGCACATTGTTCTGTTAAACAAACTCGAGATGTTTAGATGAGGCTGATCTATTTTATGTACCTAGGTGTGTGCATGTGTGTATATATATACATATGCACATACACAGTCTGTATGTCTGTATGCATGTATATGTACATATATATTTCTGCAGAAACAGACAGAAGAGACCCTAGGTGCTCATAACTAGACTTACATGCATGCATACTTACATGCATGTTATGATCCCCCATCTTTCACTCTGCAACTGAACAGGGCAAACTAATCCAGCTGTCCTGCAGGCGGAAAAAGAAATGCTAACCTGTGGAAAGTTGATTATGTAAAACTCCATAAAACTCCTGGAGAAGCATCCAAGGGACTTCATCCTCAATTTAACCATTTGACAGCCTCCAAATTGGATAGTATTCTAAGGAGCAAATATTAAAATATCATGTCTGCTTGACATAGTGCTGTCTTTGGCCTGTTATCACTAATGGCACTTCTGAGTCCCCAAGCTGCTGGCCTTCCCTTCTTTGCCTGGGTGCTTGATGCATAATAGCTGGGTTGGCATGGAGTTGGAGAAGGAATGCTTGAACTGAATGGAGAAATGTAGGTCAAGTCTTGCCATCTTTACCTACTGTAAGATGCTGGTTAGTATGGGCACATAATTTAAAGCTTAATATTCCTACCCCTACTGTGTTTTCCTCTCCTGATTGAGGTGCTCTTCTGATTTCGTTTTTTTGCCTGAGATCGTTAGCCAATAGCTGAGGTTCCTTAATACACTGTGGTGGTTTGTTTTTCCCATAATGGCTCTAAGCTATATTCCTATTCCTTATAAACCAGCATCAGGGGAAAGATTACATTTTATAACGGGGAACAGGTTTTCACAAACTGAAAAGCCTGCATAAATTTCTGTTTTGAAGACAGAATCTAGTTCATTCCATCCCAACCATCAAGACTATTGAAGACTGAAAGCATTTCTTTCTAGGTTCTGAGATGAAATGAGAAAGGAGAAAAAGAAAAAAAAAAAAAAAAAGGATACAATTATTAAAACTACTGTTTAGAACTTTCCAAAGCACACAAAATACTTGAAAATGTCTAATTTATGTTATTTATGATATTTTTACAATGTTTTTATTATTGTATTGTTTTATAAATGGAGGTGCAGGATATCACCTGAATTATTAATGAATGGTCAGGAAGTAATTTTCTTCTCATTCTTCTAAAACTTCTGCCTTTGAAGAACACACACGTGCATGCGTGAAGACTGCACTGATTTTTTCAGTATAACTTACAAGCATGGACACCTTTGCAGTCTTTAAGCCAATATACTGGACTGCAAAATGAAGACACTGGAGTGTGTGTATGCAGATCTCATTGTATTTAAATTGATAGGTTTCCTCACCTGTACCCTTTTTGTGTCTCTGGCTGTCTCGCTTTCCATGCCTCCAGAGGTTCACATCAGTGTCTCTTTCTGTTATCCACAGTTCCACAGTTTGTCTCTAATTAACTCCAGGGTCCAAACGTGTACCTCTGTTGGTCTTGCCCTATTAGAACCGTCGTGACTTTCAGGTTGTATCTGTACTCAGACTGCTGTCTCACCATAGGTCTGGAAGGTCATTCTGAATGAGAAGTAAATTATTTTACGTAATACATTTCTCAAGTGTGTTTTTCCATTATATTTCCTCTTTAGTTCATCGCTATTTGGCATGCTGAACTTACCTGCTCATGGCCCAGTTCATCGCTATTTGGCATGCTGAATCTCCTCTTTATAGCCTGAGAAATCGTTGGGCCAATAGGCTGTAGTAGGGTTCCTCCCCTAGGATTGAGGTGCTCTTCTGATTTCGTTTTTTTGCCTGAGATCGTTAGCCAATAGCTGAGGTTCCTTAATACACTGTGGTGGTTTGTTTTTCCCATAATGGCTCTAAGCTATATTCCTATTCCTTATAAACCAGCATCAGGGGAAAGATTACATTTTATAACGGGGAACAGGTTTTCACAAACTGAAAAGCCTGCATAAATTTCTGTTTTGAAGACAGAATCTAGTTCATTCCATCCCAACCATCAAGACTATTGAAGACTGAAAGCATTTCTTTCTAGGTTCTGAGATGAAATGAGAAAGGAGAAAAAGAAAAAAAAAAAAAAAAGGATACAATTATTAAAACTACTGTTTAGAACTTTCCAAAGCACACAAAATACTTGAAAATGTCTAATTTATGTTATTTATGATATTTTTACAATGTTTTTATTATTGTATTGTTTTATAAATGGAGGTGCAGGATATCACCTGAATTATTAATGAATGGTCAGGAAGTAATTTTCTTCTCATTCTTCTAAAACTTCTGCCTTTGAAGAACACACACGTGCATGCGTGAAGACTGCACTGATTTTTTCAGTATAACTTACAAGCATGGACACCTTTGCAGTCTTTAAGCCAATATACTGGACTGCAAAATGAAGACACTGGAGTGTGTGTATGCAGATCTCATTGTATTTAAATTGATAGGTTTCCTCACCTGTACCCTTTTTGTGTCTCTGGCTGTCTCGCTTTCCATGCCTCCAGAGGTTCACATCAGTGTCTCTTTCTGTTATCCACAGTTCCACAGTTTGTCTCTAATTAACTCCAGGGTCCAAACGTGTACCTCTGTTGGTCTTGCCCTATTAGAACCGTCGTGACTTTCAGGTTGTATCTGTACTCAGACTGCTGTCTCACCATAGGTCTGGAAGGTCATTCTGAATGAGAAGTAAATTATTTTACGTAATACATTTCTCAAGTGTGTTTTTCCATTATATTTCCTCTTTAGTTCATCGCTATTTGGCATGCTGAACTTACCTGCTCATGGCCCATGGACACAATACTCCTTCCATATGCATGCCTATTTTTATCATCAAGTGCTTGAATGGCCTCAGAGCAGATGCTCCCAGTGAAACACACACATCTTAATAATAAGGGTAAATAAATGCTTCATACAAAACCATCTGCTTGTAAACATGTTAATGACCCACAGTGACATGTTATGAGAGATAATAGCAGGGTGTGGGTTGATTATAGAAAATGGCTCATATGCAGATTTTTACCTCTCCCATACCAGCTCTGGGAAATAAAGTGGAAAATGAAAATTGTATGTCTTGGTTCCTGCCACTGCCCTGTCTGCGTTTAGTCACAGAACCAAGGCAGTCTTAGCTTCAGAGACTTTGCTGAGTAGAATTGGTGGTTTGCTTGTAGGTTCTCAATGAGTTCTCAAGGGATAGAGTTCACTTCCCAGAGCAGCATTTGTTCTACCTTCAATTACCCACCTGACTGAGAGAAGATGGGTTCAGGAGGAGACTGAGGAGGAGAAGGGAAGCTACAGATTGCTAATAAATAGATCCCTGCCCAAACTGCTCTGAATCCTTTTCTCCTTTTACAAATTCTTTTCCCTAGAAAAGAAGTCATAGAATACTCATATTTACAGTCATGGGTACCATGCTTATTGTGTCATGAGACCCCCATTTCTCTCATGCTTACAAGGTGTTAGGGACAGAGGGTCTTAAACTACTTTGAGGAAAAGATGCTTTTAAGAATCTGATGAAAACAGTGAATTATATCCTAAGAAAAATTACACAAAGAAACCTGAAAAAAAAAATTTCACGTGTGTGTATGCAGATCTCATTGTATTTAAATTGATAGGTTTCCTCACCTGTACCCTTTTTGTGTCTCTGGCTGTCTCGCTTTCCATGCCTCCAGAGGTTCACATCAGTGTCTCTTTCTGTTATCCACAGTTCCACAGTTTGTCTCTAATTAACTCCAGGGTCCAAACGTGTACCTCTGTTGGTCTTGCCCTATTAGAACCGTCGTGACTTTCAGGTTGTATCTGTACTCAGACTGCTGTCTCACCATAGGTCTGGAAGGTCATTCTGAATGAGAAGTAAATTATTTTACGTAATACATTTCTCAAGTGTGTTTTTCCATTATATTTCCTCTTTAGTTCATCGCTATTTGGCATGCTGAACTTACCTGCTCATGGCCCATGGACACAATACTCCTTCCATATGCATGCCTTTTTTTATCATCAAGTGCTTGAATGGCCTCAGAGCAGATGCTCCCAGTGAAACACACACATCTTAATAATAAGGGTAAATAAATGCTTCATACAAAACCATCTGCTTGTAAACATGTTAATGACCCACAGTGACATGTTATGAGAGATAATAGCAGGGTGTGGGTTGATTATAGAAAATGGCTCATATGCAGATTTTTACCTCTCCCATACCAGCTCTGGGAAATAAAGTGGAAAATGAAAATTGTATGTCTTGGTTCCTGCCACTGCCCTGTCTGCGTTTAGTCACAGAACCAAGGCAGTCTTAGCTTCAGAGACTTTGCTGAGTAGAATTGGTGGTTTGCTTGTAGGTTCTCAATGAGTTCTCAAGGGATAGAGTTCACTTCCCAGAGCAGCATTTGTTCTACCTTCAATTACCCACCTGACTGAGAGAAGATGGGTTCAGGAGGAGACTGAGGAGGAGAAGGGAAGCTACAGATTGCTAATAAATAGATCCCTGCCCAAACTGCTCTGAATCCTTTTCTCCTTTTACAAATTCTTTTCCCTAGAAAAGAAGTCATAGAATACTCATATTTACAGTCATGGGTACCATGCTTATTGTGTCATGAGACCCCCATTTCTCTCATGCTTACAAGGTGTTAGGGACAGAGGGTCTTAAACTACTTTGAGGAAAAGATGCTTTTAAGAATCTGATGAAAACAGTGAATTATATCCTAAGAAAAATTACACAAAGAAACCTGAATTCCTCATAAATATTTAAAGGAAAATTACAACTCCAAAATTAGAAAGCTATCAACTCTCTCACGCACTATAGGTGTGTCAGACTTTCACAGAGAGTGTGAGGTTGCAGCTCATACAATACAACTTAAAAAAATTAAAAACAGCTCAACTAAAAAAAGCAGCTGTGAATCTGAGCAGACATGTTTCCAAGGAAGACATACAGATGGGCTACAGACCCATGAAAAGATGCTCAACATCACTCACGCTCAGGAAGATGCACATCAGAACTACAAGATATCACCTCACACCTGTCAAAATGGCTATTATCAAAAAGATAACTAAAAATTTTTGATATGGGTGTAGAGAAAAGAAAATTCTTATGGACTGTTGGTGGGAATGAAAATCCGTACAGTCAACATGGAAAACAGTATAGAGGTTGCTCAAACAATTAAAAATAGAACTATCATACTATCCATCAATTCCACTTTTAGGTATTTTCTAGAAAAAATAAACCATCAAAAAATGTATGGGGCTTCCCCTGGTGGTCCAGTGGGTAAGAACACCGCCTTGCAGCCCAAGGGGTGCCAGTTCGATCCCTGGCCTGGGAAGATCCCACGTGCCGCGGAGCAGCTGGACCAATGTGTCCAATCACCGAGCAGGAGCACTGGAGCGCATGCGCCCAGAGCCAGCGCTCTGCAACGACAGAGGCCACCCCGATGGGAGGCCCACAGGAGCCAAAGAACAATGACGGATGAAAATAGAGAAATGAAAGACCAATAGAAGTGGCCTGCCTGCTCCCCTCCCTCCCCAACCCGACCCCCGCCCCAAAAAATAAATAAATAAATCTTAAAAAAAAAGTATGAATGCCTATGTTAATTGCAGCACTATTAACAATAGCCAGGTTGATAGAAGCATCCTGAAGTACCTATTCGTAAGTGAATAGATAAAGAAGATGTGGTATATAAATATATGATGGAATATAACTCAGCCATGAAAAAGAATGAAATCTTGACATTTCCAGCAACATAGATGGGCCTAGAGGGTATTATGCTAAGTGAAATAATTATGAAATTATGCTAAGTCAGACAGAAAAATATAATTTCACTTCTATGTGGAATCTAAAAAACAAATAAATAAACAAAAATAGTACAAATGAACAAACATAACAAAACAGAAACAGAGCCATAAGTGCAAACATGTGGTTGTCATATGAGAGGGTGGTGGGGAGATGGGTAATATAGGTGAGGGAGTTAAGAGATATCAACTTCCAGTTACCAGATAAATGATTCAGTCCTGGGGATGAACGGTAGAGTGTATGGAATATAGTCAAGAATAATGTAATTTTTTATGGTGATAAAGATGGTCAAAAGGTACAAACTTTCAGTTATAATATAAGTACTAGAAATATAATATGCATGTGTGCATGCTAAGTCACTTCAACCATATCCAACTCTGTGACCCTATAGATTGCAGCCTGTCAGGCTCCTCTCTCCATGGGATTCTTCAGGCAAGAAAGCAGGAGTTGGACCTCCTATCAGGGGAGAGATATACTGTAAACCTTGATAGATATAATGCTATTGTAGGTTATATATGTAAGTTTATAAAAAAGTGAATCCTAAGAGTTCTTATCACAAGAAAACATATTTTTCTTTTATCTTGTATCTATATAAGATGATAAATATTCACTAAACTTACTGTGGTAAGCATTTCCTGATTATGTAAGTTAAATCATTATGCTGTGACCTTAAACTAAAGACAGTGTCAATTATGTCTCAATAAAACTGGAAGACACTGCTATACTATAATGACCAATATTGGACAAGGACCTCTTGTATAGCACAGATAACTATAATCAGTGTTATGTGACATAACACTGGACAGGAGGGGAGTTTGGGAAAGAATGGACACGTGTATATATATGGCTGAATCCTTCTGCTGTACACCTGAAACTATTGCAACATTGTTAACAGGCTGACTCTAATACAAAATAAAACATTAAGGACTTGGAAGAAAAAAATACACAAGGGGCTTCCCTAGTGGTCCAGTGGGTAAGGACACCACCTTGCAGTGCAAGAAGCGCCAGTTCGACCCCAGGCCTGGGAAGATCCCACGTGCCAGTGTAGCGGCTGGACCGATGAGTCCAACTACCGAGTCGGAGCTCTGGAGTGCATGCAACCAGAGCCGGTGCTCTGCAGCGAGAAAAGCCATTGAGATGGGAGGCCCACACAGGCCAAAGAACAAAGATGGATGAAAATAAATGGATGAAAGATCAATAGAAGTGGCAAAAAAAAAAAAAAAAAAGATCATATAGGTACATGTATGTATCTTCAATTTCCATTGTTCACTTAAAAAATATCATGACCATTTTCCCAAGGGTATAGCTATCTACCAATTACTTTTAGTATAGATTCACTGTATTCCATTAGTTTTTGAATGTACCAAAAATTTTTATAAAATAAGTACTTAGAAATATAATATGCATGTGTGCATGCTAAGTCACTTCAACCATATCCAACTCTGTGACCCTATAGATTGCAGCCTGTCAGGCTCCTCTCTCCATGGGATTCTTCAGGCAAGAAAGCAGGAGTTGGACCTCCTATCAGGGGAGAGATATACTGTAAACCTTGATAGATATAATGCTATTGTAGGTTATATATGTAAGTTTATAAAAAAGTGAATCCTAAGAGTTCTTATCACAAGAAAACATATTTTTCTTTTATCTTGTATCTATATAAGATGATAAATATTCACTAAACTTACTGTGGTAAGCATTTCCTGATTATGTAAGTTAAATCATTATGCTGTGACCTTAAACTAAAGACAGTGTCAATTATGTCTCAATAAAACTGGAAGACACTGCTATACTATAATGACCAATATTGGACAAGGACCTCTTGTATAGCACAGATAACTATAATCAGTGTTATGTGACATAACACTGGACAGGAGGGGAGTTTGGGAAAGAATGGACACGTGTATATATATGGCTGAATCCTTCTGCTGTACACCTGAAACTATTGCAACATTGTTAACAGGCTGACTCTAATACAAAATAAAACATTAAGGACTTGGAAGAAAAAAATACACAAGGGGCTTCCCTAGTGGTCCAGTGGGTAAGGACACCACCTTGCAGTGCAAGAAGCGCCAGTTCGACCCCAGGCCTGGGAAGATCCCACGTGCCAGTGTAGCGGCTGGACCGATGAGTCCAACTACCGAGTCGGAGCTCTGGAGTGCATGCAACCAGAGCCGGTGCTCTGCAGCGAGAAAAGCCATTGAGATGGGAGGCCCACACAGGCCAAAGAACAAAGATGGATGAAAATAAATGGATGAAAGATCAATAGAAGTGGCCAAAAAAAAAAAAAAAAAGATCATATAGGTACATGTATGTATCTTCAATTTCCATTGTTCACTTAAAAAATATCATGACCATTTTCCCAAGGGTATAGCTATCTACCAATTACTTTTAGTATAGATTCACTGTATTCCATAGTTTGAATGTACCATATTTGATTCAAGAAGTTGTCACTGACTTTTAATTGATAAAAATACTTGTTTAACAATAAGTTATACTAACAATATATAAATGATCAATAATAGGTATCCTCTCACTCTATCCTTGTGTATTGGTATGTTCTGAGACAAAGTCCCTGAAGAAGAATAGGATCACTTAGATAAAGTGTAAGTACATTTTAGGTGTTAAAAATGCACATTTCTTTGAACAGTATAAAAAATGTCAATTATACTATATCCTTATTGGCATTAGATAAGGCCTCTCAGGTTTACCAATCTGATGTGGTAAAGATTACATCTTGATGTTTTCACTTGCACTATCATGACCACTCATGAAGTTGAGCATGTTTATATATTTTACTGGCCATGACTGCATTTTGCCTATTGTCCATATCCTTGCCAAACTGTTTTGTTTTTATTTTTATTAATATGCTAAAGCCCTGTCCACAGAATTATATTAATTTTCTGTCTACCATATTTTTGAAAATATACCATATTTTTGAAAATACCTCTGTTTATGGTATATCTTGCAAATGAAAATGTCAAACTTTGCTTTATGGATCAAAGCTTCTTGGAAAGCTTACAAAGGCCACCTTCATTAGGCTATTTCACTAATATTCTTCTATGTTTAATGATAATATTTTAATTAAATTGCTTTTAGACTATTTATGTTAACATATTTGGAATTTTTATCATACTGAATTATAGTTGATTTATAATGCTATGTTAATTTCTACTGTATAGTAAAGGGATTCAGTTATTTTACGTAGTCAATTATAAATATATATATTCTTTTTCATTATGGTTTATCACAGGATATTGAATATAGTTTCATGTACTATATAATAGGTCCTTATATTTTTAAAATCTGTACTATATACAATAACCCACACCTGCTAATTCCACACTCCCTTTCCTGTTTCCTCTTCCACCTGTACTCTCCCTTGGCAATCACAAATCTATTCTCTGTATCTGTAAGTTTATTTTTGTTTCATAAACATATTCATGTCATAGCTTAGATTCCTCATGTAAGTGCTATCATACCGTATTTATCTTTCTCTTTCTTACTTATTTCACTTAGTCTGATAATCTCTAAGCCCATTCATGCTGCTGCAAATGGCTTTATTTCCTTCTTTTTAATGGCCGAGTGATATTCCTTTATATGTGTGATATATGTATGTATAATATATATCATACTATCTTTGGCCATGTATTTATGGATACTTGGCTTGTTTCCACATCTTGCTATTGTGAACATTGGAGTGCATGTATCCTTTTAAATTATAGTTTTGTCCAGATATATGTCCCAGAGTGCAATTGCTGGATCATATGGAAACTTTATTTTTAGTCTTTTAAGGAATCCCTATACTGTTCTCCATAGTGACTGCACCAATTTACACTCTCACCTACAGGGTAAGAGGGTCTGCTTTTCTCCACACCATCTCCAGCATTTTAAATGCATAGATTTTTCATTAATGGCCATTCTGACTGATGTGAGTAGTACTTCTAGAATCTATTATTTTATTTATTTGAAAATTTAAATTAATTGACTGGTTGCACTGCACAACAGGTAAGATCTTATTAATAGTTCCCTTACCAGAGGAGTTCACCCTGGAATTTATTTTTACATACAAAATCAAATAAGGCAAAAAGCAATAATGTATGATTTTTTGAATAATTTGTGCCTTTTCTATTTAATTGAAATGTCATTTTATCACTTAAGCAAGTATCACTACGTACTAGAATCTGTTTCTAAATTTTGCCTAATGATGTCCATTTCTGTCCAATACTACCCTATAGCTGATGTTTTAATTCTTAGCCTAATTTTTCTGCCCTTATAAGGACAGCATTCTCTGGTAGTTTCACTTATAGCTTCATTCCACAGATGGAAATGGTTTTATTCATGATTTTGAAAATTAAAATCATATAGGGCTTCC
The DNA here is from genome assembly GCA_022376925.1 of Tragulus kanchil. Lineage (NCBI taxonomy): Eukaryota > Metazoa > Chordata > Mammalia > Artiodactyla > Tragulidae > Tragulus > Tragulus kanchil. The sequence goes on along the minus strand of JAIOJX010000032.1, from coordinate 65,107,431 downwards.
CTGGTGGTCCAGTGGGTAAGGACACCACCTTGCAGTGCAAGGGGCGCCGGTTTGATCCCTGGCCTGGGAAGATCCCAAGTGCCAGTGGAGCTGCTGGACCGATGTGTCCAATTACCAAGCCGGAGCTCTGGAGCGCATGTGCCCAGAGCCGGTGCTCTGCAACAACAGAAGTCACCGCGATGGGAGGCCCACACGGGCCAAAGAACAAAGATGGATGAAAATAGACAAATCAAAGACCAAGAGAAGCAGCCCACCTGCCTCCCTCCTTCCCCACACCACCCCCCAAAAAATAAATAAATAAATAAATGTTTTTTAAAAAATTAAAAGAAAAAAAAGCATACATAGAAAACAGAAAAAAAAACTACCTTCGAAGGAAAACCAACTACTCATCAACCAAAGTCAAGCAAGCGGACAAAAGACATTGGCGCAAAGCCAGTCAGGTAAATTGATTCATGTGACCAACCAGACTCAAAAGCATGGTAGGAGAACTAAAGTGCTCCATTCATTTATTTCAGAGACAGAATTCACAATGTACTTGTTTAGACCTTTTTTCTTCCAGTTTTGCAAATCGTTTTCTTTATGTAAATATGTGATAAATTTTAATTAAATTTTAAAAAGTAAAATCTGGGAATTTTTTTTTAAATTATTTTGATCTAAGATATTTATATGTATTCTTATAATTTGTACTTTGCATTTGAATTTTACTAGTGAATTGGGAATGCTTTATTTTATTATTTATTTATTTAACTTCATTGGAATATAGTTTATTTACAATGTTGTATTAGTTTCAGCTATAAAGAAAAGTGAATGAGTTATACACATACATATATCCACTCTTTTTTGATTCTTTTCCCATATAGGCCACTGTCCAGTTGCTCAGTCATGTCTGACTCTTTGTGACCCCATGGACTGCAGTATGCCAGGCTTCCCTGTCTTTCACCATCTCCCGGAGCTTGCTAAAACTCATGTCCACTGAGTCAGTGATATCATCCAACCATCTTGTCCTCTGTTGTCCCCTTCTCCTTTAGCCTTCTATTTTTCCCAATGTCAAGGTCTTTTCTAATGAGTTGTATCTTCCCATCAGCTGGCCAAAGTATTGGAGTTTCAGCTTGAGTATCAGTCCTTCCAATAAATATAAGCCATTACAGAGGCCTTTAAAAAATGTGACAATCAACTAAATTGTTCATTATCAGGACCTTTTGCTGTAATATGCATTAGTTTGTTTCTTTGGTTCTAGACGCTACACAAAAATATGACATGAGAAAATAAAATACTGGGTTTTGTCCTTTTTGTAGTATAAAAAAGGAAAATTTTAATGTGATGACTCAGGAAGGGTTCACTTCAGGTTAATATGTGTCAGTAAACTACAAAACTCTGTAAAAAATTAAAAAAGAAGAAAAAGAGTCCAGTGTTTTAGAGCTTGTATACAAAATGATGAGGTTTCCCAGGTGGATAGTGGTCAAGCATTTGCCTGCCAATGCAGGAGATGCAGGAAACATGGATTCAATCCCTTGGTCTGGAAGATGCCTTGAAAAAGGAAATGGCAATCCACTCTAGTTGCCTGAAAAATGTCACAGACAGAGGAACCTGGTGGGTACAATCCATGGGGTCACAATGAATCAGATGCAACTCAGCAACTAAGAGCACACACACAGAGACACATTAAAAATGATAATGAAGGAGATGGGACCAGTGACTATTGTATTTCTTAGTCACATCAGTGGAGGTGAACAATGCCTGGAGAAAGAACTGAATTTCCAAAGGAAACCTAAACTTAATAGTAGCATCTCACACTTAATTGCCAAGTCTATAATGAGAATTTCATATCATCTCATTAATCCTTTAGAACAAAATCCTGAAGCAGATGTGATTGATATCTCTACACTGTAGCTGGGGAAAATATGATATAGGAAAGTAGAAATTTACCCATGATCACATATACCAAAGAAGAGAAGATACACTTAACCAAATCCAGAAATCTGTTTCAAGTCCACAACTTAAATTAACCTAGTGAAGAAGAAATGGGAAAGACATAAGGGAAGGAAGAAGGAATCAAAACAAGCAAGGGACTAATGAGAGGAAGAATTATAGACAGAAGAGATAAACAGACAAAGAGCAGAGAAAGTAAAGGAAGGAGAGAAAATAAAGACTGGGAAAATGAAAAAAAAAAGTATATGAGAGATATAGTAGAAGAAAAGGAAATAAAGATACACACAGTGAAGGATAAAAAGCCAGAAACTCACAAGTCACATATCTGGTTGGATAGCCCCACTCCAGACCATCACGCTGCTACTGGGTTGTCTCATATCCTGCCTGAGCTAGGGCAGGTGGAAAGTCTCCATGGGACTAGCAAAAAGTGAATGTGGGAAGCAAGAGATAAATAGTAGTTTAAGTTCCTCATTAAAAATCGTATCTTCATTTCTTCCTTTTTCCCCCCTAAATTTGCCAGATCCTGGACTATTCTTCAAAGTCCTTGTTTTTTAAATATCAAAAGAAGAAAAAAAGATTTAAGAAGAGCTCAACTCTTCCCTTGGTCCCAGCTCTCCTCTACTTGGGGTGACATTGTATAGGAAGTCCAAATTCCCCGATGGAGTCACACACAGACAAGACCCCAGATGAAAACAGGCACTTGGCATGAGATCCTGGTCACGTTACTTCTGTCCCCATTCTGGTAGGTAAGTCAGTGATGACCACAGAAACTGGGTTAAAGGAAATTGTCCTCATATGATTATTCTGGTCAAAACAAGAGCCTGTGCAAATCAGTAGAGTGAGACTGTGGGAATTAGTGAGCTGTGACCTCTTGAGAGTGACCTTTCAGGACTGACTCTGGGGGCAGTACTTCTAAAAAAAAGTAAAAGAAGAGTTTTGTTGATTTATAAAAGTACTACTTGTAAAATTCCCAGATTATTCCCCCAATCGATCTAGCCTTTCTGTAGCTGTCTTCTCTCTGAGATATCTCTTCAACAGCAACAACAAATCCTACTCATTTTTTTCTCACCACCATGCCTGTAAACTCTATCTTTTTCCTCCACTTCTCATTTCTTTTCTGTAGGACTTGGCATTTTTGCTTACTTTTGCCTTGTTGTGAATAATTATTAATACATACCTTTGGGTGTTAGGAAGTTCATCTGTGAGGGCACTTTGCAAATTCCAGATCGATTTGTCTTCCAATTCCTATCCTGGAAGATAGAAAACGGACTTAACTTACACGGAGTCCTTCAAACTAGAAACTGCAGAATCATCCTAGGCAATTATTTGTCATACACTACACATACCCAGTAGTTACCTAGCTCTGCATAATTTTTCTGGGTAAGATCTTTCAAACCCCATTCCTGACTCTCCACTGGCATGCCTATAGCAGACCCTCATCATTATGGCTGATATATTGCCTTCGCCTTAGTCTTAAATTCTCTACCTCTAATCTGATATCCTCTAATTTAGCTAGTTTAGGGTTTTTCCTCATTAAAAATCGTATCTTCATTTCTTCCTTTTTCCCCCCTAAATTTGCCAGATCCTGGACTATTCTTCAAAGTCCTTGTTTTTTAAATATCAAAAGAAGAAAAAAAGATTTAAGAAGAGCTCAACTCTTCCCTTGGTCCCAGCTCTCCTCTACTTGGGGTGACATTGTATAGGAAGTCCAAATTCCCCGATGGAGTCACACACAGACAAGACCCCAGATGAAAACAGGCACTTGGCATGAGATCCTGGTCACGTTACTTCTGTCCCCATTCTGGTAGGTAAGTCAGTGATGACCACAGAAACTGGGTTAAAGGAAATTGTCCTCATATGATTATTCTGGTCAAAACAAGAGCCTGTGCAAATCAGTAGAGTGAGACTGTGGGAATTAGTGAGCTGTGACCTCTTGAGAGTGACCTTTCAGGACTGACTCTGGGGGCAGTACTTCTAAAAAAGTAAAAGAAGAGTTTTGTTGATTTATAAAAGTACTACTTGTAAAATTCCCAGATTATTCCCCCAATCGATCTAGCCTTTCTGTAGCTGTCTTCTCTCTGAGATATCTCTTCAACAGCAACAACAAATCCTACTCATTTTTTTCTCACCACCATGCCTGTAAACTCTATCTTTTTCCTCCACTTCTCATTTCTTTTCTGTAGGACTTGGCATTTTTGCTTACTTTTGCCTTGTTGTGAATAATTATTAATACATACCTTTGGGTGTTAGGAAGTTCATCTGTGAGGGCACTTTGCAAATTCCAGATCGATTTGTCTTCCAATTCCTATCCTGGAAGATAGAAAACGGACTTAACTTACACGGAGTCCTTCAAACTAGAAACTGCAGAATCATCCTAGGCAATTATTTGTCATACACTACACATACCCAGTAGTTACCTAGCTCTGCATAATTTTTCTGGGTAAGATCTTTCAAACCCCATTCCTGACTCTCCACTGGCATGCCTATAGCAGACCCTCATCATTATGGCTGATATATTGCCTTCGCCTTAGTCTTAAATTCTCTACCTCTAATCTGATATCCTCTATTTTACTCTGAAAAGTTTCCAGTCTGCTTTAAGATGTACATTTGATCTCTCATTCTCCTGCTTAAGACTTGAGAAGATCCTCCATCCTAGGCTGATGTTCAACTCTTTATAGTTTTGAATTCTTTCTAGTCTTCTGGCCTCATTGCTTTCAACTCCTCCTTTGACCCAGATATAACAATTTGCATTTCCTAACATGTCCTGTTGTTAATTGTTTCTGTCAGTTGTCCAAATCAGTCTTCCATACCCCTCCTTTAACTAACTAAACTCTGAACTCTTTATTTGTAAACTTGATACAAGACCTACCCACATTGAGATATCCTCTCCCACTTTCTGTCATGATAAACATTCCCTTGATACTCTGTAATGCTTTATTATTACTAGTACATTTCCCTGCAATCACTGATTTTTAAGTTTGTATTTCAAATGACACTGCCAGTTTCTCAAGGTTGCCAATAGACTTGTTTGATTTTATAACTCCTGCATCAAGTAAGGAGCCTAATACATAGAAGGTGACTGACTACTTGTGGACTGAGTGACTGACTTCTGTTTTACATATTTCTGGATTTGTCCAGCTCCTCCTATTTCCTGAGTGCTTACTGTGTACTAAGTATTTACATGACTTGATGCTCTCAGAGTCTACTGTGTTCTTGCCATTTTCCTCTGGGAGAATGCAAGGACATTTCTCCCAGGCTTGTGCTAGAGTCTAGAGGTGAAATAACCAGAGTAGAGTCATACTGCTTATTTAACTTATATGCAGAGCACATCATGTGAATTGGTGGGTTAAATGAAGCACAAACTGGAATCAAGATTGCCAGGAGAAATATCAATAACCTCAAATATGAAGAAGACACCCCCTTTAAGTCAGAAAGCAAAGGGGAATTAAAGAGCCTCTTGATGAAGGTGAAAGAGAAGGTTGAAAAAGCTGGCTTAAAACTCAGCTTCAAAAAAAATAAGATTATGGCATCTGGTCCCATCACTTTATAACAAATGGACTGAAAAGCAATGGAAAAAGTGACAGACTTTATTTTGGGGTCTCCAAAAGCACTGCAGATGGTTACATGTTAGGATTTTCCAGTAGTCATGTATGGATTTGAGAGTTGGACCATAAAGAAGGATGAACACAGAAGAATTGATGCTTTCAAACTGTGATGTTGGAGAATACTCTTGAGAGTCCCTTGGACTGCAAGATCAAACTAGTCAATCTCACAGGAAATTAACCCTGAATATTCATTGGAAGGACTGATGCTGAAGCTGAAGCTCTTTATAGTTTTGAATTCTTTCTAGTCTTCTGGCCTCAGCTTAATTTGCCTCCAAATCAGTCTTCCATACCCTNCTTTAACTAACTAAACTCTGAACTCTTTATTTGTAAACTTGATACAAGACCTACCCACATTGAGATATCCTCTCCCACTTTCTGTCATGATAAACATTCCCTTGATACTCTGTAATGCTTTATTATTACTAGTACATTTCCCTGCAATCACTGATTTTTAAGTTTGTATTTCAAATGACACTGCCAGTTTCTCAAGGTTGCCAATAGACTTGTTTGATTTTATAACTCCTGCATCAAGTAAGGAGCCTAATACATAGAAGGTGACTGACTACTTGTGGACTGAGTGACTGACTTCTGTTTTACATATTTCTGGATTTGTCCAGCTCCTCCTATTTCCTGAGTGCTTACTGTGTACTAAGTATTTACATGACTTGATGCTCTCAGAGTCTACTGTGTTCTTGCCATTTTCCTCTGGGAGAATGCAAGGACATTTCTCCCAGGCTTGTGCTAGAGTCTAGAGGTGAAATAACCAGAGTAGAGTCATACTGCTTATTTAACTTATATGCAGAGCACATCATGTGAATTGGTGGGTTAAATGAAGCACAAACTGGAATCAAGATTGCCAGGAGAAATATCAATAACCTCAAATATGAAGAAGACACCCCCTTTAAGTCAGAAAGCAAAGGGGAATTAAAGAGCCTCTTGATGAAGGTGAAAGAGAAGGTTGAAAAAGCTGGCTTAAAACTCAGCTTCAAAAAAAATAAGATTATGGCATCTGGTCCCATCACTTTATAACAAATGGACTGAAAAGCAATGGAAAAAGTGACAGACTTTATTTTGGGGTCTCCAAAAGCACTGCAGATGGTTACATGTTAGGATTTTCCAGTAGTCATGTATGGATTTGAGAGTTGGACCATAAAGAAGGATGAACACAGAAGAATTGATGCTTTCAAACTGTGATGTTGGAGAATACTCTTGAGAGTCCCTTGGACTGCAAGATCAAACTAGTCAATCTCACAGGAAATTAACCCTGAATATTCATTGGAAGGACTGATGCTGAAGCTGAAGCTCCAATACTTTGGACACCTGATGTGAAGAGTCAGCTCACTGGAAAAGGCCCTGATGTTAGAGAAGATTGAAGGAAGGAGGATAAAGGGATGATAGAGCACGAGATGGCTGGAATGGCAGGAAGCCTGGCATGCTGCAATCCATGGAATTGCAGAGTCGGGCATGACTGAGTGACTGAACAACAGCAAAGAAGAGTTGGTTGGGGGCTTCCCTGGTGGTCCAGTGGGTAAGACACTGCCTTGCAGTGCCAGGGGCGCCGGTTGGATCCCTGGCCTGGGAAGATTCCATGTGCTGTGGAGTGTCCAACTACTGAGCTGGAGCTCTGGAGAATGCACCCAGAACCGGTGTTCTGCAGTGAGAGATGCCACGGCGATGGGAGGCCCACACAGGCTGAAGAACAAGGATGGATGGAAATAAGTAAATGAAAGATCAATAGAAGTGGCCAAAAAAAAAAAAAAAAAGAGTTGGTTGGAGTCACTTTACAGAGAAAAGAAGATTTAAAAAAACTTAAAAGAGTGCAAACAATGTGTTCCCATACCTATTTTATATATACAATTAAAACTTACATATACTTTATGTAGCTTTATATGTAATTAAAATTAGTGTGCTCCTTTATATGCACAATTTTTTCATTTATATCCATGACATAAAATAGCTAATATTTACTGTTTACTTTCTGCTAACAATTCTCTATGCGTATTAACTAATTTAATGTAACCTTATAATAAAGAGGCACTAAAATTTACCACCTCCCTTCTATAGATGATAAATGGAGCACTGAAAGACAAGAAGCTTGCCCAAGAGCCTACATCTCAGAAGCAGAGGAGTCAAGAAAATGAAATGACAGACTTTATTTTGGGGTCTCCAAAAGCACTGCAGATGGTTACATGTTAGGATTTTCCAGTAGTCATGTATGGATTTGAGAGTTGGACCATAAAGAAGGATGAACACAGAAGAATTGATGCTTTCAAACTGTGATGTTGGAGAATACTCTTGAGAGTCCCTTGGACTGCAAGATCAAACTAGTCAATCTCACAGGAAATTAACCCTGAATATTCATTGGAAGGACTGATGCTGAAGCTGAAGCTCCAATACTTTGGACACCTGATGTGAAGAGTCAGCTCACTGGAAAAGGCCCTGATGTTAGAGAAGATTGAAGGAAGGAGGATAAAGGGATGATAGAGCACGAGATGGCTGAATGGCAGGGAAGCCTGGCATGCTGCAATCCATGGAATTGCAGAGTCGGGCATGACTGAGTGACTGAACAACAGCAAAGAAGAGTTGGTTGGGGGCTTCCCTGGTGGTCCAGTGGGTAAGACACTGCCTTGCAGTGCCAGGGGCGCCGGTTGGATCCCTGGCCTGGGAAGATTCCATGTGCTGTGGAGTGTCCAACTACTGAGCTGGAGCTCTGGAGAGAATGCACCCAGAACCGGTGTTCTGCAGTGAGAGATGCCACGGCGATGGGAGGCCCACACAGGCTGAAGAACAAGGATGGATGGAAATAAGTAAATGAAAGATCAATAGAAGTGGCCAAAAAAAAAAAAAAAAAGAGTTGGTTGGAGTCACTTTACAGAGAAAAGAAGATTTAAAAAAACTTAAAAGAGTGCAAACAATGTGTTCCCATACCTATTTTATATATACAATTAAAACTTACATATACTTTATGTAGCTTTATATGTAATTAAAATTAGTGTGCTCCTTTATATGCACAATTTTTTCATTTATATCCATGACATAAAATAGCTAATATTTACTGTTTACTTTCTGCTAACAATTCTCTATGCGTATTAACTAATTTAATGTAACCTTATAATAAAGAGGCACTAAAATTTACCACCTCCCTTCTATAGATGATAAATGGAGCACTGAAAGACAAGAAGCTTGCCCAAGAGCCTACATCTCAGAAGCAGAGGAGTCAGGAGTTGGCCCCAGGACATGTGGCTCCAGAGCCCATGCTCTTTCCTCCACAGTCTCTCACATAAGCCTGGAGTTCTGTCTACCTACCTGGTGATCACTCAAAAGACTAGAATAATTGATCTCTCTGCCCTCAAAAAAATTCTTGGAAAGTTTCTTTTACTAATCTTGTATCACACTCATTTCTTGGTATGCTCTTATTCCTTTTTGTCTCCTCTATTTCTTGAAAAAACAATTAGCAGCTTGCTTCTGACTGTCTTCCAACATCCCACCCTATGTTTCCTTTACATCCTTTTCCCATGATTTATTCAAGGTATTCCTTCCCTTGGAGTGATAGTCAGGACTGCTTAAACCAAATTAAATCTAGACTGGTTCTGTCTTGGCACGGCCAGCTTAGTCAGCTCACTCAGCTGCCTCCTTCATGTCTACATCTCCATTGACATTTGGCCTCAGTCTGTGGAATAAGCATAGATGGCAGGCCATCTCCCCACCTGCCTCTGATTCTGTTCCCTGACTGACGGCTCTTCAGCACACACTGATGATTGAGAAGTAAATTGAGCATTCAGTGACCTCAGCACTAAAAATAAATGCTCAAAATAGGCTCCCAGCAGTATTAATTCCTTATTGTGAAATCTTTCAGAAAATCTGAGTCAGATGAGCAACCCTAAACATAGATAGAAGAACCCATGCAAAGCAAAAGAATAATTAAATAGGAAATAAAGGTGAATATTTAAGTCTACCTTTTAAAAATAATAGTAACTTTCACTTTCTCAGGGCTGATATTTGACTTCATACTATAATTTCTGCTTTACATGTGTTATCCTATTAAATTATTCCAATATTTCTACTTTGAAGGTTAATAAAGCTTCTCAAAATTGAGTGAGGTTGAGTCATTTCCCCAAGATCTTATGATTTATCAACAGCAGAACTGAGATTAAAGTAAGTCCAATTTGAACCCAGAGCTCTTCTGATCTTAGTAAGTACTAATGATTGTTTCCCCTAATTACACCACTTTAATAATCACTTCAAAACCTCCCTCATAAAGAGATATCAATATTTAAGGGTGGTCTAATGTGATCTTTTACTCAGTCCTATGCAACTAATCTGGGACAAAAGAACATTCTTACTGAAGTGAAAATTGGGGAAACTTTACATAAATGACAGATTCCCAGGCTCCAACTCCAAAGATTTGGTATCTAAGGATGCATACCATAAAAAAACCTATATCTAACAATCTGTCTAAATAGTCAGTTTGGAAACCATTGGCCTAGGGTAAATAGTTTAGAATCAGTAATCTAAGATTAAACAATCCATTCATAAAAGTAAGTTCCTACCATTCTCTGCATTTTAGCTTCCCCAGTGGTAAAATGGAACTTAATGGTCTATTATGGAGAACACTATGGAGGTTCCCTAAAAGGCTAAACACAGAGTTACCATATGATCCTGCAATCCCACCTCTGGGCGCATTCCCAGACATAACTATAATTTGAAAAGATACATATAGGGATTTCTTGTCAGTTCAGAGGTCAGGGCTCCATGTTTTCACTGCAGTTGAGTACAGGTTTGATCCCAAGTTGGGGAACTAAGATCCGGAATGCCACACAGGACAACCAAAAAGTCAAATAAAAAGTAAAGATACATGCACCTCAGTGTACCTCAGTGTTCATAGCTGCAGTATTTACAATAGCCAGGACATGGAAGCAGCCTAAATGTCCATCAACAGAGGAATGGATAAGTAGATGTGGTATATACATACAATAAAATATTAGCCATAAAAAGAATGAAATAGGCTTCCCTGGTGGTCCAGTGGGTAAGGACACCACCTTGCAGTGCAAGGGGCGCCGGTTTGATCCCTGGCCTGGGAAGATCCCAAGTGCCAGTGGAGCTGCTGGACCGATGCGTCCTGTTACCAAGCCGGAGCTCAGGAGCGCATGCGCCCAGAGCCGGTGCTCTGCGACAACAGACGCCACCGAGATGGGAGGCCCACACGGGCCAAAGAACAAAGATGGATGAAAATAGATAAATGAAAGACCGGTAGAAGTGGCCCGTCCGCTCCCCCCTCCCCACCCTACCCCCCCTCAAAAAAAAAAAGAATGAAATAATACCATTTGCATCACCTGGATTGATCTAGAGATTATCGTATCAAGTGAATTCAGACAAAGATCATATGATATCAGTTATATGTGGAATTTTTAAAAATGACACTGATGGATTTATTTACAAAACGTCCTCACAGACAGAAAATAAATTTGTGTTTTCAAAAGGTGATAGTTGGGGATGGGTGAGAGGTAAATTAGGAGTTGGGGATTAACATATATACAGTTTTGTATATAAAATAGATAAACATCTACATAGCACAGGAACTATACTCAATACCTTGTAATAAGCTGTAATAGAAAATAATCTGAAAAAACATATATTATTGAATAACCATTTATCTGTATACATAGATGCACACTTGAATCAATTTGCTGTACATTAAAGTAACATGACATTGTAAATAAACTATATTTCAATTTAAAAATGATTTAAAAAGAGCACAAGAGCATAACGCAAAATCCTGAATTAAACTTCAATAAATAATTCATTTATACACAAATGTTTATAGCACTTTTATTTTAATAGGAAAAGAATGAATTTAATAAGTGATTGTGTTGTACCTGGATACTTATTCTTCTATTTATATTACAGTCAAAATGGAAACACTGAGGCTTAAGAATGTTCTCAGATAAAGTCAATTTAAATACTTTGGTGGCATTTCTCTGAATTCACACTTTCATTTTGTTTATTGAGTTTTAAGAATTTCTTTTTCTTACCAACTTTCTGACATATCTGTAGGATTAATTATGTTATTGAGCACTTGCTGTCCCTTTGGAAGATTTGTTTCCTCTATCTGCTCCACCATAGGAGAATCCCCCCTTGGCTTTTATAGCAGCCTGTGGGCTTAAGAGTGTGATGCAACGACAGTTAAAGAAATGGACACTAAGCAATATCTTTGAAGTAAAGAGTACTCATGTAGGAGGACCTGTAGAGGTTTGCCTTTATTAAATGACTGTGTAACTTATCTATTAGGAAAAAAAGTTGAAATAAAGATGGCTCCAGAGTATGAGTTAATCAACACTAATTGGTTATACTCAGTGCATCACTGAGTAAAGCTATGAATATATTAAAATATGTAAATAATCCTTTGATATGAATAAAGATTAGCAAATGTTATTTATTATAATGAAAATACTGGAAAACTACTCTAAAAATTTAAATCTAGAAAGATCCAGTGGCAGAAGGAGATGCCAAAATGGAAGAGAACTCATTCTTTTCTTGTTACCTATTCCCTCTTCTCAACCTGGTTATGCCGTCTTTCATCTTCCTTTTTCAAATTAACTAAATTCTTTCCTGCATAAAAAAGTGGGGAACATATATACAGTTTTGTATATAAAATAGATAAACATCTACATAGCACAGGAACTATACTCAATACCTTGTAATAAGCTGTAATAGAAAATAATCTGAAAAAACATATATTATTGAATAACCATTTATCTGTATACATAGATGCACACTTGAATCAATTTGCTGTACATTAAAGTAACATGACATTGTAAATAAACTATATTTCAATTTAAAAATGATTTAAAAAGAGCACAAGAGCATAACGCAAAATCCTGAATTAAACTTCAATAAATAATTCATTTATACACAAATGTTTATAGCACTTTTATTTTAATAGGAAAAGAATGAATTTAATAAGTGATTGTGTTGTACCTGGATACTTATTCTTCTATTTATATTACAGTCAAAATGGAAACACTGAGGCTTAAGAATGTTCTCAGATAAAGTCAATTTAAATACTTTGGTGGCATTTCTCTGAATTCACACTTTCATTTTGTTTATTGAGTTTTAAGAATTTCTTTTTCTTACCAACTTTCTGACATATCTGTAGGATTAATTATGTTATTGAGCACTTGCTGTCCCTTTGGAAGATTTGTTTCCTCTATCTGCTCCACCATAGGAGAATCCCCCCTTGGCTTTTATAGCAGCCTGTGGGCTTAAGAGTGTGATGCAACGACAGTTAAAGAAATGGACACTAAGCAATATCTTTGAAGTAAAGAGTACTCATGTAGGAGGACCTGTAGAGGTTTGCCTTTATTAAATGACTGTGTAACTTATCTATTAGGAAAAAGTTGAAATAAAGATGGCTCCAGAGTATGAGTTAATCAACACTAATTGGTTATACTCAGTGCATCACTGAGTAAAGCTATGAATATATTAAAATATGTAAATAATCCTTTGATATGAATAAAGATTAGCAAATGTTATTTATTATAATGAAAATACTGGAAAACTACTCTAAAAATTTAAATCTAGAAAGATCCAGTGGCAGAAGGAGATGCCAAAATGGAAGAGAACTCATTCTTTTCTTGTTACCTATTCCCTCTTCTCAACCTGGTTATGCCGTCTTTCATCTTCCTTTTTCAAATTAACTAAATTCTTTCCTGCATTTTCTAATCTTCGCATATTAATTAACCTATGTTTTCAGAGATTCACTTTTTTATACCCACTCAACATGCCCTGAAAACTTCAATAAAAATTAGTTCTAAGCTTGCTATTATTGTTGTTCAGTCACTAAGTTGTGTCTCTGTGCAATTCCATGGACTGCAGCATGCCAGGCTTCCCTGTCCTTCACAGTTTCCCCTAGTTTATTCAAATTCATGTCCACTGAGTTGGTGATACTATTTAACCATTTCATTCTCTACCTCCCTCTTCTCTTTGTGCCTTCATTCTTTCCCAGCGTCAGGGTATTTTCCAATGAGTCAGCTCTTTGCATCAGGTGGCCAAAGTATTGAAGCTTCAGCATCAGTCCTTTCAATGAATATTCAGGGTTGATTTCCTTTAGGATTGACTGGTTTGATCTCTTTGCAGTCCAAGGAATTGCAAGAGTCTTCAACATCACAGCTGAAAAGCATCAGTTCTTTAGTGCTCAGTCTTCTTTATGCTCCAACTCTCAAATCCATACATGACTACTGGAAAAACCATAAGCTTTGACTATACAGACTTTTGTGGGCAAACTGATGATGTTTTTAATACATTAAGTTTGGCATAGCTTTCCTTCCAAGATGCAAGCATCTTTTAATTTCATGGTTGCAGTCACCATCAGCAGTGATTTTGGAAACCAAGAAAAGAAAATCTGTCATTGACTCCACTTTTTCCCTTTCTATTTGCCATGAAGTAATGGGACCAGATACCATCATCTTAGTGTTTTGAATGTTGAGTTTCAAGCCAGCTGTTTCATTCTCTTCTTTCACCCTCATCAAGAGTCTCTTTAGCTTCTCTTCACTTTTTGCCATTAGAGTGGTGTCATCTGCATACCTAAGGTTATTGATATTTCTCCTGGCAATCTTGATTTCAGTGTGTGCTTCATCCAGCCCAGCATTTCACACGATGTACTTTGCATAGAAGCTAAATAAACAGGGTGACAATATTCAGCCTTTTTGTACTCCTTTCCCAATTTTGAACTGTTTTTTCCATGTAAGGTCCAACTATTTCTTCTTGACCACATACAGATTTCTGAGGATATAGGTAAGGTGGTCTGGTATTCCCATCTCTAAGAATTTTCCACAGTTTGTTGTGATCCACACAGTCAAAGGCTGTAGTGTAGTCAACAAAACATAAGTGGGTGCTTTTCTGGAAGTCCCTTACTTTTTTCATGATCCAACAAATGTTGGCAATTTGCTCTGTTGCTTCTGCCGTTTCTAAGCCTAGCTTGTATATCTGGAAGTTCTCAGTTCATGTACTGCTGAAGGCTAGCTTAAAGGATTTTGAGCATAACCTTCCTAGCATGTTAAAGTGTGGTGATACTATTTAACCAAACCTCCCTCTTCTCTTGTGCCTTCATTCTTTCCCAGCGTCAGGGTATTTTCCAATGAGTCAGCTCTTTGCATCAGGTGGCCAAAGTATTGAAGCTTCAGCATCAGTCCTTTCAATGAATATTCAGGGTTGATTTCCTTTAGGATTGACTGGTTTGATCTCTTTGCAGTCCAAGGAATTGCAAGAGTCTTCAACATCACAGCTGAAAAGCATCAGTTCTTTAGTGCTCAGTCTTCTTTATGCTCCAACTCTCAAATCCATACATGACTACTGGAAAAACCATAAGCTTTGACTATACAGACTTTTGTGGGCAAACTGATGATGTTTTTAATACATTAAGTTTGGCATAGCTTTCCTTCCAAGATGCAAGCATCTTTTAATTTCATGGTTGCAGTCACCATCAGCAGTGATTTTGGAAACCAAGAAAAGAAAATCTGTCATTGACTCCACTTTTTCCCTTTCTATTTGCCATGAAGTAATGGGACCAGATACCATCATCTTAGTGTTTTGAATGTTGAGTTTCAAGCCAGCTGTTTCATTCTCTTCTTTCACCCTCATCAAGAGTCTCTTTAGCTTCTCTTCACTTTTTGCCATTAGAGTGGTGTCATCTGCATACCTAAGGTTATTGATATTTCTCCTGGCAATCTTGATTTCAGTGTGTGCTTCATCCAGCCCAGCATTTCACACGATGTACTTTGCATAGAAGCTAAATAAACAGGGTGACAATATTCAGCCTTTTTGTACTCCTTTCCCAATTTTGAACTGTTTTTTCCATGTAAGGTCCAACTATTTCTTCTTGACCACATACAGATTTCTGAGGATATAGGTAAGGTGGTCTGGTATTCCCATCTCTAAGAATTTTCCACAGTTTGTTGTGATCCACACAGTCAAAGGCTGTAGTGTAGTCAACAAAACATAAGTGGGTGCTTTTCTGGAAGTCCCTTACTTTTTTCATGATCCAACAAATGTTGGCAATTTGCTCTGTTGCTTCTGCCGTTTCTAAGCCTAGCTTGTATATCTGGAAGTTCTCAGTTCATGTACTGCTGAAGGCTAGCTTAAAGGATTTTGAGCATAACCTTCCTAGCATGTGAAATGAGTGCAATTATATGGTAGTCTGGAGCTTTTTTGGCATTGCCCTCCTTAGGGACTGGAATGAAAACTGATCTTTTCCAGTCCTATAGCTACTGTTGTGTTTTCCCAAATTTGCTGACATACTCAGTGCGGCACTTTAACAGCACCATCTTTTAGGATTTGAAATGCCTCAGCTGGAATTCCACCACCTCCATTAGGTTTGTTTGTTATAATGCTTCCTAAAGCCCACTTGACTTCACTCTTCAGGATGTCTGGCTCAAGATGAGTGACCACACCATTGAGGTTATCTGGGTCATTTAGACCTTTTTTTGTATAATTGTTCCGTGTGTTCTTGTCACGTCTTCTTAATCTCTTCTGCTTCTGTTCCATGCTGCCTTATGCCATTCTTTGTTTTCCTGAATTATTGTTCAAATTCACTTAAAAAAAGAGAAGAATGCAGATCATCCATGATGGTTTCTTCTGTATGCCCTGTAGCTCCAAAACAGAGATTAGGTTATAGAATACTGCTCAGCGAATGCTTTAGTGACACTTTTTCACAAATAGAATATTCAAAAATATGATGTTAATTAAGGTATTTCTCATGCAAGCATCTGAGATGTAGTCCATACACTGAAGGACTGTTGGAGCTCCGCTATATTCTTCTCCAGGAAACCTAACAGAGCATCAACGAAGGTGTTCAGTAAATGTTTGTTGAATAAAAGGAAACTGGGACTTCCCTGGTGGTCCACTGGGTAAAGAGTCTGCCTTCCAGTGCAAGGGGCACCGGTTAGATCCCACGTGTCATGGAGTGGCTGGGCTGGTGTGTCCAATTGCAAGCCAGTGCTCTGGAGTGTGTGCGCCCAGAGCCAGTGCACAGTAGCAAGAGAGGCCACATCAATGCGAGACCCACATTGGCCAAAAGAATGAAAATGGATGGAAATAAATGTATGGAGAACTAATAAAAGAGGCCAAATTTAAAACAAACAAAAAAAGGAAACTGAATGCAAAAATAAGAAAGAAAAAGGAAAAGAATGAAAGAAAAAGAGATACAAAAAAAAAAAGGAAGGTAGAAAAGTCAATTAATTTAACCCCTTATTAATTTGTAAAAATATAATTTCACAGGGAAAATTCATCCTTGGCTGCCAAGAGAGCAGCCAAGGGACAGAGTGTGAGTTGGGGATTAGCAAGATTCTGAGGTGGCACTAGTGATAATGAATCTACCTGCCAATGCAGAAGATAAAAGAGACAAGAGTTCAGTCTCTGGGTCAGGAAGATGTCCTGGAGGAGAAAATAGCAAATCACTCTTGTATTCTTGCCTGGGAAACCCTATGGACAGAGGAGCCTGGCTGGCTATAGTCCATGGGGTTACAAATAGTTGGATATGACTGAGCCCACACAGGGGACAAGATGAAAACTAGTATACATCGGATGGGTAAGCAACAAGGTCCTACAGCATAGCACAGGGAGCTGTCTGTATTCACTACCTTGTGATAAGCCAAAGTTGAGAAGAATATGGAAAAGAATGTAAGTGTATGCATAACTGAACCACTTTGTTGTACAGCAGAAGTTAACATATGCCATTGTAGATCAACTACAACATTGTAAATCAACTACAATAAACAAAAAAGAGAAGTGAGAAAAAATTCAGAGGGGAAAAAAAAGGCAAATTAGGGAACAGAAACCTACTGAGAAAGAAGAAATATAAGGAGGGTGGTTTAAGTCAGAAATATTGATATAATGTGTTGTCAATAACTTGGTATTCAAATGAACACACTGATTGCTCAGTTAGTTAAATGTATGTTAGAGATGTTTATTAAGAGGTGTTGTCAGAAAAAGACTGTATTACATGCCCTGGTGGTCCAGGAAAGTTGCCTAGCAGCACGGTTAGATCCCACGTGTCATGGAGTGGCTGGGCTGGTGTGTCCAATTGCAAGCCAGTGCTCTGGAGTGTGTGCGCCCAGAGCCAGTGCACAGTAGCAAGAGAGGCCACATCAATGCGAGACCCACATTGGCCAAAAGAATGAAAATGGATGGAAATAAATGTATGGAGAACTAATAAAAGAGGCCAAATTTAAAACAAACAAAAAAAGGAAACTGAATGCAAAAATAAGAAAGAAAAAGGAAAAGAATGAAAGAAAAAGAGATACAAAAAAAAAAAGGAAGGTAGAAAAGTCAATTAATTTAACCCCTTATTAATTTGTAAAAATATAATTTCACAGGGAAAATTCATCCTTGGCTGCCAAGAGAGCAGCCAAGGGACAGAGTGTGAGTTGGGGATTAGCAAGATTCTGAGGTGGCACTAGTGATAATGAATCTACCTGCCAATGCAGAAGATAAAAGAGACAAGAGTTCAGTCTCTGGGTCAGGAAGATGTCCTGGAGGAGAAAATAGCAAATCACTCTTGTATTCTTGCCTGGGAAACCCTATGGACAGAGGAGCCTGGCTGGCTATAGTCCATGGGGTTACAAATAGTTGGATATGACTGAGCCCACACAGGGGACAAGATGAAAACTAGTATACATCGGATGGGTAAGCAACAAGGTCCTACAGCATAGCACAGGGAGCTGTCTGTATTCACTACCTTGTGATAAGCCAAAGTTGAGAAGAATATGGAAAAGAATGTAAGTGTATGCATAACTGAACCACTTTGTTGTACAGCAGAAGTTAACATATGCCATTGTAGATCAACTACAACATTGTAAATCAACTACAATAAACAAAAAAGAGAAGTGAGAAAAAATTCAGAGGGGAAAAAAAAGGCAAATTAGGGAACAGAAACCTACTGAGAAAGAAGAAATATAAGGAGGGTGGTTTAAGTCAGAAATATTGATATAATGTGTTGTCAATAACTTGGTATTCAAATGAACACACTGATTGCTCAGTTAGTTAAATGTATGTTAGAGATGTTTATTAAGAGGTGTTGTCAGATAGACTGTATTACTGGAAATGAAGAATTGCTCATCTGAATTTCACTTTCTCACATCATTAGAAAAAAAGTTTTTCCAGTGATTCCAATCAAACAGATGTAGCTTAAGTGAAGATGTTCTGGAGTTTAAGGATACTATTTGGTGCTGTTTCTAGACCAGACACTAACAAATTCAGTGCACAGTTTATTTGTGTACTAATGGGACTATCAATCATAACAGAATGGCCTCTCTTTCCCTCCATGCAATTGGACACATGAAATAAACAAGACTAATCAAGACTCTGCCAGTGGAATTTTGAGCATGAAAATGTATGAGTTCTGGTACTAGGATCTGTGAATTTTCTCTGGTCTTGAACATTTTAAAACTAATTTTTATTTGAATATATTTGCTTTATAATGTTGTACTAGTTTCTACTACACAGCAAAATGAATCAATCATACATATACATATATCCCCTCCCATTTGGACTTCTTTCCCATTCAGATTACCAGAGTGTGTTAAGTAGCATTTCTTATGGTATACAGTATATTCTCATATACCTATTTTATATACAATGTCAACAATGTATATGTGTCAATCACAATCTTTCATTCCCTCCCATCCTTCCTTCTCCCTTGGTACCCAAATATTTGGTCTCTATGTCTGTGTCGGTTTTTCTTTTTTTGCTTTACACATAAGATCATCTATGCAATTTTTCCAAATTCCACATATATGCATTATATATGCATTAATATATGATATTTACTTTTCTCTTTCGGACTTGCTTCACTCTCTATGACACTGTCAAGGTTCTTCCACATCTCAATAAATGACCTAATTTTCTTCCTTCTAATGGTTGCATAATCAAAGCTTGGTTATTCAGGATAATCAAAGCTCTTTTGATTCTGTAAATTATATAGTACTTTTGATACATTCTCTTTCAGTCTCAAGTTTGCCAAAGTTGATTTCTAATCTTTACAGCCAAAGGCTACAACTGGTGATGATACTGTCACTGGCAGAAATATGCTCCAGGAGGTGGAAATATATAAAAATTTGCAAACTCTCTTTGTCTAGATTTTGTATGTGTACTTCAAGTAGCCTGTGATTGCCAATTTAGTTTCTTTGTTTCTTAAACCAAGGAAGCAGTTCTTGGAATGTTTAAAATGCTCATTTATTTTAGATCAGTTAACCTCTTTTATGTGACAACTCACTTCAATATTTGAAACTCAATAACTTAAAACAAGTATAACTATACCTTGTTCAATTGTTCTTTATCACACTTCACAGATACTTTTTTTTCTTACAAACTGGAGATTTGTGGCAACCCTGTGCCAAATGAGTCTACCAGAGTCATTTTTCCAATAGTATCTGTTCACGGCTTTTAGTAATACTCTGTGCCACATTTTGGTAAGTTTCACAACATTTCAAACTTTCCCAATATTATTATTTTGTTATGGTGATCAATGATCTCTCATCACTACAGCATGATAAAGGCTCAGATGATGGTTACCATTTTAATATTTTAAAATGAAGGTATACACATTTTTTTAGATGTAATGCTGTTGCACAGTTGGTGGACTACAGAGTAGTATAAACATAACTTTTATATGTGCTGGGAAGCCAAAAAAATTGTGTGACTCCTTTTGTCAGATATTTGTTTTATTGCACTGGTCTGGAACCAAATCAGCACTGCATCCATGGCCTATCTGTACTTTTTCTAATCTGGTGCCTATGGGATTGCTGAGGGTCCTCTGGTCTAAACCAGGCACAGCTGGACTTGTCCTTGAGTTGGGTATAATGTCTAGGTCTTCCCCACTCCTTCTTCCTTCTTGAGAAGTAGACATTCCACATCTCAATAAATGACCTAATTTTCTTCCTTCTAATGGTTGCATAATCAAAGCTTGGTTATTCAGGATAATCAAAGCTCTTTTGATTCTGTAAATTATATAGTACTTTTGATACATTCTCTTTCAGTCTCAAGTTTGCCAAAGTTGATTTCTAATCTTTACAGCCAAAGGCTACAACTGGTGATGATACTGTCACTGGCAGAAATATGCTCCAGGAGGTGGAAATATATAAAAATTTGCAAACTCTCTTTGTCTAGATTTTGTATGTGTACTTCAAGTAGCCTGTGATTGCCAATTTAGTTTCTTTGTTTCTTAAACCAAGGAAGCAGTTCTTGGAATGTTTAAAATGCTCATTTATTTTTAGATCAGTTAACCTCTTTTATGTGACAACTCACTTCAATATTTGAAACTCAATAACTTAAAACAAGTATAACTATACCTTGTTCAATTGTTCTTTATCACACTTCACAGATACTTTTTTTTCTTACAAACTGGAGATTTGTGGCAACCCTGTGCCAAATGAGTCTACCAGAGTCATTTTTCCAATAGTATCTGTTCACGGCTTTTAGTAATACTCTGTGCCACATTTTGGTAAGTTTCACAACATTTCAAACTTTCCCAATATTATTATTTTGTTATGGTGATCAATGATCTCTCATCACTACAGCATGATAAAGGCTCAGATGATGGTTACCATTTTAATATTTTAAAATGAAGGTATACACATTTTTTTAGATGTAATGCTGTTGCACAGTTGGTGGACTACAGAGTAGTATAAACATAACTTTTATATGTGCTGGGAAGCCAAAAAAATTGTGTGACTCCTTTTGTCAGATATTTGTTTTATTGCACTGGTCTGGAACCAAATCAGCACTGCATCCATGGCCTATCTGTACTTTTTCTAATCTGGTGCCTATGGGATTGCTGAGGGTCCTCTGGTCTAAACCAGGCACAGCTGGACTTGTCCTTGAGTTGGGTATAATGTCTAGGTCTTCCCCACTCCTTCTTCCTTCTTGAGAAGTAGACATTCCACATAATAAAATGCCAGGACTCACTTAACAAACACACTTCAAATATTTTCCAACCTCTTATCCACTAACATCACAGTGCTCAGAAAGTCACATGGCCAAACCAGGCCAGGAAGTCATGTTGGGAAGTATATTTTGCCTATAGGGGAATGAAGAAGGGAACAAATATTAGCTGTAAAATGATCTAAATTATCACATTATACCTTTCATTCATATTTAATATATTTTCCACACATAAAATATGCTCACTGTATTCTAAAACCCTTAAAGGTCTTGTGCATTTCTAGCTTCAAGCTTTAAGTTCAGAATCTCTTGATCTACTTTATGTTAAGATAACATTCATCTTATTCGATATGTCTATAAGTTCATAGGACAACCTGCTTTCCACACACATTAGTATACAATGGGATATGGATATAATAACTATAATAAATACTTCTACTTGGAAAAGGAAAGAATGGGGTCAACAGTAGTCACCGGTCAGGAGAAATTCTGAAACTGCGCTAAGCAATTACGTCTCATGTTCCTCTCTACTGAGGGTAGGAAAGTTCCTTTATTAGATAATAGGTCACTGTTTTCCACATCTCTTCAGCCCAGTCTCTGAGGCATTTTTTCCCCTTTTCCAACAGCTCATTGGCTATTTCTAAAGAAAGTATCAGTTAAACTACCCTGTTTGTCACTGACCAGCTTTCTCTGCCTGCTTCCCATCTGTAGAAAACTGGGAACATGAAGGTCTTTTACTTATTAAACAGTTCAATGGTAAAAAACCATTTTAATATTTTAAAATGAAGGTATACACATTTTTTTAGATGTAATGCTGTTGCACAGTTGGTGGACTACAGAGTAGTATAAACATAACTTTTATATGTGCTGGGAAGCCAAAAAAATTGTGTGACTCCTTTTGTCAGATATTTGTTTTATTGCACTGGTCTGGAACCAAATCAGCACTGCATCCATGGCCTATCTGTACTTTTTCTAATCTGGTGCCTATGGGATTGCTGAGGGTCCTCTGGTCTAAACCAGGCACAGCTGGACTTGTCCTTGAGTTGGGTATAATGTCTAGGTCTTCCCCACTCCTTCTTCCTTCTTGAGAAGTAGACATTCCACATAATAAAATGCCAGGACTCACTTAACAAACACACTTCAAATATTTTCCAACCTCTTATCCACTAACATCACAGTGCTCAGAAAGTCACATGGCCAAACCAGGCCAGGAAGTCATGTTGGGAAGTATATTTTGCCTATAGGGGAATGAAGAAGGGAACAAATATTAGCTGTAAAATGATCTAAATTATCACATTATACCTTTCATTCATATTTAATATATTTTCCACACATAAAATATGCTCACTGTATTCTAAAACCCTTAAAGGTCTTGTGCATTTCTAGCTTCAAGCTTTAAGTTCAGAATCTCTTGATCTACTTTATGTTAAGATAACATTCATCTTATTCGATATGTCTATAAGTTCATAGGACAACCTGCTTTCCACACACATTAGTATACAATGGGATATGGATATAATAACTATAATAAATACTTCTACTTGGAAAAGGAAAGAATGGGGTCAACAGTAGTCACCGGTCAGGAGAAATTCTGAAACTGCGCTAAGCAATTACGTCTCATGTTCCTCTCTACTGAGGGTAGGAAAGTTCCTTTATTAGATAATAGGTCACTGTTTTCCACATCTCTTCAGCCCAGTCTCTGAGGCATTTTTTCCCCTTTTCCAACAGCTCATTGGCTATTTCTAAAGAAAGTATCAGTTAAACTACCCTGTTTGTCACTGACCAGCTTTCTCTGCCTGCTTCCCATCTGTAGAAAACTGGGAACATGAAGGTCTTTTTACTTATTAAACAGTATCAATATGTTTTGTATTCTAGGTCAGCAGCACTTTAAGCAGTACAACCGTAGTAAAATTATATGGGCTTTTTAAGTTGATTCCTGAAAACTCCATGATGACAACTACTTTTTGGATATGGCCCACTGCTAGGCTAAGTTGCTCTACTTTAGGCACATCAAAGTGCTGTGGTAGCAGATCATTAAGCCTTGCATCTCCTACTTTTTTCAATGATGGAATCCGAATTCCCAGAGTTTTAGGGAATATAATAAAAATTCACAAGTAACTATCCACCTCGGTGCTTACCACACAGTTTATGCTCCATAAATATTACTTAGCAGTCCATTCTTATTTCACATGGGTTCTTAAGTCCGTCTCTTATAAATTTGGCATATTAACAGGTGTGCCTTTAGTAAAATATTGCTTAGAGTCTAGTCATCCGAAGAGACTTGATAAAAATGAAAAGTTTATATCTGCAGAACTGAGAACTGGACCACTGTTATGGAAGTACACCAAGATGCCACCTTTATAGGAGGAAAGCCCTAAACTACCTCACTCATACTTTACAACACTGCTTAAAGTCAGAAAAACACTTTTGGAGGAATTTCACACATTTACATTTTTGTACTTTCTCTGGTTTTACATTTGGAGAACATCATCATGGTCTGCTATTTAACCCTCAATTGTTTAACATTGAACAAAACAGTGATTGCCAATTTGTGCACCTAAAAGAGGATGCTGATAAACTCCAGAAATGACTCAAGTCAAAACACTTTCTGAGTCTCTATCTCTTCATCAATTCAATGAAGCATAATGATTCCTAGCCTACAGTGTTTTTGCAAAGACTGTAAAAGGTTATGCACTAACACATGCCTAACATGGGAAACCTAACTGTCAACAATAGCTCAGATCCCCTTACAATTTACCTTCTAGTCTTGATATCTTCGATAACAAAAGAACTATGCTTCTCAATTCCCTTTGCGATCAAATTTCTGAATGTGGTTTGAGCTCTGCCTTTGAGGTGGATTTATATGGGCCTTGAATACATAATGAAGTTACCTAGAGAGACACAGGGCAGTCATGTTGCTGGCGAGGACCATGGTGATGGTGGTAAAATTATGCCTCTAGGACCACTGGTGTGACTTTCCCAATTCAGAAGCTTTCATAACAGGGTCAGTCTTTCCTTAAATCTAGAAGCCATCTCAACTAATTTCATGCTTATCCAATTCCTTAAAAGTGGGAGAGGTAGCTGCTCCATGGCAGGCCAGTTCTTTGGTGTGGGATTGGTAATTGTTTTTGAAAACTTAGCTCCAGCTTGTGTCTTCAGTTCTGCCAATGATTCTGTGAGCTGTCTGTGGCCTTTTGTAAGTTCATATCTGCTTAAACCAGTTATAGTGGTTTTGAAACCCTGATACATACACTGCACATTATAATGTTAGTTATATCTGAGGACATGTCTCATGGAAGTCATTTTTTCTAGGGAATAAATTTTGATATAATGGAAAAATCATGGATTTAGGAGACAATGAATACTCCAATCCAGATGACTTGTTAATCATGGAATATCTGACAAATTATTTTATTTTTCTGAAATTCAGACTATTTATCTGTAAAATATTGCTGATAATGTCAATATAAAGTATTCTCCATTATTCAAGGTATATAATTAACCATTTACTAATAGCAACTATTTTAGACACTTTATTTGAATAATACAGGCTAATGCCTTCTCTTATAGTTATTGAAGCTGTAGTGGGAAGAGAAATGCAGTAGGAAAAAAAACAGCAAATAAAGATGGAAATATGTGCTTTGAGAAGGAAAATAAGTCAGAGATGCCAATTTGTGCACCTAAAAGAGGATGCTGATAAACTCCAGAAATGACTCAAGTCAAAACACTTTCTGAGTCTCTATCTCTTCATCAATTCAATGAAGCATAATGATTCCTAGCCTACAGTGTTTTTGCAAAGACTGTAAAGGTTATGCACTAACACATGCCTAACATGGGAAACCTAACTGTCAACAATAGCTCAGATCCCCTTACAATTTACCTTCTAGTCTTGATATCTTCGATAACAAAAGAACTATGCTTCTCAATTCCCTTTGCGATCAAATTTCTGAATGTGGTTTGAGCTCTGCCTTTGAGGTGGATTTATATGGGCCTTGAATACATAATGAAGTTACCTAGAGAGACACAGGGCAGTCATGTTGCTGGCGAGGACCATGGTGATGGTGGTAAAATTATGCCTCTAGGACCACTGGTGTGACTTTCCCAATTCAGAAGCTTTCATAACAGGGTCAGTCTTTCCTTAAATCTAGAAGCCATCTCAACTAATTTCATGCTTATCCAATTCCTTAAAAGTGGGAGAGGTAGCTGCTCCATGGCAGGCCAGTTCTTTGGTGTGGGATTGGTAATTGTTTTTGAAAACTTAGCTCCAGCTTGTGTCTTCAGTTCTGCCAATGATTCTGTGAGCTGTCTGTGGCCTTTTGTAAGTTCATATCTGCTTAAACCAGTTATAGTGGTTTTGAAACCCTGATACATACACTGCACATTATAATGTTAGTTATATCTGAGGACATGTCTCATGGAAGTCATTTTTTCTAGGGAATAAATTTTGATATAATGGAAAAATCATGGATTTAGGAGACAATGAATACTCCAATCCAGATGACTTGTTAATCATGGAATATCTGACAAATTATTTTATTTTTCTGAAATTCAGACTATTTATCTGTAAAATATTGCTGATAATGTCAATATAAAGTATTCTCCATTATTCAAGGTATATAATTAACCATTTACTAATAGCAACTATTTTAGACACTTTATTTGAATAATACAGGCTAATGCCTTCTCTTATAGTTATTGAAGCTGTAGTGGGAAGAGAAATGCAGTAGGAAAAAAAACAGCAAATAAAGATGGAAATATGTGCTTTGAGAAGGAAAATAAGTCAGAGAAGGAGTTATCATATGACAGGGAAAGGGGCATGTTGACCTTGTTTTATAGAGTGTGATCATGGAAGGTTTCTTTGAGCTAAGACCTGACAGATGTGAGGAAGGGAGAATGAGATTGTCTGAAGTAAGAGTGCTCTGGGGGAGAGACAGCAGCATGCTTTGTCCATTTAAGGATCAGCTAGAAGGCCAATCTGACAGGAGTATAATGAGTGATGGAAAAAATGGTTAGCAATGAGGCCTGATTGATTTGTAACAGGAAGCCAGAACACAGTTCCCAGGACATTGAAAGCCTTTTATTTTACTGGTATGGAAAATCAGATGTAATATGCACATCTCCTGGCCTGGCACATTAGAGTTCCTTTTTATTTCCTCCACAAAGTAGGTTAGTTAAATCCCTATGAGATAAGAAAAACCTGGTAAGCATCCAGGTTTAATGATAGGACGTTTTTTCTTTCTTTGTACTTTTCACCTCTCTTTCAGAAACTATAAAAATGCTACTCATCTTCATAGTCTACCAATCCTTTCTTCTTGGAACAGATCATTCTTTAATAACTGAATGAGTAAAAGGTCATGTAAAGAGAAAGAAAAGCAGAGGAAGGCAACTTACACAAAATTAAAAGAATAAGTTGATGTAATGCTCTAGTCTTATAATAAGTGAGACTTCACAAAAGAACAGCCTTGATAAATGTTTGTAGCATGAGAGCGAAGTGATTTGTCAACCTCATGGCTAAAGTCAACAAACTTCTCGGAACTGCATCTCTGAAACAGAGCAGAGCCAGCTGTCTCCTTGCCTCTCCTGCTTTGTTGGACCTCTCCATGAGGTCATTCTTTAGCCCATGCTGTTCCTTCTGTCTGGATTAAACATCACTTCCTTTTATCTGGCAAAGCTTTTACACTTTATTTTTTAAATGATTATGATCTAGTTTCAGTGCCTCCTTCTCTGAGAAGCCTCTTCTGATCCCCAGGGAAGATTTGATCAGTTCTTCTATCTGTTCTCATAACATTTTATTCATATCTTTGTTTAAACACTTGTCTTTCCTGTCCCTCAGAAGGCTGTGAGATCCTCATGACAAATTTAAGTCTCATTCTCATGGATTTCCCAATCATTTACTCCAGTGTTTGACAAATATATATAGAAGGAAGGAAGGGAAGAAGGACAGAAAATTATATTTTTATTGCATGTTCCTCTGATATCTTTAAAAGAGAATATGTAAAACTTTAAATAAAACATAAAATGTTCAGAAAACTATAAACACAAGTGGACAATTTGACGATGATGAAATATTGGAGATATAAAATTCTAAACAAGAATCACATTTTTATAAAAAGTAATATTTATTTTGGAAAATCTTACTCTTAATTCACTCTGCTTGACCGTATGTTAAATTTCCTAAGGAAAGAAACAGCAGAT
Organism: Tragulus kanchil; assembly: GCA_022376925.1. Taxonomy (NCBI): domain Eukaryota; kingdom Metazoa; phylum Chordata; class Mammalia; order Artiodactyla; family Tragulidae; genus Tragulus; species Tragulus kanchil. The sequence continues at coordinate 65,079,766 of JAIOJX010000032.1, read as the reverse complement.
ATGCATGCTTTTTTAATGATAAACAGGATTTTTACTTATCCTTATTCAAATAAAATATTAATTTACTAGGCAGGAACTGAGTCTTGACTTATCTAATCCTATGAGATAAGAAAAACCTGGTAAGCATCCAGGTTTAATGTGAACTTTTCACCTCTCTTTCAGAAACTATAAAAATGCTACTCATCTTCATAGTCTACCAATCCTTTCTTCTTGGAACAGATCATTCTTTAATAACTGAATGAGTAAAAGGTCATGTAAAGAGAAAGAAAAGCAGAGGAAGGCAACTTACACAAAATTAAAAGAATAAGTTGATGTAATGCTCTAGTCTTATAATAAGTGAGACTTCACAAAAGAACAGCCTTGATAAATGTTTGTAGCATGAGAGCGAAGTGATTTGTCAACCTCATGGCTAAAGTCAACAAACTTCTCGGAACTGCATCTCTGAAACAGAGCAGAGCCAGCTGTCTCCTTGCCTCTCCTGCTTTGTTGGACCTCTCCATGAGGTCATTCTTTAGCCCATGCTGTTCCTTCTGTCTGGATTAAACATCACTTCCTTTTATCTGGCAAAGCTTTTACACTTTATTTTTTAAATGATTATGATCTAGTTTCAGTGCCTCCTTCTCTGAGAAGCCTCTTCTGATCCCCAGGGAAGATTTGATCAGTTCTTCTATCTGTTCTCATAACATTTTATTCATATCTTTGTTTAAACACTTGTCTTTCCTGTCCCTCAGAAGGCTGTGAGATCCTCATGACAAATTTAAGTCTCATTCTCATGGATTTCCCAATCATTTACTCCAGTGTTTGACAAATATATATAGAAGGAAGGAAGGGAAGAAGGACAGAAAATTATATTTTTATTGCATGTTCCTCTGATATCTTTAAAAGAGAATATGTAAAACTTTAAATAAAACATAAAATGTTCAGAAAACTATAAACACAAGTGGACAATTTGACGATGATGAAATATTGGAGATATAAAATTCTAAACAAGAATCACATTTTTATAAAAAGTAATATTTATTTTGGAAAATCTTACTCTTAATTCACTCTGCTTGACCGTATGTTAAATTTCCTAAGGAAAGAAACAGCAGATATGCATGCTTTTTTAATGATAAACAGGATTTTTTTTACTTATCCTTATTCAAATAAAATATTAATTTGAGGAATCTGATTTGCCTAGGCAGGAACTGAGTCTTGACTTATCTAATCACCTGATATACTGGCAAAGGTAATAGAAACAATGTCCACTGATGTACAGTTTTTTTCTCAAGTTGTTTTGTCTATTCTGAGCTTTATAGCAACTAAACTGAGCCAAAGATCTGAAGAGAGTACTGCTAATAATAACACAACTCACATTTACATAGACTTTTTTCCGGAAGATTAGTAGATCAGATAGCACTATCCTGCAGTTTTTTGAAAAGAGGAACCAGGTTCAGAAAGATTACTTTATTTATCTAAATTTTATAGAGTAACTCTATCCTAGAACAGTACAGTTAGGCATTTGCAGAGTGTTGTTGTTGTTGTTGTTCAGTCACCCAGTCATATCTGACTCTGTGACCTCATGGACTGCAGCATGCCACGCATCCCTGTATCTCACCGTCTCTCAGGGTTTGCCCAAGTTCATGTCCATTGCATCATTGATGCTACCCAATCATCTCTGTCACCTCTCTCTCCTTCTACCCTCAATATTTCCCAGCATTAGGGACTTTTCCAGTGAGTCAGCTTTTCACATCAGTTGACTAAAACACTGGAGGTTCAGCTTCAGATTCAGGTCTCCCAGTGAGTATTCAGGGTTGTAAAGTATCACTATGCACATAAATTTTTCACTGACTTTTTAAAAAATTTTGACCTCTTTTATTGCTCTTTCATTTAGTTATTTTCATCCATCTTAATTCTTTGGCCTGTGTAGGCCTCCCATTGCAGTGGCCTCTCTGGTTGCAGAGCACCAGCTCTGGGCGCATGTGCTCTAGAGCACTGGCTCATAGTTGGACAAACTGGTCCAGCCACTTAGTGGCATGTGGGATCCTCCCGGGCCAGGGATCCAACCAGTGCCCCTTGCACTGTAATGCAGACTCTACCCACTGGTCCACCAGGGAAGCCCTTCACTGACTTTTAATTATTATTTTAATAGTAAATATGTCCCTCATTTTATCCATTTCTAGTTATTAGGCAGGGTTTAAGTTGGCTCTGATGATAGTCAGTCTTTAAGAAAAGAGGCTTCATAAGAGTGGAATAAAAGATAGGTATGATCAGATAGCCCAATTTTTTGAAAATGGAAATGACTCAAAAGAGATGGGAAGTTTTAAAAATGAGTGCAAATAATGTGGATGTTTAATAATATCAGACACATCATAAAGTTTTCTGGGAAAGAATGACTAAATTCTAAAAAGTTTCATATGACTAAATTCTAAAAGGTTTCTTATGTGGCATTTGTCATGGCAAATTCAATATAATTTAAGTACGGTAAGCCCTGTTTAATATCTATAAATCAATAAGCTTATACTAACAAACTAGAGCTCTATTTTTCTCCTGCCCCTTCTGGCTTATTCACACATAGCTGAGTGTGAATATTGGTCAACCATTTTCTACAGCCTCATCCTTTACAAATTGCTAAATGAAAGAATATAATTTTTCCCTTCAGAATGCTTATGATTTCCACTAATGTTATTAATGGTTTATGAGATTTTTGTGGAGAACTAATGCATTATTTGAACCAAGAGTCATAAATGTAGAGGAGAAAATGGCAGAGAAATGTCATTCAGTGAGCAGCAGGGACAGTGATTTCTCATTTTACCTTGATAGCAACCCACTGCAGAGAAAAATGCTATCCTGAACCTAAGAAAGAGCTTAGCAATGATAAATCCTTAAGTGATAAGTTGGAATGACTAAGCAACTGCTATATACTTATAAAAGTGCTAAGCACTTTGGCAAGTATGATATTTCATTATTGCCATGTTAATGAGGTTAATTATTATTTTCTCCACCTTATAGGAATTCAAACTGAGGTTCAGACTAAAAACAACTGTCCCCATAGGTAAGGGGACAACCCTGGGTATAGGCAAATGTATTGTGTACACTCAAAGAGAGATAATTATTTATGCACCAAAGGAAATGCTGGCATAATTTGATAACCTCCATTTCTTTTTTCGCTGGAAATTGACGCAAAAGAGAGAAGCAAATTAAAGGCAACGGTATAGAAATTTAATAACATAGGCATATGAGAAGTTTCTCTAGGAAAGAATCACTGAACATTATGGAAGTTCCCATGGTGAATTCGGCATGATTCTGGAGATGAACCTCAGTTGTATTGATTCTGAGAAGACTTGTCCATGATCTGAGGGAGTTCAAGTCAAAAAAAGACTAATTAACATTAACAGATTTAACATGAAGCTTATGTTTATAAGCGTTTCCCTGGTGGTTCAGACGGGAAAGAATCTCCTTGCAATGCAGAAGATATGGGTTCAATCAAGTTGAAAGTCTACTAACTTTAATGCCTTTTTAGAATAAGGCATTTATTCTTCCCGGATTGGAACATTCTCCTCTCAAAGAAAATGGAAAATAAAAAAAATATCATAAAACCCAAATAGAAGCTAAAATTTTCTGTTACTTTATCTCCACTTTTCCATGTGTTCTATTCGGTTTACAGTTTATAGTCAGTTCTGTCCTGTCTCATAACCGATTCGTTTAATAGTGAATTACATACTGCTTTTATAGCATTCTCATACACCCCAGCCAGAAAATCATTTGATTTTGAATCCTGCAAAACCAGGGTGAAACAACATAGCCAAGTCTAAGAGACATAAATGTATATTTGAGAATTTACTGAAGGTTTGAGGAAGCAGACGGGGTTTTCAATTTAAACTTTTAAGTTTCATAAAACTCATTTTACCTTGATAGCAACCCACTGCAGAGAAAATGCTATCCTGAACCTAAGAAAGAGCTTAGCAATGATAAATCCTTAAGTGATAAGTTGGAATGACTAAGCAACTGCTATATACTTATAAAAGTGCTAAGCACTTTGGCAAGTATGATATTTCATTATTGCCATGTTAATGAGGTTAATTATTATTTTCTCCACCTTATAGGAATTCAAACTGAGGTTCAGACTAAAAACAACTGTCCCCATAGGTAAGGGGACAACCCTGGGTATAGGCAAATGTATTGTGTACACTCAAAGAGAGATAATTATTTATGCACCAAAGGAAATGCTGGCATAATTTGATAACCTCCATTTCTTTTTTCGCTGGAAATTGACGCAAAAGAGAGAAGCAAATTAAAGGCAACGGTATAGAAATTTAATAACATAGGCATATGAGAAGTTTCTCTAGGAAAGAATCACTGAACATTATGGAAGTTCCCATGGTGAATTCGGCATGATTCTGGAGATGAACCTCAGTTGTATTGATTCTGAGAAGACTTGTCCATGATCTGAGGGAGTTCAAGTCAAAAAAAGACTAATTAACATTAACAGATTTAACATGAAGCTTATGTTTATAAGCGTTTCCCTGGTGGTTCAGACGGGAAAGAATCTCCTTGCAATGCAGAAGATATGGGTTCAATCAAGTTGAAAGTCTACTAACTTTAATGCCTTTTTAGAATAAGGCATTTATTCTTCCCGGATTGGAACATTCTCCTCTCAAAGAAAATGGAAAATAAAAAAAATATCATAAAACCCAAATAGAAGCTAAAATTTTCTGTTACTTTATCTCCACTTTTCCATGTGTTCTATTCGGTTTACAGTTTATAGTCAGTTCTGTCCTGTCTCATAACCGATTCGTTTAATAGTGAATTACATACTGCTTTTATAGCATTCTCATACACCCCAGCCAGAAAATCATTTGATTTTGAATCCTGCAAAACCAGGGTGAAACAACATAGCCAAGTCTAAGAGACATAAATGTATATTTGAGAATTTACTGAAGGTTTGAGGAAGCAGACGGGGTTTTCAATTTAAACTTTTAAGTTTCATAAAACTTAAAATTCTATGCTAGTTGTCCCTGTGCATAAAAGCACTTTGGCTACTCCATTAAACTACCCAATAAGCTTCTCTTTCCTTTACTCTCCTCTTTTCTGATTACCCCTGTAATGAAATTTTTGTTCTTTGTTTTTGTTGATTAAAATTTTTATTAATTTTTTAATTATATAGATGATATATTCATAGTCATCCTTAAAAACCACAACACAGAACATGAGCAATAAAAATACCCACACCCCAAATCAATTTGTTTCTTTTTATAAAACTTGCATACTTTTTTCATCTTTGTCAGTGAGTTTTGTACGTCTTCCTATTGCTAATTAACACTCTTTCATTTCAGGTGGTAGGACTCCCTCTAAATTTTCTTGGAGGACCAGACTAATGGTGATGAAGACAAAAGTCTTCAGCTTTTGTTTGTCTGGAGAATTCTTTTTTTCTCCTTTAATTCTAAAGCACAACTTTGACAGGAAGAGCATTCTTAGCAGGCTTTTTTTTCTTCTTTCAATGCGTTGACTGTATCTTCCCACACCCTTCTGACTCCCAGGGCTTCTGCTGAAAATTCTGCCAGTTTTTTTATGGGAAGTGGGGTTCCCTTGTAAGAAACAAGTTGCTTTTTTCTCACTGCTTTTGAGATTCTCTCTTTGTCTTTAACTTTGACAGTTTCATTATAATATGTTTCTATTTGGGGAAATTCATCTTATTTGTTACTTTGTGAATCTGTGTTTGTGTTTCTTTCCCCTGGTTAGGTAAGTGTTCAACCATTATTTCACTGAATAAGCTTCCTGCCCCTTAATCTTTCTTTTCTCCTTTGCTATCTTTATAATACATATCCATTTGATGATGTCCCATAATTCTTTGAAGCCATATCACTCTTTTTCTGTTGTTTTTCTTGTTGCTTTTTCTTTTTGCTTTCTTGACTTGAATTGCCCCTGCACTGTTGTGGAATTCACTGATCCAGTCTTCTGATTTTTCTAGTCTTCTGTTGAAATCTTTCTGCGTAATTTTTCAGTTCAGTTATTGTATTCTTCAGCTCTGTGATTTCTGTTTGGCATTTTAAAAATAATTCCTATCTCTTTGTTTATGCATTGTTCTCCTGATCTCAGTGAGCATCTTTACAGATTATTCTTTTGAACTCTGTATTGGGTAAATCACTGATTTCTATGTTATTAACATCAGTTTCTGGAAATTAGTCTTATTCTTTTGCTTGGAATACAACCCTCTGTTTCTTCATTTTCCTTGACTCTCTGTGTTGGTTTCTGAGCATTTGTTAAAAAGTCTCTCTCAGACTTGATGGACTGGCTTCATCTAGGAGATGATCCTTGTTTATCAGCCTGGCTAGAGATCTAGTTGCCTCTTAAAACTCAAGAGATTGTCCAATCTGTTGTCCTTATTAGTGGTCCCCAGTGGTTGACAGTGTGCCAAAATATGTCAGTATCACAAGGGGAGGGTAATAGGCAGTATATAGATGCAGGCTAATTAGAAGCTAGACTTTCAGACAGCAGCTTGGAAAGAATGCAGTTACACCCCTTCAATGGGAAAATTAGGAGATGAATGTCTTTGCCCTCTCCCATCTGTGTTGAAATCAGGAGCATAGCCACAGAGAGGGGTCTTGTAAAGAGAAAAAGAAGTAAAGGATGAGTCTAAGGTTTTGGTGTAAGTAAAGAAGTAAGTAGTAATATCACTTATTAAAATGGGGACATTTAAAGAGGGATGCATTTGAGATCAAAATATCCGACTTACAATTTTAGTTTTATTTATTTTTAGGTATCAGTTTTTATATGTAAAAGCAGCACATTCAATCAGCTGAAGAAAGTTGACCGTTGAATAATTACTTTGGGAGACGACCAAGCCATATGGCAAAAAATAAATTCTATCTTGGAACTTGCTTATGCCTGGATAAAATCCAAATGAATCAGTTTTAATGGAAAATAATGAAATCATAAAAGAATGAGAAGAAATGATTGCCAATCAGATCATAATTTTAAGTTAGAAAAAGTCTCTCTAAATGTGAAAGATTTGATTTTTAAATTCCTAACACTGCCAAAATCTCTGCATTAGCAGATGTATTAGGCTTGGCTGCTAAGCCTCTGTTCCATACATGCGCAGTTTAGGAATCCTTCACTGACATGGGAAAACTTGCATTCAAAATTTTAGGCTTATTTTGCTGAAACCCTTTTCCCCCTTCCGTGATGTTGGCCCCCTCAAATCCTGGTTACTTCTAGTTTTTTATCCCTCAGCTCTGTGAAAATGGCTGAAAGATCTAGGTTACAACTCACTTTTCAGAATTTATACTTCATGCCAGGAATCAGCAAACTCTATGTCTAGAGTGTGGATGGGAAGCAATTCTAAAAAGTCTAGGAGCTTTCCTGGTGGTCCAATGGGTAAAGAGTTCACCTTGTAGTGCAAGGTGCACCGGTTGGATCCCTGGCCCCGGAAGATCCCAAGTCCTGCAGAGTGGCTGGGCTGGTGTGTGTCCAATTACAAGCCAGAGCTCTGGAGCGCATGCACTTAAAGCCAGGACTCTGCAGTGAAAGAGGCCATTGCAATGGGAGGTCCACACATGCCAAAAAATAAAAAGATGGATGAAAATAAATATACATTTAAAAAGAGGCATGATGGAGAAAAGAAAAACAAATGAAAAAAACCAACAAACTCTATGAGGACTGTGTAGAATAGCACATTCTATGTAGAAAAGGACAGTCAATGTAGGACTTACTGTTACCCAGTCCAAGCTCTCTCTGCTCACTGCAATCCAGGCCAATGAATTCGAGAGATGAGGTTCTGAGGCAAGGGAAATGACTTTATTCTGAAAGCAGCTGATGGAGAAAATGGCCGGCTAGTGCCTCAGAATAAGCCATCTTATTGGGGTTTGGATGCTAGTTTATTTTATTGATCAACGATGGGAGGAGGTGAGGAAGGAAAGCAAAAAGTCCATTAATCTTGCACATATCTCCTAGAATAACAAACCTCAAACAGGGGATATGTTAACATCTCCCTTCCTGCCATCTACAGGTGGACAGGGTTCTGAACAAAGGCATTTTATTTTAACAATCAGGCAGAGAGGCAGGGTCCTCCAGGCTAGCCATTACTTATGATTATAATAATAACAGCAGTGGAAGGCAAATCAAAGAGCCAGTTTTCAACATGGGGTCAGAATTGGTTTTCTCCCTGCAACATTGCCTCAATACATTTTCCTTCACTCCAAGTTCTATTCCTCAATTTCTGTCTGGTTTTCATGCTTTTTGATTATTTCATCCAACTATTTTTATTTTTCTCATATCTTATAACTGTTTGCAGCAGGAGTATGGGTACAATACAAGCTACTCTGCATGGCTCTTCTCTGAAGAAGATTTGGTTACATTCCACAAAGTTTGTCATAATTTTGTAACTGTTCACTTAAGAATTCTTTCTAAGTTTCACTTGTCTCTTTTTTGACAAACTCAAAAATGTAGTATTCACAATGACAAGCACACACTTGGTAAACAAACTAATATTAAGAAAGAAGAAAAGGGATATCATTTGTCCATTTATAGTTTTGTTTGATTGTATATGTTTTGGTAAGAGATTTTTTTTTTCTATAATTAGTAAAGGGTGTGCATAGTCCATTTTGTTCCAAGAGTTATCATGCAATGCTATTCTTTAATTTCTAAGTAGATAGGTAGTGTGTTTGTAATTCATTTCCAATTTCACATGTTTTATGATAAAGATGTAATATATATTTCTTTCTGTTGAATGTATATCACATATGATTGTGTATTCAAAAAAGATCCTTTATGTGCAGGATAACAAAAATAAAGTTGGCTGTTGTTCTCTTATAAGAAGTTAGTAACCAAAAGACAAAGCAGAAAAGAAATTCAACCTAGAATTCTCTTTCAAGAGAAAATATCTATCAAAAATAAAGGTTAGAAAAAGACATTTTAAAGCAAAAGCTGACAGACTTATAATTTGCAAATACTGATTACAAGAAATGCAAATAAAGTTCCTACTGTTTTAAACAAAGGAATAAAGAGCACCAAAAATAAGAAATATGTGAGCAAATATAAAAGTAAAAGGAGACTCTAGGTCTATCCACATTTCTACAGATGACACAGTTTCACCTTAGTTTCACTTTTTTTTTTTTTTTTTGTGGCTAGTATTCCATTGTATACCTCCACTACATCTTCTTTATCCATTCGTATGTCAGTAGACATTTAAATTGCTTCCATGTCCTGGTTATTATAAATAAGGTGTTGCTCCAGACATGTAGAAACTTCGTTGATCAAGGAACAACAGTTTCCCCTCCATTGGTAGGTGGATTCCTGTCCACTGCATCACCAGGGAAGTTGGGAGTGGAATCTCTTCAGGGGAGAGCATTAATAGGACCAACCTTGCTCAAGAAAGAATGAACTTTTAAGAGGAATTCTTCAGTCCGGAAAAACAATGAGCCTCGCTTCAAGGAGTCTGAAGTTCTGTTAATTCTCAGCTACTTGGATAATCTGAAACCTTTACCTTCCACAGATGTTATTTTACTGAAAGTAAGAGCCAGTTCCTGACCAGGAGCACCCCACCTGGTGAGAGAAGAGTGGGATTCTGTGTGGAGATGAGCTGACCAATGAGGCTAACTCAACTCTGACAATGACTGGAATGTAAATGTTAATACAAAAGGAGAAAGGACCAGTGCTGCAAAGGATATTGTAGAGACATGGATGGACCTAGATAGAGTCTGTCATACAGAGTGAAGTAAGGCAGAAAGAGAAAAACAAACATCATTTATTAAGGCATATCTATGGAATCTAGAAAAAATGATACAGATGAACCTATTTGTGGGACAGTAAGAGAGACTCAGATGTAGACAATGGACATATGAAAAATAGGGAGGGGGCAAAGAGGGGTGAAATGAATTGGGAGATTGGCATTAAGATATATACATTATCATATGTAGAGTAGATTGCTAGTGAGAACCCACTGTATCTTACAGGGAGCTCAGCTTGGTGTTCTGTGATGACCTGGGGCCAGTGGTGTGGGAGCAGAAAGTAAGGGGACATACATATACCTATAGTTGATTCACTTCCTTGCATAGCAGAAGCTAGTGCAACATTATAAAGCAACTATATCGGAATTAAATAAATAAATAAAATTAATCCTTATTGTGCTAAGAAATTGAAAGTAGAAAACAGTAAACAAAATGCAAACCCTAATCATAAGAAAGCTGGAGTGGATATGATACAAAGTATATTTTATGATGAAGAATAATACTAGATATAAATGGAAATCTCTCATAATGATAAAAAGGTAAGTTTTTCTAGAAGAAATGACAGTTCAAAATATGTGTACAGAAGAAAGTGAAAGTATTAGTTGCTCAATAGTGTCCAACTCTTTGTGACCCCATGGACTATAGCCCATCAGACTTCTCTGTCCATGGAATTCTCCAAGCAAGAATACTGGACTGGGCAGCCGTTCCCTTCTCCAGGGGCTCTTTCTGACCCAGGAATCAAATTAAGGTTTCCTTCACTGCAGGTAGATTGTTTACCGTCTGAGCCACTAGGGAGGCCCAAATATGTGTAAACCTAATAATAAAGATTTAAATCAAGAAGAAAATAATAGGGCTTCCCCTGGTGGTCCAGTGGGTAAGGACACTGCCTTGCAGTGCAAGGGGCACCAGTTCGAGCCCTGGCCTGGGAAGATCCCATGTGCCGCGGAGCGGCTGGACTGATGTGTCCAATTACCGAGCCGGAGCTCTGGAGCGCATGTGCCCAGAGCCGGCGCTCTGCAACGACAGACACCACTGTGATGGGAGGCCCACAGGAGCCAAAGAACAAAGATGGATGAAAATAGACAAATCAAAGACCAATAGAAGTGGCCCGCCTGCTCCCCTCCCTCCCCAACCCGACCCCCGCCCAAAAATAAATAAATAAATCTTTAAAAAAAAAAAAAAAAAAAGAAGAAGAAAATAATAGCAGGCCCAAAGATAAAAAATGTAGTTTAATACTCATCATGCAGTAATTTGAATAAGTAGACAAAACAGTAAGGGAAAGAAAGTTTGAACAATATTATCAAAAAAAAATTTCTTCTCAGAAAAATATATTGTCAATGAAATAAAAAGGCAAGCTTTACCAAAGGAAAAAAATGGAAATAAATATAACAGACAAATAAGTTACATACAGAATATAAAAAGAACTCCTACATTTCAATAATAAAAAAATAGCTCAATAAAATAAGCAAAAGATGGATAGACATGGTACCACGGAAGGTAGGCAAACAAGTAATAATTACATGAAAAAAAGTACTCATCATTATTAGGCATCAGCTAAATACCTAAAATCACAACACACCCATTATTATGACTAAAATTTTTAAAAATAATAATAATTATTGGTGAGAATCTGAATCAATGGACTCCCTCAGACATTGCTGATGCCTATCTTACAATATTTTAGTGGAAACATGGGTTATCCTGAGGTTAGATTTTTGCTTTTAACTATGCAAAGAATTTGGGAAAAGAAAATGATGGTCTCAGAATTTTGAATTTCAAGCTAAATATTCATATGCAAGATCTAAAATCTATATGACTTCTCTTTGCCTCGTATAGTCACAGGTCCTAAAACTCTGAAAATCAAACCTAATCTAACATAGGTGGTTATAGGTAGTTGAATTATAATGTAATTTGAATCTTCAGCTTCATAAGTCTTTGTTGTTAAAGCTAAGGCATTGATTGGGAAGGAATGAAGGTCTGAACATTGAGATGGGGATACAAGGGAAGATCTTGATGAAGTCACAGACCTTGAGCATCAAGGTCTTAGGGTTCCCCTGAGTCTTCTTGCTAGTAGTAGCAGTTCTTCCACCCCTTCTTTAAGAGTTTGGTCTCTTTCACTTAAGGAAATGTAATCACTTATTACCTAGTAAAAGTGGAAACATTTTTTTCTAAACCTTCCTTTAGTGATGACCTAGTGTTAAGAATTGAAAAGCCAAAAAAAGGAATTTTAAAAATTGAAGAGTTGATATATACCATGTTACAAGCGTATGATATAGTGATTCTCTCTTTTTAAAGGGAATATTCTATTCATAATTATTATAAAACATTTGCTACATTCCCCATGGTATACAATATATCCTTATAGCTTATTTTATACCAAATAGCTTGTCCTCTTAATTCTCTGTCTTTATATTGCCCTTCATCCCCTCTTCGCACTGGCAGCAACCCATTTGTCCTCTATATCTGTGAGTCTGTTTCTTTCTGGTTATATTCACTAGTTTACAGTATTTTCAGTGTCCATCAACAGATGAAGGAATTAAGAAAATGTAATATCAACAAACAATGGAATACTATTCAGCAAAACAACTTTATTTGAAAGTAGATCTGAATCATATTTTAGGCATCAGCTAAATACCTAAAATCACAACACACCCATTATTATGACTAAAATTTTTAAAATAATAATAATTATTGGTGAGAATCTGAATCAATGGACTCCCTCAGACATTGCTGATGCCTATCTTACAATATTTTAGTGGAAACATGGGTTATCCTGAGGTTAGATTTTTGCTTTTAACTATGCAAAGAATTTGGGAAAAGAAAATGATGGTCTCAGAATTTTGAATTTCAAGCTAAATATTCATATGCAAGATCTAAAATCTATATGACTTCTCTTTGCCTCGTATAGTCACAGGTCCTAAAACTCTGAAAATCAAACCTAATCTAACATAGGTGGTTATAGGTAGTTGAATTATAATGTAATTTGAATCTTCAGCTTCATAAGTCTTTGTTGTTAAAGCTAAGGCATTGATTGGGAAGGAATGAAGGTCTGAACATTGAGATGGGGATACAAGGGAAGATCTTGATGAAGTCACAGACCTTGAGCATCAAGGTCTTAGGGTTCCCCTGAGTCTTCTTGCTAGTAGTAGCAGTTCTTCCACCCCTTCTTTAAGAGTTTGGTCTCTTTCACTTAAGGAAATGTAATCACTTATTACCTAGTAAAAGTGGAAACATTTTTTTCTAAACCTTCCTTTAGTGATGACCTAGTGTTAAGAATTGAAAAGCCAAAAAAAGGAATTTTAAAAATTGAAGAGTTGATATATACCATGTTACAAGCGTATGATATAGTGATTCTCTCTTTTTAAAGGGAATATTCTATTCATAATTATTATAAAACATTTGCTACATTCCCCATGGTATACAATATATCCTTATAGCTTATTTTATACCAAATAGCTTGTCCTCTTAATTCTCTGTCTTTATATTGCCCTTCATCCCCTCTTCGCACTGGCAGCAACCCATTTGTCCTCTATATCTGTGAGTCTGTTTCTTTCTGGTTATATTCACTAGTTTACAGTATTTTCAGTGTCCATCAACAGATGAAGGAATTAAGAAAATGTAATATCAACAAACAATGGAATACTATTCAGCTATAGAAACTGACTAAACTTTGCCATTTTCAGCAACATGGAGAGACTTGAAGAGCCTTATGTTCATTGAAATAAATCACACAGAGAAAGACAAGTACTGTACGATATCACTTCTATCTGGAATCTAAAAAACACAACTAGTGAATATAATAACAAGACACAGACTCACAGATATAGGGAACAAAAGGATTTGTGATCAGATGGCATTTCCTCTACACCAGGGAAATCCTTTTCAGCCAGGACTATTTCTTAACAGCCCAGAATTGAGAGCAGTGAGTGGCTGATGAATATTTGTGATTAATGAATACAGCATTCAACATTCTGGGGGTAGGAGATCACAAATAATGAAATCCTGGAACTCAGTTTGATTTTCTAGTGTTGGCATGACTAAGCAACTCCACTCTGCATTTGGACATGTGAAGGCATAATGAAAAGGCATTTGCTGCTATAATAGGATGAGAGCACGCTAGTGGGCTAGGAGTCATGGCATGGATATCTGGTCTTTTCTGCCTGTGGGGCTCAGGCAGACTACTTAATATCCTTCAACTGTAAAATGGGGATAATTACATATGCTTTTCCTACCTCACAAAGTTACTACGAAGATGAACTGAGCTTCACCTTTGTCAAACATTCATTCATTCATTTTCTTCCACAAACATCTTTTAAGAATATAATTTATCACAGGCACTGTCCTGTTCTATGTTCCTTGGGTTACACAATTAAATAAGACATAGAGTTCATAGTCTAGATGAACAAAAGAAACACTGCAGTCTTAGGCAAGTTACTAAATATCCTCTCTCATTTTCAAAATAAGAATGCTAGCAGGTATCTCCTGTTTATTTCTTGGTTATATATGATAATGTACAGAAATAGCTTGGTAAAATGCCTAGCCAATAATTATTTTATTATCAATATTACTGTTTTAGAGAGAAAACACTAAGCAAAAGGAGTTAATCTTACTTTGTAGATGGTGTGGTTAGAATATTTCCATTAGTAAGTGGCCTTCAAACTGAGTGTTTTAAGAATGGCTCAGTTGGGTAAATTTGGGGAAAAGTCATACTGGTAAAGAGAAGGCATTAGGAGTGAAGAAAATGGATGTGATTGTACGTAGTGTGGCTCCTGTTTTGATGATCTCATTCAGGTAGGAGATAAAAGTTGGTGATCGTTTGCTGTGAATATACCCTCAGATTCACTCATTGTGCACTACCGTTCCCACACTGGGGGTTCCTTCTTCTAGGATTCTACATTCATGATTCTCTAGCATGTCTCCTGTCACCTCTTTTGGGAACTCTGTGCATATATCCACCAACTAGATCCCAGGCCCTTAGGAGAACAGGGGCTGGGTTTAAGCCATGTTTGTGTTCCTAATAGCATGGGATCTGGCACATAGAATTCTATCAGTGTGTGTGTAATAAACAACTGCCACATGTGCTCTAGTCATGTTCAGGGCAATGTTAATGTACGGAGAAGCAGGGAGCCACTGACTGCTGGGAGTGCTGCTGCCACCAAAGCCTTCATAATCTGTAATGTCCATTTAGGATCAGACCAGGGGTTTTGTTTTTATCCTACTAGGTCACCATTCTCAAAGGAAAAGATCTTAGGCAGTATGCAACTTGTTCCATGCTCTCTCAGGATCAGCTGTTTGTCCTGGGAAGCTTAGGAATGAATGTTTCTACAGTTCCTGATTTATTAACATTAAGGTTATACAAACCTGGTCTGTCTTGGCTGAATTACTACTTAGCTGGACTAAATATATTTTCTAATCCCAAAACCAGAACATACAGTCTGACAAGTGTACTTTTGGGAGATGGAATAGAACATTTGAAATGGCAACTATCTTGGAAAATCTCTGTAACCTCTGACTGCTATTGCGTGGCCCATCACTTCTTTGGGCTTGAAGATACATAAATAGGGAGATCAATTCACTTCTCTGGGATGACCTAGAGGTGTAGGATGCAGGGCCAAGAGGGACGCTCAAGAGCTATATACTTATAACTGATTCACACTGTTGAACAGCAGAAACTAACACAACAAGGTAAAGCAATTAGCCTCTAATTTAAATAAAAATAAATTAAAAGAGAATATGTAAACTACTCAGGGAAGGGTTTCTGTTGAGTGTGATTTTTAAACGTAAGTGGCTCCTGTTTTAAAAATGATTGGGTAAATTTGGGGAAAAGTCATACTGGTAAAGAGAAGGCATTAGGAGTGAAGAAAATGGATGTGATTGTACGTAGTGGCTCCTGTTTTGATGATCTCATTCAGGTAGGAGATAAAAGTTGGTGATCGTTTGCTGTGAATATACCCTCAGATTCACTCATTGTGCACTACCGTTCCCACACTGGGGGTTCCTTCTTCTAGGATTCTACATTCATGATTCTCTAGCATGTCTCCTGTCACCTCTTTTGGGAACTCTGTGCATATATCCACCAACTAGATCCCAGGCCCTTAGGAGAACAGGGGCTGGGTTTAAGCCATGTTTGTGTTCCTAATAGCATGGGATCTGGCACATAGAATTCTATCAGTGTGTGTGTAATAAACAACTGCCACATGTGCTCTAGTCATGTTCAGGGCAATGTTAATGTACGGAGAAGCAGGGAGCCACTGACTGCTGGGAGTGCTGCTGCCACCAAAGCCTTCATAATCTGTAATGTCCATTTAGGATCAGACCAGGGGTTTTGTTTTTATCCTACTAGGTCACCATTCTCAAAGGAAAAGATCTTAGGCAGTATGCAACTTGTTCCATGCTCTCTCAGGATCAGCTGTTTGTCCTGGGAAGCTTAGGAATGAATGTTTCTACAGTTCCTGATTTATTAACATTAAGGTTATACAAACCTGGTCTGTCTTGGCTGAATTACTACTTAGCTGGACTAAATATATTTTCTAATCCCAAAACCAGAACATACAGTCTGACAAGTGTACTTTTGGGAGATGGAATAGAACATTTGAAATGGCAACTATCTTGGAAAATCTCTGTAACCTCTGACTGCTATTGCGTGGCCCATCACTTCTTTGGGCTTGAAGATACATAAATAGGGAGATCAATTCACTTCTCTGGGATGACCTAGAGGTGTAGGATGCAGGGCCAAGAGGGACGCTCAAGAGCTATATACTTATAACTGATTCACACTGTTGAACAGCAGAAACTAACACAACAAGGTAAAGCAATTAGCCTCTAATTTAAATAAAAAATTTAAATTTAAAAAGAGAATATGTAAACTACTCAGGGACCTGTAGGTGTTGGTCTGCGGTTGATAAAGAGAACTGCAGGTGAGCAGAATTCAGTGGGATTATATACAAGTGTGGAACATCAACAAAAAGTGGATGTGATAGGAAGAGGAAATGGAAGATACACTGCACTTGAAATTCATACCTCTGAAAAAATCAAAAAGAGAATCCAGGCATTCTTCAGGGTAAATCAACCTGGTTTGAAGTTAAAAGGAGGGAGAATAAAACTAAAGAATAAAGGAAAAGGAAAACACCAAACTCAATATTGACAGCTATCATGTATCCCAATATGGCTCCTTTCTGGCTATGTGACCACTGACTCACCTTGAGTGTTAGCTCCTCATAGAAAAACATGGAGCCAAAAAAATTTCTGGTATCGTAAAGTCATGAGTGTATCTACCAAGAATATAAGCAAGTTAAATTTGGAGTAAGTTGGAAATTATGCTATACTGTAGTTTTTAAACTTTTTATTTTATTCCTAGGTGATGCTAGGAAAAGAACTCACCTGTCTAATGCAGGAGATATAAGAGATGTGGGCTTCATCCCTGGGTTTGGAAGATCCCCTGGAGCATGGCATGGCAACCCATGCCAGTATTCTTGCCTGGAAAATTCCATGGACAAAGAAGCCAGGCAGGTTACAGCCCACAGGATCAGAGTCAGACACAAATGAAGTGACTTAGCATGCATACATAGTTGATTTAAAAGTTGTATAGCAAAGTGATTTAGTTATACCAAACCTGGGGACTTGGGAACATACAGTCTGACAAGTGTACTTTTGGGAGATGGAATAGAACATTTGAAATGGCAACTATCTTGGAAAATCTCTGTAACCTCTGACTGCTATTGCGTGGCCCATCACTTCTTTGGGCTTGAAGATACATAAATAGGGAGATCAATTCACTTCTCTGGGATGACCTAGAGGTGTAGGATGCAGGGCCAAGAGGGACGCTCAAGAGCTATATACTTATAACTGATTCACACTGTTGAACAGCAGAAACTAACACAACAAGGTAAAGCAATTAGCCTCTAATTTAAATAAAAAATTTAAATTTAAAAAGAGAATATGTAAACTACTCAGGGACCTGTAGGTGTTGGTCTGCGGTTGATAAAGAGAACTGCAGGTGAGCAGAATTCAGTGGGATTATATACAAGTGTGGAACATCAACAAAAAGTGGATGTGATAGGAAGAGGAAATGGAAGATACACTGCACTTGAAATTCATACCTCTGAAAAAGTCAAAGAGAGAATCCAGGCATTCTTCAGGGTAAATCAACCTGGTTTGAAGTTAAAAGGAGGGAGAATAAAACTAAAGAATAAAGGAAAAGGAAAACACCAAACTCAATATTGACAGCTATCATGTATCCCAATATGGCTCCTTTCTGGCTATGTGACCACTGACTCACCTTGAGTGTTAGCTCCTCATAGAAAAACATGGAGCCAAAAAAATTTCTGGTATCGTAAAGTCATGAGTGTATCTACCAAGAATATAAGCAAGTTAAATTTGGAGTAAGTTGGAAATTATGCTATACTGTAGTTTTTAAACTTTTTATTTTATTCCTAGGTGATGCTAGGAAAAGAACTCACCTGTCTAATGCAGGAGATATAAGAGATGTGGGCTTCATCCCTGGGTTTGGAAGATCCCCTGGAGCATGGCATGGCAACCCATGCCAGTATTCTTGCCTGGAAAATTCCATGGACAAAGAAGCCAGGCAGGTTACAGCCCACAGGATCAGAGTCAGACACAAATGAAGTGACTTAGCATGCATACATAGTTGATTTAAAAGTTGTGTATAGCAAAGTGATTTAGTTATACCATTTTCCCTTATAGATTATTACAAAATATTGAGTGTAGTTCCCTGTACTATACAGTTAAGTCCTATTGGTTATCTATTTTATACATAATAATGCGTATATGTTAATCTCAATGTCCTAATTTATCCCTCCCCATCCCTTCTTCCTTTGGTAACCATAAGTTTGGTTTCTATGTCTATTGGTCTATTTCTCTTTTGTGAATAAGTTTATTTGTATCCTTTCTTTTTTAGATTCCACATATTAGTGATATCATATGATATTTGTCTTTCTCTGTCTGGCTTACTTAGTATGATAATCTCTAGGGCCATCCATGTAGCTGTAAATGGCATTACTTCATTCTTTACAGGGTTGATTAATATTCTAATGTGTATATGTACACAATGATATATATATGTTAATATATATCTTCTTTATTCATCTGGTAGTGAACATTTATGTTGGAAAGCTGCATTATAGAAATTTAAAAGAAGTAGTAGAAAAGAGCTGAAGAGGAAAAAAGAACAAGTTCAGAATAGGATAAGAAGGAATTAATCTGAAGAATGGATGATATAATTTTACCTCAAAACAGAATTGCTCATACCAGAGACAGAATAGGTACAAAGACTCTGAGGAAAGAGAAACTGGAAGTATGAAGCTAATACAATCTCATATTAGAAATGATTAGAAATGATTTAAAAACTTAAAACATCCAGATATGAGGAGTCACTAAATACTAAAGCAATGTAGCCATGAGTCAGTGTCAGGTTTTCACAAGTGGTCATAAAAGTATAACATCAGGTATCAGTTCAGAGTATCCTATTTGGGGAAACTTGACAGATCGCTCAGCTGGCTGAAATCTGAGATCAAAAACCTTTTTAAACAAAAGAACCAGGCATTGGCTTTATAAATAAGTCTGACCATAGACTACAGGAAAATATTCACAGGTGCACTCTTATATCCTTCTCTTTTTCTTACCCACTTTGACAAACTATGAGTTTATTCATGTCGACCTCCAAAGAGGAAAATTGAAAAAGAAAAATTACATTTTCTATATACATACATGTTCATTTCTGGATCTTCTGTAAAGAATACAAAGGCATTATTCAAGATTTTCCCTCCATTACCAACCCAGAAAGTAGGCTTTAATGCTGGGTTTGTTACCTGCACAGTGTAGAGTGCGGAATAAAAAATGAGCTCCTGACCTAGAACCAGAAGATCCTGGCTCTGGGCTCAGCTGTGCTGATGTTGTGTGGCCTTGCCAAGTCCTTTAGATTTTATGAGCCTCACATGTCACATATATAATGTGACCATTTACCTCCTACCTGCTTTAACCACTTCACAGAGTTACAATGACAATCAAGTGAAATAAAGTTGAGAAAATATGCACCAACAGCAATTATTAGGTCACTGAGGAGACTAAGAGGCTAAACTATCTCATGTAGATATTTGGTAGATCAGTTAATTGTTTATGATTCTATGCCTACTAATTACGTTATATTTTAGACTGTTGAGACACAAGATGCTGAGTAAGAAGATGTGGCCCTAACCTTTATGCAGCTCACAGGAGTTGACTGGAAGAAGGGACCAATGCAATGGACATAATATCATATTGTTCTCTCTTGCAGCTATACCTAAAGTAGTGCTTCCTTTTTCTGTTCGTACTTCTGATGAGTGACATTAGCAAGTCATATCGGGGGTAACCCAGTCTGAATGAGGATAGGAGAAAAGAACCTTATTTTACAGGTTACAAAATCTTTTCATATATATTATTTACTCCTCATCACCTCTTGGTGCTATAGAAAATCTAGATAGCTCCACTTTTGCAGACAAGAGTCTCAGGGAGCTACTTCTGCTGCCCAAGATGAGATAAGGAAGAAACTAGTCTACAACTCACATTTTGAGCCAATATATTGAGCCAAAAAGAGAGAAATGATGGTTGTAACTAGAAAAACCATTTTTTTCATCTCTAAAGACTAATATTATCTACACATGATTTTTTGAAGTCTGCACTTACAGTTCAAAAAGACATTGATTTAGTTTTTACCAAAATATGCCATCTATATCTTTGAAAACCTCTTGAAGTCTGTTGCCTGTCTGGAGGGGCTAAGAAAAGAAAATTACATAAGTTCATTTCTGGAAATTCTGTAAAGAATACAAAGGCATTATTCAAGATTTTCCCTCCATTACCAACCCAGAAAGTAGGCTTTAATGCTGGGTTTGTTACCTGCACAGTGTAGAGTGCGGAATAAAAAATGAGCTCCTGACCTAGAACCAGAAGATCCTGGCTCTGGGCTCAGCTGTGCTGATGTTGTGTGGCCTTGCCAAGTCCTTTAGATTTTATGAGCCTCACATGTCACATATATAATGTGACCATTTACCTCCTACCTGCTTTAACCACTTCACAGAGTTACAATGACAATCAAGTGAAATAAAGTTGAGAAAATATGCACCAACAGCAATTATTAGGTCACTGAGGAGACTAAGAGGCTAAACTATCTCATGTAGATATTTGGTAGATCAGTTAATTGTTTATGATTCTATGCCTACTAATTACGTTATATTTTAGACTGTTGAGACACAAGATGCTGAGTAAGAAGATGTGGCCCTAACCTTTATGCAGCTCACAGGAGTTGACTGGAAGAAGGGACCAATGCAATGGACATAATATCATATTGTTCTCTCTTGCAGCTATACCTAAAGTAGTGCTTCCTTTTTCTGTTCGTACTTCTGATGAGTGACATTAGCAAGTCATATCGGGGGTAACCCAGTCTGAATGAGGATAGGAGAAAAGAACCTTATTTTACAGGTTACAAAATCTTTTCATATATATTATTTACTCCTCATCACCTCTTGGTGCTATAGAAAATCTAGATAGCTCCACTTTTGCAGACAAGAGTCTCAGGGAGCTACTTCTGCTGCCCAAGATGAGATAAGGAAGAAACTAGTCTACAACTCACATTTTGAGCCAATATATTGAGCCAAAAAGAGAGAAATGATGGTTGTAACTAGAAAAACCATTTTTTTCATCTCTAAAGACTAATATTATCTACACATGATTTTTTGAAGTCTGCACTTACAGTTCAAAAAGACATTGATTTAGTTTTTACCAAAATATGCCATCTATATCTTTGAAAACCTCTTGAAGTCTGTTGCCTGTCTGGAGGAGCTAAGATCAGAGTAAACACTTTCATTGGTCTTCAAATGCCTTTATCTTCATGATGCAGACACTCAAGAGGTAGCCAATTAATACAATAGAAAGTTCCTCACACAAGCTAAAAATACACACTCTTTTGCTTCTTCTACCTGTTTTTATTCATTCTAAAAGGACTCAGTTGAGAATATTTGTCAAGATAAGAAGCATGCAACCTGCAAATGCCAACTAAATGTTTTTAGAGGAATAAAGTGCAGTTTCAAAGAGGCATGATTAGCCCCCTCTTCTGGCTTATCTCTTAAAGTGAAACAGAAATGATATTCAATGAAAAGTCACAACAGCTGTGCACCATTAAAAAATCAATAATTACTCATTTATCTCTCTCTCTTTTTTAAAATTTGTAAATTATCTGAAATTGTACAGGAATAAAGAACCTGAGAGATATCTGACCTGTTTATACAGAAAATAAGCAAAGCCACACAGTTAAGGGAATTCAATGCTTAGCTGCCTTGAAGGAGATGAGTAGGCAACCCCCTGCCTGGAGCGGTCTAAGGTGAGAGGTCCCATGGACTTTCTGTCTATCTTGGTGCCAGCCTCCCCTCCTCTCAGACTTGGTATTTATCACATTGAACAACAAAAGTGGTGGGTTGCAGGAGGGATAATGTTTCCTGAGGCAATAGTTAAAGGCCACATCATTTCCTTCCATGGCCTGACTTAGGAATTCAGGGAAAAAAAGGGTATCTGGAAGTTTTCGTGTCCATACTTTTTCAGAAGTGAAAATGCCAGACCTTTGCTTTTCCAACACTTGTCAAAGAAAAGAATTCCCTAACTCTTCCACATACTTATTCTATCCTGTGGTTAGGAATATGTCTTTAGTAGAAACACACCAGATGAGAAGAATGTCACCCACTTTAGTGAGGTAGAGTCTGATGGGTGTAAAGGAAGTCTCCCAGGGAATATGCTATCTCTGCTCTAATTCTTTAAAAGTGTGAGGGTGTTAACTAGGTGATATAGAGAGAAAATAGTGAAAAATGCTGCACCATACAAGGCCTAAAGTACATGGAAGCATGGTGCACTGGAGTTCTGCAAGACATCACCTAAGACTGGCTGGTCAAGAGAATGTTGTATATTAGGCTAAGGATTCAGGATGCTACTCTGTAGGGCAGTGGCAATCCAAAGTGTAGAGTTAAAACACATTTTTAAGAGTAAAAGCAATTTGGAAGGCATCCATATGACAGTGTATGCAATATCATTACTTATTAATTTAAAATATTTGAAATGACAAACTATTAAGAATTCAGGTGTGTTTCTGAGTCGATCTGTATTTGCTTTTAAAACGTGGTTATTTCCAATAGCTCAGCAGATAAGGAATCCTGCAAGAGACACAGGAGATGTGGGTTAGATCCTTGGGTCAGGAAAATCCCCTGGAGGAGGAAACAACAACCCACTCCAGTATTCTCGCCTGAAAACCTCATGGACAGAGGAGTCTGCTGGGCTACAGTTTATTTATCTGATTATATTTATTTCTCATGATTTGTCTGATCAACATTCCTCTCTTTGTTGTTAATATTCAGTCACTAAGTAGTGTCCAAATCTTTGTGACTCCATGGACTAGAGCACATCAGGCTTCCCTGTCCTTCAGTATTTCCTGGAGTTTGTTCAAACTCATGTCCATTGAGTTGGTAATGCCATCCAACTATCTCATTTCCTTTCTTTAAAATCTCTCATTGACTTCCATGCACTTGATAAGTTCCAGCCCCAGGGTACAATGTACAGAAAGAATCTCATAGAGTTTGTAGACAGACATGCCCTGTTCACCATCCGTTGACTGAATAACACTTCCATATCCATGTAATATTCTTATGTTTATGAAAGAATAATGAAAGACAATATTTAACAAAATGTTTTATATTCAAAACGGTAGATTGCATTTGGTAATTAAGGGATTTAGCATGAGAACTTTAAAAGTTCTTCAAATTCCAGTAGAGAGCAAAATAATACCTAATAGTTGCTAGAATAATACATAGTATAAAAGATTTGTACATGTCCATGAATCTTTTCTTATTACCCAGTACTGTCAGGGAAAGTCAGAGAATGTCAGGGAATGGGGCCATATATAACATATATGGATGATCAATTTTCAAAAATATAAGGTTACAAAAGACAGATCTCTATCTCCTTCAGTCAATGCTATCATCTTCTCAATCAAAACACCCTTTCCCCTTGTCTATCTTCAGGAAAGTCTTAAGAGTTAAGCAATATATGCCATCCTATTGAATTTAGTCACATTAAAGTATGACTAGCTAAAAGATTTCTGACAGGATGTTTTATCCGGCTGTAATGAGTCTTAGTTGCAGCATGCAGGTGTCACTGGCTTAGTTGTCCCTCAGGATGTGGGATCTTAGTTCCCTGACCAGGAATGGAACTGCATTCCCTGCATTGGAAGCATGCAATCTTAACCCCTGGATCACTAGGGAAGTCCCCATGATATTTCACTTTTAAAGGAGTAGTTTGTTAAACAAGAAGACTATCTCTTTGGAAAAATAATTATAGGAATAATGGAGAGGAAGAAGCTTTTGAGAAATGCACTTTTTGTGGACTAACCCTATCCTACTCTTTCTCTAGTATCTTACATTTCTTTGGTAGCGACATTAAGAACATCAGTTACTATAGGTAAGTGAATAAGGCATAACTCTAGTGCTGCTCCAAAGTAAAAATACCACAGAGTGGGAATTGGATCCTCTATAAGGAGCAATGCTGTTATCCAGACATATAGCTTTGGACAAATCATTTCAGCTTAATGGGCCTCAATTTCCTCATCTTTAATATGAAGATGAGGAATAATAATTTCTGAGGATGGCAAAGTGGCATTTTGTGGGTGTAACTGATGTTACTGGACTGATCACCTCAGGCAGGTCAGCTGACCTGACTGACCAGGCAAGTGGATGCCCTCTTTGCTCCCAGTGCTTTGCCCCCAGCCCCTTCCCAACCTCCATTTGCTGGTATCTCAGCTGAAGAAAATCTTTCTGAAGAGGGGAGGACTGCACTTTCATCCTGAGCACAAGAGAGGACTTGTAATGTCTGTTCCAGCACTGACAATTTCGGAATCCGGATTTTTTTTGTCACCCTGAAACTGTGCCCCATAGACATGACCAAAGCTGATAACAGGTGTTCTTGAACTGATATTGAAGACAAGCTTATTAACAGATTTTAACAAGTATCTTAACAAGTATACTTGTTAAAATTCCTCTGTGTGAGGTGAATGAACCTAGAGCCTGTTATACAAAGTGAGGTTAGAAAGAGGAAAAACAAATATTGTGTGCTAATGTATATATACTGGCTTCCCAGGTGACTCAGAGGGCAAAGAATTCACCTGCCAATGCAGGAGACACAAGAGAAGTAGGTTTATCCCTGGTTAAGCAATATATGCCATCCTATTGAATTTAGTCATTAAAGTATGACTAGCTAAAAGATTTCTGACAGGATGTTTTATCCGGCTGTAATGAGTCTTAGTTGCAGCATGCAGGTGTCACTGGCTTAGTTGTCCCTCAGGATGTGGGATCTTAGTTCCCTGACCAGGAATGGAACTGCATTCCCTGCATTGGAAGCATGCAATCTTAACCCCTGGATCACTAGGGAAGTCCCCATGATATTTCACTTTTAAAGGAGTAGTTTGTTAAACAAGAAGACTATCTCTTTGGAAAAATAATTATAGGAATAATGGAGAGGAAGAAGCTTTTGAGAAATGCACTTTTTGTGGACTAACCCTATCCTACTCTTTCTCTAGTATCTTACATTTCTTTGGTAGCGACATTAAGAACATCAGTTACTATAGGTAAGTGAATAAGGCATAACTCTAGTGCTGCTCCAAAGTAAAAATACCACAGAGTGGGAATTGGATCCTCTATAAGGAGCAATGCTGTTATCCAGACATATAGCTTTGGACAAATCATTTCAGCTTAATGGGCCTCAATTTCCTCATCTTTAATATGAAGATGAGGAATAATAATTTCTGAGGATGGCAAAGTGGCATTTTGTGGGTGTAACTGATGTTACTGGACTGATCACCTCAGGCAGGTCAGCTGACCTGACTGACCAGGCAAGTGGATGCCCTCTTTGCTCCCAGTGCTTTGCCCCCAGCCCCTTCCCAACCTCCATTTGCTGGTATCTCAGCTGAAGAAAATCTTTCTGAAGAGGGGAGGACTGCACTTTCATCCTGAGCACAAGAGAGGACTTGTAATGTCTGTTCCAGCACTGACAATTTCGGAATCCGGATTTTTTTTGTCACCCTGAAACTGTGCCCCATAGACATGACCAAAGCTGATAACAGGTGTTCTTGAACTGATATTGAAGACAAGCTTATTAACAGATTTTAACAAGTATCTTAACAAGTATACTTGTTAAAATTCCTCTGTGTGAGGTGAATGAACCTAGAGCCTGTTATACAAAGTGAGGTTAGAAAGAGGAAAAACAAATATTGTGTGCTAATGTATATATACTGGCTTCCCAGGTGACTCAGAGGGCAAAGAATTCACCTGCCAATGCAGGAGACACAAGAGAAGTAGGTTTATCCCTGGTACAGGAAGATCCCCTGGAGTAGGAAAGAGCAACCCACTCTGGTATTCTTGCCTGGAAGATTCCATGGATAGATGAGCCTGGTGGACTATAGTCCATGGGGTCAAAAAGAGTCAGAAATGCATATATATATATATATGGAATCTAGAAAAATAGTACTGATGAGCTTATTTGCAGGAAAGGAATGGAAATGCAGGTGTAAAGAATGAACTTATAGAAACAGTGACATACATATACCATCATGTGTAAAATAGATAACCGGTGGGAAGTTGTTTTATAATCAGGGAGGCCAGCCTAGCACTCTGTGATACCTAAAAGGATGGGATTGGGGGAGGGGAGGAAGTCTTAGGAGGGAGGGTATAATTAAGGCTGATTCATGTTGTTGTATGGAAGAAATCAATACAACATTGTAAAGCAATTTTCCTCCAATTAAAAAATAAATTAAAAAAAAATCTTTCTGCTTATAAACAACTGCCTTTAAGCTCACTTTGGGCTATCCACCCCCAATCTTTTCTTCATAGTTTATTCTTGGTCATACCAAAGAGCATGTGAGATCTTAGTTCCCCAACCAGGGATGAAACCCACAGCCCTTGCAGTGGAAGCACCAAGCATTAGCCACTGGACCATCAAGAAGTGGAAGTCCTCCCACCCTATCCCAATTGTACGCTTTACTGGCTTCATATAGTCTTAAGAATTTGGAGTCAGTTCTTATCCAGTGCAAGCCAGTTAAGGCTGGTTGTAGCCACTGATCCCAATACTAGGCCTGCACAGTTGTTCAATGCATGGCATTTTGACCTCAGAGGGCTGGAAAACTCCAGCCTCAGATCATGAGGAGTGCCTCCATCTGAAAACCTCATCCTTTCTCTAAATCCAGCCACATCTCTACCTGCCTAAGATCACCCTGCTTATCCTGTCAATATCTCAACTCCCTCCCGTTCAGGAAGATAGATCTGAGACGTGTTTTCTCATTTCATTTCTCATTTCAGGCTGCCTTGAGTATAAACTTTTTCTTGGCCACACTCCTTGGAATCCAATGTTTGGCTTGCTGAGTGCCGTATGAAGAGAACTGATTCAGTAGCAACCCATGTTCTTTTTGTCAGAAGAATTGTTCCTGAAACTTAAGTAGACAGACATTATGGCTTTCACTGATAAATTAAAAAGTCAAAATAAATATTCAGTTAAAAGAAATAAGGGAACATCAATCTCTGTTCATCCTGCTCATTAAAGCCCCTGGGCTCTAATTCCTTTAATTTCTAAGTGTCCATAGGTTTTCAGTAGTACAATCTGGGGTAAGTGTCTATTTCTTTCTTTTTTTTTTTTTTTAACAATATCTTTTTCTTTTGGCCACTTCTATCGGTCTTTCATTTATTTATCTTTGTTCTTTTGGCCTGTGTGGGACTCCCATCACAGTGGAGTCATTGGACACATCGATCCAGTTGTTTCAGGGCACGTGGGATCTTCCAGGGATCAAACCAGAGCCCCTTGCACTGAAAGGCAGTGTCCTTACCCACTGGACCATCAGGGAAGCCCTAGGTGTCTATTTCTTGTATGTCACAGACAGGGGCAGGTAAGACACCAATTCTTCAAAATATAACTAAGATTTCCATAGTCACCTGCAGTAGAGTACACCCGCCCCTGCCTGTCTGTCTCACACCCAGCATTCTCCCAAGGTAAGAGTACTTTGGAAACGTGACCTCATTAACTAAGAGACCATAGTCACCTGCAAGGTTTCCACTGGACCATCAAGAAGTGGAAGTCCTCCCACCCTATCCCAATTGTACGCTTTACTGGCTTCATATAGTCTTAAGAATTTGGAGTCAGTTCTTATCCAGTGCAAGCCAGTTAAGGCTGGTTGTAGCCACTGATCCCAATACTAGGCCTGCACAGTTGTTCAATGCATGGCATTTTGACCTCAGAGGGCTGGAAAACTCCAGCCTCAGATCATGAGGAGTGCCTCCATCTGAAAACCTCATCCTTTCTCTAAATCCAGCCACATCTCTACCTGCCTAAGATCACCCTGCTTATCCTGTCAATATCTCAACTCCCTCCCGTTCAGGAAGATAGATCTGAGACGTGTTTTCTCATTTCATTTCTCATTTCAGGCTGCCTTGAGTATAAACTTTTTCTTGGCCACACTCCTTGGAATCCAATGTTTGGCTTGCTGAGTGCCGTATGAAGAGAACTGATTCAGTAGCAACCCATGTTCTTTTTGTCAGAAGAATTGTTCCTGAAACTTAAGTAGACAGACATTATGGCTTTCACTGATAAATTAAAAGTCAAAATAAATATTCAGTTAAAAGAAATAAGGGAACATCAATCTCTGTTCATCCTGCTCATTAAAGCCCCTGGGCTCTAATTCCTTTAATTTCTAAGTGTCCATAGGTTTTCAGTAGTACAATCTGGGGTAAGTGTCTATTTCTTTCTTTTTTTTTTTTTTTAACAATATCTTTTTCTTTTGGCCACTTCTATCGGTCTTTCATTTATTTATCTTTGTTCTTTTGGCCTGTGTGGGACTCCCATCACAGTGGAGTCATTGGACACATCGATCCAGTTGTTTCAGGGCACGTGGGATCTTCCAGGGATCAAACCAGAGCCCCTTGCACTGAAAGGCAGTGTCCTTACCCACTGGACCATCAGGGAAGCCCTAGGTGTCTATTTCTTGTATGTCACAGACAGGGGCAGGTAAGACACCAATTCTTCAAAATATAACTAAGATTTCCATAGTCACCTGCAGTAGAGTACACCCGCCCCTGCCTGTCTGTCTCACACCCAGCATTCTCCCAAGGTAAGAGTACTTTGGAAACGTGACCTCATTAACTAAGAGACCTGACAGTCTGGCCATGTGGGCTGACTGCCAGGGATTAAGCAAAGGTTGCCTCCTTATAAATTTGGCATTCTGATACAATTTCGTCCCAGGTTTTTAACTGTGTCAACATAATTAAACACTTAAAAAGGTAGAAATTGACTGAAAAGTGGAAAAGCATGGAATTTGGACCAGAAATTTGTCAAATAAGACTAATTTAAATGTAGTGAGGCATTGGGAAGTTATCTGGAGTTCAAGGTATTTGGGAAGTAGTTTGTGAGCATAAAACATTTCAAGATACTGCTGATTCAGAAAATGTAAAATTAACAAAAGATTCTTCGGAGATCATATAGCTTTGAGAACATGGCTTACATCACCAACAGATGACAGAATGGACTCCCACTAGGGCATGGGTGAATTTAGTGAATTTTACTCAAATCAGAACCAGCAGTCTTAATGTTTTGAGGGGTCACGTGTGGCTTCTTTGGTCTGGAGGATCAACAGGAATCTGAATGGCAATCTGACATCTAAGATGTATTCTGCCACTGATTCACATGCTAATCTGAGACATCAATTCTCTGTGGGAGAGACAAAAGTATTAGTGATCTTTGCTCTAATAATGCTTCTTGGAGGAAGCTATCAGAAATCATCCAGGATAATTAAATAAAAAGGAGAACAGTTGGCACTGAAATAATTCTGAAATAATTCAGACAACATCTACATTAAAGCAGCTACATTAAGTATACTGAGGCTTCATGGGACCTGTGAATGAAAACTTAGAAAGTGTCAGAGACCAAGCGGGCATTCTCTGACCTCTCAACTCCTCTCTCTTACTCTCCTTTCATATGAATTCTGATCATTATTTCTCTCTGTAAGCTAATTCTATTTATACCTCTTTTCTACGTACACATTTTCCCTTTCATCCAGTTCCAGACTTACTAGTTATATAATCGAAGCCCATTACCTAACCTATTAAAGCACCAAATTTAAGTTCATGCAATTAAGCTACTAACAGTGGCATATAGATTTCAGATCTTTCACCAGTTCAGGAAGAGAAAGGAATAACTATACTCACTGAGTATTTCAGGATCCAAATGATATAATG
Organism: Tragulus kanchil; assembly: GCA_022376925.1. Classification (NCBI taxonomy): domain Eukaryota; kingdom Metazoa; phylum Chordata; class Mammalia; order Artiodactyla; family Tragulidae; genus Tragulus; species Tragulus kanchil. Next base: position 65,049,759 of record JAIOJX010000032.1, on the reverse strand, counting down.
AGCTCAGTCAGTGCTAACAGAGAATACCTGTATCAGTGAGTTGTTGCCATCTGAATCCAAGGGAAAGCAGTGAACAGAGTGTATGAATACTGGACACTGTGTAGCTCCCTTTTTGAGTTTTGCATGTCCAGCTGTATTACAGTTGATGTTTATTGGGGGAGGGACCATCTCAGCTTTTGTTGTAAGGAGCATCGTGAATAAACAAGCCTTCCTTAAGGGAGAGTTTCATTTCAAGAATGTTCAGGAGTCAAGAAGGACCCATGAGATTGTTATATAGATACATATTTAATATAATATATGTGATTGTGATTCCAGATACATATTTGGTGCTTTATCGAGAAGTACGAGTTACAGAGTACACAAACTATTGGATACAAAATTAGAAGATGAGCACAGTTGTTCCTAAATGAAAAACTTATCAGATACATGCTGACAAATGGATTTCCAAACCTTTCATTTCTACTTTTTTCTCCAGGCTGGTCTCCTGGAGATGAATTGTGGATTGTAGCATTCTTAAAATTTTCAGCTCCCCAAATTCTAACAACATAGGATATGAAAAGAATGTTTCAAAAAAAATCCAGATATTTCTTTCCTTTGGAAAAATTTTCATCATTTCCTATTGTTTGGTCTATGCTGTACTTTATACATTAATTTCTAGTTAGAAAGTTAAAAGCTTTTAACTGTATTATTGGATAAATTTGGTTAGAATCAACTATTTTAAATTATTCTCACACTGGAGGAGAAGAGAAATGAAATATAGTTGTGAGACAAAAAGGAAAAGTTTCTCAGGTGAAAAAATAAGAGTCTTATCAAACTGGATATAAATGTTGAGTTTATAGCTTCTCTACTAGAAGACAAGAAGATTATTATTAAACTGTGAGGTGAGGATAATATTCCAAAGTTTGGTTGTTTTGTCTTTTTTCCTTTACTCTCCGCTGTGAGTTTCCATTCAAAGTTATAAATATCTTAGTTGGAAAACTTGATCTTTTCAGTTCCAGGATGTTGGGAGAAGCCTTCCTTTGAATATTTATTACTCTGGTCTGCCACATGACCTCTTCGGGTAAAATATCTTTAACACAAGGAGTAGTTGCCATTGACCTCATCTGTAGTATTTCAAAAATGAAAGCTCAGTCAGTGCAAAAGAATACCTGTATCAGTGAGTTGTTGCCATCTGAATCCAAGGGAAAGCAGTGAACAGAGTGTATGAATACTGGACACTGTGTAGCTCCCTTTTTGAGTTTTGCATGTCCAGCTGTATTACAGTTGATGTTTATTGGGGGAGGGACCATCTCAGCTTTTGTTGTAAGGAGCATCGTGAATAAACAAGCCTTCCTTAAGGGAGAGTTTCATTTCAAGAATGTTCAGGAGTCAAGAAGGACCCATGAGATTGTTATATAGATACATATTTAATATAATATATGTGATTGTGATTCCAGATACATATTTGGTGCTTTATCGAGAAGTACGAGTTACAGAGTACACAAACTATTGGATACAAAATTAGAAGATGAGCACAGTTGTTCCTAAATGAAAAACTTATCAGATACATGCTGACAAATGGATTTCCAAACCTTTCATTTCTACTTTTTTCTCCAGGCTGGTCTCCTGGAGATGAATTGTGGATTGTAGCATTCTTAAAATTTTCAGCTCCCCAAATTCTAACAACATAGGATATGAAAAGAATGTTTCAAAAAAAATCCAGATATTTCTTTCCTTTGGAAAAATTTTCATCATTTCCTATTGTTTGGTCTATGCTGTACTTTATACATTAATTTCTAGTTAGAAAGTTAAAAGCTTTTAACTGTATTATTGGATAAATTTGGTTAGAATCAACTATTTTAAATTATTCTCACACTGGAGGAGAAGAGAAATGAAATATAGTTGTGAGACAAAAAGGAAAAGTTTCTCAGGTGAAAAAATAAGAGTCTTATCAAACTGGATATAAATGTTGAGTTTATAGCTTCTCTACTAGAAGACAAGAAGATTATTATTAAACTGTGAGGTGAGGATAATATTCCAAAGTTTGGTTGTTTTGTCTTTTTTCCTTTACTCTCCGCTGTGAGTTTCCATTCAAAGTTATAAATATCTTAGTTGGAAAACTTGATCTTTTCAGTTCCAGGATGTTGGGAGAAGCCTTCCTTTGAATATTTATTACTCTGGTCTGCCACATGACCTCTTCGGGTAAAAATATCTTTAACACAAGGAGTAGTTGCCAAATTGTTAAAGAGCCTTGTCCAAAGCAACTATTATATATACACTTAACTAATAACATGGAGCTACTGGAAAACCCATAGATCAAGATATAATAAGATCTCATGTCCAGAACCTACAGAGAGTTGCTTGGCCCTTGGGTTTGGACATTTGGATGTTAGAAACTGAGTTCTCCATGCTCTGCTCTCTGGCACATGCAGATCCACTGAGGAAAGGATAGCCTTCATGTTTCCTCTTTCATCTGATCAAGACTCCCTAGGATTTTAAAATGGAGTTTCACATCTAGCTGAATTATTAGAGAAGATATGCTTCCTCTGAATCTTGGTGGTGAGAGCAAACAACTACTTGATATTTAGTCAAGTGAAGCTGTTCTTAAATGTTTCCTAGTGAATGAACTCACTTTGTAGATCTGAGCACTTCTTCATCACTTTCTATCCCTCTTGCTTCCCTTTCTTTTCTCAAAACCTTATTTCTCCAAACTTGGTAAATTACCAGGAAACAAGGGAAACAGCCTACTAGAAGGAATGATTTCAGGAGTAAAAATCATTTCCCAGAAATATAAACAACCTTTTAAATGATTGTCAAATTACCAAATTTGTAATGGGACAGGTAGCTTGACAAAGCTTTGACAGAGAATGTTTATTAGTTTACCAGTTGATTTACTAATGGTCACATTTTTATTGAAACTTCTGGATATCTATTATACTTTGGGAACTAATAACAACCCCACCCTATTGAAAGAGAGTGTATACAGAGAACACATCAACCAAGTAAAATGCATGGTTCTGTGGAAGACAAAAATACAAACAATTTCTTTAACAAATTATTCTCTTTATGCAATAAAAATGGAAATCTCCTTAAAGCATAATTTATACAGTAGGGAATGAGTATATGAGTGAGGAGTGGGACAAAAAATATTTTCATAAATTTGATTCTTTTGATTTGAAAGGAAAGTTGCTGAAATACCTGAGTCCTACATTTTGGAAGGTATCTATCTGAGAGACAGAAAAGGGATGTGTATGCTAGTGTGTCTGTACACGTGTAGGGTGTTGGTCACATGAACAGGCACTACTTTAGCAGATAAACATGGAACTTAGTGTCCTAGTTTTCTCTAAAGTAGACCATCTATTTCTTTGTTCTGGTCAAGTTTAGATCTTAATCTGATACCAAGTTCAAACTATATCAAACCCAAGCAGAAAAACAGGTTATAGTGGTTACCTGACCTATCTAATCTTAGGTTTCTCTCAAGGATGAGAAGCATCTACTCCTGTTTCCACTGACAACCTCTCTACGTCCGAGATCTACATACGACTGTGCTACATTTTCTCAAGGAGGGAACATGCCAGAACCAAGGGCTTCTCCACTGAGATTCATACTTTTCCAGGCAATTTACTCAAGAGAGACTGGAAAGGAAGGGGAGGAGGAAAGAAAGTGATAACAACTATTACACATTTTTTTTCTTGGAAAGATCAGTCCAGGTTTCTTAAAAGAATGCTATTTTTCTTTTTGGTATCATGGGAACTTTTCGTAGCTCAAGTTTTTTTCTTTTTCCAAGTTTAAAAACACTTCCAAACTATTTCAAAGAATTTTCTAGGACAACGTTTCTTGTTTACTTTTTCATTTCAGGCTGCGATATTTGTATTCCCTTTAAATGTATTACTTAGAAGAGTGTCTAAAGTGTATGTGCATACTGCTTTAAATTTAAATCATATTTACATATATATTACCTGCCATTGGTTGACTGCAAGGCATTCACGCATCTTTTGGCCTTCACAGCTCTGCCCTCCAGGTGCTCTTCCTGCCCTCGACCTCCTGGGTTCAGCTTATAAAAAGGTGAAGGCCCCTCTTATCGTCCACTGACAAGTCTACCCACTTACATAGGATGTGCAGTCAATTTGAGAATACAATCAGTCTGAGTCTTCGCAACATCAACCATCTTGGTGAACTCTGTAATCTCTAGGCAATTCTCTAGGTATTTTCAAATATTTGGCTATTTCATGTAATCTGAATAAAATATTTGAAATTTTAATGACATACATTTTTTAAAAAAATGTTTTGGCATTTGAAAGAAAACAACTTACCTAGATTTGTTGGTTCTTAAATTTTCTAGCTGCTTGAGCAAGTACAGGATTGGTGATTTTATACTGATTTTGGGCAGCATAAACATACTGAGGAAGGTTGTGCTGAGAATTCTTATTGTGAATTGCTTCTCATTCCTACACAAATAGACATGAGAACTTCTCTTTCATGCTTACAACACTGATCTGGCCTAGCTGTCGATCTCTTGATGATGCAGATTCTTTAAAGTGAGCAGTATTGACAAATATGAATGAACTCATACCAGACTGGCAATTGTTGGCACTAGACCCAGTCACTCCAACCCATTTTCAGAGTTGAAATGGCAAGCACTCAGGAAGGGAAGATTAGTCTTTGTAATAACAAAAATAAGAAAAACCCAACAAATACAGTTAGTGTTTACTCAATGGATACAGTCATATACTTGCTTCACTTTGAATATTCTTAGGAAATAACTGAATTAATTGGCTTCAGATGTGAAACTAGGAGTATGTGAATGAAAGTAAGAAACAAAAGGAGGAAACACATGACTAAACAATGTAATCTTCTACTTAAACATTTCAGATGTTTATTAATTCCTTAAAAATCACTTTTCAAATTAACTCAGTATCCTCACCTTGGTTACCCTCATACATAGTTTGATTCTCTTTATTACTAGATTATGTATTGTTTAATAAAATCTACTAAAGATAATAAAAACATTCTAGTAAAACTTAAAATAATGAAATACAGCATTAAAAGTTTAAACCTACTAAAAAATTAGCTATGTGTAAGGTATGTTAGGGGTATAAAGGCATGTTTGGACTATAATATAATTCATTACTACAGCGAGCAAAATAAGGAGTGGAATGAGGGGCTGCTAAAAGATCAGATTATTTTGCAAAATGCAAGGTACTTTAAAATGATCACATCTGCATTTAGTGAAATTAAGTTTCCTGAAAATAAGTTGATTTTTTAAAGATAATTATCATTACTAAACAAACTGATGGCATCATAGGACAACTATTCATTTTAAGTTTGACAAGAATTTCCCAAATTTTAAGTAGGCAATTCTCTAGGTTTTCAAATATTTGGCTATTTCATGTAATCTGAATAAAATATTTGAAATTTTAATGACATACATTTTTAAAAATGTTTTGGCATTTGAAAGAAAACAACTTACCTAGATTTGTTGGTTCTTAAATTTTCTAGCTGCTTGAGCAAGTACAGGATTGGTGATTTTATACTGATTTTGGGCAGCATAAACATACTGAGGAAGGTTGTGCTGAGAATTCTTATTGTGAATTGCTTCTCATTCCTACACAAATAGACATGAGAACTTCTCTTTCATGCTTACAACACTGATCTGGCCTAGCTGTCGATCTCTTGATGATGCAGATTCTTTAAAGTGAGCAGTATTGACAAATATGAATGAACTCATACCAGACTGGCAATTGTTGGCACTAGACCCAGTCACTCCAACCCATTTTCAGAGTTGAAATGGCAAGCACTCAGGAAGGGAAGATTAGTCTTTGTAATAACAAAAATAAGAAAAACCCAACAAATACAGTTAGTGTTTACTCAATGGATACAGTCATATACTTGCTTCACTTTGAATATTCTTAGGAAATAACTGAATTAATTGGCTTCAGATGTGAAACTAGGAGTATGTGAATGAAAGTAAGAAACAAAAGGAGGAAACACATGACTAAACAATGTAATCTTCTACTTAAACATTTCAGATGTTTATTAATTCCTTAAAAATCACTTTTCAAATTAACTCAGTATCCTCACCTTGGTTACCCTCATACATAGTTTGATTCTCTTTATTACTAGATTATGTATTGTTTAATAAAATCTACTAAAGATAATAAAACATTCTAGTAAAACTTAAAATAATGAAATACAGCATTAAAAGTTTAAACCTACTAAAAAATTAGCTATGTGTAAGGTATGTTAGGGGTATAAAGGCATGTTTGGACTATAATATAATTCATTACTACAGCGAGCAAAATAAGGAGTGGAATGAGGGGCTGCTAAAAGATCAGATTATTTTGCAAAATGCAAGGTACTTTAAAATGATCACATCTGCATTTAGTGAAATTAAGTTTCCTGAAAATAAGTTGATTTTTTAAAGATAATTATCATTACTAAACAAACTGATGGCATCATAGGACAACTATTCATTTTAAGTTTGACAAGATTTTCCCATGATAGTATATCTCCCTCTTGATATTGAGGTGGGGCACCACTACAGTGAGCAGTCACTGTTTTATTTTACATAATTGGACTTGGAAATTTTGGAAATGTCCAGTCACACAAATTTTAACTAATTTGAAAATTGAAACTTTGGGCCTACATACTAGAGACATAGATATACTTATAAAGTAGTCCATTGTCAATCTCAGGTCATTGATTTAGTAACAAATTCGGGAACTTTATGTGTGGGAAGGTCTGAGGGAATTATAGGGGAAGAAGCTACATGGATTGTGTTCAGATCGATTTTATATAAACAGAACATATTCATGGATGTATCTCTTGTTTATAATCGCCAGTTAACACAAAGATGGTCTCAGAGGAAGATCAATACTTTAAATAATGTATTTGCTTAAAAAGTCAAATAGTGGATGCCTTGTAAAATGCTTTCCACCTTTTACCAACCAAGTTCAGAAATAATGAGAGGAGTGACCTCCCTGGATCAGAATTAAAACAATAAATGAGATCAATTAATCTCACTTGAAATTGGGCTTTTCACATCCACACTCTTTTTTTTTTTTCCTTCCTGATTTAGGTGGTGATCCATTATCTATACCAAGTGGACTCACATTCAATGATATTATATTTCTGTCTTACAGTTTCTAGGTAGAGTTTTTCTGTTGTCCTGATTGAGTTTCATCACAACTTAGAGTATAGCTTAACTGAATATGGGGGCAGGAAGAGGAAACTGGAAAAGGAAGACATTTGGGCAAAAGATAAACATCCAAAACAATGTGGGCAAAATAATAAACAACCCTCCCTAAGGTTTTCCACTTCAGAATCTTTGAGCAAGTTGCTATAGGAATATATGTGGGTTGCTGGGAAGTGCAGGGTTATTATGGAGGAAATTACTCTCAGGATGATTCTCAGAGCCCAACCACATTGCTACTTGATGAACTCCTGATAAAACTCAGAGCGCACAAAGCGAGGCAGGGAATCTTTCTCCATCAGGGCATGGATTCTTTTCTGGGCCATATCAAAGCTGCTTGGGGAAGGCTCCACCAAGTTCTTCATTGTGATGTCCTTTGTGAAGTGATCAATATTCACCTGTGAGCCAGAAAACAGGGTCAATGAGTCAGCCCCGGTTGTGGGATTTGAGGAGGGATTGAGAGAAAATTGGAATTTCTCACATAACGAATGAGGAGAAGAGAGTCATAGAAAATGAGAAATATCTTATTGTTTCTATTTTATATACAATGGGATAAGGCAGCTTGAGTTTCAACAAATGCATACTCAAATTACAGTCCAATCAGTGTTAAATACCCAGTGTTAGAAACAAACAGCTAATCGATGCAAATCTCATATAACCCTGTCAATATTCCTAAGAATGATTCTTTCCTTTCACACGTGAAATATTAGATAGATAGATAGATAGATAGATAGATAGATAGATAGATAGATAGGGGCTACTTCGAGATCATGGAATGTAGAAGCTCAGAATTTGAACCCAAGTATCTTTATGGCTCAACTTCCAGAGTGATTCAGCTGGTGAAGAATATGCCTGCAATGTGAATCCAGGAGACCTGAGTTCAATCCCTGGGTTGGGAAGATCCCCTGGAGAAGGGTACCCACTCCAGTATTCTTGCCTGGAGAATTCCGTGGCTCATCCGTGGGTCATACAGAGTCAGATATGACTGAATGACTTTCACTTCATATCCTGATACCTTGGAGGAGGACATGGAAACCCAGTTCAGTGTTCTTGCCTGGAGATTCCCATGGACAGGAGAGCCTGGATGGCTACAGTCCATAGAGTTTCAAAGAGCTGGACACGACTGAAGCAATTTAGCACATATGCATGCATCCTGATGCCTAATCCCACAATCTTCCTACCACAACATTTGGTTTTACCTCTAGTAGGGAGACGAAGAGAGAGAAAGTCACCCTGACCAGAGATCCAAGACCTCTCACATGTCTCTAGAAGAATAAGGAAACTTGTTCTTTTCCTGAAACAAGCAGGTAAACAGTGGTTCTAGCACAACAATAATAACAATAGCAGCTAGTATTTACTGAGTGCTGAGAACTTTATTTTTATAGGCACTGTGCTGTGAACTCACTGCGTCTTACAACTCTGAGAGGTGATACTGACATTTACATTTTACAGCTGAGAAGCAGAAATGTTAAACTGATTTGCCCAAGATCATAAGCAGTTGAGAGAAGATTCAAAAGCCCAGCAATGTCATATCTGGCTCTTGCAATCCTATAGACTGTGCTCTGCCAGGCTCCTCTGTCCATGGGACTTTGCAGGCAAGAATACTGGAGTGGGTTGCCATTTCTTTCTCCAGGGAATTTTCCAGATCCAGGGGTAGAGAGAAGATTGAAAGCCCAGAAATGTTGCTTTTACCCAGGAGACTGCAGTGATGGAAGGCATTATGCTTTATTTGTAGAGAATGCAGGGCTACTACATTGTGCCACTGCCAGGGACATCATTCATGTTAGGGTTTGTGTGAATGGTCCCGTGGGGCTGTGTAATGCACAGCCTGCCTGGGCTTACCTGAGTATGATTGAAGAGAAATCACTGTATATTTGTAACTCTTGAGGTATCTGAGTGTAAAGGAGAAAGGAGCAAAATCTAAATCAGTCAATAGCTCTGGACTGAAACATTAGGAAGCGTTTTGAGTCTCACCTGGGCTGCTAGAGGTTCTTGATTCTGAGAAAGCCTACTTGGGCTCAAGGAATTATGGAGTATCTTTAGGTCAGAGTCAGGGACAAAGGCATGACTGGGGAGTAGCAGGCCAGAACAAACCCAGGATGAAGTGAGTTGAGGCTATGACGTGCTGTCCACAAATGAAAGCAAACTATGTGCTTTATGGCAAGAATGGTAGAACATTCCACAGGAAGTACTCAGAATATCCTCACAGGTGAGGTAGTCTGATGCCTGCCTTCAGTGGAAGGTTCCAAGACGCAAAGAGATCTATTTATACGCCCACAAACAGCTGGTGAGGAACAGTCTGTTATTTGTTCCGCCGCACTAAAGCAATGCTTCTTCCTCCTCTTAAATATATACCAAGCTGGATGGGCAGCCAACTTATTCAGATGAAAAATTATAAAACTAAAAATTATTAAAATTTTTTCTAACAATTATAAGACTATTTCCTAATCCTATTTTTTAGGATGTGATATATTTAAAATAATACATTGTATCTATAAGCGAATAACAGCGATTTACCTTACTGTTTTTAGGTGCATAGGCTCCTCTAATGAATCATATTGATACATATTCATTTGTATACTACTGAGCCAATAAATTTTTTATTAAGATATTGATCATTTTAATATACAAATTATCTGCTTATTGAACTATGATGCTCTGCCAGGCTCCTCTGTCCATGGGACTTTGCAGGCAAGAATACTGGAGTGGTTGCCATTTCTTTCTCCGGGGAATTTTCCAGATCCAGGGGTAGAGAGAAGATTGAAAGCCCAGAAATGTTGCTTTTACCCAGGAGACTGCAGTGATGGAAGGCATTATGCTTTATTTGTAGAGAATGCAGGGCTACTACATTGTGCCACTGCCAGGGACATCATTCATGTTAGGGTTTGTGTGAATGGTCCCGTGGGGCTGTGTAATGCACAGCCTGCCTGGGCTTACCTGAGTATGATTGAAGAGAAATCACTGTATATTTGTAACTCTTGAGGTATCTGAGTGTAAAGGAGAAAGGAGCAAAATCTAAATCAGTCAATAGCTCTGGACTGAAACATTAGGAAGCGTTTTGAGTCTCACCTGGGCTGCTAGAGGTTCTTGATTCTGAGAAAGCCTACTTGGGCTCAAGGAATTATGGAGTATCTTTAGGTCAGAGTCAGGGACAAAGGCATGACTGGGGAGTAGCAGGCCAGAACAAACCCAGGATGAAGTGAGTTGAGGCTATGACGTGCTGTCCACAAATGAAAGCAAACTATGTGCTTTATGGCAAGAATGGTAGAACATTCCACAGGAAGTACTCAGAATATCCTCACAGGTGAGGTAGTCTGATGCCTGCCTTCAGTGGAAGGTTCCAAGACGCAAAGAGATCTATTTATACGCCCACAAACAGCTGGTGAGGAACAGTCTGTTATTTGTTCCGCCGCACTAAAGCAATGCTTCTTCCTCCTCTTAAATATATACCAAGCTGGATGGGCAGCCAACTTATTCAGATGAAAAATTATAAAACTAAAAATTATTAAAATTTTTTCTAACAATTATAAGACTATTTCCTAATCCTATTTTTTAGGATGTGATATATTTAAAATAATACATTGTATCTATAAGCGAATAACAGCGATTTACCTTACTGTTTTTAGGTGCATAGGCTCCTCTAATGAATCATATTGATACATATTCATTTGTATACTACTGAGCCAATAAATTTTTTATTAAGATATTGATCATTTTTAATATACAAATTATCTGCTTATTGAACTATACAGGATAACTTCTCATTTTAAAATCTTAGTTCCAATTTTTTATCACTGTATCTCTCCTTCAGTTCTTAATGTTAAGGAACTGAGGTGAATATTCAGATAAAGAAAATCTGGATTACTATTTTCATGGTAAACTTGTTATATAGGTCAATCTGTACTCTTCAAAATGAAATAATAGGACTTCCCTGATGGTAGAGACAGGTTCAATCCCTGGTCCAGGAAGATTCTGCATGCTGCAGAACAACTAAGCCTATATAACACAACTATTGAGTTCCTGTTTTAGAGCCTACAAGTTGAAACTACTGAGCCAGTGTGCATCAACAGCCTGTGCTCCACAACAAGAAGCTACCACAATGCATTGCAAGGGTGAATAGCTCCTGCTCACTGAAACTAGAGAAAGCCTGCATGCAGCAATGAAGACCCAGTGCAACAAAATAAAGAAAGAAATAAAAATAATCAAAAATGAAAAAGCAAATACAAGCATTTTTTAAAAATGAAATAGTAAATTGTTGTCAAAATACAAACAAATTTTAGGGTTTCCCTGGTGGTTCAGGAAGTAGAGTTTGCAGTGCAAAGGCTACCTGTTCGATCCCTGGCATGGGAAGATCCCACATGCCTCAGAGTGGCTGGACCAGTGTGTCCAATTATGAGCCAAGGCTCTGGAGCGCATGCGCCCAGAGCCAGTGCTCCACAACGAGAGAGGCCACTGCAATAGGAGGCCCACACAGGCCAAAGATTAAGATGGATGAAAATAAATAAGCAAAGGACCAGTAAAAGAGACCAAAATTTTAAAAATATGTAAAATAAAATAAAAAAATACAAATAAAATTTAAAAATAATAGTTATAACTTATTAAATATCCTCTAGGTACACACACATACATGAAATTATTACAGTTAAAGAAAGTTAGAAAGCTTTAATTATAAACTTGGCCAAAGTCACATATCAAGACAGGTCTGAAGTTGAGATACCTGTATCCATCCATATCACAAGCATTCACTGGGTGCTTATTAAGTGCCAGGAGCAGGATCCACATTCTCTCTGGTGCTCAGATCAGAGACTGGAGGCCAAGGCTATTTTAATTAGAGTCTCCAGGTCCATATAATGAAGGCCACCATTAGTGTGTTCTAGTTACTCAACAAGGTTTTTATTTAATTTGAAACTCTATTCTTAATTTCTCATATTTTCATAACCATGAGTGTTCTGGGAAGGAACTTGGAGAACAGTGTTTTCCCAGAGCTCAGAGCAACTAGCAATAGCCTGGCTGGGACTCCATCATTTGCAGATATTCAGACCCTAGACTTCTGTGAAGAGAAATGAAGGTGGTAAGAAAATAGGTTGGAAATGGGAAATCAGTTGAAATCAGAAAATGTATGTCAAATTTAATATGAATAGTGAATTAATGTCCTTGGTAACATCACAGATAGAGATTCCATGCTGACAGAAGAACAGTCCAGCACAAGTGGCATTGGATGTAGGGGAAAGCGAATACATATGCATGGGGTGGGAGACTGAGGAGCAGAAAAGGGGATCTGGAGAAGGTTTCAAAATAAGTTCCACAGAAGCCTAAAACCAGTTCCATTCTAGGATTCTCATTTTCTTCACCTTGACCTGTGGTACTCTATTCTCTCATGCTCCTGACCTCTACCTCCCGTGTTGTGGAAGTGGCTCATCTACTGACATTAGGTAAATAATCTGTACATTTATTCAAACAAGGTTGCCCCTTAAAAAGGATCAGTGATGAGTAATACATTACCAAAGAAGTAAATATAGAGTAGAACCTCAAGAGTCTAGAACACCTGTGAGAGGAAAAGGATATTAAGGTTTCCTCCTCTCAAATCATCTTAAGCTATTTACTGCCTACGTAGAGGATTTTCTCAGATCGCCCCTGTACCTGACTCCAAATTTTGATTAAATATTTGATGTCTAGATTGGATTATGGGGTGCAATGTGAAATCAGTGACCTGATCAAAACATGATGAACTGGTCTTGCTGAGGCTGCCATAAATTCCACAAAAAAATAGTTTCAATTCAGTTTCATAAATAGGAAAGGCTATTTTGCAATCAAAAGACAGGTCTGAAGTTGAGATACCTGTATCCATCCATATCACAAGCATTCACTGGGTGCTTATTAAGTGCCAGGAGCAGGATCCACATTCTCTCTGGTGCTCAGATCAGAGACTGGAGGCCAAGGCTATTTTAATTAGAGTCTCCAGGTCCATATAATGAAGGCCACCATTAGTGTGTTCTAGTTACTCAACAAGGTTTTTATTTAATTTGAAACTCTATTCTTAATTTCTCATATTTTCATAACCATGAGTGTTCTGGGAAGGAACTTGGAGAACAGTGTTTTCCCAGAGCTCAGAGCAACTAGCAATAGCCTGGCTGGGACTCCATCATTTGCAGATATTCAGACCCTAGACTTCTGTGAAGAGAAATGAAGGTGGTAAGAAAATAGGTTGGAAATGGGAAATCAGTTGAAATCAGAAAATGTATGTCAAATTTAATATGAATAGTGAATTAATGTCCTTGGTAACATCACAGATAGAGATTCCATGCTGACAGAAGAACAGTCCAGCACAAGTGGCATTGGATGTAGGGGAAAGCGAATACATATGCATGGGGTGGGAGACTGAGGAGCAGAAAAGGGGATCTGGAGAAGGTTTCAAAATAAGTTCCACAGAAGCCTAAAACCAGTTCCATTCTAGGATTCTCATTTTCTTCACCTTGACCTGTGGTACTCTATTCTCTCATGCTCCTGACCTCTACCTCCCGTGTTGTGGAAGTGGCTCATCTACTGACATTAGGTAAATAATCTGTACATTTATTCAAACAAGGTTGCCCCTTAAAAAGGATCAGTGATGAGTAATACATTACCAAAGAAGTAAATATAGAGTAGAACCTCAAGAGTCTAGAACACCTGTGAGAGGAAAAGGATATTAAGGTTTCCTCCTCTCAAATCATCTTAAGCTATTTACTGCCTACGTAGAGGATTTTCTCAGATCGCCCCTGTACCTGACTCCAAATTTTGATTAAATATTTGATGTCTAGATTGGATTATGGGGTGCAATGTGAAATCAGTGACCTGATCAAAACATGATGAACTGGTCTTGCTGAGGCTGCCATAAATTCCACAAAAAAATAGTTTCAATTCAGTTTCATAAATAGGAAAGGCAAATGAACTACACTAAAGCCTCTTCAAAACCAACACATATCTTTAGCAGCCAATTAATGGTATATTGTCTTCCAACATCTGTAGCACTGTTATTATGTAATCATTTGATTTTCATGAGTAGAAATCCTGTTCAGACTAGAGTATAGGTGAAAAAGGCCTAGAAGAAAAAAATTGAAAGGAAGAAAGGAAAGGGAAAGAGAGGAAATATTAAGTGGTAGAAATATTCATCAGACATTAATTAGTTCAAATGCTGAGATATACATTTTCACATCCACTGTTTACTTTCATCCTCACAGCAATCCTGCAAAACAGTCTCCATTATCCTCATTTTCTCAAAGAAAGAAATTAAGTTCAGAGAGACTGAATCCTTCATTCAAGATCATACAACTAGTATCATTCTCATTTACAATTACATACTAGTGAAGAGAGACCCATATCTGCTTGACTGTATTGCCCTGCTTTGCATTCAGTTGGGGCTTAAGAAAGGTGGCCCACTCTCAAATAGGAATAACCTTTAGCTGGAAATTGTACTGATGATGGAAATCCTTCCTGGAAAGTTGTTGAGCTGACCCCCATTGACCACCCTCACCTACCTTCCCATCAGGACCAACCTCTTTAGGAGCCTCCGCTTGGATGAATTCTTCATAGATTTTCTTTGCCTTCTCAGCCATCTTGACAGGGGACTTGATCTTCTTATAATCCTCACAGGCCATCCAGAACTCAAGATTTTCCTCACTGAATTCAGACTTCAGGAAACTTTTGAAGCTGGCAAGTCCATCTAGCAAGGAAAAAGGTTATTTAAGGAAGTGTATTCTTTCTTTCTATGTGTTATCTACCACTAAATTCCACATTATGGTCTAGGTGTATTTACTACATATTTCTGTCATTTGTGTAATAACCTTACTGTCACTTGTGTAATAAGTTACTAAAGTTAACTCATTTGTTCATCATCACAAATCTAAGAGGCATAGGATGCTATATTCTATTTTATAACTGAGGTCAGAGAGATCAAGTAACTTCCCTTTAGTTAACCAGCTGGTAAGTGGCAGAGCTAGGATTCAAGTCCAGACAGTCTATATTTGGGTGACGAAGTTTTTTAACTGTACACATTACCGAGTAGTACTGTGAATTCCATTATGGATACTATCAATTGCCACAAAGGAAAAATACATTTAAAACTTGATTTGGTAGTGTAAATAATATTAATGTTGATTCCCATGTATCAACTACTTACAGTTTTTTTTTTTTCTTCCTACAGATGATTTTTGGAGCAAACATGTTTCAGGAATTATGGTAATTAAGTATACATGCTTCCTACCTCAGTGAAGCTTATAGATTCTTGAGGGAGGTAGAAAAGAAAATGAAGAAGCACACACACAAAATGTATAGACAACCAAAGAAACTCATAAGGGTCCTAACCTCATTTTAAAGAAGGCCTCTGTGAGAGACAGTCAATTTGAGACCCAAAGGAGGAGTAGTAAGGGATGATGATGGGGCCCACAGGCAGGGTAATTACTATACCCATCAACTAAACATCAGTCTTCAAAACATGTTAAATTCCATATGACTACTGTGATTCTGTTTTCAACGCACCGTTGTTCATACAGAATATATTTCACATTATAAACCCATGTCTTCTGCATTTCAGGCAGATTATTTACTGTCTGAGCCACCAGGGAAGCCTACATATATATTTAGGCATATAATACCAGGTTTATAATCCCTGGTATAGTTTCTCTATATTTATTAGAGATTATTGGGTCTGAGCCTTTGTTTTCTTCTGCTTTCCTCTAGCCTTTTCTCCAGTTCTAACCTTCAAAATGGTGGATAAGTAGAAGGCAAGACCAGGATTTATGGAGGCAATGAAGAGGAATAAAGCAAAACTCACTTGATATCATCAATATTTTCTTCCTATTAGAGTTGACTTTGTATATACACATATCCATCACATACTTTTTTAAAACCCAAATTCTAACAAATCTGTATGTACTGGGAGAGAATCCATGCTCATTTACTATGTAAGGAAAGTAGATTTCACTTCTGCAATTCATTAGTTTTACTTGGAGAACACATTCATGTACTGAATTCATTTCCTTTGACCTGATTTCTATCTATTTCCTTTCCCCTTGATATTTCTCCCCACTTCTTTTTATAGATTCTAAATTTTCATTCATTAGTCATTGCCTAATACATCTATTTCAAACAATCTGCACAAAATATAATGATTAAGCCAGAAATATGGGGTTGTTTTTTTCCAGTTTTCCTTCTATACATTTTGTCTTTATATCCCTCACTGTTCCCTGTGATTGCATTAAATTTAAAGAGACAGAATGGCTAAGTTAAAATTAACTTGAATTAGGGTTATTAATGATTCTGGATCTAAACAAGAAACTTTGCATTTTAATCCCGTCTCTCTGTATTTAACCTAAAAACATTGTTTTTTATTAATCAACACCTAAAAATACACTGGGAAGAGATGACTATTGTTGTTGCTCAGTCACTAAGTCATGTCTGACTCTTCACGACCCATGGACTGCAGCACACCAGGTTTCCCTGTCCCTCACTATCTCCCGAAGCTTGCCCAAGTTCATGTCCATTGCATTGGTGATGCCATCCAACCATCTCATCCTCTGTCACCCTCTTCTCCTTCTGCCTTCAGTCTTGCCTAGCATCAGGATCTTTTCCAATGTGTCAGCTCTTCACATCAGGTGGCCAGAGTAGTGGAGCCTCAGCTTCAGCATCAGTCCTTCTAATGACTATTCAGGGTTGATTATTTTTTTAGGATTGACTTGTTTGATATGCTTTATGGCCAAGGTTAAAAGTCCTCTCCAAAATCACAGCTTGAAAGCATCAATTTTTGGTGCTCTGCCTTCTCTATGTCCAACTCTCACAACTGTACATGACTACTGAAAAGACCATAGCCTTGACTATAAACTTTCATTGGTATGGTGATATCTTTGCTTTTTAACACAGTCTAGGTTTTTCATAGCTTTCCTGCTCAAGAAGCAATTGTCTTTCTAATTCCACAGCTGCAGTCACCATCTGCAGTGATTTTAGAGCCCAAGAAGAGGAAATCTGTCATTGCGTCTACCTTTTCACCTTCTATTTGCCATGAGGTGATGGGACCAGATGCCATGATCTTAGTTTTTTTAATATTTAATATTGTCAGCTTTTTCACCCTCTTCCATCACCCTCGTCAAGAACTTCTTTAGTTCCTCTTCACTTTCTGCCATTAGAGTGGTATTATCCACATATCTGAGATTGTTCATATTTCCTGGCAATCTTGATTCCAGCTTGTAACACATCCGCCCAGCATTTCTCATGATGTGCTCTTTTGTAAGTTAAATCAATAGGATATCAATAAACATCCTTGTTGTACTCCTTTCAACTAATCCTTTTTACATACAAAGTTCATCATTTCTTAATTTTGTCATTTAGTGATTGCATTAAATTTAAAGAGACAGAATGGCTAAGTTAAAATTAACTTGAATTAGGGTTATTAATGATTCTGGATCTAAACAAGAAACTTTGCATTTTAATCCGTCTCTCTGTATTTAACCTAAAAACATTGTTTTTTATTAATCAACACCTAAAAATACACTGGGAAGAGATGACTATTGTTGTTGCTCAGTCACTAAGTCATGTCTGACTCTTCACGACCCATGGACTGCAGCACACCAGGTTTCCCTGTCCCTCACTATCTCCCGAAGCTTGCCCAAGTTCATGTCCATTGCATTGGTGATGCCATCCAACCATCTCATCCTCTGTCACCCTCTTCTCCTTCTGCCTTCAGTCTTGCCTAGCATCAGGATCTTTTCCAATGTGTCAGCTCTTCACATCAGGTGGCCAGAGTAGTGGAGCCTCAGCTTCAGCATCAGTCCTTCTAATGACTATTCAGGGTTGATTATTTTTTTAGGATTGACTTGTTTGATATGCTTTATGGCCAAGGTTAAAAGTCCTCTCCAAAATCACAGCTTGAAAGCATCAATTTTTGGTGCTCTGCCTTCTCTATGTCCAACTCTCACAACTGTACATGACTACTGAAAAGACCATAGCCTTGACTATAAACTTTCATTGGTATGGTGATATCTTTGCTTTTTAACACAGTCTAGGTTTTTCATAGCTTTCCTGCTCAAGAAGCAATTGTCTTTCTAATTCCACAGCTGCAGTCACCATCTGCAGTGATTTTAGAGCCCAAGAAGAGGAAATCTGTCATTGCGTCTACCTTTTCACCTTCTATTTGCCATGAGGTGATGGGACCAGATGCCATGATCTTAGTTTTTTTAATATTTAATATTGTCAGCTTTTTCACCCTCTTCCATCACCCTCGTCAAGAACTTCTTTAGTTCCTCTTCACTTTCTGCCATTAGAGTGGTATTATCCACATATCTGAGATTGTTCATATTTCCTGGCAATCTTGATACCAGCTTGTAACACATCCGGCCCAGCATTTCTCATGATGTGCTCTGTGTGTAAGTTAAATCAATAGGATATCAATAAACATCCTTGTTGTACTCCTTTCATAATCCTGAATCAGCAGTTGTTACATACAAAGTTCTAACTGTTGCTACTGGTTTCTCAAGAAACAGGTAAGATGGTCTGGTATTCCCATCTCTTTCTCTTTAAGAGTTTAAGAGTTCTCCACAGTGTGTTATGATCCACACAATCAAAGGCCATCCAATGTAGTCAATGAAACAGGAATCACCATGCCTTCATATGATCCAGCCAATATTGGCAATTTGATTTCTGGTTCCTCTGCCTTTTCTAAACCCAGCTTAGAAATCTACAAGTTCTTGGTTCTTGTAATGCTGAAGTTTAGCATGCAAGATTTCGAGCATAGCCTTACTAGCATGGGAGATGAGTGTAATTGGCCAGTAGTTTGAACATTTTTTTTGTACTGCCCTTCTTGTAAATTGGAATGAGGACTGACATTTTCCAGTCCCTGGCGACTGCTGAGTTTTCCAAATTTGATGACACATTGAGTGCAGCACTTTGATAGAATCATCTTTTTAAGATTTTACATAACTCTGTTGGAATTTCATCATCTCCATTAGCTTTATTGAGAGCAGTGCTTCCTAAGGCTCATTTTATTTTACACTCCAGAATGTCTGGCTCTGGGTAAGTGACCACACCATCATGGTCACCTGGGTCATTAAGATCCTTTTTGTACAGTTCTTCTGTGTATTGTTTCCATCTCTTCTTGATTCTTTTGCTTCTATTAAGTCTTAACCACTTTGTTCCTTATTTTGTTCATCTGTCAGGCAAGAATCCTACCATTGAACCGCCCATGCTATTGTGCCCATCTTTGGATGAAATATTCTAGGTTTCATAGCTTTCCTGCTCAAGAAGCAATTGTCTTTCTAATTCCACAGCTGCAGTCACCATCTGCAGTGATTTTAGAGCCCAAGAAGAGGAAATCTGTCATTGCGTCTACCTTTTCACCTTCTATTTGCCATGAGGTGATGGGACCAGATGCCATGATCTTAGTTTTTTTAATATTTAATATTGTCAGCTTTTTCACCCTCTTCCATCACCCTCGTCAAGAACTTCTTTAGTTCCTCTTCACTTTCTGCCATTAGAGTGGTATTATCCACATATCTGAGATTGTTCATATTTCCCCTGGCAATCTTGATTCCAGCTTGTAACACATCCGGCCCAGCATTTCTCATGATGTGCTCTGTGTGTAAGTTAAATCAATAGGATATCAATAAACATCCTTGTTGTACTCCTTTCATAATCCTGAATCAGCAGTTGTTACATACAAAGTTCTAACTGTTGCTACTGGTTTCTCAAGAAACAGGTAAGATGGTCTGGTATTCCCATCTCTTTCTCTTTAAGAGTTTAAGAGTTCTCCACAGTGTGTTATGATCCACACAATCAAAGGCCATCCAATGTAGTCAATGAAACAGGAATCACCATGCCTTCATATGATCCAGCCAATATTGGCAATTTGATTTCTGGTTCCTCTGCCTTTTCTAAACCCAGCTTAGAAATCTACAAGTTCTTGGTTCTTGTAATGCTGAAGTTTAGCATGCAAGATTTCGAGCATAGCCTTACTAGCATGGGAGATGAGTGTAATTGGCCAGTAGTTTGAACATTTTTTTTGTACTGCCCTTCTTGTAAATTGGAATGAGGACTGACATTTTCCAGTCCCTGGCGACTGCTGAGTTTTCCAAATTTGATGACACATTGAGTGCAGCACTTTGATAGAATCATCTTTTTAAGATTTTACATAACTCTGTTGGAATTTCATCATCTCCATTAGCTTTATTGAGAGCAGTGCTTCCTAAGGCTCATTTTATTTTACACTCCAGAATGTCTGGCTCTGGGTAAGTGACCACACCATCATGGTCACCTGGGTCATTAAGATCCTTTTTGTACAGTTCTTCTGTGTATTGTTTCCATCTCTTCTTGATTCTTTTGCTTCTATTAAGTCTTTACCATTTTTGTTCCTTATTTTGTTCATCTGTCAGGCAAGAATCCTACCATTGAACCGCCCATGCTATTGTGCCCATCTTTGGATGAAATATTTCTTTGATATTTCTGTTTTTTTGAAGATTATATGCATAATAAAAAGTTTTATCTAGTAACCAAGCTTGAAGAATTACTTTATAGTCCCTCGATGATATTCACCTGGGTAAAATCAATGTCTTTTCGTTGGCTACTGCTCATACTGCCCACTATATTTCCAGCACTATGTGTTACTATTTAGTGACACAGGAATTGATGATACATGTTGAAATAAGAAATAAAGAATGAGTTGTCTCTATATCATCCTTAAAGCTTTCTTAAACAAAAGGTATCAGGTTGTCTCTGCTGAAATGAGAAAATTTCCAGGCACTTTCTAAGCTGCTAGGAAATGATCATCAAAATGAAGTCTTGTGAGCTCCCACACAATCAGGTCAAAGACTGTAGAGGAAACAATAACTTCACAGGATAAATGCAGGGCCAATTAACTCTCATTAGCCTCATGTTCCCACAACATAGTGATTCAGGCATTCTGAATCACCCTTTCCACATCTTTGAAAAAGGTAGAGCTAAAATCCTAGTGCTTCAAAACATTGTTATTTATGACCTGAGGATACATTCCAGGATTCCACAACAATGCTAACATTTACTACATTTACCAAGCAGTCCCAGGCAGGGAATAGCTTGGAAAATAACGTTCTCACTATACTGAATCCATTTTTTGGGTCCTGGTTTCATCACTCTCATTGAATCCCGTGATTTTATCTCAAGGCTTTTTGCCAATGTGTACACTCTCAACCAAGACTCATAAAGTGAATTTATATTCTACTGGTCTGGAAGATGCTTAAAGCTTTTCTTTCTCTTGAGGACTGTCTAGAAGGTCCCTTCATAGGATCCCTTAACATAACCCCCCCAGATGAGTTCTCCTCCTTAAATCAGGTTAACTCTGGTTTTCTACTGGTCCTTTCCTCAGAGACCCTTTTTGCTGAATTTCCATTACCCCTGAGGAACTTCTCTCAGGTGAAAGTCAAATCTACTTTAGGTCAAATGTCTCTACTCTGGAAGGAACACACAGGTCTTCTTTACCTCACATTATTCCCTTGCCCCCTTCACAGCCTGATGGAACCCCCAGCACACAGCCCTGATAAGTCCCTACATTATTCCTTGCTGAGCCTGCACAGAGCCTCAAAATACCTCTCAACATACCTCTTCAGGCATCCTCTTCCTAAGAAGGAAATGAAATCCACCTGTTGCTCTGGTCTGGTGGGAAACTCTGGGTTGTGATCCATACTATAATCTCAGAGCTGACCCTAATGAATGATGTCACTTTTCCATGTTAGAGTAACAGCTCTGCCAAACAACAAAATGAAAACACCTACGAAACCACTTTAAAAATAAAATGGGAGGCCGTCCCTGGTGGTCCAGTGGGTAAGGACACCGCCTTGCAGTGCAAGGGCCGCCGGTTCGATCCCTGGCTTGGGAAGATCCCATCTGCCGTGGAGCAGCTGGACCGATGTGTCCAATTACCGAGCCGGAGCTCTGGAGCGCATGCGCCCAGAGCCGGCGCTCTGCAACAACAGAGGCCACCGCGATGGGAGGCCCACAAGGGCCAAAGAACAAAGATGAATGAAAATAGGGAAATGAAAGACCAATAGAAGTAGCCCGCCTGCTCCCCTCCATCCCCACCCCACCCCACCCCCAATAAATAAATAAAATAAATCTTTAAAAAAATAAATAATTAAAAGGAGTACCAAACAAATCCGAGTCAGATGGAATATAAAGGAATGATACTGAAAAGTAGATTAGTACAAATTATTTCTCTTAGAGGAAAAATCAAGAAATGTTATTAATAGCTGTAAGTGCTATTACCTAGTTTGTTTTCAAAGCATGGACTCCAGACAAGATTGCCTGGAGACTGAACCTTATTATCCCACACTCCTGCAGTAACTTGGGAAAGTAACCTTATCCCTCCAAGCCTCAGTTGCCACATCTGATAAGTGGGGTGTTAATGGAATCTATTGACAGCATTGTTCTAAGGGTTAAATAATTCATGGAAAGCTTTTACATGAAGTTTCACATAATGATAGCTCAATAAATGCTAAATTCAAAACCCAACTCAAGGGGCTTCTCTGGTAGCTCAGTGGTGAAGAGTTCACCTGCCAATGCAAGAGACACGAGTTTGATACCTGATCTGGGAATATCCCATATGCTGCAGAGCAACTAAGCCCGTGAGCCACAACTATTGAGCCTGTGCTCTAGAGTCCTGGAGCCACAAATATTGAGCCCATATGCTGCACCTACTGAAGCCCGTGTGCCCTAGGGCCCTAGAAATCCACCTGTTGCTCTGGTCTGGTGGGAAACTCTGGGTTGTGATCCATACTATAATCTCAGAGCTGACCCTAATGAATGATGTCACTTTTCCATGTTAGAGTAACAGCTCTGCCAAACAACAAAATGAAAACACCTACGAAACCACTTTAAAAATAAAATGGGAGGCCGTCCCTGGTGGTCCAGTGGGTAAGGACACCGCCTTGCAGTGCAAGGGCCGCCGGTTCGATCCCTGGCTTGGGAAGATCCCATCTGCCGTGGAGCAGCTGGACCGATGTGTCCAATTACCGAGCCGGAGCTCTGGAGCGCATGCGCCCAGAGCCGGCGCTCTGCAACAACAGAGGCCACCGCGATGGGAGGCCCACAAGGGCCAAAGAACAAAGATGAATGAAAATAGGGAAATGAAAGACCAATAGAAGTAGCCCGCCTGCTCCCCTCCATCCCCACCCCACCCCACCCCCAATAAATAAATAAAATAAATCTTTAAAAAAATAAATAATTAAAAGGAGTACCAAACAAATCCGAGTCAGATGGAATATAAAGGAATGATACTGAAAAGTAGATTAGTACAAATTATTTCTCTTAGAGGAAAAATCAAGAAATGTTATTAATAGCTGTAAGTGCTATTACCTAGTTTGTTTTCAAAGCATGGACTCCAGACAAGATTGCCTGGAGACTGAACCTTATTATCCCACACTCCTGCAGTAACTTGGGAAAGTAACCTTATCCCTCCAAGCCTCAGTTGCCACATCTGATAAGTGGGGTGTTAATGGAATCTATTGACAGCATTGTTCTAAGGGTTAAATAATTCATGGAAAGCTTTTACATGAAGTTTCACATAATGATAGCTCAATAAATGCTAAATTCAAAACCCAACTCAAGGGGCTTCTCTGGTAGCTCAGTGGTGAAGAGTTCACCTGCCAATGCAAGAGACACGAGTTTGATACCTGATCTGGGAATATCCCATATGCTGCAGAGCAACTAAGCCCGTGAGCCACAACTATTGAGCCTGTGCTCTAGAGTCCTGGAGCCACAAATATTGAGCCCATATGCTGCACCTACTGAAGCCCGTGTGCCCTAGGGCCCTAGTTCCACAACAAGAGAAGTCATCACAACAAGAAGCCTGCTCACCTCAACTAGAGAGTAACCCCCCCTTCCTACAACTAGAGAAGATCCGGTGGCAGGAGTGAAAAACCCAAAATAGCCAAAAAAAAAAAAAAAAATTTAGAAAAACCAACTCAAATACTACCTCATTTACAAGGTAGTCTTTACTAGTACCTTCAACTTGCTGTTGAGGATTTTCACAATTATAAGAAATCCCTTTTTGTTTTTGCTGGTTGTTTTTTATTGTTGCTGTTGTTGTTGATGGTATTATTTGCTTCTATTATTATTTCTCCCAGGATGCTGTTGATTATCTGACTTCATGATTCAAGTTTCATTTATTTTTGCCCCTCTTTCAAAAGCATATCACCTCTTAGCGTAAATCTGTGGGCCTAACATTTAGTAAAGGTTCAAACTGAATAAAATAAGACTGAGAGAAAATTTTTCTCCTAAGTTTCAAAACTGAAAAACAAAATATTAAAGAAAAATAAATTTACTGATTTTACTATTGCTGTAGTATTTTATTTCATGGGTAAGTTACTTAAACTCTCTCTGTCTCAGTTGCATTTTCTGAAAAATACAGATTGTTAGCGTACCTACATGCTATTATTGAAATAATCAGATAGCCTAATATATGCAAAGTGCATAAGACAGTGCCTGGCATATGATGACTAATAAATGTAAGCTATTGCTTTCTTAAAACAATCACTGCTTTGAAGAAAGTTGTGACTACCGTAAGTAAGATGATAAAAAAAAGATGGCCAAGCCTCAGTTGCCACATCTGATAAGTGGGGTGTTAATGGAATCTATTGACAGCATTGTTCTAAGGGTTAAATAATTCATGGAAAGCTTTTACATGAAGTTTCACATAATGATAGCTCAATAAATGCTAAATTCAAAACCCAACTCAAGGGGCTTCTCTGGTAGCTCAGTGGTGAAGAGTTCACCTGCCAATGCAAGAGACACGAGTTTGATACCTGATCTGGGAATATCCCATATGCTGCAGAGCAACTAAGCCCGTGAGCCACAACTATTGAGCCTGTGCTCTAGAGTCCTGGAGCCACAAATATTGAGCCCATATGCTGCACCTACTGAAGCCCGTGTGCCCTAGGGCCCTAGTTCCACAACAAGAGAAGTCATCACAACAAGAAGCCTGCTCACCTCAACTAGAGAGTAGCCCCCACTTCCTGTAACTAGAGAAGATCCTGTGGCAGGAGTGAAAAATCCAAAATAGCCAAAAAAAAAAAAAAAAATTTAGAAAAACCAACTCAAATACTACCTCATTTACAAGGTAGTCTTTACTAGTACCTTCAACTTGCTGTTGAGGATTTTCACAATTATAAGAAATCCCTTTTTGTTTTTGCTGGTTGTTTTTTATTGTTGCTGTTGTTGTTGATGGTATTATTTGCTTCTATTATTATTTCTCCCAGGATGCTGTTGATTATCTGACTTCATGATTCAAGTTTCATTTATTTTTGCCCCTCTTTCAAAAGCATATCACCTCTTAGCGTAAATCTGTGGGCCTAACATTTAGTAAAGGTTCAAACTGAATAAAATAAGACTGAGAGAAAATTTTTCTCCTAAGTTTCAAAACTGAAAAACAAAATATTAAAGAAAAATAAATTTACTGATTTTACTATTGCTGTAGTATTTTATTTCATGGGTAAGTTACTTAAACTCTCTCTGTCTCAGTTGCATTTTCTGAAAAATACAGATTGTTAGCGTACCTACATGCTATTATTGAAATAATCAGATAGCCTAATATATGCAAAGTGCATAAGACAGTGCCTGGCATATGATGACTAATAAATGTAAGCTATTGCTTTCTTAAAACAATCACTGCTTTGAAGAAAGTTGTGACTACCGGTAAGTAAGATGATGATAAAGAACAGCCAGAAAAGAGAAGGAAGAAAATTGGAAACCAAAGAGAAACAGAGGAGAATGCAAAGACAGAAGTGAAAAGAGGAGCCAGGATCCAGGCTATTTCATTCCCCATGCAAGAGTCCAGATCTCAAGGATGTCTCAAGGAAATGTTCTGACCTTTTGAAACACCTGGGGCAAAAAGATTCATATAAAAACTTTGCTGCTACCGGGTTGTGTTTCATTCTTCTTCTGCTTTTAAAGACAGTCACGTGGAAGAGTTTAATGTCACTGTTTTATTTAAACTCCCACATGCAATCTGTTTTTATATTTAAAAAGCAATACACCACCAGTTATGTGCCCCATGGACTTTGAAAAAGAAAACAGATGGTGCCATATATAAAACTGAAGACCAAAACATTAGAAATTGATGTTTCTTTTCAGAACAGAGTCAAATACACTGGGCAATTAAAAATGATTTGTAATAGGTTATTAGGTAAGACCTATTAATATTTAATATGTTTAATTGGCTATTATTTTGTAATAATCTATAACAAAATATAATCAATAAAAATGAATCATTATTCTGTAAACAACACAATATTGTCAATCAATTATATATTAATAAAGAATATTTTTTAAAAAAAATGAGGAATGAAGAAGTAATCTTGTGAAAGAAAAAAGATTAACTAGCAGCTTAATTATCTTATTTTTTTAAAAGGCTTGGTACTAAATGATTTCATTTCCACTCAAGAAAATTTAAGAAAAATGTGGATTTAAGGAAGGCTTAGGGGACTGTATTAATTGTGAGAATCAATATCCTACATTAACACAAGAAAATGTCAAATGTTCCTCATAAGTCAACAAACGTGCCACTTTCTGAGGAAATGATTAAACTCAGCATTAATTTTTATCTATGGTAAGTTACTTAAACTCTCTCTGTCTCAGTTGCATTTTCTGAAAAATACAGATTGTTAGCGTACCTACATGCTATTATTGAAATAATCAGATAGCCTAATATATGCAAAGTGCATAAGACAGTGCCTGGCATATGATGACTAATAAATGTAAGCTATTGCTTTCTTAAAACAATCACTGCTTTGAAGAAAGTTGTGACTACCGGTAAGTAAGATGATGATAAAGAACAGCCAGAAAAGAGAAGGAAGAAAATTGGAAACCAAAGAGAAACAGAGGAGAATGCAAAGACAGAAGTGAAAAGAGGAGCCAGGATCCAGGCTATTTCATTCCCCATGCAAGAGTCCAGATCTCAAGGATGTCTCAAGGAAATGTTCTGACCTTTTGAAACACCTGGGGCAAAAAGATTCATATAAAAACTTTGCTGCTACCGGGTTGTGTTTCATTCTTCTTCTGCTTTTAAAGACAGTCACGTGGAAGAGTTTAATGTCACTGTTTTATTTAAACTCCCACATGCAATCTGTTTTTATATTTAAAAAGCAATACACCACCAGTTATGTGCCCCATGGACTTTGAAAAAGAAAACAGATGGTGCCATATATAAAACTGAAGACCAAAACATTAGAAATTGATGTTTCTTTTCAGAACAGAGTCAAATACACTGGGCAATTAAAAATGATTTGTAATAGGTTATTAGGTAAGACCTATTAATATTTAATATGTTTAATTGGCTATTATTTTGTAATAATCTATAACAAAATATAATCAATAAAAATGAATCATTATTCTGTAAACAACACAATATTGTCAATCAATTATATATTAATAAAGAATATTTTTTAAAAAAAATGAGGAATGAAGAAGTAATCTTGTGAAAGAAAAAAGATTAACTAGCAGCTTAATTATCTTATTTTTTTAAAAGGCTTGGTACTAAATGATTTCATTTCCACTCAAGAAAATTTAAGAAAAATGTGGATTTAAGGAAGGCTTAGGGGACTGTATTAATTGTGAGAATCAATATCCTACATTAACACAAGAAAATGTCAAATGTTCCTCATAAGTCAACAAACGTGCCACTTTCTGAGGTTAAATGATCTAACTTATCAAATCAAACATGCAAGAAGGGATTTTGGCATTTCTAGTGCACGTTTTTCAAATGTGTCTTTTTTCATTACCTATTCTGAGTCAATCACAGCTAATGTCAGAACCATAATATTCTGGTTATAGATCACCAGTTTTTTCAGAGTCAAAGAGTATCTCACAATAACTGAGTTGCCAGACTTTGGCTTAAAGTTATTCACAATTCATGAAAGCTGGTGTTTGTGGAAATACATCAAAAACTGTTTCTTTAGGCTGATGGTATTGGGGTAGGATTACTTGGGCATGCCTGTCATCCCACTGGTTCTTCTCTAGAAATAGCTGGACAGAGAGAAACAGAGACAAAGTGGCAAGGGATAGAAAATGTGTCAGAGAAGCCGAGACGGGGATGGAAAGATAGGAAGAAACAGAGACCTGGAACAGAGAAACAGAGTCAGAGGGAGGGATGGGCTGTCCTACTTGCTAATGGCATCGTCTCCACAAAGCATGGCCCTCTTTTATCCCTCTGAGATGTACATACCAGAAGCCCTTTCTGTTATTTGCACTCATTTGAATGGATAAACACCTTTTCAAGGAAATGACTTTGACTAGAACAGTTATCAAATGTTTTTCCAATTATTATTTGGAAGAATTGCCCAAATCTTAAAAGTATTAATTACTTAAGAGAATAATGACATGGAATTTAAGATTACAAAGATTACATATACACACATATACTCAAAACACATTATATATATATATAAATTTTAAATATTATATCTAATTAAGCATTGTGAATATTACATTTACATTTGTACACATGCATATATGCATATTTCCCCTCTATGAAGCAGAAAATGTTACTGTAAGAATCTCAGACCTCAAGCTCACACCATGGAAATCATCTATTTGCAAACTGAAAAATTTCAGTCCCCAAGTGCTATAAATCATGCCTCTGACTTAGTTTATTCTAATAGTCCCCTAGCTCCTAAAACTCTGAAACATGTGAACATATGGCCCTAAGAATTAGTGCGACTGAAAAGAATTGTATATGGTCTTATAAATTTATATCTTTCTCCTTAATACTTTTTAAAAAATGGAACAGTTTTGCTAATTCTCAGGTTTATTGATAGTAGCAATAAATACCTGTACCCAGGATATGTAGAATTCATTTGTTAGGTTGCTATTGGCTCTAAACACAGGTTTAGAGCCTGTGTTAAAACAGGCAACACAATAAATAAGTCAACTGATAACCATACATATTTTTCCCCTTGCTGACTTCATGGAATTTCTGTGTCCAAGAAGAATAATAAAGTCATTCACGACCCAGTTATTCAATATGCATTTGTTGAACACTTTATATGTGTCGGAGCAGAGTATTCTGTTTATCATAAGAAATAAAAGGAAAATCAGATAACTAAATCACTCTTCTGTATAGCAGAAACTAACACAGCATTGTAAATCAACTATACTTCAATAAAGTAAATTAAGAAAAAAAAGAAAATCAAAAGTGGGTTATACTACATGGAAACCTATACTGTTATGTGTGGAAAAGATAGCTATTGTCATTGTGCTAAGGGAATAGGAGTGCTCACAATGGCTTGGGCAATGGCCAGAAGGGTGGGATGGGGGGAACTGGGGGGCGGTGGGGACCAGGGATATGCATATGACTGATCTGGGAACATACATGTCTGTGAACAACAAAACTCTGTAAAACCTTTAAAATAAAGAATTTAAAAAAAAAGTGGGTTATACTGAGAAAGTTCCAAATTAGTGGCTTTAGTATTTTGCCTCCAAATATAAGGTATCAATTCTATCACAGATAAGCAGATTACCTCACCAAAAATAAAAAACGTTTGCATACAATTCAACATACATTCTTTGCCGTCTACTCACTGTCTATGAATCTTGATAGTCTTGTGGAAAATATTTTTTAAGTCTTTATTTTTGCAAGCATTGAACAAACTTTCATATCTCATTTTTGTGGTGAAAATGGAAAAACATGAGTTAGATGGTTTACATAAATACTATTTTTAGGGTGCACAATTCAATAAATGTTTGTTTTTGTATAACTATGCACTTCCTGTTGTGAAATTATCCAGATGAAAAAGACCAAGTCCTGGTTGTCAACGAGTTCATAATCTGTCATAATTTGAGAAAGACGACTATGACCAGAGCATAGTGTAGCAAGTAATGCCTGGCATAAAAATGTGCACACAAATTGCACTTGAAACTCAGAGGGAGCATAAACCATTCTGGCTGGTCAAGGAAGATGAGACATTTAGTATGTAGACTGGTCCTCCTGGAGAGAATTTCAACAGACAGAGATATGAATACAAAGTATTCCAGTCAAAGGGATTACACATAGAAATCCTATGTGGAGGGAGAACAATTCAGTTTGATAGTCACTAATGGAGAATCTTAATCACCGGAGATTTAAACCTAATACTTCAGGCCTTGAGAATCAGTAAGGATTTTGGATTGGGGAAAGGCAAATCACGCTCAGGTGTATTGGTATTCATTTGGAGAGGAGTTCTGGATGGGACTTTTGTCATGTCTTAAATGCAGATATTAAAGGCATGCTGCCAGAAAGGGGAAAAAATGTTAGGAGAGGTTAACAACCCATGTCAGGTTACAACAGCAACTAACAGCAATTTAAACAGGGAGGTACCACCCAACCCATGCCTCAGAGCTCAGTGACGTGTACACTGCCACACCCAGTCCATATCGAACCATGATGAGGCCAAGCTGGAAGAGGCAGGATCTCTATTTTACTCATGAAAATTTTAAGAAACACAGAGGTCCAGCCACTGTCTCTGCTCACCCAAGTAGGCAGGACAGGTAGGAATACAACCTACAGTGAGGAATCCTCAGGACACCTCATTGTCATAATCTCCCAAAGTAAGCTAGATAACCACACTCCCTTGGCATCCTTACAAAGTTAAAGGAATGTCAAATTTGGAGAAGGCAGACCAGGCAACCTAAAGCTGTTTTTTGCCTCTTTCTTTCACCTGACCTTTATAAGATAACTCAAACTTTCAGTTGCTCTTTTGTTTTATATAACTTACAGTTGTTTTGCAGGAGCTTGTCCAGGGAATCACGCCACTGAAGGGCCTCGTCCAGCGAGGGTCTAAATTAAGCATATAGAAAGAAAAAAGGAGACAGCCATTATGACTAATCTGGGAACATACATATCTGTAAACAACAAAACTCTGTAAAAGTTAAAAACAAAATAAAGGTTTAAAAAAAAAAAAGAAAGAAAGAAAGGAGTTAACCACATACACCCATAACAACTTGGCCCTGCTTTTTATCTTTGAAATTGTATATTTGATGACAGTCTGAGGACAAGAGAGTTGGAGTTGTTTTATTCTGATCGAGTGGGTTTGATGAGCTGGATTTGCTTTCCTATTTAAATCTCTTTTTGGACAACTTGATTAGCGCTGTCTCTTTTTAGAACCAGAGTCTATTTGTCATTAAGTTTTGTCTTCATATTCTTTTTTTTTTTTTCTTTGGGGGGGGGGGGGTGGGGGGGGGGGGGGGGCAGGCGGGCCACTTCCATTGGTCTTCCATTTCATCCATCTTTGTTCTTCAGCCCGTGTGGGCCTCCCATTGCAGTGGCCTCTGTTGTCGCAGAGCACAGGCTCTGGGCTCATGCGCTCCAGAGCTCCGGCTCGGTAATTGGACACATCTGTCCAGCCGCTCTGCAGCACGTGGGATCTTCCCAGGCTAGGGATCGAACCAGTGTCCCTTGCACTGCAAGGAAGTGTCCTTACCCACAGGACCAAAAGGGAAGACCTTCATATTCTTTTGTATCCCATTACAGGGTCTCCAGTTATGGTTTCTTCCTCAAAACATAACTGAATAAAATCCAGTTTTCCTATTGTGGGGTTTGAACTTATGTTCCCTGCTTTATCAGTGCTCCATGTTAAACACCTTAATTGACAGAGGGTATTTTTTAACTGTAGCATTTATTCATTTCACACATGCCTTTTATTCTTGGCTTATAAGGAAATCTGCCCGTTAAAACTATAGAGCTCCAATGGGAGATTAGATGTCACAATAAAGAGCTAGATACCCCTCCTTGGCATCCTTACAAAGTTAAAGGAATGTCAAATTTGGAGAAGGCAGACCAGGCAACCTAAAGCTGTTTTTTGCCTCTTTCTTTCACCTGACCTTTATAAGATAACTCAAACTTTCAGTTGCTCTTTTGTTTTATATAACTTACAGTTGTTTTGCAGGAGCTTGTCCAGGGAATCACGCCACTGAAGGGCCTCGTCCAGCGAGGGTCTAAATTAAGCATATAGAAAGAAAAAAGGAGACAGCCATTATGACTAATCTGGGAACATACATATCTGTAAACAACAAAACTCTGTAAAAGTTAAAAACAAAATAAAGGTTTAAAAAAAAAAAAGAAAGAAAGAAAGGAGTTAACCACATACACCCATAACAACTTGGCCCTGCTTTTTATCTTTGAAATTGTATATTTGATGACAGTCTGAGGACAAGAGAGTTGGAGTTGTTTTATTCTGATCGAGTGGGTTTGATGAGCTGGATTTGCTTTCCTATTTAAATCTCTTTTTGGACAACTTGATTAGCGCTGTCTCTTTTTAGAACCAGAGTCTATTTGTCATTAAGTTTTGTCTTCATATTCTTTTTTTTTTTTTCTTTTCTTTTGAGAGGGGTGGGTTGGGGAGGGAGGGGGGCAGGCGGGCCACTTCCATTGGTCTTCCATTTCATCCATCTTTGTTCTTCAGCCCGTGTGGGCCTCCCATTGCAGTGGCCTCTGTTGTCGCAGAGCACAGGCTCTGGGCTCATGCGCTCCAGAGCTCCGGCTCGGTAATTGGACACATCTGTCCAGCCGCTCTGCAGCACGTGGGATCTTCCCAGGCTAGGGATCGAACCAGTGTCCCTTGCACTGCAAGGAAGTGTCCTTACCCACAGGACCAAAAGGGAAGACCTTCATATTCTTTTGTATCCCATTACAGGGTCTCCAGTTATGGTTTCTTCCTCAAAACATAACTGAATAAAATCCAGTTTTCCTATTGTGGGGTTTGAACTTATGTTCCCTGCTTTATCAGTGCTACATTTTAAACACCCCTTAATTGACAGAGGGTATTTTTTTCTTCTGATAACTGTAGCATTTATTCATTTCACACATGCCTTTTATTCTTGGCTTATAAGGAAATCTGCCCGTTAAAACTATAGAGCTCCAATGGGAGATTAGATGTTGACAACCAAGATTTCAGAATCCAATAAAATAAATAGATAAAACAGAATCACAAATAATACAAACAAAGCAACCGTACAATCTAAAGCACACATTCAAGAAGAAGTTTGTAGTGCACATTTGTAACAGGGGCCCATGCTGCTCAGCCCTACCCCAAGGTCACTCAAAGAGCATTTGATTCCACATCAGCAGCCAATTGCCATCTCACTGTGGCTGATAAAAGATGCAAGGTGTGAAGTTACCTCATATTGGAAATATCACCATAGCAGGTCTACATTTTTTAAAACCCAGAATTTAAAAACAAGGGGAGAAGACTTCTCTGGTAGTCCAGTAAACCTATCTGAACTGGTCTAATCTGGTCTAAACTGGTCTGAACAGACTGGAACTAGTCTAAACTGATCTGTATCAGTCTGAACCATTCTAAACCATTCTGAAGCAGTCTAATCTCGTCAAAACCAGTCTCAACTCATCTTAACTGGTCTGAACTGGTCTAATCCAGTCTAAACTGGTCTAAAGCGGTCTAATACAATCTAAACTGGTCTGAACTGCTCTAAATTGTTCTGAACTGGTCTAATCTGTCTAAACAGTTCTGAACTGGTCTGAACTGCTGTAAACCAGTCTAAACCAGTGTCTGAGCCACTCTAAACTGGTCTGAAACCTTCTGAACCAGTCTAAACCAGTCTGAATCCATCTGAACCATCTAATCCAGTCAGAACCAGTCTGAACTGGTCTAATTTGGTCTTAACCACTTCTAATGCAGGGTAACCTACATAGACCTTGAAGAACTCCATCTGGAATACCTCTCCTCCTGGCTCCATGTTCCTTACTTCCTGACCATAGAAAGCATGAAGCAATTGTTCACTTCCTGGCCATCTTCATGCATGTTTGTCCTAGTAATTACCAGTTTCTATTGTGGGTTTGAACTTATGTTCCTGCTTTATCAGTGCTACATTTTAAACACCTTAATTGACAGAGGGTATTTTTTTCTTCTGATAACTGTAGCATTTATTCATTTCACACATGCCTTTTATTCTTGGCTTATAAGGAAATCTGCCCGTTAAAACTATAGAGCTCCAATGGGAGATTAGATGTTGACAACCAAGATTTCAGAATCCAATAAAATAAATAGATAAAACAGAATCACAAATAATACAAACAAAGCAACCGTACAATCTAAAGCACACATTCAAGAAGAAGTTTGTAGTGCACATTTGTAACAGGGGCCCATGCTGCTCAGCCCTACCCCAAGGTCACTCAAAGAGCATTTGATTCCACATCAGCAGCCAATTGCCATCTCACTGTGGCTGATAAAAGATGCAAGGTGTGAAGTTACCTCATATTGGAAATATCACCATAGCAGGTCTACATTTTTTAAAACCCAGAATTTAAAAACAAGGGGAGAAGACTTCTCTGGTAGTCCAGTAAACCTATCTGAACTGGTCTAATCTGGTCTAAACTGGTCTGAACAGACTGGAACTAGTCTAAACTGATCTGTATCAGTCTGAACCATTCTAAACCATTCTGAAGCAGTCTAATCTCGTCAAAACCAGTCTCAACTCATCTTAACTGGTCTGAACTGGTCTAATCCAGTCTAAACTGGTCTAAAGCGGTCTAATACAATCTAAACTGGTCTGAACTGCTCTAAATTGTTCTGAACTGGTCTAATCTGTCTAAACAGTTCTGAACTGGTCTGAACTGCTGTAAACCAGTCTAAACCAGTGTCTGAGCCACTCTAAACTGGTCTGAAACCTTCTGAACCAGTCTAAACCAGTCTGAATCCATCTGAACCATCTAATCCAGTCAGAACCAGTCTGAACTGGTCTAATTTGGTCTTAACCACTTCTAATGCAGGGTAACCTACATAGACCTTGAAGAACTCCATCTGGAATACCTCTCCTCCTGGCTCCATGTTCCCCTTACTTCCTGACCATAGAAAGCATGAAGCAATTGTTCACTTCCTGGCCAGAGAACTAAGGTCTTACATGCCGCATGTTGTGGTCAAATTTTCTTTTTTTAAACCCCACATTCATGTTCCTCCCCAGTTAGTACAGGATAAAGATTTGTTCTTTCTGAGAAGTTAAGTGGATAGACACTGTGAATAGGAATGTGGTACACAAATGCTCTGGATGCTGATTCAAAAGGAGAATAGTCAAGACACAATTTCTGCTTAGTCTGTTCTTATTTTAACATTTATATATGCAGAAACTCTGCAGCTATTTTGTTTTAACTACCAGTTTTTCTCCCAAAGCAAGATTGTGTCAACTTGCACTGGTGCTGCCTGGGAAAAGTGGCTGACTGTGCTCTCCCAGGGCTCACCTGCTCTAACTCTTGTGCTATAACATGAGTTTTTCATTGTCAAATCAAAACAGACTAACAAGGCATTTATCAAAACATTAAGGCCAGTGATGATGTTTTTCCTAAATTGCAATTTCCCTAGCTCTCATTTATTTAGCAATTGTTCAAACCACCAGAAAGATTCCTGCTTCTAAAAAATAATATATTTGGGGTTTAATTACTTAAAATAGCAGTGAGATTGGTAAGTCAATTGCTGATTCTATGCTTTTGTAGAAGCCTCTCCAAGCTCACTTTCTGTCTAAAGAGTGCAAAATGGCAGGAGATTTTTTGCTAAACACTGGGAATAATTCCTTCACTTTTGTATTCCTCATTGTGGATGATGTGCAGATTTTAGGTCCTTATTATATGATTTTTCATAAAGTTTTGTTTTTACTATTTGAAGGTTAAGACATGCCAAAAATGAAAATAACAACCCTGATGAAACAATCTTTAGTGGTTTCATTTTCCTGGTTAGAAACATAAGCATCATAGATCAAACACTCAACAAAAATCCCTTGGAAAAAAAAAATTTTTTTTTTGAGATTTTTTTTGGGGGGGGCCACTTTATTGGTCTTCCATTTATTCTTTGTTCTTTGGCCTGTGTGGGCCTCCCATCTCAGTGACCTCTCTCATTGCAGAGCACCGGCTCTGGGCACATGCACTCCAGAGCACTGGCTAGGCAGTTAGACACATCGGTCCAACTGCTCTGCAGCACGTGGGATCTTCCCAGACCAGGGATTGAACTGGCACCCCTTGCACTGCAAGGTGGTGTCCTTACCCACTGGATCACCAGGGAAGCCCTAGAAATTTATTTTTAATGAGTGACCTATCTTTTCTCTTCCATTTTTCTTCTATTACTATAAAGAAACACAGGGAGGAGAAATGTCATGTGGAAGGAATTACAAGCATGCCCCTATATCTTTCTGCCTCATTTTATGTCTAACCAGAAAAAGAGCCATTTTTCTGAAGGTCAATAACTCCTCTGGGCTCTTCTATATTGTCTCATATTGAGAACTTTTCTTATGCATACACTATATTGTATCTACCTTTTTGCACATATCGCCTTATATATCCTAATTTCTTCTCTACAGTGAGCTCATTGCTATGCATATGACACCCACCAAGTCTCTGTTGCTTGTCGACAGAAACAACAAGACATTAAATAATTGAACAAAATAAACAGCAAGGGGAAGGCTGAATTGCTTTCTGATTTTATAAACACCTTTGCAAAATGAAATCACCTTCCTGCCCTCCATTTCCACAGGCTAGTATGGAGGGGCACAGGAAGAAGAAATGGCAAGAGTAGGTAGACCAAACTCAAGCATGTTACCAGATCCAATTTGTCTCAAATGGTCTTGTTAGAATCAGACTAATCATCACTATCAACAACACATCACAACCAAGATTAAATTCCCGAAAAGGGCATGTGCAGAACTCACTTGGGGCAATATCAGTCCAAATTGATTCAAAATGGCAGGAGATTTTTTGCTAAACACTGGGAATAATTCCTTCACTTTTGTATTCCTCATTGTGGATGATGTGCAGATTTTAGGTCCTTATTATATGATTTTTCATAAAGTTTTGTTTTTACTATTTGAAGGTTAAGACATGCCAAAAATGAAAATAACAACCCTGATGAAACAATCTTTAGTGGTTTCATTTTCCTGGTTAGAAACATAAGCATCATAGATCAAACACTCAACAAAAATCCCTTGGAAAAAAAAAATTTTTTTTTTGAGATTTTTTTTGGGGGGGGCCACTTTATTGGTCTTCCATTTATTCTTTGTTCTTTGGCCTGTGTGGGCCTCCCATCTCAGTGACCTCTCTCATTGCAGAGCACCGGCTCTGGGCACATGCACTCCAGAGCACTGGCTAGGCAGTTAGACACATCGGTCCAACTGCTCTGCAGCACGTGGGATCTTCCCAGACCAGGGATTGAACTGGCACCCCTTGCACTGCAAGGTGGTGTCCTTACCCACTGGATCACCAGGGAAGCCCTAGAAATTTATTTTTAATGAGTGACCTATCTTTTCTCTTCCATTTTTCTTCTATTACTATAAAGAAACACAGGGAGGAGAAATGTCATGTGGAAGGAATTACAAGCATGCCCCTATATCTTTCTGCCTCATTTTATGTCTAACCAGAAAAAGAGCCATTTTTCTGAAGGTCAATAACTCCTCTGGGCTCTTCTATATTGTCTCATATTGAGAACTTTTCTTATGCATACACTATATTGTATCTACCTTTTTGCACATATCGCCTTATATATCCTAATTTCTTCTCTACAGTGAGCTCATTGCTATGCATATGACACCCACCAAGTCTCTGTTGCTTGTCGACAGAAACAACAAGACATTAAATAATTGAACAAAATAAACAGCAAGGGGAAGGCTGAATTGCTTTCTGATTTTATAAACACCTTTGCAAAATGAAATCACCTTCCTGCCCTCCATTTCCACAGGCTAGTATGGAGGGGCACAGGAAGAAGAAATGGCAAGAGTAGGTAGACCAAACTCAAGCATGTTACCAGATCCAATTTGTCTCAAATGGTCTTGTTAGAATCAGACTAATCATCACTATCAACAACACATCACAACCAAGATTAAATTCCCGAAAAGGGCATGTGCAGAACTCACTTGGGGGCAATATCAGTCCAAATTGATTCAAGGGCACAATCAGGCAGAACACATCCCCCACAGCATGAAGTCCAGTCCTCTGATTACCAGCCTAGGAGGTGCCACAGGTTCATCCTGTCCTGATTCTCAGAATTTGCCATTAAGTCTGACTTCTTTGAAAAAAGATAGATGCAGATCTAAATGATTAATGAGTATACTGGTTGCTGACCACAGAGAGTGGGCATGGAGATTCTGTCTGTGGGTGTGAAGGGGAGGAGGAAACCAGTCCAAATGAAAGGCAAGATAAACATTTATAGCGATGCTTAAGTGTTTTTTAATGGCCAGTGTAAATGCCATTTGGTCCAGGAAGTGATGATCTCAACTAGAGGTGCTCTCTCCCTTTACTGTACTCTTACCAACGTTTACTTTTCGAATCTCCTACAAGGCCATGAGATTCTGCCTAGATGTTTAGCTCACTGCCTTGATGTGTAGCTTATCAGTCACAGAGAACTTTTTCCATTCTACTTGTCTGATGGTGCATTCCCTTCAGCATTAATCTACCCTGCAATATCATGCTACTTTCATGCGTAAATTAATAATGGTTCAGTTTGCCCAGGTTTAGTCTGATGAAAGCCACAAACAACTTCAAAACTTAAGAGTGCAAATATTTTAGTCCCATGAACTATGACTACAGCTATAAGAAATTCTGGCACTTCCTAACCATGGAAGAATAGCTCAATCTCTCTAAATACCAGTGGTTTTCTTTTTCATTTTCTTCCTTAAAAAAAAAAAAAAAAAACTAAAAAAAAAAATCTATATAGTTCCTGGCACATGTTTAACCATGCCTGCTCATGTGATCACATGCTCTTGCTATTGACAAGAAAAGTTAAATCCAAGTTATTTATTGGCACTTACCTGCCTATTCAACTCTCCCTTCCTTCCTGCAGCATGTCTGCTCATGTCCAGCCTCAAATTTGTGGACATTTCTTGAGCTCTAACCCCAAGGCCAACAGGGACCTGTGCACCATGGATAGGGATACAAATAAATACACCTGCCACTTCCTGATGTCTATCCATGAGCCAAACATTGTGCATTCATCTTTAATCTTCATAACGAAGCTCATGCTGCAGTTTACTAGGTTGGAATGTGTGTAGGACAACAGTCTGTAATGACTTTCCCCCATGGCTAAGGACTGCTTACGTTCAGAAGTAACTCTAGAGTTATAAAGTGGTAGAAAAACAACAACTGGTTAAAAATGAGTGACCTTGACAGAGATAAAAGGAGCCTCTAGAATATAAGATAAACTATACAAATATCTACATCAACTCCTGGGCATTGCAATTGGTTATTATGAGATGCATTAAGTGTTTTTAATGGCCAAGGGTGCTAAATGAAAGGCAAGATAAACATTTATAGCGATGCTTAAGTGTTTTTTAATGGCCAGTGTAAATGCCATTTGGTCCAGGAAGTGATGATCTCAACTAGAGGTGCTCTCTCCTTTACTGTACTCTTACCAACGTTTACTTTTCGAATCTCCTACAAGGCCATGAGATTCTGCCTAGATGTTTAGCTCACTGCCTTGATGTGTAGCTTATCAGTCACAGAGAACTTTTTCCATTCTACTTGTCTGATGGTGCATTCCCTTCAGCATTAATCTACCCTGCAATATCATGCTACTTTCATGCGTAAATTAATAATGGTTCAGTTTGCCCAGGTTTAGTCTGATGAAAGCCACAAACAACTTCAAAACTTAAGAGTGCAAATATTTTAGTCCCATGAACTATGACTACAGCTATAAGAAATTCTGGCACTTCCTAACCATGGAAGAATAGCTCAATCTCTCTAAATACCAGTGGTTTTCTTTTTCATTTTCTTCCTTAAAAAAAAAAAAAAAAAACTAAAAAAAAAAATCTATATAGTTCCTGGCACATGTTTAACCATGCCTGCTCATGTGATCACATGCTCTTGCTATTGACAAGAAAAGTTAAATCCAAGTTATTTATTGGCACTTACCTGCCTATTCAACTCTCCCTTCCTTCCTGCAGCATGTCTGCTCATGTCCAGCCTCAAATTTGTGGACATTTCTTGAGCTCTAACCCCAAGGCCAACAGGGACCTGTGCACCATGGATAGGGATACAAATAAATACACCTGCCACTTCCTGATGTCTATCCATGAGCCAAACATTGTGCATTCATCTTTAATCTTCATAACGAAGCTCATGCTGCAGTTTACTAGGTTGGAATGTGTGTAGGACAACAGTCTGTAATGACTTTCCCCCATGGCTAAGGACTGCTTACGTTCAGAAGTAACTCTAGAGTTATAAAGTGGTAGAAAAACAACAACTGGTTAAAAATGAGTGACCTTGACAGAGATAAAAGGAGCCTCTAGAATATAAGATAAACTATACAAATATCTACATCAACTCCTGGGCATTGCAATTGGTTATATTATGAGCCATGACAAGAGTTATTGTGAACTAAATTTACATGGTTTCATAATATGTTTATTGTTCATTATGAGGACCTATAGTTGAGTCTCAGAGAATGCTCACAAATAGAAGATGGGCAAAAGTGGGAGCCTTTAGAAAGAGAGAAGGCAGGGGGACAATTTAAAGTTAGAATTTAGGGAGAACAGGTTTAAGATGAGCAACTGGTGAGCAAAGTCAAATTCTACCCACAAGTCAGGAGTTACCGCCTTGTGGGCAAAGTCAGATTCTGCCCACAAGTCAGTCTGTTAGGGGTAATAGTTTCAGTGAAGTGGTAAGGTTCAGACCTGATAAAAGTAGCTAAAGAAGAAGTTGAAAGCAGTGTCTTTCCATTTCTGGAGTTATCCAATGAAAGCCAAAGGAAGGGATAAGAATAGAAGAGGTGAAGGGCTGGAAGGTGGGGGTGGGGTGTGCATGTTTTTCATAATGGACTGTGGTACTTATTTGTTCTAGTGGAAGACAGTCCAGAGTGGGAAAAAAGCAGTTAAGAATACTAAAATGGTAACAGAAGCTGGCCTTGGGCAGTAGGAATATAGGCAACTTTTTCTATTTTTTTAAATGGTTCAGGTTTTTTTCTAATGTGAGGAATAAAATTATGTTTAAAAAAGAGAAAGTGCTTTTTTTTTTTTTAAAGGGATTGCTTTTTTTTAAAGATGAGAGGAGTTAAAAATATCTTCAATCCGGAGAAAGTCTATTTTCTCCTCTGAGATTTATTCCCTTCACTTTGAGAAGAATGTGGGTAAAATTTACAGAGAATCTTGAAAGGGAGGAGAGCAGAGATCAACTAAGCTAACATAGAACATGGTCTTCTCCTGCTAGTTAAAAGGCGTGGAAATTTGCCAACTATGAAGAGGTGAAATGCGTTTAGGTATTTGGAAGAGGATGGGAAAGCTTTGCAGTGGTCACTGTTAAAAATGCAGTAGAGACATACAGATATTCTCAAGGGATAAGAAAGATTTTTCCAAAACAAACCAAATTTCTGGAAGAAAATGGGGGCCGGAAGACAAGAGAAAATAATCCAATAAATGTCAGCCCCAGGTTTTATTCCAAAACTGTTTCTCTCTGAATCCATGTTCAGCCAAATAGTTCAAGTGTCTGTGTGGGATATTAAAGCTGAAAATTAAAGCAGGAAATGTAACTCTATATTTATTTTTTAAAAGTTAATTCCAACAGATCAATAACCTCTACATTGTTTATTTCAAAATAGACTTTTTGATCTTTTAATATAATGAAATGTGGTTCTTATTCTCTCCTAGTGCCTGCTGCCAGCCGCTCTGCACTGAATTAACTTCCCTTTTTCTAAATGCAGAAAACTCAATTATACCCCACTTCCGGTTTGGGATCACTTTGAAGCAATAAAAGGAGGAGAGTGCAGATATCCACTTAGGTTGATGAAAAAAGATTTAAAAGGAATAATCCATCTCTCTAGCTCCCAACCAATCCATCTATATTAATGTGCAGGTCATCTGGAGAAAAGATTGGCCAATTTACACAAATGTTAAATTTTAAAAGAAATGGAGGTTAAAAGCATTCCTACATTTTTACCACACTTCTGTGATCTTTGCAAAGCTTTTAGGTAGTAGAGTGAAAGGGTTTGAACACATATGGCTTTTCTTCTCCCCTCTTTCCTTTCTTGATTTTAGGGGTGTTGCTGTTTTAAAGGAAGGGTGGAATGCATCTGTCTAGTCAGTGATGGGCTGCATAGCTAGTGAACCAACAGTAAACATCATGAATGCTGCGGGTGGTGTTACTAAACTAGAAGAACGCCAATGAGACTGTGGGTTAGGTTCACTGCCATAACATCTTGAATCTTCAGAATTACAGTTTCCATCCATGGGTGAATGAATAGAAGGGGCGGTAGGGGAGGACTGCAGATGTCCTGTCAGAAATATTAATTTTAAACCAGGGAAAAATCGTTTGATGTGCTTTACATAGGAGCATGTGATCGAGTATCCATTCCTGCACCAAGGAACAGTCCTCTTTTCTCCTGTGGACCTTGAAGGGACTATGACTTGGAGAAGAAACCTTTAGTCTTAACTGTCTGTCTTGAGCTCAGCCTCTTCTTGAGGAGGCTTGTATCTCCCTGTTGAGGAAGCAGTCTTGGATACTTCCTGAGCAGGTGAAAATCCTGCCATCATAATTAACTGGATCAAGGATGTTCACTTGACCCAAGGACAGCAAGCGAACAGGTATTTTTAACCAGACTTTTGTGTTGTAAATAACTGATGAGGTGGCTTATTCTATTTTACAAGATATGGCCCACCTCTCCAACGGTGTCCCAAGATGGGGTCTTATCTTGTTTGTTTAAGAACCCTGCCAGTAAGCAATATTATGCTTCATATACAGGAGAGTTAAAAAAAAAATCCTATTTATCAGTACAAATGCTCCATATACAGGAGAGTAAAAAATCCTATTTATCAGTACAAACCAGCTTTCTGAGGACTCTTATGATCCTCAGTGAGTCATTGAAGGGGGAGCTCTACAGGGGAGGAGGGACGGTGCTATCTACTTGAAGAAGAGCCATCCTCCGGAGGAAGAGAGAGGAGTCCACAACCATGACTCACTTCTGGGTCTTGGCTGGCTTCTCTGGCTTCTCATTGTATGGAATGACAAGGTCAATAGCAGACTCCGGCTTCTGGAGGAGAATTCCCAACTTGAGCTTAATCTCTTTGGCCCTGAAAGAAGAGACGCACAGGGGAAAACAACACCACATGAGCATATAAATCTAATAAAGAGATTTCTTTCTGTGTCACAGAAACAAAAATAGAGAAACAACATTCAGTGCGGTGGTAGAAAGCATACTAATGTAGAAATTGAGGTCCATGTGTTCTAATGACATCTACCAAGCTTTTAATACATCCCTGGATAATATGCACTATCTCATTTTAATCCTAATCATTGTTTCATATGTATTTTTTCACATTATACATGTTAGATAATATAGTATTCCCCCTTTACACATGAAGAAACTAATGGCACAGAATTCAAATAACTTAAGATAACCCAGTCAGTATGTGATAGAAATGCACTTGACCCCAAGCTGTCAAAGTTCACAAATGGAACTCACTGTATTGCCTACCAGTCTTCTGAGGGCTGTGGTCCTAGCTCTCCCACTAATTAGACATATTACATTTGAAAAAAAAGTAATCATTTTTTAATTGCCAGACCTCAGTTCCCTCATCTGTAAAATGACAGTTAACCTAGATGCTTTCTTTAGCTATTTCTAGCTATAAAGTTAAATTAATCT
This sequence comes from Tragulus kanchil, assembly GCA_022376925.1. Taxonomy (NCBI): domain Eukaryota; kingdom Metazoa; phylum Chordata; class Mammalia; order Artiodactyla; family Tragulidae; genus Tragulus; species Tragulus kanchil. The sequence goes on along the minus strand of JAIOJX010000032.1, from coordinate 65,006,007 downwards.
GCTTAATGACTAATTCTGTATACAATCTTCTTTTATTTGGATTTGATTTTTTGCAGTCCCTTGCCCATTCTTCCACAATGGCTGTGGTAGTATCCTGCATGCAGTAAGCCATCTGTAGGTAAGCATTAATTATCAATGGACTGACCATGGCAGCACTATACTACTCCTTTCTTTTTCTTTTTAATTTTTATTTCACTTTTTACTTTTACAGAGTTTTGTTGTTTACAGATATGTATGATCCCAGTTTAGTCATATGTATACCCCATTCCCCCCCATTCCACACCTCCAGGCTCAAAAGCTATTTTTTCACATATGATTATACTACTCCTTTCTATCTTCAACATTTACTGAATTGACCCCTGCCCCGGATCCCTTTCTCCAATGGACTTCGAGGAAGAGAGGAGTCCACAACCATGACTCACTTCTGGGTCTTGGCTGGCTTCTCTGGCTTCTCATTGTATGGAATGACAAGGTCAATAGCAGACTCCGGCTTCTGGAGGAGAATTCCCAACTTGAGCTTAATCTCTTTGGCCCTGAAAGAAGAGACGCACAGGGGAAAACAACACCACATGAGCATATAAATCTAATAAAGAGATTTCTTTCTGTGTCACAGAAACAAAAATAGAGAAACAACATTCAGTGCGGTGGTAGAAAGCATACTAATGTAGAAATTGAGGTCCATGTGTTCTAATGACATCTACCAAGCTTTTAATACATCCCTGGATAATATGCACTATCTCATTTTAATCCTAATCATTGTTTCATATGTATTTTTTCACATTATACATGTTAGATAATATAGTATTCCCCCTTTACACATGAAGAAACTAATGGCACAGAATTCAAATAACTTAAGATAACCCAGTCAGTATGTGATAGAAATGCACTTGACCCCAAGCTGTCAAAGTTCACAAATGGAACTCACTGTATTGCCTACCAGTCTTCTGAGGGCTGTGGTCCTAGCTCTCCCACTAATTAGACATATTACATTTGAAAAAAAAGTAATCATTTTTTAATTGCCAGACCTCAGTTCCCTCATCTGTAAAATGACAGTTAACCTAGATGCTTTCTTTAGCTATTTCTAGCTATAAAGTTAAATTAATCTGCTTAATGACTAATTCTGTATACAATCTTCTTTTATTTGGATTTGATTTTTTGCAGTCCCTTGCCCATTCTTCCACAATGGCTGTGGTAGTATCCTGCATGCAGTAAGCCATCTGTAGGTAAGCATTAATTATCAATGGACTGACCATGGCAGCACTATACTACTCCTTTCTTTTTCTTTTTAATTTTTATTTCACTTTTTACTTTTACAGAGTTTTGTTGTTTACAGATATGTATGATCCCAGTTTAGTCATATATATATCCCCCCCCATCCCACCCCTCCAGGCCATCACACAGGGCCCCTGCAGGATCCCCTTTTCTCACAGCGCAATGACAATAGCTATTTTTTTCACATATGATTATACTACTCCTTTCTATCTTCAACATTTACTGAATACATATGATCATAATTCTGGACACTGCTCCATCCTAGGATACAACTCCTTTTACGCCCAGTTTCAAAACTAACTTCCTAAATTACTCATTATTTTATCACAAGTCTGGATTTAAAGAGCACCAAAGCAGATTTTTAAGCATCAATCCATAAGACAAACTGTCCTTTCTCTACCACCTTGGCACTTCACGCATGCTTGTAATATAGGGACCATCATGTGCAGGTTTCCCTTTGTGGCTCATTGGTAAAGAATCTGCCTGCCAATGCAGGAAATGTGGGTTCCTTAGAGAAGGAAATGGCAGCGTAGTCCAGTATTCTTGCCTGGAAAACTCCACGAACAAGAGGAGCCTGAAGGGCTAAAATACATGCCATCACAAAGAGTCAGGCATGACTTAGTTACTGAATAGCAACAGCAATGATCATATTGCATTATGGTTACTGACTTATGTGTCTATTTCCCAAGCTGGATATAAGAACTCTTTGCAGGTGAGAGTTGAGTCTTAAACACCTTTTAACTCTGTGCAGAGAGCAAAGCTTGGCAGCATAGTCAACATTTAATAATATTTGCCAAAGTCAACTAAAAATGTCTTGCTTTTTGTTTCTCACAAATCCGCTAACATTTATCTCCCAGTCAACGATGATCATAATCAAAGTCTCAGAGAGCTGTAATGCGATTGTGTGTCATGTTGTGACCTGAGAGAATTTTGTTATTATAAACACACTTCACACATTCACATGAAGACAGTGCTGTGACCACTAAAAAATAAAATGGATGAGATTAGCAATTACAAATATTAGGGAGAGAAAAGAAAAATACTGTATTACTTTAAAAATGATAAATATTCAACCGTGCAATAGGTTCATTTAAATGTGATTTTGGAGGTATGGTTTAGAGTTAGTCACTTTCACACTGTCTTTTCCTTGTCAGTTTTTCCTGATTTTGTGCTTTCCCTAGGACCTACTGTCTGGCATAAGCCAACTCAGGTTCCACACTATAACAGAGGAAGCTCAGCTGTGCACAACATCTTGACAGAACTGAGAATGTTCTACTGAAGGAAATTACACGTATACCTATGGTTGAATCATGTGGATGTTTGACAGAAAACAACAAAATTGTGTAAAGCAATTGTGCTTCAGTGAAAAAAACTAAATTCAAGGGGGAAAAAGAAAAAGAGCCGTGTCAGCTTGATTCCAGGCTCTACAAGTTGCTTAAATTATCTAATGTTTAGTATTTTTGCCTAGAAATTGGAACTAATAGAATGATATATACTCATATAATTTTGTGATGATTGAATATTTAATGCATGTGAATCACTTAAAGCAGCATTTGGCATATAATACTGCTTCTTCAAAGTTAGTTCTAACTGCACAATCATTCTTTTCCAGCCAAACTCAAGTCATGTTCCCTAGTTTTGAGAGCCAAAGTAAAAAATTCAAAAATTACTAAGAATTATAACACCCACTTCCTCCCATATTCTACCTCTAGAGACAAGAACTGACAATTTTATATTTATCTGAAGAAGCAAGAAAGCAGTATTTGGAGGTGAAAATACATGCAATATGTGTGGCTACCCTCTGCTGGCCAGTGTGTAGTACGACAGCCAGAAACACCAGGTTCAGTTCATAGGGTCGCAAAGAATCAGACAGGACTGAAGCAACTTAGCATGCATGCATCTTTTCCGTCAGGACAAGGTAACCTACATAGACCTTGAAGAACTCCATCTGGAATACCTCTTCTCCTGGCTCCATGTTCCCCTTACTTCCTGACCATAGAAAACATGAAGCAATTGTTCCTTTCACTTGACCCAATAATTCAATCACCAATATTTAAATACAGATTGTCTAATGAATGGTTCTCATGTTTTTCTTTAGCTTCTGTTTCTTTTTCTCTTTTGTTCCATTTGAGTCCTTGTTTTTGCAGAGGTAGAGAGATATTTGTGTTTGATTGTCTAGTGAAAGAGTAAGCTGGACTTGAAGAGGTTATTAGAGTGAAAGTGTTGAGCATTTTAAAATATCGTTTATTCAGTATTACTTTTGCTCCTTGATCATGTTTTCTGTGTCATCAGTGTGCAGAAAACAAACACTCAGAGAGTTTTGTCTTTGCCTGCAAGGTGCTAATAGCATCTTGACTTCTCAAGATTGCTCTTGAGCAATCACAAGCAGCTATTCAAGAAGAAGATGACTGCATCCACTCAGAAAGAGTAACATGGAAACTTACAGTACCATATGTAAAAGCAACAGCCAATGTGAATGTGCTGTAAGACTAAGGGAACTTACACAAGGGCTCTGCAACAACCTGGAGGGGTGGGGTGGGGTGGGGAGGGAGGTGGGAGGGACATTCAAGTGGGAGGGATCAAGCATATATTATGACTGATTCGGGTTTAGGTATAGCAGTAAACAATAAAACTCTATAAAGGGGAAATAAAAATAAATTTAATAAGAAAAAAATTGAAAATATATAAAGAGTTGCTTTTAAAAAAAAGAAGAAGAAGATACCCAGAAGGCAGTAGGTGGAGGAGCCCAGTGTCCATAAGGATGAGCCTGGAGGGCTTCTCAGAAAGGCAAGATGGAATAGCAGTTAGCAATGGAAAAGAAGAGGCCGGGGTAGAAAGAAACTGTGCATGTTATTTGAAAGTGTTAGTCACTCAGTTGTGTCTGACTCTTTGTAACTCCATGGACTGTAGCCTGCTAAACTCCTCTGTCCATGAATTTTTCAGGTAAGCATACTGAAATGCATAGCCATTCCCTTCTCCAGGTGATTTTCCTGACCCACAGATTGAACCCTGAAATCCCACATTGCTGGCAGATTCTTTATGGTCTGAGCCACCGCAAGGAAGTGCATTTGAAAGGATACATAAGTGCTTTTGTATGGCCTGACTGCAAAGTGATTGGACAGAGCAGAAAGGCATGTTGATGAAACCTGCTCAATCTATCTTCCCTTCCTGAGAGAAGGATGGATGAAGGAGGAATCTCTGAATACTATGCAGCCTTCAGCAAATTCAGTATGAAAAAAACAAAAAGAAGTAAAATTATTGAAAGGTGTCCTCAGAGAGGTGACATTCTATTTCATAAATCTGTTTCAGATCTTTCTTTTGCTAACCCTTTCAGGACGCATTTACCCATTAACAAACAAACAAAAAAACATGGTGGTTAAATTTTCTCAGGCATCTCACAAAAACCTTTCAAAACCAGAATGAATCAGAACCCTAGTATAATTATATCTATATCATTATTTAAAATTATCTTTTTTTGTGGAGTAATGTAGAAATCAACTGCCATTTATAACACTGCCTGTAAAAAATCATTTTTCACTTCCTCAAAGTAAAGAAACATAGAATATCAGATTATTCTTTTTCTCATGCTCGCCCTGGGAATGTAAGGGAGAAAGGAAATGCAGTGCTTTGGAAAAGACTTCTTTCTATGGTTTATAAAATGTTTAAATGTTAGCATACTTAAGTCGAGAGGCCCATTTGATTGAATTAGGATTTTGAGAGGATACAGAGAATGACTAATATTACTGTTTCTCATATAAAACAATAAAAGTTTAAAAGCTGGAGAGTTGACCAATGCAGCAGTCGAAACCACTTGAAATATATTACTTTTTTTGTAGGAATAAACAATATTACCATGTTTGTTTTTCTCCTTAAGATTCCTGGAAGACTATTTCATTTCACCCTCTCCTCTCCCTCCCAACCATAGTGGCATAGACAGATACGGGATTCAAAAAAAAAACAAAAACAGCAACAAATGGAAAATCAAACAGAACAAAATCTCAAACCTTTCATTTTATTTTCCCCTTTAAAAACAAGCTTGAATGCATCTGACATTCATTTAATGTCAAAACAGTTCCATCCAGAGAAGGAAACTTTCTACCATGTTTATGACTTCAACTCAGTCCTTGGCTCTATTTGACCACCCACCAGGCAGTTTTCCTGGCTTCATTACATTAAGGCTTGTTAACAAGAAATGATTTGTATCTCCTCTCATCTCACTCAAAACTTGCTATCCTTTGGTTTTCAAAAAAAACAAAAACCTTGTTTTGAAATAAAATCGCTGGAAATGCCTGGGTGAAAATTTTAATTAAGGGTTCAGAGGAAGATAATCCTTTCACTAGATGACTCATATTAGTGATTTCAAACTGAAAAGAGTTTGAATAATTCTATGATTGTGCAATTTTAAACCCCTGCTGTGTGGGTATGCTTTCAAAAGGTCCCTGAGCCACCTCAGTCCTTCCGGCTAATTGAGTGAAAGTTATTACCTTTTAAGGTGAGTATGTGTGGAGAACAGTATAAGCAATTACTAAAGCAAAAATACAGCAGAATATTTAAAAATACACTTATGTTAAAGTTTGTCAATAACCTACTATATTTCAAGGTCTGTGCTAGGTGTTTAAAGCTTTACAAAGATGGTCCTTGCCTCAGAGTTATGTGGAACAAGGAAGTATAGAATGCATATGTGCAAACTATTTGTTAGATATTTCTCTAGTCATGGATGAAAGTGAGGGGATATATTAATAAAAAGAACATAGGTCCTAGCCTCAAGGAGCTCGAATGTGAAAACATGAAGACTATGGGAGACATGCTGTAACAGTGGCTCTGACTATATTCTTAGAATCCTCTGTATTTTTCCTTTGCTGGCCTTATCAATTTGTACTGTGTCTCTGAGCATTTATTTGAGCACTGTCTGTCGCTCTCCAAGTAGAATGTCAGGTCCCAAGAATAGGGTTAATATCTGTTTTGTTCACACCTTCAGTCTCTGTACTTAGCCCAGGGCCGGGCACATAACAGGCATGCAATAAAGATTTCCTATATAAACTGATGAATCAGCAAATGAAAGAATGAATTTCTAGGCTGCAGTAAAACCTGTGTTTTGGAGTGGGTGGGTGAAGTACTGGAACGGAGCACAAAACAAGTCATAGAGGACTAGGATGTCTCTGCTTTGGTTAACTGGGCGGAGGTTAGAGTCACTGAATGACTACAAAAACTCAGTGAATTCAATGTCTGTCTGAGAAGTCAGAAAAAAGACAGGTGAGGGTTCAAACTGAGTATGCTCTTGAGTCCCTCACACCATGCAAGAAGAGGCAGGGAGAGTGATTATATTCATTAACAGTCTGATTAGAATCCATTATGAGAACAAAATTTGTAAGATCTTGCTTAAACAGAAGTAGCCCTGAGGCACGGACTATTTCTGAGGTTGGACATATGTCGCAAACAGCCAAGAAAGAAGACAGGATGGGGGGAAGTTGGGAAGTATAGGACATGGGTTTTACAACACATTTCCAAAAGAGGCGTTCCAACCTGTCCCTTGTCAAGAACAGTTTAAATCCAATCCAATTTAAATCTGTGTTGCACACGCCCCCTGCTGGACATAGGAAGATGGGAGCTTCTGTGAGAAACCACAGCCAGGCTGCTTCCTTCTGAAGAAACACTCCAAACCTTGTTTCTACAGGAGCAAAAAGGACATGCCCTTTCTTGGCTCCAAAATATGTAATGACTACTCATGAAAAATAAATAAAAGTTCCCAAAGCACTCGTTAGCCACAAGACCACAGCTGGAGAGTGCTGGCAACTGGATCTGAAAAGCAGAAGAAGAAATGAACTCTCTGAGTTCTTGCAGAGATTCGAGTTACATAGACAGAACCCCAGCAGAGGCTGAAGAAGGGGTACCAGAGAAGATATCTGTGTTCACTGTGCTAGACCCACCTAGAGAGATTCATTTGGTTCAAGACTGGACAAGCCTTCTTGTTGACTGCTCATTGAAAACCTGAGGTCAGTAGAGTTTGCTATTGATAGATGGCTCATGAGACACAGGCGTGATCTTGAAAATCCGCAGAAGAATACAAGGAAACATCAGTGGAAAATCATCTCAGTTCTCAAACTCCTCAGGATCCCCTGAAATCAAGACTGATTCTCAAGTGCAGGAGAAGGCCCCAGGGTCATTTTGGTGGAGAAAGTATATAAACTGATGAATCAGCAAATGAAAGAATGAATTTCTAGGCTGCAGTAAAACCTGTGTTTTGGAGTGGGTGGGTGAAGTACTGGAACGGAGCACAAAACAAGTCATAGAGGACTAGGATGTCTCTGCTTTGGTTAACTGGGCGGAGGTTAGAGTCACTGAATGACTACAAAAACTCAGTGAATTCAATGTCTGTCTGAGAAGTCAGAAAAAAGACAGGTGAGGGTTCAAACTGAGTATGCTCTTGAGTCCCTCACACCATGCAAGAAGAGGCAGGGAGAGTGATTATATTCATTAACAGTCTGATTAGAATCCATTATGAGAACAAAATTTGTAAGATCTTGCTTAAACAGAAGTAGCCCTGAGGCACGGACTATTTCTGAGGTTGGACATATGTCGCAAACAGCCAAGAAAGAAGACAGGATGGGGGGAAGTTGGGAAGTATAGGACATGGGTTTTACAACACATTTCCAAAAGAGGCGTTCCAACCTGTCCCTTGTCAAGAACAGTTTAAATCCAATCCAATTTAAATCTGTGTTGCACACGCCCCCTGCTGGACATAGGAAGATGGGAGCTTCTGTGAGAAACCACAGCCAGGCTGCTTCCTTCTGAAGAAACACTCCAAACCTTGTTTCTACAGGAGCAAAAAGGACATGCCCTTTCTTGGCTCCAAAATATGTAATGACTACTCATGAAAAATAAATAAAAGTTCCCAAAGCACTCGTTAGCCACAAGACCACAGCTGGAGAGTGCTGGCAACTGGATCTGAAAAGCAGAAGAAGAAATGAACTCTCTGAGTTCTTGCAGAGATTCGAGTTACATAGACAGAACCCCAGCAGAGGCTGAAGAAGGGGTACCAGAGAAGATATCTGTGTTCACTGTGCTAGACCCACCTAGAGAGATTCATTTGGTTCAAGACTGGACAAGCCTTCTTGTTGACTGCTCATTGAAAACCTGAGGTCAGTAGAGTTTGCTATTGATAGATGGCTCATGAGACACAGGCGTGATCTTGAAAATCCGCAGAAGAATACAAGGAAACATCAGTGGAAAATCATCTCAGTTCTCAAACTCCTCAGGATCCCCCCTGAAATCAAGACTGATTCTCAAGTGCAGGGAGAAGGCCCCCAGGGTCATTTTGGTGGAGAAAGTATATATGAATTTGGCATCTACCACTTTCCCAAAATAACCTACTTCTATCTGAACTAAAAAAAATCTACTCATTGCTTATCAGAAAGTGAAAGAGTAATTTACTAATGCAATATTAAAGTATGTATTTACTTTTTTACCTGACATATATTAATGTATGAAACATTATGGAAAATGATTCTAGGTTAATTAATATGAAGTACTCTTTAGTGGTCCAAATTATAGAACAATGAGGGAAATACTAAAGAATATATGGTATTATTATTACTCATGCATTAGGATATAATTCCAGAAGTGACATCTCTGTTTCCAAACATAACTGAATCATCCTCCAGTAATGCTTTAGGTTTTCACTTATATTAATCATGAACTAAGTAACAAGCAATGTTACCGTATAAGATGACTTAAAAAATGGAAATGACGGACTTCCCTGGTGGTCCAGCGGGTAGAGAGTCCACTTTGCAGTGCAAGCTGCACCAGATGGATCCCTGACTCGGAAAGACCCCATGTGCTGTGGAGCAGCTGGACTGGTGTGTCCAATTACGAGCCAGCGTTCTGGCATGCTTGTGCCCAGAGCTGGTGCTCTGCAACAAGAGAGGCCACTGCAATGGGAGGCCCACACAGGCCAAAGAATAAAGATGGATGAAAATAAATAAATTTTAAAAATAATAATAAAAAAAAGGAAATGACAATGTCAGTTGTATTCAATGGGTGCATAGAAGTTACATCTGTCTATTATGACCTCCCAACATTTAATATTTTCTAACCTCTTCTTTTGGGCTTCCCAGGTAGCACAAGTGGTGAAGAATCCACCTGCTGATGAAGGGGGCATGAGATGCAGGTTTGATCCCTGGCTGGGGTAGAGCCCCTGGAGAAGGAAACAGCAATCCACTCCAGTATTTCTTTCCTGGAAAATCCCATGGACAGAGGGATCTGGTGGGCTACAATCCATGGGGTCACAAAGAGTCAGACACGACAGCACACACATGCACTCACACAACCTCTTCTTTCAGTAATTTCTTGCAATAATAGCTACTTTTGTTCCTTTGTTCAAGCTTCTACCTCAGTTTGCCCAGATGAACCTGTCATCAGCGCCCCTGCAGTGAAAGACTAAATATCTCATCTATAACTGACTGACTTTGTTTCATAGGATCAAATTGAGATAGAGAAGACTGGCCTTAGTAGCTTCTCCTCTTGTTCATTTATTTAGTCAACAAATTAAAAGTATGTTTAATGAATGCTTGCCATGTGCCAGACTATTACAGGTTTTGAAATTCTTGTGAAACAAAAAGACAAGATCCTCTCACAAAGTTTATATTTCATCTGGGCAAGACAAACACACAATAAGGAATCCAAACAGTGGAATGAAAAATTTCAGCTGCTTGTAATTGCTACAGTGTGAAACTGTGTAAGAGTTAGCTTCAACTATTTGCCCTAGTTACACTAGTAGTCAGCCGGTCTTTGTGAAAAAGACCACGCTCCAGGGTTGGCTGCTGTAGGTGCCCTGACTGTCCTTACAAAAGGCAAAGACAGATTCCTTGTCAATTACAAGAATGCATTAAAAGTGAGTTTTCACACGTACATTTGTTCATTAGGGAAAGGGCTCTCTATAGTCACGATGATGTTCAACTCATTTGTACTGGTGGCTCTATTGTGGAAACTCACACCCACCCCATAAAGGATTATAAAGGTGTAAACAACTCTTCACTCTTAGAGATGACACCAGTGAGTTCATTCTTACGTAGTCCTATATCCAAATCCTGATTCAGAGGTTTGCTGTTGACTGATACCAGTTACAAAGGTATTAGAATCCCACTGCAGGGACTTCTCCAGTGGCTCAGTGGTAAAGAATCCACCTGCCAATGCAGGAGACACAGGTTCGATCCCTGGTCTGAGAAGATCCCACATGCTGTGGAATTGCTAAGCCCATGTGCCACAACTACTGAAGCTTGTGCTCTAGAGCCTGGGAGCCACAACTACTGAGACTTCATGCCACAACTACTGAAGCCTGTAACACCAGAGCCTGTGTGACACAATAAGAGTAGTTACTGCAATGGGAAATTCATGTACAACAACTAAAGAGTAACCCCTGGTCGCCACAGAGAAAAGCCTGCATAGCAACAAAGACCTGGAAGAGCCCAAAATAATTAAATTTAAAGAAATTTTAGAAAAAGAATCCCACGTCAGAATTTTACTGTCAGAGTGAAATTTTCCTGCAAGTTATAGTCAGAGCACAAAAAAGATGACTTTATTAAAAGTACAGGGTAAATTGTACAAATATTTTGTACTGACTTGTTAATAATTATCTGCCCAAGTAAGTATTGAACAATTAGGCTGCATTATACGTATGGTGATCTTCCTTTTACAAGCTGGTAGTGAAGCTGTGGAGAAAGAACTAACCATTACCCACCACTAACCAGTAATAGCTACAATTATCTACAAAGAAACCTAAGAATGGACATGAATAAAATGATCTAGACTAGTTTTCAGGAGCCAACTAATTATATTTCATCTGGGCAAGACAAACACACAATAAGGAATCCAAACAGTGGAATGAAAATTTCAGCTGCTTGTAATTGCTACAGTGTGAAACTGTGTAAGAGTTAGCTTCAACTATTTGCCCTAGTTACACTAGTAGTCAGCCGGTCTTTGTGAAAAAGACCACGCTCCAGGGTTGGCTGCTGTAGGTGCCCTGACTGTCCTTACAAAAGGCAAAGACAGATTCCTTGTCAATTACAAGAATGCATTAAAAGTGAGTTTTCACACGTACATTTGTTCATTAGGGAAAGGGCTCTCTATAGTCACGATGATGTTCAACTCATTTGTACTGGTGGCTCTATTGTGGAAACTCACACCCACCCCATAAAGGATTATAAAGGTGTAAACAACTCTTCACTCTTAGAGATGACACCAGTGAGTTCATTCTTACGTAGTCCTATATCCAAATCCTGATTCAGAGGTTTGCTGTTGACTGATACCAGTTACAAAGGTATTAGAATCCCACTGCAGGGACTTCTCCAGTGGCTCAGTGGTAAAGAATCCACCTGCCAATGCAGGAGACACAGGTTCGATCCCTGGTCTGAGAAGATCCCACATGCTGTGGAATTGCTAAGCCCATGTGCCACAACTACTGAAGCTTGTGCTCTAGAGCCTGGGAGCCACAACTACTGAGACTTCATGCCACAACTACTGAAGCCTGTACACACCAGAGCCTGTGTGACACAATAAGAGTAGTTACTGCAATGGGAAATTCATGTACAACAACTAAAGAGTAACCCCTGGTCGCCACAGAGAAAAGCCTGCATAGCAACAAAGACCTGGAAGAGCCCAAAATAATTAAATTTAAAGAAATTTTAGAAAAAGAATCCCACGTCAGAATTTTACTGTCAGAGTGAAATTTTCCTGCAAGTTATAGTCAGAGCACAAAAAAGATGACTTTATTAAAAGTACAGGGTAAATTGTACAAATATTTTGTACTGACTTGTTAATAATTATCTGCCCAAGTAAGTATTGAACAATTAGGCTGCATTATACGTATGGTGATCTTCCTTTTACAAGCTGGTAGTGAAGCTGTGGAGAAAGAACTAACCATTACCCACCACTAACCAGTAATAGCTACAATTATCTACAAAGAAACCTAAGAATGGACATGAATAAAATGATCTAGACTAGTTTTCAGGAGCCATTTATAATCTATAGGCTTTTAGGCTAGTTATATAATGTCTCTTGGCCTCGGTTCCATCATCTGCAAAATGAGGAAAACATTAGTACCTGCTGCAAAAAGTTTCCATTTTGTTATGTATAAGATGATGCATGCAAAAGTTAGCCTGGTGCCTGGCACAAAAGTAGCATGCAACACATGGTAGCCATTATAATCATCATCTCTACTTATTTAATAGCCATCTTGTATCACCAAGTATTATAGTTTATAGCAGTTTCCCTTAACTTCTGGAATATTAGCATTTGATTGCATTAAGCTCATTTTCTCTTCATTGGATGAGTGAATTATATGCCTTAAGCATTACTTTCCTGGTAAAATCACAAAGATACTAAAGTGAGAGAACTGGGAAAAGTCAGAAGCAATTTGTGGTGACTCTATACTGGAGAAAACAGGAGGGAAGCTACATGTTGAAAGCCAGGAAGATATTGCAGTGCAAAGCAATGATGAAAAAAAGAAAGTGAGGTTCTGACTCAGAGGCAGTGGGGGAAAGTCTAAATTTGCAGCACCATTGTTTGCTCCCTGTTGGTCAAATACAGGTTGGACATGGGCAGATTGACAGAATCTGATGATGTGTCCTCTTCTCCCATCACTTGAGGGAGAAACATAGTGTCTTCCCACACCCTTGATATTTCCAAGTGTGGAAGACCATGTGAAGTTACTGTCCTTCATTCTAATTTCATGATCTCTGTGGACAAAAGGTCCCCTGCATGGGACACAGGCAGAAAACTGTGGTCTGCAACAACTCTTAAAGGTAATAATAATATCATATACAATATTAATGTATTTAAGTGTCAATCATGATTTTCTCTACTAATAGTTTTTCTTCTGACTTTCAAGAAGGTAGCTAGGCTTTTGTGCTTTCTTACATCTGAGGGAGTTGTGTTGTAAGTCAAAAAGCAGGTATTGAAAGAAGATAATATCTCTTTTCAGGCTTTTGTTTTTTAAGATCCTAAACTCACTGGGGAAATATGCTGGCTTGAGCCCTAACAGAAGGATTGTTTTTGATGACTGATAAAGAATGAGGCAGAAAAAATGGAGAGAGAATCTCTAAGACAAGGTCAGAGGACTGTGGCTTAGTGTTCACTAGCTAATCAAAGCCTCCTCCCCTGCCACACACAGCTATGTGGGACTCCATGGAGGTGGCAGGGTCACAGAGGGGGACAGTTATATGGTGCTCATAACAAGACTTGACCCTTAGTCCTAGAGCTCCAAGCTTCATTCAAACTAATACCCAGACGCAAGCAAGGATTCTCGGAATGACTTCAGTGGACACGAATTGAAAGTGCTACAATGCGTCAACCATGGACTGTAGCATTTAATAGCCATCTTGTATCACCAAGTATTATAGTTTATAGCAGTTTCCCTTAACTTCTGGAATATTAGCATTTGATTGCATTAAGCTCATTTTCTCTTCATTGGATGAGTGAATTATATGCCTTAAGCATTACTTTCCTGGTAAAATCACAAAGATACTAAAGTGAGAGAACTGGGAAAAGTCAGAAGCAATTTGTGGTGACTCTATACTGGAGAAAACAGGAGGGAAGCTACATGTTGAAAGCCAGGAAGATATTGCAGTGCAAAGCAATGATGAAAAAAAGAAAGTGAGGTTCTGACTCAGAGGCAGTGGGGGAAAGTCTAAATTTGCAGCACCATTGTTTGCTCCCTGTTGGTCAAATACAGGTTGGACATGGGCAGATTGACAGAATCTGATGATGTGTCCTCTTCTCCCATCACTTGAGGGAGAAACATAGTGTCTTCCCACACCCTTGATATTTCCAAGTGTGGAAGACCATGTGAAGTTACTGTCCTTCATTCTAATTTCATGATCTCTGTGGACAAAAGGTCCCCTGCATGGGACACAGGCAGAAAACTGTGGTCTGCAACAACTCTTAAAGGTAATAATAATATCATATACAATATTAATGTATTTAAGTGTCAATCATGATTTTCTCTACTAATAGTTTTTCTTCTGACTTTCAAGAAGGTAGCTAGGCTTTTGTGCTTTCTTACATCTGAGGGAGTTGTGTTGTAAGTCATAAGCAGGAATTGAAAGAAGATAATATCTCTTTTCAGGCTTTTGTTTTTTAAGATCCTAAACTCACTGGGGAAATATGCTGGCTTGAGCCCTAACAGAAGGATTGTTTTTGATGACTGATAAAGAATGAGGCAGAAAAAATGGAGAGAGAATCTCTAAGACAAGGTCAGAGGACTGTGGCTTAGTGTTCACTAGCTAATCAAAGCCTCCTCCCCTGCCACACACAGCTATGTGGGACTCCATGGAGGTGGCAGGGTCACAGAGGGGGACAGTTATATGGTGCTCATAACAAGACTTGACCCTTAGTCCTAGAGCTCCAAGCTTCATTCAAACTAATACCCAGACGCAAGCAAGGATTCTCGGAATGACTTCAGTGGACACGAATTGAAAGTGCTACAATGCGTCAACCATGGACTGTAGCATGCCAGATTCCTCATCTTCCACTATCTCCCTGAGTTTGCTCAAATTCATGTCCACTGAATCATGAATGATGACATCTATATTTAAAAATTGTTCAAAAACCAGCCTCCTGTAAGTGTGAAAAACCTCCATTTAAAAACAAAACAAAACAAAAGAAAAAACCAAGAAGTGTTCAGGGGAACTTACTAACCATATGGTTGATGAAACCATGGAAATCGTGAACTAAATGTGGCCAATTTCCCACTGCTTAAGACAATTCACCAAGAAAAGACAAAAACCAGCTGTTTTGGATAAGAGCTAAGTCATATGATCTGTCCAGATGATTTCATAAGATACTTTCCAGATCTCGAGTCCTTTATTACAGTCACAAGCAATACATTGGATTGTGTTCAGTCTTTACCCTGCCCTTGGCAGAGAAAACGTTCAACGCCTAACTGTGGCAAAGCTCCCATCTCAGGTTATGTAACTGGAAGAGTTTGCCAAGCAAGTCGGACACAGGTCAAAGAGGCTGTTCCAAGAGAGAAAGTGAAATGAATTGTTGAGCTTTTTCCTGGAGAATGTGGCTAATGCCAAAACTAAGCAATTTTTTCCTAAAAGGCAATAAACAGTATAGCACAGTGGTTAAGGGCATGAATGTTGAAGTCAAGCTGACCAGATTTATCTTGCTGCGTGTGTGTTCAGCAAATTTCTGAACCTTACTTTGCCTCAATTTTCTCATCTTTAAAATGGAGATGATAAGGATGCCTACCTCAAAAGTTTCTCATGATGATGAAATTAACTACTATATATGAAGCACTTACACTAAGGCCTAGCACAGACAGTGTGCTCCATAAATGACAGGAAATATTTTTATTATTTATTGATAGAAAATCATTTGCTAATGAAGGAACATGTCCACCTTATTTACACACAAAAAGACTGATCTCAATAATTGCAAAAGGAAGGAAACTAAGGAAAGAAACAGGATGACATTTGCCATTGACTAAACCCTATTTTCAGTTCTGTCACTAATTTGCTGGGTGACCTTAAGAAAGTAGTTTGAATTCTCTTGTCTTTAGTCAAAAATAAGGAAAGAGAGGAAGAAAGGAAGGAAACAAGCTTAGTGAGAAAGCCTCTAATATCTTCTCTAGCTATTCTAAACTAAGATTTCAGGATTATCACACTCAATCTCTTGAGAATATAAAGAACTCAAGAACCTAAGATGTGAAATGACTTGTGAATGGTACCAAGGATTCCTGTTCTAGTCCATCCTCCTTCCCAAGATCCCATGTATATCTGTAATTAGAATATTATTCTTCTCATAATTTATAAACTACCTGATTCACATTAAACTGTATATCTTCTTCATTCCCAATGGCTAATCTGTCACAAATATTGTTCTTTCTTCCTAAAAATTTCGTTTACATGTGTCTTTCTTCTCCACATCTAAATTTAGCACCTTTGTCCAGGCCTGAAGTAGGCCATCCCACCTCACCATTTTCTTCTTCCTACTTGAATATATCCTGAACTCACTATCAGACTACAGTTTTCTACTTGCTTGCAATGGCTCTCTAGTATTTACCATGTTGGAGAAGGAAATGACAACCCACTCCAGTATTCTTGCCTGGAGAATTTCTATGGGCAGAGAAGCCTGGTAGGTTACAGTCCATAGGGTCGCAAAGAGTCAGACATGACTGAAGTGACTGAGCATGAGTATTTACCATTAACTTTCCTAAACTTGAATATGCACCCCAATCACCAGCATGTCTGATTAAAACACAGACTTCTCAGTCCCATTCCAGAGTTTCTCATTCACGAGGTCTGAATTGGGGCCAAATATATAAATTCTCTGTTCCCAGAACCACACTTTTGAGAATCACTGATTAACTGTATCAGTTTCAAACATCACTTTCTTGCTTTCAAAATCCTCCACTTCTAAGCATCTTTCCCTTGGTTCCCCACAACTACTTGTATATCTAGTCTAGCTGGCTACCTCCTTAACCTGCAAGCACACCATCTCTGTCTTCTTCCACCCGTATGACAATGAAAACTCTTCTAATGCTCTAGGATCAGAACAATCTCATTTTTATTATTCTGAAACCTCTGTAACTACTCCAGCCTATAATGTTTTCTCTCTTCTCTAACATAAGATCACAAAAGAGAGGCCTATTTAATGGACCTTACAAAGCTTTTAATTTCTCCTTCCTTGTTTTTAGAAATGTCAACTAGTTGTATAAATTAAGAAGTCTTTTGAAGATCTCATAAAATCTTATTCTTAGATCTCCAATAAGTTACAAAGCAAGGGATAGAATGTTTTTTCTTCTACTAAAGTTATGGATAGCACATTTTCACCCAATTACTCTAGTTTCTCGTGAATGCATATCTAAGAGTTCTGTGTATGTATACTCCCAGTGAGACAACATGCTTATTGAGGATAGGTACCATATTTTACTTCCTCGGTCTCCCAGAGCATCTTGAAAATAAGCAAGTGCTTTAAAGTTGCTTTTACTCCTAGTATGGCGTAGAGGATAAAATAAAGGTCTACACTGCTTTGTCTATATTCTCTTACTTACTGGCTGAGTGATTTGAGGCAAGTTACTTAAATTAGAAGCTTCCAATTTTCTGTGTAAAATAGTGATGATATAGTTCCTACCACATACATGTATGTATATGTGTGTGTGTATGTATGTATAATAGAGCTAAAACATCAAGGCATTGATATATTTTGAAGAGCACTTGTGTGCACACATCCATGATAAGTCACTTCAGTCATGTCTGACTCTTTGAGATCCTTTGGACTTTAGCCTATCAGGTTCCTCTGTCCATAGGGATTCTCCAGACAAGACTACTAGAGTGGGTTGTCATGCTCTCCTCCAGGGGATCTTCCTGACCCAGGGATTGAACCCAATCTCGTACATCTCCCTCCTTGGCAGGCGACACTAGTGCCACCTGGAAAGCCCCCAGAAGAGCACCTGCCATATATTAAATATTCCTTAAATATTACCTATTATTATTATGTTCTACTATATTTATCCTACAATCTTATCATAGGATCTTGCACATGAGTGTTGTCTAATAAATGTCTATTAAGTAAGTAGAATAGAATTCACAAAGATCCTTTTGACTGACATGCAAAAAGGGCTTCTTCCTTAAGTTCTCCATCTTGAAATAATGTAACTAATTCTGAAAGCACAGAGAACATACATTTCTGGACAAGACTCCTACAGGGAGACAAAGAAAGCAAATTTGGAGACTTCTGCTGCTGCCTCTCACAGCTTAGAGTTATATTATAATATCATCCGCCTTGTGTTGCTATTTTAAAATGAAAAAAAAAATAGTATTGTTTTTCCCAAGCACTGGCTACTCCCTCCCTACCCAAGGATTCCCATGGAAATTGAAATAATTCCCATGCTTTTATGGCCTGTCTCTGACATAGTCATCACTCAGAGTAGGTTATTAGGGGTAAAGAGACAGTGGAGGGACAAGACAGACGGGGTAGAAGTCTCTTTTTTTTCCTTTTGACCTTCAATTCTCTGTTTTATTCAAAATATTGTTGGCAGGATTTCTGGACTTTTTGTAATTCAGTTTGGAAGCCAGATAATGAACAGTGGGAAAACGGTCCTCAAGTTGAAGAAGACAGAAATCTGTGGTTTATTTTGAGTTCCAAAGGTGGAGGGGTCAGAAGGCATTCCCATGAGAGCCTCTCTCAACACTGGTGTGACCATAGATTTTGAACTTCTCCATCTCATTCTGCTTTAAATTATAAAGAAGAACTTTCTAGAATAAAAGCTTCTAATTTCTAGAATGGACTTTAGTGGTCTCATATCTTACAAAACCAGGAAATAAATGTAATAAAGGGTATTGGGGAAAAAAAGGGGGGGTTATTAGAAAAGAAGGGAAAGAAAAAAGGAGTAAAGTAAAATTTACTTAAACTTTAATCAACATAAACATAAATTACATCATTAGCAAAGCTATGGTTCTCAGAATTAATGTGTGCTCTGGTAATGAACTTATACTATAGTTGCAAATTCATTACCTCAGATCATCAGAATATGTATTCAATACCTATCTTTCCCTAATTATTATGTTTGGAGCAAAACAATGACACAACCATAAGGAATGAGGACTGCTACTTGTCTGAAGTATAGAATTATATTTCAAGCCATTTCTTCTCTCGGTCTCCCAATATATTGTACCCTATTATGCTCCAGATTTTTATTTTCAAGAATTACAATTTATTGCTTTACAGATTCACTTATTCATTCACCAATCAGACTCTAATAGAGCAACCACTGTTTATTAGGCATTGTACTAGATAGTATGAGAAATGCTTTACAAAATTAATACGAGATTGTTTCAGATCTCAAGCAGTTTCCATTAGCAAAGTAGATATATATGTACAGTTGTCCCTCCATATCTACAGAAGATTGGTTCCAGGATTCCCCCACTTCTCACGGATATCAAAATCTGCAAATGCTCAAGTTTCATATAAAATAATGCAGCGCTTGTGTATAACCTATACACATTCTCCTATATACTTTGAATCATCTCTAGATTACTTAGACTACCTAATACAATGTAGATGTCATGTAAATAGCTGTGAATACAATATAAATGCTATGAAAATAGGTGTCAGCACACAGTAAATCCAAGTTTTGCTTTTTAGAACTTCCTGGTTTTATTATTTTCAAATACTTCAATTTTTTAAAATTGGAGTTTAGTTGATTTACAATGTTGTGTCAGTTTCAGGTGTATAGCAAAATGAATCAGCTATATGTATACATATAGCCATTCTTTTTAAGATTCCTTTCCTATATAGGCCATTACAGAGTATTGAGTAGAGTTCCCTGTGCTATATAGTAAGTCCTTATTAGTTATCTGTTTTATATGTATTATTGCATATATGTCAGTCAAAACCTCTCACTTTATCCCTCCCCCTTACCCTCTAGTAACCATAGGTTTGTTTTCTACATCTATAACTCTGTAACTCTCTGGTTTATAGATAAGTTCACTTGTACTTTTTTTTTTAGATTACACATATAAGTGGTATCATATGATATTTGTTTTCCTCTGTCTTCTCTGTCTGACTTACTTTTGATCCTTGGTTGGTTGATTCTATAGAACCTTCAGCGTGATGGACCAGCTATATATATAGTTTTACTTGGATGCAGCTATGACATGGTGAGAACTTCCCTGGTGGCCTAGTGGCAAAAAAACTGTCTGATAATACAGCAGATGTGGATTTGATCCCGAGTCAGGAAGATCCCTGAAGGAGAAAATAGCAAACCATTCCAGTATTCTTGTCTGGGAAATCCAATGGACAGAGGACCATGGTGGGCTATTGTTTATAGCGTTGCCAAGAGTCAAACATGACTTAGCGAATGAACATGCATGCATGGCATGGTGGAATGAGCCCCAGGTTTGAAACTGGCACACCAAAATTCAGATATGTGAAGTGTGACCCTGGGCCAGACATTTAAATCACCTGTGCTTCCTTGTTGGTAAAACAGTGATATCGATAATATCTACTTTGCAGGGTTAGGATAAGATTTAAATTAGATCATACTAAATACTCAACCAAAGTTGAATCTGAGGAAAGTTGCTTAGGAGGTGATATGAAATACAAGTAAGATGGAAAAGGCTCTGAGAGTTCAAGGGATGGAGAGTCAGCTTCTCCCTTAGGAAGAAAAAAGAAAGCTTCTTGTGGGTTGAGGTTTGGGGATGCATGATTTGGCTTTAATCTTGTGTGACCAAGAAGGAGAGGGTATTGGTTTGGATCCCAAATCAGGCACTCTCCCCCTATCTTTCTTCCAACTCCCCAGGTATCCTTCCCAAAATTTAATATAGGAGTCACCAATCTTCCTAATAAGTTTTCTAAAAATTCCAAAGAAGTTTATTAACATTAACATAAGATTAGCCAAAGTATAGTCTCCAAACATCGAGACTAGATGAGACGTTCACAAAGTTGTCCATAAGACAGTAAAGTTATAGTAAGTCCTTATTAGTTATCTGTTTTATATGTATTATTGCATATATGTCAGTCAAAACCTCTCACTTTATCCCTCCCCCTTACCCTCTAGTAACCATAGGTTTGTTTTCTACATCTATAACTCTGTAACTCTCTGGTTTATAGATAAGTTCACTTGTACTTTTTTTTTTAGATTACACATATAAGTGGTATCATATGATATTTGTTTTCCTCTGTCTTCTCTGTCTGACTTACTTTTGATCCTTGGTTGGTTGATTCTATAGAACCTTCAGCGTGATGGACCAGCTATATATATAGTTTTACTTGGATGCAGCTATGACATGGTGAGAACTTCCCTGGTGGCCTAGTGGCAAAAAAACTGTCTGATAATACAGCAGATGTGGATTTGATCCCCGAGTCAGGAAGATCCCCTGAAGGAGAAAATAGCAAACCATTCCAGTATTCTTGTCTGGGAAATCCAATGGACAGAGGACCATGGTGGGCTATTGTTTATAGCGTTGCCAAGAGTCAAACATGACTTAGCGAATGAACATGCATGCATGGCATGGTGGAATGAGCCCCAGGTTTGAAACTGGCACACCAAAATTCAGATATGTGAAGTGTGACCCTGGGCCAGACATTTAAATCACCTGTGCTTCCTTGTTGGTAAAACAGTGATATCGATAATATCTACTTTGCAGGGTTAGGATAAGATTTAAATTAGATCATACTAAATACTCAACCAAAGTTGAATCTGAGGAAAGTTGCTTAGGAGGTGATATGAAATACAAGTAAGATGGAAAAGGCTCTGAGAGTTCAAGGGATGGAGAGTCAGCTTCTCCCTTAGGAAGAAAAAAGAAAGCTTCTTGTGGGTTGAGGTTTGGGGATGCATGATTTGGCTTTAATCTTGTGTGACCAAGAAGGAGAGGGTATTGGTTTGGATCCCAAATCAGGCACTCTCCCCCTATCTTTCTTCCAACTCCCCAGGTATCCTTCCCAAAATTTAATATAGGAGTCACCAATCTTCCTAATAAGTTTTCTAAAAATTCCAAAGAAGTTTATTAACATTAACATAAGATTAGCCAAAGTATAGTCTCCAAACATCGAGACTAGATGAGACGTTCCATTGCAAAATAGTTTGCATCCATAAGACAGTAAAGTTAGTTTCAGAGTAGATCTTTATCATGGGAAAAATTTAGGCTCAAAAATGTTTATTCCCCCTCCTCCTCCTCCTCTTTGGAAACCACTGGTCTCTTTACCAAGTCTACCTATTCACCCCTTTCAATCTGCATTTTTGACCTTGTCCCCAAATGTACAGATCATTCAGTCTCAAGCTCCTGTTGATCCAGGTATCTCTTGTAAACTAGTACTTAAAATAAGCTATCAAAATACAACAAACTACTTTGTTAATGAAACATCTTGATTCTTTCTAAACTTCCTGAATCCCCATAGACAAATACCTCATCAAGAAACAGATGGCCTTCACAAAAAAAATGTCAAACAGTAGTAGCTTGACAAAAACAACTCCACTCACTTCACTACCAATAATGAACTTATACAGTACAGCACTTCACATTTTTGAAGTATTATACTTTGTTTCATGTCTTCCTCTGATTCTAAAATGATAGTTCTAACATCTTTCTAGAATGTAGAGTTTAATCTGAGTGGTATTTTATCTAGATGGATTAGGCATTGCTTTGACAAATGTCTGGGGAAGCAGCTGGAAAAGAAGACAGGAATATCCCCTGTGTATATGTACCACAACTTCCTTATCCATTCATCTGTTGATGGACATCTAGGTTGCTTCCATGTAGAGTATAGAATAATGGTCTTTAGATTTATTGGTTATTTATTAAGCCAACTGATTGTCAGGTATTTACTGTCCAATGCACTCAAAGACTGCCTAGCTGAATCTTTTAAATCCTGAAATATTTTCCTTTTGGAGGAGAAACCTGTATCGGGGGGTTTGGCAGCTTCTCCCTTAGGAAGAAAAAAGAAAGCTTCTTGTGGGTTGAGGTTTGGGGATGCATGATTTGGCTTTAATCTTGTGTGACCAAGAAGGAGAGGGTATTGGTTTGGATCCCAAATCAGGCACTCTCCCCCTATCTTTCTTCCAACTCCCCAGGTATCCTTCCCAAAATTTAATATAGGAGTCACCAATCTTCCTAATAAGTTTTCTAAAAATTCCAAAGAAGTTTATTAACATTAACATAAGATTAGCCAAAGTATAGTCTCCAAACATCGAGACTAGATGAGACGTTCCATTGCAAAATAGTTTGCATCCATAAGACAGTAAAGTTAGTTTCAGAGTAGATCTTTATCATGGGAAAAATTTAGGCTCAAAAATGTTTATTCCCCCTCCTCCTCCTCCTCTTTGGAAACCACTGGTCTCTTTACCAAGTCTACCTATTCACCCCTTTCAATCTGCATTTTTGACCTTGTCCCCAAATGTACAGATCATTCAGTCTCAAGCTCCTGTTGATCCAGGTATCTCTTGTAAACTAGTACTTAAAATAAGCTATCAAAATACAACAAACTACTTTGTTAATGAAACATCTTGATTCTTTCTAAACTTCCTGAATCCCCATAGACAAATACCTCATCAAGAAACAGATGGCCTTCACAAAAAAAATGTCAAACAGTAGTAGCTTGACAAAAACAACTCCACTCACTTCACTACCAATAATGAACTTATACAGTACAGCACTTCACATTTTTGAAGTATTATACTTTGTTTCATGTCTTCCTCTGATTCTAAAATGATAGTTCTAACATCTTTCTAGAATGTAGAGTTTAATCTGAGTGGTATTTTATCTAGATGGATTAGGCATTGCTTTGACAAATGTCTGGGGAAGCAGCTGGAAAAGAAGACAGGAATATCCCCTGTGTATATGTACCACAACTTCCTTATCCATTCATCTGTTGATGGACATCTAGGTTGCTTCCATGTAGAGTATAGAATAATGGTCTTTAGATTTATTGGTTATTTATTAAGCCAACTGATTGTCAGGTATTTACTGTCCAATGCACTCAAAGACTGCCTAGCTGAATCTTTTAAATCCTGAAATATTTTCCTTTTGGAGGAGAAAACCTGTCAGGCCCAAATATTTTTATCTCAATATGGCAACTGAATAGTACACTTTGCAAGGAAATACCTCACCTAAACTTTCCAAGAGAATGATGGTCAGGGTGAGTAAGCCCAAAGTCACCTGTGCATTAGTTTTGTCGGTGATGCATATATTCTATGATTAACCTGGCCACATCTACAGATTTTTCCAGGAAAGGCTCAATTTCTAATGCTTAGTTTAGAGGCACAGTATATGTCCTCATTCTAGTCAGAAACTGCAGTCACTGTGCATACATGTGCCTGACATGGATTCATATTGTCAGAAGCAGTATTCATGCCACTTTTAGAAATGTCTGTACTCCAGGATCTACTCAACTGGTAGATGAAAGTTGGTTAATTATGTAAAAGCCAATAAACCTGAATTTACCCACCTTATTGCAGCCTTAAGGGTGGAAACTCACTATTAAATCAAAGGATGAGTATCTTTCTAGGCAGTTTTCAGAAGAGCATGGGTGGACCACCATTTCTACTGATTGGAGAAACACGTGACACAGTGTGAGAGGAACCAGTGGATTTTTCATTCCAAGGAAGCTTGGCAGCCCTAACTCTCAATTTGTTCAAGGGCCAACTATACAAGAATGATAGATTGTTAGGATCTATAATCTTTTATCCTAATCCATCCTTGAGTTGTATAAGAAAGTGAAACCATTTGTTTCTCTCATGGAATCCACCAAAACGAAGTTACTTTTCATTACTCATAAATTTATATTTTTCATAAAATAGAAGTTTCTTCTGAATTTGATACAAATATTTTTAAGAAATATACAGTACTGGGGCTTCCCCTGGTGGTCCAGTGGGTAAGGACACCGCCTTGCAGTGCAAGGGGCATCGGTTCGATTCCTGGCCTGGGAAGACCCCACGTGCTGTGGAGTGGCTGGACCGATGTGTCCAATTGCCAAGCCGGAGCTCTGGGGCGCATGTGCCCAGAGCCGGCGCTCTGCAACGACAGACGCCACCAAGACGGGAGGCCCACAGGAGCCAAAAGAACAAAGACGGACGAAAATAGAGAAATGAAGGACCAATGGAAGTGGCCCACCCACTCCCCTCCCTCCCCAACCCGACCCCCACCCAAAAATAAATAAATTAAAAAAAAAAAAAAGAAATATAGAGTACTGAACTTAGTCCATTGAGATCTTAAGTGACTAGGAGAAATTTTCATACTTTATTCCCTTTTTCAATTAATTAATTTATTTTGATTGGATAATAATTACTTTACAATATTGTGATGGTTTTTGCCATACATCAGCATGAATTGGCCACAGATATATGTGTCCCCCCAATCCTGAACGCCTCTCACATCCCTCCCACCCATTC
The DNA here is from genome assembly GCA_022376925.1 of Tragulus kanchil. Lineage (NCBI taxonomy): Eukaryota > Metazoa > Chordata > Mammalia > Artiodactyla > Tragulidae > Tragulus > Tragulus kanchil. Next base: position 64,980,845 of record JAIOJX010000032.1, on the reverse strand, counting down.
CTCTGGGTTCTCCAAGAGCACTGGCTTTGAGGGCCCTGCTTCATGCATTGAACTTGCCCTGCTTGTCTATTTTACGTATGGAAATGTACATGTTTCAGTGTTATTCTCTTAAATCATCCCACCCTCTCCTTCTCTCACTGAGTCCAAAAGTCTGTTCTTTACATCTGTGTCCTCTTTGCTCCCCTGCATGCAGAATCGTCGGTACTGTCTTTCTAAATTCCATATATGTGTGTTAAAATAGAGTATTTGTTTTTCTCTTTCTGACTTACTTCACTCTGTATAATAGGTTCATCCACCTCATTAGAACTGACTCAAATGTATTCCTTTTTATCTCTGAGTAATATTCCCTTGTGTACATGTACCACAATTTCCTTATCCCTTCATCTGCTGGTGGACATCTAGATTACTTCCATGTCCTAGCTATCGCTGCTATCAAGCTCTAATACATTAAGAAGTTAGTTCCCAGGCCTTTCTATAGCACTTATGAAGAGTGGAAAATTAGAATAAAAATACAAAAAAAGGATAATGAAGTAGTGCAGCTGGAATGAGTACAGAGGACCATATAATTGACTTCTCACCTTTTGTAAATATGATAACGAGGAGGAAGGGAGGGAACTGATTCGTGACTTGCCCTCTGCTACTTAGCCAAGGTTACAATTTAGAACCCCTGGATTCCCCACCTGGCATCATTTCCACATGTTACATAGCCTTTATATTTAATTATAAGGAAAACAAAAGAGAAATAAAAACCAGGAAGTCCACTGATGAGGAGAGACTGAAGAAACTCTAAATCAATCTCAGCATGTGACCCTGGGGTTTCTGTGATATCAGTCCCTGGGTGGTCACTTGGGATTGCTCATTTAGTCCTGAGGGTAGGGAGATTTTTGTCTGAATCAGTTCAGTGGTATCTCAGGGAAGGTGGGCTAGTTGCCTAACTGTTAAAAAGTAGAATGTGAAAGGGGTGAATAGGCAGATTTGGTAAGGAGGCCAGGGGAGGAGGGGTAGGAGGGGGAACAAAAATTTTCTAGCCTAAAATGATAAAGATCTACTTTGAAACTAAATTTACTGTCTTTTGGATGCAAACTATTTTGCATTGGAATGTCTCATCTCTGATGGCCAGAGACTATCCTCTAAATAAGATGAGCCTGACTTTCTTCTGCAAATCTTCATTGTCTCAGTATCCATTACAGGGTGACAAATGTTGGCTAGTTAAAGGCAATCATGACGTTAGATTTGTTTTGTAGGAAACAAGGGAAATGGGTAGAAGTGCTGTAGGTATTGTTCTTTTCTCTGCAAATTTCCCCCATAGTATGTGTCGTTCATTTCTCTTAAATCATCCCACCCTCTCCTTCTCTCACTGAGTAAAATTTTTTTGTGTCCTCTTTGCTCCCTGCATGCAGAATCGCGGTACTGTCTTTCTAAATTCCATATATGTGTGTTAAAATAGAGTATTTGTTTTCTCTTTCTGACTTACTTCACTCTGTATAATAGGTTCATCCACCTCATTAGAACTGACTCAAATGTATTCCTTTTTATCTCTGAGTAATATTCCCTTGTGTACATGTACCACAATTTCCTTATCCCTTCATCTGCTGGTGGACATCTAGATTACTTCCATGTCCTAGCTATCGCTGCTATCAAGCTCTAATACATTAAGAAGTTAGTTCCCAGGCCTTTCTATAGCACTTATGAAGAGTGGAAAATTAGAATAAAAATACAAAAAAAGGATAATGAAGTAGTGCAGCTGGAATGAGTACAGAGGACCATATAATTGACTTCTCACCTTTTGTAAATATGATAACGAGGAGGAAGGGAGGGAACTGATTCGTGACTTGCCCTCTGCTACTTAGCCAAGGTTACAATTTAGAACCCCTGGATTCCCCACCTGGCATCATTTCCACATGTTACATAGCCTTTATATTTAATTATAAGGAAAACAAAAGAGAAATAAAAACCAGGAAGTCCACTGATGAGGAGAGACTGAAGAAACTCTAAATCAATCTCAGCATGTGACCCTGGGGTTTCTGTGATATCAGTCCCTGGGTGGTCACTTGGGATTGCTCATTTAGTCCTGAGGGTAGGGAGATTTTTGTCTGAATCAGTTCAGTGGTATCTCAGGGAAGGTGGGCTAGTTGCCTAACTGTTAAAAAGTAGAATGTGAAAGGGGTGAATAGGCAGATTTGGTAAGGAGGCCAGGGGAGGAGGGGTAGGAGGGGGAACAAAAATTTTCTAGCCTAAAATGATAAAGATCTACTTTGAAACTAAATTTACTGTCTTTTGGATGCAAACTATTTTGCATTGGAATGTCTCATCTCTGATGGCCAGAGACTATCCTCTAAATAAGATGAGCCTGACTTTCTTCTGCAAATCTTCATTGTCTCAGTATCCATTACAGGGTGACAAATGTTGGCTAGTTAAAGGGTTTCTTAATTACAATACTGTTTTACAGTTAGATTTGTTTTGTAGGAAACAAGGGAAATGGGTAGAAGTGCTGTAGGTATTGTTCTTTTTCTCTCTGCAAGACTTAGGTCCTAAGGGTACAAATTTAGATATAAACCCTTCAGCTCCTCTTATTCTTACTCTGTCCTATATAAAAAGGAGGATGAAATGGAGGATAAGGCGCAGAATGGTGATGAGAAAAAGCAGGTTTCTACAATCTATCTCTGTGAATGCATGAGAAGATAGTTACAGAAGCTGAGGAACAGCTTCTCTAATAAGTTACTGTCTCTTCAGGAAACATCCAGATATCTGTCATAAGTTACAAAAACAAGTGTTTCAACTGAATTTGTTTTTACAAAAATTGTTGCAGCTGGCTCAGACAGTATATGACAGTAGAGAACATAAACAAAAAAAGGACCGAGGAAAAGGCTGAAGCCCAGCAATGGCTGTTAGATCTGCTCTGAATCAGCCTGGAAAAAATATTCAGAGGAACCCAGGTGAACCGGAACAGGCTTGCTGTTACTGTGGAAAGGAGGGGCACCTCAAGCAGACTTGCCCTCAGGTGTCTAAGCCGCACCCCCCCTCCCCGCCCCTTGCTCCTTGTCCAGACTGTCAAGGATCACACTGGAAAAGGGACTGCCCCGAGAGGTGTAAGCCACAGGGTCAAACTCTCAGGACAACGAGGACTGAAGGTGCCCAGGGTCCCACACAAGCTCCCATCCTAATAACACCTGAGAAACCTCGGTATTAATAACTGTTGGGGGTTTTTGGGATTGCTCATTTAGTCCTGAGGGTAGGGAGATTTTTGTCTGAATCAGTTCAGTGGTATCTCAGGGAAGGTGGGCTAGTTGCCTAACTGTTAAAAAGTAGAATGTGAAAGGGTGAATAGGCAGATTTGGTAAGGAGGCCAGGGGAGGAGGGGTAGGAGGGGGAACAAAAATTTTCTAGCCTAAAATGATAAAGATCTACTTTGAAACTAAATTTACTGTCTTTTGGATGCAAACTATTTTGCATTGGAATGTCTCATCTCTGATGGCCAGAGACTATCCTCTAAATAAGATGAGCCTGACTTTCTTCTGCAAATCTTCATTGTCTCAGTATCCATTACAGGGTGACAAATGTTGGCTAGTTAAAGGGTTTCTTAATTACAATACTGTTTTACAGTTAGATTTGTTTTGTAGGAAACAAGGGAAATGGGTAGAAGTGCTGTAGGTATTGTTCTTTTTCTCTCTGCAAGACTTAGGTCCTAAGGGTACAAATTTAGATATAAACCCTTCAGCTCCTCTTATTCTTACTCTGTCCTATATAAAAAGGAGGATGAAATGGAGGATAAGGCGCAGAATGGTGATGAGAAAAAGCAGGTTTCTACAATCTATCTCTGTGAATGCATGAGAAGATAGTTACAGAAGCTGAGGAACAGCTTCTCTAATAAGTTACTGTCTCTTCAGGAAACATCCAGATATCTGTCATAAGTTACAAAAACAAGTGTTTCAACTGAATTTGTTTTTACAAAAATTGTTGCAGCTGGCTCAGACAGTATATGACAGTAGAGAACATAAACAAAAAAAGGACCGAGGAAAAGGCTGAAGCCCAGCAATGGCTGTTAGATCTGCTCTGAATCAGCCTGGAAAAAATATTCAGAGGAACCCAGGTGAACCGGAACAGGCTTGCTGTTACTGTGGAAAGGAGGGGCACCTCAAGCAGACTTGCCCTCAGGTGTCTAAGCCGCACCCCCCCTCCCCGCCCCTTGCTCCTTGTCCAGACTGTCAAGGATCACACTGGAAAAGGGACTGCCCCGAGAGGTGTAAGCCACAGGGGTCAAACTCTCAGGACAACGAGGACTGAAGGTGCCCAGGGGTCCCCACACAAGCTCCCATCCTAATAACACCTGAGAAACCTCGGGTATTAATAACTGTTGGGGGGTGGGCAATCAGTCGATTTCCTTTGGGACACTGGAACAACTTTCCCTGTGCTCACCAAAGCCCATGGCCCGCTTTCTTCCCTGTCTACTACTGTAATGGGACTATCCTGACCAAGCCAAATGTAATTATTTCAGTCATCCTCTAAGTTGCAACTGGGACTCTACTATTTTCACATGAATTTCTGATTGTGCCCAAGTCTCCCTCGCCCCTTCTGGGGAGCGGGTATACTGAGCAAGGACAAGGTCTCTGTTTTAACACAAAACCCTCTCTTTTTCTCCCACTAATTGATCAAAATTTGAATAATGTGGTCACTAGACTCTTCAGACTGCTCTCTGGCAAGCCAATGTTTAAGCCTGCCTAAGGGATCAGAGGTTAATCTCTTTGCTTCTAAAAGGAAAGAAATGGCCTTGGGGATGGTGACTCAGTGGTTGGCCTCACTTAGCTCAGGCAGAGCCCCACTGTTTAGGGATAATTGCTGCTTGTTTAGGGGTAATCTCTGCTTTTGCTATGCTAATGTATGAGGTTCTTAAGTTTACTAATGGTCAGAACACTAACTGTATTGACTTCCTATGATGTAAATTAAATCTTAAATTCTAAAGTTAATATTTAGACGTCAGATAGCTTCTTAAATATCAGACATGCACAGATACTGTCAGAGATCCTGAAACCTTAAAATTAACTGTGTAACTCAGCTTTCAGTCTTTCAACAGACATTGCGAGAACTCAGCCTCTGACTCAGACAAGCAGCTGTTTGAGCCAGGCCAAGTTAACAAGTGACGGCTCTGCGGAACACTTCCCTCCTCATCAGTTAAAGACTTCCACCATGGGAAGGTGGATTTTCTCATTTCAAGAAAAAGACTTTCTATAATAATTCTGATCATTTTGTTTTTGCTGTTTGCTCCTTGCATCTGTAATTGCATAGTAGGATTTGTTTCTAGCTGTCTAAATGCTTTTAAGTTATAAATGATTGTTCCTGCTCCTACAACCCCCTCCAGCTATTACTTGGGATCCTGGATCAGAAACCTTAAATAAAAGGGTGAGGAGAGTGTATTGCCTCTCCGATTTAGGGAGCATGCCCTTTCTCAGCTCAGAAGAAGCTACAAAAGAGATACATTGCCCCTCTTCCCTGGCAACATAATTCTTCTAAAAGAAAAAGGGGGGAATGAAAGGGGTGAATAGTCAGACTTAGTAAGGAGGCCAGCCCTTTCCAAGGAGGAGGAGGAGGAGAAGGGAACAAGCATTTTCTAGCCTAAAATGTTTGCCATGATAAAGATCTACTCTGAAACTAACTCTATAGTCTAATGGAGGCAAACTATTTTATATCGGAATGTCTCATCTAGTCTAGATGGCAGGAGACCATCCTCTGGCTAATCTTATGTTAATATGGTGGGTGTGAGCCTAGTAAGACCTTTACAGCCTTAAGATATTCTTTTGATCTATTGTAAATAACCAACTGGAAAAGTACAAAATACCTTGCCTAAACTAGCTTCTGGGGGTACTCTCCTATATCCCTTCCAGTTCCTTAAACTGGAAGCTTTCTCTATCCCTTTTTTTCTTTAATAAAACTTTCCCTTCATGAAGCTCTGAGTGACCAAAGCCAAGTCTTTTTTATCTCAGTGTGAAATCTTCTTTGGAGATCAAGAATCTGACACCGTTCATGGTAAGCTATCTATCATCATCTATCAAATGGGGAAAAAAGATTTGTGCCCTAGCAGGCTTCCAGCTCTGGGCATGCTATGCTGCACACAGTAGGAGCTTAGTAAAGCTGATTTGATAGAATTGATGGGGAATCCAGTAAGCAGACTCTTGCAGTTAGTAAAGGAACATGAGAGGTGAGTAAAGGACACTGGAGACAAGCCCCTTGGGTCATCTTGCTTAAGAATAGTAGATGCTTCACTACATACCACTCTGTCAAACCATTCCAAATTAAGACGGCTAACGTGTCGCGGCTTTCCCAGGAGGCACTAGTGGTAATGCTTTTAAGTTATAAATGATTGTTCCTGCTCTACAACCCTCCAGCTATTACTGATCATTTTGTTTTTGCTGTTTGCTCCTTGCATCTGTAATTGCATAGTAGGATTTGTTTCTAGCTGTCTAAATGCTTTTAAGTTATAAATGATTGTTCCTGCTCCTACAACCCCCTCCAGCTATTACTTGGGATCCTGGATCAGAAACCTTAAATAAAAGGGTGAGGAGAGTGTATTGCCTCTCCGATTTAGGGAGCATGCCCTTTCTCAGCTCAGAAGAAGCTACAAAAGAGATACATTGCCCCTCTTCCCTGGCAACATAATTCTTCTAAAAGAAAAAGGGGGGAATAAAAGGGGGTGAATAGTCAGCCTTGGTAAAGAGGCCAGCCCTTTCCAAGGAGGAGGAGGAAGGAGAACATTTTCTAGCCTAAAATGTTTGCATGATAAAGATCTACTCTGAACCTAACTTCATTGTCTAATGGAGGCAAACTATTTTATATCGGAATGTCTCATCTAGTCTAGATGGCAGGAGACCATCCTCTGGCTAATCTTATGTTAATATGGTGGGTGTGAGCCTAGTAAGACCTTTACAGCCTTAAGATATTCTTTTGATCTATTGTAAATAACCAACTGGAAAAGTACAAAATACCTTGCCTAAACTAGCTTCTGGGGGTACTCTCCTATATCCCTTCCAGTTCCTTAAACTGGAAGCTTTCTCTATCCCTTTTTTTCTTTAATAAAACTTTCCCTTCATGAAGCTCTGAGTGACCAAAGCCAAGTCTTTTTTATCTCAGTGTGAAATCTTCTTTGGAGATCAAGAATCTGACACCGTTCATGGTAAGCTATCTATCATCATCTATCAAATGGGGAAAAAAGATTTGTGCCCTAGCAGGCTTCCAGCTCTGGGCATGCTATGCTGCACACAGTAGGAGCTTAGTAAAGCTGATTTGATAGAATTGATGGGGAATCCAGTAAGCAGACTCTTGCAGTTAGTAAAGGAACATGAGAGGTGAGTAAAGGACACTGGAGACAAGCCCCTTGGGTCATCTTGCTTAAGAATAGTAGATGCTTCACTACATACCACTCTGTCAAACCATTCCAAATTAAGACGGCTAACGTGTCCCGGGTTTCCCAGGAGGCACTAGTGGTAAAGAGCCTACCTGTCAGTGCTGAAGACATAAGAGTTCAATTACTGGGGTCAGGAAAATCCCCTAGAGGAGGGCATGGCAACCCACTTCCACCAGATAGAAAGCATTGGTCTCTCAGTTTCTAGGCATCCTTAAAGGACACTTGTAAGAAATGCCTTTCCACAATTAGAGCCCAGTTAATTATAGAAAGAACACTAGGTGGGACTCCCCTGGCAGTCCAGTGGTTAATACACCATGCTGAAAATGTTTGAAATTAATTACTGGTGTTTATCAGTCTAATAATAAAATTTAATCGCATATGCCCAAAACGTATGACCCTCATTTAGACTCTTAGGGGTCAAATAATCCAACTACCAAAAGATCATTGAGGCTATTGGGATACTTACTGAATGCTTAAGGATATTAAAAAATTGTTCATTTTTCAATATAATTGTGGTTTTTAATGTCTTCCAATGTTTTGTAAAGGGATACCTTCTGAAAAATTTTGGGGTGAAATGATAAAAAATACTATACTATTATACAAACTCATTGCTACTGTTTTTTTTTTTTTTTTTTAAACAAGGGTATGATATTTTTTTGGCTACCTTTAAAGAAGGAAGGGTTTCCCTGGTGGCTCAGGTGGTAAAGAATCTGCCTGCAATTCAGGAAACCTGGGTCTGATCCTTGGGTCAGGAAGATCTCCTGAAGGAGAGCATAGCAACCCACTCCAGTATTTTTCCTTCTCACTCCAGTATTTTTCCCTGGATAACTCCATAGACAGAGAAGCCTGATGGCTACAGTCCATAGAGTCACAAAGAGTTAGGGACACGACAGAGCAACTAACACACTCACACATAAATAGGGAAAGAAGGATGGAAGGAAATTAGATATTTAATAGGTGTCAGTCTACTAAAAACTATTTTCTTTATATACATTATTTCATTTATGATTTATAGCATCTCTCCCCAACAAGATTAATATCCTTATTCATAGATAAGGAGATGAAACTCAGAGAGCTTTAAATTCTCAATCTTATACAACAAAGAAAGAAATAGAGGTGGAGTTACCACTTCTGTGTTTTGTTTTGTTTTTCACTCCACCACATTGCCAATGTTAAGGCAGGGAATATAGGCTTTGAATTTACATTCTTCCTTACTCTGAGTTTTCTTTAATATCCCTGAAGTGTGTAACCTTAGGAATTACTTTCTCAGTCAAAAACCATCAGGCTTTCGTGGTCTTTATCCTCTGGGTAACTCCAGTCTTTAAAACAAGAGTGCAGGTTTAATGCTATCTAAGACCCCATTCAAGTGAATTTTAAAGGAAGAAAGAGATAGGAGCCTGTTATCTTCTGGCCTCCAGCCACACTCTGGTTCCTGTTACTAATGACTGATCCTGACTGAACTCATTAAAGTTTAGTTCCTTTGCTTTCTGGCCAGCAGGACAGACAAAAGCCATTAACACTGGCCCCAGAAGTATAAAGTCCCTCCCTAGATGATGTCATCTATCCCATAATAGTCCTTGCTAAAAAAAGGAGAAACCAATTAGATTACATTTCAGAGATCTTTCCAAATTTAAGATTCTGGAGTCTAAAATGTTGTGAATTGGTGTTTCAATATAGCCCAGATCAAACGAAAGAAAGACTAAGAGGAGGCAACAGTTAGAATACAGAATATGATTCCTTAAAGAAGCTGGGATGGGAAATGCATGAGATCACTGAAGTCATCCAGTTCATGAGGTTTACCAATCTTTTTAGATTCACCTTTTTAAACAGGGTTTTGCCTGATGAAATTATAGGAAAGCTTTTTTCCTCTTCCAGTCACATCACTGTCCCCAGCAGGCATCACTCTTTATTTTAGAGGATACACTCTTTTATCCTATTGCCGCCTAAAAATTGTCCCTATTGTCCCTCTCAATCCCTTTAGAAGCAGAAGAAGCACCAGGAAAACTTGGAAGCAGGCCTGTCTCCACTTGCATTCTTTTGACAAAATACTTGTGCTTAATACTTGCCAAGTACAGATTATCTTTTTAGTAATTGAAGCCTTTAGGCAAAAGGGGAAAATTGTTTTTTCAAACAGGTCTTTTCAATCTTCAGATCTGGAGTGGATGGGCACTGAACAAGTCCCAGGAAAACAGTATGCAAGACGAGCTGCAAAGGAGGCTAACTGTGATTGGAAATTCAAAATTACCTCCTTGCATACTTGGGAGAGATAATATATATATTACAGATTGCACCAAGATATCACATCAATCAGACTCTCTGGACCCTCTCACTGCCTGCCTTTACACGTGCAGACCTGCCCCTTAGCCTGGAATGTCTTCCTTCTCTCTCTTCTTCCTCTCTGGACCTGACCAACTCCTCAGTCCTTTCGGATTTAATTCATAAGCCTTAGGAATCATCCCCTGTGACATATCCCATTTTGCATGACTCCTCAAAGATCTTCGAGCTTCCAATCCACTCCACCAACTTCTGTGCTTCTTAGCACCTGATGCACTTATTCCTCCATAGTGGATCTCAACACAGAGAGCTACTTTCTTCTTATCTATCTCCATTGTTGTTTTGTTTTGTTGCTAAGTTGTGTCCAACTCTTTTGTGACCCCATGGACTGTAACCTGCCAGGCTCCTCTGTGTATGGGATTTCCCAGGCAAGAATACTGGAGTGGGTGGTCATTTCCTTCTCCAGGGATTGAACCCACACCTTTAGTGGCACACAGATTTTTTACCGCTGTGTCACCAGAGAAGCCCAGATTTATTTCCCTACCTAGAGTGAAATTTCCCAGAGAAATCTTTCATCCTTATGCCTAAGGCAAGTATGAAGGTTTAAAAGGCAAGCCAGAGAAATAATAACAATTGTTTCATCAGTAAAAACTGACAAAAATTTTTCTTAGGGATACCTCCTCCCTAATTTTTTATAGAGTTTATTCAATTAAGATTACACAGTTTCACTGATATATTTGCAAGTGTGTCACAAGACGCTATGAGCAATAGCAAGCTTCAAATTCACACTTTATCCCAGAAAGCATGCTCTCAAATTCTTTTATCTCTTTAGGCTTCTTTGATGATCATGTGTCCATTCTGACTCATTTATCATTTATTCAAGCTCATTGCTAATTCACTAGGTGCTTATCTTTCCTTTATAATTGGTCCAAGCGTTTGCTCATGCCTTTGAAAAAAGCTATGTTTACTTAATCCTCTGAACCCAGAAGCCTTGATGCATTCTATTTGTTGCTTTTATGTGGCTTGACAACTTTGAAAGGTAAGTTGATTAGATATCTTTCTACTCTAATTTGTCCATATTTAGACCTACATAAATTAAAGAAGATGGAGAAAAAATTGAATGTTTAATAAAATGATAGTAAACAACAAAATATCACTTTCCCCATTTACTTTCTATAGCTTCTGAAATTCCCAGCATCGCCACACACTTGAGATGACCAGAAGCACTTGGGTGAACTATGGATTAAAAACCTGATTATTTGCAACCAACAAAAATCATGTGTGTCAGATATCTACAGAAGAGTCTGTGACACTTTTTTATTAGCAGCTCAGAGAAAATTCTTAGTTAGGAGTTGTTGTCTTCATTATTCCTTTATTCCCCCTTTTTTAGTTTAGTAGAGACTGTGAATTTGGTATCAAGGGTAGCCAACACTGATAGACACCAATAATAATCACACTGGTTGCTTTATATAATGGTAACAATTTCTGGGGAATCATAATAATACTTTTTTCATTTCAGAAGACTTCATCTTTTTCCAAATAAAAATTAAACTTGTTCAGAGAAATTCAAAAAACTTAAAATAATACAAAATTTTAAAAGAAACCTAAAATTCATAGTTGAAAATCACTGGCAAAAAATAAGACTATCCAATTGACTCAGTTCTTTCCTTTTCCATTGACTCTTGAATATTCCCACCCACACACCATTAGGTTCCAATACGCCAGAAGGTGAAAGTTCTGGGGTGGTGGTGATTTATTTCTCAAATGTTTATTATTGGGCTCTTTTAAATATATAAAAATATCTGAGGTCAACTTTGAGTAATAGTCTTAAAAAGCTAAGTAAATAGTAAAAGAATAGTTTCTACAAATACGTCAAAGTTGACTCTGGCTTAATGCTTTCTTAAACACTGAGAAAGAACTCTTTTCTAAAGCTCCCCTTATGTGAGGCAAATGTTGCTTTCTTGTAAATCAGATTTTTACTGAGTAGATTGCCCCTGCCACAGCCATGATTTCAACAGTGGGTGAAATTCTCAATGATTTCCACTAATTGACTTCCAAACTTTCTGAAAGAAATAATCAGGAAAACTTTTTCTTTAGTTGCATCTCTCTCTCTAGTCACTGAAACCAGGTGTATCTCACTTAAACTATGTTATGATTGGAAAGGATGTTAGAGAACAACTAATCCAAGGTTCATTTACTAAGAAAATAAAGTTCCAGGAAAGTGAAATAACTTGTTCATGGACACAAATTAGTTAATGACAAATAGTTAACAACAAAATATCCTTTCCATTTACTTTCTATAGCTTCTGAAATTCCCAGCATCGCCACACACTTGAGATGACCAGAAGCACTTGGGTGAACTATGGATTAAAAACCTGATTATTTGCAACCAACAAAAATCATGTGTGTCAGATATCTACAGAAGAGTCTGTGACACTTTTTTATTAGCAGCTCAGAGAAAATTCTTAGTTAGGAGTTGTTGTCTTCATTATTCCTTTATTCCCCCTTTTTTAGTTTAGTAGAGACTGTGAATTTGGTATCAAGGGTAGCCAACACTGATAGACACCAATAATAATCACACTGGTTGCTTTATATAATGGTAACAATTTCTGGGGAATCATAATAATACTTTTTTCATTTCAGAAGACTTCATCTTTTTCCAAATAAAAATTAAACTTGTTCAGAGAAATTCAAAAAACTTAAAATAATACAAAATTTTAAAAGAAACCTAAAATTCATAGTTGAAAATCACTGGCAAAAAATAAGACTATCCAATTGACTCAGTTCTTTCCTTTTCCATTGACTCTTGAATATTCCCACCCACACACCATTAGGTTCCAATACGCCAGAAGGTGAAAGTTCTGGGGTGGTGGTGATTTATTTCTCAAATGTTTATTATTGGGCTCTTTTAAATATATAAAAATATCTGAGGTCAACTTTGAGTAATAGTCTTAAAAAGCTAAGTAAATAGTAAAAGAATAGTTTCTACAAATACGTCAAAGTTGACTCTGGCTTAATGCTTTCTTAAACACTGAGAAAGAACTCTTTTCTAAAGCTCCCCTTATGTGAGGCAAATGTTGCTTTCTTGTAAATCAGATTTTTACTGAGTAGATTGCCCCTGCCACAGCCATGATTTCAACAGTGGGTGAAATTCTCAATGATTTCCACTAATTGACTTCCAAACTTTCTGAAAGAAATAATCAGGAAAACTTTTTCTTTAGTTGCATCTCTCTCTCTAGTCACTGAAACCAGGTGTATCTCACTTAAACTATGTTATGATTGGAAAGGATGTTAGAGAACAACTAATCCAAGGTTCATTTACTAAGAAAATAAAGTTCCAGGAAAGTGAAATAACTTGTTCATGGACACAAATTAGTTAATGACAAAACTAAGTCTATTCCTTATTCCTTAACCAGTATTGTTTCCACTGTTGAGCAAAACCAAGGAAGGCAGATTTGGAAAGATTTATTAAAATATTGTTTTCCCCTTAGAATAGACCATTTTAGGTTCTTTCCATGAGTGTGTGTTAACAACTCTCAAACTCCACAATTTCACTTCTCCAAATCACACATTGCAGGTTGCACTGTAATTGGAAATATGACTGTTTGCAATGGTAACATATCATGAAAAAATATGTAGTAAAACAGTAAATGCAGGATTATATCACATGCCCTAAATGTTTCAGGCAATCTACGCAAAAAAGCTTGCTCCTTGGTGTCACTCTATAATAGCTCACGTGAACATTAGTCATATTCTGAAGCAGAAGAATGTACTGTGAATTAAAAGGTTTGTAATGTGAATTAATAACAATGTTGGTAGTGAATTAGTGAATGAAACAGTTATAAGAATCAAAAAAGGAAATGTTCATTCCATGTGTCTCAGAAAATATGCAAATTTATAAAAACAAATAGGGCAATATTGGTAACATTGTCAAACTTTGAACAAAATTTACTTATTATTCATTAAATGCCAAGCAGTGGGTCACAGGATCACACAATGACTGGCAGATCAATGCTATAAGCATTCTGAGTCAAGAATCTACCAATTAATAAGTTAAGATTTATGCATTATAGGAAAGTACATGATTTCAAACAAGCAGTGGGCTGAAGGCACGTTTTAAAATTGTGGTGAAAGTCAAATTTGCAATTCTCAAAGTTGAAAAAAATGGAAATGGAAGAATTATGCATCATGTCATGTTCTAGAAAGAACCTACCACCCCTGTGTTGTTTCTCGGATTTTCTATAAAGGGAGCGAGAGGCTGAGAACAATACATTGTATCTAGCATTGAAACCTGTCTTGCTTTTCCAAGGTTGGCCCAATGCCAATATCGCTCACCTAGTTGCAATCTCACTGCTATTACTTAAGTCCTCCTTCTCATTTTTGAAATACACACACACACACACACACACACACACATGCGTCTTAAAAAATACACACACACACACATATATATATACACACACACACAAATACATATATCTTTAAAAAATAATCTGTGTTTTTGACAGCATGAAGTGAGAGTAGACTTTATTTCCAGTCACTTTTCAGTATTTTTGGAGACAAATTACTTTATTAGGATGTAAAAGTCACTTTGAGATTATTTCTATGGTTGAAATCATCAAAAAGAAAACCTGGGTTTGTTAGAGACAGAGGGTAGATTTGCTGAACAATACAACCTTCTTAGGCAAACATTGCCAGTGCCTTTAGGAATGAAGCTAAATTGTACAAGGATCACCTTTATTTCCTTTATATAATATAGAAACAAATGAAATTTCTCTGACCTTCCCGGGTGGCTCAGATGGTAAAGTATTTGCCTGCAATGCAGGCAACCTGAGTTTAATACCTGGATTAGGAAGATCCCTGGAGAAGGAAATGGCAACTCATTCCAGTATCCTTGCCTGGAAAATCCCATGCACCAAGGGGCCTGGCAGGCTATAGTTCATGGGATTACAAAAAGTCAGACACAACTGAGCAATTAACATTTTCAAACAAAATTTAATCAAATTCATACTTAAGAAATGAGATACATCCTTACTTTGCATCAGATAGGACTGTTGGGTTAAATTTTCTAACCATTCAGGTGTTTGTTCTCCTTCAGTTTACTTAGTCTAAATACTTAGGATTCCCTCTAGAATATTGTCCAGTCTAAGGATAACCACAGAGCCTCAAAGAGCTTCCTCTGTTTTCTCTCCAGCAACCCAGCCACTTCTGCCTAATGATATACAGATACAAAGAACAGTAAGAAGCTGCTCTGCTTCACTGCAATCTGAATCTTCCTCTCTGAGTTTCAGTACACTAAGGTACATGATTTCAAACAAGCAGTGGGCTGAAGGCACGTTTTAAAATTGTGGTGAAAGTCAAATTTGCAATTCTCAAAGTTGAAAAAATGGAAATGGAAGAATTATGCATCATGTCATGTTCTAGAAAGAACCTACCACCCCTGTGTTGTTTCTCGGATTTTCTATAAAGGGAGCGAGAGGCTGAGAACAATACATTGTATCTAGCATTGAAACCTGTCTTGCTTTTCCAAGGTTGGCCCAATGCCAATATCGCTCACCTAGTTGCAATCTCACTGCTATTACTTAAGTCCTCCTTCTCATTTTTGAAATACACACACACACACACACACACACACACACATGCGTCTTAAAAAATACACACACACACACATATATATATACACACACACACAAATACATATATCTTTAAAAAATAATCTGTGTTTTTGACAGCATGAAGTGAGAGTAGACTTTATTTCCAGTCACTTTTCAGTATTTTTGGAGACAAATTACTTTATTAGGATGTAAAAGTCACTTTGAGATTATTTCTATGGTTGAAATCATCAAAAAGAAAACCTGGGTTTGTTAGAGACAGAGGGTAGATTTGCTGAACAATACAACCTTCTTAGGCAAACATTGCCAGTGCCTTTAGGAATGAAGCTAAATTGTACAAGGATCACCTTTATTTCCTTTATATAATATAGAAACAAATGAAATTTCTCTGACCTTCCCGGGTGGCTCAGATGGTAAAGTATTTGCCTGCAATGCAGGCAACCTGAGTTTAATACCTGGATTAGGAAGATCCCTGGAGAAGGAAATGGCAACTCATTCCAGTATCCTTGCCTGGAAAATCCCATGCACCAAGGGGCCTGGCAGGCTATAGTTCATGGGATTACAAAAAGTCAGACACAACTGAGCAATTAACATTTTCAAACAAAATTTAATCAAATTCATACTTAAGAAATGAGATACATCCTTACTTTGCATCAGATAGGACTGTTGGGTTAAATTTTCTAACCATTCAGGTGTTTGTTCTCCTTCAGTTTACTTAGTCTAAATACTTAGGATTCCCTCTAGAATATTGTCCAGTCTAAGGATAACCACAGAGCCTCAAAGAGCTTCCTCTGTTTTCTCTCCAGCAACCCAGCCACTTCTGCCTAATGATATACAGATACAAAGAACAGTAAGAAGCTGCTCTGCTTCACTGCAATCTGAATCTTCCTCTCTGAGTTCATGTACACTAAAGTTAACATTTACACAGTGCTAATACGTGCCAGACAGAGTTCTGAGAGTTTCGCACACCGTAATTCATTCAACTCTCATAACCGGCTATTGAGGTAGATACTTAGATTCATTTTACCAGCAGGGACATTGAGATATAGAGAGTTCAAATAAATTTCCCAAGACCACACAAATAGTAAGTAATGGAACCAGGATCCAAACCCAGGCAGTTTGATGTTGGAATCCATACTCTTAACCATACAATATATATATATATTTTTGAAATAGGCCAAAAAAAAAAAAAAAAAGAGAGAGAGAGAATTTGATTAATTCAATGAGCAAGCACCTATAAAATAGGCATCTCCTTGGAGGAAATGATATTCTGGATGCAAATGAGGTATAGTATATGTCATATTGTATCAGTCTCCTAGCTCAGATCTTTCAAAATGTTGTCATTAGCAGAGAGGAGACAATTCCTAGTCTACCATCAACTATCTGTTTTGCCACAAACTACAGTGACCCCTGAGGGAAGATTCCCCGTATCTCCATCTCTTAAGCCAAAATAACTTGTTCTCACCTTTCCAGGCATGAGTGGGGCAAGGCTGCAAGTCCTTTGCACATTTTGGCAAGTGGCTTAGCTCCTCAGCTTTGAGCACAAGTCCTTATAAGCAGAGCAAGTCTTTGAAACTTCAAAACCGTCTGAGATTGCCTTTTTCTCTGTGGAATATATACAGGCTCTTTCCCAGCCCTCTGTCACTCTGTGGACCAATCCAGAGCCTTAGAGGAAATTGCAGGCTGGAGAGCAGCAGCAGTTGTGTGGGAGGTGGAGGCTGGAATCTTTCCTCTGCTGCAGGCACTGCTGCATTAGGTTTTCAACTGCTCTTATCCAAGAATCCTTGTCATCAGATAGGACTGTTGGGTTAAATTTTCTAACCATTCAGGTGTTTGTTCTCCTTCAGTTTACTTAGTCTAAATACTTAGGATTCCCTCTAGAATATTGTCCAGTCTAAGGATAACCACAGAGCCTCAAAGAGCTTCCTCTGTTTTCTCTCCAGCAACCCAGCCACTTCTGCCTAATGATATACAGATACAAAGAACAGTAAGAAGCTGCTCTGCTTCACTGCAATCTGAATCTTCCTCTCTGAGTTCATGTACACTAAAGTTAACATTTACACAGTGCTAATACGTGCCAGACAGAGTTCTGAGAGTTTCGCACACCGTAATTCATTCAACTCTCATAACCGGCTATTGAGGTAGATACTTAGATTCATTTTACCAGCAGGGACATTGAGATATAGAGAGTTCAAATAAATTTCCCAAGACCACACAAATAGTAAGTAATGGAACCAGGATCCAAACCCAGGCAGTTTGATGTTGGAATCCATACTCTTAACCATACAATATATATATATATTTTTGAAATAGGCCAAAAAAAAAAAAAAAAAGAGAGAGAGAGAATTTGATTAATTCAATGAGCAAGCACCTATAAAATAGGCATCTCCTTGGAGGAAATGATATTCTGGATGCAAATGAGGTATAGTATATGTCATATTGTATCAGTCTCCTAGCTCAGATCTTTCAAAATGTTGTCATTAGCAGAGAGGAGACAATTCCTAGTCTACCATCAACTATCTGTTTTGCCACAAACTACAGTGACCCCTGAGGGAAGATTCCCCGTATCTCCATCTCTTAAGCCAAAATAACTTGTTCTCACCTTTCCAGGCATGAGTGGGGCAAGGCTGCAAGTCCTTTGCACATTTTGGCAAGTGGCTTAGCTCCTCAGCTTTGAGCACAAGTCCTTATAAGCAGAGCAAGTCTTTGAAACTTCAAAACCGTCTGAGATTGCCTTTTTCTCTGTGGAATATATACAGGCTCTTTCCCAGCCCTCTGTCACTCTGTGGACCAATCCAGAGCCTTAGAGGAAATTGCAGGCTGGAGAGCAGCAGCAGTTGTGTGGGAGGTGGAGGCTGGAATCTTTCCTCTGCTGCAGGCACTGCTGCATTAGGTTTTCAACTGCTCTTATCCAAATGCTTCTTCTGCCAGGGCAGGGGTAGGCCCTAAACTGTGCACAGGTCATTCATGTTTTAACTCATAATTTTGAGCTAACCACAGCAAATATGTGGGCTTTGTTATGAAGCAGAGTGCCTTAGGTTACTTCAGATTACCAGGGCTGCAAGGGCTCCCGCAGAAAAGTATAGCACAACTTTGTTCCACAGTGGAGGAAACAGTCTTCGAGAACTCCCAGAAGACATGTACATGAGTCCCTACAATGTGCCAGGCACTCACCTGGATGCTAGAAATTCAAAGAAAAAGGCACTCTACAATCTCAAGATCCCAAACATCATATCAATATGATATAAGTGAGTCAGCATGTCCAGCTGTTTGCAATCCCATGGATTGTGTCCTGCTAGGGTCCTCTGTCCATGGGATTCTCCAGGCAAGAATACTGGAGTGGGTTGACATGCCATCCTCCAGGAAATCTTCCCAACCCAGGGATTGAACTCATGTCTCTTATATGTTTCCTTCATTGCCAGGTGAGTTCTTTACCACTGGCGCCACCTAGGAAGCCCTAATAAATTAATATGTAAATTCAAATGCCTGAATGGTAGGCATGAGTCTAAGCTAAAAATAAGCAGCATCATATAATCTTAAGAAAAGTGTTCAACTTGGTAATTAAAAGTGATTCTCATAATGTTCTCCAATATCTGAAACCATTTGTTTTAAACTGTTTTAATTATTGATCAGGACCTGTAAATTCAATACAGTGTATTATGACCTGGTGCTTTTAAGTAAATAAATAGAATATAACATACAGGTATCCAATATACAAGTATCCAACTGCATTGTATGAAGAAAGATCCTGTTTTCTACAATTTTTGCTTTAATTATCCATAGGTATGTGTGAACAGGGTTATTAGTTAAACTATTTCTAGCTATAAATCATGATCATGAAGGTCATTGAAAGGGAGCAGCAGCAAGGTTTGAACTTCAAAACCGTCTGAGATTGCCTTTTCTCTGTGGAATATATACAGGCTCTTTCCCAGCCCTCTGTCACTCTGTGGACCAATCCAGAGCCTTAGAGGAAATTGCAGGCTGGAGAGCAGCAGTTGTGTGGGAGGTGGAGGCTGGAATCTTTCCTCTGCTGCAGGCACTGCTGCATTAGGTTTTCAACTGCTCTTATCCAAATGCTTCTTCTGCCAGGGCAGGGGTAGGCCCTAAACTGTGCACAGGTCATTCATGTTTTAACTCATAATTTTGAGCTAACCACAGCAAATATGTGGGCTTTGTTATGAAGCAGAGTGCCTTAGGTTACTTCAGATTACCAGGGCTGCAAGGGCTCCCGCAGAAAAGTATAGCACAACTTTGTTCCACAGTGGAGGAAACAGTCTTCGAGAACTCCCAGAAGACATGTACATGAGTCCCTACAATGTGCCAGGCACTCACCTGGATGCTAGAAATTCAAAGAAAAAGGCACTCTACAATCTCAAGATCCCAAACATCATATCAATATGATATAAGTGAGTCAGCATGTCCAGCTGTTTGCAATCCCATGGATTGTGTCCTGCTAGGGTCCTCTGTCCATGGGATTCTCCAGGCAAGAATACTGGAGTGGGTTGACATGCCATCCTCCAGGAAATCTTCCCAACCCAGGGATTGAACTCATGTCTCTTATATGTTTCCTTCATTGCCAGGTGAGTTCTTTACCACTGGCGCCACCTAGGAAGCCCTAATAAATTAATATGTAAATTCAAATGCCTGAATGGTAGGCATGAGTCTAAGCTAAAAATAAGCAGCATCATATAATCTTAAGAAAAGTGTTCAACTTGGTAATTAAAAGTGATTCTCATAATGTTCTCCAATATCTGAAACCATTTGTTTTAAACTGTTTTAATTATTGATCAGGACCTGTAAATTCAATACAGTGTATTATGACCTGGTGCTTTTAAGTAAATAAATAGAATATAACATACAGGTATCCAATATACAAGTATCCAACTGCATTGTATGAAGAAAGATCCTGTTTTCTACAATTTTTGCTTTAATTATCCATAGGTATGTGTGAACAGGGTTATTAGTTAAACTATTTCTAGCTATAAATCATGATCATGAAGGCTTGAAATCTGTAACTCTATACTATATGTTTATATATATATATATGTATAGATGTGGGCCATTCTTAAACTCTTCATCGAATTTTTTATAATATTGCGTTTTTTTATGCTTCGATTTTTTTTTGTTCATGAGGCATGTGAGATCTTAGCTCCCCAACCAGAGATCCAACCCACATCTCCTGCATTGGAAGGCAAATATTTTACCACTGGACCACCAGTGTAAAACTACCAGAGGTGACTCCTTAGAGCCAGAACTTAAATTACCATTTGATACCCAAGGGTAAGGAGCAAATAATATAGAAAAAAATTAATGTAGAGTATTGGAGAGTGATGCTTTGGCCAGGGCTGAAGATCAAAGCAGGTTTCTGACTATCAAGGAAAAGTAATGAGTGAACTATTCAAAAATAAAAATTATATTCATCTTTGTAAATGATGAACTAGAATACAAAATGAAAAAAGAAAAGCAAACATCAATGAAATAAATATTAATTCAGCACATATTTGTTTTAAAAACGTCATAAGGAGGTCATGTAAGTTTGCTCATTGCATTAGGGTTCTACAGAGAAATCTGCAGAGATGTATTCTAAGGAATTGGCTCACATGATTCTAGAGGCTCAGAAGTTCCAAGACCTGTAGCCAGCAAGCTGAAGACCCAGGAGAGCCCACGTGCATGCACCTAGTCCAGAGGCCTGGGAAGCAGAAGCAGTGGTGGTAGCTCCAATCTGGGTCCAAATCCTACTCTGAAGGAGAGAGATCCATGTTTCAGCAAAGAGAGGAAAAAAGAATAAAAATGTTGCTTTATGCTCTATTTAGGCCATCAACTGATTGGATGAAGCATATCCACTGGGGACGGCAATCAGGTTTACTCAGTCTTCTGATTAAAATGTTTGTCTCATCAAGAAACACTCTCACAGACACAACTAGAATAATGCTTGAACAACCATGTGGGTGTCTGGTGGTCCAGTCCAGTTTGACATATAAAAATAACCATCTCATAAATATGAACCTATTTACAAAATAGAAATAGAGTCAATGAGATGCAGAAAACAAACTTATGGCTACCAGCAGGGAGAAAGGAAGGAGCGGGGGGATAAATTGGAAGACTGGGATTCATACACACACACACACACACACACACACGCACGCATGCACACTAAACTAAATGTGCCATAGAGTAGGGCGTTGTTGGTTATGCACTCTAAATAAAGCAGTGTGTAACTGCCCATCTCAAATATCCTAACTATTCCTTCCCCCTAACCCCACCCCTCCATATCCATAAGTTTGTTCTTTTAGTCCATGAGTCTGTTTCTGTTTTTTAAACAAGTTCATTTGTATCTTTTTATTTTTTAGATATTGCATAAAAACGATATTTCTCTTTCTCTGTTTGACTTACTTCACTCAGTGTGACACTACCTAGGTCCGTCCATGTTTATGCAAATGGCTCAGTATTATGTAGCAATCTAAATGGGAAAATAATTTTAAAAAGGCTGAAGATCAAAGCAGGTTTCTGACTATCAAGGAAAAGTAATGAGTGAACTATTCAAAATAAAATTATATTCATCTTTGTAAATGATGAACTAGAATACAAAATGAAAAAAGAAAAGCAAACATCAATGAAATAAATATTAATTCAGCACATATTTGTTTTAAAAACGTCATAAGGAGGTCATGTAAGTTTGCTCATTGCATTAGGGTTCTACAGAGAAATCTGCAGAGATGTATTCTAAGGAATTGGCTCACATGATTCTAGAGGCTCAGAAGTTCCAAGACCTGTAGCCAGCAAGCTGAAGACCCAGGAGAGCCCACGTGCATGCACCTAGTCCAGAGGCCTGGGAAGCAGAAGCAGTGGTGGTAGCTCCAATCTGGGTCCAAATCCTACTCTGAAGGAGAGAGATCCATGTTTCAGCAAAGAGAGGAAAAAAGAATAAAAATGTTGCTTTATGCTCTATTTAGGCCATCAACTGATTGGATGAAGCATATCCACTGGGGACGGCAATCAGGTTTACTCAGTCTTCTGATTAAAATGTTTGTCTCATCAAGAAACACTCTCACAGACACAACTAGAATAATGCTTGAACAACCATGTGGGTGTCTGGTGGTCCAGTCCAGTTTGACATATAAAAATAACCATCTCATAAATATGAACCTATTTACAAAATAGAAATAGAGTCAATGAGATGCAGAAAACAAACTTATGGCTACCAGCGGGGAGAAAGGAAGGAGCGGGGGGATAAATTGGAAGACTGGGATTCATACACACACACACACACACACACACACACGCACGCATGCACACTAAACTAAATGTGCCATAGAGTAGGGCGTTGTTGGTTATGCACTCTAAATAAAGCAGTGTGTAACTGCCCATCTCAAATATCCTAACTATTCCTTCCCCCTAACCCCACCCCTCCATATCCATAAGTTTGTTCTTTTAGTCCATGAGTCTGTTTCTGTTTTTTAAACAAGTTCATTTGTATCTTTTTATTTTTTAGATATTGCATAAAAACGATATTTCTCTTTCTCTGTTTGACTTACTTCACTCAGTGTGACACTACCTAGGTCCGTCCATGTTTATGCAAATGGCTCAGTATTATGTAGCAATCTAAATGGGAAAATAATTTTAAAAAGGATCGGTACATACATGCATACATGTTAACTGCTTTAGTCCTGTTGGACTCTTTGTGACCCTATGAATTGTAGCCCAACTACAGGTTCTTCTGTCCATGGAATTCTTGAGGCAAGAACACTGGAGAGGGTCGCTATGCCCTCTTTCCAGGGATCCTCCCAAACCAGGGATCAGACTCATGTCTCCTGCATCTCCTGAACTGGAAGGTAGATTCCTTACCATTGTGTCATCTGATATTGTTCAGTCACTAAGTCGTGTCCAACTACGCAACCCCATGAACTGCAGCATACCAGGCTTCCTTGTCCTTTGCTATCTTCCAGAGTTTGCTCAAACTCATGTCCATTGAGTCAGCGATGCCATCCAACCCTCTCATCCTCTGTCCCCCTCTTCTCCTGCCCTCAGTCTTTCTCAGCATCAGGGGCTTTTCCAGTGAGTTGGCTCTTCATATCAGGTGGCCAAAATATTGGAGCTTCAGCTTCAGCATCAGTCCTTCCAATGAACATTAAGGGTTGATTTCCTTTAGGATTGACTGGTTTGATATCCTTGCTGTTCGAGGGATTCTCAAGAATCTTCTCCAGTACCACAATTCAAAAGCATCAATTCTAAACAATAGAAGATGGTGAAGTAGGATGCGCACTTGTCTCCTTCTGTGAGAACAAAAACACAACTAGCTATTTAACAACCACTGATAGGAGGATATTGGAAACCACCAAAAAAAAAAAAAAAAAAATAGCCCACATCCAAGGCAAAGAAGAAGCCACAAAGAGACAGTAGCCAGATACAATCATGATAAAAATCAAATCCCATACCCGTCCAGTAGGCCGCTCACAAAATAGAGAACAACAGTACCAAAGAAGTTCTCCCACTCTGTTGAAATTTCTGAGTCCTACATCAGGCTTCCCAGCATGGGTATCCAACAAAGGGAATTTCCATGGAATTCCCATGGAATCTGACTTTGAAGACCAATAGGATTTCATTATAAGATTTCTAGAGGGCTGAGGGAAACAGACTCCACTCTTGGAAGGCACAAAGTCTTGCACATGCCAAGACCCAGCAGAAAGGAGTAGTGACCCCATAGGAGACTGAATCAAACCTACCTCCTCATGTTGGAGGATCCCTTGTGGAGTTATGGGTCAGCAATGGCTTGCCCCACGCATGGGGCACTGACAGCAGCAGTCCTGGAAGGGCCCCTTGCTATAAATTCTCTTGAAGGACATCATTAACCCTTCCACAGGGCCCATAGATCCCAGGGCTGGGTCACATTAGGCTAAACAACTAACAGGGAGGGAGCACAATCCCACCCATCAGTAAATAATTGGATTAAAGCTTAACTGAGCAGAGCCTTGACCACCAGAGCAAGACTCAATTTTTCCCATTAGGAAACTTATATAAGCCTCTTAGCCTGCTCTATCAGAGAGCAGACAGAAGTAGCAAGAAGAACCACAATCTCACAGCACCTAGAACAAAAACCACATTATAGTATGTGTGTGTGTGTGCGTGTGTGTATATATAAAATGCATTTTATAAAAATATAAATTTACCTAGCTAAAATTTTTATGACATTTTAATTTCACTTGTTTGATTTAATATGAATAGAAGACTGGATTTCTAATTTATATTAATTCAAAATTTTGATACAGCTCCATGTATTTTGACATCTACTATTACTGCTTATGATTATACAGTAGAAGTTACAAATAGATTAGAGGGATTATATCTGATAGACAGAGTGCCTGAAGAACTATAGATGGAGGTTTGTAACATTATACAAGAGGTAGTGATCAAAGCCATCCGCCCCAAAAAAACAATGAAAAAATGCAACATGGTTATCTTAGGAGGTCTTACAAATAGCTGAGAAAAGACGAGATGTGAAAGACAAAGGAGAAAGGGAAAGCTATAGCCATCTGAATGGATCCAGAGAAAAGCAAGGAGCAATAAGAAAGCCTTCTTAGGTGAATGATGCAAAGAAATAGAGGAAAACAACAGAATGGGAATGATTAGAGATCTCTACAAGAAAATCAGAGATACCAAGGGAACATTTGATGCACATATCGACACAATAAAGGACAGAAACGTTATGGACCTAACAGAAGCAGAAGATATTAAGAAGAGGTGGAAAGAATACACAGAAGAACTATACAAAAAAAATCCTAATGAGCCAGATGATCACGATAGTTTGATCACTTACCTAGAACTGGATATCTTGAAGCCGAGTCAAGTGGACCCTAGGAAGCATTACTAGGAAAAAAGCTAGTGAAGGGGATGGAATTCCAGCTGAGCCATTTCAAATAATAACAGATGAAGCTGTTAAATTGCTGCACTCAATATGACAGCAAATTTGGAAAATTCAGCATTGGCCTCAGGACTGGAGCAGGTCAGTTTTCATTCCAATCCCAAAGAAGGGCAATGACAAAGAATGTTCAAACTACCACACCATTGCACTCATTTCACAGACTAGTGAAGGAATGCTCAAAATCCTCCAAAATAGGCTTCAACAATACATAAATTGAGAAATTCCAGATAAACAAACTGGATTAAGAGAAGGCAGATGAACCAGAGATCAAATTGCCAACATCCATTGGATCAGAGAAAGAGCAAGGGAATTCCAGAAAAAAAACATCTACTCGCTGCTTCATTGACTATGCTAAAGCCTTTGACTGCGTGAATCACAGCAAACTGGAAAATTCTGAAAGAGATGGGAATACCAGACCACCTTACCTGCCTCTTGCAAAACCTGTATGAAGGACAAGAAGCAATAGTTAGAGCTGGATGTGGAACAAACTGCGGAAGGAGTACATCAAGGCTGTATATTGTCACCCTACTTATTTAACTTATATGTAGAGTACATCATGTGAAATGTTGGTTTGGATGAAGCATAAGCTAGAGTCAAGATTGCCGGAGAAATATCAATAATCTTAGGTATGCAGATGACACCACCCTTATGGCAGAAAGCTAAGAGGAGCTAAAAGGCTCTTGAAGAAGGTGAAAGAGGAGAGTGAAAAAGCTGGCCTAAAACTGAACATTCAAAAAATGAAGATCATGGCATCTGGTCCCATCACTTCATGGCAAAAGATGGAAAAAAAAACAAATTTGGGAAACAGTGACAGCCATGAAATTAAAAGACTCTTGCTCCTTGGAAAAAATGAGTCCAAGGAACATTTGATGCACATATCGACACAATAAAGGACAGAAACGTTATGGACCTAACAGAAGCAGAAGATATTAAGAAGAGGTGGAAAGAATACACAGAAGAACTATACAAAAAAAATCCTAATGAGCCAGATGATCACGATAGTTTGATCACTTACCTAGAACTGGATATCTTGAAGCCGAGTCAAGTGGACCCTAGGAAGCATTACTAGGAAAAAAGCTAGTAAAGGGGGATGGAATTCCAGCTGAGCCATTTCAAATAATAACAGATGAAGCTGTTAAATTGCTGCACTCAATATGACAGCAAATTTGGAAAATTCAGCATTGGCCTCAGGACTGGAGCAGGTCAGTTTTCATTCCAATCCCAAAGAAGGGCAATGACAAAGAATGTTCAAACTACCACACCATTGCACTCATTTCACAGACTAGTGAAGGAATGCTCAAAATCCTCCAAAATAGGCTTCAACAATACATAAATTGAGAAATTCCAGATAAACAAACTGGATTAAGAGAAGGCAGATGAACCAGAGATCAAATTGCCAACATCCATTGGATCAGAGAAAGAGCAAGGGAATTCCAGAAAAAAAACATCTACTCGCTGCTTCATTGACTATGCTAAAGCCTTTGACTGCGTGAATCACAGCAAACTGGAAAATTCTGAAAGAGATGGGAATACCAGACCACCTTACCTGCCTCTTGCAAAACCTGTATGAAGGACAAGAAGCAATAGTTAGAGCTGGATGTGGAACAAACTGCGGAAGGAGTACATCAAGGCTGTATATTGTCACCCTACTTATTTAACTTATATGTAGAGTACATCATGTGAAATGTTGGTTTGGATGAAGCATAAGCTAGAGTCAAGATTGCCGGGAGAAATATCAATAATCTTAGGTATGCAGATGACACCACCCTTATGGCAGAAAGCTAAGAGGAGCTAAAAGGCTCTTGAAGAAGGTGAAAGAGGAGAGTGAAAAAGCTGGCCTAAAACTGAACATTCAAAAAATGAAGATCATGGCATCTGGTCCCATCACTTCATGGCAAAAAGATGAGAAAACAATGGAAACAGTGACAGATATACTTTCTTGGGCTCCAGAATCACTGTGGATGGTGACTGTAGCCATGAAATTAAAAGACTCTTGCTCCTTGGAACAAAAGCTATGACAAATCTAGACAGTGTATTCAAAAGCAGAGACATCACTGTGCTGACATTAGGTCCGAGAGTCAAAGCTATGGTTTTCCCAGTAGTCATGTATGCATGTGATAGTTGGATAGTTGAGCACCAAATAAATGATGCCTTCAAACAGTGGTTCTGGAGAAGGTGTCTGAAAGTTCCTTGGATTGCAAAGAGATCAAACTAGTCAATCCTAAAGGTAATCAACCCTGACTATTCATTAGAAGGAATGATGTTGAAACTGAAACTCCAATACTTTGGCCACCTACTGTGAAGAGACGACTCATTGTAAATGACCCTGATGCTGGGAAAAATAGAAAGCAGAAGGAGAAGGGGGTAATAGAAGATTAGACGGTTGGATGGCATCACTGAGTCAATGTACATGGATTTCAGCAGTCTCTGGGATATGGTAAAGGATAGGGAAGCCTGGCATACTGTAGTGCATGGGGTCACAAAGAGTCAGACATGAGTGAGTGACTGAACTGAACTGGTTACTGCTTAAAGTCTAGACAGTTTATTATATTAGTGATCAAAAATCATTAGCATTGTTGCAATCTATGGACTGTAGCCTGACTGGCTCCTCTGTCCATGCAAGATTTATCAGGCAAAACCTGTATGAAGGACAAGAAGCAATAGTTAGAGCTGGATGTGGAACAAACTGGGAAAGGAGTACATTAAGGCTGTTTATTGTCACTCTGCTAATTTAACTTATATGCAGAGTACATCATGTGAAATGCTAGTCTGGATGAAACATAAGCTTCAAGATTGCAGGAGAAATACCAATAACCTGAGATATGCAGATGACACCACCCTTATGGCAGAAAGTGAAGAGGAGAAGAGCCTCTTGATGAAGGTGAAAGAGGAGACTGAAAAAGCTGGCCTAAAACTGAACATTCAAAAAATGAAGATCATGGCATCTGGTCCCATCACTTCATGGCAAAAAGATGAGAAAACAATGGAAACAGTGACAGATATACTTTCTTGGGCTCCAGAATCACTGTGGATGGTGACTGTAGCCATGAAATTAAAAGACTCTTGCTCCTTGGAACAAAAGCTATGACAAATCTAGACAGTGTATTCAAAAGCAGAGACATCACTGTGCTGACATTAGGTCCGTAGAGTCAAAGCTATGGTTTTCCCAGTAGTCATGTATGCATGTGATAGTTGGATAGTTGAGCACCAAATAAATGATGCCTTCAAACAGTGGTTCTGGAGAAGGTGTCTGAAAGTTCCTTGGATTGCAAAGAGATCAAACTAGTCAATCCTAAAGGTAATCAACCCTGACTATTCATTAGAAGGAATGATGTTGAAACTGAAACTCCAATACTTTGGCCACCTACTGTGAAGAGACGACTCATTGTAAATGACCCTGATGCTGGGAAAAATAGAAAGCAGAAGGAGAAGGGGGTAATAGAAGATTAGACGGTTGGATGGCATCACTGAGTCAATGTACATGGATTTCAGCAGTCTCTGGGATATGGTAAAGGATAGGGAAGCCTGGCATACTGTAGTGCATGGGGTCACAAAGAGTCAGACATGAGTGAGTGACTGAACTGAACTGGTTACTGCTTAAAGTCTAGACAGTTTATTATATTAGTGATCAAAAATCATTAGCATTGTTGCAATCTATGGACTGTAGCCTGACTGGCTCCTCTGTCCATGCAAGATTTCTCAGGCAAGTGTACTAGACTTGATTGCCATTTCCTTCTTCAGAGGATATTCCTGACCCAGGGATCCAATCAATCTCTTCTGCATTGGCAGATTCTTTACCATCCAAGCCATCATACAAGCCCTCTAATTTATATTCATTCAAAATTTTGATATTAGTTCCATGTATTTTGGCATCTAGTATTATTGCTAAAAGTCTAGAAAGCTTATTATATTAATGATTAAAAACTATGGAATAAGGCTTGAATCTTCTAATCCAATTCAGAGGATATAAAGAAATATTATTTTGTTTTAAAAAAGGAAATTAACATGTGATACAGTATTATTAAAGTACAGATTTTGTTCAAATCTCACAAAATTTTATGCTAGTATTCATTATTTGTTTTCATACCTTATTCAAGACTTTACATTGTATTTAATTGCATTGAGCAGGTTCAGCTGCATGCAACAAGTTCTTGTAAATTCTCTTTTAATTCTATTACAAATATTTGTAATTTTGCTTGTTGTGGCTTCTTAGATATTCTTCTCATTTAAAAGTGGACATTTAATTTAGAAACACATGGGATTTTAAAAATTATCCTTGATATCAATTTCTCATTTAGATATTAATATCTCCTGTAATGCTTTCTTCTTTTCTGTATGCCCATTCTATTAATTTCTGACAGTTTGATATTATAGCTACAACTGAACTCTTATCTACTTAAATAAAACAATTGCAATATATAGTAGAAATATGTATAATTTTGCTCTGTATTTTCCAAGTCTCCTGTAAATGTGTTATTATCTTTTCATAATTTAAAAAATAAAAAGATAAGAAAAAAGCATCAGTTCTTCAGTACTCAGTTGTCTCTATGGTCCAGCTCTCACATCTGTACATGACTGCTGGAAAAACCGTAGCTTTGAGTATATGGACCTTTGTCAGCAAAGTGATGTCTCTGTTTTTTAATATGCTATCTAGCTTTGTCATAGCTTTTCTTCCAAGAAGTAAGCATCTTTTAATTTTGCATCACACACCAATATAAACTAAAAACTTAAATAATAATTAGTAAAAAAATAATTTAATTTACTGTACTTTGGTTATCTAAATGGTTTCCAAAAATATCTAAATTCCTAAAATGATTTTCTTGCCTAAATGATCCTCATATTTATAGGAAATAGACTGGAATACTTGCTATTAAGGTATTTTTAACTTTCCAAAACCAGGTGAATAATTCTCTTGTTTTTCTTTTGTGGTGACAATTTTAAAAATAATTAATTAAACTAAATAGATAACTAATAAGGACCTGTTGTATAACACAGGAACCTCTATTCAGTTCTGTAGAATAACCCACATGGGAAAAAATCTAAAAAAGTGTGAGATGGGTACATCTCACATCTATAGGTGTGAGAATTGGACTATAAAGAAGGCTGAGTGCCAAAGAGTCCACTTTGAATTGTGATGCTGGAAAAGACTCTTGACAGTCCCTTGGACTGCAGTGACATCAAACCAGTTAATACTTTAGGACCGATGCTAAAGCTGAAGCTCCACCCTTGGCCACCTGATGCAAAGAGTCCACTCATTGGAAAAGGCTCTGACACTGGGAAAGATTGAAGGCAGGAGGAGAAGAGGGCAGCAGAGGATGAGATGGTTAGACAGCATCACCGACTCAATGGACATGAATTTTAACAAACTCTGGGATATAGCGGAAGACAGAGGAGCCTAACATGCTGTAGTTCATCAGGTCACAAAGAGTCACACAGGGCTTAGCTATTGAACAACAGCAACAATATAAATGTATAACTGAATCACTTTGCTGTATAGCAGAAATTAACATAACATTGCAAATCAACTATACTTCAAAAAAACTTTTTTAAAAATAATCATCACACTCATGTAAAATAATTTTGTAGTTCTTTTAAAAACATATTTTATCTCCTCTCCCTCCTAAACATCTCTTAAAATGATAGAAAAGGTATGAAAAAAGGTATAAAGCTATGCTAACATAAAGAGAAACCAGTCATCATATTCTGAGTGGTCTTGACCTCTTTATCAGAGGAGGAAAGATATTTAGTTGTGGTAATTAAGAAACAAGGGGAAAAAAATTTAGAGAACACCACAAAAAAAGGTATCCTAACCTTCTGCCTTGCAGGATGCCTCAGGAGTTCAGACCCAAAAGGTAGATATGATGGGGAACAGGAATTGCGGGGGAGGGGGGAAAATGGAAGTGGTGGGAGTATAAACTAAAAACTTAAATAATAATTAGTAAAAAAATAATTTAATTTACTGTACTTTGGTTATCTAAATGGTTTCCAAAAATATCTAAATTCCTAAAATGATTTTCTTGCCTAAATGATCCTCATATTTATAGGAAATAGACTGGAATACTTGCTATTAAGGTATTTTTAACTTTCCAAAACCAGGTGAATAATTCTCTTGTTTTTCTTTTGTGGTGACAATTTTAAAAATAATTAATTAAACTAAATAGATAACTAATAAGGACCTGTTGTATAACACAGGAACCTCTATTCAGTTCTGTAGAATAACCCACATGGGAAAAAATCTAAAAAAGTGTGAGATGGGTACATCTCACATCTATAGGTGTGAGAATTGGACTATAAAGAAGGCTGAGTGCCAAAGAGTCCACTTTGAATTGTGATGCTGGAAAAGACTCTTGACAGTCCCTTGGACTGCAGTGACATCAAACCAGTTAATACTTTAGGACCGATGCTAAAGCTGAAGCTCCACCCTTGGCCACCTGATGCAAAGAGTCCACTCATTGGAAAAGGCTCTGACACTGGGAAAGATTGAAGGCAGGAGGAGAAGAGGGCAGCAGAGGATGAGATGGTTAGACAGCATCACCGACTCAATGGACATGAATTTTAACAAACTCTGGGATATAGCGGAAGACAGAGGAGCCTAACATGCTGTAGTTCATCAGGTCACAAAGAGTCACACAGGGCTTAGCTATTGAACAACAGCAACAATATAAATGTATAACTGAATCACTTTGCTGTATAGCAGAAATTAACATAACATTGCAAATCAACTATACTTCAAAAAAACTTTTTTAAAAATAATCATCACACTCATGTAAAATAATTTTGTAGTTCTTTTAAAAACATATTTTATCTCCTCTCCCTCCTAAACATCTCTTAAAATGATAGAAAAGGTATGAAAAAAGGTATAAAGCTATGCTAACATAAAGAGAAACCAGTCATCATATTCTGAGTGGTCTTGACCTCTTTATCAGAGGAGGAAAGATATTTAGTTGTGGTAATTAAGAAACAAGGGGAAAAAAATTTAGAGAACACCACAAAAAAAGGTATCCTAACCTTCTGCCTTGCAGGATGCCTCAGGAGTTCAGACCCAAAAGGTAGATATGATGGGGAACAGGAATTCGCAGTGGAGATGGAAGTGGTGGGAGTAACTGAAAGCTTTCATCAGTTGAAAGGGTTTCCTGCCCACACACCTCTCTCCACACTCACTCTTCATCTGTAACTGCTCTGGTTCATTTCTAGTTCACTTTCTTAGCTACAGCAGGTACCAATTAATTTAATAATAATTTAATAATAATACATTTTGGGGCTTTCTAGGTAGCTCTGGATAAAGAATCTGCCTGAATTGCAGGAGACACAGCGTCAGTCCCTGGGTTGGGAAGATCCTGGGGAGGGCATGGCAATCCACTCCAGTATTCTTGCCAGGAGAATCCCATGGACAGAGGAGCCTGACAGGCCATGGTGCATGGGGTTGCAAAGAGTTAGACAGACTGAAGCAACTGATCATGTACAACAGCCCATTTCCTGAGATGCATCTTATGGCGATTGATGGCAATTGCCTGGGAAATCCTAGGGACAGAAGAGTATGGTGGCGTCAGAGTCCATGGGATCACAAAGAGTCTGACATGACTTAGCAATTAAGCAACAAAAACAATACAATCTCCATTTTAATTTCTATTTAAAATTATACATCCATTATTTTTAGGTTGCAGTGATAGCTAACATTATGGACCATTTTCTATGAACCAAGGACTTTCAAAAACACTTTTCATAGGGCTTCCCTGGTGGTCCAGTGGATAAGGACACCGTCTTGCAGTGCAAGGGGTGCTGGTTCGATCCCTGGCCTGGGAAGATCCCACGTGCTGCGGAACGGCTGGACCCATGGGTCCAATTACCGAGCTGGAGCTCTGGCGCATGCGCCCAGAGCGGCGCTCTGCGACAGAGCCCACTGTGATGGGAGGCCTACAGAGGCGCTACAATGAAGTGGCGAAAAAAAAAGAGGTTTTTAAACATATTTTATCTCCTCTCCCTCCAAAACCTGATAAAAAAAAGCTATGCTAACATAAAGAGAAACCAGTCATCATATTCTGAGTGGTCTTGACCTCTTTATCAGAGGAGGAAAGATATTTAGTTGTGGTAATTAAGAAACAAGGGGAAAAAAATTTAGAGAACACCACAAAAAAAGGTATCCTAACCTTCTGCCTTGCAGGATGCCTCAGGAGTTCAGACCCAAAAGGTAGATATGATGGGGAACAGGAATTCGCAGTGGAGATGGAAGTGGTGGGAGTAACTGAAAGCTTTCATCAGTTGAAAGGGTTTCCTGCCCACACACTCTCTCCACACTCACTCTTCATCTGTAACTGCTCTGGTTCATTTCTAGTTCACTTTCTTAGCTACAGCAGGTACCAATTAATTTAATAATAATTTAATAATAATACATTTTGGGGCTTTCTAGGTAGCTCTGGATAAAGAATCTGCCTGAATTGCAGGAGACACAGCGTCAGTCCCTGGGTTGGGAAGATCCCCTGGGGGAGGGCATGGCAATCCACTCCAGTATTCTTGCCAGGAGAATCCCATGGACAGAGGAGCCTGACAGGCCATGGTGCATGGGGTTGCAAAGAGTTAGACAGACTGAAGCAACTGATCATGTACAACAGCCCATTTCCTGAGATGCATCTTATGGCGATTGATGGCAATTGCCTGGGAAATCCTAGGGACAGAAGAGTATGGTGGCGTCAGAGTCCATGGGATCACAAAGAGTCTGACATGACTTAGCAATTAAGCAACAAAAACAATACAATCTCCATTTTAATTTCTATTTAAAATTATACATCCATTATTTTTAGGTTGCAGTGATAGCTAACATTATGGACCATTTTCTATGAACCAAGGACTTTCAAAAACACTTTTCATAGGGCTTCCCTGGTGGTCCAGTGGATAAGGACACCGTCTTGCAGTGCAAGGGGTGCTGGTTCGATCCCTGGCCTGGGAAGATCCCACGTGCTGCGGAACGGCTGGACCCATGGGTCCAATTACCGAGCTGGAGCTCTGGAGCGCATGCGCCCAGAGCCGGCGCTCTGCGACGACAGAGCCCACTGTGATGGGAGGCCTACAGAGGCCAAAGAACAAAGATGGATGAAAATAAATGAAAGACCAATAGAAGTGGCCAGAAAAAAAACCAAAAAAACAACCACTTTTCATACATTTATATATTTAATTTCCGCAATAAAATTATAAGTTGTGCTGTTATTATCATTTGAAAAAATGAGGGAATACTTTGATCTTTAAAATAAAGATGAACTTGCTGAGAGTTAAAAAGCATTGATATTGGGGTTTCCCCTGGTGGTCCGGTGGATAAGGACACTGCCTTGTAGTGCAAGGGGCGCCAGTTCGATCCCTGGCCTGGGAAGATCCCACGTGCCACGGAGCAGCTGGACCGATGTGTCCAATTACCGAGCTGGAGCTCTGGAGCGCATGCGCCCAGAGCCGGCGCTCTGCGACGACAGACGCGTCCACGATGGGAGGCCCACAGGAGCCAAAGAACAAAGACGGATGAAAATAGAGAAATGAAAGACCAATAGAAGTGGTCAGCCCGCTCCCCTCCCTCCCCAACCTGACTCCTGCCCAAAATAAATAAGTAAATAAAAAAGAAAGAAAGAAATTAAAAAAAAAAAAAAAAGCATTGATATTAACACTGTAAGTATGGAGGCTACACTTTGCCTTTTAATCGATAGAGACAATTTATCACATGCATATGTAATTTTGCATTTCTCTGTAGACCAATTTGAATATTTAGGTCATTCCCAATTCTTTACTTATCACAGAAATACTTCAATTAATGTTGCTGTTTATGTGTTCTAGAGCAGTTTATCTACAATGTATTTCACAAAATGTTAATTATTAGATCATGGGATTTAACACTACAAAATTATAAAATGACCAGATCAATTTAGACTGCCCAACAGAAATGTATGACTGCATCATTTTCGTCTCATTTTCTTCAATACACAACATTTGGCAGACTTTAATTTTTGCCATTATCAGGCAAAAAAATATTACCTTGACTTATACCTTTCTGATTACTGATGAATTCAAGCTTCTGTTTGTATTTGTATTGACCATAGTAGTTCTTTTCTTTATTAGTTATACATTCTCATGTTTAAAACAATCTTATTGTTTGGTTTTTCAATATTTATGTGCAATCATTCTTTTTATAAAGAATGAAACTATAAATGGGGAAAGAGAGAAGAAATAGAAAATAGAATTAGATTATTGATTATTACATGGGCAATAGGTTAAAGACCAATAGTATCTGACAAACCACATAACAACACATCAAATCAGAAACAGGAGATGAAAGGCACTGAGGATCATATAAGGACAAAGGTAACTATGAGGACAAAACTACCAACCCTCCTAAATACGAAAACTAAAGAAAAAATAGAGATTAAAGAGCAACGAATACATATTTTATAAAGAATAAAAAATAGCACATATCCCAAAATACACTTAATCATACAATATTGTGGTAGAGTTGAGGCCAAATATAAGTCATATCAAAAATGTGAATAGGCATAAATAATCACTTAAGAAAATTTTCCATTACATTTATAAAATAAGGCCCAATATACTCTGTGACGAACACACTGAAAACAAAGTCATTTAGAAAGGTTAAAAATAAAGAGATGGACAAGAGGATAATGGACATGTGAAAACCACAAGAAAGTAAAGGAGTAATTCTGATATAAGAGAAAGAATTCAAGTCACAAAGTATTAAACAGAGTTCCTTGGTGGTCCAGTGGTTACAGTTCCACACTCACTGCCAAGGGCGCAGGTTCAATCCTTGGTGTGGGAACTAAGATCCTACAGGTCATGTGGCATGGCCAAAGAAAATAAAAAGGATTAAACATGACAGTGCTTTTTAAGGCTAATGTTTCTCAATGGTAATTTAAAAATTGTAAATATTTTTATTCCAAATAACACAGCAACCACCTTTCCAACAGACAGAAACATACTACTCATCAGAGACTAACACATTAGCACAGAAACAAAACACAAAACCAAAAGTTAGTTCTTACAGATTTATAGCAAACTCCACATCCTGATTATAGACAATATTTCTTCATCTCAAATGCTTGTGGAATATTAACACACAAAAAATGAGCAAACAGTGGTAAGTTCTATTACATAGAAAGAAATATTTCAACATCTGTGATCACACTGAAATAAAATTAGAAGTGACAAAAATAAGAAGGCTCTTCAGCCTTTCTATTTTAATACTTCTGAATGAAAAGGGGAAATACAAATTGAAACTATACAATATCTAAAATGTAATCATTTGAAAGTGAAAGTTGTTCAGTGGTGTATGACTTTTTGGGACCTCATGGACTGTAGCCTGCCAGGCTCTTCTGTCCATGGAATTCTCCAGGTGAGAACACTGGAGTGGGTAGCCATTCCCTTCTCCAGGGAATCTTCCCAACCCAGGTATCAAACGCAGGTCTCCTGTATTGCAGGCAGATTCTTCACTGTCTGAGCCATCAGAGAAGCCCAATAATTGAAAACACTTATTGTAATTACTATGAGATACATTGGCGGCACTAGTGGTAAATAACTCACCTGCCAATGCAGGAGATGTAAGACATGTGTTTGACTCCTGGATCAGAAATATCCCCTAGAGGAGGGCATGGCAACCCACTTCACTATTTTTGCCTGGAGAATCCTATGGACAGAGCCTGGCAGGCTACAGTCTATAGGGTTGCAAAGAGTTGGACACTACTCAAGCAACTTAGCATGAAATGCATATTTAAAGTAGTGATCAGATATCACAGCACCAAACATTTTTAATGGTTAAAATGAAAAAGTG
Organism: Tragulus kanchil; assembly: GCA_022376925.1. Classification (NCBI taxonomy): domain Eukaryota; kingdom Metazoa; phylum Chordata; class Mammalia; order Artiodactyla; family Tragulidae; genus Tragulus; species Tragulus kanchil. The sequence goes on along the minus strand of JAIOJX010000032.1, from coordinate 64,943,829 downwards.
AAAATAAATACTTAGCTGAGAAAGCTACCAAAGGAACAATAAAGGAAGAAAAACATTCAAAAGGAAATGAAAAAGATAAAAGCTGAAGAATGGGGTAGTGTAAGAAAAATAGCAAATCTAATTTGTAAACAAATACCTGATTTTAAAAGAATGGTCAAAAAAGAGAAATATCTAGCAAATTTAATCATGAAAAAGGAAGCAATCAGACCAATTAAGAATCGGCAAGAAGGAAAGGACTAATGAAAGAGAAGAAATTTTTTAATGAGATATTTTTTATACCTCTATACAAATAAACTGGAAAACCTAGATGAAATGAATAATCTTCAATGGAAACACTGATTATTAAAAAGAAACTCATCTAAGTTAGAACTCTTAAACAGTCTAATTTCCATAGGAAAAAAGTGGCGTAAGTTTTTAAGCACAAGGCCCAAGTAATTTTGCTTGGGAATTCAACTAAATCTTCAAAAAATCAGATAGCCCCATTGCTCTATAGACTGTTCTAGCACTTTGAATGTGAAGGAAAACTTTCTAAGTCCTTATATGAGGCATATTTAATATTAATATTTAAATGTAATAAAGACAAAAAAGAAAATTATAGACATACCACTAAAAATACATATACAAAAATAAAATATTCAATAAAATACTTACATATAGGAATCAACATAAGAAAATATGGGACTATATCAAAGTACAACTTATTCTAGGATGCAAGTATGGTTCAACATTGCATGTGTGTGTGTGTGCTAGTTTCCCAGTTACATCTGACTTTTTGCAACCCCATGGACTGTAGCCTGCCAGCCTCCTCTGTCCATAGAATTCTCTAAGCAAGAGTACTAGAGTGGGTTGCCCTTTCCTTGTCCAGGGAATCTTTCCAGCCCAGGAATCGAACCCAGGTCTCCTGCACTGCAGGCAGATTCATTATCTTCTGAGCTACCAGGGAAGCCCAGTTCAATATTAGTAAACCCTTAATATCATATGCCATTTAATAAACCTAAGTGACAAAACTCATATGATTACCTCCACAGATGCTGAAATGTCTTTGATAAAACTTGAACACTCTTGATAAATCTTGAGGGATAACTGACATTTCCTTAACAAGAATATATGTACATTTATATATTTTATATATATTGTATTATTGAAATATAAATATATACACATATTTAGTAAGTATATATCCCCCCAAAGCAAATTACAGACCTAATTAACTAGAAATTGAGGGTTTACTCAATGAGGAAACAATAGGAAGTTTCCACTAAAATCAGAAATAAGGCAAAAGGTTGCCCTTTCAGTATTGTACAGAAGCATTATATAATATAATCAAGAGAAATCAATTTGAAGCGCAAAAGTTGTTGACGGAAAAGAAAAAAGCATCTTTTGTGGAAGACATGGTAGTAGGCCTCAAATACCTTCAAGAATCAATGATAGGGCTTCTCTGGTGGTCCAGTGGGTAATGACTCTGCCTTGCAGTGCCAGGGACACCGGTTCAAACCCTGGCCTGGGAAGATCCCAAGTGCCACAGAGCAGCTGGACCAGTGTGTCCAGTTACTGAGCCAGAGCTCTGGAGTGCATGCTCCCAGAGCTGGTGCTCTGCAGGACAGACCAGCAATGGGATATAAGTTCTAGCACTTTGAAATGCTGAAGGCCCAAGTAATTTTGCTTGGGAATTCAACTAAATCTTCAAAAAATCAGATAGCCCCATTGCTCTATAGACTGTTCTAGCACTTTGAATGTGAAGGAAAACTTTCTAAGTCCTTATATGAGGCATATTTAATATTAATATTTAAATGTAATAAAGACAAAAAAGAAAATTATAGACATACCACTAAAAATACATATACAAAAATAAAATATTCAATAAAATACTTACATATAGGAATCAACATAAGAAAATATGGGACTATATCAAAGTACAACTTATTCTAGGATGCAAGTATGGTTCAACATTGCATGTGTGTGTGTGTGCTAGTTTCCCAGTTACATCTGACTTTTTGCAACCCCATGGACTGTAGCCTGCCAGCCTCCTCTGTCCATAGAATTCTCTAAGCAAGAGTACTAGAGTGGGTTGCCCTTTCCTTGTCCAGGGAATCTTTCCAGCCCAGGAATCGAACCCAGGTCTCCTGCACTGCAGGCAGATTCATTATCTTCTGAGCTACCAGGGAAGCCCAGTTCAATATTAGTAAACCCTTAATATCATATGCCATTTAATAAACCTAAGTGACAAAACTCATATGATTACCTCCACAGATGCTGAAATGTCTTTGATAAAACTTGAACACTCTTGATAAATCTTGAGGGATAACTGACATTTCCTTAACAAGAATATATGTACATTTATATATTTTATATATATTGTATTATTGAAATATAAATATATACACATATTTAGTAAGTATATATCCCCCCAAAGCAAATTACAGACCTAATTAACTAGAAATTGAGGGTTTACTCAATGAGGAAACAATAGGAAGTTTCCACTAAAATCAGAAATAAGGCAAAAGGTTGCCCTTTCAGTATTGTACAGAAGCATTATATAATATAATCAAGAGAAATCAATTTGAAGCGCAAAAGTTGTTGACGGAAAAGAAAAAAGCATCTTTTGTGGAAGACATGGTAGTAGGCCTCAAATACCTTCAAGAATCAATGATAGGGCTTTCCTGGTGGTCCAGTAGGTAAAGAGTCTGCCTTGCAGTGTAAGGGGCACCAGTTCCATCCCTGGCCCGGGAAGATCCCACGTGCTGCAGAGCAGCTGGACCAGTGTGTCCAATTACTGGCCAGTGCTCTGGAGTGCATGCTCCCAGAGCCGGTGCTCTGCAGGGACAGAGGCCACTGCAATGGGAGGCCCACACATGCCAAAGAATAAAAAAGGTATATGAAAATAATATAGATAAAAAGAGGCATGATGGGGAAAAGAAAAAAAAAATTAAAAAAAAAAAGAATCAATGATAAAACTAACTCAAACAGTAAAAATTTCAGTAAGTTATTATAATATACAATTAAGAAATTGATTAGAGGGCACAATGTTACAAAGAAAATCTACTTACAACAGAAACTGAGAAGATTAAATACTTAGGAACAAACTTAACAAGAAACATATTAAACTAATACAAGGAAAATTTTAAACACTTCTAGCAGACCCAAAAGTCAATCAAATGAAGAGACATTCTCCTTTTTCACTAGGACAAATGAACATTATAAAGATGTCAGTTCTCCCTAAATTAATTTCTAAATTTAACACTAGCCTCATAAAAATTCCAACAAGGTTTTTATGGAGTTAGACAACTAGGTACTAAAGTTCAACTTGAAAAATAAACATGCATCAATATCAGGACATCAAGCAAACTATAGAGCCTGTATAATTAAAATAGTGTAACACGGGTATTTTTGTTTATCCTATAACACAGAAAAAATAAAAGTTACAGGAAAAACAAAATAGCTCAGAAATAGACCCAAGTATGTCTGAAAATTTAGTATGTAACAAAGATATCTCAAAACACTGGGACCAAAATAGACATAATAAATGGTGCCAGACGGCTTGCCATTTGGAAGAAGATAAAATTAGATCCATACCTCATATTCAAGACCATAAGTCAAATGGATTAAAGATCTAAAGGTGCAAAATGAAACCCTGAACACTAGAAGAAAACATGGGTGGATTTCTCTTCAACCTCAGCGTAGGGAAAGGCTTTCTAACTAATATGCAAATTTCAAAGACAATAAAGAAACAAAATTTGTGAATTAGATGCAATAAAAAAATAAAGTCATGACAAGATCCCCAAAACTGAAACCAAAAACAAACTGACAAACTGAGAGAAAACTTGTAGCAAGAATCCCAGATGAAAGGTTGATATCCCTAATCTCCATCAAAAACTTTAAAAAATTGAGCACCAACAGACCAAAATCAAATAGAAAAAAATAAGGAAAAGACATATTGGCCATTGCTTTTCAAACGTCATGAAAAGCAAAGAAAACTGACATGCTGTCACAGACTAGAGGAAACAGACCCTGTGGAGTCCTAGTTTAGATCCTAGATAAGGAAAAAGGCATTTGTGGGATAACTGGTAAAATTCAAATAAAGTCTGTAGATTAACTAATAGTATTTTATCAATGTTAAAACCCTGGCTTTGAACATTGTACTTGGGTTATATAAGTTTTAATATTAAGAAAGGTTGGATGAAGGGTGTATAGGAATGCCACAATTTTGCAGCTTTTTCATAAGACAGAGTATTTCAAAGTTTAAGAGAAATTAAACTATTATGTACATATTCTAATCTCAACTGTTTTGCAAATATATTCTACCTTTTCTGGATTATCATTTTACTTTGTCTATACTTTGATTTTGTCAAGTTTATCTAGTTTTTTCTTTACCTATGAGGTTTTTGGTTTTATGTAAAAAATATAATCTCCTATATATTTGCTTATTAATTTGATTTTTGTTGTTCACACATTTACTCTCCCTCCTTAAGCTTTACAGGGAACTAATTTTTATTAGTGGTAGCCATCTCTTTTGTTTTATTTCCTATTTTATTACTTACCGTTTGTATTTTATTGTTCCATATTTCCTATTTTTAAAATGTTTATTCTATTGTATGTATTTTAAAGTTAGTTTCTAATTTAAACACTTGGCTAATTTATACTGTTTTTCTTTCATTTGAAGCCATAGATTACTTTCTAAATACTTGCATAATTTCCATTATACAAGTGTTAATACATTATTTGCCTAAATATAATTTTCATTATGTTATCCTTTTAATCCATGATCACTAAGAAATGTGAATTTTAGTTTTTGTATTTTGCTTTCTAAAAAAATAATTTTTGAAGAAAAACTTTCTATCCTGTACCTGTAATTTAATTGCATTGTAATCAACATAAATTACTTATCTGCTTGGAAAAATGTATCTTTTCTTTTTGTTGGGTATAGACAAGGTTCAATACCTCTAAATTTAGTGTAATTATCCACTGTATTCAAAATTTTTGCTATGATTGTTATCATGTCTATTTATCTTTCAGCTCCTCATGGAGATACTTTAATAATTCCTAATATGACAAGAATTTTTCAGTTTCTTCTAGTAACTGAGACAGTATTTGATTTGTATATTATGAAACTATATTTTTAGATGCCTACAAAGTCATGATTGGTATACACTGGCAGTGACTTTTTTTTTTTAATTGGATTGCAATATGTCACTGTCTTTTTAAATAAGTTTTGCTCCAAAATCTACATTATCTGATATTTACATTTCTATTTTATCTTTGTTTTGGTTAGTAGCTGCCTATGTTCATAATTTCTGAGTCTTTCTTTTAAATAATAAAAAAAATCTGTGTTTCAAATCCAACACTCTATGTCCCTTGATAAATAGAGATTTTTCTCATTTGTTGTGCTCAATTTGAATATATTTTTACAACCTTATTTTGTATTAACACTCCCTGTCTTTTATAATCTCCTCTTTGAGACACTGAGTTTTGCTATTGTTTTCTTTCTACTACGCTTTACTCATTTAACAGTTATAGATGTAATTATTTTAATGGTCACCAAGAGATTTTTAATATACATGTTAAATATATTTTAACAGTCTAAACATTAGTATTTCTTACTCTCAAATAAAAATAAAAGCTTTAGCTTCCATACACTACTACTTCTCTCATATTATTTTCTTGCTAAAAGAAAAAAAATCCATGAAGCAGTAAGCTATTGTTTCTCTTAAAAATATTTCATAGTTACTAAATATGAAAGTTTATTCTCATGTTATGCTGATTTTTTTGTCTTACTGCTGCTTTTCTTCTGCCTTTTTTTCTTTCTCTTTTATTTTGCTTTTTGTAGTTCTTTCAGCAAGGAGCGGTGAGAGCATACATTAAAAAATCTTGTATTTCTAGAAAAAAATGTTAGGCTGCTTGGAGAATTTTTATTCACAGTCTTTTGCACTGACCGCTTTGAAGATATTTACTTTACTGTTTTCTGGATTCTGTTTGGTGCTGATGCAAACTCTCCTGTCAGTGTGCTTGCTCTGTTGTGAGCAGTTTCTCTGGGAGCCTTTAGGATTTTTCTCCATTTTTCAGTACAAAGGGTGTACTATGGCTTTATTTTTAATTCTGCTTGATAGCAAGGACCTTTTAGAAATGAGATTCCAGGTCTTTCTTCAATTTTAGAAATTGTCAGCTACTCTCTACATATTACTCTCCTCAATAGTCTCTATTCTTTCTTGAAGCTTCTGACAATGTTGAGTATCACATTCTATTACCCTTTTTATTAACTTCACATTTTATATTCTCCATCACTTTAAACTTCTAAGTAACATTCTGAAGTACTAAATGTTATCTCCTAGTGCACTAATTCTGAATTCTACCACTTAATCTTAAAATGGGCTGTTTTCTTTCTTAAAATTGCAATGACCAAAGTTTAATTTCTAAAGTTTTTATTTGATCCATTTCAATAACTTTTTTTTCTAGTTTTATGCATATAAGGTCCCATTCTATTGCCTTGCGATTAAAAAAAAAAATCTTAAAGTATTTCAATGGCTTTTCAGGGGAGCAATATAAAATAATGGTTAAGAACACACACAGCAGAGAGAAAATGTCTCAGTTCAAACTACAGCTCTACCCCTTACTGACTGTGACAGTGAAATAATCACTTAAAATCTGGGCAGCTTGATGTTTTCTATAAAGTGAAACTTAAGGAGACAGTGCCTTTAAAGTGTTTATAAAAAGTGTGTAGAGTACTCACTATTAAAAATTACCTCTCTCTCTTTTTTTTAAATTAGTTTTCCATGACACCGAATTTTCTCATGCCTTTTAATTCCTGTCTGGGATTTTATTTTTTTGTGAAATTACCTCCTGTGGGAGTTTTCTCCCAGTTTCCTCGGGTTCGGATATTGTATTATGGTCAGATTTCTGTGTTGTCTGCTGGGCTATGATGGACAGACTGGTTTTGTTTGTTTATTTTTTAATGTGTGCATATTTTTTAAATTGGAGTATAATTGATTTACAAAGTCATGTTACCTTTTGCTGTAAAATGAAGTGAATCAGCTATATGTATACATATGCCCTCCCCCTATCTTATCCAACTAGGCCATCACAGAGCACCAAGTTGAGCTCCCTATGCTACATTGCAGGTTCCCACAAACTACCTATTTCACACATGATAGTATATTTATACCAAACCTAATCTCCCATTTTAAACCACTCTTCTCTTCTTTTGGTAAACCTGGAGGATGGAGTGGGGAGAATGAACATTTTCAATATGGATCATGCATATGAAGACCTACACTAAAGCAGTAGAGTTCCTGAACTGAGCCAGCAGGAAGCAGGATTGAGAGCCACATACTTTGCTTGTTTCAGGTTTTAGTTCAGCTGGTTGACTGAGAAAACAGCTGGAAGTTCACCATTTCTGACAAGTCGCAGGTGCAGAATTTTAAGAAATTTTCTAGTGAGTAAGAGTAGCACATGTAGAAGCAATTAGTAGAGACTATTCTTTTAAGATGTTGGGGGTTATTAGAGGGAGAGAAATGATACAGTAAGTTCAGCAACAATCAGTAAGAAATACTTTTCAAAGCATAATGAAATGTGAACATGTCTACAAGGTGACTAGTGGGCAAGTTGAGGTTTGGGAAGAAAGTAGACCCATGTGATACTAAATGGAAGGAAAATCTCTGAGGATATTTATGGCAAAGGGAACAAAAGACAACAAGGCTTCTTTGTTAGTCCCAATCTATCCACTGAGGAAGAAGCGAAGGCATAGAAGCTGTGGAACGATTCTCACACACTCTTTCTCTTACGTTTATGGAAGAATTACAAACAGAAACCCAATATTTTGTTAAATTATTAAATATTTTCGTAAATGGAATTCTATTTTAAGGATGATCATTGTATCTAAATACAAGACGATTCATATGGAAATTCTAGGAGGCTCTTACTACGTATATTAAATCAGAGATAGAATGGAATCGGGTGCAGACTCCATGCTTTTTTCCATCTAGGAGACATTAAAAACAAGAAGTCCTACTTTGTTTCTAAAGGGAACAGACAGTCAACATAGTTCTGTGAGAGCTGATTTTCTGGTATAATTATACTTATGTAGTATTTATCTTCAAGGTCAGTAGTGGTTGTTAAAAGGGTTGTCCCTTTCCCTGGAGAACAGCATCCTCCCTTGACAAATAATTTCTGTTGGAAGAACATTCTGTAAGTCTATGTTCTCACTACAAATATTATCAAACTTAGCACAGGGGAGGGGGGGACATTTATAAAAACAAAGCCTTTCTTGATCTTTCTGAGACAAAACAGACTTAATTCTCTTTCCACGAAATCTTCTAGATGAAGGACTAGAAGAATACTTAATCTCTATCTTCTACACAAGCATTTTTTGCTTTTGGTTCCCATATCTGAATGAGGAGTTTGGATAGATGACTTAGAAACTCCCTTCCATTTCTCATGCTAGGTCTCTTTAAATCTGAGTGATTACAATGATTTGTGTGTTATAGCCATACTATGGTCTAAGCTTCTTGAGGCTAAATAGGCAACACATTTTATCTTTGGATCTCCTAAAACATATAAGGAGGAGTGTTTCTATCAGTAAATCGGTGTTACTGAATATATAAATGAATGAATTAAATAAATGATAATATGTCTAAATATCGCAGCATTGCCTAAGGAGAGCCTTCATGAAAATTAGGAAAAACAGGCCATTCTGGGTGGATGAAACATGGCTTCACTGGTGGAGCGTGGACTGGGATTCATCCCCAGCTTCCTTTCTTGGTCATGTGCTCTTCTTTAGCAGAACACAGTCTCTATGATGGTACTGTGTGGTCCCACTACTGCCTGCTTCATCTTAACTCTCACGAAGCCAGAGCAGCAGACTCCCTCAGAGCTCCCTTGTAGGCCTGTATGGAAGCTGAGGGGACAGTCAGCCTGGGAACCAGCACGTCACTAACGGAAACCCCTAATACACAGTCACAAGGATGAGTCTAAATACAAGACGATTCATATGGAAATTCTAGGAGGCTCTTACTACGTATATTAAATCAGAGATAGAATGGAATCGGGTGCAGACTCCATGCTTTTTTCCATCTAGGAGACATTAAAAACAAGAAGTCCTACTTTGTTTCTAAAGGGAACAGACAGTCAACATAGTTCTGTGAGAGCTGATTTTCTGGTATAATTATACTTATGTAGTATTTATCTTCAAGGTCAGTAGTGGTTGTTAAAAGGGTTGTCCCTTTCCCTGGAGAACAGCATCCTCCCTTGACAAATAATTTCTGTTGGAAGAACATTCTGTAAGTCTATGTTCTCACTACAAATATTATCAAACTTAGCACAGGGGAGGGGGGGACATTTATAAAAACAAAGCCTTTCTTGATCTTTCTGAGACAAAACAGACTTAATTCTCTTTCCACGAAATCTTCTAGATGAAGGACTAGAAGAATACTTAATCTCTATCTTCTACACAAGCATTTTTTGCTTTTGGTTCCCATATCTGAATGAGGAGTTTGGATAGATGACTTAGAAACTCCCTTCCATTTCTCATGCTAGGTCTCTTTAAATCTGAGTGATTACAATGATTTGTGTGTTATAGCCATACTATGGTCTAAGCTTCTTGAGGCTAAATAGGCAACACATTTTATCTTTGGATCTCCTAAAACATATAAGGAGGAGTGTTTCTATCAGTAAATCGGTGTTACTGAATATATAAATGAATGAATTAAATAAATGATAATATGTCTAAATATCGCAGCATTGCCTAAGGAGAGCCTTCATGAAAATTAGGAAAAACAGGCCATTCTGGGTGGATGAAACATGGCTTCACTGGTGGAGCGTGGACTGGGATTCATCCCCAGCTTCCTTTCTTGGTCATGTGCTCTTCTTTAGCAGAACACAGTCTCTATGATGGTACTGTGTGGTCCCACTACTGCCTGCTTCATCTTAACTCTCACGAAGCCAGAGCAGCAGACTCCCTCAGAGCTCCCTTGTAGGCCTGTATGGAAGCTGAGGGGACAGTCAGCCTGGGAACCAGCACGTCACTAACGGAAACCCCTAATACACAGTCACAAGGAAATATGCGTTGTCCTTGAGTTACTGCTAGGGATCAACATCAATATGCCTTTATCCCTCTTTATCTCAAATTCCTCCAGAAATAAAGCCTTGCCATTCATCACCTCATACTATTCTGAAGCAGTCATATCACTGGGCCTTTTGTAGCTCTATTTTTATAAATTGGCCAATTTTATCTTAAACTTATTCTCTTACCATTAACTGAAATTGAGCTTCTCAAATTTGAAGATTTGTAATTTTGCTATTGCAGTTTTGTTCTGTTTTCTCATATCTTGTTCTATTTCCTGACCTCAGAATCAGGAGGTATCTTTATTTTCTCCCTTACTATACATTGTCACTTCAAGATTCATATGCTTTCATACTCTTGCAAAAATCAGCTCATCCTCTAAGACTCATATCTCTTGCATATAATTCATGGCAAATAGCAAAGGCTGCCCATACACTACCCATTCTCACTGTACCTTTTTTTTTCCCAAATCAGAAAACTGATTTTGTATGGAGCAGTAGTACACCCAGATTTTTTTTAAAACTTAAAAATTCCCTTGAAGCTAAGATTAGCCAAGTCACATGGTTTTATCTAATGTGGTGAAAACAGAAATTACTGGATAGAATTTGCAGGAACTCAGTTGAAAAGGAAGTAGATTCAGCTGGATCTCTACTTTTGTTTCCCTTCTTACTCACTGTAGTGACAACTTCACCCTGTATGTAGCACTAAGTTGGCATTTCATTCTGGTAACCATGAAGCAGCAAACATGAGGGCAAAAGCCATGAGCTAAAGAATATTTAAAAGAAAGAGAAAAAAATCCTGTTGGTATCAGCCTAGAGTGTATATCCAGACTTATTATGAAACAAAAATAGCCCGTGGAGCTGGCTTTCATTTTTGGTCATGTGCTCTGCTTTAGCAGAACACAGTCTCTATGATGGTACTGTGTGGTCCCACTACTGCCTGCTTCATCTTAACTCTCACGAAGCCAGAGCAGCAGACTCCCTCAGAGCTCCCTTGTAGGCCTGTATGGAAGCTGAGGGGACAGTCAGCCTGGGAACCAGCACGTCACTAACGGAAACCCCTAATACACAGTCACAAGGAAATATGCGTTGTCCTTGAGTTACTGCTAGGGATCAACATCAATATGCCTTTATCCCTCTTTATCTCAAATTCCTCCAGAAATAAAGCCTTGCCATTCATCACCTCATACTATTCTGAAGCAGTCATATCACTGGGCCTTTTGTAGCTCTATTTTTATAAATTGGCCAATTTTATCTTAAACTTATTCTCTTACCATTAACTGAAATTGAGCTTCTCAAATTTGAAGATTTGTAATTTTGCTATTGCAGTTTTGTTCTGTTTTCTCATATCTTGTTCTATTTCCTGACCTCAGAATCAGGAGGTATCTTTATTTTCTCCCTTACTATACATTGTCACTTCAAGATTCATATGCTTTCATACTCTTGCAAAATCAGCTCATCCTCTAAGACTCATATCTCTTGCATATAATTCATGGCAAATAGCAAAGGCTGCCCATACACTACCCATTCTCACTGTACCTTTTTTTTTCCCAAATCAGAAAACTGATTTTGTATGGAGCAGTAGTACACCCAGATTTTTTTTAAAACTTAAAAATTCCCTTGAAGCTAAGATTAGCCAAGTCACATGGTTTTATCTAATGTGGTGAAAACAGAAATTACTGGATAGAATTTGCAGGAACTCAGTTGAAAAGGAAGTAGATTCAGCTGGATCTCTACTTTTGTTTCCCTTCTTACTCACTGTAGTGACAACTTCACCCTGTATGTAGCACTAAGTTGGCATTTCATTCTGGTAACCATGAAGCAGCAAACATGAGGGCAAAAGCCATGAGCTAAAGAATATTTAAAAGAAAGAGAAAAAAATCCTGTTGGTATCAGCCTAGAGAGTGTATATCCAGACTTATTATGAAACAAAAATAGAATTCTTCATTTATTTGTCCCATGTTTGAAGCTAAATAAACATCTAACTTCTCTGGCTACTCCTTATGCTCCAAGGACTTTGACAGAAAGGAGGGATCACAGTCTTTTTCTAGTATTCCATTCCTTAATTCATTGTAGTATGAGTAGCTGGGTAGGGAGGAGTACAATCAACATTTACACCTAAAGATTTTTTTGAAACTCATTTCTAATTAGCTCTGTCTCATTCCATCCACCAAGGATTCACTCAGGGGTTTTTGTCATAACCCAAAACTGTACTACCCCAAAATCTAAAATTCAGTACTTCTTGTAGAACATTTCCTGTTCTACAAAATTAATTTATTTTCATCCCATTAAAATAATCTTTTGACCTTGCTGGACCACCAGGCTACTGAACTCTCTACTGTATCACTAGCTTTAAAATTCCTTGACTATTTACTTGCCTACTCTCCCAGGTAAGATCCATGGAATGGAAGTGTGATCACTCTTTGCAAACACTATTGACTCCTGCTTCTTCCAGTATATTCACAAGGCAAAACTATGTCGAGTTTTAGGAAGACCTCAAGGCTCCAGAAACTAACATCTTTGTATTTCCAGTATCATAAGATGGTATATAAAAACTCACAAGAACTTTCTGGCCAACCCAGTTCCAGGGGTGTTCCTCCTTTGAATAATTTCCCTCTCTCCTTCTCACAATCAGTCTCTTCCTCTCTACCGGCTTCCTCTTCTTTATCCTATAACCAAGCTTCAGTCTCTCTGACTTCACAAACCTGACCTTGATCTCAACTCCTACCCACAGCTACCTGTGACTTCCCTCACACTACTTCCTTTTTGAGTCAAAACTCTTTAAAAGAATGTTCTCCACGTACAATCTCCATAACTTCACCTCCTATTTCCTATTCACATGTGTATTTAATAATTTTTTGTTGTTTGGTTTTTGAAAATGGGCTTAATTTTTTAAAGGTAACAGATAATATAGCCAACACTCATGAATCAAAAACTGCTAAGATTTTTGTCTTTTTTTTCAGATTCTTCCATGTTTTATTGTTTTAAATGAGTAAATCATCACAGGTAAACTTGAAATCCCCTTTGCTCTCTTCTATAGACATATTTTTTTATTACTTAGAAAATCATTATGGCACATTTACACTAAAATCATTTTTTTTACTCTACTACATATAAATATATATAATCTTTTAAATCTTATTTTATACACTTATGCTCCAAGGACTTTGACAGAAAGGAGGGATCACAGTCTTTTTCTAGTATTCCATTCCTTAATTCATTGTAGTATGAGTAGCTGGGTAGGGAGGAGTACAATCAACATTTACACCTAAAGATTTTTTTGAAACTCATTTCTAATTAGCTCTGTCTCATTCCATCCACCAAGGATTCACTCAGGGGTTTTTGTCATAACCCAAAACTGTACTACCCCAAAATCTAAAATTCAGTACTTCTTGTAGAACATTTCCTGTTCTACAAAATTAATTTATTTTCATCCCATTAAAATAATCTTTTGACCTTGCTGGACCACCAGGCTACTGAACTCTCTACTGTATCACTAGCTTTAAAATTCCTTGACTATTTACTTGCCTACTCTCCCAGGTAAGATCCATGGAATGGAAGTGTGATCACTCTTTGCAAACACTATTGACTCCTGCTTCTTCCAGTATATTCACAAGGCAAAACTATGTCGAGTTTTAGGAAGACCTCAAGGCTCCAGAAACTAACATCTTTGTATTTCCAGTATCATAAGATGGTATATAAAAACTCACAAGAACTTTCTGGCCAACCCAGTTCCAGGGGTGTTCCTCCTTTGAATAATTTCCCTCTCTCCTTCTCACAATCAGTCTCTTCCTCTCTACCGGCTTCCTCTTCTTTATCCTATAACCAAGCTTCAGTCTCTCTGACTTCACAAACCTGACCTTGATCTCAACTCCTACCCACAGCTACCTGTGACTTCCCTCACACTACTTCCTTTTGAGTCAAAACTCTTTAAAAGAATGTTCTCCACGTACAATCTCCATAACTTCACCTCCTATTTCCTATTCACATGTGTATTTAATAATTTTTTGTTGTTTGGTTTTTGAAAATGGGCTTAATTTTTTAAAGGTAACAGATAATATAGCCAACACTCATGAATCAAAAACTGCTAAGATTTTTGTCTTTTTTTTCAGATTCTTCCATGTTTTATTGTTTTAAATGAGTAAATCATCACAGGTAAACTTGAAATCCCCTTTGCTCTCTTCTATAGACATATTTTTTTATTACTTAGAAAATCATTATGGCACATTTACACTAAAATCATTTTTTTTACTCTACTACATATAAATATATATAATCTTTTAAATCTTATTTTATACACTTTGCCATATAAAATAAATCTCTATGCATGTAGGCATATATATACATAAATAATATAAACCTAGTTTTATGTATTTTATTTTAAATTATATGTAAAATGGAGCAATTTTAAGACTCTTTTTTCTTGATGTTGAGACTTCTGATAACTCTCATGATGATTCATATATTTTTTTTAACTTTATTTATTTTTGGCTGTGCTGGGTCTTTGTTGATGTGTGGGTTTAGCTGCTCTGCGGTATGTGGGAGATCAGGGATTGAACCTGTGTCTCTTGCACTGGCAGACGGGTCCTTATCCATTGAGCCACAAGGGAAGCCCCATGATTCATATTTTTTAAATCTCATTCATTGCCAATATTGTATTCCATCATGTGTATTCAAAATCATTTATTTGAGAGGCTGCATTGTATGGTGGTTAGGATTAGGGGCTCTGGAACTAGGTTGCTTGAATTTAATACAAGCACCTGTCACATACTAATTATGTGACTTTAGGCAAGTTATTTTAACTCTCTGATGTTAGTCACTTCATCTACAAAATGTAGTGAGCTGCATTTTTTGGATCAAATGAGAATTAAATTAGTAACCTATGTGAAGCACCTAGTTCTTCCGTGGTTTATAATAAGTGTGCAATAATGGTACGACAGTAGGAAAACAGATGGCACATTCAAATTAGGATAACTGGACAAGGGCTCCCTTAGATGAGGACTAATTACAGAAGTGTAGGCAGAGAGGAGGGAAGCTGCAAGGAACAGGACAGTAAGCCACTGGCAGCAGGAGGAGCTGTTAGTACTGCTTGGCCAGAACAAAAACAAATGTTCATTAAGAAACAAATTGTCACAAATGAACTGAAATCTGGCCCTGCTCCCTTCTCACTCTTCTTTTCCTTTTCCAAGGAAACTGATAATAGGCATTTGGTTTGTATTCAAACTTTATTTTAAAACTTTTATATGCAGTTATCTGAACCTCTTCAAATAAAGAGGTTCCCAGAAAAGAGCGATATGATAGAGGTGTCCTTCTAAGACGAGCAGGGGTCTTCCAGTGAAGGACACAGCTTGTACTGCCTTCAAAGAGGGAACCAAAGGACTATGTACTCTGACCTCTTTCTTGTTTCTTCCATCAATCTCCTTCTAGGATTGTCTATTAGCCAAACTCAACCAGGAGCCAGAGGGCTAGGGAGTCTCTTCTTTAAGGAGCAGTCTCCCAGGGCAGCCTGCATGAGAAAACTGAGTAGAGTAAGCAAGTGGCTTACTGACGTTGTCCTTTCTTCCCTTCCTCCTGTTTGCAAGCAGAACAAACTGGAAGTAGGGCAACTATCATGCAACCATGAAGCAATCAACATGAGAACAGCATCCACAAGCTAAAGATGGTTGAGTGGAAAGGGAAAGAGTCTGTGTCACTGTTGACATCATGGCCATTGTATCAGCTGGCATAGCCTACTCCAAACTTCCTGTTATTTAAGAAAAACCAAATCTTTAATTTATTAATTGTAGAACTGGTATTTCTATCTCTTTTCTCCAAGATTTAAATTCACAGTCTGTTTAACAGAGGTTTTTAATTTTTTGTGCTTTAAAAAAACTATTTCATTGAAGTAAAGATGATTTACACTGTTAATTTCTACTGTATAGCAAAGTGATTCAGTGAAACCTATGTATACATTCTTTTGAAATACATAATTTATTTAAGCGTCTGTTTGAAATTAAATGGAGCAACTAGTCTCGGAAAATTGATGCTTTTAAACTGTGGCACTAGAAAAGTTTCTTTGAGAGTCCCTTGGACAGCAAGGAGATCAACCCTGAATATTCCTTGGAAGGACTGATGCTGAAGCTGAAGCTCCAATACTTCGGCTGTCTGATGAGAAGAGCTGATTCACTGGAAAAGATCTTGATGCTGGGAAAGACTGAGGGCAAGAGGAGAAGAAGGTGACAGAGGATGAGATGATTGGATGGCATCATTGACACAATGGACATGAATTTGAGCAAACTCTGGGAGACAGTGAAGGCCAGGGAAGCCTGATATCTCAGCAGTAAAGAATACACCTGCCAATGCAGGTTCAATTTCTGGTCCAGGAAGATCCCCTGAAGAAGGAAATGGCAACCCACTCCATTATTCTTGCTTGATTGCATGAATATGAGCTATTATCACACACCTCCTTTGAAAAGAGCGATATGATAGAGGTGTCCTTCTAAGACGAGCAGGGGTCTTCCAGTGAAGGACACAGCTTGTACTGCCTTCAAAGAGGGAACCAAAGGACTATGTACTCTGACCTCTTTCTTGTTTCTTCCATCAATCTCCTTCTAGGATTGTCTATTAGCCAAACTCAACCAGGAGCCAGAGGGCTAGGGAGTCTCTTCTTTAAGGAGCAGTCTCCCAGGGCAGCCTGCATGAGAAAACTGAGTAGAGTAAGCAAGTGGCTTACTGACGTTGTCCTTTCTTCCCTTCCTCCTGTTTGCAAGCAGAACAAACTGGAAGTAGGGCAACTATCATGCAACCATGAAGCAATCAACATGAGAACAGCATCCACAAGCTAAAGATGGTTGAGTGGAAAGGGAAAGAGTCTGTGTCACTGTTGACATCATGGCCATTGTATCAGCTGGCATAGCCTACTCCAAACTTCCTGTTATTTAAGAAAAACCAAATCTTTAATTTATTAATTGTAGAACTGGTATTTCTATCTCTTTTCTCCAAGATTTAAATTCACAGTCTGTTTAACAGAGGTTTTTAATTTTTTGTGCTTTAAAAAAACTATTTCATTGAAGTAAAGATGATTTACACTGTTAATTTCTACTGTATAGCAAAGTGATTCAGTGAAACCTATGTATACATTCTTTTGAAATACATAATTTATTTAAGCGTCTGTTTGAAATTAAATGGAGCAACTAGTCTCGGAAAATTGATGCTTTTAAACTGTGGCACTAGAAAAGTTTCTTTGAGAGTCCCTTGGACAGCAAGGAGATCAACCCTGAATATTCCTTGGAAGGACTGATGCTGAAGCTGAAGCTCCAATACTTCGGCTGTCTGATGAGAAGAGCTGATTCACTGGAAAAGATCTTGATGCTGGGAAAGACTGAGGGCAAGAGGAGAAGAAGGTGACAGAGGATGAGATGATTGGATGGCATCATTGACACAATGGACATGAATTTGAGCAAACTCTGGGAGACAGTGAAGGCCAGGGAAGCCTGATATCTCAGCAGTAAAGAATACACCTGCCAATGCAGGTTCAATTTCTGGTCCAGGAAGATCCCCTGAAGAAGGAAATGGCAACCCACTCCATTATTCTTGCTTGGAATTGCATGAATATGAGCTATTATCACACACCTCCTTTGTCATATGATGTAATCTTGGATGGAGGGGAAAACCTGTACAGGCAGTAAAGGTAAACCTATACCCAGAATATAGGTTTATCTCTGTCAGTCAAAATGTCATCCTTTCTTCCTTCTACCAGTTATGGCTAATGACCACTTCAGGGTACCAGCACTCACCTCTGACTTTGACAAACTGAATATTTTTACTCTCGGTTTGGAAAAAATAGTGTCCTTCAATATGCATACTCAAAAATGCCATCTTTACCCCCATATTCATTTGAACTGTAAACTCACTGTAGACAAAATTTTAAAAAGAAACCTGATGGTTATACTATTTGCATTATCTGACTTAAGGAGGCATAAATAATCTTTGAAAAGATCTTAAGTTACCTTCTTTCTACTTGGAGGCTCATCTTTTTCCTTTTCTTTCCATTAGCTTATCCATCAATTGAGGAACAGATACAAATCTGATTGGCGATATCTGTAGGTATGGATCAGTATGGGCCCTCATGGTCAAGAGATCATACCTCCACGTGATAAGCTAACGTAAGGAAGACATATCTTTAAGTGTATGCAGGGTCGACTGATTAGGAACTCTCTTGGAGCTAGGTCTTTTTTCATCCTTATGCTTCATTTTGTTTTTTTTCTTCTTTCTTCTCATCTGTTCTTCCTGATGTCCCATCTCCTCATCTCCTTTTCTCCTCTTCTCCTCCTATCATCTCTCATATCTCTATCTCTTAATGGAATTCAGGACAGACCAGCCCAAAATCCGACTCCTTGGCATATTGGATGTTTTAAGCTGAAGGTGTTTCAGAAACTGGCAGAAGCAAGACAGTTCCTTTGACTTTCCCTCTGCCCCTCTTCCCTGAAGCAGGTCATAAGACCCTTATATGAGACGTGCCTTCCATGTACCAGGAGGAAGGAAGCACCTTCATATGAGAAGTGCCCTCCCTGTTCATGAGGAAAGGGGCATGCTTATCTCCAATATGGAGGGACACCAAGCAGAACTCAAAGGAAAAGGCCCTGCAGATTTCTCCCAACTTATCACATTTAGCTCATACTCTGTCCTTTCATATTTCTCCATGAATTTCCACTCTTCATCAAATCCAACATAAAATTATTCAGGTTTAGCTGCTTCTTAAGATTTCCATTTCCTTAGGAAGGATCCCTTGTCACATAAAACTCATATTAAATAAATCTGCACATTTCCCTCCCCCATTATAGGTTTATCTCTGTCAGTCAAAATGTCATCCTTTCTTCCTTCTACCAGTTATGGCTAATGACCACTTCAGGGTACCAGCACTCACCTCTGACTTTGACAAACTGAATATTTTACTCTCGGTTTGGAAAAAATAGTGTCCTTCAATATGCATACTCAAAAATGCCATCTTTACCCCCATATTCATTTGAACTGTAAACTCACTGTAGACAAAATTTTAAAAAGAAACCTGATGGTTATACTATTTGCATTATCTGACTTAAGGAGGCATAAATAATCTTTGAAAAGATCTTAAGTTACATTCTTTCTACTTGGAGGCTCATCTTTTTCCTTTTCTTTCCATTAGCTTATCCATCAATTGAGGAACAGATACAAATCTGATTGGCGATATCTGTAGGTATGGATCAGTATGGGCCCTCATGGTCAAGAGATCATACCTCCACGTGATAAGCTAACGTAAGGAAGACATATCTTTAAGTGTATGCAGGGTCGACTGATTAGGAACTCTCTTGGAGCTAGGTCTTTTTTCATCCTTATGCTTCATTTTGTTTTTTTTCTTCTTTCTTCTCATCTGTTCTTCCTGATGTCCCATCTCCTCATCTCCTTTTCTCCTCTTCTCCTCCTATCATCTCTCATATCTCTATCTCTTAATGGAATTCAGGACAGACCAGCCCAAAATCCGACTCCTTGGCATATTGGATGTTTTAAGCTGAAGGTGTTTCAGAAACTGGCAGAAGCAAGACAGTTCCTTTGACTTTCCCTCTGCCCCTCTTCCCTGAAGCAGGTCATAAGACCCTTATATGAGACGTGCCTTCCATGTACCAGGAGGAAGGAAGCACCTTCATATGAGAAGTGCCCTCCCTGTTCATGAGGAAAGGGGCATGCTTATCTCCAATATGGAGGGACACCAAGCAGAACTCAAAGGAAAAGGCCCTGCAGATTTCTCCCAACTTATCACATTTAGCTCATACTCTGTCCTTTCATATTTCTCCATGAATTTCCACTCTTCATCAAATCCAACATAAAATTATTCAGGTTTAGCTGCTTCTTAAGATTTCCATTTCCTTAGGAAGGATCCCTTGTCACATAAAACTCATATTAAATAAATCTGCACATTTCCCCCCCCCCCCCCCCCATTAAACTATTCTTGTTTAAAATCAGTCTAATTTTCAGACCTAGTCAGGAATTCTAAAAGGATCAAGGAAAACTTCTTCCTCCCCTACACTGGTCACGCTTGTCCCTTCCCTTCCTCTCTCCATCTCCATTTGACCTCGTGATAAGATGAAGTTACCCTCATAAATCAGATCCACAGGATACTTTCCTAGCTACTTCTCTTCCTGTTCATTTCTCTCTAGTATATATCTGTGCAGGTAAGCTTTAAAAATCCAACCGTTTCTTCTTGACTTACTTTTTTCTACATGGCCAGTCAAACAATGGTAAAATCGAATATTTAAAATGTCTTTAACCAGGTCTTTAACAAAGTTTTCATTGATGAATCAACAGCTTGTAGAGTTATTAATAGAATAGTACACCTGGTTTCCTTTCTGTGAATGATTTTGAAAAGCCTGGTTATATTTTCCAGAGGATTTTTTTTTTGGACAATCCTGGGTCTCCAGTTCATAACAGTCCTAAATCTTCATTCTAATCCCTCACAATTTTCAATACGAATAAGTACCAATCATTTACACCTTAATATAGATATAAGTACTGTTTCAGGGAATTTATATTTTGAACCCACTCTATAATTGCTTTGCAAAAGATCCATTTTTTTGCTAATAGTTCATGCATTAGGGAAGCAATCAGTTAGATTTCTGGGGATGATACTATAAGAAAATGAAGTAGTGTAGTAGTAGTAGTTAGCAGCTCGGTTGTGTCCAATTCTTTGCGACCCCATGGACTGTAGCCTGCCAGGCTCCTTTGTCCATGGAATTTTCCAGGCAAGGATACTGCCATTTCCTTCTCCAAAGAAAACAAAGTAAAGTTACCCATTTCATCACTGATGGATGCCTGGCAAATTCTTCACTGTCACTACCTGTAGTAAAACCAGAAGGGAAATTTTTGCTCTAACAAAAACCACTGGACTTGACCTTGATTTCACCTGTAGTTTTTCTTCGGCAAGACAACTGTCTCCTACACAATCCACCGTGCTCAGAAGATACAGCAGTTTTGAGGAAACAAACTCGTATTTACTCTAAAATAGGAAAATTTTAAAGTTCAAACAAAATATGGGCGAAGTAATCATACATATAGTTTTAGTTCTCTTAGGTGAGTTGGGAACACTGTACTCTCATCAGATGCCCCTGAAATCATGCCAGGTGGTTCACTGCCCAGAGACACCTCTGTGCAGCTCATCAGTTCTTCAAGTGGCCAGACACAACTCAGGTAAGAAATGAAAGATAATTCAAGCCATAAAGGAAGCTGCGATCTCAGAAAGGTAAGAAGTTAGAGCTAATTCAGGGCTGTTCCTGAAATAACTGTGTTCTGCATAGTAGGCTGGATATCACAGTTGGTTATAGTTGGTTAAAGGAATACAGGCTTTACTCCTGGTTCCCAAACGTTAGGTTATTTCTAGTTCCCACTTCATGGGGTTCTTATGGAGCTTAAATACAATGTTGTTGTTTTGTCACTAAGCTGTCACTCATTTGCGACTCCATGGACTGTAACTCACCAGGCTCCTCTGTCCATGGGATTTCCCAGGCGAGACTATTGGAGTGGTTTGTCATTTATTCTCCAGGGATCTTTCCAACCTAGGAATCAAATCCAAGTCTCCTGCATTGGTAGCCAAATTCTATACCACTGAGCCACCATGAAACTCATAAATATAGTAATACAAGATAAATATAGCATAATGCTTGGCACATAATAGTGGTTCATTAAATGTTAGTCATGTTATTCATAATTTTGTACAAAACAGAAGTAACTAGTAGCTAGTAAAACCTAAATATTATAGAAACATTTTGTTTTAATATTTTATAACTATCTGCACATACTTTTATATACACTAAAAATTTTCCAGGCAAGGATACTGCCATTTCCTTCTCCAAAGAAAACAAAGTAAAGTTACCCATTTCATCACTGATGGATGCCTGGCAAATTCTTCACTGTCACTACCTGTAGTAAAACCAGAAGGGAAATTTTTGCTCTAACAAAAACCACTGGACTTGACCTTGATTTCACCTGTAGTTTTTCTTCGGCAAGACAACTGTCTCCTACACAATCCACCGTGCTCAGAAGATACAGCAGTTTTGAGGAAACAAACTCGTATTTACTCTAAAATAGGAAAATTTTAAAGTTCAAACAAAATATGGGCGAAGTAATCATACATATAGTTTTAGTTCTCTTAGGTGAGTTGGGAACACTGTACTCTCATCAGATGCCCCTGAAATCATGCCAGGTGGTTCACTGCCCAGAGACACCTCTGTGCAGCTCATCAGTTCTTCAAGTGGCCAGACACAACTCAGGTAAGAAATGAAAGATAATTCAAGCCATAAAGGAAGCTGCGATCTCAGAAAGGTAAGAAGTTAGAGCTAATTCAGGGCTGTTCCTGAAATAACTGTGTTCTGCATAGTAGGCTGGATATCACAGTGGGTTATAGTCGGTTAAGGAATACAGGCTTTACTCCTGGTTCCCAAACGTTAGGTTATTTCTAGTTCCCACTTCATGGGGTTCTTATGGAGCTTAAATACAATGTTGTTGTTTTGTCACTAAGCTGTCACTCATTTGCGACTCCATGGACTGTAACTCACCAGGCTCCTCTGTCCATGGGATTTCCCAGGCGAGACTATTGGAGTGGTTTGTCATTTATTCTCCAGGGATCTTTCCAACCTAGGAATCAAATCCAAGTCTCCTGCATTGGTAGCCAAATTCTATACCACTGAGCCACCATGAAACTCATAAATATAGTAATACAAGATAAATATAGCATAATGCTTGGCACATAATAGTGGTTCATTAAATGTTAGTCATGTTATTCATAATTTTGTACAAAACAGAAGTAACTAGTAGCTAGTAAAACCTAAATATTATAGAAACATTTTGTTTTAATATTTTATAACTATCTGCACATACTTTTATATACACTAAAAATTTTTGGAAATATCCAGATTATTAGATTCTAACAAGCATTTGGCTCTTTATTTCTCTCTGTCTCATTCAACAAATAATTTATGAAAACAAAAGAATCGTTAAGACAGAAATGCCAAGCTGTTTACTTTTTTCAGCTTTGGCAACTTCTTCTTCTTTTTTTCTATTTACTTTTCCCACTCCCAAATCTGCTCATGTTTAACTTGGGGTGTGCAGGCTGGAGACCCGCCTGGCCCAGGGCGCCACAGAGCAGAGAGTAGGCTGGCCGGGGCACTCCCTGGCTCACAGCTCATGGTCAGAGGACAGCACCGCCCCCCAGCTGGTGGCAGTGCGACGGAGGGCACAGATGGAAGCTGGGAAGGGCCACGTCTGCACTCGTTGCCCCCCAGCTTCTCCTCCGTCTAGACCTGCGCTGTCCCAGCGTGGTGGCGAGCCGCCTGGGACTCAGGAAGGCAGCTGGAAGACAGACCAGGAGCCATGCTGGGAGCTCCTGGAGTAGGAGAGACATGCCCCGAGCCATCCTTGGCCTTCCAGCCTTCGTCTCCAGTGATGGCCTTGAAGGCGCTCCGATGATGACAGCGAGACAGCGGGGATCCAGGGGAGCAATCGTAGCAGCAGCTCGTCCATCTGAGCACTCAGCCCGGAGTCGGCCGTCAGGTCTCCACCTGCATCGCCTGGACTCCGCCCACCAGCAGCCGGGAGGAAGAGTTCCATCGCCCACATCTCAGGGAAGGGAAGAGTGGGAGAGCCAGTGTTGCCCACCCAGCCTCTGAGAAGGAGGGAACCCAGGCAGGCGCAGACACCATGGAGCTGGGCCCTGGACTGAGGTCATACAGACAGACAGGTGGCGGTCCTGCGTCCCCAAGACTGAGCCCACTACGTGTTTAGATCTGCTGTGTGGATCTCACTTCCTGCTGTTTTTGATACCACGTCCAGCTGAGGGCCTTCCCCAGAGCTGGGCTTCTCAGGCCTCTCTCTACAGCACAGTGAGACAGCCTTACCGAGCCCTTGTGCTTACAAATTCTGTGTCAATAAAAGACTATCTTTGTCTGTTAAAAAAAAAAAAAAAGGATCCAGACTTCTGCTAATAGAAATTGATTCTCTAGATTTTCTGAGAAAATTTCAAACATTTATTTATTTGTCTCACATGTTTTGGAGAAACAAGCAGTTACAATTTATGATTCAATAAATGCCTGGATTGCCATGGGAATGACAGGAAATCAGCATTTATAATAGGCGTGGCTAACAATAAAGAAGACATTCGCTCCTTTTCTCTTTCTGAAAAGACCAAGAATACAGAGGTCAGGTGATCTTTCCCTTTCATTCGACTCAACAAAGATTCAATGAATCTTTGCATGCCTACCCCTTTCCCAATTTCCTTAATGTTTTAGAAGTGTTTTAGAAATTGAAAAAAAATTCAGGTGACAAAAGAAACTTTACTTAACACTTCATGAAACAGGCAGTCTGTGTTCTCAAGAGTCCGGAGAACTGTGAGGGAGGGAATGGCAAGTTTTTAGGGAAAATGAACAAGGAAGAGAAAAATGAAAGAATGAATAGGTGACAAGGAAAACATACTGGCCTATTGGGGATTGGTCCCCTGAATGGCATGACTTTCAGGCGGATGGAAGTCTTACAAAAATATAGAACTTTAAATGTTAGGTTTTGGTTTGCTGATGTCATCTCACAGTTTACTGAGGAAAGGCCACTGTCAAGTTGATTAAAGATTTCAACATAAGGCAGAAGAGACTTGCAAAGCAAACAGAAAGCAGAGTTTAATGTCTGCTTCCCACATTAAGGCAGTTACATGAGATTCTTGTCAAATAACTTAAAGCACAGTTTACTAGTGTTGCCCACCCAGCCTCTGAGAAGGAGGGAACCCAGGCAGGCGCAGACACCATGGAGCTGGGCCCTGGACTGAGGTCATACAGACAGACAGGTGGCGGTCCTGCGTCCCCAAGACTGAGCCCACTACGTGTTTAGATCTGCTGTGTGGATCTCACTTCCTGCTGTTTTTGATACCACGTCCAGCTGAGGGCCTTCCCCAGAGCTGGGCTTCTCAGGCCTCTCTCTACAGCACAGTGAGACAGCCTTACCGAGCCCTTGTGCTTACAAATTCTGTGTCAATAAAAGACTATCTTTGTCTGTTAAAAAAAAAAAAAAAGGATCCAGACTTCTGCTAATAGAAATTGATTCTCTAGATTTTCTGAGAAAATTTCAAACATTTATTTATTTGTCTCACATGTTTTGGAGAAACAAGCAGTTACAATTTATGATTCAATAAATGCCTGGATTGCCATGGGAATGACAGGAAATCAGCATTTATAATAGGCGTGGCTAACAATAAAGAAGACATTCGCTCCTTTTCTCTTTCTGAAAAGACCAAGAATACAGAGGTCAGGTGATCTTTCCCTTTCATTCGACTCAACAAAGATTCAATGAATCTTTGCATGCCTACCCCTTTCCCAATTTCCTTAATGTTTTAGAAGTGTTTTAGAAATTGAAAAAAAATTCAGGTGACAAAAGAAACTTTACTTAACACTTCATGAAACAGGCAGTCTGTGTTCTCAAGAGTCCGGAGAACTGTGAGGGAGGGAATGGCAAGTTTTTAGGGAAAATGAACAAGGAAGAGAAAAATGAAAGAATGAATAGGTGACAAGGAAAACATACTGGCCTATTGGGGATTGGTCCCCTGAATGGCATGACTTTCAGGCGGATGGAAGTCTTACAAAAATATAGAACTTTAAATGTTAGGTTTTGGTTTGCTGATGTCATCTCACAGTTTACTGAGGAAAGGCCACTGTCAAGTTGATTAAAGATTTCAACATAAGGCAGAAGAGACTTGCAAAGCAAACAGAAAGCAGAGTTTAATGTCTGCTTCCCACCAGTATTTCCCAGAGTGTGTTCAGTGAAACCCTGGTTCTATAGCATGTCAGCAGGTTTCTTGTCAAATAACTTTAGGAACAGTTACACAGTTCTTTCCACTAGGACATCTTAGAGCTTTAGTTGTGAAAGAATGGGAGCAAAGGAAGGGTCCACAAATTCATGTGGGGAATAGATGGATTGGTTAGATGAAGTGCTAGAGTTAGAGGCTGTGTCTTCAGATGGAAACATTGCTCGGGATTGCATACCACTTCTTGGAACTGCTTTGACCACTGTACCTGATATCAACTACATGGACTTTCCTGGACCAACAAATGTTTGAGTTCCACATCAAAAACAAGCTCCTTGAAGAGTAAATACAGGACAGAAAATGGAGCATGTTACTTCTACTTTATTATTGTTTTTTAATCTCAAAAGTTGATGCAAACAAAAAACTCTTAAAACTCAACAAGAACAGAAAACCCAATTTACAAATGGGCTAAAGATCTGAACAGGCTCCTCACCAAAGAGGATATAGATGGGAAATAAGTGTAAAAAAATGATAATCCATGTTATACAAAATAGTGAGATATCATTGTATATCTATTAGAATGGTAAAAATCCAAAACATTGACAATATCAATGTTCTTGAAATTACTAACTCTTGAAGTTACGAGAATGCTAGTGAAGTTATAAGAACTCTATTTCATTAATGGTGGAGACGCAAAAAGATAAAACCACTATGAGAGACAGTTTGGCAGTTTCTTATAAAACTAGACCTACTTTTACCATACGATACAGCAGTCATGCTCTTAAATATTTTTCCAATTAAGTTGAAAACGTCTCTCCACATAAAAACATTCCTATTTATATTTATACAGCTTTGTTCATAATTGTCAAAACTTGGAGGAACCAAGATGTCCTTTAGTGGGTGAATGGATAAATACATAAACTGTGGTTTACATCCAGGAATATCCAGAAATAGTAGTGTGTGTGTGTGTGTGTGTGTGTATGAGTCTGTGTATGTTAGTCACTCAGTCATGTCAGACTCTTTCCAACTGTATGGACTGTGGCCCTCCAGGCTCCTCTGTCCATGGAATTCTCCAGGCAAGAATACTGGAGTGGGTCGCCATTTCCTTCACCAGGGTATCTTCCCCACCCAGGGATCAAACCTGGGTCTCCTGCATTGCAGGTGGTTTCTTTACCATCTGAGCTAAACAGAAATGGTCTATCAAATCACACACAAAAAAAAGATATGAAGAAATCTTAAATGCATAATACTAAGAAACCAATCTGAAAAGACTACATACTATATGATACCAAGTATAGGACATATGGGAAAAGGCAGAAAAGGCAGAGATAGGCAAAGGATTGGTGGTTGCTGAGAATTGGGGATATAGAGACAGAATACACAAGATTCTTAGGACAGTGAAACTACTTGAGATTATAGATAAAGAAATAGATATATAGATAGATGTATTTGTCAAGGGATTTCCCTAGTGACTCAGTGATAAAGACACCATCTGCCAATACAGGAGATGCAGGATCAATCTCTGGTTTGGGAAGATCCCTTGGAGAAGGAAATGGCAATCCACTCCACTATTCTTGACTGGGAAGTCCCATGGACAGAGGCACCTGATGGGTTACAGTCCACAGGGTCGCAGAGTCAGACCAGAGGGTCACATAGAGTTGGACACGGTTTAGTGACTGAGCACAAGCAGGATACATTTGTGAAGACATACAGAAGGTACAACACAAAGAATAAGCAGATGATGCAAACTATGGATTTGGTTAGTAATGTTTCAGGTTGCTTCAGTGATTGTAACAAATGTACTACACTGGAGAAATGTGGGAGCTCTGTATTTGTCTAAATTTTGTTCCAAGCCTAAAACTTCTCTATAAAATCTATTAATTAAAAAAAAGTAAACAGCTTTAAAAATTTTTATTTGTCAATCATATGTGCTGTCATAAAGTTTATATGGCTACAAAACATTTCACGTATTTTGTGAACATTGTTATAGAGCACTTCATAGATAAACACTCACCTGGATTAGATGTACCAGATAAGATTGTTAGAATAAAAAGATGTTGCTAAAACACACACACACACACACAAAAGACACTCACCTGTGTAAGACACCCTGCTAGGTACCATGCAAAAAACTTTAATTAAAACAAATGTAGCTTTTTCCCGGCTGGAACCATGGAGGGTGCAGAAGAGAAGAAAAAGATGGTTCCTGCTGTGCCAGAAACCCTTAAGAAAAACTGAAAGAATTTCGCAGAGCTCAAGATCAAGCGCCTGAGAAAGAAGTATGCCCCGAAGATGCTTCGAAAGGCAAGGAGGAAGCTTCTCTATGAAAAAGCCAAGCACTACCACAAGGAATACAGGCAGACGTACAGGACGGAAATTCGAATAGCTAGAATGGCACGCAAAGCTGGCAACTTCTATGTCCCCGCGGAATCCAAATTGGCATTTGTCATCAGAATCAGAGGTATCAATGGTGTGAGCCCATAGGTTCGAAAGGTGTTGCAGCTTCTTCGCTTCCGTCAGATCTTCAATGGCACCTTTGTGAAGTTCAACAAAGCTTCAATTAATGTGCTGAGATTTGTGAAGCCGTACATTGCATGGGGGTACCCAAATCTGAAGTCAGTAAATGAACTGATCTACAAGCATGGTTACGGAAAAATCAACAAGAGAATTGTCCTGACAGATAACGCTTTGATTGCTCAATCTCTGGGAAAATATGGCATCATTTGCATGAAGGATTTGACTCATGAGATCTATACTGTTGGAAAATGTTTCAAAGAAGCAAATAATTTCCTGTGGCCCTTCAAATTGTCCTCTCCATGAGGTGGAATGAAGAAAAAGACCACCCATTTTGTAGAAGGTAGAGATGCTGGCAACAGGGAAGACAAGATCAACAGGCTTATAAGAAGGATGAACGAAGGTATCTACCATGATTATTTTTGTAATCTGGTCAGTTAATAAACAGTTCAAACAAACAAAAACAAATGTAACTCCTACATGTTAGAATCAAGTTACTCAAATACTCCTATTTTAAAAAGGAAATTCACTGGTACTTTGTCTTAAACAAGGAATAAATTGTACAGCTGTATCTTATGCTACTGACATTTCCATTTACCTTAATAAATTATCAAGTGTACAAGGTGAATCCTAAAGAACATTGATTGAAACGAGCTTACATTTGTCATTTTTAATTTAGACTATGTCTGGTTATTCGTATTTATAGTGACCTTTAGATATTCCTTAATATCAACACTTGGCACAAATTTCCATTATATTTCTACCTTTGTCACTGGATTTTCAACTTGTTATGGCATCCTTTTTCCCCAAATAATTACATGAATAACAACTTTTAATCTTTTGATTAAAGTTTCTGTCTTGATGTAATGCTGTATTTTCTTTTGGTTCCTTATATAGTTTACTTTTTTATATCTTCACTTCATCTGGAATTAATTTTTTAGACAGCATTTTTTAAATGGTTCTCCAATTACCTTTACTATAGAGCTTCTTCTTGTGTGAAAAATCTGTACACACCATTTTTTTTTCTGTAATATTAAGTTGCTGCCTCTTTCAGATAAAAAGATTCAACTATTAAATCCAGCTTCCCTGAGGTATAGAACAAAACCACTCATATCTGTACACTTACATCTTTTTTTTGGATGAAGAAACACGGGTGGCCCGGGAACACCCCCAAGAAGACATCATCAATTGCCACTTATTTTACAGCAGAGAGAAGAAATTTGGGGCCTAGACTAAAGCACAATCAATATATTTCCACAAGTTCTTTCCTATCAGAATAATATTAAATTAAATCATTATTTAAGACTAATATTCATACATACATGGTAATTAGCACTGTGAATCTGTAAAGTGAGAATACCCTATGAAATATTTCCTGACTCTGTTCACTGGGATTTTTGTTTCTTTCTTTCTTTGTTTTACCAGACATTTCTTTCCTGGGATTAAAATTATCTGGCAGAATTCATTTTGGAAAATAAGGCTGTGAGAGTTACAGAGAACTTGGAACCTTAGTGACATCATCAAACTACTAAAGGAAGCAATTCTGAACCTGAATTCTACCATTGTTTGAGACTTCTTATGTGCAATTGTTTAATGCTTATTACTGAAAACTGCTTGAATTAGGGCTTATATTATTTGTAATAGAAACCAAGAGGTACAAAAATTGGTACTCCCAGTATGGTTCTGTGAAAAACAAATCCTAAAATGCAGAATCAGGTATAAGAGGTTGGACATGAGGCAATGAGGAACCCACTGTCTATAATGTTGGATTGTGTTGACCATTTGTTGTAAATCTGTGCAAGATAAAGAAAAACTGACTCCAAAAGTGGACAGTCTGAAAAGAGAAGGAGGAAATGTGACTTAGCTAGTCTGCAGAACAGGTAGACTGACAGTCTGCCAATTTGGGGCTATGAAAAACTGGTTAGAAAAGCTGAATCTGACCCATGAGTTCTTATTCTGGTCTTTGCATAACTCAGGTGTTTTGAGGCCCTGTTAATAAAATTCAGTGTTTTTATGTACTTGGATTGAGAAAAATTATACCTTTCTTTCCAGTAATCTGTAACTGAAATTCAGCATCTCCTTCAATTATAAATGCAGACCAAACAAACAAACCAACTCACAGGTGAATCTGTGTGATTCCATTTGTCATCCACAGAGTTCAGTTTCATATCATATTATAGTTATTACAAATGTCTCAAAATATTATTTAGTTAACTACTTTGAAAATCCCTAAAAGATGTCACTGTGTAAGTGCTACACTTACATAGTATGCCAAATTTGGAAAACTGTGGAAATGGCTGTAGGACTTGGAAAGGTCAGTTTTCATTCCAATCACAAAGAAGGGCAATGCCAAAGAATGTTCAAACTACTGT
Organism: Tragulus kanchil; assembly: GCA_022376925.1. Taxonomy (NCBI): domain Eukaryota; kingdom Metazoa; phylum Chordata; class Mammalia; order Artiodactyla; family Tragulidae; genus Tragulus; species Tragulus kanchil. Next base: position 64,913,103 of record JAIOJX010000032.1, on the reverse strand, counting down.
AAAATTGTGCTTATTTTACATGTTAAAAAGGTAACGCTCAAAATCCTTTAAAGTAGGTTTCAACAGCATGTGAACCAAAAACTTACTACAGATTAGCAATCATGTGAAATCATGTGTAATATAAAAGCTGGCTTAAAGTTCAGCATTCAAAAAACTAAGATCATGACCTCCAGTCCCATCACTTCATGGCAAACAGATAGGGAAAACATGGAAAAAGTGTCAGATTTTATTTTCTTGGGCTCCACAGTCACTGAGGGCAGTGACTGTAGCCATGAAATTAAAAGACACTTGTTCTTTGGAAGAAAAGCTATGACAGATCTAGATATATTTGTTAAAAAGCAGAGACATAACTTTGCCGACAAAAGTCCATATAGTCAAAGCTATGGTTTTTTCCAGTAGTCATGTACAGATGTGATATCTGGATCATAAAGAAGGCTGAGTGCTGAAGAATTGATGCTTTCAAACTGTGGCATGGGAGAAGGCTCTTGAGCGTCCCTTGGACAACAAGGAGATCAAGCCAGACAATCCTAAAGGAAATCAATATTCATTGGAAGGACAGATGCTGAAGCTGAAGCTCCAATACTTTGCCCACCTAATGCAAAGAGATGACACATGGGAAAAGACTCTGATGCTGGGGAAAATAGAAGGCAGAAGGAGAAGGAGACAAGAGAGGGCACGATGGTTGAATGGCATCACCAACTCAATGGAGTTTAAGCAAACTCCAGGAGATAGAGAATGACAGGGAAGTCTGGCATGCTGCAGTCCATGGGGTCACAAAGAATTGGACATGACTTTAGTGACTGAACAACAACAATAACTTTCTTGAAAATAATTACAGTAGACTCATGGGACTGTCAAAACAAACCAACTCACAGGTGAATCTGTGTGATTCCATTTGTCATCCACAGAGTTCAGTTTCATATCATATTATAGTTATTACAAATGTCTCAAAATATTATTTAGTTAACTACTTTGAAAATCCCTAAAGATGTCACTGTGTAAGTGCTACACTTACATAGTATGCCAAATTTGGAAAACTGTGGAAATGGCTGTAGGACTTGGAAAGGTCAGTTTTCATTCCAATCACAAAGAAGGGCAATGCCAAAGAATGTTCAAACTACTGTAAAATTGTGCTTATTTTACATGTTAAAAAGGTAACGCTCAAAATCCTTTAAAGTAGGTTTCAACAGCATGTGAACCAAAAACTTACTACAGATTAGCAATCATGTGAAATCATGTGTAATATAAAAGCTGGCTTAAAGTTCAGCATTCAAAAAACTAAGATCATGACCTCCAGTCCCATCACTTCATGGCAAACAGATAGGGAAAACATGGAAAAAGTGTCAGATTTTATTTTCTTGGGCTCCACAGTCACTGAGGGCAGTGACTGTAGCCATGAAATTAAAAGACACTTGTTCTTTGGAAGAAAAGCTATGACAGATCTAGATATATTTGTTAAAAGCAGAGACATCAATTTGCCGACAAAAGTCCATATAGTCAAAGCTATGGTTTTTTCCAGTAGTCATGTACAGATGTGATATCTGGATCATAAAGAAGGCTGAGTGCTGAAGAATTGATGCTTTCAAACTGTGGCATGGGAGAAGGCTCTTGAGCGTCCCTTGGACAACAAGGAGATCAAGCCAGACAATCCTAAAGGAAATCAATATTCATTGGAAGGACAGATGCTGAAGCTGAAGCTCCAATACTTTGCCCACCTAATGCAAAGAGATGACACATGGGAAAAGACTCTGATGCTGGGGAAAATAGAAGGCAGAAGGAGAAGGAGACAAGAGAGGGCACGATGGTTGAATGGCATCACCAACTCAATGGAGTTTAAGCAAACTCCAGGAGATAGAGAATGACAGGGAAGTCTGGCATGCTGCAGTCCATGGGGTCACAAAGAATTGGACATGACTTTAGTGACTGAACAACAACAATAACTTTCTTGAAAATAATTACAGTAGACTCACTGCTAAATATTAGATTAATTTTGAATATCTAAATGTTAAATTTCATGAATTACTAAAAATCTATCAGAAATAAGTTTTTGATGTTTTCATGACTGTATTTCAATCTATTTTTTCTTATAACACTATAAATTTTATCTTATGGATTTTAAAACATTATTCTGTGTCTACAAGTGACACTAAAAACTTGAACTCTGTGCACTGGGTGCCTAATCAAATCTCAGAGATAGAGTTTTGGGTGAAGTAGAAAAGAATAGCTTTATTGCTTTGCCAAGCAAAGTGGGTCATAGAGGGCTCAGGCCTGTGAAATGGAGTATTTCCTGTATGACCTGACTCCTTCCCCCACCTACTTGGAACAGGTACACTTGAAATGCTGTCCCCTGGTCATGAAGTCCTAAAAATTCCCAGTAACTAAAACATAACTCAGTTTCTAGGTTGTGACTATTCAAGTTGACATGCTTCTCAAAACTGAGTGTCCCAGCCATGGAGGACTTGGTGAGGAGTTTTATAGCTCTGGCTCAAAAGTGGGGTGTATGATAAGGATCAGGGGGTGTGTACAGGACCTGTACCCTTTTAATTTGGCTTCAGATGGTCTCCTGATGAGTTTCTTGAGGTTGCCAAACAGCTCTGTGATTTTATCTGGAATGAAGAATGCTAACATCTTCCTATTTTTGATGGTTTTAGTTCTAAAAGGACTCAGAAAATATTATTACGTGTATCCCTTGAGGTGGAACCAGGATTCTGCCCTATGTCTGCAGTATTATTTCTTGGCTGCTCCTCCCTTGTCTCTGCATCTTCTCCTTTCCCTGATTAGCAAGTGTTTGAAAGGTTTCCATGTCCAGAAGCCCCATAGAGCCCTGCGTGGTATTGTAACTATCACTGAAGTTTCAATGTTCCAAAGGAGTTAGTAGCATAAAACAGGTTAATAATATTTACCCACCGTAGTGAGAGAGGAAATGGGAAGACAAGACATTTAGAAATGAGACTGCGGTTAAAAAAAAAAAAAAAAAAGGCCTCAGGCCCCTCCCTAATAAGCATTCTCCACCCTGCTAAAGAGACAAAGGTATTTATTGTGAAATTGCATCTGGGAAACAGGGGGGTACCAAGAAGGGGATTATAGTGGTGCTTTCACACTCAAAAGCATTGTTCATAATACCTCCAAATGAAGTCATTCACGTGAAGGCCAGAGGGATGAGCTAGCCTTCTTATAACACTATAAATTTTATCTTATGGATTTTAAAACATTATTCTGTGTCTACAAGTGACACTAAAAACTTGAACTCTGTGCACTGGGTGCCTAATCAAATCTCAGAGATAGAGTTTTGGGTGAAGTAGAAAAGAATAGCTTTATTGCTTTGCCAAGCAAAGTGGGTCATAGAGGGCTCAGGCCTGTGAAATGGAGTATTTCCTGTATGACCTGACTCCTTCCCCCACCTACTTGGAACAGGTACACTTGAAATGCTGTCCCCTGGTCATGAAGTCCTAAAAATTCCCAGTAACTAAAACATAACTCAGTTTCTAGGTTGTGACTATTCAAGTTGACATGCTTCTCAAAACTGAGTGTCCCAGCCATGGAGGACTTGGTGAGGAGTTTTATAGCTCTGGCTCAAAAGTGGGGTGTATGATAAGGATCAGGGGGTGTGTACAGGACCTGTACCCTTTTAATTTGGCTTCAGATGGTCTCCTGATGAGTTTCTTGAGGTTGCCAAACAGCTCTGTGATTTTATCTGGAATGAAGAATGCTAACATCTTCCTATTTTTGATGGTTTTAGTTCTAAAAGGACTCAGAAAATATTATTACGTGTATCCCTTGAGGTGGAACCAGGATTCTGCCCTATGTCTGCAGTATTATTTCTTGGCTGCTCCTCCCTTGTCTCTGCATCTTCTCCTTTCCCTGATTAGCAAGTGTTTGAAAGGTTTCCATGTCCAGAAGCCCCATAGAGCCCTGCGTGGTATTGTAACTATCACTGAAGTTTCAATGTTCCAAAGGAGTTAGTAGCATAAAACAGGTTAATAATATTTACCCACCGTAGTGAGAGAGGAAATGGGAAGACAAGACATTTAGAAATGAGACTGCGGTTAAAAAAAAAAAAAAAAAAGGCCTCAGGCCCCTCCCTAATAAGCATTCTCCACCCTGCTAAAGAGACAAAGGTATTTATTGTGAAATTGCATCTGGGAAACAGGGGGGTACCAAGAAGGGGATTATAGTGGTGCTTTCACACTCAAAAGCATTGTTCATAATACCTCCAAATGAAGTCATTCACGTGAAGGCCAGAGGGATGGGCTGAAGTCAAAGCTTGTTATTGTCTGGAGCCTAGAATTCTCAGGACTCCAAGACTCTATTTGGACAGAATTTGATTCTGAGTGGTAAACAGATTTACAACTCACTAAGCTTTTATAATATTTTTGATATTGTTTTAACTCTTAATTGAAGTGTAATAAGTGTTATAAGGCTCCCGAACCATAGATTTTCCAATCGAGCATGCCTGTATAACCAGCGTCCAGATAAGGAAACAGAGCCTTAATAGCACCTCAGCACCCTGCCTTTTGCTCTCTTTCATTAACTCCCTTATTCTCACTTTAGACAGCACAGTTGAGTTTGCCTGGTTTTCTGTACTTTCGTTAAAAATGGGATCTTCTCCTGTGTCAGTCTTCTTCATTAAGTTTGGGAAACTAATCCACATTTTTGCACGTCTGTTAAACTACATTGCTGTGTAAGCAGATGGTCTCAAAGTATTTTCTAGGGGTTCCTATGCTTGCTTCAGGGTGTCCACAAGGTCTCAATCATTTTCCTAGTAATACTAAAATGTCACTTGTCCTTTCACTCTCAGTCGTTCATGAGAGTACAGTGGAGTTTCCTAGAGGCTACATGACACGTAATGATTCTCCTGTATTTCCATTTAAAAAAAAATCTGTTTTAATTTCCTATAAAGTAAGTATTAATAGACAGAACCCACATAAACAAAAGTTCTTTGAGTTTTTGAAATAATTTTAAGAATGTAAAGATGTCCTGAGACAAAAATGCTTGAGAAGCTTAACTGCAATTATGGGACTATACCATAATCTATTTTTCCATTCCACAGTTGATGGGTATTTTGGATGCTTCCAATTTGGGGCTATTATGAATATTTCCTGCTTTTGGAGGACATATGAACTCATTTCTTTAGGATATATACAGCTAAAAGAGGACTTGCTGGAACATGGAATGTATATTTCATTTCTAGTAGATAGCATCAGTTTTTCAGCATGTATATATCAATTTACACTCCCACCATCAGTTTATGAGTTTTAATTCTACAGCCTCACTGACACTAGGTATTGTTTGTCTTTATTGTTTTAATTATTCTGTTGGTTGTGTGGTGGTGTTATATCAAGGTTTTACTTTGTGTTTCTCTAATGATAAACGAAGTCAAGAATCATTATATGTATAACTGGCTATTTCCTTTTAAACTTTTTTTTGGGGGGGGGGCAGGCTGGGGAGGGAGGAGGGGCGGGCGGGCCACTTCTATTGGTCTATCATTTATCTGTTTTCATCCATCTTTGTTCTTTGGCCCATGTGGGCCTCCCATCGCATTGGTCTCTGTTGTCCCAGAGCAGTGGCTCTGGGCACATGCGCCCCAGAGCTCCAGCTCGGTAATTGGACACATTAGTCCAGCTGCTCCGCGGCACGTGGGATCTTCCCAGGCCAGGGATTGAACTGGTGCCCCCTGCACTGCAAGGCGGTGTCCTTATCCAGTGGACCACCAGGGAAGCCCTGCAATTGGCTATTTAAATACTGTTTTATAAATCTTTCCATTGTGCTATGGGGTTATGCATCTTCACTTATTGATTTGTAGGAATTCTGTTTAAAATATTATTTTTGTACCTTATTGAAATAATCATGTTTCTCTTTTTTGTCAATGTACATTACACTGATTAATTTTTTAAGTTAAACTCTCTTTGAAAATCTGAACTTATGCTACTTGATCATGATGTATATCCGTTTTTGTAAATTGCCAGATTTGATTTACTAATTCTTCAAAAGGCTTTTGCATCTATATTCATAAGAGAAATTTGGTTATAATTTTCCATTTTTGCAATATTCTTTCAATAAAGTTATGCTGGATTCTAAAAATTAGTTGTAAAATGGTCCCTCCCTTCCTTCTTAGAAAAATGTCATGCAGGTTTGATAGTATTTCTTCTTTAAACATCACAAAATGTTAACTGATTAAGTTATATAGGTTTGGGGTTTTCCTTTTCCGCTCCAGTTTTATTGAGATATAATTGACATACTAACATTGTATTAGTTTCATAAGTACAACAAAATGATTTGAGATACATTTATGTAAAAAAATACATTTATGTATATATAAATACACATGACATATACATTTAGTTAACATCTGTCACCTGATGTAGTTTTTTTGTGTGTGATTAGAATGTTTAAGATCTACTCTCTTAGTAAGCTTCAAATTTAAATTACATTATTATTATGGCTAATAACTTCAGTTACCATATTTTCATTATATCCTCAGAAGTTATTTATCATATAATTTGTCCCTTTTGACCATTATTACAGATTTCCACTTGTGGAAACATTAATTTGTTCTCTGTGTTAAGTATTATAATTTTACATTCCACATATATGTGAATGTATATAGTATTTCCTTTCCCTGTCTGATTTATCTCATTTAGCATAATGCTCTCAGGGTCCATCCATGCTGTCCAAAATGGCAGAATTTCCTTCTCATTATGGCTGAATAATATTCCACATATGGAATTCCCTTCCATCAGAAAGCTTCCAGAAGACTTAACCTCTTCCATCAGAGGATAGGCAGAATGGAAACCACAATCACAGAAAACTAAACAAATTGATCACATGAATCACAACCTTGTCAAACTCAAAGAAACTATGTGCCATGCTGTGTAGGTCCACCCAGACAGGTCCACTTATTGATTTGTAGGAATTCTGTTTAAAATATTATTTTTGTACCTTATTGAAATAATCATGTTTCTCTTTTTTGTCAATGTACATTACACTGATTAATTTTTTAAGTTAAACTCTCTTTGAAAATCTGAACTTATGCTACTTGATCATGATGTATATCCGTTTTTGTAAATTGCCAGATTTGATTTACTAATTCTTCAAAAGGCTTTTGCATCTATATTCATAAGAGAAATTTGGTTATAATTTTCCATTTTTGCAATATTCTTTCAATAAAGTTATGCTGGATTCTAAAAATTAGTTGTAAAATGGTCCCTCCCTTCCTTCTTAGAAAAATGTCATGCAGGTTTGATAGTATTTCTTCTTTAAACATCACAAAATGTTAACTGATTAAGTTATATAGGTTTGGGGTTTTCCTTTTCCGCTCCAGTTTTATTGAGATATAATTGACATACTAACATTGTATTAGTTTCATAAGTACAACAAAATGATTTGAGATACATTTATGTAAAAAAAAATACATTTATGTATATATAAATACACATGACATATACATTTAGTTAACATCTGTCACCTGATGTAGTTTTTTTGTGTGTGATTAGAATGTTTAAGATCTACTCTCTTAGTAAGCTTCAAATTTAAATTACATTATTATTATGGCTAATAACTTCAGTTACCATATTTTCATTATATCCTCAGAAGTTATTTATCATATAATTTGTCCCTTTTGACCATTATTACAGATTTCCACTTGTGGAAACATTAATTTGTTCTCTGTGTTAAGTATTATAATTTTACATTCCACATATATGTGAATGTATATAGTATTTCCTTTCCCTGTCTGATTTATCTCATTTAGCATAATGCTCTCAGGGTCCATCCATGCTGTCCAAAATGGCAGAATTTCCTTCTCATTATGGCTGAATAATATTCCACATATGGAATTCCCTTCCATCAGAAAGCTTCCAGAAGACTTAACCTCTTCCATCAGAGGATAGGCAGAATGGAAACCACAATCACAGAAAACTAAACAAATTGATCACATGAATCACAACCTTGTCAAACTCAAAGAAACTATGTGCCATGCTGTGTAGGTCCACCCAGACAGGTCCTGGTGGATAGTTCTGAAAAAACATGACCCCCCTGGAAAAGGAAATGGGAAACCACTTCAGCATTCTTGCCTTGAGAACCCCAGGAAGAGTATGAAAAAGATATGGCACTGAAAGTGAACCCCCCAAGTGGGTAGGTGCCCATATGCTACTGGAGGAGAGTGGAAAAAATAGCTCCAGAAGCAATGAAGATCCTGAACCAAAGCAGAAAAATGCCCAGTTGTGGATGTGCCTGGTAGTGAAAGTAAACTCCGGTGATGCTAAGAACAATATTGCATAGGCACCTTGAATGTTTGGTCCAGGGAAACTGAAACAGGAGATAACAAGAGTGAACACTGACGTTTTATTAATCACTGAATGAAAATGGACAGGGATGAGTGAATTTAATTCAGATGACCATTATATCTACTACTGTGGGCAAGAATCCCTTCAAAGAAATGGAGTAGCCTCACAGTCAACAAAAGACTCTGAAATACAGAAGTTGGGTATAATACCAAAACAACAGGATGGCCTTGATTTGTTTCCAACGTAAAACATTCACTATTACAGTAATCCAAGTCTATGCCCCAACCACTAATACTGAAGAAGCTGAGGTCAAATGATTCTATGATGATTTTCAGTATCTTCTAGAATTAACACCAAAAAAAGAAGTCCGGGCTTCCTGGGTAGCTCAGTGGTAAAGAGTTCGCCTGTCAACGCAGGAGACATGGGTTCGATCCCTGATTTGGGAAGATTCCTCACGCTGCAGAGCAACTTAGCCCATTAGCCACAACTATTGAACCTGTGCTCTAAAGTGTCGGAGTTGCAAATATTGAGCCTATGTGCCACAACTATTGAAGCCTGTGTGCCCTAAAGTCTGAGTTCCACAACAAGAGAAGTCACACTGCAACAAGAAGCCTTCTCAGCTCGGCTAGAGAGTAGCCCCCACTCCCTGCAACTAGAGAAGAGCCTGCAGCAGCAGTGAAAACCCAGAAGGGCCAAAAATAAAGAAATAAATAAAAATCAAATTTAGGTATTATTTTTTTTTTTTTTAAAAAAAGATGCCCTTTACATAAGGGACTGGAATACAAATGTAGGAAGTCAAGAGATACCTGGAGTAATAGGCAAGTTTGGCCTTGGTGTACAAAATGAAGCAGGAGAAAGGCTAACAGAGTTTTGCCAAGGGAATGTACTGGTCATAGCAAACACCCTCTTTACACAAGTGATGATTCTACACATGGACATCACCAGATGGTCAATACCAAAATCAGATTGATTCAATTCTTTGGAAGCAAGTGGCCCTAGGAAGCATCACTATGAACAAAACTAGTGGAGGTGATGGAATTATAGCTGAGCTATTTCAAGCATTAAAAGATAACGCTATTAAAGTGCTACACGCAATATGCTAGGAAATTTGGAAAACTTAGCAGTGGCCTTAGGACTGGGAAAGGTCACTGTTTGTTCCAATCCCAAAGAAGGGGAATGCCAAAGAATGTTCAAACTACCACACCATTGCACTCATTTCACATGTTAGCAAGGTCATGCCCCAAATCCTTCAAGTTGGGCTTCAACTGAGAAATTCCAGATACACAAGCTGGATTTACAAAAGGCAGAGGAACGAGAGATCAAATTGCCAGCATCCATTGATTACAGAAAAAGCAAGAGAATTCCAGAAAAATATCTACTTCTGCTTCATTGACTACACTAAAGCCTTTGACAGTTTGGATCACAATAAACTGGAAAATTCTGAAAGAAACATATCAGACCATACTTGCATCCTGTGAAACCTATATGCAAATCAAGAAGCAACAGTTAGAACTGAACATGGAATAATGGACTGGTTCCATATTAGGAAAGGAGTATATCAAGGCTGTATATTGTTTCCCTGCTTATTTAATTTATATGCAGAGTACACCATGTGAAATGCCTGACTGGAGGAAACAGAAGCTATAATCAAAATTGGTAGAAGAAATATCAATAACCTCATATATGCAGATAATACCACCCTTGTGGCAGAAAGTAAACTAAAAAGCCTCTCAATTAGTGTGAAAGAGGGGAGTGAAAAGGCTGGCTTGAAACTCAACATTGGAAAAACAAAGATCATGACATCCGGTCCCATCACTTCATGGCAAATAGATGGAGAAACATTGGAAACAGTAACAAAGTTTATTTTCTTGGGCCCCAAAATCACTGCAGATGGTGACTGCAGCATTGAAATTAAGATGCTTGCTCCTTGGAAGAAAAGCTATGATAAACCTAGACAGCCTATTAAAAAACAGAGACATCACTTTACTCACAGAAGTTTATATAGTCAAAGCTATGGTTTTTCCAGTAGTCACGTATGGATGTGAGAGTTGGACCATAAAGAAAGCGGTGTGCTGAAGAACCAATACCTTCAAACTCAAGAAGATCAAACTAGTGAACTAGTGAATCTTTTTTGTTTTTATAAAGGTTCTTTTTTTTTTTTTTTTGGCCACTTCTATGGGTCTTTCATTTATTTATCTTTGTTCTTTGGCCTGTGTGGGCCTCCCATCACAGTGGCCTCTCTCACTGCAGAGCAATAGCTCTGGGCGCATGCACTCCAGAGCTCTGGCTCAGTAGTTGGACACATCAGTCCAGCTGCTCCACCGCACGTGGGAGCTTCCCAGGGCAGAGATCAAACCCGCGTCCCTTGCACTGCAAGACAGTGTCCTTACCCACTGGACCACAAGGGAAACCCCAAACTAGTGAATCTTACTGAAACCAGCCCTGAATATTCATTGGAAGGACTGATGCTGAAGCTGAAGTCCCACCTGATGTGAAGAGGTGACTCATTAGAAACGACTGTGATGCTGGGAAAGGTTGAAGGCTGAGGAGAAGGGGACCAAAGAGGATGAAATGGTAGGATGGCTTCACTAACTCAATGGACAGGAGTTTGAGTAAGCTCCAGGGGATGGTGAAGGACACAGAAGCCTGGCCTGCAGAAGTCTATGGTGTCACAAAGAGTCAGATATGACTGAGAGATTTAACTGAACAGAACTCATAGACAGTACATTTTTTTTTGTTGTTCATTCATCTATCAGTGAACTACCACTTAAGGTAGTTCCATATCTTGTTTCGTGCAATTAATGCTGTAATGAACATAGGGGTGAATATATCTTTCCTAATTTGTGTTTGTTTTCTTCTTAGGATGGAATTGCTAAAAAATTGGAGAAAACATTTGGAAACACCCTTGTGGCAGAAAGTAAACTAAAGTTCTATTAAGAGGTGAAAAGGCTGGCTTGAAACTCAACATTGGAAAACAAAGATCATGACATCCGGTCCCATCACTTCATGGCAAATAGATGGAGAAACATTGGAAACAGTAACAAAGTTTATTTTCTTGGGCCCCAAAATCACTGCAGATGGTGACTGCAGCATTGAAATTAAGATGCTTGCTCCTTGGAAGAAAAGCTATGATAAACCTAGACAGCCTATTAAAAAACAGAGACATCACTTTACTCACAGAAGTTTATATAGTCAAAGCTATGGTTTTTCCAGTAGTCACGTATGGATGTGAGAGTTGGACCATAAAGAAAGCGGTGTGCTGAAGAACCAATACCTTCAAACTCAAGAAGATCAAACTAGTGAACTAGTGAATCTTTTTTGTTTTTATAAAGGTTCTTTTTTTTTTTTTTTTGGCCACTTCTATGGGTCTTTCATTTATTTATCTTTGTTCTTTGGCCTGTGTGGGCCTCCCATCACAGTGGCCTCTCTCACTGCAGAGCAATAGCTCTGGGCGCATGCACTCCAGAGCTCTGGCTCAGTAGTTGGACACATCAGTCCAGCTGCTCCACCGCACGTGGGAGCTTCCCAGGGCAGAGATCAAACCGCGTCCCTTGCACTGCAAGACAGTGTCCTTACCCACTGGACCACAAGGGAAACCCCAAACTAGTGAATCTTACTGAAACCAGCCCTGAATATTCATTGGAAGGACTGATGCTGAAGCTGAAGTCCCACCTGATGTGAAGAGGTGACTCATTAGAAACGACTGTGATGCTGGGAAAGGTTGAAGGCTGAGGAGAAGGGGACCAAAGAGGATGAAATGGTAGGATGGCTTCACTAACTCAATGGACAGGAGTTTGAGTAAGCTCCAGGGGATGGTGAAGGACACAGAAGCCTGGCCTGCAGAAGTCTATGGTGTCACAAAGAGTCAGATATGACTGAGAGATTTAACTGAACAGAACTCATAGACAGTACATTTTTTTTTGTTGTTCATTCATCTATCAGTGAACTACCACTTAAGGTAGTTCCATATCTTGTTTCGTGCAATTAATGCTGTAATGAACATAGGGGTGAATATATCTTTCCTAATTTGTGTTTTTGTTTTCTTCAGGTAAATTCCCAGGATGGAATTGCTGAATCATGTAGTAGTTTTCTTTTCTTAAAAAAAAAAAATTTTTTTTATTGATTTGGTTTTTTTAATCCATTTATTTTCATCCATCTTTACTCTTTGACCTGTGTGGGCCTCCCATCACAGTGGTCTCTCTTGTTGCAGAGCACCAGGTCTGGGTGCATGCACTCTAGAGTGCTGGCTCATAATTGACACACCGGTCCAGCCGTTCCAGGTGTTCCATGGCATGTGGGATCTTCATGGGCCAGGAATTGAACCGGTGCCCCTTGCACTGCCAGGCGGACTCTCCACCCACTGGACCACCAGGGAAGCACCCCCCTTTTAAAAAATTTTTTGAGGAACCTATATGCTCTTTCCTATGTGGCTATACCAATTTACATGTCCACCAACAATGCACATGTTCCCCTTATCTTTACATCCTAGTTAATGCTTGCTATCTCTTGTCTTTTTGATAGCAGCCATTCTAACAGGTGTGAGGTGACATCTGATTGTGAGTTTGACTTGCATTTCCTAAATGATTCATGACATTGCACACTTTTTAATTTGCTAGTTTCATCTATATGTCTTCTATGGAAAAATGCTTACTCAGATCTCCTGCATATTTTTGTAATCAGATTGTTTTTGTGTTACAGAGTTGTATGATTTCTTTATATATTTGGATATTAGCCCCTCATCAATATATGACTTGCAGATATTTTCTTATATTGTAGTTTTATAAAATATGCAACATACAATTGCAGTAATAAAATAATATCCATGTGTTTCATCCATATTCCCTAGTTGTTATTTTTCATATTTGCACCCCCTCATTCTCTCCCTCTATGCACACACACACATGCACACACACACACATGCAACTTTTCTCTGCAATGATTTCCCATCAGTATGAAACCACCTGAAATAAGAATACTTATTGACTTTATCACCCTCCCAATCTGGAAATCAATTTTAAGATCACATCATTAACCAATCCATACACCCCATTCAAATCTTACTAACTAAAATTTTTTCCCAACCCATTTTTTCTAGGGGGTCCATTCAACAGGGTGAATATATCTTTCCTAATTTGTGTTTTTGTTTTCTTCAGGTAAATTCCCAGGATGGAATTGCTGAATCATGTAGTAGTTTTCTTTTCTTAAAAAAAAAAAATTTTTTTTATTGATTTGGTTTTTTTAATCCATTTATTTTCATCCATCTTTACTCTTTGACCTGTGTGGGCCTCCCATCACAGTGGTCTCTCTTGTTGCAGAGCACCAGGTCTGGGTGCATGCACTCTAGAGTGCTGGCTCATAATTGACACACCGGTCCAGCCGTTCCAGGTGTTCCATGGCATGTGGGATCTTCATGGGCCAGGAATTGAACCGGTGCCCCTTGCACTGCCAGGCGGACTCTCCACCCACTGGACCACCAGGGAAGCACACCCCTTTTAAAAAATTTTTTGAGGAACCTATATGCTCTTTCCTATGTGGCTATACCAATTTACATGTCCACCAACAATGCACATGTTCCCCTTATCTTTACATCCTAGTTAATGCTTGCTATCTCTTGTCTTTTTGATAGCAGCCATTCTAACAGGTGTGAGGTGACATCTGATTGTGAGTTTGACTTGCATTTCCTAAATGATTCATGACATTGCACACTTTTTAATTTGCTAGTTTCATCTATATGTCTTCTATGGAAAAATGCTTACTCAGATCTCCTGCATATTTTTGTAATCAGATTGTTTTTGTGTTACAGAGTTGTATGATTTCTTTATATATTTGGATATTAGCCCCTCATCAATATATGACTTGCAGATATTTTCTTATATTGTAGTTTTATAAAATATGCAACATACAATTGCAGTAATAAAATAATATCCATGTGTTTCATCCATATTCCCTAGTTGTTATTTTTCATATTTGCACCCCCTCATTCTCTCCCTCTATGCACACACACACATGCACACACACACACATGCAACTTTTCTCTGCAATGATTTCCCATCAGTATGAAACCACCTGAAATAAGAATACTTATTGACTTTATCACCCTCCCAATCTGGAAATCAATTTTAAGATCACATCATTAACCAATCCATACACCCCATTCAAATCTTACTAACTATCCAAACAATTTCTTTTTTCTTTTTGTTACAGAATTTGCTGCATGTATGTGTGTGTCAAATTTAATTACCATGTCTTATTAACCTCCTTTAATCTGCAACAGATACTCATTCTCTTTTCTTATGTCTCTGACAATCTTAGAGTTAATATTTTTATTTTACAAGGTTACTTGTATTTTTTTATGTATTTTTTATTTTGCTTTTTTTGCTTTTACAGAGTTTTGTTGTTTACAGATATGTATAATTTTAGATAGTCATACGTATATCCCAGTCCCCACCATCCCACCCCTCCAGGCTGTCATATACCCCCTACACCCCCTATGTAATACCCCTTAGTGGTGACTTGTATTTTATAAGAAACTTTAGTCTATCTGATATTTTCACAAGGAAAATAACATGGAAAACCACAGAATTCATGCTGGCTGTGCTCTTGTGGTAGTCAAGATAATGCACCCATCAAAATGTCTAAATCCTTGTGAACCTGTTACATTACATGATATTGTTCATATGTGTAGGGGACATTTGGAACCCTGAGGCACTCACTTCAGTAGGTACACCAACTCAAACAATTCCAGGCAATAATTTGACTAAGTATGATATCATTGCATTCTGTAAATTACTAACATCCTATTTACCATGTCCAGAAGCTTAGCACTGAGTTCAAGCCCAAGGATATGACCAAACCAATCTTAAAAATTCCATCTTTGAGCAACTGTTTGTGGGGACAACCTTGATTTCAATTTCTGATCCAATTAGGGTTCAGTTAGGAGGTAAGAACCACAAGTAATTTTTAAAGTAAGAATACAATATGAAAATCTGCTAAATAAATTTAAAAACAGTTCACAAGGCACATTTAGAAAAGGGAAACAAAATTATCACTGAAGTAGAATATGCAGGAAGCAGCTGCAGGAGAACAAGGGGGTAATACTAGAATGAGTAAAATGAACAACGCAGAGAAGCCGTCCCTTGGAACTGTAACTGTGGTTACGAGGAGCACTGTTCACTTGATGCAAATGTCTCTGGGCTCCGGGGGGGGGACACTTAAGGCTCAGACCATGGTCTTGGGGGAGCAAGTCTGTCTCATGAATCCATCGTGGTTTCTGAGATGTCCCTCCACTTTAATAACATGCTCAATATGTTGGCCACAGAATGTTCTGTGACTCGACTATGTCCATGAAACAAACACCAATCATGTGTACAAAGAACAGCTAAAGTGCAGAATTACTCTCTTCTAATCAACAATATAAAAATGAATATAAATGCAGATGAGTTTTATGTGACGTGTGAGAATCTGAAGATGATTGCTGCCATATCCAGCTGAAAATAGGGTTTATTGTTATCTGTGCTTCATTCTCCTAAGAAAGAAAATGAAATAAACTGCTTGCTTACTCTATAACTGCCATTCAAGACCAAAAGTTATTTTGCTTTTCTCATCTACTTCATTTTTAAAAAAGATTATCCTTATAAACATTGGTCATTTATTTAAGCGATGTGAGGGACAAGATAGTAGGAATGAGAGTCCTAAGTGCTAACCAGAATACGCAACTGTCATTTTCTCCACTGCTAGTAGACTGGTCCAAGCCACAAGCATCTGTCACATGAATTAATAATTCCTAAATGTTTGCCATTTCTGCCTACTTCTAGTAACCCTTTCAATCTGCTTGCTTATTCTCTCTCTTTTAAATTGGGGTATAGTTTGGTTTACCATGCTGTGTTTGTTTCTGCAGTACAATGAAATGAATCATCTATGTGCACACATATATCCCTTCCCACCCTCTCCCCAAATATCTAGGTCACCACAGAGCACCAAGTTGAGTCCCCTGTTGTATATAGTAGATTCCTGCTAGCTATCTGTTTGACACATGGCAGTGTATATATGTCAGTCACAATTGATCCCAATCCCTGATGCCCACACGTAAATTCTCTATATCTGTTTCTCTATTCCTGCCTTGCAGAGAGGTTCACCTATATCATTTTGCTAGATTTCATATATATGAATTAATATATGATATTTATTTTTCTCTTTCTGAGCTACTTACTTCACTCTGAATAACAGGTCAATCTGCTCATAACAAAGCTATCAGATCAATTACGTGTTAAAAGCTAGGGAAGACTATGGTCACTTCTCTGCTAAAAGCATCCCTATGATTTCTTATTGTACTGAATAAAAATCATTGCTGGGTCATAGCCTGCAGGTCTCATGAAGCTTCAGATTTCCCCTCCATGCCCCACCCTGAAAAACTCTCCCCAGATATCTTCATGGCTTTCCTACACATCCTTCTTTGGAATTTTACTCAGATATATTTCCCTTGGAAGAAAAGCTATGACAAACTTAAACAATGTATTAAAAAGCAGAGACGTCACTTAGTCAGGATAGATCTATATATATAGTCAAAGCTATGGTTTTTCCAGTAGTCATGTACAGAAGTGAGAATTGGACCATAAAGAAGGATCAGCACTGAATAATTGATGTTGGGGAAGGTTCATAAGAGTCCCGCGGACAAGAAAGGAGATCAAACCAGTCAATCCTAAAAGAAATCAACCCTGAATATTCACTGGAAGGACTGATGCTGACACTCTAATACTTTGTCCCTCTGATGCAGAGCTGACTCATAGGAAAAGACCCTGATGCTGGGAAAATTGAGGGCAGGACTAGAAAAGGGTGACATTGAATGAGATGGTCAAATAGCATCATTGACACAATGGACATGAATTTGAACAAACTCCAGGAGACAGTGAAGAAAAGGGAAGAAGCCTGGTGTGCTGCAGTTCATAGGGACACGAAGAGTTGCACATGACTTAGCGACTGAACAACAACAATCTTTTCTTAGTAAGACTTTCTTTGTGATTCAAATTAAAATTTTAACACAGAGCCAGATACTCTGTTCTTACTCCCTTCCTGGTTTATTGTCTGATTCATCCCCCTAAAATCTGAGTTCCTTAAGGTCAGGGATTTCCATCTGTTTTTCATCACTGAATTCTCAGCATCTTTCAGATACCTGCCTCATAGCATTAACAAATGTTTACCAAATAACAACTAGATGAGTGAATGATAGAGGATAAAGCTGTGTCTTACATCTAATTATTGGCTGGTTGGAAGCAAGTCTCTTCCATATCTTTCTGTCTTTAATATTAAATTATAACAGGCAGTACTGAAGAAATTTACCTCTTAGTGGGCCCCGACATCCATATAATGCTGTGTATTTGCATAGTGTTTTAAAGTTTGTAAAATATCTTTATGTATATTTATGTGATTAGAGTCACAATAACCAGAGCAGGTATGATTTTCTCATTTTCCCAGGTAAGAAAATAGAAGCATGGACATGAAAGTGGGTTTGCTGATGTTTGTGTGCTGATAAAAGACAGAGCCTGTGTTCATACTGTGAGGGACTGCGAGGAAAGGATGCATTCATTTTCAGGAATTTTACTCAGATTTCCCTTGGAAGAAAAGCTATGACAAACTTAAACAATGTATTAAAAAGCAGAGACGTCACTTAGTCAGGATAGATCTATATATATAGTCAAAGCTATGGTTTTTCCAGTAGTCATGTACAGAAGTGAGAATTGGACCATAAAGAAGGATCAGCACTGAATAATTGATGTTGGGGAAGGTTCATAAGAGTCCCGCGGACAAGAAAGGAGATCAAACCAGTCAATCCTAAAAGAAATCAACCCTGAATATTCACTGGAAGGACTGATGCTGACACTCTAATACTTTGTCCCTCTGATGCAGAGCTGACTCATAGGAAAAGACCCTGATGCTGGGAAAATTGAGGGCAGGACTAGAAAAGGGTGACATTGAATGAGATGGTCAAATAGCATCATTGACACAATGGACATGAATTTGAACAAACTCCAGGAGACAGTGAAGAAAAGGGAAGAAGCCTGGTGTGCTGCAGTTCATAGGGACACGAAGAGTTGCACATGACTTAGCGACTGAACAACAACAATCTTTTCTTAGTAAGACTTTCTTTGTGATTCAAATTAAAATTTTAACACAGAGCCAGATACTCTGTTCTTACTCCCTTCCTGGTTTATTGTCTGATTCATCCCCCTAAAATCTGAGTTCCTTAAGGTCAGGGATTTCCATCTGTTTTTCATCACTGAATTCTCAGCATCTTTCAGATACCTGCCTCATAGCATTAACAAATGTTTACCAAATAACAACTAGATGAGTGAATGATAGAGGATAAAGCTGTGTCTTACATCTAATTATTGGCTGGTTGGAAGCAAGTCTCTTCCATATCTTTCTGTCTTTAATATTAAATTATAACAGGCAGTACTGAAGAAATTTACCTCTTAGTGGGCCCCGACATCCATATAATGCTGTGTATTTGCATAGTGTTTTAAAGTTTGTAAAATATCTTTATGTATATTTATGTGATTAGAGTCACAATAACCAGAGCAGGTATGATTTTCTCATTTTCCCAGGTAAGAAAATAGAAGCATGGACATGAAAGTGGGTTTGCTGATGTTTGTGTGCTGATAAAAGACAGAGCCTGTGTTCATACTGTGAGGGACTGAGAGGAAAGGATGCCTTCTGGGCTGAGAAAAGGAGAGCCTCAGATCTCATGATCCCCAAATGTAATCTCTTGGGGAAAAATCACTTTGCCCAGAGAACTTAACAATAGTAAAGCAAACAGTATTCCAGGAATAAACACTGTGTCTATTTTTACACCAAGGGTATGCACAAGGCTACAGTAAGTCTGAAGGAATGTGTTTTGTATGATGAAGTATAAACTGAACTTATTTGGTACTGTTTCCTTTTATCCACTCCCACACCCTTGAGTTCCTCAGACTATTTATGCTTGTTAAGGTTCTGTAGTCCTATGCACTGAGAATAAATATATGACAAAATGAAACAGAGGCTAAATGGGAAATCTCTTTGGTGTTAAAATGGGTGACAAAATACATGGAGAATATCAGAACTCCCACCTTGTCTTACTATTGTTACATGTGTAGAAGTAGAATATTTCCACACTATAGTAGTTGATAAAACCTAAAGTAAAATATTTTTTATATTTAGGGGATAATGTCAAAGAGGTTCAAATGCAGAGAAATTTTTAAAAATAAGTTCTAAGACCTAGAGTGTAGACTCATCTTTCCCACTAATTGTGCACCTGTGTACCCTTGAGCAATTTACTTTTAATTAACTTTTGTCTTGTTTTACTTTGTTGTTTTTCCTATTGATTTAAGATGTGCCACTATAATTCTTTGATAGGTGGTTTTGTTAGAAAAAACTATGGGATGGAACCTGGTCAATTTGTCTAAAATATAAAGTAGGAACAGTTGTCTTAGTAGATTATTTTCTATGAGCAGAGATACACAGTCTTGGTATCTCTTCATTCATTTTTCATACTGAAAGCTTCTTGTACTTTCTCAGGGAAATATGTCTGTTACAGCTCCAGTACTGTCTTTTCCAAACTCTTAAAGACCCGTACAAACTAGTTACGGGAGACCTAGTTTTGTACTCAGTAAGTCTGGGTGCAAGAATGACTGTGGTTGGAAGTTTGCCATTTGTACTAGTATAGATAGGTATATGGGCTTCCTAGCTGGCAGTAGTAAGAAAACCACCTCCCAATGCAGGAGACATAAGAGACGAGGGCTTTTATTTTTATTTTTTAAATTAATTAATTTATTTTAATTAGATGATAATTACTGTACAATATTGTGATGGTTTTTGCCATACATCAGCATGAATCAATCATGAGTATACATGTGCCCCCCTATCCTGAACACCCTACCACCTCACTCCCCACCCTTTACCTCTGAGTTTTCCCAGAGCACTGGCTTTGGGTGCCCTGTTTCATGCATTAAACTGGCAGTAGTGATCTATTTTACATACGGTAATATACACGTTTCAATGCTATTCTCTCAAATCATTCCACATTTACCTTTTCCCACTTACTGCAAAAGTCTGTCCTTTACATCAGTGTCTCCTCTGCTGCCCTGCATGTAGGATCCTTGTTACCATCTTTCTATGTGTGTGTTAATATACAGTATTTGTTTTTCTCTTTCTGACTTACTTCACTCTGTATAATACGTTCCAGTTTCATCCACCTTATTAGAACTGGGCATAAGTCTCGAGGAAACCAGAATTGAAAGAGACATGTGTACCTCAATGCTCACTGCAGCACTATTTATAATAGCTAGGACATGGAAACAACTTAGATGTCCATCGGAAGGTGAATAAATAAGGAAGTTGTGGCATGTATACACAATGGAATATTACTTAGTTATAAAAAGGAAAACATTTGATTCAGTTCTAATAAGACAAGAGCTTTAGAAGATGGTAATGATTTGTTGCCTATTGATTTAAGATGTGCCACTATAATTCTTTGATAGGTGGTTTTGTTAGAAAAACTATGGGATGGAACCTGGTCAATTTGTCTAAAATATAAAGTAGGAACAGTTGTCTTAGTAGATTATTTTCTATGAGCAGAGATACACAGTCTTGGTATCTCTTCATTCATTTTTCATACTGAAAGCTTCTTGTACTTTCTCAGGGAAATATGTCTGTTACAGCTCCAGTACTGTCTTTTCCAAACTCTTAAAGACCCGTACAAACTAGTTACGGAGACCTAGTTTTGTACTCAGTAAGTCTGGGTGCAAGAATGACTGTGGTTGGAAGTTTGCCATTTGTACTAGTATAGATAGGTATATGGGCTTCCTAGCTGGCAGTAGTAAGAAAACCACCTCCCAATGCAGGAGACATAAGAGACGAGGGCTTTTATTTTTATTTTTTAAATTAATTAATTTATTTTAATTAGATGATAATTACTGTACAATATTGTGATGGTTTTTGCCATACATCAGCATGAATCAATCATGAGTATACATGTGCCCCCCTATCCTGAACACCCTACCACCTCACTCCCCACCCTTTACCTCTGAGTTTTCCCAGAGCACTGGCTTTGGGTGCCCTGTTTCATGCATTAAACTGGCAGTAGTGATCTATTTTACATACGGTAATATACACGTTTCAATGCTATTCTCTCAAATCATTCCACATTTACCTTTTCCCACTTACTGAAAAAGTCTGTCCTTTACATCAGTGTCTCCTCTGCTGCCCTGCATGTAGGATCCTTGTTACCATCTTTCTATGTGTGTGTTAATATACAGTATTTGTTTTTCTCTTTCTGACTTACTTCACTCTGTATAATACGTTCCAGTTTCATCCACCTTATTAGAACTGGGCATAAGTCTCGAGGAAACCAGAATTGAAAGAGACATGTGTACCTCAATGCTCACTGCAGCACTATTTATAATAGCTAGGACATGGAAACAACTTAGATGTCCATCGGAAGGTGAATAAATAAGGAAGTTGTGGCATGTATACACAATGGAATATTACTTAGTTATAAAAAGGAAAACATTTGATTCAGTTCTAATAAGACAAGAGCTTTAGAAGATGGTAATGAGGATCTTACATTCAGGGCAGCAAAGGAGACACAGATGTAAAGAACAGACCTTTGGACTCAGAGGGAGAAGGCAAGGGTGGGATGATTTGAGAGAACAGCATTGAAACATGCACATTATCATATGACCACTGCAAATTTGATACATGAAGCAGGGTACCCAAAGCCAGTGCTCTGGGAAGACCTAGAGAGATAGGATGGGGAGGGGCATGAGAGGGGGATTCAGAATAGGGGAGCACATGAATATCTGTGGCTGATTTATGCTGATGTATGGCAAAAACCATCACAATATTGTACAGTAATTATCCTCTAATTAAAAAAATAAGAGAGAGATGAGGGTTCAGTCCCTGAGTCGGGAAGATCACCTGGAGGAGGGCATGGCAACTCACTCAAGTATTTCTGCAGAGAGAATCCTCACGGACAGAGGAACCTGGCGGCCTACAGCCCATAGTGTCACAAAGAGTCAGCCATGACTGAAGAGACTTAGAATGCATGCATGCTGATAGGTATATGCCTCTTGAGAGATTGGGGGTCAACAGCTGAAATGGGAGTCCACAAGAACAAAGTGGAGCAATAGATAAGAGTGAAAAAGTCACTGAACAGAAGACATGCCCAGACACTGAATTCTGCCTCTTCATTTATCCTGTTTATAATAGTCCCCATTATTTATTTTTTTATTTTTTAAAACGTTCAGTTATGTCTGTCCTTTACTCTTTCTGGATGTAGGATCCTTGTTACCATCTTTCTATGTGTGTGTTAATATACAGTATTTGTTTTTCTCTTTCTGACTTACTTCACTCTGTATAATACGTTCCAGTTTCATCCACCTTATTAGAACTGGGCATAAGTCTCGAGGAAACCAGAATTGAAAGAGACATGTGTACCTCAATGCTCACTGCAGCACTATTTATAATAGCTAGGACATGGAAACAACTTAGATGTCCATCGGAAGGTGAATAAATAAGGAAGTTGTGGCATGTATACACAATGGAATATTACTTAGTTATAAAAAGGAAAACATTTGATTCAGTTCTAATAAGACAAGAGCTTTAGAAGATGGTAATGAGGATCTTACATTCAGGGCAGCAAAGGAGACACAGATGTAAAGAACAGACCTTTGGACTCAGAGGGAGAAGGCAAGGGTGGGATGATTTGAGAGAACAGCATTGAAACATGCACATTATCATATGACCACTGCAAATTTGATACATGAAGCAGGGTACCCAAAGCCAGTGCTCTGGGAAGACCTAGAGAGATAGGATGGGGAGGGGCATGAGAGGGGGATTCAGAATAGGGGAGCACATGAATATCTGTGGCTGATTTATGCTGATGTATGGCAAAAACCATCACAATATTGTACAGTAATTATCCTCTAATTAAAAAAATAAGAGAGAGATGAGGGTTCAGTCCCTGAGTCGGGAAGATCACCTGGAGGAGGGCATGGCAACTCACTCAAGTATTTCTGCAGAGAGAATCCTCACGGACAGAGGAACCTGGCGGCCTACAGCCCATAGTGTCACAAAGAGTCAGCCATGACTGAAGAGACTTAGAATGCATGCATGCTGATAGGTATATGCCTCTTGAGAGATTGGGGGTCAACAGCTGAAATGGGAGTCCACAAGAACAAAGTGGAGCAATAGATAAGAGTGAAAAAGTCACTGAACAGAAGACATGCCCAGACACTGAATTCTGCCTCTTCATTTATCCTGTTTATAATAGTCCCCATTATTTATTTTTTTATTTTGAACTTATTTGAAAGTTATTTAACCTTTGTAGGAATAATAAAGCATTTCTTCATATCCTCCATCTGTACACATGCATACAGAAGTGTCCATTTTTTTCTAAATCATTTGAGAGTACACGGCAAATATAGCGGCCCTCTACATCCCAAGAATTCAGCCAGTATTTCCTAATTACAAGGACATTCTCCTATAATACCAGTGCAGATTGATCAAATTTAGAAAATTTAGCATCAGCATAATAATGTGAATTATTATACAACCTGTAGTCAAATTTTATGTCCTCTCATATTTTTTCTCTCTAATTCAGAATTCAGTCCTAGAGCTCTATTTTTTTAAGTTGTCATGACTCCTCAGTTCTTTAACTCTTCAGGACCTTGACATTTTTGAAGAGTTTTTGGAATACTCCTCAATTTTTAAAAATACTTCTTCATGGTTAGATTCAGGTTATGTGACTTGGACAAAAATACTTCATGAATCCTGCTTTGTTCTTTTTGATACATTTTATCAAGAGGTATGTGGTTTGTGCATTAACCGTGTCTCATACATGTCCCTTTAATTGGTGACCTTAGCTTTGATAAATTCATTAAAATGATGTCTGTGAGGTTTCTCCATAGCATTGCTTCTCTTTGTAATTGACATTTTGAAATTATGTAAGTATCCTGTCCCTCCTTAAACTTCTACCAAATAACTTTGTCATCCATAAACAGTCTATTTATTTGTGTTAAAAATTCCAAATTGGGACAGGACTCTTCAGAAATTTCTATATGGACAATAATGTTACTTTAAAGTAAATGTTTAAATTAATCAATGTGTATTAATTTCCAAACTCAAATCTTTTATGTTTCTGCTATTTTCTAGGAACTCAAGTACAATATCAAGTAGAAGGGATAAAAGCAAATATCCTTGTTTTGTTCTGGATCTTAGGAACAAAACATTCTGTCTGTTCACTGTAGAATTTTAACAGATGTCCTTTATTAGAGGAATTTCTTTTCTATTACTATTTTTTCTTAGTATTTCTTAATCATAAATAGGCATCAATTTTTAAATTTTTATGTATGTATCGAGATGACCCATTTTTCCCTTTTATTCTGTTAAGATGACAAGTTATTGGTTCATTATTATTAGACCAACATTGCATTCCTAAGACAAAACTCAATTGTCACTGATATATTTTCACATTATATATTTATTGATTCAATTTTCACTATTTTCTTAAGGATATTAGCACATTTGTTCATGAGGGATAATCACCTAACACTTTTAGTAAATATACTTTGTTATTTACATCATATTTTGTTGACATCAAAAACCAGATGTGAACTGTTCTTTCCTCCTTTATTTTAGAAAATAATTATTTAGAATGGCTTTAGAATCTGCCTGCAATTACAGGAGATCTTAGTTCAATCCCTGGGTCTAGAAGCTCAGTTGGAGAAGGAAATGGCAACCGACTCCAGTATTTCTGCCTGGAAAATCCCATGGACAGAGGAACCTGGAGAGCCACAGTACATGTGGTCACAAAGAGTCAGACATGACTGAGGGACTAACACTTTCACCGTATTTCATAAATACTATTGAATTCACTTGTGAAGCTATCTGAGCCAGGCATTTTCTTTGGGAGAAAAATTTTAATTAGAAAAAATGATTTCTGGTTTAGTCATCTATTACTGTATAATAAAACACACAAATATTTGGGCACTTAAAACAATAAAAATGTATTATTCCTCAAATTTCTCTGAATTGTCTGATTTTGTCTGGGTTCACTCACAGAGCTGAGCTAGGAGTAAGATGATTTCACTGTCAAGTATGTCAAGTATGTTAGAGCTGGTTATGGGCTCAGCCTTTTCTTCCATGTTTTATGTAATCGTGGGACATCTAAGAAGCATGTTCCAACAAAGTAAAGGTGGAAGCCATATGGTATTGCACTCTGGTACTCTGCTAGGCCTCAAAAGTTTCACAGAGGTAGGATATTGGCTTTACCCCCATTAATAAGGCAATGGACAGGAAACTCACAGAACTGTAACCATACTATGTATATGGCTAGAGGGAGCCCTGCTAATACAGGCATGAGCTTCCCTGGTGGCTTAGATGGTAAATAATCTGCCTGCAATTCAGGAGACCTCAGTTTGATCCCTGGGACGGGAAAATCCCCTGGAGAAGGAAAAGGCTATCCACTCCAGTATTCTTACCTGGAGAATCTTATGCTCAACCATGGGTTGCAAAGAGTTGAACCTGACTGAGTGACTCACTTTTACTCTAGGCATAGAAAACATTCTATGATTAGGGCCCAATACTAATCCCTGAGAGGTGTCTCTTTCTCTCTGGCTGTCGGTGCTGTGCTCTAGGCATCTTTGCTTTTGTCACAAGGAATGGCTGTGCTTGTACCTGAGTAACTTTTTCAGCTTATTTTCAGCCTAAAGGAAACTAGGTTCCTATTCCATTTTCCATTGTTGCTGACCCTTCTCAGTATAATCTAAAGACCTTCCTTAGAAACCTTTTGGACTTTCTATGTATTGGGTTCCAGTTCATTCCACAGGGTAAAATTCATTCCCACAACTCATTTTCAAATAGGCTTCCTTATACTTGGAGCAGCATGTAAGGACAATGGCTTTGAGGTTCTCAGATGCTTTTTTGTTTAGCCGAGTCAGTATAGCAAGTATCACCTTAAATCTTTCAAAGAATTTCTAAAAGGATTTGGCTCACTTGCCCTTGACACTAATCAGAGAGAATTAAAATGTTAAAAAGTTTTTTTTTTCTAATCTAGCATATACTGGGTTCATATTGCGACTGTATTATTTGGAAACTAACACTGCTTTAACTCTTTTTTTTCTCATACCCTATGCAACTTTAAAAAAATTGATATTTTTTCTTGGAAAACATCGTATCTTTACATTGTTACACTTAATTTCTCAAACAAAATGAAGAGCAATCTTTGTGAAAGTTCATGATATCGTCCACAGTTAACTCCCATAGTGTTTTTGAATGAGCTTTAAAAGAGCTGTCTCTTCCTGAAAACATCTGCTAACATTTGATGGAGAACTGTAACACACACACACACACACACACACACACACACAAACATATGTATTTATAAATATGAAGTTGTATGAAGTCTCTGAAGTTGTATAATGCAAAGTCTGCATAACTACACCAATGTTTTTACATTGTTCTATGCTTAAAACCTTCTGATGGCATCTCTTTACAATTAGAAAGAAATCAAATTGAAAGTCCCCTGTATGCAGACACATTATATAACTAATTCCTACAAACTAATAATGTAACTGTCAAACCAGTTGGACAGACTCTACACAGAAGGATAAAAATGGCCCATAAGCACATGTTGTCAGAGAAATGCATATTAAAACTCCATTGAGATAGTTCTATGAACATTTTAGGAAAAAAAGCTGAAACAAATTGGAGAGTGACTCCTTATCATAGAAAACATTCTATGATTAGGGCCCAATACTAATCCCTGAGAGCTGTCTCTTTCTCTCTGGCTGTCGGTGCTGTGCTCTAGGCATCTTTGCTTTTGTCACAAGGAATGGCTGTGCTTGTACCTGAGTAACTTTTTCAGCTTATTTTCAGCCTAAAGGAAACTAGGTTCCTATTCCATTTTCCATTGTTGCTGACCCTTCTCAGTATAATCTAAAGACCTTCCTTAGAAACCTTTTGGACTTTCTATGTATTGGGTTCCAGTTCATTCCACAGGGTAAAATTCATTCCCACAACTCATTTTCAAATAGGCTTCCTTATACTTGGAGCAGCATGTAAGGACAATGGCTTTGAGGTTCTCAGATGCTTTTTTGTTTAGCCGAGTCAGTATAGCAAGTATCACCTTAAATCTTTCAAAGAATTTCTAAAAGGATTTGGCTCACTTGCCCTTGACACTAATCAGAGAGAATTAAAATGTTAAAAAGTTTTTTTTTTCTAATCTAGCATATACTGGGTTCATATTGCGACTGTATTATTTGGAAACTAACACTGCTTTAACTCTTTTTTTTCTCATACCCTATGCAACTTTAAAAAAATTGATATTTTTTCTTGGAAAACATCGTATCTTTACATTGTTACACTTAATTTCTCAAACAAAATGAAGAGCAATCTTTGTGAAAGTTCATGATATCGTCCACAGTTAACTCCCATAGTGTTTTTGAATGAGCTTTAAAAGAGCTGTCTCTTCCTGAAAACATCTGCTAACATTTGATGGAGAACTGTAACACACACACACACACACACACACACACACACAAACATATGTATTTATAAATATGAAGTTGTATGAAGTCTCTGAAGTTGTATAATGCAAAGTCTGCATAACTACACCAATGTTTTTACATTGTTCTATGCTTAAAACCTTCTGATGGCATCTCTTTACAATTAGAAAGAAATCAAATTGAAAGTCCCCTGTATGCAGACACATTATATAACTAATTCCTACAAACTAATAATGTAACTGTCAAACCAGTTGGACAGACTCTACACAGAAGGATAAAAATGGCCCATAAGCACATGTTGTCAGAGAAATGCATATTAAAACTCCATTGAGATAGTTCTATGAACATTTTAGGATGTTTAAAATAAAAAAAGGCTGACAACACCAAATGTTGGAGAGGATGTTTCTGAAAGGAATAAAAAAGGATCACAACTATTTTAGAAAGTTTTTAGTAGATTTTTTTTTCATTTAAAGTAAAAAGTACACTTACGTTATGACTTAGCAATTCTACTTTTAAATATTTACCCAAGAGAAATGAAAAGATATGTCAACACAATGACTTGTATGCTATAATAGCCAGAAAGTGGAAATGATTCAAATAAATATTATTGAAAGTAGATAAATAATTGAGATATGTTCATACACTGGAATACTAATTAGAAGTAAAAAAATAGACTATTAATACACGCAAAAACCTGAATAAATTTCAAAAAATACATGGAACAAATACTTATCAAAAGAATATATAGCCTATTGATTCCATTCATATCAAGTTATAGAATGGGTGAAACTAACCTGGCTTAGAATAAGACTAGGCCACTTTTGACTTTAGCTGAGGGTGGTATTTTAGGTGTGCGCTTCTGACTTTTTTTTTCCAATTACATCACAACATTGTTTATTATGTGAATTTTTTACAATACAAACAAAAAAATACAGAAATGCAATATATGAATACAGCTAAATGCAGAATGGTGACTTTTTTTCAAGAGGCCATGATTCCCATTTCTAGTAAAATAAAGAGACTGCACATAGGTAGAAATATGTTGGTCGTTAGCTTCACAATCTTGCCTAGAAATGATCTATAAATGCATTTTCCCCCCTGCTACTTACCATAAAGTGTAAAAAGGGAATTAAAGGAAAGTTTCCTTGTTGGTTCCTACCATATGAAAGATGCTATATTCTATTTTAGCAGGGCCAATATATGGAAAATACCTAAATTAAATGTTATTACAAAAATGAAGCAGTAATGAGATTCTGGCTAAAGAGGGCACTAAATGAGAATAATATATATTTAAAGAATCCAAAACAAACAAACAAACAAAAGGTTGTTATAAAAAAGCTCTAGGTGCATTGTAAGCATATAGGTTTTTTTTTTCCATGTGTATTTTTAAACAATGGAAGTGTCAAAAAATAGGGTCAACTGTGTTAGACTAAATTACATTATTGTATACGCTGCATTGAATGGAACCTTTGTATTATAATGATCATAAAGAAGCATTGTTTGCATCATATTATGGTAATTTATCCTCAATGAAAACCTCTCAGAGTCCCTTTATTTTGGAATATCCTGTAAACAATCAAACCACCAGAACATGATTGTACAACAGTAAAATGCTTTCTTGCATTAAATTGAAGACATCTGTTTAATAAAAAAAGAAAAGAAAGGAAAGGTACTTAGAGCTGTTAGTTTCTAAGTACACAACAACCCTAGACAATTCAAGGCATCTTAATCCCCATGAAGAACAAAAAAATAATAATAATAATTTTTGTCATGCTGTTAAATCCATCATTAAGGATAAAACCGGTGCAAATTGGTCAACGGATCCAACAAACACTGATGTCCAAGCTGGCATATTGGCAACTAATACGTAACTGGTGGTCAATAGAGGGTTTAAAAGATCTTCCCTTTGTTCTTGTTCTTTTCCAAGGTTCTTGAAGAATTCTGTTCTAAAATACGTTGTTGGGCTTCCCAGTTTGCTTTCTCATCTTCAAATTGATGACGTTTATCCTCTAATTCTTTGTGCTGTGCTTCCAAATTCTTTTTCATTTGCTCATGGCATTGTTGGAGCTCAGCTTCAGAGTCCTTCAGTTTCTGAACTTTTTCTTTGACCTTCATCTCAAACACCTGTTCCATCTAAATCTGCTACCATTTTCAACTTCAGCAACACCCCAAGGATACTGCCTTCCTCTGACTCTTTTGCCATTAACTTCAATGACAGTATTACTACCTACCACAGCAAGAGGTAAATGGTCCTTTATCTTTTTAACAAGTTTATTTTCTTCTTCATCATCTGTCTCTGGGAATTCATAAATTTTAATTTTATGTTCTTAGATTTCTTTCATTATCTGCTTCATAAACTGTTGGCACTCCTCTGGTGTGAGTGTGTCTGCTTTGGCAATAAGTGGAATGATATTCACTTTTTCATGCAAACGCTTCATAAACTCAATATCCAATGGTTTAAGTCCATGTCCTGAAGGCGCAATGAAGTATAAACAACACTGCACTCTGTTATCAGGCATCTGACGTCTGTTCACTCTAGATTCTGCATTTAGGTAGTCCTCGAACTTACCATTGATAGGTGATGGGAAGGTTACTGTGAACGGTGTCGGATCCTTAATCTCCAATAGAGAAGAATTCACATTGGGATCAAAAGACTCTGTGATGGTCACTCAGAGCTTCATTCAGTGAAAGTTTATTAGAGTAAGAAAGGATAGGGAAAAGCTTCCAGCATAGACACTGGAAGGGGGATAGAAGAGCCCTTTATTTTGGAATCAACCCGAACATGATTGTACAACAGTAAAATGTTTTCTTGCATTAAATTGAAGACATCTGTTTAATAAAAAAAGAAAAGAAAATGTAGCAAAAGTACTTAGAGCTGTTAGTTTCTAAATATACAACCCTATACAATTCAAGGCATCTTAATCCCCATGAAGAACAAAATAATAATAATTTTTGTCATGCTGTTAAATCCATCATTAAGGATAAAACCGGTGCAAATTGGTCAAATGGATCCAACAAACACTGGTGTCAAAGCTGGCATATTGGCAACTAATATGCAACTGGTCAATAGAGGGTTTAAAAAATCTTCCCTTTGTTCTTGTTCTTTTCCAAGGTTCTTGAAGAATTCTGTTCTAAAATACGTTGTTGGGCTTCCCAGTTTGCTTTCTCATCTTCAAATTGATGACGTTTATCCTCTAATTCTTTGTGCTGTGCTTCCAAATTCTTTTTCATTTGCTCATGGCATTGTTGGAGCTCAGCTTCAGAGTCCTTCAGTTTCTGAACTTTTTCTTTGACCTTCATCTCAAACACCTGTTCCATCTAAATCTGCTACCATTTTCAACTTCAGCAACACCCCAAGGATACTGCCTTCCTCTGACTCTTTTGCCATTAACTTCAATGACAGTATTACTACCTACCACAGCAAGAGGTAAATGGTCCTTTATCTTTTTAACAAGTTTATTTTCTTCTTCATCATCTGTCTCTGGGAATTCATAAATTTTAATTTTATGTTCTTAGATTTCTTTCATTATCTGCTTCATAAACTGTTGGCACTCCTCTGGTGTGAGTGTGTCTGCTTTGGCAATAAGTAGAATGATATTCACTTTTCCATGCAAATGTTTCATAAACTCAATATCCAATGGTTTAAATCCATGTCCTGAAGGCACAATGAAGTATAAACAACACTGCATTCTGTTATCAAGCATCTGAGGTTTGTTCACTCTAGATTCTGCATTTAGGTAGTCCTTGAACTTACCATTGATAGGTGATGGGAAGGTTACTGTGAACGGTGTCGGATTCTTAATCTTCAATGGAGAAGAATTCACATTGGGATCAAAAGACTCTGTGATGGTCACTCAGAGCTTTGTGTAGTGAAAAGTTTATTAAAGTAAGAAAGGATAGGGAAAAGCTTCCAGCATAGACACTGGAGGGGGGATAGAAGAGTATCCCCCTTTGCCAGTTGAAGCACAATTTGTATCTTTCAGTTAGTTACCAAAACAATAAATCAAAAGAATATCTTAAGGTTGCAAATGCCCTCTAGGCCCACACCCACAGCATTAACATGAGCTAGGACAGTCTCCAGGCCTCAGGGCTAGGTGAGACATTCTAATGTAAATGCACAGATTTATGTAAGAGTAGAAGTTTTCGGTTTCAACATTGAAGATCTTTGCCTTTATTTCTCCTTGTCCTTCCTCTTCTCCTTTTTGTCCTTGGGAGCCTCTAGACTCCTAGCTAAATCTGCCTATGAACCCCTTTCATTCCGAATCCCTTTCACTATCAATGTAATCAATAACAGGTTGCCAGCAATTACTGTTATCCACTGCAACTCCAAATGCTGGGGTATCAACTATTGTGAGCAGCAACAGAACACCACCTTCTTTGATTAAAACTTTGGATTATGCCACCTGGACAGTTTTTTTCATTCTATGGGAAGGACCTGGATATTCTGGAGAATACAAATCTGTGAGGAATAATGAGTTGATTAATGTTGACTTTCCCAGTCCAGATTCACCCACAACCGTAAGTGTGAATTCAAAGCCTCTCTTCACATATTTTCTGTACATTTGATTTGGGAGATTTTCAAATCCCACATACCCTTCAAGGTTCTTCTGTTAAGTTTCTATGGTGCTGCTGTTGACACTCCTCTCCTCAGCAGCAGCGGATCTTGCACTCGCTTCTGCCCTATTGATGAGTTACTTGATTCTCCTGGGCTCTCCCATGCATCAGCTCAGTTCAGTCACTCAATCATGTCCAGTTTTCTTTGTGATCCCGTGGACTGCAGCATGTCAGTCTTCCCTGTCCTTCACCATCTCCTGAAGCTTGCTCAAACTCATGTCCACTGAGTCAGTGATACTATCCAACTGTCTCATCCTCTGTCATCCCCTTCTAGTGTTTTACTGAAGTCAAACCTTGAAATATAACATAATTAAATCAAATGTATGATCAGGAAATACAAAGACAAATTCTACTTTAAATGTTTCATCTGTCTTAAATGGTATTTAAGACTTAGGAAAGGTAAAGAATTTCAGACAGAAGGGACAACATCACAAAAAAATGCACTGGCAGGAAATAGCATGTGTATTGGTGGGATGGTGGTAGCCTACTTTGATGAGAAAATAGAATTAGAGGGAAGATGTAATGAGACATAAGGGTGTAAAATTAAGCAGAAGGAAAGAGGATGAGGAGGGCTTAGGGATTCAGACTTCATCATATCTTCCATAGGAAACCACTAAAGCTTTCTGAGGGCAGTAGTGACATGGTGAGATCTGAGTAATAAGATACAGATGTGTTGGTTGGACTGTGGAAGGAGAGCATAAAGGCAGCTTCTACAGGTAGCTGTTAATCACTAAGGACGGTGATAGCTTTACTACGTGCTACCAGATAATCTGTACTCAAGAGAACAGAGGTATATTATTATGGGTGTCTTAATACACAGGAGGAGGCATCTATACACACACACACACACACACATACACACTAGTCGGCCAGAGAATCAGCAATGCTGAAAGGTTAAGGATATGGTCTTAGAATCAGACAAAAGTCTAACTGTATAATTTACCTTAAGATAATTAAACTATCTAGTATAGTAAGGAGCTAAAAATAGTTACTTTACAGTTTTCTTAAGCTATAAATATAATAACCAATATGGAGGAATTTAATATATAGGTTACCTATTCTACATATACAACAGTTGGAAACAAATATTACTATTGTTGCCTATTTGAGATATATTGCAAGTCAATGAGCAATAAATTTTCCCAGAAGCAACTTAAGGTCTACGGTCAGGAAAATAAAGCCCATGATCATGGTTTTTCACTTATAACAAAATAAGATCCATACACAGAACATAGAATCCTCGAAAGTCTACTCCAGGTTTCATTGTTAGAAATTACTTCAATGAGTAAACACTTTCTAACTCACTTGGAGCTTCACTCTGTACCTACTAATCTATTATGCTGCTCTTGCTCAGGAGTGATCTTCAAAACATTAACACAGCAAAGTTTATCAAGCATATTATTCCCCAACTACTTGAAGTTTATACTGCAATAGCTTCTGTGACTCATGGACAAAGCAAACCGCAAGGATTATAAGTGATTTTTTATCTTTCTAAAAAAACAGACTAAAAACTTCAATATAAACAATAACATCTACAAGTAAAAGAATAAAACAAATTAAAGAGCCCAGAAAAGACAAGTGTAACTTGCCCTCAACTTGGTTGTTGACTCCTCAAAAAAACAAGCAATGCAACATATTCACAGAAAATGGTATTCCATGAGAGCAAGAGTGAAGACTCACTTGGCATAACAGAATCATCCAGAGTGTTATATAATAACAGCTCATCTATGATATATTCAATGACATGGGCATAGAAGAATCATTGTTCCATGTTTCATTGTCATTGATAAAGGCTTAGCTCCATAATAGACACCTAGAGCTCTACCTCCCAGCTCTTCTTCCTCTTTTCATACCCTTAAAGGCACATGAATCTTGGATTCAGTTATTTTTCCCCAACTCCTCTATTTTCCACATAAATGGGGGTGAGGGGGTTCTGCAGAGAGATGATCTGAGAAATAAAATCTTAAATGATATTATTAAATGTACACAGCTGGACAGAGTTCCTCAAAACAAGAAAAGTTTTTTATCCACTAAAAAGTTCGGAGACACATCACAAATTTTATCGCTTTAAAACTCTTTCTTTTTTTTCTTGAGAAATAATCTATGGTCTTTCTCTTTCACCCATCTCAACCTTACAAGTCGTATTCTCTTCAATAGTCCCTCATGTGCCATGAATTCTATTCACACATCTATTTGTTGACTTTCAAGGATACCCTATATACTTGTTCAAGAATACTTACTCAGAATTCTTTTTCCCTATGAAAACTTGTAGAAATAGTTCTTTTGAAGTTTCACAGAGCTCCCATCTCTTCCAAAGAAGCTTCACAGTGATCTCTTTAAAAACAAATTACCGTAAGACTTTATGCTTCTAAGCATTAGCACTGATGTAACTTAGCAAAAAAATTACCGTAAGAAAATTTATGCTTCTTTGACTCATGGACAAAGGCTATTAACTCTATTATGCTGCTCTTGCTCAGGAGTGATCTTCAAAACATTAACACAGCAAAGTTTATCAAGCATATTATTCCCCAACTACTTGAAGTTTATACTGCAATAGCTTCTGTGACTCATGGACAAAGCAAACCGCAAGGATTATAAGTGATTTTTTATCTTTCTAAAAACAGACTAAAAACTTCAATATAAACAATAACATCTACAAG
This sequence comes from Tragulus kanchil, assembly GCA_022376925.1. Classification (NCBI taxonomy): domain Eukaryota; kingdom Metazoa; phylum Chordata; class Mammalia; order Artiodactyla; family Tragulidae; genus Tragulus; species Tragulus kanchil. The sequence continues at coordinate 64,878,003 of JAIOJX010000032.1, read as the reverse complement.
TAAAAGAATAAAACAAATTAAAGAGCCCAGAAAAGACAAGTGTAACTTGCCCTCAACTTGGTTGTTGACTCCTCAAAAAAACAAGCAATGCAACATATTCACAGAAAATGGTATTCCATGAGAGCAAGAGTGAAGACTCACTTGGCATAACAGAATCATCCAGAGTGTTATATAATAACAGCTCATCTATGATATATTCAATGACATGGGCATAGAAGAATCATTGTTCCATGTTTCATTGTCATTGATAAAGGCTTAGCTCCATAATAGACACCTAGAGCTCTACCTCCCAGCTCTTCTTCCTCTTTTCATACCCTTAAAGGCACATGAATCTTGGATTCAGTTATTTTTCCCCAACTCCTCTATTTTCCACATAAATGGGGGTGAGGGGGTTCTGCAGAGAGATGATCTGAGAAATAAAATCTTAAATGATATTATTAAATGTACACAGCTGGACAGAGTTCCTCAAAACAAGAAAAGTTTTTTATCCACTAAAAAGTTCGGAAACACATCACAAATTTTATCGCTTTAAAACTCTTTCTTTTTTTTCTTGAGAAATAATCTATGGTCTTTCTCTTTCACCCATCTCAACCTTACAAGTCGTATTCTCTTCAATAGTCCCTCATGTGCCATGAATTCTATTCACACATCTATTTGTTGACTTTCAAGGATACCCTATATACTTGTTCAAGAATACTTACTCAGAATTCTTTTTCCCTATGAAAACTTGTAGAAATAGTTCTTTTGAAGTTTCACAGAGCTCCCATCTCTTCCAAAGAAGCTTCACAGTGATCTCTTTAAAAAACAAAAATTACCGTAAGACTTTATGCTTCTAAGCATTAGCACTGATGTAACTTAGCTTTAATAAATGCCTGATTCCTCAAGTATTATAAAATCCTAGGTATTAGTAAATATAACTTTTATTTTGTTGTATTTCTTGAAATACCTGGTATAGTGTTTATTGCATCATTATTGAGAAAGCAAAAGCAAATCCTAGCCTTTATCACTTGCTACCTATGTAAATTTGTGTATATGGTTTTACCTCTTGGAAACTCTTGACACTTTATCTGTAAAAATGAGTATAAAAATGTCAGTTACAAACAGGTGCTATGAGAACTCACTATGACAGGATATGTAAAGCACTAAAAATAGCACTTGACCCATTGCTTGTGTTCAATAAATGATAGCTTAAACAGCTTCTGTGTTCTGTAAGGTTAAGGTGTGGTAATTATCTTCTCCAGATAATACATTCAAATTATGTCCTCAATTTGGCCTGCAATTAAAAGCAGAATAGCCATCTGTAAGAAAAGTACCTAAGTACTTAATGACAGCTCTAATCTGCAGGAAGAATAGCGTTTTTTTTAATTTATTTTTATTTTTCCTTTGTTGTTTACTGCTATACATAAACCAGATTCAGTCACAGGTACACATTTGACTCCTTGCACTTGAACCTTCCCTCCCATCTCCCTCCCCATCCCACCCCCCCAGATTTTTGCATAGCCCCTTTTTAATTTTCCTTAATCTTACAGCACATTCACATTGGTTGTCTCTTTTACATATGGTAGTGTAAGTTTCCATGTTACCTTTTCCATAAAATTCGTTGCCACTATCCCTGTTTTGTAACATTCTAGATTCACTTAAAAATTATAAATGTACACAGCTGGACAGAGTTCCTCAAAACAAGAAAAGTTTTTATCCACTAAAAGTTCGAAACACATCACAAATTTTATCGCTTTAAAACTCTTTCTTTTTTTTCTTGAGAAATAATCTATGGTCTTTCTCTTTCACCCATCTCAACCTTACAAGTCGTATTCTCTTCAATAGTCCCTCATGTGCCATGAATTCTATTCACACATCTATTTGTTGACTTTCAAGGATACCCTATATACTTGTTCAAGAATACTTACTCAGAATTCTTTTTCCCTATGAAAACTTGTAGAAATAGTTCTTTTGAAGTTTCACAGAGCTCCCATCTCTTCCAAAGAAGCTTCACAGTGATCTCTTTAAAAAACAAAAATTACCGTAAGACTTTATGCTTCTAAGCATTAGCACTGATGTAACTTAGCTTTAATAAATGCCTGATTCCTCAAGTATTATAAAATCCTAGGTATTAGTAAATATAACTTTTATTTTGTTGTATTTCTTGAAATACCTGGTATAGTGTTTATTGCATCATTATTGAGAAAGCAAAAGCAAATCCTAGCCTTTATCACTTGCTACCTATGTAAATTTGTGTATATGGTTTTACCTCTTGGAAACTCTTGACACTTTATCTGTAAAAATGAGTATAAAAATGTCAGTTACAAACAGGTGCTATGAGAACTCACTATGACAGGATATGTAAAGCACTAAAAATAGCACTTGACCCATTGCTTGTGTTCAATAAATGATAGCTTAAACAGCTTCTGTGTTCTGTAAGGTTAAGGTGTGGTAATTATCTTCTCCAGATAATACATTCAAATTATGTCCTCAATTTGGCCTGCAATTAAAAGCAGAATAGCCATCTGTAAGAAAAGTACCTAAGTACTTAATGACAGCTCTAATCTGCAGGAAGAATAGCTTTTTTTTTTTTAATTTATTTTTATTTTTCCTTTGTTGTTTACTGCTATACATAAACCAGATTCAGTCACAGGTACACATTTGACTCCTTGCACTTGAACCTTCCCTCCCATCTCCCTCCCCATCCCACCCCTCCAGATTGTTGCATAGCCCCTGTGTAAATTCCCTTAATCTTACAGCACATTCACATTGGTTGTCTCTTTTACATATGGTAGTGTAAGTTTCCATGTTACTCTTTCCATATCTCTTGCCCACTCCTCCCTCTCCACAATATTCACAAGTCTGTTCTCTATGTATGATTCTCCACTGCTGCTCTGCGTATACATTTATCAGTACCATCATTCTAGATTCCATATATATGTGCTAGTATACTATATTTATCCTTCTCTTTCTGACTTAATTCACTTTGTATAATAGGTTCTAAGTTCATCCACCTCATTAGGACTGACTCAAATGCATTTTTTTTTATGGCTGAGATATATCCCGTTGTATATATGTACTATGGCTTCTTTATCCAAAAATAGCTCCTTTTAAAAAAAAAAAAAATCTTGATTGGAGTACAGTTGATCTACAATGTTGTGTTAGTTTCAGATATATAGCAAAGTGAGTTAGTTATACATAAACATATACATATATCTATTATTTTGTAGATTATTTTTCCATATAGGTCATCACATAGTATTGAGTAGAGTTCCTTGCTATAGTAGGTTCTTATTAGTTATCTGTTTTATATATTGTAGTGTGTATATGTCGACAAATCTCAATATCCCTCCGCACTCTTTCCCTGCTGGTAACCATAAGTTTGCTTTCTACATCTGTGACTCTATTTCTGTTTTGTAAATAAGTTAATTTGTACCATTTTTTTAGATTCCACATATAAGCCACATCATATGGTATTTGACTTTTTCTTTCTGACTTACTTCACTCAGTATGAAAATCTCTAGATCCATCTATGTTGCTACAAATGGCATTATTTCTATTGTTTTATGGATGAGTAACATTCCATCATATATATATATATATATATATGCCATATCTTCTTCATCTGTTCCTCTGTTGGTACCCATTTAGCTGCTCTTCCTAAGGTGATTTATTATAACCAAACTCACTTGTTCCTATGAACAATTTATGCTTTAATGAGTCTAGTATTACCTGTTGATTTCCCTGGGATTTTCTGTGATGATAAACTTTTAAAACACTGGAAAGTTTTTCCAACAGGTGTTAAATAGTTATCTGAATAATTTAAAGAAAAAGATTTGATAGAGAAATGTGAATTTTTCTCTACTCAAGTGAATTGGTGAGGTTTTAGGGCTCTTCCCATATCTGCAATATGGTCTCATTCTTAAACCATGTCTTTCAAACCATATTGTCTGTGATATAGGTGATTTTTTATTTCAGATCAGTTTAGTATGTAAAGTTGATTACAAACAACAGTTGATTACAAACAATCAGCAAACATATTCAATTAAATTGCATTTAACTCTACCAGGGGATCTTCCTACCCAGGGATTGAACCTGTGTCTCTTGTGCCTCTTGTGTTGGCAGGTGGGTTCTTTACCAGTAGTGCCACCTAGGAAGTCGTTTCACTCTAACACAACATTTCAAATCATCTATGTATTTCTTTAGTCTTGGAAATTATATTACACATAGCAATTGGACTGAGACATATATATACACATAAGTTTATATATAGTCTATATATAGACTTCATCTCTGTGTGTGTGTGTGTGTGTGTGTGTGTGTGTGTGTGTAAACTTCCCAGATGGCACAGTGGTAAAGAATCTACTTGCCAATGCAGGAGATACAAAAGAAACAGAGGTCAGTTCCTGGGTCAGGAAGATCTCCTGGAGTAGGAAATGGTAACCAACTCCAGTATTCTTGCCTGGAAATTTTCATGGACAGAAGAGCCTGGTGGCCTACAGTCCATGACGTATCAAAGAGCTGAACATGGCTGAACAAACATACACATATATTTTTTTTCTTTCTGGAACAATGGCCACTCTGTCTTGACTGATTCTACTGTCTATTACACAAAGTTCTTTTACAGTGCCACCAATACATTATTGATTCTGAGGGACAGGTAACAGCTAATATTTATTAATCTTTTAATGCTACTCTTAGAGCCTAGCACAAAGCTGGTCCATGGTAGAGGATCAGCAGATGTTTACTCTTTCAACCAATTAATATATTTTCTCAATTGTTTCTATTTCATCACTAACTTGCTCTGTGATGTTGATCATTTCTCTGGGCAATGCCTCTGTTTCCTCCATGGAAAAGGAAAGATTTGAATCTTGGAAATTCTATAATTGTATGAAAACAAGGAAACAGAATAAAAAGAGACATCGAATACAACAGATTTATCCCTAGAGGCACTCAGAGATATGTGGGTAGGACAATCCTAGTGTTCAGCTTTCTAGATCTCATTTTTTTCTACCTATATTACCTCCCTCAGGAAAGAGAGACCCTATAAGCAAGAGTAGGGATAAAACCACTTTCTTTATTAGATCTGGATGAGGCCAACAGGCCCCCCAAACATGAAGAGAGTCAAATTTGCCTTGGCTTTAATATGGTTAAAGAGCATTATTGGACCTCAACCTCTAATTTTTTAATGAACCGATTACCAGGTCCAGGGATCAAAGACTCCTGTTGTTTATCTTTACTCTTTTAGTCTAATGACTTCTGACACTGGATCAGGGTGTCCTAAAGACCCAGATGGAGTTTTGATACCATTCAAGATGAAATGATAGACAAATCACCAGGCTCCATAATGAACCTAAGTGGGATGAGGAATAGAATTACGTTTATTTTAAAAGAGCTGCCCACAATCCTTGTTTTATGGATAAGGAATCTAAAACTGAGAGACAAATTTCTTTTTGTGGGTACTGGGAAAGCAGGGAAGCAAGGTTTCCTCAAATAAGAAGGAAGCATTTTCCTGGAAAAACACTGCTTGATGAACACAAATATTTTATTTCTATTCCCACTGATGATCCTTTTGGAATCCCAGGTGCTAGTAATGCTTTCTCTCCTTAGGAGCATATTAATAACATGTATTGAGATATAAAAGGTTAAAAGAACCAGGTAAAACATAAAATACAGAGCTTATGGATAAAATGCACTTAAAACTGTGGCTTGGGTCTTGGGCCAATTGTAGACACTGGCATCATGATTCTTCTAATTTATATTTTTCATAGCATGAGGGAAGGTCTTCTATTTAGAAGATCAAATAATGCCTCCAACTTTCTACCAAACCTTCAATATTTCCTTAAGAAAGTCGTTCACTCTTTCCTCAGGTTCCTATTAAATGGAAAATGATTGTGATCTCTATACAAAGTTTTTGTGAAGGTTAAATGAGTTTATATCATAAATAACTAGTAAGAACTAGTATTAGTCTTCTCATTATATTTACCTTCTACTACCTTTTCTCAGCTACCCTTAGCTTAGCACATGGTATTCCAATCAGTAGGTACAATATGGCCACAGTTTCCTAGTTAATATGGGTTTGAGCCTGGAAGTACTTAGCTCATTTAATTTGACACCTTATAGATCTTGGCTGACCCAGGACATAAGGCACCAAAGATGTTCATTGGGCTCTCCAGTTGAGTACTAAGTCTTTCTGCAAATGTGGCTTGGGCTATTGTGTTGCAGAGCTAACTGCTGAACCCCTAGAGCTTAGGCACTAAGATAGCATGACTAGATATGTTTGTGAATTTAATTTTTTGGAAACAATCAGTACAGTTATGAAGTTATCATAAATTGAGTGCAAAGAAAAAAGAAAGCCAAAGACATATTTAAAGAATATCTATATTTAGGGCAATGACTTTTAACCATCTATGTGTCTTGAACCAATCATGAATATTGTCTCAAGCATTTTCACAGTAAATTTAAGAAATGGTTAGGGTGGGTCATTATAGTGTCAAGACAAAATGGTCTGTCCAAAGTTACACAGTGAGCTAGTGGCATAGCAACAAATAGAATCCAGGTTTCCTAAACCCATGCTGAAGAAAAAACTGGCTAAAGTCAGGTGCAGTGAGACTACAGAAAGCCTTACTGTGGCTGATGCCAGGGTGAACTTTCAAAATTCGGTCAAATGCTTTCCCTTGCTTCCTTGCTTACTACTTTTAAGCTCTCGACAGAAAGGAAAAAAAACATAGAAAGTATTATTAGTGTTATAAATGTGCTAATCTCAGTTAAGGTCTGTTGAGTCAGTAATTCAACATAAGAGGATTGGTAGAGAGGGTAAGAATAAATAACTTTCAAGGTTCTCTGAGCATTTGAATTTATGATGTATAAAAATCCATCCATAAAAGGGAAAAAATTCTAGACATGTAAAATTCTAGACAAGTTCTACCCAGGCCTTAGTCATTAGCAAGGGAGTTGTTTATAAATATAAGTTTGAGAGTGTTTCTGTCCTTTAAATAGACCTGAAATGGTTCAGATATTATGTAAAACTTACTAAGTAGAAAGTCTTGTGCAAAGAACTTAATAAGAACTATCCCTCCCTTAGAATCTAGAGGGCAAAAAAATTTCAATCCTGAAAGTTGTCTAATAGTAGATATAGATTTTTGTCTTTTTTCCTCAAATTACATTTATGTAAGACAACATAACATATACCAGAGAAATTCAATCCTCAGTCATGACTATTTAAAATCTTAGCCAATAATGCCTCCTGCATTGGGAGCACAGAGTCTTAACCACTGGACAATCGGGGAAGTCTTTCTTTTGCCCATTTTTTCAGTTGCATTCTTTCGGGAGTCCTTTATATATACTAGATAAATCATTTGTCGAATAAATGGTTTGCAAATATTTTCTGTCTGTAGCTTGTTTTTTCCATTCTGTTAACGGAGTAGTAGTACTTTGTAAAGTAAAAGTCAAAAATCTCATTTAACTATATTTATTCCATATATTTATTCCAGTATTTTTCAACTGATTTTTTACCAAGATTACCTTCTTTTTTTTTTAAGTTTTTAATTTATTTGTTTATTTATTTATTTTTGACTATTCTGGGTTTTCACTGCTGCCACAGGCTCTTCTCTAGTTGCAGGGAGTGGGGGCTACTCTCTAGTTGAGGTGAGCAGGCTTCTTGTTGTGGTGACTTCTCCTGTCATGGAACTTTGGCTCTAGGGCACACAGGTTTCAGTAGTTGCAGAACATAGGCTCAATCGTTGTGGCTCCAAGGCTCTAGTGCACAGGTTCAATAGTTGTGGCTCACAGGCTTAGCTGCTCCGCAGCATGTGGGACCTTCCCGGATCAGGGTTCAAACTCGTGTCTCCTGCATTGGCAGGCAAATTCTTTACCACTGAGCTACCAGGGAAGCCCCATGATTACCTTCTTGCCCATAATTATGACTATGATTATGATTATGGTAAGATTATTAGCATCTGCAAAGTACAGATTTGGAAATGCTGTTTCAGCCATTTCCTTTCTCTCATCTTTGAATTCATGTGTACCTGTCTGATGCACCCAGTTCTCTCAGGGTCCTACTTTCTACAAAGGGCCAGGAGCTAATCAGAAAACCGAATTTATGTCAGTGAGTGCTATGAGAATGCACTGTGTCTCCAGCTGCATATTTTGTCCTGTGAGGGGCTTTCTAGAGGCAAACTTAAAACAAGTAACAAGTGATGGAAGGTGGAAATTTCTGTCTCCATGAAACCTGATTTGGAAAAAACTTCAGATTTCTAGAAGAGAAGCACAAGGTATGACAACTCTAATCTTAGAGTGGTCACTAACTGTCTGTGAAACTTGATGCTGGACTCAAATTTCCTCATCTGTAAAAGTGAAAAGGCTAGAGAAAAATTTAATATTCTATAATTCTGAATCACACCAGCTGATTGCAAATGCGAATCTTATCTGTGATAAAGTAATTGCATGACTCTACTTGGAAGCTCTTAAAGAGGGATACTTTGAGCACTGGCTGTGTTCAAATGAGCCCTTGGACCCCTCTTGGGTGAGCCAATTTTCTGCAGCACTTTTCTAATAGAGACATAAGGCTTCACTCTGTTTATTCTAGGATCAAAGTGCTGAAGCAAGCCTCCACTTCTACAGGTTTCCCTTGTTAAGATACTCTGTAATCTACACACTGATTCTCTGATGTTTTATTTCTAACCTAAATCAACACTGAAAATCAGTGATAAGGAAAAAATTCGGACAGAATGAAATTACCTTTCCTAAGGTTAAATGGAGCTTGAGGGTAGAGAGGGTACCACAAATGAGAGAGGAGGAAGAGGAAGTTGGTGAAGAGGCTAGTATAATGATTAATTAACCACAGGCAGATACACATCCATCCAATGAAAGTAGTGTCATTAAGATTGTTTTATAATTAATTGCAACAACTTCTTTGCTCACAGGGAACTTTACACACAAAAAAGTATGTCACCTAAGCAATTTGGAAATCAGTTTCAAAAGATGTTTTTTCCCCGACTTGTTATCCTAAAACTGGAGAACAAAGAATACTGTCCATATATGGAGGGAAAATCACCAGTCTAACGATGCTGATATCCGGTGTTGGAGGAGAGAGAGGCAGCAGAAAAGTGAATGCAAGAAATAGGTACATAAAAATCAAAGAAAACAAATAATGAGGACTGCTGGGGAAGAACATAATCCCAAAATCATGTTGATATTTAGAAAACTAGTTACTGAAGTCACTAAACGTTTAACAATATCAGATCTGGAAGGATTTGAAAGGTAATGTTGCTAGTCATGGTTCCCTTTTTCCTGTGCTCAATTTTTTTTTCAACACAGCCACTCATGCATTCTTATATTAACACTTACTCTTTTTTTGAAGTCCTACTATGGGCTTAATACAACCATGGATCCTGAGAACGCTGAAGTGATTAAGACAATTCTTTTCATCAAGGAACTGTCATTCTAGTCCATCCCTGTATAGATTAGATAACCATAAAAATAGTTATGATAATGCGATGTGTTTTTTGGCACTACCAACTGGGGGCTATTGAAAACCAAAAGGAAGAATTCTGCCTGGGTGAGTGGGAAACCATTAGGAAGGGAATTTGTGGTAAAAGGAGAAAAGTATTCTTAGTCAGGATTATTTAAATTTAGAATTTCCTTTAGGGATCTAACAGCATGAGTTCTGTTTTCTCTGAGGTACAAACCAGTGAATGTGAGGTGGAGAGATTGAGGGAGCTTTAAACTCCTAGCCTGCCACCAAATGGGAAAACATCACTCTCCTTCTATTAATCCATTCTTGAAAGCAGCACTATAGAATTTTAGCATTAGAAAGTATCTCACAGAAAGTGACATTTCTAGGAGGAAATAGAGGTCCAAAGAAAGATAGCAACACATTCATGGGAGTATTCTAACACAATTGGGACTAAGCTCCTAATCCAGTTTTCTTTCCATTAGCCCTCTCTCCCCCTCCTCACCCTACCTCTTTTTTTTCTTTTTCAGGCTACACTTGTAACCTCCCTTGGGTGCTAGATAATACTTGTATATTCTGGCTATTTTCATTTTCACATAATTTTCCCATGAAGATTTTGTTGTTTCCTCTTTCAGACACGACCCAAGACCTCAGGCTGGGCTTACTAACTGACCCCTATGGCACCTTAAAGGACAATCCTCCCTAGGGAGATGCATGGTCCTGAGTTACTGCATTCCCACCAACCCTGGCTCTTTCCGCAGAGCTAAAATGCAGCCACTTGCAATCCATGCTGAGGAAAGTATTTATGCTGGTAGTCGGCTTGACATCTTCCAATATCATTTACAACCTTTGTGGTTTGAATATGTTTGAAGAAAAATTAATTGATGGTTTTGGATGTTATAGGGGAGAAACTCAACTAGTTTTTCAGGATATCCACCTGGGAAGTTTTCAGCTTCAAGAAGAATGGTCAGATGGCCTCAAAAAAGAAAAAGTTTGATAAATTAATACCCTTTACAGATGTTAGTTGTGGGTAAGTGGGAGATGGATCTGCAGTAGAGATGGCTTAATAATGGCAAGGGCTGCCCAGGAGGCACAGAATATACCTGCCAGTGCAGGAGACACAAGAGACACGGGTTTGATCCCTGAGTCAAAAAGGCCCCCTGGAGTAGGAAATGGCAACTCACTCCAGTATTCCTCTCTGGAAAATTCCACGGATGGAGGACCCCGGCAGGCTACAGTCCATGAGGTTGCAAAGAGCTGGATGCAACTGAGCATGCACACACACACAATAATTGTAAAGCTCTTTTTCCTTCAGTATTTTTATCTTTCTACAGTGACATTTGGAATTCTAAAGCCCAAACCCATATTACAAAGAGGCAGAAAGAGGCAGCTAGATTTATATGAGATTGGGGAAAGCTAAAAGCCCTCATCTGCTACAAATTTCTCCCTCCACTGGGACTCCCTCTGGTTTGGCCTGGTACATTTCTCTTTTAAGTACATACACTTTGAGTTATTTAACCCAAACTCACAGCCTTGTCTTCAGAAGGAGAATGCTAAAATGTGTATTTTGCTACATGTAAAATCACTAGCATGATACTTGGCATAGAGCCAAAGAGTTCCATGCATATTAAATATGATGATAGTTTGTTCGTTCATTTGCTGAATTAAATATATGAACTTCCAGTTTATATCTAGCACTGGGGACAAAAAAGATAAATGAAGACAGTTTCTGCCTTAAAGTGCTTACAGCCCATGAGGAGAGAAAGAGTTATAAACAGATGATTGCAATACAACGCAGCAAGTAATTATAATTGAGGGAGTCAACCAGTATGACTGAAGAACATTGGTACAGCCGGAGACAGAGAGAGGCATGTGATATCCGATTCCTAAAAGCTAGTGGGAGTTATTACTGTGTGACTCATGGCAGTTGCAGAAGTTCTTCATCACTCATTGAATTATAGGCTTGAAAGGGAGAGAGAACATGGCACCAGCAAATCCAGAGTGGTCAGCAGTGGGGCAGGGGCTTGGTTGGGAAGAGTGCAGGTGGGGCAGGAGCCATGCACACTGGTACTCAGACTGACCAAATCCTTTGCTAGGAAAAAGCCTAGATAAACACTAGGTGAACACTAAGGAATGGAGGTCAAGTGCAAATTCTAAACGAGAACAGTGAAGGCACCCACTGGTTGCTTCAAAATATTCCTGTTCCACTCTGCTCGTGAACCAATTCTATATTATCAGCATACATTATTTGTTTCCACTTCTGTATGCCATCAACACAGATATGTAAGAGGCTACATGGAAGAGAACTAATTATTTTTTTAAAATAATTATCATTTATTCAGTATTTATAGTATCATAAATATTATCATAATATTTAAAAATTATAATTTATTAAATATAATCTTCCCAGCATCAATCAGTGAACTTGGAATTGCTAATCTCCTTTCATGTTATAAGAAGCCTGAAAAAGATAAGCTGAGAAAATTTAAGTAACTTGCCTGGGGGAATATAACAGAAACAGGAATTCAGATCTAAAACCTTGGATTTTCCTTTTTCCATGATGCCATAACACTTCACAACTTTTAGTATGAAGCATATTTGAATTTAAGTTACTTCTTTTAAGTCTTTGTTAAACACTTCTTGTATCATCTCCATTCTTTTTATGAGATCCTAGATCTTCTTCACTTATTTTTATTCTGAATTTTTTTCTGTAAGGTTTGCCTATGCCCACCTCATTTCATGGTTTTCTTCATGGGATTTATCTTGCTCATATGGGACATAATCCTATCCATTTTCATTTTGATTAGCTTTCTGTGATTGTGGTTTTTATTCTGGAGGCTGTGGGATTGTGTTCTTGCTTCTTCTGCCTGCCCTCAAGGGCCCTCTAAGGTAAGAGGCCTGTGCAAGGGACGGATTGGAGAGACTGTCGGTGGGGAAAACTGTCTTGCTCTTGTGGGCAGGGCTGAGCTCAGAAAAACTTTAATCCACTTCTCTGCTGATGGGTGGGGCTGTGTTCCTTCCTTGTTAGTTGTTTGGCATGAGGTGACCCAGCCCTGGAGTCTACAAATTCTATGGTAAGGTTAATGGTTATCTCCAAGACAGCTCATGCCAAAGGGCACCTACCAGGACTGCTGCTGTCTTGCATTGAGCCACTGCTGATACACACGTCCACATGAGACCCTCAAACACTCACAGGCAAGCCTGGCTCAGTTTCCAGTAGGGTCATTGTTCCTTTCACTTGGATCCTGCTGTGCATGAGATTTTGCCTGTGCCTTCCAAGAATGGAGTCTGTTTTCCCCTGTCCTGTGGAAGTCCTGCAATCAAACCCCATTGCCCTTCCAAATCAGATTCCCTTGGGATTCCTAGTCCCTTTGCTGGATCTCAGGCTGGGAAGCCTGATGTAGGACCTAGAACCTTCACAACGGTATGAAAACCTCTTTGGTACTGTTGTTCTTCAGTTTGTGGGTTGCTCACCCACAGGTAAGGGATTTGATTTTATCATGATTGCATCCCTCCTATCATCTCCTTTCATGTTATAAGAAGCCTGAAAAAGATAAGCTGAGAAAATTTAAGTAACTTGCCTGGGGGAATATAACAGAAACAGGAATTCAGATCTAAAACCTTGGATTTTCCTTTCCATGATGCCATAACACTTCACAACTTTTAGTATGAAGCATATTTGAATTTAAGTTACTTCTTTTAAGTCTTTGTTAAACACTTCTTGTATCATCTCCATTCTTTTTATGAGATCCTAGATCTTCTTCACTTATTTTTATTCTGAATTTTTTTCTGTAAGGTTTGCCTATGCCCACCTCATTTCATGGTTTTCTTCATGGGATTTATCTTGCTCATATGGGACATAATCCTATCCATTTTCATTTTGATTAGCTTTCTGTGATTGTGGTTTTTATTCTGGAGGCTGTGGGATTGTGTTCTTGCTTCTTCTGCCTGCCCTCAAGGGCCCTCTAAGGTAAGAGGCCTGTGCAAGGGACGGATTGGAGAGACTGTCGGTGGGGAAAACTGTCTTGCTCTTGTGGGCAGGGCTGAGCTCAGAAAAACTTTAATCCACTTCTCTGCTGATGGGTGGGGCTGTGTTCCTTCCTTGTTAGTTGTTTGGCATGAGGTGACCCAGCCCTGGAGTCTACAAATTCTATGGTAAGGTTAATGGTTATCTCCAAGACAGCTCATGCCAAAGGGCACCTACCAGGACTGCTGCTGTCTTGCATTGAGCCACTGCTGATACACACGTCCACATGAGACCCTCAAACACTCACAGGCAAGCCTGGCTCAGTTTCCAGTAGGGTCATTGTTCCTTTCACTTGGATCCTGCTGTGCATGAGATTTTGCCTGTGCCTTCCAAGAATGGAGTCTGTTTTCCCCTGTCCTGTGGAAGTCCTGCAATCAAACCCCATTGCCCTTCCAAATCAGATTCCCTTGGGATTCCTAGTCCCTTTGCTGGATCTCAGGCTGGGAAGCCTGATGTAGGACCTAGAACCTTCACAACGGTATGAAAACCTCTTTGGTACTGTTGTTCTTCAGTTTGTGGGTTGCTCACCCACAGGCAAGGGATTTGATTTTATCATGATTGCATCCCTCCTATCATCTCATTGAGGCTTCTTTGCCCTTGGATATGGGGCATCTTTTTTATTTTTTTGGTGGGTGCCAGGATCCTCCTGTAGATGGTTGTTCAACAGCTAGTTGTGATTTTTGTACTCTCAAAGGAGAAGATGGGCACGCATCTTTTTATTCCACCAACTTGAACCTAACCCCCTTTCTCTTTTCCAGTCTGTCTTAGGCTCAGCCAATGAGGGATGGATGATTCCCTATACGGTCTATGGTCCCTGTCTTCTGTCCCAATAAGTTCTAAACCATTTTCATATTATGAAAGATAAAACTCAGAAACAGCCAGATAAAAGGGATACAAAAGGTGAGGTGTGAGGAGAGGGCTCAAAGACTCTGCATTCTTTCCAGCCAGCCATTCTCCCTAGATCTCCATGTGTTCACCATCACTTTATTTTAAATTAATAAAAATACATTTGTTTTTGTCTTGTGTGATTTTTCACTTTTCTTTTTCTCCATTTTATGAATAAAGTCTTTGGTTGTTTTATTTATGAATCCTATATAAATATTTACTTCTTTCATTTGCCTATTTTGGCTTTTTTGAGAAAATGTTCTTAGTTTATTCAAATTATTTCCATTGCTCCAAAAAGCATGAGTTGCAGTCAATTCAGTTTAACGGTTTCATTGGGCAAATGTCACGGACATAAAAACTAGTGAATACTCTAGATATCTCTCTTGTCCTGATTTATAATTTTCACTTCACTTATCACCTCTTAAATGTCATATAGTTGTTCATTTGAATATTATTCATCTCTTTCTTTTCAGGATGTGCAGACAGTTTTATTTGCCACTTTAGAAATATTTGTTAACTTAATATATGGCATTTAATATATGCCTTAATTCCTTTACATAATATGTGGTATACTTTCACCCATTACCAGACCATATAGTTGCATATTTAATGTTTATGTGCTTTACCAATATCCGTATCACCAGATACAGAACATCCGAGGACAGAGGAGATGAAGCAGTCTGGTTCTGAGCCCAGACCAGGAGAACTTCTGGGATCTTGGGTCCTTGAATGGAGTGGATGATACATTTTTCTGAGGGCCATCAGAATATTGTCCATCTCTTGCACGAGACTGTGAACTTCATAAAACAAGGAACATCCCCAGTTTTGCTCAAAGATGTACCCTCAGGAGCTGAGCAGTCCCGGAAACTCATAGATGCTTTACAAATATGCTAAATGATTGAGTGGCCATTAAAATGCTGCAGGAAATACAAGGATTGCTTTAGACAGTTTTTGATCTCAATATGTGCACCTGGTTGGGAACCCAAGAATGAAGCTGCTGACTAGCATAAATGTCAGTTTACCTATTATAAATATGAGGCCTCAAATTCAGATGTGAAGTAAATTTAATTTTTCTGCTTAATAACTCAGCTAAACTGCACTTCAAGCCTCTAAATTATGCTTCTGTGTGCAAACCATCTTTCCAGCCAGCCATTCTCCCTAGATCTCCATGTGTTCACCATCACTTTATTTTAAATTAATAAAAATACATTTGTTTTTGTCTTGTGTGATTTTTCACTTTTCTTTTTCTCCATTTTATGAATAAAGTCTTTGGTTGTTTTATTTATGAATCCTATATAAATATTTACTTCTTTCATTTGCCTATTTTGGCTTTTTTGAGAAAATGTTCTTAGTTTATTCAAATTATTTCCATTGCTCCAAAAAGCATGAGTTGCAGTCAATTCAGTTTAACGGTTTCATTGGGCAAATGTCACGGACATAAAAACTAGTGAATACTCTAGATATCTCTCTTGTCCTGATTTATAATTTTCACTTCACTTATCACCTCTTAAATGTCATATAGTTGTTCATTTGAATATTATTCATCTCTTTCTTTTCAGGATGTGCAGACAGTTTTATTTGCCACTTTAGAAATATTTGTTAACTTAATATATGGCATTTAATATATGCCTTAATTCCTTTACATAATATGTGGTATACTTTCACCCATTACCAGACCATATAGTTGCATATTTAATGTTTATGTGCTTTACCAATATCCGTATCACCAGATACAGAACATCCGAGGACAGAGGAGATGAAGCAGTCTGGTTCTGAGCCCAGACCAGGAGAACTTCTGGGATCTTGGGTCCTTGAATGGAGTGGATGATACATTTTT
Source organism: Tragulus kanchil (assembly GCA_022376925.1). Taxonomy (NCBI): domain Eukaryota; kingdom Metazoa; phylum Chordata; class Mammalia; order Artiodactyla; family Tragulidae; genus Tragulus; species Tragulus kanchil. Next base: position 64,861,821 of record JAIOJX010000032.1, on the reverse strand, counting down.
CTGAGGGCCATCAGAATATTGTCCATCTCTTGCACGAGACTGTGAACTTCATAAAACAAGGAACATCCCCAGTTTTGCTCAAAGATGTACCCTCAGGAGCTGAGCAGTCCCGGAAACTCATAGATGCTTTACAAATATGCTAAATGATTGAGTGGCCATTAAAATGCTGCAGGAAATACAAGGATTGCTTTAGACAGTTTTTGATCTCAATATGTGCACCTGGTTGGGAACCCAAGAATGAAGCTGCTGACTAGCATAAATGTCAGTTTACCTATTATAAATATGAGGCCTCAAATTCAGATGTGAAGTAAATTTAATTTTTCTGCTTAATAACTCAGCTAAACTGCACTTCAAGCCTCTATTATGCTTCTGTGGCAGAAACTTTATGTGTTTCCTCTCCTTTCCCCAGTTTGTGCTTAAGGGCTTGTGTAGGCCAAGTCCCAAAGATAAGGGATGGTGTCTGGACCTCATTTTCTATGTACATCATCATCATTGTGATCACTTTTGGTCTCTCAAAGGCTTCTCCAGGATTGGATCTCTCTCTGTCCCTTCTTTCTTTGGTGTAAAGGCACAGCAATTGTTGTTTATCAATCATCTTGCAAAGACTAGCTTTGGACCTTTGTGCATTCACACCATCTCTGAGATCTTGTTACCTTTCCTAGGCTCTGTCTACAAAACTGGGTCCATTTTGAAAGCAACATACTCATCAAACCATCTCTCTCAAACCAGACAAGAAAGGTGCACGACCCACACTACTCTGTTCTCATCAATTCCCTCCTCTGCACTGCTCCTTCCTTTCCCAAGCTTTAGAAGAGCATTTTTTCTAGTGTAGGTAGGGGGACCCCCTCACTCTTCTCAACCCACATAGTTTTGAAACATTTTTTGTTTTTCTCTAACTCCTTCCTGTAAGGCTTTTGGAAAATAAAGTCAGGGTCAAAAAACTCACAAGTTTTATACACTTTCCTAGAATGATGAACACAGATAACCAATTTTTTGTGTTATTCTCCTAGGAAATCTTTGCATTCCTACAAAAAACAGAGACTTTTCGTCCAGTTGTTTTATCTCTACTCCCTCTCAAAAGGTTAGGCCTTGGGTCTGTCCTAAATTGGGCACTGAGGGCCATCAGAATATTGTCCATCTCTTGCACGAGACTGTGAACTTCATAAAACAAGGAACATCCCCAGTTTTGCTCAAAGATGTACCTCAGGAACTGAGCAGTCCCGGAAACTCATAGATGCTTTACAAATATGCTAAATGATTGAGTGGCCATTAAAATGCTGCAGGAAATACAAGGATTGCTTTAGACAGTTTTTGATCTCAATATGTGCACCTGGTTGGGAACCCAAGAATGAAGCTGCTGACTAGCATAAATGTCAGTTTACCTATTATAAATATGAGGCCTCAAATTCAGATGTGAAGTAAATTTAATTTTTCTGCTTAATAACTCAGCTAAACTGCACTTCAAGCCTCTATTATGCTTCTGTGGCAGAAACTTTATGTGTTTCCTCTCCTTTCCCCAGTTTGTGCTTAAGGGCTTGTGTAGGCCAAGTCCCAAAGATAAGGGATGGTGTCTGGACCTCATTTTCTATGTACATCATCATCATTGTGATCACTTTTGGTCTCTCAAAGGCTTCTCCAGGATTGGATCTCTCTCTGTCCCTTCTTTCTTTGGTGTAAAGGCACAGCAATTGTTGTTTATCAATCATCTTGCAAAGACTAGCTTTGGACCTTTGTGCATTCACACCATCTCTGAGATCTTGTTACCTTTCCTAGGCTCTGTCTACAAAACTGGGTCCATTTTGAAAGCAACATACTCATCAAACCATCTCTCTCAAACCAGACAAGAAAGGTGCACGACCCACACTACTCTGTTCTCATCAATTCCCTCCTCTGCACTGCTCCTTCCTTTCCCAAGCTTTAGAAGAGCATTTTTTCTAGTGTAGGTAGGGGGACCCCCTCACTCTTCTCAACCCACATAGTTTTGAAACATTTTTTGTTTTTCTCTAACTCCTTCCTGTAAGGCTTTTGGAAAATAAAGTCAGGGTCAAAAAACTCACAAGTTTTATACACTTTCCTAGAATGATGAACACAGATAACCAATTTTTTGTGTTATTCTCCTAGGAAATCTTTGCATTCCTACAAAAAACAGAGACTTTTCGTCCAGTTGTTTTATCTCTACTCCCTCTCAAAAGGTTAGGCCTTGGGTCTGTCCTAAATTGGGCACTCCAAGGCAATAATATCATAATCAAAGTCACCCATGCAAAAGGAAATAAAGTAGTCTGTATAAGTGAAGCTAAGAATCTATAGGTTATGGATCAGTAACCAAACTGGCCAACATGATTAACACTGGAATTGAAAAGTCAAATCACATTCTGGGAAAAGAGCACTCTGGTTAATTAGGTTTTGCTTGAGTGCATTGGCTTCTCTTCACAAGGCATTCACTCAGAACATGAGTTAGTGTCAATATTTTAGTCGTTATTTTAGAAATAGAACATGATTTACAGAGGGTTGGCATGCCCATTGCTGTCTGTTCTTGGTCTTAGATGGCATGCTGCTGGAAAGTCTAAGATGCTATGTATTTAAAAGGCTCTACATGGGACTAGTACACTAAGATTCTTTTTTATGGTGGTGGGGGAGCACTTCTATTGGTCTTTCATTTATCTATTTTCATCCATCTTTGTTCTCTGGCCCGTGTGGGCCTCCCATTGCAGTGGCCTCTCTTGCTGCAGAGTACCGTCTCTAGGCGCATGCACTCCAGAGCTCTGGCTCAGTAGTTGGACACATCGGTTCAGTTGCTCGACAGCACGTGGGATCTTCACAGGCCAGGGATCAAACCAGTGCCCCTGGCACTGCAAGGCAGTGTTCTTACCCATTGGACCACCAGGGAAGCCCTAAAATTCTTTAATTGTCAGGCAGTTGTCTGTGCTGAAGAGAACATGGGAGTGAATTAGTAGGGCATGATCCTCAGATGGCAAACATCTTCCCTCTGCCACCATCACCATCACTTTCTGCACCCTCTCCTGTGCAGGCAGTCCTATTCTCCATTGAATAGAGACTTCCCTGCCTCTTTATTCAGGCTCCCAGTGAGTGTTTCCACTGTACCTAGAAGAAGGCCTCTCTCTGAGTCACACTGACTGTGAGCCCTTTTCCATCACAGCTACCAACATCAAAGTGGTTTCTCACCCTAGACATCTCCATGGACTGGCAATTACTGTGTATCCTTGAGCAGGGGTGAATTCCCTGCTATAAGAAGAACTTAACTTTACAAATTGGCTTACGTGGCATCCTGTGCAGTTCACCTCTCAGCTCAGCTTCTTCCTCACTACCCACTCACACCCACACCTTATGTGGTAAAGAACCTCCGGAGTCTCATTACCTGGATTTTACAGTTCAAGCCTTTTCTATAAAGTCTTGACTGAAAATGGCTTTGATTAACATTTTTATAATTCCAATTTCTTTTTATCCTCCCATCTGTCGGCTCACTCCATCCAAATTCATGGCAACCTGCCAGTTAGGCATTTTCATAAAGAACGGGCCTTTTCTTGAGTCCTCCAAAGATTCACTCCAATTTACAGTCAAAGAAGAGTTGGCTTCCTCAGATTCTTGAATTCAGTCCTTTTTCCTTGATAACCCCTCTAAAAATGATTTTGGGTATTTCTATCTCTCCTTGTCAAAATGTTTTTTCTCCTGATGGACAATCTCCTGAGTGCCTGCCATATTCTAGGTACTACTAATGGGTAGGCAAGGAGCATCAAGGACTCCCCAAAACCTCATTCCCTCATGGATAAACTCTAGATGCAAAAATCAAAGGAAACTGGGAATGATAAATTAATTTTATTTTTTATTTCATTCTTAATTTCCTTCCTTAAGAGTCAAACAAAAGAGATAAATGAGCATAATATTGTTTAAACGTAGGGAATATGATTCTTGTTCTCAAAAAGGTGGGCATTTAAAAAAAAATCTTGTTTAAATAATTATCAGTGATTTTATCTTTGAGAGAAAATTAGAGTCATTAGACAGAGGCAAGCAATAAGACGTGAGACAACCACCTTTTGTGTTGCTGTTTTAAGCAGAAATATCCTCAGATGGCAAACATCTTCCCTCTGCCACCATCACCATCACTTTCTGCACCCTCTCCTGTGCAGGCAGTCCTATTCTCCATTGAATAGAGACTTCCCTGCCTCTTTATTCAGGCTCCCAGTGAGTGTTTCCACTGTACCTAGAAGAAGGCCTCTCTCTGAGTCACACTGACTGTGAGCCCTTTTCCATCACAGCTACCAACATCAAAGTGGTTTCTCACCCTAGACATCTCCATGGACTGGCAATTACTGTGTATCCTTGAGCAGGGGTGAATTCCCTGCTATAAGAAGAACTTAACTTTACAAATTGGCTTACGTGGCATCCTGTGCAGTTCACCTCTCAGCTCAGCTTCTTCCTCACTACCCACTCACACCCACACCTTATGTGGTAAAGAACCTCCGGAGTCTCATTACCTGGATTTTACAGTTCAAGCCTTTTCTATAAAGTCTTGACTGAAAATGGCTTTGATTAACATTTTTATAATTCCAATTTCTTTTTATAATCCCATCTGTCGGCTCTCTCCCTCCAAATTCATGGCAACCTGCCAGTTAGGCATTTTCATAAAGAACGGGCCTTTTCTTGAGTCCTCCAAAGATTCACTCCAATTTACAGTCAAAGAAGAGTTGGCTTCCTCAGATTCTTGAATTCAGTCCTTTTTCCTTGATAACCCCTCTAAAAATGATTTTGGGTATTTCTATCTCTCCTTGTCAAAATGTTTTTTCTCCTGATGGACAATCTCCTGAGTGCCTGCCATATTCTAGGTACTACTAATGGGTAGGCAAGGAGCATCAAGGACTCCCCAAAACCTCATTCCCTCATGGATAAACTCTAGATGCAAAAATCAAAGGAAACTGGGAATGATAAATTAATTTTATTTTTTATTTCATTCTTAATTTCCTTCCTTAAGAGTCAAACAAAAGAGATAAATGAGCATAATATTGTTTAAACGTAGGGAATATGATTCTTGTTCTCAAAAAGGTGGGCATTTAAAAAAAAATCTTGTTTAAATAATTATCAGTGATTTTATCTTTGAGAGAAAATTAGAGTCATTAGACAGAGGCAAGCAATAAGACGTGAGACAACCACCTTTTTGTGTTGCTGTTTTTAAGCAGAAATACTTTCAATAGCATACTGGGTGCTCCATCCCTTAGTTCTTGACCTCTTCACCTGACATTTTAAAGGTGTGATCAAGCTATGTTCAACATCAAGTAGCATTTTTAGTGTGGCAGAGGGGTCAGCTCCATTCTCAAATTCAGGCTGCTAAGGAGGGTTATGCTTCATGTGTGTACATAAACCTTTTGATTTCCTTGGCACAACCCAGAAGAAACACTCTTCTTTTCAACCAGAGGCTTCTGGGAAACCCCCTTTTACTTAAACCAGTGGGCTTTAAATTACATATTTCAGTATTTTTGGTTTGGGTTAAGTCATTATACCTTCAGAATGCCTCCATGAAATGTGTGCTGGGAGGGGTAAATTTTTATGTTTGTTAAGACAGTATGCTATCCTGGAAAGGGAAAAAAGCTGTGCAATCTAAAAAATGTGGGCTTGAATTCCAGCTTTGTCACTTACTGGCTGAGTGTTTTCTGTTTGAAAGGTTCAAACTTCAATCTGTCTTTATCTATAAAATGAGAGTAATAGTCATGTTTGTGTCATAGATTGTTTCAGTAAAATAATATCTGTGAGTAATATGTTATAAACTAGGGGCTGAATAACAGACTACCTGTTCATCATTTATTCTATATTATATTCCAGACTTCTCATCATTAAGCATTCTGGCATGACTCACAATTTTCATTTTTGCCCCAACTCCTGCCAAGATCACTTATGACTGCACCATGCATATAACTACCCATCCAATAACCTGGTCTTAAGCTCCCTGACCCCACAAATTATTCTTCTAGTTCAATAACCCAAACACATGACCAAACCTGGACCTTGGAATGCACTTATCTCTTGAATGTCAAAATTCCTATATTCCAAGATCTGACTATTCAATTCTGTCCTAATAGTCATTACACTCCACTATGTCAACCTATTCTTTGATCTCCTTGAGACTTTGTTCTTTACATTTTTTCCTTTTGTCATCAAATTCATTATTGTCTTTGAGCTTTCCCTTCTTTTCCTACTCAATCTAAATCTCTAATGAGTCTCATAAAAAACTCTGACCAGCACTTCAGTGTCTACAGACTCCTAAATCTCTAGCCCTGTCAATTCATAGGATAAGTCTAGTCATGGACCTTCCCTATTCATACACTTGATATACTGAGTAATTCACAAGGTTATTACATATCTGTGTGTATTGTTACCACTATAAATGTGTGACCTGCATCTCAGTGGTACTCCCTGTATTGCGTGACAAACATTTTACCTGTCTCTGCTCTCTCTTCTGTCCCTCACAGAGGCTAGATCATGCTTGCTTTATACTTCACAGATCCTTACTCCAATTTTCTGCAATGTCAGTAGGTTTATACAGGGGAAAATGAAGCTATTAGACAATAACTCCCATCCCCTCTTACCTCTGACTCTACAAAACTACAACCTATTTAAATGTGTATTCACCCTTGCTATTTCTGCTTCTATAACAAAAGGCTTCTCTCCAGTTTAGTGCTATTATCTTCATATTTTCTACATCTGATCTCCTGTTCCTATAATGACCTTAAAATTGTGTCACCGGAGAAGACTCTTGAGAGTCCCTTGGACAGCAGGGAGGTCAAACCAGTCAATCCTAAAGAAATCAACCATAAATATTCACTAAAAGGACTGATGCTGAAGCTGAAGCTCCAATGCTTTCTCCACCTGATGTGAAGAGCCAACTCATTGGAAAAGACACTGATGCTGGGAAAGATTTAAGATAATAGGAAAAGAAGGTAGCAGAAGGTGAGATGGTTAGATAGCATTACTAACTCAATGGAAATGAATTTGAGGAAACTCTGGGAGGTAATAAACGGCCTGGAATGTTGCAGTCCATGGGGTCACAAAGAACTGGAAATATCTTGGTGACTGAAAAACAACAACATACTTTTATGATCCTCTTCTATCCAACATTTACTATCCTTTCCTTTTTTAACTTCTTTCAAGTAAGATATAAACATGATCAAAATCCTTTAACAATAATTTTTAAAATATTTTCTCAAACAGTGCATCCTTCTCCATCTGCATCCTATATTTATCCTTCCTTTTGCAACTAAACTTCTGGCAAGACCCAGTCATTTAACTGGGGCTCAGAAACTTCGGGTCATAATAGTCTCATCCTTTTCACAGATATTATCACATTTACTCATCCATTAAATTATATGGCTATTCCTTATTTAATAGCTCTTGTATTTATCCCCACATCCATCTCACTGCTATCATCATCAATTCATCATCTGTTCTCATCCTTACAACTGCCCCCTAGCTTGTCTCTATTACTCTGGACTTGCATCTTTCAAATCACCATGCCTTGGCTCAATGTTTAATGTCCTCACCCATCAGATTTACCTATCAAATGTTTATTCTTGAAAATTCTGCTCAAAACTTACTTCTCTGTGTGAATTCTTACTCTTTTCTTGACACCCCACAGGTCTTCTTCTGGTAGAATGAGTCATTTTTTTCTTTTGTAAGACTAATTTTCTTTGTCGAGACTTATATCTCTGCATCTTTGATACTTCACTAGGTTTAGCATTTCTCTCATCTAATAGATTGCAAGGTAAAAAACCCCCTTCTCTCAGTTTAGTGCTATTATCTTCATATTTTCTACATCTGATCTCCTGTTCCTATAATGACCTTAAAATTGTGTCACCGGAGAAGACTCTTGAGAGTCCCTTGGACAGCAGGGAGGTCAAACCAGTCAATCCTAAAGAAATCAACCATAAATATTCACTAAAAGGACTGATGCTGAAGCTGAAGCTCCAATGCTTTCTCCACCTGATGTGAAGAGCCAACTCATTGGAAAAGACACTGATGCTGGGAAAGATTTAAGATAATAGGAAAAGAAGGTAGCAGAAGGTGAGATGGTTAGATAGCATTACTAACTCAATGGAAATGAATTTGAGGAAACTCTGGGAGGTAATAAACGGCCTGGAATGTTGCAGTCCATGGGGTCACAAAGAACTGGAAATATCTTGGTGACTGAAAAACAACAACATACTTTTATGATCCTCTTCTATCCAACATTTACTATCCTTTCCTTTTTTAACTTCTTTCAAGTAAGATATAAACATGATCAAAATCCTTTAACAATAATTTTTAAAATATTTTCTCAAACAGTGCATCCTTCTCCATCTGCATCCTATATTTATCCTTCCTTTTGCAACTAAACTTCTGGCAAGACCCAGTCATTTAACTGGGGCTCAGAAACTTCGGGTCATAATAGTCTCATCCTTTTCACAGATATTATCACATTTACTCATCCATTAAATTATATGGCTATTCCTTATTTAATAGCTCTTGTATTTATCCCACATCCATCTCACTGCTATCATCATCAATTCATCATCTGTTCTCATCCTTACAACTGCCCCCTAGCTTGTCTCTATTACTCTGGACTTGCATCTTTCAAATCACCATGCCTTGGCTCAATGTTTAATGTCCTCACCCATCAGATTTACCTATCAAATGTTTATTCTTGAAAATTCTGCTCAAAACTTACTTCTCTGTGTGAATTCTTACTCTTTTCTTGACACCCCACAGGTCTTCTTCTGGTAGAATGAGTCATTTTTTTCTTTTGTAAGACTAATTTTCTTTGTCGAGACTTATATCTCTGCATCTTTGATACTTCACTAGGTTTAGCATTTCTCTCATCTAATAGATTGCAAGGTAAGAGAAAGCATGGGGTCTATCTTATTTGTTGATATATTTCCAATACCTTCTACAGTTCCTGGAAAATATCTAGTTCTTAAGTATTTTTAAGGAATTAAGTGGAGGAGTTGGAACTTTATATAGGCCTGGGAAGATGAGTGGAATAAAATGCTATAGTAAAAACTAAAGCTGAAAGATGCTCCAGAGAGAAAGAGGCAGTAGTTGTAAAACTTATGCACTTTATGATTTTAGGAAGTGACATTCACATGGTGTTATGGAATAAATGTTTATATTCCCATAGAATTTTTATGTTGAAGCCCTGTTCCCTAATGTGATAGTATTTGAAGGTGGAGCCTTTGGGAGGTAAGTAAGTTAGATGTAGTCAGGAGGGTAGATCCCTCATAACAGAACTAGAGTCCTAGTAAGAAGAGGCACTAGAAAGTTCTGTGTCCATCTTTCTTTCTTTCCCTCGTGACATAGAGAAAATATAGCCACCTGTAAGTCAGAAAGAGAGCTTTCATCAAAAACTGAATTGACCAGCACTTTGATCTTGGACTTTGCTGCTTCTAAAACTCTTAAGAAAATAACTGTCTAATGTTTAAACCACCAGTATAGTGGTATTTTGGCAGTTTGTTTTGGCAACTAAAGCAAACTAAGATACATCTTGATTTTTTTTTTTTTTTTTTACCAACTTGCACTTCTTTGGTCATCCAAATCAGAGGTTATTTTTCCATCTTATGAAATTCTGAAGTAGTTTTCCCCTACACTACTGCTACAGTTGCACATTGCAAGATGAACATTTTATCTGAATGGAAAGCATCTAGGGGGCCAGCATTAAGTCTGATTATGAATCATGCTCCCTAGAGTTGTATAAGGTATAATCTGTGCAATCACACATGGGACTTCTAAATCTGTTCCAAAGTTATAATATATGCAGTCAGGTTGGTGTTATTGGGGAGGAGGAGTTATGTGAGTTGTACAAAGCTTGTGGAGGAAGAATAAAGACTTAAGAGCATAGATCATAGATAAAAATCATGAAGTGAAAATTATATGTTCTGAACTTCTGAACCTTTAATTTATGTATTATGGATAAAAATCCAAAAATAGTACTTCTAAAATTACCTGAGTAGTGCCTGACCTCTATAAATTTCATTTATTCTCAGGCATACATATGACTATATTTGGCAAATTAATCAAGGAATTGGATATTAATTTTCTCCAACTAAAACATTAGTTTGCTTCCACGTGATTAATATATAAATAACTATACCTTATCTGATCCAACTGGTCCTCATCATTCTAGTAAACTGAACAAGGTTTGTCTGACACCTAAGGTTTCCAGGGTTTCACTAGATAACTCAAAATTTTATCTACTCAGCTCCTATTAAGGAAAAAATGTATAAATGAGACGCTAAATGTTCTAGTGCTAGCGTTATTAGGCTTCCTTTGAAAAAGTACAGCCAGTGAGACATAAACAATACCTTCTGCATGAGACACAGCCACAGTTTGAACTATAACTGTTACTCACTGACTTAAGAAGAAGTTTGAAGTACATAATCCAGAGCTAAGGGATTTTTCCTCATAATTAGAGAATATTAGTCATACATCAGAGGCCACTTTATTTAACAGACAAGGAAACTGAGGTCCTGATTGTAGAAGCAATTCAAATAAGGCCTGAACTGACTATATTTTCTAATTTTCTGTATTCTTGATGCTCTTGCAAATGAGGCCCTGATCCTAGAGTCACTGTACCTCCTAGGGCTAGCTAGTTCTTAAAGAGAAAACGACTCCCATGTGTGTATGCTTTTGATACACAAACCAACCAATCCAGAGCCCTCAATCTCAACTCTCTCCTTTACCAAGCTCTGATTCCCACTGGCCTAAATCCCCACAGTGCAAGACAACTAAGGCCCACCTCTATAGCACAAGCTCTCTGAAATTATTCAAACTACTCAATCCTAAACTTATTTCCCACTTATTTCTCCTATCTCTCTCTCTCTCTCCTGCCCAAACTGGGGAACTCCCATGAGGTACAGCCTGGTGTACTATGCATCCTGTTTCTAAGAATCTATGAGTATTAACTTCTGCCTTCATGACAATCATTTCTGTCTGTTGTCTTAGCTGTATCTGATTAAAGCAAATATCAGGTGCACGTTTAGAAGAAAGTAATTTACATTAGTAGTAGATTTGTGACTAGGAGAGTCCCCAGACTTTCAGAACTCTGCTCTTTGTACAGTCCTCTGCAGCATCTCCTATACTTCTAAAAGGGATGAAGACACTAGAGACAGATCTCTAGAGAGGACCAAAATATACATAAAGACAAATTGTTCTTTAATATATATTTTAAAATTCTATAAAAATGTATAGCATAATTACAGCTTCTATGAATATATAAATAAATCTAGAAAATATTTAAGAATGTATGTACTTGTGGTTACATGTGGGAAAAGGTTATTATGAAATTGGGCTGCTGCTGGAGAAAGGCATCTAAGTTTGCTAAGATTTCAAGGCTCTATGCTCAACTCAGTGGTAAATTAGAAGATCAAGGGGTCCTGATCCTTGTCTTCAGTTACTTTCATAGTATCCATGATATCCAGTAGTATCCATACTACTGTATGGATAATATACATACACTTTTTCAACATATCAAGGGTAAAGGGATGTGAGAGAAAAGGCACTACAGGATTACAGAGGAAGGGCATATCTGCTCTGGTTGGGATAATCCAAGAATGTTCTCTGTCCATTCAATAACTTGACATATTGCATATCAACATTGTTTATCATGTGTCAGAGTCCCATCTAAACTTACCCTAGAAGTTAATTTCTTTCAAAAGAAATTCAAATTGGAGGATAATTGCTTTGCAATGTTGCATTAGTTTCTGCTTGTACAACAACGTGAATAAGCTATAAGTCTACACACGAACCTGAGCCTCCCTTCCACCCATGCCCATCTCACCCCTCTAGGTCATCACAGAGCACCAAGCTGAGCTCCCTGTTTTACACACATATGGCAGTAAAGATACCCAAGTATCTCCACCTGCATGCCTTTATATGTACGGAATAAGGCACACTTTCTGTGCTCCATGCCTGAGAAAATTAAAAGATGGTATGTTTTTAACCAGGCCCAGGAAGATCTGACACTCATTAGAGAGAAAGGACTAGGAAAAGCATGAAAAGGCTGTCTTTGGGAGGAACACTGAAAACTGAGGCCCACAAAGTGCTGTTTAGGGCTCAGGAAAGAGTGTGGTGCAAATATGGGAAAGCAAACTACCCATTGCTCCATAGAATTTGGTATGTTTCTAGAAACACCATAAAACTAAAGGGAACAAAGCTTTCAAGCACATAAAGGGTTTGTGATGTTGAAAGTATAGGAAACTAATAGCCAAGATAGTAGTGAGAGGGCCCAGTCAAGTGCAGGTAATAAGAATGAGGTGAGGACAGAAAAAGATGAATAAACTTGACCCTGATCATTCAAGAGAACAAGATACCTTGACTGGAATTGGAGTTTTATGGTCCTGAATCAGTTTGGGACCTTAAAGCAGGTATATCTGGGTTACTAATATTACTTTATTTTTATGCACCCTAGGGTTGCATGGCTTACAAACATGTTGGTTAAGTTTGGTTAAATATTAGCTTTCTCATTTTATCATCACAGCAGTACCATACAACTCTCTTGTGCAGTCGCTCAGTTGCTCAGACTCTTTGCAGCCCCATGGACTATAGCCTACCAATCTCCTCTGTCCATGGAATTTTCCAGGCAAGAATACTGGAGCAGGTTGCCATTTCATACACCAGGGGATCTTCCTGACCCAGGGATTGAACCCTCATCTTGTCTCTTGCTTTGGCAGGCAGATTCCTTACCACTAGCACCACCTGGGAAGTCCCACAATACAACTTTTAAGCTATTATTAATTCCATGTAATAAAAAGAGAAAAAAGATAATTGAAGATTTTTAAATGCCAGCATCACAGTTATTAGTAACAAAATGAAACAGAGCTTCAGTTTTCTGATGTCTGGCCTACCATTGGCTTCTATTTCATGTTGTTTTTTACTTCTTTTTATTTTATTTTATTTTATTTTATTTATTTATTATTGGCTGTGTTGGGTCTTAGTTGCAGCACACAGAATTTTCATTTAGGTGTGAAATATTTTTCATGTGGCACCCAGGCTCAGTAGCTGCAGTGCACTGAGGCATGTAAGATCTTGGTTACCTGACTAGGGATCAAACATTCATCTTGTACATTGGAAGCCAGATTCTTAACCACTGGACCACCCTTATGTTGTTTCTGAACTATTATAGTCAGTCCTTTGCATCTGTGGACTCTGCACCCATGGATTCAACCAACTATGGATCAGAAATATTTGAAAATAAAAAGCTTTTAGAACATATCAAAAAGTAAAATTTGAATTTGCCTTGTATGAACAACTATTTACATAGCATTTATGTTGTATTTATAAATATTTATATACTCAAATGTATGTTGAAGTTATATTGTTTAAGATATTATAAGTAATCTAAAGATGATTCAAAATATATGGGAGAATCTTCTGCATGGGTTATATGCAAATGTTATGCCATTTTTTTTATAAGGGACTTGCACATCCATAAATTTTGGTATCTGGTATCCACAGGTGGTCCTGGGAAAAAGCCCTATTGGATACTGAGGGATAACTGTATGTAGAAGATTAAAAAAAAAACAAACCCTTAAATTCTAATCTGAATGCATACAAAACTGACTTGACTGCTTTACTTCCCTAGAATGATCTTTTTTTCCCCTTAATGAATTGAGTGAATGAGTCATTTATTTTGACATACTTGATTCTGTCAATCCAGTTGGAAAAGGGGACATAATCTCGAATATAGCAATTAAATAGTAAATCTATGTTATTAAATGCTAAAGAGCAACTATTTACCAAAATATAACTACTTATAATTTTATGAATGCATAAAATTATCATGTATGTGCTTGGGGTTACTTTCCCTAATCAGAGATCTCTGAATTCTTGACATAGCTCTTTTGTTATCTAACCTTTCATAATGACATTATAGTCTGTAACAATTCTGTATGCCCCCAAAATTTGTATCTTGAAGCCTTAATCCCCAATGTAATTTGGAGACAGGACCTTTGGGAGGTGCTTAAGTCATAAAAAAACCCTCATTGAATATAATTATTTCTCTTATACCAAGAGACAACAGATCAGTGATCTCTCTGTCAATATGAGGTTATAGCAAGAATATTGTTGCTTGGTTGCTAAGTCATGTCCAACTCTTTGCAACATCATGGACTCCAGCATGTCAGGCTTCCCTGTCCTACTCTTATCTCCCAGAGTTTGTTCAAACTCATGTCCACTGACTGTGATACCATCTAATCATCTCATCCTCTCTTGTCCTCTTCTCCTTCTCACTTCAGTCTTTCCCAGGATCAGGGTCTTTTCCAAATGAGTCAGTTGTTCCCACCAGGTAGCCATAGTATTGGAGCTTCAACTTCAGCATCAGTCCTTCCATTGAATATACAGAGTTGATTTCCTTTAGGATTGATTGGTTTGATCTCCTTCTGTCCAAGGTTCTCTCAAGAGTCTTCTCTAGCACCACAATTCAAAAGCATCAGTTCTTTGGTCCTCAACATCCTTTATGATCCAACTCTCACATCCGTACATGATACTGGAAAAACCAAAGTTTTGGCTATATAGACCTTTTGTCAGCAAGTGATATATCTGCTTTTAAATATGCTGTCTAGGTTTGTCAGAGCTCTTCTTTCAAGGAGTAAGCATCTTTTAGCTTCAAAGCTGCAGTCACCATTTGCAGGGATTCCAGCACCCATCAAATAAAACCTGCCAATGTTTTTGACTTTTCCCCTTCTATTTGCAATGAAGTGATGGGACCAGATGCCATGATCTTAGCTTTTTGAATGTTGAGTTTTAATCCAGCTTGCTCACTCTCCTCTTTCACCCTCATCAAGAAGCCCTTTAGCTTCTCTTCATTTTCTGGCATTAGAGTGGTATCATCTACATATATAAGGTTGTTGATATTTCTCGCAGCAATCTTGATTCTAGCTTGAGATTCATCCTGCAAACTTGTAAGAGGGGTTTTAGTAGGAACTGAATCAGTCAGCAACTTAATCTTAGACTTCCCAGCCTCTAGAAGAGTGGGAAACAAATGTTTTTGTTTAAGCCATCCAGTAGTTATTTGGTGCGTGTGTGCTCAGTTGCTTCAGTCGTGTCTGACTCTATGTGACCCCATGGGCTTGAGACCATGCATTCTCCAGTCAAGAATACTGAGTGGGTTGGCATTTCCTCCTTCAGGGGATCTTCCCAACTGATGGACTAAACCCGTGTCTTTTAAGTCTCTTGTATTGACAGGTGGATTCCTTACCACTAGCGCCACTTGAATTCCCCAGGTATAGCAGCTCAAACTGGCTAAGACATAGTTCTATTGTTAATTTAGTCTATGGGGGCTTCAGAAGGCGAATTTTTCTGTTGAGAAGAAAGATTATTGAACAAATAAACAGAACCACAGACAATCTGCCTTAAAATTTTTTAAAATTCTGCAGTTTCATCATTAACGAAACTCATGTATCTGTTATTTGGATGTTTGTCTTCTGAAGACAACAGAAAAGTCAAAAGTCCTCTAGGGAATTAAGGGTCTAAATTTCCCATAAACTTTTACTCTTGAAAGCAGAGTTAGTCAAGTCAGACAAGAAGGAAAAATAATCATTATGCAATTCAGCCTTTTTCTAAATATACAAAGCCATATTTACACAGAGACCTTGGTCTTTGTCATTCCTCAAGGGTTTTTAAAGCATTTTTGGGAATAGCTTTATTGGAGTTAATTTAAATGCTATGAAACTCACCTACTGTAAGTATATAATTTGATAATTTTTAGTAAATTTATAGAGGTTTTCAACCATCACCACTCACCAGTCTTGGAACATTTCTTTTTATCACACCCAAATTTTCCTGCAACATCATTTGCAATAGCTCTAATCTATTCTTATTTGTTGAGAGATTTTATCATTAGTAGGTATTTGATGCTGTCAAATGATTTGTCTGCATTTATTGAGGTAGTCTTGCATTTGGAGTCCTTGATTCTATTAATATATTATAATACATTTTTTTTTCTAATGTTAAACAAATGAATTCCACTTGGTCATGCTGTGCAGTGCATTTTATATGTTGCAAATTTGGTTTGCTAACATTTAAAGGTTTTTATGTTTTTGTTAATGAGATATTTGATCCGTAGTTTTTTTTTCTCATGGTATCTTTGTCTGGCTTCAGCATCATAGTAATAATGTCTTATAGTTGAGCTGGATGAGGTTCCTTCTTACTATGTTTTCTGAAAGAATTTATTATAGACTGATATAATTTCCTATTTAAACATCTGATAGAGTGAACAGAATCAACCAGATAGAAATCATCTGACTCTGAATTTTACATTGAGGGAAAAGTTTTAAGTACTAATTCAACTTCTTCACTTAGTAGAGGTCAATGAAAATTTCTGATTTATGCTTTTCTAGAAATTATTCATGTCATTTGTCTAAGCTTTTGCCTTGAATTTGTTCATAATAGTCCCTTATAATTATTTAAATTACTTTAGGATCAGAATTAATAGCTTCTCTTTCACTCTTGATTTTGGCAGTGTGCATCTCATTTTCTGGTACAGTCTAACAAAGAATTTGTCATTTTCTTGTTTTGTTTCCAAAAACCTTTTATTTTGATTTTGTTAATTGTCTTTATTCTCTTTTTGGTATTTATTGAGTTTTTTCCTCTGTCATTATTTTTTTCAGGTTAGATTCCACCTTTCTAGTTTTTTAATGGTAGAAGCTTAGGTTTTTATTATTATTATTATTCTTTATTTTAAAGGTTTTACAGAGTTTTGTTGTTCACAGACATGTATGTTCCCAGATGAGTCATATGCATATCCATGGTCCCCACCTGCCCAGATCCCCCCATCCCACCCCTCCAGACCTTCGCCCCAAGCCATTGTAAGCACTCCTATTCCCTTAGCACTATGACACTAGCTATCTTTTCCACACATAACAGTATAGGTTTCCATGTTACTCCCTCCATGCTTCCCCCTCCCTATTTCTTCGCCACAATGTCCCTATGTCTATGCTCTGTCTGTTTTTCCATGAGTTCCCTGCATGTGTTATCAAGACCGTCCTACTAGATTCCATATATGTGTGTTAGTATACTGTATTTGTCTTTCTCTTTTTGACTTACTTCACTTTTTATGATAGATTCTAGAGACAGCCACTTCATTAGGACTGAGTCTTCTGCATTTCTTTTAACAGCTGAGTAGTATTCCATTGTATATATGTACCAGAGCTTCTGGATCCATTCGTTCGTCGATGGACATCTAGGTTGCTTCCATGTTTTGGCTATTGTATAGAGAGCTGCAATGAACATTGGGGTACAGGTGAGAAGCTTAGTTTTAATGTGACACTTTGTTTCCTATCTGAATAGTTGTCAAGAGCTATATACATTCTCTTTAAGCATTATTTGAGCTGCATCCTAAAATTTTTGATGTCATGTTTTAGCTTTTACCCATTCAAAATAAAGCCTTTTTAACTGTATGAAATAGTCTCAGTAATATTCTGACTACATTATTTTCACTTTTTTATAATTTCTCTTTGTTGAAATTCTCTATTCATTGAAATATTGCTATCATACTTGCCTTTAATTCTTTAAACATGATTTCTTTTAGTTCTATGAAAACTTTGCTAAATCGAACATACAGCAACATTCAGAGACAGTTTATATGATTATATATATAGTTTATATTGTCATTTTTCCCTAAATGTGGCAGCACTTTCTTGTTCTTTTTTCAGCTCTTTCAATTTTTTTTTGTTGTTGAATATAAGGCATTTTAGATAATATATTGCAGGTAGTATGTCTGAATTCTGATTTTCCCTGGTAATGGTTGTCATTGTTTTGCTTGTTTGGTCATTTGCCTGGAAAAAAATTGCAGAGCCTGATTCTCTGAAATGCTGGTCACTGATGTCTTTTCTTTTTATATTTAAACATGGATTTCTAGTGGTCACACTATATCTGCATAGCTCAGTGTTTAGCAAAAGATTAGTCATATATTGTGCTCAAACACTTCACTAGCTATCTTTTCCACACATAACAGTATAGGTTTCCATGTTACTCCCTCCATGCTTCCCCCTCCCTATTTCTTCGCCACAATGTCCCTATGTCTATGCTCTGTCTGTTTTTCCATGAGTTCCCTGCATGTGTTATCAAGACCGTCCTACTAGATTCCATATATGTGTGTTAGTATACTGTATTTGTCTTTCTCTTTTTGACTTACTTCACTTTTTATGATAGATTCTAGAGACAGCCACTTCATTAGGACTGAGTCTTCTGCATTTCTTTTAACAGCTGAGTAGTATTCCATTGTATATATGTACCAGAGCTTCTGGATCCATTCGTTCGTCGATGGACATCTAGGTTGCTTCCATGTTTTGGCTATTGTATAGAGAGCTGCAATGAACATTGGGGTACAGGTGAGAAGCTTAGTTTTTAATGTGACACTTTGTTTCCTATCTGAATAGTTGTCAAGAGCTATATACATTCTCTTTAAGCATTATTTGAGCTGCATCCTAAAATTTTTGATGTCATGTTTTAGCTTTTACCCATTCAAAATAAAGCCTTTTTAACTGTATGAAATAGTCTCAGTAATATTCTGACTACATTATTTTCACTTTTTTATAATTTCTCTTTGTTGAAATTCTCTATTCATTGAAATATTGCTATCATACTTGCCTTTAATTCTTTAAACATGATTTCTTTTAGTTCTATGAAAACTTTGCTAAATCGAACATACAGCAACATTCAGAGACAGTTTATATGATTATATATATAGTTTATATTGTCATTTTTCCCTAAATGTGGCAGCACTTTCTTGTTCTTTTTTCAGCTCTTTCAATTTTTTTTTGTTGTTGAATATAAGGCATTTTAGATAATATATTGCAGGTAGTATGTCTGAATTCTGATTTTCCCTGGTAATGGTTGTCATTGTTTTGCTTGTTTGGTCATTTGCCTGGAAAAAAATTGCAGAGCCTGATTCTCTGAAATGCTGGTCACTGATGTCTTTTCTTTTTATATTTAAACATGGATTTCTAGTGGTCACACTATATCTGCATAGCTCAGTGTTTAGCAAAAGATTAGTCATATATTGTGCTCAAACACTTCACTACAGAAAAGCATTCACCTGGCACTTCTAAGGTAGTCCAGTTGTTAAAAGTCTGCCTTCAATGCAGGAGACACAGCTTCAACTCCTTGTCAGGGAATTAAGATCCAACATGCCACAGAACAACTTGAGAAGTCTGCACACTGCAGCTATTGAGCCTGTGTGCTCTAGTGCCCATTCTCACAACAAGAAAAGCCCATGTGTGCCACAACCAGAGAAAGCCCGTGTGTTGCATAGTGGAAGACCAGTGAAGCCAAAAAAGAAAAAAAGTAACAAAAAAGGCATTCAGTCTCTGTTAATGGACTGTGTGTGTGTTGGCGGCAATTTTCATTTTTCTTCCTCTGAGATAAATAGAAAATTAACATGGTTCAGAGTGAAACTGTGTATATCACAGGTTCCCTGAGGAGAGATTTACTGATTTTGGTCCATAGCTGCAAAGTGGTTGCCCTTTCTCTTCTCCCCTTTACTCTGCCTCACCCTCAGGCAGTTCCTCTGTGTGTAAAACTAGGTCAAATAGAATATAAGAATGGTTCCTCTTTCGGCTTTATTCTCCTTATAGTCTTTATCAGGTCTTTATAGAAATAGTCCTCAACCTCTATCTGTCCTGCCAACTTCACTGCCAATTATACTTCTCTCATAGTATCCAAGCTACTTGGTCTCATTGGTTCAATTGAAGAATCAGAGGGATTGTCAGGACCATGCCATTTACAAGTCGATTTATACCCAGGCTAATGTCTAAAATAATGGTTATACACTGGTTCATGTCATTGGATTATATGCTATAGCTGGTGACTACAAATGTGAGATTTATGAGAAGTTATTAGAGACCAAAGATCCACCTACCAAATTCTTCCACATGCCTTCTGGACAGATAAAATATAAAGAGCCTCTTTTATAGGATTCCTTCAATATATCTTCCAATGAATAAGTCTCAGTATTTTGACCATAGATTTCTTCAAATATTACAATTTGTATAAATGTTACAAAGTTGATTGGTTTGCCTTCATATTTTAAGGCCTCCTTTTGTCTATTTTTAATCATTTTATTAAAGGTGGAGTTTTATTCTAACTTTTTGGCTACTTGGTACATTCACTGATTTTCTGAACGCATATCTTCAGTGTGTGATTGTAATCTGAAGTCCCTAAGTCTATTATTAATCCTTTTAAATATCCTGATAATTGTGCATCTTATACATCATAAAAGCAGAAAGTTTTCCCTTAGAAATTAGATTAATTTAAAAGCACAGTCTTGGGCTTCCCTGGTGGTCCAGTGGGCAAGAGAGTCCACCTTGCAGTGCAAGGGGCACCTGTTTGATCTTCCCTGGCCTGGGAAGATCCAACATGTTGAGCAGCTGGGCCAGTGTGCTCAATTATGAGCCAGTGCTCTAGAACACGTGCGCCCAGAGCCACTGCTCTGTAATGAGAGAGGCCACAACGATAGGAGTCCCACACATACCAAAGAATAAAAAAAAAGATGGATGAAAAATAATAACAATAATTTAAAAATGATGACTCAGAGGCAAAAAAAAAAAAAAAGCATAGTCTCTATATGCCCTTCCCTCCTGACCCTAATGCTTTCAACATTTTCTTTTCAAATGTCAGACACAGTAGAATGTATAGATTTAGGTCCAAGAAATAGCTTATTCTGAGGTTACATTCAACAGTTCTGTATTTAAGCAAAAAAATGCAAGACAATAATAACAATTTGCAAATGGATTTTGATGAGAGATGAATTCAAAGTTTAATAACAGTATTGTGTAGTGGAAAGAGCTCTGGATGACAGTCATTTGAATCATTTGTTTTAATTACAGTATAATCTGATTTCCAGTGCCATGGTTTAGGCAGATTACCAAATATGACCCTACAGCCAAATTTCCTAATGGTTTTCAAGACTTATCTCCCTAGTCCTCATTGTATCATTTGATATTGTTAACCACTCACTTCTTGAAATTCAACTCTCCCCTTTATCAGTTACAATATATTCTATTGAATCTTTTTCTCTTCTGATCATTTCTTGATAGTTGTGCTTATGCTTTACAGATTTTTAATCAAGATCCAGTATTCTTTATTATTTATACACTCTTTAGTTATCTCATCAACTCCCATCATATTAGCTAAGATCTATAGGTTGATGACTCACGTATATCACCCTAATCTGATTATCATGAGTTATAGATTCAGAAGTCTTTCTAGGCACATCAAATTGGACGTCCCACAAGCACCTCTCACTCTTTCAAAACTGAATTCATTTCTACTTCCAAATAAACATTTCCTGTTATAGACTTAGGCACCATCAACCTTGTAGTCACTCAAATAGGCAATTTGAAAGCAATCATAGGCTCCTTACCCTTGACAATTCTACTTCCTCATAGTTCTTGAACTGCCTCTCTGGCAGTCCAAGGTTGGCTTATTCCAGTTTTATCACCATCTTAGATCATAGTCTGATTGCTACTGGCTTGGGATGCTCTAATCACTTCCTAACAGATTGCTTTTCTTCAATAACCAATAATAACTTCTACAACCAGATCACATAAATTCACATTCAAAATATTCTCAGGCATAAAACCCATTGAATATCCTATATTACTGTTCTAAAGATTAAAGTTCAAGTTCTGCCAGCATTGCCCTATAAGATCTTGTTCCTTTTTGCAAAGCACGTGCCAGCTTCTACCTCCAGTTTTCTTCTCATTTCCTGTGTAAACACTAGTCTGTGCCTCTGATCTTGTAGTTATTTTCCACTGGAATGACCTTCCTGTCATTCTTGGCTTGGCTAATTTACATGTCATCTTCTCCAGGAACTCCATATCAGGCACTCTGCATACCTCTATCATAGTACTTAGTATACCATGCTCAATTTTTAAAATTAGTGATGCATGGATTGTGTGGCTCTCCAATCAGATAGTAGATAATCAGATCAAAAAAAGGATTTGACTTATTTTTTAAAATCTTTGCAAGTACTTAATATAACTATGCTATACTAGATTTAATTGTGACATTGACTCTGACTTTGGAAAAGTCCATCTTTCTGAACTTTATATTTTATAGTTTTAAATGTTACGGTGGAGTTAGTTGAACTTTTAGATGCCCTCCTGATCTAAAATTCTGATTACATAATTCTATTACCTGCTAGCTCATTGCAACTGTATCCCACTTCATATTTAATCTTATAAACAACATATGACCAGTATCTCCTTCTGTAAAGCTCTGTCTAGAATACTGCATAAAATTTTCTTCATTGCTTACTAAGCTATCCCAATGCATTTATAAAGATGTCTTTTGAATAATCTAATCATGCCTTTATTAGTTGTCAACAGAGGTTTATTCTCTTGTTATAAATGTCATATTAATGTTATATTCTTCTTTGTCATGTCAATACATCAAAAGTATCTTGTCCATTAAGACACTCGTAGCTCACAGAGAGAAAAATAACGAATCTTTAAAAATTTTAGACTTCGGCACTTCCCTATTTGAAAGAGAAAATATGGGTTTTCAAATATCAAAAAAGATGTTTCTCTTGATTCCTCTTTCATATCTTCACTACAGGGTCCATTTGATATCCTGTGACATCAGCTCAATTTGATAGATTCTACTTACCATTAGATACATCGTAAAAATGGTTGTTATAATAAGTAATATGACTTGGATGGAATTCTTTGGGTTTAGGACTAGAGATAAAAGGACAAAATTATACTTGTAAGTGGTAGCCAGAGGAATTTAATAATTTAAAATAATAGAAGAGTTTCAAACTGTTCTGCAATCCCATGGATTTTATTGACTTAACCTACTGAATCAAAAGATTTCCTTGATACCAGATGACTCCCTAGTGTTGCTGATAGTTTCAGGGTATCCATTCTGAGAAAGAGAAACCAGGCCATTAAAAAAGATAAGGTTCTTCTGTTGAATCAATATACTAATACATATCTTTGGAATCTAGAAAGATGGTACTGATAAATGCATATGCAGAGCAACAATGGAGAAACAGATGTAGAGAACAAACTTATGGTTGTTGGGGGAAGGGAAGAGTGGATGAGAAGTATGGGAAAAGCAACTTGGAGGGCCACCGCTGGATTCACTCTACCATGGCCCACAATCTGTGGAGTGTGCTTTCTCCGAATCTGAATAAATCCATTTCTTACCTATCAAAAAAAAAAAAGTAACTTGGAAACCTGCACTACCGTATGTAAAAGAGACAACCATTGTGGATATGTTGTAAGACTAAGGTAACTTATATGGGGGCTACGCATATGGGTGGGACGGGGAGGGACTAAGAGGGGGGGGTTCAGGTGGGAGGGGTCAAGGGTATATCTATGACTGATTTGGATTTTTGTATAGCTGTAAACAACAAGACTGTAAAAGTGAAATAGAAATAATTATATAAAATAAAAAAAGAACTCTCAGATACCTCAATCTCTAATGCAGCTTCATTTTATTTAATTTGTTGCTAATCGCAAGGGAAAAAGGCACAGATGTGCCAAAACAATTATTTTTCAAGTCCATATGGAGATGATTCTGATAGTATATAATATTTAGGATTAGGTTCATTTCTATCTCCTTTCTCATTATTCTAAAAATTTGGAACTGTCAATAAAGCCAATGTAGCATAACCATCATACTTGTGGAACTGATAAATAGTCTTTGTGATGTAGACTAAATGTTATTAAGGAAAGAGAAAATAACATAAGTTCAGGTTCTATCAGCCGGATTACTCTGAGAAAACATTTGAAACATATCGGTATCATTTATTGTTGCTATTTAATTTTAGGCTGACAGTAAGATCACTGGCATTAGTAATCCAGCGAATATGTTCCAATGGAAATCAAGTACTTCTTTTTAGTTTCATTTTTCCACTTATACTTTAGTCTAGATAACTTTCATTTTGGAGGGAACACAAATATTTAAAATAATGTTCTAGTTATTTGCCAAAGTAATCCCAGTATATTTAGGTAATTTAGAAAATATTCAAGGGTATAAAGAAGTACACAAAAGTTGCCCATGATCTTACTCTGGAGGCAGCTACAGTAAACACTGGGATTAAAATGTACATAAAGTATTATATCCTGCCTTTAAAAAGTTTAATAGTATATTGTATTTGCTTTAATGACACTTTGAATAGAAAGGGAAACACAAGACTTTATGTAGAAAAAGTGACTAAAAACTAAAAAAAATAGAAAACCTGTGTTCCATTAGTGAACTTAGTTAAATAAACATATAGATTTGAAAAAAGGGGGGAGCTTTAGCTATTTCCTGGAAAAAAATTATAGAATGAGCACAAATAGTCTCCCATTAATGGGAAACTAAAGTCATCACTGTGCTATGTGGAGAATTAGGAGACCAAGCAAAATCAAGATTGTTATTTAGGACCATAACTGAAATTTTTGTTCACTGATCCAACATGCATATGCAGTCTAGAAGAGGGATCAAAATACTTGCATTCTTTCCCCATCAAAATACCCATCAATTCAAAAGAGACAGATTCAGATAAAGATGGCTAATATTTATAAAACGATTACTTGTTACCCACTGTTCTAAGGAATTTACATAGACAATTCATTTAACTCTTAAAATAACTGTTTGAATTCAGGACTATTATCTTCCTCATTTAACAAGGTGACAGATTCAACCTTAGGCATCTGATTCCAGAGAGTCTGACCTTTAATTACTATGTCATATTGCTTCCCAGATCAGGATATGCATGTTGCTCTCTTCTTCTCATTTTTTTCTCTCCCTTTTCTGCCCATCTCCACTCCAATCCGAGGTACTTGAATCCATTTTGGAGGTACACCATCAAGACATCAAAGTTTTAAGCAAATATTCTGCCTCCATCTTTGACGAGCTGCCTACTAAAAAGCAGAGACATCACTTTGCTGGCAAAGGTCTATATAGTCAAAGCTATGGTTTTTCCAGTAGTCATATAAAGATGTGAGTTGGTCCATAAAGAAGGCTGAGCATTGAAGAATTAATGCTTTCTAAGAGTGGTGCTGGAGAGTCCCTTGGACAGCAAGATCAAACCAGTAAATCCTAAAGAAAATCAACCCTGAATATTCATAGAAAGACTGATGTTAAAGCTGAAGCTCCAGTACTTTGGCCACTGGCTGTTAAGAGTTGAGTCACTGGAAAAGACCCTAATGCTGGGACATACTGGGGGCAGGAACAGAAATGGACGACTGAGGATGAGATGACTGGATGGCATTACCGACTCAATGGACATGGGTTAGAGCAAACTCAAGGAGACGGTGACAGACTGGGAGGCCTGGTGTGTTGCAGTCCATAGGGTCGCAAAGAGTCGAGCATGACTTAGCAGCTTAACAACAACAGTCCTGGAATGGATGTCATCAAATTGATATAATGAATCTTCAGAAGAGGGTTTTTGATCCTCAAAATCTTCAGATTATAGGTTTTTCAACAGAACAGTTTAGTTTGGATTTAGGAGACCAAGCAAAATCAAGATTGTTATTTAGGACCATAACTGAAATTTTTGTTCACTGATCCAACATGCATATGCAGTCTAGAAGAGGGATCAAAATACTTGCATTCTTTCCCCATCAAAATACCCATCAATTCAAAAGAGACAGATTCAGATAAAGATGGCTAATATTTATAAAACGATTACTTGTTACCCACTGTTCTAAGGAATTTACATAGACAATTCATTTAACTCTTAAAATAACTGTTTGAATTCAGGACTATTATCTTCCTCATTTAACAAGGTGACAGATTCAACCTTAGGCATCTGATTCCAGAGAGTCTGACCTTTAATTACTATGTCATATTGCTTCCCAGATCAGGATATGCATGTTGCTCTCTTCTTCTCATTTTTTTCTCTCCCTTTTCTGCCCATCTCCACTCCAATCCGAGGTACTTGAATCCATTTTGGAGGTACACCATCAAGACATCAAAGTTTTAAGCAAATATTCTGCCTCCATCTTTGACGAGCTGCCTACTAAAAAGCAGAGACATCACTTTGCTGGCAAAGGTCTATATAGTCAAAGCTATGGTTTTTCCAGTAGTCATATAAAGATGTGAGTTGGTCCATAAAGAAGGCTGAGCATTGAAGAATTAATGCTTTCTAAGAGTGGTGCTGGAGAGTCCCTTGGACAGCAAGATCAAACCAGTAAATCCTAAAGAAAATCAACCCTGAATATTCATAGAAAGACTGATGTTAAAGCTGAAGCTCCAGTACTTTGGCCACTGGCTGTTAAGAGTTGAGTCACTGGAAAAGACCCTAATGCTGGGACATACTGGGGGCAGGAACAGAAATGGACGACTGAGGATGAGATGACTGGATGGCATTACCGACTCAATGGACATGGGTTAGAGCAAACTCAAGGAGACGGTGACAGACTGGGAGGCCTGGTGTGTTGCAGTCCATAGGGTCGCAAAGAGTCGAGCATGACTTAGCAGCTTAACAACAACAGTCCTGGAATGGATGTCATCAAATTGATATAATGAATCTTCAGAAGAGGGTTTTTGATCCTCAAAATCTTCAGATTATAGGTTTTTCAACAGAACATTTCTTTCTCTCAATACATTGACTCTCATTTGTTATGCTAGCCAAGTCTCAACCTTTTTTAAATCACGCCTTCCTTTTCACTAACCAGGCAAAGCAGAGAAAAGGAATATGGGAGAAACAGAATGCTACAAGTGTAATCAGAACAAAGAGCAGAATGAAATACGTTTCCAAAAAGTTTCATAAAAGCACAGTTTAGTCATATCTGAGCTTATGATGAACAAATTATTCTGAAGACATGTGCAACAACAAAGCTAATGCTTTGTTTCATCTTATTTTTTGAGGTAGAGACTGTTGATTGCCAAGTCACTAAGGAACCTCAGCAAGGTTGATTTTGCTTAGAAACTTAATTTGGGGTAAAAAAAAATTACTGCCACTACTGTTTACTACAGATAAGTTTGTAGATTGAAGCTTGACTTTCTTTTATTTCATTTCTGATTGATTTGACAAAAATTTGTTGAGCACTAAAAGTGCACAAGATCCAGTGCAAGGAATGAAGGGGAAACAGGACATAGAGATATGAAATATCAATTACACATGCATATCATTCATCTGGAGTGACAGGACATGTGTGCAAGCCTGTACGTATACAGTGAAAATGGAAGTGTTAGCCATTTAGTAGTGCCTGACTATTTGCAGTCCCATGAACTGTAGTCCATAGCCCATAGCGCACCAGGCTCCTCTTTCCATGGAATTCTCCTGGAAAGAATACTAGAGTGGGCTGCCATGACCTTCTACTTGGGACCTTCCTAACCCAGGGATCAAACTCTTGCATTGCACGGAGATTCTCTATCATCTAAGCCAAACCCTAATGCTGGGACATACTGGGGGCAGGAACCGAAATGGACGACTGAGGATGAGATGACTGGATGGCATTACCGACTCAATGGACATGGGTTAGAGCAAACTCAAGGAGACGGTGACAGACTGGGAGGCCTGGTGTGTTGCAGTCCATAGGGTCGCAAAGAGTCGAGCATGACTTAGCAGCTTAACAACAACAGTCCTGGAATGGATGTCATCAAATTGATATAATGAATCTTCAGAAGAGGGTTTTTGATCCTCAAAATCTTCAGATTATAGGTTTTTCAACAGAACATTTCTTTCTCTCAATACATTGACTCTCATTTGTTATGCTAGCCAAGTCTCAACCTTTTTTAAATCACGCCTTCCTTTTCACTAACCAGGCAAAGCAGAGAAAAGGAATATGGGAGAAACAGAATGCTACAAGTGTAATCAGAACAAAGAGCAGAATGAAATACGTTTCCAAAAAGTTTCATAAAAGCACAGTTTAGTCATATCTGAGCTTATGATGAACAAATTATTCTGAAGACATGTGCAACAACAAAGCTAATGCTTTGTTTCATCTTATTTTTTGAGGTAGAGACTGTTGATTGCCAAGTCACTAAGGAACCTCAGCAAGGTTGATTTTGCTTAGAAACTTAATTTGGGGTAAAAAAAAATTACTGCCACTACTGTTTACTACAGATAAGTTTGTAGATTGAAGCTTGACTTTCTTTTATTTCATTTCTGATTGATTTGACAAAATTTGTTGAGCACTAAAAGTGCACAAGATCCAGTGCAAGGAATGAAGGGGAAACAGGACATAGAGATATGAAATATCAATTACACATGCATATCATTCATCTGGAGTGACAGGACATGTGTGCAAGCCTGTACGTATACAGTGAAAATGGAAGTGTTAGCCATTTAGTAGTGCCTGACTATTTGCAGTCCCATGAACTGTAGTCCATAGCCCATAGCGCACCAGGCTCCTCTTTCCATGGAATTCTCCTGGAAAGAATACTAGAGTGGGCTGCCATGACCTTCTACTTGGGACCTTCCTAACCCAGGGATCAAACTCTTGCATTGCAGGGAGATTCTTTATCATCTAAGCCACCAGGGAAGCCATATGTATATAACAATTGGTTAAATTCCAAATTACTCTAATGACTGCTATTATGTAGGTTAAGCCACTACTCACCTAGTGGCTGCTGGCAGGAAACACAATCCACGTTTCCCTTTAAAAGAATACTCAAATTTCTGTGCTAGAAACACACAGTCAAAAGGACAGCCAATTGTGGGTTTCCCTTGTCTCTACTCTGAAATCTACTCAGTGTTTCATAAGAATTATTAAGCCGATAGTGTGTTCTCTCTCTCTCTCTTTTTTTTTTTCTTGGAGTAGGCACTGGAGGGATGCAAAAAGCTGAATGCATAAACTTTTGAAACCACACAATCTAAGTGGACAGTCAGTTGTACAACCCTAGAAGAACAAATTATCCTCTTCTATCAGAGAAGTGGGTTCTCTGAGCAATACCTCAGCGTTTAAAATGCAAGTCTCATCTCAAGTGGCCTTGGCCTGCAGTGACTCCCACTGCCAGACCGCATGGACTGTAGCCTGCCCGGTTCCTCTGACATGGAATTTGCCAGGCAAGGATACTGGAGTGGGTTCCCATTTCCTACTCCAGGAGAATGCGGAATACGTAGTCTTTAAATTCTTATCTGGGCAGAGCCCAGCCTCTCCCGTCATCCTGCTTTTATAGAGTTTCTGCTCTTATGGAGCTTCTGTCCACAGGGGAGACCTGGAGCCCATCTATCTCCTGCCTCAAGTCTTCCTTCCTTCACAGCTTTTAAATTGGAAGTAAATAGGGAGGAAAAGGTTGTAGAGAAGCCCATTGGAGAAGAGTAACCAACATTTCTCCCTTCTTTTTGCATGTCTTTCCCAAACCTGAAGGGCTTCTAAAATAACAATACCAGCAGAGGGTTATTGCCATAATAAACAATTAAGGAATGCATATGAAATGCTTTGAAAAGCCATTAATAGAAGCACATTATACATACAAAGTACCATTGTTCTTCGTTGATGAAGAATCTAAAATAAATACTGGGATGTTTTATTATGGAAGGAAATTATCTTCAGGTCACTGAAATGAAAAATTTTGAGAAATAATGATTTGGATTCTGTTTCCTAGAGGCCAGTGTTATGACTTCTGAGTAAACATCATTGATCTACAATTTTGATCTAGTAGGTATTATTCTTTCCTAACTGAAAGATACGAAAAGTCTTCTACCAACAGTGTTTCCAGTGTTTTAAATTTTGCTCTTTAATTGCTTTGGGAATACAGGTTAACTCATTTATTGCGCTTCACAGATATTGTATTATTCACAAATTGAAAGTTTGTGGTAACCCTACATTGTCAAAAGATGGTTAGTAGGGGACTTCCCTGGTGGTCCAGTGGTTAAGACTCTGTGCTTCTAATGCAGGAGGCCCAGGTTTGATCCCTGGTCAGGGAACTAGATCCCACATACCACAACTTAGACCCAGTGCAACCAAATTAAGATAAATAAAGCAATAATTAAAAAAAAAAAGAGGCCAAAAAAACAAGAAAAGATGGTTAGCAATTTTTAGCAATAAAATATTCTTTAAAATCTTCATTGAACTTGTTGCAATACTGCTTCTGTTTTATGTTTTCTTTGGCCTTGAAGCATGTGGGATCTTAGCTGCTTGACAGGGATTGAACCTGTAGCCCCTGTATTGGATAACAAAGTATGATTCGCTGGACCACCGGCAATAAAGCATTTTTTAGCAAAGGTATGTACATTCTTTTTTTAGACGAAATGATATCACACACTTAACAGCGGGCAGTATAGCATAGACATAACTTTTATATGCACTGGGAAACAAAAAAAATTCATGTGACTCGTTATTTTGCAGTATTCACTTCACTGCAGCGGTCTGGAACCAAACCTACAGTATCTTAAAGTTATGCTTACATTTGGAGAGATGTTAGAAACTAACCTTTCTGAAATGACTCATACACGTTTTTGTTTAAAAAAGAACACACATCATATCAGAATATCAAGTCCCATGTTCCACTTTATAGAATCTAATGCTGGTTTCAATCACCATTTATATTTATCATGTTTAACTTTCATGTTTCTGGGCTTCCCTGGTGGTCCAGTGAGTAAGGACACCGCCTTGCAGTGCAAGGGGTGCCGGTTCGATCCCTGGCCTAGGAAGACCCCATGTGCCGTGGAGAGGCTGGACCAATGTGTCCAACTATGGAGCTGGAGCTCAGGAGCACATGTGCCCAGAGCAGGTGCTCTGCAGTGAGAGAGGCCACTGCAATCAGAGGCCCACACAGGCCAAAGAACAAAGATGGATAAATGAAATACCACTAGAAGTGGCAAAAAAAAAAAAAAAAAAAAAAAAAATCAGTCATAACTTTCGTGTTTCCCAAGATAAGCAATAACTCTGTCCCTTTCCTAGAGAGGCAAAAAGACAAGTGGAAAGAAGGTGTGACTCAGCTATCTCACCCACAAAGGTTTTTTTTTTTTTCCTTTAGGCACTTTCAAGATCATAGTTTATTTATTACTTCAAATAAAAAGAGAGTATACATATTAGGGAATCTCTTAAAACTCAACTCTAGAATCATACACACATCTAGTACTTCTGTGAACCCCAGGACACTCAAGTCTTGGGGAATAGATGACATGGAGGCCATTGGTCTTGCAGTCAGTCTCACCCACATGACAGAGTGTTCTTTTGTACAAGGGCCACCCAGACAAATGAGGGCAGTGTTCTAAACAAGCCTGATCTCACTGTTTCCACACTTTACATATGATTGGTCCTAATTCTATGTTCTGTGATTAAGCTTCCTTCAGTTCCTTTATTTATTTATTTATTTGGTAGGGGGGGCGGGTTGGGGAGGGAGGGGAGCAGGCGGGCCACTTCTACTGGTCCTTCATTTCTCTATTTTCATCTGTCTTTGTTCTTTGGCTCCTGTGGGCCTCTCATCGCAGTGGCATCTGTCGTTGCAGAGTGCTGGCTCTGGGCACATGCGCTCCAGAGCTCCGGCTCGGTAATTGGACACATCAGTCCAGCCGCTCCGCGGCACGTGGGATCTTCCCAGGCCAGGGCTCGAACCGGCGCCCCCTGCACTGCAAGGCGATGTCCTTACCCACTGGACCACCAGGGGAAGCCCACTATCTATCTGTAAACTCAAAATGTCAAGGACTAACCAGGTTCTCAAGTCCTAACCCAAATAATTCAATAAAAGTGTGGTGTGATGTGCTTGACCATTCTGTTCTTTCTTCATGTCAAGGTCTTATTTCTGTGTCAGCTATTTTAAGACTGAAGGTGCTCTAGCAGTTAACTAAGGACAGCTGTGATAGGTATCAACAGAATTCATGAGTCATGCGAGATTCAGTTGGGAGAAGGGGGAGGTCACCTTTGTCTAATTGGAAATAAATTTGAAAGTCTCACAAACACAAACCCAGTATGTCATTAAAAACAGAGAGAGAGGCACTGCCAGAAATGTTACCGAAGCAAATCACTGAAGAGCTAGTCTTCTGGGACGATTAACATCACATCCATATGTTTAAACTCTGAAGGAATCTTACTGTGTCACAGCTGTGCACTTGGTGAGTTTATTGACCCCAAATATAAAGTATGAGGATGAACCTAAGACATAGCTCATGTTGGACTGTGCATGGGAATAGATTTGAGAGCAAACTGCAGGCCTGATGGGGAGAGACAAGGAAACAGGTAGTTTCTCTTCAGCTGCAAGTCTATTTTAGATACTAAGCAATGGGGACAGGAATCAAGTCCAGGAGAAAATATATGAACAAAGGTGACTGCTGATAGGAATTCATTTTTGAAAGAAAAAATGCCCAAATGAGGAGGCATTATCTGTGAACACAATCTTAGCAATAGCAGCTATTTCAGACCATGATAGGGCACTTTGGGTACCATTCCTCAAGGTGCTACTCTCATAGAACAAATTTATCATCATTCTTAGTGGTCCACTTTATATAAACAACTGAGATAAAATTCTAGAGAAGAACACCAGAAACCAGAAGAATAACCTAGAATGAATCTCTACAGAGTGTCAACTACAATGAATGGACAGCAAGGGCATTTGCCCTCTGCCTCTGCAGAGATCGAACACTGTGCCTTAGGAGCTGCTGACTTTTCAACAACCCCTGAAGGAAATCAGGGTGGGGCAAGGCACTCCATGCCCCGGGGAATCTGGTGGAGCATGTCTTTAGATAGGTAAATGACTTTTAGGAACAGCTTTTATTATCTCAATCCTTGCATCTCCTCACAACTAGAAAAGTGCTAAAATCCTTCATGAAGATATCACAGCCTCATGTCTGGCACAAGCCATTTGTAAAACAAAAGTCTTTGAAAAAACTCTTTCTTTGATGGTATTTGAATTTCCCCCCACGCTGAAATCCTTATATTGGCTTTCCTCCCCTAACTCTTTGGAGCAGTCTCTCAGAGGTATCTGGGTGCTGCCTCCTCGGTCGAGATTCAGGGGAGAGGGGGTCACCTTTGTCTAACTGGAAATAAATTTGAAAGGCTCACAAACACAAACCCAGTATGTCATTAAAAACAGAGAGAGAGGCACTGCCAGAAATGTTACCGAAGCAAATCACTGAAGAGCTAGTCTTCTGGGACGATTAACATCACATCCATATGTTTAAACTCTGAAGGAATCTTACTGTGTCACAGCTGTGCACTTGGTGAGTTTATTGACCCCAAATATAAAGTATGAGGATGAACCTAAGACATAGCTCATGTTGGACTGTGCATGGGAATAGATTTGAGAGCAAACTGCAGGCCTGATGGGGAGAGACAAGGAAACAGGTAGTTTCTCTTCAGCTGCAAGTCTATTTTAGATACTAAGCAATGGGGACAGGAATCAAGTCCAGGAGAAAATATATGAACAAAGGTGACTGCTGATAGGAATTCCTTTGTGAAAGAAAAAATGCCCAAATGAGGAGGCATTATCTGTGAACACAATCTTAGCAATAGCAGCTATTTCAGACCATGATAGGGCACTTTGGGTACCATTCCTCAAGGTGCTACTCTCATAGAACAAATTTATCATCATTCTTAGTGGTCCACTTTATATAAACAACTGAGATAAAATTCTAGAGAAGAACACCAGAAACCAGAAGAATAACCTAGAATGAATCTCTACAGAGTGTCAACTACAATGAATGGACAGCAAGGGCATTTGCCCTCTGCCTCTGCAGAGATCGAACACTGTGCCTTAGGAGCTGCTGACTTTTCAACAACCCCTGAAGGAAATCAGGGTGGGGCAAGGCACTCCATGCCCCGGGGAATCTGGTGGAGCATGTCTTTAGATAGGTAAATGACTTTTAGGAACAGCTTTTATTATCTCAATCCTTGCATCTCCTCACAACTAGAAAAGTGCTAAAATCCTTCATGAAGATATCACAGCCTCATGTCTGGCACAAGCCATTTGTAAAACAAAAGTCTTTGAAAAAACTCTTTCTTTGATGGTATTTGAATTTCCCCCCACGCTGAAATCCTTATATTGGCTTTCCTCCCCTAACTCTTTGGAGCAGTCTCTCAGAGGTATCTGGGGTGCTGCCTCCTCGGCTGCAGTCCTAATTATACCCCAAATAAAACTTAACCCACAACTCTCATGTTGTTCATCTTTTTTAGTCAACAAGAGATAAACTGTCCTTCTATTTCTCAAGTCTCTCCTACCCTTTGGCTCTTATAGACCACATGCATTGTTACTCCAACAAGCACAGAGCATGCCTAAGACGCCCTGTTTCAGTAGCTGAGGTATAACTTTCACATCATCTGGCTGGGCCATAAATAAATAAGTAGAAATGTCTGCTTTCACTTTAAAATCACCCCAAAACATTCAAGTGCTTCCCAGGACACGGATTCTAAATGTGATATTTAAGTCAGAAAGGAAAGCTAGGATTTTTTTTTTTTTCCCTGACATTGAGGAACCAGTTTAAAGCAAATATTTGGCCCTGACATTCCAAATATTAGCTTCTTGGTTCTTCCGGTTTTTTTTGTTTTGTTTTGTTTTCAGTTCAAATGGGCATGCTGTTCTTTCTTTAGAAAATATTTAATTTTTACAAAGAGAAAACAAAAAAATATTTTGAAAGGAAGTTTTCTATTTACCAGTAGCATCTTTACCTACTACAATAAAATAAGAAACTCTGGAGGCTAAAGAGGAATAAATAGTAAGCAAAATAATAACTCAGTAATTAGTATCTGGTCAGCTCCCACTCCGTTCCTGATACATGTTGGTACCTACTCATAACATCCAAACATAACAAGAGCATTATTAGCCTTGCTTTACAGATAAGGAAACCATGTTTCAAAAACAGGAAGTAAAGTCAGAAGAAGAAAGCAAATTTGAATTCAGAGTGTTTTTACTGTTGTTGTTGCTCAGTCGCTAAGTCATGTCTGACTCTTTGTAACCCCATGAACATTGAGTCAGTGATGCCATCCAACCATCTCATCCTCTATCGTCCACTTCTCCTCTTGCCCCCAATATTTCCCAGTATCAGGGTCTTTTCGAATGAATCAGCTCTTCACATCAGGTGGCCAAGGTACTGGGACTTCAGCTTCAGCATCAGTCCTCCCATTGAATATTCAGGGTTGATTTCCTTTAGGATTGACTGGCTTGATTTCCTTGCTGTCCAAGAGTGTTCTCCAGCACCACAGTTTGAATGCATCCATTCTTCAGCACTCAGTTGTCTTTCTGGTCCAACTCTCACATCTATATGACTACTGGAAAAACCATAGCTTTGACAGATTGGCAAAGTGATGCCTCTACTTTTTAAAACTGTCTAGGTTTGATATAGCTATTCTTCTAAGGAACAAGCATCTTTTAATTTAGTGGTAGCAGTCACCACCCACATTGATTCTGGGGCCCAAGAAAATGAAATCTGACAGTTTCCACATTTCTTCCATCTATTTGCCACGAAGTGGTAGGACCGAATGCCATGATCTTAGTCCTTTTAATGTTGTGTTTTAACCTGAGGTAACTCAATCCTGGAGGCTATAGGTTTGGGTGACCTCCAAGAGGGCCCATGCCATGACACAACTCCCAGTACTGTTGCCTGCAGTGCCCCCATCCCTGTGGCAGACTACTGCTGACTCATACCTTCCCAGGAGACCCTCAAACACTCACAGGTAGGTTTGGCTCAGTCTCTTGTGGGGTCACTGTGTCTGTCTCCTGAGTCCTAGGGTGCAAAAGATTTTTTTTGTGCCCTCCAGGAGACTCTGTTTCCCCCAGTCTTCTGGAAGCTCTGGAATCAAATCCCACTGACCTTCAAAGTCAGATTCCCTGGGGATTCCCAGTCCTTTGGCCAAATCCCCAGGCTGGGGAGCCTGATGTGGGGGGCTAGAACCTTCATAACAGTGCAAGAACTTCTTTGGTGATATTGTTCTCTAGCTTGTGATTCATCAACCCAGCAAGCATAGGATTTGATTTTTATTGCAATTGCTCCCTTTCTACCATTTCATTGTGGCTTCTCCTTTGTCCCTAGATGTGGAGTATCTTTCTTTTTTGGTGAGTTCCAGTGTCTTCTTGTTGATGTGTGTTCAGCTGCTAGTTGTGCTCTTGGTGCTCTGGCAGGAGAAGATGAGTGCACATCCTTCCACTAGCATAATCTCATCTCCTTGAATGTTGAGTTTTAAGCTACTTTTTTCACTCTCCTCTTTCACCTTCATTAGGAGACTCTTTAGTTCCTCTTCACTTTTTGCCTTTGAAGTAGTTTCATCTGAATATCTGAAGTTGTTGATATTTCTCCCAGCAATTTTGATTCCAGCTTGTGATTCATCTAGCCCAGTATTTTGCATGATGCACTCTGTATGTACATTATGTAAGTAGGGTGACAATATACAGCCTTGATGCACTCCTTTCCCAATTTTGAACCAGGTCATTGTTGCATGTCTGGTTCTAACCATTGCTTCTTGTCCTGCATACAGGTTTCATAGGAGGCAGGTAAGGTGGTCTGGTATTCCTATCTCCTGGTTTTCCCACTTTACCATGTTTCCTCTTCACTTAGTACATATTTCAAGATACGTGTTTTCTTTTGTTGACAAAGACTACACAAATGGGCCATATTTTCTTGGAGGTGATTGGTTTGGAAAAACCCTTCATACTTGCCTTGTCCCTTTGGTATGCATGTCACCTTGGATCAAAAACCTTTAAGAATCAAGTCAAACTCCTTGGTCTATTCAGACTTCCAGCCTAAATCGCTCATATCGCTGTCCAGGTTCCCTCAGAGTGACCCAAAATCACCTTTCCAAACTTCTCTGCCATAATTTCCCTTTACTTATCAGTCAGCTGAGTTACTAGTGGGCTACTCTTACTCTGTGCTATCTCTCCAAGACTTTACTGAAGCCATGAACTCTACCAGGAATGCCTTCCCCCTGTCCTTACCATATTCATGTGCTTTCATCCTGCCATATTTCTCAGCCCAGCTCAGAGATTTCCCCTGATTCTTAAGCCTGGAAGGAATTTCTCGCTCTTGCCAAATTTTATTGCCTTCCTACTATATGTTTCTGATAAACTTATCACTTTTCACTTTGTAATATAGTTTTACATTTGAGTCTCTTTTGACTCAAGGGCAGGAGCTATACCTGACTCACTCTTTGATCTTCCCCAGAGCCCAGCTTTTAATAATAAGAATGACAGATTTAGAAAATGATTAAGATACCTTATTAAACTTTAGATTCAGTTAAAGATTAATTCTAAATCTAATATTTGGATATTTTGCATATTTAAATACTACATGGAGCGTATTTATAAAAAGTCATTTTTCCTTATATGGATTTTAAATTTTACTAGATGGCCTGTATTTTTATCTGGCAACATTACTGAATAAAAAGTTTATAAATGAATGAATTTGATCTAAGTGCTCCAAATTTGACTATGAGATCATTAACACTGATAGAATGAACCTCTCATACTTATAAATTACAGATAGCATTGGAAAGGATCATAGTGGTAATTTAGTCCAAGCTTCTAGTTTTAGGACTATTTTTTTTAAAATAGAATCTTTCTGAGACTTGCTCTGAATCACACAACTAACTGATATCCTAGTATATATTTCCTTGAATCTGAACTTTTATTAATAAACTGAGTGATAAAAACATATGATAATCTCAATAGATGTAGAAAAAGACTATGATAATATTCAGCATTGATACATGATAAAACTCTTCAAAAAATGGGCATAGAAGGAACTTACCTCAAGATAGTAAAGGCCATATATGATAAACCCACAGCAAACATCATCTTCAATGGTGAAAAACTGAAAGTATTTCCTCTAAGATCAAGAACAAGACAAGGGTGCCTACTCTCATCCTATTATCCAACATAGTCTTGCAAGTCCTAGCTATGGCAATTAGAGAAAAAAAAAGAAATAAAAGGAATCCAGATTGGAAAAGAAGTAAAACTCTCATTGTTGGCAGATTACACGGTATTGCACTTAGAAAACTCCAAAGATATTAACAGAAAATTACTAGAGCTAATCAGTGAATTTAGCAGAGTCACAGGATACAAAATCAATACAAAATCTCCTGCATTCCTATATACTAACAATGAAAATCAGAAAGAGAAATTAAGGAATCAATTCCATTCACTGTTGCAATAAAAATGATAAAATATCCAGGAACTGGGCTTCCATGGTGGTCCAAAATCCTAGTGATATCAATATAGTTTTACATTTGAGTCTCTTTTGACTCAAGGGCAGGAGCTATACCTGACTCACTCTTTGATCTTCCCCAGAGCCCAGCTTTTAATAATAAGAATGACAGATTTAGAAAATGATTAAGATACCTTATTAAACTTTAGATTCAGTTAAAGATTAATTCTAAATCTAATATTTGGATATTTTGCATATTTAAATACTACATGGAGCGTATTTATAAAAAGTCATTTTTCCTTATATGGATTTTAAATTTTACTAGATGGCCTGTATTTTTATCTGGCAACATTACTGAATAAAAAGTTTATAAATGAATGAATTTGATCTAAGTGCTCCAAATTTGACTATGAGATCATTAACACTGATAGAATGAACCTCTCATACTTATAAATTACAGATAGCATTGGAAAGGATCATAGTGGTAATTTAGTCCAAGCTTCTAGTTTTAGGACTATTTTTTTTAAAATAGAATCTTTCTGAGACTTGCTCTGAATCACACAACTAACTGATATCCTAGTATATATTTCCTTGAATCTGAACTTTTATTAATAAACTGAGTGATAAAAACATATGATAATCTCAATAGATGTAGAAAAAGACTATGATAATATTCAGCATTGATACATGATAAAAACTCTTCAAAAAATGGGCATAGAAGGAACTTACCTCAAGATAGTAAAGGCCATATATGATAAACCCACAGCAAACATCATCTTCAATGGTGAAAAACTGAAAGTATTTCCTCTAAGATCAAGAACAAGACAAGGGTGCCTACTCTCATCCTATTATCCAACATAGTCTTGCAAGTCCTAGCTATGGCAATTAGAGAAAAAAAAAGAAATAAAAGGAATCCAGATTGGAAAAGAAGTAAAACTCTCATTGTTGGCAGATTACACGGTATTGCACTTAGAAAACTCCAAAGATATTAACAGAAAATTACTAGAGCTAATCAGTGAATTTAGCAGAGTCACAGGATACAAAATCAATACAAAATCTCCTGCATTCCTATATACTAACAATGAAAAATCAGAAAGAGAAATTAAGGAATCAATTCCATTCACTGTTGCAATAAAAATGATAAAATATCCAGGAACTGGGCTTCCATGGTGGTCCAGTGGGTAAAGAGTCTGCCTTGCAGTGAAAGGGGCACCGGTTCAATCTCTGGCCTGGGAAGATTCCACATGCCGTGGAGTGGCTGAACTGGTGTGCCCAATTATGAGCCAGCACTCTGGAGTGCATGCATCCAGAGCCAGTGCTCTGCAACAAGAGAGGCCACTGCAATGGGAGGCCTACAGAGGCCAAAGAATAAAGATGGATGAAAAAAAAAAAAGAGAGAGGCCAAAATTTAAAAAAAATAAAATAAAATATCTAGGAATAAACCTACCTAAGGAGACAAAAGAACTGTGTATATATAATTATAAGATACTGATTAAAGAAATCAAAGATGACATAGATGGAAAGATATTCTAGGCTCAATATTGTGAAAATGACTATACTACCAAATGTAACCTACAGATTCAATGCGATTCTTATTAAATTACCAATAG
The DNA here is from genome assembly GCA_022376925.1 of Tragulus kanchil. Classification (NCBI taxonomy): domain Eukaryota; kingdom Metazoa; phylum Chordata; class Mammalia; order Artiodactyla; family Tragulidae; genus Tragulus; species Tragulus kanchil. The sequence continues at coordinate 64,822,218 of JAIOJX010000032.1, read as the reverse complement.
CTTATTTTTTTCACAGAAATAGAACAAAAAATATAATCTGTATGGAGACACAAAAGACCCTGCATAGCCAAAGCAATCTTGAGAAAGAATGGAGCTGGAGAAATCAACCCTCCTGACTTAAGATTAGAATACAAAACTACTGTCATCATGACAGTATGATACTGGCACAAAATCAAAAATATAGACCAATGGAACAAGATAAAGAGCCCTGAGATAAACCTATACACCTTATTCTTGACAAAAGAGTCAAGAATATACAATGGGGCAAAGATGGCCTCTTCAACAAATGGTGTTGGGAAAACTGGACAGCTGCGTATAAAAGAATGAAATTAGATCACTTCCTAACCTCATACCCAAAGATAAACTCAAAATGTATTAAAGACCTAAATGAAAGACCAGAAACTATAAAACTCTAGAGAAAACATAGGCAAGAACAATTGATGACATAAATCAAAGCAAGATCCTTTATGACCCACCTCCTAGAGTAACGGAAATAAAAATAAACAAGTGGGACCTAATTAAACTTAAAAGTTTTTGCACAGCGTAAACAAGGTGAAATTACAGCCCTCAGGATGGGAGAAAATAATAGCAAATTAAACAACTGACAAAGGATTAATCTTCAAAATATACAAGCAGCTCATACAACTCAATACCACAAAAACAAACAACCCAATCAAAAAGTAGGGAAAAAGACCTAAACAGACACTTCTCCAAAGAAGACATACAGATGACTAACAAACAGATAAAGAGATTCCGAACCATGTTCATTATAAGAGAAATGCAAATCAAAACTACAATGAGATATCACCTCACACCAGTCAGAATGGCCATCACCAAAGTCTACAAACAATAAATTCTGGAGAGGGTGTGGAGTTCTGAAGAGGGTGTGAAGAGAACTGTTGGTGGGAATGTAAACTGACACAGCTACTATAGAAGATGGTATGGAAATTCCTTAAAAACCTAGGAATAGAACAAACATATGACCCAGCAATTCCACTACGAGGCATATATCCTGAGGAAAAGACACATGTACCCCAATGTTCATTGTAGCACTATTTACAATAGATAGAACATGGAAGCAACCTAGATGTTCATAGGCAGATGAATGAATAAACAAACTTTGGTACATATACACAATGCAGTATTATTCAACCATAAACAGGAACGCATTTGCATCAGTACTAATGAGGTAGATGAACCTAGAGCCTATTATACAGTGAAGTTAGAAACAGAAAGATAAATATACTGATGCATATATATGGAATCTAGAAAGATGGTGCTGTTGAATTTATTTACAGGACAGCAATGGAGAAACAACATATAAACAGACTTATGGATGCGGGGGGACAGGGGGAAGGAGAGGCTGAGATGTATGCAGAGAGTAACTTGGACACTTACATCACTGTATGTAAAATAGATGGGATTCCTATGGGAATCTGCTCTATAATTGAGAGAACCCAATCAGGGCCTCTGTAACAACCTAGAGGGATAGGATGGGGAGGGAAACGGGAGGGAGGTGCAAGAGGAAGGGGACATGTGTATCCCTATGGCTGATTCATGTGGATATTTGACAAAAAAGCAACAAAATTATGCAATTATTCTTCAAGTTTAAAAAAAAGCAAAAAAAAAAACATAAAGTGGATGATCAGAGTTTCAGAGGGCTAAGGATGAAGAGAACTTGAACTGCACTTCTGTATGTGCTCACTTCCTCATTCAGAGGTAAGCATTTGAACCCAGTTCAGCTCTTGTTTTATTGCTCTATATGGGCTTCCCTGGTTGCTCAGACAGTAAAGAATCTGCCTGCAATGCAGGACACTTGGGTTCAATTTCTGGGTTGGGAAGATACCCTGCAGAAGAGAAAGGCTACACAGCTACTATAGAAGATGGTATGGAAAATTCCCCTGTAATAAAAAGCAAATCAAAACTACAATGAGATATCACCTCACACCAGTCAGAATGGCCATCACCAAAGTCTACAAACAATAAATTCTGGAGAGGGTGTGGAGTTCTGAAGAGGGTGAAGAGAACTGTTGGTGGAATGTAAACTGACACAGCTACTATAGAAGATGGTATGGAAATTCCTTAAAAACCTAGGAATAGAACAAACATATGACCCAGCAATTCCACTACGAGGCATATATCCTGAGGAAAAGACACATGTACCCCAATGTTCATTGTAGCACTATTTACAATAGATAGAACATGGAAGCAACCTAGATGTTCATAGGCAGATGAATGAATAAACAAACTTTGGTACATATACACAATGCAGTATTATTCAACCATAAACAGGAACGCATTTGCATCAGTACTAATGAGGTAGATGAACCTAGAGCCTATTATACAGTGAAGTTAGAAACAGAAAGATAAATATACTGATGCATATATATGGAATCTAGAAAGATGGTGCTGTTGAATTTATTTACAGGACAGCAATGGAGAAACAACATATAAACAGACTTATGGATGCGGGGGGACAGGGGGAAGGAGAGGCTGAGATGTATGCAGAGAGTAACTTGGACACTTACATCACTGTATGTAAAATAGATGGGATTCCTATGGGAATCTGCTCTATAATTGAGAGAACCCAATCAGGGCCTCTGTAACAACCTAGAGGGATAGGATGGGGAGGGAAACGGAGGGAGGTGCAAGAGGAAGGGGACATGTGTATCCCTATGGCTGATTCATGTGGATATTTGACAAAAAAGCAACAAAATTATGCAATTATTCTTCAAGTTTAAAAAAAAGCAAAAAAAAACATAAAGTGGATGATCAGAGTTTCAGAGGGCTAAGGATGAAGAGAACTTGAACTGCACTTCTGTATGTGCTCACTTCCTCATTCAGAGGTAAGCATTTGAACCCAGTTCAGCTCTTGTTTTATTGCTCTATATGGGCTTCCCTGGTTGCTCAGACAGTAAAGAATCTGCCTGCAATGCAGGACACTTGGGTTCAATTTCTGGGTTGGGAAGATACCCTGCAGAAGAGAAAGGCTACCCACTCCAGTATTCTTGCCTGGAGAATGCCATGGCTCATCCATGGATTGCAAAGAGTTAGTTACAAGTGAGTGACTTTGACTCATGTAGGACTCTATACACATCTGCACACACTGTTTCAAATTGGAAAGTCTTAAGAGTGACTTAAGTGACTGGTGGGCAGAATCCTGCCATATGGAATATAATTTTAAAAAGAACCCCTGAAATAGATAAATAGAACCAGGACAATAGTAAAGTGATCTAGGCTACAGCTTTGTTTCTCCCAACTTCTGGCAGAACTTCTTTTCCTGGTATCCCTGCTACTTTCCTGGGGAGACTCAGGGAGCTCTGACTTCAACTTCCTTTTTTGTAAGGTCCTTTCTCTCTGGCACTCCTTCATCCCACCAGAACTTCCCTACCCTTCTCTCATCAAACTGCCAGGTAAAAAACCAATCTGATAAACTAATCTAAGAAAGGTGTTAAAGGCTGCCATGGATTTCACAGGCTTAATGTGCACCTACTCCAAGACCCAGCCAAATGTGATGCTTTCTATGAAGTCTCTCTTGGTTTCCCCAGGAGATCAACTGCTTCCTTCTGGGAGTTACTCAACTCAATCCACTGTCTAGTATGTCTAATAGTTCTCTGCTGGAGGACTGTTTATAAACACACACAATGATCTCTTCAAGGATGGGCAATGCCTTCTTCGTGCTTATTTATTTAATATTTACTTAAATATTGCTGATGCCTTTGGCTCACAGACCTAGTAGATGCAGCATGTGGCCTTGCTGTTCCACCATATGCAGGATATTTGACAAAAAGTAACAAAATTATGCAATTATTCTTCAAGTTTAAAAAAAAGCAAAAAAAAAAACATAAAGTGGATGATCAGAGTTTCAGAGGGCTAAGGATGAAGAGAACTTGAACTGCACTTCTGTATGTGCTCACTTCCTCATTCAGAGGTAAGCATTTGAACCCAGTTCAGCTCTTGTTTTATTGCTCTATATGGGCTTCCCTGGTTGCTCAGACAGTAAAGAATCTGCCTGCAATGCAGGACACTTGGGTTCAATTTCTGGGTTGGGAAGATACCCTGCAGAAGAGAAAGGCTACCCACTCCAGTATTCTTGCCTGGAGAATGCCATGGCTCATCCATGGATTGCAAAGAGTTAGTTACAAGTGAGTGACTTTGACTCATGTAGGACTCTATACACATCTGCACACACTGTTTCAAATTGGAAAGTCTTAAGAGTGACTTAAGTGACTGGTGGGCAGAATCCTGCCATATGGAATATAATTTTAAAAGAACCCCTGAAATAGATAAATAGAACCAGGACAATAGTAAAGTGATCTAGGCTACAGCTTTGTTTCTCCCAACTTCTGGCAGAACTTCTTTTCCTGGTATCCCTGCTACTTTCCTGGGGAGACTCAGGGAGCTCTGACTTCAACTTCCTTTTTTGTAAGGTCCTTTCTCTCTGGCACTCCTTCATCCCACCAGAACTTCCCTACCCTTCTCTCATCAAACTGCCAGGTAAAAAACCAATCTGATAAACTAATCTAAGAAAGGTGTTAAAGGCTGCCATGGATTTCACAGGCTTAATGTGCACCTACTCCAAGACCCAGCCAAATGTGATGCTTTCTATGAAGTCTCTCTTGGTTTCCCCAGGAGATCAACTGCTTCCTTCTGGGAGTTACTCAACTCAATCCACTGTCTAGTATGTCTAATAGTTCTCTGCTGGAGGACTGTTTATAAACACACACAATGATCTCTTCAAGGATGGGCAATGCCTTCTTCGTGCTTATTTATTTAATATTTACTTAAATATTGTGCAGCATGATGACTCTCTAGTTGTGGCTCACAGACCTAGTAGATGCAGCATGTGGCCTTGCTGTTCCACCATATGCAGGATCTTAGGTCCCCAACCAGAGATTGAACCCATGTCTCCTGCATTGAAAGGTAGATTTGGATTCTTAACCAGTGGACCATTAAAGAAGATCCTCTTCTTTGTATTTTTTTATACTGCCAATACTAACATGGTTTCTGCTAACAACAGGCCATCTATATCTATATCTATATCTATATCTATATATATCTTATATAGGCCATGTATCTATCTATCTGTCTATCTATCTATCTATCTATATAATGCTTTGTTGAATTTATTCAAATCAAGATTTCTAGATATAAAACGATCAAATCATGACTCTTTAGTGATTAGAGGGTCAAACAATGAGAATAGCTAAAAAGTCCTGTGGTCTAATAGTAGTCTTCAATTATGTCTAGTTTGTTGGCCCTGAAGATCCCTTCTGAGAACAGAACTCTGACTTGTTTTAAGAGTGTTTAGTGTAAACATTATAAACCTTAAACTGTTTTGTTTCTTCTAATTATTACCTCCAACTAAGCTACCTTAAATGTCTCATTTCTTTAACAGTATCTTGGATAGAATACATAACTTTTTGCTTACTTTTAATCACTAAAAAGACTTGTCATTTTAAGTTGGGAGGGAAGCAGTGAAGCATGGCATCTCTTCCACTGTTCCCTCTTGGTTCTACTTTTTCTGAAATTAAAGGTGAGGAAGGGAGGAACAGGAGAATCAGAGGTCATCTTACAAAACCATCCATATACTGGATCAAGGAATCTCCCTGGCTTGCAAAGGCTCTATTCTTTGCTGGTCGTTTCAGCTGAAATGGTGTGTGAGGATGGAGTGTTTAGTTCTTGAAGAAGTGTTCAGTTTTCCTCAAGCAAGTTTCTCTCCAGCCCTGCTGCAATGTTTTTTCCTGGATCAGGGCTCACCATCTTGGTCACATGCCTGTCTGAGATGCTTTAGAAATATGTTCCCCCGCCAACCAACCAGTATGTCCTTTCCCATGCAGCTTCATAATCCATGGATTCTTTTCACAAATATTCTTTAATTTGATACCTTTAAGCTCTACAGGTACAGGCTACACTAGTAAGCCTTCTGCTTTCAGAATGTCTAAATAAGAAACAGGCATTTTCTTTCATGTTTAAAACATGCCCTTCTTTTGAATGCCTTGTCAAGCTTTTCTCAGAATTCTCTCACCACCCCACTGTGTCCCAAAGGAAACTCTAAAAGAGGCTTGTAGATTCTACAGATGAGCAAAGAATGAGAGGACAAGCTCTCTCTTTTGTTGGCATCTCTATTTGTGATTCTCTTGAACTATACTTCCCTTACTTTACCTTCTCAACCAAATTTTCTTAAGTAGGGTCACTGGTCTTCAGCTGATCAGTTGTGACTAACACTACAAAACTGCAATACCAGGTGTCCTCCTGATGCTGGTACTACCTTCAGAACAATATGGTACTACCTTCAGAACAATATGGATGTAACATGGATCATTGAAAACTGACTACACACATTAAAACAAAAGTTTTTCCCTGTTAGCAAACCACTATGCTATCAGCAGTCTGAAGTTGGGGTGTATTTTTAAAGTTATTTCTAAACTGATATATGCTCACTCTGTTATGTTCCTTTCAACTTTATCTTTGTGTACTCAGTAAGTGGGCTTCCCTGGTGGCTCACTGGTAAAGAAACCACCTGTCCATGCAAAAGATGTAGGTTCAATCCCAGGGTTGGGAAGATTCCCTGGGGAAGGAAATGGGAACCCACTCCAGTATGATTGCCTGGGAAATCCCATAGACAGAGGAACCGAATGGGCTACACTGCATGGGGTTTCAAAAGAGTCAGACATGATGTAGCGACTAAACATCAACAATTCACTAAGTGTACAGTTTTAGAATTCAGAGACACTGTGGGTCCTCAGTAAATTAGGATAGCCCTCTATGATCTGTTAAATGAAACATACTTTTCTCTATGACAAGAGCCAAATTAACACCCATTCAATTACCTTGTTTGTTCCCTTTGAGGATACTCAGACAGTGTTTTAAGAATTCTGTTTCTAAGAAAAATGTGAATCACACAAACTAAGCATGTTGCACTCAATGGTCATTAGTCAATATAAAAATAATAAGTAATTAGTACTCAATTTAAAAAGGATGTACAAAAAGATTGTATTCTGCTCTAAGGAAAGCATCCACATTTGTCCTGGTTTGAACCATCAGGCTATTTATAGATCTTGTTCAGGAAGGCTGTTGTGAATCATGTTTTACGGATTGAATTACATTCTCTAAAAGTCTTAAGCCCCCAAATCTCAGAATGTGACCTTATTTGGAAGTCATAGAAGTCATCAAGTCAAAATGAGATCATTAGGGTGACCCTTAATCCAATATGACTGGTATCCTTATGAGAAATTAAGACCTAGGTACAAAATAGGGAGGATATCATGTGAAGACAAAGGCTGAGATTGCAGGGGTATATCTGCAAACCAAGGAACACCAAAAGTTGCCAGCAATCTACCAGAAGCTAGGGGAGAAGCATGGAACAAATTCTTCCTCAGCACCCTCAGAAGGAATCAATTCTATCAGCACCTCAATCTGAAACCAACTGCCCCTCAAACCAAAACTCCAAAACTCTGTTTCCTCTGCAGAGTTTATGATTAACCCCTCTATGAAAAATTGTATTCCCTTTCTTGTTCTGATCCTGTTCGCCTCAAGATTGAGGAGCATCAAGTGAAAGAGGGGATTGAAACCATGTACAAGTTCCTATGTCTTTGTCCTTTGAGGTAAACTGCTTTGCTTTGGTGCCCCAGGCCTCCTCTGATGACTCTGCAAATGTTGGCTCCAGAGTTGATGATTAAGAAATGTGAAGATGCAGAAGCAAAGAGTAGCTGTTGGGCTAGGAGATGGGTCACAATTTAGATTATAAACCAGCCACTGGGCAGAGTCACTGAACTCCCAGTTCCCTGGAAGATATAAATAGATAAAGGCCTGACACACAGTCTTGAGTTGTTTTCACAGGAAGTAAACTTTCACAGATGAAAACTGCTAACCACCAGCAGGTAGACCCCAGATTGGTTGAAACCAAAAGTTGATGATGCTTGACAGTTGCCCTGGATATCAACCAATCTGAGAATTGTGTACAAGCCCCTCATGCCCTCTGTGACCCTCTTCCCCTCACATTGCCTTCAAAAGCTTTATCTCCCAACGTGAAACTTAGAGACAGTCTTAGAACATGACTCCACCATCCTCCTAGATTGCTGGTTTTCTGAATAAAATGACTTTTCCTTTTCCACCAAGACTTGTCTCTTGAATACTGGACTTTCAAGTAAGGAGCAGCCAAGATTGGGTTGAGCACTGGCCTTGTTCAATTACAAATGTTACACTTCTAGTCTTCAGAACTATGAGGCAATGAGTTTCTTGTTGCTAAGGAAACAAAGTTTGAGGTACTTGTTACGGTAGCCCTATCAAACTAATATATAGTGATATTTTTCTAATTTCTTAATTTCTCAATTCATAAACAAAAGAACTCATCTCACATTTGGGAGTAACTCCTATTAGGGGCAACATTAACAGAAAGAGCTTGTGGGGTTTTGATATGACTAGGCTACTCAAAGTGTGCCTTTCCCCCTTGTCTAGGCCCTGCTTGCTCTCCTTACTGCATCTTTCTGAGTCAAAGAGATGCCACTGTTCAGTAAAGATTGACCCTAGTATATCCTTTATTTATTTTTCCTGAAATAAAAGCTTTTTCCATTATAAATCTAGTATTTGACACTGACAAATTAATAAATAGTTGGAGAACTTAAGTCTTCTCAATTTTTTATGTATGACATGAAAATAAGAAATTTTTGCCTTTTTTTTTAGGCAAGATCTATTAAACTATCTAGAAAGCATTCCTATTTTATTGACTAGGAAACTGAAATAATAGAAACAATGCCCTTGTTTCCTGCCCTTGCTCCCTGGAACGGAGTTCTTAAAACCCTTGTGATTTAAGGTTTTTTTAAGAGTTTCCTAACTGATAAGAGCACTAGGAGTATCTTTTGTTCTAATATTTGGTATTTGACCCTATTTTCTGACACAGAGCTCCTAAATTACCTGGAATTTTCCTGGGTTATAGGAGTATGTCTATTGTTCTAATTAGGCAATTCTTGGTGGACCCCTGGGTAGCTTCAGGATGAGGGCTTACAGGAAAACATGATTAGAAGACCCCAGATTGGTTGAAACCAAAAGTTGATGATGCTTGACAGTTGCCCTGGATATCAACCAATCTGAGAATTGTGTACAAGCCCTCATGCCCTCTGTGACCCTCTTCCCTCACATTGCCTTCAAAAGCTTTATCTCCCAACGTGAAACTTAGAGACAGTCTTAGAACATGACTCCACCATCCTCCTAGATTGCTGGTTTTCTGAATAAAATGACTTTTCCTTTTCCACCAAGACTTGTCTCTTGAATACTGGACTTTCAAGTAAGGAGCAGCCAAGATTGGGTTGAGCACTGGCCTTGTTCAATTACAAATGTTACACTTCTAGTCTTCAGAACTATGAGGCAATGAGTTTCTTGTTGCTAAGGAAACAAAGTTTGAGGTACTTGTTACGGTAGCCCTATCAAACTAATATATAGTGATATTTTTCTAATTTCTTAATTTCTCAATTCATAAACAAAAGAACTCATCTCACATTTGGGAGTAACTCCTATTAGGGGCAACATTAACAGAAAGAGCTTGTGGGGTTTTGATATGACTAGGCTACTCAAAGTGTGCCTTTCCCCCTTGTCTAGGCCCTGCTTGCTCTCCTTACTGCATCTTTCTGAGTCAAAGAGATGCCACTGTTCAGTAAAGATTGACCCTAGTATATCCTTTATTTATTTTTCCTGAAATAAAAGCTTTTTCCATTATAAATCTAGTATTTGACACTGACAAATTAATAAATAGTTGGAGAACTTAAGTCTTCTCAATTTTTTATGTATGACATGAAAATAAGAAATTTTTGCCTTTTTTTTTAGGCAAGATCTATTAAACTATCTAGAAAGCATTCCTATTTTATTGACTAGGAAACTGAAATAATAGAAACAATGCCCTTGTTTCCTGCCCTTGCTCCCTGGAACGGAGTTCTTAAAACCCTTGTGATTTAAGGTTTTTTTAAGAGTTTCCTAACTGATAAGAGCACTAGGAGTATCTTTTGTTCTAATATTTGGTATTTGACCCTATTTTCTGACACAGAGCTCCTAAATTACCTGGAATTTTCCTGGGTTATAGGAGTATGTCTATTGTTCTAATTAGGCAATTCTTGGTGGACCCCTGGGTAGCTTCAGGATGAGGGCTGGTCACCAGAAAGAACAAGTCATGATTAGAAGCTTATAACTTTTATTTCCAACCCCCATTCTCCAGTAAGAGAAGAAGGGAAGGGACTGAGTTAATAATTAATCATGCCTACATGATGAAGCTTCCACAAAAATCCCAACAGTATGGGGATTCAGAGAGCTTGTAGGTTGGTGAACACATGTACATACTGGGAGGGCAGGCTACCTCAATTCCACAGGGACAGTATCACCTATGCTCAGGACCTTTCTGGATCTCATCTTATGTATCTCTTCATCTGGCTGTTCATCTGTACCCTTAATTATATCCTTTATGATGAGCTGGTAAACACAAGCAAAATGTCCCTGAGTTTTGCAAGCCAATCTAGAAAATTATCAAACAAGGAGGGGGTCATGAGAACCCTGATTTATAGATGAGTGGTCAGAAGTACAGGTAACAACTTAGAATTTGTGATCGACATCTGAAATGGGGGCAGTCTTGCAGGACTGATTTTTCACTTGTGGGATCTGATGTGAACTCCAGGTAGGCAGTGTCAGAAACCAACTGAATTGCAGGACACCCAGAATATCCACCTGATGTACGGAAGCTGCACTAGCCCTATGTGTACCCTTCTGCCCCTACATCTGGTGTCAGAAGTTAAAGAGAAACATAGTTTTCCCAGACAGAAATCAATACATAAATGTTTTCTAGTTCATTTGGTCACTTGCTGGAAAGAAAAGGAGTGGCAGGAACCTGGGGATTAAGAAAGTACTACATTCCTTCAACTTAATGACAAGTAGGATGACCTTGGCTTCCATAGCAATAGGAAAAACAGAGTGAGAAAAAAAAGAGTAACACAAAACTGGCTGCAGTCAAGATTAATGTCAAATAAATGTTCAGAAATTATTCTATTCATCTATGTGTAAAGGAATTTCAAAGGGGAAAAAAAAAGGAAATTAACTAGTATTTATTGACCATTTTCACTGGACTATGTGATTTAAGGTTTTTAAGAGTTTCCTAACTGATAAAAGCACTAGGAGTATCTTTTGTTCTAATATTTGGTATTTGACCCTATTTTCTGACACAGAGCTCCTAAATTACCTGGAATTTTCCTGGGTTATAGGAGTATGTCTATTGTTCTAATTAGGCAATTCTTGGTGGACCCCTGGGTAGCTTCAGGATGAGGGCTGGTCACCAGAAAGAACAAGTCATGATTAGAAGCTTATAACTTTTATTTCCAACCCCCATTCTCCAGTAAGAGAAGAAGGGAAGGGACTGAGTTAATAATTAATCATGCCTACATGATGAAGCTTCCACAAAAATCCCAACAGTATGGGGATTCAGAGAGCTTGTAGGTTGGTGAACACATGTACATACTGGGAGGGCAGGCTACCTCAATTCCACAGGGACAGTATCACCTATGCTCAGGACCTTTCTGGATCTCATCTTATGTATCTCTTCATCTGGCTGTTCATCTGTACCCTTAATTATATCCTTTATGATGAGCTGGTAAACACAAGCAAAATGTCCCTGAGTTTTGCAAGCCAATCTAGAAAATTATCAAACAAGGAGGGGGTCATGAGAACCCTGATTTATAGATGAGTGGTCAGAAGTACAGGTAACAACTTAGAATTTGTGATCGACATCTGAAATGGGGCAGTCTTGCAGGACTGATTTTTCACTTGTGGGATCTGATGTGAACTCCAGGTAGGCAGTGTCAGAAACCAACTGAATTGCAGGACACCCAGAATATCCACCTGATGTACGGAAGCTGCACTAGCCCTATGTGTACCCTTCTGCCCCTACATCTGGTGTCAGAAGTTAAAGAGAAACATAGTTTTCCCAGACAGAAATCAATACATAAATGTTTTCTAGTTCATTTGGTCACTTGCTGGAAAGAAAAGGAGTGGCAGGAACCTGGGGATTAAGAAAGTACTACATTCCTTCAACTTAATGACAAGTAGGATGACCTTGGCTTCCATAGCAATAGGAAAAACAGAGTGAGAAAAAAAATAGTAACACAAAACTGGCTGCAGTCAAGATTAATGTCAAATAAATGTTCAGAAATTATTCTATTCATCTATGTGTAAAGGAATTTCAAAGGGGAAAAAAAAAGGAAATTAACTAGTATTTATTGACCATTTTCACTGGACTACTATTTTATAATCACTACCTCACTTAACCCTCATCTCAGCAGATTTATTAACCATATTTTCTAGAACAGCTGAGACTTAGAAACATTCCCCAGAAAACAATGGGTATTGACAGGAATAACTGGATCCTTAATTTAGATCTATAATTAATCTACTAAATCTCAAGAAATTTTGGAGAAATTTGAGAAGAGAGAAATTCACTTAGATCTGTTAAGTGAAATTTTTGATAAGCTTTTGGCATGACTTTCCTAGCCCTGGGGGTTCCCTAGTAGCTCAATTGGTAAAGAATCGGACTGCAATGCAGGAGACCTTGGTTCAATTCCTGGGAAGGGAAGATCCACTGGAGAAGGGATAGGTGACCCACTCCAGTATTCTTGCCTGGATAATTCCATGGCTCATCCACGGGGTCACAGAATCAGACACGACTGAGCTACCCTGACCTCGACACTAACTGACTACATCAGAACCACTTGGGGAAATGACCTTAAAGTGCTAGTTTAAAGTTTCTAAATTCAGAGATTTTGATTCTGTGAGTCTGGGGTTGGGGTCCAACAATCTGAGTTTCAAACAAGTTCAGCGTCACAAATTTTGACTGTTAAACTATATTAAAAACAAAAATTCTGTGAGAGTGATTCTTAACCTTTAGTTCAGATCAGTTATTTTACCAGAGAACATAGTCTGCCTGACAACTGACTAAAAAGAATCCCTCCCCATTTCAATGTTTATCAGCATGTTCTCAACATGTTTAATATTTAAAGCATTTTGAATTGAGTTGGTACTCAACAAGAACTTATTGAATAATTGAGCTATGCAACTTGAGTTAAAGTAAATCATTACATTCTTATGTGATGGCAGTAGAGCTCTGACTTTGGATTATTTGAAGCAGTTCAAGTGAAAGTGAGGTACTGACACAGGACTACCAATTCTGTACTTCGACAAACAGGAACTTTTAGAAAACAGCCATCTATTATTACAATCACCTTGGGAAAAGATTAATGTCAAATAAATGTTCAGAAATTATTCTATTCATCTATGTGTAAAGGAATTTCAAAGGGGAAAAAAAAAGGAAATTAACTAGTATTTATTGACCATTTTCACTGGACTACTATTTTATAATCACTACCTCACTTAACCCTCATCTCAGCAGATTTATTAACCATATTTTCTAGAACAGCTGAGACTTAGAAACATTCCCCAGAAAACAATGGGTATTGACAGGAATAACTGGATCCTTAATTTAGATCTATAATTAATCTACTAAATCTCAAGAAATTTTGGAGAAATTTGAGAAGAGAGAAATTCACTTAGATCTGTTAAGTGAAATTTTTGATAAGCTTTTGGCATGACTTTCCTAGCCCTGGGGGTTCCCTAGTAGCTCAATTGGTAAAGAATCGGACTGCAATGCAGGAGACCTTGGTTCAATTCCTGGGAAGGGAAGATCCACTGGAGAAGGGATAGGTGACCCACTCCAGTATTCTTGCCTGGATAATTCCATGGCTCATCCACGGGGTCACAGAATCAGACACGACTGAGCTACCCTGACCTCGACACTAACTGACTACATCAGAACCACTTGGGGAAATGACCTTAAAGTGCTAGTTTAAAGTTTCTAAATTCAGAGATTTTGATTCTGTGAGTCTGGGGTTGGGGTCCAACAATCTGAGTTTCAAACAAGTTCAGCGTCACAAATTTTGACTGTTAAACTATATTAAACATAAAAATTCTGTGAGAGTGATTCTTAACCTTTAGTTCAGATCAGTTATTTTACCAGAGAACATAGTCTGCCTGACAACTGACTAAAAAGAATCCCTCCCCATTTCAATGTTTATCAGCATGTTCTCAACATGTTTAATATTTAAAGCATTTTGAATTGAGTTGGTACTCAACAAGAACTTATTGAATAATTGAGCTATGCAACTTGAGTTAAAGTAAATCATTACATTCTTATGTGATGGCAGTAGAGCTCTGACTTTGGATTATTTGAAGCAGTTCAAGTGAAAGTGAGGTACTGACACAGGACTACCAATTCTGTACTTCGACAAACAGGAACTTTTAGAAAACAGCCATCTATTATTACAATCACCTTGGGAAAAGTGATAATTCAACTCAGAAATGTAGAGGGCTTTCCTGGTAGTTGAGTGGGTAAAGAGTCCACCTTGTAGTGCAAGTGGCACTGGTTTGATCCCTGGTCCAGGAAGATCCCATGTGCCGAGGAGCAGCTGGACTGATGTGTCCAACTAGGAGCCAGTGCTCTGGAGCACATGCACCCAGAGCTGGTGCTCTGCAACAAAATAGGCCACTGCAATGGGAGGCCCACACAGGCCGAAGAACACAGATGGATAAAAACAAATAAATAAAAAAACAATAAAAGAGGCCAAAATATTTTTTAAAAATGTACACGTAATTTTCAGCTGATTTTTAAACCAAATAAATTTAATGTTATGAAAAACTCACTGTGCTGTGCTGTGCTTAGTCACTCAGTTGTGTCCAACCCTCTGTGAGTCCAAGCACTGCAGTATGCCAGGCTCCTCTGTCCATGGGGATTCTCTAGGCAAGAATACTGGAGTGGGTTGCCATGCCCTCCTTCAGGATATCTTCCCAGCCCAGGGATCAAACCCAGGTCTGCAGGCAGATTCTGTAATATCTAAGCCATCAGGGAAGTCCTATAAAAAACACATTACATTGTCCTTGTTTTTGCCGTTTAAATTGATAGAACATCAGGGATCTAAACAGGCCCATGGGTCAGACTACATTTATAGACCAACTGCAGGATTCGCTATTATGGGGGATAAAGAAGCTTTAGGGCCTGACTAAGAGTATCTGCAATTTAATTCTGTGAGAGTGATTCTTAACCTTTAGTTCAGATCAGTTATTTTACCAGAGAACATAGTCTGCCTGACAACTGACTAAAAGAATCCCTCCCCATTTCAATGTTTATCAGCATGTTCTCAACATGTTTAATATTTAAAGCATTTTGAATTGAGTTGGTACTCAACAAGAACTTATTGAATAATTGAGCTATGCAACTTGAGTTAAAGTAAATCATTACATTCTTATGTGATGGCAGTAGAGCTCTGACTTTGGATTATTTGAAGCAGTTCAAGTGAAAGTGAGGTACTGACACAGGACTACCAATTCTGTACTTCGACAAACAGGAACTTTTAGAAAACAGCCATCTATTATTACAATCACCTTGGGAAAAGTGATAATTCAACTCAGAAATGTAGAGGGCTTTCCTGGTAGTTGAGTGGGTAAAGAGTCCACCTTGTAGTGCAAGTGGCACTGGTTTGATCCCTGGTCCAGGAAGATCCCATGTGCCGAGGAGCAGCTGGACTGATGTGTCCAACTAGGAGCCAGTGCTCTGGAGCACATGCACCCAGAGCTGGTGCTCTGCAACAAAATAGGCCACTGCAATGGGAGGCCCACACAGGCCGAAGAACACAGATGGATAAAAACAAATAAATAAAAAAACAATAAAAGAGGCCAAAATATTTTTTAAAAATGTACACGTAATTTTCAGCTGATTTTTAAACCAAATAAATTTAATGTTATGAAAAACTCACTGTGCTGTGCTGTGCTTAGTCACTCAGTTGTGTCCAACCCTCTGTGAGTCCAAGCACTGCAGTATGCCAGGCTCCTCTGTCCATGGGGATTCTCTAGGCAAGAATACTGGAGTGGGTTGCCATGCCCTCCTTCAGGATATCTTCCCAGCCCAGGGATCAAACCCAGGTCTGCAGGCAGATTCTGTAATATCTAAGCCATCAGGGAAGTCCTATAAAAAACACATTACATTGTCCTTGTTTTTGCCGTTTAAATTGATAGAACATCAGGGATCTAAACAGGCCCATGGGTCAGACTACATTTATAGACCAACTGCAGGATTCGCTATTATGGGGTATAAAGAAGCTTTAGGGCCTGACTAAGAGTATCTGCAATTTAATTAAGACAAATAAAATTTACCTGTATGGCATGTTGATCCAAAGGCTTATACATAGTAATTATGTGGTGCATACTGGGAAAGGTCTGTGTGGACTGGAGCAGGAAGTAAAGGACTGGTGAAAGAAGTGATGGCTGAATTGGATTTGGCTAGATTGGAAACAGAGGCAGGAGAATCCTAAATGGAAAAAGAATGAAATACATCTGGGTGGAAGTGACTGAGGGTTGACAGTGATGTGAGGCAGGATTATTGCAAGGAGACCAGTCTGACTTATGCTTTAAAAGACAGTGGAAAACAGAAACAGACTCATAGACATAGAGAACAGACTTGTGGTTTCCGAAGGGGTGGTCAGGTCAGGGAATTGGGGGGGAGAGGGTATGGGCTGGGAGTTTAAAGTTAGCAGATCCAAACTATTACATATAGAATGGCAGACAACAAGGTCTTACTATATAGAACAGGGAATGATATTCAAAGTCTTGGAATAAACCATAATGGAAATGAATATAAACAGAGAGTCAACTTGATGAACAGCAGAAATTAACATTGTAAATCAGCTGCACTTAAATAAAACAAATGAGTAGAAGATTAAGTTGGATAAGAAAAGTCAACTGGGACGATGTGACAGACTAGTACTGGAATAAGGAGTCTACACATGAGCAGATAAAAGGTCACTGCAGTTTCTAACTGTGATATTGCAATATAACAGAAAATTTATATTTGGTCTTAGGCCCTGGCTCCTGGCCAAAGTTGCTAAAAACCTTTGCGATTTCCTAACTGATAAATGTACATCTTGTAATAACTGGTCTTTGATTCTAGTTCCAACACAGAGCACCTAATCACCTTCAGTAATAGGAGCATCTTTGCTCTGAGGCAACTTTTGGTGAGCTCCTGGATAACTTCAGGATGAAGACTGATCATCAGAAAGACAAAGTCATAATTAGAAGCTTGGAAATTTCAGACCCAACCCCCATTCTTTGGAGATGGGCTAGAAGAGAGAGGCTCGAAATTGAGTTAATAATCAACCATGTGTGTAGGACGAAAGTATGGGTTTCAGAAAGCTTTTGGGTTGATGAACACATCTACATGCCAGGGGTGTGAAGCACCCCAACTCAATGGAGATCAAAGGTCTTGTGCTCAGGACTCTTACAAACCTCACCCTATGTATCTCAGATCTGGCTATTCCTCTGTATTCTTTATTATATATCAAACCAGTAGACTTGTCTCCCTGAGTTCTGAGTCATTTTAGCAAATTGTTGAATCTGAGGAAGGAGTCACATGGGACAGAGCCCTACATTAACTTGCAGGTTCTTGCACTAACTCCAGGTAGATAGTGTCAGAATCAACACCAGCGCTGGAGAACTGGCCATGTAGGAAAAAACCCTACACATTTTGTGACCACAAGTGATACAGAGTTGAAGAGTAGAAATAGTTTTTCCTTTTTACTCACGTAGAGAAGAACACAAAGCTAAAACATTATTTCGTACTTATAGGCAATTTGTCCTAATTGTTGGTTCTGAAAGTATAGTGTCTAATGCATACAAATAGTCAATGAATATCTGTTGATGGCATCAAGGGCATTATATTTACAATTTATACATAATTAATCCTGATTATTTGTAATTTAATCAATCCTGATCATTTGTAATTTGTCAATCCTGATTAATCTTGGGGTTAGAATCTTAAATTTCTGTTCCCTACTAAACTACCACCCTTTGTGGTTTGCTATTCTGCTTTCTAAAATGAAAGCACAGGGTGAGGTAAAATGCCCTCATTTCCCCTCCCCAATGACCACGCCCCTGTCATGGTTAGTGAAGAAATAAAGTCATTTTGAGATCATTCATTGTCACTCTGGGTAGGAATGATCTCTTAGCACAATATTGTCTGGTTTATTTCTGAGAAATAAGGTCTGAAGTATTTTAATACTGTCATTATGGATTTCTTCCTTTTCTAAAATTTGTCATAAATTATTAATATTAACATAAGTGTTTATATTTCCCCACCCTGAGAATCTCTTATATCTCATAAAACATCACAAGATATTATAATACCCAAACAGGAAATACCCAGAGTATAAAAACTGTATTTAAAAAAGTCAGATTGGACAAATATTTTCTAGGGTTCTCTATGTAATGTTAAAATAATAAATGTTGATGTGAAAGTTGGAATAAGATACTAAGAGGTTAGAGTAGAATACACCGAATTTTTGCATCCTTACCTGGTTTAGAGCTCATCACAAATTAGCAAAAGACATATTATTTTATGGTTTCAGATTCATCTGAATCCAAAACAAATACTGTTTAAAGCACCTCAAATGTATAACTCAGTCGCCAAATCTACTAAAATGAACACAGATGAGGAAGGAAATGGATTAGGAGGTCTGGAATGGCTAAAAGGCAATAAAGCAGACAGCTACTCTGAACTCAATGTTGTTTGTGTTCTTAAGCCTGAACTCTAAAGATGCATCTTAAAGCCAACAAATTCACAATCTAATTTTTTTCCACCTAGAACACTGTGTTCAATGTTCCTCGATTTATTTCTGTAAAAGAAAATGAAATAAATCTTCCTGTGTAAAGTTAACATTAATACAACAGCGCCACCTAGTGAGTATGCTGAGGAGAAAAAAATGTTACTAAGAACCGCAGTATACCTAGAACCCAGACATTTTAAATAAAATTATACACTAAAATATTAGTCATAAGCATGTTTACCTATTCATCTATAATTAACTATAGTTAAAATGAAAAAAAAAGGTAATGGAATTCCAGCTTAGCTGTTTCAAAAATTAAAAGATGATGTTGTTAAAGTGCTACATTCAAGCAAATTCAGAAAACTTAGCAGTGGCCTCAGGACTAGAAAAGGTCAGTTTTCATTCCAATACCAAAGAAAGTGAAGTGGTTCAGTCGTGTCTGACTCTTTGCAACCCTTGGACAAACCATGGAATTCTCCAGGGCCTAAGAATACTGGCATGGGTAGCCTTTCCCTTCTCCAGGGAATCTTCTTGACCCAGGAATCGAACCCAGGTCTACTCCTGCTTCAGTGACTATGCTAATGTCTTTAGTGAGTGGATCACAACAAAGCATGGAAAATTCTGAAAGAGATGGGGATACCAGACCACCTTACCTGTCTCCTGCCAAACCTGTATGCTGGACAAGAAGCAACAGTTAGAATCAGAGATGGAACAATGGTTTGGTTTCAAACTGGGAAAGGAGTACGTCACGTCTGTATATTGTAACTCTGCTTCTTTAGCTTATATGTAGAGTACGTCAAGTGAGATGTCAGTCTGGAAGACGCACAAGCTAGAATCAAGATTGGTGAGAGAAATACCAGTAACCTCAGGTATGCAGATTACACCATCCTTGTGGCAGAAAGTGAAAAGAAACTAAGGAGCCTCTTGATGAAGGTGAAAGAGGAGAGTGAAAAAGCTGGCCTAAAACTCAACATTCAGATAACTGAGATCATGGCATCTAGTCCCATCACTTCATGGCAAAAAGATTGGCAAACAATGGAAAAAGTGACAAATTTTATTTCCTTGTGCTCCAAAATAACCGAGGATGGTGACTGCAACCATTAACTTACAAGATCCTTGGAAGAAAAGCTGACAAACCTAGACATTATATTAGAAAGCAGAGACATCACTTTGTCGACAGAAGCCCATACGGTCAAAGCTATGGCTTTCCCAGTAGTCATGGATGAATGTGAGAGTTGGACCATAAAGAAGGTTTAGCACTGAAGGATCAATGCCTCTGAACTGTGGTGTTGGAGAAGGCTCTTTAGAGTCCCTTGGACTGCAAGGAGATCAAACCAGTGAATCCTAAAGGAAATCAACCCTGACTATTCACTGGAAGGACTGATGCTGAAGCTGAAGCTCCAATACTTTGGTCACCTGATGCTGGGAAAAATAGAAGGCAAAAGGAGCAGGGAACAATAGAGGATGAGATGGTGGGATGGCATCACTGAGTCAATGGACAGGAGTTTGAGCAAGCTCTGGGAGATAGTGAAGGACAGAGATGCTTGGTGTGCAGCAGTTCATGGGGTCACAAAGAGTTGGACACAACTGATCAACCGAACTGAAGTGAGTATGTCAAAAAAAACATTCCAACACTTGTAAAAAATAAAGGGTTTTGTGTGTTAGATACCACTTATAATGTTGGCAAGCAACAAATGCTAGCTGACAGACAGGTCAAAGAAACACAGTTTTCTCTCATATGAATCGTTAGGCAGATATAAAACTATCATATTCCTTTGCTTTAGTAGGTTTTAACTATACGTCACAATACATGCGTTCAAAGATATTTCTGATACTCTAACATAAAGTATGTGTTCATAATTTCACTTCAGCCTTCCATCCATGGTTAGTCATTATTTTTAAGACATAAATAAATATTAAGTATTTGTGTGAGTGAACTGAACAATGGCATCAATGCAAATCAAATTTGCAAACCAGAAGATAATGTGATGTCATCCAAAAATGCTATTAATAGTATGACTTGAGATACCATTAATATTCTACTCTACATCAGATTATAGTTGCAGTAGTGGTTTCAGTTTAAATATCATACAAATTGAATACTTCTTTCTAATTTTTTTATTTTTCATAGAAAAAACAACCACATGGGGAAAAGTATAAACAAGCAAAATATATACAATAGAAAGAAAAATATATTCACTCTGAGCCCAGTCTCCCTCCTCAGAGGCTACTATTATTATTGATTTCTCCTGTGAGGTGTACCATGGTTAAAAAGGAGTTTAGTTTAAGAGGAAATAATGACGGGGTGCCCTGTTTGTGACAGACATGGTGTGAGGTGTTAGGGAACCAAGTCACTGAGAATCAGCCCCGTGGAGCCTTAGGTGCTTTGTGATGACCTAAAGGGGCAGGATGGGGGGCGGCTCAGGAGGGAGAGGATGTATGTATAATTATGGCTGATACGGCTGTTGTACGGTAGAGACCAACACCACATTGTAAAGCAACCTTCCTCCAACTGAAAAATAAACAAACAAACAAAAAAAGAATCAGCCCTGTGTTAGACACAAAACAGATTATTCCAATAAAATATAAACCTTTATTTTTTAAAGTATAATCAAGACTATGCCTGAGATTTCTCCCAGTTGCACTGTACCTCTCATTTTCATGTGTATCTCCCAGAGGTATCTCGAGCCAGACATGTTCAAAACTCAGTCACTAGTTATCTCTCAAAATGAGTTCACCTCTACATTTCCTAAATCAAAAATTGACATCCCATTTATTTAGAGGCATAAAGCAGAAAACTCTCATTCAGTAGATATTTATCAAGCATCTACAGTGTCTAAGAACTTCCAGGCTGTGAACATATGATAGCAAAGAGGGTCTTCACTAAAACTTGTTTATGGAACTCGACCTTTATATCTCTCATCTCTGCCCTCCCAATTCAGTCATCAAATCTTGCCTCTTGTGCTTCCTGAATTCCCCTGGGATCTGTATTTCCATCCACACTGGCAATGTCAAAGTATAGGCTGCCATCTTCTCTTCCCTGGGTTACTACAGTGACGGCCTAACTGGTTGTCCTTCCTTTAGTCTTGCCATTCTTCAATTCCATTTTCTCACAACAGTCAAAGTCATCTCCTAAAATACACACCTAGTGATGTTGAAATCCTTACTATTATCTTTAGGAAGAAGGTCAAACACCTTAATATGACCAATTATATTCTTTATGATCTGGGGCTGTTTACTTCCCCAGCCGTTCATCTTAAATCTCTGTTGTTAGTCCATCCTGTCCTTCACCCTTTAACCTGGCCAGTTTCTCGCTATTCTCCAGGATGGAGCCATTCAAACTTAATTTTTTTTTTTTTTTAATTTGTGTCTTAAGTTTTTTCAGCTCAATTGTTAGGTTGATTTCACATTTACTCATTCACTATTATATGTCCAGGATGTAGTTCACTGTCTGGCATAAAATAAGAGGTTCAATGCCTTCTGAATGAATAAATCAGGACTTAGAAAGTTAGAAGGAAAGTCAAAGTTCAGCCTGTGGATTAGGGAAAGGTTTCTTAGAAGACATCTGAAAAATACGTAAAGAAAGAGTTAGGCAAAGAAAATCAAGACAGTGCAGACAATGTCAGTAAGAAAAGAAAGGTTCTCTAAGTGTAAGAAAGCCTTGTGAATAAAAAGTGGGCGTGATGGGAGAAGTGAGTGGAAACATAAACAGGGGCGAGATAGTGGAGGTCGTAGGATGCAGGCTAGGGAGGTGGACTTTATCTTGGAGATGATGGTGAAGGGGTGGTAGAAGTTTATGCAGACAATGAAATAATTAGGTTTACCTTTACATTTATGATCGTTCTGGCTTCTACTTAAAAGACAAACTGGAGCATGCAGGTAAGGTTTTTAAGGCTGGTGGCAATAATGAGATAGAGTGGTAGTTAAAGTAAAAGGATAAATTAGAATTTGAATGGCTCACGAGCCCTCCCAAATGGATCTAATATGCAAGGAAGTAAAAGTCTGAGTCTCAAGCAAGCAGTCAGGTATAGTAGTAGCTTTAAGATCCTTGAGGAAACAGATTAAAATAACTAGAATAGATGGTACTCTGAAGGGGACAATTTATGCCAAAAAAAAAGAAAAGAAAAGAAAAATCAAAGTTGAAACCTATACTATTTAAGTTTACTTCCCTAGCCCTTCATCTAGAATCTCTGTTGTTAGTCTGTCTTGTCTTTCACTCTTTAACCTGGCTAATTCCTAGTTATTCTCCAGCATGGAGCCATTCAGACTGAACCCCTTTTTTTTTTTTTTTTAATTTGTGTCTCCCCTTCTCTATGAGAATATAAGCTTTATCAGGTCAATTATTAGGTTGATTTTACATTTACTCATTCACTAAGGCAGGCAGAGATGGGAAGGGAGGCAAAGGGAGTTTGGTTTCAAGAAGGGTCTGATCAATGGTGTCAAAGGCAGCAGAGCGGTCTAGAAAGAGACACTGATTAATAGCACAGTTGGAGTAGGCAGTATTCATCTTCTGAGATGGATGAGAGAGAATCAGATATACATGGGGTGGCAGGTATATTGTTGTGGTTAGTACGCAGGTTGGAAGATAATTTGCAGATATGAGCAGAATGAGAGGAACATAAAGTTTATTAGAGTGGGGGATGCTGTTAGAACAGTGGACCAGCTCAAGTGAACCAGCTTTCGCAGGCTTGCAGCCAATTTTTATATCTTCAAGACAGGAAATTCCTACTGGAATGGTGGCATTACGTGATTGGTTGGATGCTATAGGGTGGACAGTAGGGTGGGAATTTTACCTAATATGTGGTCAGGGAACTGGCCGGTTTAAATCTAGAGGCTCATGACAAAAGTTGCTATGGGGCTTGGGTCAGTTCCAGAGATTTTTGTCTGTGACCTCAGTACAAGGCTCCACACCTGTGATCTTGGAATCAGAGTACACATATATGTTGCATGAGGGCTTGGATTTTCTCAATTAACTGGGAACAAGGTAGTTGGAAATTTCTGAAACCCCTAGGAAATCTCTATACTCAAGTAAGTGAGTACCTGATGGCAAGGAGGGCATAACACCCAGTCTTAGTAGTTCATTACCACACTAGACCAACTGAATCAATTTTTCATCCTTACCACCCGACTACAAACAAAGCAGAAGCAACAATTTGGAAAACTTGTCACTTAAAGAAATGTTTTAAACTCAAAGCAGTGGAATACCTACCATAGGAATATCATCTGAATTAAAGTCCTAGTTGCAGGCTGGGATGGTCTCACTGAGCATTCCATCTTGTCAGTCAAAGGTCTGCTCAGTCTCTACAGGTCTGTCATCTGGGATCTAAAGTGCAGTCTAGAAGAGGAAAAGGAAAATGGAATCAAAATTAGAAAACTAGCAATAAAAATTGTAGGTGCACGTGCTATGTGCTTGGAAAATACCTTTTAGACTAGTCGTCTTTTAATAAAAAGAGAAGTTGAAGCTGAGGAAGGAGGAGGGTGTTATAACAAATCACTGAAACTTTAAAGACAGGGAACTGACAGATTATAATGGAGTATCGAGCACTGGTGTGAGCTGAAACTGCAGGCCAAGAATCTATTGTATGTCACTTTATGTGATTTTCTCCAGGGTGTTCAGCTAGGGATTTATGGGACAGATTTTCAGGGGGTAAAAAAGATGCTACAGCCATAAAGAGTAACGGAGGTAATGGAGTCTACTTTTCTACTATAGATGAAGTAGATCTTCTGCCTCCTACTTCACAATGACCAGTAACAAGCAACTAAATTTTGAAAAATCAGATCTACCTTAAAATCAAGATAATCTGAACCCATTAGTATTTTTCTTAATTTTAATTCTAATGTAACTGTTTGCTCTATCTACAGTAAAATTATTCCTCAAATACACAATTACTAAATTATATATATAGTCATCCTGCTCTTCTTTCACCCATCTTTGTCTCTCCATAGGGTCCATTCTGTCTGGATTCTTAACAATGCTTGAGGATTTAACATTTGCAGGATATTTTATTAATACAGTGTATACAATAATAGTCAAAATAACAGGTAGTACTAATGCTTACTCAGCCAAATACTCGACAAGAATGAATCCATTTAATCTCATGACACCTTATAAATCAGATGTTATCACTATTTTAAAGATGCACAAGCAGTTCAGTTAGATTAAACAAGCTGTCTGAGTCCACACAGACAGTAAGCACTGTGGTGAGGGCTTTAAAGCCAGCTTTTTCTGACTCAAGAGCTGAGCTCCAGCCATTAAGCTATCTATGGTCCTTTTCCCTGTTTCTAAGAAGATATGGCCTAGGGGAATACATGCATTCCCATGTAATCCGCTTGACTTGGTTAAGCGCCCACAAGAAAGGTCTCTTTTCTTCAGACTCTCAATGTTTTTTTTTTTTAAATCTATTTCCCAATTTGAGTTTTACTAGATTCTGACTTTTGAGAACTACATCAGTAAATGGACATAGAAACGGGAAAAGAAAGCCCTAAAGTACTGAATTTGAAATGTATTTTTTAAATTTCAAGTCAGTATAAATTCCTGTATTAACAGGTAGAGCCTCCACTCATTCCCTCCCACACTAAAGTACCAGAATTTGCGTCTACTTTCAATACAATCTTTCCAGCATTGTTTCTCACTTGATTCAGTCCAGACTTCCCAACCAGTACACCACCCTTCCTACTTAATGCGGTCCTCTGCTGTCAAACATAATAAGCTCTACTACATCTAGTGTTCCAAGCCACACTGAAACTACATGGTGGACCCCCTCGACAACTAGGCTGGCCCTATATTGTGCTGCAAGGCCCTGGTCTGTGACGAGGTACGAGATACCCCTCATCCAAGCATCAGCAGAAGAATCCAGCTCACGCAGGGACAATCCTGTTCGGGAATAGTTCAGTGTCAGGAGACACAAGGGAGTCCTTGGCTCTTGTGGGGGCATGAAATGCCGGGCCCGCCGGCAATCGAACAGGTCCTGAAGAGAGTGGCAGATAGGCTAAGAAAAGAAAGAAGGACAGAAAAGATGGGGTTGAGAGGGACAGCAAGAAGGCAGACAACTCTACAGGTTGCTGACAAGTTGCTGACCAGTTTATTGAATTCGCTCATCCCTTTTATACTTCACCAAGTAATTGTGTACACATGCTTTAGGCCAGGTGTCGATCATAATACGTGCTTTAGGCCAGGTGTTGATCATAACACGTGCTTTAGGCCAGGTGTCGATCATAAACTAGGTGTTACCTCCTGGTGTGTTATTACAATGGTTCTGGGTCATGATGCCCCTCAAGCCCTGTAGAGAGGCTCCAGGTGTTCCTTATGATAGCTAAGGAACGTCTTCACAACACCTGGGGTGGCGGGACAGAGAGCTATGCTGTTATCAGCCCCTGTTGCCAGGGCAGCTCCCAGGGCTATGTTTCCTTAAAGGAAACCCCTTGAAACAGGGCAGCTCCCCGCAATGAAAGAAATGAGAGAGCAGAAAAGACCAGGATTCTACCCTAAACAGTAGTAGGAAATAGCAACCCACTCCAGGATTCTTGCCAGGAAAATGCCATAGAGAGTGGAGCCTGGCGGACAATAGTCCCTAACGTCGCGACTGAGAACAGCATACTACCCGATATGGTGCTACTTCCTGTCGAGGTGGAAACAAATCATTTCTGAGCCCCAGTTTTCTTGCCTGTGAATGTGAAAGGATTTGACCCATTGGAACTGTTAGAATGCTCCCACCTCTTCAAGCGATGCTTACCAACGCATGATCAATGTGCCCAAATCCGGGTTATGCTACTTGTGAGCGTCAGCGCAATAGTTTTAAGTCAGCTGCATAAAATCCCTGAATAAATGCCTCGCTTGAGGATAGTATATATTGGCCCCCCTTTCTCTTTTTGATGAATTCTAAGAGATAATGCCTTTAAGTATCCAACACAGAACCCAGCGGCGCATAAAGCTCAAAAAAATCATCATTATTATCACTCTGAGGCGCTATGACTTACCTTGTTCCATTGACAGTCCCATGTCCTCCTTCTATGGTTACTCGGAGCTTAGTTCAAGTCTCCAGAAAGCCTCTATTGACTTTCGTTCTTCACCGCAGACTCCAAGCGTCCCAAAGAACGCCGGGAATTCCCTAGCAACACCGGACTCCTCCAGCACGCCGCGGCTCCCCCACGGCCTGCAGAATCTGGGTCCGACTACACGCCAACTCCACGAAAAATACTTCCGCCTAGAGTACAGCGTCCCCTTCTCGCTGCTCCAGCACTAGTCGCCCTGGGTCTATTGAGCCCAACCGGCACCCGGCGCGGCCCACCAGCAGGAAGTGGGCGGGGCTGAGTGGGGCGGGACTTCCGGTAGTTGGCGGCAGGTTTGAAAATAGACAACGGTCGATGTTGGCGGATTTTTGACTCCCGGTGTAGCTGCTCCACGGACTCGCCGCGTTCCTGTGGGCCGCAGGTGCGGTAAGTGAGCGCAAAGAGACGCGCGCTGACGGAGGATGGGATTCAGTGTGTGCCTTCTAGCTCCGGAGCCGCGGGCCTGGCAGTGTTTTCGTTAAGCGCAGCGCTGGGGAGGAAGCTGCAGAAGCCAGCCGTTGGGAGGTGCGGGTGAGCTCATAGGTCGTTTTTGTTAGATTTTAGTCGCCAGAACTATCTGAGCTAAGTTCTTACGAAACAAATGGGTATGGTCTGGTACAGCATAAAGACTACGCGAGAAGGAACTTTAAACTTGGTCAGCTAAAGCTTATATGTATATATTCTTAACCCATTTATCGAAAATAAATAAATAGTAAAGGGATTGCAGAGGCTGTCTAAAAATTTCCGTTACTCAAACATCGCCTAAGTTCAGTTAAGTCGCTCAGTTATATCTGACTCTTTGCGATCCCATGGACTGCATGCAGCACGCCAGGCTTCCCTGTCCTTCATCTCCCGGAGCTTGCTCAAACTCATGTCCATTGACTCAGTGATGCCATCCAACCATCTCGACCTCTGTCGTTTCCTTCTTCTTTTGCCTTATATTTTTCCCAACATCAGGCTCTTTTCCAATGAGTCATCTCTTCGCATCATGTGGCCAAAGTATTGGAGTTTCAGCTTCAGCGTCAGTCCTTCGAATGAATATTCAAGGTGGATTTCCTTTAGGGTTGACTGGTTGACCTTGCTGTCCAAGGGAGTCTCAACAGTCTTCTCAAAACCAAAAATCAAAAGGCTAAAACATCATGTTGTTGGTGTTGTTCAGTGGCCAGATCATGTCCAACTCTTGCGACCCCATGGACCAAAGCATGCCAGAATGCAGTATGATATTAAAAATATACTTAATCCAAAAGTCAGAAGAGGAGATTGTTGTATGTATAGCGCTTTGCATGAATGGCACGATCACTTTTTCCAAAATAAGTTCAGGGAACTTTTAATTTTTTGAGGTTGGGATTATTTTCTTTTTGTTTAGCCTGTGCTTCCCGGGCTTTTGATGTCCAAGATTTGGTTTATTTTAGAAACATGAAGTGTCTGAAATTTAACAGGTATTCTTTCAGTACCTCCTGTAGGCTGGATCCTGGTGTTGCAAATAATGAGACACTGAGGAATAATTGGTAGTAAATGCGTGCTACTTGGTAGGCGACCCAAGGGTCACCTTACATATATTATCATTTATATACTTTATATACATTTATATGGTTTATTTCATCAAAGAGCTCACACTGTATTGGAAGGCCTCTCTCCAACGTCTGTCCTTTTCTCTCCCTCTCCTCTTTGTCTCTTTCTCTCCCTCTCTCCGTAGACACTGAAATTGTATCAGAAAAAGTTAGCAATTGGATAGGAGAGGTGATTTCAAAAGGAAACATTGCAAGTTTGGGAAAGTCTTGGAGGAGACTGACTTATAAGGGAAAATTTATTAGTTTATTAAATGGTAGAAGTTTTTAGAAAGCAAGCAGAAAAATTTGAATTTGATGTGATGAGTAGGGCGAGTATTTTTGTAAAGATGTTGCATGATGCATTTGGTGTTCTATATGGATTACTCTGATAGTGAAGTGTACAAGACGTTAGAGGGGAAGAGTGTTGATAATAGTTATGAAGTTACTGTATTTTGCACCTCTTTCTCTACTGGGACCATCTCTGATACAGATATACTAGTAGTTTGTTTTGGAAAATTGACTTTCCCTGCAGTCTTTTTTTTTTTGAGCAATGATTTTTAAATCTATGACTTAGATGAAAATATAGAACGCATATTTATGTTGAAAGGGATATATAAGGGATATGTAAGATGTCAGAAGCTGGATCAAAAAAGTTTCTGACTGTAGAAGGAAAGTCTGGAATTATGAAGTTCAATAATAGAAAATTTAACACTAGGAAATGCAAATTATGAAATTCAATAGTATAAAATAGAAATAATAGGAAATTCAATCATGGGAAATACAAATCCTTGCTTAAGGTTAAAATAATCAGTTATGTAAAAAGAACATAAGAGAACTTCTGGCTTGTGAACTATGAATAGATTATGAGGTCATGTAAGAAGATATATATATATGTATATATAATAGAGCTTCCCTGGTGGCTTAGACAGTAAAGAATCAGTCTGTAAGAGGGAGACCCAGGTTTGGTCCCTAGGTCAGGAAGATTCATATGTATATATATATATATATATTTGTCATTAAGTGTTTATTTATATACATAGCAGCATTAGATCAGCACTGACAGTTGCCAACTGTATTGATGTTCCACCCTAAGCAGACCATATCTACAGTATTATGTTCAATTTGAACATTACATTTTAAGAAGACATTAATAAAATAGTTTTAGAGGAAAGTGAGTAGAATGATAACGTTTCTTATTCTTCAACTGTGCTTACCTTAGATCAGAGAGGACTAAGCAGGAATATGATAGCTTTCTTCACATTTTCAAAAGTGGAGTCATGTGAACAAGGATTGATATATTCTATGTAATTCCAGGGACTAGAAGTAGGACAAGAAGATAAGGGTTACGACACAGATTTCTACACAGTATGAGAAAGAATTATCTGATTATTAGAGGCATACTAAGGTGGAAAAAAGTTGCCTCTAGATAGTGAATTATATTTAAACAGAACGCGGAAGTTGTTTGTTCATCATCTTTCAGGACATTTAGCAGCATGCTGGGCCTACTACCCACTAGACTCCAGTAGCATCCTCAGTTTAGTCGTGACAACCAAGTGTCTCCAAAATTGTGAAAACAACCGCTGTAGGAGGACACAGGTGGGGATATTTCACTATCTAAGGACATTAGGGGAAGTGGTTTTTTGCTGTTTTATTTTTCCATATTCTCACTGAGATGATTAGAATTCCTGTCAGTTATAGCTATTGTTTTCTTACTCTGATTTTTCTCTCTTCATACTTATATCTTAAACCTTATTAATCATCTCACTGTGTGTCATTAAATAGAATGGCAGATTCGAGGATTGAATGGCTTTGAGGATTAATTCTCGGGATAGATTTTATTAAAGTCAGTCTCCAAAACTTTAAAAAAAAAAAAAAAGAAAACAAGCATATTTTCTCATCTGTCTGTTAATCCTAAATCCTCCTTCCCATATAAAAGAAAACAACATTAGTTAAATTAGAAAATGACTGGGTTGCTTTAGAATAAAAGTTATTTTAGGAGATATATATATGTACATATATATATATATGTTTTTAATGTTAACTTACTAGGATGCTGCCTTACTATGATTTGATGATAGTTAACACTGCTATAAATATAGTTAAATCTTGGCTTGTTCATTTTATTAGCTTCCAGATACTGAGAACTGCTGGTTGCTACATATTTCTGATCTTTGTTTTTAATTCCTTCAGAGTGACAGAAGACTCCCAAGATGGAAACTTTGTCTTTCCCCAGATATAACGCAGCTGAAATTGTGGTTCATATTCGAAACAAAATCTTAACAGGAGCTGATGGTAAAAACCTCTCCAAGAATGATCTTTCCCCAAATCCCAAGGTAAAATATGGTTCCGTTTTCATGTGGTTGATGTTATTTGAAAAGAAATGTAGGTCTGTAGTGTATGGGAAAAGGCATGTGTATCACTGTTTGAAATAAGCTAGTAATTTAAATCCAGAGAAGATCTTTCAATTAGTGTTGTTTTAAATTAACATTGTTTATATGTGGGGCAACTTCTATATTCCCATTAGGAATTCAAGTCTTTAATGTGGTTGTTTTCTTCCCCCCACACCCCAAAAAAAACTTCTGAGCCATAGACATATTAAAGTATATTAAGGTTTTTATGATTAGAGTAGTGGTATGAGGGTGTCATTTATTGGTAAAGTTTGCAGGAACTTACTCCAGATGGTTTTCAATCACAAAAAATGGTTAGAAACAATCTTCTTCAGAACCAACAGATTACTTTTCTTGCATTATGCCCCAGGAGGGAATTGACTTGTTTTGACAGACATTGTTTTTTATATCTTTAGTTTTTAAATGCACAAAGAAACTATTCATGTGTCACAGAAAAATCCAAAGTCTCCTTGCAGTTTCCTGTGTTCATCCTGAGGTGATAACATAGTAATAGAATCTGGTTTAATGATGTAGAACTTAAACTTGATCTTGATGCCTCTTTAATTCTTTAAAATGGAAGAAATAATGTCAGAATAAATGAACTTCATTGTATATGAATGAGAACAGGCTCTATAGGCCAGCATATGGGAACCAATGATTTAGATGGTAAAAGTTAAAAATCCCATACTATCCTATGAAATTTATGCCTCCTGGATCATAGTAGTCACTTTAACAGCTAAGGCATCTTAACCCTAACATCTGAGGCATCAAACAAAGTTTCCCATGTTGTTTTTTTTTTTTAGTCAAGTTGGGTCTTTTATTTACAGAATAGGACAAGAAAAACATACAAAAGAAGCCTCTTGGTCAATCATGTAAAGGGGACGCTCTAACATTCAATTTTTAGTAGAGTGTGGATGCTGATACTAAAAAAACAAACCCAAAGAGAAAGAAAAGGCGGAGAATTACACTGCAGCGCGGGCGGCCTGTCCAGGAGGAAATGACAATGCAGCCAAGTTCAGAGCAGTGCATCTTCTGTGCCCACGAGTCTGGCTCCCAGGACCATCCCTGTGAGGCTTCGACTTTTGAAATTCCTAGATTCTTTTTTTTTTTTTTTTTTAAATGGGAGGATAATAGCTTTACAGAGTTTTGTTTACTGCCAAACAACAACCTGAATCAGCCATGGATGTACATAACCCCAATTTTCCACCCTCAATGTGGTTGTTTTCAATTAACATTGTTTATATGTGGCAACTTCTATATTCCCATTAGAATTCAAGTCTTTAATGTGGTTGTTTTCTTCCACACCCCAAAAACTTCTGAGCCATAGACATATTAAAGTATATTAAGGTTTTTATGATTAGAGTAGTGGTATGAGGGTGTCATTTATTGGTAAAGTTTGCAGGAACTTACTCCAGATGGTTTTCAATCACAAAAAATGGTTAGAAACAATCTTCTTCAGAACCAACAGATTACTTTTCTTGCATTATGCCCCAGGAGGGAATTGACTTGTTTTGACAGACATTGTTTTTTATATCTTTAGTTTTTAAATGCACAAAGAAACTATTCATGTGTCACAGAAAATCCAAAGTCTCCTTGCAGTTTCCTGTGTTCATCCTGAGGTGATAACATAGTAATAGAATCTGGTTTAATGATGTAGAACTTAAACTTGATCTTGATGCCTCTTTAATTCTTTAAAATGGAAGAAATAATGTCAGAATAAATGAACTTCATTGTATATGAATGAGAACAGGCTCTATAGGCCAGCATATGGGAACCAATGATTTAGATGGTAAAAGTTAAAAATCCCATACTATCCTATGAAATTTATGCCTCCTGGATCATAGTAGTCACTTTAACAGCTAAGGCATCTTAACCCTAACATCTGAGGCATCAAACAAAGTTTCCCATGTTGTTTTTTTTTTTTAGTCAAGTTGGGTCTTTTATTTACAGAATAGGACAAGAAAAACATACAAAAGAAGCCTCTTGGTCAATCATGTAAAGGGGACGCTCTAACATTCAATTTTTAGTAGAGTGTGGATGCTGATACTAAAAAAACAAACCCAAAGAGAAAGAAAAGGCGGAGAATTACACTGCAGCGCGGGCGGCCTGTCCAGGAGGAAATGACAATGCAGCCAAGTTCAGAGCAGTGCATCTTCTGTGCCCACGAGTCTGGCTCCCAGGACCATCCCTGTGAGGCTTGACTTTTGAAATTCCTAGATTCTTTTTTTTTTTTTTTTTAAATGGGAGGATAATAGCTTTACAGAGTTTTGTTTACTGCCAAACAACAACCTGAATCAGCCATGGATGTACATACATTCCTTTCCTCTTGAACTTCCCTCATCCCACCCCTCTGGGTTGTTACAGAGCTCCTGTTTGAGCTTCCTTAGTGCCCCAGCAAATCCCCATTGGTCCTCTATTTTGTAAGCTTCCACACTGCTCTTTCCATACATCTCACCCACTTCTCCCTTCCCCACGCCCACAAGTCTGTTCTGTTTCTCCGCTGCTGCCCTGCACATACATTCATTAGTACCATCCTTTGAGATTCCACGTATGTGTGTTAGTATACAGTATTTATCTTTCTCTTTTTGACTTAACCTTGCTCTGTAGAATAGGTATCTGGGTTAATTCTTAACCAGAATTCCAAAACGTTGGGGCCAAATGTGCTTGGCCTTACAGTGTCTCCAATTTGCAGGTGGGATGGAATCTCTCCCTTAGGGTGGCCTCAGCCATTCTTGTCCAACCTAGGTCATACTTCCACGTCCCCCGGGAAACTCAACGGGCTTTCCTGGGGACAAGTCAGTAGCACTGAGGCACTGGGAAGGCATGCTCCAAACGCTCCCAGGCTCTGTCCCCCATCTGCCTTTCCTGTGACCAATAGTCCTGACTTTTTCACTAACCAATGCTTTTATTTTTCCTTCCACTCGTGTCTCTACTCTTCTCCCTGACTTCTAGGTGGCCAGGCACACTATGATTATTTTATGTGTGTGAAAATGTGCCCCTGGAACTAACAAAGGACCATTTCTGTTCTCTTTTCCTCACAAATATGAATGATGCAGGAATTAGGTCTAAGTTCACCTTCTATATGAGCCTCTAGAAAGTGAAGAAAAATCCAGCTTCACGACTACGATGCCCTCCTCCACGCATTCTTTTCTGTCCATCTGTCTGTCTTCTAACCTTCTCCACTTCCTGGTGCCACCTGGCTGGGTGGACGGTTGAAGCCCAAGCAGTGAGCCCTCCCTTCTCTGCCCTGGGAAAACTTTGGGGGGAAACAAGGAGATGTTGTCACCAAGCAGGCAGGCTGGTTTGTAATAACTATTTTGGACTGGAAATAACTATTCTGGAAACCAGCTCAGAACAGGGGTCTGCCGTGGGGGCTGGCAGTGGGCACCGATGGCTCAGTGGCAATCCACGGGTCATCCTCCAAGCCCAGGACTCTCACCCACCCTAACGTATGGAATCCAGCTGAGATGACATCAAACGGAGCAGCATAGGAGAGGAAAGGCTGCTCCAAGCTCAGTCAGTGTGAGCTCAGGGCCCTCAGAGGGTCTGGAAGCATCAGTGTGGCACTTCTGGTCACCCAGCCTCACCTGCCTGCACCCAGAGTCTAAGACTTTACAATGGTGGTAACTCAGACCTGGTTCCCATGCTTGCACTTCTCTCGTCCAGCATTCTTCTTCTGCTTCCTTCATACCTTCTCCTACTTTCTGGTTCCTTCTCTAAATCATTTTAATTTGGAAGTGTTCCTCCAGGACAGAGCCTCCTTTGTTGGCTTAGTATCGAGGATGATGGGGCTGATGGTACCTGGCAGCTGGGTCAGAAGACCCGTGACCTCAGTCGGCTACCTGCGTGCAGGCGACCCTGCCCAGCCCCACACGTGACTGGGCTCGAACAGGCTGGACCTGGCCTGCCAGCCCTCAGGAGCCCTCTCTACCTCCAACAGCCTGCATTTGAACTTGCTCATCCTCCCTCATCACCACCTGCACATTCATGTCAGAGAAGGTGCAAACGACGAGTCTTCTTCTACTTGAAGCAGTCAAGACAGTGTCAACACCACTTTCAACACAACTGAGCCTTCAAAGAGGTTTCTCTTTCTTCCTTCTCAAGCCTGTATTTAAGGTCCTGGTGGCAAAGGAGTGTAGGCAGGAGATGGGGGGATGACTTGAGGAACAAATAGTTCCTTGGGTGCCTTCAGAACCGATGCAGCCAAAGGCAGGGAGCCAGGTTGGCCAGAGAACTTTCCAGAACTGCACAAATCAGCTCACTCCAGATCAAAATCCCCATCCTCAGCCTCGTCCCTCATCACCACCCTGCTGCCCGCCCAGAGCGCTGGCCTCTGTCAAGTATCCCGCCTCCCTTCTCTGCCCTGGGAAAACTTTGGGGAAACAAGGAGATGTTGTCACCAAGCAGGCAGGCTGGTTTGTAATAACTATTTTGGACTGGAAATAACTATTCTGGAAACCAGCTCAGAACAGGGGTCTGCCGTGGGGGCTGGCAGTGGGCACCGATGGCTCAGTGGCAATCCACGGGTCATCCTCCAAGCCCAGGACTCTCACCCACCCTAACGTATGGAATCCAGCTGAGATGACATCAAACGGAGCAGCATAGGAGAGGAAAGGCTGCTCCAAGCTCAGTCAGTGTGAGCTCAGGGCCCTCAGAGGGTCTGGAAGCATCAGTGTGGCACTTCTGGTCACCCAGCCTCACCTGCCTGCACCCAGAGTCTAAGACTTTACAATGGTGGTAACTCAGACCTGGTTCCCATGCTTGCACTTCTCTCGTCCAGCATTCTTCTTCTGCTTCCTTCATACCTTCTCCTACTTTCTGGTTCCTTCTCTAAATCATTTTAATTTGGAAGTGTTCCTCCAGGACAGAGCCTCCTTTGTTGGCTTAGTATCGAGGATGATGGGGCTGATGGTACCTGGCAGCTGGGTCAGAAGACCCGTGACCTCAGTCGGCTACCTGCGTGCAGGCGACCCTGCCCAGCCCCACACGTGACTGGGCTCGAACAGGCTGGACCTGGCCTGCCAGCCCTCAGGAGCCCTCTCTACCTCCAACAGCCTGCATTTGAACTTGCTCATCCTCCCTCATCACCACCTGCACATTCATGTCAGAGAAGGTGCAAACGACGAGTCTTCTTCTACTTGAAGCAGTCAAGACAGTGTCAACACCACTTTCAACACAACTGAGCCTTCAAAGAGGTTTCTCTTTCTTCCTTCTCAAGCCTGTATTTAAGGTCCTGGTGGCAAAGGAGTGTAGGCAGGAGATGGGGGGATGACTTGAGGAACAAATAGTTCCTTGGGTGCCTTCAGAACCGATGCAGCCAAAGGCAGGGAGCCAGGTTGGCCAGAGAACTTTCCAGAACTGCACAAATCAGCTCACTCCAGATCAAAATCCCCATCCTCAGCCTCGTCCCTCATCACCACCCTGCTGCCCGCCCAGAGCGCTGGCCTCTGTCAAGTATCTGCCTCTGAGCAGCTCCCTGCTATCCTTCACGGGGCAGCTTTGGTTTCAGCAAGCTCATTCCAATCCCGAGCCTGAGCCCAGCCTAATTCTCTGCGGGACTGTCCACCAGGGCCGCCTGCGTCCAAGAGTCGTGGAAGTTCAGCAGACGGACGGGATGACTCATTCATAATATTCATCCAATTCAGCCAAGATAGTTTCTTGTTTTCTTTGGAGTATTTTGTGGGTTTGAGTCTGAAATGTGCCTGGGTTCGCACTGTTTCCAGAATGGAGGCTTCTGATTATTCCCGCAGGGTCCTCCCAGGCAGCTCCCACTAGCGGACAAAGGACACCACACTGGTGGCCACGCCAAATGGGGCGGAGTAGGCGGCGGCGAATCCCTGCAGGCCGATCACAATGTAGCGGCATCCTTTGGTGATGACCTTCCCAACATTCTTGCCGTACTTCTTCAGCTTCTTCCGGTACCTCTTCTTGGGCTTCTCGCTCGGCACCTGCTCCTCCAGCGGCTCGTAGCGCTCAGGGAGGACGGCGAGGTGCACCTTCCGCGCGCCCCGGGACCCCAGGCTCGGCGCGCTTGCCGCGCTCTCCGCCGCCTCGGCCCGCTCTCCAGATGGTCCAGGATAGCGGCCGCCTCCTCGTCCCCCTCCGTGCGCCCTCGCCCCCGGGCCAGGGGCCCGCGGCGGGGGAGGCTGCTCGCCGCCTTGCTTCGGAGCCTGGCTCCCACCGTCATGATCCCGCGGGCCCTCCGACTCCCCATGTTGTTTAATATACTCTCGTTGTTTTTGTCATGTGTTTGATGACCTGTTTTGAAAGACCAACCCATTTTTCCGTTCCTAAATGTGGATAGATTGCCTGGATTGGATTTGAATATAGTTATTATCATTCTGTATATTAGCTTAAA
Source organism: Tragulus kanchil (assembly GCA_022376925.1). Lineage (NCBI taxonomy): Eukaryota > Metazoa > Chordata > Mammalia > Artiodactyla > Tragulidae > Tragulus > Tragulus kanchil. The sequence continues at coordinate 64,785,200 of JAIOJX010000032.1, read as the reverse complement.
CAATGGGATTGTATTGACCAATTATCGCATATGAACAAGCTGATAAATATATAGGTATTTTTTTTTAATTTGGAAAAAGACATATTTCAAGGGAGACGGAGTAATGTTCTCAACTCTTCTTTGTATCTATTGACTGGAATATTGGACAGTAACAGTGATAGTGATACAACGGAGTACTGAAAGTTATTTTTCTCTTGTAGCCTGAAGTTTTGCATATGATCTACATGAGAGCTTTACAGATCGTATATGGGATTCGACTGGAACACTTTTACATGGTGAGTTTAAGATGAGGGCAAAAGATTGTTCTTTTGCTGCATTACTCCTGCTCACATTGAGTATTGGTTTTCAGGATATAGGAAGTTCTTGACTTTATTTTTAAGAAAATCAAAGGTTTATTTAAAGTTAATATCACTTACATGGGAATCTTAGGCATAATAATGGTTTATATTAATAGCTTTAGTAAGATGAAAACTATTACTAAAGACCTAAATGACACAGGTTTTTGATTCTATGCAGTTATTCCCAGATTTATAGGCTTATCTTCAGAGAGTGTAATAAGCAATAGGAAAATCTTCACAGATACAGTTCTTTTCTTAGGAAGGATTCCCAAATTAGAGTAGGAGATGTGCACGAAGGTTGAAAACAATTGAAATCAGACAATTGAGGTTTTAGCCAACTAGGTTTCTAGTAGGTAAATTATTTTTCTTAATCTCTTTCTTTGATGTTGTCATCTGAAAATGTATAAAAATGTAATATCTATGGAATCTCATCAATATTATAGATTGTTTAAAAATCAAAGGGTTGACATTTATTTGCTGTGAGACCTTGCTAACACTTAGTTTCTTTGTCTATAAGATAGGGTTAATATTCTGTCCTACTGTTATAAAAATTAAGGAAACATATTTACATTAAGAATATATTTATATAATTTAGCACAGTATATGATATTTAATAAATGCTAACCATTACCCCTTTATTTTTTCATTCATATAAAAATCTTTATTGAGCACTCACTGTGAACCTAGCATTATTAATATTAATAGCATGTCTAGTTTTGTGCCAGGATCTGTGTTGTTTGTTTTAAATTAATGATAATAAGTTAATATATTTTGATTTTAATCTATGGCTAAACTTTGTTGAGGTTGTAGATTTTTCTCATTTTGTCTAATCACTGTGTAATATAGATTTTGTGATTCATTACATTTAGATGCCAGTGAACTCTGAAGTCATGTATCCACATATAATGGAAGGCTTTTTACCAGTCAGCAATTTGTTTATTCATTTGTGAGTAAAGAGTCATTATTTTCTTAATCCACATTCATATTTGCATTACATTTAGCTTTCGTCAAGATATGATTTTCTTTTGGAAGGAATTTCTACCATTTTTGTCTCCACTGCTTCCCATAAATATTCAAAATTGTACACTTCCAGCAAATACAGCTAACTGCCCCCAACTGTGGCACCTTCAGTTCTTTCATTGATGTATTAAGGCGTTGTGAGTCTAAAATTGTTAGAGAGTTTTGCATTCTTAGAATCCTAGTACCTCCAAGAATGTGTTATTAAAATCTATAAATATACCCTGGTATATATTACGTGCATACTCCTGTAATATACAGAAAAAGTGGATTTCAATGCTATAGGATTATAGTAGACTTCTGACTTGACATTGAGAAATATATCCAGAGATCTTTTTGAAAATAAGGTGTTTATGCCCTTGGCTTAGTATGTACTTCACAATATGCTTTTCAAAATGCTCGCTCCATTTTATCTTCAAGGGACTCATTTCTGCCCATCTGTCGGGTGAATGACTTTGAGATTGCTGACATACTGTATCCAAGTAAGTGAAAATTTAAAACAATCCTTACTGTTTGGCTTCAATTTTACATTTTACTTTTCCAAAGGGTTGACATTTATTTGCTGTGAGACCTTGCTAACACTTAGTTTCTTTGTCTATAAGATAGGGTTAATATTCTGTCCTACTGTTATAAAAATTAAGGAAACATATTTACATTAAGAATATATTTATATAATTTAGCACAGTATATGATATTTAATAAATGCTAACCATTACCCCTTTATTTTTTCATTCATATAAAAATCTTTATTGAGCACTCACTGTGAACCTAGCATTATTAATATTAATAGCATGTCTAGTTTTGTGCCAGGATCTGTGTTGTTTGTTTTAAATTAATGATAATAAGTTAATATATTTTGATTTTAATCTATGGCTAAACTTTGTTGAGGTTGTAGATTTTTCTCATTTTGTCTAATCACTGTGTAATATAGATTTTGTGATTCATTACATTTAGATGCCAGTGAACTCTGAAGTCATGTATCCACATATAATGGAAGGCTTTTTACCAGTCAGCAATTTGTTTATTCATTTGTGAGTAAAGAGTCATTATTTTCTTAATCCACATTCATATTTGCATTACATTTAGCTTTCGTCAAGATATGATTTTCTTTTGGAAGGAATTTCTACCATTTTTGTCTCCACTGCTTCCCATAAATATTCAAAATTGTACACTTCCAGCAAATACAGCTAACTGCCCCCAACTGTGGCACCTTCAGTTCTTTCATTGATGTATTAAGGCGTTGTGAGTCTAAAATTGTTAGAGAGTTTTGCATTCTTAGAATCCTAGTACCTCCAAGAATGTGTTATTAAAATCTATAAATATACCCTGGTATATATTACGTGCATACTCCTGTAATATACAGAAAAAGTGGATTTCAATGCTATAGGATTATAGTAGACTTCTGACTTGACATTGAGAAATATATCCAGAGATCTTTTTGAAAATAAGGTGTTTATGCCCTTGGCTTAGTATGTACTTCACAATATGCTTTTCAAAATGCTCGCTCCATTTTATCTTCAAGGGACTCATTTCTGCCCATCTGTCGGGTGAATGACTTTGAGATTGCTGACATACTGTATCCAAGTAAGTGAAAATTTAAAACAATCCTTACTGTTTGGCTTCAATTTTACATTTTACTTTTCCATCAGTAAATGAAAAGAAGCAAAGACTTAAAGGAACTTGGTATTAGAAAGTGTGTCTGATGCTCAAGGATGGATTTTTTAATATCCTATTATTGGAAATTTTTCCTTTGTAAAGCCACAAACTGTTTCTCTGATTAGATTTTCTTAACTCCTTACATTTGAATAATGTCCTATAAATTTGAGAATACAAATACAAATAGTATACAAGATGTCGTGTTGCATAATGAATTAATCAAATTTGATAAAATTTGATAGTTTTATCAAGCATCATAATTTCTTTTTACCATGAAGAAAACATCTTTTAGCACTGATGATAGTCATAATGTTGTATTAACCTATAAAATTCTTCTGACTTTGTGTCCCTTGATTCATTTGACTCTTTGATATCTGTACATCAAATCTTACGTTGCAAGGTATTTAGTGTGTTCTTTTAAATTTTGTTTTTTATCCTATTTTGGATCTCCTACTTTTTTGTTGTGGTTTATTGATGCGTAATTTATGCAAAATTAAAGTTCACCAGTTTTAAAGGCATAATTGAATAAATCTTAACAAATGTATATAGCTATATAACTAGTACCACAGTCACAATTGTCCACAGTTCTCTCATGTCCCTTTGCAGTCGCTTTCCTTTGGCCATCCCCTTTACCTGCAACTATTGATCTACTTTTTATCACTATAATTTTTTGACTTTTCAAAACCTCACGTAAACTTAATCATATAGTCGGTAGTCTTTTGCGTCCATCTTCTGTAGCTTAGTATAATGTTTTTGCAATTTGTCCACATTGTTCCTTTTATTAGTACTTTAGTTTTTTTATTTTGGAGTAATACTGTATCCTAAGTATATGACAATTTAATTATCCATTGTTCAGTTGATAGACATTTGAATTGTTTCCAGTTTTTGACCATTGTGAATGAAGTTGCTGTGAACATTAGTGTACAAATCTTTGTATGCACATGTTTCCATTTCTGTGGGAATGAAGAATTTCCTAAGTAAGTGAAAATTTAAAACAATCCTTACTGTTTGGCTTCAATTTTACATTTTACTTTTCCATCAGTAAATGAAAAGAAGCAAAGACTTAAAGGAACTTGGTATTAGAAAGTGTGTCTGATGCTCAAGGATGGATTTTTTAATATCCTATTATTGGAAATTTTTCCTTTGTAAAGCCACAAACTGTTTCTCTGATTAGATTTTCTTAACTCCTTACATTTGAATAATGTCCTATAAATTTGAGAATACAAATACAAATAGTATACAAGATGTCGTGTTGCATAATGAATTAATCAAATTTGATAAAATTTGATAGTTTTATCAAGCATCATAATTTCTTTTTACCATGAAGAAAACATCTTTTAGCACTGATGATAGTCATAATGTTGTATTAACCTATAAAATTCTTCTGACTTTGTGTCCCTTGATTCATTTGACTCTTTGATATCTGTACATCAAATCTTACGTTGCAAGGTATTTAGTGTGTTCTTTTAAATTTTGTTTTTTATCCTATTTTGGATCTCCTACTTTTTTGTTGTGGTTTATTGATGCGTAATTTATGCAAAATTAAAGTTCACCAGTTTTAAAGGCATAATTGAATAAATCTTAACAAATGTATATAGCTATATAACTAGTACCACAGTCACAATTGTCCACAGTTCTCTCATGTCCCTTTGCAGTCGCTTTCCTTTGGCCATCCCCTTTACCTGCAACTATTGATCTACTTTTTATCACTATAATTTTTTGACTTTTCAAAACCTCACGTAAACTTAATCATATAGTCGGTAGTCTTTTGCGTCCATCTTCTGTAGCTTAGTATAATGTTTTTGCAATTTGTCCACATTGTTCCTTTTATTAGTACTTTAGTTTTTTTATTTTGGAGTAATACTGTATCCTAAGTATATGACAATTTAATTATCCATTGTTCAGTTGATAGACATTTGAATTGTTTCCAGTTTTTGACCATTGTGAATGAAGTTGCTGTGAACATTAGTGTACAAATCTTTGTATGCACATGTTTCCATTTCTGTGGGTAAACACTAGAAGTAGAAATGCTGGTTCACACAGTAAGTACATGCTTAACCCTTTAAGAAACTGCCAAACTGTCCTTCAAAGTGACCATATCTTAAAACTAGTGCACTACCACTGGCAACATGAGATGGCTTCAATTCCTCCAGTCTCCCTGGACCTGATATTGTAGCTTTTTAACTTGACATGCTGAAGGCTGTCTACTCGTATCTCATGGTTTTAATTCACATCTCTCTGATGACTAGATAATATTGAGCATATTTTCATATGCTCATTAGCCATGTATCATTGGTGAAGTATCTATTTGAATCATTTACCTATTTTTTAAAAATTGAAGTGTTTGTTTTACTGAATTTGAAGGTTTCTTTGGGTATTTTGGAAACAAGTAGTTTATCAGATATGTGTTATGCAAATATTTTCTCTTGGCCTCTTACTTGCTTTGTCATTTTCATAACTGTCTTTTCAAAAGCAATTTCAATTTTGAATATTCTGATTGATTTTTTTATTTTCTCTTTTATAAGACTTTTCTTTGCATTCTGTCAAAAATCCTTGGCATCAGGGATTTATTTGGTTAAATTTTACTCCTATATTTTGCTGTAAGTCTATTGTAGTTCCAGCTTATATTTACTGCCTAAATTTTTGTATATCAAGTGAGGAAAAAGAAAAGGTTCATTTTTTTTCCTTTATGCATATGGTTATCAAATTATTCTATCACCACTCATTGATAAGATTTTCCATTTTCCATTGGCACTTTTGTCAAAAGTAATTGATTAACCCACTGCACATCTATTAAAATGGCAGAAATGTAAAATACTGACAAAGACAGTTGTAGTTTCTTATAAAACTAAATGTATTTTTATTGGATGCTCAAATACTCCTTGGTATTTACACAAACATCTAGAAAGCTCATGTCCATGCAGAAATTTGCACATAGATCTTTGTTGCAGCTTTATTCATAATTACCAAAATTTAGAAGCAATCAGCATGTCCTTCAGTAGGTAAATGGATAAGCTAGTACATCAGGATGGGGAAATTAAAATATTCAGTAAAACATGCACATGTTTCCATTTCTGTGGGTAAACACTAGAAGTAGAAATGCTGGTTCACACAGTAAGTACATGCTTAACCCTTTAAGAAACTGCCAAACTGTCCTTCAAAGTGACCATATCTTAAAACTAGTGCACTACCACTGGCAACATGAGATGGCTTCAATTCCTCCAGTCTCCCTGGACCTGATATTGTAGCTTTTTAACTTGACATGCTGAAGGCTGTCTACTCGTATCTCATGGTTTTAATTCACATCTCTCTGATGACTAGATAATATTGAGCATATTTTCATATGCTCATTAGCCATGTATCATTGGTGAAGTATCTATTTGAATCATTTACCTATTTTTTAAAAATTGAAGTGTTTGTTTTACTGAATTTGAAGGTTTCTTTGGGTATTTTGGAAACAAGTAGTTTATCAGATATGTGTTATGCAAATATTTTCTCTTGGCCTCTTACTTGCTTTGTCATTTTCATAACTGTCTTTTCAAAAGCAATTTCAATTTTGAATATTCTGATTGATTTTTTTATTTTCTCTTTTATAAGACTTTTCTTTGCATTCTGTCAAAAATCCTTGGCATCAGGGATTTATTTGGTTAAATTTTACTCCTATATTTTGCTGTAAGTCTATTGTAGTTCCAGCTTATATTTACTGCCTAAATTTTTGTATATCAAGTGAGGAAAAAGAAAAGGTTCATTTTTTTTCCTTTATGCATATGGTTATCAAATTATTCTATCACCACTCATTGATAAGATTTTCCATTTTCCATTGGCACTTTTGTCAAAAGTAATTGATTAACCCACTGCACATCTATTAAAATGGCAGAAATGTAAAATACTGACAAAGACAGTTGTAGTTTCTTATAAAACTAAATGTATTTTTATTGGATGCTCAAATACTCCTTGGTATTTACACAAACATCTAGAAAGCTCATGTCCATGCAGAAATTTGCACATAGATCTTTGTTGCAGCTTTATTCATAATTACCAAAATTTAGAAGCAATCAGCATGTCCTTCAGTAGGTAAATGGATAAGCTAGTACATCAGGATGGGGAATATTATTCAGTGCTGTAGAGAAATGAGCTATTAACAGTGAAAAGACATGCAGGAATCCTAAATGGATATTGCTAAGTGTAAAAATTCAATCTGCAAAGGCTGTTTATTACTACATTGCAATTATGACAATCTGAAAAAGGCAAAACTCAGATATAGTGAAAAGATGATTGTTTGTCAGGGACTTGGGGGAGGGAAGAACGGATAGCCAGAACACAGAGGATTTTTAGAGCAGTGAAGCGCTTCTGTATAGCACTATAATGGTGGATTTGTGTCACTGTGCATTTGTCAAAATTCATAGAATGTACAGCTCCCAAGAGTGAGTCCTGATGTGACCTCTGGACTTTGGATGATAAGGACGTGTCAGTGTAAGTTCATCTTTTCTCACAAATGTACCACTCAGGTGGGGGATGTTGCTGGTGGAGTAGGCTGTGTGTATATAAAATATACATACACATATACATATACACATATACGTAAAGTATATGGAAGCCACTTTCTGCATAATTTTTCTGTGTACCTAAAGTGCTCCAAAAAGCCTCTTTTAAAAGGTCAATGGTTATATATATGAGTGTATTTTCTGACTTCGCTTTTTGTTCCATACACGTATATGTTTTTACACCAACTATACTGCCTTGATTACTTTAGCTTTATAGTAAGTCTTGAAATCAGGCAGTGTTTTAAGTCCTACAACTTTGTTCTCTTTGCAAAATTGTTTGAGTTCTCCTGGTCTTTTCTATTTCCATATAAATTTTAGAATCATTCTGTTACTTTCAAACCTCTCTACCACCTATAAGAACCTTCTGGAATTTTGACAGTTTACTTTGAATGTGTAGTTCATTTGGTGGATAATTGACAATTTCATAATATCAGGTCTTCTAATCCCAAGTGTATATCGCTCCATTTCTTTAGGTTGTCTTTACATTTTCATAGCAATGTTTTATAATTCTCAGAGTATAAATAGGTATGTATTTTTGTTAAATTTATCCCTAAGGACTTCAAATTTTAAGTGATATTGTTTGTTTCCTTTGTTTTAAATTTTGGATTGATTGGTCATTGCAGGTGTAGAGAGACAATTGACTTTTACATATTGACTTTGTTTCTAATAGATTTTTAAAATAGATTCCTTAGAGTTGAAAGTTAATTTATTCAACACTAAGACTTCTTAGTGTTGAAAAAATGTTGAGTGTAGACATCCTTGTCTTATTCCTGCTCTTAAGGGGAAAGTGTTTAGGCTTTCATCAGAAAGTATGTTAGTTATAGGATTTTCTTAGATAGTCTTTATTGGGGTAAACAACTTCTCTTTGTATTTTGTATCATGAATAGATGTTGACTTTTGTTAAATTTCTTTTTTGTCTCTAGTGAGAAAATCACGTAGTATATATTTTTCAGTCTAGTGGATTATTAAATATATTGTTTGATTTTTAAAATGTTAAACCAGCTTTGCATTCAGGACGAACCACATTTGGTTACGACACATTATGTTTTTTAACATATTGCTGGATTTAATTTGTGAATATTTTGTTCTGTTTTTGACAATGTGTATGAGGGTTCTTGATCTGTAATCTTTTGGTAATGTCACTTCACTGACAGATTTGGATATCAGGATTAAGCTGGCCTTTTGGGCCCTCTTTCATTTATGGCAATAATTATGTAAAATTTGTGTTGTATCTTCCTTAAATGTTTGAAAGAATTCACTAGTGAATTAATCTGGGATTGGAATTTTCTCTGTGAGAAGGTGTAATTTAACAATTAAGTCTTTTTTTTTTTTTAAATAAATAAAAGTTTACCCTGGTTGCTTATTGCCAAATCTACTGTGTGAGCTTTTTGCAGGTTACCTTTTTCAGCGAGTTTATCTATTTCATTACAATGGGCAAATTTATTAACATAAAGTTGCTCATAATTTTCCTATATCATTTATTAGTCTTAGGGGTCAGTAGTGATGTCCCCTCTCAGTATGATATTAGTAATCTGTTCCTTCATTCTTTTATTTTTCTCAAATCAGTCTGATTTGAAGTTGATCTGTTTTGTTGATATGTTGAAAGAGACAACTTTTCATCTACTGGTGTTTAGGTGTTTTATTTCTGTCTTCTGTTTGTTGGTTTTTGTACTCATGCTTAGCCCTTCTTTTCTCAGGCTTACTTGGGTTTGCTCATCTTTATTTTCACCTCTTGTTTTAAAGGTAGAAACTGAAACCATCAATTGAGACCTTTCTTCTTTCCTAACATAGGTGTTTAGTGCTGTAAATTTCCCTTTAGCCTTGCTTTAGATGCATCCCATAAACTAATTATAGATGGTTTTGTGTGTGTGTGTGCATGCGTTTGCATGTGCACACATGCATTTTTGATGATAAATTTAAGCTTAACTTTAGTGGCATTTAGTGTGATTCTTTGGCTTCTGGGTTTGAGGCCACATCCCTTCTGAGATATCTTGTTTGGGGAAGGTATTTCCGGATTATCATTGACTAAAGACCACTTTTTATCTAAATTTCTAATTTTAATAGTTGTTGGATCAAATATATAGTTTAATTTAAACTAAAAGTCCATCTTACAATAGCCTCAGGGTTTAAAATTCTCAGAGGAGATTATTTCCTCACTAGAGACAATGCTGATGATAGGTGATAGACAACAGTAGGTTACCCTGAAAGATGTCAGATTTTTAATCTCCAATGGAGAAGAATTCACACTGAGATCAAAAGACTCGTCACTCAGAGCTTTGTGCAGTGAAAAGTTTATTAAAGTAAGAAAGGATAGGGAAATGCTTCCAACATAGACACTGGAAGGGAGATGGAAGAGTATCCCCCCTTTGCCAGTTGAAGCATGGCAATTTGTATCTTCCACTCAGTTACCAAAACAATAAATCAAAAGAATATCTTAAGGTTGTAAAGACCCTGTAGGCCCACACCCACAACATTAACATGGGATTAGCTGGGACAGTCTCCAGGCTTTAGGGCTAGGTGAGACATTCTAATGTAAATGCACAGATTAACATAAGAGTAGAAGTTTTCAGTTTCAACATTGAAGATCTTTGCCTTTATTTCTCCTTGTCCTTCCTCTTCGCTTCCTTGTCCTTGGAACCAGCTGGCCTCTTTGCCAAGTCTGCCTATGTACCCTGTTTTGTTGATATGTTGAAAGAGACAACTTTTCATCTACTGGTGTTTAGGTGTTTTATTTCTGTCTTCTGTTTGTTGGTTTTTGTACTCATGCTTAGCCCTTCTTTTCTCAGGCTTACTTGGGTTTGCTCATCTTTATTTTCACCTCTTGTTTTAAAGGTAGAAACTGAAACCATCAATTGAGACCTTTCTTCTTTCCTAACATAGGTGTTTAGTGCTGTAAATTTCCCTTTAGCCTTGCTTTAGATGCATCCCATAAACTAATTATAGATGGTTTTGTGTGTGTGTGTGCATGCGTTTGCATGTGCACACATGCATTTTTGATGATAAATTTAAGCTTAACTTTAGTGGCATTTAGTGTGATTCTTTGGCTTCTGGGTTTGAGGCCACATCCCTTCTGAGATATCTTGTTTGGGGAAGGTATTTCCGGATTATCATTGACTAAAGACCACTTTTTATCTAAATTTCTAATTTTAATAGTTGTTGGATCAAATATATAGTTTAATTTAAACTAAAAGTCCATCTTACAATAGCCTCAGGGTTTAAAATTCTCAGAGGAGATTATTTCCTCACTAGAGACAATGCTGATGATAGGTGATAGACAACAGTAGGTTACCCTGAAAGATGTCAGATTTTTAATCTCCAATGGAGAAGAATTCACACTGAGATCAAAAGACTCGTCACTCAGAGCTTTGTGCAGTGAAAAGTTTATTAAAGTAAGAAAGGATAGGGAAATGCTTCCAACATAGACACTGGAAGGGAGATGGAAGAGTATCCCCCCTTTGCCAGTTGAAGCATGGCAATTTGTATCTTCCACTCAGTTACCAAAACAATAAATCAAAAGAATATCTTAAGGTTGTAAAGACCCTGTAGGCCCACACCCACAACATTAACATGGGATTAGCTGGGACAGTCTCCAGGCTTTAGGGCTAGGTGAGACATTCTAATGTAAATGCACAGATTAACATAAGAGTAGAAGTTTTCAGTTTCAACATTGAAGATCTTTGCCTTTATTTCTCCTTGTCCTTCCTCTTCGCTTCCTTGTCCTTGGAACCAGCTGGCCTCTTTGCCAAGTCTGCCTATGTACCCCTTTCACTGAGACACTACTAATTTTGTCATTTCCCTGCACTCTTGTGAAGACTGTTTTCCCCCTTAATCTACCTTAGCACTAAGGGTGTAGCCTTTCTAGAGTCTCACATCCTGTAGGGACCTCAGCTTCAACTCCCTGTGTCATGTGAGTCGAAGGCATTATCAGTTGTTTCTTCATGAAAGTTAACAATCCAAATTTACTCAGCTGGAGTTAGTTACTCTTTCTTGGTTCTCCGCATGTCTGGTTGGTTTTAATAAGACTTTCTCTTTATCACAAGTTTTCAGCAATTTAATTATCATGCCTTTGGGGCTTTTTTTTGTCCCCCCTCATTAGATAGGTTTATAATTCCTTGGATATGTTTATGTGTGTGGTAGTCACTCAGTTGTGTCTGACTCTTTGCAACCCCATGAACTGTAGCCCTCTAGGCTCCTCTGTCCATGGAGTTCTCCAGGCAAGAATACTGGAGTGGATTCCCATTTCCTTCTCAGGGGGATCCCCTCCCAGGGATCAAACCCTGGCCATCTGCATTGCCGGCAGATTCTTTACAGCCTGAGCCACCGGGGAAGCCTGGTTACCTGTATATAGTTTCTATCAAATTTGGAAAATATTTAACTATTTTATAAAGTTTTTTCTTTTTGTAGGACTCTATACGTTTGTCATGCTGAGTGATATTCTCGCTGTGTTCATAAATGCTCTATTCATTTTTTTCTTTCTGGCTTTCATTCTAGATAGCTTTTATTGCTATTTTTGGTTTCACTAATCCTCTTCATCTGTTAATTCTATTTACTATATTTTTCATTTCAGATATTTTATTTTTCAATTGTAAACATTTGGTGTAGGTCTTCCTTTTCTCTCCTTATAATGCTATTGCTTTTCTGTGCCTTCCTGAACAAATGGAATATATTTATAGACTATATTCATAAATGTTGTCAAGAAGATAAATTTTTTATAAATTCTAGCTGCCTTGGTCTCCTTAAACTAACAATTCTAGTTTCTTGGTTTTCTCTGAACTTTAAAGTCTGTCTTCATGTCTCAGCAAAATCCATGAGTTCTGTTTGTGATCTCCTTCCCCAGGGTACAGCCTGAAAATTCATCTAAGTGGTAGCCTAGTGCATTCTCTTGGAAATTGCTGTCCTATACTGCTTATTGCTTATTTCTCATTGTATATAACTTGTTATTTTATATTTTTTATCTGGTTTTCTGGTTGTTTAAGATGGGATAGTATGTCTAGTCTCTGTTCTCTCATAGCCAAAAGTACTTTTTGCTCGTTTTTTTTTTTTTTTTTCCGACTGGGATAATTCTGATCATTAAATTAGAGCTGATGTTCTGCGCTTTGGTTAATTAGCATATAGACATTTTTGTTTTGTATACTTTTAGCAGAATATATGGTGGAAGAAGGTGAATCTTTACTTTTATTGTTTCAAATATTTATTTAAGAGGCTTTCTTTCTATTTTTAGAGGCAAACGGACAACTCGCTTTTTAAGTGGCATTATCAACTTTCCATGGGGAGTTCAGTTGTGTCTGACTCTTTGAAAAGAACGCCCCAAGAAAATACTGGAGTGGATTCCCATTTCCTTCTCAGGGGGATCCCCTCCCAGGGATCAAACCCTGGCCATCTGCATTGCCGGCAGATTCTTTACAGCCTGAGCCACCGGGGAAGCCTGGTTACCTGTATATAGTTTCTATCAAATTTGGAAAATATTTAACTATTTTATAAAGTTTTTTCTTTTTGTAGGACTCTATACGTTTGTCATGCTGAGTGATATTCTCGCTGTGTTCATAAATGCTCTATTCATTTTTTTCTTTCTGGCTTTCATTCTAGATAGCTTTTATTGCTATTTTTGGTTTCACTAATCCTCTTCATCTGTTAATTCTATTTACTATATTTTTCATTTCAGATATTTTATTTTTCAATTGTAAACATTTGGTGTAGGTCTTCCTTTTCTCTCCTTATAATGCTATTGCTTTTCTGTGCCTTCCTGAACAAATGGAATATATTTATAGACTATATTCATAAATGTTGTCAAGAAGATAAATTTTTTATAAATTCTAGCTGCCTTGGTCTCCTTAAACTAACAATTCTAGTTTCTTGGTTTCTCTGAACTTTAAAGTCTGTCTTCATGTCTCAGCAAAATCCATGAGTTCTGTTTGTGATCTCCTTCCCCAGGGTACAGCCTGAAAATTCATCTAAGTGGTAGCCTAGTGCATTCTCTTGGAAATTGCTGTCCTATACTGCTTATTGCTTATTTCTCATTGTATATAACTTGTTATTTTATATTTTTTATCTGGTTTTCTGGTTGTTTAAGATGGGATAGTATGTCTAGTCTCTGTTCTCTCATAGCCAAAAGTACTTTTTGCTCGTTTTTTTTTTTTTTTTTCCGACTGGGATAATTCTGATCATTAAATTAGAGCTGATGTTCTGCGCTTTGGTTAATTAGCATATAGACATTTTTGTTTTGTATACTTTTAGCAGAATATATGGTGGAAGAAGGTGAATCTTTACTTTTATTGTTTCAAATATTTATTTAAGAGGCTTTCTTTCTATTTTTAGAGGCAAAACGGACAACTCGCTTTTTAAGTGGCATTATCAACTTTATTCACTTCAGAGACGCATGCCGTGAGACATACATGGAGTTTCTCTGGCAATATGTAAGATTCAAATGTTTTTGTGGGCTCGTATACCAGATCAGTGACATCATTTATGTACTACTAATCTGTTTTGAAATAATTGTCACAGATAACTAATATTTTATGGCCATTGGAATCAAATTTACATATTATATTTATATGAAATTTCAAATTTTAGTAAGCTTATCTCAGAGTGAGAGTTCCTTTTATATTTGATATTATTAGGGAGAGGCTGGGTTTTTGACTTTAAGTTTATATTTCTGACTCTTTTTCCTTTATTAGGAAATGGAAGGGAAGAAAATAGTGATAATCACATTCTTGAAGTTTAATAGATAATGTAATATTCTTTAAATAATTGAGATATTTGAAATTTATATTTGCTTTCTAAACAATGGCCTCATTAGGTGTTTTGAATCGATTTAACAGAAGCTCATTTTATCAACAATTTAAAGAATTTCGAAAGATTATGGGTCATCTGTGTGATTTATTCCCACCTGTCCTCACTTTTGGTATACTATACTTTTAAAAAACCACTTGAGTTAATACCAGAGAATTAGGACATAAGCGACTAAGCTACATAGACAAGTATTTCCTTGTACAAATCATGTTCTGCTTATGCCACCTAAATGTGAGATACTCTCCAAAGCATGCAGAAGTATGTGCCAACACATACAGGCACACGGTTTTACTTGGCCAATTTCTCTTCATTTAAGATATGACTCAGACTTCTATCATGTCTATAAACCCTCCGTGATATCTTTTCCCAGACATTACCCAAGTTGGATTGAATGTCATTATATTCAGTCCTATGACAAGTTGTTTTGTAGTTTTACATTCATTTTTCTGACTTGTCAAAGAGGCTGAACTATGTAAGTCCAGGAACTACAAGTTAGCTTTCTTGGGGATTATTCTTGGTACCTAGTAACATGCCTAACTGTGGTAAGAACTCAGCATTTGTATGTTGAATAAGTAAAGAAATTCTTGAACTTTTGGTAAATTTTTTTAGCAATTTTTGAGGCTTTCTTTCTATTTTTAGAGGCAAACGGACAACTCGCTTTTTAAGTGGCATTATCAACTTTATTCACTTCAGAGACGCATGCCGTGAGACATACATGGAGTTTCTCTGGCAATATGTAAGATTCAAATGTTTTTGTGGGCTCGTATACCAGATCAGTGACATCATTTATGTACTACTAATCTGTTTTGAAATAATTGTCACAGATAACTAATATTTTATGGCCATTGGAATCAAATTTACATATTATATTTATATGAAATTTCAAATTTTAGTAAGCTTATCTCAGAGTGAGAGTTCCTTTTATATTTGATATTATTAGGGAGAGGCTGGGTTTTTTGACTTTAAGTTTATATTTCTGACTCTTTTTCCTTTATTAGGAAATGGAAGGGAAGAAAATAGTGATAATCACATTCTTGAAGTTTAATAGATAATGTAATATTCTTTAAATAATTGAGATATTTGAAATTTATATTTGCTTTCTAAACAATGGCCTCATTAGGTGTTTTGAATCGATTTAACAGAAGCTCATTTTATCAACAATTTAAAGAATTTCGAAAGATTATGGGTCATCTGTGTGATTTATTCCCACCTGTCCTCACTTTTGGTATACTATACTTTTAAAAAACCACTTGAGTTAATACCAGAGAATTAGGACATAAGCGACTAAGCTACATAGACAAGTATTTCCTTGTACAAATCATGTTCTGCTTATGCCACCTAAATGTGAGATACTCTCCAAAGCATGCAGAAGTATGTGCCAACACATACAGGCACACGGTTTTACTTGGCCAATTTCTCTTCATTTAAGATATGACTCAGACTTCTATCATGTCTATAAACCCTCCGTGATATCTTTTCCCAGACATTACCCAAGTTGGATTGAATGTCATTATATTCAGTCCTATGACAAGTTGTTTTGTAGTTTTACATTCATTTTTCTGACTTGTCAAAGAGGCTGAACTATGTAAGTCCAGGAACTACAAGTTAGCTTTCTTGGGGATTATTCTTGGTACCTAGTAACATGCCTAACTGTGGTAAGAACTCAGCATTTGTATGTTGAATAAGTAAAGAAATTCCCAACTCACCTGTCATAAATGCCTAGTTCTTTCTTAAATTTCTTAATTCTCATGGTGAAAGTTATAGAGTGAGCAAGTACTGGTAGGTATTTTTTTAAACACATCACTGATTGTGTTGAAAAACACTAATATGACATTGTTAAAATTGCTTTAATAGAAATCTTCTGTGGACAAAATGCAGCAGTTAAATACAGCACACCAAGAGGCATTAATGAAATTGGAGAGACTTGAGTAAGTGTGAGATTTACAAATAAATGCAATCTCAAAATACAAAATAAAGATAAAGAGTGTTTTACAATCTATAGCCTATTTCATTTATCTTCCTTATTAAATAGAGTAAGTTGACCTTTTTTGAAGAAGAAAAGCTAGTGTTTGCTCTAACTGATAATATATGCATAATATACTCTTTTATTTCTTTTTTTGTTGTTAGTGCATTAGCCAGACATGTTTAGAACCATTAACTTACTCTTCTAAATTATATCTAGTGATATTTATCTTATGTTGTAAGCAGTAACTGACAGGATTTTCTTTCTTCTTTCAGATCACTTAATTCTTTAAAATTTTTGTTCCTTAAATAGAAGTTTGCTGTTTTTGGTTTGTTTTGTTTTGACTTAAAGGTCAAATAGAAGAAATCATTCAAGGGTTGTAATTTCTTGGGGGAAAATCATTCAAGGGTTGTAATTTATATATATTGATTTTGAACAAAAGGATTTTTTAAAATTCCTTATAATATGTTGATGTCTTTGGGATTTTCTGTTTCAGTTTAAAGGGTTTTGTGTTTTTTGGGGTTTTTTTTTAATTTTAATTTAAAGGGTTTCGTAGCCTTCTCTGGCATAAATTGCCTTTCAAGACCACAGTCAGCAGGAAAGACTAGGAGTAAGAGGGCAGATATTAAAAGTTAACATGGTAAATTTATAAATTAATACAGTGCTGAAATATCATGACCTCAGATAGGCAAATGATAATAGTCTAATGGCAGAAAGTGAAGAGGAACTAAGGAGCCTCTTGATGAGGGTGAAAGAGGACAGTGAAAAACCTGGCTTAAAACTCAGCATTCAAAATATGAAGATCATGGCTTCTGGCCCACATCACTTCATGGCAAATAGAACGGGAAAAGTGGAAATAGTGACAGACTTCATCTTCTTGGGCTCCAAAATCACTGTGGATGGTGACTGCAGCCATGATATTAAAAGATGTGTGCTCCTTGGAAGGAAACCTATAACAGTCCCAGACAGCATATTAAAAAGCAGAAGCACCACTTGGCTGACAAAGGTCTATCTAGTCAAAGCTATGGTTTTTCTAGTAGTTACATATGGATGTGAGAGTTGGACCATAAAGAAGGCTGAGTGCTGAAGAATTGATGCTGGAGAAGATTCTTGAGAGTCCTTGGACAGCAAGGAGATCAAAGCAGTCAATCTTAAAGGAAATCAACCCTAAATATATATAAATTGGAAGGATTGAAGCTGAAGTTGTAACACTTGGGCCATGTAATGCCTACTGATTGGAAAAGACCCTGTTGCTGGGAAAGACTGAAAACAGAAGGAGAAAGGAGTGGTAGAAGATGAGATGTTTGGGTGGCATCACTGACTATGGACGTGAATTTGAGCAAGCTCGAGGATATAGGAGAGGACAAAGGAGCTTGGCCTGCTACAATCCATGGGGTCACAAAGAGTTAGATGTAACTTAACAACTGAACAACAACAAAATTTATGATTAAACCAAGTCAAAAGAGAAATGGCAAATGGAAGTGAATATTTGCAGCAAAGAGTCACTATCTCTAATAAAGCCCATGCAATATTCCTAAAATATGTAGAACTGCAAACTAATGGGGGGAAAAATAATAGAGAAACAAGCATGGAATTTACAGAGGATTAAATGCAAATAACTAATTAAAATATGTAAAAATTATTATATTCACTAGCAATCAAGGAAAATTAAAGTAATAATTGTATAAGTTCAGTTCAGTTGCTCAGCTGTGTCTGACTCTCTACTACCCCATGCACTGCAGCGCACCAGGCTTCTACATCTCATATCAGAAAAGGAAGCTGCGAGCATTTATATTGAAGAGGTTAGAGAATGTGTGAAAGTCCTCTTAGGAAGGAGTAGTAGAGCAAAAGAAACAGATGATACAGTAGAGAGATGTGAGAAATGAAAGCCAGAGAGAAATGGAGGAATCAGTACTAAAATCAAGAGTGAAATTAGTGAAGGTGGATGTGTGTTCAGATGAGTCCACACATAGATTGGTGGCAGGAGTTGAAGGAGCTCATTTGATTTTTATTTTTACTGGGTAGTACAGTCCATGTAGTAGATTTTAAATTACTGTCAGGTGGAAGGATGAGAATTCAGAAACATGAAAGCAGATCGCTTGTTTCGTTTAAATTGGAGGACAGACTTTTTTAAAGCCTTTCGAGGTTAAGAAGTTGATATGTGTTATTTTAACTTATTTTGTTGTGTTCAGTTCTGTTCCAGTTGAAGAGCAAGCAGAGTTCAAGCAGCTTTCAGATGATATTCAGGAGCTGCAGCAGTCACTGAATCAAGAGTTTCGTCAAAAAACGGTATCTAAGCAGGGCACAGAAGACGGCCCTCTCTAACAAGCTAGAGGAATACAGTGGGGAGGGAGGTTGGAGGAGGGTTCAGGATGGAGAGGACATATGTATACCTGTGGCCGATTCGTACTGATGTGTGGCCAAAAAATCACAATATTATGAAAAGTAATTATCCTCCTATTAAAATGAATTTAAGAAAAAGCAGTGTCTATTGTTAAACACCTTAAACTTTTTTTCAGAAATCTTTTTGTAGATGTGGAGGGGCTGACAGCACATTACTTTCAGTTACTAAACAAGTAGGAGATATTGTGTGTCTGTTTATGCACCTTATAAAGAATACACATTTCTATTGTCCAGGTCAACAAAATTTTAATAACCATGATTATTGATGTTGTCAAAAATACCACCTGCTATCTTGTTGACTAGAATTGATTTATCTGTGTATAATCTTGATGTTTCCAGATTGTGCACTAAGGCACCTCGGTTACTGCAGCAAACCCCCGAGAGTGCTTCATGATACTCTAAATTTTAAAGAGAAACAACATTCAGCATCTGTCATACATGCTTGAATTTCTAGCTCAAGGTAGTTCACAGTTTCAACATGAACTCATGTTACTCTCCTTTCATATCTTTTTGAACCTGGGTCTTGGTTTTTGCCACGATGAAAAGCAAATGCTATGTGAAAATTATCATGCAACAGGAAATGAGAGTTGTCTCTGGGCATCCCTCGTGCCTTAGACGGTAAAAAAATCCACCTGCAATGCAGGAAACCTGGGTTCAATCCCTGGGTTGGGAAGATCCCTGGGAGGTGGGCATGGCAACCCACTCTAATATTCTTGCCTGGAGGATCCCCACGGACAGAGGAGCCTGGTGGGCTACAGTCCTGGAGATTGCAGAGTCAGACACAGCTGAGCCACTAAGCACAGCACAGCACATGATTCTAAAATGTGTGAATTTGTGTCGTGCTTGGTTTTAACAGTACAATCATCCAACTTGGAAGTAGCTGTGGCTGTTTAAGAGTAGCATAAATGTAGTATTTTCTTCTCATTGTGTATGTATTACTTTTTCAAGGGCTACTAAGTTGTTAGGGCATAAGCACTCACTTATTTGGATTTAATGACTTAATAAAGGATCTGTTAGGTGTTTCTTTTGGCCTTAGGGTCATAACAAATAGAGAAAGTTTGAGAATATCTGGTCTAATCTGTTTAATTCATCTCTTTTCTGGCTTGTGTTTTGTGAAAAAGCATTGACTAAGCTTAAATCTGTTTTGAATCACTGTAGAATAGTTTGCTTTTTTTCCCTAGATTGTACTTCAAGATGGGAATTCACAAAAGAAGTCAGACATTTCAGAGAAAACCAAGCGTTTGGTAAGCATCTTTTCATTTAACTAGTATTTAAGATTTGAATCTTGTGTGGAGGAGTATTTTAACTGTGCATTATTATTGAATGTTTCTCTCTTTTTTCCCTTAAAGTGAATTTGTTTGTTTCCACCTGCTATCTTGTTGACTAGAATTGATTTATCTGTGTATAATCTTGATGTTTCCAGATTGTGCACTAAGGCACCTCGGTTACTGCAGCAAACCCCCGAGAGTGCTTCATGATACTCTAAATTTTAAAGAGAAACAACATTCAGCATCTGTCATACATGCTTGAATTTCTAGCTCAAGGTAGTTCACAGTTTCAACATGAACTCATGTTACTCTCCTTTCATATCTTTTTGAACCTGGGTCTTGGTTTTTGCCACGATGAAAAGCAAATGCTATGTGAAAATTATCATGCAACAGGAAATGAGAGTTGTCTCTGGGCATCCCTCGTGCCTTAGACGGTAAAAAAATCCACCTGCAATGCAGGAAACCTGGGTTCAATCCCTGGGTTGGGAAGATCCCTGGGAGGTGGGCATGGCAACCCACTCTAATATTCTTGCCTGGAGGATCCCCACGGACAGAGGAGCCTGGTGGGCTACAGTCCTGGAGATTGCAGAGTCAGACACAGCTGAGCCACTAAGCACAGCACAGCACATGATTCTAAAATGTGTGAATTTGTGTCGTGCTTGGTTTTAACAGTACAATCATCCAACTTGGAAGTAGCTGTGGCTGTTTAAGAGTAGCATAAATGTAGTATTTTCTTCTCATTGTGTATGTATTACTTTTTCAAGGGCTACTAAGTTGTTAGGGCATAAGCACTCACTTATTTGGATTTAATGACTTAATAAAGGATCTGTTAGGTGTTTCTTTTGGCCTTAGGGTCATAACAAATAGAGAAAGTTTGAGAATATCTGGTCTAATCTGTTTAATTCATCTCTTTTCTGGCTTGTGTTTTGTGAAAAAGCATTGACTAAGCTTAAATCTGTTTTGAATCACTGTAGAATAGTTTGCTTTTTTTCCCTAGATTGTACTTCAAGATGGGAATTCACAAAAGAAGTCAGACATTTCAGAGAAAACCAAGCGTTTGGTAAGCATCTTTTCATTTAACTAGTATTTAAGATTTGAATCTTGTGTGGAGGAGTATTTTAACTGTGCATTATTATTGAATGTTTCTCTCTTTTTTCCCTTAAAGTGAAGCTCATTTATCTTTTTCCAATTTAAATGTAATAGATGACTATTGTTTTAAAAATATGGAAACACAGAAATGTATGACAGAAGTAAAAATCACCTGAAAATTCACACAATCAGATACATGTCACAGATTGCATTTCTCTAAGCAAATATACATATATATGTGCTATTTTACCTACATGATACTATACTCTATATGTCCCAAACCTGCTTTTTTTTTCCTCACTTTATAGTGCAAGTAGTTATTGTGTCAATATAGATCATCATTATTTTGATAACTGCATGTGGCTCTCTACCTATGCACCTGAGTGTTGATCCTTTTAGTGCCCTGATAGACGTTCTATTGAACAGTAGCATGTGTGGTACACACCAGGCTGCTTTTTATCCTATGGTAGATTCCTAAATGTAGGATTTCTGGGCTAAGGAGAATTACGATTAAATTTGGCCAAGGTTGCCAGACTGACTTCTAAAAAGATACCAGTGTAGAACACGAGAGTATTCCTTTCCCTACATTGTGGTCAAAATTGCTTGTTTTCAGGTTTTTAAAATTATTATTATTATTCTGTGTCATTTTATAGAGAAATAAACATCTCATCTTAATTTTGATTTTTTTGATTTGTAGTGATTTAGACCACCTTATTCAGAGGTTTGTTGTTATTTCTTCGTAAATTACCTGTTTATGTTCTTTATTAATTCTTTTTTTAAAAATCTCCATGAATTCAGTACATTTGCACTATTTGACTTTCAAATTCATAAGCACTCACTTATTTGGATTTAATGACTTAATAAAGGATCTGTTAGGTGTTTCTTTTGGCCTTAGGGTCATAACAAATAGAGAAAGTTTGAGAATATCTGGTCTAATCTGTTTAATTCATCTCTTTTCTGGCTTGTGTTTTGTGAAAAAGCATTGACTAAGCTTAAATCTGTTTTGAATCACTGTAGAATAGTTTGCTTTTTTTCCCTAGATTGTACTTCAAGATGGGAATTCACAAAAGAAGTCAGACATTTCAGAGAAACCAAGCGTTTGGTAAGCATCTTTTCATTTAACTAGTATTTAAGATTTGAATCTTGTGTGGAGGAGTATTTTAACTGTGCATTATTATTGAATGTTTCTCTCTTTTTTCCCTTAAAGTGAAGCTCATTTATCTTTTTCCAATTTAAATGTAATAGATGACTATTGTTTTAAAAATATGGAAACACAGAAATGTATGACAGAAGTAAAAATCACCTGAAAATTCACACAATCAGATACATGTCACAGATTGCATTTCTCTAAGCAAATATACATATATATGTGCTATTTTACCTACATGATACTATACTCTATATGTCCCAAACCTGCGTTTTTCCTCACTTTATAGTGCAAGTAGTTATTGTGTCAATATAGATCATCATTATTTTGATAACTGCATGTGGCTCTCTACCTATGCACCTGAGTGTTGATCCTTTTAGTGCCCTGATAGACGTTCTATTGAACAGTAGCATGTGTGGTACACACCAGGCTGCTTTTTATCCTATGGTAGATTCCTAAATGTAGGATTTCTGGGCTAAGGAGAATTACGATTAAATTTGGCCAAGGTTGCCAGACTGACTTCTAAAAAGATACCAGTGTAGAACACGAGAGTATTCCTTTCCCTACATTGTGGTCAAAATTGCTTGTTTTCAGGTTTTTAAAATTATTATTATTATTCTGTGTCATTTTATAGAGAAATAAACATCTCATCTTAATTTTGATTTTTTTGATTTGTAGTGATTTAGACCACCTTATTCAGAGGTTTGTTGTTATTTCTTCGTAAATTACCTGTTTATGTTCTTTATTAATTCTTTTTTTAAAAATCTCCATGAATTCAGTACATTTGCACTATTTGACTTTCAAATTCATCATTTTTTCCTGTGAGAAGGTTTATGTTTTTATGTAGTAAAATTGGTAGATAGAGCATTCTACATTTAATTCTATATACAGAAAGGCCTATCTCATTCCTCATTTTTTAATCCCATATTTTTTCTTTTATGATTTCCCTCTTATTTTGATAGTTATACTTTATAGCCATTTGAAGTTTACTTTCGTATAATATGTTCCTTATTTTTCTATCACTCTTCATTGGCAGATGTTTTCCTCAGAGTAGTATTAACTGTGGTTCCATTTTATCATTCATTCCTCTGTCCCATTAAAATCTATATTAGAACAAGATCACTTTGTAGTTATATAGAATATCAAATTCAGATTTTTTGTGAAGGGACTAAAGTTGTGGGGAGGGCACATGAAAAACCCTCTTTTCTCAGCCACCCTTAGCTAGAGGTCATACCTTTCCAGTCCTTTTTCTATGCTATTAGATGCACATGTATAGGTGTGTACAGTCATTTGTGGCTGATTTGTTACTCTGTTTTCATAGGACTGGATTTGTGTTATGAAAGAGTTATCAGGTACCCTTTATCTCCATTCTCCAGATAGTCTGAAATTCAGGAGAAGGAAATTTGTTTTAGTTCAAGCAAACTGAACTGTACTGAGTACCTTCATAGTACTATTGCTTTCTTTTAGTTCTGGGAGAGCAATGATAAGTGTTCACAACGCCAGGTGGCTCAGTTAATTCAGAAACACATATTAAATGCATAATTATCATATATCTTGTATATGATTGTATTTATTTTTTTTTAAAGATTTATTTATTTATTTTACTTTGGGCTGGGGTCGGGATGGGGAGGGAGGGGAGTGGGCGGGACACTTCTATTGGTCTTTCATTTCTCTATTTTCATTCGTCTTCGTTCTTTGGCTTCTGTGGGCCTCCCATCACGGTGGCGTCTGTCGTTGCAGAGCACCGGCTCTGGGCGCACTCTGGCTCGGTAATTGGACACATCAGTCCAGCCGCTCCGCGGCACGTGGGATCTTCCCAGGCCAGGGATCGAACCGGCGCCCCTTGCACTGCAAGGCGGTGTCCTTACCCACTGGACCACCAGGGGAAGCCTATGATTGTATTTAAAGAAAGAATGCAGAATAAGTAGGAACAGGGTTTCTAAGGCTTAGTAGAAATTAATTTGCAGTACAGGAATGAAATGGTGGTATTCAGAGATCAGAGAGAGATCCTTTGTAATTAATTGTTTAGACCTAAGGCAGACTAGAATTACTGGAATGAGGGTACGGGAGGAAGCTGGCGGGAGATGACACTCGAAAGTAGAGTAAGAGCTACATAATGTGGTGCCAAGGAGCTGATCTTTGTCCTATAGATAAATGCAAGCAGTCAGGCAGGGAAGTGATGTGGTCACAATTCAATTGCTCCCACCACAACAAGAACAGACCTAATTTTTTTTATTCATTACTGTACATGCAAATCACTAGTTTTATTATTATATCTAATATATTTAAATGTTTTCTCAACAGAATGAACTGAAATTGTCAGTGGTTTCTTTGAAAGAAATACAAGAGAATTTGAAAACAAAAATTGTGGATTCTCCAGAGAAAGTTAAGAATTATAAAGAAAAAATGAAGGATACAGTCCAGAAGCTTAAAAATTCCAGAGTGAGTTTTTTCTTTATTTTAATGCCTTTCTATCCCTCTTTCTTTTTAGCAACTCTTTTTTAGCTATAGGTTAGTTTTTTAATTTCCTAATGATTTATACATTTTCTTCATCTTAGATTTTTTGTCCTTGTCTCTAAGTTGTAGCTCTTCTCTAAAGTGGATGTAGGAAAAGAAGTATAATTTCAAGACATTTGTTTAATTATGCAACAGGTTTTTGAGGCTTTGCCCTGGGTGATCGAAACAGAAGTGATTTGTCCTCATGAGACTTAGTTGCTCTATCTTAAGGGGGATAGGTGTCAATTTTTGAATCAGTAATATAATTTTAAATTATAATATGTAACATGAAAAAGTATAGAATATGCATGTATGGAGGCGGGAAGTATATGGGAATTGTGTACCTTCTGCTTAATTTTGCAGTGTACCTAAAACTCTGAAAAAATAAAATCCATCTTTTAAAAAGCACCAGAAAGGGGAACAAACAAATGAAAAAATAGCATAGGATGCTTCTGAAAAACACAGTGAGAGTAACTTACTTTAGTATTGTGGAGATCAGAGCTGAAGGTGGGAAGGAAGTGGGAATCTGTGCTTAGTTACATCTGAAGGATGAGCAGAAGTTATCTTAGTAAATGTATACTTTGAAGAGTATTCAAGTCAGAGGAAACAGCATGTGCCAATTGTATGAGGTAAGTAGTAGAGAGTAAGTTATAGTCAAGGAAGAAAGCATGCTGTAGATGAGGGGGAAGAGCAGATGATGGTGGAGCAGTGGGCAGGTCTGTCAGGGTGCTGGATATTACCATAGGAGCCAGGGGGTGCCGCTGGCTAGTTTAAAAGGGGGTGTTGGACCATAGTATGATTTATGTTGAAGAAGATTTTGGTTTACTGTACATGCAAATCACTAGTTTTATTATTATATCTAATATATTTAAATGTTTTCTCAACAGAATGAACTGAAATTGTCAGTGGTTTCTTTGAAAGAAATACAAGAGAATTTGAAAACAAAAATTGTGGATTCTCCAGAGAAAGTTAAGAATTATAAAGAAAAAATGAAGGATACAGTCCAGAAGCTTAAAAATTCCAGAGTGAGTTTTTTCTTTATTTTAATGCCTTTCTATCCCTCTTTCTTTTTAGCAACTCTTTTTTAGCTATAGGTTAGTTTTTTAATTTCCTAATGATTTATACATTTTCTTCATCTTAGATTTTTTGTCCTTGTCTCTAAGTTGTAGCTCTTCTCTAAAGTGGATGTAGGAAAAGAAGTATAATTTCAAGACATTTGTTTAATTATGCAACAGGTTTTTGAGGCTTTGCCCTGGGTGATCGAAACAGAAGTGATTTGTCCTCATGAGACTTAGTTGCTCTATCTTAAGGGGGATAGGTGTCAATTTTTGAATCAGTAATATAATTTTAAATTATAATATGTAACATGAAAAAGTATAGAATATGCATGTATGGAGGCGGAAGTATATGGGAATTGTGTACCTTCTGCTTAATTTTGCAGTGTACCTAAAACTCTGAAAAAATAAAATCCATCTTTTAAAAAGCACCAGAAAGGGGAACAAACAAATGAAAAAATAGCATAGGATGCTTCTGAAAAACACAGTGAGAGTAACTTACTTTAGTATTGTGGAGATCAGAGCTGAAGGTGGGAAGGAAGTGGGAATCTGTGCTTAGTTACATCTGAAGGATGAGCAGAAGTTATCTTAGTAAATGTATACTTTGAAGAGTATTCAAGTCAGAGGAAACAGCATGTGCCAATTGTATGAGGTAAGTAGTAGAGAGTAAGTTATAGTCAAGGAAGAAAGCATGCTGTAGATGAGGGGGAAGAGCAGATGATGGTGGAGCAGTGGGCAGGTCTGTCAGGGTGCTGGATATTACCATAGGAGCCAGGGGGTGCCGCTGGCTAGTTTAAAAGGGGGTGTTGGACCATAGTATGATTTATGTTGAAGAAGATTTTGGTTTACTGTGCGACGTAGACTGAGGAGGGGACAGAAATAGAAGTGGATGGACAAGCATCTTTTGTGAGGAAAGGTTTGTAAACTATTGATTAAAGTTTTTGATTTATTTCTGAATTTGTTATTTTAAGTCTTTCCTGATAATTGAGAGTTATCACATGGGAATAGACAAAAATTACTAGAACAGAAATAAGAGCCCAGAAGTAGATCTGAGTATTTATGAGGTCTATTTGTTTACTAAATAATTCTGGTTCAGTTGATTGTTCATCTGGAGAAAAAACAAGTTGGGCATATATTTTGCACCATTTACAGAAATAAATTCTAATTGGACTGAACATTTAACAGTCTTTGAAATTTTAGGAGAACACTTGTATTATCTTAGACTGGGGTAGAGTTTTAAAATTAAGATTGAAAACTCAATAGCTGCAGAGAAAAGTAGACCCGTGTAACATACATACAGTGCATATGACAGATAAAGGGATTATATCCATGACAGGCAAAGACACAAAAGACTGTTTACAAATTAGTAGGTAAAAGACAGCTTAAGGGAAAAATGAGCAGTCCTATGATTAAATATTTTACTAAAGACTGAATCCAGCTGGTTAGTAAGGTGGGAGGAGGGGTAGACTTGGAAAGAAGCCTTAGTATTCTTGCAGTGCTTGTGGTAAACATTCACTCATTTCCTAATTTTAGAAGAAGGATTAATCTTTTTGAAAGAATTAACTGTAGTCATAGTTATTATACAAATGAATAAGAAGATTATAATTGGTAATATAATTTCCCAGGAGTAATTGGGAGTAGTTTGAGTATTAGCAAAAATGAACTCTTTTAAAATCATTATGAATAACCTTTGGAAGGTACTTCAATGAATGATTTAGTAAAATTATGTCAGGTTTTCTTTGTTCTAGGATATTTAGCAATTACGGAGATAATTATATGTGCTTAGATATGTCAGTAATAGTGCTTTGTTACTAACTTAAAAACTTAATTGTTCTCTGCTCTTAAAGATTTATTTATTTATTTATTTTGGGCGGGGGTCCGGTTGGGGAGGGAGGGGAGCAGGCGGGCCACTTCTATTGGTCTTTCATTTCTCTATTTTCATCCGTCTTGTTCTTTGGCTCCTGTGGGCCTCCCATCGCGGTGGCATCTGTTGTCGCAGAGCGCCGGCCCTGGGCGCATGCGCTCCAGAACTCCGGCTCGGTAATTGGACACATCAGTCCAGCTGCTCCACGGCATGTGGGATCTTCCCAGGCCAGGGATCGAACCGGCGCCCCTTGCACTGCAAGGCGGTGTCCTTACCCACTGGACCACCAGGAGAAGCCCTTGTTCTCTGCTCTTAAGCTTTCAGTATTAAGTACAGAAATTATTTAAGAGCAAACAAATTGGTGTTTACTGCAGTTTCATAAAGGAGAGTGTCAAACTGGTTTCAGTTTTTTCTTTCTTTCAAAGCAAGAAGTGATGGAAAAGTATGAAGTCTATCGAGACTCTCTTGACTGCCTGCCTTCATGTCAGCTGGAGGTGCAGTTATATCAAAAGAAAATACAGGACCTTGCAGATAATAGAGAAAAATTAACGACTATCTTAAAGGAGGTTTGTATTGTGTGGATTTTTATACCTTTATTATGTAATAGTTTACTATAGCCCCTTGGACTTGTTTTTACTATCTGTTGTTGTTTTCATACAGAAAAACAGGATCATTCTACAGTGTAATAGATGTGGTAGTGTATGCTCAGGAATGAAACACTATTCTTTTTGAACATAGCTGTTGTAGACCCATTTTAAATGTCCAATGAAATGAATTGACCTAATATATTGCCATGAATATTTTGAAAAAAATGTAATGGAATTTTAAACTTGTTCTGACAGTTAGAAGTGATCTTCTAATCAGTAAGTGTAAAGTCCCAATTAACTGCTTAACACTATAGCTAGGATGTATGAAGAGATTTAAAGTCTATGATGCAGAACCTGCTCTGAGTGATGACAGATATTTTAAGTTTCTCAGGCTAGAAAATCAAAAATACTTTTCACTTCATCATCCCAATCCAGGCTGTCCCCAGGATCACTAACATAGTATTCAATCAGAGATTTCTTTTTTAAGGAAACAAGAGGTAAAAAGGTGAAATTGCCTGGGATATTCTTTCCCAACTACATTCCCTTAGGTCCCATCAGGAGTCAGTGACAGAAAAACATAGGCTTGAGATCTACTACTTTCATGTCTAGGGTCTACCTTTCCTCTTCATCCTTGCTACCTTAGTTCAGCCCTTCACCCCCTCAGACGTGGTCTGGCGGCTGTTCTTATGAATGTGCTCCTCTATTCTAGTCCCTGCTGATAAGACAACAGGATCAGCACACTTCTCTACATGTCGCATCTTTTCTCAGTATCCCTGGTGCCTTCTGCTGTCTCTTTCCTTGAGTCTGTGTTCTTGTGTTGGGCGTTCAGTGTTTAAATAGTTTTATCACATTTTGAAATTGTATTTTATTACAGCTCATCCTCAAAAATAGTCTTTTGTTTTGTTTATAAATCCTAATGTGTTGTATTGACTTTAAATATATCTTAAATAAGTATTAAATTAGTGATGAGTCAGTTGATTATTCTATAACCCATGCATGTCAGCTGGAGGTGCAGTTATATCAAAGAAAATACAGGACCTTGCAGATAATAGAGAAAAATTAACGACTATCTTAAAGGAGGTTTGTATTGTGTGGATTTTTATACCTTTATTATGTAATAGTTTACTATAGCCCCTTGGACTTGTTTTTACTATCTGTTGTTGTTTTCATACAGAAAAACAGGATCATTCTACAGTGTAATAGATGTGGTAGTGTATGCTCAGGAATGAAACACTATTCTTTTTGAACATAGCTGTTGTAGACCCATTTTAAATGTCCAATGAAATGAATTGACCTAATATATTGCCATGAATATTTTGAAAAAAATGTAATGGAATTTTAAACTTGTTCTGACAGTTAGAAGTGATCTTCTAATCAGTAAGTGTAAAGTCCCAATTAACTGCTTAACACTATAGCTAGGATGTATGAAGAGATTTAAAGTCTATGATGCAGAACCTGCTCTGAGTGATGACAGATATTTTAAGTTTCTCAGGCTAGAAAATCAAAAATACTTTTCACTTCATCATCCCAATCCAGGCTGTCCCCAGGATCACTAACATAGTATTCAATCAGAGATTTCTTTTTTAAGGAAACAAGAGGTAAAAAGGTGAAATTGCCTGGGATATTCTTTCCCAACTACATTCCCTTAGGTCCCATCAGGAGTCAGTGACAGAAAAACATAGGCTTGAGATCTACTACTTTCATGTCTAGGGTCTACCTTTCCTCTTCATCCTTGCTACCTTAGTTCAGCCCTTCACCCCCTCAGACGTGGTCTGGCGGCTGTTCTTATGAATGTGCTCCTCTATTCTAGTCCCTGCTGATAAGACAACAGGATCAGCACACTTCTCTACATGTCGCATCTTTTCTCAGTATCCCTGGTGCCTTCTGCTGTCTCTTTCCTTGAGTCTGTGTTCTTGTGTTGGGCGTTCAGTGTTTAAATAGTTTTATCACATTTTGAAATTGTATTTTATTACAGCTCATCCTCAAAAATAGTCTTTTGTTTTGTTTATAAATCCTAATGTGTTGTATTGACTTTAAATATATCTTATAAAATACAGAACCTGAACTTGGAGGACCAAATTGAGAGTGATGAGTCAGAGCTGAAGAAATTGAAGACGGAAGAAAATTCCTTTAAAAGACTGATGATTGTGAAGAAGGAAAAACTTGCCACAGCACAGTTCAGAATAAATAAGAAGCATGAGGATGTCAAGCAGTACAAACGCACTGTGATTGAGTATGAACTTACTTACTTTTTTTTTTGAGGGGGGGCGTGTTGGGGAGGGAGAGGGGCAGGCAGGCCACTTCTGTTGGTCTTTCATTTATCTATTTTTCATCCATCTTTGTTCTTCGGCCCATGTGGGCCTCCCATCGCAGTGGCCTCTCTCGTCACAGAGCACCGGCTCTGGGTGCATGCGCTCCACAGCTCCGGCTCGGTAATTGGATACATCGGTCCAGCCGTTCCATGGCACGTGAGATCTTCCCAGGCCAGGGATCGAACCGGCACCCCTTGCACTGCAAGGCGGTGTCCTTACCCACTGGACCACCAGGGAAGCCCTGAACTTACTTTCAATTTAATGTATTAGAAAGTAATTAGAAGAAACTAACTCTTTTTTTTTTAATTTTTTTTTTTTTGGCCACTTCTATTAGTCTTTCATTTTGTCTATTTTCATCTATCTTTCTTCTTTTGTCCTGTGTGGGCCTCTCATCACAGCGGCCTCTCTCATCACAGAGCACCGGCTTTGGGCGTATGCCCTCCAGAGCTCCTGCTCAGTAGTTGGGCACATCATTCCAAAACATAGGCTTGAGATCTCTTTCTTAGGGTTTTTTTATCCTTGCTACCTTAGTTCAGCCCTTCACCCCTCAGCGTGGTCTGGCGGCTGTTCTTATGAATGTGCTCCTCTATTCTAGTCCCTGCTGATAAGACAACAGGATCAGCACACTTCTCTACATGTCGCATCTTTTCTCAGTATCCCTGGTGCCTTCTGCTGTCTCTTTCCTTGAGTCTGTGTTCTTGTGTTGGGCGTTCAGTGTTTAAATAGTTTTATCACATTTTGAAATTGTATTTTATTACAGCTCATCCTCAAAAATAGTCTTTTGTTTTGTTTATAAATCCTAATGTGTTGTATTGACTTTAAATATATCTTATAAAATACAGAACCTGAACTTGGAGGACCAAATTGAGAGTGATGAGTCAGAGCTGAAGAAATTGAAGACGGAAGAAAATTCCTTTAAAAGACTGATGATTGTGAAGAAGGAAAAACTTGCCACAGCACAGTTCAGAATAAATAAGAAGCATGAGGATGTCAAGCAGTACAAACGCACTGTGATTGAGTATGAACTTACTTACTTTTTTTTTTGAGGGGGGGCGTGTTGGGGAGGGAGAGGGGCAGGCAGGCCACTTCTGTTGGTCTTTCATTTATCTATTTTTCATCCATCTTTGTTCTTCGGCCCATGTGGGCCTCCCATCGCAGTGGCCTCTCTCGTCACAGAGCACCGGCTCTGGGTGCATGCGCTCCACAGCTCCGGCTCGGTAATTGGATACATCGGTCCAGCCGTTCCATGGCACGTGAGATCTTCCCAGGCCAGGGATCGAACCGGCACCCCTTGCACTGCAAGGCGGTGTCCTTACCCACTGGACCACCAGGGAAGCCCTGAACTTACTTTCAATTTAATGTATTAGAAAGTAATTAGAAGAAACTAACTCTTTTTTTTTTAATAATTTTTTTTTTTTTGGCCACTTCTATTAGTCTTTCATTTTGTCTATTTTCATCTATCTTTCTTCTTTTGTCCTGTGTGGGCCTCTCATCACAGCGGCCTCTCTCATCACAGAGCACCGGCTTTGGGCGTATGCCCTCCAGAGCTCCTGCTCAGTAGTTGGGCACATCATTCCAGCCACTCCACGGCATGTGGGAGCTTCCCAGGCCAGGGATCGAACCAGCGCCCCTTGCTCTGCAAGGTGGTGTCCTTACCCACTGGACAGGGAAACCCAAACTAATTCATTTTATTCCTCCTAAGATTCCAAATCGCATCTAATTTCCAAAAAGTATTCTACTTTTAGGTGACTAAAACAGTTAATTGCAACTCTCATAATAATACTATGTCTGTACCGCTGCTACATCTACATATAGAGATGTTTTAGGTACTAATTTTTTAATTGTTTTCCTAATATTGCAATTCCAAATCCTTTGCATAATTCTTTAAAAGAGCAGTGCTACTGCTTATTTCAGTACATTTCAGATATAACTGTCTAGAGTTGTATTAGAATGCATCAACTGGCTCATGTTATTGTCCAGCTAGTCCATAGCATTATAGTATATTTTGAGAAAAAATGTTTTACTTTTATATTTAGGTACACAGTAGTACTTAGCAAAGAACTTTATTGTTGTTGTTGACTAGTATATTTGCGTGTTTCACTGGTAGAGTCTTCTTCCCATCAGTTCTGAAAATCTGTTTTTAGAATAAAGGCCCCAGATATGTTTATGAGATGCCACTAGTTTCTAAAAGGTGTATCCAGTTCAGTTCAGTTCAGTCGCTCAGTCGTGTCCGACTCTTTGTGACCCTATTGACTACAGCATGCCAGGCTTCCCTGTCCTTCAGCATCAGTCCTTTTAATGAATATTCAGGGTTGATTTCTTTTCAGATTGACTGGTTTGATCCCCTTGTAGTCCAAGGAACTCTCAAGAGTCTTCTCCAACATCATAATTCAAAGGCATCAGTTCTTCAGCGCTAAACCTTCTTTATGGTCCAACTCTCATATCCATCCATGACTACTGGGAAAACCATAGCTTTGACTGTATGCACTTTTGTCGGCAAAGTGATGTCTCTGCTTTTGAATATGCTGTCTCGGTTTGTCATATTTTCTCCTAAGGAATAAGTGTCTTAATTTCATGGCTGCAGTCACCATCTGCAGTGATTTTGGAACCAAAGAAAATACAGTCTGTTATTCAGTCTTTCCATTTTTTCCACATCTATTTGCCATGAAGTGATGGAACTAGATGCCATGATCTTAGTTTTTTGAATGTTGAGTTTTAGGCCACCTTTTTCACTCTCCTCTTTCATGTTCATCAAGAGACTCTTCAGTTCCTCTTCACTTTCTGCGATAAGAGTGGTGTCATCTGCATACATGAGGTTTTTGATATTTCTCCTGAAAATCTTGACTCCAGCTTGTGCTTCATCCAGGCCGACATTTTGCATGATATACTCTGCATATAGCTTAAATAGTCAGGGTGACAATATACAGCCTTGACATACTCCTTTCCCATTTTGGAACCAGTCTGTTGTTCTAACTGTTGCTTCTTGTCCTGCATACAGGTTTTGCAGGAGGCAGGTAAGATGGTCTGGTATTCTCATCTCTTTCCAGAGTTTGTTGTGATCCACACAAGTCAAAGACTTCAGTGTAGTCATTGAAGCCAAAGTAGATGTTTTTTTCTGGAACTCTCTTGCTCTTTCTATGATCCAGTGAATGTTGGCAGTTTGATCTCTGGTTCCTCTGCTTATACATCTGGAAGTTCTTGGCTCACATACGGTTGAAACCTAGCTTGGAGGATTTTGAGCATTACTTTGCTAGTGTGTGAAATGAGTCTGAAGATTTCCTTTCCTCTTCCTCATGCAGATGAAGAAAAAGGGCGGGACCTGAGGGTTTTGTCTCTTGCCTTGCAGAAAATTTGTGCTGATTCATACTCGCACCAACAGTACTTGAGTGAGCGCAGCTGGGAGAGGTGACTTAAGATCTTCATTTTTAAATAAACAGCTTTGTGTGGAAGAGCTCAGTCTATGCCATGATCTGCATGTAGCACCACCCTATAATTCTTAACTGCTTGCTTTTATATCTTGAGAAGATGTAGGTGTGTCAATCAAATATTGATACAAATAATCTCTTTGGAATCAAAATTAGAGTTAAATGTTTGACTGTTTAGATGCTTTAATGGAATTATAATTTAGCCATCTCTCTTTTCCGTTAGAGATTGCAATAAAGCTCAAGAAAAAAGAGGTGCTGTTTATGAGCGAGTAACCACAATTAATCAAGAAATCCAAAAAATTAAATTTGGAATTCAGCAACTGAAAGATGCTGCTGAAAGGGAGAAACTGAAGTCTCAAGTGAGTATATGTTCATAGAAATTAATTTCAGATAGTCTCATGGATTTAAAATATAAATTATTTGACTCTCATTTTGAAGATTTTGTCAGTTCTTCAGAGTAGAAATTGAGTCCCAGGTCTGTTGTTTTATTTCCACTGGAGCTGTATTTTCCATTACCCTTGGGATAGTTCGCATGTGTGTCTCCTCACACCTTTTTCTTACTCGTCTCTTTTCCCGGTTGCTTTCAGTAAGAGTAGGTGCCATACTCCTTTCCCATTTTGGAACCAGTCTGTTGTTCTAACTGTTGCTTCTTGTCCTGCATACAGGTTTTGCAGGAGGCAGGTAAGATGGTCTGGTATTCTCATCTCTTTCCAGAGTTTGTTGTGATCCACACAAGTCAAAGACTTCAGTGTAGTCATTGAAGCCAAAGTAGATGTTTTTTTCTGGAACTCTCTTGCTCTTTCTATGATCCAGTGAATGTTGGCAGTTTGATCTCTGGTTCCTCTGCTTATACATCTGGAAGTTCTTGGCTCACATACGGTTGAAACCTAGCTTGGAGGATTTTGAGCATTACTTTGCTAGTGTGTGAAATGAGTCTGAAGATTTCCTTTCCTCTTCCTCATGCAGATGAAGAAAAAGGGCGGGACCTGAGGGTTTTGTCTCTTGCCTTGCAGAAAATTTGTGCTGATTCATACTCGCACCAACAGTACTTGAGTGAGCGCAGCTGGGAGAGGTGACTTAAGATCTTCATTTTTAAATAACAGCTTTGTGTGGAAGAGCTCAGTCTATGCCATGATCTGCATGTAGCACCACCCTATAATTCTTAACTGCTTGCTTTTATATCTTGAGAAGATGTAGGTGTGTCAATCAAATATTGATACAAATAATCTCTTTGGAATCAAAATTAGAGTTAAATGTTTGACTGTTTAGATGCTTTAATGGAATTATAATTTAGCCATCTCTCTTTTCCGTTAGAGATTGCAATAAAGCTCAAGAAAAAAGAGGTGCTGTTTATGAGCGAGTAACCACAATTAATCAAGAAATCCAAAAAATTAAATTTGGAATTCAGCAACTGAAAGATGCTGCTGAAAGGGAGAAACTGAAGTCTCAAGTGAGTATATGTTCATAGAAATTAATTTCAGATAGTCTCATGGATTTAAAATATAAATTATTTGACTCTCATTTTGAAGATTTTGTCAGTTCTTCAGAGTAGAAATTGAGTCCCAGGTCTGTTGTTTTATTTCCACTGGAGCTGTATTTTCCATTACCCTTGGGATAGTTCGCATGTGTGTCTCCTCACACCTTTTTCTTACTCGTCTCTTTTCCCCGTTGGCACCTAAAATTGTGCTTTGCAGTAAGAGTAGGTGCTCCATAAAGTTTCTGAATTTTTTTGATAAATTAATTCAGATGGTGATTTAAAGTCTTCCAAAATATTTTTGCATTTTTTTCCTGATTAAAGGATCTCAAAAGTATTTCTTATGAGCAGTTTAGATGTATTTCAGTTGTAACCCGAAACAAGCTAGCTTAGGTCTGTCCCTGTATTTTGACATTTTTTTTAATGATAATTTTAGCATAATTACCTAAAGTTACTTTGCTTCTTTTTATTGTTTCATAAACAGTCTCAAGTTTAATGAAGGCAGGCATCTTGTCTTCTGCATTTTTATCTTCCAAAATATCAGTATAGTGCCAAACATGTTTACCTATTTTTATCTCCTTTCTTCTTTCTGACTGCTAAAGACCCAAAGAAGTAGTCTATTCCTACTTCTTTTATTACATCTCATTTTCTCTTTAACTTTAAAGTTTTTCCAGTAGCCTCAAGATTGTCCCATACTGCTCCACCAGGAGTCACTAAGAATAGCCCTTTATCATGTAGAATCCTTGGGCTCTTTTTTTTTTTACACTTTTTGTTTCATCTTGACTACATTGATATCCTAAAACCTCTGAAACCTGTAAGATGTTTAAACATGCTGTCATTACCTTTCACCATTCAAATTTAATTTGCAAGGATTCTTTAATATTAGAAGACAGTCCCTTCCCTGTTCTCAGGAATTTTCCACCTCTGAAACACTAAATTATTAGCACATGCACATTTAAGTGTATATTTACATGCTGAGGATTGTCTCAAGACTACTTTAAAAGGAAGCAAAGTAAAGAAGGAATGGGAGTAAGAAAAATTAGTTGTGTTTCCCCTTTCATGGTCTTAGCCAGTAAACTGGATATTTTTTTTACTAGCCTTCCTTTCCTTTTTACATTCCAATTTTTTTTTTCATTCGAACTGCTTTCCCTCAACTGTCAGGCCTTTGGCCCTCTGTTTATCTCTGGAATGGAGGTTAGAAAGACCTTATTTAATCCTACTTCTTAACCAATACGTACTTCTTAACAAAATCATATGAACAGATTTGTTATCACATGTTCAGATACATGTGAACCAGTTATTAGTGTAAATACTTTTTTCCTCTTGGTCATAAAAGATGTCCATGCCTGCCTTAAATTCCTTTTAATTTTGTGCATGTGTGTCTCACCAGTAAGAGTTTAAGTTTCTTAACAATAGAGATCAAATTTTTCACCTTAGTATGTTATGTCAAACCATGCCTAGAATGGTACCTTACATTGTAGTATGCTTTCCATAAATATTTGTAAAATTGGAAAGCCATCTAGTATGCTATTTCTTAAAACTAGCAGTATATTAAAATTTAATAAAGAATTCAATAAGAATTGAAAATGAGAAAACCATCATCCAAATATATTGAAGCAGAACCACCAGCAGTGGGGCCCATGAAACTAAATTTTTTAGCATGACTCTTGAGAACCACTGATGTGCTCTATTGCATTATTTTCAATATTATAAAACTCATCACCACCCAAACTGTTCTTCCAGGACAGCTTTAGTTATTAAAATGTTACTTCTTATTTTGAGTTTAAAGTTTTTTCATTTCTGTACTCTAGTGAATCAAAACCGTCTCTCTGGAACAAATCTGTATCCTCTTCTGCTTAAGACTTGTACTTAAGACATTTTAGGATAAAGATCACAGATTCTTTTAGCCTTCTCATCCCAGTTAATTAGTGCTAGTTTTCCAGCCATTCTTTATATGGTTTAACTTTCAGATTCATTATTCTGTTCACTGTCCTCCCCAGTCTATCCTGCTTTTTAAATTTTATTTTAATATGTAGAGCTCAGTACTAAATGTAGTCTTCCAAGTATGTGACCAGCCCCAGAGTACAATGCTTCTGTTAATGAAGCACAATATCAGGTTGGATCCTTAGCAGCAGCATCTTACCCTTGTGTTATATTGCACTGCTGATCAATTAAAGAACTGCTGTCTTTTTAACATGAAGTTCTGCCAATTTAACATTTTTTGACCACATTTGAATGCAACCATTCTTTTAAACGTTTAATTCAGGATTTTACTGTTATTTATTGTGGGTTTCATTTTATTTATTTCCTCCTAGATTTCTAAAATTTCAAGGTCAGTTTAAATCTACGCACCCTTCACATGAACTCAGGCTTAGTGTCACCTACAAATTTTTCCAGGGGAAGTAAATGCTGAGTAGAACTGGGCCCTTTGCTGCCATTGTATTTCTTCCTTTAGAACTATTGAGCAAAATTTGGATACAGGTAGTTGTTCAACTTGCTAGGTTGTTCTAGTCCTACCTTTACCTGGACCACATTGTGACATCCATTTGTTCCAAAATAGCTCACAAGAGTCCTGTGGTGACATCAAGACAAATTTTGTGAAAGAAGCCTTTCAGCTTACTTCATAATTATCTTCATGAAAAGGAAAGAAGGATATGTTAAAATTTTCAAATTGTTCTTTGTGTAATTCTGTTGGATCCTAATGATTAGCAAACGCTCAAAGATTTCCTTTTCTGTCCACCTCAACTCTACTCCTTTATCTTAACTAAATTTTAGCATGACTCTTAGACCCGTTCTATTGCATTATTTTCAATATTATAAAACTCATCACCACCCAAACTGTTCTTCCAGGACAGCTTTAGTTATTAAAATGTTACTTCTTATTTTGAGTTTAAAGTTTTTTCATTTCTGTACTCTAGTGAATCAAAACCGTCTCTCTGGAACAAATCTGTATCCTCTTCTGCTTAAGACTTGTACTTAAGACATTTTAGGATAAAGATCACAGATTCTTTTAGCCTTCTCATCCCAGTTAATTAGTGCTAGTTTTCCAGCCATTCTTTATATGGTTTAACTTTCAGATTCATTATTCTGTTCACTGTCCTCCCCAGTCTATCCTGCTTTTTAAATTTTATTTTAATATGTAGAGCTCAGTACTAAATGTAGTCTTCCAAGTATGTGACCAGCCCCAGAGTACAATGCTTCTGTTAATGAAGCACAATATCAGGTTGGATCCTTAGCAGCAGCATCTTACCCTTGTGTTATATTGCACTGCTGATCAATTAAAGAACTGCTGTCTTTTTAACATGAAGTTCTGCCAATTTAACATTTTTTGACCACATTTGAATGCAACCATTCTTTTAAACGTTTAATTCAGGATTTTACTGTTATTTATTGTGGGTTTCATTTTATTTATTTCCTCCTAGATTTCTAAAATTTTAAGGTCAGTTTAAATCTCGCACCCTTCACATGAACTCAGGCTTAGTGTCACCTACAAATTTTTCCAGGGGAAGTAAATGCTGAGTAGAACTGGGCCCTTTGCTGCCATTGTATTTCTTCCTTTAGAACTATTGAGCAAAATTTGGATACAGGTAGTTGTTCAACTTGCTAGGTTGTTCTAGTCCTACCTTTACCTGGACCACATTGTGACATCCATTTGTTCCAAAATAGCTCACAAGAGTCCTGTGGTGACATCAAGACAAATTTTGTGAAAGAAGCCTTTCAGCTTACTTCATAATTATCTTCATGAAAAGGAAAGAAGGATATGTTAAAATTTTCAAATTGTTCTTTGTGTAATTCTGTTGGATCCTAATGATTAGCAAACGTTCAAAACTCTGTATTTCCTTTTCTGTCCACCTCAACTCTACTCCTTATTTTAGCTGACTGATGGATATTTTCAACAGATTAGCTTATCACAAAAAAATGAATTTATGAAATTCATCCTCTTTCAGTTTCTTTTCTCTTCCTCACTCTTACTTTCTCTTTCTTCCCTGCTTTTCTCTCCTTCCCTTTCCCTCTCTTTTTCACTTAGTTTCTTCATATTCTTCAATGACATCATCATATTTTAAATAGCTCAACTGGAATTCTCTTATCTCTACTAACCTTGTAGCAGTGCTTTGGAAGGCTCACTTGACTAGTATGTCCATCTCCAGGTGAGTGACCACGCCATTGTGGTTATCTGGGTCATTGAGACCTTTCCGTTTTTTGCGGGGGTGGTGGCGGGCCACTTCTATTGGTCTTTCATTTATCTATTTTCATCCATCTTTGTTCTTTGGCCTGTGTGGACCTCCCATCGCAGTGGCCTCTGTTGTCGCAGAGCACGGGTTCTAGGCGCATGCACTCCAGAGCTCTGGATCGGTAATTGGACACATCGGTCCAGCCGCTCTGCATCACATGGAATCCTCCTAGGCCAGGGATCGAACCAGCGCCCCCTGCACTGCAAGGCGGTCTCCTTACCCACTGGACCACCAGGGAAGCCCATTGAGACCTTTCTTGTATAGTTCTTTTTCTGGGTATTCTTGCCAACTCTTCTTAATCTCTTCTGCTTCTGTTAAGTCATTACCGTTTCTGGTCTTTGATGTGCTCATCATTGCATGAAATGTTCCTGAAGAGATCTCTAGTCTTTCCATTCTGTTGTTTTCCTGTATTATTTATTTACATTGTTTATTTGAGAAGGCTTTCTTATCGCTACTTGGTAGTGTTTGGAACTCTGCATTCAGTTGGGTGTATTTTCTCCTTTTTCCCTTGCCTTTCTCTATTTTTAGGGTCTTTCTTCAGCTATTTTTAGGGTCTCCTCAGACAGCCACTTTGGCTCCTTCCATTTCTTTTTCTTTGGGTTGATTTTGATCACTGTCTCCTGCACAGTGTTACGAACCTCCATCCATAGTTCTTCAGGCACTCTGTCTACCAGATTTAATCCCTGGAATCTGTTTGGCACTTCCATCGTATAGTTGTAAGGGATTTGATTTACGTCTTACCTGAAGGGTGTAGTGGTTTTCTTTACTTTCTTCAAGTTAAGTCTGAATTTTGCAATAAGGAGTTCATGATCTGAGCCACAGTCAGCTCCCAGTCATGTTTCTGCTGACTGTATAGAGCTTCTCCATCTTCGGCTGCAAAGAAAATAATCAGTTTGATTTTGGTATTGACCATCTGGTGATGTCCTTGTATGGAGTTGTCTCTTATGTTGTTGGAAGAGGGTTTTTGCTATGACCAGTGCATTCTCTTGGCAAAACTGTTAGCCATTACCTTTCATATTGTACTCCAAGGCCAAACTTGCCTATTATTCTAGATATCTCTTGACTTCCTATTTCCAATCCAGTCCCCTATGATAAAAAGGATGTCTTTTGTTTGGTGTTCTAGAAGGGGTTATAAATATTCATAGAACTGGTCAACTTCAGTTTCTTCTGCTTAGTGGCTGGGGCATAGGCTTCCATTACTGTGTTATTGAATGGTTTGCCTTGGAAACAAGCTGAGATTTTCTGCATTTCAGGCTCTTTTGTTGACTATGCAGGCTACTCCATTTCAGTAAGGGATTCTTGCCCAAGAAATAGATATATTGTCATCTGAAGTAAATTTCCTCATTCCCATCCATTTTAGTTCACTGATTCCTGAGATGTTGATGTTCACTCTTGCCATCTCCTGCTTGACCACATCCAGTTTGCCTTGATTCATGAACCTAACATTCCAGGTTCCTGTGCAGTATTCTTCTTTATAACATCGGACTTTACTTTCACCACCAGACATATTTGCAACTTAGCGTCGTTTCTGCTTTGGCCAAGGCGCCTCATTCTTTCTTGTGGTATCCATAATTGCCCTCTGCTCTTTCTCAGTAGCACATTGGACACCTTGCAACCTGGGGTAGCTCATCTTCCAGCATAATATTGTTTTGCCTTCTCATACTGTCCATGGTGTTCTCCAGTCAAAAATGCTGGAGTAGATTGCCATTTCCTTCTCCAGTGAACTACATTTTGGCAGAAATCTTCCATTTTGCACAGGCCTTGCACAGCATGGCTCATAGCTTCGTTGAGTTACACAAGCCTCTTTGCTATGAAAAAGCTGTGATCCATGAAGGGGACCTAGTAGCAACATGTGGCTATTTGTGTTTACATTTAAATGAATTAAAATGAAATAAATTTTAAAATTTAATTCCTTATTTATACTAGGTATATTTCAAGTGCTCAGTATCCAGTCTAGTCTAGATTGTATGTTTCTTAGCATAGAAAAGCTTAACTATTGTACTACTTACAGTGCTATTTGTAGAAGGTACTCAGTAATATATTGGGTGATGAATTAATACATACTTGGTGGATAAATGACCACATTGGCCATAAAAGTCCATGGATGTTATATAATACTGATATCTCCACTTAGACAAGTGAGATAATTACCTAGATAGCTCCATGCTGTCAAGTAAAACCTACTACTGGCAATGCTCCATACTGCTGAGTATGGTAGCCATAGGTGCATGTGGCTACCATGCATTTGCAGTGTGGCTAACACAGCTGAGGAGCCTGAAACTGTTTAAATTTTTGCTTAGTGGCTGGGGCATGTCCATTACTGTGTTATTGAATGGTTTGCCTTGGAAACAAGCTGAGATTTTCTGCATTTCAGGCTCTTTTGTTGACTATGCAGGCTACTCCATTTCAGTAAGGGATTCTTGCCCAAGAAATAGATATATTGTCATCTGAAGTAAATTTCCTCATTCCCATCCATTTTAGTTCACTGATTCCTGAGATGTTGATGTTCACTCTTGCCATCTCCTGCTTGACCACATCCAGTTTGCCTTGATTCATGAACCTAACATTCCAGGTTCCTGTGCAGTATTCTTCTTTATAACATCGGACTTTACTTTCACCACCAGACATATTTGCAACTTAGCGTCGTTTCTGCTTTGGCCAAGGCGCCTCATTCTTTCTTGTGGTATCCATAATTGCCCTCTGCTCTTTCTCAGTAGCACATTGGACACCTTGCAACCTGGGGTAGCTCATCTTCCAGCATAATATTGTTTTGCCTTCTCATACTGTCCATGGTGTTCTCCAGTCAAAAATGCTGGAGTAGATTGCCATTTCCTTCTCCAGTGAACTACATTTTGGCAGAAATCTTCCATTTTGCACAGGCCTTGCACAGCATGGCTCATAGCTTCGTTGAGTTACACAAGCCTCTTTGCTATGAAAAAGCTGTGATCCATGAAGGGGACCTAGTAGCAACATGTGGCTATTTGTGTTTACATTTAAATGAATTAAAATGAAATAAATTTTAAAATTTAATTCCTTATTTATACTAGGTATATTTCAAGTGCTCAGTATCCAGTCTAGTCTAGATTGTATGTTTCTTAGCATAGAAAAGCTTAACTATTGTACTACTTACAGTGCTATTTGTAGAAGGTACTCAGTAATATATTGGGTGATGAATTAATACATACTTGGTGGATAAATGACCACATTGGCCATAAAAGTCCATGGATGTTATATAATACTGATATCTCAAATTAGAGAAGTGAGATAATTACCTAGATAGATCCATGCTGTCCAGTAAAACCTACTACTGGCAATGCTCCATACTGCTGAGTATGGTAGCCATAGGTGCATGTGGCTACCATGCATTTGAAGTGTGGCTAACACAGCTGAGGAGCCTGAAACTGTTTAAATGTAAATTAAACAATCATGTGTCCCTTGTGGTTGTCACGTTAGACACTATGGAACTAGAGTTTGAGTTTAAAAATATTTAATTCCAGGACTTCCCTGGTGGTCCAGTGGGTAAGGACACCGCCTTGCAGTGCAGGGGGTGCCGGTTCGATCCCTGGCCTGGGAAGATCCCACGTGCCACGGAGCAGCTGGACCGATGTGTTCAATTACCAAGCCGGAGCTCTGGAGCGCATGCGCCCAGAGCTGGTGCTCTGCTACAACAGAGGCCACTGCTATGGGAGGCCCACAGGAGCCAAAGAACAAAGACGGATGAAAATGGAGAAATGAAAGACCAATAGAAGTGGCCCGCCTGTTCCCCTCCCTCCCCACCCCACCCCCACCAAAATAAATAAATAAATCTTAAAAAAAAAAAAAAGAAACAGCACTGTCATTGTTAGTAGAAAACCGGATTCTGTACATAGAATATCCAAAATAAAATATCCTTTAAAAAAAATATATATATTTAACTCCAGCCAAACCATCACATATGAGTTACTTATTATGCAAATTAATATAAAAATTCCACTTGGGTACAGAATTTAATTGGAAGCTGAAATATGTAGCTTATGTGAGGACTGTGATCCGTTGCTGTTAATATCCTGTGAGGGTTGGCTTAGAACTTCAAATGTTTGTTTGCTTCTGTGGATGTGCCAGTGGAATTGGACTTTAATATTTCATTCATTCGTTGTGGCTCTACCTGCCATATTTGGTTCCTCCTTGAGAATATAGTTGTCCTCAAGAGAAAATTGTTCCTTGGAATGTGTCAAAATGGTTGGTTCAGATATTTACAGATTATATATCTTGATTTAGCTGCACTTTGTTTTAATAGTTTCTCATGAGTAATGTCTTTCTACCAAATATATTCAGCTTTCTTTTTAACATGAATAAATATATATTCCTATAGAATCAGGCAATTAAATTGATCTGTAGTTGCTGAATGTGCTCCATACTGCTGAGTATGGTAGCCATAGGTGCATGTGGCTACCATGCATTTGAAGTGTGGCTAACACAGCTGAGGAGCCTGAAACTGTTTAAATGTAAATTAAACAATCATGTGTCCCTTGTGGTTGTCACGTTAGACACTATGGAACTAGAGTTTGAGTTTAAAAATATTTAATTCCAGGACTTCCCTGGTGGTCCAGTGGGTAAGGACACCGCCTTGCAGTGCAGGGGGTGCCGGTTCGATCCCTGGCCTG
Organism: Tragulus kanchil; assembly: GCA_022376925.1. NCBI lineage: Eukaryota > Metazoa > Chordata > Mammalia > Artiodactyla > Tragulidae > Tragulus > Tragulus kanchil. The sequence continues at coordinate 64,740,898 of JAIOJX010000032.1, read as the reverse complement.
GGAAGATCCCACGTGCCACGGAGCAGCTGGACCGATGTGTTCAATTACCAAGCCGGAGCTCTGGAGCGCATGCGCCCAGAGCTGGTGCTCTGCTACAACAGAGGCCACTGCTATGGGAGGCCCACAGGAGCCAAAGAACAAAGACGGATGAAAATGGAGAAATGAAAGACCAATAGAAGTGGCCCGCCTGTTCCCTCCCTCCCACCCCACCCCCACCAAAATAAATAAATAAATCTTAAAAAAAAAAAAAAGAAACAGCACTGTCATTGTTAGTAGAAAACCGGATTCTGTACATAGAATATCCAAAATAAAATATCCTTTAAAAAAAATATATATATTTAACTCCAGCCAAACCATCACATATGAGTTACTTATTATGCAAATTAATATAAAAATTCCACTTGGGTACAGAATTTAATTGGAAGCTGAAATATGTAGCTTATGTGAGGACTGTGATCCGTTGCTGTTAATATCCTGTGAGGGTTGGCTTAGAACTTCAAATGTTTGTTTGCTTCTGTGGATGTGCCAGTGGAATTGGACTTTAATATTTCATTCATTCGTTGTGGCTCTACCTGCCATATTTGGTTCCTCCTTGAGAATATAGTTGTCCTCAAGAGAAAATTGTTCCTTGGAATGTGTCAAAATGGTTGGTTCAGATATTTACAGATTATATATCTTGATTTAGCTGCACTTTGTTTTAATAGTTTCTCATGAGTAATGTCTTTCTACCAAATATATTCAGCTTTCTTTTTAACATGAATAAATATATATTCCTATAGAATCAGGCAATTAAATTGATCTGTAGTTGCTGAATGTGCTGATTTTTTAAAAAATGATGCTTATATAAGCTAGCAACTAATCACCTTATTTTTCCTACAAGATTTAAGAAATAAAGGTGTCAAATTTTTTTGATTTATTTTCCTAATGATTTATATTCCATCATAGTTATGGTAATTTTATGCCTGATTAGATCTTTGGAATCTAAGTATACTCTTCTATTTTTGAATTATGATTTAATAATGATCTATGTTTAGATTTTGGGAAAGTGTTTAGCCTTCAGCAACTATTTATATTCACTTAATCTAGAGCAATAGTTCTCAAACTTACATAGGTGGCAGTCTCTGGAAATACTGTTATTCTTTTCTGGAACATTTTGAATTCATACTATATTAAGTTATGATCTATATAATTTGCTCAAAATAAGATAGTATCTGCACTAGAATTTAAACTAAGATAAGTACTAACCTTACTACGGATTTAAGAAAACTTTAACGGGTGAAGCACTTAAAATTGTGAGTATTTATGCTCATGATAGCCATTTATTGCTTTTTCCTTCCATTGGAAAAGATCTGCTGTTTAATTTCAGCGGTGGAACACCTTTTAAAATCTTTCAGAATGCTACTTTTTCTTGTATCAAGGTTTGAGAATTGTTTTGTATAAGAAAAATCAATAATAAATAGATCAAAATTGCATTTGATAAGCATGAGGTAGAAAATGTATGTAAGCTAATTGGTTTATTATTTTATTTAGTCTATAAAAAATTTTTTGTAATTTTTTCTTAATTCTCAACATATCCATGTAGGTTTAGATGAAAACTCATTATTCCTTATAGTAGGACTGCCTGATCAGTTGATAAAACAATTAAAAAAAAAAAAAGATTTATTTATTTATTTATTTTGGGTGGGGGTCAGGTTGGGGAGGGAGGGGAGCGGGCGGGCCACTTCTATTGGTCTTTCATTTCTCCATTTTCATCCGTCTTTGTTCTTTGGCTCCTGTGGGCCTCCCATCGTTGTGGCGTCTGTCGTTGCAGAGCGCCGGCTCTTGGGCACATGGGCTCCAAAGCTCCGGCCTGGTAACTGGACATATTGGTCCAGCCGCTCCACGGCACGTGGGATCTTCCCAGGCCAGGGATGGAACCGGCGCCCTTTGCACTGCAAGGCGGTGTTCTTACCCACTGGACCACCAGGGGAAGGCCGATAAAACAATTCTACAAGTTACTAGTATATTTTTTATTTCTGTAAATTACCTATTAAATCTGTTTGCATGTAATTTAAATGATGATCAGAGTCAAATACAGAGGTTATAGCTGTTTACAGTAACCTAGGTGTTTGCCTGGTAAACGTGCAAAGCTCCAAAATTAAAAAAAAAAAACTTCTTTGATTGTTAAAAATATGTCTTTAATGTCTTGGAATTTAAGCTATTGTTAATGTCTCTGCTTTGTTCTTTCTAAGTAGCTGACTTTTTGATGCATCTGTACAGCTTAATAAAAGTAGGCACATGTGAGTGTGTGTCTATGTACATGTTCATAAGATATTCTAGGCTTTAAAATATGATGAATAAATATTTTTGGAATTCTTGTAACTCACTTTTAATTTTACTCATTGCATGGAATAATTACTATATTTCATTTTTTACTTAGGAAATATTTCTCAGCTTGAAAGCTGCTTTGGAGAAATACCATGAAGGCATTGAAAAGGCAACAGAGGACTGTCATGCTAAAATAGATGAGAAAACAGCTGAACTAAAGAAGAAAATGTTTAGAATGTCAACCTGATAAACAAAATTGCACAGTTTTTTTTGTAAATAGCTTGCCAATTTTTAATTTTATATTTGGAAAAGTAATAGTTAAGTTGAAGTTAATGAAAGTATGCAAAATACCACAAAAGTTGGCTCACTCAATTTCTATGTACTCTAATAGATCATTATTTTGTAATATGATACATTTATTGTGGACATTATGAACTTAAAATAACTTGTGCAGCAATTCATGTTTCTACTCCTTGGTCTAAGTAGTGGTTGAGGTAAGAAATAATTGCATTTGAAGCTTAAAGTTTGTTTCTCTTATTTTCATGACTTTTTTACTTTGTTTGTCGACATATAGAGGTATAGTATTATTGAGCCTTGACTTTGCACTAAGCATTGTGGCATCTCATTTGATCTAGACTCAAGCAACTCCAGGTAGACATTTTTATAACTACGTGATAGGTGAAGTAACCATGAAGGTTCTGAAAGAGTAAACAGTTGAGCCAAAATTTGAACTGTGCATTATACGAAGCTGAAGTCTGGAATGTTTTCACTATACCATACTTTCTAATTATTTGAAAGAGAAAGTATGAGTGTGGTGGTCTTATGCCATGGCATTTTTATGAGAAAAATAAGTTAAAGTGTACAATCTGCTTAGAACAGTACCATGGGTCAGTACATATTAATTATTAGTATTTAGAGTTCTGGGTACTTTTCTTTTCATCAAGAAATACTAAAATACTGCAGTAGCTAGACAGTAGGCTTTCAGTGAGAGGAGAATCCCTACAGCAGAAGGAGTAGAAGGGCTAGGTGTCCAGGGGAGAAATAGCCAGTGCACAGAATTGAGCTATTGCCCTGTCCCTTTCGTTTTAAAAACTAGAATTTCAGCCCGTAGAAAGGTCTATTTATGAGGCTAGATAACAAGTGTAAACTTGACCATATCTCTCATTTTATATTTAAAAAATGTTTAACTTACCTAGACCTATCTCCACCTTTAGCTCTTACCTTTTTTTTTTTTTCTACAACCAAATTTCTAGAAAACCCAGTCTGTACATGTGCCTCTACTTTTTCCCTGCCCACGATGGTATTGCTATTTCTATCCATACTGATTCACTGAGCTTTCTATGATCGTACTACTAGTTATCAAAATTCCCTGGACGCAGTTTAATCCTTATCTTCCTTACATTCTGCCTGTCCAGTACTTTTTCCCTGTGTCTCAGTAACACTGCTCTCTTGGTTCTCTTTTTTTTTTTTTTTGTCTTTTTTTTTGTTCGTTTGTCTTTTCTCTCATGGTTCTCTTAGTTGTTCCTTTTAGATGTCTTCCCACGAGGGCCTCATTCTCTGTTCTTCCCTGGAGGGCTTGTGTTCTCTGGGCATCTGTCCTTGACCCTCCTTTTCTTCACCACCTCTGTATGCTTCCTTGAAATCTTTCATCTACACCCACCACTTTAATCATTAATTGAACATCCATGTACCTTTTACTGCATTATATATATTTTTAACATTTGTCATATTTTTCCTGAATTTCATTCTTGGGTATCCAATAGCCAATATGGTTTACCCTGACACCACTGCTGTGAACTGCAAGGGTCCACAGGGTTTTTGGTTTGGGGTTTTTTTTTTTTTTGGCCACTTCTATTGATCTTTCATTTATTTATCTTTGTTCTTTGGCCTGTGTTGGCCTCCCATCGCAGTGGCCTCTCTTGTCGCAGGGCACCGGCTCTGGGTGCATGCACTTCAGAGCTCCGGCTTGGTACTTGGACACATCAGTCCAGCCGCTCCATGGCACGTGGGATCTTCCTAGGCCAGGGATTGAACCAGCATCCCTTGGACTGCAAGGTGGTGTCCTTACCCATTGGACCACTAGGGAAGCCCAAGAGCCCACTTTTAAATGTATTTGTTTCAGTTTGTTATTGTTCAGTCACTCAGTCATATCTGACTCTTTTTCCCTGTCCTTTACCATCTCTTGGAGCTTGCTCAGACTCATGTCCATTGAATCAGTGATGCTATCCAACCATCTTGTCCTCTGTCATCCCCTTCTCCTCTGCCTTCTATTTTTCCCAGCATCAGAGTCTTTTCCAATGAACCGTCTCTTTGCATTAAGTAGCCAAAGTATTGGAACTTTAGCATCAGTTCTTCTGATGAATATTCAAGGTTGATTTCCTTTAGGATTGACTAGTTTGATCTCCTTGCAGTCAAAGGGGCTCTCAAGAGACTTCTCCAACACCACAGTTCAAAGGCATCAATTATTGGTTCTCAACTTTCTTTATGGTCCAACTCTCACATCCATCCATGACTACGGGAAAAACCATAGCTTTGACTATATGGACCTTTGTTGGCAAAGTGATGTCTCTGCTTTTTAATACGCTATCTAGGTTTGTCATAGCTTTTCTTCCAAGGAGCAAGCATCTTTTAATGTCATGGCTACAGTTACCATCCACAGTGATTTTGGAGCCCAAGAAAATAAAATCTGTCACTGTTTTCTGTTGTTTACCCATCTATTTGCCATGAAGTGATGGGACTAGATACCATGATCTTCATTTTTGAATGTTAAATCTTAAGGCAACTTTCTCATTTGTTTCAGTAGAGCTATTGAATAAATGATCCACAGTTGGTTGAATCCATGGATGCAGAACTGTGGCTACAAGGCCCTCTATGGCTCTTGAGCATCAACGGACACAGTCTGAGACCAGTCTTGGGGCTAGTCCCCTGCGGATACTGAGGGATGACTGTAGATGTTTTTAACCTGTGGCATTCTGGTGAAGCCTAATAAGCGTTTTCAGAGTAATGTTTTTCAGGCATGAAATAAAATATAGGGTTGCAAATGAAATCAATTAGATTCAAGTATCACTATCAAAATAAAGGAACTCAGTCAACTTTTCTTTTATGCCACTACTCACTCCTTTATGTCCATCTAGTTAGCAAGAACTATGGATTGATGTACCCAAGTCTCCTCTCACATCTTTACCCATGTTGCAGTTTACCTCGTCCTCACTTCTTAGCTGGTCTACGTGCAATAACCTTAGGCTTCCAATCTCTAATCTTCCTCTACAAAGGTATTAGGTTCCAAACATGCTAATTAGATTATGTCAGTAATTTTTTACAGAGGTTTTTAAATCTTCCAATTGTGATTTTTGGGTGTCATAGTGAACTCACAGGAAAACCATGCAATATTTTAAATTTGCAAAGGAAATAGAGCGTGCGGGGCCAGCCAGCAGAGGAGAAACGGCGGCGGGATTGCCCATGGCCAGGCCACCGGAAGATTGGAGAGGGGTGAGCCTGCTGTCTGCCAACCCAGCCCTCGACGAGCGAGAGACAATCAGACGCGACAGGGGTTCTGTCAAAGCAGTTCAGTTTTATTAGTGCAGACTTACAGCTTATATAGGCAAGTGAAGGGGGTTTCCTAAGGGCTTTCCCATAGTTAAACCAATCAAGCTAAAAGTCAAGCGATCATGCGTAGATCACGCCCTCGTCTCTTCCTTCCTTATGCTTGCAAAGGCCCTCTTTCATTTAGGGCCCCACAAGAGTGGCCATTGCTGTCTTGGACACTAGTTAAAACTACTCACTCAAGGTAGTTCATGGTTTCAATGTTAGATTACACTAAATTCTTTTTTTTTTTTTTTTTTTAAAGATTTAGTTATTTATTTATTTTTGGGCAGGGGTCGGGTTGGGGATGGAGGGGAGTGGGCGGGCCACTTCCATTTCATTTCTCTATTTTCATCCGTCTTTGTTCTTTGGCTCCTGTGGGCTTCCCATCGCGGTGGCCTCTGTTGTCGCAGAGCGCCGGCTCTGGGTGTACATGCTCCAGAGCTCTGGCCCTGTGATTGGACACATCAGTCCAGCCACTCCATGGCACGTGGGTTCATCCCAGGCCAGGGATCGAACCGGCGCCCCTTGCACTGCAAGACAGTGTCCTTATCCACTAGACTACCAGGGGAAGCCCACTAAATTCTTTTTGATGAAACGTGTAAGCAACTGGGTTTTGGTTTTTGGCATTTGCTGGTTTGCTGGGATATGAATCAAGGATCACATGAAATCATTATGGAATGAGAAATGAAGGCAATATCCAATAGATTTTAAGTTTTGAGAATTTGTACAGTGTTGAATAGTCATGCACACTAATAATTGCTATCTAACAGAATAAAATACTCTCAGATTTTTTTTTCTTAAGTACAAATTGCTAGGGCATAAATACCTATTACGTTGTTTGAAGCTAACTACTTGATAATGGAACTGTTAAGTTTCTTGGATTTTTCTTTATCTGTTTTGCTATTATTATTATTTCTTTTGACCATGGGGCACAGTAAAAATATTTCTAATACACTAAGTGTTTCTTGAACTGAGAATGTCTTGGGATCTGTCACTTACAGGAGAAGTTTGCATAAGTTTCAGGACCCTTCATACTCTAGACTCTCATGCTTTTTCTCTTCCCAGTGCTCCTTTGAGCTTTATCTTCATGTAATACTGACATATTTTCACTTCCTTAGCACCTCACACTTCGACATGTTTTCATGTTTCTTCTCATAGTTGTTCTTTTGTATGTCTAGCTGGAAAATACTTTTCACGTCTCCACCCAAACAACAGCTCTAATACACTTGTAACATCAGATTTTCCCCTCTTTTTTCGTTGTTTCTTTCACTACAATTTGTATCATATTGTAATTTTTGCACATCTTGCACTTAGCTAAGTTAATGTTTCTTGAGGTCAGTGACTGTTTCTTTTTGTAGTACTAAGAAGATAGCATTGTACCAGGCCTCTGGTAGCCACTTTGTTTACTTAAGGAATAGTCTGGTTTTTTTTTCCCCCTCTTATGATATAATAATATATCCACTGAGACCAAGTTCTCTTAGTCTAAGAAAAAACATTTATCTTTCATGCTTTTTTTTTTTTTTTTTTGCACCAATCAACATAGGTTCTAGTAGTTCAGTACTTCACTCTCATCTTTTTTGGACGCTAAACATATAAAAGCCTTAATCAAGAAGCCCTCAGTATAATTTCCATTAAAACCAATATTTGGCTATTTTGATGGTTTAGAACTTTTTCCTAACACCTTCTTAAAAATAACTGGTTGGGCTTATGTAACCTTGAAAAGTTTATTCATAGAGGGAAATTTATGTTCTGAAAGAAAGCAATGGTGTTACATATATGTGATGTAAGGCATGGTCTTGAAGGAAATTCGGTGTCTATATAGACTTTAGTTATTTTTTATGAGTCCACCTACTTATTGGCTATATGTAGAGCAAATATTTAATTTCAGGTTCAACTGATAAATTTCAAGGAGCTAATCCATTTCATGACAAAGGGACATTGAACTATGCACCTTGCAGGCTAAAGTTAACACATCTGATTTTAGTTTAATGGACAGTTTCCTATTTTTAGTAAAACTAGTAAAGCTTTATATGAAATTCCATTTTAAGTTCGGGGCCTGTGCCCTATTTCAATTAAGTTGGCTTTTTCCTTTTGATTGAAATATGCTTCTCATCTTCTTATCCTTGTTGCCACCAGGGGGCATAACACAACTTGTATAACCAATGATATTAAATAGAATAACAAATTAAAGTGTAAGACATATTTCCACTTCCTTAGCACCTCACACTTCGACATGTTTTCATGTTTCTTCTCATAGTTGTTCTTTTGTATGTCTAGCTGGAAAATACTTTTCACGTCTCCACCCAAACAACAGCTCTAATACACTTGTAACATCAGATTTTCCCTCTTTGTTCGTTGTTTCTTTCACTACAATTTGTATCATATTGTAATTTTTGCACATCTTGCACTTAGCTAAGTTAATGTTTCTTGAGGTCAGTGACTGTTTCTTTTTGTAGTACTAAGAAGATAGCATTGTACCAGGCCTCTGGTAGCCACTTTGTTTACTTAAGGAATAGTCTGGTTTTTTTTTCCCCCTCTTATGATATAATAATATATCCACTGAGACCAAGTTCTCTTAGTCTAAGAAAAAACATTTATCTTTCATGCTTTTTTTTTTTTTTTTTTGCACCAATCAACATAGGTTCTAGTAGTTCAGTACTTCACTCTCATCTTTTTTGGACGCTAAACATATAAAAGCCTTAATCAAGAAGCCCTCAGTATAATTTCCATTAAAACCAATATTTGGCTATTTTGATGGTTTAGAACTTTTTCCTAACACCTTCTTAAAAATAACTGGTTGGGCTTATGTAACCTTGAAAAGTTTATTCATAGAGGGAAATTTATGTTCTGAAAGAAAGCAATGGTGTTACATATATGTGATGTAAGGCATGGTCTTGAAGGAAATTCGGTGTCTATATAGACTTTAGTTATTTTTTATGAGTCCACCTACTTATTGGCTATATGTAGAGCAAATATTTAATTTCAGGTTCAACTGATAAATTTCAAGGAGCTAATCCATTTCATGACAAAGGGACATTGAACTATGCACCTTGCAGGCTAAAGTTAACACATCTGATTTTAGTTTAATGGACAGTTTCCTATTTTTAGTAAAACTAGTAAAGCTTTATATGAAATTCCATTTTAAGTTCGGGGCCTGTGCCCTATTTCAATTAAGTTGGCTTTTTCCTTTTGATTGAAATATGCTTCTCATCTTCTTATCCTTATTGCCACCAGGGGGCATAACACAACTTGTATTACCAATGCTATTAAATAGAATAACTGGATTTTAAGATGTGAAACATCAAAGCTGAAAGTTTTTAAAGTAATAGTAACAACTCAAAAAAAGTATCAACTTTACTGTCTATTTAGGAGTTGAAATAGGTTCTAAATATTAACTTACAGTTATTTTAAAAGTTTGCTAAAATGATGACTCATGCCCAAGCTCCAATTCTGACCCTAGTTTATTATCTTTTTGATTGCCTAAGTTATCCTTCTAGTACTTGGTTCAGGATTTCTAGCTCAGATTCCATGCAACTATTAAAACTGAACTTTCCTGCACAAGGATTTGAGGTACCCATACAAGAATGAGCCAGCCCCTTAGGAAATGAGCCCCAACCACCACCTGGCATGTTGTTTTAGTGTGACATAATTTCCTGAGAGGATGATCAAGTCCCTCTCTGCTAACACCATCTTCTAATCCATCCATACTGCCACTACATAGATCTCCCTAGGCTACAAATTTGCAACTGCTTTACTACCATTGGATGCTAAACCCATTTCAGGATAAGATCCATAACGCTTTGAAAGGCAGTCTTTTTGACAGAGACAATGTGGTATAGCACAGTAGTTCCCAAACTATAATATGTGTAACATTTTCCTGGGGTGCTTGTTAAGCATGCCTTGATTTGGTGGGTCTCTAGGAATCTATGCTTGGTACAAGTGCACTAACTGTTTATAACAGTGATCTTTAGAGATCGTTTTAAGAATCTCTGCTGTGTGGTTAAAAGCATACACTTTAGACTTGGTATTTATATTTCTTATCGCATGAGAATAACAAATACATATTTAGCTCATAAGAATTGAGTGAGTTTTTAAAACAGCATAGTGCCTACTATACAGCAAATACTATGTGGGAGCTGGTGCTGTTATAACTGGTAATTGATTGTTCCAAGGATCAATCTTTCCATTCTCTGGACTGCCTCTATTTGCAGTCCCTTACACCTGCTTGGTGATGAATGAATGAATGTTCGCTGAATTAAAGAATCTTGTCTGCTTCGCCAAAATGAGCACCTGATTCTAAAGCATGTAGTTTACAGGTAAAGGAAATCAAACCTAGATCTTATGGTTTTATCTTGACTCGAATGCCACCAGGGGCATAACACAACTTGTAAATTTTAAAGAATAACTGGATTTTAAGATGTGAAACATCAAAGCTGAAAGTTTTTAAAGTAATAGTAACAACTCAAAAAAAGTATCAACTTTACTGTCTATTTAGGAGTTGAAATAGGTTCTAAATATTAACTTACAGTTATTTTAAAAGTTTGCTAAAATGATGACTCATGCCCAAGCTCCAATTCTGACCCTAGTTTATTATCTTTTTGATTGCCTAAGTTATCCTTCTAGTACTTGGTTCAGGATTTCTAGCTCAGATTCCATGCAACTATTAAAACTGAACTTTCCTGCACAAGGATTTGAGGTACCCATACAAGAATGAGCCAGCCCCTTAGGAAATGAGCCCCAACCACCACCTGGCATGTTGTTTTAGTGTGACATAATTTCCTGAGAGGATGATCAAGTCCCTCTCTGCTAACACCATCTTCTAATCCATCCATACTGCCACTACATAGATCTCCCTAGGCTACAAATTTGCAACTGCTTTACTACCATTGGATGCTAAACCCATTTCAGGATAAGATCCATAACGCTTTGAAAGGCAGTCTTTTTGACAGAGACAATGTGGTATAGCACAGTAGTTCCCAAACTATAATATGTGTAACATTTTCCTGGGGTGCTTGTTAAGCATGCCTTGATTTGGTGGGTCTCTAGGAATCTATGCTTGGTACAAGTGCACTAACTGTTTATAACAGTGATCTTTAGAGATCGTTTTAAGAATCTCTGCTGTGTGGTTAAAAGCATACACTTTAGACTTGGTATTTATATTTCTTATCGCATGAGAATAACAAATACATATTTAGCTCATAAGAATTGAGTGAGTTTTTAAAACAGCATAGTGCCTACTATACAGCAAATACTATGTGGGAGCTGGTGCTGTTATAACTGGTAATTGATTGTTCCAAGGATCAATCTTTCCATTCTCTGGACTGCCTCTATTTGCAGTCCCTTACACCTGCTTGGTGATGAATGAATGAATGTTCGCTGAATTAAAGAATCTTGTCTGCTTCGCCAAAATGAGCACCTGATTCTAAAGCATGTAGTTTACAGGTAAAGGAAATCAGTTTTGTATTTTAAATGCAAAGAACATAGATCTTGATGGTTTTATCTTACCAGGGGAAAAAGGCAGGTACACTCACAGAAAATGTGCAAGCTTCCCTGGCCTCCACAGGGTGTCACTGCCGACTCCTCTTTCCAAGTAGAGCCCAGGTATGCGGAGTGTACAACATTCAAGGGATGGTTCTCAAACCTTGGGATTCACATGAATGGCTAAGATTACTGAGCTAGAGTTTCTCATTCAAAACGTCTTGGGTGGGGTCATTTCAATCAAATCCCCAGGTAAAGATGACACTCTTGGTCCTGCTATCCCACTTAGGGAATCACTGCAACAGAGAAATCCACACACAGCTGGGGATAGGTTTTTCTTCATAGGTCTTCTACAGCAGTAGAAACACATTCATGTGCTTACAAGTCACCTCGAGATCTCGTTAAATTTCATTCAACTGATCTGGGTGGGACCTGAGACACTGCAGGGCTTCCCAAGTGGCTCACTGTTTAAATTAAAAAAAAAAAAAAAAAGACTGCCTGCCAGTGCAGGAATCTCAAGAGACTTCGGTTCAATCCCTGGGTCAGGAAGATCCTCTGGAGGACAAAATGGCTACCCACTCCAGTATTCTTGCCTGGGAAATCCTATAGCTGAGGGATCCTGCCAGGATAGAATCCATGGAGTTGCAGAGTCAGACATGACCGGGCACACATGCAAAAAAACCTGAGATACTGCATTTCTAAAAGGTCCTGGGTGACATTGATGCTGCTAGACTCCAGACAACACTTTGAATACCAAAGCCAGTAGCCCTTCCTGCCTTTTGTCATTGACTCCACATTCAGCAAGTTCTTTGGCCCTCAAGGAAAAGGTGGTATATGTAAAGTTCTTGACACAGCATCCTGTGCATAGTCAAGCACCTTATATTGTGTTAGCAATATAAGGTTTTAGTGCAGTGTTTAGAGGTATTTAGTGCAGTGGTAAAGAATGTGAGTTTTGGAGACACTTTCAAATTTCTTGTTTGCCATTTACCAGCTGTGTGTACTGGGTAATGTTACAGAATGGCATTGATCCTTGGGTTCCCCCTTTATAAATTAGGGATTATAGTAGTCTTCATTCTACAAAGTTGTAAGGATTAAATCAGAAAATAAATGTGAGCTACTTAGCACTCTTTGTAAATGGCTATTATTACTAGTAAACCCCAAGAAATAGAGATGACAAAAATAGCTGCGACAGGTGCTAAGTCAAGTTTTTGTCATTTGAAAGGAATAGAATCTAACTAGAAAATAAAATCACATTACTTTTGACTATGAACTACCCACTACTAATGCTTATTGCTCCAGGTATGTCACCTGGCATGCCTAAGAAAAGATTCAGAAAATAGTGAGATACTTAAAGCCATCTTTTAGGCTAGATTTGAAGGAAAAAAAAAAAAAAAAAGTCATAGAAATGTTAATATCTTTTTAAAAGTTCTCAATAACCAATTGCATTTTATCTCAGAGGCAGATTTGTTCTGGTATAGTCAAGGCCACTTTATATCAGTGCTCATTTAAGCCAGAGGCCATAATTTACTTTTTAATCTAAAGGATTTGGCATATAATAAAAACAAACGTATTCGGTGAAGAAATGAATGGAGAAACCCTACTGTATTCAAAAGTTTGATCGACTGTCCCTCATTAAGTTCTCTCGCTAATTTTCCATTTTTCTTAGAGGAGTTCTTTTAGTTCTCTCACTATGCCAATTTTTGACCCTGAATGCCCCACATTCTAGGAAATCCCTTGGTTTGAAGTGCACCTGAATGATTGGTCTCCCTAAACATGTGAAAGATATGCATATATCTTTCATATACATATATATAGCTGTATATACATATATGTATGTATATACATATATGCACTGTATATACATGCACTGTATATACATATATGCACTTTGCACATATACGTATATGTATTTATATACAGCTGTATATATAGCTATATATATGGCCCTATTTGCTCCCTTACTCATATCCATGGTGGGGCTTCCATTCACAGAATCTAGATCTCCTCCTCAATAATACAATGGTCATTTACTAAGTGTAATTACACCACATGTAATACGAGTATATACATTAGAAGAAGTCAAGTGACAAAGAGTTTCTGCTCTAAAGAAGTGTCCATGGACACTGTCAACTCTTAAGGATTTTCTCTCCACAGGAATTTTATAAATTTTCCTTTATGCCCAAATCCTTCATTCATTATCCACTGCTGCATTACAAATTGGATTACCAGGTTCCAGACAGTTTTGGAGGAAACTTTCTTGTCATCTGCCCATACAGAGAAGCCTGATTTTTTTCTCTTTTATTGCTTAACTTTTATGTTCGGAGTGAAGGTCTCTCCCTCACAGTGATTCATCTGCGGAAGCCAAGGCATTCCGGGGGAAAGCCCTTCTCCTTTCTACACACTCAGCTCTAAAGTTACCCTCCCTCTGTAGATATATGAAAAAGAGAAAAGAAGCAAACCTTGGGATTTAGGCTGGAATTCCCCCAGCTGCTCTCTGATTTTGTAAATAAAGGTTAATCAGAACATAGCCAGGCTCATTGTTTATGTATTGTCTATGGCTGTGATCATGCCAAGATGACAGAGTTCAGTAATTGTGGCAGACACCATATTGTTAGGGGAAGCACACTGACTGAAACTGCCCACCCTGGCCAGGCACCATAGTAATTATTTGCATGAATTATCTTACAACGGGGGGGGGGGGGGTCCTAGTAAGGAACATGGAACAAGCCACCACCAACTAGAAGAAAAGTTAAAAGGAAATGTCACATGTCCTATTACCTCCCAGAATCCTCACTGGCACCTGTCCTGGCTGAGCAGTGCATGCATCTCCAGGAAGGACACTGAGTCAAAATGATTGATCAGAGACAACAGAGAAAGTTATCCTATCACCATAAACCTGAGACTGGGCGCCACATGACAGAGCAGTCCTCCTGGGTTCCCCTACCCTCCTGCTCTCTGCCCAGACGCCCCTTCCCAATAAAATCTCTTGTGTTTTCAGCACAAGTGTCTCCTCAGACAAACATTTTTGAGTGCTAGACACAGCCCCCTTTCAGGCCCTGGAAGGTGTCTCAGCACAATAGTTTTTCTTCCTTGCTGAATAGCTAAAAGCCCATTCCATGGGGCTTCCATTCACAGAATCTAGATCTCCTCCTCAATAATACAATGGTCATTTACTAAGTGTAATTACACCACATGTAATACGAGTATATACATTAGAAGAAGTCAAGTGACAAAGAGTTTCTGCTCTAAAGAAGTGTCCATGGACACTGTCAACTCTTAAGGATTTTCTCTCCACAGGAATTTTATAAATTTTCCTTTATGCCCAAATCCTTCATTCATTATCCACTGCTGCATTACAAATTGGATTACCAGGTTCCAGACAGTTTTGGAGGAAACTTTCTTGTCATCTGCCCATACAGAGAAGCCTGATTTTTTTCTCTTTTATTGCTTAACTTTTATGTTCGGAGTGAAGGTCTCTCCCTCACAGTGATTCATCTGCGGAAGCCAAGGCATTCCGGGGGAAAGCCCTTCTCCTTTCTACACACTCAGCTCTAAAGTTACCCTCCCTCTGTAGATATATGAAAAAGAGAAAAGAAGCAAACCTTGGGATTTAGGCTGGAATTCCCCCAGCTGCTCTCTGATTTTGTAAATAAAGGTTAATCAGAACATAGCCAGGCTCATTGTTTATGTATTGTCTATGGCTGTGATCATGCCAAGATGACAGAGTTCAGTAATTGTGGCAGACACCATATTGTTAGGGGGAAGCACACTGACTGAAACTGCCCACCCTGGCCAGGCACCATAGTAATTATTTGCATGAATTATCTTACAACGGGGGGGGGGGGGGGGCCTAGTAAGGAACATGGAACAAGCCACCACCAACTAGAAGAAAAGTTAAAAGGAAATGTCACATGTCCTATTACCTCCCAGAATCCTCACTGGCACCTGTCCTGGCTGAGCAGTGCATGCATCTCCAGGAAGGACACTGAGTCAAAATGATTGATCAGAGACAACAGAGAAAGTTATCCTATCACCATAAACCTGAGACTGGGCGCCACATGACAGAGCAGTCCTCCTGGGTTCCCCTACCCTCCTGCTCTCTGCCCAGACGCCCCTTCCCAATAAAATCTCTTGTGTTTTCAGCACAAGTGTCTCCTCAGACAAACATTTTTGAGTGCTAGACACAGCCCCCTTTCAGGCCCTGGAAGGTGTCTCCATTCCTGCAACAATATGATCCACCTTTCCAAAAATGTTTACTGTGTGGCCCTTCACAGAGGAAGGTTTTGCCCCGGGTCTGGTATAAATGTGGATGCAGCAGGAAGTGTGACTACATCACTTACTTGTGCTTCAAAAGAAAACATGCACCTCTCTTCCAGTCACTTTCTTTGCATTGCCAGACTGTGTATTTTGCCTCTTCTTCTTACCTCATCCTATCGTGAAAGAATGAATAACAAAATATGTAGAAATTTTCAAATAATCTGAATTACAATAGGCCCTAAATAATACCATCAGCCCCAAAGTAATGTCCTGCTGGTCTATCTTTAATTTATCAACACAGAAATGGAACTTATTTCATAAGAATGTTTACCAAAAATTGCCTCTGAGATTATCAACTACTCAAGGACAGAAGGGATGTCTTTAGAACCTTTGGAATCCACCTCCCACCTGCCTTCCTCCCTCTGCACCTCGTTCAGTGTCCTGCTCATTGAGGTCTCCCCATAAATACTGACTTGTGGCTGGTGATATTATCATGACTTTATTTACCTGATTGCACTTTGCAAGAAATAATTGCAGCTGACAGAAAAGGTGTAGGATAGGTGTGGGTCAGGAAACAGGGAAGCAATGGAGAAAGATGGTTCTAAAATCATTTGCTAATTTGCAACTCCCCAGGCTGCTGAAACCACTTTCTAATTTTGCAGCCTTTGACATTTTTGCAATTTTCCCCTGTCTTTGCTGCTGTTCTAGTACCACAGATAAGAAATCCTTAAACCTTGCTCTGTTCTGGAATAATGAGGTTGGAAAGAAAAGATCTTCTTCATCTTTTTAACATTAAAAAAAAATCAAGTCAAAGCCCAGCAGTTCAACAAATATTACTCATGTCACAGCCAAAAGAAAAGGGGGTTTTTGAATTAAAAAAAAAAAAAGGCAAAAAAGACGGACACAAGAGGCATTGTTTGCATATCAGAAAAATTAATCTACATAGGAAAGTGTAAGAGCCTGCAATTCAGAAAGCGAAGAATTAGGACAGCCCAGCTGAGAATAATTTTGTAGCCAGTTAATTTAATTGCATAAATCATTCCTTTGTTAGCAATAAAGAGATATAATTAAAATGAGATTGCCTCTAGTTTCTATTCTCTAGAAACTAAAGGAATTGATTTTGGGTAAAGCATTCTTCCAAATACCAGATCGGCAAATTACATTTACCTTTTTAGAAAAGCTAAATTATTTTGCAGTAATATCATGGTGGGTTTAATTAATTATAGATCTGCCATATGATCTTAAAGAAATAATTTATTTAATGTCCTTAGAACAGAAGTTTGCAATCATGTGTGTATCCCTTTGGTAGATGGTGTGCAGATTTTTACAAACAGGTCAGAAGTTTAACAGGCAGCTGTCAAGAGGAATTTGAGGCAGTATAACGATTGTTTGGGGTTTTGGTTTGCTGTCCTTGTTTAAAATAAAAAACGCCACTGCTTAGTATTGCATAATTTAACTGAGCTCATTTAGATTGGCTTTATTCTAAAATTGCTACTGGTAATTATTTGCTGTCTCTGAACCTTTGGGATTTAAAGAGCCTATAATTGTCTATTAAATAGGGGGAAATCAGATCAAAGAGGAATGCAAAAAGTCTCCCACTATAAAGCCCAGGTCTCCTGATCAGTCAATTGAATGTCAGAGAGAATTGCAAGCTGTGACAGAGAAGAGGATCATTTTTATGGTAATGAATTTGAATTTTTTTTAATGTACTAAACTACACTCGGTTGCTCCAGATATTTAAAATTTGTTGGCATTACTCCACAACAGAGATTTACACAGGGTTGGGAGGGGATTTCGCCAGCCTTTAGAGGGCCTAGTTTCAGGGAAAACCATGCCCCTGCACTAGTGCTGCCATGGAAGTTTTCATACCACGTCTTGGCCCAATAAGACTGGTGACCCTCTTCTCTCCCTTTCAAATTTTAATTTCATGTACTGTTGACCAGAGCCCAGTGAGACAGCTTGTCTTAGTGGAGGGCTACCAGAAAGGGTTTCAATTGCATTGCTAATATTTTCTTCTTTAAATTAGGCTGTGGATCCAGGATGTTCATTATTATTCACAGTGTGGTAGGTCATCATGTATATTTCTGGAAAAAAAAATTCCTTTCTTAAAGGAAAATAGACATGTTGTAAAATGCTTCATTTTTGTAGTAGATAACATGTTTGGTTTTGCTCTTGGAGGCTTACATTACTGACCTATTAGAATAAGAAGTTTGTTTGTTTTGTCTTTGTTGCTAAGTCATGACCAACCCTTTTGTGACCCATGGACTGTAGCCTGTCAGGCTCCACTATCCCTGGGATTTCCCAGACAAGAATGCTGGAGTGAGTTGCCATTTTTGTCTCCAGGGGATCTTCTCGACCCAGAGATCGAACTGGCAGGCTATAGTCCATAGGGTGGTAAAGAATTCAACATGACTGAGTGACTAACACGCAAAGACACACACAGTATATGCAACATTAGACATAGAAAATTGCTATGCCCTGAATGGCCACAGCCTGGCATTTCTGGCAGGTTATTTTTTCCTTGTTTAAAATAAAAAACGCCACTGCTTAGTATTGCATAATTTAACTGAGCTCATTTAGATTGGCTTTATTCTAAAATTGCTACTGGTAATTATTTGCTGTCTCTGAACCTTTGGGATTTAAAGAGCCTATAATTGTCTATTAAATAGGGGGAAATCAGATCAAAGAGGAATGCAAAAAGTCTCCCACTATAAAGCCCAGGTCTCCTGATCAGTCAATTGAATGTCAGAGAGAATTGCAAGCTGTGACAGAGAAGAGGATCATTTTTATGGTAATGAATTTGAATTTTTTTTAATGTACTAAACTACACTCGGTTGCTCCAGATATTTAAAATTTGTTGGCATTACTCCACAACAGAGATTTACACAGGGTTGGGAGGGGATTTCGCCAGCCTTTAGAGGGCCTAGTTTCGGGGAAAACCATGCCCCTGCACTAGTGCTGCCATGGAAGTTTTCATACCACGTCTTGGCCCAATAAGACTGGTGACCCTCTTCTCTCCCTTTCAAATTTTAATTTCATGTACTGTTGACCAGAGCCCAGTGAGACAGCTTGTCTTAGTGGAGGGCTACCAGAAAGGGTTTCAATTGCATTGCTAATATTTTCTTCTTTAAATTAGGCTGTGGATCCAGGATGTTCATTATTATTCACAGTGTGGTAGGTCATCATGTATATTTCTGGAAAAAAAAATTCCTTTCTTAAAGGAAAATAGACATGTTGTAAAATGCTTCATTTTTGTAGTAGATAACATGTTTGGTTTTGCTCTTGGAGGCTTACATTACTGACCTATTAGAATAAGAAGTTTGTTTGTTTTGTCTTTGTTGCTAAGTCATGACCAACCCTTTTGTGACCCATGGACTGTAGCCTGTCAGGCTCCACTATCCCTGGGATTTCCCAGACAAGAATGCTGGAGTGAGTTGCCATTTTTGTCTCCAGGGGATCTTCTCGACCCAGAGATCGAACTGGCAGGCTATAGTCCATAGGGTGGTAAAGAATTCAACATGACTGAGTGACTAACACGCAAAGACACACACAGTATATGCAACATTAGACATAGAAAATTGCTATGCCCCTGAATGGCCACAGCCTGGCATTTCTCAGGATTAGGTCTGATGTCCTTTTGTCATAACCTGCACTTTCCCTGAGTTTTGTCTGCTCTTCTAATAATTTCCAGTTCTACATGTCCATCCCAGACCTTTCTTCTGAGCTCCAGGCCTATGTATGCAACTTCCTTCTGGGCAATTAACTTGGATATTCTAGGGACCTCAGTCCAATACACCCAATATAACTCATCATCTTCGTCTCATCCTCTTAGTATGTAATACCACCAGCCACCCAGCTACACAAGCGAAGGGGAAGAAAAGCCTTCCCTCCTTCTTCTGTCTTCTTCATGCTCCACAACAAAGCAATCAACAAGCCAGCACACTCTCTTCTCTAAACATTTCTGGACCCCACATTTTTCCTATCCCTTGGACCCACTGGCCACATTCTGTGTCTTCTCCATCTCAAATTCTATGCTGAAATAATCATTATTTGTTTTTTTTTTTTTTTAAGTACTGATTTTCTCAAAAAAGCTCCAATGTTTGCCCATTGCCTTTGAGATAAAACCTAAACTCCTGAACATAACTTTCAGAGTTCGCAACTTTCATTACTTTTATAACTTTCATTAATCATCTTCTTTGTCACATGATAGTCTCACTTTCCACAAGCCTTACTCAACACAAATGTCATCTCCTCAAAGACATGTTGCTGGCTACTCTGACTAAAGCAGCCCTATGCCTAGTCCACTCAAACTCTATCTCAATATTGTAGTTTTTTCCCCATCATACTCAAAGCTGTATCTCCAGATTCTAAAATAGTTCCAAGCACATAGTAGGCACTTTATAAAGATTTGTGGATCTACTGAAGCCTCCTTTGTGTTCTGGTTATTTCCAGGATACATCATCTCTCTCTCCTTAGGGGTTTCGATGGTGGTTCAAGTGGTAAAGAATCCACCTGCCAATGCAGGAGACACAGGTTTGATCCCTGGGTCAGGAAGATCCCCTGGAGAAGGAAATGGCAACCCACTCCAGTACTCTTATCTGGAAAATCTCATGGACAGAGGAGGGCTACAATCCATAGGCTTGCAGAGTCAGACACAACTGAGCTAACATACACACAGATTCCACCAGCCTACCCCATTCCTTATATGCACTTTTGTTTAAGCTTGCTAACTGCATTATTTACAACAGGCAACATATGGAAGTTACCTAAGTGCCCATCAATAGGTGAAAGGATAGAGATGTTATGTGTGTGTGTGTGTGTGTGTATACATAAAATAAAATATTACCCAGACATAAAAAGAATGAAATTATGCTGCTTGTGACAAATGGATGGACCTAAGTGAAATGAGTTAGGAAGAGAAAGATGAATGCTGTATGACTTCACTTATGTGTAGAATCTAAAAGACCAAAAAAATGAACAAATGCAACAAGACAGAAATAGAGTTATAGATACAGAGAACATACTGAAGGTTGTAGGAGTTAAGGAGAGAGAGGGAGATTAAGAGGTACAAACTTCCAGTTGCTAAATAAATGTGTCACAGGTATGACATGTTCGGTGTGAGGAATATAATTATGTAATACCTTTGTATGGTGGTGTATCATGCTTAGACTTATTGTGGTGATGCTTTTGAAATGTATATTAATAGAAATATCAAATCACTATCACTGAAAGTGTTATAGGACAATTATAGCCAAAAGCAAACAAACAAACTCATAGAAGAAGTGATCAGATTTGTAGTTATCAGAGACAGGGGCTGAGTGGAAGGGAAATTGGATGAAGGCCATCCAGAAGTACAAGCTTCTAGCTATAAGATTATTAGGGATATAATGTACAATAAAACAAACATAATTAATACTGATGTATGTTATATATGCAAGTTAGAGTAAATCCTAAGAGTTCTACAAGGAAAATCTTTTTTCTATTTAATTTTATGTCTATATGAGATGATGGATGTTCACCAAAATTGTGATAATTCAGATCTTTATCCTGCACACCTTAAACTTAAGACAGTGCTGTATGCCAGGTATATCTCAATAAAAATGGAAGGGAAAAAATAAAGTAAAAAAGTTGTTTCCTCCAAAAGTCTTTCCAAATCTAGGTAAAGCCCCCCTGTGGCACCTTCACATGTATTATACCTTAAAGACATTCAACACCTTCAAAACTGCTGAAGAAATAACAGCCTTCCACCCAAGACTGTAAGGGGCATAGTTGTGGCTCACAGTCACACTCCCAGAGCCTAGTAGTACCTGGCACATAGTAGATACTCAGTAATAACAGAATCAGAAGGGTGCATAAATGAAAACGATTTTTCTAGTGTGTGTTTCACATCAGGTCCCAAAGAGAAAACACCACTTCCTCCCAGGAGGGTGGAAAAATATTCTCCTGTCATCCCAGAATGTAGATAGTCCAGCAGGCAGAATGCTGATTGCACAAGCAACAGGGATTAGAAAGCTGCAGCATCAAGCAGATAGACAGAGAAGCTATTTGTAGGGTGGTAATTAGCACACATTTGGCAGACTGTATTGGAAGACTCAGACATCCTTAGTAGTACTCTTGGAACATGCTCAGAACTTAAAGCTAAGAATAAAGAATGACCAATTGCTGACAGATACTAGGAAAGATCTTCATATGGTAATAAGAGCCTAATTGTTTGGAGATATTATTCCAGAGAGACCAGTGTAGGATTAGAATAGAGCATAATATGCCACAGAATCTCCAAAATTAGAACTAGACAGAAAAGGAGTGACCTGGACTACCTCTGTGGAGTTCCTAAGAAATTACTGGGCCCCTGGATATGAAGAAATGAGTGATGACATGGATAGCTCAGATAGTCCTCAAACCCCAGATAAGTTTTTTAAACCTAAAATTTGCCCTTTAGAAAGTGAGATAAGTTCAGAAGGAGAAGAGGAATGGGTAAATATGATGTTACCTAAAGCAGGAACATATATTAATCTAAAAGGCAAGAATATTGTGTCCAAAAGAAGTAAGAGAAATTTTGAATCAGTGAAAGAAAGTTCCTCTAGCGAGGCAGAAAGTGAAACTTCATCTGAGTCACAGCCACCCTGTAAGAGTAAGCGGGGGAAGCATGAGAAGTAAAGAAGGAATTTTTTAAAACAATGGGTCATTATTCTTAGGTATAGGGCCGCTCAAGTTAACATAAATAGCCTGCCCTGATCTAGCACAAGGTGTTAAAGTTCCATGGTTCAGATTTTTCCTTAATCATGAGTTTAAATGATCTAAAGGGAAGAAAGTATTTGATTCCAAGAATTTGATTTGAATTTGTTTTAATCAAGTGAAATAAAGTTAATTTTATGTAATGCTTGAATAGATATAAGCTGAAATAGAGAAGTGATGAGTTGATGATTTACTAAGTGAATCAGTATGTTTAGAGAGAAAGGTTATATAAATTAAGTGGTTGGAAACAATTAAAAATCAAATAGTTAGAAACAAAGAAGTTATAAAGAAACTGAAAAGAAAGGAAAAATTTATTATAAAAAGAGTAATGATTAGACTGTGAGACAGCTTGCTCATACGGTTCGAACATGAGAGGCTCTCCAGCTCTGGGGTAAGACTATTGTATTTTTGTTGATTGAGGTCTGAACTTTTAAACCTGTATTGGAAGACTCAGACATCCTTAGTAGTACTCTTGGAACATGCTCAGAACTTAAAGCTAAGAATAAAGAATGACCAATTGCTGACAGATACTAGGAAAGATCTTCATATGGTAATAAGAGCCTAATTGTTTGGAGATATTATTCCAGAGAGACCAGTGTAGGATTAGAATAGAGCATAATATGCCACAGAATCTCCAAAATTAGAACTAGACAGAAAAGGAGTGACCTGGACTACCTCTGTGGAGTTCCTAAGAAATTACTGGGCCCCTGGATATGAAGAAATGAGTGATGACATGGATAGCTCAGATAGTCCTCAAACCCCAGATAAGTTTTTTAAACCTAAAATTTGCCCTTTAGAAAGTGAGATAAGTTCAGAAGGAGAAGAGGAATGGGTAAATATGATGTTACCTAAAGCAGGAACATATATTAATCTAAAAGGCAAGAATATTGTGTCCAAAAGAAGTAAGAGAAATTTTGAATCAGTGAAAGAAAGTTCCTCTAGCGAGGCAGAAAGTGAAACTTCATCTGAGTCACAGCCACCCTGTAAGAGTAAGCGGGGGAAGCATGAGAAGTAAAGAAGGAATTTTTTAAAACAATGGGTCATTATTCTTAGGTATAGGGCCGCTCAAGTTAACATAAATAGCCTGCCCTGATCTAGCACAAGGTGTTAAAGTTCCATGGTTCAGATTTTTCCTTAATCATGAGTTTAAATGATCTAAAGGGAAGAAAGTATTTGATTCCAAGAATTTGATTTGAATTTGTTTTAATCAAGTGAAATAAAGTTAATTTTATGTAATGCTTGAATAGATATAAGCTGAAATAGAGAAGTGATGAGTTGATGATTTACTAAGTGAATCAGTATGTTTAGAGAGAAAGGTTATATAAATTAAGTGGTTGGAAACAATTAAAAATCAAATAGTTAGAAACAAAGAAGTTATAAAGAAACTGAAAAGAAAGGAAAAATTTATTATAAAAAGAGTAATGATTAGACTGTGAGACAGCTTGCTCATACGGTTCGAACATGAGAGGCTCTCCAGCTCTGGGGTAAGACTATTGTATTTTTGTTGATTGAGGTCTGAACTTTTAAACCTTATTGTTATATTTTGACTATGATTATTGATGCACAGCTATGTTGTATTAGGTTGATTACCAGGACATATAAATGTTGATTTGCTGTCTTGCAATAAATCTGATCTTGATTTGAACTCCACACTTTTTTACTGTTGAAATTCTAGTCTCAAACTAGAGGGAACTACAGAGTATAGGTTGAAGTTTTCTGATAATAGTACCAGGGCAATTGAGTATTTCTCCAATTGTGTTAATTAGAAATAAGTAACTATATTCTGCCCGCAGCAGTAGTAATCTGGTTGTCTCTAGAATACGGATATTTTTCATCTCTTGGCCACATCAAATGAAATATTTTTTTCTAATTTCTTAATGAAAATGTATTAAAGAGCATTCGACTCCTATTTTATGAATTCCCTGCTCGATGAACAGAGGGTTCTTCCTAAATTAGTCATATTGCTTAAAGTGAATATTTTCATTTGTAGTTTATACTTTTGTGCCTTCATAACATCTTTTTTTTAAAAAAAGATTTATTTATTTATTTATTTTGGGGTGGTGGGATGGGGAGGGAGGGGAGCAGGCAGGCCACTTTCATTGGTCTTTTTTTTTTTAAAACTTTATTTTACTTTTAACTTTTACAGAGTTTTGTTGTTTACAGACATGCATGTTCCCAGATCAGTCACATGTATATCCCCCCTTCCCACCCCTCCCGACCATCACACAGCACCCCTGAAGGATCCCCTTTTCTCACATAGCAATGACTAGAGCTATTTTCTTCAGTTATGATAGTACAGGCCTTCATGCTACTTCCTTTACACCTCCCACCCTCTGTTCCTTCCCAACAATGTCCATATGTCAACTGTCCATGTCTGTCTTTCCATTGCTTCACTGCGTGTGCCATCATCACCATCTTGCTAGATTCCATATATATGTATTAATATACTGTATTTGTCCTTCTCTTTCTGACTGACTTCTCTTTTTAGGATACATTCTAGATCTAGCCACCTCATTAGGACTGATTCTTCTGCATTTCTCTTTACAGCTGTGTAGTATTCCATTGTATATATTTACCAGAGCTTTTGGATCCATTCGTTCGTCGATGGGCATCTAGGTTCCTTCCATGTTCTAGCTATTGTATAGAGAGCTGCAATGAACATTGGGGTACAGGTGCTTCTTTCAGTTTTGATTTCATCAGGGTATAAGCCTAAGAGTGGGATTGCTGGGTCATATGGTGCTTCTATTTTTAGTTTTATTTTTAGTTTCTATGTTGTTTTAAACCTGGACATATAAATGTTGATTTGCTGTCTTGCAATAAATCTGATCTTGATTTGAACTCCACACTTTTTTACTGTTGAAATTCTAGTCTCAAACTAGAGGGAACTACAGAGTATAGGTTGAAGTTTTCTGATAATAGTACCAGGGCAATTGAGTATTTCTCCAATTGTGTTAATTAGAAATAAGTAACTATATTCTGCCCGCAGCAGTAGTAATCTGGTTGTCTCTAGAATACGGATATTTTTCATCTCTTGGCCACATCAAATGAAATATTTTTTTCTAATTTCTTAATGAAAATGTATTAAAGAGCATTCGACTCCTATTTTATGAATTCCCTGCTCGATGAACAGAGGGTTCTTCCTAAATTAGTCATATTGCTTAAAGTGAATATTTTCATTTGTAGTTTATACTTTTGTGCCTTCATAACATCTTTTTTTTAAAAAAAGATTTATTTATTTATTTATTTTGGGGTGGTGGGATGGGGAGGGAGGGGAGCAGGCAGGCCACTTTCATTGGTCTTTTTTTTTTTTAAAGCTTTATTTTACTTTTAACTTTTACAGAATTTTGTTGTTTACAGACATGCATGTTCCCAGATCAGTCACATGTATATCCTCCCCTTCCCACCCCTCCCGACCATCACACAGCACCCCTGAAGGATCCCCTTTTCTCACATAGCAATGACTAGAGCTATTTTCTTCAGTTATGATAGTACAGGCCTTCATGCTACTTCCTTTACACCTCCCACCCTCTGTTCCTTCCCAACAATGTCCATATGTCAACTGTCCATGTCTGTCTTTCCATTGCTTCACTGCGTGTGCCATCATCACCATCTTGCTAGATTCCATATATATGTATTAATATACTGTATTTGTCCTTCTCTTTCTGACTGACTTCTCTTTTTAGGATACATTCTAGATCTAGCCACCTCATTAGGACTGATTCTTCTGCATTTCTCTTTACAGCTGTGTAGTATTCCATTGTATATATTTACCAGAGCTTTTGGATCCATTCGTTCGTCGATGGGCATCTAGGTTCCTTCCATGTTCTAGCTATTGTATAGAGAGCTGCAATGAACATTGGGGTACAGGTGCTTCTTTCAGTTTTGATTTCATCAGGGTATAAGCCTAAGAGTGGGATTGCTGGGTCATATGGTGCTTCTATTTTTAGTTTTAGTTTTTTTAGTTTCTATTTTTAGTTTTTTAAGAAATCTCCAGACTGTCTTCCATAGAGGCTGTATCAATTTACACTCCCACCAGCAATGCAGGAGAGTTCCCTTTTCTCCACACACTCTCCAGCATTTATTGTCTCTAGATTTCTTGATGATGGCCATTCTGATGGGTGTGAGGTGATATCTCATTGTAGTTTTGACTTGCATTTCTCTAATTATAAGTGAAGTTGAGCATCGTTTCATGTGCTTTGGGGCCATCTGTATGTTCTCTTTGGAGAGATGTCTGTTTAGGTTCTTTTCCCATTTTTTGATTGGGTTGTTCATTTTTCTGGTGCTGAGTTGTCTGAGTTGCTTCTTCACAGAACTAGACCAAAGAATCACACAGTTCATATGGAAACACAAAAGACCTCGAATAGCCAAAGCAATCCTGAGGAAGAAGAATGGAGCTTGAGGGATCAGCCGTCCCAACTTCAGACTCTACTACAAAGCAACAGTCATCAAGACAGTATGGTACTGGCACAAAAACAGAACTATCAACCAATGGAACAAGATCGAGAACCCAGAGATAAACCCATGCACCTATGGGTACCTTATTTTTGACAAAGGAGGCGAAACTATAAAATGGGACAAAGACGGCCTCTTCAACAAGTGGTGCTGGGAAAATTGGACAGCTACATGCAAAAAAAATGAAGTTGGAACATTCCCTGACACCATACACTAAGATCAACTCAAAATGGATTAAAGACCTAAATGTAAGACCAGAAACCATCAAACTCTTAGAGGAGAATATAGGCAAAACCCTCAAGGATATCAATCAAAGCAAGATCTTCTCTGACCCACCTACTAGAATAGTAGAACTGAAAAGAAAAATGAACACGTGGGACCTAATGAAACTTAAAAGCTTTACAGCTGTGTAGTATTCCATTGTATATATTTACCAGAGCTTTTGGATCCATTCGTTCGTCGATGGGCATCTAGGTTCCTTCCATGTTCTAGCTATTGTATAGAGAGCTGCAATGAACATTGGGGTACAGGTGCTTCTTTCAGTTTTGATTTCATCAGGGTATAAGCCTAAGAGTGGGATTGCTGGGTCATATGGTGCTTCTATTTTTAGTTTTAGTTTTTTTAGTTTCTATTTTTAGTTTTTTAAGAAATCTCCAGACTGTCTTCCATAGAGGCTGTATCAATTTACATTCCTACCAGCAATGCACGAGTGTTCCCTTTTCTCTGCACCCTCTCCAGCATTTATTGTCTATAGATTTCTTGATGATGGCCATTCTGACTGGTGTGAGGAGATATCTCATTGTAGTTTTGATTTGCATTTCTCTAATTATAAGTGACGTTGAGCATCGTTTTATGTGCTTTGGGCCATCTGTATGTTCTCTTTGGTGAAATGTCTATTTCGATCTTTTCCCCATTTTTTGCTTGGGTTGTTCATTTTTCTGGTGCTGAGTTGTCTGAGTTGCTTCTTCACAGAACTAGACCAAAGAATCACACAGTTCATATGGAAACACAAAAGACCTCGAATAGCCAAAGCAATCCTGAGGAAGAAGAATGGAGCTTGAGGGATCAGCCGTCCCAACTTCAGACTCTACTACAAAGCAACAGTCATCAAGACAGTATGGTACTGGCACAAAAACAGAACTATCAACCAATGGAACAAGATCGAGAACCCAGAGATAAACCCATGCACCTATGGGTACCTTATTTTTGACAAAGGAGGCGAAACTATAAAATGGGACAAAGACGGCCTCTTCAACAAGTGGTGCTGGGAAAATTGGACAGCTACATGCAAAAAAAATGAAGTTGGAACATTCCCTGACACCATACACTAAGATCAACTCAAAATGGATTAAAGACCTAAATGTAAGACCAGAAACCATCAAACTCTTAGAGGAGAATATAGGCAAAACCCTCAAGGATATCAATCAAAGCAAGATCTTCTCTGACCCACCTACTAGAATAGTAGAACTGAAAAGAAAAATGAACACGTGGGACCTAATGAAACTTAAAAGCTTTTGTACAGCAAAAGAAATCACAAAGAATCCAGCTGGGACTTGAGAACAGAAATTCTGTCACAACTGTGCATAATTCAGACACACCTCTGTGTTCTCCCATACCTGTTCACCGTCCCATAGTTTCTCCAAAGAAGAGCTTTTTCCATCCCAGCAAAACCCTAAAATGGCAGGTAAAATATAGGACACCCAGTTAAGTTTGAATTTCAGATAAACAAGAGATAGTTTTTTAATGTAAGTGTGTCCCATATTTATATTTATTGTTTATCTGAAATTCAAACTTAATTGGGGATCTTTTAGCTTTTATTTGCTAAATCTAGCATTCCTAATTATACTTCATTCATCATTAAAAGAAAAATACTCACATGAAGCCACAGAAAGTTGGAGAAGGAAGTGAAGAAGTTTTCTTGAGCTCTTGCTAAGCGCCTACGGCTGTTACATGAAGCAAAGGTGTTACATTAATTGGTCTTCTTTCAGGGAGAAGAGTTAAGGATCTACTGAAGGAGGTGGCATTTGTAAAGCCCATGATTAGATTTTCACACATGGTCTTTTGTTGTTCATATTTCTGTTGGCATAACAGGATGGTCTATTTAACTCCTTTGATAAAAGCCAGGTACTGATGAGGCTGTGAACTCAATTTTCAGGAGGACAGGTCCCCTCACTCTCTTAGTTTAGGGACTTCAGTTACATTATTGAGAAAAAAGAGGGGACCTTTGATAAATCGTAAACAACCAGCTGATTGATTGGTCTTAGGAATTTAAATATCTAGGCATTCATTTTAATTAAACATTTCATTGGAAAACACATAACACAGACAGACATAACACAGACTAAAGTCTGTAGAACTGTGATGGCTATATTGCAGTTTTTTGTGTTTTATTGTTTGTTTTTTAAAGATTTATTTATTTGAGGGTGGAGCGTGGGGAGAGAAGGGGGTGGGTGGGTCACTTCTTTTGGTCTTTCATTTATTCATTTTCATCCATCTTTGTTCTTTGGCCCGCGCGGGCCTCCCATTGTGGTAGCCTCTGTTGTCGCAGAGCACCAGCTCTGGGTGCATGCGCTCCAGAGCTCTGGCTCGGTAATTGGACACATCGGTCCAGCCGCTCTGCGGCACGTGGGATCTTCCCAGGTCAGGGATTGAACCAGCACCCCTTGCACTGCAAGGCAGTGTCCCTACCCACTGGACCACCAGGGAAGCCCTATATTGCAGTTTTATAAACCCAAATTTAATCAGCAGGTGCCAATTAATCCTGCTCTAAAGATCTTCCATAGCAGGGCAGTGGCCCAAATTCTTTATCTTTCAAAAGAGGCAGCGGAGTTGGGGGAAGGGTGGTTAGTACAGAGCTAAAAACACAGATGGTCATCCTTTTATTTCTGTTCCCTTGTTCTCTGGGAATTTTGATCTCAGCTGAAGGTAAATTCCCCCTTTAGCACCCATGTTCATAAAACCATCATTTAATATTTTTAAAACACTTGAAAAAAAAATCCCATTTTAAATTATCCAGTTGAGAGTTTGTAAAGACTGGGTTCAAATTTTCATAATTCATTTTCAATCAGTTAAAACAAGGTCTATTTGGGACTACATTCCCATTCTAACTCTCCTCCTCATTTTGGTCCTCTTTCCCCAAACTACAGAGGATTTCTCCTCTTTACCCATTCTTCCTAGAATGCCCTCACTTTCCTTTGATTAACCAAATCGTCTATACATTGTTCACACTCCAGATCAGATGCCACCCACTTCTGAAGTGGGCTCTAGCTTCCCTCTTGGATTTTACCAAGTTCTCTTCCTCTGTGATCCCACAAGTACTTTGATGTGTCTATATCACAAGATGTATATGCATACCAGATGCACATTTTAAGATATTTATTTTTATCTGCTTCTAAGAGTAGTTTTCTTGCTCATATGTGCCATGCATGCTAAGTTGCTTCACTCATGTCCTACTCTCTGTGATCCTATGGACTGTAGCTGACCAGGGGCTCCTTTTTTTTTATTTGAAGGGTGGAGCGTGGGAGAGAAGGGGTGGGTGGGTCACTTCTTTTGGTCTTTCATTTATCTATTTTCATCCATCTTTATTCTTTGGCCTGTGTGGGCCTCCCATCACAGTGGCTTCTGTCACTGCAGAGCACCGGCTCTGGGTACATGCGCGCCAGAGCTCAGGCTCGGTAGATGGACACATCGCTCCAGTTGCTCTGCAGCACGTGGGATCTTCCCAGGTCAGGGATTGAACCACCTCTCTCTGCACTGCAAGGCGGTGTCCTGATCCAGTGGACCACCAGGGAAGCCCTATATTGCAGTTTTATAAACCCAAATTTAATCAGCAGGTGCCAATTAATCCTGCTCTAAAGATCTTCCATAGCAGGGCAGTGGCCCAAATTCTTTATCTTTCAAAAGAGGCAGCGGAGTTGGGGGAAGGGTGGTTAGTACAGAGCTAAAAACACAGATGGTCATCCTTTTATTTCTGTTCCCTTGTTCTCTGGGAATTTTGATCTCAGCTGAAGGTAAATTCCCCCTTTAGCACCCATGTTCATAAAACCATCATTTAATATTTTTAAAACACTTGAAAAAAAATCCCATTTTAAATTATCCAGTTGAGAGTTTGTAAAGACTGGGTTCAAATTTTCATAATTCATTTTCAATCAGTTAAAACAAGGTCTATTTGGGACTACATTCCCATTCTAACTCTCCTCCTCATTTTGGTCCTCTTTCCCCAAACTACAGAGGATTTCTCCTCTTTACCCATTCTTCCTAGAATGCCCTCACTTTCCTTTGATTAACCAAATCGTCTATACATTGTTCACACTCCAGATCAGATGCCACCCACTTCTGAAGTGGGCTCTAGCTTCCCTCTTGGATTTTACCAAGTTCTCTTCCTCTGTGATCCCACAAGTACTTTGATGTGTCTATATCACAAGATGTATATGCATACCAGATGCACATTTTAAGATATTTATTTTTATCTGCTTCTAAGAGTAGTTTTCTTGCTCATATGTGCCATGCATGCTAAGTTGCTTCACTCATGTCCTACTCTCTGTGATCCTATGGACTGTAGCTGACCAGGCTCCTCTGTCCTTGGGATTCTCCAGGCAAGAATACTGGAGTGTGTTGCCTTGTCCTCCTCCAGAGGATTGTACCAACCCAGGGATTAAACTCCCATCTCCTACATCTGCATTGGTGGAGGGCTGGGGTGGGGGGTAGTCTTTACCACTCACACCACCTTGGAAGCCCAAAGTTTGCTTGTAGAAAATGGATAATGAAAAAGTATAAAAAACTAAAAACCATCAGTAATCTTACCATTCAGAAATACAGTCAATATTTGGATGCATTACCTTCCAGACTTCTCTCCATATATATATATTGTGATCAGTTAATTACAAACATTTCCCCAGCTCTCTACTAATGCCTGTGTTCTTGTCATTTGAAACGTGATTTTGAGGCTCCTTCTGTTAAGAAGTGAGGCCTATTTTCGTTCTTTTTTGTTTGGGTTAATCTCCTGACTTTATTTGGAAACTAAAGCCTTGTACACATTCACTCTTGCCGGGAACTCTGATTTACCATGAGAGCTAACCCAGGCTAGCCTGATGAAGAATAAAAGAACATTTGGAGAGGAGGTGGGTCATTCCAGCTTAGGCCATCCTATATCAGCCAACTCCCAAATGACCAGCTAACTGAAGATGCCCAAGCAAGACTAGTTGAGTTAAACCTAGATGAAAATCACCTAGGCAAGCCCAGCCTAAAGTGACTGCAGAATTATGTACTAAATAAATGATTAAGTCATAAATTTGGGGGAGTCATTTGTTATGCAGCAATAGCATACTAATACATATATTGTATATGAACATCGGCCTATATATGCAATAAGAGGCTACTACTACAACATATATATATATATATGTATACATACATGCATACATATGTGTACACAGATACATAGGAGATAGTACAAGAATTACAACTAATATTTGCCATTCACCTTAATATTTTAATCAAAACCATACTATTAAAAAAACTTGCCAACCATTATATTAATCATTGTATAATAGTCTATCTCTAGAATGCAACATATAAAACTCTATAGTTTTCTATTCTGTATCTCTATCATGTTTTAAAAAATTTTTATACTAGAGAAAAGTGTAATGAACATACTTAAAACAGAAATAGAATTACTTCTAAAGCCACATGAACATTTTGAAGGGCCTTGAAACATGTTTAATCTTGTTCCAGAAAGATTTCAGTTATCTACACAGTCACTGGTGCTGCCTGGTAAAGCTCATTTTACAATGATCTTGCTACAGGTAAGTATTAATTTTAAATAAATTATAAATTTGGTGGACAAGAAGTGTACCTTATTCTATTTCTTTTTTATAAGTGAAGTTGGACTGATTTTTTTTTAAGTTATCTATCTGTATTTATTCTTTTATGAGTCATCTCTTCATGCACATTGTTCAGTTTTCTATCTTTTTTTGGTAGTATTATTTGATTTGTATACTCCAGTTATTTGTGTTGTTCAGTATTTCCTTTTCCTTCTTCCCTCAGTCTTTCCCAGCATCAAGGTCTTTCCCAGTGAGTCAGTTCTTTGTATCAGGTGGACGAAATATTGGAGCATCAGTTTCAGCATCAGTCGTTCTGGTGAATTCAGAGTGGATTTCCTTTAAGATTGACTGGTTGATCTCCGTGCAGTCCAAGGGACTCTCAAGAGTCTTCTCCAACACCACAGTTTGAAAGCATAAATTCTCTGGTGCTCAGCCTTCTTATGGTCCAACTCTCATATCCATATACGACTACTGAGAAAACCACAGCTTTGACTGTATGGACATTTGTTGGCAAAGTGATGTCTCTGCTTTATAATATACTGTTTAGATTTGTCATAGCTTGTCTTCCAAGGAACAGGCGTCTTTTAATATCATGGCTAGAGTCACAATCCACACTGATTTTGGAGCGCAAGAAAATTAAATTTCAGACTGTTTCCACTTTTCCCCTATCTATTTGGCATGATGTGATGGGACCGGAACCATGATCTTCATTTTTTGAATGTTGAGTTTTAAGCCAGCTTTTTCACTCTCCTTTCACCTTCATCAAGAGGCTCTTTAGTTCCTCTTGGCTTTCCATAAAGGTGCTGTCATCTGCATCCAAAATGTTTTCCCTAATTGAATGTCCTTTTATACTTAGAAAAAGAAAAGTGTCAATAAAACTCTATAGTTTTCTATTCTGTATCTCTATCATGTTTTAAAAAATTTTTATACTAGAGAAAAGTGTAATGAACATACTTAAAACAGAAATAGAATTACTTCTAAAGCCACATGAACATTTTGAAGGGCCTTGAAACATGTTTAATCTTGTTCCAGAAAGATTTCAGTTATCTACACAGTCACTGGTGCTGC
The DNA here is from genome assembly GCA_022376925.1 of Tragulus kanchil. Lineage (NCBI taxonomy): Eukaryota > Metazoa > Chordata > Mammalia > Artiodactyla > Tragulidae > Tragulus > Tragulus kanchil. The sequence continues at coordinate 64,707,194 of JAIOJX010000032.1, read as the reverse complement.
CTGGTAAAGCTCATTTTACAATGATCTTGCTACAGGTAAGTATTAATTTTAAATAAATTATAAATTTGGTGGACAAGAAGTGTACCTTATTCTATTTCTTTTTTATAAGTGAAGTTGGACTGATTTTTTTTTAAGTTATCTATCTGTATTTATTCTTTTATGAGTCATCTCTTCATGCACATTGTTCAGTTTTCTATCTTTTTTGGTAGTATTATTTGATTTGTATACTCCAGTTATTTGTGTTGTTCAGTATTTCCTTTTCCTTCTTCCCTCAGTCTTTCCCAGCATCAAGGTCTTTCCCAGTGAGTCAGTTCTTTGTATCAGGTGGACGAAATATTGGAGCATCAGTTTCAGCATCAGTCGTTCTGGTGAATTCAGAGTGGATTTCCTTTAAGATTGACTGGTTGATCTCCGTGCAGTCCAAGGGACTCTCAAGAGTCTTCTCCAACACCACAGTTTGAAAGCATAAATTCTCTGGTGCTCAGCCTTCTTATGGTCCAACTCTCATATCCATATACGACTACTGAGAAAACCACAGCTTTGACTGTATGGACATTTGTTGGCAAAGTGATGTCTCTGCTTTATAATATACTGTTTAGATTTGTCATAGCTTGTCTTCCAAGGAACAGGCGTCTTTTAATATCATGGCTAGAGTCACAATCCACACTGATTTTGGAGCGCAAGAAAATTAAATTTCAGACTGTTTCCACTTTTCCCCTATCTATTTGGCATGATGTGATGGGACCGGAACCATGATCTTCATTTTTTGAATGTTGAGTTTTAAGCCAGCTTTTTCACTCTCCTTTTTCACCTTCATCAAGAGGCTCTTTAGTTCCTCTTGGCTTTCTGCCATAAAGGTGCTGTCATCTGCATACCTAAGGTTACTGGTATTTCTCCTACCAATCTTGATTCCAGCTTGTGCTTCATCCAGTCCAACATTTCGCATGATTTACTCTGCATATTAGTTAAATAAGCATGGTGACAATATACAGCCTTGATATATGCCTTTCCCAATTTGGAACCAGTCTGTTGTGCCATGCCCAGTTCTCACTGTTGTGTCTTGTCCGGCATACAGATTTTGCAGCAGGCAAGTAAGGTGGTCTGGTATTCCCATCTCTTTCAGAATTTTCCACACTTTGTTGTGATCCACACAAAAGATTTTACTGTAGTCAATGAAGCAGAAGTTGATGTTTTCTTGAAATTTCCTTGCTTTCTCTATGATCCATCAGATGTTGGCAATTTGATCTCTGTTTCTTCTGCCTTTTCTAAATCCAGCTTGTACATCGGGAAGTTCTCAATTCATGTACTGCTGAGACTTAGCTTGAAGGGTCTGGGGAATTACACTGCTAGCATGTGACATGAGTGCAATTGTGAGGTAGTTTGTACATTCTTTGGCATTGACGTTTTTTAGGATTGGAATGAAAACTGACCTTTTCCACTCCTGTGGTCACCACTGAATTTTCTAAATTTGCTGGCATATTGAGTGCAGCACTTTAACAACATCATCTTTTAATATTTGAAAGAACTCAGCTGCAATTCCATCATCACCTCCATTAGCTTTGTTCATAGTGATGCTTCCTAGTACCCACATGACTTCACACTCTAGGATCTCTGGCTCTACATGAGTGATCACACCATTGTGTTTATCTGGGTCATTAAGATCTTTTATGTATATTTTTTTCTGTGTATTCTTGCCACCTCTTCTTAATATCTCTGCTTCTGTTAGGTCCATACTGTTTAAGCAAACAACTCATATAAAATATCTGATCTAAATCTAAAAACAAAAATCTTTTCAAGGTTGTTTCTAGTATTCTCCTTTTCTTATAAATCAGAAATTTAGGCTGGGAGGAATTAAGTGTCTTGGCCAAGATTATACATAAAAGATCCAGGTTCCAGAGCCTGACTTCTCCCTTAAGAAACTGCTACTTCACTCTGCTCATCACAATTTTCTAAGACCTTTTTTGGGCGGGGACGGTGGGGGGAGGTTCTAATTTGTCAGTTATGATATTACATAGAGATTATCTCTCTACAAGTTCACCTGTCTGTCCCCTATAGCGTAAGCTTCTTATGGTTGAAATCATATCTGTAAAGCCACTGCACCTAACATGGTCCCAGGACATTATACAGATTACATAAACATCTGCCAAACTGAATGGTTTGTTCTCACGTTGGCACTGATAGTTGATGGCCAGAGTCTTTGTCTTGTGGGCTATTACATATATTAAAATTCTTCCTTCCACAGCCAGATGTTATAAAATAAGCAGGCTAATTACATTAGATCATTTTACTTAGTCAATTTATTTTTCCCAGGATCAGGTAGAAAAAGACACCAGAGTCACAGTTCATAATCATGACTGAAAACAAATAACATCAGGTCTTACCATTCTCCAAGTAATTATCATCCAGAATCACCTGAGGTAGAAAATCACTCAGAATAGTCCTTAATCCTTTTCCATATGACTAGAATTTGGTCCAAAGTACGTTGGTGTGCCTTTCTCACTTTCTCTTAAGAATTGTTAGTGATCAATCCAACTCTTCCTTGAAAAATAATTCTGGAAAACATAAAACTTTCATTTACTTTTGCTGGCATATTGAGTGCAGCACTTTAACAACATCATCTTTTAATATTTGAAAGAACTCAGCTGCAATTCCATCATCACCTCCATTAGCTTTGTTCATAGTGATGCTTCCTAGTACCCACATGACTTCACACTCTAGGATCTCTGGCTCTACATGAGTGATCACACCATTGTGTTTATCTGGGTCATTAAGATCTTTTATGTATATTTTTTTCTGTGTATTCTTGCCACCTCTTCTTAATATCTCTGCTTCTGTTAGGTCCATACTGTTTAAGCAAACAACTCATATAAAATATCTGATCTAAATCTAAAAACAAAAATCTTTTCAAGGTTGTTTCTAGTATTCTCCTTTTCTTATAAATCAGAAATTTAGGCTGGGAGGAATTAAGTGTCTTGGCCAAGATTATACATAAAAGATCCAGGTTCCAGAGCCTGACTTCTCCCTTAAGAAACTGCTACTTCACTCTGCTCATCACAATTTTCTAAGACCTTTTTTGGGCGGGGACGGTGGGGGGAGGTTCTAATTTGTCAGTTATGATATTACATAGAGATTATCTCTCTACAAGTTCACCTGTCTGTCCCCCTATAGCGTAAGCTTCTTATGGTTGAAATCATATCTGTAAAGCCACTGCACCTAACATGGTCCCAGGACATTATACAGATTACATAAACATCTGCCAAACTGAATGGTTTGTTCTCACGTTGGCACTGATAGTTGATGGCCAGAGTCTTTGTCTTGTGGGCTATTACATATATTAAAATTCTTCCTTCCACAGCCAGATGTTATAAAATAAGCAGGCTAATTACATTAGATCATTTTACTTAGTCAATTTATTTTTCCCAGGATCAGGTAGAAAAAGACACCAGAGTCACAGTTCATAATCATGACTGAAAACAAATAACATCAGGTCTTACCATTCTCCAAGTAATTATCATCCAGAATCACCTGAGGTAGAAAATCACTCAGAATAGTCCTTAATCCTTTTCCATATGACTAGAATTTGGTCCAAAGTACGTTGGTGTGCCTTTCTCACTTTCTCTTAAGAATTGTTAGTGATCAATCCAACTCTTCCTTGAAAAATAATTCTGGAAAACATAAAACTTCATTATTCAATGACAGATCTGTGTATAACTTTTGGGTCTTTTTCATGTATCAGTCACTTTGAAAGTAAGATCCAAAGCTATGTGTAAGAAGATATTAGGCTAACATAAAGATACATTGGGCTTCCCTGATGGCTTAGTGGGTAAAGAATCTGCCTGCAATTCAGGAGACACAGGAAATGTAGGTTCAGTCCCTGAGTTGGAAAGATCTCCTGGAAGAGGAAATGAGAATCCTCTCCAGTATTCTTACCTGAAAAATACCATGGACAAAGGAGCCTAGCGGGCTACAGTCCAAAGGGTCACAAAGAGTCTGTCATGACTGAACGACTAAGCACCCAAGCGATGGTTCATTGAACAGATGATTTGTTTTACAGGACCAACTTAAAAATTGTGCATGATTTCTCTACTTCTAAATTTTAAATTCACTCTAACTTGGCTCAATTCTGGACTTTGTAACTTTTCTCAATGCCAGATTATACCTGTTATTTCTGTGAAAGTTTTTCAAAATCCTTGGTCAAAATTTTCTGATGCGATTTCCTAAGAGAGAGCTGTTCCAATTTGCAGGCACCTTGTCTGTGGGTACCGTGAAATCGCCTTGGAAACAGGAAGGATGATGTCATATATTTACTCAGTGAAATAGTTACTAGGTTAACAAACGAGTTCTCACAGGTGCTTACTAAAATTTGTGTGTATATGCTTTCTAAAGCAAATCAGAATTAAATAAGCAAGACTCCTTTCTTTCCTGGTGAGACCTTTAGCTACCTTGGGGATAGGCTGAAAGAACTGCTAGCTTCAGCCTATGGAAGAGTTGGAATAGCCTGGAAATGCTGAGCTGTGCCTTTGTGGAAATGTGCAGCACCTGGCAGTAGTATTTTAAAACCCCCTGGAGAGAGTCACCAGTTTTTTGAAAGCTGAGCAACAACTTGCTGGGCTCCAAACTAGGTCAGGGAACAGAGATGGTGGGAACTTTCTTTTAAGATCAACTTCTCATTATATTTAATAAAATCCTCAAAAAAAATAGGTGAGAAAGACATGCATACAGGATTACTCAAATGGAAAAGACCACCAAGTTACAAAATTCTAAAGTCTATTTAATGATAACCTTTTTCCCCCTGTGTTTTACAGCAGGGGTTATTAACCAGTAGATTGGAATCCTTTAGAAAATGCTTTTTCTATTTAAAATGAATATAGTATCAGTTCAGAAATATGCAACTAGATCAGCTCAGTGGTATAGTATAACTAAATAGCCTAGAAAAATACTGACATATATATGAATTTATTAGATTATCCATGTGATGTTTGAAAATGATAAACAATGACTGGTGTGGATAGTAGAGGCTACTTCTACTTTAAGGAGACAAAAGCCAAATTTCTGTCTTGTACCTTGCATAAAAGTAAATGTCATAAGAACTAAGCATTAAAAGTCAGAATTAAAAAAAATTACGATGTCTGTGTTCCTTTCTTCATTAATCCTGCACATTATCTTATATATTTATTTCTGAATTCTTTATCCTTTTTCTGTTGGTGTGTAAGCATGGTTTAGTCAGTAAGTCATGTCTGACACTTTTTGTTTAAACACAAAGTCACATCTGACTCTTTTTGAGACCGCATGGTCTGGGGCCTGCCAGGATTCTCTGTCCATGGGACTTTCCAAGCGAGAATGCTGGAGTGGGTTGTCATTTCCTCCTTCAGGGGATTTTCCTGACCGAGGGATCAAACCTGTGTTTCCAGCATTGCAGGTGAATTCTTTACCACTGAGCCACCAGGGAAGCCCATGAGAATGAGATACTCTTTTCAGATATAGTTCCACCTGATTTATTAGTATCAAAGAAAGCTGTTTAATGTAAGTCTTATACTCAACCACTTTAAAAATTCTCGTAGTTCTAATAGTTATTTTTATTTTGGCTGGATCTCTTGGAGCATATATCTTTCTGTTTGTTTTATTTCACTAACTATTAACTCTAGAATACTGTTTAACTGGTGAAGACAGCAGGTACTTCTGCCATGTTTAACATTAAGGAAATACACCTACTCTTCCATCTTGCAATTTTACATTTCATGTGATTTCTTGTTTTTAAACATGTTTCTATTTTACTTATATGAATTGATGTTTGCTCATATGAATTTACTTTATTATGAATTGATGTTTACTTTTTAAAAACATGTATAGGGCTTCCCTGGTGATCCAGTGCGTAAGGACACTGTCTTGTAGTTCAAGGGGTGCGGGTTTGATCCCTGGCCTGGGAAGATCCCATGTCCCGTGGAGTGGTTGTACCTATGTGTCCAACTACCGAGCCGGAGCTCTGGAGTGCATGAGCCCATAGCTGGTGCTCTGCAGCAAGAGAGACCACTGTGATGGGAGGCCCACATGGGCCAAAAGAGCCAAGATGGAAATAAATGAAAGACCAATAGAAGTGGCCAAAAAAAAAAAAAAGTATATGCATTTTCCTATTCTTTTTATTTACTTTTAAATAAATAATTGAAGAATAATTATAATATTTGACGGTTTTTGCCATACATCAGCATGAATTGGCCATAGGTATACATGTGTTCCTTCCCTCTTCAATCTCCCTCCCACGTTCCTCCCCATCTTATCATTCTAGGTATCACAGAGCACCAGTTTTGGATTGCCTGGGTCATACATCAAACTCCTTCTGGACGTCTATTTTACATACAACAGAGGCCCGCTGCTGGTTCAGGAACATTGAAAGCAGCAGTCCTGGTATGACATATTGGCATAAGTTCTTTTGCAGAAGGTCACCATTACCCCTACCATAGTTCAGCCTCAGGCCAAACTGCAGGGAGGGAACTCAGCCTCACCCATCAAGAGATAATAGGATTAAAAATTTACTGAACTTGGCCTTGCCCACCAGAACAAGATCCAGCTTTCCGCATAGTCAGTCCCTTCCATCAGGAAAATTTCACAAGAACCTTATCCCCATCTGAGGGAAGACACTATGAAAACACAGTCACAGAAACCTAACTAAACTGATCACATGGATGGCAGCTTTGTCTAACTCAATGAAACTATGAGACATGACATGTAGGGCCACCCAGATGGACAGGTCATGGTAGAGAGTTCTGACAAAATGTGGTCCACTGGAAAAGGGAATGGCAAACCACTTCAGCATTCTTGCTTTGAGAGCTCTGTGAAAAGCATGAAAAGGCAAAAAGATATGACACAAAAAGATGAACTCTCAAGGCAGGTAGGTACCCACTATGCTACTGGAGAAGAGCGGAGAAATAGCTCCAGAAGGAATGAAAACGCTGAGCCAAAGCAGAAGTAATGCCCAGTTGTGGATATGTCTGATGGTGAATGCAAAGAACAATATTGCAAAGGAACCTGGAATGTAAGGTGCATTACTCAAGGTAAATTGCAAGTGGGCAAACAGGAGATGGTAAGAGTAAACACTGACATTTTAGGAATCAGTAAACTCAAATGGATAAGAATGGGAAAATTTAATTCAAATGACCATTATATCTACTACTGTAGGCAAGAATCCATTAGAAGAAATGAACTAGCCCTCACTGTCAACAAAAAAATTCAAAAATCATTACTTAGGTGCAATCTCAAAAATGACAGAATGCAAAGAAAAGAAAAGAAAAAGACAGGAGCCCAAGATGGCAGAGGAATGAGACACGGATTTTGCCAGCTCACCAACAGAGTCACCAGAAACCATAGATGACAGAAGTCCTCAGGTTTCCAGGGGGTAAGCCAGGCTCCCTGGAACGAGGGAGGGAAAAGGTCAGAGACATAAAAAGGGGGGAAAGAAAAGACAGAAGAGTGCTGGAACCCCAAGGGAGGGAGAACTGTGAAGAGGCACCCACCTGGTAAATGCCCACACAGGAGGGGGTAAGGAGAACAGTGGAACCTTGGGGAGAGTTAGGTGAAATGTTCAGGCCATAAACACCCCACAGACGGAGAATGAGCCCCTTGAGCTTTCCCTGAACTCCAGTCCATCGTACCCACAACGCACCAGGTGGGGAGAGCCACTGGGTGGGAAAGTGCGCTGTGCGGAAAAGCTGCGCCAGATCAAAGAGTCCCACTGGCGGCAGTGCTGCAAGAGGAACAGAAAATGGCGCACTGAGCAGACAGCTGCGACAGAACGCTACCAGGGTGCTGGGAATAGAACACGGGATCCCCCGCAGGACAGAGTGCAGCCACTTGGGCCGAGAGCTGTGCAGGGAAGTGAGACCCAGAGCACTACCCAGAGTCCCACTGGTGACAGGAACCAAGTTCCACCGGTGACAGGGATGGAGAGCCATGCACAGGTGTGGGACTCAGGAACAACCCAGAATCCTGCAAGTGACAGGACAGAGTCTCACCGGTGACAGAGACAGAGAGCCATGCTCAGCGACCCACAGGCAGGAAGCTGCACAAGGGTGTGAGGCCCAAAACACTACCCTGAATACTGAGAGCAGCCTGGCACAGAGACAGACACGCTGTGGAGAAACCGGAGCAACCAGTTTCTGCAAGGATCGCTGTCCACGAACTTGAAATCTGGGTCTCACTGAAACCTGAGATGTAAGCGACTGCTCCAAACCCACAACCAGCCCTGGCTAGAACAGACCCAAAGCTTCTAGGATGGCCTCAGAAACAAATTCCAGCAGATAATCCACACACAGATGAGAAGATAAGCTAACAACTGAAAACTAGGGACATTTTTTTGTTTATTTGAGACCTTTGTCCTGTTTTCTTCTTTTGTTTTTTTATTAACCACAGTTTGCTCTGTCTTTGCTTTAACTGTTATAACTTATAATATCTACTATTATTCCATTTATTCCTTTCCTTTCTTTCTCTACTGCCTTATTCCTGCTATGCTAAATTTTAATATATGCAAATCTTCACTATCTATCCCTACATAACCCTGAAACACGATTCCATTTCTCCTCATTACCTATCCATTCTCCTCCTTCCCTTTCCCATTATATTTGCTACTGAATAACTGCTTTTATTACCATATCTCCATCTGGGAACTTGCCCTAGTTTTGTTATCTGAATGTGTTTTAGTTAGCTTAGATCTTAACAGTTGTATATCAGCTTTGGTTGCATCATCTGCCAGAATAATCTCCTGTATGTTATCCTTTTGTAGGCTCTCTGGGTTTGGGCATGGATACATATGTATGTGAGTTTCTCCATTATGTCTGATAATAGTGGCACAATTTCATAATTGCCATTTATTGGAGATGCGCCTTTTGTCCCTCATATATTTACATTTGACCTACACTGAATGCTATAACAAATCAGACATGGAATTGCCATTCCCTGGCCAAAGATCAAACCCAGCAACCTTGGAGAGAAGAACTTACTCCAAGACCCTAGACTACCAGAGAACACTGACTCTAGTGAATATTCACCTGCAAACATCACCCAACTGCCAGGCAAGACACAAACCATTGAACCCTTCTATAAGGACAGAAACCAAAAGGAAGTGGGAACTGTACCCTGAAGCCTGGAATAAGACTTCAAACATAAAAAATTGAAAAGCAACAATAATAATGAAAAGACATAGAGACACTGTACAAACGAAGAAACAAACTATAAACATACAAAGCCAAATGATTGAAGAATAGATAGACAAACTATCAGAAAGAGAATTCAGAAATGCGATACTAAAATGATCCAAAACTCCAAAAATAGAATAATAGAAGTTAAGTACAGGAGAAAGACATACAAGAAATTAAAAAACAACAAAAAGAGACAAACGACTCCCTTGTTCAAGTTAAAAATACTATGGAAGGACTCAATAGTAAAGTATCTGAGGAAGAGGAATGGATAGATGAGCTGGAAGATAGAATGGTGAAAACAACTGCTAAAGAACAGGAAAAAGAACAAAGAATGAAAAGAACTGAGGATAGTCTCAGAGAACTCTGGGATAATATCAAACACAAAAATGTTTGAATAATATGGGTCCCAGAAAAAGAAGAAAGAGAAAGGATATGAAAAAAATTTTTGAAGAGATTATAGTTGAAAACTTCCCCAGCATGGGAGAGGAAATGGTCAAGTCCAAGAACCATAAAGAGTCCCATACAGGATAAACCCTTGGACAAACATGCCAAGACACATACTAATCAAACTTACACAAACTAAACACAAAGACAGAAAACTTAAAGCAGCAAAGGAAAAACAATAAGTATCACAAGGGAACCCTATATGTTTAACTGCTGACCTCTCAAAAACCCTTGCAGACACAGAAGACAACTCTTTTAACAGTTTTTATATCAGCTTTGGTTGCATCATCTGCCAGAATAATCTCCTGTATGTTATCCTTTTGTAGGCTCTCTGGGTTTGGGCATGGATACATATGTATGTGAGTTTCTCCATTATGTCTGATAATAGTGGCACAATTTCATAATTGCCATTTATTGGAGATGCGCCTTTTGTCCCTCATATATTTACATTTGACCTACACTGAATGCTATAACAAATCAGACATGGAATTGCCATTCCCTGGCCAAAGATCAAACCCAGCAACCTTGGAGAGAAGAACTTACTCCAAGACCCTAGACTACCAGAGAACACTGACTCTAGTGAATATTCACCTGCAAACATCACCCAACTGCCAGGCAAGACACAAACCATTGAACCCTTCTATAAGGACAGAAACCAAAAGGAAGTGGGAACTGTACCCTGAAGCCTGGAATAAGACTTCAAACATAAAAAATTGAAAAGCAACAATAATAATGAAAAGACATAGAGACACTGTACAAACGAAGAAACAAACTATAAACATACAAAGCCAAATGATTGAAGAATAGATAGACAAACTATCAGAAAGAGAATTCAGAAATGCGATACTAAAATGATCCAAAACTCCAAAAATAGAATAATAGAAGTTAAGTACAGGAGAAAGACATACAAGAAATTAAAAAACAACAAAAAGAGACAAACGACTCCCTTGTTCAAGTTAAAAATACTATGGAAGGACTCAATAGTAAAGTATCTGAGGAAGAGGAATGGATAGATGAGCTGGAAGATAGAATGGTGAAAACAACTGCTAAAGAACAGGAAAAAGAACAAAGAATGAAAAGAACTGAGGATAGTCTCAGAGAACTCTGGGATAATATCAAACACAAAAATGTTTGAATAATATGGGTCCCAGAAAAAGAAGAAAGAGAAAGGATATGAAAAAAATTTTTGAAGAGATTATAGTTGAAAACTTCCCCAGCATGGGAGAGGAAATGGTCAAGTCCAAGAACCATAAAGAGTCCCATACAGGATAAACCCTTGGACAAACATGCCAAGACACATACTAATCAAACTTACACAAACTAAACACAAAGACAGAAAACTTAAAGCAGCAAAGGAAAAACAATAAGTATCACACAAGGGGAACCCTATATGTTTAACTGCTGACCTCTCAAAAAAACCCTGCAGGCCAGAAGAGAATGGCAAGACACATTTAAAGTGCTGAAAGAGAAAAATCTGCAATCAAGAATACACTACCTATCAAAAATCTCATTCACAATTGATGGAGAAATCAAAAGCATTACAGACAAGCAAAAAATACGAAAATTCAGGACCACAAAATCAGCGTACAGCAGGTGTTAAAGGGACCTATACAGACAACGAATACAAGAGAAGAAAAGTATCTACTGGACAAGCCCATCATACCATTTTAGAAGATGACAGTAGGGTCATTTGTATCAAAAATTACCTTAAATGTAAATGGACTAAATTCCCCAACCAAAAGACACAGACTGGCTGAATGGATTCAAAAACAAGACTCATATATATGCTGCCTACAAGAAATCCACTTCAGATCTAAAGACACTTATAGACTGAAAGTGAGAGAATAGAAAAATAGATTCCATGCAAATGGAAATCAAAAGAAAGCTGGAATAACAATAATCCTATTGGACAAAACAGACCTTAAAGAAGATTATAAGAGACAAGGCAAGACACTACATAATGATCAAGGGATTGATCCAAGAGGAAGATGTACCAATCACAAATATCTGTGAACCCAACACAGGAGCACCCCAGTACATAAGACAAACACTTTCAGGCATAAAAGAAGAAATTGACAGTAACACAGTGGGAGACTTTAACACCCCTTTTACACCAATGAACAGATCATGAAGACAGAAAATTAATAAAGAAACACAAACCTTAAGCTACACATTAGAAGAATGGATCTCATAGATATCTTTAGGAAGTTCCACCCCAAAACAGAAGAATGCAATTTCTTCTGAAGTGCAAATGGAAAATTCTCCAAAATAGATGATATCTTGGGCCACAAATGAAACCACAGTAAATTCAAGAAAATTGAAATCATATTGACCATCTTTTCTGACCACAATGCTGAGACTAGATATCAATTACAAGAAAAAAAAACGCTAAGAACACAAAACAGGGTGACTGAACAACAAACACCTAAACGACAGATTACCGAACAAATCAAAAGAGAAAAAAAAAAAAATTCCTCGAAGAAAATGACAATGAAAGCACGACAGCACAAAACCTATGGGATACTGCAAAAGCAGTTCTAAGAGGGAAGTTTATAGAAATACAATACTATCTCAAGAAACAAAGAAAACATCAAAGAAAGAAAACAAACCCAAAACAGAACTTAACTGTACACTTAAAACAACTGGAAAAAGAAGCACAAAAAAGCTTTTAAGTTAGCAGAAGAAGAGAAAATCATAAAGATTAGAGCAAAAACAAATGAAAATGAAATGAAAGAAATGATAGTAAAGATAAATAAAACAAAAAGCTGGCTCTGCAAAAGAAAATTGAAATCATATTGACCATCTTTTCTGACCACAATGCTGAGACTAGATATCAATTACAAGAAAAAAAAACGCTAAGAACACAAAACAGGGTGACTGAACAACAAACACCTAAACGACAGATTACCGAACAAATCAAAAGAGAAAAAAAAAAAAATTCCTCGAAGAAAATGACAATGAAAGCACGACAGCACAAAACCTATGGGATACTGCAAAAGCAGTTCTAAGAGGGAAGTTTATAGAAATACAATACTATCTCAAGAAACAAAGAAAACATCAAAGAAAGAAAACAAACCCAAAACAGAACTTAACTGTACACTTAAAACAACTGGAAAAAGAAGCACAAAAAAGCTTTTAAGTTAGCAGAAGAAGAGAAAATCATAAAGATTAGAGCAAAAACAAATGAAAATGAAATGAAAGAAATGATAGTAAAGATAAATAAAACAAAAAGCTGGCTCTGCAAAAAGACAATCAAAATCAACAAACCATGAGGCAGAATCATCAAGAAAAAATGAGAGAGGAATCAGATCAACAAAATCAGAAATGAAAAAGCAGAGGTTACAACAGACAATACAGAAATACAAACGATTATAAGAGACTATTATGAACAGTTATGGCAACAAACTGGACAACTGGAAGAAATTGACAGTTTCTTAGAGAAGTTCAATCTTCCAAGATTGAACTAGGAAGAAACAGAAATTATGAACAACCCAATCTCAAGCTCAGAAATCAAATCCATGATCAAAAATCTATCCATAAACAAAAGCCCGGGGCCAGATGGTATCACAGGTGAATTCTACCAAACGTTTAAAGAAGAGCTAAAGCCTATCTTTCTAAAATTCTTTCAAAAAATTACACAAGAAGGAACACTTCCAAACACATTCTACAAGGCCACCATCACCCTTATAGCAAAACCAGGCAAAGACAACACCAAAATAGAAAACTATAGACCAATATCACTAATGAATTTAGACGCCAAAATCCTCGACAAAATCTTAGCAAACAGAATTCGACAACACATCCAAAAACTCATACATCATGATCAAATAGGCTTCATTCCAGGCATTCAAGGATTCCTCAATATCTGTAAATCAACCAATGTGATACACCATATCAACAAATTGAGAGACAAAAATCACATGATAATCTCAATAGATGCAGAAAAAGTCTTTGACAAAATTCAACACCCATTTATGACAAAACCCTTCAAAAAATGGACATACAAGGAACCTACCTCAACATAGTGAAAGTCGCATATTAGAAGCCCATGGTGAACATTATTCTCAATGGTGAAAAACAAAGTATTCCCTCTAAGACAGGAAAAAGATACAACTATTATTCAACATAGTCCTGGAAGTTCCATCTACAACAATCAGAGAAGAAAAAGAAATAAAAGTAATCCAGATCAGAAAAGAAAAAATAAAACTCTCTCTATTTGCAGATGATATGATATTATATGTAGAAAACTCCAAAGACACTATCAGAAAACTATTAGAGCTAATCAATGAATCCATCAAAGTCATAGGATACAAAATCAATACACAGAAATCACTCACATTCCTATATACAAAAAATGAAAAATCAGAAAGAAAAATCAAGGATGCAATCCCCAAACCACTGCATCTCAAAGAATAAAGTATCTAGGAATAAACCTACCTAAAGAGACAAAAGAACTGTACACAGAAAACACAAGACACTCATGAAAGTAATCCAAGATGGCATAAACAGATGGAGAGGTACTCCACGTTCCTGGGTCAGAAGAATCAATACTGTGAGAATGACCATGCTACCAAATATCAATAAAATTCAATAAAATTCCTATCAAATTACCAATGACATTCTTCACAGAACTAGGCCAAAAAATAGCACAGTTCATATGGAAGCACAAAATACCCCAGGATAGCCAAAACAATCCTATGAAAGAAGAATGGAGCTGGAGGGATCAGCCTCCCCAACTTCAGACTCTACTACAAAGCAACAGTCATCAAGACAGTACGGTACTTGCACAAAAACAGAAATATAAACCAATGGAAAAAGATAGAGAACCCATAGATAAACCCACACACATATGGGTGCCTTATTTTTGATAAAGGAGGAAAAAATATGTAATGGGACGAAGACAGCCTCTTGAACAAATGGTGGGACTTCCCTGGTAGTCCAGTGGGAAAAGAGTCCACCTTGCAGTGCAAAGGGTGCTGGTTCAAACCCCGGCCCAGGAAGATCCCATGTGCTGCAGGGCAGCTGGACTGATGTGTCTAATTCTGAATGAGCGCTCTGGAGTGCATGCATCCAGAACCAGTGCTCTGCAATGAGATAGGCCACTGTAATGGGAGGTCCACACAGGCCAACGAATAAAAACAGATGAAAATAAATAAATAAAAAGCTAATAAAAGAGATCAACATTAAAAAAAAGAGAAAAGATATAAAACAAACAAACAAACAAATGGTGCTGGGAAAATTGGACAGCTACATGCAAAAACATGAAATTGGAACATTTCGTAATACCATACACAAAGATAAACTCAAAATGGATTAAAGACCTAAACATAAGAACAGAAACCATAAAACTCTTAGAGGAGAATATAGGCAAAACACTCAATGATATAAATCAAAACAAGATCCCCTATCACCCACCCTCTTGAATAATGGAAATAAAAACAAAATAAGCATGTGGGATCTAATGAAACTTAAAATCTTTTGCACAGCAAAAGAAACTACAAAGTGAACAGACAACCCACAGAAAGGGAGAAAATAATAGCAAATTAAACAACTGACAAAGAATTGATTTTCAAAATACACAAGCAGCTCAGACAACTCAACATTGATAAAACAAACAACCCAAGCAAAAAAAAAAAAAAAAAAAACTGGGAGAAAGCCCTAAAGAGATATTTCTCCAAAGAAGACATACAGATGGATGGCCAAGAAACACATGAAAAGATGCTCAATGTCATTTATTATTAGAGAAATGCAAATCAAAACTACAGACCTATGGACATTGAGGAGAGGGAAGAGTGGGTGAAGGGTTTGGAAAGAGTAACATGGAAACCTATATTATCATATATAAAAGAGATAACCATTGTGAATGCAGTGTGGAACTGAGGGATCTTACATGGGGGGATATGCAACAATCTGGAGGAGTGGGATGGGTGTAAGTGGGAGGGGGCTCAGGTGAGAGGGGTCAAAGATATGTCTGTGACATATTTGGGATTATATATAGCTATAAATAATAAAACTCTGTAAAGGCAAAATTTTTAAAAAAAATGAAAGAATGATCTCTGTTTGTTTCCAAGGCAACCATTCAATAACACAGTAATCCAAGTCTATGTCCCAACCATTAATACTGAAGAAGTTGTAGCTACTATAAAATCTTCTAGAACTAACACCAAAAAAAAAAAAGAAAGAAAGAAAGAAAAGAAAAAAGATGTCCTTTTCATTTAAGGGACTGGAATGCAAAAGGAAGAAATCAAGAGATACCTGGAGTAACAGGTAAGTTTGGCCTTGGAGTGCAAAATGAAGCAAGACAAAGGCTAACAGAGTTTTAACAAGAGAACGCATTGGTAATAGCAAACACCATCTTCCAACAGCACAATAAATGACTCTACCCATGGACATTACCAGATGGTCAACCCAAAATCAGACTGATTATTTTCTTTGCAGCTAAAGATGGAGAAGGTCTATACAGTCAGCAGAAACAAGACTTGGAGTTGACTGTGGCTCAGACCATGTATCACCCACCCTCTTGAATAATGGAAATAAAAACAAAATAAGCATGTGGGATCTAATGAAACTTAAAATCTTTTGCACAGCAAAAGAAACTACAAAGTGAACAGACAACCCACAGAAAGGGAGAAAATAATAGCAAATTAAACAACTGACAAAGAATTGATTTTCAAAATACACAAGCAGCTCAGACAACTCAACATTGATAAAACAAACAACCCAAGCAAAAAAAAAAAAAAAAAAAACTGGGAGAAAGCCCTAAAGAGATATTTCTCCAAAGAAGACATACAGATGGATGGCCAAGAAACACATGAAAAGATGCTCAATGTCATTTATTATTAGAGAAATGCAAATCAAAACTACAGACCTATGGACATTGAGGAGAGGGAAGAGTGGGTGAAGGGTTTGGAAAGAGTAACATGGAAACCTATATTATCATATATAAAAGAGATAACCATTGTGAATGCAGTGTGGAACTGAGGGATCTTACATGGGGGGATATGCAACAATCTGGAGGAGTGGGATGGGTGTAAGTGGGAGGGGGCTCAGGTGAGAGGGGTCAAAGATATGTCTGTGACATATTTGGGATTATATATAGCTATAAATAATAAAACTCTGTAAAGGCAAAATTTTTAAAAAAAATGAAAGAATGATCTCTGTTTGTTTCCAAGGCAACCATTCAATAACACAGTAATCCAAGTCTATGTCCCAACCATTAATACTGAAGAAGTTGTAGCTACTATAAAATCTTCTAGAACTAACACCAAAAAAAAAAAAGAAAGAAAGAAAGAAAAGAAAAAAGATGTCCTTTTCATTTAAGGGACTGGAATGCAAAAGGAAGAAATCAAGAGATACCTGGAGTAACAGGTAAGTTTGGCCTTGGAGTGCAAAATGAAGCAAGACAAAGGCTAACAGAGTTTTAACAAGAGAACGCATTGGTAATAGCAAACACCATCTTCCAACAGCACAATAAATGACTCTACCCATGGACATTACCAGATGGTCAACCCAAAATCAGACTGATTATTTTCTTTGCAGCTAAAGATGGAGAAGGTCTATACAGTCAGCAGAAACAAGACTTGGAGTTGACTGTGGCTCAGACCATGAACTCCTTATTGAAAAATTCATACTAAACTTGAAGAAAGTACGGAAAGCCATCAGGCCATTCAGATATGACCTAAATCAAAGTCCTTTCAATACAGTGGAAATGACAAATAGATTCAAGGAATTATATCTGATAGACGTAGTGCCTGAATAATGATGGATGGAGGTTTGTAACATCGTACAGAAGACGGTGATCAAAAACATCCCCAAGAAAAAGAAATGCTAAAAGGCAAAATGATTGTCTGAAGAGATCTTACAAATAGCTGAGAAAAGAAGAAAAGTGAAAGGCAAAGGAGAAAAATAAAGTATCTTTGAATGCAGAGTTCCAGAGAACACCAAGGAGAGATAAGAAAGCCATCCTAAGTGAACAATACAACAATGTAGAAGAAAACAATAGAATGGGAAAGACTGGAGATCTTTTCAAGGAAATTAGAGATACCAAGGGGACATTTCAGATAAAGATGGACACAATAAAGGACAGAAATGTTATTAACCTAACAGAAGCAGAGATATTAAGAAGAGGTGGCAAGAATACACAGAAAAAAATATACATAAAAGATCTTAATGACCCAGATAAACACAATGGTGTGATCACTCATGTAGAGCCAGAGATCCTAGAGTGTGAAGTCATGTGGGTACTAGGAAGCATCACTATGAACAAAGCTAATGGAGGTGATGATGGAATTGCAGCTGAGTTCTTTCAAATATTAAAAGATGATGTTGTTAAAGTGCTGCACTCAATATGCCAGCAAATTTAGAAAATTCAGTGGTGACCACAGGAGTGGAAAAGGTCAGTTTTCATTCCAATCCTAAAAAACGTCAATGCCAAAGAATGTACAAACTACCTCACAATTGCACTCATGTCACATGCTAGCAGTGTAATTCCCCAGACCCTTCAAGCTAAGTCTCAGCAGTACATGAATTGAGAACTTCCCGATGTACAAGCTGGATTTAGAAAAGGCAGAAGAAACAGAGATCAAATAGCCAACACCATCTTCCAACAGCACAATAAATGACTCTACCCATGGACATTACCAGATGGTCAACCCAAAATCAGACTGATTATTTTCTTTGCAGCTAAAGATGGAGAAGGTCTATACAGTCAGCAGAAACAAGACTTGGAGTTGACTGTGGCTCAGACCATGAACTCCTTATTGAAAAATTCATACTAAACTTGAAGAAAGTACGGAAAGCCATCAGGCCATTCAGATATGACCTAAATCAAAGTCCTTTCAATACAGTGGAAATGACAAATAGATTCAAGGAATTATATCTGATAGACGTAGTGCCTGAATAATGATGGATGGAGGTTTGTAACATCGTACAGAAGACGGTGATCAAAAACATCCCCAAGAAAAAGAAATGCTAAAAGGCAAAATGATTGTCTGAAGAGATCTTACAAATAGCTGAGAAAAGAAGAAAAGTGAAAGGCAAAGGAGAAAAATAAAGTATCTTTGAATGCAGAGTTCCAGAGAACACCAAGGAGAGATAAGAAAGCCATCCTAAGTGAACAATACAACAATGTAGAAGAAAACAATAGAATGGGAAAGACTGGAGATCTTTTCAAGGAAATTAGAGATACCAAGGGGACATTTCAGATAAAGATGGACACAATAAAGGACAGAAATGTTATTAACCTAACAGAAGCAGAGATATTAAGAAGAGGTGGCAAGAATACACAGAAAAAAATATACATAAAAGATCTTAATGACCCAGATAAACACAATGGTGTGATCACTCATGTAGAGCCAGAGATCCTAGAGTGTGAAGTCATGTGGGTACTAGGAAGCATCACTATGAACAAAGCTAATGGAGGTGATGATGGAATTGCAGCTGAGTTCTTTCAAATATTAAAAGATGATGTTGTTAAAGTGCTGCACTCAATATGCCAGCAAATTTAGAAAATTCAGTGGTGACCACAGGAGTGGAAAAGGTCAGTTTTCATTCCAATCCTAAAAAACGTCAATGCCAAAGAATGTACAAACTACCTCACAATTGCACTCATGTCACATGCTAGCAGTGTAATTCCCCAGACCCTTCAAGCTAAGTCTCAGCAGTACATGAATTGAGAACTTCCCGATGTACAAGCTGGATTTAGAAAAGGCAGAAGAAACAGAGATCAAATTGCCAACATCTGATGGATCATAGAGAAAGCAAGGAAATTTCAAGAAAACATCAACTTCTGCTTCATTGACTACAGTAAAATCTTTTGTGTGGATCACAACAAAGTGTGGAAAATTCTGAAAGAGATGGGAATACCAGACCACCTTACTTGCCTGCTGCAAAATCTGTATGCCGGACAAGACACAACAGTGAGAACTGGGCATGGCACAACAGACTGGTTCCAAATTGGGAAAGGCATATATCAAGGCTGTATATTGTCACCATGCTTATTTAACTAATATGCAGAGTAAATCATGCGAAATGTTGGACTGGATGAAGCACAAGCTGGAATCAAGATTGGTAGGAGAAATATCAGTAACCTTAGGTATGCAGATGACAGCACCTTTATGGCAGAAAGCCAAGAGGAACTAAAGAGCCTCTTGATGAAGGTGAAAGAGGAGAATGAAAAAGCTGGCTTAAAACTCAACATTCAAAAAATGAAGATCATGGCATCTGCTCTCTTCATGACAAATATATGGGGAAACAATGGAAACAGTGACAGACTTTATTTTCTTGGGCTCCCAAATCACTGTGGATGTTGACTATAATCATGTAATTAGAAGATGCTTGCTCCTTAGATCAAATGCTGTGACAAACCTAGACAGTGTATTAAAAAGCAGAGACATTACTTTACTGACCAAGGTCAATAAAGTCAAAGCTACGTTTTTTCCAGTAGTCATGTATAGACATGAGATTTGGACCATAAAGAAGACTGAACATTGATTTCCTTCAAACTGTGGTGTTGGAGAAGGCTCTTGAGAGTCCCTTGGATTTAAAGGAGATCAAACCAGTCAGTCCTTAATATTCATTGGAAGGACCAATGCTGAAGCTCTAATACCTGCACTCAAATGCCAGCAATTAAAATCAGTGACGGGGACCACAGGAGTGGAAAAGGTCAGTTTTCATTCCAATCCTAAAAAACGTCAATGCCAAAGAATGTACAAACTACCTCACAATTGCACTCATGTCACATGCTAGCAGTGTAATTCCCCAGACCCTTCAAGCTAAGTCTCAGCAGTACATGAATTGAGAACTTCCCGATGTACAAGCTGGATTTAGAAAAGGCAGAAGAAACAGAGATCAAATTGCCAACATCTGATGGATCATAGAGAAAGCAAGGAAATTTCAAGAAAACATCAACTTCTGCTTCATTGACTACAGTAAAATCTTTTGTGTGGATCACAACAAAGTGTGGAAAATTCTGAAAGAGATGGGAATACCAGACCACCTTACTTGCCTGCTGCAAAATCTGTATGCCGGACAAGACACAACAGTGAGAACTGGGCATGGCACAACAGACTGGTTCCAAATTGGGAAAGGCATATATCAAGGCTGTATATTGTCACCATGCTTATTTAACTAATATGCAGAGTAAATCATGCGAAATGTTGGACTGGATGAAGCACAAGCTGGAATCAAGATTGGTAGGAGAAATATCAGTAACCTTAGGTATGCAGATGACAGCACCTTTATGGCAGAAAGCCAAGAGGAACTAAAGAGCCTCTTGATGAAGGTGAAAGAGGAGAATGAAAAAGCTGGCTTAAAACTCAACATTCAAAAAATGAAGATCATGGCATCTGCTCTCTTCATGACAAATATATGGGGAAACAATGGAAACAGTGACAGACTTTATTTTCTTGGGCTCCCAAATCACTGTGGATGTTGACTATAATCATGTAATTAGAAGATGCTTGCTCCTTAGATCAAATGCTGTGACAAACCTAGACAGTGTATTAAAAAGCAGAGACATTACTTTACTGACCAAGGTCAATAAAGTCAAAGCTACGTTTTTTCCAGTAGTCATGTATAGACATGAGATTTGGACCATAAAGAAGACTGAACATTGATTTCCTTCAAACTGTGGTGTTGGAGAAGGCTCTTGAGAGTCCCTTGGATTTAAAGGAGATCAAACCAGTCAGTCCTTAATATTCATTGGAAGGACCAATGCTGAAGCTCTAATACCTTGACCTGTTGATTCAAAGAGATGACTCTTTGAAAAAAGACCCTGATATCAAGAAAAATAGAAGACAGAGGAAAGGGGTACGACAGAGGGCAAAATGATTGGATGGCATCACTGAATCAATGGACATGAGTTTGAGCAAACTCCAGAGATGGTGAAGGACAGGGAAGCCTGGCATGCTGCAGTTCATGGGGTCAGATAGTTGGACATGACTGAGCAACTGAATTCTGACTGATGTGAGATGGTATCTCATTCTAGTTTTAATTCACATTTCTGTAATAATGAGTAAAGTTGAACATCTTTTTATGTGTCTTCTTTGGAGAAATGTTTGTTTGGGTTCTGCCCACCTTTTGATTGGTTTGTTTGCTTTTCTGGTACTGATCTGTGTGAACAGCTTGAATATGTTGGTGATTAATCGTGTTAGTTGTTTCATTTGTAATTGTTTTCTCCCATTCTGAGGATTGTCTTTTCACCTTGCCTGTAGTTTCCTTCATTTTGCAAAAGTCTTTAAGATTAATTAAGTCATATTTGTGTACTTTTGTTTTTATTTCCATTACTCTAATCTTGCTGTGATTTATATCATCAAGTGTGCTACCTGTTGTTCTCTAAGAGTTTTTCAGTTTCTGGCTTAATATCTAGGTTTTTAATTCATTTTGGTCATTTTGTTGTGTATTGTGTTAAGAAGTGTTCTAATTTGCATTAATTGATGGCATCTGCTCTCTTCATGACAAATATATGGGGAAACAATGGAAACAGTGACAGACTTTATTTTCTTGGGCTCCCAAATCACTGTGGATGTTGACTATAATCATGTAATTAGAAGATGCTTGCTCCTTAGATCAAATGCTGTGACAAACCTAGACAGTGTATTAAAAAGCAGAGACATTACTTTACTGACCAAGGTCAATAAAGTCAAAGCTACGTTTTTTCCAGTAGTCATGTATAGACATGAGATTTGGACCATAAAGAAGACTGAACATTGATTTCCTTCAAACTGTGGTGTTGGAGAAGGCTCTTGAGAGTCCCTTGGATTTAAAGGAGATCAAACCAGTCAGTCCTTAATATTCATTGGAAGGACCAATGCTGAAGCTCTAATACCTTGACCTGTTGATTCAAAGAGATGACTCTTTGAAAAAAGACCCTGATATCAAGAAAAATAGAAGACAGAGGAAAGGGGTACGACAGAGGGCAAAATGATTGGATGGCATCACTGAATCAATGGACATGAGTTTGAGCAAACTCCAGAGATGGTGAAGGACAGGGAAGCCTGGCATGCTGCAGTTCATGGGGTCAGATAGTTGGACATGACTGAGCAACTGAATTCTGACTGATGTGAGATGGTATCTCATTCTAGTTTTAATTCACATTTCTGTAATAATGAGTAAAGTTGAACATCTTTTTATGTGTCTTCTTTGGAGAAATGTTTGTTTGGGTTCTGCCCACCTTTTGATTGGTTTGTTTGCTTTTCTGGTACTGATCTGTGTGAACAGCTTGAATATGTTGGTGATTAATCGTGTTAGTTGTTTCATTTGTAATTGTTTTCTCCCATTCTGAGGATTGTCTTTTCACCTTGCCTGTAGTTTCCTTCATTTTGCAAAAGTCTTTAAGATTAATTAAGTCATATTTGTGTACTTTTGTTTTTATTTCCATTACTCTAATCTTGCTGTGATTTATATCATCAAGTGTGCTACCTGTTGTTCTCTAAGAGTTTTTCAGTTTCTGGCTTAATATCTAGGTTTTTAATTCATTTTGGTCATTTTGTTGTGTATTGTGTTAAGAAGTGTTCTAATTTCATTGCTTTACATGTAATTGACCAGTTTCTCCTGCACCATATATTGAAGAAATTGTCTTTTCTCTATCCTGTATTTTTGCCCTCTTTGTCAAAGGTAAGGTACCCATAGGTGCATGAATTTATCTCTAGGTTTTATATCTTGTTCCATTGGTCTTATTTCTGTTTTTGTGCCAGTAGCATACTGTCTTTATGACTGTAGCTTTGCAATTTAGTCTGAAGTCAAGAAGGTTGATTTCTCCAGCACCATTCTTCTTTCTCAAGATTTCTTTGACTATTCATTCTTTTGTGTTTCTATAGAAACAGAAAATTTTTATTCTACTTTTGCAAATACCATGTTAATTTTATAGGCACTGGATTGAATCTATAGATCACTTAGGGTAGTACAGTCATTTTTAGTCTATTGATTGTTCCAATCCAAGATTATGGTGTACGTCTCTGTGTCATCTTTCTTTCATAAGTGTCATATTTTTATCTCTTTGTGCAAATTTCCTGCTAAATATTGCTAATGTGTTTTTTTTTCCTTTTTTCGATTTTTGGCTACTTTTATTGGTCTTTCATTTATTTACTTTCATCTATCTTTGTTCCTTGGCCTGTGTGGGCCTCCCACTGCAGTGGCCTCTCCTGTAGCAGAGCACCAGCTCTGGGCTCAAGCGTTCCAGAGCACAGAACTGTAATTTGACACGTGTGTCCCGCCTCTCTACCGCATGTGGGATCCTCCGATGCCAGGGATCGAATTGGCACCCCTTGCAGTGCAAGGAGGACTCTACCCACTGGACCACCAGGGAAGCCCTGCTAATGTTTTATTTGTAATTTTTTGTATATAATTTCACAAATGATATTGGCCTATAATTTCTAGTTTGTTTCTTCCACCTTTTTTAATCTTTGAAAATGTATATAATATCTTCTTTTATTATTCATCTATTTAAATTTCTATCTCATCTGGAATACATTTTGGTAAATTTAGATTCTCTTAGAAATATGTTTATGCCATCTAGATTTTTCAAATTGATTATTATACTATATATCTTTAAAAGTTCTTTTATTTTTAATTATATTTGAAATTGTAGCACCTTCCTTTTCTGAATTGGTATTTTTTGTTCCCCTCTTTTTGTCTTTTATTTTCTCTTCGAAATATGTTTGCAATTTTTAGGTTATTGTTATTTTCTAGCTTTATTGAATTACTCTAAAGAGAGTTTTGGAATCCACTGTTTTGGTTGCCCAAATATGTATTCTCTTTCAGTTGGATAGAAGTTTCTCTGTATCCAGTAAACCATGCTTTGTTTTATTCAAATTATTTCCTTATTTATTGAGCATCTACTCTGTGCTGGGCATTGTGTGAAGTACCAGGTATACTGTGGCAATGAAAACAGACATTCCCACTGTTTCAGAACTGGAATTTTTCCCCTACAATTTTTAATACTTTTAATGAAGTAAATTTTACATAAAATAAACTGTTCCCACATGAAGCACACAATACGGTGTTTTGACATGTTGCATATACTGATTAAACCACAACCACAGTCATCATGCAGAACATTTTCATCCTTTCCCAAGTTTCCTTATACCTCTTTGCAACCTAGCTCATCCTCCTGGTCCCAGACAACAAGTGATATCTTTCCTGCCACTATAGATTATTTTGTATATTTTAGAATTTTCTATAAATGGAATGAAACAATATTTTATTTCATGTTTGACTCCTTTCACGTAGCAAAATGATTCTTGAGATTCATCCACATTTTTGTATGTCAGTAGTTCATTCATACTTATTACTATGAGATACTCTATTGTACAGATATTCCACAGTTTGCTTATTGGTTTTCTTCAAATGGACATTTGGATTGTTTCCAGTTCTTACTATTTTAGATAAAGCTGCTATGAACTTCTGTATACAAGTGCTTGTGTAGATGTGTGTTTTATTTCCTTTTGGGTAAATAATTAGGAGTGGAATGGCTGAGTCCTAGAGTAACTATATTAGATTAATCTTAATAGACAGCACAGACTTGGATTTTGGCTTTGAAATACTGTATATGTTTTTCCTTTCTAACAGTAGAATTTAATCCACATATATTTCTAGGCCCAACGGAACTATAAGCCTTACTTGTTTTGTTTTTATATTGTTCCTTTTCATTTTTCTACTTAACTGTTTTCCCTTATAATTTTCTTTGGGTCTAGCATTTTCCAAAATATGTTCTATAGAATAATAGTTCAATTGAGTAGCTTTACAAAAAACAGTTTTCATAATCAAATAAACTGTAGATATGCTTCTTCTTAGATACTTAAAATTCATATTAGTATTTAAAGGAGGCTGAAAAGTCCTGATTAAAAGTCCCCAGCGGTTTCCGCATTTTTAGACAAAAGTCCGAATCCTTAGCACAGTCTGTGAACTCCTTCAATTTGATTACATCCCAGCTCATATCATTCTGTCTGACCTGATTATTTCTGTGAATGTGCCAGGTTCCTTCCTGCCTCTAGACTTCGCAAATGTTTCCTTTCTCCCACCTGAATAACAGAACTGGAATTTTTCCCCTACAATTTTTAATACTTTTAATGAAGTAAATTTTACATAAAATAAACTGTTCCCACATGAAGCACACAATACGGTGTTTTGACATGTTGCATATACTGATTAAACCACAACCACAGTCATCATGCAGAACATTTTCATCCTTTCCCAAGTTTCCTTATACCTCTTTGCAACCTAGCTCATCCTCCTGGTCCCAGACAACAAGTGATATCTTTCCTGCCACTATAGATTATTTTGTATATTTTAGAATTTTCTATAAATGGAATGAAACAATATTTTATTTCATGTTTGACTCCTTTCACGTAGCAAAATGATTCTTGAGATTCATCCACATTTTTGTATGTCAGTAGTTCATTCATACTTATTACTATGAGATACTCTATTGTACAGATATTCCACAGTTTGCTTATTGGTTTTCTTCAAATGGACATTTGGATTGTTTCCAGTTCTTACTATTTTAGATAAAGCTGCTATGAACTTCTGTATACAAGTGCTTGTGTAGATGTGTGTTTTATTTCCTTTTGGGTAAATAATTAGGAGTGGAATGGCTGAGTCCTAGAGTAACTATATTAGATTAATCTTAATAGACAGCACAGACTTGGATTTTGGCTTTGAAATACTGTATATGTTTTTCCTTTCTAACAGTAGAATTTAATCCACATATATTTCTAGGCCCAACGGAACTATAAGCCTTACTTGTTTTGTTTTTATATTGTTCCTTTTCATTTTTCTACTTAACTGTTTTCCCTTATAATTTTCTTTGGGTCTAGCATTTTCCAAAATATGTTCTATAGAATAATAGTTCAATTGAGTAGCTTTACAAAAAACAGTTTTCATAATCAAATAAACTGTAGATATGCTTCTTCTTAGATACTTAAAATTCATATTAGTATTTAAAGGGGTCTGAAAAGTCCTGATTAAAATTCCCCAGCGGTTTCCCGTCAATTTTTAGACAAAAGTCCGAATCCTTAGCACAGTCTGTGAACTCCTTCAATTTGATTACATCCCAGCTCATATCATTCTGTCTGACCTGATTATTTCTGTGAATGTGCCAGGTTCCTTCCTGCCTCTAGACTTCGCAAATGTTCCTTCTCCCCAGAATACTTTTTCCTACCTCTGCACCTGAATAACTTGTTCATTTGGTTCACAACCAGTACCATTTCATCAGGGAAATCTAGACTTTAGATCAGATCCACATTATACATTCTCAGAGCATCCTGTGCTTTTCCTCTGTAGCACTGGATATAACAACAAATAATTATTTGTATAATAAATTGGTTAATGGTTGTTTTCCTAGCTGGGCTGTAAACTCCATTAAAGCAAGAACTTATCTATTTTGGTCATTAATACAGCCTCAGCACCTGCCTGTTTTATACAAATAGTAGGTAATCTGTAAATATGTATTGAATGAATCGAGAATAAGGTGATTTCATTTAACTCTGCATTTCCTAAACATATTTGATGTATCTTTTGCTAATACCCTGTGGAATTAGTATTCAATCAAGAACACTCTTAGTAATGCATCTCTGTGTGGGGTGTGTGTGTCTGTGTGTGTGTGTGTTAGTGTTTATCTATTCACTTTCTTAGTAAATATTTTGTGCCAGGCCTCTTAGTGTTTAGAAACACAGTGGATTCAACCAAGTTTCTGTGTCCAGGCTGTTTACCTTTTGGTGAGACCTGCCAGCCAATAGATGTCTAAAAGTAAACAATATGTCAAGTAGTAATGAGTGCTGTGGAAGAAAAAAAAAAGAATAGAGAAGGATAAAGAGGCTGGGGTATAGTACTTTATAAAGGTGGTTGGCAAAGACATCTTTAGTAAGACACATGAATGAAGACCTAAAGATGAGTCCGCAGCACTGTTCTCTGGGGATAAGCATTCCTACAGAGCAAACAGCAAGGGCTAAATGTATGAGGTGAGAATTCATTTGCAAAGAGCTGAGTCTACTGATATCAAGAGGACTGCCAGGGAAAATCGCAAGTGATAAGGTCAGAGAAGGTGGGAGGAGGGGCATGAGGCTGGGCAGGACCTTGAAGTTTCTGTTGAGAGCTTTGAATTTAACTCAGAAAGAGATGTGAAGGTATTGAGCAGAGTGGGGATATCATTCTGTCTGACCTGATTATTTCTGTGAATGTGCCAGGTTCCTTCCTGCCTCTAGACTTCGCAAATGTTCCTTCTCCCAGAATACTTTTCCTACCTCTGCACCTGAATAACTTGTTCATTTGGTTCACAACCAGTACCATTTCATCAGGGAAATCTAGACTTTAGATCAGATCCACATTATACATTCTCAGAGCATCCTGTGCTTTTCCTCTGTAGCACTGGATATAACAACAAATAATTATTTGTATAATAAATTGGTTAATGGTTGTTTTCCTAGCTGGGCTGTAAACTCCATTAAAGCAAGAACTTATCTATTTTGGTCATTAATACAGCCTCAGCACCTGCCTGTTTTATACAAATAGTAGGTAATCTGTAAATATGTATTGAATGAATCGAGAATAAGGTGATTTCATTTAACTCTGCATTTCCTAAACATATTTGATGTATCTTTTGCTAATACCCTGTGGAATTAGTATTCAATCAAGAACACTCTTAGTAATGCATCTCTGTGTGGGGTGTGTGTGTCTGTGTGTGTGTGTGTTAGTGTTTATCTATTCACTTTCTTAGTAAATATTTTGTGCCAGGCCTCTTAGTGTTTAGAAACACAGTGGATTCAACCAAGTTTCTGTGTCCAGGCTGTTTACCTTTTGGTGAGACCTGCCAGCCAATAGATGTCTAAAAGTAAACAATATGTCAAGTAGTAATGAGTGCTGTGGAAGAAAAAAAAAAGAATAGAGAAGGATAAAGAGGCTGGGGTATAGTACTTTATAAAGGTGGTTGGCAAAGACATCTTTAGTAAGACACATGAATGAAGACCTAAAGATGAGTCCGCAGCACTGTTCTCTGGGGATAAGCATTCCTACAGAGCAAACAGCAAGGGCTAAATGTATGAGGTGAGAATTCATTTGCAAAGAGCTGAGTCTACTGATATCAAGAGGACTGCCAGGGAAAATCGCAAGTGATAAGGTCAGAGAAGGTGGGAGGAGGGGCATGAGGCTGGGCAGGACCTTGAAGTTTCTGTTGAGAGCTTTGAATTTAACTCAGAAAGAGATGTGAAGGTATTGAGCAGAGTGGGGATATGATGTAACATATTTTAGAAAGGTCACTGGCTTTTGTGTGGAGACTCTCATAGGAGAAAGGAAACTTGTTAGAAGTCTCTTGCAAAAATATAGATACAAGACAAAGCTAGGTGATGGCACATATAGTGGGAAATGGCAGAATTCTAGATATATTTAATGTAGACACCAGGATTTGCCAATGGATTAGGTTTGGGGTGCCAGGAAGATAGGAGTCAGACATCCCTTGTGGGGTTTTGGGCTTAAGCAACAGTTCAAATGATGTTGTCACTTATTGAGAATGCAGAGTGTGGACAAGGAGGTCTGAGTTTGGTTTGATCTTGCTAAGTTTGAGAGGCCTATTAGAAATCCAAGTGGAGATGTAGATTAGGTAATGGCATACATGAATCTGAAGTCAGGGGAGAGATCAGCCTAGAGATATAAATTTGAAAGTCAGCAATACATTGATATTATTTAAAACTGGTCTGGGTGAGATCATCAAAGAAGTGAGAATAGATCAAAAAGAAAAACAATCCAAAGACTAAACCTTTGGTTCTTCAGTGTTTTGTCATTCACATTGATTAAGACTGACAACCTTGCTATCTAAGAAAATAAAATTGCCGTGAAAAACTTTTCTCTGTATCATCTAATTTTTTTATTGTATGAGAAACATTTCTCTTCTCTTTTCTTATTAGAAGCATACTTTTTGATAATCATTGAGATCAGTATAGTTTAGATCATAGTTTCCTTGTCTTTTTTCATTTTATATTGATTCATTCCTTAAATAATAGTACATATATATGTATAACCTTGTTGTGTAGTAGAAACATTGTGAATCAACTATACTCCAATAAAATTTAATTGAAGAAAAGCACATGACTTACACATTTTCAAGGATCAGTACAAAAATGATGTCTTAGTCCTCATGTATTTGAGAGTATCTTTTCTTGCATATGTGTATTACAGCTCCACTGAATGTAATCCTTGTACTCAGCAGTTACTGATCTCTTGTCTTCAACTCTTCCGGCACTAATCCTTAAAAAGGAGAGATCTTGGGTTTGTTGGCCTCTGTTTACTTTTGCGGTTTTGGTTATAGTTATTGGCCTTTCTTTTCCCTGACTGGACACTCATGGGGTTATTTCATCATTAAATTTAAAAAAGTTAACTACAATTTATTGAGGTCTTGGTCTTCGTAATTTTTTTTTCAGGTTTCAGTATTAAAGTTACGCTTTCTCCATAAATGACCTAACTTCCCCAATTTTTGTGGATTTAAAATGTTTTAATCAATACTGAATAGAAGTGATAGGATTTTAATCATCTTCCAAACTCTTCTATGATATCTGGGTCTTTTCAAATTTTCTAATTCTTCACAGGTCATTTTTGTTTATATTTTATTAGTAAGAAAATCTTTTCTCCGGGTGTTTGAATGTGGCTCTGCAGAATTCCATGTTATATGTATTTTTAAAAAGCATATACATTTATTTTTAATTTTTATTAAAATATAGATGCTTGACAATTTTGTGTTAATTTCTACTGTATAGCAAAGTGGATCAGTTCTATGTATCCATGAAAGTGAAAGTGTTAGCCTCTCAGTTGTGTCCAGCTCTTTGCAACCCCATGAAATGTAGCTCACCAGGCTCCTCTGCCTATGGAATTCGCCAGGCAAGAATACTGGAATGGGTACCCATTCCCTTCTCCAGGGGATTCCTGACACAGGGATAGAACCCAGGTTTCCTGCATTGCAGGCAGTTTTGTTACCATCTGAGCCACTAGGAAAGCCCATCGATATCCATATCCATATCCACTTCTATTTGCAGATTTCCTTCCCATTTGGATCACCACAGAGCATGGAGTGGCATTCCCTGAACTACACAGTAGGCTCCCATTAGTTACCTATTTTATGCATGGTAGCAGTAGTGTATATATGTCAATCCCAGTCTCTCAGTTAATCCCATCCCCCTTTTCTCTGTGGTACCCATATGTTTGTTCTCTATGTCTGTTTCTCTCTTTCTGCTTTGTAAATAAGATTGTCTTTATCATTTCTCCCCAAGATTTAATATATGTGTGCTAATGTATGGTATTTGTTTTTCTCTCTCTGATTTCACTCTGTATGACAGTTTCTAGGTTCATCCACATCTCTACAGATGACCCAATATTATCACTATTTATGGCCGAGTAACACTGCATTGTATATATGAAGCACGTCTTCTTAATCCATTCCTTTGTTGATGGACATTTAGGTTGTTTCCATGTCCTGGCTATTGTAAATAGTGCTGCAATGAACATTGGGGTACATGTGTCTTTTTGAAGTATGCATGCTATATTCTTCTCTAATTTTCAAAATCTCTTCATCTCCTTTTTGGTTTTTAAAATTTTATGTTTTCATTCTATATTCCCCCCCCTTTTTTAAAAAAATATTTTTATTTATATTTATTTGCCTGCATTGGGTCTCAGTTATAGCATGTGGGCTCTAGTTCCCTGACCAGGGAATGAACCTGGGCCCTCTGCATTGGGAGCACAGAGTCTGAGCCACTGGACCAACCAGGGAATTCCCAATGTTTCCCCCTTAAACAAAATTGCCTAGAGTTTTTTTCTTCCATTGTTCTTTCAACCAGCTTTAAGAGTTATTAACATTCACTAACATTTTGTGTTTAGTTGTGGTATTTGTTTCTTTTTTTTTTTTGGCCGCTTCTATTGGTCTTACATTTACTTATTTCCACCCATCTTTGTTCTTTGGTCTGTGTGAGCCTCCCATCACAGTGGCCTCTCTTGCTGCAGAGCACCGGCTCTGGGCACATCGCTCCAGAGCTCCGACTTGGTAGTTGGACACATCGGTCCAGCCACTCCACAGCACATGGGATCTTCCCAGACCAGGGATCGAACCGTTTTTGTTACTATTGTTAATACATAATATTTTAAGTAAATATTTTATTTTTGGTAAATTTTAAATTAATATTTAAATAACATTTACTAAAATTTTCCTTTGAGCAGAAGTTTAGCTATTTCAGATAGACTATAATATGACACATACTCTTTCTTTCTAGAGATTGTAATTTCAATTTTTATTTCCTTTTGGATCATGGCTTAGCAGAACTACTTTTCTTAATTTCTAATGAGTTAAAAATTTTTATACCATCTTTATTTTTAATTGGATTGAAATAAATTATAAAATCTGTTCTCTGAGAATTGTTAAAATTTGTTTTATGATAGTTACATGCTAGGTTTTTATAAATATTCCATGGACATAAGAAACATGTTTACATTCTTGTTTGCAAAGATGTAAATTTCTCTCCCTCTTTCTCTCTCTCTCTTTCTACACACACACACACACAAGTTGCATGTATGTGAAACTTATTTATTAGTTGTATCATGCTGTTCTATGCCCTTATGTACTTTTGTCCACCAGATGTTTGAGTGTGTGCTATATGTACTAAAACTAATAGAAAAATAGGTAAAAGTTATGGACTGGCATTTCACAGAAAAAGAACTCATAGAGCTGATACAAATATAGAGAAATGGTCACCATCTTTATGATTGTTGTTTGCTGTTTTAGTCACTAACTCATGTCCAACTCTATTGTGACCCCATGGACTGTAGCCCACCAGACTCCTCTGTCCATAGGATTTCCCAGTCAAGAATACTGGAGTGGGTTACCATTTCCTTCTCCAGGGAATCTTCTCGACCCAGAGATTGAACCCATGTCTTCTGCATTGGCAGGCAGATTCTTTACCACTGAACTGCCTGAGGAGCCCATATTTTAAGATTGGGTAATTGCAAATCAAAGTCACAATAACTTATTTTATACCCATTTGATATACAAAAAAATTAAAAATTAAACATAATATCAAGTGTTAGAATACAGACAGAAGAATCTCCTACATAGTGTTTTATGCTTTGAAAAATTGCTTGTCATCATCTGCTAAAGTTAAATAGTCCTGTACCCTATATGAGTGATATGTATACTCAAGAGACTCTATTGTCATATCTCCAGCAAGTGATAAGAACAAGAATGTTCAAGGCAGCACTAGTTAGTAAACTATAAAACTATAAAACCCCCAGGTCATCAGTGGGAAAAAAGAAAGATGAATTATGATTCAATGGAATATTTTACAGCAATCAAATCTGCAAGGACCAACAAAATGAATTAATCTTAACAACACAATATAAAGTAAATCCCCAAAGATTTCATATATAGAATTCCTTTGTGTAAAATTAAGCATGAGTGTGTGTGTGTGTGTGTGTGTGTGTGATTTTAGAACATGTGGACAGAAGGAACTCATATGAAAAGGAAAGCAAGTATATGATGAATTCAGGACTCAGGATGATGTTTTCATCAGGCCGTGTGAAATGGGAGGGTAGGAGAGAGAATTTATGGAATAATTAGATGTATGCTGCAATTGCTTTCTTACCAGTTATTTTGGGTAGACTTTCTCAAGTGTTTGTAACATAAGTAAAAATAATGGGTGAAATATTCAACTAGTTAAATAGCACTAAGTTATGAATGGACCAATGAGAATGTATCCTGAACTAGGAATCATGAATAATCCACTTTCGTGAGCCTAAATTCAGACTACAATAATGAATTGGACATTTGAAGAAATCAACACATGATTTCCCTCTTTTATTTATTTGTTAACTAACTTAGAACCTTACCAGATATAAATATGGATACTAACTTCTTTTGTTTGTTTGCATTTGTCTAGTACTTTTTATACCTATCTATTTTCAAAGTTCTACAAAATTCTTTTAAATGTGTGTCTTATAACATGAGGTTTCTAGGACTTTAATGTGCATGCAAATTAGAGAGAGATTCTTTTTAAGCTACCATTGTTCAGTGGGTTTAGGGCAGGACCTAAGATTTTGCATCTGTACTCCAGGTGATGTTAATATTGCTAGTTCTACAAAGTTGGGGTAGCAAAGTTATTACAACTAGATTTTGGGTTTTATTGTTGTTGCATTTTTCCTTTAAGGTTGAAAGAAAATCTCAGCCTCTGTATTTTAATAAGGAACTTGAGCATATTCACATTTAAGAAAAACAATAAGTAATTTAGTTTTAATCTTTCCATTCTACTTTATTTAGCATTTTCTTTTTTAT
The DNA here is from genome assembly GCA_022376925.1 of Tragulus kanchil. Classification (NCBI taxonomy): domain Eukaryota; kingdom Metazoa; phylum Chordata; class Mammalia; order Artiodactyla; family Tragulidae; genus Tragulus; species Tragulus kanchil. Next base: position 64,673,267 of record JAIOJX010000032.1, on the reverse strand, counting down.
GTTATTAATAGTTGAATCAAGTTACTACTTATTCACTTATTTTCTTGTTTGAAAGTTCTAAAGTCATTTTCTGTTCAGCTCATGGTGTTTTTCTCTCTTAACACCTGCAGTTTATTACTTTATCAAGTAATAATAAATGCCTTCAATTAGCTGGTGAGTATATTTCTTTACTACTCTTTGAAAACAAAATGCCAACTATTTTTTCCTTTCATATAAGATTCATCCACTGATTCTTCCACTTCACCAAAATGAGATCTTCAGGTTACTTCTTCCTCTCTTCCCCAACAAAGGAACATCTTTAGAATTCTTTCACCCATCCCTGTGATCTATAACCTCCAGGTATTGCTGAAGCAGAGTCATGTCTTTAATTTCAAGATAATTTTAGGTTTTCCTTTGCAGCTCATGCCTCCTTTTCTAATAATTCTAGTGTCACAACAACGCTGCTCATTACTCATCACTCTGTCATTATTCTTTTTAATTCAGTTATGCATATTGCACATTTTATCCCTTACTTTTTTTCCTCTCCCTTTCATCTCCCTCTAACTTAACTTCTTTCTTGGGATTCATTCATTGCTCAAAGTCCTTTTCATTAATATTTCTTTCAGATGGGGTAGATGAGTGGCATATTTTCTAAATTCTTGTATTTTTTTGATTCTGATAGATGACTGTTATCTTGGCTGGGTATAGAATTCTTGCATTTTCTAACTTTTAAAATTCAACACTTGCAAAGGAATTCCCCAGTGGTCCAGTGGTTGGGACTCTGTGCTCTTACTACCAAGGATCTGGGTTCATTCCCTGGTCAGGGAACTAAAATCCCACCAGCCAGACCACAGGACCAAAATATAAACAAAAAAATTTTAAATGGAAATTCAACACTTACGTTTCCAATTCTAGGACATGTCTGTGCTTTAATTTACTTTTCTTAAATGTTCATAGTATTACTAATACCATTCTCTTCAAGTTATGTTCCAATTGCCAACTCTCACCTCTAAGAATTTTTCTTCACTAGGAAGAAGTTTGTGCCATTGTGACTTGTTAGTTTTCTTTTTGGATATTTGTTTTAGTCTCTTCCTTTTATGTAATTAATGTATTAGATCTTAGCGCTCAAGTTCAGGCATTATCCACTCTTCATGGGGTCATTGTTGATTAATGAAGCTAAAATAGTGATGTTCCCTAGGACCAGTTCTAAAGTCATTTTCTGTTCAGCTCATGGTGTTTTTCTCTCTTAACACCTGCAGTTTATTACTTTATCAAGTAATAATAAATGCCTTCAATTAGCTGGTGAGTATATTTCTTTACTACTCTTTGAAAACAAAATGCCAACTATTTTTTCCTTTCATATAAGATTCATCCACTGATTCTTCCACTTCACCAAAATGAGATCTTCAGGTTACTTCTTCCTCTCTTCCCCAACAAAGGAACATCTTTAGAATTCTTTCACCCATCCCTGTGATCTATAACCTCCAGGTATTGCTGAAGCAGAGTCATGTCTTTAATTTCAAGATAATTTTAGGTTTTCCTTTGCAGCTCATGCCTCCTTTTCTAATAATTCTAGTGTCACAACAACGCTGCTCATTACTCATCACTCTGTCATTATTCTTTTTAATTCAGTTATGCATATTGCACATTTTATCCCTTACTTTTTTTCCTCTCCCTTTCATCTCCCTCTAACTTAACTTCTTTCTTGGGATTCATTCATTGCTCAAAGTCCTTTTCATTAATATTTCTTTCAGATGGGGTAGATGAGTGGCATATTTTCTAAATTCTTGTATTTTTTTGATTCTGATAGATGACTGTTATCTTGGCTGGGTATAGAATTCTTGCATTTTCTAACTTTTAAAATTCAACACTTGCAAAGGAATTCCCCAGTGGTCCAGTGGTTGGGACTCTGTGCTCTTACTACCAAGGATCTGGGTTCATTCCCTGGTCAGGGAACTAAAATCCCACCAGCCAGACCACAGGACCAAAATATAAACAAAAAAATTTTAAATGGAAATTCAACACTTACGTTTCCAATTCTAGGACATGTCTGTGCTTTAATTTACTTTTCTTAAATGTTCATAGTATTACTAATACCATTCTCTTCAAGTTATGTTCCAATTGCCAACTCTCACCTCTAAGAATTTTTCTTCACTAGGAAGAAGTTTGTGCCATGTGCGTGACTTGTTAGTTTTCTTTTTGGATATTTGTTTTAGTCTCTTCCTTTTATGTAATTAATGTATTAGATCTTAGCGCTCAAGTTCAGGCATTATCCACTCTTCATGGGGTCATTGTTGATTAATGAAGCTAAAATAGTGATGTCTATCCCTATAAACTAGGACCAGTTATACAATCACCAGCAGGTTACCTCGCCATTTATCACTCCAACGGCTAGTGTCCTTTGTATTTAAATGCCAGACACTTCTGAAGCTTCTCAGGAGCTGGGAACACCAAACAGTCCTGACAACCTTGCTCATATTTGCTGTGTTCTTTCACTGATGGGTTCATTCTACAGGAAGACTAAGATTTACGAAGAGAGTAATCTGACAGTTCTACTGACTATGGCTGATCATCTCCACATGATCATCAATACCAAGATTCTTACCACAATGATTTTCAATCTAGAGAGTGGAAGATCCAGATCTCATGAATAACTGTCTAATCAGATTGGGCAGTTATTTGATTATATTAAATTATGTCACACATCTAGCTGCTCAGGGTTCTAATGTGACGTCAGCATAGAATAGAGTTTCAATAAGATATTTTTCTGAAGGAGTGCCTTTGTTAGTTTCTTAGAGATTAAAACCAAGAAAACTACTGTACTACCACATCAAATTGTAAAAAAAAACACACAGATGTTGACTGTAACATTTGACCAAACAAATCCACTCTTAGCTAGTCTTTTCTGTTTCTAAAGTAGTAGCTAATGGCATGTAATTATTTCTCTATTTTCGGTGAAAAGGTCTATATTGACCATCTTGATATGAAGTTGTAGTTAAAACAGTTTCGGAATGAAAACAGTCCTAATTACCTGGGGAAGTTCATTCATTAATTTATTGTGGCTTCAATTTCACAGACACCTACTGAGTATCTGCTTTGGATCAGCTGCAGTGGTAATAGCTTGGATTTAACACTTACATCCACCCTCTGGACCCAGTTCCTTAATTTGCACAGTTAGGGATGTTGGTATGGTTTTGGCTCTTATTGCTCAGACTTCATAAGTCTCTGTATTTTGTCACTCTTAATATTTATATGACATCTAGTGAGTGATTGATCTTCTGTAGAACCCTATGGTTATTCTTTTGGATATTTGTTTTAGTCTCTTCCTTTTATGTAATTAATGTATTAGATCTTAGCGCTCAAGTTCAGGCATTATCCACTCTTCATGGGGTCATTGTTGATTAATGAAGCTAAAATAGTGATGTCTATCCCTATAAACTAGGACCAGTTATACAATCACCAGCAGGTTACCTCGCCATTTATCACTCCAACGGCTAGTGTCCTTTGTATTTAAATGCCAGACACTTCTGAAGCTTCTCAGGAGCTGGGAACACCAAACAGTCCTGACAACCTTGCTCATATTTGCTGTGTTCTTTCACTGATGGGTTCATTCTACAGGAAGACTAAGATTTACGAAGAGAGTAATCTGACAGTTCTACTGACTATGGCTGATCATCTCCACATGATCATCAATACCAAGATTCTTACCACAATGATTTTCAATCTAGAGAGTGGAAGATCCAGATCTCATGAATAACTGTCTAATCAGATTGGGCAGTTATTTGATTATATTAAATTATGTCACACATCTAGCTGCTCAGGGTTCTAATGTGACGTCAGCATAGAATAGAGTTTCAATAAGATATTTTTCTGAAGGAGTGCCTTTGTTAGTTTCTTAGAGATTAAAACCAAGAAAACTACTGTACTACCACATCAAATTGTAAAAAAACACACAGATGTTGACTGTAACATTTGACCAAACAAATCCACTCTTAGCTAGTCTTTTCTGTTTCTAAAGTAGTAGCTAATGGCATGTAATTATTTCTCTATTTTCGGTGAAAAGGTCTATATTGACCATCTTGATATGAAGTTGTAGTTAAAACAGTTTCGGAATGAAAACAGTCCTAATTACCTGGGGAAGTTCATTCATTAATTTATTGTGGCTTCAATTTCACAGACACCTACTGAGTATCTGCTTTGGATCAGCTGCAGTGGTAATAGCTTGGATTTAACACTTACATCCACCCTCTGGACCCAGTTCCTTAATTTGCACAGTTAGGGATGTTGGTATGGTTTTGGCTCTTATTGCTCAGACTTCATAAGTCTCTGTATTTTGTCACTCTTAATATTTATATGACATCTAGTGAGTGATTGATCTTCTGTAGAACCCTATGGTTATTCACATTTGCTTATCATCAGCACATAGAGGGCAATCACAGATTTATGTCTGCCAATAAAAGTTGTTACCAAAAGTAAAATTTCTTTTTTTGTGTGTGCTAATTTCTAATAACTCTCATGCATGAGAGCAATTACTGACAAAAGTCAGCCTCTGTTAATAGAGTTTATCACACTTCATCATATATCCTTTGTCGTTGGAAGCATTTTGACAAGCCCAGGGTTAATTAAAACCAAGAAGACAATAAAATACACCTAATCAAACATTACAGGTACAGAAATCAATTAGCAGATTTATAGCACATTGGAGGTTTCCATAATATATAAAATTCAAAGAAACTGTCGTATCCATTTTCTCAAGACAGTGTAATTAAATTTCTAATTGAAACTATTTTTCAGTAGGTAATGTATAATCCACCCAAGTTTTATTTGCATTAAAGCGGGATCTACAGAGGTTGAAAGAGTCTAAGAAATTAAAAAGATCATCGAGTCATTTTCATTATTGTTATTTTGTCTACCTGAATGTTGGGAAAGTTATAGTGAATAAAAAAAGGGAGGAGGGGCAGCAGCAATTTCCATGTTAAAGAGAACAAGTGAAGTTGTCTTATATATCAAGGATCTCTGTCTTTACACAGTGCCAAAAAAAAAAAAGGAGAGAAAAAAAAAACACAACAAGAAGAGTGCATATCTCAGATAACTCACTAGATTTGTCAGCTTTGTTAAATAATAAATCTGGCTTTCTGTTTTTTTCTAACTTGACTGATTCTTTTGACTGAGTTGATTGCAAATCTTTGCATTTCCCGTTTTAATTATAACAGTTTTTATTCATTCATTAATTTATTGTGGCTTCAATTTCACAGACACCTACTGAGTATCTGCTTTGGATCAGCTGCAGTGGTAATAGCTTGGATTTAACACTTACATCCACCCTCTGGACCCAGTTCCTTAATTTGCACAGTTAGGGATGTTGGTATGGTTTTGGCTCTTATTGCTCAGACTTCATAAGTCTCTGTATTTTGTCACTCTTAATATTTATATGACATCTAGTGAGTGATTGATCTTCTGTAGAACCCTATGGTTATTCACATTTGCTTATCATCAGCACATAGAGGGCAATCACAGATTTATGTCTGCCAATAAAAGTTGTTACCAAAAGTAAAATTTCTTTTTTTGTGTGTGCTAATTTCTAATAACTCTCATGCATGAGAGCAATTACTGACAAAAGTCAGCCTCTGTTAATAGAGTTTATCACACTTCATCATATATCCTTTGTCGTTGGAAGCATTTTGACAAGCCCAGGGTTAATTAAAACCAAGAAGACAATAAAATACACCTAATCAAACATTACAGGTACAGAAATCAATTAGCAGATTTATAGCACATTGGAGGTTTCCATAATATATAAAATTCAAAGAAACTGTCGTATCCATTTTCTCAAGACAGTGTAATTAAATTTCTAATTGAAACTATTTTTCAGTAGGTAATGTATAATCCACCCAAGTTTTATTTGCATTAAAGCGGGATCTACAGAGGTTGAAAGAGTCTAAGAAATTAAAAAGATCATCGAGTCATTTTCATTATTGTTATTTTGTCTACCTGAATGTTGGGAAAGTTATAGTGAATAAAAAAAGGGAGGAGGGGCAGCAGCAATTTCCATGTTAAAGAGAACAAGTGAAGTTGTCTTATATATCAAGGATCTCTGTCTTTACACAGTGCCAAAAAAAAAAAAGGAGAGAAAAAAAAAACACAACAAGAAGAGTGCATATCTCAGATAACTCACTAGATTTGTCAGCTTTGTTAAATAATAAATCTGGCTTTCTGTTTTTTTCTAACTTGACTGATTCTTTTGACTGAGTTGATTGCAATGATTTGTTGTATCATGTAGATGTAGCTTTAAATAAATCACATCTTTTTACAGTTTGATTTCTCACACAGCTAAGTTAAATGGTGGTGCTGATCACCTTGCCTGAAACACATTGTCTCAATGGAAAGTGGGCAAGGGGATCAGGCAGGCAATGTATATTTGTTGCATGTCCACAAGGCTATGTTCAAGCTCCTTGTGGACTTCTGATTGATGGACATATTTTACATTACTGTCTTGGGATTCTTCCTTTAGCCACTTGTCAGAGTTATTAACCAAATATCTTACCACTAGGTAATCATAGAAATGGATCATATTCTTTACCTTGATTCAAAATTTGAAATTTCTGGGCAATGGAAATTTTATTTAAAAAGCTTCTTTTTCCTTTAAGCAAATACTATCCCAAATGTAATTATTATGTTAACAACAGCAACAAAAATTACTTGTATTTATTTCCTGAATTCAGAACCAAATCATACCTAATTTTTTGGGCTTTACTTAAACTGTGAACAAATCAAAGTTTACTATTCCTTTCATAGAATGATTGCTATAGAACAAACCTCAAGATTAAAAGTAAGCTTTGAATATTTCTTTTAATTTGTGGGATTGTGTGTATATAATGTCAAGAAAATCCAGATAATTTGAACAATTTAATGGAAAAAAAAATCAGTTGAAACATTTTTGTGGTTAACATAGACAACAGTTAATTAATTATATCATTCTGTTAAAAGTTAAGATACATTATTGACAAAGTAGAACAAATGAAAAATCCGAATGTGCATAAAGCAATTTTTGGTCAACCAAAGACAGATATGATAGTATTTTCATAAATAAGGCCTAGTGCTTTTTCTTCTTCCCTAATGCTACCTGTTCTCTGGCCAGTCCATGAGCTTCAACAACTTCATTTGAGTGTTAATGGGCATTTAATAGATATGAAAGAGGCAATAGTCCTGGGGTGGCTGATTTATACTGAAACATGTTCCTAGGTTTAGGATGGTGCTGTTTTTCTGGACTTGCTCTGCTGTTGGTCAGTGGATGCTGCATTAGGAACAAACTAAGGCCAAAATTAGATTTTTAAATGTGAGGCCTCCTTGTTATTTTCCTTTACAGTCATCCCTTAGTAACCATAGGGGATAGGTTCCAGGAACCCCTGGAGATACCACAGTCCATGGATACTCAAGTTCCTTTTATAAAAATGGGGGTAGTATAATAAATACAGCTGGCTACTGCATCTGCAGGTTTCACTTTCATGATTGATGGACATATTTTACATTACTGTCTTGGGATTCTTCCTTTAGCCACTTGTCAGAGTTATTAACCAAATATCTTACCACTAGGTAATCATAGAAATGGATCATATTCTTTACCTTGATTCAAAATTTGAAATTTCTGGGCAATGGAAATTTTATTTAAAAAGCTTCTTTTTCCTTTAAGCAAATACTATCCCAAATGTAATTATTATGTTAACAACAGCAACAAAAATTACTTGTATTTATTTCCTGAATTCAGAACCAAATCATACCTAATTTTTTGGGCTTTACTTAAACTGTGAACAAATCAAAGTTTACTATTCCTTTCATAGAATGATTGCTATAGAACAAACCTCAAGATTAAAAGTAAGCTTTGAATATTTCTTTTAATTTGTGGGATTGTGTGTATATAATGTCAAGAAAATCCAGATAATTTGAACAATTTAATGGAAAAAAAAATCAGTTGAAACATTTTTGTGGTTAACATAGACAACAGTTAATTAATTATATCATTCTGTTAAAAGTTAAGATACATTATTGACAAAGTAGAACAAATGAAAAATCCGAATGTGCATAAAGCAATTTTTGGTCAACCAAAGACAGATATGATAGTATTTTCATAAATAAGGCCTAGTGCTTTTTCTTCTTCCCTAATGCTACCTGTTCTCTGGCCAGTCCATGAGCTTCAACAACTTCATTTGAGTGTTAATGGGCATTTAATAGATATGAAAGAGGCAATAGTCCTGGGGTGGCTGATTTATACTGAAACATGTTCCTAGGTTTAGGATGGTGCTGTTTTTCTGGACTTGCTCTGCTGTTGGTCAGTGGATGCTGCATTAGGAACAAACTAAGGCCAAAATTAGATTTTTAAATGTGAGGCCTCCTTGTTATTTTCCTTTACAGTCATCCCTTAGTAACCATAGGGGATAGGTTCCAGGAACCCCTGGAGATACCACAGTCCATGGATACTCAAGTTCCTTTTATAAAAATGGGGGTAGTATAATAAATACAGCTGGCTCTTGCATCTGCAGGTTTCACTTTCATGGTTGAGGAAGACTATTTCTGAACACTTCTCTGTTCTTCTCTGGTCCTTCCTTCTTCCACTTCTTTGCTACGAACATATATTTAAGATTCAGTTCTCAACTTTTATTCTTACTCTTTTATGTTTTTTTCATTTGAGAATTCTTTTATTCTGTGATTTCAACGAGCTTTATTTTGCAAGCAACAAATCTCTATTTCTTAGTCTTAAGCTTTGGTCCAGGTATACCACTAGCCATCTAATAGACTTTCCATTTTAGTTTAGTACTTTCTAAAACCCCCAAGTGGACATCCCTTTTCTGACTCACTGCTTACGTTAGTGGTACCTCCATTCCTAAGACAATGGCTAGATCATCTGATTTTTAAAATAGGTAGGCAAAAAAATGTATAATGATATAAACTCAACTGAGGTTTTCTCTTTACATAACAGCAGGGAGTGGGGAGCAAGTCTGCTGGGTAACATCTCCATGATGTCATTTTTGGGCCATGAGACTTGTCCCCATGCAGCCAGGTAGAAGGGAGAATGAGTTGAATATTTCCTGGAGGGGTGTTATGAAGGGGCCTACTCTGATTTTAAAACACTGCATACTCTCTGATCTCTTAATTGTATTTTTTTTTTTTTTAATTTGGCAACTTTTATTGGTCTTTCATTTATCTATTTTCATCCATTTTGTTCTTTGGCCTGTGTGGGCTTCCCATTGCAGTGGCCTCTCTCGTTACAGGGCACTGGCTTTGGGCACATGTGCTCAGCAGTGTTGACTCATAATTGGACACACTGGTCCAGTCGCTCCGCAGCATGTGAGATCTTCCCAGGCCAGGGATTGAACCTGAGCCCCTTGCACTGCAAGGCAGACTCTTTACCCACTGGACTACCAGGGAAGCCCCTCATCTCTTAATTGCTAGAACTGTGTTATGGCTACACTTACCTGCCAAGGAAACTAGAAAATGTAGTCTAGGAAGAAAAATTTTCACAGGAGGAAAAAAAAAGAAAATGGAATTTATATGAAGTCCTTAGTGTTTGCCACAGTCAGCTAAATTTAAAATTATAGATTTCAGCTCTGTTTTATTCCCCACATCAGGACAAAAACCAAGTCCTGTTATACTCTCATTTAAATTGTCTTTTATTACATTATCCATATACTTTGAATACAATCTCATGATATGGATCATAGATAGGAGCCTGGCTCCTATCAATTCCCGTCTGAATTATTACATTAGTTTTCTAGGTGATCTCCACAACTACAGCCTCATCTCCTTCAATCCATCACACAAACCCTTTTCACACTCACTTTCCTTATGTACAATTTGCATTGCTTTATGTCATAGTTCAAAAACTTTCAACAGCTTTCTTGTCTAGCAGATCAGATCACATCTTCCTGCTTTCCTTTTAAGAACTGGTGTAAATTACAAACTTCTCTTCCTGCAACAGCCAATCTTGATTACTTACTTTTGTAAGTTTTTATTTTTTTTAATATTCCTTTTTTTTCCTGGCCACTTCTATTGGTCTTTCATCTATTTATTTTCATCCATCTTTGTTCTTTGGCCTGTGTGGGCCTCCCATCGCAGTGGCCTCTCACATCGCGGAGCACTGGCTCTGGGCGCATGAGTTCCAGAGCTCTGATTCAGTAGTTGGGCACATTGGTCCGTCTGCTCCATGGCACATGGGATCCTCCCAGGCCAGGGATCCAACCGGTGCACTTTGTACTGCAAAGCAGCATCCTTACCCACTGGACCACCAGGGAAGCCCCATAAGTTTTTGCAAGTGTTCATTTATACCATTCAGTTTAGATGAAATATAAACTCTCTGTCATGTGTGAGTGTGTGTGTGTGTGTGTGTGTGTGTTTAATATTACTCCTTGTATTGTAGAACGGTTTTCCCTACTGTGTTGTAAGCTTCTTGAGAAAAAAAGTGGATGTCTGGTATTCTTTTGTTTTGTCTTCCTAAAGAGTCTAACATGTTGCTCAGTATAAACAGGGTTGGTTTCCAATGAATATTTGTTAACGATGAGGTTAGCTCTGAGAAAAAATTAGTTATTATACAGATTTTATGATATTTTACTCCTGAACTGTGCCAGTTATATTGGCAAATCTTTGTTACAACCTGTCATTTATTCCTGGAAATCAATACTTAATGTTAATTGGTGATAAAGTCTCTCAATATAACTAGATATAAACTAGAGGCATTTATTTATAAGCTTGGGGAAACTAAATTTGATTAATTATTTTTTTTGTCAACTTAACCAACAGTTTAAATTCTGGTCCTTGTCCTGAAGTGACTCATGAACTGGAAGGGAAATAAGGATTTATACCCTTTGCGTAGACAGAATTCTAAGATGGCCTTCCAAATTCCTACCCCCTGGTTTGCATGTTCTGTATAACTCCTTTTTGTGAGTGTGGGTGGGGTCTGTAAATATGACGTGATATCACTTCCATAATTATGTTACATTGCATCAATAAAAATAACTGTATGCATAATTGAAAATCCTTAATCATTTGACTTTGAGTTAATCAAATGGAACATTATTTTTGGTGGATCTGACCTAGTCATATAAACCCTTTAAGGAGATAGGAAGCAGCTTTTCTGTGGGTCTGGAATAAAACAAAAAGCCATGTTGTAACCTGATTACGGAGGAGGCCACACAGCTTGGACCTGATGGCAGTTTCTAAAAGCTGAGTGAGGTCCCTAGTGAAGAACAGAAAGAAAGTGGAGACTTCAGTCCTACAACCATAAGTAACGGGATTCTTCTAACAACCCAAATGAACTCTAAACACAATAAGGGTATAGCTCTGCAGACACCTTGATTGTAGCTTTGTGAAACACTGAGCAGAGATTATGCCATGCTCAGGTTCAACTCATGGAAACTGTAAGATAATAAATATGCATTAAGCTACAAAGTTCGTGGTTACAAATTTATTACATAGCAATTGAAAATTAACGCACATATTTCCTACAATAAGATACATACTTGCTATGAGACAAAGTTTAATTATTTTGATTCTACAAATTTTATTTTTTTAAGATTTGAATTAACTACAATAAAATTATAAGACTTTGAGTTAGTTAACATCTAACCTACTCAAGGAAGTATGGACTGACATGCCCTAGTGTATTTTCAAAGACTGGTACAGAGAACAATTTCACCCACTCATTAGTCTTTCAAGAGTAGGCCACTCCTTCATTCCTACCTGTTCTAGCATGTATAGTGTGCTGACTTAACATTATTTTCTGTGGAGTCCAGTGGATCAAATATCCCAGGAATTGTTGGAGGAGAGCCAAATAGTCTTTATCTCTTTAAGAGGAAAACAGTTTAAAGAAAGCTGTTGCTTAGCAAAGTGGTCACTCTATTGTAAAACAGGCATGTTTCCAAAGGACATTAACAATGTTAATGAGAAAACTAGCCCTGGAGTTATAAAAAAAAAGAGAGGAAAAAATGAAGAATTCACTTCATCATAGGAGGCCATGGATTGCTAGTTGAAATCTGGAACCTCCTCTGGCTAGTTGACCCTGTGACGTTCTCTAAAGATTCAGTTTTCTCATCAGTAAAATGGGAGCATGAACTAGATAATGTCTGAGTCTCTCTCAACTTTTATGTCAATGATACACCTATCCCATGAAGGAAAAAGCAAGAGATCTTAGTGGAAAATGTAGTATGCTCAACATCTGTTTGAGGACAGATGTGAATCAGTATGTACTCTGAAGACCAATTCTTATATGAAAGCAGACTGTAGCTTATCTTCAGCATATCAGCAATTCTTTGTTTTCTCATGGTTAAAATTTCTTAATCTGGAGTGCTGAGCTCCTCTATCCACTTCCTTTGCTCTTTTCTATTCTTAAATTCATTATTTCCTTTATTCTTTAGGGTTTCTTCAAGTTGAGCTGCTCACACATAGCACACACACACACATTCTTTACCTTCCCACCTGTGCTTGGCTTTTGTGATCCTCATGACTGGATTACTTTACTTTCTATTTTCACCTGACCAATCTGCTCATCCCTTAAGGTCTAAGTTACCTCTCCATATAGCTTTCCCTGATGGTTTTCCTCTCTATCCACTTGTGAATGAGATTTGAAAACTCCCTTGGGAGCTATCATGCCCTCAGCACAAATATTCCTCCACCTTATATGTTAAGTGTGCAGTTTTCATGCCTTAGACTGCATACAGAGATGTTGTAGGAAGTCCAATGGAGTGGTTCCTGAATCCAGGCCATAACCTGAAGGACAGCTCAATGAGTTTCAAAGACTGGTACAGAGAACAATTTCACCCACTCATTAGTCTTTCAAGAGTAGGCCACTCCTTCATTCCTACCTGTTCTAGCATGTATAGTGTGCTGACTTAACATTATTTTCTGTGGAGTCCAGTGGATCAAATATCCCAGGAATTGTTGGAGGAGAGCCAAATAGTCTTTATCTCTTTAAGAGGAAAACAGTTTAAAGAAAGCTGTTGCTTAGCAAAGTGGTCACTCTATTGTAAAACAGGCATGTTTCCAAAGGACATTAACAATGTTAATGAGAAAACTAGCCCTGGAGTTATAAAAAAAAAGAGAGGAAAAAATGAAGAATTCACTTCATCATAGGAGGCCATGGATTGCTAGTTGAAATCTGGAACCTCCTCTGGCTAGTTGACCCTGTGACGTTCTCTAAAGATTCAGTTTTCTCATCAGTAAAATGGGAGCATGAACTAGATAATGTCTGAGTCTCTCTCAACTTTTATGTCAATGATACACCTATCCCATGAAGGAAAAAGCAAGAGATCTTAGTGGAAAATGTAGTATGCTCAACATCTGTTTGAGGACAGATGTGAATCAGTATGTACTCTGAAGACCAATTCTTATATGAAAGCAGACTGTAGCTTATCTTCAGCATATCAGCAATTCTTTGTTTTCTCATGGTTAAAATTTCTTAATCTGGAGTGCTGAGCTCCTCTATCCACTTCCTTTGCTCTTTTCTATTCTTAAATTCATTATTTCCTTTATTCTTTAGGGTTTCTTCAAGTTGAGCTGCTCACACATAGCACACACACACACATTCTTTACCTTCCCACCTGTGCTTGGCTTTTGTGATCCTCATGACTGGATTACTTTACTTTCTATTTTCACCTGACCAATCTGCTCATCCCTTAAGGTCTAAGTTACCTCTCCATATAGCTTTCCCTGATGGTTTTCCTCTCTATCCACTTGTGAATGAGATTTGAAAACTCCCTTGGGAGCTATCATGCCCTCAGCACAAATATTCCTCCACCTTATATGTTAAGTGTGCAGTTTTCATGCCTTAGACTGCATACAGAGATGTTGTAGGAAGTCCAATGGAGTGGTTCCTGAATCCAGGCCATAACCTGAAGGACAGCTCATAGTAACTGGTTTGCTTAGTATAATCCTGTCTTCTTATAATTCTTTTCACAATTACTAGAATGCAGGGAAAGTAAAAACGTAGTTGCATGAAAATATAATTAAATTCTCAGGAGCCCTTCTTGGTTATAGGATTTCAGAAAACAGATACTATAAAACTAGTCATGTATCTTCTCAGGGGGCTTCCCAGGTGGTTCAGTGGTAAAGAATCTGCCTGCCAATGCAAGAGACACAGTTTTGATCCCTCAGTTGGGAAGATCCCTTGGATAAAGAAATGACAATCCACTCCAGTACTGTTGCTTGGGAAATTCCATGGACAGAGGAGCCTATAGTTTATGGGGTCACAAAAGAGTCAGACACGACTTAGCAATTAAACAATTGCAACCTTCACAGGGATTTTATATGAGCCTGAATGTTGATCAAAGTAAAGAGACTCAGAGCAGCTAATTGAACTGAAGAGAGTCACACATCCAGCTTGGCTTCCAAGGTGTGCTAATGGTAATGAACCCTCCTGCCAGTTCAGGAGATATAAGAAATGCTGGTTTGATCTCTAGGTCAGGAAGATCCTCTGGAGGAGGGCATGGCAACCCCCCAGTATTCTTGCCTGGAGAATGCCACAGCCAGAGGAGCCCAGCAGGTTGCAGACCATAGGGTTGCACAGAGTCGAACATGATTGAAGCAACTTGGCACACAAGGACTCTCACACTCAGCTAGAGACTCAGTCTCCTCTCTTCTGACTACAGTTCAGTAGGAGGCCTTTCTTTCCTCCTTCCAACAGAGGACACTGCTTCAGGGCTCACTCCTGAAAACTATGCAGGGTTACTATGATCTCTGAGGCGAAAGTATCCTCTGAATGAAAGAACACTTACTTGTTTTTTCAGAAGTTTTATTCCCTGATGGTGCCTCCAGGCTTATGGAATCTCAATAACTTTTTATTTTCTTTCACTTCATGGCTGATTTGCAGTGCTTTTCTACTTATAATTTCCAAGTTAAAGACTTATAACTTCTGTTTCTCTTCTTTTTCAACTTAGAGCTGGACTCTATAAAAAAAACCAGTTGTAAGTAGTTAGGGAGAAACTGCAAAGACTTACAATCAGAAGGTCTAGAAAAGGAAAATAAAATCTAAGGAAAGAATAAAATTAGAGTAGTAAGACGAAAAGTGGAGAATACTGTGAATGCTACTCAAAATTACAATATTTACAAACTGTACTAAATACTTATCCATTTCATTGTCATGACAACCCAGAAAAATGAAATAATGTGCACAAGATCCTATAGTTTATAAATTATGAAAATGAGTTTTAGATCAAAGGCTGACTTCAAAATTCATGGTGTTTGTACCCTCCTTGGCTGGGGGAGGGGATGCTGGCTAGCACAAAGCAAGGCTGAATATGCATCAGGTAAGGGGCTGGTTGGGAGATGGAGGGAGAAATGATGGGTACATCTTCATATTCTTGAAATTAAAACAGAATATCTGAGCTAGAAGGCACACCGGGGCATCCTCTGATTACCAGCTACAGTGGCTGAAACCTAGAGAAACACAACCAATTGGGTTTTAAGGAACATAATTTAAACTATGCTTCTCTGTTTCCACTTGTTTTGATTTTCATGATTATTTAATTAGGTTTATTGGTCCAGAAGCTTTGTTTCAAGTATATTGGTCCAGAAACTTTTCCCTTCTCCCTTTCTTCCCTATCAAATATGATATTTTCCCTTCTGAACATGTATAATGGCACATTCACATTACTGGGCCCTTGAGGTCAGTGTTCCTGAATGTTCCTGCTCTTCATCTGAATGAAGAGATAGCAGGGAAGTGTCTCAGCAGAAAGCAAGAGATGGAATTCCCAGGCCCCAATTACTTCGGTGGTATCCTCAGGTTTCTGATGTTTTCATCAGTGAAGTGAAGATGACAAAGTTCCTAAATTCAGTGCAGAAAATAGGTGATAAGGATTGTCAGGAAGGGAAGAAGCAGGGTGGGCTGAATGAGAGGAAAATTGGGGTAGCTGAGAGAGCACAGGAACTTGGATACCAAAGCAGGGATATCTAGTAGGGTTTCCCTGCAGTCTCAGCGAAGTTTGCCTGAGAATTGACTTCAATGCATGAATCTATTGAATGATTAAGAGGTGGTATCCAGAGACAAAACTGAAGCCAGAAGAAGACAGGCAGTATACCCAATTGTTAGAGAGGGCTGCATGGGAGAGTCACCATGGCAATGGACCAGTGGTGATGTTCTTCTCAGAGGCCCCTGGTGCAGTGTTTAAAGCAGGCTCTGAAGCCAGACTGACTGGTTTTGAACCCTGGCTTCATAGTTTATTCTCTGAATTACCTCACAACAGTTAGTTGACCTTTGTGTTTTACAACTTCCTCACCTTTAAAAGGATGAGTGTGGTTCCCACCCAGGAAGAAGCAAATTGCATGAATAATTGAGTTTACCTAGGTCAAATGCTATGAGTGGTTCCTGGCACTTGGTAAGTGATCAGCAGTGTTAGTTTTTCTTGGGGGGGGGGGGAGATGGAGGAGAGATGATGGGTACATCTTCATATTCTTGAAATTAAAACAGAATATCTGAGCTAGAAGGCACACCGGGGCATCCTCTGATTACCAGCTACAGTGGCTGAAACCTAGAGAAACACAACCAATTGGGTTTTAAGGAACATAATTTAAACTATGCTTCTCTGTTTCCACTTGTTTTGATTTTCATGATTATTTAATTAGGTTTATTGGTCCAGAAGCTTTGTTTCAAGTATATTGGTCCAGAAACTTTTCCCTTCTCCCTTTCTTCCCTATCAAATATGATATTTTCCCTTCTGAACATGTATAATGGCACATTCACATTACTGGGCCCTTGAGGTCAGTGTTCCTGAATGTTCCTGCTCTTCATCTGAATGAAGAGATAGCAGGGAAGTGTCTCAGCAGAAAGCAAGAGATGGAATTCCCAGGCCCCAATTACTTCGGTGGTATCCTCAGGTTTCTGATGTTTTCATCAGTGAAGTGAAGATGACAAAGTTCCTAAATTCAGTGCAGAAAATAGGTGATAAGGATTGTCAGGAAGGGAAGAAGCAGGGTGGGCTGAATGAGAGGAAAATTGGGGTAGCTGAGAGAGCACAGGAACTTGGATACCAAAGCAGGGATATCTAGTAGGGTTTCCCTGCAGTCTCAGCGAAGTTTGCCTGAGAATTGACTTCAATGCATGAATCTATTGAATGATTAAGAGGTGGTATCCAGAGACAAAACTGAAGCCAGAAGAAGACAGGCAGTATACCCAATTGTTAGAGAGGGCTGCATGGGAGAGTCACCATGGCAATGGACCAGTGGTGATGTTCTTCTCAGAGGCCCCTGGTGCAGTGTTTAAAGCAGGCTCTGAAGCCAGACTGACTGGTTTTGAACCCTGGCTTCATAGTTTATTCTCTGAATTACCTCACAACAGTTAGTTGACCTTTGTGTTTTACAACTTCCTCACCTTTAAAAGGATGAGTGTGGTTCCCACCCAGGAAGAAGCAAATTGCATGAATAATTGAGTTTACCTAGGTCAAATGCTATGAGTGGTTCCTGGCACTTGGTAAGTGATCAGCAGTGTTAGTTTTTCTTTGTCTGTTTTTTACAAGCTTTTGCTAGTTAAGGCCACCTCTCTAAATATAGTTTTGAGGTAAACTTTGAAAATGATTTTTAAGTCTGTTCCTTATCAGTGTCTTTGTCATTAGACTAGGCAATATCATGCTTTGGCCTATTCCAGACAGACAGCAGAAGAGAAGAAAAGAGAGGAAATAAAGCAAAACGCAACTAGTTGGACTAAAACAAACTCCTGTAGTCTTTCTCTGAGGTTCTCTTTGGGAGTCTAATTTTAAAGAAGAGCACATGAAGATAGTTTAAAGATGGGAGAATATACATATTGACCATCTTATATGGAATTTGTCAACTCTATCAACACACTTCTGGTTTCACCCTCCCGTTTCCCCTGATTTTTCTTACGAAGAATAAGAATTCTGTTTTGTCCCCTTCATCCCAGACTCCAAATGCTCTTTTTTTTTTTTTTTTTTTTCTCATGAAAGCAAAACTGCTAGGCTACATCTCCTGTAACTTCAGCAATGCGAGCAAGCTTTTGTCCCCGGAATTGGCAGCGTTTCTCCTTCGTTTGTGCCCCTGCCTGTCTGCAGGTCTCAGAGCTGCTCTCTGCTGTTGGAGATTGCATAGAGCTGGTGGATTCAAGCCATGGGGCTTCTTTTATGAGCCAAATGGAGAGAAAGGAGCCTTTTAGGCTCCAGCCTCACAGTCAGGTACTCCCTGGAGGGTTTCTTACAATGCACAGGCCTCAGGCTCTTCCCCTGGAGTTTGCATTTGTTTTCATATAGGGCACCCATGCTCCTGGCAATGGGAGAAAGAAGCAGCGATCCAAGTAGGCAGCTCTCTCTGCAGCCACTGCAAGTTGCATTAGTGCTCCACTGATAGAAGTTACAGGTTTGACCTGGTCCTCCCTAAAGCCAGGCTGAGTTCTTTATTAGTGAGCATGAAAAATGCTTCAATGCTAGCACCAGATGGTACCCAAACCAATTTGGATCATCAGCTGAGGCGTACTCATTTCCAAGGATTTGCTTTAACATCAGTATTATTTCCCTTAGCACCCATCTAGCCCTAAGTGATGATCTTCCTGAGATGATTTTGATGAGAAATAATATTTTTCTCTACATAGGAGCACAATCATTATTTCTTTATTAATTTGTTCAACAAGCTCTTATTGAGTGCCTGCTGTGTGCACTAGATGTTTTAGGGAATACAAAAGAGAAATCCATTTCTCTTTAAAAACTACTAGTTGAGAATGTACAATGTACACAGCAAACACTAGACAAGTCATTAATAAGGTAAAGTACTTGCCTTTAAATAATTCGTAGTCATCAAGAAATGAATAGAGTCGCACAGTGAGTATAGAGGTAAGGCAGGTCACTAAATGTCCAGATACACCTCTTTGCATTTTTGCTGCTTGAACCATAAACAAAATTTTGTTTGGTATTCTGTTCTCTCTTCTCCAAGAGAAGTTGTTAATAGCACTAATATTACTACCTGCATGTGTCTGCTAAAACAGAAAGAGAACATTAGGGGAGGGTGAAGGGAGAGTCAACCATTTAGTTCTCTCTTATTTTGCTACCCAAAGAGTGAGCCATGGACCAGAAGCAATGGTACCTCCTGGCAGCTTATTATAAATACAGGCTCTCCCCTAGACCTGGTAGATTGGCCTCTTCAGTTTAAATAAGATCCACAGGTGATTCATATGCTCGTTAAATTTTGAGAAAGGCTGCTCTGCTAGTTTGTTCCTCAGGTATCTCAACAAGGATGGTGTACTCAATGAAAATACACTTAATGAAAGACTCACTTTTTTTTATTTATTGAAACTTTATCTCAGGGGCTCCACTGGAAGGTTTATTGCATTTGTTTTCATATAGGGCACCCATGCTCCTGGCAATGGGAGAAAGAAGCAGCGATCCAAGTAGGCAGCTCTCTCTGCAGCCACTGCAAGTTGCATTAGTGCTCCACTGATAGAAGTTACAGGTTTGACCTGGTCCTCCCTAAAGCCAGGCTGAGTTCTTTATTAGTGAGCATGAAAAATGCTTCAATGCTAGCACCAGATGGTACCCAAACCAATTTGGATCATCAGCTGAGGCGTACTCATTTCCAAGGATTTGCTTTAACATCAGTATTATTTCCCTTAGCACCCATCTAGCCCTAAGTGATGATCTTCCTGAGATGATTTTGATGAGAAATAATATTTTTCTCTACATAGGAGCACAATCATTATTTCTTTATTAATTTGTTCAACAAGCTCTTATTGAGTGCCTGCTGTGTGCACTAGATGTTTTAGGGAATACAAAAGAGAAATCCATTTCTCTTTAAAAACTACTAGTTGAGAATGTACAATGTACACAGCAAACACTAGACAAGTCATTAATAAGGTAAAGTACTTGCCTTTAAATAATTCGTAGTCATCAAGAAATGAATAGAGTCGCACAGTGAGTATAGAGGTAAGGCAGGTCACTAAATGTCCAGATACACCTCTTTGCATTTTTGCTGCTTGAACCATAAACAAAATTTTGTTTGGTATTCTGTTCTCTCTTCTCCAAGAGAAGTTGTTAATAGCACTAATATTACTACCTGCATGTGTCTGCTAAAACAGAAAGAGAACATTAGGGGAGGGTGAAGGGAGAGTCAACCATTTAGTTCTCTCTTATTTTGCTACCCAAAGAGTGAGCCATGGACCAGAAGCAATGGTACCTCCTGGCAGCTTATTATAAATACAGGCTCTCCCCTAGACCTGGTAGATTGGCCTCTTCAGTTTAAATAAGATCCACAGGTGATTCATATGCTCGTTAAATTTTGAGAAAGGCTGCTCTGCTAGTTTGTTCCTCAGGTATCTCAACAAGGATGGTGTACTCAATGAAAATACACTTAATGAAAGATCATCACATTATTTTTTGTTGTTTATTTATTGAAACTTTCCTTATGTCCTTTATTTATTTATTTACAGAAACTCTGTAACTTCTAGTTACATAATCATTTTGTAAAAACAACGTGTAGGCAATTCCTTACACATGGACCACTATGTTTTGGGTCATGCCATCCTGAAATTAGGGCCACAGGTGGTTGGCCAGGAATCTGAGTCTAAGCCAAAAATGGATGTTGATAGAACAGGCACATTTGTTGTATCCTAGCAAGACATCTCTTTGCAGTAGGACTGCTTTATATTGCATAACTAACCCAGTCAGGGGCATTTTCTTAGGGGGATTATATATATATATATATATATATATATATATATATATAGAGAGAGAGAGAGAGAGAGAGAGAGAGAGAGAGAGAGAGAGAGAGAGGGAGGGAGGACAGATGTTCACCATAGGGAGAACTAGAGAGATACATAAAAAGAAGCAGACAGAAACCATTGGATAAGAATAAATAGGAAATATGAGGGAAACTAACAGGGCAATATCACCATGTTTGTGTCTACTTAGAAAAGTGCTGAGAACTTTGCAAATATGACTTTTAATCCTCACTGCTTCACAGGCAAATGTTTTGTACTGAACATGTCTGCTATAGCTTGATGTCCAGAAGGCTCTGATTTGTGCTAGAAATGGTGGAAACTCACAGAGTGCAATCTGGATTCTGGGCAAAGGAAAAGGGCTCCTGCTGGGTGGCCCCTTTTCTTTCCTTACGTGCACATTTTACCCACTTAGCTCCTCAACTGGAACAAGATGAGGATTTGTTTGTTTTGCAATTAAGTGCTAAGTGAAATCTTTTAGAAGTGTAGACTTCAGGGACTAATGATTACCCCCTCCAACTTTCTGCATTAGGGAGGGTGAAGGAGAGTCAACCATTTAGTTCTCTCTTATTTTGCTACCCAAAGAGTGAGCCATGGACCAGAAGCAATGGTACCTCCTGGCAGCTTATTATAAATACAGGCTCTCCCCTAGACCTGGTAGATTGGCCTCTTCAGTTTAAATAAGATCCACAGGTGATTCATATGCTCGTTAAATTTTGAGAAAGGCTGCTCTGCTAGTTTGTTCCTCAGGTATCTCAACAAGGATGGTGTACTCAATGAAAATACACTTAATGAAAGATCATCACATTATTTTTTGTTGTTTATTTATTGAAACTTTCCTTATGTCCTTTATTTATTTATTTACAGAAACTCTGTAACTTCTAGTTATTTAATCATTTTGTAAATGCAACTTGTAGGCAATTCCTTACACATGGACCACTATGTTTTGGGTCATGCCATCCTGAAATTAGGGCCACAGGTGGTTGGCCAGGAATCTGAGTCTAAGCCAAAAATGGATGTTGATAGAACAGGCACATTTGTTGTATCCTAGCAAGACATCTCTTTGCAGTAGGACTGCTTTATATTGCATAACTAACCCAGTCAGGGGCATTTTCTTAGGGGGATTATATATATATATATATATATATATATATATATATATATATAGAGAGAGAGAGAGAGAGAGAGAGAGAGGGAGGGAGGACAGATGTTCACCATAGGGAGAACTAGAGAGATACATAAAAAGAAGCAGACAGAAACCATTGGATAAGAATAAATAGGAAATATGAGGGAAACTAACAGGGCAATATCACCATGTTTGTGTCTACTTAGAAAAGTGCTGAGAACTTTGCAAATATGACTTTTAATCCTCACTGCTTCACAGGCAAATGTTTTGTACTGAACATGTCTGCTATAGCTTGATGTCCAGAAGGCTCTGATTTGTGCTAGAAATGGTGGAAACTCACAGAGTGCAATCTGGATTCTGGGCAAAGGAAAAGGGCTCCTGCTGGGTGGCCCCTTTTCTCTTTCCTTACGTGCAAATTTTACCCACTTAGCTCCTCAACTGGAACAAGATGAGGATTTGTTTGTTTTGCAATTAAGTGCTAAGTGAAATCTTTTAGAAGTGTAGACTTCAGGGACTAATGATTCCCACCAGGTCTCTGCCCCCTCCAACCTTTCTGCTAAATACTGCTAACCCACATTCCTGCTGAGAGAACAGATCTCCATAAGGTCTATTTGGAATCAGTGGCATAATTTTTTGAATTTGAAACTGATTATAATAACAGCAACATAAATTTTTGTTTGTAGAAAGTGTTTAGGGAGGTTGGGAGCATATTCATGATAAAACTGCATCTTTTCACTAATTAATATGTGTCCCAATTTGAATCCCAGCAGAGAATTGGTATATTTAGTCCAGGGAGAACTCATTTAACCAAAATTTGATCATTTATCCCAGAATCTTTTCAGAGTGATCCCCACAGTGTTAGAGATGTGTAAAGCATAGAAAGCTAAGATGTTTTCTTCCTGAAATATAAAGTGAATGCCTCAATATCTGGGAAAGCTAAAAGCAGCCAAGTTCACAAAATGATGTCATCTTTGGTGGGAGATATTGAGGGAAGTACAAGCCCTGGGGAGAACTAGCTGTGTGACCCTGGGCAGCTCTCATATTTTGTAAAAATGGTTGATCCAGTAAGGGGTCTTTGAGTTCTTTTTCAGTTCTAGCAATCTAAAGTTGTCTGAAAAGCTTAATACAAACCAGCAATATATTTGCATAGCAGAGCAAAAAGGGACTAAAAAAATACATACTATTATATATAAAATAAACAGCAAGGACCTATCATATAGTATCGAGAACTATATTCAGCATCTCATGAAAACCTATAATGGGAAAGAATCTGAAAAAGAATATACATATAAAGAACATAATAAAATATGGTACCATTCTTGCATACAAAAACCTTTCAGATGCCTTATCAGTCCCTACTTGTGAAGTCATCATCTATGGAAAGTTCCCTTTCTCTTTTATCGCTCTTGTTCTCTCATTGTCCCATTTTCATACTGAGTAGGGTGCTTATCCTGCTTCACAGGCTATACTGCAAGGCTCTGATTTGTGCTAGAAATGGTGGAAACTCACAGAGTGCAATCTGGATTCTGGGCAAAGGAAAAGGGCTCCTGCTGGGTGGCCCTTTTCTTTCCTTACGTGCAAATTTTACCCACTTAGCTCCTCAACTGGAACAAGATGAGGATTTGTTTGTTTTGCAATTAAGTGCTAAGTGAAATCTTTTAGAAGTGTAGACTTCAGGGACTAATGATTCCCACCAGGTCTCTGCCCCCTCCAACCTTTCTGCTAAATACTGCTAACCCACATTCCTGCTGAGAGAACAGATCTCCATAAGGTCTATTTGGAATCAGTGGCCTAATTTTTTTTGAATTTGAAACTGATTATAATAACAGCAACATAAATTTTTGTTTGTAGAAAGTGTTTAGGGAGGTTGGGAGCATATTCATGATAAAACTGCATCTTTTCACTAATTAATATGTGTCCCAATTTGAATCCCAGCAGAGAATTGGTATATTTAGTCCAGGGAGAACTCATTTAACCAAAATTTGATCATTTATCCCAGAATCTTTTCAGAGTGATCCCCACAGTGTTAGAGATGTGTAAAGCATAGAAAGCTAAGATGTTTTCTTCCTGAAATATAAAGTGAATGCCTCAATATCTGGGAAAGCTAAAAGCAGCCAAGTTCACAAAATGATGTCATCTTTGGTGGGAGATATTGAGGGAAGTACAAGCCCTGGGGAGAACTAGCTGTGTGACCCTGGGCAGCTCTCATATTTTGTAAAAATGGTTGATCCAGTAAGGAATCTTTGAGTTCTTTTTCAGTTCTAGCAATCTAAAGTTGTCTGAAAAGCTTAATACAAACCAGCAATATATTTGCATAG
The DNA here is from genome assembly GCA_022376925.1 of Tragulus kanchil. Classification (NCBI taxonomy): domain Eukaryota; kingdom Metazoa; phylum Chordata; class Mammalia; order Artiodactyla; family Tragulidae; genus Tragulus; species Tragulus kanchil. Next base: position 64,649,152 of record JAIOJX010000032.1, on the reverse strand, counting down.
CAGAGCAAAAAGGGACTAAAAAAATACATACTATTATATATAAAATAAACAGCAAGGACCTATCATATAGTATCGAGAACTATATTCAGCATCTCATGAAAACCTATAATGGGAAAGAATCTGAAAAAGAATATACATATAAAGAACATAATAAAATATGGTACCATTCTTGCGCCACAAAAAAACCTTTCAGATGCCTTATCAGTCCCTACTTGTGAAGTCATCATCTGTGGAAAGTTCCCTTTTCTCTTTTATCGCTCTTGTTCTCTCATTGTCCCATTTTCATACTGAGTAGGGGTGCTTATCCAGCCCTCTTTTCTTTCATTCTTCTTTTTTCCAGGATTTTGCAAGGTGAAGAAATCAGATGCCAGAGCTTGGGAATTAAGAAGAGTAAAGAGTCCTCAAAGCTGTTTTCCATCTGAAGCCATTTGTTGTAGTTAGAACTGGGAAGAAGTGCTACTTGACCTCGCGGCATCCACAGCATTGAATTTGGGAGCCAAACCTATTGGTTCATTGTGCACTCTCCCTCAGGACTCCAGGGTGTGAGCGTCTCTGGTTTTAAAGAGCAGTGAGACATTCCTGAGTACCTTGACCCAGGACGATCTTAAGTATAACCAATCTCATCCTGATTTTTATGAGTGAGTAATAGCTATATGTTCCCCGGGTGGCTCAGTTGTAAAGAATCTGCCTGCTAATGCAGGAGCCCCAGGAGACGTGAAAACTGTCCCTGAGGAGGGAAGATCCCCTGGAGGAGGAAATGGAAATCCATTCCAGTGTTTTTGCCTGGAGAATCCCATGGAAAGGGGAGTCTGGCAGGCTACAGTCTATGGGGTTGGTCAAGATTTAGACACAACTGACTGACTGAGCACACACACACAATGGATATAAGTAGTCAGCGTGACTTAGTCTATCAAACTCAGGTTTGATCGCTAATGTTCTCAACATACCTTTAACAATTAAACAAGGAAGAAAACATAATCAGTCCCTCCTTCTATGTCACCCCATGGTACCAAGGATAAACCCTGGGCTCCAAAGAAGGAAGGGAAAAGTACACAGAACTATTCCTGTAAAAAAATTTTTCTGAAAAGCTTAATACAAACCAGCAATATATTTGCATAGCAGAGCAAAAAGGGACTAAAAAAATACATACTATTATATATAAAATAAACAGCAAGGACCTATCATATAGTATCGAGAACTATATTCAGCATCTCATGAAAACCTATAATGGGAAAGAATCTGAAAAAGAATATACATATAAAGAACATAATAAAATATGGTACCATTCTTGCGCCACAAAAAAACCTTTCAGATGCCTTATCAGTCCCTACTTGTGAAGTCATCATCTGTGGAAAGTTCCCTTTTCTCTTTTATCGCTCTTGTTCTCTCATTGTCCCATTTTCATACTGAGTAGGGGTGCTTATCCAGCCCTCTTTTCTTTCATTCTTCTTTTTTCCAGGATTTTGCAAGGTGAAGAAATCAGATGCCAGAGCTTGGGAATTAAGAAGAGTAAAGAGTCCTCAAAGCTGTTTTCCATCTGAAGCCATTTGTTGTAGTTAGAACTGGGAAGAAGTGCTACTTGACCTCGCGGCATCCACAGCATTGAATTTGGGAGCCAAACCTATTGGTTCATTGTGCACTCTCCCTCAGGACTCCAGGGTGTGAGCGTCTCTGGTTTTAAAGAGCAGTGAGACATTCCTGAGTACCTTGACCCAGGACGATCTTAAGTATAACCAATCTCATCCTGATTTTTATGAGTGAGTAATAGCTATATGTTCCCCGGGTGGCTCAGTTGTAAAGAATCTGCCTGCTAATGCAGGAGCCCCAGGAGACGTGAAAACTGTCCCTGAGGAGGGAAGATCCCCTGGAGGAGGAAATGGAAATCCATTCCAGTGTTTTTGCCTGGAGAATCCCATGGAAAGGGGAGTCTGGCAGGCTACAGTCTATGGGGTTGGTCAAGATTTAGACACAACTGACTGACTGAGCACACACACACAATGGATATAAGTAGTCAGCGTGACTTAGTCTATCAAACTCAGGTTTGATCGCTAATGTTCTCAACATACCTTTAACAATTAAACAAGGAAGAAAACATAATCAGTCCCCTCCCCCTTTCCTGGATGGTCTGAGGCCTTCACCCCTAGTGTGTCACCCAAGGATAAACCCTGGGCTCCAAAGAAGGAAGGGAAAAAGTACACAGACCTGTTTGGCTTGGAATGCAGTCACTGGAAGCATGGGCATTTGGAGGAGCAGGTGGCATTTGGGGTTGGGCAGGTGTATTTCTGACTGCATCAGCATGGCAAGTTCCATCTTTCATTTAAACCTACCTTCCATGGAACAGTTCCACGCTTCCGGCCCCTCACCCCACACACGTTCATCCCATCACCTGCTCCCTGCCTAGACTGTGAGCTGGCACTTCTGTTTCCTTTCCATCCATTGAGAAGATTTGCCATAGAAATCATCTGAGCAGTTGGGAAACTCAGCCAAGTGGCACCACATGTGGCAGAATCTGTCCCTGTTTTTCTGCACCGTGGGGGTTTAAACTTTTGTGGGAGAGGGGGGCTCATTTCCCTCCCTCATAGAGGAGTATTTACCAGGGAGAAGCAAAGAAACACTTAAATGGTCAACCAAATTCCAGCTTGTATTGATTCTATCATTCAGAGGTTGAGGGTTTTTTTTTTTTTTTTTGGCTTAAATATAGCATCACAAATACACAGCTGCAGAGACTGTGCCAAACAGCTCAGCCGGCTGTACACAGTGCCATCAACAGAAAACTGTTTTTCTTTTCCCCTGCTCGAGGTGTTATCACCAGGAGCCATGTGGATGCTCTCTGGGCCAAACAGCCATCTCTCCAGCACATCCACAAAAGCAGCCGCAGTGGGTGCTGGACTCTGCCTGTGGAAGGTCTCCCAGTGGGAGGCTGAGTGTGGGGGCTGGGACGAAAGGCGAAAGGAGGTGGGGGTGTATAGTGAAGTCTAGTGTGCTGATCAGTGAAGACAGTAACTCTGGAGGAGGAAATGGAAATCCATTCCAGTGTTTTTGCCTGGAGAATCCCATGGAAAGGGGAGTCTGGCAGGCTACAGTCTATGGGGTTGGTCAAGATTTAGACACAACTGACTGACTGAGCACACACACACAATGGATATAAGTAGTCAGCGTGACTTAGTCTATCAAACTCAGGTTTGATCGCTAATGTTCTCAACATACCTTTAACAATTAAACAAGGAAGAAAACATAATCAGTCCCCTCCCCCTTTCCTGGATGGTCTGAGGCCTTCACCCCTAGTGTGTCACCCAAGGATAAACCCTGGGCTCCAAAGAAGGAAGGGAAAAAGTACACAGACCTGTTTGGCTTGGAATGCAGTCACTGGAAGCATGGGCATTTGGAGGAGCAGGTGGCATTTGGGGTTGGGCAGGTGTATTTCTGACTGCATCAGCATGGCAAGTTCCATCTTTCATTTAAACCTACCTTCCATGGAACAGTTCCACGCTTCCGGCCCCTCACCCCACACACGTTCATCCCATCACCTGCTCCCTGCCTAGACTGTGAGCTGGCACTTCTGTTTCCTTTCCATCCATTGAGAAGATTTGCCATAGAAATCATCTGAGCAGTTGGGAAACTCAGCCAAGTGGCACCACATGTGGCAGAATCTGTCCCTGTTTTTCTGCACCGTGGGGGTTTAAACTTTTGTGGGAGAGGGGGGCTCATTTCCCTCCCTCATAGAGGAGTATTTACCAGGGAGAAGCAAAGAAACACTTAAATGGTCAACCAAATTCCAGCTTGTATTGATTCTATCATTCAGAGGTTGAGGGTTTTTTTTTTTTTTTTTTGGCTTAAATATAGCATCACAAATACACAGCTGCAGAGACTGTGCCAAACAGCTCAGCCGGCTGTACACAGTGCCATCAACAGAAAACTGTTTTTCTTTTCCCCTGCTCGAGGTGTTATCACCAGGAGCCATGTGGATGCTCTCTGGGCCAAACAGCCATCTCTCCAGCACATCCACAAAAGCAGCCGCAGTGGGTGCTGGACTCTGCCTGTGGAAGGTCTCCCAGTGGGAGGCTGAGTGTGGGGGCTGGGACAGAAAGGCGAAAGGAGGTGGGGGGTGTATAGTGAAGTCTAGTGTGCTGATCAGTGAAGACAGTAACTCTGAGAAATGCGATGCTTTGTTCCTGGGCCAGCGCTATGATCAAAATATTGTACCTGAGATGGACACTGTTTTCGTATTCTAGAAAGAACGGTGGATAATGTATTTAAGTCACTGACATCAGTCTCTTTGGGAATACGTTTCCAGCTGCCACTGCTGTACCGTCAAAGAAACTTAAACTCTATAGGGGCTGGGGGACCAAGGTGTGTGCCTCAGACAAGGCAAAAATGACAGACAGAATGAAATAATTAAAGCATAATGCCAGGATATATATGTTTATATAATGCCCATACTTAAGACTCTTTGTGTACCCTGTTGTATAAAGAATGAATTTCCAATCTCATCACACAAGGATTTTCATAGCAGGGCCCCAGGCCTCCTTGGTAGCTTCATCTGCTGCCTCTCTGACTTGGATGCTATTCTTTATCAACACAAAGTTACCTGTCACTTTCTAAACAAGGCACTCTTAATGCTTCCTTGTTTTTGCATATCCTTGTTCCCCCACTAAGAATGCTTGAGTCTTTCTCCTCTACCTGGTAGACACCCACCCATCCTTCCCATTTGGTTCAGGATGTTTCCCATGCCCAGTCCTTGCTGATTTTTCCTGATGGCTAGCATCCTGCTCTTCAGAGTCCCCTGGACTTTGTACTTCTTGATTTCCCAGCACTCAGCACATCCTCACCTCAGTGTTCAGTTGGTTTGTCTTCTAGGAGACTATGATCTCTGCAGGAAGCAAGGCCCATCTGTGGGAATTCCCAACACCTGGATGGTCAGTGCTTAGTACACAGTAGGTGATCCATGGATGTTTATTGAGTTATTCAAACTTTTTTACATGAAAAATTATACACATGTGAAGTGAAAGAATTCAAACACAGAAAGGATAAAAGACAAGGGGAAATGTTCCTTATTATCCTTGTGTATTCACACATAACATTTTAAGACAAGTGGCTCAGAAAATGCATACTGTTTTACACTTTGTTACCACTGTCTCAGAGAAGTCTTCCCATGCCAGTATTTGCAAATGGACACCATTCATTTCTCAGGTTTATTATTGGTAGGGTTAAAGGTACAGATACAATATTGCTATAGAAGCTCAAAGAGTCCAGAGGTCACCATGGACTTGGAATAGCCAGAGAAGATTCAGCAGAGGAGGTGAACTTGACTTTGCTTAGAAGGATGGGTAGGATTTGGACAGTGGTGAGGCGTGAGGGAGGTGCACAGGGACACTGTGGCAGGGGCATTAGGAATGTACTTGGGGTGGCAAGCAGTGGGGCAGCCTGTTGTTAGTGCTGACCAGTGGGGAGATACAAGGTGATGATAATTTGGACACAGATTGAGAAGGGCACTAAAATACACTAGGAATTTGGACTCACCCTTCAGGTGGCAATTGTGGGATAAAGGGATGGCCTGATGTTCTTGTGATTCAGTGTCTGGCAGTCCTCGGGATACAAGAAGAAAATAGGAAGTGGGCGAGTACAGAGATGGAGCCTCTCTGACTTGGATTACTTTATCAACACAAAGTTACCTGTCACTTTCTAAACAAGGCACTCTTAATGCTTCCTTGTTTTTGCATATCCTTGTTCCCCCACTAAGAATGCTTGAGTCTTTCTCCTCTACCTGGTAGACACCCACCCATCCTTCCCATTTGGTTCAGGATGTTTCCCATGCCCAGTCCTTGCTGATTTTTCCTGATGGCTAGCATCCTGCTCTTCAGAGTCCCCTGGACTTTGTACTTCTTGATTTCCCAGCACTCAGCACATCCTCACCTCAGTGTTCAGTTGGTTTGTCTTCTAGGAGACTATGATCTCTGCAGGAAGCAAGGCCCATCTGTGGGAATTCCCAACACCTGGATGGTCAGTGCTTAGTACACAGTAGGTGATCCATGGATGTTTATTGAGTTATTCAAACTTTTTTACATGAAAAATTATACACATGTGAAGTGAAAGAATTCAAACACAGAAAGGATAAAAGACAAGGGGAAATGTTCCTTATTATCCTTGTGTATTCACACATAACATTTTAAGACAAGTGGCTCAGAAAATGCATACTGTTTTACACTTTGTTACCACTGTCTCAGAGAAGTCTTCCCATGCCAGTATTTGCAAATGGACACCATTCATTTCTCAGGTTTATTATTGGTAGGGTTAAAGGTACAGATACAATATTGCTATAGAAGCTCAAAGAGTCCAGAGGTCACCATGGACTTGGAATAGCCAGAGAAGATTCAGCAGAGGAGGTGAACTTGACTTTGCTTAGAAGGATGGGTAGGATTTGGACAGTGGTGAGGCGTGAGGGAGGTGCACAGGGACACTGTGGCAGGGGCATTAGGAATGTACTTGGGGTGGCAAGCAGTGGGGCAGCCTGTTGTTAGTGCTGACCAGTGGGGAGATACAAGGTGATGATAATTTGGACACAGATTGAGAAGGGCACTAAAATACACTAGGAATTTGGACTCACCCTTCAGGTGGCAATTGTGGGATAAAGGGATGGCCTGATGTTCTTGTGATTCAGTGTCTGGCAGTCCTCGGGGTGCAGTGTGAGCTGGAGGAGAAGAAAATAGGAAGTGGGCGAGTACAGAGATGGAGAGTCTGGTGTGACTCAGCGCTGGTGGAGAAAGGAGGGACAACGGAGTTTTGCTGGACACCATCTCTGACCCCAGGTGCCGGACACCTTATCTCCTTATGTCACTCGCTCTGCCCACTCAATCCGTGAGAAGGCTGTTATCAGTCTTTTCTTAAAATGAGGCCACAGAAGAAGCTCAGATCACCCTGCATGTGGGAAGTTCGTAGTTTTGAATTTTGAAGTCCAGTTTGTTTATTTGGGAAATGTTTTGCCTTTTCCCTACAGTTCACTGCTTCTTGGTCTTGCGAGGGAATCTGTGCAAAGTGGTGAAAGAGGAGAAGGAAGAGATGAGGAAGATGCTGTGGAGGACAGATTCTGGGGGAGGGGAACTGAATGTGACTAGGAGTCACAAAAGCAGGATTTAGAGTGACTCGGGCTCACAAGGGCTCCTGAAGGGGCCCATGGGGGACATTTTGACTCTGGAAAGCGATAATTTCTGGATGGAGCTTTACTGAAAGAGGAAAGATCTATCTCCCTAAGATACACTCATACATGAAAGTGAAGTGAAAGTGCTGGTCGCTCAGTCCTGTCTGTGTCTTTGTGATCCTATGGACCATAGACCGCCAGACTCCTCTGTCCATGGGATTCTCCAGGCAAGAATTCTGGAATGGGTAGTCATTCCCTTCTCCAGGGGATCTTCCCAACCCAGTATCAAACCTGGGTCTCCTGCACTGCAAGCAGTGATCCAGAGGTCACCATGATTGGAAAAAAGGCAGAATCTGAGCTAGAGGGGGGCACGTGAGGGAGGTGCACAGGGACACTGTGGCAGGGGCATTAGGAATGTACTTGGGGTGGCAAGCAGTGGGGCAGCCTGTTGTTAGTGCTGACCAGTGGGGAGATACAAGGTGATGATAATTTGGACACAGATTGAGAAGGGCACTAAAATACACTAGGAATTTGGACTCACCCTTCAGGTGGCAATTGTGGGATAAAGGGATGGCCTGATGTTCTTGTGATTCAGTGTCTGGCAGTCCTCGGGGTGCAGTGTGAGCTGGAGGAGAAGAAAATAGGAAGTGGGCGAGTACAGAGATGGAGAGTCTGGTGTGACTCAGCGCTGGTGGAGAAAGGAGGGACAACGGAGTTTTGCTGGACACCATCTCTGACCCCAGGTGCCGGACACCTTATCTCCTTATGTCACTCGCTCTGCCCACTCAATCCGTGAGAAGGCTGTTATCAGTCTTTTCTTAAAATGAGGCCACAGAAGAAGCTCAGATCACCCTGCATGTGGGAAGTTCGTAGTTTTGAATTTTGAAGTCCAGTTTGTTTATTTGGGAAATGTTTTGCCTTTTCCCTACAGTTCACTGCTTCTTGGTCTTGCGAGGGAATCTGTGCAAAGTGGTGAAAGAGGAGAAGGAAGAGATGAGGAAGATGCTGTGGAGGACAGATTCTGGGGGAGGGGAACTGAATGTGACTAGGAGTCACAAAAGCAGGATTTAGAGTGACTCGGGCTCACAAGGGCTCCTGAAGGGGCCCATGGGGGACATTTTGACTCTGGAAAGCGATAATTTCTGGATGGAGCTTTACTGAAAGAGGAAAGATCTATCTCCCTAAGATACACTCATACATGAAAGTGAAGTGAAAGTGCTGGTCGCTCAGTCCTGTCTGTGTCTTTGTGATCCTATGGACCATAGACCGCCAGACTCCTCTGTCCATGGGATTCTCCAGGCAAGAATTCTGGAATGGGTAGTCATTCCCTTCTCCAGGGGATCTTCCCAACCCAGTATCAAACCTGGGTCTCCTGCACTGCAGGCAGATGTTTTACCGTCTGAGTCATCAGGGAAGCATATATAATGTCCCTCTGCCCCTTCTCACCCACCTCACACTGTACTGAGTTGTCCTCTCTTTTGAGGTTCTCTATGAAAAATTCACATCTGCCACACACTGAAACTGCACATTTGCTCTAAAAACAGGCCCTTTGTAATTGCTTGTCAAAGTGCCTCCTGCAGTGATTGAAGTAATGTCAGTCTTCTGAGAAAAGCATGAGGGAGATAGGGTCATGGACACCCATTCAGAAGAAGGAAGTGTTCGGGACTACCCACCCTCTACCTCTAGTCTTGAGATCCCAATCTGGAGAAGAACCCCCTTTGCCTTCCACTGAACTTCTTTTGTTTCACTTCGCCTGCATCTAGCACTCCCGCCTCTAGAGGGCACTGTTTGCCTTGAAATGAAGTTCTTTTAAGTTTCATCACCTTTCCCTCTGGGGTCTATTGTTTTTGCTCTGCGTACTCTAGAAGGGTTTTCTCTCCTTTTGTGCCCGTGTATTTGTGGGAGAGCCTGTTTCTCCTTTAGAAGTAAATTTAGCACGTATGAACATGGCAGATAATTACTCTGGCCAAAGCCTGTCATTGTCTAGGCAGGTCTTTTGAAAGCTTTCTCCCCGCATATATTCTCCCAGTGCCCCTCTGTCTGACCCACCGCGCACCTCCCCCAACCCCAATTATTTCAGTCTGGGGGTCACCGTCACAGCTCTGCCAATGCATCTCAATCCTGCCTCACAGCCGCCTGGGCTGGTTCAGCCAGTGCTCCCCACTCAGGGCAACTGAGCCTTGATTTATGACTTCGGTTTCCGCTGGTCCCCGTCTCTCCTCGGGCAAGACTGCTGATGATGCCACATTTTCAAATTGGTTCTGCGCTGGGGACATTTTGACTCTGGAAAGCGATAATTTCTGGATGGAGCTTTACTGAAAGAGGAAAGATCTATCTCCCTAAGATACACTCATACATGAAAGTGAAGTGAAAGTGCTGGTCGCTCAGTCCTGTCTGTGTCTTTGTGATCCTATGGACCATAGACCGCCAGACTCCTCTGTCCATGGGATTCTCCAGGCAAGAATTCTGGAATGGGTAGTCATTCCCTTCTCCAGGGGATCTTCCCAACCCAGTATCAAACCTGGGTCTCCTGCACTGCAGGCAGATGTTTTACCGTCTGAGTCATCAGGGAAGCATATATAATGTCCCTCTGCCCCTTCTCACCCACCTCACACTGTACTGAGTTGTCCTCTCTTTTGAGGTTCTCTATGAAAAATTCACATCTGCCACACACTGAAACTGCACATTTGCTCTAAAAACAGGCCCTTTGTAATTGCTTGTCAAAGTGCCTCCTGCAGTGATTGAAGTAATGTCAGTCTTCTGAGAAAAGCATGAGGGAGATAGGGTCATGGACACCCATTCAGAAGAAGGAAGTGTTCGGGACTACCCACCCTCTACCTCTAGTCTTGAGATCCCAATCTGGAGAAGAACCCCCTTTGCCTTCCACTGAACTTCTTTTGTTTCACTTCGCCTGCATCTAGCACTCCCGCCTCTAGAGGGCACTGTTTGCCTTGAAATGAAGTTCTTTTAAGTTTCATCACCTTTCCCTCTGGGGTCTATTGTTTTTGCTCTGCGTACTCTAGAAGGGTTTTCTCTCCTTTTGTGCCCGTGTATTTGTGGGAGAGCCTGTTTCTCCTTTAGAAGTAAATTTAGCACGTATGAACATGGCAGATAATTACTCTGGCCAAAGCCTGTCATTGTCTAGGCAGGTCTTTTGAAAGCTTTCTCCCCGCATATATTCTCCCAGTGCCCCTCTGTCTGACCCACCGCGCACCTCCCCCAACCCCAATTATTTCAGTCTGGGGGTCACCGTCACAGCTCTGCCAATGCATCTCAATCCTGCCTCACAGCCGCCTGGGCTGGTTCAGCCAGTGCTCCCCACTCAGGGCAACTGAGCCTTGATTTATGACTTCGGTTTCCGCTGGTCCCCGTCTCTCCTCGGGCAAGACTGCTGATGATGCCACATTTTCAAATTGGTTCTGCGCTGAAAACCAGTGCCTGGGAGGGGTGATAATTTGTTTCTCAAACCCATTTCAACTGTGACCTCCTTCACTCAGGGGTGGACCTCTGCTCCATGGACATGAAGGGCACCTGGTTGCCCCCGTTTAGGTGGGTGGATAAATATTGCTTCTGGTTACCTCTGCCTGAACTGCAGACACACGCGCGCGTGCGCACGCGCACATACACACAGCCTCGGCCATTAGGTCTGTGGGATGCACAGACCCTTCAAGAGTTCGGGCAGGGCTGAGTGCCAGGCTGGCTTGAACATCCCTCTTCTTTTTACATTCTATCCCAGGGGCCTGGCAATTTCACATTTCATGTTTCGAACATGAGGGATAAAAACATTGTCTCAGGAGTGGAAATTAATGTTGGTGAACCTTGGGAAGGGTGTATCTGAGACTGGAGAGCTGGATGGATAGAAGTTTCCAGGTAGAAGGATTAGGCATTCCTCCCAGGAGAAGGACATCCATAAGTGGCTTTAGGAGGGGCTGGGAATGACATTTCCTGATAGAAAACCAACCAACAACAGTTGCTTCTTTGCAGTTGAGCTGGTGAAGACACATTCATTGAGTCATTATACATAGCTGTGTTATTTTTCATAAACAACTCATTTAGAAATGTTCACCTCAAAATTCATGTAAAGTTTCTTGCTCATTTGTGGAGGGTTCTCTCACTGACATATCTCTGAGTAGGTATCCCTGCCGCCACCCAGCAAGTACTGGATCACAATGTACCTTTGTTGAGTGGGGCAGGTAATGGGGTTGTGCCAGACCAAATGCATGTGGGTTAAAATGAAGCAATACTTCTGGGCATGATCAGAAAATTATAAACCCCTGATACTGCTGTTAAGTCTGGAAGCTGTTTTATTTGGAGTCAGGGTGGTAGACACACATCTTTGCCCAACTCTGAGACTATTCCATCTGTGCTTATTGGTAGAGTGTGACAGAGGGATTGGGGAATGCTTTGGTGCCCTGTTCTCTGATCCGCGGCCATTGTATTGTCTAGAGTCGCATGTGGTGACTGTCATGTAAGGGACTGTCAAAGTTTGCTGACTGCATGGACACTCAGAAAGCTTCTCATCACACTCTTAGACATATCACCAGAAATGGGGTCTCTTTTCCCCTCTGCTTTTACTACGGCAAACCCATTTCAACTGTGACCTCCTTCACTCAGGGGTGGACCTCTGCTCCATGGACATGAAGGGCACCTGGTTGCCCCCGTTTAGGTGGGTGGATAAATATTGCTCGGTCCTGGAACTGCAGACACTGCAGCGCGCCACATACACACAGCCTCGGCCATTAGGTCTGTGGGATGCACAGACCCTTCAAGAGTTCGGGCAGGGCTGAGTGCCAGGCTGGCTTGAACATCCCTCTTCTTTTTACATTCTATCCCAGGGGCCTGGCAATTTCACATTTCATGTTTCGAACATGAGGGATAAAAACATTGTCTCAGGAGTGGAAATTAATGTTGGTGAACCTTGGGAAGGGTGTATCTGAGACTGGAGAGCTGGATGGATAGAAGTTTCCAGGTAGAAGGATTAGGCATTCCTCCCAGGAGAAGGACATCCATAAGTGGCTTTAGGAGGGGCTGGGAATGACATTTCCTGATAGAAAACCAACCAACAACAGTTGCTTCTTTGCAGTTGAGCTGGTGAAGACACATTCATTGAGTCATTATACATAGCTGTGTTATTTTTCATAAACAACTCATTTAGAAATGTTCACCTCAAAATTCATGTAAAGTTTCTTGCTCATTTGTGGAGGGTTCTCTCACTGACATATCTCTGAGTAGGTATCCCTGCCGCCACCCAGCAAGTACTGGATCACAATGTACCTTTGTTGAGTGGGGCAGGTAATGGGGTTGTGCCAGACCAAATGCATGTGGGTTAAAATGAAGCAATACTTCTGGGCATGATCAGAAAATTATAAACCCCTGATACTGCTGTTAAGTCTGGAAGCTGTTTTATTTGGAGTCAGGGTGGTAGACACACATCTTTGCCCAACTCTGAGACTATTCCATCTGTGCTTATTGGTAGAGTGTGACAGAGGGATTGGGGAATGCTTTGGTGCCCTGTTCTCTGATCCGCGGCCATTGTATTGTCTAGAGTCGCATGTGGTGACTGTCATGTAAGGGACTGTCAAAGTTTGCTGACTGCATGGACACTCAGAAAGCTTCTCATCACACTCTTAGACATATCACCAGAAATGGGGTCTCTTTTCCCCTCTGCTTTTCACTATGACATCATGAAATAATACCTACGCAAAGTGGTCTTACCTAGATTCTACATTCTGTGTGTGTGTGTGTGTGCGTGTGTGTGTAGGTAAGACCCTGGCCTTAAGCCAACCTCTATCTTGACTTTGTGCTGTGTCTTTGGTAACATTTAAATGTGTTTCCATCTACAGAAAGAACAGAGATCATATCTCTTGAATTTTTTCTTTATTAACTAGACTTGGATTTGGAGAGGGACAGTGAATAATTAATACCTCATATCATAAAGAGCTAGATTTAGTATCAGATCTTTCCCTAGAAAGTCTGTCTCTCTTGGTCCTTGTAAGAGTAAAAAATAGAAACAAAATAAAAAGTGATGCAAGTAAAGGAGGGTGAGACAGGTTCCACAGAGGACAATCAGATTATATTCCCCAATTTCCCATTTAAATGCTCATATGCTACCACATCTGTCGGGGACATGATCACTTCATTCTTTATTAAGAAAAATCCTTTTGAAATGTCACCTTTCCCAAGAATTTAGACTTGACTCTACACTTTTCTTTTCCCTGAAGTCTTGCTTTTGATTGTGTCTCTTTTAGGGAAGTTTACTATAGACTGTCTAAGTTTACAGTGTTTTGGGTATGTACCCATGTGCCCTGGTTGACTGTAATTTTCTAAATGTATTTCCCCAAATAGAAAATATTTTGTTTATCTTTCCTCATTTTTGTTCTTCATACAGTGGAACTACTCAATTAAATTCAGTTGAATTCATAAATTAGTGAAGGAGGAGAGATGCCAGATCAGGACCTCAGTCTTCTTTCCAAGATGATTGGTACATTTAGATAAAATGCTTTTATTTTTATTTAGATGGAATCAGTAAATTTGTTTTTATTTAATTTTAAAATTTAGATTTATTTAATTTATTTTTATTTAGATAGAATCAGTAAATTTAGATGGAGCACCAGGCAAGATGGAACCTGAGTACCCTCATCAGCTGCTCAGTGTAAGAAATGTGCTTGCCATGCTCCTTTCTAAGGCTAAACTCTCCACTTGTGAATCATATTCTCACTCTTCTCTCTAGAAACTCTCTCTGTCCTCTCCTGCATCATCAAAATTATTCCTCTTTATCAGATGATTCTCATTCAGATATAAACATCCTTTAATTTCCCCTGAATCTGAAAATAAAAGAAACAAAATTCCACTTGATTTTTAAAAAATACATTTTTAAAATTTATTTACGGCTATTCTGGGTTTTCACTGCTGCTGCAGGCTCTTCTCTAGTTGCAGGCAGTGGGGGCTACTCTCTAGTTGAGGTGTGCAGGCTTCTTGTTGCAGGGACTTCTCTTGTGGAACTCAGGCTTTAGGGCACATGGGCTTCAGTAGTTGTGGCACAACGGGCTCAATAGTTGTGGCTCCGAGGCTCTAGAGCACAGGCTCAATAGTTGTGGTTCATGGGCTTAGTTGCTCCACAGCATGTGGGATCTTCCTGGATCAGGGGTTGAATCCATGTATCCTGCATTGGCAGACGAACTCTTTACCACTGAGCTACCAGGGAAGGCCCTCCTCTTGATTTTACAACCTTTTGCAGTCACTCTGTCACATTTCTGTTTCCCATAATAAGACTTCTTAGAATTCTTGTCCCTGCCTTTCTATCATCAATATCCTTCGTTCCTCCTGCACCTATTCCAGTAAGTCTTTTGTCTCTACTTCTTTACCAAAGTGCTCTAGTTAAGGTCACCCATGACCTCCCTGTTGTGAAGACCAGTGGTCCACACCTGGCCCTTGTCTATCCTGTCAGCAGTCTTTGACATCCATGGTCCCTCTCCTGTCCCCTGGCTTCCAGAGTACTGCACTCCCTTGGTTTACTTCCTAATTCACCAGCAGTTCCTTGCCAGATTCTTTTGATGTTTCTTCGCCATGGTCTTGCAACTCTACAGTAACCTGTGGCATGATGCCCAGACCTCTTCTCTTTTCTGTCTTGATTCACTTCCTATATGAAGCCCTCCAGCCTCACAACTTTAACTATAGTCTGTATATGATGAGTTACCAAATATATAGCTGTAATTCTGACCTTTGCTCTGGGTCCAGCTGCCTGTTCAGCATTTAATCTTGGACATCCACAGGTCACCCTGAATTTAACATGTCTCAATGCTCATGCCTGGTCACCCCTTCACACTTGTTTCTGCCTCTCCCCACAGTTGATTCTCCTCATCTTGTTAAATAGTAATTTTTTTTCTTGCATTTTCTCAGAAAGAAACCTTAGTGTCATCATCAAATCTCTTACTTTCATATTCCATAACCAGTTCATCATCCAGTTCTACTCACTCTACCTTCAGAGTTACCCCAATTTATTTATTTATTTATTTTGGCCACTTATATTGGTCTTTCATTTATTTGTTTTCATCCATCTTTGTTCTTTGGCCTGTGTGGGCCTCCCATCATAGTGGCCTCTCTGGCTGCAGAGCACTGGCTCCGGGCACATGCACTCCAGAGCTCTGGCTCTATAGTTGGACACCTCTGTCCAGCCGCTCCGCAGCACATGGAATCTTCCCAGGCCAGGGATTGAACTGGCGCCCCTTGCACTGCAAGGTGGTGCCCTTACCCACTGGGCCACCAGGGAAGGCCCAGAGTTGCCCCAGTTTCTACCATTGCTCATTGTCTTGCTGCTTTTTCACTTTTGCCCCCACCCTCCATACCCTGGGTTTCACAGGTAGTGCTAGTAGTAAATAATCCACCTGCCAAAGCAGGAGGCACAAGAGATGCCAGTTTGATCTCTGGGTTGGAAAATACCTTGGAGAAGGAAATGGTATCCCACTCCAGTATTCTTAGAAAATTCCACAGACAGAGGAGCCTACCGGGTTGTAGTCCATGGGGCTGCACAGAGTTGGACACAACTGAACACACACACACACACACCCCATACCTTAGTCTCAAGCTGGTCTCCAGGAAAATCCTTTTATTTATTTATTTATTTTTGTAATTTAATTTTAATTTTGTATACAGCAAAAGCAAACTTAAGATTCATGTTAACTGATAGTGAAGACTGGCAGTCACTAGATGATGGCACTGCAATTAAAGGGTAGCAGTGTTTTTGATGCTTTTTAGGTTGTTTTTGCTTTCCTTCTAGGAGAATCATTTTATTTTATTTTTAAAAACCTTTAATTTTATATTGGACTATAACTGTTTAACAAGAATCAAGTTCATCCTTTTGGCCCCCCATTTCCACAGGTTACCCTGAATTTAACATGTCTCAATGCTCATGCCTGGTCACCCCTTCACACTTGTTTCTGCCTCTCCCCACAGTTGATTCTCCTCATCTTGTTAAATAGTAATTTTTTTTCTTGCATTTTCTCAGAAAGAAACCTTAGTGTCATCATCAAATCTCTTACTTTCATATTCCATAACCAGTTCATCATCCAGTTCTACTCACTCTACCTTCAGAGTTACCCCAATTTATTTATTTATTTATTTTGGCCACTTATATTGGTCTTTCATTTATTTGTTTTCATCCATCTTTGTTCTTTGGCCTGTGTGGGCCTCCCATCATAGTGGCCTCTCTGGCTGCAGAGCACTGGCTCCGGGCACATGCACTCCAGAGCTCTGGCTCTATAGTTGGACACCTCTGTCCAGCCGCTCCGCAGCACATGGAATCTTCCCAGGCCAGGGATTGAACTGGCGCCCCTTGCACTGCAAGGTGGTGCCCTTACCCACTGGGCCACCAGGGAAGGCCCAGAGTTGCCCCAGTTTCTACCATTGCTCATTGTCTTGCTGCTTTTTCACTTTTGCCCCCACCCTCCATACCCTGGGTTTCACAGGTAGTGCTAGTAGTAAATAATCCACCTGCCAAAGCAGGAGGCACAAGAGATGCCAGTTTGATCTCTGGGTTGGAAAATACCTTGGAGAAGGAAATGGTATCCCACTCCAGTATTCTTAGAAAATTCCACAGACAGAGGAGCCTACCGGGTTGTAGTCCATGGGGCTGCACAGAGTTGGACACAACTGAACACACACACACACACACCCCATACCTTAGTCTCAAGCTGGTCTCCAGGAAAATCCTTTTATTTATTTATTTATTTTTGTAATTTAATTTTAATTTTGTATACAGCAAAAGCAAACTTAAGATTCATGTTAACTGATAGTGAAGACTGGCAGTCACTAGATGATGGCACTGCAATTAAAGGGTAGCAGTGTAATAATTTTATAGCATCGGCACTTGGTTATTGTCAGGTTGTTTTTTTGCTTTCCTTCTAGGAGAATCATTTTATTTTATTTTTTAAAAACCTTTAATTTTATATTGGACTATAACTGTTTAACAAGAATTGAACATGACTAAGTGACTTGACTTTGACTGATAGTTGATTAACAATGTTGTGATAGTTTCAGGTGCACAGAAGCTCTACTTAGTCATACATATACCTTCCCCCTCAAACATCCCTCCCATTCAGACTGCCACCTAACATTGAGAAGAGTTCTCTGTATTATATAGTAGAACCTTGTTGGTTATCCATTTTAAACACAGCATTGTGCACATGTCAATCCTAAACACCCTAACTAACCCCCTAACTCTTCACCCACTGGTAACCATAAATTCATTCTCTAAGTCTATTAGTCTGTTTCTATTTTGCAAACAAGTTCATATGTATTATATGATTTAGTTTTGGATTCTGCATATAAGTGGTAGCATATGATGTTTCTCTTCTTTGTCTGACTTACTTCAACAGTACGAAGTACTGTTACACTTTATGTCCATTTGTGTTGCTGTAAATGGCATCATTTCATTCTTCTTAATGGCTGAACAATATTCCATTGCATAGACATACCACATCTTCTTTATCCATTCCTCTGTTGTTGGACATTTAAGTTGCTTCCAAGTCTTGGCTATTGTAAACCATGCTGCAGTGAACATTTGGGTGCATGCATCCTTTTAGACCATGTTTTTCTCTGGATATGTATCCAGGAGTAGGATTGCAGGGACATATGGTGGCTCTATTTTTTTTAAGGAACCTAACAGAATCCTTTTAAAAACAAAAATCAGATCATATAACTCTTCTGGCCTTTGCATTTTGGAAAAAAGTTAAAGTTCTTATAATAGCCTACCAAATGATCAGTAGCACTGGCCTTTCTATGGTTTCTGCAGCAGGCCAGTGTAGTCTTGCTTCAGGGCCTTTGTGCTCGCTGTTCCCTTTGCCTGGAATTTTCCTCCACCCAGGTTTCCCTACGGCTCACCCTCTCACTTCTGTCAAATATCGTTTCAAATATCATCTTATCGAAGATACTATTTCTAGCCACCCTATTTAAAGGCATTTTTTACTCTTCTTACCCTTTTCCTTTCTCTCCACCAAGATACTATGCATGTTTCTCACCATCTGGCATACTATGTATTTTATATAGTCAGTGTTTACTGTCCATTTGCCTATCACTAGAGACTAAATCTCCTGAGTAAGATTGTTGCCCAATTTTTTTTCACTGCTGAATCCTTAGTATCTAGAGTTAGCGTCTGCCACAAGGATGGGACTCAATAAACATTTGCTGTTGTTCTGTAAGTTAAGTAATAATATTAACCAATGACTGCAGTCTTAAAGGCAC
Source organism: Tragulus kanchil (assembly GCA_022376925.1). Taxonomy (NCBI): domain Eukaryota; kingdom Metazoa; phylum Chordata; class Mammalia; order Artiodactyla; family Tragulidae; genus Tragulus; species Tragulus kanchil. The sequence continues at coordinate 64,630,779 of JAIOJX010000032.1, read as the reverse complement.
AATTCTTCTCTAGGGGTTTATGTGGCCCCACTAGTGAAGGAAGAGTAATTCTAAAAACTGCTGACAACAAGTTGGAAGAGATGAATTCAGGATAATGGTAAAAAAATAATCAGCAATATTGTAACATATGCATAAAGAATATAAAGGAATAAAAAGCATTTTTTCCAAGACTTGGTTGCATACTTTTCATGGGTCCTCTCTTATCTTAATACTGGGTCTCAATGCTGGGGACCGATTTTCAATTTCAGAATGATACAGTTCAGTTGATGTATGAGATTTGGGGAGGAGTGGGGAGCAGTTTGTTTCCTTAAGAGAAGGTGATTTACACATTTAGACATCAGAGTGAATGTTACACATCTGTGCATTATTTTAAGACTTGGGCACTCCTGGGGTATCTTGCTTGGTACTCTGGTTAATCATGTGATAGAAGAAATGTAGATCCTGCTTTCTGTTTCTCTCTTCCTCCTCTTCCCTTTGAGGAAACAGTGGGAGAAGGCAGGTTTGAAGCCTGTGGGTGTTTGGGTGAATGAGACAGGAGAATCAGGGTTGGGTAGAGAACAGTGCTCAGAGAAGGGAAGCAGGATCCTAAAATCCTTACCTTCCAGGATCTTGGGATTTTGCCAAAGTGTAGGGTTTGTGGGGAAATAGACTGCTCCAAAGTTATAAAGACATGTGGTTGAAATTAGAGAAAAAAGACAAACTTGTGAGGAAAGCTACTGGATGGAAGGCTGGAATGGTTTTTGTGGGGAGTGGTGAGCCCTGTGTACTTCTGTCAAATATCGTTTCAAATATCATCTTATCGAAGATACTATTTCTAGCCACCCTATTTAAAGGCATTTTTTACTCTTCTTACCCTTTTCCTTTCTCTCCACCAAGATACTATGCATGTTTCTCACCATCTGGCATACTATGTATTTTATATAGTCAGTGTTTACTGTCCATTTGCCTATCACTAGAGACTAAATCTCCTGAGTAAGATTGTTGCCCAATTTTTTTTCACTGCTGAATCCTTAGTATCTAGAGTTAGCGTCTGCCACAAGGATGGGACTCAATAAACATTTGCTGTTGTTCTGTAAGTTAAGTAATAATATTAACCAATGACTGCAGTCTTAAAGGCACAATTCTTCTCTAGGGGTTTATGTGGCCCCACTAGTGAAGGAAGAGTAATTCTAAAAACTGCTGACAACAAGTTGGAAGAGATGAATTCAGGATAATGGTAAAAAAATAATCAGCAATATTGTAACATATGCATAAAGAATATAAAGGAATAAAAAGCATTTTTTCCAAGACTTGGTTGCATACTTTTCATGGGTCCTCTCTTATCTTAATACTGGGTCTCAATGCTGGGGACCGATTTTCAATTTCAGAATGATACAGTTCAGTTGATGTATGAGATTTGGGGAGGAGTGGGGAGCAGTTTGTTTCCTTAAGAGAAGGTGATTTACACATTTAGACATCAGAGTGAATGTTACACATCTGTGCATTATTTTAAGACTTGGGCACTCCTGGGGTATCTTGCTTGGTACTCTGGTTAATCATGTGATAGAAGAAATGTAGATCCTGCTTTCTGTTTCTCTCTTTCCTCCTCTTCCCTTTGAGGAAACAGTGGGAGAAGGCAGGTTTGAAGCCTGTGGGTGTTTGGGTGAATGAGACAGGAGAATCAGGGTTGGGTAGAGAACAGTGCTCAGAGAAGGGAAGCAGGATCCTAAAATCCTTACCTTCCAGGATCTTGGGATTTTGCCAAAGTGTAGGGTTTGTGGGGAAATAGACTGCTCCAAAGTTATAAAGACATGTGGTTGAAATTAGAGAAAAAAGACAAACTTGTGAGGAAAGCTACTGGATGGAAGGCTGGAATGGTTTTTGTGGGGAGTGGTGAGCCCTGTGTATGCCCACAACCATGCTGGCCTTCATTTATCAGATGCATATGCGCATTGCCACATGGCCAGAGTGTTTTGACAAACTGTGCCAGATGTTACCAATAACGGCAGCCCTTCTCTTTACATACCAGCGTTGGCACAATATTTTCTATGTTTCCAGCCCTTGTGGAGGTGTTGTTGACAGTTTGATGAACTAAGGACTCAGTGTGGGTTTGATTGTGTTTCAGTCATGAGAACTCCAAGCTAAAAGGTAGGCAGAGCCTTAATAAGAGTTAACTATCTGTCTGGACTGAAAAATATAGTATTGGAGCTTCAGGTAGGACATCCCAAGAAAAATCATTTTGCATAAGAAAGGTCCCAGAGGCAGAGTATAAAGCTAACCTGTCTTATTTCAGGTTCAGAATATATGAGCTGTAGATTACACATTCTGTATGAAGGAGGGAAAACCGAGAGAGGGGGTAGGGACAAAGACAATGATAACACCAGTGTGGCGATATGGACTGGGCCATTTCCAAGAACACTGGGCAGTTGTACACATTGACTGTTATTGCAGTAATGATGATGAAATTACAGTAACCATTTATTCAGTGACTATGTTTTGCTGAGCGTGCACTCTCTCCCCCCTCACCACACATAGAGTCAAGTCCTCTACATATGAACAAGTTCTGTTTCTAGAGCACAGTCTTAAGTCAGATTTGTTCATAAGTCCAATAAAGTTAGCCTAGGTACCTAGCTAACACAATTGTAGGTTTTATAATATTTTTCACGCAAATAATACATAAAAACAAACATAAAAGATAAAGAAGATATTTTTAATCTTACAGAATAATATCTTAGAAGTACAATAGTAAATAGTACAATGGCTGCCATCCAGGAACTGACATGGAGTGAACAGGCAAGAAGAGTTACTGACTGGAGAAAGGAGAGGAGGTGAGAGACAGTAGAACTGAAGGATCATCAGTAACGGGAGATGAAGGGCAAGCTGCAATTTCACTCATGCCTGACATTGATGGAACACATGCTCGTATTTTTGAAAGTGCACAACTTGAAGGGACTTACATATGTAGGGACTTACTGTGTGTTTGTGTGTGTATGTATGTGTGTGTGTGTGTGTGTGTATGTGTGTGTGATGCATACGTATCTCATATACGCATAAATACATATGACAATTTTTCTAAGTACCTAGGTCACAGATATTAGGAGTCCCTTCATTTGCTTTACATCATTCTTTGCCTTCTCTCAGTTTTCCTTCCTTCATTTTTCCTATCTCAAAGCCCTCTTCGTGTATTTTGAATGCTCAGCTTTCTCATTTTCACTAGATAAGTTCTGGCATCACCCTGGCAGAGTGCTTGGTGGTCAGAACTATGGAACCCTCATTTCTCACATCATGCAAAAGGGTAACAAAGGGAATTTACAACCTTTAAAATCTGTAGGATTGAGTTTGGGGCTTGCAAGTTCTCAGAAATGGTAGTTATAAACTAAAACCAAAAGGCAAAACCAAAAACTTTCTTTTGCTAGTATTACTAGATCCCATGGTATAACCTTATGCCAGAGGTAAGGAGTGAGATAAGGAGAAAGGGTATAGTACATCTTTCTTGGAGTACATTATATCCTTTATTTTGTTATAAGAAACTAAATTTCAGGATAGTTAAATTAGAGGCTAGAACTGATAAGAGGAATGTGTTTTGGATTTGAAGTTACTGGATTTAATGATTCAGAGATCGTATGCCTTTTTGAACTGATTCAGTTCTGTTTCTAGAGCACAGTCTTAAGTCAGATTTGTTCATAAGTCCAATAAAGTTAGCCTAGGTACCTAGCTAACACAATTGTAGGTTTTATAATATTTTTCACGCAAATAATACATAAAACAAACATAAAAGATAAAGAAGATATTTTTAATCTTACAGAATAATATCTTAGAAGTACAATAGTAAATAGTACAATGGCTGCCATCCAGGAACTGACATGGAGTGAACAGGCAAGAAGAGTTACTGACTGGAGAAAGGAGAGGAGGTGAGAGACAGTAGAACTGAAGGATCATCAGTAACGGGAGATGAAGGGCAAGCTGCAATTTCACTCATGCCTGACATTGATGGAACACATGCTCGTATTTTTGAAAGTGCACAACTTGAAGGGACTTACATATGTAGGGACTTACTGTGTGTTTGTGTGTGTATGTATGTGTGTGTGTGTGTGTGTGTATGTGTGTGTGATGCATACGTATCTCATATACGCATAAATACATATGACAATTTTTCTAAGTACCTAGGTCACAGATATTAGGAGTCCCTTCATTTGCTTTACATCATTCTTTGCCTTCTCTCAGTTTTCCTTCCTTCATTTTTCCTATCTCAAAGCCCTCTTCGTGTATTTTGAATGCTCAGCTTTCTCATTTTCACTAGATAAGTTCTGGCATCACCCTGGCAGAGTGCTTGGTGGTCAGAACTATGGAACCCTCATTTCTCACATCATGCAAAAGGGTAACAAAGGGAATTTACAACCTTTAAAATCTGTAGGATTGAGTTTGGGGCTTGCAAGTTCTCAGAAATGGTAGTTATAAACTAAAACCAAAAGGCAAAACCAAAAACTTTCTTTTGCTAGTATTACTAGATCCCATGGTATAACCTTATGCCAGAGGTAAGGAGTGAGATAAGGAGAAAGGGTATAGTACATCTTTCTTGGAGTACATTATATCCTTTATTTTGTTATAAGAAACTAAATTTCAGGATAGTTAAATTAGAGGCTAGAACTGATAAGAGGGGAATGTGTTTTGGATTTGAAGTTACTGGATTTAATGATTCAGAGATCGTATGCCATGTGTTTTATCTTGGCTTCTATTTCCATTTTTCATCTTATAGGTCTTTAAAAATTCTCTATGCATGAACCAGCCTGACCGTTTTACTATCAGTGGCTCTGCAGGTCCCAGATGCTTAAGCTGTTGCTGAATGGATGTCAAGGGTGAAGAAAGGCAGCTCTGTATGGGGTGAGGGGAACCATATATAACACAGGGGGTCACAAGTCTATCTACAACATCGTGGTGGAAGGGAGCAGGGAAGAGAAGCAAGATCTGTAAGTGGAGAATGTGATTGCATCAGTTAGAAATTACGTTTTCCCAGCAGAGACCTTAGGTACCACCTAAGAATTCCCAGCGCTGCCCCAGCAAGACAGTGTGATCAGATCACCACCTGGAGAAAATGGCAGACCTTGGCTCATTAATGGGCTCTTGTATAGGACTTGGGCTGTGTGCTCCTCTTCACTCCTGGAAGACTAGGTAATGTCCCTACAGTAATGATTTTTTGAAACCCACATTTTCTCACTTTCAACTCTTTCTTCTGAAAAGGGTGGATAGATAGACTTGGGAAGGAGGTCAGCAATTTCAGAGGAGGAGGAGCAGGGGGAACAAACATTTTCTAGCCTAAAAGGTTTGCCATGATAAAGATCAGCCCTGAAACTAAGGTTAGTGTCTCATGGGGGCAAACTATTTTGCATTGGAATGTCTCACCTAGTCTTAATGGCCAGAGACCATCCTCTGGCTAATCTTATGTTAATGTGGGTGTGGGCCTATTAAGAACTTTACAACCTTAAAATATTCTTTTTTGATCTATTGTTAATAACCAGCTGGAAAAGTACAAAATGCTTTGCCTAAACTAACTTTTTGGGGTACTCTTCTCTCCCCCTTCCAGTTCCTTTAGCTGGAAGCTTTCTTTATCCTTTTTTTATTTAATGAACTTTTTACTGCTTGAAGCTCTGATTGACCAAAGTCAAGTCTTTTTGATCCAAATGTGAAATTTCCTCCTTTGGAGGTCAAGAATCTGACACTGTTCATGGTAAGCTGTCTACCATCCTCTATCACTTCCTTGCCGTTACCTTCACCTACCTGATTCAGAGATCGTATGCCAAGCGTTTTATCTTGGCTTCTATTTCCATTTTTCATCTTATAGGTCTTTAAAAATTCTCTATGCATGAACCAGCCTGACCGTTTTACTATCAGTGGCTCTGCAGGTCCCAGATGCTTAAGCTGTTGCTGAATGGATGTCAAGGGTGAAGAAAGGCAGCTCTGTATGGGGTGAGGGGAACCATATATAACACAGGGGGTCACAAGTCTATCTACAACATCGTGGTGGAAGGGAGCAGGGAAGAGAAGCAAGATCTGTAAGTGGAGAATGTGATTGCATCAGTTAGAAATTACGTTTTCCCAGCAGAGACCTTAGGTACCACCTAAGAATTCCCAGCGCTGCCCCAGCAAGACAGTGTGATCAGATCACCACCTGGAGAAAATGGCAGACCTTGGCTCATTAATGGGCTCTTGTATAGGACTTGGGCTGTGTGCTCCTCTTCACTCCTGGAAGACTAGGTAATGTCCCTACAGTAATGATTTTTTGAAACCCACATTTTCTCACTTTCAACTCTTTCTTCTGAAAAGGGTGGATAGATAGACTTGGGAAGGAGGTCAGCAGTTTCCAAGGAGGAGGAGGAGGAGGGGGAACAAACATTTTCTAGCCTAAAATGTTTGCCATGATAAAGATATACTCTGAAACTAACTTTATTGTCTTATGGAGGCAAACTATTTTGCATTGGAATGTCTCACCTAGTCTTGATAGCAGGAGACCATCCTCTAGCTAATCTTATGTTAATGTGGGTGTGGGCCTATTAAGAACTTTACAACCTTAAAATATTCTTTTTTGATCTATTGTTAATAACCAGCTGGAAAAGTACAAAATGCTTTGCCTAAACTAACTTTTTGGGGTACTCTTCTCTCCCCCTTCCAGTTCCTTTAGCTGGAAGCTTTCTTTATCCTTTTTTTATTTAATGAACTTTTTACTGCTTGAAGCTCTGATTGACCAAAGTCAAGTCTTTTTGATCCAAATGTGAAATTTCCTCCTTTGGAGGTCAAGAATCTGACACTGTTCATGGTAAGCTGTCTACCATCCTCTATCACTTCCTTGCCTTTACCTTCACCTACCTCCAGATCCCCCTGTTCTGTAGTGGGAACTAATGAAGGATCCCAAACTTTGGGGCAAAGATGCATCACTCCATTCTTCTACTCCACCACTAACGTTCCATGACCATGAGCTGAAGGAAACTCCCTGCATCTCTCTCTTCTCCTCCGTCCATGGGATTCTCCAGGCAAGAATATAGGAGTGAACTGCTTTGTCATCCTCCAGGGGATCTTCCCTACCCAGGGAGCGAACCCAAGAGACTAATGTCTCCTGTATTGGCAGGCAGGTTCTTTGTCACTAGAACCACCTAGGAAGCCTATGGAATGAGAATTGGAGGGCAATCCTGAGGGGATGTTTTGGATCCACAGATAAAATACCCTTAAGCCTCAGGGCACCTGGGCATCAGTTGTGCTGATTTCATTGGGAACAGATCATATTCTTTATACTCACTTGTGCTCCCATTTTCCTGTTAAATTGTCTCTTAATAAAAGAAATTGTGATGACAAGGATAGCTGTTTGAACAACTAACATCTGACTCAAATGCACAACTTATAAGCTACTGAGCGGCTTCAAGTTTCTAAAGAAAGGATACCAAACAAAGATAAAACGGACTGAGATGCTTGAGAATTGTCAGGAGACAGAAGAGGGGGAACTGAGTTCTTGTACTAAAAATTAAGCTATATACTGAACAACTCAAATGAAAAAATCTGTATCCAGCTGGTGATGTGGATGACATATGGGGTGCTTTTGTATTCACTGCCTTTTATAACAGACTCCGTATTAACTTACACTTACAGTCTAAGATCTGCTGTGCTGATCAGAAGAGTGGGTCAAAGGAAGAATTTCTAAAAACCTGGAGGCTAATCTTCTTTACCTCATAAAACACCAAATCAGAAAAAAGCAATAGAGAGAAAATATAATTAATCAGGGAGGGCTGAAATACTGGGAGAAAGTTTGGGGGTTGGTTTAAGAGAAAACATTAGAGGAGAGGTAAACAGTAGCAGAAGAAATTGCCCTAGATAGCAGCCCTGCTGGATACAGAGAGGAGAAAAATGAGCGAAGACAGTCTTTAGGTTGCTGGTCCAGAAGCACACAGTGGAATTGTCCCTTTGGGGCCTCTTTAAGAGTCTTAAGAGCGTTGCTTTTCAAAGTCTTTTTATTATTGTGCTGTTATTGTTACTATGTCACATTGTGTGAAGACTGGCATGAGGGATGTGGTTTTATTTGCCTATCTGTATGCCGGTGCTCAGTTACTTAGTTGTACCTGAGTTTTTGTGACCCCACGGACTGTAGTCTGCCAGGCTCCTCTGATATGGAATTTTCCAGGCAAGAATACTGGAGTAGGTTGCCATCTCCTACTTTAATTTGGCTATCTGCACTTAAGTAAATAACTTCAGGAGTAGTAGATGGCTCATATGATATTCAAAACCAGAGATCCATCTGATTTCATTGCCACATACATAGTTTTTAGAAAAAAAATCAAACGTGTATTTTAAACTTTTTGTTTCTGAGTGTTCTTTGCAAGTCCTCATAGTAGATATTTCATTAAGTTAATTGCATTAAAAAACATTGTAGATGTTATAATTGTTACCATAATTCTCCAGACTCTTTTTAGTGGGTTCAGTTCAGTGAGTTCGTTTTATGTGGTAAAGGAAATGCCCAAACTGAGTAGAGTCATCTCATCATGGTCTAGTATAACAAAGGAGATGCTGTTTTCCAGGCACTTCAATCTGGCAAAAAAAGAGTTACAGAATTTCTCCAGCTGAAGTGCTCCATGAGTAGAAATAATCTGATAAATAAAAACGAGGCAGTCAAGGTCTAGTGACATTCAGGAGATTCCACAAGTGTTAATGCAATGCTTTGCTTTCTTTGGCTTCAAAGTTAGAGGATTTTTGTTATTTAATTTTTAAGTATCAAGCTTGTGTCTTTTCAGCAGCAGTATCTTCACTCCGAAATAACATCCTCAAGCTCAGTTTTAATACTAGGCACACCATATATCCTTTTTGAAAACTGGTTTGCTTTAACAAGTTATGAAGTAGTTCAAGGAGGTATGGTTAAGGCAGAATGGTGGTAGTAAGTATTACAAAATTTTTATTTTGAGTGCTGCAATAGGAAGGTCTTTCATTGAAGCAAAAACTCAACCCGGAGTCTCAGGATCCCTGGGTCCCTGGGAAAGAATCAGAATTTTTGGTAAAGGATTCATGGTGATAGAATTAATGAGGTGGTGATTCTTTTGAACACCATTGAGCAAGTTTTCAAGTTTTTCCTTGATTGAAGACTACACTTAGGGTTTTTGTATAACAAAATGATCCCTGTATAATCCACATTCTTAAAGAGGTTACAATGCAGGAAAAAACCCCAGAGATTACATAGGAATTAAGTCAGACTTTGATCAGTGCTGAAACAAAGGTGACACAGATGACCATGTACTAGGTGATAACAAAGAAATTTGTTGGTGCTTCCCTGTCAGTGCAGTGATTAAGAATTCACCTCAGAATGCAAGGGATGCAGGTTAGATCCTTGGTCACGGAACATTGCCACATACATAGTTTTTAGAAAAAAAATCAAACGTGTATTTTAAACTTTTTGTTTCTGAGTGTTCTTTGCAAGTCCTCATAGTAGATATTTCATTAAGTTAATTGCATTAAAAAACATTGTAGATGTTATAATTGTTACCATAATTCTCCAGACTCTTTTTAGTGGGTTCAGTTCAGTGAGTTCGTTTTATGTGGTAAAGGAAATGCCCAAACTGAGTAGAGTCATCTCATCATGGTCTAGTATAACAAAGGAGATGCTGTTTTCCAGGCACTTCAATCTGGCAAAAGAGTTACAGAATTTCTCCAGCTGAAGTGCTCCATGAGTAGAAATAATCTGATAAATAAAAACGAGGCAGTCAAGGTCTAGTGACATTCAGGAGATTCCACAAGTGTTAATGCAATGCTTTGCTTTCTTTGGCTTCAAAGTTAGAGGATTTTTGTTATTTAATTTTTAAGTATCAAGCTTGTGTCTTTTCAGCAGCAGTATCTTCACTCCGAAATAACATCCTCAAGCTCAGTTTTAATACTAGGCACACCATATATCCTTTTTGAAAACTGGTTTGCTTTAACAAGTTATGAAGTAGTTCAAGGAGGTATGGTTAAGGCAGAATGGTGGTAGTAAGTATTACAAAATTTTTATTTTGAGTGCTGCAATAGGAAGGTCTTTCATTGAAGGAAAACTCAACCCGAGTCTCAGGATCCCTGGGTCCCTGGGAAAGAATCAGAATTTTTGGTAAAGGATTCATGGTGATAGAATTAATGAGGTGGTGATTCTTTTGAACACCATTGAGCAAGTTTTCAAGTTTTTCCTTGATTGAAGACTACACTTAGGGTTTTTGTATAACAAAATGATCCCTGTATAATCCACATTCTTAAAGAGGTTACAATGCAGGAAAAAACCCCAGAGATTACATAGGAATTAAGTCAGACTTTGATCAGTGCTGAAACAAAGGTGACACAGATGACCATGTACTAGGTGATAACAAAGAAATTTGTTGGTGCTTCCCTGTCAGTGCAGTGATTAAGAATTCACCTCAGAATGCAAGGGATGCAGGTTAGATCCTTGGTCAGGGAACTAAGATCACACATGCTGAGGGCAACTAAGCCTGCATGCCACAATGACTGAAGTCTGAAGAGGCAAATTACAAGAAAGAAAGAAAGAAAGAAAAAGAAAGAAAGATGCTATTTCCTAGGAAGGCACAGACTGCTAGTTGACAGGTAAGACTCAAATGACTATTGTTTCACAATAGCCATATAGCTCTGGCAAAATCCATTTTGAAAGAAAGATCAAGACTTAAGAAAAGGCAGTAGTCACTGAATATAGAGATAGATGCAGCTCCTTCCTAATAGCTGCTCCCCTTGTCTGTTGCCTCTGCCACACACACACTCACACATAGAGGGCCCTCTTAATATATCATGTGGGTTTACAAAGTCTGTCAGGCAATTTTCTGAGTGCCTAGGACATGTAGGCACATGATGGGGAGGAAGAGCATTGAAAGGAGGACAAAGAAGGAATGCATCTAGAGTCTGCCACCATCCAGAAAAGGCAGTCACCTGAGAGAGAGAGAAAGATACCAGATTGAGGGGTCCAAGTTACAGAGGCACTGTTTGTGCTGCCACTGACTGTGCAAGCTTGTACCATGTGCTATGATCACCTTTCTGGGTCTAGAGCAGAATGTCTTGCTTGAAAATGGAAAGAAGGGTGAGGAGAGGACTAATAATAGTCTGCTCTCCTACTTGGAAGATCCGTGGGTTCTTGAAGCTAAGAGGGAATTAAAAATGCAAATTAGACTGCAAGGCCATTTCTCTCAAGCTCTGAGGATTGCAACTCTGGGTAAAAATGTTGAGAAAGTCTTCTCTACTGAAAAAGAAAACTCCGGCCATTGCTTCTTCAGGGCTAGGCTGATAGAAGGAGCAAACCAGATGGTCCTGTGTTTAAAGCCTTTACAAGGAGGTCTAGGTTTCCAGGCAGCTGATGGGGGTGAGGGGTGGGAGGTGGGGCAGGCAGAAAATGACTGTAATCTCGACCCCCATTTAGAGGTGTTTAAACTAGTGATTGGTGACTGTGACCAGAACCTTCCTGATAAGGGGCATCCCTGGGACTTGGGGCTCTGAATATGCATGGCCCAGACTTCTTTGTGTGGCTGATATCTGGCTGGATATTTATTCTTCTAGATTACACATTCTGACTCTGAGGAACAAAGGGCTGGTGAGAGCTGCTCTCTGGTGCTTAATAATTTGAAGGAATTTACATTTCAATGCAAGCCTTGTGCTACATTTCTCACACAACCTCTCCCCCTTCTCCCTACTTGCCTTTCCCTCCTCCTCATTTCTTCTGATGGAAAGAATAGACCACTCTCCTAGTCAGGGAAAGGAGGTGGGGAGAAAGGGAGAAGGAGAAAATCATAGAGACATTATCGGAGGGAGGAGATTTATTGATATTCCACTTAGAATTTATTCCCTCAGAATCCTATTTATTTTTATTTATGTTTATAAATCATACATTACCAAGTACAATGAAATCTCCTAAAAACCCAGAAGGTTACTTGTTGTTCTTTATGATTTGACAGAGGAAACAGAGGGAGGAAATGAATAAGAAGTGAAGGTATGGGAGGCGGGTGGGGACGGGACTGGGTAGCTCTGGAGAAAACACTTCCTCAGGAACAGCACATGTCTGTTCAGCTTGCTCAGTGAAGGAGTGAGTGTGCTCCAAATAATCTCCTCTGTCCTTCCACCACTGTTCCTCCCCCTCCTCTCAGGAGAGGAGATTCATTGTCAGGTAATTAGGCATCAGCATCATAAAAAGTACTTCACCAGGCAAAAGTGTGAAAACCCATTTACACCTCATGTAAATGGGATAGGAAATTTTTTGCCTGAGTGACACCAGAGGAGCCACAGAGTGACAAAGATAAAGTCATTCCTGGTTAGGATCCCAAGATCCTAAGAGCATGCACTCTGTGTCTACAATGAGACACCTTAGTGACCAGTGAACCACAGGGAGCTTGGGGTATAACTCAGTGGACACGACCGCTTAGCTAAGACCCTACACAAGTAAATTTAGGGCTTAATTCTGCTCTTGTTAGTGTGGTTATTCAACAGTCTTGAAGACGTGCTTAGTCTTCACCCTAAGGCACTGTTTCTGCCCTCAGGGTACTGCTCTATGAGTACGTGGTTATAATATAGTGTGCCTATAGCAACAGAGGCATGTCCAGGTGGCTGTGAGAGTCAGGAAGAGACCCTCCCAGACACTGGAAGAGGTAACATGACAGGTCCTGAGAATGAAGAGAGGCTTGTTAGGTGGAGGGTATTGGCAGATGCAACTACCCTGAGGGTTCAGGGTAGTTTGGTTCACATGGTGCATGGTTTGGTAGATTGAAGAGAGTTGGTAGATGAGCTTCTCTTTGCAAAACAGGGTTGTGGATGAATCATAAAAATACCTGGATTTTACTTAGCAAATGACAAGATTTTCTAGGAATGAAGAAACTCAATCTATGGATGGGGTAGGGGGAAAAAAAAAAGCATAGAGACATTACGAAGGTTTTTTCCACTTAGATTTTTGAATTTTATTTATTTATTTATTTATGTTTATAAATCATACATTACCAAGTACAATGAAATCTCCTAAAAACCCAGAAGGTTACTTGTTGTTCTTTATGATTTGACAGAGGAAACAGAGGGAGGAAATGAATAAGAAGTGAAGGTATGGGAGGCGGGTGGGGACGGGACTGGGTAGCTCTGGAGAAAACACTTCCTCAGGAACAGCACATGTCTGTTCAGCTTGCTCAGTGAAGGAGTGAGTGTGCTCCAAATAATCTCCTCTGTCCTTCCACCACTGTTCCTCCCCCTCCTCTCAGGAGAGGAGATTCATTGTCAGGTAATTAGGCATCAGCATCATAAAAAGTACTTCACCAGGCAAAAGTGTGAAAACCCATTTACACCTCATGTAAATGGGATAGGAAATTTTATGCCTGAGTGACACCAGAGGAGCCACAGAGTGACAAAGATAAAGTCATTCCTGGTTAGGATCCCAAGATCCTAAGAGCATGCACTCTGTGTCTACAATGAGACACCTTAGTGACCAGTGAACCACAGGGAGCTTGGGGTATAACTCAGTGGACACGACCGCTTAGCTAAGACCCTACACAAGTAAATTTAGGGCTTAATTCTGCTCTTGTTAGTGTGGTTATTCAACAGTCTTGAAGACGTGCTTAGTCTTCACCCTAAGGCACTGTTTCTGCCCTCAGGGTACTGCTCTATGAGTACGTGGTTATAATATAGTGTGCCTATAGCAACAGAGGCATGTCCAGGTGGCTGTGAGAGTCAGGAAGAGACCCTCCCAGACACTGGAAGAGGTAACATGACAGGTCCTGAGAATGAAGAGAGGCTTGTTAGGTGGAGGGTATTGGCAGATGCAACTACCCTGAGGGTTCAGGGTAGTTTGGTTCACATGGTGCATGGTTTGGTAGATTGAAGAGAGTTGGTAGATGAGCTTCTCTTTGCAAAACAGGGTTGTGGATGAATCATAAAAATACCTGGATTTTACTTAGCAAATGACAAGATTTTCTAGGAATGAAGAAACTCAATCTATGGATGGGGGTAGAAAGAAGATCTAAGGAAAGGAGAAATGATCTGTATAGTTACCCGGATAAAAGGGTGGAAGCCTTGACACAGTTCTGTTTAACCACAGGACCAGTAGGTCTAGGTTTCCTTTCAGATGAAGGGTCAAAAGGGGAATAAGTGACTATGATTTTCATGCACGTGAAGATATTCTGATCAAGTATTGTTTTCTCTAACTAAAACCTTCTCCATAAAGGGGAAAGGCATCTGTGGAGATGTAGGGAGAGCCTTGAGGGTATCCTGTTGTGGTGTTTAATATCATTTGCTATTAGAAAAGCATATATTTAAGTTAAATTTCCTCTCCTCTGACTCTAGATTAAATCTCAACTCTAAGTCCTTACTGTAGAAGAAGTGATTCGAGTTCAAGGGACATTATTAGGTCTATCTCATCTCCTGGAAGTTGTAGCTATTAGTCTGACAGGCCTTGAGGAGATTCCCAGGGTGTTTGAGGGACATTTTGAGAGCTTAAAGGACAAAGATGTGGGCTTTTTACTAAATGTTACTTGATGTTATAGAATTTTGATGGAAGTAGTGGAGTTTTTTGTTTAAATGTTTTATCAATTATGGAGACATGAGTGTTAAAAAGCTCTATCATAATTGTGGCTTTGGTTCCCTTTCCTTTCACTCAGTTGGTTTTTGCAAAAGAGATTCAGAATGGGCTTTTAGTGAGTAGCTCATGGGAAATGTTTAGTTGGTAGTGTTGAAAAATGTGAGCACACTAGTATTTCCTTCTAGTCTTATGTCCTTATTTTAAATTCTGGAAAGTTTTTCATGTCAGATGATGCTTCATGAAGCATAAATTGATGAAGGATGAGCTCTCTTTGCAAAAACATGACAGGTCCTGAGAATGAAGAGAGGCTTGTTAGGTGGAGGTATTGGCAGATGCAACTACCCTGAGGGTTCAGGGTAGTTTGGTTCACATGGTGCATGGTTTGGTAGATTGAAGAGAGTTGGTAGATGAGCTTCTCTTTGCAAAACAGGGTTGTGGATGAATCATAAAAATACCTGGATTTTACTTAGCAAATGACAAGATTTTCTAGGAATGAAGAAACTCAATCTATGGATGGGGGTAGAAAGAAGATCTAAGGAAAGGAGAAATGATCTGTATAGTTACCCGGATAAAAGGGTGGAAGCCTTGACACAGTTCTGTTTAACCACAGGACCAGTAGGTCTAGGTTTCCTTTCAGATGAAGGGTCAAAAGGGGAATAAGTGACTATGATTTTCATGCACGTGAAGATATTCTGATCAAGTATTGTTTTCTCTAACTAAAACCTTCTCCATAAAGGGGAAAGGCATCTGTGGAGATGTAGGGAGAGCCTTGAGGGTATCCTGTTGTGGTGTTTAATATCATTTGCTATTAGAAAAGCATATATTTAAGTTAAATTTCCTCTCCTCTGACTCTAGATTAAATCTCAACTCTAAGTCCTTACTGTAGAAGAAGTGATTCGAGTTCAAGGGACATTATTAGGTCTATCTCATCTCCTGGAAGTTGTAGCTATTAGTCTGACAGGCCTTGAGGAGATTCCCAGGGTGTTTGAGGGACATTTTGAGAGCTTAAAGGACAAAGATGTGGGCTTTTTACTAAATGTTACTTGATGTTATAGAATTTTGATGGAAGTAGTGGAGTTTTTTGTTTAAATGTTTTATCAATTATGGAGACATGAGTGTTAAAAAGCTCTATCATAATTGTGGCTTTGGTTCCCTTTCCTTTCACTCAGTTGGTTTTTGCAAAAGAGATTCAGAATGGGCTTTTAGTGAGTAGCTCATGGGAAATGTTTAGTTGGTAGTGTTGAAAAATGTGAGCACACTAGTATTTCCTTCTAGTCTTATGTCCTTATTTTAAATTCTGGAAAGTTTTTCATGTCAGATGATGCTTCATAGCAAACTTGAATTAACTATATATTCCCTTAGTGAGGCAAAGGCTATGCTTGTATTAAGTTCTTCATTGGATTAACAATATTAGCCTATAGGAACACAGATTGGTATGGTTGGTCAAGAAGTTCATTGGGTCTTTCCACTATGACTTACAGAAAAATCCAAATGAATGTTTTTGCCAATCTGATATTTAGGAAATTAAGCGTAGGTGAAGTTGGTGCTTACAGTTGCCAAACAATTCTTACAACTCAGAAGATAAAACTGAATATTTCTGTTTTCCTGTTATACAAGTGCTTTTAAATAATCTTTAAGAAAAAGCACACAGATATATATGTACAAATTCATAAAAGAAATATAGTAATAATATGTTTTTGACTATTGCAATTTTTATTTACTTAATTTTCTGTCTTCCTGGGGTTAAAACATCCTTACCATCAAGGAAACTGTTGTTTTACTCAAAACACTATTAAGGTTACTCTCATATGCCGACTTTTTGGCTGTCTTCTCAGTTTGCTGAAGTTTTGTAAACTGTAGAGACCTGAAGGAGTATCTGTTTCTTGTTGGTATATTGATGGATCATGTTGAGTCTTACCTATAATCATAATCAATGACCATAAAAGGAGGCAGTCATATCATTTGCAGTTCCTAGATTCTTGTCAAAACGTATTTCTCAAGTTGTAAACAAACATTTCCTGAATTCTTGTGATGCTACAGCATACGCTAACCAAAGTTTCCCAGAGTGTGGTTCCTGAAACTGCAGCATTAGAATCACTAATTTGACTAAAAGTAAAGTTACTTGATGTTATAGAATTTTGATGGAAGTAGTGGAGTTTTTTGTTTAAATGTTTTATCAATTATGGAGACATGAGTGTTAAAAAGCTCTATCATAATTGTGGCTTTGGTTCCCTTTCCTTTCACTCAGTTGGTTTTTGCAAAAGAGATTCAGAATGGGCTTTTAGTGAGTAGCTCATGGGAAATGTTTAGTTGGTAGTGTTGAAAAATGTGAGCACACTAGTATTTCCTTCTAGTCTTATGTCCTTATTTTAAATTCTGGAAAGTTTTTCATGTCAGATGATGCTTCATAGCAAACTTGAATTAACTATATATTCCCTTAGTGAGGCAAAGGCTATGCTTGTATTAAGTTCTTCATTGGATTAACAATATTAGCCTATAGGAACACAGATTGGTATGGTTGGTCAAGAAGTTCATTGGGTCTTTCCACTATGACTTACAGAAAAATCCAAATGAATGTTTTTGCCAATCTGATATTTAGGAAATTAAGCGTAGGTGAAGTTGGTGCTTACAGTTGCCAAACAATTCTTACAACTCAGAAGATAAAACTGAATATTTCTGTTTTCCTGTTATACAAGTGCTTTTAAATAATCTTTAAAAAAAAGCACACAGATATATATGTACAAATTCATAAAAGAAATATAGTAATAATATGTTTTTGACTATTGCAATTTTTATTTACTTAATTTTCTGTCTTCCTGGGGTTAAAACATCCTTACCATCAAGGAAACTGTTGTTTTACTCAAAACACTATTAAGGTTACTCTCATATGCCGACTTTTTGGCTGTCTTCTCAGTTTGCTGAAGTTTTGTAAACTGTAGAGACCTGAAGGAGTATCTGTTTCTTGTTGGTATATTGATGGATCATGTTGAGTCTTACCTATAATCATAATCAATGACCATAAAAGGAGGCAGTCATATCATTTGCAGTTCCTAGATTCTTGTCAAAACGTATTTCTCAAGTTGTAAACAAACATTTCCTGAATTCTTGTGATGCTACAGCATACGCTAACCAAAGTTTCCCAGAGTGTGGTTCCTGAAACTGCAGCATTAGAATCACTTGAGAACTTGTTAGAACGAAAATTCTTGGGCCTCACACCAGACCCACTGAATCAGAAACTCTGGGGGTGGGCCCAGCAATCTGTAGTTTAACAAACCCTCCAGATCCTGTTTGGGACCACTGTGTTAGACAATGGAGTACAGTGATGAATTGGATACATTCTACAGTTTTCATGTCTAAAGAGCTCAGAATTTATTCTTTTAAATGAGAAATCTCAGGTTCCTCAAGATTAAACATCTCACTTGCCAGTGGTCTCACTCCTAGGGAGTAAGGCAGTCTTCTGAAGGCCCATCCAGGAGTCTTTATGTAAAAACATATTGATTAGTCATCTCTTGGTCTCCTTTCAATTCCTATTTGCTAATGTAAAAATTGTATGTACTTGGTTCAATGAAGATGACTTCAAATAACTGACTCTTATAGTTGACCAGTTAGTTGTTCAGCAACTGCTTATCGCCACTATGTAGAGGGTAACAAAAAGGCATATTACCCTTTGAGTGGCCTAGGACTGGGTGCATGAAAAGAGGAGGAAACAGTTCCTGTCTTGAAAAATTCACTAACACACATGCTCACACCCACACACATATTTTGAAAATATGAAAGAACAAGTGTGTTGCATGACAACAAGGGTGAGATAATATGTACAGATAAATTGGGCACTGCTGGGGGATTTCAAATCTTAATGCCAGAGCTGGAGGTGTAGAGGTTCGTCAGCCCCACTAACTCATAGTTTTGTAAAACTGTCTTCCTGGGGTTAAAACATCCTTACCATGAAGTTTTACTCAAAACACTATTAAGGTTACTCTCATATGCCGACTTTTTGGCTGTCTTCTCAGTTTGCTGAAGTTTTGTAAACTGTAGAGACCTGAAGGAGTATCTGTTTCTTGTTGGTATATTGATGGATCATGTTGAGTCTTACCTATAATCATAATCAATGACCATAAAAGGAGGCAGTCATATCATTTGCAGTTCCTAGATTCTTGTCAAAACGTATTTCTCAAGTTGTAAACAAACATTTCCTGAATTCTTGTGATGCTACAGCATACGCTAACCAAAGTTTCCCAGAGTGTGGTTCCTGAAACTGCAGCATTAGAATCACTTGAGAACTTGTTAGAACGAAAATTCTTGGGCCTCACACCAGACCCACTGAATCAGAAACTCTGGGGGTGGGCCCAGCAATCTGTAGTTTAACAAACCCTCCAGATCCTGTTTGGGACCACTGTGTTAGACAATGGAGTACAGTGATGAATTGGATACATTCTACAGTTTTCATGTCTAAAGAGCTCAGAATTTATTCTTTTAAATGAGAAATCTCAGGTTCCTCAAGATTAAACATCTCACTTGCCAGTGGTCTCACTCCTAGGGAGTAAGGCAGTCTTCTGAAGGCCCATCCAGGAGTCTTTATGTAAAAACATATTGATTAGTCATCTCTTGGTCTCCTTTCAATTCCTATTTGCTAATGTAAAAATTGTATGTACTTGGTTCAATGAAGATGACTTCAAATAACTGACTCTTATAGTTGACCAGTTAGTTGTTCAGCAACTGCTTATCGCCACTATGTAGAGGGTAACAAAAAGGCATATTACCCTTTGAGTGGCCTAGGACTGGGTGCATGAAAAGAGGAGGAAACAGTTCCTGTCTTGAAAAATTCACTAACACACATGCTCACACCCACACACACATATTTTGAAAATATGAAAGAACAAGTGTGTTGCATGACAACAAGGGTGAGATAATATGTACAGATAAATTGGGCACTGCTGGGGGATTTCAAATCTTAATGCCAGAGCTGGAGGTGTAGAGGTTCGTCAGCCCCACTAACTCACTGGGCAATTTCTGCCTCATTGCGTTAGACAGAGGAGATTGTTACCAGAAAGCCAGAAAGGAAGCACCATCTGGGACTGCGTGCACTTCCAGACAGATGGCTGACTCTTCCAGTCCTGTTTTATTTCTGGCTGCGGATCACACACCCTACAGCTATACTGTAAAAATGGGATGTGATGGGACGTGGGATTTTTTCAGAGTGTGCTTTTCTTTTTCTTATGTTTCTTCCCTTGGAGACTTGTGGTAAAAATAAAACGTACTGACAATCTTCCTGTTTTTATTGTTGTTGTTTGAATGAAGCCCTTGGTTGACAAAGGACTGATGGGTCCTCCAGAATTGGCGATGATGTGCAGAGATGTGGCAGAAAGCCAGTCGAATCTTGAAGAGGCTGCTCCATGGAAACTCTTTGTTAGAGTAAGTGTATGTGTTATCAGCCTTGGGATGGTTGAGAACCATGACACACTTTAAAAGTACAGAGTGGTCCAGGCAAACTAGACTGCTTTACTTGTTACTTTCCCCGCCCCCCGACCTGCTTCCTATGTCAAGACGGCGCATGCCACACCACTAACTCCCTTCATGTCAGACAGGGGATAGATGTTGACATGAGCAGATTAATGAAACTCTGTTTGCTTTTGGCCTACTCAGCGCCCTAGGTTTTAAAGTCTTGGATGTGAGGGGTTGTCTGGGAGGTTCTTATAAATGAGGAATCCCCTATTCTTGTGAGGGTTAGAGCAGTTCTCAGGCTACTTGTGGAGTATAAGGTATCAGCTTGTTTTGAGTAACTATTGATAAAGTACTACATTGTAGGGATGTAAAGAGGTAAAAGATAAGCCCCTGAAGCAATAAAATGTTCCAAGAAGAGCCTTGATCCCAAAGTCTGACTCACTGGCTTTGTGATTTGGGACAAGCGACTAACTTTGCCTGGCCCTCAATTCTTCATCTGTAAAAACATCCACTATGGCTATTGTCCTTCCTCCACATCTTTCCCAAGTTTTGTCTCTTTCTTGAACCCATCACTGATTCTCAAACTTTGGAAGTACATAACAACCATATAGAAAGTGCATTAAGATACACATTCTTAGGCTTAGAAAATATAATGCAGCAATCTGTGGTAGGATCTAGGAACTGGCATTTTCAGTAGACTTTGGTATAATTCTGAAGCCACTCATCAGTAAGCTATCCTGTATAAACTCTGCTTTCACACTTTTCCTAATTTTTGCATCTAGGTTTAGTCAAAACTTGTAACTCTTTCTTTGAGCCCCCACAGCGTTTTATTTAACCCTGTAAATACTATTTATTATGGACTGACTGACATTGCAATAGGATCAAAAGAAAGCGTTACAAAAGAAAGACTATGTTTTATTGTAAAAATAAAACGTACTGACAATCTTCCTGTTTTTATTGTTGTTGTTTGAATGAAGCCCTTGGTTGACAAAGGACTGATGGGTCCTCCAGAATTGGCGATGATGTGCAGAGATGTGGCAGAAAGCCAGTCGAATCTTGAAGAGGCTGCTCCATGGAAACTCTTTGTTAGAGTAAGTGTATGTGTTATCAGCCTTGGGATGGTTGAGAACCATGACACACTTTAAAAGTACAGAGTGGTCCAGGCAAACTAGACTGCTTTACTTGTTACTTTCCCCGCCCCCCGACCTGCTTCCTATGTCAAGACGGCGCATGCCACACCACTAACTCCCTTCATGTCAGACAGGGGATAGATGTTGACATGAGCAGATTAATGAAACTCTGTTTGCTTTTGGCCTACTCAGCGCCCTAGGTTTTAAAGTCTTGGATGTGAGGGGTTGTCTGGGAGGTTCTTATAAATGAGGAATCCCCTATTCTTGTGAGGGTTAGAGCAGTTCTCAGGCTACTTGTGGAGTATAAGGTATCAGCTTGTTTTGAGTAACTATTGATAAAGTACTACATTGTAGGGATGTAAAGAGGTAAAAGATAAGCCCCTGAAGCAATAAAATGTTCCAAGAAGAGCCTTGATCCCAAAGTCTGACTCACTGGCTTTGTGATTTGGGACAAGCGACTAACTTTGCCTGGCCCTCAATTCTTCATCTGTAAAAACATCCACTATGGCTATTGTCCTTCCTCCACATCTTTCCCAAGTTTTGTCTCTTTCTTGAACCCATCACTGATTCTCAAACTTTGGAAGTACATAACAACCATATAGAAAGTGCATTAAGATACACATTCTTAGGCTTAGAAAATATAATGCAGCAATCTGTGGTAGGATCTAGGAACTGGCATTTTCAGTAGACTTTGGTATAATTCTGAAGCCACTCATCAGTAAGCTATCCTGTATAAACTCTGCTTTCACACTTTTCCTAATTTTTGCATCTAGGTTTAGTCAAAACTTGTAACTCTTTCTTTGAGCCCCCACAGCGTTTTATTTAACCCTGTAAATACTATTTATTATGGACTGACTGACATTGCAATAGGATCAAAAGAAAGCGTTACACTTTGGGGACCAACTTGTTAATTCAAAAACTATTATTAAAGACTAATTATGTGCAGCCAGGGATTGCCCTATGGTTCAGCAGGAAAGAATATGCCTGCACTGCAGGAGCCGCAAGAGACTCAGATTTTAATTTTGGGGAGGGCATGGAAATTCACTCTAGTATTTTTTCCTTGTTGAATCCCATGGACAGTGGAGCCTGGGAGGCTACAGTCCATAGGGTCACAAAGAGTTGGACACAACTGAAGCAGCTTAGTACTCACACATATGTGCAGCCCCAGTGAGCAAAACAGAATCGTCGTGGTATTTACATTCTGTAGACTGAGACAGAAAATTTAAGAAATCCACTAAAACAATGTATAAACAACATAGTACGTTGAATAGTGGCAAGAGATGTGAAGAAAACTGACAAAAAGCTAAGCAGAGCAGGGTAAGAGGATCAGGAATGCTGAATGTGTGGTGGGAGGTGAGTTGCTGTATTAAATAAGGTCTAATATTAATTGTACCCCTTGTATATTTTTATTTGGCCTTGAACAAGTCTTTTAACTGCTTCAATGATTGGTTTCTCATTTGTGAATTGGAAACAAGAAATCTCAACCTGCAGAGTTGTGAGATTTAAAGAGAATATAATACATGGTTTTATAATACATTTAAGAAATACATCTGTCGAAAGCACCTCCATCTTCAGTTTATAAGTTATTTGAGGGCATATTCATCTTTGTATCCCAAGATCAACAGTACATAGCTTGTGGTGGACACTCAGTAAATGTCAGCGGTTGAGGTGACCAGCCTCCGTACCAAATAGTGAGGGAAGAATCCAGATATAGTGTCCTCTTCAGGGCTCTAAGACTCACAGCATGGGCCTTTACAAGTGGGGTTCACTCTGAAAGTAAATTAGATATTGTGGTCATAATCATGACCACAGTGTGATTTTGAATCATGGCCAGGGTCAGATCTAAATGAGAAAAATTCCTGTTGCCTTTAGGTCAGCTGGGGAAACTTTCAGAAATGTCAGCCAACCTGGATGCTTTCCCTTCATTTCCTAACAGTATGATGCTTAAACCTTAGGGTCTAGGGGACCGTGGTCAGCTGCCTCTTGTCTGTTTTACACCAGACTGGTATTTGATGCCCGGAGTGGGGTTGACAAGTCACCCTCCCTTTTGAAATCTGAATTCTATAAGATATCACCAATTCTAGGAGGTAGTATTCACAGAGTATTTCCCTTATGAGGAACAATGCTTTGGTATTAAATATACATAATGGAAAATACCTCGACTTCAGAAATGTTAGAATGCAGAAAAAGCGCAGTTCAGAATGGAGCGCCTTGAGTAATAGGAGTCATGGATCCTGAGTTATTGGGTCCTCTTCATGCTGGAGCCATGGCGGCGGTGCCCAGTCCTCTTCCTTCTCTTCCTCAGCAATAGCACTGTGCTGCCACTCCCTCAACCCTTCCCTTGTTGAAGCAGGACCTGAAATTTCTTCTCAAAGGAAAGGAAATGAGGAATGCAAGAGCAGCTGGCAACTGCTTTGATATTTTCAAAATTACTAAGAAATCATCATAATGATAGTGGTGCACAATTTTCGAGCTCTTATGAGTGACATCTCATTCCATGAGTTTTACATGTACAATGCCCAATCCTGTGAGGTAGGCACAGTCATCCTACCTACTTCACTGAAAGGTTAAACAACTAACATAAATACAAATAGGAGGAGGGCTGGGGATGCCCCAGCTTTATCTGACTCAAAAGTCCAGAGGTTTTCCATTAACCTATGCAGCTCCTCTATAAAACCTCATCTTGATTTACAGATCAGTTTGAGTGGGGAGACGGTATGGAATATAGATGGGGGTCTAAAATGGCTTTCTCTGCAGTAAGCTACCCCATGATATTACGGAAATGCAGCAGAAGCAAGGTGTACAATTTTGAGGCAGTTGGCATCTTGGGATTTCCTCATTCAAGGCCACTGAACTGGCATCTGCTCCCCAGGTGTTGTCCTTGATATGTGGTCAGTGGCCCTAATAGGCTAAGCCAGACCTGGTGTCAAGGACCGCATGATTTCTGTGTCCTTTGATGAGAGTTCACCCACTGATAAGGCAAGCTGGAGGGAATCAGAAAACTCCGTCAGGAAAAGATCAAGGCCTGCATTATGAAGGAAAGAAATGTCAGTCACTCTGATAGGGAAATAGATTTTTGTGTTTCATTGCACCAGCACGCACACATGCACTCAAAGCCTGCCACATTTCAAAGCAGCCTTCAATGCCCTGGCTTTCGCTTGGAGGGAGAGAGATCTGAAGCCTCTCAAAGGCTGCAGGTACAGAGCAATTCATACAGGACACCGCCAACAGCCCTCTCCCACCGCCTTTTTCCATCTCCCTCCCATCCGCCAGTCTGCATTTACTGGTGGTACTGAGGCGCTACATGTGAGTGTGCATGTGTGCACATTTAAATCCAAACTTAAAAGAAAGAGGGAAAAGAAAAAAAAGTGACAGCTTTGGACCAAAGCAGCAAGTATTCATAATGAATGGAGGAGTCATCATGAAAGAGCTGGGGCACTTTAAGAGAAACAAACCTCCTGAGGAAGACAGCTCAGCGGATGCTGTTGAAGACAGCAGCTTAAAAGGCCCTTCATTTCAGAGCCAGAGAGAGGCAAAGCAAAGATTTGATATACAACACAAGCTTTTCTCTCTTTTTTCCCCTTTCTCTTCTTCTTCTTCCTCTGAATCCCATCTTGGCTGAGCCATGGCAAAACTAAATTAGAAAAATCTGCAGAGCATTGAGAGTCCAAATGAAGCACACAGCCAATTTATCACAACAGAGCCCTGTTATCTAATAAGCCCTGTATGTAATAAATGTGGTAAGTGCCCACCTTTAACTTCAGCACACACAGCAGTGGTCACTGGTGGACGATGGCAGAGTCCCTGACAAGGGCATGATGTCAGACTCAGCTCGAAGCTCTCAGCATCTGGCATACATCACTGGCTCTTGAAGGTGCTGAGCCAAGGTGGATAATGTAGAGGTCTCTCAAGGCAAGGCACTCCATTGCTAGACATTTAGAATCAGAGAATATATTATGGACAGTTTTGTACACTGAGGCACGAAAGCAGAGTTGGGGAAACTGGGATGAGAATATGTTCCTTTCTACTTTGGAAAATGAGTGTTTTGAGGAAGAAGAGCCTTCATGAGCATACAGTGTTACCTAACCAGAGGTTCTTAGAGATTGTGTGTCTAGTAATAGACTACTTTAGTGTTTGGCCATTTAGTAAAAAGAAAAGATGTGATTTGATAATGCCAAAAAGAGTGCAGGGATAGGACATGATATTCTTAGTTTATTCCTAGGTAACCTCGTGACAACAGGGAAACATCAAAGACTCAAAGTCTAAACAAGAGCATCACATTATAGGTCAGTCTTTTGGTTTGTAAGGACAGCTGGGTCTTTAAGCATGTCTCTGAAGTTCTCTTCATAATTGGATTATCTTGGCAGAACTCAGCCATGTATTCCCGGAACCTCAGATGGCACTGTATTTAAACCATAAAGAGTAGTTTCCAAAGAACAGTGGTTCTCAATTTCAACAGTATAGTAGAATCATCTGGACAGCTTTTAAAATACTGATACCTGTGCCCAATTTTAAATGTATATTTTATTTTGAAGATATTGGTTTATTTGGGTTGGGGGAAGATCTGGGGTCAAGATTTTAAAAGCTCCAGAAATTATTTTGATATTGAGGAGTCATCACTGAGCCAATGTTTTAAAATTAAAAGGCCCTTCATTTCAGAGCCAGAGAGCAAAGCAAAGATTTGATATACAACACAAGCTTTTCTCTTTTCCCTTTCTCTTCTTCTTCCTCTGAATCCCATCTTGGCTGAGCCATGGCAAAACTAAATTAGAAAAATCTGCAGAGCATTGAGAGTCCAAATGAAGCACAGCCAATTTATCACAACAGAGCCCTGTTATCTAATAAGCCCTGTATGTAATAAATGTGGTAAGTGCCCACCTTTAACTTCAGCACACACAGCAGTGGTCACTGGTGGACGATGGCAGAGTCCCTGACAAGGGCATGATGTCAGACTCAGCTCGAAGCTCTCAGCATCTGGCATACATCACTGGCTCTTGAAGGTGCTGAGCCAAGGTGGATAATGTAGAGGTCTCTCAAGGCAAGGCACTCCATTGCTAGACATTTAGAATCAGAGAATATATTATGGACAGTTTTGTACACTGAGGCACGAAAGCAGAGTTGGGGAAACTGGGATGAGAATATGTTCCTTTCTACTTTGGAAAATGAGTGTTTTGAGGAAGAAGAGCCTTCATGAGCATACAGTGTTACCTAACCAGAGGTTCTTAGAGATTGTGTGTCTAGTAATAGACTACTTTAGTGTTTGGCCATTTAGTAAAAAGAAAAGATGTGATTTGATAATGCCAAAAAGAGTGCAGGGATAGGACATGATATTCTTAGTTTATTCCTAGGTAACCTCGTGACAACAGGGAAACATCAAAGACTCAAAGTCTAAACAAGAGCATCACATTATAGGTCAGTCTTTTGGTTTGTAAGGACAGCTGGGTCTTTAAGCATGTCTCTGAAGTTCTCTTCATAATTGGATTATCTTGGCAGAACTCAGCCATGTATTCCCGGAACCTCAGATGGCACTGTATTTAAACCATAAAGAGTAGTTTCCAAAGAACAGTGGTTCTCAATTTCAACAGTATAGTAGAATCATCTGGACAGCTTTTAAAATACTGATACCTGTGCCCAATTTTAAATGTATATTTTATTTTGAAGATATTGGTTTATTTGGGTTGGGGGAAGATCTGGGGTCAAGATTTTAAAAGCTCCAGAAATTATTTTGATATTTAGCTGAGCTTGAAAACCACTCTGGCAGTATGAAAAACAGGTCACAGCCCATAAAACCAGGAAGTACTGGAAATCTCCACATTTTTGAAATTAACCTGAGAAGCAAGAATTATGCTGAAAAACACTGTCAATTTTGTAAGTCAAAAATGATAGAATGTTGGCAATTTCATATAGTTCAGACCAATAGATTAATTTGTGGGAGTCATTAGTCTTCAAAACAATAGATTGAATTTGTGGGGTCCTCAGTCTAATAGGATTCCCTAGAGTTGGCATGTTGCTCCCAGTTGATAATTGCTATTGTATATTTCTTTTTTATCTAATATATAATTTATAATCTTCCTGTATGCTAAATAAATTTGAGGTAGCTACAATAAAAACACAAATGCATACACATGTGTAGGGAGGGTGACTAAAATAAATATTAGAAAGTAGTCAGAAAGTATGCTAAACAATGAAATTGTTATTAAAATTAGTAATGAGGGCTACTGATATAAGTGAACACACTCTATTTCAAACTACTGGAAATACAGGGGAAAAGTGGAATTTATTTTCCCTCTCTTTAAAGACAATGCACGTTCATTTTTAGGGACAGCACCAAATTCCGGATAGAGTCTGTTGTGTATACTCTAATAACAAGAGCCTTGAGTGCAAAGTAGATAAATGTTGTTTTGTTGAAGATGCAGTGATGATTTCAAGGCTATCATATGAAGTCACGGTTCAGTGAAGTGATTTTATGCCAAATAACCTCCAGGAACTCCATAGAGATATGTACCCCAGTGAAAAAGTCTGAATGGAAAGTAAGGACAGCTGGGTCTTTAAGCATGTCTCTGAAGTTCTCTTAATAATTGGATTATCTTGGCAGAACTCAGCCATGTATTCCCGGAACCTCAGATGGCACTGTATTTAAACCATAAAGAGTAGTTTCCAAAGAACAGTGGTTCTCAATTTCAACAGTATAGTAGAATCATCTGGACAGCTTTTAAAATACTGATACCTGTGCCCAATTTTAAATGTATATTTTATTTTGAAGATATTGGTTTATTTGGGTTGGGGGAAGATCTGGGGTCAAGATTTTAAAAGCTCCAGAAATTATTTTGATATTTAGCTGAGCTTGAAAACCACTCTGGCAGTATGAAAAACAGGTCACAGCCCATAAAACCAGGAAGTACTGGAAATCTCCACATTTTTGAAATTAACCTGAGAAGCAAGAATTATGCTGAAAAACACTGTCAATTTTGTAAGTCAAAAATGATAGAATGTTGGCAATTTCATATAGTTCAGACCAATAGATTAATTTGTGGGAGTCATTAGTCTTCAAAACAATAGATTGAATTTGTGGGGTCCTCAGTCTAATAGGATTCCCTAGAGTTGGCATGTTGCTCCCAGTTGATAATTGCTATTGTATATTTCTTTTTTATCTAATATATAATTTATAATCTTCCTGTATGCTAAATAAATTTGAGGTAGCTACAATAAAAACACAAATGCATACACATGTGTAGGGAGGGTGACTAAAATAAATATTAGAAAGTAGTCAGAAAGTATGCTAAACAATGAAATTGTTATTAAAATTAGTAATGAGGGCTACTGATATAAGTGAACACACTCTATTTCAAACTACTGGAAATACAGGGGAAAAGTGGAATTTATTTTCCCTCTCTTTAAAGACAATGCACGTTCATTTTTAGGGACAGCACCAAATTCCGGATAGAGTCTGTTGTGTATACTCTAATAACAAGAGCCTTGAGTGCAAAGTAGATAAATGTTGTTTTTGTTGAAGATGCAGTGATGATTTCAAGGCTATCATATGAAGTCACGGTTCAGTGAAGTGATTTTTATGCCAAATAACCTCCAGGAACTCCATAGAGATATGTACCCCAGTGAAAAACAGTGGAAAATACAGTGCCCTGAGAAATGGGTACACCTTAAGCTGCCAGATCTCAAATCAGCATGCTCTCTCCTTCCTGCCTTTATGAAAATGAATCACTGTTAATAGTTCATCATAAGTAGTGTTTACATTTTCATTTTTTTAAGGGTGAGAATGAGTTTGCGATTGTTTTTCCTTTGCTTTTTTTATATTCTCAGGTGTGCATATTTGTGACGATATGATTGCTTGCGTTTGGACATAAATTGGGTCCTGGAAAGCCTTATTCTACCACCCAAATTTATTTAAATCCATTGAAGATCATCATCATTATTCATTCATCAAATTTCCTTCAAGAACAGACTATGTGCCTGTGCATGTGTCTCTTCAGTCATATCAACCCCATGAGCTGCATCTTGCCAGGCTCCTCTGTCCATGGGATTCTCCAGGCAAGAATACTGGAGTGAGTTTCCATTTCCTTCTCCAGGGAATCTTCCCAGCGAAGGGATCAAACCTGCATCTTCTGCATTGGCAAGGGCTTCTTTACCACTAGTGCCACCTGAGAAGCTCCCATTATGTGCCCATCACTGTGTAAATCACTGATAATTTTAATCCTTGCCAGGTGGAACTCAGCATGGTCAGTAAAGACAGCTGACATGTGGACAGTTAACCTAGCAAAACACTACATGCTAAGTGTAATGGAAGTGTGCATAAGACACAGACCAGGCAGAAGAAGAGAAGTAAATTCCCATGAGCCTTCTTAGCCTCCATGGTACCAAAGCTAGGTTTGCAAAGATGCTTGGAGTTTCTAGATGGACAATGGAGAAAGACACTGAGTGAGCAGAAACCTAGTGGCTTTGTGGAATAACAGGGAGCTCCCTGCCACAGAAATTAAAGTTTCAGTGCAGGTAGAAAGAGAAGAGAATACAGATAGCCAAGGACCAGGAAAATACAAAAAACATTGTGTTCTAGTACAATTTTGCATATAATCTTTATTCATTCCACAAATATCTGAGTGCCAAGTAATATGCCAAACTTGGGGGGTGGGGGAGAGAACAACTATAGCCTATCTTTATAAGTTCAAACATTTGCAATGCTGTTGTCATTTTGTTCTACTCTCAGCTGAGTGTAAGCAATTCTATTCTTGTAGGTGTTTCAAGCAGAGCCAACATGGACGAGGTAGCTCTCTGCTATCAGAAATCCTCCCCACCAGCCCCCAGTTTCTATAAAGAAAGAAGAGGTGGCATTGATAATTTTTAACATTTAAGTCCTTCTGATTTCTTATTTTGTTTTTCCTTTGCTTTTTTTATATTCTCAGGTGTGCATATTTGTGACGATATGATTGCTTGCGTTTGGACATAAATTGGGTCCTGGAAAGCCTTATTCTACCACCCAAATTTATTTAAATCCATTGAAGATCATCATCATTATTCATTCATCAAATTTCCTTCAAGAACAGACTATGTGCCTGTGCATGTGTCTCTTCAGTCATATCAACCCCATGAGCTGCATCTTGCCAGGCTCCTCTGTCCATGGGATTCTCCAGGCAAGAATACTGGAGTGAGTTTCCATTTCCTTCTCCAGGGAATCTTCCCAGCGAAGGGATCAAACCTGCATCTTCTGCATTGGCAAGGGCTTCTTTACCACTAGTGCCACCTGAGAAGCTCCCATTATGTGCCCATCACTGTGTAAATCACTGATAATTTTAATCCTTGCCAGGTGGAACTCAGCATGGTCAGTAAAGACAGCTGACATGTGGACAGTTAACCTAGCAAAACACTACATGCTAAGTGTAATGGAAGTGTGCATAAGACACAGACCAGGCAGAAGAAGAGAAGTAAATTCCCATGAGCCTTCTTAGCCTCCATGGTACCAAAGCTAGGTTTGCAAAGATGCTTGGAGTTTCTAGATGGACAATGGAGAAAGACACTGAGTGAGCAGAAACCTAGTGGCTTTGTGGAATAACAGGGAGCTCCCTGCCACAGAAATTAAAGTTTCAGTGCAGGTAGAAAGAGAAGAGAATACAGATAGCCAAGGACCAGGAAAATACAAAAAACATTGTGTTCTAGTACAATTTTGCATATAATCTTTATTCATTCCACAAATATCTGAGTGCCAAGTAATATGCCAAACTTGGGGGGTGGGGGAGAGAACAACTATAGCCTATCTTTATAAGTTCAAACATTTGCAATGCTGTTGTCATTTTGTTCTACTCTCAGCTGAGTGTAAGCAATTCTATTCTTGTAGGTGTTTCAAGCAGAGCCAACATGGACGAGGTAGCTCTCTGCTATCAGAAATCCTCCCCACCAGCCCCCAGTTTCTATAAAGAAAGAAGAGGTGGCATTGATAATTTTTAACATTTAAGTCCTTCTGATTTCTTATTTTGTTTTTGGAGCCCTTGGCCCCCATCTCAGGATGTGGGCTAATTTTTTTGTATGGTGTGTTTGGGTCGGTTGATGATGGTGTGGTGGTTTAGTTGCTAAGTCATGTCTGACTTTTGTGAGTCCATAAACTGTAGCTTACCAGGCTCTTCTGTTCACGGAATTTCTCAGGCAAGAAAAATGGAATAAATTGCCATTTCCCTCTCCAGGGGATCTTCCTGATCGAGGGATCAAACCCATGACTCCTGCATTGCAGGTGGATTCTTTATCACTGCACCACCAGGGAAGCTCGTTTGGGTCAGTTACATCCTGAAAAATCTATATATTGTTGAAATAGATTAAGACCATTGTTTGTCACTCAGATTAAAGCAGAATGATGACAAGAAGCAAAGAGGGAAGGAACTTTATGGGTCTGACTTTCAATTCACACTGGAGAAGCTAAAAATAGAGGCGAAACAAACCTTGAAGCTGTAACTACTGGTCCTGTGTTAGCTGGCTATTTCAGTCCTCCCAAAGTGGCTGAGTTCCAGTATCATCTCCTTACAGCTTTGCCTGAAATCCAGTGTGAACTATAGTGTGATAGTGTGAATATTCCTTGCATCCCACAGGATCTGGTTTCTATTGTCTGCTGCCTATGCTTTTCTATCCCCAGCACCTTGAGTAGATGGCATTGTAATCACGGTCGTAAGGATTATTAATGATAGTAGCTATGACAATGAGCCCAGGGCCTGTCTCTGGCTTTAATGTCAACAAGAGAAAAGGGAGGTTTTCATTTGTTTCAAATGAAAACAGATGCATGTGGGTAGAGCTAGCAACAAACAGAACAGTAGAGATGGTGGTTTTCATTTTCAGGGTTCCCTCATCCCTCAGAAATTTCTTCATTAGGTCACCCTCTGCTCAGTAATGCCCCTCATGTGATGAATAGCAAGGCTGCTCTCTTCCAGCATCTGTTCATCTCTCCTCACCATCCAGGCTCTTCCTGCTTTTTCCTAAGAATGGTTTCATGAATGAGAGAACCCTAAGGAAAGGTGCCCCTTCAGCTTGAAAGCCTGTCCACCTCCTACTCCTGGCCAAGAATGTCACTGTCATTGTCTAAGCGGGGGGTGATTTTAGAGCTGGAGAAGAATCTGCTCATTCACCAATATATTTACCTTGTGCCTGAAACTTCCAGCAAGGAAGTCACCTTGCTCAGTTCAGCTCAATCATATTCAACTCAAAATGATGCTGAGATATCACCTCATACGAATCAGAATGGCCATCATCAAAAAGTTTGCAAACAGGGCTTCCCTGGTGGTCCAGTGGGTAAGGACACTGCCTTGCAGTGCAAGGGACGCCGGTTTGATCCCTGGCTTGGGAAGATCCCACGTGCCGTGGAGCGGCTGGACCGATGTGTCCAACTACCGAGCCGGAGTTCTGGAGCGCATGCACCCAGAGCCAGTGCTCTGTGACAAGAGAAGACACTGCAATGGGAGGCCCACGTGGGCCAGAGAACAAAGATGGATGAAAATAGATAAATGAAAGACCAATAGAAGTGGCCCACCTGCCCTCCTCCCTCCCCAACTCGCCCCCTGCTCCCCCCCAAAAAAAAACTTTGAAAAAAAAAAGTTTACAAACAGTAAATGCTAAAGAGAGTGTGGAGAAAAGGGAACCCTCTTTCACTGTTGGTTGGAATGTAAATTGATACAGTCGCTATGGAAGACAGCATGGAGATTCCTCAAAAAAACTAGAAATAGAATCACTGTATGATTCAGAAATCCCACTATTAGGCATATACCCTGAGGAAATCAAAATTGAAAAAGACACATGTATTCCATTGTTCATTGCAGTGCTATTTACAATATCTAGAGCATGGAAGCAATTTAGATGTCCATTAACAGATGAATGGATTAAGAAACTGTGGTATTACTCAGTCATAAAAAGAAATGCATTTGAGTCAGTCTTAATGAGGTGGGTGAACCTAGAGCTTACTATACAGAGTGAAATATGTCAGAAAGAAAAAGATAAGTATTGTATGCTAGCACATAGATAAGGAACTTAGAAAGGTGGTACCTATAAATGCATATGCAGAGCAGCAGTGGAGACAGAGACATAGAGAACAGACTTATGTACATTGTGCAGAGGGAGAAATAGGTGAGATGCATGGAAAGAGTAACATGGAAACTTACATTACCATATGTAAAATAGATAACTAATGGGAATCTGCTGTAAGACTAAGGGAACTCAAACAAGGGCTCTGTAAACAACCTAGAGGGTGGGATGAGGAAGGAAATGGGAAGGATATTCAAGAGGGAGGGGTCATATGTATATCTATGCCTAATTCAGGTTGATGCATGGCATTAAACAACTGAACTCAGTTAAAAAATATAAAATAAAAATTTAAAATGCGGAAGACCACAATTCACAGTGAAGATTTAAAAACAACGATACTGAGACTGTTTCAGGCACATACAAAACACCATGAGATGAACAACTCTATGTCCAGTCAGTATTGAGCCCGGGAGCTGGACCGATGTGTCCAACTACCGAGCCGGAGTTCTGGAGCGCATGCACCCAGAGCCAGTGCTCTGTGACAAGAGAAGACACTGCAATGGGAGGCCCACGTGGGCCAGAGAACAAAGATGGATGAAAATAGATAAATGAAAGACCAATAGAAGTGGCCCACCTGCCCTCCTCCCTCCCCAACTCGCCCCCTGCTCCCCCCCAAAAAAAAACTTTGAAAAAAAAAAGTTTACAAACAGTAAATGCTAAAGAGAGTGTGGAGAAAAGGGAACCCTCTTTCACTGTTGGTTGGAATGTAAATTGATACAGTCGCTATGGAAGACAGCATGGAGATTCCTCAAAAAAACTAGAAATAGAATCACTGTATGATTCAGAAATCCCACTATTAGGCATATACCCTGAGGAAATCAAAATTGAAAAAGACACATGTATTCCATTGTTCATTGCAGTGCTATTTACAATATCTAGAGCATGGAAGCAATTTAGATGTCCATTAACAGATGAATGGATTAAGAAACTGTGGTATTACTCAGTCATAAAAAGAAATGCATTTGAGTCAGTCTTAATGAGGTGGGTGAACCTAGAGCTTACTATACAGAGTGAAATATGTCAGAAAGAAAAAGATAAGTATTGTATGCTAGCACATAGATAAGGAACTTAGAAAGGTGGTACCTATAAATGCATATGCAGAGCAGCAGTGGAGACAGAGACATAGAGAACAGACTTATGTACATTGTGCAGAGGGAGAAATAGGTGAGATGCATGGAAAGAGTAACATGGAAACTTACATTACCATATGTAAAATAGATAACTAATGGGAATCTGCTGTAAGACTAAGGGAACTCAAACAAGGGCTCTGTAAACAACCTAGAGGGGTGGGATGAGGAAGGAAATGGGAAGGATATTCAAGAGGGAGGGGTCATATGTATATCTATGCCTAATTCAGGTTGATGCATGGCATTAAACAACTGAACTCAGTTAAAAAATATAAAATAAAAATTTAAAATGCGGAAGACCACAATTCACAGTGAAGATTTAAAAAAAAACAACGATACTGAGACTGTTTCAGGCACATACAAAACACCATGAGATGAACAACTCTATGTCCAGTCAGTATTGTACTCATTTTAAATACTCCATGTCATTTACTTTTTGCCCTGCTTGGATCTTGAAAAATGAAGTGTAAATGAAGGATTTAAGATAATCTTGATGTAGCCCCACTGATTTTTAAAAGACTGTTAAAGTGGAGGGGTGGTGAATGAGGTGGTCTGTGCTCTCTGGGGGATATCAGTATGAATAAAGGCGCTGCCACTCACTCCAGGCTCATGTGGCTCTTCTTGTTCACATCTCATCTTCTGCCTCTTGTTGGTCTACTTGGGTTTATTCTTGATCAGCTCCACTGCCCACCTCCACTGACCTCTCTCACCTTTCACACAGCTGCAATCTGGTGCCTGGGTCTTACCTCCTTCCTGTTGTTTTTCAGTCGTTAAACTGAGTTGAATTCTTTGTGACCCCATGGGCTTACACCCTGTTTCCTTGTCATCCACTATCTCCTGGAGTTTGCTCAAGTTCATGTCCATTGAGTCAGTAATGCTATCTAACCATCTCATCTTCTGTCCCCTTCTCCTTTTGCCTTCAATCTCCCATCCTCAGGGTCTTTTCCAATGAGTCAGTTTTTGCCTCCTTCCTAAGATTCTCTCATTCAAGGCCCCCAACCCATAGTCTCAGTTGTTCCTTCCTCCTGTGCTTGTGCACTTTTGGCTTCTTAGGTTCTGGAGTGTATTCTTAGATTGAGAATGTGGATGAACAAAATTCTCCTGCAGTCATATGAGAAAGACTAATGGGAAATTCATGGAAAGAGTAACATGGAAACTTACATTACCATATGTAAAATAGATAACTAATGGGAATCTGCTGTAAGACTAAGGGAACTCAAACAAGGGCTCTGTAAACAACCTAGAGGGGTGGGATGAGGAAGGAAATGGGAAGGATATTCAAGAGGGAGGGGTCATATGTATATCTATGCCTAATTCAGGTTGATGCATGGCATTAAACAACTGAACTCAGTTAAAAAATATAAAATAAAAATTTAAAATGCGGAAGACCACAATTCACAGTGAAGATTTAAAAAAAAACAACGATACTGAGACTGTTTCAGGCACATACAAAACACCATGAGATGAACAACTCTATGTCCAGTCAGTATTGTACTCATTTTAAATACTCCATGTCATTTACTTTTTGCCCTGCTTGGATCTTGAAAAATGAAGTGTAAATGAAGGATTTAAGATAATCTTGATGTAGCCCCACTGATTTTTAAAAGACTGTTAAAGTGGAGGGGTGGTGAATGAGGTGGTCTGTGCTCTCTGGGGGATATCAGTATGAATAAAGGCGCTGCCACTCACTCCAGGCTCATGTGGCTCTTCTTGTTCACATCTCATCTTCTGCCTCTTGTTGGTCTACTTGGGTTTATTCTTGATCAGCTCCACTGCCCACCTCCACTGACCTCTCTCACCTTTCACACAGCTGCAATCTGGTGCCTGGGTCTTACCTCCTTCCTGTTGTTTTTCAGTCGTTAAACTGAGTTGAATTCTTTGTGACCCCATGGGCTTACACCCTGTTTCCTTGTCATCCACTATCTCCTGGAGTTTGCTCAAGTTCATGTCCATTGAGTCAGTAATGCTATCTAACCATCTCATCTTCTGTCCCCTTCTCCTTTTGCCTTCAATCTCCCATCCTCAGGGTCTTTTCCAATGAGTCAGTTTTTGCCTCCTTCCTAAGATTCTCTCATTCAAGGCCCCCAACCCATAGTCTCAGTTGTTCCTTCCTCCCTGTGCTTGTGCACTTTTGGCTTCTTAGGTTCTGGAGTGTATTCTTAGATTGAGAATGTGGATGAACAGATTTGAGTATCTTAACCTATGGCACCAATCCTGTCCCCAGTGCTTCTGCCCTCATGTCTCCTTCCTGTTTGCTTTTGGGAAGGTCAAACATTCCCAAAGGAGAGGCCCGTGTTCTTCCATTTCTGGGGTCTCTTTAATGCAATCCTTATCACAGTGGCTATTTTTGATTCTTAGATGTGATTTCTGAGTCCCTCAACTAAACTATATCTGTGCAATCTCTTTAGGGGGTCTCACTTTCTGGGCTCTGGATTAGTGATTCCTGGTTGAATCCTTCATGACTGTGGGCAAAGTATTTTTTTCTTTATACTTTTCTTTCTTCTTTAAGAAGTGTCCACTGCATAGTATCCTTGTGAGGGTTAAATAGGTAATACATAAGCCCTTTAATAATGCTGGACACAAACGCACATGAAAGTGAAAATCTCTCAGTCGTGTCCAACTCTGCAACCTCCATGGACTGTAACCCACCCGGTTCCTCTGTCCATGGGGTTCTCCAGGCAAGAATACTGAAGTGGGTAGCTGTTCCCTTCTCCAGAGGATTTTACAGACCTATAAATCAAACTGGGGTTTCCTGCATTGCAGGCAGATTCTTTACCAGCTGAACTACTACTACTACTACTACTAGTTATTATTAACTGTCTATAGAGGTTTGATATTGCTATGCTAAGAGGGATATTGAGACCTTGTGTGTCTCCTTGCTTTAGATCTTAATTAGTGCTTGTGACTAATAGCATAAGACCTGAGGTGGTAAATGCTGTGTTAGGCTTCTGCAGTTTTAGACTTTTTTCTGAAGGTTTATGGCAGAACCAGAGTTGGTTGGGAAAGGATTAGAACTCTATTATTGCATTGTTGCTTATCACTTCTATGCAAATTCTTGCAGGACAAAAAAAAAAGACACTTGGTAACTATACTTGGTTGGTTTAAGAGAACAATTTTCCTCCTAAAAAATAATACCTTGAGCTTGAAGAAAGAAGAGATTTGGCCTCTGCTTTCAGAAATGATAGGCAGTTTTATTGGCAGATGCAGTAATAAAGTATTAAAAGCCCAGGGGCACAGACAGAGTGGGTAGAGGATCCAGGTACTGTTTAAAATATTATTTAAACCTAATGCCATATTTATGCATTTAATTAATTTCTATTAGCTACCAAGATATTTAAGGTAAAATAATTAGAATCTCAAGATGGTAAGCAAAATGTCCACAGTTTTAATTAAACCATCTCATAGGGAATTAGGCTGAATAATGAGAGACAACCTGGTGTAGTGACAAAAGTCAATGGGCTGGAGGTACTGCCATGAACTTGTGGATGTTCAGGGAAGTCATTTCATTTTGAGTTCATCAAGAAGGACTCCATTTGGTGATTGTCTTGACCCCTCTCCCTGCCGCTCTGACCTCAAGACATGTGGGATCTTAGATCTCTGACCAGAGATATGACCTGTTTGGAAGGTGAAGTCTTAACCACTGGACTACCAGGGAAGTCCCATCCACCACTTTTTAAAACACAATCAAATTCTTTTGTTCTTTTTTCCAAAGGAAATCTTGTATAACATGCTAATATATAAAAGAAGGTCAAATTAGCCTCTCCTATTCCCTCTTCCCTGTACCAACCAATCTCCTCACTGGTCTTCCCTCCCTCCACTAAAGCCCTGAGGTACCATAGAACAAGAACTCCACAGAACATACTGTGAAAACTTGCCTAGGGGAGCTCGATATTTCCTTTCAACTATAATATTCTATGATTCTGACTTTTCCCTCCGCATTACATCCACTGCCCTTTTGTATTTTATGAAAGGATTAGAACTTAATTAGTGCTGTGACTATAGCATAAGACCTGAGGTGGTAAATGCTGTGTTAGGCTTCTGCAGTTTTAGACTTTTTTCTGAAGGTTTATGGCAGAACCAGAGTTGGTTGGGAAAGGATTAGAACTCTATTATTGCATTGTTGCTTATCACTTCTATGCAAATTCTTGCAGGACAAAAAAAAAAGACACTTGGTAACTATACTTGGTTGGTTTAAGAGAACAATTTTCCTCCTAAAAAATAATACCTTGAGCTTGAAGAAAGAAGAGATTTGGCCTCTGCTTTCAGAAATGATAGGCAGTTTTATTGGCAGATGCAGTAATAAAGTATTAAAAGCCCAGGGCACAGACAGAGTGGGTAGAGGATCCAGGTACTGTTTAAAATATTATTTAAACCTAATGCCATATTTATGCATTTAATTAATTTCTATTAGCTACCAAGATATTTAAGGTAAAATAATTAGAATCTCAAGATGGTAAGCAAAATGTCCACAGTTTTAATTAAACCATCTCATAGGGAATTAGGCTGAATAATGAGAGACAACCTGGTGTAGTGACAAAAGTCAATGGGCTGGAGGTACTGCCATGAACTTGTGGATGTTCAGGGAAGTCATTTCATTTTGAGTTCATCAAGAAGGACTCCATTTGGTGATTGTCTTGACCCCTCTCCCTGCCGCTCTGACCTCAAGACATGTGGGATCTTAGATCTCTGACCAGAGATATGACCTGTTTGGAAGGTGAAGTCTTAACCACTGGACTACCAGGGAAGTCCCATCCACCACTTTTTAAAACACAATCAAATTCTTTTGTTCTTTTTTCCAAAGGAAATCTTGTATAACATGCTAATATATAAAAGAAGGTCAAATTAGCCTCTCCTATTCCCTCTTCCCTGTACCAACCAATCTCCTCACTGGTCTTCCCTCCCTCCACTAAAGCCCTGAGGTACCATAGAACAAGAACTCCACAGAACATACTGTGAAAACTTGCCTAGGGGAGCTCGATATTTCCTTTCAACTATAATATTCTATGATTCTGATTCAAATATGTCCCTATCCTGCATTTCACAATCCACTGCCCCTTTTGTATTTTATTCAATGATATTTTGAAAAGTCCGTGGAGATGGATTTAATAAGCAGAAGAAAAGATAATGACAAGGAATCTCTTGCCACCTAAATTGAAAGCTTCACACATCCCTGTCCCTCCTCTCTCATCTCCTTTCTAGTTGTAATTTGTGACTCCACATGTCCCTGTGGCTACTATGCATTATGAAGAATTGTTGTTTTTCAGTGGCTA
This sequence comes from Tragulus kanchil, assembly GCA_022376925.1. Lineage (NCBI taxonomy): Eukaryota > Metazoa > Chordata > Mammalia > Artiodactyla > Tragulidae > Tragulus > Tragulus kanchil. The sequence continues at coordinate 64,591,223 of JAIOJX010000032.1, read as the reverse complement.
AGTTGGGTCCACCTCTTTGTGACCAAATGGACTGCAGCCTACCAGACTTCCCTGTCCTTCACTGTCTCTCACAGTTTGCTTAAACTCATGTCCTTTGAGTGGGTGATACCATTCGGTCATCTCATCCTCTGTTCAGCTCTTTGCATCAGCTGGTCAAAGTATTAGAGCTTCAGTATCAGTCCTTCCATTGAGTATTCAGGGTTGATTTCCTTTAGTATTAACTGGTTTGATCTCCCTGCTGTCCAAAGAACTCTCAAAAGAGTCCAGTACCATGTTTGAAAGCAACAGATCTTAGCATACAGTCTTCTTTTATGGTGCAACTCTCATATCCATACATGACTACAGGGAAAACCACAATTTATACTATACAGACCTTTAGCAGTCTTGATAAAATTCTCCTTTCTTTATTGTCCTACTCAGTTTATGCTTCCCAACTTCTGATTTCCAATTCTCAGTGAACATGTCTTGGGCAACTCATATCCTGGTTCCTATGAATAGTTGGCCAAGGTTACAGGGCCAGGGAAATGCGAGAAACTCTTTCTGGCTTTCCTGACTGTTGGGCCAGTTCTTTTTCAAGCTTAAGAACCAATCAAATTCTTTTGTTCTTTTTTCCAAAGGAAATCTTGTATAACATGCTAATATATAAAAGAAGGTCAAATTAGCCTCTCCTATTCCCTCTTCCCTGTACCAACCAATCTCCTCACTGGTCTTCCCTCCCTCCACTAAAGCCCTGAGGTACCATAGAACAAGAACTCCACAGAACATACTGTGAAAACTTGCCTAGGGGAGCTCGATATTTCCTTTCAACTATAATATTCTATGATTCTGATTCAAATATGTCCCTATCCTGCATTTCACAATCCACTGCCCCTTTTGTATTTTATTCAATGATATTTTGAAAAGTCCGTGGAGATGGATTTAATAAGCAGAAGAAAAGATAATGACAAGGAATCTCTTGCCACCTAAATTGAAAGCTTCACACATCCCTGTCCCTCCTCTCTCATCTCCTTTCTAGTTGTAATTTGTGACTCCACATGTCCCTGTGGCTACTATGCATTATGAAGAATTGTTGTTTTTCAGTGGCTAAGTTGGGTCCACCTCTTTGTGACCAAATGGACTGCAGCCTACCAGACTTCCCTGTCCTTCACTGTCTCTCACAGTTTGCTTAAACTCATGTCCTTTGAGTGGGTGATACCATTCGGTCATCTCATCCTCTGTTCAGCTCTTTGCATCAGCTGGTCAAAGTATTAGAGCTTCAGTATCAGTCCTTCCATTGAGTATTCAGGGTTGATTTCCTTTAGTATTAACTGGTTTGATCTCCCTGCTGTCCAAAGAACTCTCAAAAGAGTCCAGTACCATGTTTGAAAGCAACAGATCTTAGCATACAGTCTTCTTTTATGGTGCAACTCTCATATCCATACATGACTACAGGGAAAACCACAATTTATACTATACAGACCTTTAGCAGTCTTGATAAAATTCTCCTTTCTTTATTGTCCTACTCAGTTTATGCTTCCCAACTTCTGATTTCCAATTCTCAGTGAACATGTCTTGGGCAACTCATATCCTGGTTCCTATGAATAGTTGGCCAAGGTTACAGGGCCAGGGAAATGCGAGAAACTCTTTCTGGCTTTCCTGACTGTTGGGCCAGGTTACAATTTAATGTTGACATTATATGCTTCTTTGAAGAATAATCAATTATGATATTGTGAGTAAATGAGATATGTAAGAAAAAGACTTGGCATGTTGCTTCACCCCTATAATAATCCCTTCCCATCCTCTTCCAAATTTCTCTTTACTTTGAGCCTATATGAGGAAACTATAATCATAGGTAAGGCTTACAGGATGACAGTTATGTTGCCAGTATCTCTGGTCCCTTTTAAGACCATGTTCAGTCACTGGCCAGATATCGATCGTAGCCTTTGTAAATCCTTTGTAAAACCAACATGAGTTGTACCCATCACAGGCATCCACACAAACAAAATTTGTCAAATGGTTAAATATACTTAGTTTTCTTTCTTAATAGTGACTTTCTCTGCAGTTAATATCGTATCTGCTCTTTCTTTAAAGCCATCTTTAAAGGTGATAGTTACTTCTTTAGTTCATATAAAGACGGGAATATTCTTAGTGCAAATAAATAGAATTGTTTCAAAATTGTATCCCATTATAAACTCTTATTTCAATTGTCTTTAACAATCTGCAAATTTGTGCTTTGGGACTGCTTAATTACAGTGCTCAATTGCCCAAATGTAGATTTGGCAGAGGAAGAGATGGGACATCAGGATGCATACATGAAAATATCTTCATGAGTATGTTCAGTGGCACTTAAATACCAAGAATGTTGATAATAAACCATGTCTGGGTTTTAAAATACCTAACTGGAATGTAGACTGGACTTGATGATTCCTGAAGAGATAATTAAAAAAAAAAAAAAAAAAAACACTGGACATGACAGTGTACAGTTTCAGAGACTAGGTCATAAAAGGCACTATGATTTCCTCCTTTCTTTCTTAGATTGCTTGCTCTGGGAAAAGTCAGCTGTTACGTCATCAATAAGCCTTAGAGAGGCACACAGGGTGAGGGACTGAGGGCTACAGTCAACAACCATGAGAGTCAGTCATCTAGGAAGTGGATCCTCCAACCTTAGTCAACTCTGCTGACGACTTTACCAACTACTGACATCCTAACTGCAACCACACGAGGTATTCCAGACCAGAACCGCCTGTCTAAGCCACTTGAAATTCCTAACTAAAAGTTGTGAGATAATATATGTTTATTGTTTTAAGCCACTGAGTTTGGGGTAAGTTGTTATGCACCCATAGATAACTGATATACTTGGAAAGAGTTAAGACGCCATATTAATAAATTAGTGCTGCATGCTAAGTCGCTCCAGTCACATCCAGCTGTTTGCAGCCCTATGGACTATAGTTAGCCATGCTCCTTTGTCCATGAGTATTCTTCAGGCAAGAATACTGAAGTGGTTTCTTGCACCATCCTCCAGGGGATCTTCCTCACCCAGGGATCGAACTGTATCTCTTATAGATCCTGTGTTGGCAGGCAGGTTCTTTAGTACTAGTGACACTTTTGAAGCCTAATAAATTAGTGGTTAATATTTGTATGCTGTGTTTAGTTGCTGTGTTTAGTTGCTCAGTTGTGTCCGACTCTTTGCAACCCCATGGATTGTAGCCAACCAGGCTTTTCTGTCCATGGGATTCTCCAGGTAAGAATACCAGAGTGGGTAGGCAGTCCCTTCTCCAGGGGGTCTTCCAAACCCAGGGATAGAACCTGGGTCTCCTTCAATCTCAGGCAGACTCTTTACCATTTGAGCACCAGAGAAGCCAGTTAATATTGACAGAATGGTTATTACACATCACTTGCAGTGCTAGTGGGTTTTCCCAGCAGTGCTAGTAGTAAAGAATCTGCCTGCTAATGCAAGGCATGCAGGAGATGTCATTGTATCCCTGACTTGCAAAGATTCCTGAAATTAGAAATGGCAATCCACTCTAGTATTCTTGCCTCGAAAATTCCATGGACAGCACAGCCTGGTGGGCTACAGCCCATGAGGTCACAAAGAGTTGGAAAGGTTGAGCACGCACACATGAGATAATCTTATAATGGAAATAGCTTACTACTTCACATTGTGCTGACCTGTCCAATGCTATTCTGTGATTAGAAAAAAATAGTGATTATTCCTGTGGGAGGTTCTGCTCCATGCCAGGAAACTAGACATGGACTAGAGTGGACTGAATTTCAACTCTGCTGACGACTTTACCAACTACTGACATCCTAACTGCAACCACACGAGGTATTCCAGACCAGAACCGCCTGTCTAAGCCACTTGAAATTCCTAACTAAAAGTTGTGAGATAATATATGTTTATTGTTTTAAGCCACTGAGTTTGGGGTAAGTTGTTATGCACCCATAGATAACTGATATACTTGGAAAGAGTTAAGACGCCATATTAATAAATTAGTGCTGCATGCTAAGTCGCTCCAGTCACATCCAGCTGTTTGCAGCCCTATGGACTATAGTTAGCCATGCTCCTTTGTCCATGAGTATTCTTCAGGCAAGAATACTGAAGTGGTTTCTTGCACCATCCTCCAGGGGATCTTCCTCACCCAGGGATCGAACTGTATCTCTTATAGATCCTGTGTTGGCAGGCAGGTTCTTTAGTACTAGTGACACTTTTGAAGCCTAATAAATTAGTGGTTAATATTTGTATGCTGTGTTTAGTTGCTGTGTTTAGTTGCTCAGTTGTGTCCGACTCTTTGCAACCCCATGGATTGTAGCCAACCAGGCTTTTCTGTCCATGGGATTCTCCAGGTAAGAATACCAGAGTGGGTAGGCAGTCCCTTCTCCAGGGGATCTTCCAAACCCAGGGATAGAACCTGGGTCTCCTTCAATCTCAGGCAGACTCTTTACCATTTGAGCACCAGAGAAGCCAGTTAATATTGACAGAATGGTTATTACACATCACTTGCAGTGCTAGTGGGTTTTCCCAGCAGTGCTAGTAGTAAAGAATCTGCCTGCTAATGCAAGGCATGCAGGAGATGTCATTGTATCCCTGACTTGCAAAGATTCCTGAAATTAGAAATGGCAATCCACTCTAGTATTCTTGCCTCGAAAATTCCATGGACAGCACAGCCTGGTGGGCTACAGCCCATGAGGTCACAAAGAGTTGGAAAGGTTGAGCACGCACACATGAGATAATCTTATAATGGAAATAGCTTACTACTTCACATTGTGCTGACCTGTCCAATGCTATTCTGTGATTAGAAAAAAATAGTGATTATTCCTGTGGGAGGTTCTGCTCCATGCCAGGAAACTAGACATGGACTAGAGTGGACTGAATTTCAGCTCTGAAATGCTCCATTGCAGACTCTTGCATAGGATATAATCCAAATATATACACTGGTCTTGGTGAGGCTGGTATGATCACTAATCAGCAACAATTTCAAAAGAAGGCAAGCGGTAACAACAGACTGAACCCTTAATGGTTTAATTTTTCCTACTGAGTTTAGGCTGAAGAACTCCTCCTCCCCCTCTCATACCAGGATATTTCAGGTAATTTTTCCAGTTTTGGTCTCTCTTGACTTCGACCTTTGTACTTTTTGTTGGTTTCCACTGAGCCTGTCCTTTGGGTCATCTTCTTCTTGTGTATTTCACTGGTATTAAAAACATCTCTGGATATTTCTGTATTTGTTTTAAGTTTTATTTTACAAGTAATTGGTAACAATGGAGAAGGAAATGACAACCCACTCCAGTATTCTTGCCTGGAGAATTCCATGGACAGGGGAGCCTAGCAGGCTACAGTACATGGGGTTGCAAAGAGTAAGTAGGACATGACTGAGTGACTAACCCTCACTTCAGTTGGTGGCAATCATAAAAAAAAATCAGAACACACATACCATAGACACAAAGAAGATAAAAATTTCCTCCAATCTTAATTATAGGAGATAACCTATCACCATCAATGTTTTTTTTTTTTTTTTTTTTTAATTTTATTTTTATTTATCTTTTTTGGAGGGTGGGGTGGGGAGGGAGAGGAATGGGCGGGCCACTTCCACTGGTCTTTCATTTCTCCATTTTCATCTGTCTTTGTTCTTTGGCTCCTGTGGGCCTCCCATCACGGTGGCCACTGTCGTCGCAGAGCACCGGCTCTGGGCGCATGCGCGCCAGAGCTCTGGCTCGGTAATTGGACACATCAGTCCAGCCGCTCTGCGGCACGTGGGATCTTCCCAGGCCAGGGATCGAACCGGCGCCCCTTGCACTGCAAGGCGGTGTCCTTACCCACTGGACCACCAGGGGAAGCCCACCATCAATGTTTTGGCATATATTCTTCTTGACCTCCTTATATTTAAATATGTATATAAGAATCATCTTTAAAATAAAATTTCTGTTGGAAAACAACAGAAATGTCTATCTTTTAAAATTCAGTTTCACCTCAGAAGGTTTTTCTCAGATAAAAATGAAATCCAGCATAGTTTTCAACATGGATATCACAAAAGGAAAAAATTATCCATTCTTCTTCATAGTTTTAGCAAATTTTACTATAATTTCAGACCTGTGATATATATCCACCATACTGAATCCAGAGTACGGTCCATGCTTTAACAAAATGGCACAGTAAACTTCATGAATCAAGATTTGTTATCTCCAAGCTGGACTGGATCCCTGGGGCTAGGGTGTGAAGAGGGAAACATAACCCACTCACATACACCAAAAAAATAGGACTCCTGTTAATTTTCCAGACTCACTGACTTTTATTTCACAACAGCTGGATCAATACCCAGCTTTTGTCTGCATCATATTAATCAAGTCTTATGATTAGGCTACTACATTATTGATTTCTATAGCTGCTTCAGTTAAGATTTGGGAAGCATTTATTTGAAATCTAAAAAATAAGAAATAGGACATTGTGTTACTGAAGTGACTTCTTTTCTAGAAGTTTATGTTCTGATAATTGCAAATATGCATAAGCTATCTTTGTAGCTTTTAAGATAGAACTGGGAATGCATGTTGAGTTACTGTGTTACCTTTGGATGGTAACCTTAGAATGCTTTATATTATGAATTTTATCTTAATAAATGAGATCTAAATTTCTTGATTAAATTTTAAACTACATAAATAAATTGTGAAACAAATGCAAAAAACCAAAATGCCAATTGCATCAGAGAACATGAGTTTTTTTTCATTGTGCTTCAGTAGTTCCTATTAAAACCTGCTGTGTGATAAAATGCAAACATTTGTGTACATATGCACACATACACATATGCATACATATTTACAATTTGTTGCTGTTTAATTGCTCAGTCATGTCTGACTCTTTGTGACCCCATGGAGTGCAGGAACCAGGCCTCCTTGTCCCTCACCATCTCCTGGAATTTGCCTAAACTCATGTCCATTGAGTTAGTGATACCATCCAACAATCTCATCCTCTGTCATCCCATTCTCCTCCTGCCTGATATCTTTCATCGCATCAGGGTCTTTTTCAGTGATTCAGCTCTTCAAATCAGGAGGTCAAAGTATTGAAGCTTTAGATTCAGAATCAGTCCTTCCAATGAATATTAAGGAATGATTTCCTTTAGGATTGACTGGTTTGAGTTCCTTGCTGTCCAAGGGGCTCTCAAGAGTCTTTTCCAACACCAAAGTTTGAAGGCATCAATTTTTTGGTGCTCAGACTTTTTGTTGTCCAGCTCTTGCATCCATGCATGACTGCTGGAAAAGTCACAGCTTTGCCTATACAGACCTTTGTTGGCAAAATGATGTCTCTGGTTTTTAATACACTGTTTAAGTTTGTTATAACTTTTCTTCCAGGGAGCAAGTATCTTTTAATTTCATGGCTGAAGTCAGCATCCACAGTGATTTTGGAGTCCAAGAAAAGAAAGTTTGTCACTGTTTCCATTGTTTCCCCATCTACTTGTCATGAAGCAATGGGACGGGATAACATGATCTTCCTTTTTTTTGAATGTTGAGTTTTAAGCCAGCTTTTTCACTCTCCTCTTTCACCTTCATCAAGATGATCTTTGGTTCCTCTTCACTTTCTGCCATTAGAGTGGCATCATCTGCATACATGAGGTTATTGATATTTCTCTGGGCATCTTGATTTCAGCTTGAGCTTCATTTGGACTGGCATTTCACATGATATACTCTGCATAGAAGTTAAATAAGCAGGATGACAATATGTAGCTTTGATGTGTTCCTTTCCTAATTTGGAACCAGTCTGTTGTTGCATGTATGGTTCTAACTGTTGCTTCTTGAGCTGCATACAGGATTCACAGGAAGCAGGTAAGGTTATCCGATATTCCCATCTCTTAAGAATTTTCCAGAGTTTGTTGTGATCCACACAATCAAAGGTTTTAGCAGTGAAGCAAGGTTAAGGTTTTTATCCTGCATTTGTGACCCCATGGAGTGCAGGAACCAGGCCTCCTTGTCCCTCACCATCTCCTGGAATTTGCCTAAACTCATGTCCATTGAGTTAGTGATACCATCCAACAATCTCATCCTCTGTCATCCCATTCTCCTCCTGCCTGATATCTTTCATCGCATCAGGGTCTTTTCAGTGATTCAGCTCTTCAAATCAGGAGGTCCAAGTATTGAAGCTTTAGATTCAGAATCAGTCCTTCCAATGAATATTAAGGAATGATTTCCTTTAGGATTGACTGGTTTGAGTTCCTTGCTGTCCAAGGGGCTCTCAAGAGTCTTTTCCAACACCAAAGTTTGAAGGCATCAATTTTTTGGTGCTCAGACTTTTTGTTGTCCAGCTCTTGCATCCATGCATGACTGCTGGAAAAGTCACAGCTTTGCCTATACAGACCTTTGTTGGCAAAATGATGTCTCTGGTTTTTAATACACTGTTTAAGTTTGTTATAACTTTTCTTCCAGGGAGCAAGTATCTTTTAATTTCATGGCTGAAGTCAGCATCCACAGTGATTTTGGAGTCCAAGAAAAGAAAGTTTGTCACTGTTTCCATTGTTTCCCCATCTACTTGTCATGAAGCAATGGGACGGGATAACATGATCTTCCTTTTTTTTGAATGTTGAGTTTTAAGCCAGCTTTTTCACTCTCCTCTTTCACCTTCATCAAGATGATCTTTGGTTCCTCTTCACTTTCTGCCATTAGAGTGGCATCATCTGCATACATGAGGTTATTGATATTTCTCTGGGCATCTTGATTTCAGCTTGAGCTTCATTTGGACTGGCATTTCACATGATATACTCTGCATAGAAGTTAAATAAGCAGGATGACAATATGTAGCTTTGATGTGTTCCTTTCCTAATTTGGAACCAGTCTGTTGTTGCATGTATGGTTCTAACTGTTGCTTCTTGAGCTGCATACAGGATTCACAGGAAGCAGGTAAGGTTATCCGATATTCCCATCTCTTAAGAATTTTCCAGAGTTTGTTGTGATCCACACAATCAAAGGTTTTAGCATAGTCAATGAAGCAGAGGTAGATGCTTTTCTGCCCTTTCTATGATCTAATGAATGTTGGCCATTTGATCTCTGATTCCTCTCCATTTTCTAAATCCTGCTTGTACACTTGGAAGTTATTGGCTCACATACTATTGAAACCTAACGAGGGATTTAGAGCATTACCTTGCTATCATGTGAAATGAAAGAAATTGTACAGTAGTTTGAACATTCTTTGGTTTTGCCCTTCTTTGGGATTGGAATGAAAAGTGACCTTTTCCAGTCCTGTGTTCACTGCTGAGATTTCCAAATTTGAATATGGTTTTCTAAAAATTGGAGACAGAAGAGGAGGGAGAAGGACAGAGAAATAAAGGATGTATAGAAAAAAACGTGTCATAGTAATGATTTAACTTTACATTTTTTTTCTTTGCAGATCACTTTCTTAGGACACATAATTACACTAGACAAATATATTTTTTTGACTGTTTTTACAGCTCTGAGAGAAGATTGCGTGTGTGTGTGTGTGTGTGTATAAGAAATGGGAGAATGTCGGTCTTCTCAATCCAATTAAAATTTAACACTTGTTTCTTTTTAGCTGACATTCTCATTCTCAGGGAAAGAGTAAGGGTATACAATGCAGAGATGCTCATTACAAAACAAAGATAGTTCCTCCGTCTTGTAACTGGATTTTGGTGTAGCTCACACAAAGGCACTTAGGATACATTTTTTGGCTGTAGTGTTCTGAAATTCCCATGAAAAAACTGCTTACCAGTTTATTTATGTTTATTTTTTGCTTAGGATATGTTCTTGATGCTGGAAAATTGTTCTACTTTTTAAGATTCATATTGGTGCTTCTCTGATAGCCTTTATTACCCAATTTAAATACACAATAGTGAGATGGTTTGAATACACATGTTAATCCAGCATTAGAGACCTCTGCGTGGCTGTTTGTTAAAAGAAAATTGTACCTGTTAGAAACAGGAAAAAGGCACACAGTTGCTGTTAACTGCTTTACCAAATTGATTCTGACTCACTCGTTTCAAAATGAAAATTGAAATGCTTTTGCCTTTTTTTTTGGTGTGAATTTGCTTTACTTTGCACTTAAGTGGATATCATTTCTTGTGATTACAGAAAAATGCATCATAACTTTTGATCAAGCTGCTATTAAGGATGCACAGCAGCAATTGCTAGCACTCGTAAAGCACTGCTGGTGGATTTTGTGTAACTCGTTTTTATTTGGAACTGAGTAGAGGAGGACAGCATGGATGAAATCACTCAAAGTTTGACTTACATGATGAATTCAGTCACATGGGAGCAGAAGGAACTAAAAGGATAGAGGTTTTGTTAGTGGCTAGTCTCCCCAGTTTAAACCCTGTCCCATCTGCTGTCCACTTATACAAAAAAAAACCTCCCAGGCTAACTCATCAGTCATTCCAATACTTACTCATTTCTTTAATGAATATACAGAGGTCAACTATGGATGAGATATGGTGAGGTCAAAATGAAGGAATATCATTTGAGGAGGTATACATTCTGAGGGAGTTTATAATATAGGGTAGAAGATATTTACATAATAATTGATGCACACAAATTACAAAAATAATTTATATGGCATATATTAAAAGTATATTGTATTAAAGGTGGAAAAGATAACAGAAGCCTGGGTTCTTTTTTTTTTTTTTTTTTGGTGAGGGTGGGGTGGGGAGGGAGGGGAGCAGGCGGGTCACGTCTATTGGTCTTTCATTTGTACACTTTGATCCATCTTTGTTCTTTGGCCCGTGTGGGCCTCCCATCACGGTGGCCTCTGTTGTCGCAGAGTGCCGGCTCCGGGCGCATGCACTCCAGAGCTCCGGCTCCGTGATTGGACACATCAGTCCAGCCGCTCCACGGCACGTGGGATCTTCCCAGGCCAGGGATTGAACCGGTGCCCCTTGCACTGCAAGGCGGTGTCCTTACCCACTGGACCACCAGGGAAGCCCGAAGCCTGGGTTCTTGTAGAATTAGCTTCTGTCCTCCCATTAGGCTGTAAATGTCATGAGTGCAGGGAATATGTCTGTCTTGTTTCCCACATTACCTAGGTAACACAACCTAGCATGTAGCAAGCAGTTAATCAACAACTATTTAATAATGAATAGCACCCATCCATGTGCTTGCAAGGGCTAATGGTGTGCATGTCTTCTCAGCTCTATGCTCAGTGTATCACATCAGTAGCTTGAAATTGGTTTCGGTGGGACTTTTTCGACTATAGAAATTGGCAAACATAACAAGGAAAGGCTTGCTTCCCTAAAGTGTGCTCAGTTGCTCAGATGTGTCTGACTCTGTGACCGCAATGGATTGAGTCTTCCCTTCTCTAGGGGATCTTCCCTACCCAGAGAGTTTGACTTACATGATGAATTCAGTCACATGGGAGCAGAAGGAACTAAAAGGATAGAGGTTTTGTTAGTGGCTAGTCTCCCCAGTTTAAACCCTGTCCCATCTGCTGTCCACTTATACAAAAAAAAACCTCCCAGGCTAACTCATCAGTCATTCCAATACTTACTCATTTCTTTAATGAATATACAGAGGTCAACTATGGATGAGATATGGTGAGGTCAAAATGAAGGAATATCATTTGAGGAGGTATACATTCTGAGGGAGTTTATAATATAGGGTAGAAGATATTTACATAATAATTGATGCACACAAATTACAAAAATAATTTATATGGCATATATTAAAAGTATATTGTATTAAAGGTGGAAAAGATAACAGAAGCCTGGGTTCTTTTTTTTTTTTTTTTTTGGTGAGGGTGGGGGGGGGGGGGAGGGGGGCAGGCGGGTCACGTCTATTGGTCTTTCATTTGTACACTTTGATCCATCTTTGTTCTTTGGCCCGTGTGGGCCTCCCATCACGGTGGCCTCTGTTGTCGCAGAGTGCCGGCTCCGGGCGCATGCACTCCAGAGCTCCGGCTCCGTGATTGGACACATCAGTCCAGCCGCTCCACGGCACGTGGGATCTTCCCAGGCCAGGGATTGAACCGGTGCCCCTTGCACTGCAAGGCGGTGTCCTTACCCACTGGACCACCAGGGAAGCCCGAAGCCTGGGTTCTTGTAGAATTAGCTTCTGTCCTCCCATTAGGCTGTAAATGTCATGAGTGCAGGGAATATGTCTGTCTTGTTTCCCACATTACCTAGGTAACACAACCTAGCATGTAGCAAGCAGTTAATCAACAACTATTTAATAATGAATAGCACCCATCCATGTGCTTGCAAGGGCTAATGGTGTGCATGTCTTCTCAGCTCTATGCTCAGTGTATCACATCAGTAGCTTGAAATTGGTTTCGGTGGGACTTTTTCGACTATAGAAATTGGCAAACATAACAAGGAAAGGCTTGCTTCCCTAAAGTGTGCTCAGTTGCTCAGATGTGTCTGACTCTGTGACCGCAATGGATTGAGTCTTCCCTTCTCTAGGGGATCTTCCCTACCCAGAGATTGAACCTGGGTCTCCTGCATTGCAGGTGGCTTACCATCTGAGCCACCAGGGAAGTCGGTTGTTAAACACTGACCAAGACACCATGGCTACAAAGCTTGTTTTTATGTACATCTTGAGATAGACAGAAGGATAGATAGATATAGCAAAATATTTACAGTGATAAGTTATTAGAAATGTCCCAATTCCCAGATAGCCATGTTGTGACTTGGGCTTGCCACCAGAAAGCCTCCTTTTACTTTAGCTCAAGGCAAGCTGAAACAATTTTTGTTTTGCCCTGGATCTGCAATACTGAAACTCATTCTCTAAAGAAGAGTAAGTTGGGCTGTATTTATCTGTTCTCTGCTTTTTCTATCTTGTATGTCTCATGTCTTTGCAAGCAACAGCCTCATCTGCTTCCTAATGTGAAAGAATAAAATCTGAATGAACACATCCCTCTGTGGGTTAAATGTTGAAACACACTGAGTTATCACTGAGTTCTTTAACTTCAGTTTTGACTCAGTTTAAAATGCTTGTCCTAGATCCTGATGTATCTACCACATTGAGAGAAGTTGATAAAGGTTGAGAAACAAAAGAGGAAAAGCAGGCATACTGAAGAGAGTAGGGCATGAGTGGTGGTACACAGGTGGAAAGGCCTAATATATTTTCAGTTAGCAGCCAGATCTACAGAAGTAGAGAGTGAGGGGACTCGAGGGCACCAGGGAACCCATAAAAGGCTTTTGATTCCTTCAGTAACATAACCCTTGGTGGTGTGCAGGCTGGCTCCGACAGAGTACTGAGAGATGAAAAGGGTGAATAGGCATATTTGATAAGGAGGCCAGAGGGTTCAAAAGAGGAAGGGGAGGAAAAGGAGGAAGAAGAAGAAAGACAAATATCTTTTGCTCCTGAAATGTTTGCTATGATAAAGATACAGTTTGAAACTAAGTTTATTGTCTTATGTTAATGCTGTGAGCCTAGCAAGGCCTTTATATTGGAATGTCTCACCTAGCCTGGAGACTATCTTCCAGCTATTATTATGTAAATGTTGTCGGTGTGGGCCTAGCAAGGCCTTTACAACTTTAAGAGGGATATACATATGATTAAGCTGGGATTATACATATCTATAAACAACAAAGCTCTGTAAAAGCAAAAAAATAAATAAATACATAAATAAACTACATTCTTACTATTAAAAAAAGATATTCTTTTGATCTATTGTTAATAACCAACTGAAAAATACAAATTGTCTTGCCTGAACTGATGAAGGAGGATTCTTTTTTATTCCCCTTCCAATGCCTGTGCTAGAAGCTTTCTCTATACTATTTTTCTTTAATAAACTTTTACTTCACAAAGCTCTGAACGACCAAAGCCGAGTCTTTTTGATCCCAATGTGACTTCTCTATTGGAGATCAAGAATCAAACGCCATTCATGGTAACCGGCCTACTGTCATCTATCAGAGATCAGAGGTATTTATCTGTTCACTGCTTTTTCTATCTTGTATGTCTCATGTCTTTGCAAGCAACAGCCTCATCTGCTTCCTAATGTGAAAGAATAAAATCTGAATGAACACATCCCTCTGTGGGTTAAATGTTGAAACACACTGAGTTATCACTGAGTTCTTTAACTTCAGTTTTGACTCAGTTTAAAATGCTTGTCCTAGATCCTGATGTATCTACCACATTGAGAGAAGTTGATAAAGGTTGAGAAACAAAAGAGGAAAAGCAGGCATACTGAAGAGAGTAGGGCATGAGTGGTGGTACACAGGTGGAAAGGCCTAATATATTTTCAGTTAGCAGCCAGATCTACAGAAGTAGAGAGTGAGGGGACTCGAGGGCACCAGGGAACCCATAAAAGGCTTTTGATTCCTTCAGTAACATAACCCTTGGTGGTGTGCAGGCTGGCTCCGACAGAGTACTGAGAGATGAAAAGGGTGAATAGGCATATTTGATAAGGAGGCCAGAGGGTTCAAAAGAGGAAGGGGAGGAAAAGGAGGAAGAAGAAGAAAGACAAATATCTTTTGCTCCTGAAATGTTTGCTATGATAAAGATACAGTTTGAAACTAAGTTTATTGTCTTATGTTAATGCTGTGAGCCTAGCAAGGCCTTTATATTGGAATGTCTCACCTAGCCTGGAGACTATCTTCCAGCTATTATTATGTAAATGTTGTCGGTGTGGGCCTAGCAAGGCCTTTACAACTTTAAGAGGGATATACATATGATTAAGCTGGGATTATACATATCTATAAACAACAAAGCTCTGTAAAAGCAAAAAAATAAATAAATACATAAATAAACTACATTCTTACTATTAAAAAAAGATATTCTTTTGATCTATTGTTAATAACCAACTGAAAAATACAAATTGTCTTGCCTGAACTGATGAAGGAGGATTCTTTTTTATTCCCCTTCCAATGCCTGTGCTAGAAGCTTTCTCTATACTATTTTTCTTTAATAAACTTTTACTTCACAAAGCTCTGAACGACCAAAGCCGAGTCTTTTTGATCCCAATGTGACTTCTCTATTGGAGATCAAGAATCAAACGCCATTCATGGTAACCGGCCTACTGTCATCTATCAGAGATCAGAGGTAAGATGTTAATTATGCTGTCTAGGTCAAACATACCAAGGGTCTGGGTTAGGATGATGGCAATGGGGTTGGAAAGGTATAGCTTTATTTTAGGTTTAAAAGCTCACTTGGAAGCATACTGAATGGGGAAGGTGAGGGAGAGTTGAAGGTGATAACAGGTTTTTAAAACTGGTTGACTAGGGAAACAATTAACAAAAACAAATAAAGAAAATCCCAACAAAAACAATTAAAATCTCCTGAGACAAGCTTCATGGGAGACAGTACACTCAACTCTACTTTGATCACCTTTCATCTTTCCTTTGTCATCACAGATAGAAATCTATAACCTCACCTCCTCAGGTTCCTGTGCTATATGAGGAATAAGTGCAAGTCTGTTCCTGAAGGAAGTACCACCATTTCCAGAATCTGGCTTTTCTTATTCTGCCTGAAAAGCAGATATAGCAGTTAGAACTATAGGATCCTGAGAACATAAAGGAAAACCCAAGAATACTTCAGCCCTGACATCCTTGACTCACTAAGCTAAAGCCAGCACTTTTTATCCCTGAATTTCTTGTCACTGAAAAAGGAAACAACTACAAAACAAATGAACAAAAAACTACCCACAACACTTTGCTGCCAATGTTGAATCTAGATTTAGACATGTTAAGTGTGAATAACCAAAGAATACCACAGGACAAAACATTTCAAGCAGAGATTTGAAAATTATAAGGTAACTTCACACTAAATTATGAGGAGAATTAAAAAAAAAGAAACATATATAGGTCCACCCAGGCTAGAATAAGAAACTAAGAGATAGGTTGCTAAACCTCTCAGAGGTGGGGATGATATGACAGTTGAACAAGAAGCCAAGAATCTTACCCTATTTACACCTCTATTTCCACAGAGAATTAGGTGGTGAAATCATAAGCAGAAGTATTGACTGGGAAACTTGAGGACTGTTTAAAATAATTATTTTTAAAGTTTTTTCTGAAAACTGAAGTATGCTTGATGTACAATATGTATTAGTTTCAGGTGTGTAGCAAAGTGACTCGAATCTCTCTCTCTCTCTCTCTCTCTGTATTATTTTTTTCTCTCTAGGACTTTGTTGTTTAAGTATTTTATATATAGTAGTCTGTATCTGGTAATACTAAACACCTAATTTATCCTTGCTTCCCTTTCTCCTTTGATGCCTTTAAGTTTGTTTTCTATGTACGTGAATCTCTTTGTGTTTTGGTAAAAAAGTTCATTTGTATCATTTTTTATGTTCTGCCTATAAGTGGTATTATATGATATTCTGTCTGACTTACTTCACTTTATATGATAATCTCTAGGTCCATCCATGAAACAGCTCTGGAAGGGGAGAGGAGAGACTGCAGCTCAGGGACATACAGAAAATTTCCCAGAAACCATGGGCATTGGGGGGATGAAGTCAGAAACAAAGAATCTGTGGAACCAATATTGAGTGACTTTGGAATTTATTCTAGTGGATCTTGATGGTCTAGGTTTAAGATCAGAGAAGGAAAATAATTGGATGGATTTCAGCATTGAGTGTAGAGCAAAGACAAAAGACAAACTGACTGAAGATGTTAATGAGAGCGAATGATGATGTAAACCATATTTTATGGTCCAGATAAGTAAAGAAATAAAATCAACAAAAGGTAAATACATTTGGGAGAAACTTGGGGTCAATAAAATGATTCTCTGGGTGAAATTTGAACAACAAATATTATACACATTGGGAAATGGGAAAGTCAGAAAATTAGGAGGTTTTGATTTATGCAAGTGTGATGTGCTGTAGTTGTTCTGTCCCTAAATCATGTCTGATTTTGCAACCCCGTGGAATGCAGCATGCCAGGCTTCCCTCTCCTTCACTGTCTTCCAGAGTTTGTTCAGACTTATGTCCATTGAGTTGGCGATGCTATCCAACCATCTCATCCTCTGTTGCCCCCTTCTCCTCCTGCCCTCAATCTTTCCCAGTATTACTGCCTTTTCCAATTTGTTGACTCTTTGTATCAGGTGGCCAGAGTATTGAAGCTTTAGCATAAGTCCTTCCAATGAACATTCTGGATTTGATTTCCTTTGGGATTAACTGGTTTGATCTCCTTGCTGCCACATAGTTGCATTCATTTCACACCACATATCAAGGTGGTTTGCTGGCATTCTTTGACTTTAGGGTTAAAAGTAGAGCAGGTTCCTGTGATATCAAGATCTAGTGTATGGCCATTTTTATGAATAATTCCAAAGGAGTTAAAGATGACTGGAATTGAAGAAGGAAGGAACTGAAACAAAGTTCCATTAGTTTAAAAGAAAACTGTAGCCACCCAGAATGATTATGACATCTCAATTAGAGCAGTTGATTCAACCATTTTGGCTTTCAATCATTTTTTTCAAAAATTAACTTAAAGGCCACAGTCACCACAGAAGAAAACATTTTTCACTTCTTCCAGTTGGCACCTTGGCAGTGCTTCCTGATAAACATTGTTTACATAAAAGATGTTTACATCTGTGCTTATTTCCCATTAGATATTAAGTTCTTTGAGTACATAAGCAATATCTTGTTCATCATTACACAATTCCCTTCCTGCCTTTGTCAAGGTGTCAAGCACAGTGCCTAATGTATGGCAGCATTCAGTTCACTGAAGGATCTCATGTTACTTTCCTTGATTGGATTTGATTGAGCCTTAATCTACCGGTCTTGATCCTTTGCTTGTGCTCCTAAGGACTTTCATGGTTATAGTAGAGATTCCCTGTTTCTGTTCACTATTACTATCCTGAGGCAGGTGTTAGATATTTGGAATTGAATTGTTTTTACTGTTATGGAAAAAATGTTCTTCAAATAGGACAGGGCAAAAGAGAACAAATAATCATTTGGGAGAAACTTGGGGTCAATAAAATGATTCTCTGGGTGAAATTTGAACAACAAATATTATACACATTGGGAAATGGGAAAGTCAGAAAATTAGGAGGTTTTGATTTATGCAAGTGTGATGTGCTGTAGTTGTTCTGTCCCTAAATCATGTCTGATTTTGCAACCCCGTGGAATGCAGCATGCCAGGCTTCCCTCTCCTTCACTGTCTTCCAGAGTTTGTTCAGACTTATGTCCATTGAGTTGGCGATGCTATCCAACCATCTCATCCTCTGTTGCCCCCTTCTCCTCCTGCCCTCAATCTTTCCCAGTATTACTGCCTTTTCCAATTTGTTGACTCTTTGTATCAGGTGGCCAGAGTATTGAAGCTTTAGCATAAGTCCTTCCAATGAACATTCTGGATTTGATTTCCTTTGGGATTAACTGGTTTGATCTCCTTGCTGCCACATAGTTGCATTCATTTCACACCACATATCAAGGTGGTTTGCTGGCATTCTTTGACTTTAGGGTTAAAAGTAGAGCAGGTTCCTGTGATATCAAGATCTAGTGTATGGCCATTTTTATGAATAATTCCAAAGGAGTTAAAGATGACTGGAATTGAAGAAGGAAGGAACTGAAACAAAGTTCCATTAGTTTAAAAGAAAACTGTAGCCACCCAGAATGATTATGACATCTCAATTAGAGCAGTTGATTCAACCATTTTGGCTTTCAATCATTTTTTTCAAAAATTAACTTAAAGGCCACAGTCACCACAGAAGAAAACATTTTTCACTTCTTCCAGTTGGCACCTTGGCAGTGCTTCCTGATAAACATTGTTTACATAAAAGATGTTTACATCTGTGCTTATTTCCCATTAGATATTAAGTTCTTTGAGTACATAAGCAATATCTTGTTCATCATTACACAATTCCCTTCCTGCCTTTGTCAAGGTGTCAAGCACAGTGCCTAATGTATGGCAGCATTCAGTTCACTGAAGGATCTCATGTTACTTTCCTTGATTGGATTTGATTGAGCCTTAATCTACCGGTCTTGATCCTTTGCTTGTGCTCCTAAGGACTTTCATGGTTATAGTAGAGATTCCCTGTTTCTGTTCACTATTACTATCCTGAGGCAGGTGTTAGATATTTGGAATTGAATTGTTTTTACTGTTATGGAAAAAAATGTGCTCTAAAAATGGACAGAGAATGTAGGACAGGGGCAAAAGAGAAACAGAGAGATGATTAATATGCACTCAAAACTGTAATGAGGTATAACCTCACACCTACCAGAATGGTCATCATCGTCAAAAAAAAAATCTACAAATAATAAATGGTGGAGAGAGTGTGAGAAAAGGAAATCCTCTTACATTGTTGGTGGGAATGTGAAATGATACGTCTACTATGGAGAACAGTATGCATGCTCCCTCAGCTGCTTCAGTCACATCTGACTCGTTGTGACCCCATGGGATGCAGCTTGCCTGGCTCTTCTATGGGATTCTCCAAGCAAGAATACTGGAGTGAGTTGCCATGCCCTCCTCCAGGGATCAAAGCTGTGTCTCCTGTGTCTCCTACATGGTAGGTGAATTCTTTAACCCTGAACCACTGGAGAAGTCCATGGAGAACAGTATAGTGGTTCCTTAAATAACTAAGCATAAAACTACATATGGCCCAGCAATTCCACTACAAAGCATATGCGAAGACATGGAATCAGACTTGATGTGCTTTGATGAATGGATAAAGAATATGTGCTATCTATCTATCCATCTATGTATAGGTATATATATATATATATATACATATACATATGCTTATATACATATACATATATATATATAATAGAATATGATATATAGTAGAACATACATTAATATACATATATATGTACTGAATGTGGATATGTGAAGAAGAAAGAGTACATTGAGTCATCTTTATATTTACCATACATACACATTAGTGCTCAATAAAATTGAGTTTCTTATCAACTCTCTGGCCTTAGCTTCTCCTCCATTGTCTATATAGATTATGCTCACATGGGGCTAAATCAGCATGATCATTTCATAATGCTGAAGATGTCTGAGATCTAGAGATTATCTTTTTGACTCTTTTAACATAGATGAAGAAGCTGAGTTATAGCGAGAAGAGCAACACTTTTTTCTTTGGAGCATGCAATGTGGACATTCAAAGATTCTATTAAGTTTTTTCCTCCTGGAAAGTCTACAATGCAAAATGATAATACTGACTAATGATTAGACATATTAGTGAAACCAGAGTAATTAGTTTCATAAAATCATGGACTAGATATTAAATGTTGCTACCTTTCTAGTTGCTGGAAATTCAAGAGAAAGGACACAATTTTCTGTAATAGCTCTGAGTCTAGTCTATGATATGTAAGGTCCCTTGCTGTGTGCTGTGGGAGACTGTTTATTCCTATGCCTCATGGAGATGTTTTAAATGTAATTATGCATCGGAGCTGCTTAAGTATTTTTCAGTTTAGTACTTTTAAGTTAATACTATTCATTGAACTTTCTAGTTGTTGGTTTAAAAGTTTTAAGGTAAATTTGTTTTTCAAGATTAATGAAGGACCATAATGATGACAATAGGACTTCCCAGTTGGTTTAGCAGTAAAGAATCTGCCTGCAATGCAGGAGACATGGCTCAATCCCTGTGTTGGGGAGATCCCCTGGAGAAGAGAATGACAACCTACTCCAGTGTTCTGCCTGAGAAATCCCATGGAGAGGAATCTGGTGAGCTACAGTCCATTATATTTACTACTGTGGGCAAGAATCCCTTATAAGTAAAGGAATACCACTTACAGTCAACAAAAAGAGCTTGAAATTCAATACTTGGGTACAGTCTCAAAAATGGCAGAATGATAGTTTATTCCCAAGGCAAACCATTCAATATCAGAGTAATCCAAGTCTATGCCCCAAAAAATAATGTCGAAGAAGCAGAAGTTGAACGGTTTTATGAAGACCTACATGGTCTTCTAGAACTAACACCAAAAAAAAAAAATTAAATAAATAAAATAAAATGTGCCTTTTATCATTGGGGTTTGGCAAAAGTAGGAAATCAAGAGATACCTTGAATAACAGACAAGTGTAGCCTTGGAGAACAAAACAAAGCAAGGCAAAGGCTAACAGAGTATTTCCAAGAGAACACACTTGTTATAGCAAATACACTCTACCAATAATACAAGAGCCAACTCTACACATAGACATCATCAGATGGTCAATACCCAAATCAAATTGGTTATATTCTTTGCAGTTGAAGATTGAGATGCTCTATACAGTCAGCAAAAACCAGACCTGGAACTGATTGTGGCCCATGGATCATGAAGACATTCAAAATTTCTGGTAATAAGCTCTGAGACATATTAGTGAAACCAGAGTAATTAGTTTCATAAAATCATGGACTAGATATTAAATGTTGCTACCTTTCTAGTTGCTGGAAATTCAAGAGAAAGGACACAATTTTCTGTAATAGCTCTGAGTCTAGTCTATGATATGTAAGGTCCCTTGCTGTGTGCTGTGGGAGACTGTTTATTCCTATGCCTCATGGAGATGTTTTAAATGTAATTATGCATCGGAGCTGCTTAAGTATTTTTCAGTTTAGTACTTTTAAGTTAATACTATTCATTGAACTTTCTAGTTGTTGGTTTAAAAGTTTTAAGGTAAATTTGTTTTTCAAGATTAATGAAGGACCATAATGATGACAATAGGACTTCCCAGTTGGTTTAGCAGTAAAGAATCTGCCTGCAATGCAGGAGACATGGCTCAATCCCTGTGTTGGGGAGATCCCCTGGAGAAGAGAATGACAACCTACTCCAGTGTTCTGCCTGAGAAATCCCATGGAGAGGAATCTGGTGAGCTACAGTCCATTATATTTACTACTGTGGGCAAGAATCCCTTATAAGTAAAGGAATACCACTTACAGTCAACAAAAAGAGCTTGAAATTCAATACTTGGGTACAGTCTCAAAAATGGCAGAATGATAGTTTATTCCCAAGGCAAACCATTCAATATCAGAGTAATCCAAGTCTATGCCCCAAAAAATAATGTCGAAGAAGCAGAAGTTGAACGGTTTTATGAAGACCTACATGGTCTTCTAGAACTAACACCAAAAAAAAAAAATTAAATAAATAAAATAAAATGTGCCTTTTATCATTGGGGTTTGGCAAAAGTAGGAAATCAAGAGATACCTTGAATAACAGACAAGTGTAGCCTTGGAGAACAAAACAAAGCAAGGCAAAGGCTAACAGAGTATTTCCAAGAGAACACACTTGTTATAGCAAATACACTCTACCAATAATACAAGAGCCAACTCTACACATAGACATCATCAGATGGTCAATACCCAAATCAAATTGGTTATATTCTTTGCAGTTGAAGATTGAGATGCTCTATACAGTCAGCAAAAACCAGACCTGGAACTGATTGTGGCCCATGGATCATGAACTCCTTATTGAAAAATTCAGATATAAATTGAAGAAAGGAAGGAAAACCACTAGGCTTTTCAGTTTCTTTTTTTTCCTTTGGGTTACAGCCAATTAACAATTTTATTATAGTTTCAGGTGAACAGTGAAGGGTCTCAGCCACATACATGTATCCATTCTCTACCAAACCCTGGGTCCCATTCAGGTTGGTACATTAAGGTCCCATTCAGGATGGTAACATTAAGCAGAGTTCCATGTGCTGTACAACAGACTTTTGTTGGTCATCCATTTCAAACATGGCACTGTGAATTTGACTTTCCAAAAGTCCCCAGCCATCCCCTCCCCTCTGCAGCCTGTGAGTCTCTGTTTTGTAAATAAGTTCATTTGTATCATTTCTTTTTAGAATACATATCAAAGGGATATCATGATATTTCTCCTTCTCTGACTTACTTCAGTTTAGACCAAAATCAAATCCCTTATGATTATACAGTGGAAGTGACAAATCTTATCAAGGAATTAGATCTGATAGACAGAGTGCCTGAAGAACTATAGATGGAGGTTCATAATATTGTACAGGAGGCAGTGATCAAAATCATCCCCAAGAAAAAGAAATGTAAAAGGCAAAATGGTTGTCTGACATGGCTTTACAAATAGCTAAGAAAAGAAGAGATGTGGAAGGTAAAAGAGAAAAGGAATGATATACCCATCTGAATGCAGAGTTAGAGAAGAGAAAGGAGATATAAGGAAGCCTTCTGAAGTGAACAATACAAAAAATAGAGGAAAACAATAGAATGGGAAAGACTAGAAATCTCCACAAGAAAATTAGAGATACCAAGGGAACATTTCATGGAAAAATAGGTCCAATAAAGGACAGAGATGGTATGGATCTAAGAGAAGTAGAAAATATTAAGAAAAAGTGGGAAGAACACAGAAGAACTATACAAAAAAGATTTTAATGAGCTGGATGACCATGATGGTGTGATTAGTCATCTAGAGCCAGACCTCTTAGGGTTCCAAGACAAGTAGACCCTAGGAAGTATTACTACAACAAAACTAGTAGAACTGATAGAATTCCAGCCTTAACATGGGGGCTTATTCCCCCTGGAACTGATTGTGGCCCATGGATCATGAACTCCTTATTGAAAAATTCAGATATAAATTGAAGAAAGGAAGGAAAACCACTAGGCTTTTCAGTTTCTTTTTTTTCCTTTGGGTTACAGCCAATTAACAATTTTATTATAGTTTCAGGTGAACAGTGAAGGGTCTCAGCCACATACATGTATCCATTCTCTACCAAACCCTGGGTCCCATTCAGGTTGGTACATTAAGGTCCCATTCAGGATGGTAACATTAAGCAGAGTTCCATGTGCTGTACAACAGACTTTTGTTGGTCATCCATTTCAAACATGGCACTGTGAATTTGACTTTCCAAAAGTCCCCAGCCATCCCCTCCCCTCTGCAGCCTGTGAGTCTCTGTTTTGTAAATAAGTTCATTTGTATCATTTCTTTTTAGAATACATATCAAAGGGATATCATGATATTTCTCCTTCTCTGACTTACTTCAGTTTAGACCAAAATCAAATCCCTTATGATTATACAGTGGAAGTGACAAATCTTATCAAGGAATTAGATCTGATAGACAGAGTGCCTGAAGAACTATAGATGGAGGTTCATAATATTGTACAGGAGGCAGTGATCAAAATCATCCCCAAGAAAAAGAAATGTAAAAGGCAAAATGGTTGTCTGACATGGCTTTACAAATAGCTAAGAAAAGAAGAGATGTGGAAGGTAAACGAGAAAAGGAATGATATACCCATCTGAATGCAGAGTTAGAGAAGAGAAAGGAGATATAAGGAAGCCTTCTGAAGTGAACAATACAAAAAATAGAGGAAAACAATAGAATGGGAAAGACTAGAAATCTCCACAAGAAAATTAGAGATACCAAGGGAACATTTCATGGAAAAATAGGTCCAATAAAGGACAGAGATGGTATGGATCTAAGAGAAGTAGAAAATATTAAGAAAAAGTGGGAAGAACACAGAAGAACTATACAAAAAAGATTTTAATGAGCTGGATGACCATGATGGTGTGATTAGTCATCTAGAGCCAGACCTCTTAGGGTTCCAAGACAAGTAGACCCTAGGAAGTATTACTACAACAAAACTAGTAGAACTGATAGAATTCCAGCCTAACTATTTCAAATTCTAAAAGATGATATTGTTAAAGTGCTGCACTCAACATGCCCACAAATTTGGAAAACTCAGCAGTTACCTCAATATTGGAAAATGTCAGTTTTCATTCCTATTCCAAAGAAGGACAACACCAGATAATATTCGACGGATGCACCATAGCATTCATTTCACATGCTAACAAAATAATGTTCAAAATCCTATGAGCTAGGTTTCAACAGTACATGAACCAGGAACTTCCAGATGTGCAAACTGTGAATCACAAAAACTGTGGAACAATCTGGAAGCAATGGGATTACCAGACCATCTTAACACTACCCTGAGAAATCTGAATGTAGGTCAAGATGTAACAGTTAGAACTGGGCATGGAAAAATGGACTGCTTCCAAATTGGGAAAGGAGTACCTCAAGGCTGTATATTGTTTCTCTGTTTATTTAGCTTCTATACAGAGTATATCCTGCAAAATGCCAGGGTGGATTAATAACAAGCTGGAATCAAGATTGCTGGGAGAAATATTAATAGTCTCAGGTATGCAGATGACACCACTTTTAAGAAAGAAAGGAAATAAAAACTAAAGAGCCTCTTGAGAAAGTGAAGCAGGAGACTGAGAAAGCTGGCCTAAAACTCAACACTCAAAAAACAAAGATCATGTCATCTGGTCCCATCACTTCATGGCGAATAGATGGGGAAGCAATGGAAACAGTGACAGACTTTCTTTTCTTGGGCTCCAAAATCACTGCAGATGTTAACTTCAGCCATGAAAATAAATGACGATTGCTCCTTGGAAGAGAAGCTATGACAAACCTAGACAACACATTCAAAAGCAGAGATGTCACTTTGCCAACAGTCCGTATAGTCAAAACTATGGTCTTACCAGTAGTCATGTATGAATATGATAATTGGAGCATAAAGAAGGCTGACTGCCTAAGAATTGATGCCTTTTAATTGTGGTATTGGAGAAGAGTCTTGAGAGTTCCTTGGACTGCAAAAACATCAAGCCAATTAATACTAAAGGAAATCAACTCTGACTATTCAATGGAAGGACTGATGCTGAAGCTGAAGGTCCAATACTTCGTCTACGTGATGCGAAGAGGCAACCCACTGAAAAAGACCCTGATGCTGGTGAATATAGAAGTCAGTGGAGAAGGGAATGACAGTTTTCAAAATCCTATGAGCTATTGGTTTTCATTCCTATTCCAAAGAAGGACAACACCAGATAATATTCGACGGATGCACCATAGCATTCATTTCACATGCTAACAAAATAATGTTCAAAATCCTATGAGCTAGGTTTCAACAGTACATGAACCAGGAACTTCCAGATGTGCAAACTGTGAATCACAAAAACTGTGGAACAATCTGGAAGCAATGGGATTACCAGACCATCTTAACACTACCCTGAGAAATCTGAATGTAGGTCAAGATGTAACAGTTAGAACTGGGCATGGAAAAATGGACTGCTTCCAAATTGGGAAAGGAGTACCTCAAGGCTGTATATTGTTTCTCTGTTTATTTAGCTTCTATACAGAGTATATCCTGCAAAATGCCAGGGTGGATTAATAACAAGCTGGAATCAAGATTGCTGGGAGAAATATTAATAGTCTCAGGTATGCAGATGACACCACTTTTAAGAAAGAAAGGAAATAAAAACTAAAGAGCCTCTTGAGAAAGTGAAGCAGGAGACTGAGAAAGCTGGCCTAAAACTCAACACTCAAAAAACAAAGATCATGTCATCTGGTCCCATCACTTCATGGCGAATAGATGGGGAAGCAATGGAAACAGTGACAGACTTTCTTTTCTTGGGCTCCAAAATCACTGCAGATGTTAACTTCAGCCATGAAAATAAATGACGATTGCTCCTTGGAAGAGAAGCTATGACAAACCTAGACAACACATTCAAAAGCAGAGATGTCACTTTGCCAACAGTCCGTATAGTCAAAACTATGGTCTTACCAGTAGTCATGTATGAATATGATAATTGGAGCATAAAGAAGGCTGACTGCCTAAGAATTGATGCCTTTTAATTGTGGTATTGGAGAAGAGTCTTGAGAGTTCCTTGGACTGCAAAAACATCAAGCCAATTAATACTAAAGGAAATCAACTCTGACTATTCAATGGAAGGACTGATGCTGAAGCTGAAGGTCCAATACTTCGTCTACGTGATGCGAAGAGGCAACCCACTGGAAAAGACCCTGATGCTGGGAAAAATAGAAGGCAGTGGAGAAGGGAATGACAGAGGATGAGATGGTTGGATGGCATCACTGAATCAACGGACATAAATTTGAGCAAACTGGGGGAGATGGTGGACAGGGAAGCCAGGTGTGCCACAATTCCTGGGGTCACAAAAGAGTTGGACATGACTTAGCAACTAAACAACAACAAATAATCATGACACCATTTATAATTAGGCTGAATATTCATTTTAATGCACAATTTCAAAACAAAATGAACTTATCATCGATAAACATACAGAAACCAGATACTTTTGACCAACAATCTCTGTTTTACTGAGTGGAAAAGTCTAAGTTGAAGAGCACAAAGCTCTATTGGTGAGTTTCAGGACAGAAGCAGCCATAACAGAAATAACAACAATAACATCAGCAAGAGCTAAGAAAATTAACAACAAATTCTTTATAGAGTTCTATGTTAATCTATGTGTTCTATATTGCACATGAAAAGAGGAAGGGTTGAATGATAATCAGTATATTCATTTAGAAACAGATAATGGCAGAGGACTCAAAAAATATTCAAAGAAAATCTCACTTTACCGTATGTCTCAATCACAGAGAAAATGCAAATGTGATTTTCAGTGTCTTTTGTTTCACCTAGAGCAAAGTGGAGCAACCGAAAAGAGAGACAGTGAAGATGACAATGAGATGGTTGAGCTACTTAGGAAATTAAAATGTGATGAGGCACCAGTGGGTTGTGTTTCTGTCCCTTTGCAATAACAGAATGTGACCAAAAGGGTCTAAGGGCAAAGGTTGAAGGGCAACTTAGAAAATGAGGGCTGTCATAGGCCTTCAGGCTGTGCATAGGGCAGGTG
The DNA here is from genome assembly GCA_022376925.1 of Tragulus kanchil. Classification (NCBI taxonomy): domain Eukaryota; kingdom Metazoa; phylum Chordata; class Mammalia; order Artiodactyla; family Tragulidae; genus Tragulus; species Tragulus kanchil. Next base: position 64,563,793 of record JAIOJX010000032.1, on the reverse strand, counting down.
GAAACAGTCTGACAAATTAGGCGGCTCTGGGCAACTTTCATGGTTGAAAATCAGGTCTCTTCACTTTGCTATAGAAGACTGAGTCTAGCACAGGTAGGAAAGAGGTGTACTATCATTTTATGAAGGTTTTGAAATGTGCTATATCCCCACTCAGCTTTGACGAGGAAGACTTTCAGGAGACTGAACTGGGAAAGTGGGTGTTGGGTGTGAGACTGAAAGCATGAGGGGTCAAAAAGAAAAAGAGAAAAACTAAAGTGAAAAAGAGAGAAGTGGGAGAAGGTAGAGGTAAAAATAATCTGAGAGCCAATGTGAGCAAAATAGACTGTGAGAGAAATAAATTGAAACTGCAAGAGAAGATATGTTGGGAGATCAACAGACAGAGACGAGAGATAAGCAGAGAGGGTCAGAGAAAAGAAGATAAGCAAAAACCAAAAAAGAAAAAAAGTGCAGACACTCCACTGTAAATTCAGACCCCTTTCCATATGCAATTTTAAGGGGATTGCTCAGAGTTTCTACTGTCCCCAGGGCCAGGACCCTCAGGGAAGAAGGGAGGGAGAGGGAACAGGCAGAGGGGAGAGTGGGGGTTCAGGTACATGGGTAGCTCTGGGGATGAGAGCTGAGCTCTTATATGACAGAGGCAGAACCTCTCCTTTCCTTATGTATAGCATGCTCAAACTAGAAGTTTGCTCTTTCTTTCCTTAGACGGTATCTTTGTTTTGCATGCTCTCCAAAGCCACTAAAATACTTGTAGCAAAGATTTTCAGTTGCCCTGTGTACAGGTCATAATATTCAGGCCAAGGGGTTATTATGATGAAGAAAGATAACATGTTTTCCCAAGTGGAGATTTAAGTGATGCCTAACAGTATGGACCATCTGGTGAATACCATAGAAAATAAATTGCTTTTCATAAGCATTTTTACTATCACTACACCATGTTAATTTTTGTGGACAAACTATTCCTTAAGGGGTTTTGTACAGATTAAAGAAGAGAGGGCGGCTTCTCTGTCCTTCCTTTGGTTTCTCAAGACTCCAAAATGTCTTTGTTTTTCAGCCGGTCAGGGCCACAATGGTTGGCTATATTTATTTGCCTTTTATCAAGAGTCCAGCTGACATCCAGTAATAGATTAAAAGGTATTGGTTGAGTACCTACTATGTAATTTGATGGTATGAGACAGGCACAGCATTATAAGAAACTGTCTTGTGGACTGTCAGTAAGTATACTTTTGATACCTATGAATGTTCTATATTTTCATAAATGCTTAGCATACACATACATGCATTTGTCAAAATCAGACTATACATTTCATTGCACAGAACTTTTACTTTATAAGAACACTATTCATAAATACTGAAACTTATTTACCACCAATCACACTTCACACTTGTGTAGTGAAATGTTTGGGGTGAAGGGTACTGATGTCTGCAATTTACTTAGAAATACATGAGAAATAGTTTGGGTTGATTGACAGAGAGGGAAATGAAAAAGTAAAAGCTGCAAAACATTTAGCTGGTGATATATGGATATGCATTATAAAAATTACTTTTTCAGTGTTTGAAATTTTGTATTTCAGGAAACAATCAGTAAATCAATTAAAGGCTATTAATGTAGTATTAACTAGGAGTTAGAAGAATGATGGGACAAAGAAGGAATAAAAAAGTATATGGAAGAAGGAAGCTAATGAGGAACAATAAAATTGTAGTAGTTATTTATTGCTGCACAAACAATTACTATAGAAGTTCTGAGCTCTTATATGACAGAGGCAGAACCTCTCCTTTCCTTATGTATAGCATGCTCAAACTAGAAGTTTGCTCTTTCTTTCCTTAGACGGTATCTTTGTTTTGCATGCTCTCCAAAGCCACTAAAATACTTGTAGCAAAGATTTTCAGTTGCCCTGTGTACAGGTCATAATATTCAGGCCAAGGGGTTATTATGATGAAGAAAGATAACATGTTTTCCCAAGTGGAGATTTAAGTGATGCCTAACAGTATGGACCATCTGGTGAATACCATAGAAAATAAATTGCTTTTCATAAGCATTTTTACTATCACTACACCATGTTAATTTTTGTGGACAAACTATTCCTTAAGGGGTTTTGTACAGATTAAAGAAGAGAGGGCGGCTTCTCTGTCCTTCCTTTGGTTTCTCAAGACTCCAAAATGTCTTTGTTTTTCAGCCGGTCAGGGCCACAATGGTTGGCTATATTTATTTGCCTTTTATCAAGAGTCCAGCTGACATCCAGTAATAGATTAAAAGGTATTGGTTGAGTACCTACTATGTAATTTGATGGTATGAGACAGGCACAGCATTATAAGAAACTGTCTTGTGGACTGTCAGTAAGTATACTTTTGATACCTATGAATGTTCTATATTTTCATAAATGCTTAGCATACACATACATGCATTTGTCAAAATCAGACTATACATTTCATTGCACAGAACTTTTACTTTATAAGAACACTATTCATAAATACTGAAACTTATTTACCACCAATCACACTTCACACTTGTGTAGTGAAATGTTTGGGGTGAAGGGTACTGATGTCTGCAATTTACTTAGAAATACATGAGAAATAGTTTGGGTTGATTGACAGAGAGGGAAATGAAAAAGTAAAAGCTGCAAAACATTTAGCTGGTGATATATGGATATGCATTATAAAAATTACTTTTTCAGTGTTTGAAATTTTGTATTTCAGGAAACAATCAGTAAATCAATTAAAGGCTATTAATGTAGTATTAACTAGGAGTTAGAAGAATGATGGGACAAAGAAGGAATAAAAAAGTATATGGAAGAAGGAAGCTAATGAGGAACAATAAAATTGTAGTAGTTATTTATTGCTGCACAAACAATTACTATAAGACTTGCCAGTTTAAAATACCACACATTTACTATTCCATTGCTTCTGGGTCATGAATGGCTTAACTGCGTGGTTCTGGCCCAGGGTCTATTATGAGGTTGCCATCAGGATGTGCTCAGGGATGCTGCCATCTGAAGTTTTGCCTGGCAACAGGGAATTTGCTTCCAATACAGGTCACCTCACGTGACTTGTTGGCAGGAGATACAACATGAGGCAGATCTCTCCGTTTGCTGCCTGAGTGTCCTCACCACACGGTAGCTGGGTCCCCCCAGAGTGAGCGATCCAAGACAGACAACAAGAAGGGAGTATCACACCTTTTATAACCTCGTTAGGCACCATCGCTTTTTCCATGTTCTACTTATTATACTCGAATCACTAAGTCCAGCCCACACTTAAGAAGAGGACAATTAGGTTTTACCTTGTGTTGAAAAATTTGTCTACATGTTTGAAAACTATGACAAAAGCTTAGGTGTGATTTTAATAGACTGGCTTGCTTACATAAGCAGGTGGTTTAGGAGTCCTCAGTCTCAGGGGTGCTAAGACCGGTGTCTGCAGAAATAACACTACAGAATAAGGCAAAAACAAAACAAAACAAAACAGCAAAGGCACAGACTTGATCTCTGTGAAGCCTGGTAGGAAGGTAAGGCTGAGACATCCTTATTCTAGTGAAACCTTCTCATCTAAATGACTCTAGAATCCCCACTGGAGCCTATGGAGTCAGGAGAGGATGAGACTGTGAACAAGGCTAGTCTTAGTTTTGTTTCTTTCTTTCTTTTTTAAAATTGAGGTAAAATTCACATTGCATTTTAAGAGTCAGCATTTGAACCATTTCAAAGTATGTAGTGCAGTGATTCTTAGAATATTCACAATATCATGAAGTTATCACCATTATCTAATTCCAGATAACACCCAAAGAAACCCTATGCAATTAATCATAAGTTCCAATTTTTCTCCCTTCCCCCTGGGAACCACCAATCTATTGTTTGGCTCTATGGATTTGCCATGACTTTATGGTTCTGAATCAAGAACTGAAGAGGAACCAAAGTCAAACTACCTGCAAAGAAGAGTCAAACATGTGTGGGAAGGTGGGAACTGAAATATCCAAGAGAGCTACTGGAAAAGGGATAGAACTGCAAGTAATACAAAAGAGAGAATAATGTGATTATATTTATATAAGTAGTTTTGGGCCATCTTACAAACTTGGACACTGAATGGGAGTGGACATTTGAATGGGTATTACCTGAAAATTAAAGGTGATTTGAGAGCTTTAGTGGACTCTATATTAAAATTTGCTTTAGAAGAACATCCATACATTATCCATGGCACATTATAACAGATATAGCAATTTGACCCCAAATTGGCTCTGTTCCAATGAGAAATTTCATCTAACTATTTTAAGAATCTGATGGGCAGCAACTGACTAGTGAGATTGAGTGAAAATCTAGATGATTAGGGACACTAGCCCACACTTAAGAAGAGGACAATTAGGTTTTACCTTGTGTTGAAAAATTTGTCTACATGTTTGAAAACTATGACAAAAGCTTAGGTGTGATTTTAATAGACTGGCTTGCTTACATAAGCAGGTGGTTTAGGAGTCCTCAGTCTCAGGGGTGCTAAGACCGGTGTCTGCAGAAATAACACTACAGAATAAGGCAAAAACAAAACAAAACAAAACAGCAAAGGCACAGACTTGATCTCTGTGAAGCCTGGTAGGAAGGTAAGGCTGAGACATCCTTATTCTAGTGAAACCTTCTCATCTAAATGACTCTAGAATCCCCACTGGAGCCTATGGAGTCAGGAGAGGATGAGACTGTGAACAAGGCTAGTCTTAGTTTTGTTTCTTTCTTTCTTTTTTAAAATTGAGGTAAAATTCACATTGCATTTTAAGAGTCAGCATTTGAACCATTTCAAAGTATGTAGTGCAGTGATTCTTAGAATATTCACAATATCATGAAGTTATCACCATTATCTAATTCCAGATAACACCCAAAGAAACCCTATGCAATTAATCATAAGTTCCAATTTTCTCCCTTCCCCCTGGGAACCACCAATCTATTGTTTGGCTCTATGGATTTGCCATGACTTTATGGTTCTGAATCAAGAACTGAAGAGGAACCAAAGTCAAACTACCTGCAAAGAAGAGTCAAACATGTGTGGGAAGGTGGGAACTGAAATATCCAAGAGAGCTACTGGAAAAGGGATAGAACTGCAAGTAATACAAAAGAGAGAATAATGTGATTATATTTATATAAGTAGTTTTGGGCCATCTTACAAACTTGGACACTGAATGGGAGTGGACATTTGAATGGGTATTACCTGAAAATTAAAGGTGATTTGAGAGCTTTAGTGGACTCTATATTAAAATTTGCTTTAGAAGAACATCCATACATTATCCATGGCACATTATAACAGATATAGCAATTTGACCCCAAATTGGCTCTGTTCCAATGAGAAATTTCATCTAACTATTTTAAGAATCTGATGGGCAGCAACTGACTAGTGAGATTGAGAGTGAAAATCTAGATGTAATTTTATGGGACAGCTTGGGGAATAAGTACAGTGTATTGAGCTTCCCTGGTGATTCAGTGGTAAAGAATCCACTTGATGCAGGAGACAGAGGTTTGATCCCTGAGTCAGGAAGATCCCCTGGAGAAGGAAATAGCATAAGCAACTCCAGTGTTCTTGCCTGGGAAGTCCCACAGACAGAAGAGACTGGCAGGCTATAATTCATGGGTTCACAAAAGAGTGGGAAAGGACTTAGAAACTAAACAACAACAAATTGGTTAAGTTTTTGTTGTTGTTGCTGTTAATATTTATTTATTTTTGACTGTGCTGGGTTTTCATTGCTTCAGACAGGCTTTCTCTAGTTACAGCAAATGGGGGCTACGTCTTAGTTGCTGCTGGCAGGTTCAGTTGCCCCAGGGCACATGAGATCTTCCCAGACCAGGAACTGAACCCGTGTCCCTTGCATTGCAAGGCGGATTCTTAACCACTGGACTACTAGGGAAGCCTGGTTAAGTGTGTTTTAAGAGTTAGACATCCTATTGAATTCCAGCTCTGTGACTCTGAACGAGTAACTTAAATTTTACCTCTTTTGTAACTTAGAAAACAGAGTAATAGTAAAGTAAAATAATGCCCATTACATTTTAGGAGTGTTAAGTGGAATGAGTGAGTCAACACATTGAAGACTTATGAACAGTACCCAGCACACGACTATAAGCATTCACAGATGTTTGCACTGATCACCTTACCATTAAAGGAAGTATACTCTTTAGGGGAAACTAAAGAGATGTAATGTTTCTTTCATCTAATTATTTTAACATATAAAATCTTACATATTTTATACTAGGTCCCTGGGCAGATGGAGTTTTAACTTTTAACTGTTCACAGTGTAAGACAGTGTGAATGACACTACTGCAAATTCAGTCAGAGCGTCAATCTGCTGACAGTAACTGTTTCCCTTCGACATTTCTCAGAACCAGGACACCATCTTGAATGCTCCAAGTGTGAGAAAGAACTCCTCAAAGAGAGTCTAAACTTTAAAAAATGAATCTGATGGGCAGCAACTGACTAGTGAGATTGAGAGTGAAAATCTAGATGTAATTTTATGGGACAGCTTGGGGAATAAGTACAGTGTATTGAGCTTCCCTGGTGATTCAGTGGTAAAGAATCCACTTGATGCAGGAGACAGAGGTTTGATCCCTGAGTCAGGAAGATCCCCTGGAGAAGGAAATAGCATAAGCAACTCCAGTGTTCTTGCCTGGGAAGTCCCACAGACAGAAGAGACTGGCAGGCTATAATTCATGGGTTCACAAAAGAGTGGGAAAGGACTTAGAAACTAAACAACAACAAATTGGTTAAGTTTTTGTTGTTGTTGCTGTTAATATTTATTTATTTTTGACTGTGCTGGGTTTTCATTGCTTCAGACAGGCTTTCTCTAGTTACAGCAAATGGGGGCTACGTCTTAGTTGCTGCTGGCAGGTTCAGTTGCCCCAGGGCACATGAGATCTTCCCAGACCAGGAACTGAACCCGTGTCCCTTGCATTGCAAGGCGGATTCTTAACCACTGGACTACTAGGGAAGCCTGGTTAAGTGTGTTTTAAGAGTTAGACATCCTATTGAATTCCAGCTCTGTGACTCTGAACGAGTAACTTAAATTTTACCTCTTTTGTAACTTAGAAAACAGAGTAATAGTAAAGTAAAATAATGCCCATTACATTTTAGGAGTGTTAAGTGGAATGAGTGAGTCAACACATTGAAGACTTATGAACAGTACCCAGCACACGACTATAAGCATTCACAGATGTTTGCACTGATCACCTTACCATTAAAGGAAGTATACTCTTTAGGGGAAACTAAAGAGATGTAATGTTTCTTTCATCTAATTATTTTAACATATAAAATCTTACATATTTTATACTAGGTCCCTGGGCAGATGGAGTTTTAACTTTTAACTGTTCACAGTGTAAGACAGTGTGAATGACACTACTGCAAATTCAGTCAGAGCGTCAATCTGCTGACAGTAACTGTTTCCCTTCGACATTTCTCAGAACCAGGACACCATCTTGAATGCTCCAAGTGTGAGAAAGAACTCCTCAAAGAGAGTCTAAACTTTAAAAAATGAATCTGCATCTGGAATCACTTCTGTGAGCATCACATTTTATGATAGAAATATCTCCTGGGATCTTTGCGTCACCAACTCTTCTTAAAATAATGGAACTCTATAATGGAGAAAACATTGCTCTATAAAACATAAGGCTTGGCTGTCAAAAAAAAAAAAGGAGAAAAAAGAAATGGCTGAAAGATTTAATAACTGAGTCCTATGACTAGAAACAAATATTCAGCCTCTGAGGGATATTTATGCTTGATTTAAGTGGGTTGATAAGAGTACTGCCAACAGGTCAAATGACCAGAGTAACACAAGTAAGCTCTGCTATCAGATCAGATAGAATTTGTGAGAGTCAAGCTCTTTTATGCCTAGCTCTTAGGACACTGTGGTTCAGTTGGAACCTGCCAGCATCCACTGTGTGTGGTAAAGATCAAAGTCATTAAAACTATAAAAATGGATCAAAATTATTATTTAGCAAGTACTATGAGGACTAAAGGTAACCATTTTGTAGCACTACTTGCCAAATAGCTGTGCATAAAATCAGCCTATCTACTGACTGTCAGTCTGTCTCAAGGACATGTAAGTTTCAACACAGTTCACTCTTCCAGTCATCTCTAATTTACTACTCAAATTCATAAAGGATTTTCTAATAAAATGAAAGAAAGAGAAAAAGAGAGGGAGCAAAAAGGATGAGAGAGAGAGAATACATTTCTAATAAACAAAAGCTTATGACTTATTTCTAAATCACATCAGGGAGTATAGGTGATGCTTGATGACTTTTCAGATGAGTCCTGTGTAAGTGTGTTGCAATATCTTTGAAGATGTGTATCAAAATCACAACATTGCTATTAAAAATTTCTTGGTGCTATGCAATTTTTGCCAATTTCTTATTTCTCAGGCCCCACCTGACATCATTAATCTAAACATATTTTATACTAGGTCCCTGGGCAGATGGAGTTTTAACTTTTAACTGTTCACAGTGTAAGACAGTGTGAATGACACTACTGCAAATTCAGTCAGAGCGTCAATCTGCTGACAGTAACTGTTTCCCTTCGACATTTCTCAGAACCAGGACACCATCTTGAATGCTCCAAGTGTGAGAAAGAACTCCTCAAAGAGAGTCTAAACTTTAAAAAATGAATCTGCATCTGGAATCACTTCTGTGAGCATCACATTTTATGATAGAAATATCTCCTGGGATCTTTGCGTCACCAACTCTTCTTAAAATAATGGAACTCTATAATGGAGAAAACATTGCTCTATAAAACATAAGGCTTGGCTGTCAAAAAAAAAAAAGGAGAAAAAAGAAATGGCTGAAAGATTTAATAACTGAGTCCTATGACTAGAAACAAATATTCAGCCTCTGAGGGATATTTATGCTTGATTTAAGTGGGTTGATAAGAGTACTGCCAACAGGTCAAATGACCAGAGTAACACAAGTAAGCTCTGCTATCAGATCAGATAGAATTTGTGAGAGTCAAGCTCTTTTATGCCTAGCTCTTAGGACACTGTGGTTCAGTTGGAACCTGCCAGCATCCACTGTGTGTGGTAAAGATCAAAGTCATTAAAACTATAAAAATGGATCAAAATTATTATTTAGCAAGTACTATGAGGACTAAAGGTAACCATTTTGTAGCACTACTTGCCAAATAGCTGTGCATAAAATCAGCCTATCTACTGACTGTCAGTCTGTCTCAAGGACATGTAAGTTTCAACACAGTTCACTCTTCCAGTCATCTCTAATTTACTACTCAAATTCATAAAGGATTTTCTAATAAAATGAAAGAAAGAGAAAAAGAGAGGGAGCAAAAAGGATGAGAGAGAGAGAATACATTTCTAATAAACAAAAGCTTATGACTTATTTCTAAATCACATCAGGGAGTATAGGTGATGCTTGATGACTTTTCAGATGAGTCCTGTGTAAGTGTGTTGCAATATCTTTGAAGATGTGTATCAAAATCACAACATTGCTATTAAAAATTTCTTGGTGCTATGCAATGGCCATTCTTATTCTGGCCTTTGAACAAACCTGCACCATCTATAAGCTTTCTGTAACAGTAATGCATTTTCCAGTCAGGCTACCTGATCACTGTCCTATGCACTGCTCATTTTTGAGCTATGTTACACTGAGAGCATTTCTGAAAGACTCTGAACTTCTGGCTTTCTGATGCATGGCCACTCCATAATGTCCCCTTTTTCTTCGGATAACGTATCCTCTATTTGCACACTGCCTCTATGGGTTTATGACTCATATGCAACTTTTAGACTTCAAGTGGGTTTAATCCTTTGACATTTGGTTTTCAATGTAACTTAATATTTACCTCTATCCTGTCCCAACCCACTAAATTCTAGTGTCCAATGGGTGGCTAGGCCAGTCTTGACCAAGAGGAGGAATGAAAAAATAGACCACTATTCAGACATCTAGAAAATCTTCTCTGTCTTAATACAAATATGAACAATACTAAATTGGACCTTGGCAGAGTTTTAGAGATAAGGGAAAGAAAAGAAACAATCAGTTTAGTGCCACTTTCCTTCATTTATTTGACTATCTAGTTTGCTTATTTTTGGGATAGGGGGCAGGTTGGGGAGGGAGAGGGGCAGCCAGGCCACTTCTATTGGTCTTTCATTTATCTATTTTCATCCATCTTTGTTCTTTGGCCCGTGTGGGCCTCCCATTGTGGTGGCCTCTGTTGTCGCAGAGCATCAGCTCTGGGCGCATGGGCTCCAGAGCTCTGGCTTGGTAATTGGACACATCGGTCCAGCCACTCTGCAGCATGTGGGACCTTCCCAAGCCAGGGATTAAACCTGCCCCCCCTTGCACTGCAAGGTGGTGTCCTTACCCACTGGACCACCAAGGAGTCCTCTAATTTACTTATTGAGGTGAAGAAAGTTCAGTCAGAAATAACAAGACCTTTATCACTGCACAATGATGTAGGAATAGAGAGGTTTATTCTGATCATTGTCAATATTTATACATCAGAAAGATAAAATATTTACATAAATTACAAAGAATTAGCCAAAGGTATAGTATAGTTCACTTCAGTTGGGGCAAACAGACAAACTGATATCTGAAAACAATATTTAGATACTATATTGGAAAGTCTGGGGTTCAGACTTTAATAATGGCACTGAAAAGGACCTTAAATGAAGGCCATAGAAATGTACCTACAAGAGGTAGTGTCTGAAGAAGCCAAACTGCTCTTTGGAACCTGTACTGAGGACATTAAAAATGAGTTTTGCTAATTAGAAGTGACTCTGCTCTGTGGTTAATCATGTTAAAGAAATGTTCCACATAATCACTGTGAAATTGAATGTTGGTAAATAAGCTGCTTAATATTTATTTAAATAATCTTGTAAATGAGGAGTAATAAGAAATAAGACATTGGGTCATGATAAAAAGATTTGCTCTGAGAAGCCACTCACTTCAGAGGGCCAACATCTAACTGCAGAGATTTCAGGAGCTGTTGTAAATTCAAGCTATGGTTTCAGTTATCCAAATCATATTAGGAATTTGATGTGGATAAACCAGGGCATGCAATTCATGTTCAAATGCTATTCATTTTGCAGGAAAAAGTGTAAAGGGAAGATGAGAGTGCAGACATTTGCATTCTCTTTGAGGTGTTTCTGAAGATCCTGTGGTCCCTTTAAACATAGCATTCTTGAGGGTGGGGGGCTACACTCATCTCTTTAAAGTGACCCTTTGACCTTTGGAGAGGAATCAGAGGCATCACAAAACCTTCTCTAGCAATGAAAGGCCCAGATGATGACTTTGAAGGTACTAGCTAAGGGAAATTTTATTACTCACTCCAACCATAAGTGAAGAATTGTGCCACCCATTATTGACTGGGAAAAGTCTCCTGGCAAAGCATCTGTGTAATGAAAGTTTTGAGCTCTGGCTTGGTAATTGGACACATCGGTCCAGCCACTCTGCAGCATGTGGGACCTTCCCAAGCCAGGGATTAAACCTGCCCCCTTGCACTGCAAGGTGGTGTCCACCCACTGGACCACCAAGGAGTCCTCTAATTTACTTATTGAGGTGAAGAAAGTTCAGTCAGAAATAACAAGACCTTTATCACTGCACAATGATGTAGGAATAGAGAGGTTTATTCTGATCATTGTCAATATTTATACATCAGAAAGATAAAATATTTACATAAATTACAAAGAATTAGCCAAAGGTATAGTATAGTTCACTTCAGTTGGGGCAAACAGACAAACTGATATCTGAAAACAATATTTAGATACTATATTGGAAAGTCTGGGGTTCAGACTTTAATAATGGCACTGAAAAGGACCTTAAATGAAGGCCATAGAAATGTACCTACAAGAGGTAGTGTCTGAAGAAGCCAAACTGCTCTTTGGAACCTGTACTGAGGACATTAAAAATGAGTTTTGCTAATTAGAAGTGACTCTGCTCTGTGGTTAATCATGTTAAAGAAATGTTCCACATAATCACTGTGAAATTGAATGTTGGTAAATAAGCTGCTTAATATTTATTTAAATAATCTTGTAAATGAGGAGTAATAAGAAATAAGACATTGGGTCATGATAAAAAGATTTGCTCTGAGAAGCCACTCACTTCAGAGGGCCAACATCTAACTGCAGAGATTTCAGGAGCTGTTGTAAATTCAAGCTATGGTTTCAGTTATCCAAATCATATTAGGAATTTGATGTGGATAAACCAGGGCATGCAATTCATGTTCAAATGCTATTCATTTTGCAGGAAAAAGTGTAAAGGGAAGATGAGAGTGCAGACATTTGCATTCTCTTTGAGGTGTTTCTGAAGATCCTGTGGTCCCTTTAAACATAGCATTCTTGAGGGTGGGGAGCTACACTCATCTCTTTAAAGTGACCCCTTTGACCTTTGGAGAGGAATCAGAGGCATCACAAAACCTTCTCTAGCAATGAAAGGCCCAGATGATGACTTTGAAGGTACTAGCTAAGGGAAATTTTATTACTCACTCCAACCATAAGTGAAGAATTGTGCCACCCATTATTGACTGGGAAAAGTCTCCTGGCAAAGCATCTGTGTAATGAAAGTTTTTAAGAAATCATATACCACAATCATTTTCTGTTAACTGGACACATAGAGGACAAATATAAATAATCACATTATCATTTTTGACAATATGTGATTTGTAGACATCTATAATGGAAAATGTATTATATATATTCCACAATGGAAAATTTATTAGTATATAAGAAAGTTCAATGCATATAACCATGGAATTGCCAAGAGACTTTTGAGTACTGTTATTGAAAATATAATATTTAAGGAGTTGCCATAGAGAAAAAGCCTATAGATTTACTAAACAGTCTTTAAAATGGAGAATGAAAAGACTTCTCCTCTGGAAAAAAAAGCATTGTGAAGACATAATGATGAGGCAACCAACTTCGCAGCTGATCGAGGGCCTATCATTTACGCTATCTTAGTTCTTCAAATTAACTTACAAACAGGTTCTAATTTCATTTTACACAAATTGTTGTTATTTAGTCACTAAATTGTGTTTACTCTTTGTAACCCCATGGACTGCAGCACAACAGGCTCCCCTGTCCTTTACTATGTTCCAGAGTTCGCATAGATTCATGTTCAACCATTCATTAGTTGGTGATGCTATCTAATCTCATCCTCTGCTGTTCCCTTCTCCTTTCCCCTTCAATCATTTCCAGCATCAGGGTCTTTTCCAATGGACTGGCTCTTCACATCAGGTGGCCAAAGAACTGTAGCTTCAGCTTCAGCATCAGTCCTTTCAATGAATATTCAAGATTAATTTCCTTTAGGATTGACTGGTTTGGCCTAAGGAAACTCCCCCAAAAAGTTTCTTCTTTTCAACACTACACTTTTAAAGGGAAGATGAGAGTGCAGACATTTGCATTCTCTTTGAGGTGTTTCTGAAGATCCTGTGGTCCCTTTAAACATAGCATTCTTGAGGGTGGGAGCTACACTCATCTCTTTAAAGTGACCCCTTTGACCTTTGGAGAGGAATCAGAGGCATCACAAAACCTTCTCTAGCAATGAAAGGCCCAGATGATGACTTTGAAGGTACTAGCTAAGGGAAATTTTATTACTCACTCCAACCATAAGTGAAGAATTGTGCCACCCATTATTGACTGGGAAAAGTCTCCTGGCAAAGCATCTGTGTAATGAAAGTTTTTAAGAAATCATATACCACAATCATTTTCTGTTAACTGGACACATAGAGGACAAATATAAATAATCACATTATCATTTTTGACAATATGTGATTTGTAGACATCTATAATGGAAAATGTATTATATATATTCCACAATGGAAAATTTATTAGTATATAAGAAAGTTCAATGCATATAACCATGGAATTGCCAAGAGACTTTTGAGTACTGTTATTGAAAATATAATATTTAAGGAGTTGCCATAGAAAAAAAGCCTATAGATTTACTAAACAGTCTTTAAAATGGAGAATGAAAAGACTTCTCCTCTGGAAAAAAAAGCATTGTGAAGACATAATGATGAGGCAACCAACTTCGCAGCTGATCGAGGGCCTATCATTTACGCTATCTTAGTTCTTCAAATTAACTTACAAACAGGTTCTAATTTCATTTTACACAAATTGTTGTTATTTAGTCACTAAATTGTGTTTACTCTTTGTAACCCCATGGACTGCAGCACAACAGGCTCCCCTGTCCTTTACTATGTTCCAGAGTTCGCATAGATTCATGTTCAACCATTCATTAGTTGGTGATGCTATCTAATCTCATCCTCTGCTGTTCCCTTCTCCTTTCCCCTTCAATCATTTCCAGCATCAGGGTCTTTTCCAATGGACTGGCTCTTCACATCAGGTGGCCAAAGTATTGGAGCTTCAGCTTCAGCATCAGTCCTTTCAATGAATATTCAGGGTTGACTTCCTTTAGGACTGACTGGTTTGGCCTAAGGAACTCTCAGAGTCTTCTCCAACACTACAGCTTGAAAGCATCAATTCTTCCATGTTTAGCCTTCTCTATGGTAAAATTCTCACATCTATACATGACCACGGGGAAAACTATGGGTTTGACTATACAGGTTTTTGTTGCAAAGTGATGTCTCTGCTTTTTAATATGCTACCTAGGTTTGTCATATCTTTCCTTGCAAGGAGCAAGTGTCTTTTAATTTCATGGCTGCAGTCACTGTTTGCAGTGATTTGGGAGTCCAAGAGAATAAAATCTGTCACTGCTTCCACTATTTCCCCACTGTTTGCAATGAAGAGATAAGACTGGATGCCATGATCTTACATGAGAAAATTAGAAATAGAAACTTAGGTAATTTGCCTGCTTACAGAGTCCGTAAATGGCAGAGCTGAGATTTAAGTCTAGATCTGTCTGACTCAAAGCCCATAATTTTTCCAGTATGCAAAGCAAACTGATGCTGAGTAAGCAAACAAATAATGCCGTTCCTGTTTCCTTTGGCTAAAGTGTGAATGGTGGATTCCTGAGGACACACCAGAGATGGCTGAGTTGCCAATAGGCCTCTTCAGGAAGAAGATGTGCTGGACCTGAGTATTATTAGAAATGTATTAATTCATTGCATATGTTTTGAGGCAATGTTGTTCATGACATGTTCATGACATAATATGAAGTCTGACAGGTGATACAAAGGTGTTTGCATCTGCAAATTAAATAGCTCATGCAAGACTGAACTTTAAAATGTAAAAGTGACCTAAGAGCAAAGATTCAGGAATGACTAGGATGATGAACAAGCACACTGAGGGTGGGGCTTGTGTCACCTGCACATTGGAGTGAAGATCATGATCTTTTAATCTAAAAAGTAAAGACTAGGAGAGACACAAGGGCATCAGACAATGGCTCAGTTGACTTAGCGTAACACTGTGTGATTTATACTTGAAGTTTCAACTTCCTTTTTTGTGTGGATCCTAGGAAAACCTTTTTGGTGCCTTGATTTCCTTATTTGTGATATAAGATAAATTGTATAGACTTTGCTTATCTCATATTATAGTTTAAAGAATCAATTTGAGGAACTCACCAAGTTTTAAGTTCCAAATAAATGAAAGAGATCATCAACTTTACAAAATTAAAATTAGTCCATAGAGAACTTCAGATATGATTGACAGATATGAGAAGCACATAAATTCAACATATGATTAAACAACTTCCAATCAGAAGGATGAAAATGAGGGGCCATGACAGTTCATCTTTGCAAAGTGATGTCTCTGCTTTTAATATGCTACCTAGGTTTGTCATATCTTTCCTTGCAAGGAGCAAGTGTCTTTTAATTTCATGGCTGCAGTCACTGTTTGCAGTGATTTGGGAGTCCAAGAGAATAAAATCTGTCACTGCTTCCACTATTTCCCCACTGTTTGCAATGAAGAGATAAGACTGGATGCCATGATCTTACATGAGAAAATTAGAAATAGAAACTTAGGTAATTTGCCTGCTTACAGAGTCCGTAAATGGCAGAGCTGAGATTTAAGTCTAGATCTGTCTGACTCAAAGCCCATAATTTTTCCAGTATGCAAAGCAAACTGATGCTGAGTAAGCAAACAAATAATGCCGTTCCTGTTTCCTTTGGCTAAAGTGTGAATGGTGGATTCCTGAGGACACACCAGAGATGGCTGAGTTGCCAATAGGCCTCTTCAGGAAGAAGATGTGCTGGACCTGAGTATTATTAGAAATGTATTAATTCATTGCATATGTTTTGAGGCAATGTTGTTCATGACATGTTCATGACATAATATGAAGTCTGACAGGTGATACAAAGGTGTTTGCATCTGCAAATTAAATAGCTCATGCAAGACTGAACTTTAAAATGTAAAAGTGACCTAAGAGCAAAGATTCAGGAATGACTAGGATGATGAACAAGCACACTGAGGGTGGGGCTTGTGTCACCTGCACATTGGAGTGAAGATCATGATCTTTTAATCTAAAAAGTAAAGACTAGGAGAGACACAAGGGCATCAGACAATGGCTCAGTTGACTTAGCGTAACACTGTGTGATTTATACTTGAAGTTTCAACTTCCTTTTTTGTGTGGATCCTAGGAAAACCTTTTTGGTGCCTTGATTTCCTTATTTGTGATATAAGATAAATTGTATAGACTTTGCTTATCTCATATTATAGTTTAAAGAATCAATTTGAGGAACTCACCAAGTTTTAAGTTCCAAATAAATGAAAGAGATCATCAACTTTACAAAATTAAAATTAGTCCATAGAGAACTTCAGATATGATTGACAGATATGAGAAGCACATAAATTCAACATATGATTAAACAACTTCCAATCAGAAGGATGAAAATGAGGGGCCATGACAGTTCATGTGGGAATTTAGCTGGAAACTGAAAGTGGACATTTGCTTAGAAATAGATATAGCAATACTCTCTAAACCTCAAAGGAAATAGGTAAGTGCTCATTAAATGAGAAATGTCTATAGAATGCTAATAGCACTGTAGGTTACTCATTGATGCTGAGTTGTTTAATCTGGATGTAAAGTGGCAATGTATTATGAAGTTTCTGAAAAGGAAGGCATGCATGTGCATTCAGTCGTGTGGGACTCTGCCAGCCTTTGGACTGTAGCCCACGAGGTTCCCCTGTCCTTGGAATTCCCCAGGAAAGAAAACTGGAGTGGATTGCCACTTCCTCCTCAGGGGGATCTTCCCCTCCCAGGGATTAAACCCTAGTCTTCTGCATTGCAAGCAAATTCTTTACTGTCTGAATCTTTAGGGAAACCCTTTTTCTGAAAAAGGAAAGTCAGGGTTTAAATGATTACTTGATTTTGAGCCCTTTATTACTGTGCAAGGAAAAGTATGGGAAGTGAATTATCAGCTGTTTTAGGAAGGAGGTGGTATATGGTGAAGGAAGATCAGTGCTGCATTTTGACATTTAGACCTCAGAGAGACCTGTGGCAATCACAGGTGGATGGAGCACTCTGATTACTGTCTTGTCACTGCTTTCTGGAGGATACTTATATTGCACTGCCTCCCATACCCTTTACTATCTAGTACTCTGTTAACAGGACAGCATCTGTTGACAGACAATCCCCCAATCACAGAAATAACTCCATGTTGATGGAAGCTCCTAAAGATGTTGCATTGGCCTCATATTACAATTCTAAAGCCACTTCTGAATCATCAAGGTGCAGTGAACTGTGTTCGGAATAAATTTTATGCCCCAAATATTTTGTTATGTTTTATATATTTTATAATAGGTAGATTATTTCAATTGTGAGTTGATTGTCAGAACATCTGATTAATGACAACACTTTCTATCCCTATGCTGAATGGAAGTTACTCTCTTACTGATCTGGTGATATCATGGACTGGTGAAAATTCAAATTGGATCACATTGCTGAGATTACAAATTTTGAGCTGAATGCCTTCCACAAGGCTAAACTCAGGATATGAAAGGAGAAGAGAGAGGCTGCAAATAGTTAGAATAGATAATGGACAATTCACATTTATCTGCCTATCACCTACCTATCATTATCTGTGCAGACTTATTGTTAAGAATCTTGAGAACTCAATGACACTAGAGGGAGTGAAATATAAACTTAAGAGGTCAGGACCAGGGGAATAAATTTGGCTGAATCAGTAATTAAAACTCTCTCTCTCTATATATATTTTTGGTTGCACTGGATCTTCATTGCTGCATGTCAGCTTTCTCTAGTTGCAGTGAGTGGAGGCTACTCTTTGTTGCAGTGTATTGGCTCTAGGCATATTGGCTTCAGTAGTTGAGGCACATGGGCTTAATAGTTGCAACATGAAGACTCAGTAGTTGTGGCACATGGGCATAGCTGCTTTGCATGTGGAGTCTGCCAAGACCAGGGATTGAAGCCATCTTCCCTGCTTTGTCAGGAAGCTTCTTGTGTTTTCTTTTTCTTTCTTTTTTTTTTTTTTTTAAAGATTTATTTATTTATTGGTCACTTCTATTGGTCTTTTATTTATTTATCTTTGTTCTTTGGCCTGTGTGGGCCTCCCATTTCAGTGGCCCCTGTCACTGCAGAGTACTGGCTCTGGGCATATGCGCTCCAGAGCTCCGGCTCGGTAGTTGGGCACATCGGTGCAGCCGCTCTGTGGCACGTGGAATCTTCCCAGGCCAGGGATCGAACCAGCGCCCCTTTCACTTCAAGGTGGTGTCCTTACCCGCTGGACCACCAGGGAAGCCCTGGCAGGAGGCTTCTTATTCAGTGTACCACTAGGAGCGTCCTGAGGTGGTCATTAATCCACATCTAAATATCCAAGTAGCCACAATGCTGTTCCATAACAGGTTCAATTCTTGCTGCAATGGCAGCAGAATCCTCACTTAAAAGATTCTTTGGGTTGCTTAGTGTTATTGTGATTATGTGGAGAAGAGTGCTTGCCAAAATTTGTGGTGTGGACAGTTGGGATTCAGAGTCCAGCAGAGGTTCAGAGCCACCAGGAGGGGTTACAGGAATTGAGGGCCAGGTGTCTGTCTCAAAGAGGAACTGTATTGCAATCAGTACACCAGAGAAGAAGCCTGACTCTATACAGGGGTCAAGGAGGGAGACATTGGAGGAAAAGCTGAAGCTTAGAAGACATGAGGGTGTCCTGGCCATCCCTGGCACACCAGATGCTGAACCTCAGGCAGCTCTGCTGATTTCACTTACAAGGGAGTATCAGATTTCCTCTTACTATGGGTTATGGGCTGAAGATCTTTCTATCTACAGGCAAGCAGGGTTTTGGTTGTAAGGATGACACTGACATATCCCCATTGTTAGTCTGCTGCCTACCACCTTTCTGTTCTGACAAAGTTCTCTCAGAGAGAAAGGATGTGAGGCGGGCAGGCAGCCAGATCATCATGGACATTATCACATTTTGAGGTTATTCAAAAGAACTTTTCCTAATGAGAGGTTTTGGCTAAAGAAATCCATTTTGAACCTTTAGAGATGTTACAGAGGGGAGGGATGGGTATGAGAAAATGCTGTAGTTAGACCAGTTCCTGAAGGATTTTTGTTGTTGCAAATGTGAAGATAGAATAAATTTAACCAAATTGGATGAGAAAGATGAAAAAAAGTAAGTGTCTTGTAGTTACTAAATTTTTGTTTCTATTTTACAACTAACATGTTAGCTCTATTCCCATGACAGGCTGACTTTTAAAATTTAAGAATTTGGTAGTATAGGGTTTATTCTGAACACTGATCTTCATCACGATGCATAGTTTCAAACTTGATTTTGTAGATTCTGCAGGGGCGCTGTGCGATGGCCTGGAGGGGTGGAATGGGGGGAACTGGGAAAGGGGAGGAGGAGGGAGGGGGACAGGGATGTACATATGACTTATCTGGGAACATACATGTCTGTGAACAACAAAACTCTGTAAAAATATAATAAAAAAATTAATTAAAGACAAAATAAAACAAAAGAAAAACTGTATGTAGAAAGCCTTTATCTCTTCCCCTTGAGCTTGGGAGCGACTGATTGGATTGTGGCAGAAGTCACACCTCTTGACTTCTGAAACTTGGATAGAAAAGGCCACATAACTCCTGCTGGTTTTTTTTGAGAAATTCTCTCTAGAGTCTTTGGCTGCCCTGAAAGAAGCCCAGCCTCCCTGAGACCAGCATGTAGAGAGAACACACACGATGATCACATGTACAGAGATGCCCAACGAGCCCCAATTGTCCCAGTCCCAGTTCTTTAGAGCCTTCCTAGTCCAAGCACAAGACATGTGAATAAAGAAACATATGGGTCCACCAAAGTCACTATTCCACTGCAAACTTTTTGAAGATCTTGAACAAAAGCTGGTTCACTGTCTCAGTCCCTTTGGGCTGCCTTAAGAAAAGTGCCATCAACTGAGTAGCCTAAAAATAGCAGGTATTTATTTGTCACAGTTATACAGGCTGGAAAGTCTAAGACTATGGTTCAAATCTTGGACTTTGCTTCCAAGTATCTGGTGAGAATGTTGCTCCCTCATAGATAGCCATCTTCTCACTGTAACCTCACATAACATGACGGAAGGAGCAAGGGAACTTTCTTAATTCCATTTATGGGGATTCTACCTTGATAGCCCAATCATCCCCCAAATGTGCCACCTCCTAACATTATCATATTGGGCAATTTAACATATGAATTTGAGGGGAGGATACAAACATCCAATCTGTAACACTCACTGAGCCCATCAATTCCCAGATTCATTAACAAAATTGATAGTTGTACTGTTTTATGCCATTCTTTTTGGACAGTCATCACCTGGCAATGGGTAACCTGAGCACAATTTGATGAACATTTCTATGGAGTCTCTGATTCCTGTTGGAGTTTGATGGGATGGCTAAATGGGATGAGGTGGGAGTTACTCATTGTGCCTTACTGCAGCAACAGTTCCTCTCTTCCTTCAACCTTCCCCTTCCCTCTCTGCCTTCTTTGTGTTTACTGCACCTCTTTTCAGAGCAGAGATGTAGCTTCCTACAAGATTCTCTGCCTCTCTTAAAGCTCAGTTGAGGCTAGAATGATCTCAGCATTGCCTTTCTTGCATACCCCCAAAACTTCTTATGTGACACTTGGATACTCTCCTCCAGTGATCTGGGAGGCCTTGTCTTTTAGAAGTTGTAGGAGGACAACCCAATCTACATTGCCTGTGACATGAGGAAGCAATACATTTCTGTTAAACCACTGAGATGCTGAGCATTGAGGCTATTTGTTCAGTAGTCAGTGAGCATTACCCTAGCTCATACAGCATCTGTTGGCCTGACTCTCTTTTTGTTGGCATGGAAGGAACATCTATGGAGAACGGTCCTTTCTTTTATTTTTTAAAAAATATTTATTTATTTATTTTATTTGGCTGTACCAGGTCTTAGCGGCAGCACATAAGATCTAGTTCCCTGACCAGGGATCGAACCTGGGCCCTCTGCATTGGGAATGTGGAATCTTATGCACTGGCCCACCAGGGAAGTCTTGGGGAGTAGTCCTTTCTGTGAGTACCTCACAAACCCTCAGCACATCCTCTCATTTACTTTTTTCCAGTTTTATTGAGATATAATTAACATATAACATTGTATAGGTTTCTATTTCAATCAAACTGGAAAAAATAGTGAGAGGATGTTTTATTGAAATATAATTAACATACAGCACTGTAAAAGTCTGGACTACTTAGCTGGTGCTACTGGTCTGCCAATGCAGGAAACATAAGAGATGTGAGTTCAATCTCTGGTTTGGAAAGATTCCCTGGAGGAGGGCATGGAAACTTCCCACTCCAGTATTCTTGCCTGGAGAATCCCATGGACAGAGGAGCCTGGCAGGATACTGTCCATAAAGAGTCACAAAGTCGTATCACAAAGAGTTGGACACTACTGAGGGACTTAGCACTTTCACACATTGTATAAGTTTAAGATGCAGAGCATCATGATTTGACTGCACACATTGATTTCCGACCCTCCTGTGGGGGACATCGAAGATGCTCAGAGGCAGAATCCCTTTGGGAATCTGAGTGCTATACCCTTGTAATACCCACTTCAAGCTTATAGAATCACATGTTTCTAAGCTTTTCAGAGCAGAGATGTAGCTTCCTACAAGATTCTCTGCCTCTCTTAAAGCTCAGTTGAGGCTAGAATGATCTCAGCATTGCCTTTCTTGCATACCCCCAAAACTTCTTATGTGACACTTGGATACTCTCCTCCAGTGATCTGGGAGGCCTTGTCTTTTAGAAGTTGTAGGAGGACAACCCAATCTACATTGCCTGTGACATGAGGAAGCAATACATTTCTGTTAAACCACTGAGATGCTGAGCATTGAGGCTATTTGTTCAGTAGTCAGTGAGCATTACCCTAGCTCATACAGCATCTGTTGGCCTGACTCTCTTTTTGTTGGCATGGAAGGAACATCTATGGAGAACGGTCCTTTCTTTTATTTTTTAAAAAATATTTATTTATTTATTTTATTTGGCTGTACCAGGTCTTAGCGGCAGCACATAAGATCTAGTTCCCTGACCAGGGATCGAACCTGGGCCCTCTGCATTGGGAATGTGGAATCTTATGCACTGGCCCACCAGGGAAGTCTTGGGGAGTAGTCCTTTCTGTGAGTACCTCACAAACCCTCAGCACATCCTCTCATTTACTTTTTTCCAGTTTTATTGAGATATAATTAACATATAACATTGTATAGGTTTCTATTTCAATCAAACTGGAAAAAATAGTGAGAGGATGTTTTATTGAAATATAATTAACATACAGCACTGTAAAAGTCTGGACTACTTAGCTGGTGCTACTGGTCTGCCAATGCAGGAAACATAAGAGATGTGAGTTCAATCTCTGGTTTGGAAAGATTCCCTGGAGGAGGGCATGGAAACTTCCCACTCCAGTATTCTTGCCTGGAGAATCCCATGGACAGAGGAGCCTGGCAGGATACTGTCCATAAAGAGTCACAAAGTCGTATCACAAAGAGTTGGACACTACTGAGGGACTTAGCACTTTCACACATTGTATAAGTTTAAGATGCAGAGCATCATGATTTGACTGCACACATTGATTTCCGACCCTCCTGTGGGGGACATCGAAGATGCTCAGAGGCAGAATCCCTTTGGGAATCTGAGTGCTATACCCTTGTAATACCCACTTCAAGCTTATAGAATCACATGTTTCTAAGCTTTGCTAAAGGAACTTTGTGGTCATGTTTCTCTGGCTTTGGGTACAATGATTTACACAGAGGAGAGTGAAATACAGTATTTCATAACTGAATTTTCTCTCCTGAAGAAATCACATTAAGAAACTTCCAAAGCAGATGACATAAGAGTAGGGAGAGAAATGTACAGAAAACTACCAACTCTCCCCACCTTCCAAAGAAGATTGATCTTTTTCAAAGATACTGTTTTCTGTGAGTGAAATTAAAATACATTTTCCACAAATAAATCAACTTTTCCATTGAAAGCCAAACTCAAGGACGAGTGAGTCAGTTCAGAAAATAAAACAGTGGTGTAGAAAAGTTAAGCTGTAATCCGGCTTTTCAGTTGATGTGTTCTCAAGAGTTGTGTATTTTTCCAACTGTCCCTCTTTTCAGTGAAAAGGGAAAGAGATAAAATAATTCTTTCAAAAGCTCTCCTAATTCTCATAGTCATTATCTATTTTCTGATTGCTCTGTGTTTTTCTCTCCCTTACACAAACACATGTGCATTCCAGTTTCTAATCATCCACCAACACACGAGGATAATGGCCATCTTAGACATTTGGAGATGCTCAAAGGTGATGGGAGAGGGGGGAGGGGATCAACTACCCTTCGCCCCAGGAGGGAGCTCTTCTGGCCAGAAGCTAATAGCACAACACTGCCCCACAGGTCATTCGATCCCCCAGTTAAGAAAAAAATGCTGGCACCGGAGATAAAAGGGATATAATGAAAATGTAAACGAAAAACTTTATACCAGGCATGGCCTGACAGAGGGAAGATTGATATCCCATGATGCTTTGTCTTGATGAGACAATGAAAAATAACCACCACAGCAGCTGTGTCAATATCAGACTTGGTAATGCACCACTGGCTGTGGGTTTTTATTTAATCCGCTTTGCTTTAAGATGATAACGGTTGTTACTTTTCAGTGCCTGTCTGTCAGCGCCCAGCATTGCAATATTCCTCCGCAGCTCTGCGAGCGGGTTTCATTTATTTTAAAATACCATTTCACACACTGCTGACTTTTAACAGTGTTCTGTGTGAGTTTGTGAGATTGAATAGTGACAGAAACAACACTTTTTATGAGAATACAGAATATTAAAAACGGGGCACAATATACAGATGGCAGTTTTCACTACAGCTTGTTTTTTTCCCCCTTGCTTCTGCTACTGAGCTTTCCCACTGAATGCATTTGTAGTAACACCATAAATGTCACTTTCACTGACTGCCTTTTGGCATTTTATTTAAATGGAATTCAACTCCGGCTTGCTCCTGCCACTGTTACTGCCGCTGTTACCAACTTGTTTCAGGGTGGCCCTGTTTTACAGAACTATCCCATCAGCTTCATTCCTTGTAGTCTCAGATCGGGAAATATAGGAGTAACTGCTCAAACCCTAATGGCTCAGGAGCCAAGATTCAACAATTCTAAAAGAAAGACTTCACCAGTGGAGATTACTACAGACATATGTGTTTGACCTTTTCAGGAACCACTTAATGGTACTTCTGAACTCGGAGAATACTTCTGAGTTGGACATAAGTTACTTCCTTGTTGTGGGGGAAAAAGCAACATATAGGAACTGTCTTCAGTTGAATGCCACAGAACAGAGAGGCAGGCTCTGAGTGACGTATCTAGGTCTCGAGTCTATATTACTGACTAACAGTACTTTGGTTGGGACGCTTACCTGGGCCCTAGCTTCTCTCCACCGATCCTTATCTTGGCAGATACATGCTTATGCTGCTAGGCCTCTAGACATGTACGAGGGGTGGCAAAAATTTGCTGCCAACATGATGTTGACATGTGCAAATTCCCCTTTCTCTCTTGCATGAAACATCCGTTACTCCATCAATTCCAGAGACAAAGTAGAATAGACAGGGGTGGTGAAGCCTTTTCCTGGGAGAACTTGCAATTTGGGGAAAGCTGGCTTCTTGTCTAGACCAAATGAGGCTGGAAATGATCTGCTTAATCCAGCCATATAAATGAGCTCACATCTCACAGGCTCAGGCCTGAATCAGAGGCCTAAAAGATTTCCAGCTCAGAGCTCAAATTTTCAGAAAACTGGAAATCTTTACGGGAAGAAAAAAAAAAAAGAAAAGGCAGAAAACACAATAGAAAACCTAAGTCCTGGTCTGGAGACAGTGGTCTTCATGGCTTTCTTGTACAATACGCCTTAGACACATGTAAAGAATGATAATATTGGGTAATGGTCAAAAAGGATTATTATAAACCTGATTAGTTTGTGAAGACATTTGAAAGTCTGTCTTGTCTGTCTCAGTCTATGTCTTTTTTTTTTTTTTTTAAAGAATAGTTAATTTACTTAGCTGCGTGAGATCTTAGTTATGGCATGTAAACTTTTAGTTGTGGCATGTAAACTCTTAGCTGTGGCATGTGGGATCTAGTCCCCTGACCAGGGATAAATCCAAGACCCCTGTATTGGGAGCATGGAGTCTTAGCCACCGGACCACCATGGAAGTCCTTTTATTTAGAAAAGTTGGGAGATATAAGGATTGAAGACTGGAGAGATTCTCATGAAATGAAGTTTGGAATCTCTTTCTTTTGAACTGTTTATACTTCAAATTAACTTCCATAAGCCTTTCAAAAGTGTCAAAACAAAGGTAGCAGGCAACAAATTAGGCAACAAAAATATTTAAATGAATTTGGTGAATCAAACTACTTAAGATTCCTGAAATAAAAGAGGAAAGAAAGAGAAAGACGTGGAACCCAGGCAAGATCAATGTTTTGCACTATTTATGCATTTCAGGTAATACTAGCAAAGTCTATCTTTTCAAATGCACTCCGGATCTGAGTGAATTTAAGCAGTTAATTTTTTTTTTCTCTTAAGACAAAAGTCGTGTGTTATTCTAACCTCCTTGTTTGGCAACACTCTTCTCCAATCAATTACTAAGTTCTGACAAGTGGTCTTGTTTAATATGATTTAAATGAATCTGTTTCTCTCCATTCTTGCTTCTATCACCTTAATTTGAATCACTGTTAATGTATCAGTAGTCTCCTTGTCCTCTTTTCTCTTCAAATCCATCCTTAACAAATGTTGCTGGAATAATATTCTAAAACAAACATCTGGTGATGACCCTTCAAAATCTATGCGCCATCCCTCGTTTGACGTGACCTCATGAATGAAGTTTTCTGTGAGTGCTTGAGGTCACTGCCACCTCTGTCCTTTGCTTACCATAAGTGGTTCTCATTTGATTTGGCTTGTAGCCTTTTTTTTTTGAATGTCCTAGACTATTTATTAGTAACAGTTTCATAAACATGATGTTAGATGCAGCTGTGGAACGGGGGCTGGAGAGTATCACACTGTCTCCAGGCTGCACAGGGAGAACCACTAATTGTGTGTTGAAACTTGTGGCCCTTTTCAATGCTGAGACTCTTTCTGCTTGCTGATATCAGCCCCCACAGCTCCTTGCGCTTGTAGACTGGTTTGGTGATCCACTGGGTGTCAGGGTTCCTTCTGACAGCTTTATCGAATGAATCAATGAAGATAACCTGAAAGATTTGTACGTAGAATCCTCACCGATCCTGTAAATATTCAGGACCTACAGGGCCCCACATTGGCACCTAGCTCACTACTTGGCAACAGACTGAAGGCTTCGAGCAAACCTGAGCTGGTTGACACCATGGTGGACAAGCTTCTATATGTGGCACCCCTAGGAACTGGACATTTGCAGCCACTGCAGCACACAGGAATATAATATATGATATGATCTGGGTTGGCATTGTATCTCAGTCTGTGCACCTGGTTGGCTGGATGGAGTGTGAGATGGGGAGTGGGCTGTGCAGTACAGACTGGAGAATTGGCAGTACTGTCAGCTGTGCAATCTGAGTACAAAGTGCATCATACGCCAGACTGCTGCTTCCTCCCTAGTTCCTGCAGGTACTTGTAAGTGCCCATCTCAGCTCACCTGATGGGGAAGGAGTGAAGGATGTCTAGAGTCCCAAACTAGCTAAAACTAGGTTACCTAAACAAGGATCCAGCCCCAATGCTCTTTTTCTTTAGTTTCCATAAGAAACCTGGAACTAGAAGCTGAAAAAGGTCGCAGAAACAAAGTGTCTTCCAGGAAGAGCCAATGGTTCTTTCAGGAAGAGGTACTAATTGCATTCTTCTCCAAGGCTACTTAGACCTGCTTGACTGACAGGAAGTCCAAGCTGTCTGTGACCTGAGAAGCATCACCACAGTCAGGTTGTCACAAGTGGATTTATGAGTCAGCTGTTTCACAAGAGAATTTCAAGAAGTATTTCCCTTTCAAGAAAAAGAATATCCTCCCTCCCTAGTTCCCATCCTCCATGAGTAAAATAGTTTCTAAATTTCCAGGGCTTCAAATCAGACCCAATTTGAAAAAATGTTTATTATTTTTAAGAATATTGTCTCAATTCCTAAACACACAAGATGCAGAACTTCGTATTTTTTAAACTCCAGAGTTTTGCCCTCTATTAATTCAAAGTGACAAAAACAAATACTATCTAATTCCCACTCCATACCCCCGTCCTCTTTCCCACCTCAGACTCCAGAGTGAAGTTTCTGGGTTTCCTAAAAATTATAATTCTTTTAAACTAGCATTCTTTGGTATTAGGGTGACTGTAGACTTCTTACCATTTTGTCATCTTTAAAGAGACTTCTTGGGCTTCCCTGGTGGTCCAGTGGGTGGGGACACCGCCTTGCAGTGCGAAGGGCGCCAGTTCGATCCCTGGCCTGGGAAGATCCCACGTGCCGCGGAGTGGCTGGATCCATGTGTCCAATTACCGAGCTGGAATTCTGGAGCGCATGAGCCCAGAGCTAGTGCTATGCGACAACAGAGGCCACTGTGATGGGAGGCCCACACGGGCCAAGGAACAAAGAAGGATGAAAATAGATAAATGAAAGACCAATAGAAGTGACCCACCCGCCCCTCTCCCTCCCCAACCCATCCCCCCAAAATAAAGAAATAATAAATATTAAAAAAATAATAAAATAAAGAGACTTCTGTCATCTGACTAAAGCCTTCCTGGTTACCCCAGAAGACCCCTAAAAGATTGGGGATATTCAGTGTCTTTGCTGACATCACATCCAATGCCCCCTAATTATAATTCCTTGCCATGTTTGATAATCTTCCTTGCATCTGTTCTCTTCCAGATTATCCCTGTAATCTATTTTCTGACCTAACCTTTGTCCTTTTTTATGTTTTTCTGTTATTTACACTATATATCTCTGCTCTGCTCAAACTGTGGTCTCTAAATTCTTGACTCTCCCTGTTCTCCAAGTCTGTCAGAAGCCTCATCCCTGCCTGTCTTCTTCTCACCAACAATCCAGGATAATCACTATCCTGGGACATCATGGGATCTTTTGGTTGGGACTCTAGACATACCTCACTCCCTTGTTCTTTTGCTTATTTCTCTCAGGGATGCTCAAGAGCCATGCCACACATTCTTTGTCTGCTTCCCTTCCCATTTCCAAAGCAGTTCTTTCAAGTCTTCACTTTTCCTTGAAAATTCCCTGCCTCTACAGCCAGTCTTTCTTCTCAGAAGTAAATGGTGTTAGGCTTCTAACTTTGGCCCATTGCTGGATAATTATACTCCTGTGAAAATAACTACCACTTTATATTCTAAGCACTCCCAAATCTGTAATTTCACCTCCAGTTTGTTCCCTTCACTGATATTTCAGCTCATGAATCCAGCTCCTCAATGAACATTTCCTGTTTATTGTTGTTTATTTGCCTTGAAAATCAACAAGACCCACACTGAGTTTAGTATATTCCTATTCTTAAACCTGAGATGTAATATAAACTTCATTTTGTATTCATGCAATATTGAATAAAGTCAGAGAAGAGAACAAATAAATGATTTTAAAACTATTAAGACATAGAGTGAAAGGACGTAATGTCAATTAAATATGCAGGGATATCCAGAAGTCTAGGCTAATCTCTAGATATAATTTAAAGCGACTTGGTTTCCAAATGTGAGAGGGAATATAAAAGGAAGAATACATTTGAGAGTTTATAAAAATGAGGTTATTTCTGGACAAGTATAATTTCAATGAATTTGATATTCTGAATGCAGATAAGTAAATGATTTTTGTTGTTCAGACACTAAGTTGTGTCTGACTTTCTGCGGTCCCATGGACTGTATCACATCAGTTTACTCTGTCCTGCACTATCTTCTGGAGTTTGCTCAAACTCATGTTCATTGAGTCAGTGACGTTATCTAACCATCTCATCCTCTGCTACCCCATTCTTCTATTGTCTTCAGCCTTTCCCAGCATCAGGGTCTTTTCCAGTGAGTTGGCTCTTCACACCAGGCGGCCAAAGCGTTGGAGCTTTAGCTTCAGCATCAGTCCTTCCAATGAATATTAAGGGTTGATTTCCTCTAGGATTGACTGGTTTGGTCTTGCAGTCAAGGGACTCTCAAGAGTCTTCTCCAGCACCACAGTTCAAAAGCATCAATTCTTTGGCACTCAGCCTTTTTTATTGACCAACTCTCACATCTGTACATGACTATTGGAAAAACCATAGCTTTGATTATACGGACCTTTGTCGGCAAAATGATGCTTCTCTGCTTTTTAATACACTGTTTAGGTTTGTCATAGCTTTTTTCCCAAAGAGGAAACATCTTTAAATTTCATGGCTGAAGTCACCATCCACACTGATTTTTAGGTTCACAGAAAATAACTGAAAGTAAAAAAATTATGCTTTGAATTTATTGATATAGAGATGGTAGAAGTTGTTGGTTTGGAAAATGTTGCCCAGGAAGATTTTCAGTAATAAAAGATCAAGAGGAAAATCTTATGGAACATTATTGTTTAAAGGTAAGTTGAAAAAGGAACCTTAATGGAAAACTAAGGAGAATGTAATAACACACAAGTAAGTTGGATAATTTGAGGATAAAGAAGTGCTCAAACCCACACTGAGTTTATTATATTCCTATTCTTAAACATGAGATATAATATAAACTTAATTTTGTATTCATGTAATATGAAATAAAGTCAGAGAAGAGAACAAATAAATGATTTTAAAACTATTAAGACATAGAGTGAAAGGACGTAATGTCAATTAAATATGCAGGGATATCCAGAAGTCTAGGCTAATCTCTAGATATAATTTAAAGCGACTTGGTTTCCAAATGTGAGAGGGAATATAAAAGGAAGAATACATTTGAGAGTTTATAAAAATGAGGTTATTTCTGGACAAGTATAATTTCAATGAATTTGATATTCTGAATGCAGATAAGTAAATGATTTTTGTTGTTCAGACACTAAGTTGTGTCTGACTTTCTGCGGTCCCATGGACTGTATCACATCAGTTTACTCTGTCCTGCACTATCTTCTGGAGTTTGCTCAAACTCATGTTCATTGAGTCAGTGACGTTATCTAACCATCTCATCCTCTGCTACCCCATTCTTCTATTGTCTTCAGCCTTTCCCAGCATCAGGGTCTTTTCCAGTGAGTTGGCTCTTCACACCAGGCGGCCAAAGCGTTGGAGCTTTAGCTTCAGCATCAGTCCTTCCAATGAATATTAAGGGTTGATTTCCTCTAGGATTGACTGGTTTGGTCTTGCAGTCAAGGGACTCTCAAGAGTCTTCTCCAGCACCACAGTTCAAAAGCATCAATTCTTTGGCACTCAGCCTTTTTTATTGACCAACTCTCACATCTGTACATGACTATTGGAAAAACCATAGCTTTGATTATACGGACCTTTGTCGGCAAAATGATGCTTCTCTGCTTTTTAATACACTGTTTAGGTTTGTCATAGCTTTTTTCCCAAAGAGGAAACATCTTTAAATTTCATGGCTGAAGTCACCATCCACACTGATTTTTAGGTTCACAGAAAATAACTGAAAGTAAAAAAATTATGCTTTGAATTTATTGATATAGAGATGGTAGAAGTTGTTGGTTTGGAAAATGTTGCCCAGGAAGATTTTCAGTAATAAAAGATCAAGAGGAAAATCTTATGGAACATTATTGTTTAAAGGTAAGTTGAAAAAGGAACCTTAATGTAAAACTAAGGAGAATGTAATAACACACAAGTAAGTTGGATAATTTGAGGATAAAGAAGTGCTCAAAAACATCAGTTGCCAAGAAGAAATGAACTGTTGTAAGAACTGCTCAGTGGTTGTTGCAGATGGTAATTGGTAATTATTGATGTTAACAAGAACCATCTCAGTGGAAGGGCTCAGGTAAAAGAGTTTTAAGGGATAAGCAGAGAAAGTAAACTCAAGTGAGAGAGAGGAGCCACACATCATTATCTGTAGTGTAAAGTGGACCTGTGGAGAGCTACAGTATAGTATTGATGATGGGTTATGAAAGGAGCAGGGAGAAGCACTTCTTTTGACTTTGGAAACTGGGGAGAGTTCCATGGGAAAAGTAATATTTCAGCATGACTTTTAAGGACAAGTAGGATTTTTGATCAATGTTATAGAAGTATAATTTACATATTACAAAATGTGTCCTGTTTAGGTTTGCAGTTCATGGAATTTGACAAATATTTGTATTCATGAACCACACCTCAGTCAATGTGTAGAACATGTCCATCATCCCAGGATATCCTGTCATGCCCATATAAAGTCAATAGTTAGCCTCAGGCAACTCCTGGTTTTCTTTTAGTCACTTTGATTAATTTTTCCTGGTCCATAATTCATATAAATGAGATCATAGGTATGCATTCTTATGCTCAGCATTTTTTTTTTTTGCAATTTAACTATGTAGTTGCATATTTAAGTAGCCATTTCTTTTAGTGTGTGAGAATTACATAATGATTGGCTTCCTGGTGGCTCAGTGGTAAGAATACACCTGTTAATGCAGGAGATGCAGATTTGATCCTTGGGTTGAGAAGACCCATGGAGAAGGAAATGGCAACCCACTCCAGTATTCTTGCCTGGGAAATCCCATGGACAGAGGAGCCTGGTGAGATACAGCCCACCAAGAGTCAGACATGACTTAGCAACTAAACAACAGTTCTATTGTAAACTACAATTTCTTCATCCATTTACCTGTTGATAGACATTTTGGTTGTTTCTAGTTTATAACTATTGTAAATAAAACTGCTTATGAATATTCATAATCAAGTCTTTCTGTGGACATGTATTTTTCACTTTCTTGGCTATATACCTAACAGAGGAATTTTTCTGGCTTGTGTTAAGTGTATGTGTACCATCATAAGAAACTGGTTTATTGTTTCACAACGAGGTTGTAAATTTCTATATTCCAGTCAGCAATATATGAGACTTTCAGTTGCCCTACATCTTCATCAGCACTTGATATGCTGGTTTTTTTTTTTTTAATTTTTAAAATTTTTTATCTTTTGGGGGGTGAGGTGGGGAGGCAGGGGGACAGGCAGGCCACTTCTATTGGTCTTTCAATTCTCTATTTTCATCCATCTTTGTTCTTTGGCTCCTATGGGCCTCCCATCGCGGTGGCCTCTATTGTCGCAGAGCACCGACTCTGGGTGCATGCGCCCCAGAGCTCCAGCTTGGTAATTGGACGCATCAGTCCAGCCGCTCCACAGCACGTGGGATCTTCCCAGGCCAGGGATCGAACCGGTGCCCCTTGCACTTCAAGGTGGTGTCCTTACCCAGTGGACCACCAGGGGAAGCCCTATGCTGGATTTTAAACTTCAATCATTATAGAGGGTATGCAGTAATATCTCATTATGGTGATCAAGTGTGTTTTCTGCAGGAGACATGATCTTATAGTTTTTTCTGTGGTTTATCTTATTGTATTGTCCTT
Organism: Tragulus kanchil; assembly: GCA_022376925.1. Classification (NCBI taxonomy): domain Eukaryota; kingdom Metazoa; phylum Chordata; class Mammalia; order Artiodactyla; family Tragulidae; genus Tragulus; species Tragulus kanchil. Next base: position 64,531,046 of record JAIOJX010000032.1, on the reverse strand, counting down.
TTAACATTGGTTTAAAATAGTGGATTGGGAAGCAAGTCCCTTTCGCTATTTTCTGAAATTGTCTGCATAGGTTTAGAAATATTTATTTCTTAATTGTTAGGACTCAGAATGAAGCCACCTGAACCTCTGAGGTTTTTGTGTGATTGTTTTCAAATAAAAGTTTAATTTCTGTAATAATCTTTATTAGTAATAATTATTTATAGCAAGATTCTCTGAGATTTCATTGATGATTCTTGCTTAAGAAAATATTTACCACCTTGGTTGCAAAGTGATAATTTTCCAACTCCAGTGTTATCTATACAATTAGATGTTGGTCCTCAGCATCCTAGTTTGAGTAAGTGATGACTCCCCACTCTGGGACATTTCTCTAGTGATCTTTTGATTGGAAGAAGCTAATCCTATAGAAGGTTCCCTAGAAAGGGCACCCCCATTAAATATTTCCTGAGCTCAGGAAAACTGCAACACTGTTCTATAATCTTGAAACTAGAATGGCAGATTTACCAGTTCACAGTTTTTTTCCCTTAATTTTCTTGAAAATGCTGCTCCACTGTTATTCTGCTTTTTATATTGCATTTGAGAAGTCTGATAATTTAATTCTCTTGCCTCTATAATTTATTTCATCTTTTCTTTCCACAGCTCCTGACTATTTTTCTTTTATATCTCAGAATTCATCTTTTCATGACAATTTTCTCTGGTACCTGCTGATCTCTCTCAGTATATAGATTCTTATTTCATTCTGGAGAGCCTGAAAGTTTTTCTTGAAATTATACTGTACATTTTTATTATTTTACATTGTTTTGGTATTTTTCTTCAGGGACATGAGTCATGTGAATATTTGCTTTTTTTTCTGTTTTAATTTCTTTGCCATTTAAAAAATTTTCTTTGCATTTTTAATCTCTCTTTTTTTGTTGTTGACTTTCTTCAATGCTATTTATTAAGTTTGTATTCAAATCTATTCTCACATGGGGACCAAGTAATTTGATTTTCCTTTGTGATACAATTTTTGTCTTTTTCTATTTTTTATCAGGAGAATTAATTCATTTTATTTTTATACTTTCTTGTTAATTCATTTTTCAACTTTTGTGTTTTTTTATTCAAGTTGTTAGTTGGTATCCTCATGTACTTGCTTAAAATGCTGTGCTATTGTTTTCTTAGTGTTAAGGATCATGAGCTTGTGGTCATCATCAAATTAGATAATTTCGAACTATATTTTTTTCCAAAAGTGTTTTCTATTCTCCTCCCTTCTGGGGTTAAAATTTATACTTATTGCTGCACACAGACAAAATCATTGGTCATTTTGTTTTTCTATCTTTTTTCTGTTTCAGTTTGGATATTTTCTATTGCTATGTAAGTCTAATGCTCTTTTCTTCTTCAGTATCTGTTTTAAATCCTGAACTATGTAATTTTCAACTTAAATACATTTTAATCTCTAGAAATTCTATTCTGTATTTTAAACACCTTTAATTTCTTTGCCATTTAAAAAATTTTCTTTGCATTTTTAATCTCTCTTTTTTTGTTGTTGACTTTCTTCAATGCTATTTATTAAGTTTGTATTCAAATCTATTCTCACATGGGGACCAAGTAATTTGATTTTCCTTTGTGATACAATTTTTGTCTTTTTCTATTTTTTATCAGGAGAATTAATTCATTTTATTTTTATACTTTCTTGTTAATTCATTTTTCAACTTTTGTGTTTTTTTATTCAAGTTGTTAGTTGGTATCCTCATGTACTTGCTTAAAATGCTGTGCTATTGTTTTCTTAGTGTTAAGGATCATGAGCTTGTGGTCATCATCAAATTAGATAATTTCGAACTATATTTTTTTCCAAAAGTGTTTTCTATTCTCCTCCCTTCTGGGGTTAAAATTTATACTTATTGCTGCACACAGACAAAATCATTGGTCATTTTGTTTTTCTATCTTTTTTCTGTTTCAGTTTGGATATTTTCTATTGCTATGTAAGTCTAATGCTCTTTTCTTCTTCAGTATCTGTTTTAAATCCTGAACTATGTAATTTTCAACTTAAATACATTTTAATCTCTAGAAATTCTATTCTGTATTTTAAACACCTTTAATTTCTTTGCACATTAAATCTATGCATTTATTTTAATTACTGAGGCTGTTTTAGCATTTAAAATAATTGTTTTAAAGTCTTGCTAATTTTTTCTTTCCTTTCTGAAATGCTTCTATGGAATGATTTTTTCCTTTTGATTATAGGATATATTTTGTTGCTCTTTTCCTATCAGTAGCTTTTATTTAACACTGGACACCTTAAATATTATATAATTCTTTGTTGGATTCTGTTGTATTCTTTTAAATAATGCTGATATTTGGTTTGTCACGCGGTGCAATTTCTTGTGGATCAGATAATCTTTCTGGGATATGTTTTTAAACTTTTGTTAGGTCAGAAGTACAATTGCCTTTATTCTTCACACTAGTAAGGTATGAATCTCACAGTGAATACCCTGTGTATTTTATGCAGTCCCTCCTGGATGGTAGGAACCTAAAAGATTTACAGCCCTGTGGGAAGCTTTGGGAACTGTTTGTCTTATAGTTTCTCATTAGTTGCTCTTTACCTGGGCCTAACCTGGGCTGTTTGCATATATATGCACAGATTGGCAGTTAGCCAAAGACCTTAGATACCTCTGCAGATTTCTGGAGAAGTTTCTCTATATAATTCCTTCTTCTTTGGTATTCTGCTCTACAAAGCCTAACCACATTGATATTTCTGAAATCTGCTCTGTCTCCTCAATTCTCTGACCGCCAGGCTTTGTCTAGATCCCTTCTTTCTACATTATACAGTCCATGAATTTCTCCCTAGTAGAAATTCAGGATAATTATAAGGTCCACTTAAGTTGTTTCCCTTCTCTTAAAAATCACAGTCCTCTGCTGCCTTTTATTCATTGCTTAAAAAGAATTGTTTCATATATATTATTCCTTTCTCCAGTTGTTTAGTGTGGGAGGTAATGTCCCATAGAAATTACTTTTTTGCTGGTAGATGTAAACGTGAAGTATGGTACTTTAAATATTTGAAATAGAGTGAATGAGCAATCCAGAAAAAAGCAAATAATAACCAAAGGCAGTGAGGGGCAACATTCTGTGTTCAAATAATAATGAAGTGTTTGGGTCACTGGAGAGGACTAATTGAAGAGGGGGAAAGGATCAGAGATATGTCCCAAAGAGATTAATTCAATGTAGCCTTCAAATATTTCTCTAGGTTCCATTGTGACAGAAATTTTCATGTGTAATACCAAGCTTTTATCAGTTGGATTAAAATTTGTTTTAAAGTCTTGCTAATTTTTTCTTTCCTTTCTGAAATGCTTCTATGGAATGATTTTTTCCTTTTGATTATAGGATATATTTTGTTGCTCTTTTCCTATCAGTAGCTTTTATTTAACACTGGACACCTTAAATATTATATAATTCTTTGTTGGATTCTGTTGTATTCTTTTAAATAATGCTGATATTTGGTTTGTCACGGTGCAATTTCTTGTGGATCAGATAATCTTTCTGGGATATGTTTTTAAACTTTTGTTAGGTCAGAAGTACAATTGCCTTTATTCTTCACACTAGTAAGGTATGAATCTCACAGTGAATACCCTGTGTATTTTATGCAGTCCCTCCTGGATGGTAGGAACCTAAAAGATTTACAGCCCTGTGGGAAGCTTTGGGAACTGTTTGTCTTATAGTTTCTCATTAGTTGCTCTTTACCTGGGCCTAACCTGGGCTGTTTGCATATATATGCACAGATTGGCAGTTAGCCAAAGACCTTAGATACCTCTGCAGATTTCTGGAGAAGTTTCTCTATATAATTCCTTCTTCTTTGGTATTCTGCTCTACAAAGCCTAACCACATTGATATTTCTGAAATCTGCTCTGTCTCCTCAATTCTCTGACCGCCAGGCTTTGTCTAGATCCCTTCTTTCTACATTATACAGTCCATGAATTTCTCCCTAGTAGAAATTCAGGATAATTATAAGGTCCACTTAAGTTGTTTCCCTTCTCTTAAAAATCACAGTCCTCTGCTGCCTTTTATTCATTGCTTAAAAAGAATTGTTTCATATATATTATTCCTTTCTCCAGTTGTTTAGTGTGGGAGGTAATGTCCCATAGAAATTACTTTTTTGCTGGTAGATGTAAACGTGAAGTATGGTACTTTAAATATTTGAAATAGAGTGAATGAGCAATCCAGAAAAAAGCAAATAATAACCAAAGGCAGTGAGGGGCAACATTCTGTGTTCAAATAATAATGAAGTGTTTGGGTCACTGGAGAGGACTAATTGAAGAGGGGGAAAGGATCAGAGATATGTCCCAAAGAGATTAATTCAATGTAGCCTTCAAATATTTCTCTAGGTTCCATTGTGACAGAAATTTTCATGTGTAATACCAAGCTTTTATCAGCTGACCACAAAATACAGAGATTAACTGGGTGACCTAACCACAGGAGAACTTTAAAAGAAGAGAGTTTTCTCTGGGTGTTTACAAAAGAAGAGGAAATCAGAGAGATAAAAAATGTGCAAGGGTTTTTTCTAGAGGGTGGGTCTCTGTTGCTGGTTTTATAATGCTGAGGGGCATAGGCAAGGAACAGGTCTTAGAGCTGGGATCTGTTTGTGATTGACACCAATAAGTACATGGGACCTCAGTCCTATAACCACAAGAATAGGACTCATTCTCTGCTGGCTGACATCTTTATTTCAACCTTAGCTGGGAAACTAGCCATGTTCTGCAAACTTCTGACCTACATAATTATGAACAAAGAATTATAATATAAGTGTTCTTTTAAGCTGTTAAATCTGTAGTGAATTTTTATATAGCAATAGAAAACTAATACAGAGACTAGTAAGATGTTTTATAGTATACTTTATCAAGATTAATTGTAAAAGGCCTAGTTTTAGAGATTTAATTATACTACTTTAAGGCTACTTGTTAAAGATTTTTTTGTGCGGAAAGTTTGCTCACAAGAAGGTGGAATAGTCTTCATCCTATCCATTGGAATATTAGGTATGTATGTAAATATGCATAGAATAGAGGGAGTAATTTCTAGGATTGGAGCAGGAGAGGATGTGTACTTCACTCTTGTCCTTTAGATCAGCATACCCCTTCTGTAATATACTTGCTGTCATATAAGGATTGCCACACCTGATGTTTGCAACATTCATTTAACTATCTACTTTGCTGTGCAGGTTTATAAGGATTGTCCCATAGAAATTACTTTTTTGCTGGTAGATGTAAACGTGAAGTATGGTACTTTAAATATTTGAAATAGAGTGAATGAGCAATCCAGAAAAAAGCAAATAATAACCAAAGGCAGTGAGGGGCAACATTCTGTGTTCAAATAATAATGAAGTGTTTGGGTCACTGGAGAGGACTAATTGAAGAGGGGGAAAGGATCAGAGATATGTCCCAAAGAGATTAATTCAATGTAGCCTTCAAATATTTCTCTAGGTTCCATTGTGACAGAAATTTTCATGTGTAATACCAAGCTTTTATCAGCTGACCACAAAATACAGAGATTAACTGGGTGACCTAACCACAGGAGAACTTTAAAAGAAGAGAGTTTTCTCTGGGTGTTTACAAAAGAAGAGGAAATCAGAGAGATAAAAAATGTGCAAGGGTTTTTTCTAGAGGGTGGGTCTCTGTTGCTGGTTTTATAATGCTGAGGGGCATAGGCAAGGAACAGGTCTTAGAGCTGGGATCTGTTTGTGATTGACACCAATAAGTACATGGGACCTCAGTCCTATAACCACAAGAATAGGACTCATTCTCTGCTGGCTGACATCTTTATTTCAACCTTAGCTGGGAAACTAGCCATGTTCTGCAAACTTCTGACCTACATAATTATGAACAAAGAATTATAATATAAGTGTTCTTTTAAGCTGTTAAATCTGTAGTGAATTTTTATATAGCAATAGAAAACTAATACAGAGACTAGTAAGATGTTTTATAGTATACTTTATCAAGATTAATTGTAAAAGGCCTAGTTTTAGAGATTTAATTATACTACTTTAAGGCTACTTGTTAAAGATTTTTTTGTGCGGAAAGTTTGCTCACAAGAAGGTGGAATAGTCTTCATCCTATCCATTGGAATATTAGGTATGTATGTAAATATGCATAGAATAGAGGGAGTAATTTCTAGGATTGGAGCAGGAGAGGATGTGTACTTCACTCTTGTCCTTTAGATCAGCATACTCCCCTTCTGTAATATACTTGCTGTCATATAAGGATTGCCACACCTGATGTTTGCAACATTCATTTAACATCAGTCTTGGCCCATTCCTTACTTTGATGATGCTAACTGCGCTTGCAAGCTTGGTGTACATGAATTCTTGGTTCTTTCATCCACTTTGATCCTTGTTCTCTAACTTCTAAGACTTGGTATCTGAATGTGTTTTTTCTTGTAAAAGTATTTTGTTTTTTCTTTATAGACCTATACTATGTACATTGCCTGGATTCATAATTACCTCTAATTTGAAACACTAACCATAGTATAATCCTTACATCATACATAGCTGGTACCCATTGACCCAGCTGGTCTTACTGGTAATGGTGCATTTCATACATTTTCTATAAAATCCTGGATTCTGGGCATCCTTCTTTTCCATTCAGGAAATAGAGGTGAAATTACTAGTACGCATCTAAGGAAATATTGAAGACCTCTGTATACAGAAGGATAGCAAATGAAAACATGAGAAGAAAATTAGTCTGCAATAAACCTGGCAACTGTTTTTGTTTACATCTTTACATCTGTTGATATGCACAAAACTCTACTGCAACCCAACCTGAAAACTGGGTACTTATTGCTGAATTTGCCCACCTGCTAATTTTCGTGCTGTTGCTGAAATGTCCTCCCCTCTCTTTTGTAACTGGGGAAACATTACTGATCCTTCAATGTTTCTTTATTAAATCTCAGGTACATTGGAGCTTGTTGTGATTGGGTTTGGTCATATATAAATCCTTGACCAAAGAACTCTTCCCCTGTGGCTTTGAGAAAGATCAACATAGAGAATTTAGTAAAGGAAGATACAATTTTCCTTTTCCAGCCAACTGGAGAATGAAGTCAACTCTGCTAATCAATATCACGACAGATGTCCAGCCAGATCCTCCTTACAGTGCCTTGAGTTGTGGTAGTACAGAGGAAGACCAAGAATTTGTATATAGGTGGAATCCTTTAGATGAGGTGGGAGAGTGCTAGGATTTGCACAGGAAGCATTTAAGACTTAGATTAAGCAATTTTTAGACTAGGTTTGGTAGTTACTGATGGATAGGAGAGAATATACTACTGATGGTAGGAGAAAATATAAAGCTTTTTCCTAACCCTGAGACACTCTTTGTGGCTACGATTGAAGTGATTTTTCAATAATCGAGTTGAAAAGAGAGTTTGATTAATCTCATCCCAGGCAGCCAAATGTGCTTACCTAAGCATTTCCTATAAGTTACAGGAATCAATAAACAATCTACCTTGTGCAAAAATTAGACTTGAAGTCTTAAGTGATCTTATGTGATTCAAAACTTAGGGAGGACAAAAATGCAGTATTATTCATACCTCATATAATTGCCCATAGCTTGTATCCTAGAAATGAGATATACAAAAATCTATCTCCCATTTGAAATCCAGGGAAGTCTCAGAGTCAAGGAAGACCAAGTACATTAATTTTTTTCTTTTTATGAACTTAAATAATACAAGGAGGATTGTGCATATGTAAGTGAAAGCAAAGTTTGGTTCTGTACATAGACTTTTCTGTTTGACTTATTCCTGGGTGAAAGCCCCCTGGAGAACAGGCACTATGCATTACACAGTATATTTTGCCTGATATCATAATTCAAAACTTACTGAACACATTTAATTAAAACCTTTCTTTCCTAAAGCATAGCCAAAAACTGTCCATTAACAGCACATAAGAGGAATTCCAATCTAAAAGAAGTTTATGTTATTTTCTTTTATCTAAACTTTCTTAAGAAAATGAGGACAAGATGTTATAAGTGTTTGGGAATCTTGAACCACATTTGCACATAAGATTTGAGAACTTATCATTCATCATGGTTATATTCATAATTAGGTAATACATGAATGGATAAAAAAGATATCAGATACACATACACACATGTATAAACACACATACACACATGATGGAATATTATTCAGTCTTAAGAAAGAAGGAAATCCTGCCTCTAGTGACAATACATGTGGAACTTGAAGGCATTGTTGGTGTTCAGTTGCCCAGTTTTGTCCAACTCTTTGCATCCCCCTAGAATACAGCATGCAAGGCCTCCTTTCTTCACCCAAGTTCATGTTCATTGCATCGATGATGTCATCCAACCATCTCATCTGTTTGGTAGTTACTGATGGATAGGAGAGAATATACTACTGATGGTAGGAGAAAATATAAAGCTTTTTCCTAACCCTGAGACACTCTTTGTGGCTACGATTGAAGTGATTTTTCAATAATCGAGTTGAAAAGAGAGTTTGATTAATCTCATCCCAGGCAGCCAAATGTGCTTACCTAAGCATTTCCTATAAGTTACAGGAATCAATAAACAATCTACCTTGTGCAAAAATTAGACTTGAAGTCTTAAGTGATCTTATGTGATTCAAAACTTAGGGAGGACAAAAATGCAGTATTATTCATACCTCATATAATTGCCCATAGCTTGTATCCTAGAAATGAGATATACAAAAATCTATCTCCCATTTGAAATCCGGGGAAGTCTCAGAGTCAAGGAAGACCAAGTACATTAATTTTTTTCTTTTTATGAACTTAAATAATACAAGGAGGATTGTGCATATGTAAGTGAAAGCAAAGTTTGGTTCTGTACATAGACTTTTCTGTTTGACTTATTCCTGGGTGAAAGCCCCCTGGAGAACAGGCACTATGCATTACACAGTATATTTTGCCTGATATCATAATTCAAAACTTACTGAACACATTTAATTAAAACCTTTCTTTCCTAAAGCATAGCCAAAAACTGTCCATTAACAGCACATAAGAGGAATTCCAATCTAAAAGAAGTTTATGTTATTTTCTTTTATCTAAACTTTCTTAAGAAAATGAGGACAAGATGTTATAAGTGTTTGGGAATCTTGAACCACATTTGCACATAAGATTTGAGAACTTATCATTCATCATGGTTATATTCATAATTAGGTAATACATGAATGGATAAAAAAGATATCAGATACACATACACACATGTATAAACACACATACACACATGATGGAATATTATTCAGTCTTAAGAAAGAAGGAAATCCTGCCTCTAGTGACAATACATGTGGAACTTGAAGGCATTGTTGGTGTTCAGTTGCCCAGTTTTGTCCAACTCTTTGCATCCCCCTAGAATACAGCATGCAAGGCCTCCTTTCTTCACCCAAGTTCATGTTCATTGCATCGATGATGTCATCCAACCATCTCACCTTCTGACACCCTCAAATAATGGAAAGGTCATTATTTTGAGTGAAATAAAAGAGAAAGGCAGACATGTATAATACCACTTACACATGGAATAAAAAAATACTGAACTCATTGTAACAGAGACTAGATTTGTGGCACTTGTGGCTGAGTAGTTGGGGAAAAGGGGAGATATTGGTCAAAGAATACATTTGCAGTTATAAGAGGAATAAGTTATGGGGATCCAATCTACAACATGATGATTTAATACTGCATTATATATTAATACTACTTGAAAATTTCTAAGAAAGTAGACCTTATATGTTCTTATCACAAAAAAGCATTGACGATTATGTGACGTGGTGGAAGTATTAGCTACATTTATGGTGGTAATCATTTTGCGATAAGTAAGTGTACCAAATTAACAGATTGTATGCCTTAGACTTACACAATATTAAAGGTCAACTGTATCTATTTTTTAATAGATTTCTTTTTTTAAATTTTTTGGCCACTTTTATTGGTCTTCCATTTATTTATTTTCATCCATCTTTGTTCTTTGCCCTCTGTGGGCCTCCCATTGTAGGGGCCTCTCTTGTTTGCAGAGCACCAGCAAACAGTGTAATTGGACACATCGGTCCAGCCGCTCCATGGCACGTGGGATCTTCCCATGCCACGGATCAAACTGGCGCCCATTGCACTGCAAGGCAGACTCTCTACCTACTGGATGACCAGGGAAGCCCTAAATGTTAACTATATCTTAATAAAACTGGAAGGAAAAAAAACAGGGTTGTGTGGGAATAGGAATGCTAAGACTAGAACTATCAATTCAGGTGTGCTTGGGGCATTTCCAAAAAAGCTTAATTTATTAGTAACTATATTTTTTCTTTTCATCACTGGTTTAACTAATATACTTTGTCATATTGTGGGATAGGGTATTATTTTTAGCAATTAATGGGCATCTCTGTATACTGTAATTTTGTGAATAATTGATGTAACAAGGTAGAAAAATTCAACTTATATTTGTGGATAAGTATTTTCAAGGTTATTTGGCTTTGTTTTTTGTTCAAGTTTGTCTTTTAGGAATGAGTGAAGTTATTTTTTTTAACTTCTGAACCTTGGAATTGGATCATCCTTTTTCAATTATTTGGCTTTTTAAAACGTTCCTAGTGATGTTAAAGAAGTCTATGTTATAAGGGTGTGTTTGTAAATTGTTTTCACTGTTTAATCGAATACTATTCTAGGTTTATAAAAGGCAAAATGGTCTTTAGTATCTGAGGACCTAACAAGAGCAGAAACAGGAAACTGTTTCTGGGCTGGAAGCACAGAAAGGGGCTGGAGGTAAGATACAGATAGACATGTAGACAAGAGATGGGCCTGGCACTCAGACCCCTGATCCCTTTGCCTGAGTGCTACCCTACACTAATTCACAAACTAAAATTCTCAGGGCCTTTATACCTGAAGTGGTCCTTCCCTAATGGGCCAGAAAGTGACTGGGACCAGAAAACAGACCTCAAACACAGCTGGAGAAATTTGCACAGGGAGCCTATGATGGGTCAGCAAGAAGTACTTCAGCTGTTGCCCTAAGTGGGTGTTGGGATCTTAACCATCAAGTATTCTTATGAGTGGAAACAAACATCTTTTGGCCACTTTTATTGGTCTTCCATTTATTTATTTTCATCCATCTTTGTTCTTTGCCCTCTGTGGGCCTCCCATTGTAGGGCCTCTTGTTTGCAGAGCACCAGCAAACAGTGTAATTGGACACATCGGTCCAGCCGCTCCATGGCACGTGGGATCTTCCCATGCCACGGATCAAACTGGCGCCCATTGCACTGCAAGGCAGACTCTCTACCTACTGGATGACCAGGGAAGCCCTAAATGTTAACTATATCTTAATAAAACTGGAAGGAAAAAAAACAGGGTTGTGTGGGAATAGGAATGCTAAGACTAGAACTATCAATTCAGGTGTGCTTGGGGCATTTCCAAAAAAGCTTAATTTATTAGTAACTATATTTTTTCTTTTCATCACTGGTTTAACTAATATACTTTGTCATATTGTGGGATAGGGTATTATTTTTAGCAATTAATGGGCATCTCTGTATACTGTAATTTTGTGAATAATTGATGTAACAAGGTAGAAAAATTCAACTTATATTTGTGGATAAGTATTTTCAAGGTTATTTGGCTTTGTTTTTTGTTCAAGTTTGTCTTTTAGGAATGAGTGAAGTTATTTTTTTTAACTTCTGAACCTTGGAATTGGATCATCCTTTTTCAATTATTTGGCTTTTTAAAACGTTCCTAGTGATGTTAAAGAAGTCTATGTTATAAGGGTGTGTTTGTAAATTGTTTTCACTGTTTAATCGAATACTATTCTAGGTTTATAAAAGGCAAAATGGTCTTTAGTATCTGAGGACCTAACAAGAGCAGAAACAGGAAACTGTTTCTGGGCTGGAAGCACAGAAAGGGGCTGGAGGTAAGATACAGATAGACATGTAGACAAGAGATGGGCCTGGCACTCAGACCCCTGATCCCTTTGCCTGAGTGCTACCCTACACTAATTCACAAACTAAAATTCTCAGGGCCTTTATACCTGAAGTGGTCCTTCCCTAATGGGCCAGAAAGTGACTGGGACCAGAAAACAGACCTCAAACACAGCTGGAGAAATTTGCACAGGGAGCCTATGATGGGTCAGCAAGAAGTACTTCAGCTGTTGCCCTAAGTGGGTGTTGGGATCTTAACCATCAAGTATTCTTATGAGTGGAAACAAACATCTTTTGTACTTGGATATGCAGGTCACTCTTTCTCTGCAGTGGAATCCCTAAAATGTAGTTAGTGTGATAGAGGAACTCAATTCTATTTAATTTCAGTTACTTTTAATTTAATGAGCACATGTGGCTAATGGCTGCCATATTCTATATGGAACTTTCCCATTATCACAGAAAGCTTCACTGTGCAGCACTTCTCTAGTCCTTTCACCCAGATGCGCCTAGGCCTTACTGCAAGTGTTCTAGCAGTCTCCTTGACAGTGAATTCCAAGAGAACTCCTTGGAGTCAAGATCTGTTGTATCTGTGCCTCAGAAACAAACTAGAATATGTTGAATCCCCAAAGCTTAGGTCAGAGAGGACTGGGAACCACTAAAATATATGTATTCAACGATCCTCTGAGAAGTGAAAAGCTTAATTTATAAGATCATAATATGCTATCACAAAGCTGAAGTTGACCACATACAAGAGGACTGAAGATGGTTAAAAAAAGAAAATTTTAAATATGGTGCTATTAGAAGAAAGCATCTGATGTTAATTTAGAGGAAGTCTAATGGAGATAATTTTTTTCAACTTGGACCTATTCTGAAAGTCACTTTATCCTCACTAAAACCTGGAAAGGCTAAATTGCTTTTTACTAGTGCATCACAGGCAAACCATGAAGTTTATAGGAGACAGAACAGAGGTCTAGGACTGGGCAGATAAGGTAAAGCCATTTTTAAAGTAAATCAGATAGTAGGCATTTACAAAACTAGAGACATAGGAAATTGCTTAAGTTCTGTGTTTTGTGTAAGAACTAAAATTGGGTTAACTATAAAATTGTAGTAGATGAAGCTGAGTCTTCATGTACTGAATTCTGAGCAGTTTCAGGAACAATATTCCTTGATAGTGGTTTAAATGCTCTAGTGTAAGGAAGTAACATTTCCACTGCAGAACAGATGTTTCTTTGATCTCTTTTCTATTGACCTGTTCCCCCACTGCCCTGAAGCCACCCTTTCTCAGGGTCACAACCTGAAACTTACCATCACCAGAAACTATCCATTTCAGACACTTCATTTTCCAGCCCAGCATTTCTTATATTCTATGTTCCTTTGAATTTTCTCCTATGGGTATGCTAACATTTGAAAATTATTCCTTTACTTTTATAGAATTTAAGTCATACTAACTCTGTTCTTATACTCTTTCTTTTCATTTCACAATATACTATAAGTAATTGTTCTGTATCAACCTCTTCTAACTTTTGGAATATATTTCTAGTTCTTTGATTTTAAGGTATAGCTACATTTCCTTGATGTGACATAGCTTAACCAAATCTTGCAAATTGTTACATGATATATTTTCATTGCTAGTCAATTTCCATTGAGATTTTTTTCTTTGATTAATGTTATTTAAAGGTATATTGATTAGATGCTTGAAATCCAAAGATTACTGGTTTCTTTAATGAGAATGATATTTAGAGACCATAACACGGATTCTACTGGTGCTTATTCCTTTTAGGTTGGTCAATGCTTCTGGGCCTCTTCAATGAATAGAACTAAGAAATATGTACTATCTTTTTAAAAATTTTATTTATTTATCTATTTATTTATGGCCACACTGGGTCATCATTGCTGTGTGGGCTTCCTTTAGTTGAGATGAGTAGGGGTTAGTCTCTACTCTCTAGTTGCCCGGTGCTCTGACTTCTTTTGTTGGGGAGCATGGACTCTAGGGCATGCAGGCTTCAGTAGCTGTGGTTCACTTAATTGTGCTTAATTGCTCCATGGCATGTGGCATCTTCCTGAACCAGGGATCGACCCATGATGCTTATACTGGGACAAAAATCAAGGTAAAGCCATTTTTAAAGTAAATCAGATAGTAGGCATTTACAAAACTAGAGACATAGGAAATTGCTTAAGTTCTGTGTTTTGTGTAAGAACTAAAATTGGGTTAACTATAAAATTGTAGTAGATGAAGCTGAGTCTTCATGTACTGAATTCTGAGCAGTTTCAGGAACAATATTCCTTGATAGTGGTTTAAATGCTCTAGTGTAAGGAAGTAACATTTCCACTGCAGAACAGATGTTTCTTTGATCTCTTTTCTATTGACCTGTTCCCCCACTGCCCTGAAGCCACCCTTTCTCAGGGTCACAACCTGAAACTTACCATCACCAGAAACTATCCATTTCAGACACTTCATTTTCCAGCCCAGCATTTCTTATATTCTATGTTCCTTTGAATTTTCTCCTATGGGTATGCTAACATTTGAAAATTATTCCTTTACTTTTATAGAATTTAAGTCATACTAACTCTGTTCTTATACTCTTTCTTTTCATTTCACAATATACTATAAGTAATTGTTCTGTATCAACCTCTTCTAACTTTTGGAATATATTTCTAGTTCTTTGATTTTAAGGTATAGCTACATTTCCTTGATGTGACATAGCTTAACCAAATCTTGCAAATTGTTACATGATATATTTTCATTGCTAGTCAATTTCCATTGAGATTTTTTTCTTTGATTAATGTTATTTAAAGGTATATTGATTAGATGCTTGAAATCCAAAGATTACTGGTTTCTTTAATGAGAATGATATTTAGAGACCATAACACGGATTCTACTGGTGCTTATTCCTTTTAGGTTGGTCAATGCTTCTGGGCCTCTTCAATGAATAGAACTAAGAAATATGTACTATCTTTTTAAAAATTTTATTTATTTATCTATTTATTTATGGCCACACTGGGTCATCATTGCTGTGTGGGCTTCCTTTAGTTGAGATGAGTAGGGGTTAGTCTCTACTCTCTAGTTGCAGTGCCCAGGGTTCTCATTGCTCTGACTTCTTTTGTTGGGGAGCATGGACTCTAGGGCATGCAGGCTTCAGTAGCTGTGGTTCACTTAATTGTGCTTAATTGCTCCATGGCATGTGGCATCTTCCTGAACCAGGGATCGACCCATGATGCTTATACTGGCAGGCAGATTCCCAGTCACTGGACCACCAGGGAAGTCCCTGTACTACCTTTTAAAATATATAATAATTTAAATGTAAAATTAAGTTTTATAAAACATATAGTATATTTATTATTTCACTAACACTTGAGATATGTGGATTTTATAATTATTTCTTCATTATTGATTTCTAGCTTTAGATGTTATGATAGAGAACAAACAACATGGTCCTATTATTTTTAAGTTTGCTGATATGTACTTTATGATCAATTTTGGTAAATACCTCTGTGTGCTTGAAAGAATCTGTATTCTGAAGTGACTGGTCCAGTGTTCTATGTGTGTCAATTAGATGAAGTTTACTAATCATGTTCAAATCTTCTGTATCCTTTTGATTTTTTAAATACCTGTTTGTTTTATTAGTTGTTGAACATTTAATCTTGGATGATGATTGGAGATTTTATATAATTCTTCAGTTTTGTCAATATTTCAAAAATCTGTATCAGTTGTTTTTTTGGTTATTATTATTAGCTGTATAGGAGCTTAAATTGTTTTATCTTCTTGGTGAATTTACCCTTTTATTGTTTTAAGTGTCCTCAATTTGCAGCATTGCTTCTTGCCTTAAAGTATGCTATTGTTTATTATTGAATACAACATTCCACCATATGGGTTTTAATATTTTTGAGTGCCAGGCAGGTATTATTTTGCCACAATTTATAAGAATAATTTGAGTATAGAGTGATATGCTTCTTTCAGAGGATGTAGTTTACATCACAGTCTACCAGGAGCAAAGTAATTAGCTGATTTTAGGGTCTAATATAATTCAGTATTTTAACAAGGGCCTACTGAATTCTGGATCAGTTACTCGTACTTTGTAGGCTTTTGCTGTTTGAGCACAGAGGGAAGAATAATCATGCCGGTACTCCTGGACTCTGATTTTGTCTTTCTGTCCTTTTCCAGCCTCTTCTTCTGGGAACAGGAGATGTGCTGACAAGAGGAAATTTCCTCAAATGCTATGTTCAAATCTTTGGCTTGCTTTCTTCTGGATCTTGGCCCCATGATTAGTTGAAACCTTGTTATATATATAATGATTCAAGTAGATAAATGTGTACACCTGTGTGAGTGTATTCCAGCTTTTTGAGTTGTTTTTAGTGGGAAGGTTTGTCAGAATTGTTTTGGCATTTCCTCTCCTTCACTCATAAACATGTTCATTCTGGTTTCCATGTCTACCATTAGCTACTTTGCTAGCAATAGGCTACTGTCTCCATATTTGATTCATATTTTCTTGAGTCTCATCTTGAATCTCAACAGCGTTTGACACCACTGAACACTGTTTTCTTCTTGAAACCATCTTCCTCTCTTGAGTTCTGTAACCCTATATTCTTTTTTTTTGCCTTACCTTTCAGAAATCTCCATCTCACTTTTCATTGATAGTTTTTTCTCTTTTTCTTTGCCTCTAAATGCTTGCATTTCACAGAGCTATTCTCTACCGTTATTATTTTTACATGTTCCAGCTAAAGTGGTTTAAAGTAACAGGTAAAAACCTGAGGATTGTTGGTAATCTGCTTCTTTCTCTCCTCTCATAGAATCTTTTTATTCAGCCTTCAAAATGCTTATTCTTCCCATTTCTATTGGCACTACCCAACTCAAAGCATCTGTTTAGTGGCAGAGTTAAATTGATTACCCTTTTATTGTTTAAGTCCTCATTTACTTGCTTCTTGCCTTAAAGTATGCTATTGTTTATTATTGAATACAACATTCCACCATATGGGTTTTAATATTTTTGAGTGCCAGGCAGGTATTATTTTGCCACAATTTATAAGAATAATTTGAGTATAGAGTGATATGCTTCTTTCAGAGGATGTAGTTTACATCACAGTCTACCAGGAGCAAAGTAATTAGCTGATTTTAGGGTCTAATATAATTCAGTATTTTAACAAGGGCCTACTGAATTCTGGATCAGTTACTCGTACTTTGTAGGCTTTTGCTGTTTGAGCACAGAGGGAAGAATAATCATGCCGGTACTCCTGGACTCTGATTTTGTCTTTCTGTCCTTTTCCAGCCTCTTCTTCTGGGAACAGGAGATGTGCTGACAAGAGGAAATTTCCTCAAATGCTATGTTCAAATCTTTGGCTTGCTTTCTTCTGGATCTTGGCCCCATGATTAGTTGAAACCTTGTTATATATATAATGATTCAAGTAGATAAATGTGTACACCTGTGTGAGTGTATTCCAGCTTTTTGAGTTGTTTTTAGTGGGAAGGTTTGTCAGAATTGTTTTGGCATTTCCTCTCCTTCACTCATAAACATGTTCATTCTGGTTTCCATGTCTACCATTAGCTACTTTGCTAGCAATAGGCTACTGTCTCCATATTTGATTCATATTTTCTTGAGTCTCATCTTGAATCTCAACAGCGTTTGACACCACTGAACACTGTTTTCTTCTTGAAACCATCTTCCTCTCTTGAGTTCTGTAACCCTATATTCTTTTTTTTTGCCTTACCTTTCAGAAATCTCCATCTCACTTTTCATTGATAGTTTTTTCTCTTTTACTTTGCCTCTAAATGCTGGCATTTCACATAGCTATTCTCTCCCTTTATTATTTTTCCATGTTCCAGCTAAAGTGGTTTAAAGTAACAGGTAAAAAACCTGAGGATTGTTGGTAATCTGCTTCTTTCTCTCCTCTCATAGAATCTTTTATTACCCCCTATATTATCAGCCTTCAAAATGCTTATTCTTCCCATTTCTATTGGCACTACCCAACTCAAAGCATCTGTTTAGTGGCAGAGTTAAATTAGAACAGAGGTGTGGGTACTCAGACTGACATTAAAAACAACAATGAAATCCTTAAATACGATCAGAGTAAACAAAATCCAGATTAGTGTTCACTTCTTTCGATTTTTCTTGTGGATCTTCTCATTCCTACATTTTTCCAATCAGAACTCAGACAGAGTAGGCGGAAGAGTCCCAGAAAGCAGGCACACATGTCAAGAATTCCAGCACTCACCTGGTCCCTTTAGAGTGGGGTACTTCCCAGAGTGTGAAGGGGGAACTACATCTTTCATATCTCCAGCCAGGAGGCTCTGTGTATTGGGAAAAGTGTAAATATGGAGTTGGCACCATCACCTCTGTGCCCTCTGAGTCCTGTGGTGGGTCCCATGCCTTTTGCATTCTGTCAAAGTGCTTTCCATTAGTGGCCTCCTCTCCTCCCCTGAAGGAGAGGAGGTGATGGGGGAGCCAATTACAGCAGCTTCTTACTGCAGTGCAGAGTGGCTGTGTTGTCATTCATTACAGCCTGATGTTTAGCTGCAGTATGCAAACCACTGAGGCTGGGAGGAATCACAGCTGAGGGAAAGCCTGACAGAGGCAATAAAGCACCTTCTTCTTCAAGAGGTGCCACTGCAGGGTCATTGAATTTGCATGCTGCTCCAGTGGCGCCTGCAACTCAGGTTATTAATTATTATCCAAATCACCCCCCTTGTTACCTCCAAGCTCTCATTATGGCTGCAAATACAGGTATGTTCAACTCCCGCCCCACTGCCCCTATATATTATGCCACAGCTTTGTTATATAACTACTAAGAGCAGAAACCCATCAGAGGGACTTTAAACAAAATAAAAGCTCTGCGGAGAAGTGCTTTCTCTTTGTTTGTCTTGAAGGAGATGGTGATAATGTAAAACACCTTCATATTGAAGTCCAATATTCATATTCATCAACTGGACTTAGATTCTGAAATTATCTTCTGTCCTTTTGTCACAAGGCATTTGCTTTGTAAAGGGCAGCATTGGCGGGGATGCTGTTACCCACACTCAAAATCAGGTCCTGCTGCAAACAGAAAGTCAGAAGCACTAGGAAACAAGAGGTTAACCTGATCATTGTTGTTTATTGAAGCCCATATAGTTCCTTTCACAAGCCTCTGAAGCTTTTATGGAATTCAGACTGACCCCATAACTCTGCCTGCTGGTGAAACATAGCTGCCCTTGCTGCAGGACTCATCCCTTTTGTAAAATCACAAGCAATTCAACAGCAAAAGAAACCTTAAATACGATCAGAGTAAACAAAATCCAGATTAGTGTTCACTTCTTTCGATTTTTCTTGTGGATCTTCTCATTCCTACATTTTTCCAATCAGAACTCAGAAGAGTCCCAGAAAGCAGGCACACATGTCAAGAATTCCAGCACTCACCTGGTCCCTTTAGAGTGGGGTACTTCCCAGAGTGTGAAGGGGGAACTACATCTTTCATATCTCCAGCCAGGAGGCTCTGTGTATTGGGAAAAGTGTAAATATGGAGTTGGCACCATCACCTCTGTGCCCTCTGAGTCCTGTGGTGGGTCCCATGCCTTTTGCATTCTGTCAAAGTGCTTTCCATTAGTGGCCTCCTCTCCTCCCCTGAAGGAGAGGAGGTGATGGGGGAGCCAATTACAGCAGCTTCTTACTGCAGTGCAGAGTGGCTGTGTTGTCATTCATTACAGCCTGATGTTTAGCTGCAGTATGCAAACCACTGAGGCTGGGAGGAATCACAGCTGAGGGAAAGCCTGACAGAGGCAATAAAGCACCTTCTTCTTCAAGAGGTGCCACTGCAGGGTCATTGAATTTGCATGCTGCTCCAGTGGCGCCTGCAACTCAGGTTATTAATTATTATCCAAATCACCCCCCTTGTTACCTCCAAGCTCTCATTATGGCTGCAAATACAGGTATGTTCAACTCCCGCCCCACTGCCCCTATATATTATGCCACAGCTTTGTTATATAACTACTAAGAGCAGAAACCCATCAGAGGGACTTTAAACAAAATAAAAGCTCTGGAGAAGTGCTTTCTTTTTGTTTGTCTTGAAGGAGATGGTGATAATGTAAAACACCTTCATATTGAAGTCCAATATTCATATTCATCAACTGGACTTAGATTCTGAAATTATCTTCTGTCCTTTTGTCACAAGGCATTTGCTTTGTAAAGGGCAGCATTGGCGGGGATGCTGTTACCCACACTCAAAATCAGGTCCTGCTGCAAACAGAAAGTCAGAAGCACTAGGAAACAAGAGGTTAACCTGATCATTGTTGTTTATTGAAGCCCATATAGTTCCTTTCACAAGCCTCTGAAGCTTTTATGGAATTCAGACTGACCCCATAACTCTGCCTGCTGGTGAAACATAGCTGCCCTTGCTGCAGGACTCATCCCTTTTGTAAAATCACAAGCAATTCAACAGCAAATGATTTGCTTTAGAATAGTGGGCTGCCTCCTTGCCCTCACGACCTCTCTTCCTCTACCTGGCATGTGACAGTTCTCCACCTTGTTGGCCTGGCTTATTCTCAACTGCAGGAAGTGTGCCAAGAAATCCACACTCCCTCCACATTTGGGGGAAGAGGATATCTTTTACTTGGAAATTGGTATATCTATGTAATCTGTATTTGTATCCATAAAAATTCATTTTTGACTATATGACTAGTGGATACTGACTTTTATACTAAACCAAAGCAACTGTGCTCATGCGGCTCTATTGTTTAGTACAGTACTTAGTAGCTTCATAAATATTGTTGTTATTAATTAAATTAGCTTTAATAATAAGTACACCAAGTTGTTGATAAAATTTCCCCAATAAAGGGTGTTACCATGGGAAACAGTGCTTCTGTATATCCTTTCATTATTATTCCCATTGTGCCAAAGTAAGATTTCCTGACTGGATGTCTCTCCCAGTCTTCACTTTCACTTGCTCTGTGTAGTATGTGTGTGTATAAAAAATATATTCTGTAAAATACATTTTCAGCTCAGTCAATATTTGTATAGTTGTTCTGGGTTCTGTTACTATGTCAGCTCAGTCTGTACTCTTCACCACTTGAAGCAGCAAAGTGATGAACAGTATGCCATGACCAGCTAGGATTATCCCAACAGAGTCACTGTTTATGGATAGTAGGATTTTCTGTTGTTTTTCTTACTCATGCAATGTATTTGCCTCCTGAACACTCAAAATTAATTCCTCTGCTCCTGTATACACTGAAACATGGAGGCAGCAAATTGAGGGTCAAAATGCTTTAACAGAGACATGATTTTTTTCACTGTTCTAAAATATCCACCTTGAGACTGGGGGCAGGCAAGAGCATTCAAGTGTTTTAGCTTTGTCCATGGAAAGAGCAAAAGTGGGAGTATTATTTCCTAAGCTCTATGGCCCACCTATCTGGCATAAGAATCCTCACAATTCTTTCAAGGCAGATGTTATTCACTTACTGCAGCTCGGTAATATGAAATGGAAAATGGCCAAATGATGTTTCCAAATTGACAGAGTGAGTGGCAGAGTGTGGCTTTAGCCCTGGATTTAACCAACAAAGGTGAGATTCTAGTCATGATACCATGTTTCGTGGTGCGTGTTAGACTTCAAAATACTCACAGTGCAATTGCTCCAACATCTCTGTAAGTGCCTCTCTGGGAATATCCTTAACAGCTATTTCCTCAGTTACAAAAAACATTAATATCATTGCAATATTGTCACATCTGGTTTTTGACCCAGAAACACATTACTCACTTTAATTGTCAGATCTAGTTCCAAACACCTTTTGCCTGTTTTCAGAAATTAAAATCACCATGAAGACCTGGGGGTTTTTTACTCCAAGGAAGATAGATATTTAGTTTCTAAACAAACAACTCCAAAGAGTGGGCACAATAGATGCTGCAGAAATGAAGTGTCTGTGGCGTCAGTATACAATTCACTTGTGTGGCTTGAAATGTTCCCTTATAGCCTGCATTGTTCTTATTTTTGGTCATTGATTCATCCCATCTCATCTTTTTTCAACTTCCTTTTTCAGAGAGAGAGCTCTGGGAGGTATAACGGTCAAAACTAGACTCTCTGTGTGACTAGGGGATCCCTCGCAGCAGGGTCTGGGGAGAATATAGAGGAATTTAAAATAAAAAAGATTTCCTTCTTTCTTCTTACATCAGACTATACCCATCATACTTCAAAGTGGTGAGGTGGGCCTGGGATTCTGTCATCTCAAGAGCTGAATTCAGTTAATCGATTATAATGCCTAGTCTTAGCTCTGTCTGGAGAATTAAGAGAAGGGTTACTCAACCCATAGAGTGTAAACATGTGGAGCATCATAGTGGTCTGGAGAAGGATCTGAAAAGCTATTCTCAGTGGTGATGAATGACACCAGGATTAAGTAAACTCTCTTTGGAATCCTCAGGACTTGTGAAAGACACGGGGCTTCCAGAGGTCAGCTGAAATAAGGACAAGGATGATGACCTTTAGGATATTAAAGATGTAGTCGTGTGACTTGGTAGACAGGAGAACTTGAGGACAACCGAGTTTTGCAGAAAAAAAGACAACAAATTCTATTATGCTGGTCTAAAAGTGTTAAAAATTAGCATTTTGTGTTCACACATGTTATAATTAGACAGAGTCCATTAATCTTTACCTATAGGAGGTAATGTATGTAAGAGCTCTCCGCACACTGATTGACATCTAGTAAGCAATTAATATCTGACAACTTTTATTGAAATGTGTGATCTTTGCAGAATCATGGTAAATCAGAGAGATGCCAGAAGTCTAAATGGGAAATACTTTTTTCGATTCCCAAACAGAAAAAGAAGATGAATTTCATAAATCCTGACAAGGCTGGCACTCTTCCCTAGCAAGATGCTACAATGTGTAGACATGTAGAAGTTCTAGTAATGATGACTATGGGATCAGTCTCTTGGGTTCATAAAAAACAAGCCCATACAGATCAGCCATATTTATTTCTTTGATAGTACTATTTGATGATGATATTAGGGGCTTGGGGAAGATCTAGTATGTTTGACGTTCAGCAGGGCAGGTGTTATGAATTGAATGTCTATGTCTCAGCAAAATTAATATGTTGAAATCTTAACACTCAGTGTCTAGTTGTTTAGAAGCGGGCCACTTGGAGGTGGTTCGCTCTGTCCTAATCAAAATTTTATCAATGATACACAGAAAACTAATTTAAAGAAATTATTTCTTCAAATTTTTCCAATAATGCTCTGTTGTCAAGATAGTGTTAATCCATGTGGTTTATGTACTCTGGCTTCTTTTCTTTCTCCTCTGTTTTTCCTCTTCACATTTGGGGAGGGAGAGCAAATGTAATTGTGACAGAGTCTGTATCCAAACAGCTGATTTGCTCTCCAAGTTTTGGTCTTGCTGTACACATAAAGGATGGTTTTCACATACAGGAAACCCCCAGTGGGCATGTTCAGATCCTCACGAACTCCAAATGATCTTGTAGAGAAATGAAACACCTGATAATTTATAACTTCAGAAACTATGATGCATTGACAAGGCTTATAACAATTCACAAAAGGTATTTAGCTTCACTTTAAACTGATATATTCCTTATATGTTTGTTCAATGTCTATTATGCTGGTCTAAAAGTGTTAAAAATTAGCATTTTGTGTTCACACATGTTATAATTAGACAGAGTCCATTAATCTTTACCTATAGGAGGTAATGTATGTAAGAGCTCTCCGCACACTGATTGACATCTAGTAAGCAATTAATATCTGACAACTTTTATTGAAATGTGTGATCTTTGCAGAATCATGGTAAATCAGAGAGATGCCAGAAGTCTAAATGGGAAATACTTTTTTCGATTCCCAAACAGAAAAAGAAGATGAATTTCATAAATCCTGACAAGGCTGGCACTCTTCCCTAGCAAGATGCTACAATGTGTAGACATGTAGAAGTTCTAGTAATGATGACTATGGGATCAGTCTCTCTTGGGTTCATAAAAAACAAGCCCATACAGATCAGCCATATTTATTTCTTTGATAGTACTATTTGATGATGATATTAGGGGCTTGGGGAAGATCTAGTATGTTTGACGTTCAGCAGGGCAGGTGTTATGAATTGAATGTCTATGTCTCAGCAAAATTAATATGTTGAAATCTTAACACTCAGTGTCTAGTTGTTTAGAAGCGGGGCCACTTGGAGGTGGTTCGCTCTGTCCTAATCAAAATTTTATCAATGATACACAGAAAACTAATTTAAAGAAATTATTTCTTCAAATTTTTCCAATAATGCTCTGTTGTCAAGATAGTGTTAATCCATGTGGTTTATGTACTCTGGCTTCTTTTCTTTCTCCTCTGTTTTTCCTCTTCACATTTGGGGAGGGAGAGCAAATGTAATTGTGACAGAGTCTGTATCCAAACAGCTGATTTGCTCTCCAAGTTTTGGTCTTGCTGTACACATAAAGGATGGTTTTCACATACAGGAAACCCCCAGTGGGCATGTTCAGATCCTCACGAACTCCAAATGATCTTGTAGAGAAATGAAACACCTGATAATTTATAACTTCAGAAACTATGATGCATTGACAAGGCTTATAACAATTCACAAAAGGTATTTAGCTTCACTTTAAACTGATATATTCCTTATATGTTTGTTCAATGTATATTTGGCACTGAATTCTATATTGGAGTATACAGTCAGAAGATCACATCTAACATGCTTTCTTCCACTTCTGTGACCTGTTCAAACTAGCAGTATTGGCAAGATGAGTTTCACCAGTTACTTGGAGTTATCATTCTAAGGAAACAGTTTATCAGTCATCTGCTATTACTACATATGACCCTGCTACTCCCTTACTGGCACCTAGAAGTTATTCTATTATCCACATAAGCAATTTTCCTCAAAAGCAATTTTGCTAGGTACCTTCCAAGTAATGTTTTGGCACCCTCATAGACTGGAATCTTGAGAACCTGCAGGATGATAATCCAGCTTTGTACATCAGTGAGAGTCCTTCATTACCAAGTGCCTGTGTAAACTGTCACCTAAAGTGGAGCATTTCTGAGTTTGAAAGGAGGAGCTATCACTAGAACTTCTGGGATGTTGGAACAGTAGTGGCCCTGTGGGAATGCCCCAGGCCAACCAGGATGTAAGTTCATTTTACTCACAATGACTCAACTGCTGCAGAGTTAAAGAAAGACAACAGTCTAGCATAGACTCCTGGTCTTCTTGAAATCCATTTTCAAGCAAAGCCAGATTATTTATTTTTCTGTGAGGTTCTACACCTCGGGCCTGAAAAGCACATGCTTCTGCCCAGCTCATGGGAGAAGGACATCTCACTCTGAAGGCAGCTATCTCTTTTTACTCTGCCCTAAGACTGTGACTGAACATGGTTTCTTTCTTTTTTTTTTTTAAATTTTTAAATTTATTTATCTTTTGGGTGGTCGGGTAGGGAGGGAAAGGAATGGGCGGGCCACTTCTATTGGTCTTTCATTTCTCTATTTTCATCCGTCTTTGTTCTTTGGCTCCTATGGACCTCCCATTGCGGTGGCCTCTGTTGTCGCAGAGCGCCGGCTCTGGGCGCACGCGTGCCAGAGCTCTGGCTGGGTAATTGGACACATCAGTCCAGCCGCTCCGCGACACGCAGGATCTTCCCAGGCCAGGGATCAAACTGGCATCCCTTGCACTGCAAGGCGGTGTCCTTACCCACTGGACCACCAGGGGAAGCCCTGAACATGGTTTCTTGTCTGATTTTTCCCAGAGGAGAAGCAGGTACCAGTCCCTGGCTGCCTTGACCTTCATGGGACACAAATTAGGCCTGCAGGTAATTCTTTTATAGGCCTTTCATTCGGTTTGAGGTGAAGGCTTTTGTGTCAGGTGGAGGTTTTGTGTTCAGCTACAGCATGAAAGATCAGTTGTTGACTGTTCCTGTGGCCAATTTTGTACAGGATGTCCACAGTCTTATCTGACCATGCCAATGTACTTGACATCTATCATTTCACTCTCAGCCTTAGAGAGCTGCAGCAGAGGAAAATGTTCTATTTAACGTTCTATTGTGCTTTTGTAAAGTGTTATCAACCTAAAACAAAGATTCTTCTTAGAAGTTAGGCCTTCAAAATTTTTTTTTTTGACAAATGTCTTTGATGACATTTCTTGCTATATCAAATCCTATTCTTTTGGCAGACACTGCTGATTACCTATTCAATATCCACTCTCTTTCCATTTTTTTTTTTTTAGGGGTAAAGAGAGATCTGGTTTTACGTCACATTTTTTTTCTTGCCTCTAAGTCATTGTTTATTTTTCATCCCTCTTTATTATTCTTTGGCATGTGTGGACCTCCCATAACAGTAACCTCTCTTGTTGCCGAGTGTTGGCTCTGGGTGCGTGAGCTCCAGAGCACTGGCTAGTAATTGGACACACCAGCCCAGCCGTTCCTCAGAATGTGGGATCTTCCTGGGCCAGGGATCAAACCAGTGCCCCTTGCACTGCAAGGTGGACTCTTGACCCACTGGACCACCAGGGAAGCCCCACACTCCTTCTTTGATGACAAAACTATTTGGGGGTGGTAGGAAGCCTGTTTAAATAAGATTTATCTTCTTCAGACTTCCTTGAAATCGGAAATGAACACGAGGCCCTGTTCTGTTCAGTGAGATATGAGTGGCAGTTGCTAGATGAGGTTTCTGGGAAATCTTTTTAAAAGGACAAGGTTATTTGCACATCTTTTTGCTCTTTTTACTTCTTGATCTGTATTGCAGTCATGATGCTTGAAAGTGCTGATGGCATCTTGCAACCTTAAATGTGAATCTCCACAGTAAGGACAGTTGGAGCCTGAAAATAGAGTGGTCCAGGGGCCACTGAATCTAGGTGTCTGCACTTGAACTCGATCCATGCAGCAAGTACATCCTTTCTTTGTACACACTGAGGGATTTTCTGTTACTTGCAGTTGAATGTATCATTAACTGACAGAGTTCTCTGTCAGTGTTTTCTCTAAACATCCAGTGGTCTTTATCCCTGGAATAAGTAGGAAGTAAAAACAAATATGCAGGCTTCCCAGAAGGTTCAGTGGTAAAGAATCCATCTGTCAATGCAGGCAATGCAGAAGACATGGATTTGATCCTGGGGCAGGAAGATCCCCTGGAGGAGGAAATGGTAAGCCCACTCCAGTATTCTTGTCTGGCCGATCCCATGGACAGAGGTGCATTGTGGACTACAGTCCATGGGGTTGCAGAGTTGGATACGACTGAGTGCACACACAAAAACAAACATACACTCACAGTCACACTATTTTGAGATCAATAGGATGTTCCCTTATTGTTCTCTGTGGCTCTTTTAAGACTTATTTGGGAAGGAGAAGTGATAAAGAGAAAAGAAAAATAAAATGCTATTTCATTAAGATCTCTGTGGTACAGCGAGATGATGGGTCTGTCTATTTTGGAGCCTGAATCATCAGATATAACTTACTCCTCTTCTTGGAGCTGTGGTTAGGAGTAGGGAGCAATAAGAAATGGACACATCAGACTGAGCATTCACTCAGTACATTCCATGAAGCACTCTTATGTGCCAAAGACAGTAAAGCTGGACAAAGTAAGGTGCTGGGGTGGCCTGCTAGGTTTTGCAGCAGTTTGGATTCCCTTAGCATCTATCACTAGTTTTCAGAATCAGTGAATTTATGAACGTGAAAGTCATTCAATCGTGTCCAATTCTTTGTGACCCCATGGACTGTGGCCTGCCAGGTTCCTCTGTCCATGGAATTCTATAGGCAGATTTTACTGAAGTGGGCAGCCATTTCCTTCTCAAGGAGATTTTCCCAACCCAGGGATCAAACTCAGGTCTCTCACATTGCAGGCAGATTCTTTACCATATGACACACCAGGGAAACAAATCTATGGAAAGGTTTATTTGCAGAAAACTTTGTAGTGTCCTGGCAAAAAACATAAAATATGTTTGAACTGTGAAGTGAGAAATAAAATACGATTAATTTGTAGTGGTGGAAGTTGTCAAACTCAGGAGGTCAGGATGGCTTAGAGGACTGAGCCAACATTTAAAAAATCTCTGACCCCTCCCCAAAAATGTGTTATCCAAAGACAAATACAAATATGCTTTACTAAGGACAACAGCAAAAGGAGATGGGTCAATGGAAGCCTAAGAATATGTGGAGTATCTCTTTGCTGAGGGAACTATTTCATGAAACCTCAAGAAACCATCCAAGAATCCCAAGATTTAATTGGGAAAGAAGTGGAGGATGCAAAGGCAAATGAGGTGCTTTTGTTATTATGATTATGTTCTAATTTTTGTCTTCAACCTGAAATAGTCTAGGAATTGCTTGTTTCTATGGATATTTGTGCACTTAGGTTGATGTGGGAGTTAAAACACACTCATTTCAGACTCCCTGTTTTTCCTCATATTTGACCATGCATGGCACAGAGATCATGATCAATAAAAGGTAAATTAATGAAGGGAATTTCAATCAATTCTGGTAGTAATGATGATGATAATAGCTATGACATCAATAATAGTCATGAGTTTTGAATGATGGTTGTGTATAAGACATTATCTATGGATGATCCCTATAGATGAGAAAACAGGATGGTAGCAAGGAATTGCAAAAGCTGGTAAACCCAGCCAGTTAAAGTGGAAGAACCTGGAATCAAAGCAAAGAAAATCTTATTCAGGAGAAGAGCTTCTTACATCTTTGCTGTACTGCCTGGGTTGAATTTAGGGGCTTTTATATAGTGAATTCTAGTATTTCTACAGAACAGCTGATATTTTTGAAAGAACGTAACACAAAGTTTTTTTGACAAAGCTAAGCAGCTAACTCCATCCACACCATCACAGAATAGCTGCTTACCCAGCAAGCATACCTGCAGAGTGAATGGCTTCTTATGAGGCTGTTCACTTTGAAAGGTGGGGAACGAAGAAGAGGAATGATGCTGGCACACGTGCAGTTTACCATTGCTGGGTCTGGGGTGAGACGAGTAGGAGAGCAGTAAGGGGCAGCTGCCTTGGGTGTTGCAGAGGACAGAAGAGGATTCTAGAAGAGTATTCTGAAAGTCAACTGCACCCCCTTCCTTGCTGTCCACGCCCAACATATATCTTCTTCAAACCTCCTTGAATTCCAGTGGAACCTGAACTTTTTGACTTCAGGCTGTGACTGACTTGTAGGAATATAAACACTATGTGGTTCCCCTGGGAGTGAAGCTTAGACTGAAGTTTCATTGTAATTTATTAATCACAATTATTTCAAGATGAAAATGTATATAGCAAGCTTGCTATTTGGCCCCCTACAGATGTTACACATAAAAAGCTTCAAAATATCAAAAGAGCAATTTCCTACAGGGGGAAATGAAGCATAGAGCATGGCTTAGATATCAAAGCTGGGACCACAAGGCCTTCCTACAACTAGCAAGCTATGGCCCCATTTGTGTCTTTGGGTTTTTCTGTTATTCTAGTGGCTAGATCTCTGTCTTGTGTGACCAGATTGCCTGCACAGGTGCTTCAACACAATGAAAATGTCATAAGATCATGATCAATAAAAGGTAAATTAATGAAGGGAATTTCAATCAATTCTGGTAGTAATGATGATGATAATAGCTATGACATCAATAATAGTCATGAGTTTTGAATGATGGTTGTGTATAAGACATTATCTATGGATGATCCCTATAGATGAGAAAACAGGATGGTAGCAAGGAATTGCAAAAGCTGGTAAACCCAGCCAGTTAAAGTGGAAGAACCTGGAATCAAAGCAAAGAAAATCTTATTCAGGAGAAGAGCTTCTTACATCTTTGCTGTACTGCCTGGGTTGAATTTGGGGGCTTTATATAGTGAATTCTAGTATTTCTACAGAACAGCTGATATTTTTGAAAGAACGTAACACAAAGTTTTTTTGACAAAGCTAAGCAGCTAACTCCATCCACACCATCACAGAATAGCTGCTTACCCAGCAAGCATACCTGCAGAGTGAATGGCTTCTTATGAGGCTGTTCACTTTGAAAGGTGGGGAACGAAGAAGAGGAATGATGCTGGCACACGTGCAGTTTACCATTGCTGGGTCTGGGGTGAGACGAGTAGGAGAGCAGTAAGGGGCAGCTGCCTTGGGTGTTGCAGAGGACAGAAGAGGATTCTAGAAGAGTATTCTGAAAGTCAACTGCACCCCCTTCCTTGCTGTCCACGCCCAACATATATCTTCTTCAAACCTCCTTGAATTCCAGTGGAACCTGAACTTTTTGACTTCAGGCTGTGACTGACTTGTAGGAATATAAACACTATGTGGTTCCCCTGGGAGTGAAGCTTAGACTGAAGTTTCATTGTAATTTATTAATCACAATTATTTCAAGATGAAAATGTATATAGCAAGCTTGCTATTTGGCCCCCTACAGATGTTACACATAAAAAGCTTCAAAATATCAAAAGAGCAATTTCCTACAGGGGGAAATGAAGCATAGAGCATGGCTTAGATATCAAAGCTGGGACCACAAGGCCTTCCTACAACTAGCAAGCTATGGCCCCATTTGTGTCTTTGGGTTTTTCTGTTATTCTAGTGGCTAGATCTCTGTCTTGTGTGACCAGATTGCCTGCACAGGTGCTTCAACACAATGAAAACTGTCTATAGAATGGAAGCAGGTGTCAGTGAGTGCCTTCAGCACCATCCTTGGCAACATCCATCAGGGAAGACTCTTTGCTTCCTTGAAAGGGGCCGCGGGGGCTGTCCTGAGATTGGCCTAGACTCCTGCCCTCCAGAAGGTTCTAATGCAGATACACATGGGAAAAAGTGCTGATCACTCATTGGGAAGTAGAATGAACTATCAAAATACAAATCAAAATGAACACTAAAATGGTTATATGTTTATTTACAAGCCAACTATGTTTGGTTTTAAATTGGTAAGGGAAAAGGATGAACATAGAATTTATCCATATACACACCCTTTCAGTTTCAAATGTTAGTGACTCGGGTATTGGTTGTCAGCTCCTAAAGTGGCACCTGAAGGAGCCAACAGAGGTGAGATCCCTGGTCGGGACTGCGGCGGGGGGTGGGGGTGGGCTGGGGGTGGGTGGGGCATGTCGAATGAAGGAGAACTTTCTCTGTGATCCACATAAGGGGCCACAAGGATGGCCTAGGGAATAAGTTGATCATTATTGTGGGGAAGGTTTGATTTCAGTAATCACTGATGAAAAGAGGTGGGGAGAGAGGAGGCAAAATGTGAAGAACACGGTAGAATCGGAACAGAATCTCTGTTGAAGTTTCGCCTGTCAACTTTATGAGTTTATGAAAGTTGATTAGATGTTCTGTTTTCAGTACTCAAAAAAACATAAAGGAAAACTCTCCAGGGACTAAGAAAAATCATAGTATGTGGATGTCCTGCATTTCTGGAAAAGAAATCCCTGAAACATTAGGCCTCTTCTTTTTTCAGAATTCCATTAAATGAGGAAGATCTCAGAAGAAGGAGAAGCTGGATCCCAAGTGTGCTGCGCAGTATCCCCAGAGGGAATGAAGTCTTCCAGGGGAGTTCTGAGTTGGAGAAGCAGGTCCACCTCTCTGCAGCCTCATCAGCAGGACAGGCTGAGTAGATCATCAGCCCTTAGCTGTGGTGGGCCCTGTTCCTGCTTCGAGTCTCTCCTCCCGACATATGCGTAATGTTAATTAAGAAATGACAAGTCGATCAAGCCTCATGAGTGGCCTTTTGCAAGGAAGAGATCTTCTTGTAAACCCAGGAAGTGTCATCAGTCTCGTGCCTGCTCTGAGCTCAGGGCTGCTGAGTGAACGAGGTCCCTTCTCTGCCCCGCCCCCTCTGTCTAACCATCTCGTACTGTCTTCCTTTGCCTCCTCTCCCGGGCTTTGCAACAAAGTAGGAGATGGTGAAAGAAGAGATGCTATTTGCATAAAGTGTTATTGGTAAAAAGATGGCTACAGAAAGAAGGACTAAAAGGGCCATTTTCTCCTGTGTTACTGACTTTAGGGAATATATTTCATCATTAAAAAACGGAATGGGTAAAACTGAGACTGCAGAAATGACTGCTAGCCACACAGCTAACATTGTTTATGTTATAAACATATACAGTATATGCATGTGTTTCAAATAATATATTGAATATTATACCCACATAATAGAGAATAAGCTGTCCATCTCAAATATCAAAGTTTTGGATATCCCATTCAGTGTGTATAGGCACTGTGTTGCCTTTCTTAAGTGCTTGCTTTGTTTTCTCCTAGAAACAAGATTTTTATAACTATCAGAATGTAATATTCAAGAAAAGATTCCATTGCTTTGCATAAGAAGCAGAACTGATACTAGTAACTAGCAATTGCCAATGGACCTCATTGAATATATGTCTTTTGAGTATTATATAAATTTTTCACTATATTGAAGTTTCGCCTGTCAATTTAAGAAAAGTTTTCTGTTTTCAGTACTCAAAAACATAAAGGAAAACTCTCCAGGGACTAAGAAAAATCATAGTATGTGGATGTCCTGCATTTCTGGAAAAGAAATCCTGAAACATTAGGCCTCTTCTTTTTTCAGAATTCCATTAAATGAGGAAGATCTCAGAAGAAGGAGAAGCTGGATCCCAAGTGTGCTGCGCAGTATCCCCAGAGGGAATGAAGTCTTCCAGGGGAGTTCTGAGTTGGAGAAGCAGGTCCACCTCTCTGCAGCCTCATCAGCAGGACAGGCTGAGTAGATCATCAGCCCTTAGCTGTGGTGGGCCCTGTTCCTGCTTCGAGTCTCTCCTCCCGACATATGCGTAATGTTAATTAAGAAATGACAAGTCGATCAAGCCTCATGAGTGGCCTTTTGCAAGGAAGAGATCTTCTTGTAAACCCAGGAAGTGTCATCAGTCTCGTGCCTGCTCTGAGCTCAGGGCTGCTGAGTGAACGAGGTCCCTTCTCTGCCCCGCCCCCTCTGTCTAACCATCTCGTACTGTCTTCCTTTGCCTCCTCTCCCGGGCTTTGCAACAAAGTAGGAGATGGTGAAAGAAGAGATGCTATTTGCATAAAGTGTTATTGGTAAAAAGATGGCTACAGAAAGAAGGACTAAAAGGGCCATTTTCTCCTGTGTTACTGACTTTAGGGAATATATTTCATCATTAAAAAACGGAATGGGTAAAACTGAGACTGCAGAAATGACTGCTAGCCACACAGCTAACATTGTTTATGTTATAAACATATACAGTATATGCATGTGTTTCAAATAATATATTGAATATTATACCCACATAATAGAGAATAAGCTGTCCATCTCAAATATCAAAGTTTTGGATATCCCATTCAGTGTGTATAGGCACTGTGTTGCCTTTCTTAAGTGCTTGCTTTGTTTTCTCCTAGAAACAAGATTTTTATAACTATCAGAATGTAATATTCAAGAAAAGATTCCATTGCTTTGCATAAGAAGCAGAACTGATACTAGTAACTAGCAATTGCCAATGGACCTCATTGAATATATGTCTTTTGAGTATTATATATGTCACTATATTTGTAAGTCAAATGTGTTCCACATTTATGTTTCATTAGAAGGCCCCTAATCTGAACCACAAAGCTTCAAGTCCTGAAAGACATTCTGTCAGATGGGATAATATCATTTTTAAATTTCATGAAATTTGTTGAGGCTTACACATCATTTTTTGGCACTGGTTCAATATTTAAACATTTCAATCTAACATATCATAAGGTTGTTTTTTATTTGGGGATGGAAGAGAGAGAGGAAATTATTTTCCCATATCATGAATGGTTCAAAATATTTTTAAAAATCTTGCTCTTTACTATAATATGTGCTTTTCAAAGATTTT
The DNA here is from genome assembly GCA_022376925.1 of Tragulus kanchil. Lineage (NCBI taxonomy): Eukaryota > Metazoa > Chordata > Mammalia > Artiodactyla > Tragulidae > Tragulus > Tragulus kanchil. The sequence continues at coordinate 64,497,482 of JAIOJX010000032.1, read as the reverse complement.
GACACTGGGCTTTGTTCAGAGACACAGGGAAGGTCATGAAAAATGGCTCTTTTATCCTTTGAATGGCATCTATATGGCTATAGCAGAATCAGATAGGAATGAAAGATTGGGTTGGCTTTATTTGCACTGTTAGGCCTCTGTAAGACTTAGCTGCTGGTAACTGCTTTACAATGCTTAGATTCTATGATTTGTTTCAACCTGGAACTATAAAGGTCTGAAATGCTGTTTCTGGGCATATAATAAGAAACCAGCATTAAACAGTCGCATATGCTAGCCTAGCTAGGACCTGCCTTGGTACTGCAGGTGAGGGTCCTGAAGTTGTTCTATGTAACAATTGTATGAAGGCTTGGGTGTATGCACACTTGAGTGAGTGTGTGTTTGTGTGTGTGTGTTCTGGATAGAGAGCAGGTATGGTTCAGCCCATTAAAAGAGCAATACAATACCAGCATAAATGACTTCTGATGGTCAGATTAGCTCTGCTCTGGATATCTAAAGAGAATCTTGTTACAGTTAAATGTGAAATTATATTATTTTCCCATTTTGATGAGCACTACAAAAACTGGGAAAAGAGCCTGGTCCTTTATGGGAAAATTAAATAGGGCAAAAAGTTTCCAAATCTCCAAATTAGTTTATGGAAAAGATTTTAGTTTCTATTAAAATTAGTTTCCCAAAATTGGATTAAAAATTTTAGTTCTTTTTATTTCTAGATATGTAGAAGCTTTATGTTGGCATGGGAGAGATGGGGCCACTTCACCATGTTTCAGACATTTTAAAATAACTTTATTGAGATATAATTAAAACACCATATGTCACTATATTTGTAAGTCAAATGTGTTCCACATTTATGTTTCATTAGAAGGCCCCTAATCTGAACCACAAAGCTTCAAGTCCTGAAAGACATTCTGTCAGATGGGATAATATCATTTTTAAATTTCATGAAATTTGTTGAGGCTTACACATCATTTTTTGGCACTGGTTCAATATTTAAACATTTCAATCTAACATATCATAAGGTTGTTTTTTATTTGGGGATGGAAGAGAGAGGAAATTATTTTCCCATATCATGAATGGTTCAAAATATTTTTAAAAATCTTGCTCTTTACTATAATATGTGCTTTTCAAAGATTTTGACACTGGGCTTTGTTCAGAGACACAGGGAAGGTCATGAAAAATGGCTCTTTTATCCTTTGAATGGCATCTATATGGCTATAGCAGAATCAGATAGGAATGAAAGATTGGGTTGGCTTTATTTGCACTGTTAGGCCTCTGTAAGACTTAGCTGCTGGTAACTGCTTTACAATGCTTAGATTCTATGATTTGTTTCAACCTGGAACTATAAAGGTCTGAAATGCTGTTTCTGGGCATATAATAAGAAACCAGCATTAAACAGTCGCATATGCTAGCCTAGCTAGGACCTGCCTTGGTACTGCAGGTGAGGGTCCTGAAGTTGTTCTATGTAACAATTGTATGAAGGCTTGGGTGTATGCACACTTGAGTGAGTGTGTGTTTGTGTGTGTGTGTTCTGGATAGAGAGCAGGTATGGTTCAGCCCATTAAAAGAGCAATACAATACCAGCATAAATGACTTCTGATGGTCAGATTAGCTCTGCTCTGGATATCTAAAGAGAATCTTGTTACAGTTAAATGTGAAATTATATTATTTTCCCATTTTGATGAGCACTACAAAAACTGGGAAAAGAGCCTGGTCCTTTATGGGAAAATTAAATAGGGCAAAAAAAGTTTCCAAATCTCCAAATTAGTTTATGGAAAAGATTTTAGTTTCTATTAAAAATTAGTTTCCAATATTGGATTAAAAATTTTAGTTCTTTTTATTTCTAGATATGTAGAAGCTTTATGTTGGCATGGGGAGAGATGGGGGCCACTTCACCATGTTTCAGACATTTTTAAAATAACTTTATTGAGATATAATTAAAACACCATACACTTCACCTATATAAAAATGGACAATTCTATGGCTTTTTATATTTTCACAGATTTGTACAACTATCATTGCAATTAGTTTGAAAACATTTTATCATGTCCCAAGGAAGCCCTGCCTCCCTTAGCCATGCCTTCCAACCACATCTTCCTCCTACAGTCCTAGAAAACATGATCTATTTCCCACTTCAATGGATTTGTCTTGTGGGAATATTTTATGTAAATGGAATCACCTAATGTGGCTTTGTGACTATGTTTTTTCATTCATGGGTCAGTGGTGTTGCTGCATGTATTGATACTTTATTCTTTTCATTGGTAGACAATATACTGCTTTTTTTTAATGACAAACTGTTTTTTAAGTTTATTTGTTTATTTTTGGCTATTCTGGGTTTTCACTGTGGCCACAGGCTCTTCTCTAGTTGCAAGGAGTGGAGGCTACTCTCTGGTTGAGGTGAGCAGGCTTCTTGTTGTGATAACTTCTCTTGTAGAACTTGGGCTCTAGAGCACATGAGTTTCAGTAGTCATGGCACATGGGCTCCACAGTTGCGGCTCTGAGGCTCTAGAGCCCAGGCTCAATAGTTGTGGCTCACTGGATTAGTTGATCCACAGCATGTGGGATCTTGCCAGGACAGGGATCGAACCTGTGTCTCCTACATTGGCAGGTGAACTCTACCACTGAGCTACCAGGGAAGCCCAATATACTATTTTAATGATCAATTTTGTGGGCATTTGGGATTCTTTCTACTTTTTTGACTATTCTGAATTATGCTTCTATGAACATTCATGTACAAGTTTTGTGTGAATTATGCATTCACCTTTCTTAGATATAAACATAGGAATGAAATTGTTGGGGTCATATGATATGTTTGTTTAATATTTGACAAACTACTAGACAGTTTTCCAAAGAAGCTGCACTATTTTACATTTCCATCAGTAGTTTGTGAGGGTTCCAGTGTCTCTACATCTTTGTTATTAACTGTCTTTTTGATTATAGCCATCCTAGTGTATATAAAGTAGTACCTCATGATTTTGATTTCCATTTCTCTATGACTGATGCTGAACATTTTTATGTTTGCCTTTTGTACACCTTTAGGGAAATACCTACTCAAATCTTTTGCCTGTTTTTGAGGTTTACTATTTGGCTTTTTATTATTGAGTTGTAGGTGTCCTTTTTTATGTTCTAGGTACAAATCTCTTAGCAAACATTATTTGCAGATTTTTTTCTCCATTTTCTTTCATTCATTTACCTTTATTGATAGTGTCCTTTGAAGCACAGAATTTTTGACTTTGTTAAATCCAATTTATCCTTTTTTTATTTTTGCTTGTACTTATGGTGTCAAAACCTGCTTTATTTTCACATGACTCTTAAAATGAACTTATACGTTTTTTTGATTCAACCTGCAACAGGAGTACTGAATGAGAGTGATATTGGAGTGAATGGTATTAAACATACATGCTGTGTTAATTTGTAAAATGCAGATTTCTGCTTCGGTCACCTACACAACATATCAAAGTCTTGTCCCAGATTGGTTAGGAAAATATGTCATAATTTTTTTTTTCTCAGTCCTTCCAACTATGTGGTCTCAAAGGACACACATGTTGACTCTGTATTCAACTCAAAGATATTATACAGTATGCTGCCACCAGGTGGTGGTAGCTACAGCATTGAATGCATAGTCATTGTTTGCACTTTTGGAAACATGTTTTATGTAAGACTTGGGTTTTCTTTTCTAACCCAACTTTTCAAGATTCTATTAAAAAAAAATAGAAGTTTATAGTAAAACTCACCCCTGAATGCTAAAATCATGAATTTAAAAGAAGAAAGACGAACAGAGAGGGAATAAACATTTACTAAGCACTTACTATATGACTTTATATAAACAATTTTATTTCCTCCATATTAATACATCCTTTTTATATTAGCTTCAGTGTCCTCAGTTTAAAGATGCTTAACTTTTTTTTTTTGTCTGGGTCAAATAGCAATAACTGTTTCTTAACTCATCAACACTATTTAGGTGGCAGCCTTATACACACAGATTCCCTGAGTTTCCTGGATGGAAAAATTCTTTTTGTTCTCTTTAGCTCCTCATAATGCTTCTGACACAGTAAAGGTGGACAGAATATCTGTGCATCTTTTGACTGGCCGGGCTGCCTGGCTGTTAAATCTGTACATCTATTACTATATCTATATTTTATTCATATCAGTAAGCAAAACATAAATTCATGTTCAGTTAATATTTAATAAGCACCTACTCTAAATATTAGCATGATTTGGAGTTTTCTATTAATTTCAATTATTATCTAACATTGCTTAAAATAAAGTTGAATTTCTCTAGATACGATAAGGTTCTTTTTCTCTCGCAATCTCTCTGCCTCTCTTTCTCCTACCTCCTCTTAAAATCAAAATCCTTCACAGGCTGGTATGTAGTTTAGAGCTTTCAACTCAGCTCATTGTCTAAAAACCTCCAGAAACCTCCCTTAAAAGCAACAAGGAGTACTGAATGAGAGTGATATTGGAGTGAATGGTATTAAACATACATGCTGTGTTAATTTGTAAAATGCAGATTTCTGCTTCGGTCACCTACACAACATATCAAAGTCTTGTCCCAGATTGGTTAGGAAAATATGTCATAATTTTTTTTTTCTCAGTCCTTCCAACTATGTGGTCTCAAAGGACACACATGTTGACTCTGTATTCAACTCAAAGATATTATACAGTATGCTGCCACCAGGTGGTGGTAGCTACAGCATTGAATGCATAGTCATTGTTTGCACTTTTGGAAACATGTTTTATGTAAGACTTGGGTTTTCTTTTCTAACCCAACTTTTCAAGATTCTATTAAAAAAAAATAGAAGTTTATAGTAAAACTCACCCCTGAATGCTAAAATCATGAATTTAAAAGAAGAAAGACGAACAGAGAGGGAATAAACATTTACTAAGCACTTACTATATGACTTTATATAAACAATTTTATTTCCTCCATATTAATACATCCTTTTTATATTAGCTTCAGTGTCCTCAGTTTAAAGATGCTTAACTTTTTTTTTTTGTCTGGGTCAAATAGCAATAACTGTTTCTTAACTCATCAACACTATTTAGGTGGCAGCCTTATACACACAGATTCCCTGAGTTTCCTGGATGGAAAAATTCTTTTTGTTCTCTTTAGCTCCTCATAATGCTTCTGACACAGTAAAGGTGGACAGAATATCTGTGCATCTTTTGACTGGCCGGGCTGCCTGGCTGTTAAATCTGTACATCTATTACTATATCTATATTTTATTCATATCAGTAAGCAAAACATAAATTCATGTTCAGTTAATATTTAATAAGCACCTACTCTAAATATTAGCATGATTTGGAGTTTTCTATTAATTTCAATTATTATCTAACATTGCTTAAAATAAAGTTGAATTTCTCTAGATACGATAAGGTTCTTTTTTTCTCTCGCAATCTCTCTCTGCCTCTCTTTCTCCTACCTCCTCTTAAAATCAAAATCCTTCACAGGCTGGTATGTAGTTTAGAGCTTTCAACTCAGCTCATTGTCTGAAAAAAAAAAAAACCTCCAGAAAAGGGTCTACAGCTTTCTGGTAGTTTGCAGATTTCCTGTTTCAGCCTCAGAAACACTGGCTATTGACTTATCAACCCTAATTGGGTGGCAGGCTTGTCTGTACAGATCCCCTGAGCTTCCTTAAAGCCGAAATCCTCTCTGCTTGTCACTTTACCTCCTCAAAATGCTTCCGAAGCAGTAAGGGTGCACAGAATATTGGTGCATCTTTTGAGTGGTCATGCTTTTGATGCCTTTCCACTCCTTCTACCTTCACCCTTTAGCTATGACCATTGATCCAGATAATTTTACTTGTGATTACATGTGGGTCAAGCAGATCTTCCATGCTGCAATTCTAAAACTTTGGTGGAAATCATACAGCTGAGAGACCTGATGGATCTAATGACAGTTTTCTATAGAGAAATAATCCTAAACCTTTGGATTATTTCTAATTGCTAGTGTTCTGGGGGCTTGTAATCTTTTCCTTTGGTTTACTGAACTACTTTAGTTTTCTTATAATATATTAATAACTCCTATTCTACTAACCTTATGTGGGGTTAATTTAACCAATACATTTAAGTCATCATATTTAATAGACTAACTTTCTTCCTCTGTTCCTCACTTCTTCCCTCTTCCCTTCTGTTGAGGATTAAAATACCACTGCAAATTGTGTTTCTTTACCATGCATATTAATTTAAGCAAATTTTTTAAAGTCCAGAAGACTCAGGAAGAAACTTTGAACTTCCCCTAACTATTTAAAAGAACTCAGATAGAGACCCTATTCCAAAATAGAGTTATCACCAGAGACACCTGCAAAGAATATGGATTAAGTGTGGTGGGGGAACTAGGCAGGGCCTACGGATCAGTGTCCACTCTGTATCCCATTGTCTCTGCTTGACACAACAAACATTTGTTTCTAAAACATTTGTTTCCCCATCTCCCTGTAAATTTTTTTCCTCCTCTTTTTAAACTTCTGTTTGATTTTTTCCAGTTACTCTGTCTTGTGAGTGTGTGTATGTGTGTGTGCTCAGTCCCTCAGTCATGCTCGACTCTTTTGCGACCCCACGGACTGTAGCCCACCAGGCTCCTTTGTCCATGAAATTTCCCAGGCTAGATAGACTACTGGAACAGATTGCCATTTCCTTCTCCAGGGCATCTTCTCGACTCAGGGATCAAACCCACCTCTCCTGTGTCTCCTGCATTGGCAGGCGAATTCTTTACTGATGAGCTATCTGGGAAGTGCTAATCTGTTTCAGGTCAATTTAATTCTTAGATCAACCAGAGGATTTACAAGGGCAGAAGAGGATGTCTTCTAGTCCTCCCCACTCCTTTCCTCATTTCTTCTCTCTTTCCACTTCCTCCTTTTCTTGCTCCTCCTTTCTTCATTGAGAAAGACTTTTTTTGTTTGTTTGCTACATCCACATAATAATTCCAGGCTTCTTTACATCTTATCATGAAATTCTCTGCAGTTCTTCATGTTCCCTTTTCATACAAACTGTTACTTTTTTTTTTTTTTTAATGAAGAGAGGTATGTTCTGCCTCTTTATATATATTTCCAGAGGGAATCACTGTTCAGGTTTTTTTGTTGTTTGGTTTGTTTGTTTGTTTTTACTTTTATATGTATTGCTTCTGTTTATTTTGGCAATTACCATCCAACTCCAATATTTAGAACTTATCTCTGCAAACCATCTTTGCAAAAACAGTATGCATCCTAGGATAAAATATGTTTTCCCAAAACTCTAAACAGTGTTCTGAACATGAGCATGGCTCCTCAAGATCTGGGAGGATGAGCACCTATGTACCATAGCTGCTTACCTGAGAGTTAGGAAAAGCATTTTTCATGAAATAAGATGAGGGACAGTAGAACTGGAGGTGATTAGATTCCGGAGCTGGTGTTTCTGCAGAGGCAGAGAAAAGGGGTAAGTGTGGCAATGGGAAACCCTGTGCCTGAGTCATTCCTAGAAATATTTAATAGTCTTCTGAAAGAAGCATGGCCTCCTGGGTTTCCATAGGATAGCAAAAGCATGTACAGGAAAGTTTAGATTTCTGGACAGGCAACTGTTTAATGAGGTGATATTAGGAGCTCCAGACTCTGTTAGGGGACTTTTATCAGCCCCTAAGTCACACTTGCACATGCTAGCAAGATCATGCTCAAAATCATCCAAGCTAGACTTCAATGGTATGTCAACTGAGAAATTCCAGATGTACAAGCTGGATTTAGAAAAAGCAGAAGAAACAGAGATCAAATTTCCAGCATTCACTGGGTCACAGAAAAAACTAGAGAATTCCAGAAATACATCTACTTCTGCTTCATTGACTCTGCTAAAGCCTTCGACTGTGTTACAATCACAATAAGCTGTAGAAAATTTTGAAAGAGATGGGAATACCAGACCACCTTAACTGCCTTCTGAGAAGCTTGTTTTCTGGGCAAGAAGCACCAGTCAGAACCGGATATAGAACAATGGATTGATTTAAAACTGGGAAATGAGTATGTCAAGGTTGTACACTGTCGCCTTTTTTATATGTGGAGTACATCATGCAAAATACCAGACTAGATGAAGCTCAGGTTGGAATCAAGATTTCTGGGAGAAATATCAATAATCTCAAATATGTAGATGACACCACCCTTATGGGAGAAAGTGAGGAGGAACTAAATCTCTTGATAAAAGTGAAAGAGCTGGCCAAAAACTCAACATTCAGAAAAGGAAGATCATGGCATCTGGTCCCATCACTTCATGGCGAGTAGATGGGAAACAATGGAAACATGACAGAGTTTATTTCCTTAGGCTCCAAAAATCACTGCAGACGGTGACTGCCACCATGAAATTAAAAGACACTTGCTCCTTGGAAGAAAAAATATGACAAACCTAGAGATCATATTAAAAGGAGAGACATCACTTTGCCAACAAACGTCCATACAGTCAAAACTATGATTTTTCCAGTAGGCATGTATGGATGTGAGAATTGGACAACAGAGAAGGCTGAGCGATGAATAATTGATGCTTTAAACTGTGGTGTTGGAGATAAAATATTTAAAAATAGTCTTCTGAAAAAAAAAGCAAAATGGCCTCCTGGGTTTCCATAGGATAGCAAAAGCATGTACAGGAAAGTTTAGATTTCTGGACAGGCAACTGTTTAATGAGGTGATATTAGGAGCTCCAGACTCTGTTAGGGGACTTTTATCAGCCCCTAAGTCACACTTGCACATGCTAGCAAGATCATGCTCAAAATCATCCAAGCTAGACTTCAATGGTATGTCAACTGAGAAATTCCAGATGTACAAGCTGGATTTAGAAAAAGCAGAAGAAACAGAGATCAAATTTCCAGCATTCACTGGGTCACAGAAAAAACTAGAGAATTCCAGAAATACATCTACTTCTGCTTCATTGACTCTGCTAAAGCCTTCGACTGTGTTACAATCACAATAAGCTGTAGAAAATTTTGAAAGAGATGGGAATACCAGACCACCTTAACTGCCTTCTGAGAAGCTTGTTTTCTGGGCAAGAAGCACCAGTCAGAACCGGATATAGAACAATGGATTGATTTAAAACTGGGAAATGAGTATGTCAAGGTTGTACACTGTCGCCTTTTTTATATGTGGAGTACATCATGCAAAATACCAGACTAGATGAAGCTCAGGTTGGAATCAAGATTTCTGGGAGAAATATCAATAATCTCAAATATGTAGATGACACCACCCTTATGGGAGAAAGTGAGGAGGAACTAAATCTCTTGATAAAAGTGAAAGAGCTGGCCAAAAACTCAACATTCAGAAAAGGAAGATCATGGCATCTGGTCCCATCACTTCATGGCGAGTAGATGGGAAACAATGGAAACATGACAGAGTTTATTTCCTTAGGCTCCAAAAATCACTGCAGACGGTGACTGCCACCATGAAATTAAAAGACACTTGCTCCTTGGAAGAAAAAATATGACAAACCTAGAGATCATATTAAAAAGGAGAGACATCACTTTGCCAACAAACGTCCATACAGTCAAAACTATGATTTTTCCAGTAGGCATGTATGGATGTGAGAATTGGACAACAGAGAAGGCTGAGCGATGAATAATTGATGCTTTAAACTGTGGTGTTGGAGAAGACTCTTGAGAGTCCCTTGGAGGTCAAACCAGCCCCTCCTAAAAGAAATTAGCCTTGACTATTAATTGGAAAGACTGATGCTGAAGCTGAAACTCCAATACTTTGGCCACCTGATTCAAAGTGAAGGGCACTTTCTCTGATGCTGAGAATAATTGAAGCAGAAGGAGAAAGGGACAACAGAGGATTAGATGGTTGAATTGCATCACTGAATCAATGGACACAAGTTTAAGCAAGTTCCGGAGATAGCAAAGCACAGGGAAGCTTGGTGTGCTTCAGTCCAATAGGATCACAAAGAGTCGGACATGACTGAATGTCTGAACTGAAGTAAAACTCTCTGCCCTTGTTCATTTGATATCATTATTTTTTTTTAGATTTCATTTATCAGTGATATCATATATTTGTCTCTGTCTGAATTACTTCACTTATTATAATAATCCCTGGGTCCTTCTATACTGCTACAAAGGGCATTATTTCATTCTTTCAATGGCTGAATAGTGCTCTACTGTGTATATGTGTATATGTGCATATATTCCACATCTTCTTAATCCATTAACTTGCCAATGGGTATTTAGTTGTTTCTATTTCTTGGCTACTATAAATACTGCAGCAATAAACATTGGGATGAATGCATCTTTTCAAATTAGAATTTTCATCTTTTCCAAATACCAAGAGTAGAGAAGAATGATCCCTAATTGTGCCTCAACAATTAATGGAAATCCCCTTTCCCTGTTTCCCCAAGGTAGAATATGTGACTCCTGCTGTGTGTTCTCATAGTCTTTCTATACAATTTTACTTTCATTTATCTAAAAATATTCATTCAATCATGCGTGATTTGTGTCCTTTCACTCATTCATTCATATATGATTTGTGTTGTCAGGTGATGGATCCTATGCATGGCAGATACAGAGATCACAAGGAGACATTCCCTGTCCCTCCCAGAGATTGTTGCACCTGGAAGCAAAAATACAGGAAAGCAAATCACTAGAAAAAAGTGGTTGCTGTCACTAGACAAGGGGAGGAGAAACCTTCTTGAGAAGACTGGTGAAGACTCATGAGGAAGTAGACTGTGAAAGATGAGACAAATGTATTAAGGCAACAATGGCCATGGAATAAGAGTAAAACAAGTGCAAAGGTTCCTAGGTATGTGTGTACATATGGTGCTGGGGGAAACCTCTGCAGGCTTAGCTGGGCTGGGGCGAAGTGTGGAACTCAAGAGGGAAGGAGGTTCTGGAAGCAGGTGCGGGGTGGATTACAAGTTTCTGACATGCTTGGTAAAAGGAAGTGGGCCATGTTCTGAAGATTGGACAGATTGGTGAGGATGATTAACTCAAGACACACCAGCGAGGATGATTTTGCCGTATTTCAGGGGAAAGACAATGAGGGCTGACAAGGGAAACAATCACAAGGAGGGAAAGGTGGGGTTCACTTTAGAGGGACAGAATTTCAAGGATTTGTCCCACCAGGTTTGGTGGGAGGGCTTTCCCAGGGTTTCATGAACCTGAGAGCAAGGCTGGGTCTAGCTGGATGCTGTGTCCCCTGTGCCTGGTGGGCAGTTGTTACACCATCCACTCTTACCCAGCAAATGAATGAATAGCAGCTCATAACCTCTTAGGAAAGAACTCTCCTCTTGGTTCCTCATGGATTTTTTTTTTTTAAAGATTTATTTATTTATTTATTTTTGGGCGTGGGTCGGGTTGGGGTGGGAGGGGAGTGGGCGGGCCACTTCTATTGGTCTTTCATTTCTCTATTTTCGTCCGTCTTTGTTCTTTGGCTCCTGTAGGCCTCCCATTGCGGTGGCCTCTGTTGTTGCAGAGGGCCGGCTCTGGGCGCAGGTGCGCCAGAGCTCTGGCTGGGTAATTGGACACATGGGTCCAGCTGCTCTGTGGCACGTGGGATCTTCCCAGGTCAGGGATCGAACCGGCACCCCCTGCACTGCAAGGCGGTGTCCTTACCCACTGGACCACCAGGGGAAGCCCTCCTTATGGATTTTGATGGAAAAGAGATGAAGATGAAGAGGTTAATAAAATACATGTTAAATTCTGGCACTTAGTGAGGGATTAGAATGATACCTGAATGGCTATGCCATTATTTCCTCTGACTAGCAGTTTCTTCTTGTCTGTAAAGACCAAAGAACTATCCATTGTAAGCTTGACTTAGGAGACACTTGATCCTCTGTCTATACCTCTCTCTCTCTCTTTTTTTTTTTTTTCCTTTCTGAACTGCCCTCCCTGCTCAGAAGCTCTTGTCAATGCAGAACTGTCAATCAAGGCTGACCATCCGGCCCCATCTTTCTCACTCAACAATTAAAAGTTAAGTACTTCAGAAGACATTTTCCATGAAGCCCAATAGCACATATGAAGTACTTAATAAATGGCAGCTTTTATTTTTTCTCCACAAAGTGAACCAGCTCATGACTTAAGACTAAGTTTTTCTTTCCATGCAAAAAACAAATCCTTTCTTGTATGTAAATGAGATTCATCTTATTGAGTATATCTTTGTATTTTTGAATGGGGTCTTTCTGGAAATATAATGACCTAAATCAAGGAATGGTTCTAATACTGGGACTTACAGCCTCTGAAGAGGAGCCATAGGGAAGTGTTTTGGAGCTGAGTGCATTATAGAGTTGTTCTCATGGTACCCACTGGGATGGCTTCCTAGATATCTTATAAAGCCTATCATGGAAACAGCATATCACTCTGGTTTCTATCTCTCTCTAATGACCATCCAGAATGACTTCAATGTGTTTTCCATGTGTGGAAGCTGCTTTAAATTTCAAAAGATATCTTGATGGGGGATGGTTTTGGAGAAGAGAGTGGTGTTTGGGCAGATGAGGCAACCATTGATAAACTTGGTGCACAGAACAAAGCAAAGAGAGGAGGAAGCAGAAGCCACAGTAAAAAACACATCTTTGCTCTATCCCTGTACCCTTTCTTGTTTGGCACTGCCTCAGATGGCCTGATTCTATTTGTGGGATGCATGTCATAATCATAACTGAAAACCAAGTCTGTTTCTTTGTCTTCCTCCTTCTTCCGCTTTGTCCTGGACATTTATTTTTTTTCTAAGAGATACTTTGCTACGCCCTGTGGAGTAAAAGATGCTACAGAAATAGTCTTGGTGAAGGAGCTCATTGACTAGTAGAAAAAGAGGTGGGAAAATAGACAATCTTAGTGATAATAATCACAAACACCTAAATTCCCCTTACTGTGCACTGTTTGAGGAAGTTTACACTTATTCATTTATAACACTATTTTCATTGTCCTATTTTGAAAATAGAGAAACTGAGGAACAAAAAAAGTAACTTGCCTAAGGTCACACGTTTAGTGAATGCCAAGACTGGGACTAAGCATTTGCAATGGTAAAGAGTCCACCTGCTGGATTTAGGTAGATGTGTGGCAGTAAACAACTAAATCCTTTAAAAATAAATTTAAAAAAGAATCTGTCTGCCCATACAGGAGACACAAGAGACATGGGCTCAATCCCTGGGTCAGGAAGATCCTCTGGAGTAGAGCATGGCAACCCACTCGAGTATTCTTGCCTGGAAAATTCCATGGACGGAGGAGCCTAGTGAGCTACAGTCCACTGAGTCACAAAGAGTCAGACATGACTGAAGTGACTCAGTGGACTGGCAGGCTACGGGAGTCAGACACGACAGAACAACTTAGTACATAGGCACAGGTTGGGATCATGAAAACATTTCCCCCACTTGTGACACTGTTGTTTTATTGGAAAGGGTCTCCAGCCTGACTTGTCCCTCTGGGGAATCCTTCTGGAGGAGATGATATCTGAATCTTTAAAAATGGTTATTTTTTTTTTTTCACTGCACCATGTAGTATGTGGACCTTAGCCTTCTGGTCAGGGATTGAACTGAATCCCTGCATTGGAAGCATGGAGTCTTAAACATTGGATCACCAGGGAAGTCCCCGAGTTTTGACAAAAGAATACAGGTTTCTCAGGCCAAAAGGAAGGGGTCTGCAGGATGAAAGGAGTCTTACAAGCAGAAGCCATGTAAAACCTGAAGATACAAGAGGGCAGGCTTTTCAGAGAATCCCTAGGTGCTCAATAACCCTGGAGTGAATGCCTCAGATGGCCTGATTCTATTTGTGGGATGCATGTCATAATCATAACTGAAAACCAAGTCTGTTTCTTTGTCTTCCTCCTTCTTCCGCTTTGTCCTGGACATTTATTTTTTTTCTAAGAGATACTTTGCTACGCCCTGTGGAGTAAAAGATGCTACAGAAATAGTCTTGGTGAAGGAGCTCATTGACTAGTAGAAAAAGAGGTGGGAAAATAGACAATCTTAGTGATAATAATCACAAACACCTAAATTCCCCTTACTGTGCACTGTTTGAGGAAGTTTACACTTATTCATTTATAACACTATTTTCATTGTCCTATTTTGAAAATAGAGAAACTGAGGAACAAAAAAAGTAACTTGCCTAAGGTCACACGTTTAGTGAATGCCAAGACTGGGACTAAGCATTTGCAATGGTAAAGAGTCCACCTGCTGGATTTAGGTAGATGTGTGGCAGTAAACAACTAAATCCTTTAAAAATAAATTTAAAAAAGAATCTGTCTGCCCATACAGGAGACACAAGAGACATGGGCTCAATCCCTGGGTCAGGAAGATCCTCTGGAGTAGAGCATGGCAACCCACTCGAGTATTCTTGCCTGGAAAATTCCATGGACGGAGGAGCCTAGTGAGCTACAGTCCACTGAGTCACAAAGAGTCAGACATGACTGAAGTGACTCAGTGGACTGGCAGGCTACGGGAGTCAGACACGACAGAACAACTTAGTACATAGGCACAGGTTGGGATCATGAAAACATTTCCCCCACTTGTGACACTGTTGTTTTATTGGAAAGGGTCTCCAGCCTGACTTGTCCCTCTGGGGAATCCTTCTGGAGGAGATGATATCTGAATCTTTAAAAATGGTTATTTTTTTTTTTTCACTGCACCATGTAGTATGTGGACCTTAGCCTTCTGGTCAGGGATTGAACCTGAATCCCCTGCATTGGAAGCATGGAGTCTTAAACATTGGATCACCAGGGAAGTCCCCCGAGTTTTGACAAAAGAATACAGGTTTCTCAGGCCAAAAGGGAAGGGGTCTGCAGGATGAAAGGAGTCTTACAAGCAGAAGCCATGTAAAAACCTGAAGATACAAGAGGGCAGGCTTTTTCAGAGAATCCCTAGGTGCTCAATAACCCTGGAGTGAATGGTGCAAACTGTTGTTGCTGGTCAGAAGCTGGAGAGTTAGGTAGGAGCAAGATCCCAAAGGGTCTTCTAGTCCCAGGTAAACATGAGCACTACTCTGAAAGCTATAAGGAACCTCTAAAGATCCCAGAGATGACTAGATTTGAATACTGACACTACTGTTCTCCTTTACATAAATTTCTGAAAGCCACATTATAAAGTATTATGGCTGCAAAGGGAAAAGTCATTCCTTCCTTACCAACTCCCTCTCCCATCCTGGGCCCAGCATGCTCATATGCTAAGATGGGCTTTTGCTTATTCATTCATGTACTCACCATTTATTCAACAGGCATTTATTACACACCTGTATGTGTCAGGAATGGTACTAGGTACCAACTTTACAAATATGAATGAGGCACAGGGAAGGACAGAGTTCTTCAGGAAATAGACATATCAGAGCATAATTGTAAAACAATAGGCCAAACACAAGAGAATGGATATATTGAAAGTGTAGAATAGGCAGTAGGTCTTCATGGCTAAGAATCCTGACCCTTGAGCTGTGCTCCCCTTGGTTCAGACCCTAGCTCTGTCATGTATTAGCTTTGTGACGTGAGGTTACTTGCTTCATTTTATAGGGTCTCAATTTCCTCATCTCACCAAGGCAGGTCATAATCTTAACAACCTCACTGAGGTGTGGCAAAGATGAAATGAGTTAACATTCTAAACTTACTGAGTATAGTATGGAAGTAGGAGCCATGAAGTGACGTTCTTCTCCAGTAGATGTCACTGCTCCATAGCGAGTTAGGTGAGATACTACACGTTCAAGTCTACAGTTTAACAATCCCTTCAGAAAAATGCTTCATCAGTGACCATCTTTAAATACAAAGCACAGGAGAGGGGCAGTAGGTTGTGAGATGTACAGGAGCAAGGGGGTTATGATTATCTTTTATAAAGAGTGTTCTGAGTCTTTTTAGACTTACTTGACTTTTGTTTTTAAATATATATATATATATATATATACATATATATATATATATATATATATATATATATTACTTGAATATACCACATGATTTATGGGGATCTTAGTTCCCTGACCAGGGATCAAACCTGAGTGCCCTGCATTAGAAGTTCCAAATGTTAACCACCAGATAGCCAAGGAAATCCTCTACTTGACAGTCTTAAACGTTTTCCATAGTGACTCCCTTGGTGGAAACAATTTTCTCCCTTCTTCCTAGAAATCTTGGATATATACTTTCAGCTTAAGTTTTGTCAGGAGCAAGGCATGGAATAATGATTGACAAACCCACTGAGGCCTAACTTTAAAAGGAATAGAAGATGGGAATGGGAACGTGGTGACATAGGAAAAACCTTTGAAAGGTAGCAAGAGCCAACTTCACTGAGCTTGGCTTTATGGAGCCTAAAGCATTACTTTTTATGGTCCCAGGAATATTCAGCCTTTTCTGTGATCTATATAGATCTCGGCCTAGGTGTAGGATTGCATGAATGAGTTCTTTCTGGCTCTTGATTCTGGTCTTACCAGTCCTTGAGGTCAAATGAGTAGGCTGGGATAAAAGGGGTCATCACATTCTCGTTTACTTATCAGAGTTTCACAGAAAATCGCCTTTGGGTCAGGCTTTCTATTAGGTGAAGGGACACAGACATAAATAAGGCCTGGTTCCTGTCCTTCCTTCAGCTCATAGTCTAGACTTGAATGGAAGAGACGGGCAAGTATACAACTTTAAACCAATTTTTGAAATGTTATTTAGGAAAGATCAACAAAGTTGATAAAGAAAGGGAACCTGAACCTTTTTTTTTGTCATGTGAAGAAGTGAGAGAAGAGCATTCTAGATTGAAGAATCAATGTATACACAAGTTAAAAACTTTAAGGACAAACCTCATGGCAATTGCTCTGAATGGAGGGTGTGGGTATTGGAGTGGACAGAGAGGGTGTCCTCTAATTTGAGGACCATGGTCTAAAAATGCTCAAAAGCTTTATAAATGGAATCTTAAAATATTTCAGAGTTGGAGCCACCCTTCTTTCTTTCCTCTGTGGTAGATTGTATAGCTTCTGTTTCCTTTCCAGACAATAAGTGTTCACTTTACTTCCCAAGGGTTTGGGCTAGGAGAGACCTGTTGGACTCATCGTACAATTTGCCTTGGCCCTTGTGAAGGATGGCTCTGGTAAAAACAAACCAGCCTTAACATGTATCAGATAATAATAATCACAGTATTAACCACTGCTGATCTTGTTGAGTGCTACTCATCAAATTCTGTTCCAAATACTTTATGTGCAGTATCTCATTTAATCTTTGTAATAGTCCTATTAAGAAGGCATGGTAGTGTCAGGGTATACAGTAGAGCTTGGGCTTTGCCTATCTGGAGCCAGGCTGCCTGAGTTCAGGGGCTGATTCCACTCATTTAACTGTGACCTTGGAAAGCTGCTCAACCCCTACCTGTGTCTAGGTATCTCCATCTATAAAATGGGAATAATAGCAATACCTACTTTCTGTACATGAGTTTATTTTAAAAGAGGGTACCTCAAGAGCTAAGCTGGGATGTAAGTTGCCCTTAGTGTGCAGAGCCAAGAATGATTTAAAAACCTTGCTTTGTATCCAGCTGGCACCAATCCATTCTTCACTTGCTGTGAATGAATCCAAGAAATTCAACAGGTACAAGCAATCACCGAAAAGCTATTTGTTGTGATTGGAAAACAGTCAAAGAAATGGAGTGCTTCATAGATGATTTAATATTTTCGAGGTAGCACATGCGAATGAGTAAGCTCAGGGTAGATGAGTGCGTTTACATTCCACATCAAGGTTTTACTTAAAGTTTACATTTTGTTTAAATGAGAAGTAAGATCAATGTAATATGACTTAAACCTTTCTTGGAAATTTATGGTTTCTTTTAATAAACCTCATAAAAGACATTTTTGAACATATGCAGTGTTCTTAATGTAATGGTTTCATTCTTGAAATATATAGTATTTAGGTTGCATCTAAAATGCTCTAAAAGTATCACAAAGGCTGTAAAAATATTGTTAACGGGAAGAAATCTTTTTAGAAGGATAAATATTTTCTTGGAAAAGGAAAAAGCTGTGAACCTTTTAGGCAGGGGAATGGCTTTGTTTTGAGAAATAACAATTTGCCTTTTTTTTTTTTTTACATCCTTTAAAATATTTCAGAGTTGGAGCCACCCTTCTTTCTTTCCTCTGTGGTAGATTGTATAGCTTCTGTTTCCTTTCCAGACAATAAGTGTTCACTTTACTTCCCAAGGGTTTGGGCTAGGAGAGACCTGTTGGACTCATCGTACAATTTGCCTTGGCCTTGGGAAGGATGGCTCTGGTAAAAACAAACCAGCCTTAACATGTATCAGATAATAATAATCACAGTATTAACCACTGCTGATCTTGTTGAGTGCTACTCATCAAATTCTGTTCCAAATACTTTATGTGCAGTATCTCATTTAATCTTTGTAATAGTCCTATTAAGAAGGCATGGTAGTGTCAGGGTATACAGTAGAGCTTGGGCTTTGCCTATCTGGAGCCAGGCTGCCTGAGTTCAGGGGCTGATTCCACTCATTTAACTGTGACCTTGGAAAGCTGCTCAACCCCTACCTGTGTCTAGGTATCTCCATCTATAAAATGGGAATAATAGCAATACCTACTTTCTGTACATGAGTTTATTTTAAAAGAGGGTACCTCAAGAGCTAAGCTGGGATGTAAGTTGCCCTTAGTGTGCAGAGCCAAGAATGATTTAAAAACCTTGCTTTGTATCCAGCTGGCACCAATCCATTCTTCACTTGCTGTGAATGAATCCAAGAAATTCAACAGGTACAAGCAATCACCGAAAAGCTATTTGTTGTGATTGGAAAACAGTCAAAGAAATGGAGTGCTTCATAGATGATTTAATATTTTCGAGGTAGCACATGCGAATGAGTAAGCTCAGGGTAGATGAGTGCGTTTACATTCCACATCAAGGTTTTACTTAAAGTTTACATTTTGTTTAAATGAGAAGTAAGATCAATGTAATATGACTTAAACCTTTCTTGGAAATTTATGGTTTCTTTTAATAAACCTCATAAAAGACATTTTTGAACATATGCAGTGTTCTTAATGTAATGGTTTCATTCTTGAAATATATAGTATTTAGGTTGCATCTAAAATGCTCTAAAAGTATCACAAAGGCTGTAAAAATATTGTTAACGGGAAGAAATCTTTTTAGAAGGATAAATATTTTCTTGGAAAAGGAAAAAGCTGTGAACCTTTTAGGCAGGGGAATGGCTTTGTTTTGAGAAATAACAATTTGCCTTTTTTTTTTTTTGACATCCTTTCTGTGGTTCTACTTCAGCCAATTATTAGATTAAAGCAAGCTGTTGCTACGTGCCCTAGAAACTCAGATGAATTTGATATTACACCCTAAGTTTGTGAGGACAAGTTCCATTTAAGGCTTTAATGAGGTCAAGGGAACAAAGCAGGAGGCTGACTGAGGCTTTTGTGGTATTTTAAGAACTGTATCTTAGAATTATGAGGCTTGCATAATGCCATGGAAAAGAACACAGGATTTAGAGCTAAAAGATCTCCGTTTGAGACCTGGCTCTGCCATTTCCTAGCTTTGTGACCTTCGTATAATCACTTAGATGCTCTGAGACTCACTTTTTCGAGGAGTCTAGAAAACAGGGTCAAGAATACCTGCTCTAGCTACTTTGGAAGAGTAGTACAGGGTCAAATGTGATACTATATGAGAAAGAGCTTCGTAAGCCAGACAGTCAAAAAGTGCACATAGACGTTATTTGTTGGACAAACATTTTATGAATGCTTCTTATGTACAAAGAAGAGGCTCTTACCTATGTAAAGCCCTCTAACCCACTCTACATGGGTAAGTCAATTCTATTATTTAAAGGAAATAGTTACATTCTTCTTTGGTGACCCGTTTCCCTCTCTGGAGATTACAACGTTCAGAAAAATTTTCCATTAAGTATAACCTAAGACACATATGGCTGCAAATTATAGGAAAGCATGCCATTGCACAGTTGGAAAGAACATTGAGTCCAGTTCCCTTACAGCGCAGATGAGGAAACAAAGATCCAGAAGGGGGAATAATATGCCCTGTTAAATTGGTTTTCATCTACTACAATTCACAGTTCTATGTACAGACATGCAATAAGAAAAACAATACTTCTCCTACCTACTGTACAAACTTATACTGAGTAAAAAAGGGAATTGTCAAGGATGAAGCTGGAAAGGTAGGTCAACACTGGTTCAGGAGGGATCCCGTATATATCGTAAAGAATTTAGAGATTATCCTGAAAATATGGGACTCCAGTTAAATATTTTAAGTAAGATAATGACTGGGTTAGACATATGTTTTAGAAAGATGACCCTGGGAGAGTGTAGAAGATGAACTGGCTCAAGTCATGTCAGGGAGCATGTTTGCAGTGGTTTGTGAACCCTGAAGAGAAATAATGATTTGAATGGAGGAGTGTTAGTCGGGATGGGCTTCTAGGTTTCTGGGTCAGGAATGAGGGTAGGTGACAATTTTCTCTGAGAGCAAAGGAGGAGGCATAAATTCGGGGATGATTGAGGTTAGGCTGATATTTAGGGGCAGACATAAAAAGAGATAGTTGAATATAATCCTCAAACTTTGGAAAAAAAGCTTTGTGCTAACCCATTTGCTGTTTCTAATTTTTAATATATTTAATTTTATATAAAATTTTTTTTTTACAGAGTTTTGTTGTTCACAGACACATATGTTCCCAGATCAGTCATATACATATCCCTGGCATCCTCCCCACTCCCAATCCCCCTCATCCCACCTCTCCAGGCCATCACATCCCACCCTTACAGGATCTCCTATTCCCACAGGGCAATGGCAATAGCTATCTTTTTCACATATGATAGTATAGGTTTCCATGTTACTCCCTCTATGCCTCCCACCCACTGTTCATACCCCACAATGCCCATATGTCTGTTCTCTGTGTCTGTTTTTCCATTGCTTCAGTGCATGTGTTACCATCACCCTCTTACTAGATTCTATATATATGTGTTAGTATACTGTAGTTGTCTTTTTCTTTTTGACTTACTTCACTTTTTATAATAGGTTCTAGATCCAGCCACCTCATTAGGGCTGATTCTTCTGCATTTATTTTACAGCTGAGAAGTACTCCATTGTATATATGCACTAGTGCCTTTTTATCCATTCATTCATCGATGGACATCTAGGTTGCTTCCATGTTCTAGCTATTATATAGAGAGCTGCAATAAACATTGGGGTACAGGTGCTTCTTTCAGTTTTGATTCCATCAGGGTATAAGCCTAATAGTGAGATTGCTGGGTAGTATACTATTTCTTTTGTTTTTCCCGTATATATCGTAAAGAATTTAGAGATTATCCTGAAAATATGGGACTCCAGTTAAATATTTTAAGTAAGATAATGACTGGGTTAGACATATGTTTTAGAAAGATGACCCTGGGAGAGTGTAGAAGATGAACTGGCTCAAGTCATGTCAGGGAGCATGTTTGCAGTGGTTTGTGAACCCTGAAGAGAAATAATGATTTGAATGGAGGAGTGTTAGTCGGGATGGGCTTCTAGGTTTCTGGGTCAGGAATGAGGGTAGGTGACAATTTTCTCTGAGAGCAAAGGAGGAGGCATAAATTCGGGGATGATTGAGGTTAGGCTGATATTTAGGGGCAGACATAAAAAGAGATAGTTGAATATAATCCTCAAACTTTGGAAAAAAAGCTTTGTGCTAACCCATTTGCTGTTTCTAATTTTTTTAATATATTTAATTTTATATAAAATTTTTTTTTTACAGAGTTTTGTTGTTCACAGACACATATGTTCCCAGATCAGTCATATACATATCCCTGGCATCCTCCCCACTCCCAATCCCCCTCATCCCACCTCTCCAGGCCATCACATCCCACCCTTACAGGATCTCCTATTCCCACAGGGCAATGGCAATAGCTATCTTTTTCACATATGATAGTATAGGTTTCCATGTTACTCCCTCTATGCCTCCCACCCACTGTTCATACCCCACAATGCCCATATGTCTGTTCTCTGTGTCTGTTTTTCCATTGCTTCAGTGCATGTGTTACCATCACCCTCTTACTAGATTCTATATATATGTGTTAGTATACTGTAGTTGTCTTTTTCTTTTTGACTTACTTCACTTTTTATAATAGGTTCTAGATCCAGCCACCTCATTAGGGCTGATTCTTCTGCATTTATTTTTACAGCTGAGAAGTACTCCATTGTATATATGCACTAGTGCCTTTTTATCCATTCATTCATCAATGGACATCTAGATTGCTTCCATGTTCTAGCTATTGTATAGAGGGCTGCAATGAACATTGGGGTACAGGTGCTTCTTTCAGTTTTGATTCCATCAAGGTATAAGCCTAATAGTGAGATTGCTGGGTCGTATACTATTTCTATTTTTAGTTTTTTAAGGAATCTCCATACTATCTTCCACAGCAGCTATATCAATTTACATTCCCACCAGCAATGCAAGAGTGTTCCCTTTTTCTGCACACTCTCCAGCATTTATTGTCTGTAGATTTTTTGCTGAGGGCCATTCTGACTGGTGTAAGGTGATATCTCATTGTAGTTTTGATTTGCATTTCTCTAATTCTTATGATGAAAAGGGTTTCGACTCCAATGTATATTGTTGGAGTTAAAATAAGATATATGGCAGAAAATAATAATAGTAACAGCAACTATATTTACTTAGCCCATAAAGAACCTCTTGATGAGGGTGAAGGAAAAGAGTGAAAGAGCCAGCTTAAAACTGAATATTAAAAATTAAGATCATGGCATCTGGCCCATTACTTCATGGCAAATAGAAGGGGAAAACACGGAAGCCGTGACAAATTTTCTCTTCTTGGGCTCTAAAATCACTTAATAAAAAATAATTTAACTTGTTTCTTCAATTACAGTCTTTCCCTCAATATGTCTATCCTTCAAAATGTTATCATTTAAAGACATGCATAGAATTCTGATTTTAGTATCATCCCATTCTACCACTAATGATAACAACAACAAAAAAACCTCACAACATACTCATTGAGTCACTAGTTATATAACAGAAGATGCCATTAAGGACATCTCACCCCAAAGAAAATAAATTAATGAAAAAAGACACAAATAAACTTGACTTGGAGCTTCTAGGACATTGGCAGTAGGAAGTTGGGCCCTCAGTTGTCTGGAGTCAAGATCTGGTTAACTGAAATTAAGATAGATTTATATATTAACACTAAAAGATTACTAAAATTTGGAGCAGCAATTAGATGAGGAAGTGGGCAATAAGATAAAACTCTACAAATCGGCTAACATGGTCTGACTCATAGGTGTCTTCTAGTTTAGTAAAGAAAGGAGAACTCTCCGTATTTTAGGTCTTTAGGCTTCTCAAAAATTGCCAAACAAACAAGAAGGCAATAAATTGGGCATGTCTTTCAGTTTTGATTCCATCAAGGTATAAGCCTAATAGTGAGATTGCTGGGTCGTATACTATTTCTATTTTTAGTTTTTTAAGGAATCTCCATACTATCTTCCACAGCAGCTATATCAATTTACATTCCCACCAGCAATGCAAGAGTGTTCCCTTTTTCTGCACACTCTCCAGCATTTATTGTCTGTAGATTTTTTGCTGAGGGCCATTCTGACTGGTGTAAGGTGATATCTCATTGTAGTTTTGATTTGCATTTCTCTAATTCTTATGATGAAAAGGGTTTCGACTCCAATGTATATTGTTGGAGTTAAAATAAGATATATGGCAGAAAATAATAATAGTAACAGCAACTATATTTACTTAGCCCATAAAGAACCTCTTGATGAGGGTGAAGGAAAAGAGTGAAAGAGCCAGCTTAAAACTGAATATTAAAAATTAAGATCATGGCATCTGGCCCATTACTTCATGGCAAATAGAAGGGGAAAACACGGAAGCCGTGACAAATTTTCTCTTCTTGGGCTCTAAAATCACTTAATAAAAAATAATTTAACTTGTTTCTTCAATTACAGTCTTTCCCTCAATATGTCTATCCTTCAAAATGTTATCATTTAAAGACATGCATAGAATTCTGATTTTAGTATCATCCCATTCTACCACTAATGATAACAACAACAAAAAAACCTCACAACATACTCATTGAGTCACTAGTTATATAACAGAAGATGCCATTAAGGACATCTCACCCCAAAGAAAATAAATTAATGAAAAAAGACACAAATAAACTTGACTTGGAGCTTCTAGGACATTGGCAGTAGGAAGTTGGGCCCTCAGTTGTCTGGAGTCAAGATCTGGTTAACTGAAATTAAGATAGATTTATATATTAACACTAAAAGATTACTAAAATTTGGAGCAGCAATTAGATGAGGAAGTGGGCAATAAGATAAAACTCTACAAATCGGCTAACATGGTCTGACTCATAGGTGTCTTCTAGTTTAGTAAAGAAAGGAGAACTCTCCGTATTTTAGGTCTTTAGGCTTCTCAAAAATTGCCAAACAAACAAGAAGGCAAACTACTACTAGGGAGAATAGTAAAAAACAAAACAAACAAACAAAAAACTGATTTTGATCACCAAGGAGTGAAGATAATGAAGTTGTCAGGTACAAGATATTAATGAATTCTCTATGAGTGTAAAACAAAACAAAACAAAAAAATTATTAGAAAAAATTTTAAAGTATTTAAGAAAGAAACAAATGAAACTTCTAATATTAGAAGAAACTTAACATCTAAAATTTAAAATATGTTACTAGATAGACTTAAAAAGCAGATTAGATGATGTTGAAGGGTAAAATAATAAAATAAATAAGTATAAGAAAAATTGAATGAGAAGATCTAACAGACCATTTTCTGAAGTCTCCTGTGGCTCAGTGGTGAAGAATCTGCCTGCAGTCACAGGAGACTCAGGTTCAATCCTGTGTTAGCACGATCCCCTGCAGAAGGGTATTCCTGCTTGGCGAATCCCATGGGTAGTGAAGCCTGGTGGGCTACAGTCCATAGGGTCACAAAGAGTTATAAGTGACTTAAGCAACTTAACACTACAGTGAAAATGAGAAAGAGACAGTATTTAAAGAGATGATGACTGTGAATTTTCTAAAACTGATGAAAAATATGCATCTATAGATCAAGGAAGAAAAACATATCTGAAGGAGTGCTAAATTTTTTGCTCTCAGAAGATGAAAAAAGCCCTCACCATAAGAGAAAATGTTGCTAAATCTGATCATGTTAAATTGGAATCTGTTAACCAAATAAAATCACATGTAAAATGAAAAGACAAGATCTCCAGTTACTATGTTGTCTTATTTAGAGGATATTTTCAAAGGTAGTCAAGAGTCTAGTTATTAGCATGCTGAAGAACTCCCTGCATTCATGCTAAGTCATCATGTCTGACTCTTTGTGACCCTATGGAGCCTAGCCAGTCAGGCTCCTCTGTCCATGGGATTCTCCAGGCAGAAATACTAGAGTGAGTTGCTATGTCTTCCTCCAAGAGATCTTCCCAACCCGGGCATTGTACCTGCATCTCTTACATCTATTGCACTGGCAGACAGGTCCTTTGCCACTAGTGCCACCTGGGAAGCCTGAAGAACTCCCTAGAAATGTACATGTTGTTTTAGTATTAATTTATTTTATCTTGGTTTATACATTTACATTTATCACCCTTATCAAAATTCCAGTTTTATATTGAGCTATAGGCTCCTACTACAGTTTTATATGCTAGATAGTGCAGATCTGGTCTTCAATCTTAGTGGCCAAATCCAGTTCTGGTTAAGAAGATGTGTCTTTTTTCTCCTTTCTCTTCAAGCAAGCAACTTTGGATAATTCATAGCATAGACAGTGTTTGACCAACTTTATAAGAAGGAGACACTCATCTCATAGTTGGTATTTATATTAATTGTACTAAAAATTTTTGCTCTATCTCTTTGGTTTGGTCTCTTTCACACACAATAATTATCTTGAAAATTACTGATGTTGGTGTGTTTCTATAGTTCATTTATTTTTATTGTTAACTAGAATTTCGTTTATGATGACCTATAATTTATTGATTTCATCATCTGTTGATGGAAATTTGTATTGCTCTGACTTTTTGGTTATTAAAAATTAAATGTCCCCAAACATTGTATATATTTCTTTTTTAAATGCATGTATGTTTTATTTCCCTTAAATAAGTACCTAGGAGTGGAAAGAATGATTAGATCATGTGACAAATGGATCTTTAACCAAAAAATTAAGAAAGAAAAAGAAATCTCCCATTTACCCAAATAGTTGTGTCATTTTACATTGTCACGAAAGTTTATTAGTTTCATGATTTCCAAATCCCTGCAAACACATGATATGATCAACATTTTAAAATTTAACTATCTTACTAACAGACTCAAGGTTGTATTTTTTGTGGATTTATTTGCATACTAATGATGCTGTGGATCTTTTTACATGCTTATTTACTACCCATAGATCCTCTTTGGTGAAGTACCTGTTCACACAACTACTTTCCACTTTGTTATTGGGAGATTTCACATGCAGCAGAGCATCCAAGCCCATGCACCACAACTACTTATCCCACACACTGGGACCCACATGTTGCAACTACTAAGTTTTGTGCACCTAGTGCCTGTGCTCCTCAACAAGAGAAGCCACTGCATTGAGAAGAGTAGCTCCCTGGAGACTGGTTCAAAATGGCAGCATAGTGCCCCAAGAGATCTTCCCAACCCGGCATTGTACCTGCATCTCTTACATCTATTGCACTGGCAGACAGGTCCTTTGCCACTAGTGCCACCTGGGAAGCCTGAAGAACTCCCTAGAAATGTACATGTTGTTTTAGTATTAATTTATTTTATCTTGGTTTATACATTTACATTTATCACCCTTATCAAAATTCCAGTTTTATATTGAGCTATAGGCTCCTACTACAGTTTTATATGCTAGATAGTGCAGATCTGGTCTTCAATCTTAGTGGCCAAATCCAGTTCTGGTTAAGAAGATGTGTCTTTTTTCTCCTTTCTCTTCAAGCAAGCAACTTTGGATAATTCATAGCATAGACAGTGTTTGACCAACTTTATAAGAAGGAGACACTCATCTCATAGTTGGTATTTATATTAATTGTACTAAAAATTTTTGCTCTATCTCTTTGGTTTGGTCTCTTTCACACACAATAATTATCTTGAAAATTACTGATGTTGGTGTGTTTCTATAGTTCATTTATTTTTATTGTTAACTAGAATTTCGTTTATGATGACCTATAATTTATTGATTTCATCATCTGTTGATGGAAATTTGTATTGCTCTGACTTTTTGGTTATTAAAAATTAAATGTCCCCAAACATTGTATATATTTCTTTTTTAAATGCATGTATGTTTTATTTCCCTTAAATAAGTACCTAGGAGTGGAAAGAATGATTAGATCATGTGACAAATGGATCTTTAACCAAAAAATTAAGAAAGAAAAGAAATCTCCCATTTACCCAAATAGTTGTGTCATTTTACATTGTCACGAAAGTTTATTAGTTTCATGATTTCCAAATCCCTGCAAACACATGATATGATCAACATTTTAAAATTTAACTATCTTACTAACAGACTCAAGGTTGTATTTTTTGTGGATTTATTTGCATACTAATGATGCTGTGGATCTTTTTACATGCTTATTTACTACCCATAGATCCTCTTTGGTGAAGTACCTGTTCACACAACTACTTTCCACTTTGTTATTGGGAGATTTCACATGCAGCAGAGCATCCAAGCCCATGCACCACAACTACTTATCCCACACACTGGGACCCACATGTTGCAACTACTAAGTTTTGTGCACCTAGTGCCTGTGCTCCTCAACAAGAGAAGCCACTGCATTGAGAAGAGTAACTCCCTGGAGACTGGTTCAAAATGGCAGCATAGAAGAACGTGCACATATCTTCTCTTGTGAGATCACCCAAATCACAACAAGCTGTTGAACAACCATAGACAGGAGGACACTGAAATCCACCAGAAATTCTACATCCAAGGACAAAGAATAAGCCGTGACAAAATGGTGACAGGGACATGATCACTGAAAAAATCAAATATTGTGCTTGTTGGGTGGGTGACTCACACACTGGAGAACAGCAACACCAAAGATATTTTGCTATTGTAATACCACAGTGTTTTCTGTGCTATATGATATGATAAAGAAAATATGTAATGTAATATATGATATGTTTTATATAAAATATATATCTGTATGATATATACAATTATATGTAATATATTGTTTATAGCATATAATCATTTTAGTACTATGTAATATTAATATATCATGATATGCATAAATTTAATATCTTTATATTTAGCTATAATATGTTTAACTATAATATATTATATATTGTATATTATAAATAATATATAATTATATATAACATATTATATAACTATGTAATATATAATATGCATATCATATATTATGTAATATATAATATATTGTACATTATGTATAATATAGCAGATATACATAGTCTATTACACATATTACATAATATATATTACAATGTATGTTATATTTATAATATGCATGTTATATCTTATATATCTTATATATTGTGTATATCATATGCATAGAATATATATGTATCCTAATATTATAATATATGTTGTATTTCATAATATGTTTTATATTATTTAACATAATATATAACATGATTTAAATTATACAAAATGTATATATTATGTATTACTTTATATATTATATGATATGTTATATATTCTATATAATTTTTAATGGATTGTATATAATATATGTGTAGCAATGTCTATAACAGGTAATATATTATATGTAGTTCTATATTTTATATATAGCATAGGATATATAGTAATATGTATTATATACATTATGTATATAGTCACATATATATTATATAAGCTCTAATATATGATGATATGTGTATGACATATCATGTATATTCTACATTATAACATGATACATTATATATAATGTATAATCTTTCATATATTATATATCACATATGATATCATGTATTACATATTTTATATACATAACATATATATGTAGAACATTATATATATTCTACAGTCTATAGAATATATTCTTGTTGAGGAGCACAGGCACTAGGTGTACAAAACTTAGTAGTTGCAACATGTGGGTCCCAGTGTGTGGGATAAGTAGTTGTGGTGCATGGGCTTGGATGCTCTGCTGCATGTGGAATCTCCCAATAACAAAGTGGAAAGTAGTTATGTGAACAGGTACTTCACCAAAGAGGATCTATGGGTAGTAAATAAGCATGTAAAAAGATCCACAGCATCATTAGTATGCAAATAAATCCACAAAAAATACAATCTATAGAATATAGACTGTAGAATATAGATATGATAGAGAATAGAGAAAATAGAATGCATAATATATATTAGAATATAGTACATAGAATATAGAAAAAAATAATATATATTTCATATATATAAATACACATATAATGTCTATATAAATTATATATATAAATGTGCATAAATTATGTATATTATGTAGAAATATATTATATATAAATACATACAGACATTATATATGGATTCCATATTCTATATTCTGTATCATATATATTGATATATTCTATATCATATATACTATAGAATATAATACATGTATAATATTCTATACATATATAATTACATATGCTATATATATTAACAGAATATAGAATATTTATATTATATATATTTGATATTCTATACATATATAGAGAGCATATATAGTACAGAAAATCAGACATTATATTTATATATTCTATATATTCTATAATTTATATTAGTATATGTAACATATAATTATATATATAGAACATTATATATCAAATGCATATATCAATATCTAATATACATATGTATTCTATATTCCATATTCCATATCATATAGAATATATACTATGATACATATGTAATATTCTCTATATATAATTGTTTATGTTGTACGTATTAATATAGAATATACATAATACATTTGTTTTGCAAAACAATTAAATTATTTGGAAATCATTTAATCCTCTTGAACTTTGCTTTTAAGTTTTCTTTGCTGGAATCAAAACATTTTTATTCTTGATTTATTTTGTCCAGATACAAAGATAGACTCTTAGGAGTTCTCTACCTGTTCTTCTATCAGTTGTGAGATTTTCTAATTTAACTGGTGAGGACAGGCAATATTCTTGGCTCTGTTTGAGGTTTAGTAATTGGTCCTTCTAGTCCTTCAGGTGATTCTTCCCTTGGCTTCTGCTGCTGTTCTTAAAAGTAATTGCTGATTTGTTCTAAGTTAAAGATTTAAGGAAAGCTCTTTGCAGATTTCAGTTGTCCTCTCCCTATATAGCGCTCTCTTCTTTAAGATTCTTCCCTGAAAACTCTCATTGCCCTAGTCTAAACTTCTGGCTCCATTTTTTGCAACTCAGATAGACTGCCAGCTTTGTCTAGATTCCCTCTTCCTGTGCTGTGGTCTGGAAAGATCATAGGGGCTGTTTCATTTAATTCTTGTTTATAAGGGTTTTTTCTTTTTTTGTCTTTTAATGTTTCATATCTAATGCCTTAAAATATCTTGTTATATATATTTTTATGGTATTTTATTTGTTTTAAGGATAGGGTAAATCTAGTCCTTATTTCTCTAGAATAATAATTCTTACAATGCTCTCTTGCCCAGAAGTCAGAAACATATTGAATACGCTGAAAACTATTGAGTTGAAACATGTACACTGAAGCCAGGTAGTAAACAAAGTTCACAGATTTCAGAAAGGCTCACGGAAAAAGAGTAAATGGATTCAAGGAGTTATATAGTCTCTTCCTACTTTAGAATGTGATCTAAAGTCTCTGTAGTCTCTTCCTACTAGAATGTGAGAGCTTAATAAACCATTGTGCTATCTAAACCAGTTATTAAAGTCAACTGTTAGCCACGCCAAAGCTCTTGTTCACAAGAATGTATTATTCCTCTGGTCTTAGGAAGTTCTGAAAAGCTATGGACTAAAATAGAAAAGAAAGAAAGAATACGACTATGGACTCTGCAGTTCTACATGATAGTGTATAACTCTGGAATACTAAGAAACCACAGTCACAGCATGGGTCACTCAGTCATAGATGGCTCATAAAGCCATCAGTTAAAACTGATTTAGTTTGAGGAACTGAAAAACCAAAATTTTTTACTAGTCTCTTAATGCTGCTGTAATCAACCACCACAAACTTGGAAATTACTACAAATATGAATGTATTCTTTCTCAGTTTCGAAGGTTAGAAGTTCAAAATGAAGGTGTTAGGAAGGCTATGCTCCCTCAGAGGTTTCCTTGTCTCTTACAGTTCCTGATAGGTCATGACATTCATTGGTTTGTGGCAGTATAACTTCAATCTCTGCCTCTTCTCTGTGGACTGATTGCTAATAAACTTGAAAATTTTGTCCCTATTCCTCCTATAATTTTCTCAGTTCTACTGACTCCCTCTCTCTGTCACACACCCAAGAAATCTTACTGAATTGCTTACTTGTTGTTGTTGTTTAGTTGCTAAGTCATGTCTGACTCTTTTGTGACCTTGTGGACTATAGCCCACCAGGTTTCTCTGTCCATGGGAATTCCCAAGCTGGAGTGGTTTACTATTTCCTTCTCCAGGGGATATTCCAGATCCAGGGATCAAACCTGCATCTCTTACATTGATAGGCAGATTCTTTACCACTGAGTCACCAGGTAAGCCCCAATCGGTTGTTTAGGGTAGTAGTTATGAACATTAACTCTGCATGCAAACTGTCTAGACTCAACTGTAGTTCCACTGTAAAATAGTTGTGTAACCTTGAGTAAAGTTTAAAACATCTTTGTCTCCAATTTTTTTCTGAAAATTGAAGACAGTAGTAGTACACCTACTAAAATGGTTGTTCTCTGTGTTTACTGAGCTAACATATACATCAAATACTTAAAGCAGTACTAGGCACAGTTTTTCATTATTATTGGAAAAGATCACTAGGTTTCCTTGTCAGCAGAATTAGACAATCATGTCCACGCCAAAGCTCTTGTTCACAAGAATGTATTATTCCTCTGGTCTTAGGAAGTTCTGAAAAGCTATGGACTAAAATAGAAAAGAAAGAAAGAATACGACTATGGACTCTGCAGTTCTACATGATAGTGTATAACTCTGGAATACTAAGAAACCACAGTCACAGCATGGGTCACTCAGTCATAGATGGCTCATAAAGCCATCAGTTAAAACTGATTTAGTTTGAGGAACTGAAAAACCAAAATTTTTTACTAGTCTCTTAATGCTGCTGTAATCAACCACCACAAACTTGGAAATTACTACAAATATGAATGTATTCTTTCTCAGTTTCGAAGGTTAGAAGTTCAAAATGAAGGTGTTAGGAAGGCTATGCTCCCTCAGAGGTTTCCTTGTCTCTTACAGTTCCTGATAGGTCATGACATTCATTGGTTTGTGGCAGTATAACTTCAATCTCTGCCTCTTCTCTGTGGACTGATTGCTAATAAACTTGAAAATTTTGTCCCTATTCCTCCTATAATTTTCTCAGTTCTACTGACTCCCTCTCTCTGTCACACACCCAAGAAATCTTACTGAATTGCTTACTTGTTGTTGTTGTTTAGTTGCTAAGTCATGTCTGACTCTTTTGTGACCTTGTGGACTATAGCCCACCAGGTTTCTCTGTCCATGGGAATTCCCAAGCTGGAGTGGTTTACTATTTCCTTCTCCAGGGGATATTCCAGATCCAGGGATCAAACCTGCATCTCTTACATTGATAGGCAGATTCTTTACCACTGAGTCACCAGGTAAGCCCCAATCGGTTGTTTAGGGTAGTAGTTATGAACATTAACTCTGCATGCAAACTGTCTAGACTCAACTGTAGTTCCACTGTAAAATAGTTGTGTAACCTTGAGTAAAGTTTAAAACATCTTTGTCTCCAATTTTTTTCTGAAAATTGAAGACAGTAGTAGTACACCTACTAAAATGGTTGTTCTCTGTGTTTACTGAGCTAACATATACATCAAATACTTAAAGCAGTACTAGGCACAGTGTCATAGAAATTTTAGTCATTATTATTGGAAAAGATCACTAGGTTTCCTTGTCAGCAGAATTAGACAATCATAGAAGCTGATTCAAACTGATTCCTGTCTCTAGAGTTTCCCTGTCCTTTCTTGCTTGATATCAAATGATATGAAAACGCTTGCTTCATTTATTTTGTACGTTATTTTATCTGTTTCAAGGGGAAGACTAAATTTAGCTCCTGTAATTTTAAGTTGTCTGCAAGTAGAAGTCTCACAGTTCTATCCTAAGTCAAGAAAGAAAGTTAATTCTTGTTAGAAGCTGAATTTCTATAGTACTCAAAAATATAGAAAGTTAAACAGATGGGGTTCTAAACTGAAAAAATTTTTTGTAAACCTGCCTGGATTCCATTTTTACTTTACTTTCAGCCAAAGTACCAATGAATTAAGGCAGCAGTGTGACTTCTCTTTCAAAAATGCGTACAGATACCAGAACATCTCATAAACTCTCTCTTCGTACTCATGTGATATTATATCACAGGAACAATGAACAATATTACCCTTAGCATTGTTTTCTCTGTAGGTGCTATCATATCATTCATTCATTCATTCATTTACTTGGTAAAAAAAATTGTTAAAGGGACAGTAGTAGGAAGTGGCTGGTCCTGGATATTTTGAAAATATTTACTTTTGAGATGACATCCTGAAGAATTAAATGTGGAGAATGATGGATAAAGAACAATCAACAATAATGGTTTGATTCTGTGCCTAGCTAACTGAGTAGATAATGCTGTCACTTACTACGGTGAGGAAAACTAGGAGGGTTGTAGATTAGTTAGATGACAGTGAGAGGAAAACAAGAGCTGTGTTTTGACTGTGTAATGTTTCGGATATCAGTCACCCAAAAGAAGATGCCAAGTACAGCACGTCCCACACATACAAATGAATTCCTTTCAGGGAGGGCATTCATTAGGTCTAATTTGTTCATAAGTCCAGCAAAGTTAGCTGAGGTTCCCAACTAACACAATTGGCTATGTAGTATTACAAACCTATTACAGTATAGTCGTAGATTTATAATACTTTTCACATAAATGCCATATAAAAACAAACACAGTAATAAAACACTATTAACCTTACAGTACAATACCTTGAAAAGTACAGTAGTACAGTACAACAATTGGGATGCCAGGACTGACATGGAGTGAACGGGCAAGGCGTTACTAATGGGAGGAGGGAGAGGAGGGGGGAGATGGTAGAACTGAAGAACTGTCAGCAATAAGAGACAGAGGGCAAGCTGTAGTTTCACTTATGCCTGACACTGATAGCACAGATTTTGGTTCCTTGCTGGACTCAATTCTATCGACCCTTTTGAAAAAACGATCCAGTGATCTCTGGATAGTAGCTCCTTTTTCTCATTGTAGATAACACAATAACGCTGGATTGCATTCTGAATGGCTGCTGCAACCTTTGTGTACTATTCTAAGTTTGAGTCTTGTGTCTCAAAACTAACAGGACGTCCTCAAATAAAGAAAATCCTCTCACCATTTCCTGCACTGTGAATCACTTCAGTTCTTCAGTTACTTCCTTCTCTTGTCTCTCTCATCCTTTCTCTGGGCCTCCAATTTTATCAGGTTTTCAATGCAAATTCACATCTTTGAAAGTTCACTACTTGAAGGTTTGCATGTAGGGGACTTGCTGTAAGCATTTGGATTTACAAACTCAACACAGAGGTCCAGGCTGGAGATATGACTGGAGATTATGGAATCCTAAATCCTATGTGTGTGTGTGTGTGTGTGTGTGTGTATGTATGTATATATACATGTATATATATATATGAGAGAGACTGAGAGAGAGAAATTTTATTTGTAGCACTCAGAAAAGATCTTCTAAGGAGCAAATGTTGAAGACTAAGGACAATCCTTCAGGTTCTTGGAGTGCAACGACATTTAAAGATGTTTTAGAGAAAGAGGTGCCAATTAAGGGATTGAGGAGAAGGTGAGGAGAAGATTGATGAATGCAGTTTCCTTGGAAGCTTAGAGAAGAAAGTACCCCAAGAAGGAAGATGTGACAACTGAGTCAAATGTTGGGGAAAATTTGAGTGAGATGCACAAGGAAACTAACTCTTAGACTTTGGCAAGATGGAAGTCATTGATGACCTTACAGAGTCCTATTCAGGGCTCAGAAATGGGGACAAAAGCCCAATGGAAGTGATTAAAGAGGGGATAGAATGTGAGCAATAAGAGTCCGTGGGTTTATACAATTCTTTTGAGGTATTATGTTATGAATCACTTCAGTTCAGTCACTCAGTTGAGTCTGACTCTTTGCCACCCCACAAACTGTGGCACGCCAGGCTTCCCTGTCCTTCACTATGAATAAGAACAAAGAAATGTGAAAAGTAGTTGGGGAAGTCAAGGTTGAGTAGAGTTTGTTTTTATTTCCTCAGACAGATGATATTAAAGCATGATGGTAAAATTTGTATCCTGATGGTTGTAATCCGGAGAGGAAGAAAGCAAAAGATGGTAGATAGCAAAAGTGATACTTGCTGGAATGGGGGAAGTACTTGCAAAGGTGTGGTAAAGAACAAGTGAATTTACTTGGAAACTAGCAAAATTGTCTGACGAGGTTATATGCCCAAGATGATCATCCTAAATTAAAGAGAAAACACACTTGCGTATGTATGTTTGTATGTGTTTTCCTCTGACAAAGCTCAACAATTTAGATATAGGTGCAATATAAATGGAGAGCTGAATGTAACTGGATTGAGACTATGCCAGGTAAATGTAAAAGGCAGCAAAGGGCAAAGAGATCAGAAAGAGAAATTAGGGAAAAAATCTCATTTACCCTTGCATCAAAAAAATACCTAGGAATAAGCAAAATCCTGTACTCAAAAAACTATAAGAAGCTGATGAAAGAAAATGAAGACAACACAAGCAGATGGAATAATATACTATGTTCTTGGATTGATATAATTAATATTGCTAAAATAAACATTCTATCTAAGGCAATCTTCAGATTCACTGCAATCCCTATTAAACTACCAGTGGTATTTTTCACAGAACTAGAATGAACAATTTTAAAATTTGTATAGAAACACAGAAGATCACAAATA
Organism: Tragulus kanchil; assembly: GCA_022376925.1. Taxonomy (NCBI): domain Eukaryota; kingdom Metazoa; phylum Chordata; class Mammalia; order Artiodactyla; family Tragulidae; genus Tragulus; species Tragulus kanchil. The sequence goes on along the minus strand of JAIOJX010000032.1, from coordinate 64,461,611 downwards.
GCCAAAATAATCTTGAGAAAGAAGAATGAAACTGAATGAATCAGGGTCTCTGTCTTAAGATTATATTACAAAGCTATAGTCATCATCAAAACACTATGCATTGTCACAAAATAGCCAGACACATAGATCAGTGGAACAAGATAGAATGCTCAGAAATAAACCTATACATCTGTGGTCAATTAATCTATGACAAAGGAGGCAAAATTATACAATGGAGAAAAAACAGTCTCTTCAATAATTGACGCTGTGAAAACTGGACATCTACATGTAAAAGAATGAAATTAGAACATTCTCTAATACCATACAAAAAAATAAGCTCAAAATGGATTAAAGATATAAATGTGAGACAGAATACTGTAAAGCTCCTAAAGGAAAACATAGGCAAAAGACTCTGACATAAGTCACAGCAATATTTATTGAATCCATCTCCTAGAGTAATGAGGCTCCCTTGGTGGCTCAGACAGTAAAGAATCTGCTTGGAATGCAGGAGACCTGCGTTCAATACCTTGGCCAGGAAGATCCCCTGGAGAAGGGAATGACAACCCACTTCAGTATTCTTGCCTGGAGAATACCATAGACAGAAGAACCTTGCTGGCTACAGTCTGTGGGGCTGCAAAGAGTCAGACATGACTGAGTGACTGATACACACCTAGAGTAATGGAGTGACTGATACACACCTAGAGTAATGGAAACAAAAGCAAAAATAAACAAATGGATGAACAAAAGCAAAAAAATTACCAAATTACAATTAGAAGTTTTTTCAAAGCAAGAAAAATCATAAGCAAAATGAAAAGGCACCCATGGAATGAGAGAACATATGTGCAAATGATGTGCCTGACAAGAGATTACTTTCCAAAAGATACAAGCAGTTCATATAACCCAATACAAAAAAATTCAATCAGAAAATGGGCAGAAGTAAACCCATACTAAATAGACATTTCTTCAAAGAAGACCTCCAGTTGCCCAACAGACACAAGAAAATATGCTCAACATTGCTATCAATAATTTTTAGATAAATGCAAATCAATACTAGATATAACCTAGCACCAGTCAGATAAAGGGACACAAAATAATTTTTCTCACAAATAGCAAAAATAATCTTGAGAAAGAAGAATGAAACTGAATGAATCAGGGTCTCTGTCTTAAGATTATATTACAAAGCTATAGTCATCATCAAAACACTATGCATTGTCACAAAATAGCCAGACACATAGATCAGTGGAACAAGATAGAATGCTCAGAAATAAACCTATACATCTGTGGTCAATTAATCTATGACAAAGGAGGCAAAATTATACAATGGAGAAAAAACAGTCTCTTCAATAATTGACGCTGTGAAAACTGGACATCTACATGTAAAAGAATGAAATTAGAACATTCTCTAATACCATACAAAAAAATAAGCTCAAAATGGATTAAAGATATAAATGTGAGACAGAATACTGTAAAGCTCCTAAAGGAAAACATAGGCAAAAGACTCTGACATAAGTCACAGCAATATTTATTGAATCCATCTCCTAGAGTAATGAGGCTCCCTTGGTGGCTCAGACAGTAAAGAATCTGCTTGGAATGCAGGAGACCTGCGTTCAATACCTTGGCCAGGAAGATCCCCTGGAGAAGGGAATGACAACCCACTTCAGTATTCTTGCCTGGAGAATACCATAGACAGAAGAACCTTGCTGGCTACAGTCTGTGGGGCTGCAAAGAGTCAGACATGACTGAGTGACTGATACACACCTAGAGTAATGGAGTGACTGATACACACCTAGAGTAATGGAAACAAAAGCAAAAATAAACAAATGGATGAACAAAAGCAAAAAAATTACCAAATTACAATTAGAAGTTTTTTCAAAGCAAGAAAAATCATAAGCAAAATGAAAAGGCACCCATGGAATGAGAGAACATATGTGCAAATGATGTGCCTGACAAGAGATTACTTTCCAAAAGATACAAGCAGTTCATATAACCCAATACAAAAAAATTCAATCAGAAAATGGGCAGAAGTAAACCCATACTAAATAGACATTTCTTCAAAGAAGACCTCCAGTTGCCCAACAGACACAAGAAAATATGCTCAACATTGCTATCAATAATTTTTAGATAAATGCAAATCAATACTAGATATAACCTAGCACCAGTCAGAAAGGTCATCAACAAAATATCTAGAAATAATAAATGCTGGAGAAAAATAAACCTTCCTGCACTGTTGGTGGGAATGAAAATTGGTATAGCCACTGTGGAGAACAGTATGGAGGTTCCCCAGAAAAACTAAAAGTAGATCTATCGTATGATACCACAACCCCACTCTTGGGCATACATCTGGGGGAGACTCTTAATTTGAAAAAATATATACACCTCAATGTTGATTGCAGCAATTTTTATAATAGCTAAGATATTGAAACAACTTCAGTATCTATCAACAGATGAATGAATAAATAAGAAGTGGAATATATATACATGCACATACATATAAATGCTACTTAGCCATAAAAAATGAAATCACGCCATTTGCAGCAACATGAATGGATCTACAGATTATCATAGTCAGTGAAATAAGTCAGACAAAGAAAGACAAATAGCATATATAAATGACCTTAATACAAAACAGAAACAGACTCACAAACAGAAAACAAACTTCTGGTTACCAAAGAGCAAAGGAGGAGAGGGATAAATTAGAAATTTGGGATTAACAGATATATATCTACTACTATATATCTGCCACCTCTACTGTCTACATGTGTGTATGCTAAGCCACTTCAATAACATCCAGCTCTTTGTCACCCTATGGGCCATAGCCCACCAGGCTTCTCTGTCCATGAAATTCTCCAGGCAAGAATACTGGTGTAAGTTGCCATTTCCTCCTCCAGGGGATCTTCCTGACTCAGGGATCAAACCTGTGTCTCCTATATGGGCAGGCAGATTCTTCACCATGAGTGTCACCTGGGAAATCCTCACTACTACACACTACTATATGAAACAGATAAAAATGCCTCACTGTATCGCACAGGGAACTATATTCAATATCTTGCAATAACCTACAATGGAAAAAATCTGAAAAAGAATATATACATATTTGTATAACTGAATCACTTTGTTGTACACTTCAAATGTGGTAAATCAGCTATACTTCAATTTTTAAAAATGCAAAGAGTTTAAGGTTAAAGCAATCAGTTGCCCAACAGACACAAGAAAATCATAAAAAAACAAAATATTCTAGCACCAGTCAGAAAGGTCATCAACAAAATATCTAGAAATAATAAATGCTGGAGAAAATAAACCTTCCTGCACTGTTGGTGGGAATGAAAATTGGTATAGCCACTGTGGAGAACAGTATGGAGGTTCCCCAGAAAAACTAAAAGTAGATCTATCGTATGATACCACAACCCCACTCTTGGGCATACATCTGGGGGAGACTCTTAATTTGAAAAAATATATACACCTCAATGTTGATTGCAGCAATTTTTATAATAGCTAAGATATTGAAACAACTTCAGTATCTATCAACAGATGAATGAATAAATAAGAAGTGGAATATATATACATGCACATACATATAAATGCTACTTAGCCATAAAAAATGAAATCACGCCATTTGCAGCAACATGAATGGATCTACAGATTATCATAGTCAGTGAAATAAGTCAGACAAAGAAAGACAAATAGCATATATAAATGACCTTAATACAAAACAGAAACAGACTCACAAACAGAAAACAAACTTCTGGTTACCAAAGAGCAAAGGAGGAGAGGGATAAATTAGAAATTTGGGATTAACAGATATATATCTACTACTATATATCTGCCACCTCTACTGTCTACATGTGTGTATGCTAAGCCACTTCAATAACATCCAGCTCTTTGTCACCCTATGGGCCATAGCCCACCAGGCTTCTCTGTCCATGAAATTCTCCAGGCAAGAATACTGGTGTAAGTTGCCATTTCCTCCTCCAGGGGATCTTCCTGACTCAGGGATCAAACCTGTGTCTCCTATATGGGCAGGCAGATTCTTCACCATGAGTGTCACCTGGGAAATCCTCACTACTACACACTACTATATGAAACAGATAAAAATGCCTCACTGTATCGCACAGGGAACTATATTCAATATCTTGCAATAACCTACAATGGAAAAAATCTGAAAAAGAATATATACATATTTGTATAACTGAATCACTTTGTTGTACACTTCAAATGTGGTAAATCAGCTATACTTCAATTTTTAAAAATGCAAAGAGTTTAAGGTTCACTGAAAGCAATCAGTTATAGTGTCACACTATGAAATCAATGCTGAGTGAATTGGGTAATAAGGAAGTAGGGAGGGATAAGTAGCTTGTGATGGCTGAGCAGAGCAAACTCTGCCCTAGCACCACTGCCCTTTTAGAGAATGCGTGGAAACAATCTGCCTTCTCATGGACCCCCACGAACACAGGGCTTATTTCCATTCTGTCTTCACTCCATCAGTTTATATTCCTTGCTCTGTGGCAGGTGCTGTGCCAGAGATCAAAAGAGAATTTAAACATTAATAGGACTCTTTTCTTGTCGTTAAAGTTCAAAGTTTACTCATAAAGAATTCTTGACTTCCTAGGCTGCTACACATGTCCCTTTTGTGCAGCTCCTGTGCTTTGCCCCTGGTGAGGGGAGTCATCACTCAAGGGTTGACACATGCTTCTAACTCAGGTCAATCAGGAGACTCCCGAAGAGGGAAGGTATGGAGTAAAGACTAAAGTGGGCAGGATACCAGTCCAGAAGGCGGAAGATAGGGCTTCCAGTTCTGAATGTGCCTCTAGTTGCTGGTGTCATGTTGGGTCTTCAGTCTTTTCATCTGTAAATAACAGGAACTATGATATCTCATTTAGGCCCAATTTTGCAAGTAGGTATTCCTAGGTATCTTGCAGCAACTCTGCCACTTTAAAACTACTTCCCACATGAGTCTCCATTGCTAGTAAAGATACCCATTATTTAACTTAAGTTGTCAAAAAAGGACTTGATCTGATGTTATCTAGTAAGTTAATATTTATCCCATTATAGGAATTCATTTATTTTGATAATATCTTGTATTTACTTCTACCTGGAAGAATGCAAGATACTGAAGCCTGAAATATCTTGACTGCATAAACCTTGGGCTAATGAAGGGAAAGATTTTTGTCACCACTGGGCACTATTGAGGAGTGTGTGTCTGTGTGCACACACATGCTGGATGAGATGAACACGTAAACATGAGAGAAGAAGACTGACTACAATGAGACTCAGTATTAAAATATGGAGGGGACTTTAGAGGTTTCATAACTCACTATCAGTGTGAGAAAACAAAGGTCCAGAGGAGGAAGCATGGCTCCAAGCTCCCACATATTTGCAACAACAGAGCCGTGCCTGGGGATCACACTGTTCAGAGTCCTAGCCCAGTGCACTCTGTATACTCATATTCTTCCACAAATAGTTATATCTCTCCTTTCCAGATTTTCTATTTGCATAATTGACTCTCTATTAGGGGAAATGCACTGACTGAAACCACCCACCCTGGTCAGGCACCATAGTGACCATTCAAGTGAGTTATTTTATAATAGGAGGTCCCAGTAAAGAATAGAGAGTTCCCCCCACCCCCCATTTTGAGATACCCTAGTTCCACAGCATATTCCCCTCATTCACTTCAATGTCCGTAAGACTATTCTCCAAATTCACCTCTCCAATGATGCTCTGCATATTCATTTATCAGCACCATCTTTCTAGATTCCATATATATGTGTCAGTATACAATATTTATCTTTCTCTCTCTGACATACTTTACTCTGGAGGTTTGGGGTGGGTGACACATGTATACTGATAGAAGATTCCTGCTGATGTGTGGCAGTAAACAACAAAACTCTGTAAAAAATGAAATAAAACAGTAAAAACAGAAAAAAATAGAACACAGGACTAACAAGTCACCACCAACCAGAAGAATTTGGGAAAGGTCAAAAGGAGAACCCTTCTTGCTGAGCAACGTGTGCATCATTATGAAGGATCCTAGGTTAGAATGACTGTTCAGAGATGACCCACAAACTAGTCTCATCATCATTAAACTTGAGACTATGGAGCCACATGACAGAACAGTTTTTCTGGGTTCCCTTACCATGCTGCTCTCTGTCCGGGCACCCCTTTCCAATAAAATCTCTTGCTTTGTCAGCACATGTGTCTCCTTAGACAATTCATTTCTGAATGTTAGACAGAGCCCACTTTCAGCCTTGGAAGGGGCTCCTCTTCTTGAAACATCTCCAGTTCACAGTTTTGCACCAGGCAGGTTAGCTATGTGTTGACATGAATAGGCAAAAGAATGAAAAGATTTATTTGAATGCCCGGCCAGTTTCTGGATGTGAAGATTTTTGAAACTCACTATCAGTGTGAGAAAACAAAGGTCCAGAGGAGGAAGCATGGCTCCAAGCTCCCACATATTTGCAACAACAGAGCCGTGCCTGGGGATCACACTGTTCAGAGTCCTAGCCCAGTGCACTCTGTATACTCATATTCTTCCACAAATAGTTATATCTCTCCTTTCCAGATTTTCTATTTGCATAATTGACTCTCTATTAGGGGAAATGCACTGACTGAAACCACCCACCCTGGTCAGGCACCATAGTGACCATTCAAGTGAGTTATTTTATAATAGGAGGTCCCAGTAAAGAATAGAGAGTTCCCCCCACCCCCCATTTTGAGATACCCTAGTTCCACAGCATATTCCCCTCATTCACTTCAATGTCCGTAAGACTATTCTCCAAATTCACCTCTCCAATGATGCTCTGCATATTCATTTATCAGCACCATCTTTCTAGATTCCATATATATGTGTCAGTATACAATATTTATCTTTCTCTCTCTGACATACTTTACTCTGGAGGTTTGGGGTGGGTGACACATGTATACTGATAGAAGATTCCTGCTGATGTGTGGCAGTAAACAACAAAACTCTGTAAAAAATGAAATAAAACAGTAAAAACAGAAAAAAATAGAACACAGGACTAACAAGTCACCACCAACCAGAAGAATTTGGGAAAGGTCAAAAGGAGAACCCTTCTTGCTGAGCAACGTGTGCATCATTATGAAGGATCCTAGGTTAGAATGACTGTTCAGAGATGACCCACAAACTAGTCTCATCATCATTAAACTTGAGACTATGGAGCCACATGACAGAACAGTTTTTCTGGGTTCCCTTACCATGCTGCTCTCTGTCCGGGCACCCCTTTCCAATAAAATCTCTTGCTTTGTCAGCACATGTGTCTCCTTAGACAATTCATTTCTGAATGTTAGACAGAGCCCACTTTCAGCCTTGGAAGGGGCTCCTCTTCTTGAAACATCTCCAGTTCACAGTTTTGCACCAGGCAGGTTAGCTATGTGTTGACATGAATAGGCAAAAGAATGAAAAGATTTATTTTGGTTCTACAAGTGCACCAGGTGCCAGTTTCTGGATGTGAAGTTAAAAATAATCTCTTTGACCTTTGAGAAGAGAGTCACTCTTAGTTCCCTGAATTGCTTTGTCACTAAGGACCAAATTGTATGTTCTGATAGGGCTTTTTCACCTTAGCCCATGATGTGGACTTCTGTTAATGATCGAGGAGGAGGTCCAGAGTCTTAGAAGAAAGAGTCTCCAACTGCCTTGAAGTCTCAGTTAATGTTTAAGACTGCACAAGCCATAAGAGCATTCTTTCTTCTTGTTTTCCCCTAGGAGTATTCTTGAATTCCCATGAGTAACCCTTCTTTTTCTTCCCGGGACCTATCCTCCCACCCTCCTTCCCTCCCTTCCTTCCTTCATTTTGTCCAGACAGTGGCTTTAAAATACATGCTGGGACAAGATATCAAGGAACAACCAGCAATAAAGCTCCTGAAAAATCTATGATCAATACTAGCTAGGAAAGGAAAATATATGTTCTTCTTTGGCGTATGTAGATGTGCTTGAATGTTTACTAACATACACATGCAAATGCAAAATCAATGGATTTCCAAAACTCAGTAGCTCCAAAGGACTCTAGAAGACAAAAGTCCCAATTTACTGCCTGCATGGATGTATGGAACAGAGGAAGTACTGCTGATTTATCCAACAAAAGAGGGAGCCAGATTTCAAGCACAACACTACACAGCTCTAAATAGGATAAACATATAGTAGGCAAAATGTGTAGTGGGAGAGTGGGGACGACTTGCTCAAGCGGTCTTGCTGACTGATATTCAGGGACAATAAGGAGGAGGGAGCTATGATGGGAAGTAATGAAAGATCAGCAGAGGCATATTAAACATTTTAAGAGTTTACTTGGGTAAAAATTGATTCAAATTGGACAGCGTCCAATTGAGCAGACAGACAGGAGCTCCAAGAATCTGTACCAAGTGGAAGAATTTTATAGGCAGAGGGAACAGGAATGCAGAGTTATCTTAGGCAAGAAAGCAGGTAGGTTACTGCAAGTTTACTTTCTTTTAGAGCAGGGATCCTCAGCCTCTGGGATCTGATGTCTGATGATCTGAGGTGCACACAGAAATCAAGTGCACAATAAATGTAATGTGCTTGAGTCATCACAAAACCTTCCCCTCTCCACCCTTGTCCATGGAAAAATTGTCTTCCATGAAACAGGTCCCTGGTGCCAAAAAGGTTTGGGGCAACTGCTTTAAGGGGTGAGAGGGGTATATCAGGTGGTTTACCTAAATGCTAATCAGACAACTCCTGATTGACTGAATTAGGTTTCTATTTCCAGGAGAACCAAACTCTACTGGGGTTTAGTGTAAGTAACTCCATTTGGGCCTGTTCTTAACAGGCAGGAAGATTTGTATCCACAGGGAAGGGGAAAAGAGAATTGTTTTAGAAAATGGAATCAGTATTTCCTTACATGGTCAGTGCTTCAGACAGAAATCTTTGCCTCCCCTCACCCCTCTTTACACACACACACACATTTGGAAAATCTAAGTAATATTCATAAGTCTTAAACTCATGGAATGTTGAAGCAGGAAAGGTCATAGCATCATTTGATTTAGCCCTTCTCATTTTCTAGGTGGGGGCACTGAGGCCAGCAGAGACTTTATACCTTGCTCCGACCTTAGTTTTAAGGTGAGATGAGTTTTTAGAACCATGAACTCGATTAAAAATCCAACTGCCTGCATGGATGTATGGAACAGAGGAAGTACTGCTGATTTATCCAACAAAAGAGGGAGCCAGATTTCAAGCACAACACTACACAGCTCTAAATAGGATAAACATATAGTAGGCAAAATGTGTAGTGGGAGAGTGGGGACGACTTGCTCAAGCGGTCTTGCTGACTGATATTCAGGGACAATAAGGAGGAGGGAGCTATGATGGGAAGTAATGAAAGATCAGCAGAGGCATATTAAACATTTTAAGAGTTTACTTGGGTAAAAATTGATTCAAATTGGACAGCGTCCAATTGAGCAGACAGACAGGAGCTCCAAGAATCTGTACCAAGTGGAAGAATTTTATAGGCAGAGGGAACAGGAATGCAGAGTTATCTTAGGCAAGAAAGCAGGTAGGTTACTGCAAGTTTACTTTCTTTTAGAGCAGGGATCCTCAGCCTCTGGGATCTGATGTCTGATGATCTGAGGTGCACACAGAAATCAAGTGCACAATAAATGTAATGTGCTTGAGTCATCACAAAACCTTCCCCTCTCCACCCTTGTCCATGGAAAAATTGTCTTCCATGAAACAGGTCCCTGGTGCCAAAAAGGTTTGGGGCAACTGCTTTAAGGGGTGAGAGGGGTATATCAGGTGGTTTACCTAAATGCTAATCAGACAACTCCTGATTGACTGAATTAGGTTTCTATTTCCAGGAGAACCAAACTCTACTGGGGTTTAGTGTAAGTAACTCCATTTGGGCCTGTTCTTAACAGGCAGGAAGATTTGTATCCACAGGGAAGGGGAAAAGAGAATTGTTTTAGAAAATGGAATCAGTATTTCCTTACATGGTCAGTGCTTCAGACAGAAATCTTTGCCTCCCCTCACCCCTCTTTACACACACACACACATTTGGAAAATCTAAGTAATATTCATAAGTCTTAAACTCATGGAATGTTGAAGCAGGAAAGGTCATAGCATCATTTGATTTAGCCCTTCTCATTTTCTAGGTGGGGGCACTGAGGCCAGCAGAGACTTTATACCTTGCTCCGACCTTAGTTTTAAGGTGAGATGAGTTTTTTAGAACCATGAATGTTTGAATTGGATAGCAGTAATCTCCAGCCTATGATAACTTTCTGAGCCCAAGAAATCCTAATCCATTGCAGCATACATGGGAGATGCACCAATGTGGGTTAGATCTTTATCTCCTGAGCATTGCCCAGGACCTTCAGATGGGGCCCAATGTCATGAAAGAAACCAGGCTCATAGTCAGGTGGCTACTTCCTGGGTGCTGTGTGTTGACTCGTTATCAAATTTCAGGCATATTTGGCCTATGTCTCTAGGAAGCACATTCCAACTACCATTGCCTCATGAGCTCTCTCTTTCACTGACCTTTTATTTTATCCCAAATACCAATAATAACATTTTCTAAATACCAGACTCAACTACTGCAATAGAGTCCTTTGAGAGGAAGCTTTTTCAAAAACCGGTTCATGGGCCCACTCCTAGAGATTATGACTCAGAAAAGACCACGTTGGAATGGTCCTCAAGGCTTTTTTTTTTTTCTAAAACATCCATAGATAATACTGATGCCAGACAAATTCTAGAGACCAATATTTTCTAGAACAAATGAACACAAAATGAACTTAAAAAAAATCTATTCACTTAGTGCCAGATTCTCTATGACTTTTATCTCATGTAATCCCCCCATCCAACAATCCCAAAAGGTGGATGCCATTATATTTTCACCAGAAAGTTTCCCAAAGTCACAAAGTTATTGAGTAGCAGGATTAGGCTGGAATCCCTTCACTATTATGTTCACTACTTGACCTGGAGTAAATAGCAAATCTCTTTAAGCATATGTGTTTCCTCTTTAAAATAGAAATTATGTCTATTCCGAAAGTTTTTGCACCTGATGAATTAGGGAGGATTTTTATAAAGTCATATTTCCTTACATGGTCAGTGCTTCAGACAGAAATCTTTGCCTCCCCTCACCCCTCTTTACACACACACACACATTTGGAAAATCTAAGTAATATTCATAAGTCTTAAACTCATGGAATGTTGAAGCAGGAAAGGTCATAGCATCATTTGATTTAGCCCTTCTCATTTTCTAGGTGGGGGCACTGAGGCCAGCAGAGACTTTATACCTTGCTCCGACCTTAGTTTTAAGGTGAGATGAGTTTTTTAGAACCATGAATGTTTGAATTGGATAGCAGTAATCTCCAGCCTATGATAACTTTCTGAGCCCAAGAAATCCTAATCCATTGCAGCATACATGGGAGATGCACCAATGTGGGTTAGATCTTTATCTCCTGAGCATTGCCCAGGACCTTCAGATGGGGCCCAATGTCATGAAAGAAACCAGGCTCATAGTCAGGTGGCTACTTCCTGGGTGCTGTGTGTTGACTCGTTATCAAATTTCAGGCATATTTGGCCTATGTCTCTAGGAAGCACATTCCAACTACCATTGCCTCATGAGCTCTCTCTTTCACTGACCTTTTATTTTATCCCAAATACCAATAATAACATTTTCTAAATACCAGACTCAACTACTGCAATAGAGTCCTTTGAGAGGAAGCTTTTTCAAAAACCGGTTCATGGGCCCACTCCTAGAGATTATGACTCAGAAAAGACCACGTTGGAATGGTCCTCAAGGCTTTTTTTTTTTTCTAAAACATCCATAGATAATACTGATGCCAGACAAATTCTAGAGACCAATATTTTCTAGAACAAATGAACACAAAATGAACTTAAAAAAAATCTATTCACTTAGTGCCAGATTCTCTATGACTTTTATCTCATGTAATCCCCCCATCCAACAATCCCAAAAGGTGGATGCCATTATATTTTCACCAGAAAGTTTCCCAAAGTCACAAAGTTATTGAGTAGCAGGATTAGGCTGGAATCCCTTCACTATTATGTTCACTACTTGACCTGGAGTAAATAGCAAATCTCTTTAAGCATATGTGTTTCCTCTGTAAAGTGAAAATAGAAATTATGTCTATTCCGTAAAGTTTTTGCACCTGATGAATTAGGGCTTAGGATATTGTATAACATACAGAAAACACTCACTCCTAGTGTGCTGGTATTATTTTGGATCATTTGGGAACCTGATTACCTCACTAAACATGCTTAAGAAAAGAGGTTTATGGTGTGAATTATTACAAAGTATGTGTTGTCTGAACTCCAAAGAAATTATTTACTATGAAAATTCTACTGTGTATACTAACAAAGCACTTTCACTTATCCTTTGTCATTTACTCTTCAAAACCCATAAGAAGTTTCACTCTTTTCTACATTTGGAAAAAAATAGAGATAGAAATTGGAGAACTTACATAACTGCCTTAAATTTCTTTTCTTCATAGTCTACTCTGATTTATTGGAGTTTTTAACCTTATAAACCCATTACTGTTTGTATATATATATAATCCAAGATGTTATTATCTTGTTTAAAGCAAAACAATATATCCTCTACCTTGACTCTCTGTCCCCTCACTCCCTCAACATCTTCTAGAAAATCCTCAGGAATTGATCAGGGTGCATTAAGAAGGCCCTCCTGGGGAAAAAGGTCCTGTTTGACTGTTTGAGTAAATTTGGAATTTTCATTTTATCCTAAGGTCAATTTGCCCACCCTAGGAATGACAGATCTCTGATGAAATGTCCTGCTGTAAGATAGATAGTTGTTTCAGTCAGACAGGAATGAGACATTAAAGATGGAAGATACAGTACAAAACAGATCATTTCATTCATGCAGCCCTGACAGTGGACTCAGAATGATCTGTCTCCTCCTGGCCACTTCTTCCTTTTCCTTGGAAAAGCCCCTTATCATAGTCAATTTCTCCTTGTCTGTCATTCTGATGTTTGGCCTAGGAGGTTTCTTTCTGAATTTTATCCCCATTCCCTCAACACTTTGTTCCATTTCACTTTTCCCAGACTAATTAAAGGACTTTGGACTTTACATTTTGCAGTCTTTCATTAATCTTCCATGAATGTTGATACCTGGAGTAAATAGCAAATCTCTTTAAGCATATGTGTTTCCTCTGTAAAGTGAAAATAGAAATTATGTCTATTCCGTAAAGTTTTTGCACCTGATGAATTAGGGCTTAGGATATTGTATAACATACAGAAAACACTCACTCCTAGTGTGCTGGTATTATTTTGGATCATTTGGGAACCTGATTACCTCACTAAACATGCTTAAGAAAAGAGGTTTATGGTGTGAATTATTACAAAGTATGTGTTGTCTGAACTCCAAAGAAATTATTTACTATGAAAATTCTACTGTGTATACTAACAAAGCACTTTCACTTATCCTTTGTCATTTACTCTTCAAAACCCATAAGAAGTTTCACTCTTTTCTACATTTGGAAAAAAATAGAGATAGAAATTGGAGAACTTACATAACTGCCTTAAATTTCTTTTCTTCATAGTCTACTCTGATTTATTGGAGTTTTTAACCTTATAAACCCATTACTGTTTGTATATATATATATATATGCATATATATATATATATATATATATGCATATATATATATATAATCCAAGATGTTATTATCTTGTTTAAAGCAAAACAATATATCCTCTACCTTGACTCTCTGTCCCCTCACTCCCTCAACATCTTCTAGAAAATCCTCAGGAATTGATCAGGGTGCATTAAGAAGGCCCTCCTGGGGAAAAAGGTCCTGTTTGACTGTTTGAGTAAATTTGGAATTTTCATTTTATCCTAAGGTCAATTTGCCCACCCTAGGAATGACAGATCTCTGATGAAATGTCCTGCTGTAAGATAGATAGTTGTTTCAGTCAGACAGGAATGAGACATTAAAGATGGAAGATACAGTACAAAACAGATCATTTCATTCATGCAGCCCTGACAGTGGACTCAGAATGATCTGTCTCCTCCTGGCCACTTCTTCCTTTTCCTTGGAAAAGCCCCTTATCATAGTCAATTTCTCCTTGTCTGTCATTCTGATGTTTGGCCTAGGAGGTTTCTTTCTGAATTTTATCCCCATTCCCTCAACACTTTGTTCCATTTCACTTTTCCCAGACTAATTAAAGGACTTTGGACTTTACATTTTGCAGTCTTTCATTAATCTTCCATGAATGTTGATATATTCCTCCTTTAATTCCTCTTAAACGTTATAGATCTTTCAGAAATGTGGTCCACTTAGCTTTTAGTGGTAAAATATACTCTATAGCAAAATGTATTTTAGTCTTCTGCTCTTGAGAGTAAGAAATGTTTTCTTAATGGTCAAACGTAAAAGCTGGATCAGTGTAGGTTATACTCTATAACTAAAGCCACTGACTCAGATGTTTGTTTTTCAGGGCGCATAGTTTCAGGGGCTCTGTGGAAACAAACAGGCTGGTCTTTCCTGGAGGATGAGGGACTAGGGGGAAAGGGAAAAAGAGAATAAGGGAAGTCTCAAAGTATTCTCTGTCCAGAGCACAAGTATCGTTCTGCCTTCCTATAGCTCTTCTCAGCTATAAAAGTCTATCAAACCAATAAGTTAGTATTAAAAGAATCAGATCCAGGGCACTGTTTTAATAAAACTTAATTTATATGGATGTCTGATTTGATTTAGTCTGTTCTTTTCCTCTCTTGGTTTCTCTGTCTACATTTCTCTCACACTTTCTTTGTCTTTCTAGTCCTTTGGTTGATTTCCATCAACTGTGGGTTAACCCACTCCCCTGGACTTCTAATTGCCAACAGTTCTCGTTTCCCAAATCAGAAGTCCCAGGGCAATATAATATAATATATATTTAATTATAATTATATTTAATATAATACATATAATATATTGTAATATATATAATATATCATAATATAATAATAGGGCAAAAGTTGGATGCCCTGCAGGGGTTCTGTGGAGGAGGTCAGCATTATGTTGCCGACATCTGCAGAGAGATCCGTGTACATTTTCATCTTGTGGTTTCATTGTACAAAAAATTCTCATTCAAATGTAAATTTGTATTTCTTCTCTAAAAGCAATGTTTTTTTTGTTGTTGTTTGCTTTTTTATTCCAAGATTTAAGCTATTCTAAAATTGCATTTCGCTTCTGTGCCTGGTGGCCCAGTCTGCAACAGGGTTCTTTTGTGTAAGTTGTATTTTCTGCACATTGCCTCTGAGTTTATTCCTTACACTGAATTACTATGCCTTGATATGCAATCCACAGGACTTTTCTTTTGAGACTTCTGAAATATTTTCAACATGGGATTTCCATGATCTTAAACGTTATAGATCTTTCAGAAATGTGGTCCACTTAGCTTTTAGTGGTAAAATATACTCTATAGCAAAATGTATTTTAGTCTTCTGCTCTTGAGAGTAAGAAATGTTTTCTTAATGGTCAAACGTAAAAGCTGGATCAGTGTAGGTTATACTCTATAACTAAAGCCACTGACTCAGATGTTTGTTTTTCAGGGCGCATAGTTTCAGGGGCTCTGTGGAAACAAACAGGCTGGTCTTTCCTGGAGGATGAGGGACTAGGGGAAGGAAGAAGAGAATAAGGGAAGTCTCAAAGTATTCTCTGTCCAGAGCACAAGTATCGTTCTGCCTTCCTATAGCTCTTCTCAGCTATAAAAGTCTATCAAACCAATAAGTTAGTATTAAAAGAATCAGATCCAGGGCACTGTTTTAATAAAACTTAATTTATATGGATGTCTGATTTGATTTAGTCTGTTCTTTTCCTCTCTTGGTTTCTCTGTCTACATTTCTCTCACACTTTCTTTGTCTTTCTAGTCCTTTGGTTGATTTCCATCAACTGTGGGTTAACCCACTCCCCTGGACTTCTAATTGCCAACAGTTCTCGTTTCCCAAATCAGAAGTCCCAGGGCAATATAATATAATATATATTTAATTATAATTATATTTAATATAATACATATAATATATTGTAATATATATAATATATCATAATATAATAATAGGGCAAAAGTTGGATGCCCTGAAGGGTTCTGTGGAGGAGGTCAGCATTATGTTGCCGACATCTGCAGAGAGATCCGTGTACATTTTCATCTTGTGGTTTCATTGTACAAAAAATTCTCATTCAAATGTAAATTTGTATTTCTTCTCTAAAAGCAATGTTTTTTTTGTTGTTGTTTGCTTTTTTATTCCAAGATTTAAGCTATTCTAAAATTGCATTTCGCTTCTGTGCCTGGTGGCCCAGTCTGCAACAGGGTTCTTTTGTGTAAGTTGTATTTTCTGCACATTGCCTCTGAGTTTATTCCTTACACTGAATTACTATGCCTTGATATGCAATCCACAGGACTTTTCTTTTGAGACTTCTGAAATATTTTCAACATGGGATTTCCATGATATTAAACTTTTTTATTATGAAATACATCATCCACAGAGAAGAGTCTATACAATATATATTTAGAATTTAAAGAAAAATATTGAAATGGACTCGTGTGTACCCACCAGACTGCATACAGAAGAGAACAACACCAGTACCTAGTACCTCGCAATATCCTGTGTGCCCGTCCAGGGTCAAAATTCCTCTCTCTGTGCTTTGGGTTCACCATGGCCTGAGTTTGGTCTTAATTATTCTTGTTATTATTGCTTTCATACATGTATGTCTCCCTATATAACATATTATATACTTCATTTCATATAAGTGAAATTAGGCTGCATATGTTTTGAGATTTTGAATATTTTCTTCAATCCTATAATTTTGAAATTCATTTAAATTTTTTCATGGAACTATATTCACTCATTTTACTGAATGGTAATCCATATTTTTCATATAACACAGTTTTTTACTGTTGGACATTTGTGTTGTTCTCTGGGGTTTTTTTGCCATTGAGATTTTTGCTTTTCTATACATCCTTGTATAGCTCCTGGAGTAAAATTGATGAGTGATGAGGCCTATGCATCTTCAACTTTCCAAAGTGTCTATTACTGAAAGGTGTGAATAGGCAGTATTGATAAGGAGGTCAGTGGATCCCAAAGAGGAGTGGGAGGAAAACGAGGAAGAGGAAGAAAGACAAACATTCCTGTAGCCCGCAATATTTGTTACGATAAAGGTATAGTCTGAAACTAAGTTTATTGTCTTATGTTAATGTTGTGGGTCTAGTAAGGCCTTTACATTGCAATGTCTCACCTAGATCTGAAACCTGGAGACCATCTTCTAGCTAAATCTTATGTTAATGTTGTGGGTGTGGGCCTCCCAAGGCCTTTACAGCCTAAAGGTATTCTTTTGATCTATTGTTAATAATCAACTGAAAAATACAAAATTGCCTAGTTTTAACTAGCTTCTGGGAGTTTCTTTTTTTTATTATTATTAATAATTTTGTTTTTTAAAAATCTTTACAGAGTTTTGTTGTTCACAGACATTTATGTTCCCAGATCAGTCATATACATATTCCTGGCTGGGGCTTTTCTTCTATCCCCGCTTCCAGTGCTTATGCTGGAAGCTTTCTCTATTGCATTTTTGTTTAATAAACCTTTTTCTACACGAAGTTTTGAATGACCAAAGTCAAGTCTTTTGATCCCAAAGTGAATTCTTCTCCTTTGGAGATCAAGAATGTGGCATCATTCATGGTAACCTATCCACCATCATCTATCATTATCAAATTATTTTCCAAAGTAATTAGATCTGTTTATCCTCCAATTAGCAGAATATAAAACTTCTCACTGCACATTCTTGTGAACTTCTGGTATTGTCTAGTATTTCGATTTTTGCTGATCTGTTGATTGTGTAGTTATATCTCACTCAGATTTTAAATTAAAGTTCATTGATTACTACCACAATTAGTAACTTGTCATATGTTTACTGACCATTGGTGTTTTCTTCCCTGGAAAATTCATGATCATGACTTTTACTGATTTTTCTATTGAGATTTTGTCTTTGTCTTTTTGAAATCTAGGGATTTTTTCTTTTTCCTGAACAAAAATCCTTTATTGTTGTATGTGCTACAAATATTTTTTGCCTAACTTGTGCTTTGCCTCTTTAACTTTATGGTATCTTTTGTTGAAACCAAATTCTTAATTTTAACATGGTTGAATCTATCAATTTCTTTCATTATGATTTTTGCTTTTGAGTTTAGTTTAAGAAATGCTTTCCTACCTTGAAGTCACAAAAGTCTTTGCTTGTATTTTATTCTAAAAGTTAAACATTCTGTCTCTTAACATTTAGGTCATAATTCTAGTTGCAACTGATATTTGAAAATAAGAACTATTCAATTTTTTTTCCATATGGATAACTAGTGATATCAGCACTGCTTAATCTATGGAGTTTACTTCATTCACTGATTTGCAAAGTCAGCTCTATCACATATTACGTTTTCAAGTTTGTGGCATCTCCATTTGATTGCACTTTCATTCCCACTACATAGATGATCTATTGTTAATTCTGAAAAATACAAAATTGCCTAGTTTTAACTAGCTTCTGGGAGTTTCTTTTTTTTATTATTATTAATAATTTTGTTTTTTAAAAATCTTTACAGAGTTTTGTTGTTCACAGACATTTATGTTCCCAGATCAGTCATATACATATTCCTGGCTGGGGCTTTTCTTCTATCCCCGCTTCCAGTGCTTATGCTGGAAGCTTTCTCTATTGCATTTTTGTTTAATAAACCTTTTTCTACACGAAGTTTTGAATGACCAAAGTCAAGTCTTTTGATCCCAAAGTGAATTCTTCTCCTTTGGAGATCAAGAATGTGGCATCATTCATGGTAACCTATCCACCATCATCTATCATTATCAAATTATTTTCCAAAGTAATTAGATCTGTTTATCCTCCAATTAGCAGAATATAAAACTTCTCACTGCACATTCTTGTGAACTTCTGGTATTGTCTAGTATTTCGATTTTTGCTGATCTGTTGATTGTGTAGTTATATCTCACTCAGATTTTAAATTAAAGTTCATTGATTACTACCACAATTAGTAACTTGTCATATGTTTACTGACCATTGGTGTTTTCTTCCCTGGAAAATTCATGATCATGACTTTTACTGATTTTTCTATTGAGATTTTGTCTTTGTCTTTTTGAAATCTAGGGATTTTTTCTTTTTCCTGAACAAAAATCCTTTATTGTTGTATGTGCTACAAATAT
This sequence comes from Tragulus kanchil, assembly GCA_022376925.1. Lineage (NCBI taxonomy): Eukaryota > Metazoa > Chordata > Mammalia > Artiodactyla > Tragulidae > Tragulus > Tragulus kanchil. Next base: position 64,442,476 of record JAIOJX010000032.1, on the reverse strand, counting down.
TTTTTGCCTAACTTGTGCTTTGCCTCTTTAACTTTATGGTATCTTTTGTTGAAACCAAATTCTTAATTTTAACATGGTTGAATCTATCAATTTCTTTCATTATGATTTTTGCTTTTGAGTTTAGTTTAAGAAATGCTTTCCTACCTTGAAGTCACAAAAGTCTTTGCTTGTATTTTATTCTAAAAGTTAAACATTCTGTCTCTTAACATTTAGGTCATAATTCTAGTTGCAACTGATATTTGAAAATAAGAACTATTCAATTTTTTTTCCATATGGATAACTAGTGATATCAGCACTGCTTAATCTATGGAGTTTACTTCATTCACTGATTTGCAAAGTCAGCTCTATCACATATTACGTTTTCAAGTTTGTGGCATCTCCATTTGATTGCATTTGTCTCTTTATCTTATCCTATCCCAAAACTATATTGTCTTTACCAGAATTTAATATAATTCTTGCTTATAGCAGATGCACTATCTTGTCCTTCTTCTGCATTTATGTATTGGCTATTCATGAATTTTTGTTATTAGATATAAACATTAGAATCAGTTTGAAAAAAAAAATCCCATACAGTTGTACTTGTAACTGAATTTAATGCAAAGAATAATTTCAGAGACAACTGATATCATGAGTGGATAAGATGTATCTTTCCATTTACTTAAGATTTATTTAATGTTCCTCAATAATACTTTATAATTTTCTCAATAAAGGTTTGGTCTTCATGTCTTTTATTTATTAATTTTTTTAATTTTGGCATCTTTTTATTGCTTTTTTTATCCATTTATTTTCATCCATCTTTACTCCTTGACCTGTGTGAGCTTCCCATTGCAGTGACCTCTCTTGCTGCAGAGCACTGGTTCTGGGTGCTTGCCTTACAGAGCGCTGACTGGTAATTGGACACACCAGTCCAGGCACTCTGCAGCATATGGGATCTTCCCAGGCCAGAGATCAAACCGGTGTCCCCTGCACTGCAAGACAGATTCTTTAGCCACTGGGCCACTGGGGAAGCCCCTGTCTTCATATCTTCTGATGCTTCATTCATTGTGGTTTTTATCATCAGATATAGTACATATACACGAACAATGTTGTCTAGTGCTTTCATATTCTTTCTAGCCATGCAGTTGATTTTTGATCATCTTCACTGCTAAATTATTTTATGAATTCTAATAATCTCTATCTTTTGGTTTCCATATAGACACTCATTTGAGAATAATGATAGTTCAGTACTATTTTTCCAATCCTGTTATTGTGTTTTTATTGTTTTTTAGTTAAATTGAGCTGTGTAGATTCCAACACTATATTGATCAGAAGTAATGACAGTAGGCTTTTAATTCTTAATTTTCATAATCTGAAAGAGAATGCTTTTAATATTCTCCATGAAAGATTGGAGTTACTATAGTTTTGGCTCATACCTTTTACCAGATGAAGAAAATCACATCTATTTCTTGCATCCTAAAAAGTTTTCAAGTTTGTGGCATCTCCATTTGATTGCATTTGTTTTTATTTTTTTTGTCTTTACCAGAATTTAATATAATTCTTGCTTATAGCAGATGCACTATCTTGTCCTTCTTCTGCATTTATGTATTGGCTATTCATGAATTTTTGTTATTAGATATAAACATTAGAATCAGTTTGAAAAAAAAAATCCCATACAGTTGTACTTGTAACTGAATTTAATGCAAAGAATAATTTCAGAGACAACTGATATCATGAGTGGATAAGATGTATCTTTCCATTTACTTAAGATTTATTTAATGTTCCTCAATAATACTTTATAATTTTCTCAATAAAGGTTTGGTCTTCATGTCTTTTATTTATTAATTTTTTTAATTTTGGCATCTTTTTATTGCTTTTTTTATCCATTTATTTTCATCCATCTTTACTCCTTGACCTGTGTGAGCTTCCCATTGCAGTGACCTCTCTTGCTGCAGAGCACTGGTTCTGGGTGCTTGCCTTACAGAGCGCTGACTGGTAATTGGACACACCAGTCCAGGCACTCTGCAGCATATGGGATCTTCCCAGGCCAGAGATCAAACCGGTGTCCCCTGCACTGCAAGACAGATTCTTTAGCCACTGGGCCACTGGGGAAGCCCCTGTCTTCATATCTTCTGATGCTTCATTCATTGTGGTTTTTATCATCAGATATAGTACATATACACGAACAATGTTGTCTAGTGCTTTCATATTCTTTCTAGCCATGCAGTTGATTTTTGATCATCTTCACTGCTAAATTATTTTATGAATTCTAATAATCTCTATCTTTTGGTTTCCATATAGACACTCATTTGAGAATAATGATAGTTCAGTTCTTTTTTTCCAATCCTGGTATTGGGTTTTTATTTTTTTGTAGTTAAATTGAGCTGTGTAGATTCCAACACTATATTGATCAGAAGTAATGACAGTAGGCTTTTTAATTCTTAATTTTTCATAATCTGAAAGAGAATGCTTTTAATATTCTCCATGAAAGATTGGAGTTACTATAGTTTTTGGCTCATACCTTTTACCAGATGAAGAAAATCACATCTATTCCAAGTTATCTAAGATTCTATGTTTAAAATTATGAATATCAGTTGAATTTTTTAAAACTAGCTTTCTGTATTTATCGAAATAACTGTAATTTTTCTGTTATCTTGTAAATATGATGAATCACATTTACTGTATTTTCTTATATTGAAACTATGCCACATTCCTGGAATAAACCTAGTTTGTACCATATGTTATGCATTGCTGAATTTCATTTTCTGATATTGTGTTCAATAATTTTTCATCTAAATTTGTGAATGAAATTGATCTGATTTTTACATATTCATGATTTTGTCATTTTGAATTTGTATTTAGATTATGCCTATAGAACTAATTAGTCAATATTTCCTCTTTTTCATACGTGAAGAACTGTGTGAATTTACCAATTTCTTAGATGCTTTGTAGAATGCATTGGACCTGGGGAATTGTCTGGATCTGGTGTGTGTTTGATGAGTAACTTTTTAATTGGTTGTTCATTTTAACTAGTTGTTATAAATAGGAGTGACAAGTAGAATGTTTCACTAGTGGTTTGGATCAGGCACTGAACTAGTAAGGATAGATTCCAACAAAGAACTCTGAAATAGGATCCTAAGGTCTATTGTACCCAGAATTAACCTCCAGCTGATGGATTGAAGAGAGATTTATAGGGGCCTGAAGGAGAAGCAAAAATGGTCCCATTAATACTTGAGAATAAAGGTGGGAGCTCTTAAAAACTAGTGTGTAGATGCTTTAATGCTTAACAATTTAAATGGCTTGCATTATATTAAAACAATGTGTCCCAAGTTAATAAAAGGCAATTTTTCTATATGGGAACGTTGATTTTTGATCATCTTCACTGCTAAATTATTTTATGAATTCTAATAATCTCTATCTTTTGGTTTCCATATAGACACTCATTTGAGAATAATGATAGTTCAGTTCTTTTTTTCCAATCCTGGTATTGGGTTTTTATTTTTTTGTAGTTAAATTGAGCTGTGTAGATTCCAACACTATATTGATCAGAAGTAATGACAGTAGGCTTTTTAATTCTTAATTTTTCATAATCTGAAAGAGAATGCTTTTAATATTCTCCATGAAAGATTGGAGTTACTATAGTTTTTGGCTCATACCTTTTACCAGATGAAGAAAATCACATCTATTCCAAGTTATCTAAGATTCTATGTTTAAAATTATGAATATCAGTTGAATTTTTTAAAACTAGCTTTCTGTATTTATCGAAATAACTGTAATTTTTCTGTTATCTTGTAAATATGATGAATCACATTTACTGTATTTTCTTATATTGAAACTATGCCACATTCCTGGAATAAACCTAGTTTGTACCATATGTTATGCATTGCTGAATTTCATTTTCTGATATTGTGTTCAATAATTTTTCATCTAAATTTGTGAATGAAATTGATCTGATTTTTACATATTCATGATTTTGTCATTTTGAATTTGTATTTAGATTATGCCTATAGAACTAATTAGTCAATATTTCCTCTTTTTCATACGTGAAGAACTGTGTGAATTTACCAATTTCTTAGATGCTTTGTAGAATGCATTGGACCTGGGGAATTGTCTGGATCTGGTGTGTGTTTGATGAGTAACTTTTTAATTGGTTGTTCATTTTAACTAGTTGTTATAAATAGGAGTGACAAGTAGAATGTTTCACTAGTGGTTTGGATCAGGCACTGAACTAGTAAGGATAGATTCCAACAAAGAACTCTGAAATAGGATCCTAAGGTCTATTGTACCCAGAATTAACCTCCAGCTGATGGATTGAAGAGAGATTTATAGGGGCCTGAAGGAGAAGCAAAAATGGTCCCATTAATACTTGAGAATAAAGGTGGGAGCTCTTAAAAACTAGTGTGTAGATGCTTTAATGCTTAACAATTTAAATGGCTTGCATTATATTAAAACAATGTGTCCCAAGTTAATAAAAGGCAATTTTTCTATATTGACTTCTTGGGGATAATTCCTGTTTTCCTAATAAAATTTGTAAAAGTTAGGTCAATTTATTGGTATAAAATTGTAATAATATCTATTTAGTCTTTGGTGCATCTATATTCCTGTTCCTCTTTCACTCCTAATATTGTATTTGAGAACTTCTCTTTCTGTCTCTGTCTTTACCATGTTCTTTTTCTATAGCCAACTTTCCAAGTGGTTTGTCAGTTATTAGATTTTACAAGGAATCAGCTTTTTAATATTTTTTTGTCAATTCTATTGTACATTTGCTTCTTACTTCATTAATTTAAGCTCTTACCTTTTTTATACTACTTTCGTGTGTTTGTACTTTTTCTAACTTCTTAAGTCTGACACTTAACAGTTTAAAGTCTTTTTTTATTCTAAACATTCATTAAAATTTCCTTCTAAATCCTGCTTTCCCAGCATCTTCCAACTTTGACATATATCATTGTTATTGGTGTTTTGTCCAAAGATTTTCTGAACGGAGATGATATCTGCAGATACTTAGTCTAACACCTTGCTGGAATTCATCACTGGTCCTTTTTAACTTCTCTGTAAGAATCAGGTTAAAAGTTATTATTTAACCTTCTAATTAGAAACTGTAACTAAATTTGTAAATCTAAGAGGGTCCCTTGCTTCTCATTATGTTTTCCAAAATGCCAGGAATAAAATCATTAAATAAAACCACATTTCCTGTAAACAATCTGTTAAAAATAAATAAGATGCTTAATTTTTCTCTCTGTATTGCTTGTTTGCCCCTTCACCCCCATCTTTTCCTCCAGACTTATCAAAATTTTAATTGCATACAACATAAACATACAGCATTGACATACAACATTGTAGATGCACAATGTCATTATTTGATATACATATATATATTGTAAAATGATTACCATATTAAGGATAGTTAACACTTTCATTCTCTCACATGATTAGCTTTGTTGTTTCAGTGGTGAAAACATTTAAGATCTATTCTTTTAACAGTATATATGATACATTATTGTTAATTATAGCCACCATGCTGTACATTAGGTTCCTAAAACTTATTCATCTTCTACCTGGAAGTTTGTATCCTTCAAGCAATATCTTCTCATCTACCCCCCTGCCTCCCTCCCCTGGGAATCATCAGTCTATTCCTTATTTATATGAGTTAGACTTTCTGAGATTCCACATATAAGTAAGAACATACATATTTGTCTTTCTCTGACAAATATGTCACTTAACATACTGCCTTCAAAGTCCATCCGTGTTTTTCAAAAGGCAAGACTTTTTTCATTATGAGTGAATAATATTACATTGTAGATATATACCAAGTAAGAGAGAAAAAAGATTAATTGATTCACTGAAAATAGAGACAGAGACATCAAGGCAGCCTTTATGAATACATAGGCACCAGGCACACTCTAACGTGTATATTCACACAGACATATACACACTCACATTCACATAGAAGAAACAAGGAATTCACCCAGTGAGGACTGGTGGAGTATAGAGATAGCTATAAATGAAAGAGGAGAGAAGAAAAGAAAGGGGGGGAAAGCAGATTTACATAGAGAGGAAAACAGTAAAAGAATTACGGGGATATAAATGTAGAATAATACACACAACTATGCAAAGACACATAAAGAAACACACACATGAGAGAGAGAAAGTCCTTGTGAGAGGATGTAACATTCAGAAAGAGACCAAGACTCGGACAGTATGAGAGACTTAGAGACACACACCTAGAGTTGGAAAGAGCCAGCCTTATGGAGACAGATACAGGTTATAATAAATATAGATAGAAGAAGAGTGGAAGGACCTGGGTGAGATGGAAAAGAAGTGATGGAGGAACAAATAATAAACAGAGAAAGAGCAATCTGAAGAGAGGCAGTGAGGGGTAGATGGCGATCACGGAGCTAGAGAGAGGTAGGAGCAGGCAGGCCCTGGAATAAAAGTAATAAGAAATAAGAAATAACAGGCAATTCCTGTTAAAGAGGTCAGGTATCATCCTATTTCCCCTTCTAACACTTGTTTATGATGAAGTGCAATGCAAGGAGAAGCGAACATAGGAAGAATAAAGGATTTGGTTGACATTATACAATGAATTTTTCAATATGCTGCTAAATGTCCAGAGAACATACTTTTTTTTTTAGTTTTTAATCTAGATTTTTTTCTAGTTTTTCACTAGACCTTGGACACTAGTGATTCAAATCAGCACAACATCTGGAAATGAAAGTTATATAGACACCCTGGGGACCTGGATTAATCACCTTCCCTGCTGCCCTTACAATGAATCAGCAGCAACTTCAAACAATAAAACAGTTCTGAACTGGTGATTTCTCAAGGTTTACTGCCTTCAAAGTCCATCCGTGTTTTTCAAAAGGCAAGACTTTTTTCATTATGAGTGAATAATATTACATTGTAGATATATACCAAGTAAGAGAGAAAAAAGATTAATTGATTCACTGAAAATAGAGACAGAGACATCAAGGCAGCCTTTATGAATACATAGGCACCAGGCACACTCTAACGTGTATATTCACACAGACATATACACACTCACATTCACATAGAAGAAACAAGGAATTCACCCAGTGAGGACTGGTGGAGTATAGAGATAGCTATAAATGAAAGAGGAGAGAAGAAAAGAAAGGGGGGGAAAGCAGATTTACATAGAGAGGAAAACAGTAAAAGAATTACGGGGATATAAATGTAGAATAATACACACAACTATGCAAAGACACATAAAGAAACACACACATGAGAGAGAGAAAGTCCTTGTGAGAGGATGTAACATTCAGAAAGAGACCAAGACTCGGACAGTATGAGAGACTTAGAGACACACACCTAGAGTTGGAAAGAGCCAGCCTTATGGAGACAGATACAGGTTATAATAAATATAGATAGAAGAAGAGTGGAAGGACCTGGGTGAGATGGAAAAGAAGTGATGGAGGAACAAATAATAAACAGAGAAAGAGCAATCTGAAGAGAGGCAGTGAGGGGTAGATGGCGATCACGGAGCTAGAGAGAGGTAGGAGCAGGCAGGCCCTGGAATAAAAGTAATAAGAAATAAGAAATAACAGGCAATTCCTGTTAAAGAGGTCAGGTATCATCCTATTTCCCCTTCTAACACTTGTTTATGATGAAGTGCAATGCAAGGAGAAGCGAACATAGGAAGAATAAAGGATTTGGTTGACATTATACAATGAATTTTTCAATATGCTGCTAAATGTCCAGAGAACATACTTTTTTTTTTAGTTTTTAATCTAGATTTTTTTCTAGTTTTTCACTAGACCTTGGACACTAGTGATTCAAATCAGCACAACATCTGGAAATGAAAGTTATATAGACACCCTGGGGACCTGGATTAATCACCTTCCCTGCTGCCCTTACAATGAATCAGCAGCAACTTCAAACAATAAAACAGTTCTGAACTGGTGATTTCTCAAGGGTTTGTTAATGATGTATTACTCAAAAGATATATCAATTAAAAAGTACATATTGAATGGAACCATCTATCATCACTTCACTGTGTGCTACAGGGATATTAAAAAGAGCTCTAAAATGTAAGTCCAATTTATACAGATTTATAATTTAGATAAGGTAATATATTAGAGATAAAACAATCCACAAAATTGTGAGATATAGAGTATTTATCCTATTCTTGTAAACATACAATATAAACTGGAGAATAAGTTCTTTGAAGAAAGGGATTTTTGCTTGTGTTGTTCACAGAAAGATGCCCAGAGTCTAGGATAGTATCTGGCATATAGTAGGAAGTGAATTTCTTATTGACTACATCTAAATGGGATTTTCAGTCAGACAGATTTGTCTTTTACTACTTACCATTTATGTGGTCTTGGGCAAGTTAGGCATCTAGCCTCAGTCTTGTCATCAATAAAATGGGCATGACAGGGCTTCCCTGGTGGTCCAGTGGGCAAGGATACCGCCTTGCAGTGCAAGGGGCGCCAGTTTGATCCCTGGCCTGGGAAGATCCCATGTGCCATGAAGCGGTTGGACAGATATGTCCAACTACCTAACTGGAGCTCTGGAGCACATGTGCCCAGAGCCAGTGCTCTGTAGCACAAAGGCCACTGTGATGGGAGGCCCACACAGGCCAAAGAACAAAGATGGATGAAAATAGATAAATGAAAGACCAATAGAAGTGGCTCAAAACAAAACAAAACAAAAAACGGGCATGACAACAGAACCACTCTCACAAGTAAATATGAGTACTTAACTGGGGAATATATACAAACACTTGGTCCAGCACATGAACAGTAGCAAACAGGTAATAAATTTCATATATTATTTTTATTTATTACTATCTGCTTTTTTACATATCTTTCACTTTAAAACATTTTGCAAACTTGGTAGAGATCACTATATATAGAACCTCAAAAATTATAATCATAATACATTTGACAAATAACTTCTAATTCTAATTATTAGTAATTAACAGGGCTCTTGCCTCAACCAAGGTGAACAAGTGTTAGTAAATTTGAATACTATTGTAAGAAATAAGATATATTGATTTCATTAAATCCATAGAGTTTTCATTTCACTTACAAAGTTGCATTCTATTAATAACATTATTAGCTGCAATACTATCAGTAACTATATCTGTATAATCACAAAATAGTTGTAACTATCCCTGTGTGTTTTACATGTGATTCAGTGTTTCTGGATTAGGTCCTAAAAATGCAGATGCAAGAATGAACTTAACCATTCCAGGGAACAGAAGTGACCCGTACTCCCAGTCCTGTCCAATTGCACCACTGGATATAAACACAGAGAGTGATGATGCAAAAAAAAAAAAAAAAGTCAGCACATTTTCAATTTAGATTGACACAATTCAAGAGATAGACATAACTGACATTTGTTCAATAATGTTCAAGCATGTCAAAGAATCTGTGAAAGAAAGTTTGATATCTCCAGGCAGCTTAAAGTCAAGAACTACACTGGGAAAATATGTTTCAAGCAGATGCAGATGTTCTCAGATAAAATGTTTCTTTAAAAAGTTGAGGAAGGTGTTCAACTAATGCAAAGTCCAGAACATCACTTAGGCTTGCTCTTTAGTTGTAAAAAATCTCTTGTCCATAAACGTATGTGTCTGTGTGTGTACATGATGTTAGTCTGGTTGGAATTTTGTCATAGACTGCTATAAATGGGATCTCTATTTGAGACGCTAAGAATCACAAGTTTAACCTTCTCTTCTGGTTTGATAAATCAGTTACTACCTTTTGCATGCCTGATCTACAGCCATCTAGGACATCTGAGTATTTTCTGGACATAACCATACTTTTCCTCTGGTGTGCCATCTCCCAGGAAGTTCCTACCACACAGAACATTTTCAAATTCTCTTATTTTGTTGTTAACATTCTACTTGCTCCCTGAAGTCCATCTCAAATGACACCTTTATAGTCTTTCCTCATTCTACAACCAGATAGAATTTCTCCTTTCTATAAAATGCAATCAGGTTCATTATGACATTAGAAGGTTTGGCATAGCAAAATCTCTTTCCACTTACAGTGTATTTCCTGTAGAAAGTGACTCAAGACTTTTCCATATCAGGTAGTGACAATAATGACCTTAGTTTTCTTCCCAATGAATATCTATATCTTTTGCACATAACTCGATATGTATCCTTTTGCTGTGGGCAGAGTACATATTCTCCACACCTCAGGGCATGAACTCTGCTGTGGCTAGTGAGCTGCATGTCAGTAGATGTGATGGAAGCAGAGACTTGGAAAGTTCTTGTGTGATTGGCCTCCAGGTTCCAGCTCTTCAGACATCCCGAAAAAAAGTTGTAACTATCCCTGTGTGTTTTACATGTGATTCAGGGATTAGGTCCTAAAAATGCAGATGCAAGAATGAACTTAACCATTCCAGGGAACAGAAGTGACCCGTACTCCCAGTCCTGTCCAATTGCACCACTGGATATAAACACAGAGAGTGATGATGCAAAAAAAAAAAAAAAAGTCAGCACATTTTCAATTTAGATTGACACAATTCAAGAGATAGACATAACTGACATTTGTTCAATAATGTTCAAGCATGTCAAAGAATCTGTGAAAGAAAGTTTGATATCTCCAGGCAGCTTAAAGTCAAGAACTACACTGGGAAAATATGTTTCAAGCAGATGCAGATGTTCTCAGATAAAATGTTTCTTTAAAAAGTTGAGGAAGGTGTTCAACTAATGCAAAGTCCAGAACATCACTTAGGCTTGCTCTTTAGTTGTAAAAAATCTCTTGTCCATAAACGTATGTGTCTGTGTGTGTACATGATGTTAGTCTGGTTGGAATTTTGTCATAGACTGCTATAAATGGGATCTCTATTTGAGACGCTAAGAATCACAAGTTTAACCTTCTCTTCTGGTTTGATAAATCAGTTACTACCTTTTGCATGCCTGATCTACAGCCATCTAGGACATCTGAGTATTTTCTGGACATAACCATACTTTTCCTCTGGTGTGCCATCTCCCAGGAAGTTCCTACCACACAGAACATTTTCAAATTCTCTTATTTTGTTGTTAACATTCTACTTGCTCCCTGAAGTCCATCTCAAATGACACCTTTATAGTCTTTCCTCATTCTACAACCAGATAGAATTTCTCCTTTCTATAAAATGCAATCAGGTTCATTATGACATTAGAAGGTTTGGCATAGCAAAATCTCTTTCCACTTACAGTGTATTTCCTGTAGAAAGTGACTCAAGACTTTTCCATATCAGGTAGTGACAATAATGACCTTAGTTTTCTTCCCAATGAATATCTATATCTTTTGCACATAACTCGATATGTATCCTTTTGCTGTGGGCAGAGTACATATTCTCCACACCTCAGGGCATGAACTCTGCTGTGGCTAGTGAGCTGCATGTCAGTAGATGTGATGGAAGCAGAGACTTGGAAAGTTCTTGTGTGATTGGCCTCCAGGTTCCAGCTCTTCAGACATCACCATGATAAAGCCAGTCTCAGTGTAAGGGTGAGAATGAAAGATGTGTAGTGCAGAGTTGCTCCAGGTAAGATACTCCAGTCAAAACTGCTTAGCCACTAGGCCATTCACAGAGACATAAGCAAACATAACCAAGATCAGCTGAGCTGCAAAGACATGTGAGAAATACGTGCTTGTTTTTCAGGTCACTGAGCTTTTGTACTTAGTTGCTGTGCAACAATTTTGTAACAATAGCTAATGGATATGCTACTCAATGAACATCTTCAAATAAATTGACTTAAACTATTTTCTAGACTCTAGAATTGAATATTTAAGACTAATCATATAAACTTTAAAAAGAGTCTGTATTGACTTCGTTAGAATATTCCTTCTGTTTCATATTTTGATCTGTTGGCCATGAGGCATGTGGGATCCCAGTTTCCAGAGCAGGGATGAAATCTGCATACCCTGTACTGAAAGGCAAAATCCTAACCACTGGATCACCAGAGACATAGTTACTTAAAATGAGGAAGAGTGGGCTTCCCTGGTGATCCAGTGGGTAAGAGTCCACCTTGCAGTGTAAAGGGCATGGATTTGATCCCTGGCCTGGGAAGATCCCATGGGCTGTGGAGAGGCTGGACTGGTGTGTCGAATTACGAGCCAGCACCCTGGAGTACATGCGCCCAGAGCTGGTGCTCTGCAACAATAGGGGCCACTGCAACGGGAGGCCCACACAGGCAAAATAATAAAAATGAATGAAAATAAATAAATAAAAAACCAATAAAAGAGGGCAAAATTTAAAAATATGTGTATGCACAAAAAATGAGGAAGGGTGACATAGAAGACATTACAGATTCATTAATGCATATTATAATGAGACTGAACTCAGGGGATGTTGTAGTTCTAGTAAATGTTAATTTCAGCAAAGATGGCCTGAGAGCCATGTGGGGAGATAGGAGTGGAATGGTACTTGGTTACTAGTTTAGATCTGGTAAAAAGACATCCCCAAAGCAGTGGGAAGGCAGATGGCAGTATAGAAGGAGATTTTTGAGTGGCGTGCTAAAGCTTCCATCCTCCCCCATATGTAACTGATTTGCAGTTGTTCAGTGTTCTTCCTGGAGTCTGAAACCCAGAGTTAGCCCCTATATGTAAGCACTGAAGAAATATAAGAGGGTGCTAGTGACGGTGACAGTGCTGATGGTGGTGACAACTAACCCTGGCTTTCTCAGATTTTATTTCACTACACTGAATTTGAACTTTAAAATTTCTGTTCTGCTTTTTTATGAGAGTCATATTAAGTGGAGATTTTTGACATGAATATCACAGGAATAAAATAAAATGAATATAAATGTCAGACAAGAAGAACAGATCATTTCTTTACCCCGAAAGTTAAAATCATTCTCTCGACATCCTACCAATGGCCTTCTGTTTATGAGAAGTATGTTCACCATTGACATCTTGTAAGGTGGGTACATAGTGGCATTCCCTCCCCCCTGCCCCAGGTCCCCGGTTCAGCAGAGGGTGTAATTGCAACACAGACACATTAAGTGATTTTCCCAAGGTTATACAAGTAGTGAGTAGCAGAGTGAGTATAAGCATACAGGTCAGCTGCCTTATGGCATATACTACCAGGCCATATTGCCTCTTACAAATAAATACATCAAGCTTCTTCCAAAAAATGTAAAATGCAAACGGAAGAAAAGCTTCCAATCACCACACTTACCATCAATGACATGCAAACGGTCCTAGATGGCTTTGGTGCCAAGAGTCAAGATGCAGACGGGCCCAAGTGTATGATTTAAGTGGTGAAAGGCTTTGACTGCTGAGCTCAGGTGTCTCTGGGTTCTGAGACTGCATCTCCTGGACAGAAATGGAGGCAGAACGAAGTCTGCATCTAAATTACTGTCACTTGTTATTGATTTACTGATGGCTTCTAAAAATGTCGCATTTGAACTGTCAGTGAATTTGCCGACTGTTGGCACGAGTGATGAAAGCAAGTGTGAACCATAATTGATTAGGCCTCATTTGCTTATCCATATTATGCTAATTAGATCTGCAATCTTTCCCTTTGTACCATCACCTAGTGACAGAGTAAATCAGTGTGATTGGGATGCAGATAGGATTAGCAGCAAGACTGCAAGATTGAACAGGGTGCTTCTTAGCAGAGAGGATATGTATTTCTTTAATACACTTCTCTATATAAATAAAGCTTTATGGCACTTATTGTTCATAGACTTTTTTTTGATAATGGCCATTCTGACCCAAGTGAGATAATATCTCATTGTGGTTTTGATTTACATTTCTCTAATAATGACTTATGTTGAGCACATTTTCATGTGTTTATTGGTCATCTGTATGTCTTTTCTGGAGAAATGTTTGATTAGTTCTTTTGCCCACATTTTTATTGGATTGCTTAATTTTGATGATACTGAGCGGCATGAGCTGCTTGTATATTTTGGAGATTAATTGTCAGTTGTTTCATTTGTTATTATTTTCTCCCATTCTGAGGGCTGTCTTTTCACCTGGCTTATAGTTTCCTTTGTTGTCAAAAATTTTTAAGTTTAATTAGGTCCCAATTGTTTATTTATTTATTTTTGCTTCCATTACTCTGGGAGGTGAGTCATGGAGGATCTTGCTGTGATTTATGTAGGAGAGAGTTCTGCCTATGTTTTCTTCTAAGAGTTTTATAGTTTTTGGTCTTACATTCAGATCTTTGATCTATTTTGAGTTTATTTTTGTGTATGGTATTAGAAAGTGTTCTAGTTTTATTCTTTTACACATAGTTGACCAGTTTTCCCGGCACTACTTGTTGAAAGCTCCAATCACCACACTTACCATCAATGACATGCAAACGGTCCTAGATGGCTTTGGTGCCAAGAGTCAAGATGCAGACGGGCCCAAGTGTATGATTTAAGTGGTGAAAGGCTTTGACTGCTGAGCTCAGGTGTCTCTGGGTTCTGAGACTGCATCTCCTGGACAGAAATGGAGGCAGAACGAAGTCTGCATCTAAATTACTGTCACTTGTTATTGATTTACTGATGGCTTCTAAAAATGTCGCATTTGAACTGTCAGTGAATTTGCCGACTGTTGGCACGAGTGATGAAAGCAAGTGTGAACCATAATTGATTAGGCCTCATTTGCTTATCCATATTATGCTAATTAGATCTGCAATCTTTCCCTTTGTACCATCACCTAGTGACAGAGTAAATCAGTGTGATTGGGATGCAGATAGGATTAGCAGCAAGACTGCAAGATTGAACAGGGTGCTTCTTAGCAGAGAGGATATGTATTTCTTTAATACACTTCTCTATATAAATAAAGCTTTATGGCACTTATTGTTCATAGACTTTTTTTTGATAATGGCCATTCTGACCCAAGTGAGATAATATCTCATTGTGGTTTTGATTTACATTTCTCTAATAATGACTTATGTTGAGCACATTTTCATGTGTTTATTGGTCATCTGTATGTCTTTTCTGGAGAAATGTTTGATTAGTTCTTTTGCCCACATTTTTATTGGATTGCTTAATTTTGATGATACTGAGCGGCATGAGCTGCTTGTATATTTTGGAGATTAATTGTCAGTTGTTTCATTTGTTATTATTTTCTCCCATTCTGAGGGCTGTCTTTTCACCTGGCTTATAGTTTCCTTTGTTGTCAAAAATTTTTAAGTTT
Organism: Tragulus kanchil; assembly: GCA_022376925.1. Classification (NCBI taxonomy): domain Eukaryota; kingdom Metazoa; phylum Chordata; class Mammalia; order Artiodactyla; family Tragulidae; genus Tragulus; species Tragulus kanchil. Next base: position 64,427,414 of record JAIOJX010000032.1, on the reverse strand, counting down.
AATTAGGTCCCAATTGTTTATTTATTTATTTTTGCTTCCATTACTCTGGGAGGTGAGTCATGGAGGATCTTGCTGTGATTTATGTAGGAGAGAGTTCTGCCTATGTTTTCTTCTAAGAGTTTTATAGTTTTTGGTCTTACATTCAGATCTTTGATCTATTTTGAGTTTATTTTTGTGTATGGTATTAGAAAGTGTTCTAGTTTTATTCTTTTACACATAGTTGACCAGTTTTCCCGGCACTACTTGTTGAAGAGACTATCTTTCCTCCACTGTATATTTTTGCCTGCTTTGTCAACAATAATGTATCCAGAGGTACGTGGATTTATCTTGGACTTTCTGTTTTGTTCCATTGATCAATATGCTGGAGAGGGTGTGGAGAAAAGGGGACCCTCTTACTCTACTGGTGGGAATGCAAACTGGTACAGCCACTATGGAGAACAGTGCAGAGATTCCTTAAATAACTGGGAATAAAACTGTCATGTTGGTGGTGGTTTAGTCACTAAGTTCTGTCTCACTTTTGCAACCACATGAACTGTAGCCGGCCAGGCTCCTTTGTTCATGGGATTCTCTAAACAAGAATACTGCAGTGGGTTGCCATTTCCTTCTCCAGGGATCTTCCTGACCCAGGAATTGAACCCAGGGTTCCTGCATTCAGGCAGATTCTTTACCGACTGAGCTACAGGGGAAGCCCTTTTATTGGAATGGTTTGCCACGTCCTCTTCCAGGGAATCTCCCTAACTCAGGGATAAAACCCAGGTCTCCCACATTGCATGTGGATTCTTTGCCAACTGAACCACCAGGGAAAATAGTGTGAGTCGCTCACACTATTAATAGTTATGTTATTAATAGTGTGAGTTGCTCACTTGTGTCTGACTCTTGGCAACCCCATGGACTGTACTCTGCCAGGCTCCTTGTCCATAAGATTTTTCAGACAACAATTCTAGAGTGGATTGTTATTTCCTCTTCTAGGGAATCTTTCCAACCCAGGGATCAAACCCATGTCTCTTTTGCATCTCATTTATGGCCCAACAATCCCACTGGTGGGCACATACCCCAAGGAAACCAGAACTGAGACACATGTACCCCAATGTTCATTGCAGTACTATTTACAATAGCTAGGACATGAGAGCAACCTAGATGTCCACCAGCTGATGAATGAATAAAGAAGTTGTGGGTACATATACACAATGGAATATTACTCAGCTATAAAGAGGAATGCATCTGAGTCAGTTCTAATGAAATGGATGAAACTGGAGCCTGTTTTACAGAGTGAAGTAAGTCAGAAAAAGAAACACAAATACTTTATATTGATGTATTTTATGAAATTTAGAAAGATTGTAATGACTGTCCTACATGCAGAGCAGCAAAGGAGACACAGATGTAAAGAACAGACTTTTGGACTCAGTGGAAGAAGAAGACAAGGGTGGGATGATTTGAGAGAATACTATTTAAACATATACACTACCATATGTAAAATAGATGGCCAGTGCAAGTTTGTTGTATGAAACTGAGCACCCAAAGCTGGTGCTCTGGCACAACCTAGAGGGATGGAGTCTGTAGGGAGGGAGAAGAGGGTTTCAGGATGGGAGAGACACATGTATACCTGTGGTCTACTTTTGTTGATATATGGCAAAAATCATCACAATATTGTAAAATAATTATCCTCCAATTAAAATAAATTAATTTAAAAAGAAACAAAGCATTGTAAGACCCCTTTTCTTGGCATTATTTAATGAGATGACTTACTTTAAATTAATTTTGCTTTATAGACCTGGAACTTGAATTATTTTTGTATAAACCCATTCTTTGTTTAGTAATAGCCAAGTATGTAATAGGGTCTGAATGAGAAATTCTTTTTGTAAGAAACTAGGATCATATTGCAGGCACTCTGGGGCAACTCCTGATAGACCTGGAGAACCTACATTTATTCCTTCCAATCTCCTAGTCACCCATAAAATGTTTAGATTTCCTTCTATTTCTGAAGAGGTTAGCTGGATCCTAAAGACTGCATTTCACTGGAGTGTAAAGTTTTTGCACAAATTTTTTATTGCTATACTGAGGTAGCTTCACCAAAGCACACAGACCTAAAGAGGCTCTGATGTTAGCTAAAGGGAATCTATTAATTACTAAGCACATGTTGAATACCAAGTACCAAATGCCAAGGTATCTTATTTGTCAATTGAGTTATATTTGATATATAATATTGTGTAAGATAAAGGCATACAACATATTGATTTGATCCACTTATATATTGCAATATGATTGTTATGGTAGTGTTAGCTAACACCTCTATCTCATCACATAATCATCATTTCTTCTAGTGTTGGGAATAATTAAGGTGTAGTCTCTTGCATATTTAATGTCTATAATGCAATTTTGTCTGTAATCCTTGAATTGTGCATTAGACTTCAAGACTTATTTATCTATCAGTTGCAAGTTGATACCCTTAAACATCTCCCCCATTTCCTCATGTCCCCATCCCCCACAGCCACTGGTAACCATGACTTAACTCTCTACTTTTATGAGCTGCTTTTTTTAGCGGGATGGGAATTCCATGTATAAGAGATAATGTACAGCATTAGTCTTTCTCTGTCTGACTTAACCTCACTTAACATAACATCCTTAATGTCCATCTATGTTGTTGCAAATGAGAAAATTTCCTTTTACCTCAGGGTTGACTAGTTTTCTATTGTGTGTGATATATATATATATACACACAATGGATGCTAAATATATACACATGTATATTTATAGCATCATCTTTATCCATTCATCCATTAATAGATATTTAGGTTGTTTCCATATCTTGGCTATTGTGAATAATAATGCAATAAACATGGGAGTGATAATATCTTTTCAATATCCTATTTTCATTTCCTTTGGAAATATACTCAGAAAAGGATTGCTGGATCATATGGCAAATGTATTTTTGATCTTTTGAGGAGCCTCCATACTATTCTCCATAGTGGCTGAACCAGTTTGCAATCCCACAAAGAGGCCACACGTGTTCACTTTTCTTCACATCATGGTCAACATTTAAAGTATACTTGTTGGTCCATTTGTGAAATAATATCCTACAGTGTTTGTTAAAATGCAGATTCTTAAACTCTGCTCCAAGACCTTTTGAATCAGTCTCTGGCATTCCATCTGAGTATTCACATTTTTAGCAAGTTCCCCAGATAATTCTTGTCTGTAGTAAAGTGTTAAGAACTATAGTTCTAGTAAGATTCAATGATACAAAAGGAGTATAAGAAGTGGATTCTGGGAATAGTTAACTTGAAATCTAAACTCTGTAAAAGAAAAAGAAAAATAACTTTAAAAAATAAATAATAGGATAATAATGATGATGATAATAATAACAAAAATAAAATTAACAAATAAGATTATTTTATAATCTTAGGAAAGGGATACTAAAAAGTTTTGTGCCTAATACAGTTTTTATATAAAGAAATCTCATGAGGAGTCTAATAAATAAACTATTATAGTTGAAAAGAACAAGGGGCTCCGAAGCCCTGGCATTTTAGATCACCCTCATTCTTCCTATGAGGGCCACCAGGAACTTGAGGGACTGTGTGCTTCCACTGGAAAAATAATTATTAAGAACACACTGAAATAATCAATAAATAGTGAGAAAAATGCTCAAATTCATTAGCATTCATTATGAAATACTAATTAAAACAAACTTTATAGCTCCACATTGGCAAACATGTAAATGAGTTGGCTAGACTACCAGGCAACTGCTAGAGTCTTCTGGAATATTATTTGTGAAAAAAAAAATTACAACAGCATTTCTGGAAAGTTCTGACAAATTATATTTAAAAATAATTGATGCAGCAATTCCTAGAAATTTATCCCATGGAAATAAAACCCCTACAACATTACAAAAATGTTTACCGCACAGCATTTTTTATTGCTAAAAATTGAAAACAAATAAATGCTCAATGATAGGGAAATGAAATTATAGCCTACTCATATGATGACAAGCTAAGCAATCATTAAAATGATGAAGATAGCCCAATATCTGTTAGCTCAGAGAGATTATCAAGGTGTGTTTTATACTAGAACAGGTAGATCTTAATGACACAAACTTTTATAATGTCATTCAAGTCCTCCATATAGACATATTTTATTGTATATATATATACATATATATATATGTATATAATATTGCTTTATGAACATGATGAAAGTCAGAATATTGTTAATGTTTCTAAAGTTGATGATTGTGTCTGGTTGAGCAAGAATAAGAAGATAAAAGGAAAGATGCTATTAAAAAAATAGTCTATACTATAAACACGTATCATAATTTATGTAAAACTGTGTGTCAGTTATGGTTACATGAAGAAAGTAATATATTAATAGAAAGATAGTCACCAAAATTATCAATAGCAGTGGGATTTCTGGTGTGTTTTTATCTCCTTGGTTATGCTTTTAGACATTGTTTGATTTTGCCCCCAAGGCACATTTTTGAGAACAAAAGCAAAAAGCTGATTTTTATCAAGCTTTTCAATTTAAATAAGAAATGTAGAAGTCTAAGAATTGTGGGTGAACTGATGTATTAATTTGAAACACCTCCTAGATTGAAACCTTGGGGGCAGATAACCACATCTTATTCTTGCCTTGCACATAGCTTGTGTGTATGTGTACACAGGTAGTTGTGACTCACTCTTAGCCCACCAGGCCATAAATGGCATAAAATAAATTATTATAACATAGAAAAAAATAGCACATAAATATTATTTTGAAAAGCACACTTGAATGAAATATAAAAAGAATCTGTATGCATTTGTATGTACTTGTGCAAATGTCTATCTGTAATCCCTTCTCAGTGATTTAAAACTGAAACAGTGAACTTTATTCCATCTGCTCAACTGTCATCTAAACATTTCTGCAGGACCCAAAAAAGTCTTAAATCTGAGATTATGGTGGGTTCCATTAGTATGGCAAACTACTTAAGTACTAAGACAGAAACTTTAGTTTTTGACTGGCCTTAGTTTTTCCATGAAGTTCTAGATGGTAAATACTATTATTATTTTTTACCATATTGCACTGTTCCATAGGAGTATAGTTACAAAAGTTACAAGATGTATTTGGATACTGTGAATATTTTATGATGATGCCAAGCTTTTTCACTACAGAAAACAATCTTACAGAATAAAAATATATTCAAAGAAGTTCTCAAATCAATAGTATGAGTCTATTCAAAGACATTGCTTTTTGACACTGATTATTGTTTTTAATTAACATAGTTAACAAATTAACTCATCAGATGACTAAAAGAGTAGTTTAATTAGGATGGTCCTGATAATCAGAGTACATGGCCCACACAGGATTCAAATCCTGGGCAGTTAGGCTCCAAGACTCAAACTTCCCACTAATTCTACTATATCATAACTTGGTAACTGTTGATGTCTTTTAGTTCAAATCTTAGTAAATATGAGATTGAATCAACTATGTGGAAGCTTCATTGACTTATTGGTGATTCCAGCCCATGTGACATTTGTAGATGTTCTCCAGTCACACATTCTTGATATGTCACTTGAATTTTAATCTTCAATAAGTTAATTATTCATGTCTCAGTTTCTTCATTTGTAAAATGTGGCCCATAATATAACTTGACTTCATGGAGTTATTGTGAGTATAAAATTAGATAATAAATGTAAGGTGTTTTAAATGGTGTCTGGCACATATTGTGTTTAATGAATGTTAATTATCAGTATTGAACAGATAATATAGATGCTACATGATCAGTGGGTTAGTGAGTTTTCTCATGGACAAAGTACATCTCATCAAGTACCAGTAAGAATAATGAACACTGCTGCTCGTGATGGCTAATCTCCATTGTCCTCAGCTGAAAGAACCTGGGGACCTTCATCTCACTGTAATTCAATGTGGCCCATAAGCAGGGTCCACCAGTCCACATGGTCTTTAAGTACTTTAGAAACAGACACTGCTTCCCCTCTTCATGGACACTGATTATGTTGGAACAGGAAGAATTACCAGCATCCCCCAGAGAGCTGCCATGATAAATATGCTGATCTATAGTATCTAGTATGTGAGCTGTTCCTCCTGAGATGTGGCATTGTGTGTAGTTCTGTTCTTGCATTGTTCTTTGACTTGAGCATAGAATCTTAACTCCCCTTGACAATCAACTTGATTTTTCTCTAGAATTACTATCAGGGGTAGCGTAACTAATAACCTCCTTGTTTGAATTCACCCTCTAAAGAATTTTCATCTTGACGCGATTCTATTAGATCAAAAGTTATTGAGGACCCAGATTGGATCCTGTTAGTGTGTTCAGAGCATATCATGTTTGATAAACACATTTATTGATTGTTGTTGGATGAAATTATATTATGAGTCAGAATCTTGCAAGAGTCTAGATCAAGGAAGCAAAGGTATACATTGTGAAATAGCTCAGTGTTTATGGGGCAAGTTTTTAGGGGTGGTTCAGAGATATCATGAAAAGACTTTGAAGAGTGTTAGAAAGACACATTTAAACCATTCATCTTTTAGTTCAATCTTGTAAATATAAAAGATTGAATCAACTATGTGGAAGCTTCATTGACTTATTGGTGATTCCAGCCCATGTGACATTTGTAGATGTTCTCCAGTCACACATTCTTGATATGTCACTTGAATTTTAATCTTCAATAAGTTAATTATTCATGTCTCAGTTTCTTCATTTGTAAAATGTGGCCCATAATATAACTTGACTTCATGGAGTTATTGTGAGTATAAAATTAGATAATAAATGTAAGGTGTTTTAAATGGTGTCTGGCACATATTGTGTTTAATGAATGTTAATTATCAGTATTGAACAGATAATATAGATGCTACATGATCAGTGGGTTAGTGAGTTTTCTCATGGACAAAGTACATCTCATCAAGTACCAGTAAGAATAATGAACACTGCTGCTCGTGATGGCTAATCTCCATTGTCCTCAGCTGAAAGAACCTGGGGACCTTCATCTCACTGTAATTCAATGTGGCCCATAAGCAGGGTCCACCAGTCCACATGGTCTTTAAGTACTTTAGAAACAGACACTGCTTCCCCTCTTCATGGACACTGATTATGTTGGAACAGGAAGAATTACCAGCATCCCCCAGAGAGCTGCCATGATAAATATGCTGATCTATAGTATCTAGTATGTGAGCTGTTCCTCCTGAGATGTGGCATTGTGTGTAGTTCTGTTCTTGCATTGTTCTTTGACTTGAGCATAGAATCTTAACTCCCCTTGACAATCAACTTGATTTTTCTCTCTAGAATTACTATCAGGGGTAGCGTAACTAATAACCTCCTTGTTTGAATTCACCCTCTAAAGAATTTTCATCTTGACGCGATTCTATTAGATCAAAAGTTATTGAGGACCCAGATTGGATCCTGTTAGTGTGTTCAGAGCATATCATGTTTGATAAACACATTTATTGATTGTTGTTGGATGAAATTATATTATGAGTCAGAATCTTGCAAGAGTCTAGATCAAGGAAGCAAAGGTATACATTGTGAAATAGCTCAGTGTTTATGGGGCAAAAGATACCCAACATATACAACTAATAATATAGGACTGGGTGATAGGAGAAGTTTCTATTCTAAGTGACTGAGAATATGCTTAGGAGAATGAAAAGACTTTGAAGAGTGTTAGGAAATATGACACATTTTCAAACCATTCAGTTATATTGACCAGATGATTATGCTGGGATTAGACCTCAATTAGTAGGCATGAACTCACTATTGAAGAGTCATGAACTACAGGGGAGTTTAGAAATGGAAACCATATACTCTAAGTATATGCTGCACAAAAAAGAGTAGAATCTTGGCATTCTGTATTGAATAAATAGGTGTGAACAAAGCACCCAGAAAATTTAAGAACCCAGAAAATTCAGAGATATAAGCAAAAAATCTTGTTGAGGTTTGGGTACAGGGTTTAGTTTATTGTCCCCTGTCAACTCCTCTGAGTCCCTGATAAGCCTTTCATGAGGACCCAAGGCAAGTTTCTGTCCTCAGAGCTCAGTGGGATCAATGGAGATGATCCTATCACATTATGGAAATGAATGGTTTCATTTAATGTATGGAGTGTCCTCACAATTTACTCATATGAACTAGAGCAGCATCAAGCATTATTTTTCAATCCCTTTTATTAAATGTGCTGGGTCTGAGTCAGCAAACTGCAGGGCCTCCCTGGCCTCTGGACCTGACTGATGAGGATAACTGCATTTATTAAGTTGATGGGCACAATGGTACAGGGCCTCCACCCCCATCTCCATTTGTTTGTAGTCTTATTGAGTCTCTACAAGTTCATGGTTTAAAACGTAATTACTTAAGAAACAAGTTGGAAGAGGTGGTAATTTTAAAAAGGTTTTGAAAATCCAAGTATTGCAAAGTGTACTAATTTTTCTCACCCTTTTCATTTATTTCTTTTCAAAAGATGACGCGAATTATTTGGTATTGAGGGGAGGAAACAGTTTATCAGAGTAGAACAATCAAGCTTGATGTCAAATGGCCTCTGTTTAAGTCCCAGTTCTAATATAAGGCATTATGTACTAATCACCTACATAACCAGTTTACTGAGATGTTTTAACCCATGGCTGGTACAACTATTGAAATACTTTTTATACTTTTTATAGTGTTAAGCTATTATTATCTCAAAGAGATCCTACTTTTTAAATTAATTATTCATTTGTTTAATTTATTTATTTTGGCTGCATTGGTCTTTGTTGCTGAATACAGGCTTTCTCTAGTTGTATTGAGTAGGGGTTATACTTCTTTGTGATGCACAGGCTTCTCATTGTGGTGGCGGCTCTTATTGCAGTGTGGGCTCTAGGCTTGAGGGCTCCAGTAGCTGCAGCTCATGGGCTTCAGTAGTTGTGATGCACAGGACCAGGGATCAAACCTGCATTGGCAGGTGGATTTTTATCCCCTGTCCCACCAGGGAAGGCCTGGGATTTTTCTTTTTTCATCTCTTTTAGGATTTTTTAAAGTTATGTTTAGTCAACTTAAAAACTGATATTTCGTAGTAATTTAAATCCCATCTTCTTCCTTTCCTGGGCCCATAGTACTAGCCAGTTTGAGACAGGGTCAGGAACTAGGAAGGGACAATCTGCTCTGCAACTTCTTCATCTTCTCCCACACTTTGAAGTGTTGTCTGATTCTGGGAATCCTCCTTGCTTTTCATTGGCATGGCTTACCTTCTGTGGTATGAGGAGTTTGTGGAGGAATTGTGTGAAAAGGACAAACATTAAAAAAATAAAAAAAAACCTCTATTGGTTATTATCGATTCTAGCTCTGGTATTGTGAGATATGGCACATCTGTGTAGGTGACATCCTAATGATGAGAGTACAAACTCCTGTGTGAGCACTTGGGTGGGATATTGGGGGAGAAAGCTTCACCTGCAGAGTGCCCTGAGGTAAGAGAACTGTCTTTGGTCTGACTCCTTCCAATCCCTCAAGAACTGCACACAGTGATACACTTCACAGCTCTGGGCTGCTCCTCTCTGGTGATCAGCCTATTGATTAAAATTAAGCAAATTCTTCTGGTGGGCTTCTCTTGGTCACAGGAAAGCTAGAGATGGCTATTCCCTGGTGCTTTCTCTCAACTCCCTCTCCTCCTGCTCATGTAGGTGCAGGTCACAGCTAACAGACCCAATGCTTGAGCACAGGGCCATCCAGACAACCTCTTTTTTGTAAGTATCACTAAGATTTGAAGCTTGCTTTATTCAGTTTTTGGTGGAGGACAATACTTCCTCTTTACCCTTCTCAAGGAAAACATAGTAGAAAAGCCATATATATCTTCTCACCAGGCTGACGACTTAAGAAGCCGAGTTGACTGCTGATTCTTAAGAAGCTCTGAGAGCAGTGTTTATCCCAGTTATCAACAGTTTTCTTTTTTTTTTTTCGAAAAAAACTTTTATTTTACTTTTACTTTTACAGAGTTTTGTTGTTTATAGGTATGTATGTTCCCAGATTAATCATACGTATATTAGAAAAGGGTTATTTAGCCTTTTTGAAGCCTATTCTCTAATTCCAGGCAAAGGAACATCTCATCGAATATTCATTTGCATTTAATTCCTGTTATCTTAGACAAATTTTTTTTTTTTTTAGATCTCTGAAAAAATGCATTCTGGGAAGAACTGTAACTAAATACACTCAAACATCATTTCTGTTCTTGGACCATCTCCCTGGGACATCACCCTGGGGTAGGTGCAAGGTGTATTTTAGGTAGCCTGGATCCTCTGTCATGCCCTCTTCATCCTCATGGCCTCTGAGTCAGATCCTGATCTCTAAATATTATTCATGTGCTCCAGAATCCTAAATCTACCATTGGCTTTTTTTGTATCTCAGTTTCTCATTGTGCAGTTATCTTTCCTTCCCAGAGATTTTATTGGAATGGGTTGTTAGACCTAAGATAAAGAAAAGTTATTGGTTTTTTTTGCTTTTTTGTTTGTTTTCTCACATTAGGATTATAGGCTAGATACTTTATAATGTGTAAAACATTATATAATTAAGACCACATGTAGAAGAAAGACTGAGTATACATAGGAAGTATAATCCCAGGTTACTCAGTGGTAAAGTATCTGCCTACCAATGCAGAAAACACATGAGATGTGTGTTCAACCCTTTGGTCAAGAATTTCCCTGGAGGGGGAAATGGCAACTCACTCAAGAATTCTTGTTTGGACAATCCCACGGGCTAACAGGTGCTTTCTCTCACCCCCTAAGGTGCAGGTCACAGCTAACAGACCCAATGCTTGAGCACAGGGCCATCCAGACAACCTCTTTTTGTAAGTATCACTAAGATTTGAAGCTTGCTTTATTCAGTTTTTGGTGGAGGACAATACTTCCTCTTTACCCTTCTCAAGGAAAACATAGTAGAAAAGCCATATATATCTTCTCACCAGGCTGACGACTTAAGAAGCCGAGTTGACTGCTGATTCTTAAGAAGCTCTGAGAGCAGTGTTTATCCCAGTTATCAACAGTTTTCTTTTTTTTTTTTCGAAAAAAACTTTTATTTTACTTTTACTTTTACAGAGTTTTGTTGTTTATAGGTATGTATGTTCCCAGATTAATCATACGTATATTAGAAAAGGGTTATTTAGCCTTTTTGAAGCCTATTCTCTAATTCCAGGCAAAGGAACATCTCATCGAATATTCATTTGCATTTAATTCCTGTTATCTTAGACAAATTTTTTTTTTTTTTAGATCTCTGAAAAAATGCATTCTGGGAAGAACTGTAACTAAATACACTCAAACATCATTTCTGTTCTTGGACCATCTCCCTGGGACATCACCCTGGGGTAGGTGCAAGGTGTATTTTAGGTAGCCTGGATCCTCTGTCATGCCCTCTTCATCCTCATGGCCTCTGAGTCAGATCCTGATCTCTAAATATTATTCATGTGCTCCAGAATCCTAAATCTACCATTGGCTTTTTTTGTATCTCAGTTTCTCATTGTGCAGTTATCTTTCCTTCCCAGAGATTTTATTGGAATGGGTTGTTAGACCTAAGATAAAGAAAAGTTATTGGTTTTTTTTGCTTTTTTGTTTGTTTTCTCACATTAGGATTATAGGCTAGATACTTTATAATGTGTAAAACATTATATAATTAAGACCACATGTAGAAGAAAGACTGAGTATACATAGGAAGTATAATCCCAGGTTACTCAGTGGTAAAGTATCTGCCTACCAATGCAGAAAACACATGAGATGTGTGTTCAACCCTTTGGTCAAGAATTTCCCTGGAGGGGGAAATGGCAACTCACTCAAGAATTCTTGTTTGGACAATCCCATGGACAGAGGAGACTGGTAGGCTACAGTCCATGGGGTCACAAAGAGTCAGGCATGATTAATTAGGGCACAAAAATAAAAATAAACAGTACATGTTGAATAAGACTCCACTTTATTTTTACCCTGTATGTTCTAAGAATCTGCACATATTTTTACTGAGTTGTTTGGTTTAGTTTGGGTGTCGTGGGAGAATTCCTTTCCTTTTGATGAGAGTACAATTATGCCTGCCACCACTGGTAATTTTAACTCAGTTCTGAATAACTTGAGTTCATACTCCATTGTTGGAAAGGGTAATTAATGAACCATCAAGAGACTAGTGTTGTATGGCTTCCTCTTCCTTTTCACCTGTCAAACTATTTTCTCTTGAAGGCAGAGCCCAAAGAGGAGTACAGATTGCTAAACTGGATTTATAGGAGGTAGATGTTTCCATCTTTCCTGTTTATGGCTATGTTGACCTTCCTGGGTTTTGTATATTGACCCCAGTTTCATTTCCTAGTCAGTGTTACTCCACATCTGCTCTTCAAATGGATGCCCTGTTTCCAGGGCTGAATAAGCTCCAAGAATGCCTTGTCTCATTACTGCACAAAGAGGAGTTGACTCATTCTTAAGCATCTTTATGAATACCTCGGGTCTTCAGAGTATACTTCTACCTGAAGGATAACTCCAAGGCTTGAGAAAAAAGTAAGTTAAAACAAGTTTCACCTGTATTCTGCCTGTGAGGTTTTGTTTGTCATGAGAAGGGAAAGGTTGTATGAGCAAATGGAAAACATATGAATACAAGTAAATGTTCAATAACTGTACTTAACCCTGATTTGTAAAAGGGCACCTTCTCTGAAGGTGTCCAAAATATAGTGGGAGTTGTTCTTCACCAAAGATCAGAGAGTAGACATGGAGTTCAGAAATAAACTACTGTAAGATGTGGTGGAAACAAAATACAGAACTGTAGTATATGAAATTCAAATACTTCTGTCCCTTTCTGTGTTGATGGTTTCCCTATCCCCTTTAAAGTTGAAATTGTTCTATGCTTTAAGAAACTATAAAAGTAACTCATGCCAATTGTGACAATATTAGAACATACAGAAAAAATTAAAAGTAAAAAAAAAAAGTAAACATAGGGCTTCCCTGGTGGTCCAGCGGGTAGGATCCGCCTTGCAGTGCAAGGGGCACCGGTTCGATCCCTAGCCCGGGAAGATCCCATGTGCTATGGAGTGGCTGGACTGGTGTGTCCAATTACCAGCCAGCGCTCTGAAGCTCATGTGCCCAGAGCCAGTGCTCTGCAATGGGAGAGGTCACTGCAATGAGAGGCCCACACAGGCCAAAGAATAAAGATGAATGAAAACAAATAAATAAATAACCAATAAAGGAGGCCAAAACTTTTTTAAAAAAGTAGTAAACACAATCCTATGACTGATGTTTAAATAAATAGCTACTAATTCTCTGTGCTTCAACTTTATTCTTTTAAATTCCCTCTTTAGGTTTGCATTCATTTCCCCCAATTCAGTAAAAAGCCCCTGACCCAGAGAGCCAAGACCATGATGCTTTGCTTCATAGATTTGTTAGTCATCATAGCTAACTTTATTAAGCATTTTCTGTATGACAGATCTTATTCTGAGAACCTAAGAAGTATGAGCTCCTTAAATTTTTACAATGCCACTGTAGGACAAGTTTTAATATTATGTCTTTTTCTAGAAGAGAAAATGGAGGCTCAAAGCAATCAAGGAACTAATACTGCATGTCACAGTTATCAAGTAATGGAGGTGGGATTGTGACTCCAAGAAGTCTGGCTTCAGAGTCCATGAGCCTAACCATTCTTCTTTACTGCCTTATTTGCTGAGATGCCATAAAAATCATTAATGATGATCTGATTTTGTAAACTCATAAAGGGTAAAAGAACTGAGACCAAGAACCAAGCCTTATTTTCTTCATAGGACTATACAGACCTCAGGAGACTTAATTTTCATTTCTTTCGTCTATGCTCTACTCAAATTTCTTCCCTTTCCAGGATAAGAGGCTACCAAATTAACAGTGAAGGGATGATTTAAATCACAGGTACCCTGGTCACACAGAGGACACAGGACTCAGCTTTCTACATTGAAGGGAATGATTTAAAGTTGAAATTGTTCTATGCTTTAAGAAACTATAAAAGTAACTCATGCCAATTGTGACAATATTAGAACATACAGAAAAAATTAAAAGTAAAAAAAACAAGTCAACATAGGGCTTCCCTGGTGGTCCAGCGGGTAGGATCCGCCTTGCAGTGCAAGGGGCACCGGTTCGATCCCTAGCCCGGGAAGATCCCATGTGCTATGGAGTGGCTGGACTGGTGTGTCCAATTACCAGCCAGCGCTCTGAAGCTCATGTGCCCAGAGCCAGTGCTCTGCAATGGGAGAGGTCACTGCAATGAGAGGCCCACACAGGCCAAAGAATAAAGATGAATGAAAACAAATAAATAAATAACCAATAAAGGAGGCCAAAACTTTTTTAAAAAAGTAGTAAACACAATCCTATGACTGATGTTTAAATAAATAGCTACTAATTCTCTGTGCTTCAACTTTATTCTTTTAAATTCCCTCTTTAGGTTTGCATTCATTTCCCCCAATTCAGTAAAAAGCCCCTGACCCAGAGAGCCAAGACCATGATGCTTTGCTTCATAGATTTGTTAGTCATCATAGCTAACTTTATTAAGCATTTTCTGTATGACAGATCTTATTCTGAGAACCTAAGAAGTATGAGCCCCTTTAAAATTTTTTACAATGCCACTGTAGGACAAGTTTTAATATTATGTCTTTTTCTAGAAGAGAAAATGGAGGCTCAAAGCAATCAAGGAACTAATACTGCATGTCACAGTTATCAAGTAATGGAGGTGGGATTGTGACTCCAAGAAGTCTGGCTTCAGAGTCCATGAGCCTAACCATTCTTCTTTACTGCCTTATTTGCTGAGATGCCATAAAAATCATTAATGATGATCTGATTTTGTAAACTCATAAAGGGTAAAAGAACTGAGACCAAGAACCAAGCCTTATTTTCTTCATAGGACTATACAGACCTCAGGAGACTTAATTTTCATTTCTTTCGTCTATGCTCTACTCAAATTTCTTCCCTTTCCAGGATAAGAGGCTACCAAATTAACAGTGAAGGGATGATTTAAATCACAGGTACCCTGGTCACACAGAGGACACAGGACTCAGCTTTCTACATTGGTAATGTTTGCAAACAGTGCAATATTGATTTTAGTTCTTGCAATAAGAACATGAACAGCCACACATTATATGTCCTTTTTGCTCAAATGAGAGCAAAGCCTTAATCAGGCTCAGACATTTAGAATCCTATATTAAAGGGAGATATATAGATATAAATCCAATAGATGCTTGCTTCTGTCATTTTACTTTAATTGTAATTTTGCAACTTCAACAACAGAAGATCCATTACACTTTCCTTCTCAATCAATACACAATATATTATCAGTCTAGACGACCAAAAACGACTTGTATAAAATATCAGCACGTTGCATTTTCATTATGTAAATGGAACTCTGCAGGAGAATTAATTGATTATTCAGTTACTATGGATCAGTCTCAGATGTCTTAGTGAGATAAGAGAGAAACTTATCAAGTCTCTCGAGTGACTATAACTTAAAAAGGAACAAGGTAAAAAAAAAGAGAGAAAGAGAGAGAAAGAAAATGCAGAGCACATTTCACTTTCATTGGCAGCCTGGGCAAAACCTATGAAATGCTGAGAGTGAGAAGAAATCCATTACCAAGTTTATTAGTGATGGAGTGTCGAGAGTTATTAGGCTTGGTTACTGTTTGGGGATCAACATTTTAAAAACCACACAAACAAAACTGCAATATAGGCAGTGAGAGTCATCTAGTTGTCTTGCCAGACTCTGAGTGCCCCAAGTAATTCACACCTAGACCGTATATAATTATAGCAGGATTGTTTAAGTAATATATTGATCCATTTCTTTCTTTCTTGCATGGGTGGAGACTGGGGAATGAGGGAGAGATTTTATCTTTAGCTTCATGACAGAGTGAAGAAGAGATCTGAGAGAACAAGTGGCCTCTTCTGTCTTCCTCTCTCTTTAAGTACTGAAGAAAAACAAGTGTTCCCAAGGCTAGTGTAGAAGTACATATCTTTGGTTCAGATTGATGTGTTTTGCTTTTTAAGAAACATATAAAAACTATGTACATTAGGTTCTCCCTGTGCCACCCTTATTTAAAGATACTGCCTTTTGTTCAAAAAACTTTTGAGATTGCTTTTGGGGACATTGCTTACAGAACATTCAAAGCTCATTGTTCGATGTAGTCTTGGTTGTCAATCTGTTGAGGGTTGTACTTAATTTTTGCAAAGAGTCACAATTCTTTACTACTAAGACAAAAAGAAAAAAAAATAAGTGGTTAAGGTTAAGTAATATTTCTCTGTCTCAAAATGAGGTTTTATAAAGCAGCAAAAATACCTGACTATAAAATAATAGCATTTTCTGCAGTATTCTTAAAGCAAGTTTCAAAATATTAAACATGACAGCACTGAGGAGGAATATATTATGATTCTTAAAGTGACCATTTTGCAAAATAGTTATCCTGGCTATTTCAAATGTGACGTTTGATACCAATCAAGTTAAATTAAGCCAAACAACATTATTACTTTATTTTTACTTTGTATGTAAGATAGACTTAGCAGGTAAGAGCTGGGAAAGTTTAGCTTGGGGACAAAATACAAAGTAAGGTGTAATTCACCTTTGCGAGGAATTTTGATTTTGTATTAGTTTCCTATGGCTTCTGCAACAAATTACCACAAGCTTAGTGGTTTAAAACAACAAAAATATGTCATCTTATTCCTCTATAGGTTAGAAGTCTGATGTTGTTGTGCTGAAATCAAGGTGTTTTTAGGGCTGTAGTCTTTCTGGAAATGAAAGAAAGGATTTGATTCTTTACTTTTTCCAACTTCTAGAGACTGCCTGCATTCCTTTACTAATGGCCTCCTTCTAGCTTCAAAGCCAAAGTCAACAAAGGTCAGTTAAATCGTACACTGTATCACTATGTTGTTGGTTTTTCTCTCTCTTCTCAGTTTGAAGGACTGTAGTGATTATATTCCCCTTCATGGATCACAGTCTTGTCATGGAGAAGAACTTCACATAACTCAATGAAGATATGAGCCATACATTGCAGGGCCACTCAAGACAGATGAGTCATAGTGTAGAGTTCTGTCAAATCATGGTCCACTGGAGATGGAAATGACAACTCAACCCAGTATTCTTGCCTGGAGAACCCCATGGACAGAATGAAAATGCAAAAATATATGACACTGGAATATGAGCCCCCAGTTGGAAGGTATCTAATAGGCTACTGGGGAAGAACAAAGGGCAATCACTAATAGCTCCAGTAGGAATAAGATGACTGAGCCAAAGCAGAAATGACACTCAGCTGTGGATCAGTCTGATAGTGAAAGTTCAATGCTGTAAATAACAATATTACATAAGTACCTGGAATGTTAGGCCCATGAATCCAGGTAAATATGACATGGTCAAATGGAACATGACAAGATTGAATTTTGACATCTTAGGAATCAGTGAACTAAAATAGATGGAAATGGGAAAATTTAATTTGGATGACCATTATATCTACTACTGTGGGCAAGAGTCCCTTAGGAGAAAATGGAGTAGCTATCACAGTCAAGAAAATAGTCTGGAATGCAGCACTTGGGTGCAATCTCAAAAATGCCAGAATGATCTTGACTTGTTCCCAAGGCAAACCATTCAACATCACAGTAATCCAAGACTATGCCCCAACCACTGATTCTGAGAAGCTGAAGTTGACAGGTACTATGAAAACATACATCTTTTAGAACTAACACCAATGAAAGATATCCATTTCATCATAGGGAATTGGAATGAAAAAGTAGGAAGTCAAGAGATACCTGGAATAATAGGCAAGTCTGGACTTGGAGTACAAAACGAGGCACACCAAAGTCTTTTTGTCAAGAAAACATGCTGACCATAGAAAGCACCCTTCTCCAACAACCCAAGAGATGATTCTATACAGGGACATCATGTGACAGTCAATACCAAAATCAGATTGATTACGTTCTTTGTAGCTAAAGTTGGAGAAGATCTATATAGTTAGAAAAAACAAGACCTGTGGCTGACTGTGCCTCAGATCATGAACCCCCTATTGCAAAATACAGGCATAGACTGAAGAAAGTAGGGAAAACCAGTAAACTATTCAGGTATGACTTAAATTAAATCCCTTAGGATTAGACACTGGAGGTGACAAATAGATATAAGGGATTAGATCTGGTAGACAGGATGCCTGAAGAACCATGAACTAAGGCTTTTAACATTGTACAGAAGCCAGTGACCCAAAGAAAGAGCAACACAAGGAGGCAAACTGGTTGTCTGAGAAGGCTTTACAAATCGCTGAGGAAAGAAGAGAAGTGAAAGGCAAGCGAGAAAAGGAAATACATGGCTAACTAAATGCAGAGCTCTAGAGGAGAGCAAGGAGAGATAAGGAGACCTTCTCTTTTTTTTTTTGGCGATTGGGGGGGGTGGGTTGGGGAGGGAGGGGGGCAGGTGGGCCACTTCTGTTGGTCTTTCATTTTATTTATGTTCATCCATCTTTGTTCTTTGGCCCACGTGGGCCTCTCATCGCAGTGGCCTCTGTTGTCGCAGAGCACCGGCTCTGGGCGCATACACTCCAGAGCTCCAGCTCCATAATTAGACACATCGGTTCAGCCGCTCTGCAGCACATGGGATTTTCCCAGGCCAGGGATTGAACTGGCGCCCCTTGCACTGCAAGGCGGTGTCCTTACCCACTGGGCCACCAGGGAAGCCCAAGGAGACCTTCTTAAATCAACAATGCAAATAAATAGAGGAAAACAATAGAATGGAAATACTAGAGATCACTTTGAGAAAACTGGAGTTATCAAGAGAACATTTCATACAAGAATGGGCGTGATAAAGGACAGAAATGCTAAGAACCTAACAAGAGCAGAAGGAATTAAGATTGACAAGAATACACAAAAGAACTATACCAAAAACAGGATGGTATGGTCACTCAAACACAGCCAGACCTCCTGGAGTGTGAAGTCAAATGAGCCTTAGGAAGTATCACTATGAACAAGATTAGTGGAGAATTCCAAATGAAGTATTTAAACTATTAAAAGCTGATGTTGTAAAAGTGCTGCACTCAATATGTCAGCAAACTTGGAATATCTGTTGCTGATGCTCCAATACTTTGGCCACCTAATGAAAAGAACTGACTCATTGGAAAAGATCCTAATGCTGGGAAATATTGAAGGCAAAAGGAAAAGGGGATAACACAGGGTGAAATGGTTAGCTAGCATCGGTGACTCAATGGACATGAATTTGAGCAAATTCAGGGAGATAGTGGAGGAGAGAGGAGCTTTGCATGACTGAACAACCACCATCACAACAGTAGTGATTGTATTAGGCCCATCAGATAATCCAAGATAGTCTTCTTAAAGCAGCAGTGCAATCACCTTAATCCCTCCCCTCGTCATGTAACACAACATTCACATGAATGGCATCAGAACATGAACTTGTTTCAGGTTTGTTATTCTGCTTATCACACCTATGGAATAAGAATTACTTTTATTTTTTTGAGGTCATGAGTGTTTAGTTGCTTTTGAGTGTTTACTAAGCACTTAATAAGGAGTAATTGGAATATCAACACTCTCACATTATTATGTTGTCTTCCCCCTATTTCTTATGAACATGAGAGTGTGATTCTAGTTAGTGAAAGGATTTTCAGCTTTGTATGAAGAAATAGTTATCAAAACTGTCTGTAGATAGCCTCAGCAACCACTGAAGATGTCTCCTTCATGAAGGTTGAGCCCTTGTAGGTTGGAGTAAAACTTGGTGGGATGGCTATCACTTGATGGAAGACAATCACTGTCGAGAGAACGCTCACTTTTGAGTAGATGCCCCTTCTGCCTCTGTGATTCCGTCTTTTAGTGTCTCCACAGAACTTTGAATCCTACTCAGTTTACACAAGAGCTGTGTGGTTCAACATCTCTTTCTATTTTCTCCTTCCTTTCCCTTTACTCTCCTTAGGGGTAGTCCTTTCTCCTGGCCAGTGCTGATATACTCCCTTTGTATGGATTTGAAGAATAAAATGTCAGGCAGGTAGGTCAAATTCTTGGCATTGATACAAGAGATAGCAAAAAAAGTATACCAAAAACAGGATGGTATGGTCACTCAAACACAGCCAGACCTCCTGGAGTGTGAAGTCAAATGAGCCTTAGGAAGTATCACTATGAACAAGATTAGTGGAGAATTCCAAATGAAGTATTTAAACTATTAAAAGCTGATGTTGTAAAAGTGCTGCACTCAATATGTCAGCAAACTTGGAATATCTGTTGCTGATGCTCCAATACTTTGGCCACCTAATGAAAAGAACTGACTCATTGGAAAAGATCCTAATGCTGGGAAATATTGAAGGCAAAAGGAAAAGGGGATAACACAGGGTGAAATGGTTAGCTAGCATCGGTGACTCAATGGACATGAATTTGAGCAAATTCAGGGAGATAGTGGAGGAGAGAGGAGCTTTGCATGACTGAACAACCACCATCACAACAGTAGTGATTGTATTAGGCCCATCAGATAATCCAAGATAGTCTTCTTAAAGCAGCAGTGCAATCACCTTAATCCCTCCCCTCGTCATGTAACACAACATTCACATGAATGGCATCAGAACATGAACTTGTTTCAGGTTTGTTATTCTGCTTATCACACCTATGGAATAAGAATTACTTTTATTTTTTTGAGGTCATGAGTGTTTAGTTGCTTTTGAGTGTTTACTAAGCACTTAATAAGGAGTAATTGGAATATCAACACTCTCACATTATTATGTTGTCTTCCCCCTATTTCTTATGAACATGAGAGTGTGATTCTAGTTAGTGAAAGGATTTTCAGCTTTGTATGAAGAAATAGTTATCAAAACTGTCTGTAGATAGCCTCAGCAACCACTGAAGATGTCTCCTTCATGAAGGTTGAGCCCTTGTAGGTTGGAGTAAAACTTGGTGGGATGGCTATCACTTGATGGAAGACAATCACTGTCGAGAGAACGCTCACTTTTGAGTAGATGCCCCTTCTGCCTCTGTGATTCCGTCTTTTAGTGTCTCCACAGAACTTTGAATCCTACTCAGTTTACACAAGAGCTGTGTGGTTCAACATCTCTTTCTATTTTCTCCTTCCTTTCCCTTTACTCTCCTTAGGGGTAGTCCTTTCTCCTGGCCAGTGCTGATATACTCCCTTTGTATGGATTTGAAGAATAAAATGTCAGGCAGGTAGGTCATTGGTTTGGGAATGGGTGTAGCTGTTGGGCATGCTACGGCCTCAACAACAGGTTTGTTGTGGTTGGGAGAGAGAACTGGCCAGAATCTGATGTACCAGATAGCAAGTGGGTTTTCCTTATATTTTTCCAGTTAAAGTTCCATCATACCTTGAGACATGATCCAGTTAGAAAGATAGAACTTGGTCTTTCAAATGAGTGTGGGACGTCTGGCAGTGAATTTAATATACAATAAAAAATTGTTTTATAAAAATGCTATAGGGTACTCCCCTCATGACTAACATGAGATGTAATAGATTAATTGGTTGGTATTCAAGTGTTGCCATCTGAAAAATCTTCAGAGGCCAGGCAGACATTTCCCGGGAATAAAGTATGATGACTGTCGCCAATTTAGATATTTAAATTGGCAGTACCTATCAGTTTAGGATAGTTGTTGTCAGCTAGGAAATTGGTACCAGTACTATTGAGTGTTATGTTTTATTTAAAAGAGAAGCTAGGCACCTAACTCTTAGGTGAAATCCTCCATATTTAAATACTGAGAACTAATTCACAGGCTTAAAAATCATCATGCAGGCCAAATGCAATGATTTTGAGGAATTAGTATTGCCCCTGGGTCACCAGACAACTTCTAGGTTTTTTGTTGATTTTAATCATTACAATTCTTAAAATAATTGTGACAGTGATTTTAGGTTTAAATGAATGGTGACAGCAATGTCTGTGAGAGTAAGGGGGAGAAGGGATGGATAAAGGCACTTAACCTTCTCTACTTCCAGCTCTGCAGTATCTTTAGCTTTCAGAAGCCCTGCTGCATGGTCAATCAACAAACATTTACTGAGGGTATACTGTATTCAGTCATAGTGAGCTGACTAAGATGCACTCAGTTTTCTTAAGAAACCCAAAGCCCGATTAAGAAGACAGGAAATAAGTTGAGGAAAATACAAACAAGAAGGTCATCGCCACTACAGTGGGTAAGTTTTTTAAAGCCATTCCGTGCTCAGATTATACTCTCACAAGAGCTGTGTGGTTCAACATCTCTTTCTATTTCTCCTTCCTTTCCCTTTACTCTCCTTAGGGGTAGTCCTTTCTCCTGGCCAGTGCTGATATACTCCCTTTGTATGGATTTGAAGAATAAAATGTCAGGCAGGTAGGTCATTGGTTTGGGAATGGGTGTAGCTGTTGGGCATGCTACGGCCTCAACAACAGGTTTGTTGTGGTTGGGAGAGAGAACTGGCCAGAATCTGATGTACCAGATAGCAAGTGGGTTTTCCTTATATTTTTCCAGTTAAAGTTCCATCATACCTTGAGACATGATCCAGTTAGAAAGATAGAACTTGGTCTTTCAAATGAGTGTGGGACGTCTGGCAGTGAATTTAATATACAATAAAAAATTGTTTTATAAAAATGCTATAGGGTACTCCCCTCATGACTAACATGAGATGTAATAGATTAATTGGTTGGTATTCAAGTGTTGCCATCTGAAAAATCTTCAGAGGCCAGGCAGACATTTCCCGGGAATAAAGTATGATGACTGTCGCCAATTTAGATATTTAAATTGGCAGTACCTATCAGTTTAGGATAGTTGTTGTCAGCTAGGAAATTGGTACCAGTACTATTGAGTGTTATGTTTTATTTAAAAGAGAAGCTAGGCACCTAACTCTTAGGTGAAATCCTCCATATTTAAATACTGAGAACTAATTCACAGGCTTAAAAATCATCATGCAGGCCAAATGCAATGATTTTGAGGAATTAGTATTGCCCCTGGGTCACCAGACAACTTCTAGGTTTTTTGTTGATTTTAATCATTACAATTCTTAAAATAATTGTGACAGTGATTTTAGGTTTAAATGAATGGTGACAGCAATGTCTGTGAGAGTAAGGGGGAGAAGGGATGGATAAAGGCACTTAACCTTCTCTACTTCCAGCTCTGCAGTATCTTTAGCTTTCAGAAGCCCTGCTGCATGGTCAATCAACAAACATTTACTGAGGGTATACTGTATTCAGTCATAGTGAGCTGACTAAGATGCACTCAGTTTTCTTAAGAAACCCAAAGCCCGATTAAGAAGACAGGAAATAAGTTGAGGAAAATACACACAAGAAGGTCATCGCCACTACAGTGGGTAAGTATTCTAATACTATAAATAAAGGAATGCTGAGGAAGCAAATCAATTATCCGTTGCAGAAGAGTATGGCTGAGGAGGCAAGTGATTCCATATAGGAGAAGATATGTATCTTAGGCCTGAAAAGTATAAGTAAAATTTAAGGAAGTGAAAATGAGGAGCTGTATCCTCATTTGGCTCAGCAGTGAAGAATCTGCCTGCAATGCAGGAGACCCAGAGTCAATCCCTGGGTTGGGAAAATCCCATAGGAGAGGGCATGACAGCCCACTGCAGTATTCTTGCCTGGAGAATTCCATGGACAGAGAATCCTGGAGGGCTACAGTCCTTAGGGTTTCAAAGAGTAGTGCAAGACTGAAGCGACTTAACATGCATACACACATCCTCTCTCCAAGAGATTTCCCAGTGGCCTAAAGAATGTAAAACAAAAGAATATCTCCTTTGATAAAACCTCTGTGTCTAACTCTTGCCTGTTCTCTTTTCTTCTCTTTAAAACCAACCTTCTGCAGAATTGCTGACACTTCCTGGGTCTGTTTTTCTCCTCTTGTCCACTTTACAAACTCAGCCCAATGGAGCTTCTTCCCATCTTTTGAGGAGCATAGATCTTGGTAAGGCTACCTCTGCTCCTTGTTAAGTTCTTCTAGAGAAACCAAGTCACCTCCCTGCTTAGTTGAGCTTAAAAATCATCATGCAGGCCAAATGCAATGATTTTGAGGAATTAGTATTGCCCCTGGGTCACCAGACAACTTCTAGGTTTTTTGTTGATTTTAATCATTACAATTCTTAAAATAATTGTGACAGTGATTTTAGGTTTAAATGAATGGTGACAGCAATGTCTGTGAGAGTAAGGGGGAGAAGGGATGGATAAAGGCACTTAACCTTCTCTACTTCCAGCTCTGCAGTATCTTTAGCTTTCAGAAGCCCTGCTGCATGGTCAATCAACAAACATTTACTGAGGGTATACTGTATTCAGTCATAGTGAGCTGACTAAGATGCACTCAGTTTTCTTAAGAAACCCAAAGCCCGATTAAGAAGACAGGAAATAAGTTGAGGAAAATACACACAAGAAGGTCATCGCCACTACAGTGGGTAAGTATTCTAATACTATAAATAAAGGAATGCTGAGGAAGCAAATCAATTATCCGTTGCAGAAGAGTATGGCTGAGGAGGCAAGTGATTCCATATAGGAGAAGATATGTATCTTAGGCCTGAAAAGTATAAGTAAAATTTAAGGAAGTGAAAATGAGGAGCTGTATCCTCATTTGGCTCAGCAGTGAAGAATCTGCCTGCAATGCAGGAGACCCAGAGTCAATCCCTGGGTTGGGAAAATCCCATAGGAGAGGGCATGACAGCCCACTGCAGTATTCTTGCCTGGAGAATTCCATGGACAGAGAATCCTGGAGGGCTACAGTCCTTAGGGTTTCAAAGAGTAGTGCAAGACTGAAGCGACTTAACATGCATACACACATCCTCTCTCCAAGAGATTTCCCAGTGGCCTAAAGAATGTAAAACAAAAGAATATCTCCTTTGATAAAACCTCTGTGTCTAACTCTTGCCTGTTCTCTTTTCTTCTCTTTAAAACCAACCTTCTGCAGAATTGCTGACACTTCCTGGGTCTGTTTTTTTCTCCTCTTGTCCACTTTACAAACTCAGCCCAATGGAGCTTCTTCCCATCTTTTGAGGAGCATAGATCTTGGTAAGGCTACCTCTGCTCCTTGATTAAATGTCTCTTTCTCAGAGAAACCAAGTCACCTCCCTGCTTAGTTGAGTTCTGTGTAGATGTGAGAACTCTGCCTACATTATCACAATTGATTACTTCTTACACTAACAGAGCATAAAAGTTGACTTTTATCTATAGAAACTACTCAGTAAGTACCAGGTGAATAAATATATGCTCATCTTTCACCATCTAAAATCCTTTCCACTATTCATCCACTATTATGACCCATGTTGGTGAAAGAGTTTAATTTTTTTGAGTTTCAGGAGGTAGAAAATAATGATGATGAAGTAATTTGGAGGAGTAGAAGAGGTCATACACTGAAATGTGAACTTAAGGTGGACTTATATAATTGAATGTATATCATCCTGACTGACATCTTCTTGGACCAATTGAGACAATTCTATGCTTTGTGAAATTGGCTGAGGCCGTCAGCTTGATTGATCCAGTATAGTCAGAAGGCTTACTGGAAGCAACTGTCACTGCAGTGCTGGTACAGTGCTGGTGCAGCATAATGTAGGAATGTGATCATTCTGGTGGCATACAGCTGTGTTTTCCAAGTTGCTTTTTATTTTTACTGTCACTCAGAGTAAGAAATACAGTTTCTGTTGCAATATACACACTTATACACACAGAACTGAAGACAGAATATGATAAAACAATATTTACCCTTATTAAATGAGATACACCCTGCTAGCTACTGTTGTATTCTGTTTTTAAAAATACTCATTGTGAGACCCTGATATGATTTCATGATCTATTAATGATCTCAACCAGCTAGTTGAAAAATGCTATCATATACAGAGTCCATTTAAAATATCTGCCAGTGGTCACCTGTGAAGAATCATAGGAGAAACAAGGAAGGATTGATGCTCTTATCTCCTTACCTCTGGGTTGTGAAGTACCAGTGAGAGTTTTTCTAACTCTGTTAGTAAGCACTGTTTGCTTCTCCTGATTTGTTTTAATTAATTATTTATTTATTCTATTTTTGACTGTGATGGGTCCTTGGTGCTGTGCACAGTCTTTTCTCTTGTTGGGTGAGCAGCCACTACTCTTCACTGCAGTGCACAGCCTTCTCATTGTTGTAGCTTCTCTTCTTGTGATGCACAGGCTCTAGGGTGCTGGGGCTTCAGTAGTTGTAACCCATGGGCTCAACAGTTGTGACCACGAACTTAGTTGCTCCATGGAAAATGGAATCTTCCCAGACCAAGGATTGAACCAATGTCCCCTATATTGGCAAGCAAATTCTTAACCACTGTATCACTAGTCCTCCTTCTCCTGCTTAAAATCTGGCCTTCTTGATATGTTCAATCTTCCCTTCTTTTATATGTATCATGTTTATTCACTAATTTTTTAATGGGGATGTTTTTTTTAAGTTTTTTCTTTTTTTCCTAATCTTTTGGTCACACTAATCGGTACGTGGGATCTTAATTTCCTGGCCAAGGATCCAGCCTGTTGTTCATACATTGACAGTATGGAGTCTTAATCACTGGACTACTAGGAAAGTCCCATTATGTTTTTTCATTAATTCTTGGTAAAAGGAAATAGAGAAACATCCTGCATTCTGGTCCTGACTTTGTCACCCACTGATTTCTTTATCCATAAAGTAAATGTAGATCAAGTGAGATTATGAATGTGGAAAACTTTGTAAGCTGAAAAATTAAGAGGTTGATATTATTTTAGTTGTCAGAAGTGAGCATCCGATGCACTCAGATACAGGCATCAGAGAGGAGCATCCAGCAGGTTCAAGGCAAACAAGCATGAGAACCTGAATGTCAATGTCTGAGGCAGCACAGTAAAGTGAAAAGAATATGAACTGTAGAGTGAACTAAACTTGCCTAAATTTGGATAGAATGCTGTCATTTATTAGATATAAGTGTGTGACTGAGAAATTATGTACATTTTCTTGTTTCTTTAGAATCTGTAGATGGAGGATAACATCTACTTTAAATACAGGTCTTGTGGTGATTGCATGAAATAATGTATTCATAGTATTAAGTATGTTTAATAATTTAAATTAAGATTAAGAAATCTAAAGAGGTTTTGCCTAGAGCTCTGCTGTCCAGTTGAAACATAAAAGAACCATACATATGATATTAAATGTTTTAGTAGCCTTATTCAAATTCTTTTAAGTATAATTCATTTTCATATTTAACCAAACATGTCTAAATATCATTTCAACATATAAATAATGATTAATGAAATATTCTACATTTATTTATGCAAAGTATTTGAAATCCTGTATTTTAGGTCTACAAACATCTCAGTGAGAATGCTGCCTTTTACTAGAAGTACTTGATATCTATTTTGATTTCAT
This sequence comes from Tragulus kanchil, assembly GCA_022376925.1. Taxonomy (NCBI): domain Eukaryota; kingdom Metazoa; phylum Chordata; class Mammalia; order Artiodactyla; family Tragulidae; genus Tragulus; species Tragulus kanchil. Next base: position 64,400,174 of record JAIOJX010000032.1, on the reverse strand, counting down.
AAAATTTACAGTTGAAAAAGTAGCTCCACATGCTCAAGTTGCTACAGACATTCTTGAATGTTTTCCAATTCCTGAATTACAGTGACTGTCAGTTTATGATTCACATTAATTAAAATTAATTAAAATGGAGAATTCATTTCCTCAGTCCACTATCCACATTCTAAGTAATCAGAAGCTGTCTCTGTCTGGTCCCCACCCTACTGGACAGTGCAGGCCCAGAAGAGCATTTTCCTCTAACCCCACATCAGCAGGATCTGGAGTCCTCCCGCACATTCTTGATGGGGCAAGAAAGCAGAGGTGTCCCCTAGAGGACAGTGAGATTGGGAAAGGCAAAGTCCATAAAAGAGAATCCAGAAACATTACAATTCTCCGTGGAGGCCCCGGGAACAGAAGGCAGGAAACAACAATCGTTCATATTCACTCTCTGCTCTAGCCTACAAGCTGTTTTCTCCCTGTAAAATATAAAATGAGGAAAATAGGGTCATGAGGAGGTTCGATTCTGGTTCAAACTTCAGTGTGTCCTCCTTTGACTAAGGAGAGAACGCACAGCCACGAAAAATAAGCAAGGGCCTGGCTGATGGAGCTGACAGAAAACAATTATTTATTGAGAATATGATTGGGGAAGGCTGAGAAGGGAATGATATAACAATTGCCCACAGAGATCATCAAGGAAAGGAAAAAGTGCTCAGAGAGGTCCAAGAGATTATGAGGAAGGATGGAGGCATTAAATACAGGATAAGCAGACATCATTTAAGTTCAGTATAGGGAAAAGATCCGGAATACAGGAGCCATCAATTTGAGAAACAGAATCTCCAAGAAAGCCAGCACTTTATATAAAACTCATAACAATGGGGGAAAGTAATCATTCTGTTCTTGCTCTGAAAAGTAAGGTAGATTAATAATTCAAGAAATAAAATAAATAATTTTGCATTTGGAAGAAAGCTAGTAACTTACATAGTCTAGGGACCTCATATTATAAAGAAAAAAGGGTTTTATAAAGGAGAGAGTTTAATTATATCACATGGCTAAGTAGTGACAGAGTCAGGAATAAAATCTATTGTTCAAAAGACAAGTACAGTATACTAACATATATATGGAATCTTGTAAGATGGTAATGATAACACATGCAGTGATGGAAAAACAGACATAGAGAACAGACATATTGACATTGTGGGGAATGAACAGTGGGTGGGAGGCATAGAAGGAGTAACAGGGAAACCTATACTATCATATGTGAAAAAGATAGCTACTGTCATTGTGCTGTGGGAATAGGGGATCCTGCAGGGGTGCTGTGAGATGGCCTGGAGAGGTGAGAAGAGTGGACTGGGAAGGGGTGGAGGCAGAAGGAGGCCAGGGATATACATATGAGTAATTTGGGATTATACACATCTGTAAACAACAAAACTCTGTAAAAGTAAAAAGTAAAATAAAATAATTTAAAATCCCCCTTATTGTTCTAGTCTATCAAATACTCAAATAGTCTATAGCACTATTATTCTTCTTACATTCAACAATTCTTTAAAAATTTCATCTATTTATTTTTGGCTTCTTTGTTGCTCCGTGCAGGCTTTCTCTAGTTATGGCGAGTGCAGTTTATTCTCTGGTCGTGCATTTGCTTCTCATTGTTGTGTGGTCTTGTCTCCGGTTTACTAAGGAGAACGCACAGCCACGAAAAATAAGCAAGGGCCTGGCTGATGGAGCTGACAGAAAACAATTATTTATTGAGAATATGATTGGGGAAGGCTGAGAAGGAATGATATAACAATTGCCCACAGAGATCATCAAGGAAAGGAAAAAGTGCTCAGAGAGGTCCAAGAGATTATGAGGAAGGATGGAGGCATTAAATACAGGATAAGCAGACATCATTTAAGTTCAGTATAGGGAAAAGATCCGGAATACAGGAGCCATCAATTTGAGAAACAGAATCTCCAAGAAAGCCAGCACTTTATATAAAACTCATAACAATGGGGGAAAGTAATCATTCTGTTCTTGCTCTGAAAAGTAAGGTAGATTAATAATTCAAGAAATAAAATAAATAATTTTGCATTTGGAAGAAAGCTAGTAACTTACATAGTCTAGGGACCTCATATTATAAAGAAAAAAGGGTTTTATAAAGGAGAGAGTTTAATTATATCACATGGCTAAGTAGTGACAGAGTCAGGAATAAAATCTATTGTTCAAAAGACAAGTACAGTATACTAACATATATATGGAATCTTGTAAGATGGTAATGATAACACATGCAGTGATGGAAAAACAGACATAGAGAACAGACATATTGACATTGTGGGGAATGAACAGTGGGTGGGAGGCATAGAAGGAGTAACAGGGAAACCTATACTATCATATGTGAAAAAGATAGCTACTGTCATTGTGCTGTGGGAATAGGGGATCCTGCAGGGGTGCTGTGAGATGGCCTGGAGAGGTGAGAAGAGTGGACTGGGAAGGGGTGGAGGCAGAAGGAGGCCAGGGATATACATATGAGTAATTTGGGATTATACACATCTGTAAACAACAAAACTCTGTAAAAGTAAAAAGTAAAATAAAATAATTTAAAATCCCCCTTATTGTTCTAGTCTATCAAATACTCAAATAGTCTATAGCACTATTATTCTTCTTACATTCAACAATTCTTTAAAAATTTCATCTATTTATTTTTGGCTTCTTTGTTGCTCCGTGCAGGCTTTCTCTAGTTATGGCGAGTGCAGTTTATTCTCTGGTCGTCGTGCATGGCTTCTCATTGTGGTGGCTTCTCCTGTTGCAGAATATGGGCTTTAGGTGCATGAGGTTCAGTAGTTGTGGGGCATAGGCTTAACTGCTCTGCGGCATGAGAGATCTTCCCGAACCATGAGTCAAGCCCATACCCCCTACATTGGCAGGCAAATTGTTAACCACAGGATCAATAGGAAAGCCCTATTTTCAACAATTTTACAGACATTTATTAGTAAATCTGTAAAGCATCAGTAAGGCATTCTTGTATCCTTCTCTGATTAAAAGAGAAAAATGAAGCCTTAGGTTAGTGTAGGTTAAGGGGCCTACATGTGCCTATTTAAAGTTATTGATACCCAATATGGAGGTCATTAGCCCCTTGTAGTTATTGAACACTTAAAAGATACCATGATGTGATCTGAATTGAACTTTGATGTACTTGTAAACTCATACTGGAATTTTTAGGCTTAGTACAAAAAATGTTAACTATTTCATTACATTGATTCCATTAAAAATGTGGTAGAATACACATTGGAACTTTCAAAAAATAAAATAAAATATGATAAGAATGCAATTTAATATTGCCTATACATTGAAATGCTTCCCTAGTTGCTCAGTGGTAAAGAATCTGCCTGCAGGAGACTTGGGTTTGATCCCTGGATCAGGAAGATCCCCTAGAAAAGGTAATGACAACCTACTCCAGTGTTCTTACCTGGGAAATCCCATGGACAGAGGAACCTGGCAGTCCTTGTGGTTGCAGAATAGTCAGACATGACTAGTGACTAAACAACAACAATATATTGAAATAAAGGACTCTAAGTATATTTAGTTCAATAAAATACTATTAAATGTATTCTATATTTTAAATTTTTTAAAATGAACTTACCAGAAAATTTAAAATGATCTATTATTTTTTGTAGGCTTGAGTTGAACAGAAGATAATATGAATTAAAAATCAAGCCTGATGTTTTATTTCCAGCTTGCTTCTTTAAAGCATAAATTAAATTCTTTGGCCTTCGTAAGGTTTGAGCATGTCTTTGAGAGCCCACATTCAGATTAATAAATAGCCTATGAAAATTAGCATCTATTCCAAAACCATTAAAGAGAAAAAAAGAAACCTTTCAATTTGCATTGTTCTTTATTCACATGATTGCTTAGTGAATTAAGATGCCTGAAAACCTCAGTGTGTTTAGCCCTAGCCATTCTCCATTTCTTTCCTACCACTACATTGTGTGGTAATGAAGACCATGAAAAAGCATTTCAGAAAATAGCCTCCAATATGAAGCAGCAATCAATATGCATGGTATATACGATCAAGTTAGAGAGATGTGCAGGAGAGGCCCAAATATCTTTGGCCTGCTTAAACACATGCTTTCTGCTTGCCAGCCAACAAATCGCTTCTATATATTACATAAGACTAAATTAATACCTACACGAAGACAGTTTATTGTGGATGATGGATCATGGGTTTGTTACTCATACATCCAGAGCAGGGCCCTGGAAATCACATCATCATTGCATTCCCCGGGAAAGAAATGATTGTCACATCCAGACATGTTTATCATGGGGAAAGAAGCTGATTGTGGCCCGTCTACTTGCCGGGAGAACACTGCCACCTCACGTGATGAGTGCTCAGAGGAAAAACTTGGTGTTGACTGCCAGATGCCAGCAAGAATATGATTTCATTAGAGGTCCTCCTAGAGGTAATAAGGAATGAGCTACCTATATCCTACAATCTATGTTGTTAGGTTTTGGGGACCCAAACAGGAAATGTCACTTAGCTTTAACAAAGAAAACCTAAGAAGCATACAGTATGCATTGGAGAGCAACAATTATCTCCACTATACATACTGGAATCAATGACATAATGTAGATGGACCCAAAACCCAAAGGTGCAAGTCCTAGCATAAATGTAGGAGGTGAACAAAGGACAGATTAAGCTGTATTTTAAATTTTTAAAATGAACTTACCAGAAAATTTAAAATGATCTATTATTTTTTGTAGGCTTGAGTTGAACAGAAGATAATATGAATTAAAAATCAAGCCTGATGTTTTATTTCCAGCTTGCTTCTTTAAAGCATAAATTAAATTCTTTGGCCTTCGTAAGGTTTGAGCATGTCTTTGAGAGCCCACATTCAGATTAATAAATAGCCTATGAAAATTAGCATCTATTCCAAAACCATTAAAGAGAAAAAAAGAAACCTTTCAATTTGCATTGTTCTTTATTCACATGATTGCTTAGTGAATTAAGATGCCTGAAAACCTCAGTGTGTTTAGCCCTAGCCATTCTCCATTTCTTTCCTACCACTACATTGTGTGGTAATGAAGACCATGAAAAAGCATTTCAGAAAATAGCCTCCAATATGAAGCAGCAATCAATATGCATGGTATATACGATCAAGTTAGAGAGATGTGCAGGAGAGGCCCAAATATCTTTGGCCTGCTTAAACACATGCTTTCTGCTTGCCAGCCAACAAATCGCTTCTATATATTACATAAGACTAAATTAATACCTACACGAAGACAGTTTATTGTGGATGATGGATCATGGGTTTGTTACTCATACATCCAGAGCAGGGCCCTGGAAATCACATCATCATTGCATTCCCCGGGAAAGAAATGATTGTCACATCCAGACATGTTTATCATGGGGAAAGAAGCTGATTGTGGCCCGTCTACTTGCCGGGAGAACACTGCCACCTCACGTGATGAGTGCTCAGAGGAAAAACTTGGTGTTGACTGCCAGATGCCAGCAAGAATATGATTTCATTAGAGGTCCTCCTAGAGGTAATAAGGAATGAGCTACCTATATCCTACAATCTATGTTGTTAGGTTTTGGGGACCCAAACAGGAAATGTCACTTAGCTTTAACAAAGAAAACCTAAGAAGCATACAGTATGCATTGGAGAGCAACAATTATCTCCACTATACATACTGGAATCAATGACATAATGTAGATGGACCCAAAACCCAAAGGTGCAAGTCCTAGCATAAATGTAGGAGGTGAACAAAGGACAGATTAAGCTGAAGGGATGGGTCTCTTCAGCCTATCTTCTGACAAACTGTCTGGCTGCATCAGCAGAAGTTGAGAGCAATCGATACTTATGAAACAACAACACTGCCACAATCAGAGTCAGAGCAGGGTTGGAGTGCTATTTCCATAAGTGGCTGAGTCGTTGATGTGAATGTGTATGTCATTTTGCATATCATTTGCATGTTATTTGGTGAAGCCCTGCCAATAAATAAACACAATTTATCAACTTGCACAACCTTCCCTGACCCTTGTAAGTACACATGGAGGAAAATAAACTAGACTTGCAATGAATTACTTCTTGTTTAGCATAAAAAAGAAAATAGTTCAGATCCAGGAAGTAGATTACTAACTTTAAAACTAAGAACGCTTCCTGTGGGCAAGGCTATGTTTTAGGTATTTTGGTTTCATGGCTTCATATGGCAGATACTTTCTGTGTATTTGATCTTGCTTATCTCACTAAGAAATACATGTCTATAATCTGGGATCACAAATATCTGTAAGCAGTAAAACTCTGTAAAAGTAAAAAGTAAAATAAAAATAATAAAAAAAAGAAATACATGTCTATATATTACATGCATCTCTTTCTCTCTAATTATATTTATTGTATGCATCCCATATTATAAGCATAGTAATAAGTGCTTTACATTTACTGTAATATAATCGTCAATATAAATTCTAGTTTTACAGATGATGGAACAAGGCTATAAACATTTGGTCAACTCTTTGGCACACAGAGGTGGTAAACTGTAGCATCTGGACTTGAATTCAAGTCTATCCAACTACAGAGCATAATTTCTTAGCCAGTTACTGATTGTACTGACTCTAACAATGTATGATATCTTGATAAGGGTAATATGCAATTTATATCAAAAGACACAAGAGAGCAATTTTTCATTTATCCAGGTATGGATTCAGGTTTTATGGCATATAAAATTTAAGAAACTCTGTTGAATAAAAATGATGCAAAATTATTAATACAGTCTTAGATATAAAAGTGACTATTTAGTATAAGAAAAGACATAATAATAAAATCAAACACCACAAATATAATAAACTACATAAAAGTATTTTTATTGAGTTAATCTCTGTACATCTCTACACTAATTTTTCTTTAAAGATATTTGCTATATATAACTTTGATCATTATTTCATATAAAAGCAATTTTTGTAATATTTTCTAACTAGAGAATAATTTCCTTCAATATGATTGATCAAAATTTGATTTTCAGGGCTTCCCTGGTGGTCCAGTGGGTAGAGTCCACCTTGCAGTGCAAGGGGCACCTGTTTGATTCCTTACCTGGGAAGATCCCACATGTCATGGTGAGACTGGACCAGTGTGTCCAACCACCCAGCCAGTGCTCTGGAGGGCATGCGCCCAGAGCTAGTGCTCTGCAACGAGAGAGGCCACAGCGATGCGAGGCTCACACATGCCTAAGAATGAAGATGGATGAAAATAATAAATATCTAAGAAAGAGCTCATGTCATGAAGTTAAAACAAAAATTGTTTTTCTTAATTGATTTTCTTTACTAGTGATAAAACTCAATCTCACCCATGGACACATATATATGCTACTTGTCACACTACTACAGGCTCGTGTCCCACAAAATCATCAGTTCTGTGGTATTTTATAATGTATACTCTGCGCAAAAATCAAGCATATTTCTTCCAAGCATGGATTTCTATCTCAACCAACTGTTGATGAAGATGGAATCTTCTGGTTGCAGTTTTAGATGTCTGACTACTAGGAAATTTTTACGTTTACTAACCTCAGATGATAAATCTTTCAAACCTTGTGTTTCTTTTGTTGCCCACCTTGCTCTAGTAGAGAGCCACATATTTATTTCATCCTAAGACCTCCAACTGCCAGCTTAATTTCATTAATAAGTAGGTCAACTCAGAGGGCATTATGAGTAGTCCTGGACACGATTTCAACACTGTGCTGGTTAGCAGTAACTTAACTATATATGTGGAAGTGATGGCAAATTACATAAACCCATCCCAATAAATCTAACTTAAATACATCCACAGCTAATTTCCCAAATCTCCAAATGAACACAATCATTCTAATGACACCTAAAAAGGAGGAAATTATATTGGAAGGCAGAACGGATTTAACTGATTGACGTTAAAATGTTTTGCTTTTGCAAATTTTACAAATCTTATCCTCAGGTGAACATTTTCCTGGAGTCTTTCCCAGAGCCTTGGGAGGAACAATTCAAGGGAAGTGCCCTGAAGCTGAAGTTTCATTAGCTTCTTGATATGCCTGCCTTTGTATTCATATTCTACATAGCTTCATTGACAGCAACGATCTGTCCATCAGCTCCCTGCCATTCACAGACTGGAGTGGATCTATGACCATTGATATGAGCTGCATGTCCACTCTGCCCCCCCACTGTCCATTACCCATTCTGTACTAGCCCAGGGCATAACTGCTGTTTCAGGCTTATTTTTCATTTTAAGAGCTTCCCATCACTCAAGCCCTCTCCCGTCTCTATTTTTCCACTCTGTATCAGTGCTTCTAAAACTTTTTCAGTATGATGACCCACCTATAGACCTAACAAATATTCTTACTCTCACTTATACTAATAAGCATGATTTTAGGTATTGCTTGACTAAATAAAAGCTACTTTGTGTTAAGTAGTTTTCAAGTTTTCTATACTTATTATAGTTAATAGTATATATTTTCATTGGCGTGTTAATATTTCTTTTCTTATTATATATTTATTTTAGTATTAATATTTATTATAATGTATACTCTGCGCAAAAATCAAGCATATTTCTTCCAAGCATGGATTTCTATCTCAACCAACTGTTGATGAAGATGGAATCTTCTGGTTGCAGTTTTAGATGTCTGACTACTAGGAAATTTTTACGTTTACTAACCTCAGATGATAAATCTTTCAAACCTTGTGTTTCTTTTGTTGCCCACCTTGCTCTAGTAGAGAGCCACATATTTATTTCATCCTAAGACCTCCAACTGCCAGCTTAATTTCATTAATAAGTAGGTCAACTCAGAGGGCATTATGAGTAGTCCTGGACACGATTTCAACACTGTGCTGGTTAGCAGTAACTTAACTATATATGTGGAAGTGATGGCAAATTACATAAACCCATCCCAATAAATCTAACTTAAATACATCCACAGCTAATTTCCCAAATCTCCAAATGAACACAATCATTCTAATGACACCTAAAAAGGAGGAAATTATATTGGAAGGCAGAACGGATTTAACTGATTGACGTTAAAATGTTTTGCTTTTGCAAATTTTACAAATCTTATCCTCAGGTGAACATTTTCCTGGAGTCTTTCCCAGAGCCTTGGGAGGAACAATTCAAGGGAAGTGCCCTGAAGCTGAAGTTTCATTAGCTTCTTGATATGCCTGCCTTTGTATTCATATTCTACATAGCTTCATTGACAGCAACGATCTGTCCATCAGCTCCCTGCCATTCACAGACTGGAGTGGATCTATGACCATTGATATGAGCTGCATGTCCACTCTGCCCCCCCACTGTCCATTACCCATTCTGTACTAGCCCAGGGCATAACTGCTGTTTCAGGCTTATTTTTCATTTTAAGAGCTTCCCATCACTCAAGCCCTCTCCCGTCTCTATTTTTCCACTCTGTATCAGTGCTTCTAAAACTTTTTCAGTATGATGACCCACCTATAGACCTAACAAATATTCTTACTCTCACTTATACTAATAAGCATGATTTTAGGTATTGCTTGACTAAATAAAAGCTACTTTGTGTTAAGTAGTTTTCAAGTTTTCTATACTTATTATAGTTAATAGTATATATTTTCATTGGCGTGTTAATATTTCTTTTCTTATTATATATTTATTTTAGTATTAATATTTATTATACTTATTGATGATTTAGTATTCAATTTTATGTTTATTATAGATTATTATATTAATGTGTTATTTAATGCTATATTAGAGTAGTATCTAAATGAATTTGAAATGTAGATATGTATATGTGGGGAAGCTGCTTTTTATTTATTCTGCAGATGATGCTTAGTTATATCTCTGAACTCTTTGAAATGGTTCTTTAGAGTTCAGGAGTTCTACAACACACATTTCAGACACTACTCTGTTAAGTGCTATACTACCTAAAATTACTGCTGGCTGGGCTTCTCCAGACACCCTCAGTTTTATGTGAAACAAACAACCCAATCATTGTAGTGGTTATTGTGGAAAACAACACCATCTAGTACATGGGGCCCCCCTAAATTGAATTATTTGGAATCATAAACATCTCCATAAAAATTGTATACTTCCTGTGATTTGGGACAGTGGTTTGAGAGGAAAGCACTGACCAATGTGAACTGAATTTTGTGCTTCAGGCTTTGGGGAAAAAAATGGGTTACACTCTCGTGGAGAGGGAATGTGTGTCCATCTTTCTTCCCCTTGCTGGCACGGCATGTTGACTTCATTTTAAAAATAGTGCTAGGGAAGGAGGAAAAAAATGTAATGTATTCTTAAAATGTTTATATGTCAGCAAAATCCTGAAAACCATTCAATAGATTAATCTTCCTGCTGACTTAAAAGGATGGATTTCCAGCTATAACTGAGATTGGGAAAAATTGATTTCCATGTTCCTTATGACTGAATAAGATAAAAGCCACTACCCTGGCAAGCGTCTCCCAGCCTGAATGCAGACTTCTGGAGGGCTGGCTAATTGAAAAGTCACTCCAAATACCAGCCCCGACCCTTCGAGGAGATCTGGAAAAAGAATCAAGGGCAGGCTGTCCATTTCTCAAGAATGATTTCCAGAATGTTGTTTATTGTCACCATTGCTGAACAACTGCAGTCAAAGGTGAAAATACCCCTCTATCTCTCTTCCAGTTCTCCCTCATTTCCCCCTCACCTTCTACTCTTTCTCTCGACTTCTCAAGTTTCTTTTCCTTCCCATGATTTAGGTAAAGATAACTGCAAAATGAATACACCACCTGAATTAAAGCTCTCTTCCCTGGTGGCTCAGATGGTAAAGAATCTGCCTGCGGTACAGAAGAGCTGGATTCCATACCTTGGTCAGGAAGATCCCCTGAAGAAGGGAATGACAACCCACTCCAGTATTCTTGCCTAGAGAATTCCATGGACAAACCTGGTAGACTAGCATGGGGTCTCAAACTGTTTTTTTTGCAAGATGCTTAGTTATATCTCTGAACTCTTTGAAATGGTTCTTTAGAGTTCAGGAGTTCTACAACACACATTTCAGACACTACTCTGTTAAGTGCTATACTACCTAAAATTACTGCTGGCTGGGCTTCTCCAGACACCCTCAGTTTTATGTGAAACAAACAACCCAATCATTGTAGTGGTTATTGTGGAAAACAACACCATCTAGTACATGGGGCCCCCCTAAATTGAATTATTTGGAATCATAAACATCTCCATAAAAATTGTATACTTCCTGTGATTTGGGACAGTGGTTTGAGAGGAAAGCACTGACCAATGTGAACTGAATTTTGTGCTTCAGGCTTTGGGGAAAAAAATGGGTTACACTCTCGTGGAGAGGGAATGTGTGTCCATCTTTCTTCCCCTTGCTGGCACGGCATGTTGACTTCATTTTAAAAATAGTGCTAGGGAAGGAGGAAAAAAATGTAATGTATTCTTAAAATGTTTATATGTCAGCAAAATCCTGAAAACCATTCAATAGATTAATCTTCCTGCTGACTTAAAAAGGATGGATTTCCAGCTATAACTGAGATTGGGAAAAATTGATTTCCATGTTCCTTATGACTGAATAAGATAAAAGCCACTACCCTGGCAAGCGTCTCCCAGCCTGAATGCAGACTTCTGGAGGGCTGGCTAATTGAAAAGTCACTCCAAATACCAGCCCCGACCCTTCGAGGAGATCTGGAAAAAGAATCAAGGGCAGGCTGTCCATTTCTCAAGAATGATTTCCAGAATGTTGTTTATTGTCACCATTGCTGAACAACTGCAGTCAAAGGTGAAAATACTCTCTCTATCTCTCTTCCAGTTCTCCCTCATTTCCCCCTCACCTTCTACTCTTTCTCTCGACTTCTCAAGTTTCTTTTCCTTCCCATGATTTAGGTAAAGATAACTGCAAAATGAATACACCACCTGAATTAAAGCTCTCTTCCCTGGTGGCTCAGATGGTAAAGAATCTGCCTGCGGTACAGAAGAGCTGGATTCCATACCTTGGTCAGGAAGATCCCCTGAAGAAGGGAATGACAACCCACTCCAGTATTCTTGCCTAGAGAATTCCATGGACAGAGGAGCCTGGTAGACTACTGTCCATGGGGTCTCAAACAGTCAGATAGGACTGAGCAGCTAATACAACACAAGCAATGGTGAGACAATTTCTTTTTGAGACCATAGTATGCCCAATTTAAAAGGAAACTGGCTCTGTGCATGGATTTATGGTTAAGAAAGCATTTCATTTTCATATGATTACTATAAGGAACAATTATTTTTACTGCTATAAGCCATCTCAGGTAACTTGCAGTATTTGGAGATACAGCCAATATTTGCCAAAGCTGGGACAAGTTCCCACATCTGCTTCGGTATCTGTGGGGTTTCCAGGGAGTCACAGCTGAGTCCCACATTAATACTTCATTCCATCACAAACATGTTGAGTGAGAGAGTTCATTCATTTGCTCTATCATTCATTCTTTCAGTTCACCATTTATGGAGCAGTTACTACCTCCTAGGCACTACGCAAAATGAGACAGCTGTGAACCAGATAGGCAGTATCTCTGTTAGCAAACAGTTTACTGTCTAGCAATACAGCTGATTTGAACATGAAGTTAAAGTGCTATGGTGAATTTCAAATTCTTTAGAACATAAAGTAGTCTAACTTCTCTAACATCTACACAATATTAAAAAGGCAGGTAGGGCTTCCCTGGTGGTTCAGTGGGTAAGGACACTGCCTTGTAGTGCAAGGGGCACCAGTTCAATCCTTTGCCTGGGAAGATCCCACGTGCCATGGAGCGGCTGTACTGATGTGTCCAATTACCGAGCTGGAGCTCTGGAGCGCGTATGCCCAGAGCCCGTGCTCTACGATAACAGAGGCCACCGCAATGGGAGACCCACATGGGCCGAAGAACAAAGATGAATGAAAATAGATAAATGAAAGACCCATAGAAGTGGCCCACCCCCACCTCTCCAACCCCCACTCCCCCCAAAAAAAGGCAGGTAAATTTTTTTTTTTTTTTGACAATAGTTATCTTTTCCACACATGACAGTATAGGCTTCCATGTTACTCCCTCCATGCCTCCCTCCCACTGTTCGGTCTCCACAATGTCTTTATGTCTATTCTCTGTTTTTTCATGAGTTCACTGCGTATGTTATCATGACCATCTTACTAGATCCCATAGCAAGTTAGTATATGAGTTAGTATACTATACTTGTCTTTCTCTTTTTGATTTACTTCACTTTTTATGATAGGTTCTAGAGCCAGCCACCTCATTAGGACTGAGCCTTCTGCATTTCTTTTAACAGCTGAGTAGTATTCCATTGTATATATGTACCAGAGCTTCTGGATCCATTCATTTGTCGATGGACATCTAGGTTGCTTCCATGTTCTGGCTATTGTATAGAGAGCTGCAATGAACATTGCGGTACAGGTGCCTCTTTCAGTTTTGATTTCATCAGGATATAGGCCTAATAGTGGGATTGCTGGGTCATAGGGTGCTTCTATTTTTAGTTTTTAAAGGAATCTCCATATTGTCTTCCATAGAGGTTGTATTAATTTACATTCCCACTAGCAATGCAAGAGGGCTCCCTTTTCTCCACACCCTCTCCAGCACTTGTTGTCTGTCGATTTGTTGATGATGGCCATTCTGACAGGTGTGAGGTGGTATCTCATTGTGGTTTTAATTTGCATTTCTCTGATAATAAGTGAGGTTGAGCATCATTTCATGTATTTTTGGGCCATCTGTATGTCCTCTTTGGAGAGGTGTCTCTTTAGATCTTTTTCCCATTTTTTGATTGGGTTCTTCGTTTTCCCTGTGCTGAGTTGTCTGAGTTGCTTGTAGATTTTGGAGATTAATTCTTTGTCTGTTGTTTCATTTGCTATGATTTTCTCCCATTCTGTGGGGTGTCTTTTCAACCTTTTGGTGATTTCTTTTGCTGTACAAAAGCTTTTAAGTTTCATGAGGTCCCACGTGTTGACTTTTCTTTTCAGTTCCACTATTTTAGTAGGTGGGTCAGAGAAGATCTTGCTTTGATTGATGTCCTTGAGGGTTTTGCCTATATTCTCCTCTAAGAGTTTGAGGGTTTGGGTAAATTTTTTTTTTGACAATAGTTATCTTTTCCACACATGACAGTATAGGCTTCCATGTTACTCCCTCCATGCCTCCCTCCCACTGTTCGGTCTCCACAATGTCTTTATGTCTATTCTCTGTTTTTTCATGAGTTCACTGCGTATGTTATCATGACCATCTTACTAGATCCCATAGCAAGTTAGTATATGAGTTAGTATACTATACTTGTCTTTCTCTTTTTGATTTACTTCACTTTTTATGATAGGTTCTAGAGCCAGCCACCTCATTAGGACTGAGCCTTCTGCATTTCTTTTAACAGCTGAGTAGTATTCCATTGTATATATGTACCAGAGCTTCTGGATCCATTCATTTGTCGATGGACATCTAGGTTGCTTCCATGTTCTGGCTATTGTATAGAGAGCTGCAATGAACATTGCGGTACAGGTGCCTCTTTCAGTTTTGATTTCATCAGGATATAGGCCTAATAGTGGGATTGCTGGGTCATAGGGTGCTTCTATTTTTAGTTTTTAAAGGAATCTCCATATTGTCTTCCATAGAGGTTGTATTAATTTACATTCCCACTAGCAATGCAAGAGGGCTCCCTTTTCTCCACACCCTCTCCAGCACTTGTTGTCTGTCGATTTGTTGATGATGGCCATTCTGACAGGTGTGAGGTGGTATCTCATTGTGGTTTTAATTTGCATTTCTCTGATAATAAGTGAGGTTGAGCATCATTTCATGTATTTTTGGGCCATCTGTATGTCCTCTTTGGAGAGGTGTCTCTTTAGATCTTTTTCCCATTTTTTGATTGGGTTCTTCGTTTTCCCTGTGCTGAGTTGTCTGAGTTGCTTGTAGATTTTGGAGATTAATTCTTTGTCTGTTGTTTCATTTGCTATGATTTTCTCCCATTCTGTGGGGTGTCTTTTCAACCTTTTGGTGATTTCTTTTGCTGTACAAAAGCTTTTAAGTTTCATGAGGTCCCACGTGTTGACTTTTCTTTTCAGTTCCACTATTTTAGTAGGTGGGTCAGAGAAGATCTTGCTTTGATTGATGTCCTTGAGGGTTTTGCCTATATTCTCCTCTAAGAGTTTGATGGTTTCTGGTCTTACATTTAGGTCTTTAATCCATTTTGAGTTGATCTTTGATATGGGGTCAGGGAATGTTCCAACTTCATTTTTTTGTGGCAGGTAAATTTTAATGGAAAACATGATGAGTTAAGGTTTTTGTTTTGTTTTGTTTTGTTTTGTTTTGTTTTTTAAAGCCCAACTTTGACAAAACTGTCTTATGGGTCATATGGAAATAAGTGCTAATTTTAAGTTTTAGATTTCTCTGCTACCCATTTCATGTTCTTTCTTTCTTCCTCTCCTTTTAACTTTAAATTTAATCCACTCTGGTTTCCTACTCCATCAAATATCCTATATTTCAGGTCATTTTTATATGGAAGTGATTGGTTCTGTAATTATGAATCAATCATACAATGCCATTTTCCTGGACAAACAGCACAATTGCTGAGTCATTTACTTGTATTTTCCAAAGAATTCTATACAGTTTTCCAAAGCAGGTGGTTCTAAATACTTATGGAGTCATAGGATAAAAAATGCTCAGTTGGTCTAATCCTCTGAATGCTGATACTCAAACAACAACAGTAAATAACAGCAGCAAAGACAACAATGCAAATATTACTAAATAATGCATTCTTCTGAGTGCTTTACATGTATTAACTAATTGAATTTTCATGACAATTTCTTTGAGGTGTGTACTGTTTAAATTTCTACTTTATGATGGGAGGCATAGAGAAATTCAATGTATCCAAGATTATAAATAAATAAATGAAAGAATGTGGATCAAACTCAAGTCATCTATTTGCAGTTTATTCACTCAACCATGTACCTAGAGCTTTCATAAAATCGGTGAGACACCACTCATTCAGTTAATAACATTAACAAATGGCATTTAAATTCTCAAGCCGGGTTTCCTAATCACCGAAGGATCAATTGATATTTTCTACCATCACCTGATCAGATATGACACCTTCCCTGACTTTATTAGACTCATCACTTTAACTTGCAAGTTTCAGGGAAAGAAGGATGGGAATTTCCACTGGCACCTCTCCAGCAGTTTCCATTGTGAGTGGATCCTTCAGTGCAGGACTGTTATGTGCATTTTATGCATACGTGATGTGAAAGGATGTACTGAAGCCCACTGCTTGGGGAGGATGTGAAATGGGGCAAAGTAGAACTTAGAGAAATGGTTATTTGTGAGTGAATAGTTGTGATAACAAGGCTTGTTTTATGGTTTCTTGGTGGGTATGATCAGCAGGGACATGTTGCCATAATAATAGGGGTGGGGCGTGTGTGTGTGTTGGGGGTTGTCTGTGGGTGTGTAAGTTGGGGATAAGCACATGACAGAAAAAAAGTTGCAGCAACGCATCTTGCTCCTCTTCTCTCCCTTACCTCTGGCTGCTTCTCCTCCAACCCCAAATATCCACAATGTTGTCATAGAAATTAAAATGGCTAAGTGTGAAGAAAATTTTTTTTTGAAACAGAGTGTAAAACTACACTCCTAACAACCAGGTTCCCTGTATAAATCTATTTTTAAAATGATTACAGGGTTTCCATAGCCAGTCTCGCATCAACTGCTGGTTTTGTTTCCTCGTCATCAGTAAACTGTTGGCAGGATAGTGCACCAGAGGTATACTTTTTAAAGGGTATAATTGCATGGCACAGAAATGATCACTTTCTTGACGATGGGTTTCATTGGTCTCTCTTTGAGAATCTGGTTTAGAAGCTGGGCTTGTCAGTCCCTTCTAGCACACATCGCATTGTGTGTGTTGGTCTTGCAGCCTATCATGCTGGCACCCACTAGGCAGAGGGTAGTAATTAAACCACACAATAGGCATCAAGGGATGAGGAGAAGACACTGTGTTTAAAATAAACGAACAGAAGAAGCACAGCCAGCTTTCCTAAGAAGGCTATTTGAGCAGTGAGGTGAGCCAAGATTGGACAGATTTTGCAAAGCAAGCTGGGAAATTCCCCATGTTGCCAAGCCATTAGCCAGCAGCTGAGGCTGTATCTACCTTCTCAAGAATCTATCTTGGACCATTTCCCCAGAACAAGTTTTCCCTGGGTGTGGAAACCTATGAGAGTGGCTTTATAGAGCTATCCATTTTCTACTGCCAGGGTCCAGACATTATGCAAATTTAGATTGATTTGGCAACTATTTCTCGAAGTCACATCTGATAGTGACAGGAACTGTAGTTTTGTTTTAGAAACAGAGGACACTTCAGGCGGAAGTCAGCCTCTGAAACGGAAGCTAGTAAGAATCAATGTATAATAGGTGAAATTACCTATTGGCAGAAGTAACTGATTCTGAAGAGATGATAATTATGTAATGCTAAGACAAAGATACTCTCCAAATTCTATTTGAGGGAATTGAGAAAACTAGGCAGACAGAAGACCAAATTATTTCTCATGCTAATCAAGACAACCAGTGTGCGATAATTATGTGTAGAAACTAGAATAAAGTGAATTGCAGAAGAAAAAGAGCTGAAAATTTAAGTCATATAACATTATTCAAGAGTCTCTTGGACAGCAAGGAGATCAAACCAGTCAATTCTAAAGCAAATTAACCTTGAATATTCATTGGAATGACTGATGTTAATGCTGAAGCTCCAGTACTTTAGTCACTTGATGGGAAGAACTGGCTCATTGGAAAAGATCCTGATGCTGGGAAAGACTGAGGGCAGAAGGAGAATGGGAAAACAGAAGCTGAGGTGATTTGATGGCATTATCTACTCAATGGACATGACTTTGAGCAAACTCCAGGACATAGTGAAAGACAGGGACGTCTGGTGTGCTGCAGTCCACGAGACTGCAAAGAGTCATACACAACTGAACAGCAACAGCAACATCTTGGGGAAAGGGCACTGAGATGTTAAGAAAAGTATCAGTAGAGAGGAGAAGTGTCTTCTACCTGGTGAACTTGACTAGATGCAAATAGATGTTACAACCATCTAGCAAACTCTTGTCCTTAGTGCATCTTACCAAGCAAGGTTCTGGTATGTAACTTGGACTGTGAGTGCTCTGACTCACCAAAAGTGATAGGCCTGAGAATATTTGTTCATTCATTGACTTAACAAACATTTTAAGTACTTTCATGTCCCAAGTACACTAGCACTAACGTTACAGGCATGTAATGGATTGTCACTATTTCTCGAAGTCAATCTTATGACGGACTGTCCAGTGGTCTTTAACAGACATTATGCAAATTTAGATTGATTTAAACTTTCCGAAGTCACATCTGATAGTGACAGGAACTGTAGTTTTGTTTTAGAAACAGAGGACACTTCAGGAAGTCAGCCTCTGAAACGGAAGCTAGTAAGAATCAATGTATAATAGGTGAAATTACCTATTGGCAGAAGTAACTGATTCTGAAGAGATGATAATTATGTAATGCTAAGACAAAGATACTCTCCAAATTCTATTTGAGGGAATTGAGAAAACTAGGCAGACAGAAGACCAAATTATTTCTCATGCTAATCAAGACAACCAGTGTGCGATAATTATGTGTAGAAACTAGAATAAAGTGAATTGCAGAAGAAAAAGAGCTGAAAATTTAAGTCATATAACATTATTCAAGAGTCTCTTGGACAGCAAGGAGATCAAACCAGTCAATTCTAAAGCAAATTAACCTTGAATATTCATTGGAATGACTGATGTTAATGCTGAAGCTCCAGTACTTTAGTCACTTGATGGGAAGAACTGGCTCATTGGAAAAGATCCTGATGCTGGGAAAGACTGAGGGCAGAAGGAGAATGGGAAAACAGAAGCTGAGGTGATTTGATGGCATTATCTACTCAATGGACATGACTTTGAGCAAACTCCAGGACATAGTGAAAGACAGGGACGTCTGGTGTGCTGCAGTCCACGAGACTGCAAAGAGTCATACACAACTGAACAGCAACAGCAACATCTTGGGGAAAGGGCACTGAGATGTTAAGAAAAGTATCAGTAGAGAGGAGAAGTGTCTTCTACCTGGTGAACTTGACTAGATGCAAATAGATGTTACAACCATCTAGCAAACTCTTGTCCTTAGTGCATCTTACCAAGCAAGGTTCTGGTATGTAACTTGGACTGTGAGTGCTCTGACTCACCAAAAGTGATAGGCCTGAGAATATTTGTTCATTCATTGACTTAACAAACATTTTAAGTACTTTCATGTCCCAAGTACACTAGCACTAACGTTACAGGCATGTAATGGATTGTCACTATTTTCAAGGTGTTCATAGTACAGTTGGACAAATAGAGAATTCAACCTATAATCATAATGTGAAGATTTGTTAAAGAGAAAAGCATAGTATGGACTAGGAGTATGAACAGAAAGCACATTACTTCCAGGCTGGGGTGGGGAGGAGACAGTAGGGCTATATTGAGTAAGAGGAGATCCGAATTTACTGTTTTTGCTGTTGTTTCTATAAATATTATTTATTTGACTGTGCCATGTCCTAGTTGCAGCACTCAGGACCTTTGATCTTTAGCTGTGGCATGATGAATCTAGTTCCCTGATCAGCAATCAAACCTAAGACTCCTGCACTGGGAGCTTGGAGGTTTAGTCATGGGAACACCAGAGAAGTCCCTGAATTTACTCTTAAATATGAAGATTAGTAGTAGAAACAGAGGATTAGGATGGTAAGTCAGGGTTGGCATTATGGTTAAAATGCCATCTGGTTGTTCAGATGGTAAAGAATCTCCCTACAATGCAGGATGCCCGGTTTTGATTTCTGGGTTGAGAAGATCCCCTGGATTAGGAAATGGTTACTCCAGTAGCCTACTCCAGTATTCTTGATTGGGAAATCCCATGGACAGAGGAGCTTGGTGAGACACAGTCCATGGTGTTGCAAAAGGGTCAGACATGACTGAGCAAGTAACACTTTCACACTTAGAAGGGGAAAGGGAGCATATTCAAAGCAGGTGTTAAAGAATGTGGGGAATATAAAGAATGTTGGAGGGCACTGTGTTTGGGAAAATTGGAATAGTACTTAATAGGCTGGAATATTACTTAATGAGTTGAACGTGAGGGGAGGTATAGATAGAGATGAGATAGAAAGTGGTTATATTGGCAATTGCATTATTAGCAATTTGTAGGCAGAAAGAAGGGATTGAAAATATTAAACAGGGGAGTAGTATGGTAGAATTTGAAATTTAGATATTTCCATACACGTCTCCCACTCCCAATGAATTCATATTCTGATGTGTGAGAATACTTTGACTGAGTCCAAAGACTTGATGACCTTTAGAAGGACTGGGAAAATCGAGTTTTCAAGACTTCATACTTGAAGGTGGACTCTGGACCTATGAAAATCAACTATGAAGTTTTCACCTTTGAGACCCTGTAGAAGTTGTCATCTGGTCTATCTTTGACATATCTCTATCTGCAGAAACTTGGGTGGAAAATGGAATATGCAGTTAACATTCAAAATATTATGACACGTCAGTAAGAGATTACAGTGTGGAACTCATCTTCAGGAAAGGAAGAATCTTAACAACTCAACTTTCTTCATGTGAAACTCTATTTTTCTAGGCTTTTAAATGGTTCCTCATAAAAACATATGCTTGGAAATAATTAATAAAATGGCATTACCTTTAGAATAAGTACTAATGATGGTTAAGACTGTTTTACTATAAATCTTTGTCAAGTCCTCTTAGCTAATGGATTTATCCTCAGTTCTGAAATGGTATATCCTATTTTCTTTTATATTAAGTTTATTTTATTTTATACTAAATTTACAGACTCAGGATCAACAGCATGTGATATAAAATCAAACTTTTGGAGAGATGATAAATAAGATCAAACACACACAAATTGGGAACTATCCAAAAGGAGACTTAAAATTCATTAGTTCAACTAAAATTGAATTTATGAGACACTATATGCTCAGATAGGGCATCCTAGGCATTGCTAGTGGTAAAAAAACAACAACAACAGAAAAAACCTGCCAATGCAGGAGACATTAGAGATGCGGTTTCAGTTCCTGGGTCAGGAAGATCCCCTGGAGGAGGGCCTGGCAACCCACTCCACTGTTTTTGCCTCTAGAATTTCATGGACAGAGGAGCCTGCATGGCGTCATGGGCAAGTAAAGGCATGTACGCTTCTCACAGGAAAGATTAAGAAAAGATATCCGGGCTGAGCAGACAAATGTCTCCTCACACTAAGGATAAGCTCTGCCTGCAAGCCTCGCCTCTCTGAGACCAATACAGAGCACAAAGGTTCTTCCTCTTACCCACTTTTTAATGATAGTGAAACACTTTACAACTCGGAGTGCCCTTTGTAACTTTAGAATTGTAAGAATATTTCCCCTCAAGAGCAAAGGTGTTGGTGGAGGAGCAAAGGGCTCTGATGAGGACCTCTTTTCCATCTCTAGAGAGACAAAAAGCTTCTTCATGATTATTAATTAACTTCAGATTTCTAGTTGGAAAAGATATAAAGAGGGTAAAGGAAGATTGTGCAGGAGGCTCACTCATGGAGATTGGCTGCACTGATGTGAGACTGAGACTCTCCAGCTCTGGGGTAAGAACATCTGTTTGCATTTGATTGAGTTCTGACTTTACTTAATTAAGTTCTGACTTTACTTAATTGAGTTCTGATTATTTGTGCTTGCCCTTATTTGAATCCTGATTAATGGAATCTTGATTCTGATTATTATATGTTTTATGATTAATAAGCCCACTCTTGGTTTGACAATACTCAAGACCATGACACTTTATTGTCGAAGTCTGAGACTCATGACTGAGGGGACTACGCTGTGTTTGTGAAAAAGTCTCTGAGCTATTTAACATAAGTGTCTCTTAGTGAGAACTAGTGAGAATAGTAATCAGAGTAAGTGCCAACACGGTGCCTGCGACAGTGGCTACAGTCCATAGCATTGCAAAATCAAACTTTTGGAGAGATGATAAATAAGATCAAACACACACAAATTGGGAACTATCCAAAAGGAGACTTAAAATTCATTAGTTCAACTAAAATTGAATTTATGAGACACTATATGCTCAGATAGGGCATCCTAGGCATTGCTAGTGGTAAAAAAACAACAACAACAGAAAAAACCTGCCAATGCAGGAGACATTAGAGATGCGGTTTCAGTTCCTGGGTCAGGAAGATCCCCTGGAGGAGGGCCTGGCAACCCACTCCACTGTTTTTGCCTCTAGAATTTCATGGACAGAGGAGCCTGCATGGCGTCATGGGCAAGTAAAGGCATGTACGCTTCTCACAGGAAAGATTAAGAAAAGATATCCGGGCTGAGCAGACAAATGTCTCCTCACACTAAGGATAAGCTCTGCCTGCAAGCCTCGCCTCTCTGAGACCAATACAGAGCACAAAGGTTCTTCCTCTTACCCACTTTTTAATGATAGTGAAACACTTTACAACTCGGAGTGCCCTTTGTAACTTTAGAATTGTAAGAATATTTCCCTCAAGAGCAATGGTGTTGGTGGAGGAGCAAAGGGCTCTGATGAGGACCTCTTTTCCATCTCTAGAGAGACAAAAAGCTTCTTCATGATTATTAATTAACTTCAGATTTCTAGTTGGAAAAGATATAAAGAGGGTAAAGGAAGATTGTGCAGGAGGCTCACTCATGGAGATTGGCTGCGCTGATGTGAGACTGAGACTTTACAGCTCTGGGGTAAGAACATCTGTTTGCATTTGATTGAGTTCTGACTTTACTTAATTAAGTTCTGACTTTACTTAATTGAGTTCTGATTATTTGTGCTTGCCCTTATTTGAATCCTGATTAATGGAATCTTGATTCTGATTATTATATGTTTTATGATTAATAAGCCCACTCTTGGTTTGACAATACTCAAGACCATGACACTTTATTGTCGAAGTCTGAGACTCATGACTGAGGGGACTACGCTGTGTTTGTGAAAAAGTCTCTGAGCTATTTAACATAAGTGTCTCTTAGTGAGAACTAGTGAGAATAGTAATCAGAGTAAGTGCCAACACGGTGCCTGCGACAGTGGCTACAGTCCATAGCATTGCAAAGAGTCAGACACAACTGAAGCAACTTAGCGGGCATGGATATGCTCAGATAAGAAAAAGTAGGGGCTTCCCTGGTGGTCCAGTGGGTAAGAACACTGCCTTGCAACGCAAGGGGTGCCTATTCGATCCCTGGCCTGGGAAGGTCTCACGTGCCATGGAGTGGCTGGACTGATGTGTCCAACTACAGAGTTGGAGTGCATGCATCCAGAGCCAGTGCTCTGCAACAAGAGGGGCCACTGCAATAGGAGACCCTTACAGGCCAAAGAACAAAGAAATAAATGAAAGACCAATAGAAGTGGCCAAAAAAAAAAGAAAAAGTAGTATAAGACACAGTACAGGAGCTGAAAAGCTTCAAGGTAAAAGAAAGCAGAGAACAATAGCATAGTGTGTGACTAGTGCTCCAGGAGTTCAGAGGAGTGTTCTTGCAGGTGGCATGGAGTGTGGGCTGAGAGAATAAATCAGAGTTAGATGGAGAGGATTGCATGTTTCCAAGTGTGATGAGCTAAGACTCAGCAGGAATATATATTCCTGAGGATGTGGGTGACAATGAGGATACTGGCCCAAGGGGCCACCACATCCGTTATGACACCCCACAATGCAGACCTGATGGCAAGTGATTGTTACTGTGTAACACAGTCAATACTGTGATGTGTGTTTGTCAGCCTCTCAGGATCACATCCTCAGCCTGTCTACCTAGCCTTATGGTCTCTGGACCCTGCCTCTGAGTTGTATATGAGCAGGTGATGAAGGAACAGGAGACATGAGCCCAGCCTTTGATCTGAACTTTGGATAAGAACGCTCATAATCATAGAGCCTCATTCCCATCCTCTGCTCAACCAAACTGTGTCAGCATGAGGGACTGGTAGAGTGCAGATGTAGAACTACATAGAATTTCAGAACCAGCAGGGACCTGAGAGCCCATTCAGTCCAACCCTTTCATTTTGCAGCTGAGGAAATTAAGACTCCAGAGAAGTTCAGTCATCTGCTTGAAGTCACTCAGCTAGTGGCAGAAGTGAGACTAAAGTTTAGTTTGCCAGTCTCTCCATTTTTCTCTGATACTTTATTGTCAACTGACATGAGAGGGATAGCCTATTTCGATCAAAGCAGTAAGTGCCAACACGGTGCCTGCGACAGTGGCTACAGTCCATAGCATTGCAAAGAGTCAGACACAACTGAAGCAACTTAGCGGGCATGGATATGCTCAGATAAGAAAAAGTAGGGGCTTCCCTGGTGGTCCAGTGGGTAAGAACACTGCCTTGCAACGCAAGGGGTGCCTATTCGATCCCTGGCCTGGGAAGGTCTCACGTGCCATGGAGTGGCTGGACTGATGTGTCCAACTACAGAGTTGGAGTGCATGCATCCAGAGCCAGTGCTCTGCAACAAGAGGGGCCACTGCAATAGGAGACCCTTACAGGCCAAAGAACAAAGAAATAAATGAAAGACCAATAGAAGTGGCCAAAAAAAAAAGAAAAAGTAGTATAAGACACAGTACAGGAGCTGAAAAGCTTCAAGGTAAAAGAAAGCAGAGAACAATAGCATAGTGTGTGACTAGTGCTCCAGGAGTTCAGAGGAGTGTTCTTGCAGGTGGCATGGAGTGTGGGCTGAGAGAATAAATCAGAGTTAGATGGAGAGGATTGCATGTTTCCAAGTGTGATGAGCTAAGACTCAGCAGGAATATATATTCCTGAGGATGTGGGTGACAATGAGGATACTGGCCCAAGGGGCCACCACATCCGTTATGACACCCCACAATGCAGACCTGATGGCAAGTGATTGTTACTGTGTAACACAGTCAATACTGTGATGTGTGTTTGTCAGCCTCTCAGGATCACATCCTCAGCCTGTCTACCTAGCCTTATGGTCTCTGGACCCTGCCTCTGAGTTGTATATGAGCAGGTGATGAAGGAACAGGAGACATGAGCCCAGCCTTTGATCTGAACTTTGGATAAGAACGCTCATAATCATAGAGCCTCATTCCCATCCTCTGCTCAACCAAACTGTGTCAGCATGAGGGACTGGTAGAGTGCAGATGTAGAACTACATAGAATTTCAGAACCAGCAGGGACCTGAGAGCCCATTCAGTCCAACCCTTTCATTTTGCAGCTGAGGAAATTAAGACTCCAGAGAAGTTCAGTCATCTGCTTGAAGTCACTCAGCTAGTGGCAGAAGTGAGACTAAAGTTTAGTTTGCCAGTCTCTCATTTCAGTTCTCTTTTCACTCTGTGATATTTCTATAAAGAAGAACTCTGTAAGCATTCAAGATGTGATTCCTCTGTTTCCTTCTTGAAGTCTCTTTTCCTTCTTGGGATGTCCCTAATGGTTCAGTTATTAAGATTCTGTGCTTCCAATGGAGGTCATGTCGGCTTGATTCCTGGTCAGGGAACCGAGATCCCGTGTACAACATGGAAGAGCCTTATTGGAGACAATCTTGAACATCTGTGTCTTCCTTTAAATTTACTACTTTTCCTGTGATACCTGTTTAATTATCATAGTTCTAGGCCCGTGTTGAACATCCATTAGCCTCATTAAGTTGTTTATTTGGGGCAAATGACAGTCCTTCTACCTCCATTTCATGTTTTGCCTCTTTCAAAATATTTAGATACATTTCTCCACTGGATTTCACAGAAGTTTGACAAGTTAAGCTGAGCAGCCTTATTCTCTTCATTTGACCATTGAAGGAAACGTACAGAGAGATTTACTGACTTTCTCTTAGTGACAGTCTTGAAACTAAAATCCCTTGATTCCTTACACAAGCAGAGGAGAACCAAAGAGAAGGAACAACAGTGGAGTGTGGGCTGAGAGGTGCCAGCTGCATCACAAAATGCACATTTTGGCAAGCTTTATTTTTGTTGAATATAAAACTTTGTTCAAGTTTCAAAGCTGTACTGCAAATCACAAAAGTCATATCTGAATTCCCAGATCACGCTATTCAGTATTATACTATGCCCAAGAAGGAGAGCTCCAAGCCTGATGGAAAAGGACAGGATCCGTCAGCGCATTGATGTGTGTTTGTCAGCCTCCAGTCCTTATCTTGAGAGGAACGTTTGGATTAAGAAACGCTCATAATCATAGAGCCTCATTCCCATCCTCTGCTCAACCAAACTGTGTCAGCATGAGGGACTGGTAGAGTGCAGATGTAGAACTACATAGAATTTCAGAACCAGCAGGGACCTGAGAGCCCATTCAGTCCAACCCTTTCATTTTGCAGCTGAGGAAATTAAGACTCCAGAGAAGTTCAGTCATCTGCTTGAAGTCACTCAGCTAGTGGCAGAAGTGAGACTAAAGTTTAGTTTGCCAGTCTCTCATTTCAGTTCTCTTTTCACTCTGTGATATTTCTATAAAGAAGAACTCTGTAAGCATTCAAGATGTGATTCCTCTGTTTCCTTCTTGAAGTCTCTTTTCCTTCTTGGGATGTCCCTAATGGTTCAGTTATTAAGATTCTGTGCTTCCAATGGAGGTCATGTCGGCTTGATTCCTGGTCAGGGAACCGAGATCCCGTGTACAACATGGAAGAGCCTTATTGGAGACAATCTTGAACATCTGTGTCTTCCTTTAAATTTACTACTTTTCCTGTGATACCTGTTTAATTATCATAGTTCTAGGCCCGTGTTGAACATCCATTAGCCTCATTAAGTTGTTTATTTGGGGCAAATGACAGTCCTTCTACCTCCATTTCATGTTTTGCCTCTTTCAAAATATTTAGATACATTTCTCCACTGGATTTCACAGAAGTTTGACAAGTTAAGCTGAGCAGCCTTATTCTCTTCATTTGACCATTGAAGGAAACGTACAGAGAGATTTACTGACTTTCTCTTAGTGACAGTCTTGAAACTAAAATCCCTTGATTCCTTACACAAGCAGAGGAGAACCAAAGAGAAGGAACAACAGTGGAGTGTGGGCTGAGAGGTGCCAGCTGCATCACAAAATGCACATTTTGGCAAGCTTTATTTTTGTTGAATATAAAAACTTTGTTCAAGTTTCAAAGCTGTACTGCAAATCACAAAAGTCATATCTGAATTCCCAGATCACGCTATTCAGTATTATACTATGCCCAAGAAGGAGAGCTCCAAGCCTGATGGAAAAGGACAGGATCCGTCAGCGCATTGATGTGACTGGGCTGAAAAAGATTCAAATAGACATGATCTGTCTCTGGAGACAATTAGAAAACTGAGTGGGGGGCCATTTGTTACATCTTTCTCTTTGTTTCAAATGTGGCTGTTTAAATTTAAATTGAGTGTGTTTGGGGATTTTCTACAAAGAGAGCCACTTGGAAGGCTGCCGTTTCTTGTTATCAGTCATGTTTTATTATTGAGAGGAGGAACACCCAGAGGAACTTCAGAGCTCAGGCACAGGCAAAAAAAAAAAACCTGGGAGGGACTGATGCACAACACTACTTTAGTCCCATGGCATCCAAACTCATAGACATTGTCTTCAAGGATAAATTAAAGAACCAGTACAAAAGAAGATTTCCAAACTACTTTAAATGGGCATCATTTGAAAGGTGGAATGAGTATCAGTAAAGGGAGCTAATCTGCTCATATTTTTTAGGCACTCGCCATGGACTGTTAATGCATGAGTTAGAGAGAAATCAGAAAATCAGACCTCATGGTGACTCTCAGTAAGTGTAAAGTTGTACTAGCTTTAACATGCTTCTATCCATGAAAAACCAAAATATAACTCAAATCTATGGGTTGGTAAATGAGTAGTATGGATGGGTATTGTGAAGATGTAGAGAATATATTTAGATGACCAAAAAGTTCATTCAGGTTTTTCCATAAGATGCTACAGAAAAAAAATAAATGAACTTTTCAGCCAACCCAGTACTTAAGGTCTGCACTTAATTTGACAAGAAGAAACAGAGTCAGAAGCAGCTTTAAAGCTGTGAAGTAGTGCTGGGAGAAGTAGCAACCAAAGACAGTGGAGGATTATAGAGGAAAGAATGACAATATAAATTGGTTAAGGACACCTGTGTGGATATGTGCTTAGTCATGTCCAACTCTTTGCAACCCTATGGACTGCAGCCTGCCAGGCTCCTCTGTCCATGGGATTTTCCAGACAAGATACTGGAGTGGGTTTCCATTTCCTTCTTCAAGGATCTTCATGACCCAGGGACCAAACCTGTATCTCCTACATTGCCAAGCAAAAGGACACCTGCTACTTCCTCATTGCTCTTACTTTTTTTCTTTGCAAAGAAAAATACTTACATGGTCTCCATTTGCCCTTCTAGTGCCCAAGTCAGTTCTGAATGGAACTAAAAGTCATTTGAACTTTTTATGCCTGATGAGTTCCCATCTGTCATAAAGAGAATTATACATCTTATATAGATACCAGTATGTCTGGAAACTTAGAAGCAGTGATGTTTGCTGAAAGTCTTTTAAAATGTACTAAGTGCTGTAAAATTATGAGGAATTATTACTGATTCTCTCTGTGTAACTCTGTAAGAGGCATCCACTCTATCTGATTAGAATTGGGATTTGCAGTTTCAGTTTGACTTGGTCATCACTATAAGAGATGGGCTTCCTCATTTCTTTCTTTTTTCTTTTCCTCATTTCTTTATGACAGGTGTCTTGGAGAGAATAACTCAGACTGGGCAAGGTTTAGCCAAATCTGGTAATAAGTGTTAACCCTTGAAATGTGATTTTAATAGCCAATAGGTATTTATAATTAATGTGCAATAACTCAATTATGCACATGTCTTTAAATTTAATAGGCCCAGTTAAGGTAAGATCATTAAGCACCCAATTGAATGTTAAACACATATATTTGAGGTTTAACGACTATGCGGCAGATGCAGGATGGATTATGGGATTGTTAAAGTGCACTAAGAAAGTTGTTAATATTGTGGGGGTATTAAATTAATGTTTTAAACAATCTACCCTTTGAAATCTGCCGAAAATGCTGTGTGAAATCTCCTCAAGAAGCAGGAACATAATTGACAGCGCTACTGTGTAAACCCAACCACAATGAAAGAGAACACAACAAAAACAGCCTTCTAATTAGCGTGAGAAATGACAACAATGCAACAAAAACCACTGAGTGTCTCCAATGACAGGTGCAGCAAATAACAAGGCTGATGAAAGATTTTGCAATTAAAGATTCCGCTATGAAGATTAATGGAGTATTATCTTAAATTACTGTAAGGTGGGTTATCAGAGCTGTGTTTCTGCCTTACAAGCTCTCCTCCTTTTCTACTTCTCTTCCCTTAATTTGTTTCTATGCCTATGAATCCTCTCCAACATTCCTCAGTGTTCAAAAGTCTGTTTACTGCATAGCTTCTGTATTTTTTCTGTCTGCCCATGATGCTTCTTCTTTTGAGTCTCTTCTTTCATCTCTCCTTCTCCATGTTTTAACTTGAAGGCAAAATGGTTTCAACTCAGCTTCAGTATTCTATCTCTTAGGCCCACCTTCTCACTAAATTCTCTCATGCTACACCAGGAGACTACTTTGAACTACAAATTAGTCTCAAAGCTCTGGGATCACATATGTTTGAAACATTCAAAATGCCCTCCTTGTTAAGTTTCCCTTTTTATTGGAATATTATTTTTGGTGTCATAATTTCACTATTCATTCTCTCAATAGATATTTATTGAATGTCTACTACATACCATACATTATTCTAGACATTGGAAATAAAACAATAAATAAAACAAGTGAATTCTCTATATTCATGAAATTTGCATCCTAGTTGAGAGAACAGAAAATAAACACAAAAGCAGAAGTAAGGCAGATGGTGAAGGATTAAACAGGAGAATAATACAACAGAGAAGTGATAAAGGGAATGTCAGGAATGGGGGATGGTACTTTAGAGTGATTTTATGAATAGTGACGTTGAAACTGATATCCAAAGGAGATAAGGTGAGGACCAAAAAGGAAAGCTATTTAGCTGAAATAGAGTGAAAGAAGTAGGAGATAAAATCAAAGAGGTGGTGGGGGGCAGATTATTTAGGGGACTATTGGGAATGTAAGGAGTTTGACTTTTATTCTGGATAATATGGAAAGCCACTGGAGAATTTTGACCTTAAGAGACATGCACAAATTCAGTTTCTAAATCACTATTCTAACTGCTATGGAGTGGGTCACTGAAGTGGTTCTGGTGAGGAAGTAGTGAAAAATAATAAAACTGACAACGATTTGGAGCTGAGTGGCTATGCTGTGGAAGACAAAAGGTCAAGATTCTAGAAGTCTTCTAGAAATAGAATCAAGAGCATTGGCCGAAAGTTTATTTTTTAATTGAAATGTAGGTGATTTACAATGTTGTGCTAGTTTCTGATGTATAGCAAAGTGATTCATACACACACACACACACGTTGTTTACCTATTTTATTTTTTTAAAGATTCATTTATTTATTTATTTTGGGCGGGGGTCGGGTTGGGGAGGGAGGGGAGCAGGCGGGCCACTTCTTATTGGTCTTTCATTTCTCTATTTTCATCCGTCTTTGTTCTTTGGCTCCTGCGGGCCTCCCATCTCGGTGGCGTCTGTTGTCACAGAGCACGAGCTCTGGGTGCATGCGCTCCAGAGCTCCGGCTCGGTGATTGGACACATCGATTCAGCCGCTCCGCGACACGTGGGATCTTCCCAGGCCAGGGATGAACTGGCGCCCCTTGCACTGCAAGGTGGTGTCCTTATCCACTGGACCACCAGGGGAAGCCCTGTTTACCTATTTTATATATAGCAGTTTGTATCTGCTAATCCTAGATTCCTAATTTATCCCTCTCCTACCACCCTTTCACCTTTGAAACCCATGTTTGTTTTCTGTGTCTGTGAGTCTGCTTCTGTTTAATAAAGAAGTTCATTTATAGCATATTTTAGATTCTGTATTTAAGTGATATGGTATTTGACTTTTTTTGACAATTCACTTAGTATGATAATCTCTAGATGAATCCATGTTGCTGCAAAAGGAATTAGTTCACCCTTTTTGTGGCTGATTAGTATTCCATTGTATCTACATCACCTTTTCTTCTTTCAGAACTGATATATTTTTGGACGTTGAAACTGATATCCAAAGGAGATAAGGTGAGGACCAAAAAGGAAAGCTATTTAGCTGAAATAGAGTGAAAGAAGTAGGAGATAAAATCAAAGAGGTGGTGGGGGGCAGATTATTTAGGGGACTATTGGGAATGTAAGGAGTTTGACTTTTATTCTGGATAATATGGAAAGCCACTGGAGAATTTTGACCTTAAGAGACATGCACAAATTCAGTTTCTAAATCACTATTCTAACTGCTATGGAGTGGGTCACTGAAGTGGTTCTGGTGAGGAAGTAGTGAAAAATAATAAAACTGACAACGATTTGGAGCTGAGTGGCTATGCTGTGGAAGACAAAAGGTCAAGATTCTAGAAGTCTTCTAGAAATAGAATCAAGAGCATTGGCCGAAAGTTTATTTTTTAATTGAAATGTAGGTGATTTACAATGTTGTGCTAGTTTCTGATGTATAGCAAAGTGATTCATACACACACACACACACGTTGTTTACCTATTTTATTTTTTTAAAGATTCATTTATTTATTTATTTTGGGCGGGGGTCGGGTTGGGGAGGGAGGGGAGCAGGCGGGCCACTTCTTATTGGTCTTTCATTTCTCTATTTTCATCCGTCTTTGTTCTTTGGCTCCTGCGGGCCTCCCATCTCGGTGGCGTCTGTTGTCACAGAGCACGAGCTCTGGGTGCATGCGCTCCAGAGCTCCGGCTCGGTGATTGGACACATCGATTCAGCCGCTCCGCGACACGTGGGATCTTCCCAGGCCAGGGATGAACTGGCGCCCCTTGCACTGCAAGGTGGTGTCCTTATCCACTGGACCACCAGGGGAAGCCCTGTTTACCTATTTTATATATAGCAGTTTGTATCTGCTAATCCTAGATTCCTAATTTATCCCTCTCCTACCACCCTTTCACCTTTGAAACCCATGTTTGTTTTCTGTGTCTGTGAGTCTGCTTCTGTTTAATAAAGAAGTTCATTTATAGCATATTTTAGATTCTGTATTTAAGTGATATGGTATTTGACTTTTTTTGACAATTCACTTAGTATGATAATCTCTAGATGAATCCATGTTGCTGCAAAAGGAATTAGTTCACCCTTTTTTTGTGGCTGATTAGTATTCCATTGTATCTACATACCACGTTTCCTTTATGCATTCATCTATCACTGGACCTTTAGGTTGCTTCCATGTCTTGATGATTGTAAATAGTGTTACTGCTTTTATTTCTATTGCTTTGGGAGATTGACCTAAGAAAATAAGGTTGTCAGAAAATGTTTTCCTTATGTTTTCTTCTAGGATTCTTATGATATCATAGACACAACACCATTTTCTGACAGACTGAATGACTCTAAACTTTTGGAACTAAACTAGAAGACTGAAATTGGTATTTGTTGATGATGAAAGTTTAGTGAGGAAAATCAAGGATTTCTTTGTGAACATATTAAATGGAGTTATCAAGTAGGCAGTGGCTATAAGGGTCTGGATTTCAGAGGAACTTCCAGGAGGAAAGTCTATATTTGGACATTGTTGGCATGTGATTTGTATGGAAAGTCATAAACCTGGATTAGATCACTGTGGGTGATGGAGACTATGGGAGCTCTTAGAACTGAGCCTCTATTGGTTGGAGAAACAGAAGGAAAGAAGCAGAAGACTGAAAAAGAACAGCCAAGCAGAGAAAAATGGGTTAAGAAGAGAAAGTGCTTCAAGCGGGAGGAAATGATCAATTGTGTCAAGTACCAGTGATGGGATGAGTAAGATGAAAACTGAGAAATGTGTATTGGTTTTGCAGCATCTTTGGTGACCTTGTCAGGAGCTGTTTCAGTGAAGTCCTGGGTTAAAAGACTGATTGGCATGTATTAAAGTGAGACTAGAGGAACTGAAGATAGTAAGAATAGAAATCTCTTTAGAGAAATATAGCTTTGTTTCTTAAAGAGCAAGTAAACAGAATAATACCTGGAGATGGATTTGGGATCTAGCAAAAAGTCCCCTTTTTAATACTGAGAGACATTTTAATATATTTATATTCTATTAGGAATGACCCAGAATGGAGGAGACATTTATGATGCAAGGTAGAGAAGGGGCATGGTTTGAGTATATCCTTCAATAGGCTAGGGAGAAGATTTTCCCAGTGGCTCAGCAGTAAACAATCTGCCTGCAATGTAAGAGACATAGAAGATGGTGGATTGGATCCTTGGTTTGGGAAGATCTGTTTAAGGAGGGCATGGCAAACTGCTCCAGTACTCTCGGGCTTCTCTGATGGTGCAGATGGTAAAAAATCCACAAGCGATATGGGAGATCTGGGTTCAATTCCTGGGTTGGAAAGATCCCCTGGAGAAGGGAAAAGTTACCCACTCCAGTATTGCCTGGAGAATTCCATGTCTTCTCCATGGGTTTCAAAATGTTGGACACAACTGAGAGACTTACCCTTTCACTTTCATACTTTTCATGGTCTGTGGGGTCACAGAGATTTTGGACATGACTGAAGAGACTGAATATGCACCCACAGGTAAAGGGGGAAGAGATTTTCTGTACAAGTCATGTGGTGGGGTTTAGATGCAACCATATATGTTAATACATAGCAGCAGAAATGACGCCAGTATATAAACATGGATAAGGACAGTTTTGTAAATGTGATAGGGAAGAGTGTGGCCATTCTCTTCTAATTGTTTTTATTATTATTTTTGTTTGTCTATGTGTAGTTATATAGGAAGTAAGGTCTGGCTTCCCAGGTGGCACTAGTTATAGTAAAGAATCCACCTGACAATGCAGGGGATATAAGAGATATGGGTTTGATCCCTGGATCGAAAAGATTCCCTGGAGAAGGGCATGACAACTCTCTCCAGTATTCTTGGGT
Source organism: Tragulus kanchil (assembly GCA_022376925.1). NCBI lineage: Eukaryota > Metazoa > Chordata > Mammalia > Artiodactyla > Tragulidae > Tragulus > Tragulus kanchil. The sequence goes on along the minus strand of JAIOJX010000032.1, from coordinate 64,366,333 downwards.
TTTTTGAAAAGTGCAATAATGTGATAGAGTGGAAGTGGAGATGAGGGTGTATGCGATGATATGATTGCATAAAAGGTGATAGAATTTAATCTAGGTATTGATGGAGGGTACAAGATCATGAAGGGGAGGAAAGGATGATTAAAATGAGAATTGCCATGGGATTTTATATCCAATGAAGTGATTTGTTGTTAGAATTTGATGCAAGGAGAAGTAAAATTGAAAAATAAAAGGTGGTTACTTTATTGGTTATAACCAAGGTGTCTGAAGATGGCTTTAATGAGAAGGCATTGCTGATGGTATACAATGATGGGGTAAGTGGATAGTGTAGAGACAGGAAGCCTGTTGTGATATTCCAGAAATGGAAGCAGCAAGAGGCATGAGAAGGACATAGATCCTACCTGGTAGGATTGAAAGAGAAGTGGGAGGGCAAGAGAAATCTCTGCAAAAGGAGGGGGTTTCAAGGAAAGGGATGCCTTCAGGTGAATTAGGTTAGGTTTAGTTAGACCAAGAAGAAGAGGGCATTTTGAGAACAGCTTGGGAATACTAAAAGAAAATCTAATGATGCGTGGTCAAAAGTTCAAGGGGACGCAAAAGAAAGGTATTATGCAGAACCTTTGGATAGTCTTGTAAGGGGTATCCAGAGTGTGGGTGTTAGGATAAGAGTATTTAGGGAGCAATAAATGGCATACGGGGCTTGCACTGATTTCCAGAAACAGTAATAAACCGTTAGTCCTGACAAACCCCAAGAGAAACGGTTGTGGTGAGGTGAGGGTGCCAGTCTGAAGTAGGGATGGGAAAGAAAGGTAGAATCTTGCCAAGATCTAGTGGAACTTTGATCCTTCATCTTCATTCCTATGCTCCATAACCTAAGACATGTTGTGCTGAGAACCACTGCTGTTAGCACCAGCCATTCACCATCTCAGGTTATTCTAATGGCCTTGTTCATCATGGTGCAAAATGTTGGACCCAATATTGTCACTGTGGTGTCTGGGAAATGAGGGGCCTGAAGAAACAGAGAATGAGGGGAGAATGGAGTTAATGACCAGAGAAACTCATAAATGGCCCTGATGGTAATGCTGGGCATTTTTGGTGGGCAGAAGAAACAGCACTAGATCATTAGCAGGGAGCAACCGTCATAGTTCCACCAAGGAGGAGTGGAACACCAAAGAGAGAGGACTAAGGAGTCAGGACAATAAAACACCATGGTACCAGGCCAATTGCCATGGTAATTGGGTTGCCACCCACCTAGCTACCTCCAAGGAGACAAATGATTTCTGTGTATAATATACATAATATATAATATGTGAATGTGTATCATCTACATAAACCATGTATATTCACATGCTATGTATATTCATGCATGTGTGAATATCCCATGAGAAAACACTCAGTATAAACTATTTGTAGAGACTAATTCCATGACTATGTGAAAGTAACCTTTCATCTCTGTGTGTATAAGAATATATTATTGAAAACTTGCACATTGTACATGTTTAGCTTTTATTATAGGGCAAGACAGTTTTATGATTTGTACTTTCTTTCTGCCTTTTCCAAGATACACAGTTGGCCAACAGACGAGAGGTCAAAATCCCTGAGTGCCTTAACCTGAATTGACACTACCTTCACTGTATAGGAGAGGATTTTGAGAACAGCTTGGGAATACTAAGAAAATCTAATGATGTAAAGTGGGGGGGCAGAACCTTTGGATAGTCTTGTAAGGGTATCCAGAGTGTGGGTGTTAGGATAAGAGTATTTAGGGAGCAATAAATGGCATACGGGGCTTGCACTGATTTCCAGAAACAGTAATAAACCGTTAGTCCTGACAAACCCCAAGAGAAACGGTTGTGGTGAGGTGAGGGTGCCAGTCTGAAGTAGGGATGGGAAAGAAAGGTAGAATCTTGCCAAGATCTAGTGGAACTTTGATCCTTCATCTTCATTCCTATGCTCCATAACCTAAGACATGTTGTGCTGAGAACCACTGCTGTTAGCACCAGCCATTCACCATCTCAGGTTATTCTAATGGCCTTGTTCATCATGGTGCAAAATGTTGGACCCAATATTGTCACTGTGGTGTCTGGGAAATGAGGGGCCTGAAGAAACAGAGAATGAGGGGAGAATGGAGTTAATGACCAGAGAAACTCATAAATGGCCCTGATGGTAATGCTGGGCATTTTTGGTGGGCAGAAGAAACAGCACTAGATCATTAGCAGGGAGCAACCGTCATAGTTCCACCAAGGAGGAGTGGAACACCAAAGAGAGAGGACTAAGGAGTCAGGACAATAAAACACCATGGTACCAGGCCAATTGCCATGGTAATTGGGTTGCCACCCACCCCTAGCTACCTCCAAGGAGACAAATGATTTCTGTGTATAATATACATAATATATAATATGTGAATGTGTATCATCTACATAAACCATGTATATTCACATGCTATGTATATTCATGCATGTGTGAATATCCCATGAGAAAACACTCAGTATAAACTATTTGTAGAGACTAATTCCATGACTATGTGAAAGTAACCTTTCATCTCTGTGTGTATAAGAATATATTATTGAAAACTTGCACATTGTACATGTTTAGCTTTTATTATAGGGCAAGACAGTTTTATGATTTGTACTTTCTTTCTGCCTTTTCCAAGATACACAGTTGGCCAACAGACGAGAGGTCAAAATCCCTGAGTGCCCTTTAACCTGAATTGAACTACCTCCACTGAGCTGTCATAGTCATTCATCTTCAGACTCCCTACACTGTACCGTAGTCACCCCCAATCTGGACTGCTAAAATGGCAATAAAGGATGGCCGTGGAAACCATTACTTTACCAGAAATACAGAGAACATTTTCTTTTTCCCGATCAAATGAGATTCAGTTACTTGTCAAGGAAAACCAGCATCAGCAGCTTGTGTCATTTAATAAAACCTAAAGTTACAAGTGTCCTGAATAGTTCCCTTAGAAGCTATTTTAAGTGGATAGCCCTTCCCCAGAAAGCCCCATGAGAACAGAATAACGGAAGTTAATTTTAGCAAGCCCTTTTTAACCTACATTTGGGGACAAAAACACCAGGAAACCTATTATATAATTGAAGTAAAAAGAAACCCTCTGGGTGTGACAAAAAGGTGTCGGTCTCAAGTTACTGCAAATGGAAAAATGAAATACCGAAGAGTTTGGTATTTCAGAAATCCAACAGTGAGAAATTTTATTTACTGAGAAGGCAAATGAGGGTACCTGGATGCTAAAGAACACTTGACACTGGGCAGCAGAGGCTGCTGGAATGTTCTTATTGGGTATTTATGGTCCCAAGTTGTATTAAGTCTTTCATTGGAAACAGTATTTCCAAACTGAAGCGTGAAGATCAAATCCTAATTTCTTCATTTGTCAAAACCCCTAAAAGTCCTATATCTGCTTTAGCCCCAAAATGTTTACAAAGCAGAAAGGTCAGCATAAGAGAATCAAAATTTCATCATACCTTCCTTACCCCATTCAGTATTCAAGCTGATTGTAGTCATAGATAGTTGATCCCATTTACTCTCTGGCACTACCCCTCTATGCTACCTATCACTAGTCCCTGGCCTCCTGTCTCATTTTCAGACCTTAGGAGGATTTTTTTTCCCCCAGAACTTTTGTGACAGCTTCTCTGTAAAAAGCTGGCTTGCTCAGTCAAGAGACAAGTGACCTTAGTCAGGTCACAAGATCTTTCTAAACTCTTTCTCATCTATAAGTTTGAAAGTGAAGCAATAATAATAATATAATAAAAAGGAGCCTACAAAGAGAATTAAATGTCAGAGATAGAGTTTAGGGTGAAGAACAGCTTGATTGCTTTTCCAGGTAAAGTAGGCCATAGCAGGCTAATGCCCTCAAAAGTGTGTGTCCCAATATGGAGAGGGTAGTGAGGAACTTCATAGTTATGGCTCAAAGAGAAAAGTGTGATCAGTTTGTGGACCTTCTTCTGATTGGTTGGTGGTAAGGTAAGTAGGAGTCAGCATCATCAACCTTCTGGTTCCAATGGGTGTAGGGCCTATGTGCTGTGGACAGCATATAGTTAACTTCTTCCGCCTGGTAGGTGTTTCAGGATCTGAAAAATAGCTCAATGACACTGTTATATAATATATCCTTTGAGAGAGAACTAAGACTCTGTTCCAAAGCTGCACTATTGTTTCTTGGCTGTTCCTTCCTTGTCCCCGAATCCCTTCCCTTCTTGGAACTCAGGGGTCATGAGTTCCACATGAATGGAACCTATCTCCTGTAATCAAGAAATGAGAAACACAAAATGACCTCTGTGATGAGAAGTTCCACAGCGTCCTGCTTGGTTTCAGAAATAATAATTTCACATTGCTTTTGAGTAACTAAGTAAGAAAAGATAAGGCATTTTATAAATTACAATATTTTATATAAATAGAAATCAATCTTCTTTTCTAATGTCATCTTCTGACTTCAAAAACCACACTGGTAGACAAACTCTGGCCTTAGTCTACTCTCTGCTTGAACTTAGTAACTGGTTTCTTCTTTGATGGAAGTGAGTTTCCTGGCCCCAAAATGTTTACAAAGCAGAAAGGTCAGCATAAGAGAATCAAAATTTCATCATACCTTCCTTACCCCATTCAGTATTCAAGCTGATTGTAGTCATAGATAGTTGATCCCATTTACTCTCTGGCACTACCCCTCTATGCTACCTATCACTAGTCCCTGGCCTCCTGTCTCATTTTCAGACCTTAGGAGGATTTTTCCCCAGAACTTTTGTGACAGCTTCTCTGTAAAAAGCTGGCTTGCTCAGTCAAGAGACAAGTGACCTTAGTCAGGTCACAAGATCTTTCTAAACTCTTTCTCATCTATAAGTTTGAAAGTGAAGCAATAATAATAATATAATAAAAAGGAGCCTACAAAGAGAATTAAATGTCAGAGATAGAGTTTAGGGTGAAGAACAGCTTGATTGCTTTTCCAGGTAAAGTAGGCCATAGCAGGCTAATGCCCTCAAAAGTGTGTGTCCCAATATGGAGAGGGTAGTGAGGAACTTCATAGTTATGGCTCAAAGAGAAAAGTGTGATCAGTTTGTGGACCTTCTTCTGATTGGTTGGTGGTAAGGTAAGTAGGAGTCAGCATCATCAACCTTCTGGTTCCAATGGGTGTAGGGCCTATGTGCTGTGGACAGCATATAGTTAACTTCTTCCGCCTGGTAGGTGTTTCAGGATCTGAAAAATAGCTCAATGACACTGTTATATAATATATCCTTTGAGAGAGAACTAAGACTCTGTTCCAAAGCTGCACTATTGTTTCTTGGCTGTTCCTTCCTTGTCCCCGAATCCCTTCCCTTCTTGGAACTCAGGGGTCATGAGTTCCACATGAATGGAACCTATCTCCTGTAATCAAGAAATGAGAAACACAAAATGACCTCTGTGATGAGAAGTTCCACAGCGTCCTGCTTGGTTTCAGAAATAATAATTTCACATTGCTTTTGAGTAACTAAGTAAGAAAAGATAAGGCATTTTATAAATTACAATATTTTATATAAATAGAAATCAATCTTCTTTTCTAATGTCATCTTCTGACTTCAAAAACCACACTGGTAGACAAACTCTGGCCTTAGTCTACTCTCTGCTTGAACTTAGTAACTGGTTTCTTCTTTGATGGAAGTGAGTTTCCCTGGCAGATGTTGGTTCTTTCCCCACTGTCTGGAGGTCTCCTGGACAGAGCTTCCACTTCTCCACTGCCTTACCTTCAGTCTACTCACAGTCCACTCATACTTCCCTGAAATGCTCTGTAAAGCTCACTAATATTGCATGTCCTTCTACAAAGATTGCACAGTACTAGCAATCCCCTGCTGTATAGGAAAGCCATGATAAAAAGTAATATAAAAATGTATGGCAATTTATCTTACAATCTTTCATACTATTTTATTGGAAATCTATCAGTCTGAGAAAGGAATTTTTCCAGATTTTTAGAGGAAACAAAGGAGACTTAGAGAAATTAAATGTGTTGCTCACAGACTGTCTTTTCATGACACTGTTGCTTGAGTCAGGAAATCTAGAGCTTATTCACTAAGTTTCAGCAGGCATCAGATGGCCCACACAAGCTGGTTATTGAAGGAAATTTACTAAGGGAATTATTTGCAAAGAGCTGGTCAAGGCTTAGAGAAACCAAGAGCTGTTGCAGTACCCTGGGCTAAGTGACAAAAAGGAATTATTACCAACTTAAAAGTGAAGGGTCAAAAGAGAAATGCATGAAGAGCAAGAGAGAAATCTGTTACAAGAATCTGAAAAGAGAGTTATACCAAAAGTTTGTGTACCAAACACAGTCCTGCAAGAAGACGGGCAGATAAGTCAATTCTGAAGCTTCATTCTCTAGTTTCCTGCCTTCCACTTTGATTCCTTGGTGTTATCTACCATTGCCTGAACACACTGGAAGCTAGAAGTCAAGGGCCCAGAACAGGAAAGTGATGAATGGAAACAGGACCTGTAGGGACAAAAGAAAGATAGACAGGGAAAGTGATTACATTTATCCTTGAACTCGAATATCACACCAATCTGTCTCTCTCTCTCTCTGTCTCTAACTTTTTATTTTCATATAGTTTTAGACTTACAGAAAAAAATTGCTAGAATAGTTTTCCCTATACCTAGCATCCATTTCCCCCTATTATTTATCTAACTGTAGTAATGATATATTTGTTGTAGCTAATAAACCAATCCTGATATATTGTTATTAAAGATCATACTGTATTTAACAGTCTTTGGTTTTTGTCTCATGTTAGTTTTGGGGTATACTATCTCATATAGGATACCACGTTATATTTGGTAGTCATTTTTCCTTGGATTCCTCTTAGTTGTGACTATTTCCCACAGAAAATCCCTAATTCCATCATTTGGCATCTATTTAGTCAGCTGTGTGATTTCAGTATGCATGTTCAGTGGTTTCAGAATTTTTACCTCATGCTCCCATGGGAAACTTTATCAATTAGACTACAGTGCTTCTATACAGTTTGTTTTCTCTTTATTATAACACATTTCACTTTGTTTCAAAATGAGCTATATTAGTACATTTTTCACCCACTACATTCCATGAGGTTGTTTCAAACATTTGTAAAACAAAGTATCACGTTCCATTCCTAACTTCCTAAAGAAGTTACTGCATAATCAAAGTCTACCTTTCATTTGTAATATTGTATGGGTTGTTACAAATGCAAACTCTCATATGTCTACCATTAAGTATCATACAAATAGTTTCACCGCTATCCACTATGATCCACATATTTAACTTCCGATCCCTCGAATACTTGGACATACGGACATCCAGGTTTTCTAGCACCATTTGTTGAAAAAAAAACTATCCTTTATCCATTGAGTTACCTTTGTACTTTTGTCAGAAATCAGTTGACTTAAAACTAGTACATTCAGAAACTTGCAGGACACAAACTTGACTTAGAAAAATCAGCTGCATTTCTACACAATAACAACAAATAATAAAAAAAGGAAATTAAGGGGCGGAGGGGGCCAAGATGGCAGAGGATGAGGAGGATTTCACCAGCTCCTCAACAGAATCACTAGAGCTAATCAAGAAATGAATCAACACCAACAAACCAACATCTAGACAACAAAAGAAGTCATTGGGTCTACATGGGATAGAGAGCGAGCAGCATGAGCTTTCCCAGAGCTCCCATTCCCCAGCTCCCATGCTAGATCAGAGGGGTGAGAGCGTTGGGGCGTGTACCAGGACCACACAAAGCAGAGTTTAGCATGAGAATCCCACTGGGGACAGTACTATGACAGAGACTCCGAATGCCAGCGTTGTCTGGTAGGCACATGGGAAGACGAACAGGGAAATCTCCCACGTGTTGCAGCCCAGAAGCCCAGCTCAAGCCAGACTAGGAAGCTTGTGCCCATGATTGGGGCTTAGTCCCAGAGCTGGCAGTGCACATGAGCCAGCAGCTTGTACCAGCCTGCGCATCCCCAGAGCTGCAGCAAAGAAGCCGCGCACCTGGGACGAGAAGCTTCAGTCCGGCCAGCAACAGAGCCATGGCAGAAAAACTGGGAGAAGAGCAAGGACTGAAGGCTACTGGGGGGTACGCAATAGATCTGGGGACTCACCCCAACCCCAGCATGGCTCAACCCCCACCGGAGGGACTGGGAACCACCCTCTGTGCCCATCTCAGTCAGCATCAGGGGCAGAGAGGAGGGCTACAGACACACAGTACAGAAACCGGTTCTGCAAGGGTCAGGACTATAAACTTAAAACGTGACCCTTACTGAGACCTAAGACATAAGCAGCCGTCCCAGCCCCCACACCGAACTCCCACCAGTACAGACTAGGGAAATCTGGGACATCATCAAGAACACACTGGTGGAAGGTTTACATGCAGATGAGAAGATAAAATACAGGGACAGTATTTTCTGTTTTTTCTTTTAGTTTTAAAAAACTTTTTTTTTATTAAAAAAAAAAACTTTAAAAAATTTTTTTAATTTTTTGTTGCCACAGTTTCCTCTCTCCATGTTCTAACTGTAAAACGTTTTTATATCTACTACTATCCTCTCTATAAATATTTCCTACCTTACTGTCTCTACTAATTCTCTTCCAGCTGTACTAAACTCTACTACACACTAATCTTTGTTACCTAACCTTACAAAATCCTTCCAAGACGAATCTATTACTTCTCACTACCCATACACTCTCCTTTTCACCGAAACACATGTCTTAGTTAAAAACTGCTTTCACTGTAACATTCCCAACCAGGACCTTGCTCTGGGTCTGTCTTTCCAGGCAGTGCTTTAATTAACTTAGAGCTTAATGGTCAGGCCAGCTTGCCATGCTACTATGGGGCGTGTACCGGGAAAAGCAGAGTTTAGCATGAGAATCCCACTGGGGACAGTACTATGACAGAGACTCCGAATGCCAGCGTTGTCTGGTAGGCACATGGGAAGACGAACAGGGAAATCTCCCACGTGTTGCAGCCCAGAAGCCCAGCTCAAGCCAGACTAGGAAGCTTGTGCCCATGATTGGGGCTTAGTCCCAGAGCTGGCAGTGCACATGAGCCAGCAGCTTGTACCAGCCTGCGCATCCCCAGAGCTGCAGCAAAGAAGCCGCGCACCTGGGACGAGAAGCTTCAGTCCGGCCAGCAACAGAGCCATGGCAGAAAAACTGGGAGAAGAGCAAGGACTGAAGGCTACTGGGGGGTACGCAATAGATCTGGGGACTCACCCCAACCCCAGCATGGCTCAACCCCCACCGGAGGGACTGGGAACCACCCTCTGTGCCCATCTCAGTCAGCATCAGGGGCAGAGAGGAGGGCTACAGACACACAGTACAGAAACCGGTTCTGCAAGGGTCAGGACTATAAACTTAAAACGTGACCCTTACTGAGACCTAAGACATAAGCAGCCGTCCCAGCCCCCACACCGAACTCCCACCAGTACAGACTAGGGAAATCTGGGACATCATCAAGAACACACTGGTGGAAGGTTTACATGCAGATGAGAAGATAAAATACAGGGACAGTATTTTCTGTTTTTTCTTTTAGTTTTAAAAAACTTTTTTTTTATTAAAAAAAAAAACTTTAAAAAATTTTTTTAATTTTTTGTTGCCACAGTTTCCTCTCTCCATGTTCTAACTGTAAAACGTTTTTATATCTACTACTATCCTCTCTATAAATATTTCCTACCTTACTGTCTCTACTAATTCTCTTCCAGCTGTACTAAACTCTACTACACACTAATCTTTGTTACCTAACCTTACAAAATCCTTCCAAGACGAATCTATTACTTCTCACTACCCATACACTCTCCTTTTCACCCGAAACACATGTCTTAGTTAAAAACTGCTTTCACTGTAACATTCCCAACCAGGACCTTGCTCTGGGTCTGTCTTTCCAGGCAGTGCTTTAATTAACTTAGAGCTTAATGGTCAGGCACCAACTTTGATTGTGCCATTTGCCAGAAAAATTTCCTATACATTATCCCTTTAAGACTGTTCAGTTGTGTTTATTGATGTGTATGTATGTATATTTTTCAATTATGTTAGAAAATATTTGCATGACTTTATGATTGTCATCTACCAGGGATGCACCTTTTGTCCGAATCAATACCACTGAACGCCACAGCAAACCAGACATAGAGACTATACTCCCTGGCCAAAGATCAAACCAAGGATCCTCGGAGTGGTATCCCTGACTCCAAGACCCTTACGCTATCAAAGAACACATAACACTAGAGATTATTCACCTGCAAATAAGACCTAACACCACAAAAGACACAAACCACTGAACCCTTCTACAAGGACAGAAACCAAAAGGAAGGGAGAGCTCAACCATGAAGCCAGGGGAAAAGATCTCAATCACACATACACACACACACACACAAAGTAACAAAAAATTTAAAATAAAAGTGAAAAGACAGAGAAACACCACAGAAATGAAGGAACACATCAAAGAAACACAGATACAAATGACAGAAGATGAGATTGACAAATTGTCTGAAACAGAACTCAGAAGAGCAATACTAATGAGGATCCAAAACTCCAAAAACAGAATATTAGAGGAAATTAGTGCACTGAGAAGAGACATGCAAGAAATGAAGAAGAAACAAGTAGAGATAAAAAACTCAGTTGCTGAACTTAAAAATACTATAGAAGGACTCAACAATAGAGTATCAGAGGCAGAAGAACAGATAAGTGAGCTGGAAGACAGAATGGTGGAAATAATTGCTGAAGAACAGAACAAAGCACAAAGAATCAAAAGAACTGAGGGTAGCCTCGAGACCTATGGGACAATAGCAAACACACTAACATTAGAATTATAGGGGTCCCAGAAGAAGAAGAGGGAGAGAAAGGCTATGAAAAAATTCTCGAAGAGATTATAGTTGAAAACTTCCCCAGCATGGGAAAGGAAATAGTCAACAAAATCCAAGAAGTACAAAGAGTTTCATACAGGAGCAACCCCAGAAGAAAAAAATCAGTTAAAACTGCTTTAAATTACCCCTTTTTAGAGCTTAATGGTTCAGGCACCAACTTTGATTGTGCCATTTGCCAGAAAAATTTCCTATACATTATCCCTTTAAGACTGTTCAGTTGTGTTTATTGATGTGTATGTATGTATATTTTTCAATTATGTTAGAAAATATTTGCATGACTTTATGATTGTCATCTACCAGGGATGCACCTTTTGTCCGAATCAATACCACTGAACGCCACAGCAAACCAGACATAGAGACTATACTCCCTGGCCAAAGATCAAACCAAGGATCCTCGGAGTGGTATCCCTGACTCCAAGACCCTTACGCTATCAAAGAACACATAACACTAGAGATTATTCACCTGCAAATAAGACCTAACACCACAAAAGACACAAACCACTGAACCCTTCTACAAGGACAGAAACCAAAAGGAAGGGAGAGCTCAACCATGAAGCCAGGGGAAAAGATCTCAATCACACATACACACACACACACACAAAGTAACAAAAATTAATATAAAAGTGAAAAGACAGAGAAACACCACAGAAATGAAGGAACACATCAAAGAAACACAGATACAAATGACAGAAGATGAGATTGACAAATTGTCTGAAACAGAACTCAGAAGAGCAATACTAATGAGGATCCAAAACTCCAAAAACAGAATATTAGAGGAAATTAGTGCACTGAGAAGAGACATGCAAGAAATGAAGAAGAAACAAGTAGAGATAAAAAACTCAGTTGCTGAACTTAAAAATACTATAGAAGGACTCAACAATAGAGTATCAGAGGCAGAAGAACAGATAAGTGAGCTGGAAGACAGAATGGTGGAAATAATTGCTGAAGAACAGAACAAAGCACAAAGAATCAAAAGAACTGAGGGTAGCCTCGAGACCTATGGGACAATAGCAAACACACTAACATTAGAATTATAGGGGTCCCAGAAGAAGAAGAGGGAGAGAAAGGCTATGAAAAAATTCTCGAAGAGATTATAGTTGAAAACTTCCCCAGCATGGGAAAGGAAATAGTCAACAAAATCCAAGAAGTACAAAGAGTTTCATACAGGAGCAACCCCAGAAGAAACACACCAAGGCACATTCTAATCAAACTAACACAGACTACTTTAAAATAAAGAATTAAAAAAAAAAAAAAAACTAACACAGACTAAATATAAAGACAGATTACTTAAAGCAGCTAAGAACAAACAACAAATAATGTATAAAAGAAACCCCATTCGTTTAACTGCTGATCTTTCAACAGCAACCCTGCCAAGAGAATGGTAGGACATATTTAAACAGCTAAAAGAGAATAACCTACAACCAAGAATTATCTACCCTGCAAGGATCTCATTCAGAATTGTTGGAGAAGTCAAAAGCTTCACAGACAAGCAAAAGCTGGAAGAATTTTGTACCATGAAACCAGTCCTACAACAAGTGTTAACGGGCCTGATATAGCCAATAAATACAAGAGTAGAAGTCCTACAAATGAAACCCCAAACATCTAAGAAGATGACAATAGGAACATACATATCAATAATTACTTTGAATGTAAACAGACTAAATGCTCCAACCAAAAGACACAGACTGACTGAATAGATAAAAAAAGCAAGACCCATATATATGCTGTTTACAAGAAACCCACTTCAGACCTAATGACATACATAGACTGAAAGTGAGAGGATGGAAAAAGATATTCCATGCAAATGGAAATCAAAAGAAAGCTGAAGTAGCAATCTTCATATCAGACAAAATAGACTTTAAAATAAAGAAAATTGTAAGAGACAAGGCAGGTCACTACATCATGATCAAGGGATCTATCCAAAAGGAAGATGTAACAATTATAAATATCTATGCACTCAACACAGGAGCACTCCAATACATAAGACAAACACTTTCAGACATAAAAGAAGAAATCGACAATAACACAATGATAGTAGGAGACTTTAACACTCCTCTCAAACCAATGTGCAGATCATCAAAACAGAAAATTAATAAAGAAGCACAAGCCTTAAATGATACACTAGAAGAAATGGACCTCATTGATATCTTGTAGGACCTTCCATCCAAAAGCAGAAGAATACACTTCCTTCTCAAGTACTCATGGAACACTCTCCAAGATAGACCACATCTTGTGCCACAAATCAAGCCTCAGTGAATGCAAAAAAATTGAAATAATATTAACAATCTTCTCTGATCACAATGTAATGAGACTCAATATCAACTGCAGGAAAAAAAACCTCTAAAAACACAAGCACATGGAGATTAACTAACATATACCTAAAAAACAGATTACCGAGCAAATTGAAGGAGAAATAAAAAAATTCCTAGAAGAAAATGACAATGAACACACGACAGTGTGAAGCCTATGGGATACTGCAAAAGCAGTTATAAGAGGTAAATTTATAGCAATACAATCCTACCTCAAGAAACAAGAAAAATATCTGACAGATGACTTAAACCTATGCATAAAGCAACTGGAGAAAGAACAAAAACATCCCAAAGTTAGCAGTAGAAGAGAAATCATAAAGATCAGAGCAGAAATAAATGAAAAAGAAATGAAAGAAACAATATTAAAGATAAATAAATCGAGAAGCTGATTCTTCAAAGAGATAGACAAAATTGACAAATCACTGGCCAGATTCATCAAGAAAAAAAGAGAGAAGAATCAGATCAACAAAATCAAAAATGAAAAAGGAGAGGTTACAACAGATAATGCAGAAATCCAAAGGATTATAAGAGACTATTATGAACAACTATATGGCAACAAACTGGACAACCTGGAGGAAATGGTCAGTTTTTTGGAAAATAGTAATCTTCCCAGACTGAACCAGGAAGAAATAGAAACTATGAACAACCCAATCACAAGCTCAGAAATTGAATTTGTGATTTAAAATCTACCTAAAAATAAAAGCCCAGGGCCAGATGGCTTCACAGTCAAGTTCTACCAAAAATTTAAACAAAAGCTAATGCCTGTCCTTCTAAAGCTCATTCAAAAAACTGCACAGGAAGGAAAACTTTCAAATACATTCTACGAGGCCGCCATCACCCTGATTCCAAAACCAGGCAAGGACAACACAAAATAAGAAAATTATAGACCAATATCACTGATGAATTTGGATGCCAAAATCCTCAACAAAATCCTAACAAACAGAATTCAACATCACATCAAAAAACTCATACATCATGACCAAGTCAGGTTTATCCCAGGCATGCAAGGATTCCTCAATATCCGCAAATCAATCAATGTGATACACCATATCAGCAAACTGAGAGACAAAAATCACATGATAACCTCGATAGATGCAGAAAAAGCCTTCAACAAAGTACAGCATCCATTTATGATTAAAAAAAACTCTTCAAAAAATGGGCATAGAAGAAAACTATCTCAATATAGTGGAATAGAACACCATATCAACAAAAATTAAGATCAGGAACACACGACAGTGTGAAGCCTATGGGATACTGCAAAAGCAGTTATAAGAGGTAAATTTATAGCAATACAATCCTACCTCAAGAAACAAGAAAAATATCTGACAGATGACTTAAACCTATGCATAAAGCAACTGGAGAAAGAACAAAAACATCCCAAAGTTAGCAGTAGAAGAGAAATCATAAAGATCAGAGCAGAAATAAATGAAAAAGAAATGAAAGAAACAATATTAAAGATAAATAAATCGAGAAGCTGATTCTTCAAAGAGATAGACAAAATTGACAAATCACTGGCCAGATTCATCAAGAAAAAAAGAGAGAAGAATCAGATCAACAAAATCAAAAATGAAAAAGGAGAGGTTACAACAGATAATGCAGAAATCCAAAGGATTATAAGAGACTATTATGAACAACTATATGGCAACAAACTGGACAACCTGGAGGAAATGGTCAGTTTTTTGGAAAATAGTAATCTTCCCAGACTGAACCAGGAAGAAATAGAAACTATGAACAACCCAATCACAAGCTCAGAAATTGAATTTGTGATTTAAAATCTACCTAAAAATAAAAGCCCAGGGCCAGATGGCTTCACAGTCAAGTTCTACCAAAAATTTAAACAAAAGCTAATGCCTGTCCTTCTAAAGCTCATTCAAAAAACTGCACAGGAAGGAAAACTTTCAAATACATTCTACGAGGCCGCCATCACCCTGATTCCAAAACCAGGCAAGGACAACACAAAATAAGAAAATTATAGACCTATTACACTGATTAACTTGGATGCCAAAATCCTCAACAAAATCCTAGCAAACAGAATTCAACATCACATCAAAAAACTCATACATCATGACCAAGTCAGGTTTATCCCAGGAGTGCAAGAATTCTTCAATATCCACAAATCAATCAACGTGATACACCATATCAACAAATTGAGAGACAAAAATCACATGATAACCTCGATAGATGCAGAAAAAGCCTTCAACAAAGTACAGCATCCATTTATGATTAAAAAAAACTCTTCAAAAAAATGGGCATAGAAGGAACCTATCTCAATATAGTGAAAGCCATATATGAGAAACCTACAGGGAACATTATCATCAACAGTGTAAAATGGAAAGCATTCCCTCTAAGATCAGGAACAAGACAGGGGTGTCCACTTTCACCACAATTATTCAACATAGTCCTGGAAGTTCTAGGAACAGCAACAAGAGAAGCAAAACAAAATGAATCCAGATTGGAAAAGAAGAAGTAAAACTCTGTTTGCAGATTACATGATATTATACATAGAAAATCCCAAAGACACTATTACAAAACTACTAGAGTTAATCAGTGAATTCAGCAAAGTCGCAGGATACAAAACCAATACACAGTAATCACTGAAATTCTTATGTACAAATGATGAAAAATCAGAAAATGAAATCAAAGAGGCAATCCTCTTTACCACTGCAACCAAGAGAATAAAATATCTAGGAATAAACATAGCCAAAGAAACAAAAGAACTGTACACTGAAAATTATAAGACACTCATGCAAGAAATTAAAGAAGACTTAAACAGATGGAGAGATATTCCATGTTCCTGGGTTGGAAGAATGAATATTGTGAAAATGACCATACTACCAAATATCATCTACAGATTTAATGCAATCCCTATCAAACTACCAATGACATTCTTCAAAGAACTAGAGCAAAGAATAACACACTTCATATGGAAATACAAAAGAACCTGAACAGCCAAAGCAATCCTGAGAAAGAAAAATGGAGCTGGAGGGATCAGATTCCCCAACTTCAGACTATACTACAAAGCAACAGTCATCAGGACAATATGGTACTGGCACAAAGACAGAAATAGTGACCAATGGAACAAGATAGACAACCCAGAGGTAAAGCCATGCACCTATGGGTGCCTTATTTTTGACAAAGGAGGCAAAAATATAAAATGGGACAAAGACAGCCTCTTCAACAAATGGTGCTGGGAAAATTGGACAGCTACATGGAAAAAAATGAAGTTGGAACATTCCCTGACACCATGCACAAAGATGAACTCAAAATGGATTAAAGACCTAAATGTAAGACTAGAAAGCCTAAAACTCTTAGTGGAGAATATAGGCAAAACTCTCAAGGACAGAAACCAAAGCAAGATCTTCCATGACCCACCTACTAGAATAGTGGAACTAAAAAGCAAAATGAAAATGTGGGACCTAATGAAACTTAAAAGCTTTTGTACAGCAAACAAAATTACAAAAAAGATGAATAGACATCCCACGGAATGGGAGAAAATGATAGCAAATGAAATAACAGACAAAGAATTAATCTCCAAAATCTACAAGCAAGTCAGGCAACTCAGCACTGGAAAAATGAACAACCCAATCAAAAAATGGGAAAAGGACCTAAACAGACACCTTTCCAAAGAGGATATGCAGATGACCAAAAACCACATGAAATGGTGCTCAATCTCGTCTATTATTAGAGAAATGCACATCAAAACTACATTGAACTATCATGTTACACCAGTCAGAATGGCCATTACCAAGAAATCTACAGACAATAAATGATGGAGAGGGTGTGGAGAAAAGGGAACACTCTTGCATTGCTGGTAGGAATGTAAATTGATACAGCCACTGTGGAAGACAGTATGGAGATTTCTTAAAAAACTAAAAATAGAAGCAGTATACAACCCAGCAATCCCACTGTTAGGCTTATACCCTGATGACATCAAAACTGAAAGAAGCACCTTTACCCCAATGTTCATTGCAGTTCTCTATATAATAGCCAGAACATGGAAGCAACCTAGATGTCCATTGATGAATGAATGGATAAACAAACTCTTGTACATATATACAATGGAGTACTTCTCAGCTTTAAAAAGAAATGCAGAAGAATCAGCCCTAATGAGGCAGATGGATCTAGAACCTATTATAAAAAGTGAAGTAAGTCAAAAAGAGAAAGACAGCTACAGTAGACTAATACATACATATGGAATCTATTAAGAGGGTAATGGTAGCACACTCACTAAAGCAATGGAAAAATAGACATAGAGAACAGACATATGGACACTGTGGGGAATGAACAGTGGGTGGGAGGCATAGAGGGAGTAACATGGAAAAACTATACTATCATATGTGAAAAAGATAGCTATTGTCATTGCACTGCAGAGGAGGAGATCCTGCAGGGGTGTGGTACGATGCCCTGGAGGGATGGGAGGAGGGGAGACTGAGAGGGGGAAGAGGGTAAGGGATATGCATATGACTAATCTGGGAACATACGTGTCTGTGAACAACAAAACTCTGGAAAGATTTTTAAAAACAAAATATATAAAAAAAGAAAGTTAAGAAAACAATTTCTTTTACAATGGTAACAAAAAGAATAAGATACTTAGACAAAACTTAACCAACAAGGTAAAAGTCATACTGAAAACTACAAATCACTGAAAGAAATAGACACAAATAAATGGAAAGACATATCATGATCATGAATTAGAGAACAATAATGTTAAGGTAAAGCCTACCCTAAGTAATATATAGACAATAAAATCACTATCAAAATTCCATCATCTTTTGTGGGAATAGGAAAATTCATCGTAAAATTCATATGGAATATGAAGGGACTCCAAATTGTCAAAGCAATCTTGAGAGAAAAGACAAAGTTATAGGGTATATTTTTTCTAAATAAAAACTTACAATGAAGTTACAATTATCAAAACAGTGTGATGATAGCAAGAAGACAGACAGATAGACCAATGTAATAAAATAGAGTCCACAAATAAACCCTTACACTTATGGTCAAATTCCTATTGCTAGGGTGTCACTTGATGAGAAAGTCTTCAACTAATGATCATTGGAAAACCTAGATATCCTTGTGCAAAAGAATGAAGTTGGACTATTACCTTGTAACACAAACAAAAATTAACTTAAAATGAATGCGAACCTGAATATAAGGTAAAACTGTAAAACTCATAGGAGATAACATTAGGGAAAAGCTACATAATATTGAATGAGACAATCATTTCTTAGATATGATACCAAATGTGTAAGCAGCAAAATAAAAATATATAGATTGGAATTTTTCAAAGTTAAGTATTTTGGTGCTACATTTTGTGTTGTACCAAAATAACTGCTAGACTTCAAGAAACAATTTCACATCATGTTTTATAGAGAAAGACATATGGAAAACACTGTGGGGAATGAACAGTGGGTGGGAGGCATAGAGGGAGTAACATGGAAAAACTATACTATCATATGTGAAAAAGATAGCTATTGTCATTGCACTGCAGAGGAGGAGATCCTGCAGGGGTGTGGTACGATGCCCTGGAGGGATGGGAGGAGGGGAGACTGAGAGGGGGAAGAGGGTAAGGGATATGCATATGACTAATCTGGGAACATACGTGTCTGTGAACAACAAAACTCTGGAAAGATTTTTAAAAACAAAATATATAAAAAAAGAAAGTTAAGAAAACAATTTCTTTTACAATGGTAACAAAAAGAATAAGATACTTAGACAAAACTTAACCAACAAGGTAAAAGTCATACTGAAAACTACAAATCACTGAAAGAAATAGACACAAATAAATGGAAAGACATATCATGATCATGAATTAGAGAACAATAATGTTAAGGTAAAGCCTACCCTAAGTAATATATAGACAATAAAATCACTATCAAAATTCCATCATCTTTTGTGGGAATAGGAAAATTCATCGTAAAATTCATATGGAATATGAAGGGACTCCAAATTGTCAAAGCAATCTTGAGAGAAAAGACAAAGTTATAGGGTATATTTTTTCTAAATAAAAACTTACAATGAAGTTACAATTATCAAAACAGTGTGATGATAGCAAGAAGACAGACAGATAGACCAATGTAATAAAATAGAGTCCACAAATAAACCCTTACACTTATGGTCAAATTCCTATTGCTAGGGTGTCACTTGATGAGAAAGTCTTCAACTAATGATCATTGGAAAACCTAGATATCCTTGTGCAAAAGAATGAAGTTGGACTATTACCTTGTAACACAAACAAAAATTAACTTAAAATGAATGCGAACCTGAATATAAGGTAAAACTGTAAAACTCATAGGAGATAACATTAGGGAAAAGCTACATAATATTGAATGAGACAATCATTTCTTAGATATGATACCAAATGTGTAAGCAGCAAAATAAAAATATATAGATTGGAATTTTTCAAAGTTAAGTATTTTGGTGCTACATTTTGTGTTGTACCAAAATAACTGCTAGACTTCAAGAAAAAATTGCACATCATGTTTTAGTGGGATTAATGCTTATATAAAGAGCACTTACAACTCAACAAAAACAAAACAAGGAAACGTATTTTTAAAAATAAGCAATGCGTTAAAGAGACATTTGTTTAAATTATATATACAAATAAGCAATAGAAATATGAAAAGATGCTCAATATTAATAATCATTAGGAAAATGCAACTTAAAACTAAAATGGGATACCATTTTATAATAATTAGTATGGCTATTATCCAAAAAAGAACAAATAATAAGTGTTGCTGAAGATATGGAGAAATTGGAACTTTTTGCCTTGTTGGTTGGAGTGTAAAATAGTATAACCACTATGAAATATAGTATGACAGTTCCTCAAAATATTAAACACAGAGTTACCATATTATCCAGCAATTCCAGTTTTATGTGTATACTCAGTAGGTGCAAGTGGAGGCTCTAACAGGTGTTTGTATACCAGTTTCATAGCAGTATTTTTCATAAGAGTTGGAAGATGGAAAACAGCACAAATATCCATTGACTGAATGAATAAAGAAAATAAGGCGTATAAATAGAGAAACATCATTCAGCCTTAAAAAGGAAAGTATTTCTGAAACACACTACAATGCAGAACTCACTCTGTTAAGTGAAATAACCTAATGAAAAAGGACAAATATTGTGTACATTGACATGTATGAGGTACCCCAGCTAGTCAAATTCATAGAGACAGAAAGCAGAATAGTAGTTATTAGGAATTTGGAAAAAGAAATAATGGATAGCTATTGTGTAATGGGTGCAGTTTCAGTTTTTGGATGATGAAAAAGTCCTGGAGATAGTAGTGATGGTTGCACAGTAATGTAAATATAATTAATGCCCCTGAGCTATACACTTAAAAATAGTCAACTGTTAAAGGATTGACTTCCAAAATATACAAGGAGCTCATAAAAGTCAGTACCAGGAAAACAAACAACCCAATCAAAAAAGGGAAAAAAGCTAAATAGATATTTCTTCAAAGAAGACATACAGATAGCTAATAAATACATGAAAAGATGCTCAACATTGCTCATTTATGAGAGAAATGCAAAACTACAATGAGATATCACTTCACACCAGTCAGAACGGCCATCTTAAAAAGAATCTACAAAAAATAAATGCTGGAAAAGCTGTGGAAAAAAGAAAACTCTCTTGCACAATTGATGGGAATGCAAAATGATACATTCCCTATGGAAGACAGTATGGAGATTCTTTAGAAAACTAGGCATAAAATCACCATATGACTTGAAAATCCCACCAGTAGGCATATATCCTGAGGTAACTAAGATTGAAAAGACACATGTATTCCAATGTTTTCTTCAGCACTACAATGTTAGAACATGGAAGCCACCTAGATTCCATCCACCGATGAATGGATAAAGAAGCTGTGGTGCATATATACAATAGAATATTAATCAGCCATAAAGGAATGAATTTGAGTCAGTTCTAATGAGGTGGTGAACTCTATTATACAGAGTGAAATAAATTAGAAAGAGAAAACTAATACCGTATACTAGTGCATATATATATATATATATGTAATTTAGAAAGACAGTACTGCTGAAATAATTTACAGGGTAGCAATGGAGAAATAGACATAGAGAACAGACTTACAGACATGGAGGAGGGGCTGGAAGGAGAGAGTGAGATGTATAGATGTATGGAAACATATAATATCATGTGCAAAATAGGTATGTGTGCTTAGTTGCTCAGTTGTGTCCAACTCTTTGTGAAACCATGAACTGTAGCCTGTCCACGGGGATTCTCCAGGCAAGAATACTGGAGTGAGTGACCATGCATGCCTTCCTCCAGGGGATCTTCTCAAACCAGGGATCAAATCCAGATCTCCCACCTCGGATTTTTTGCAAGCAGATTTTTTACCATCGATAGTCAATGTGAATTTGCTATGTGGCTCAGGAACTCAAACCAGGGCTCTGTAACAAGCTATAGGGGTGGAATGGGGAATAAGGTAGGAGGGAAGTTCAAAAGAGAGGAAACATATGTATACCTATGGTTGGTTCATGTTAATGTGTGGCAGAAACCAACACAGTAGTGTAAAGCAATTATCCTTTGATTAAAAATACAGTTTAAATGGTATGTATATTCTACCATAATTTAAAAGTTAAAGATGAACTACTTTACTATATTTGTAGGGTCTGATTCCATAATCTCATTTATGAGAGAAATGCAAAACTACAATGAGATATCACTTCACACCAGTCAGAACGGCCATCTTAAAAAGAATCTACAAAAAATAAATGCTGGAAAAGCTGTGGAAAAAAGAAAACTCTCTTGCACAATTGATGGGAATGCAAAATGATACATTCCCTATGGAAGACAGTATGGAGATTCTTTAGAAAACTAGGCATAAAATCACCATATGACTTGAAAATCCCACCAGTAGGCATATATCCTGAGGTAACTAAGATTGAAAAGACACATGTATTCCAATGTTTTCTTCAGCACTACAATGTTAGAACATGGAAGCCACCTAGATTCCATCCACCGATGAATGGATAAAGAAGCTGTGGTGCATATATACAATAGAATATTAATCAGCCATAAAGGAATGAATTTGAGTCAGTTCTAATGAGGTGGTGAACTCTATTATACAGAGTGAAATAAATTAGAAAGAGAAAACTAATACCGTATACTAGTGCATATATATATATATATATGTAATTTAGAAAGACAGTACTGCTGAAATAATTTACAGGGTAGCAATGGAGAAATAGACATAGAGAACAGACTTACAGACATGGAGGAGGGGCTGGAAGGAGAGAGTGAGATGTATAGATGTATGGAAACATATAATATCATGTGCAAAATAGGTATGTGTGCTTAGTTGCTCAGTTGTGTCCAACTCTTTGTGAAACCATGAACTGTAGCCTGTCCACGGGGATTCTCCAGGCAAGAATACTGGAGTGAGTGACCATGCATGCCTTCCTCCAGGGGATCTTCTCAAACCAGGGATCAAATCCAGATCTCCCACCTCGGATTTTTTGCAAGCAGATTTTTTACCATCGATAGTCAATGTGAATTTGCTATGTGGCTCAGGAACTCAAACCAGGGCTCTGTAACAAGCTATAGGGGTGGAATGGGGAATAAGGTAGGAGGGAAGTTCAAAAGAGAGGAAACATATGTATACCTATGGTTGGTTCATGTTAATGTGTGGCAGAAACCAACACAGTAGTGTAAAGCAATTATCCTTTGATTAAAAATACAGTTTAAATGGTATGTATATTCTACCATAATTTAAAAAGTTAAAGATGAACTACTTTACTATATTTGTAGGGGTGTTCTGAATTCTCCATAATCTATGGGCCTATTCTTTCCCCCTTACAACACCCCTTTGTTACTGTAGCTTTACAATTAAGTCTTAGAATCAGGCTGTGATGTTCCTCCAACTTCAGAACATTCCATGTAAACTTTGCAGTCCATTTGTAGCTATTCAGAAAAGAGCTTGTTGAGATTTATATTGTAACTACACTAAATTTTTAGGCCAAAATGCAAATAGGAAGACATGTCATTTCCATGAAAGACTCACTATTGTTAAGATATTAACACTGCCTAAAGTGATCCATAGATGTAGCGTAATCCCTATCAGATTGGAGAAATGTCTATTTCTAATTTTCTGAGGCTTTTTGTCATAGAAGAGTTTTAGATTTTGTCACTTGCATTTATTTTGTCAATTGATAAGATCATACAATATTTAGTTTAAGCTTGTTGATATGTTAGATAACATTAATTGATTTTCAAACATTGCAGAAGTCTTGAATATCTAGAAAAATTGTTTACAGTGGATGATTCATTATTATATTCAATTTGCAAATATTTTCTACTATTTTTACATTTTGATTTGTGAGAGATATTTACTTGGAGTTTTTCCTTTTTATAATATCTTTATTTAGTTTGAGTATTAAGGTAATGCTGACCACAGAGAATGAGTTGGGAATGTTACCTCCATATCTACTTTCCAGAAGACAATGAAGTATTGATATTATTTTTTAGCCATTTGAGCCGTGGATTTTTCTTTGTGAAACCATGAACTGTAGCCTGTCCACGGGGATTCTCCAGGCAAGAATACTGGAGTGAGTGACCATGCATGCCTTCCTCCAGGGGATCTTCTCAAACCAGGGATCAAATCCAGATCTCCCACCTCGGATTTTTTGCAAGCAGATTTTTTACCATCGATAGTCAATGTGAATTTGCTATGTGGCTCAGGAACTCAAACCAGGGCTCTGTAACAAGCTATAGGGGTGGAATGGGGAATAAGGTAGGAGGGAAGTTCAAAAGAGAGGAAACATATGTATACCTATGGTTGGTTCATGTTAATGTGTGGCAGAAACCAACACAGTAGTGTAAAGCAATTATCCTTTGATTAAAAATACAGTTTAAATGGTATGTATATTCTACCATAATTTAAAAAGTTAAAGATGAACTACTTTACTATATTTGTAGGGGTGTTCTGAATTCTCCATAATCTATGGGCCTATTCTTTCCCCATTACAACACCCCTTTGTTACTGTAGCTTTACAATTAAGTCTTAGAATCAGGCTGTGATGTTCCTCCAACTTCAGAACATTCCATGTAAACTTTGCAGTCCATTTGTAGCTATTCAGAAAAGAGCTTGTTGAGATTTATATTGTAACTACACTAAATTTTTAGGCCAAAATGCAAATAGGAAGACATGTCATTTCCATGAAAGACTCACTATTGTTAAGATATTAACACTGCCTAAAGTGATCCATAGATGTAGCGTAATCCCTATCAGATTGGAGAAATGTCTATTTCTAATTTTCTGAGGCTTTTTGTCATAGAAGAGTTTTAGATTTTGTCACTTGCATTTATTTTGTCAATTGATAAGATCATACAATATTTAGTTTAAGCTTGTTGATATGTTAGATAACATTAATTGATTTTCAAACATTGCAGAAGTCTTGAATATCTAGAAAAATTGTTTACAGTGGATGATTCATTATTATATTCAATTTGCAAATATTTTCTACTATTTTTACATTTTGATTTGTGAGAGATATTTACTTGGAGTTTTTCCTTTTTATAATATCTTTATTTAGTTTGAGTATTAAGGTAATGCTGACCACAGAGAATGAGTTGGGAATGTTACCTCCATATCTACTTTCCAGAAGACAATGAAGTATTGATATTATTTTTTAGCCATTTGAGCCTGGTACTTGTATTTCCTGCTTTTGAAGATTATTACCAATTTAACTTGTTGAATAAACATAGAGTTAGCCAAGTGTTATATTTTTCCTTTTGTGAGTTTTGTCATCTGTCTTTCATGAAGTTAGTCCATTTCACCTAAGTTATCAAAATTCTTGGTGCAGACTTCTTTATAGCTTGGTACCTTTTGAATGTCTATGAGATCAGTGGTGATGATCTTTTCATTGTTAATATTGATAATTTGTCTCCTATCTTATTTCTTGGTTAGCTTGGCACGAGTTCATCAATTTTATTGTTCTTTGCAAAGAACCAGCTTTCAGTTTTATCAGTTATCTCTATTGTCTCCCACTATTCTAATTCATTCATTTCTCCTCTAATTTTTATCATCTATTTTCTTTTGATTCCTTTGAGTTCAAATTCCTGTTCTTTCTCTAGCTTTCAGATATGGAAATTTTGCTTATTTTAGATTTGCTTTTTTTCTAGTATGCATAATTAATGCTATGATTCTCCCTCTAAACACTGCTTTCACTGCATCTCACAAATTATGATAATTTGTATTTTAATTTAGTAAAAAATTCTTTAAATATCCCTTGAGATTTCTTTGACATACATTATCTAGAATTGTGTTAATTTTCAAATATTTTTCAGCTATCTTTGGGTTACTGCTTTCTAGTTTAAATCCTGTCTCCTCTAAAAATATACATCATATGGTTTCTTTAAAAAAAATGTTGAGGTTTCTATGATCCAGAATGTGGTCTATCTTGGTGATTATTCCATGTAAGCTGAGGAGAATATGTATTCTTCTATTGCTGGATACAATGTTTTAAAAATGTCAGTTAAATCAAATTGATTGATGATGTTATTCAGGTCATCTATATCCCTACTGATTTTCTGCCTTCTTGATTTATCAATTACTGGCAGAGGTTTTGAAATCTTCAGCTATAAGGGTGGGACTTTCTATTTCTTCTTTCAGTTCTATCAGACTCATATCATGTATTTTGATGTTCTATAGTTAGGTACATAAATGTTTAGGCTGAGGTAATGCTGACCACAGAGAATGAGTTGGGAATGTTACCTCCATATCTACTTTCCAGAAGCTATATTGATATTATTTTAGCCATTTGAGCCTGGTACTTGTATTTCCTGCTTTTGAAGATTATTACCAATTTAACTTGTTGAATAAACATAGAGTTAGCCAAGTGTTATATTTTTCCTTTTGTGAGTTTTGTCATCTGTCTTTCATGAAGTTAGTCCATTTCACCTAAGTTATCAAAATTCTTGGTGCAGACTTCTTTATAGCTTGGTACCTTTTGAATGTCTATGAGATCAGTGGTGATGATCTTTTCATTGTTAATATTGATAATTTGTCTCCTATCTTATTTCTTGGTTAGCTTGGCACGAGTTCATCAATTTTATTGTTCTTTGCAAAGAACCAGCTTTCAGTTTTATCAGTTATCTCTATTGTCTCCCACTATTCTAATTCATTCATTTCTCCTCTAATTTTTATCATCTATTTTCTTTTGATTCCTTTGAGTTCAAATTCCTGTTCTTTCTCTAGCTTTCAGATATGGAAATTTTGCTTATTTTAGATTTGCTTTTTTTCTAGTATGCATAATTAATGCTATGATTCTCCCTCTAAACACTGCTTTCACTGCATCTCACAAATTATGATAATTTGTATTTTAATTTAGTAAAAAATTCTTTAAATATCCCTTGAGATTTCTTTGACATACATTATCTAGAATTGTGTTAATTTTCAAATATTTTTCAGCTATCTTTGGGTTACTGCTTTCTAGTTTAAATCCTGTCTCCTCTAAAAATATACATCATATGGTTTCTTTAAAAAAAATGTTGAGGTTTCTATGATCCAGAATGTGGTCTATCTTGGTGATTATTCCATGTAAGCTGAGGAGAATATGTATTCTTCTATTGCTGGATACAATGTTTTAAAAATGTCAGTTAAATCAAATTGATTGATGATGTTATTCAGGTCATCTATATCCCTACTGATTTTCTGCCTTCTTGATTTATCAATTACTGGCAGAGGTTTTGAAATCTTCAGCTATAAGGGTGGGACTTTCTATTTCTTCTTTCAGTTCTATCAGACTCATATCATGTATTTTGATGTTCTATAGTTAGGTACATAAATGTTTAGGCTGAGTGTCTTCTTAGATAATTGACTTGTAATCATTATGTAGTGGCTGTCTTCATCTCTGACAGTCTTCCTATTTCTAAAGTCAGCTTGGCCTGAAGTTAATATAGGTACTTCAGATTCCTTTCAATTAGTATTAGCATGATATATTTATTTCTATTTCTTTTGTTCTTTTTTATTGTGGTAATATGTATATATATGTATCACATACAATTTACCATTTTGACTGTACCGTTCTATGGTTTTAAGTTTCACACTGTTCTGCAATCACTGCCATGTGTCTCTAGAACTTTTTCATATTTCCCAACTGAAACACTTTGCCCCTTTATACACTAACTCACTTCATTCTTTCTCCTCAGACCTGGAAACCATCATTATATTTTCTGTCTCTATGAAGTATATACTATAATAGGTCGCTCAAGTAAGTGGAATCTTTTTTTTGTCCCTAAGTGAAATTGAATTATTTCACTTAGCATAATGTTAAGGTTCATCAATACTGTAGCATGTGACAGAATTTTCTTCCTTTTTAAGGCCGAATAACTTTCTACTTTTGGAGAAGGAAATGGCAACCCACTCCAATATTCTTGCCTGGAAGCTCCCATAGACAGAGGAACCTGGCGGGCTACAATTCATTGAGTTGCAAAAGAGTCAGACACACCTTACAACTAAACAATAACAACAATAATATTCTACTGTATATATATATATATCACCTTTAAAAACAGTTCATTTGTCTATTGATTAACACTGACTCGCTCTATCCCTTTATTTTTAGCCGACCTGATAATTTTTTTTTATTCTTTATTTTAAAGGTTTTACAGAGTTTTGTTGTTCACAGACATGTATGTTCCCAGATCAGTCATATGCATATCCATGGTCCCCACCCCCCAGTTCCCCTCATCCCACCCCTCCAGACCTTCGCCCCAAACCATTGTAAGCACTCCTATTCCCTTGTTCACAGACATGTATGTTCCCAGACAACCTGATAATTTTTAATGAATTTCCTGTTAATAACGTAGAATGAGGTCTTGTGTTTTTTTTTTTTTTAATCCAGGTTGAAAATCTTTGTTTTGTAATAAGTATATTTAAACCTTTTATGCTTAAATGATTATTAATATAGTTGAATTAATATCTACCATATTTGTGACTATCTTATATCCATTATATTTGTTCTTTATTTCTTGTTTCCTCCTTTTTTCCTGCCTTCTCTGGTTTTTAATTGAATACTTGATGAAATTCTATTTTGCTGTCTCTTTAGCATATAAACTACATATCTCAAAAAATCTGTGGTTTTCCCAGTTTTATAATATATATTTATAACTAACTTAACTCTATCTTATGATAACATTTCACACATAATATGATAACTTGGAAAACTCCCAATTTTTATACACTAACTCACTTCATTCTTTCTCCTCAGACCTGGAAACCATCATTATATTTTCTGTCTCTATGAAGTATATACTATAATAGGTCGCTCAAGTAAGTGGAATCTTTTTTTTGTCCCTAAGTGAAATTGAATTATTTCACTTAGCATAATGTTAAGGTTCATCAATACTGTAGCATGTGACAGAATTTTCTTCCTTTTTAAGGCCGAATAACTTTCTACTTTTGGAGAAGGAAATGGCAACCCACTCCAATATTCTTGCCTGGAAGCTCCCATAGACAGAGGAACCTGGCGGGCTACAATTCATTGAGTTGCAAAAGAGTCAGACACACCTTACAACTAAACAATAACAACAATAATATTCTACTGTATATATATATATATCACCTTTAAAAACAGTTCATTTGTCTATTGATTAACACTGACTCGCTCTATCCCTTTATTTTTAGCCGACCTGATAATTTTTTTTTATTCTTTATTTTAAAGGTTTTACAGAGTTTTGTTGTTCACAGACATGTATGTTCCCAGATCAGTCATATGCATATCCATGGTCCCCACCCCCCAGTTCCCCTCATCCCACCCCTCCAGACCTTCGCCCCAAACCATTGTAAGCACTCCTATTCCCTTGTTCACAGACATGTATGTTCCCAGACAACCTGATAATTTTTAATGAATTTCCTGTTAATAACGTAGAATGAGGTCTTGTGTTTTTTTTTTTTTTAATCCAGGTTGAAAATCTTTGTTTTGTAATAAGTATATTTAAACCTTTTATGCTTAAATGATTATTAATATAGTTGAATTAATATCTACCATATTTGTGACTATCTTATATCCATTATATTTGTTCTTTATTTCTTGTTTCCTCCTTTTTTCCTGCCTTCTCTGGTTTTTAATTGAATACTTGATGAAATTCTATTTTGCTGTCTCTTTAGCATATAAACTACATATCTCAAAAAATCTGTGGTTTTCCCAGTTTTATAATATATATTTATAACTAACTTAACTCTATCTTATGATAACATTTCACACATAATATGATAACTTGGAAAACTCCCAATTCCTCCTTTATGACAGTGCTGTAGTCACTCAGTATAACATTATTATTACTGGTTTAAACAAACTTATCTATATCAGTTTCTTTTTAGTGAAAAATAAAGTGCATTCAGTTGAACTTCCAGAATCCATCAGCTTTGCTACATAACATATCTCTTAACTTTCTGGTATGTCACCATAAGCTTAGTGAACCATATCCCTTTTGAAATTAAAGCCCTACCATTCCCCACGAAAAACAAAGATGACTGATAAAGTAATTTGTTTGCCAGTGTTATTTTTTCTGACAACTGAACTGGTTGATTTTTCACAACTGTACAGAGTGACCATTACAGGTTGATGGTTAAGGTCTATTGATCCAATTTCTTCAATCCAATTCAGACATAATGCTGTCTGGAATAAATGGCCCATGTCTGTATAGTTAGTAGTTATGACAAGCATGTCAAATTGATCATTCAGCAATAAATCCTTTGCTGTGTAAGCAGTTCCCAACTTAGAAATGGGTGTGGTTCCAAAAGTTCATTCCAAACTCATTGCTTAAAAATTTGAATAGGGCTTCCCTGATGGTCCAGTGGGTAGGGACACTGACTTGCAATGCAAGGGACGCCAGTTTGCCCCCTGGCCTGGGAAGATCCCACGTGCCGCGGAGTGGCTGGACTGATGTGTCCAACTACTGAGCCGGAGCTCTGGAGCGTATATGCCCAAAGCGGTGCTCTTCAGCGACAGAAGCCACTGTGATAGGAGGCCCACACGGGCCAAAGAACAAAGATGGATGAGAATAGATAAATGAAAGACCAATAGAAGTGCCCCTCCAAAAAAGTTTTTGAATGCATAACCAATAAAATATTAAAGAAGCTTAAACACATGAGGTAAAATCTTAACCACACTGTTACAAAAAACAAACAAACAGAAATCTTGACTAATCCATGTCTTGCATTTCTACTACTGGAGACAAAATACATACTTTGAACTGTAATATGGAAATTAAGGATTGCATGCATTCTTCCATTTATCTGTTAAGATAATGCCAGCTGTTGTGAAAAGCAAACACTAAAATATATAATAATTCAAACTTGACATAAATATACTTCTCCTTGTAGAGTCTAAAACTGATAGTTCTGACTGGCCTTTCTCCAAGCAGTGATTTAGAGTTCCATGTCCCTTTCTTCTTATAGTTTTCCAATTTTCAGCTCCTGGCCTCCAAGGTCACTGAGTTAATCTGCCTGAAGTTGGGGATGGGAAAAATACCTGTAGATGGAGTTTAGTCTGAGGAAACAGGACAGAGGGAAAGTAGGGTGAATAAATGGCCCTCATCTCTAGTCCCAGTAAGCAGCTGGGGTGAAAACAATCACAACTTATTTTAATCTTATTTGATCTGACAGGAATAATCAGCTTTCGATCTCTCTATCCTTTTTGAAATACCCTCTTGATCTTCAAAACACAAGAATCTTCTGATTTTCTTCCACTTTTTCTTCCTTTTTATTTTCATATGTTGCATTTCTTAAGGTTTGTTTCTAGGTTCTCTTCACTGTCTCCTCTTTATTTTTCATTAGATAACGACATTCACATCTTAGTTATCACCTGTATTTAGATGATTCACAAATTTATATCTCCAGCAAAAAACTCCCTTCTGTATAGATCTGTTTTTATAGCTTCCTAATTAGTATCTCCCCTCAGAGTCCTGAATGCCCTTTAATTCAATGTTTCCCTAAAACTTTGCTCTCCATATTTATACTATATCACCAAGTCCAGTAGATTCTAGACTACGATGTGGCTGTTGAAAGTGTGTACTGAGGGCAGGAAGCAGTTTTTGTGTGAGGCTTGTTAGAATAGTGAATTCTAGGTCTATCTGCAGTCTCCACTGCACACCTACTAAATCAGAGTCTACATTTCTCAAGATTCCCAGGTGACTCACAAGCTCATTAAAGACTCAGAAACACTGTAACAGAGGCTCTCAAATCCATCCATCTGACTTCATCTTTTCTTCCAGTACTACAGTTTGCATTCTTTCTCACCTGGACTACTGCAATATCTTCTGGACTTGAGTATCTTCACATACTCTTAACCTGTTTGTATTAATTTTCTATCCAGAAACCAAATGTTTATCTCCAACACACACACAAAAATGATATCACCCCTTTCACAAATGCTGTGTCTAAATAGGAAGACTGAAATTACCAATTCATTGCTAGGGCTTTCAAAAATCTGTACCCTGGCAACCACATCATCTTCATTTCATATCACTCAAATGTCCCATGTGTTTTTCCATCACTAAAATTTTGTCCATGATGCTTTCTATGGTTCTCTTGTTTTATTTCATCACAATTAACTCAAACATATTTTTTAGATCTTAGTTCAAAATGCCTGACAGTCAAGTTTAAGTGAGGCTATACATAAGTGTATATCTATATGCACATGCATTTACACATAAATAATATGCCTGTAATAATACATCTGAGATATATGAAAAATTAATATTATACCAGGGTGAATAAATGGCCCTCATCTCTAGTCCCAGTAAGCAGCTGGGGTGAAAACAATCACAACTTATTTTAATCTTATTTGATCTGACAGGAATAATCAGCTTTCGATCTCTCTATCCTTTTTGAAATACCCTCTTGATCTTCAAAACACAAGAATCTTCTGATTTTCTTCCACTTTTTCTTCCTTTTTATTTTCATATGTTGCATTTCTTAAGGTTTGTTTCTAGGTTCTCTTCACTGTCTCCTCTTTATTTTTCATTAGATAACGACATTCACATCTTAGTTATCACCTGTATTTAGATGATTCACAAATTTATATCTCCAGCAAAAAACTCCCTTCTGTATAGATCTGTTTTTATAGCTTCCTAATTAGTATCTCCCCTCAGAGTCCTGAATGCCCTTTAATTCAATGTTTCCCTAAAACTTTGCTCTCCATATTTATACTATATCACCAAGTCCAGTAGATTCTAGACTACGATGTGGCTGTTGAAAGTGTGTACTGAGGGCAGGAAGCAGTTTTTGTGTGAGGCTTGTTAGAATAGTGAATTCTAGGTCTATCTGCAGTCTCCACTGCACACCTACTAAATCAGAGTCTACATTTCTCAAGATTCCCAGGTGACTCACAAGCTCATTAAAGACTCAGAAACACTGTAACAGAGGCTCTCAAATCCATCCATCTGACTTCATCTTTTCTTCCAGTACTACAGTTTGCATTCTTTCTCACCTGGACTACTGCAATATCTTCTGGACTTGAGTATCTTCACATACTCTTAACCTGTTTGTATTAATTTTCTATCCAGAAACCAAATGTTTATCTCCAACACACACACAAAAATGATATCACCCCTTTCACAAATGCTGTGTCTAAATAGGAAGACTGAAATTACCAATTCATTGCTAGGGCTTTCAAAAATCTGTACCCTGGCAACCACATCATCTTCATTTCATATCACTCAAATGTCCCATGTGTTTTTCCATCACTAAAATTTTGTCCATGATGCTTTCTATGGTTCTCTTGTTTTATTTCATCACAATTAACTCAAACATATTTTTTAGATCTTAGTTCAAAATGCCTGACAGTCAAGTTTAAGTGAGGCTATACATAAGTGTATATCTATATACACATGCATTTACACATAAATAATATGCCTGTAATAATACATCTGAGATATATGATAATATTATACATATAACTATATATTATTTTCCATTTAAGGTATAATATACTTTTTATATTATGCATAATATATATTATATATTATATATTGTATATACTCACACATAATATACAGCATATATTATATTTATGATATGTATATAATATGGTATATATATATAGCATATATATAATGTGTATCATATGTATCATATCATATATATGATATAAATGATATATAGCATATACATAATATGACTGTATATCAATATATACTACATTATGTGCTATATCATATATGATAAAATGTATATCATATATGACATATATATATATGTGTGTACATGCTATATGTGATACATATCATATATAATGCAATGTATGCAATATATATGACATATATGATATATAGCCTAAATATATCATATGTATAGCATATCTTATATATAGCATATATACCATATATCATATATTAAAATATTAAATATACTGTCCATATATCAAATATATAAATGATATGACTATAAATAAATATGTATGATATATTCTATGTTTTTATATATTATTCAATGTGTATCATATGTATCATATCATATATATGATATAAATGATATATAGCATATACATAATATGCCTGTATATCAATATATACTACATTATGTGCTATATCATATATGATAAAATGTATATCATATATGACATATATATCATATGTGTGTACATGCTATATGTGATACATATCATATATAATGCAATGTATGCAATATATATGACATATATGATATATAGCCTAAATATATCATATGTATAGCATATCTTATATATAGCATATATACCATATATCATATATTAAAATATTAAATATACTGTCCATATATCAAATATATAAATGATATGACTATAAATAAATATGTATGATATATTCTATGTTTTTATATATTATTCAATCTATATCATATGTACTGTATGTGGCATATATGACATGCATGATATGAATATATATAAATATATATCATACATGATATATTATTTATCATGTCATACATTATATATGTGATTTGCACATATCATATATATGGTATGAATATATACCATGTATAATGGTATTATATATATCATACATGATATATTATATATACATATTGTATAATACATAATATATACAATAATATAATATATTTATATGGTATAATACTATTCTTAAAATATATGCATATGATATCATTTCATGTAATATATGTTATATATTCTATATATGTATATATAATTATGATGTATATATCATATATAATCACATATAATACTTAATAGATTATATATGTATACATACATGATATATATACATATATGTGACACGTATACTATCTATACAAAACACACATATATATATAATATCTAATATATGCTGTATCAGATATATATATATATATAATATATAGAAATATATATAATATATGGTATACGCTTACATCATGTTACATAAATATATACAATGTATTATATTAAATATGCAGACTCAGATATAATAATATATTAAATATAGTATATATTATATATATGATATTATATGTTACATATGTGGCTATATATTGCATGCTTTATATCATATGTATCATATATAAGACATATATGTGCCATTGACCATATATATGATACACATGCATATTATATACCATGTTGTGTAATATGTATGTGATTTATTTATGCAACATGCATGTTGTGTATACTTGGATATATATAATATATGGATATATGCAAACATACATGTATGTTACATGATACACATTACATGATATATGTAAACATACATATGATATAACATATAATATGCATATTTAAATGTTATAGTGTATATATTTATATACATTCATATAATAGGAAATATATATTACATGCAGTACATTATATACATCATATGTATGATTCATATATATAGTGCATGTAATTTAATATATTATATGTAACATGTACCTATATATTGATATAAATAACATTTATAATATAAAAATATATATCATAAATATGATATATATGAGACACAATAATATAATACATAGAATAGCATATATGTATCATTTTTACAACACATATATGTATATATGTAATATATGTATAAATAATACTATATAGATAAATATAATTCTACATCCATAGAATACACACATATGTAATTATAATACATATAATAATATACATAATATAGCTCCTTTATTATATATATACTATATGATATAACATATAATATGCATATTTAAA
Organism: Tragulus kanchil; assembly: GCA_022376925.1. Taxonomy (NCBI): domain Eukaryota; kingdom Metazoa; phylum Chordata; class Mammalia; order Artiodactyla; family Tragulidae; genus Tragulus; species Tragulus kanchil. The sequence continues at coordinate 64,331,046 of JAIOJX010000032.1, read as the reverse complement.
TGTTATAGTGTATATATTTATATACATTCATATAATAGGAAATATATATTACATGCAGTACATTATATACATCATATGTATGATTCATATATATAGTGCATGTAATTTAATATATGTAACATGTACCTATATATTGATATAAATAACATTTATAATATAAAAATATATATCATAAATATGATATATATGAGACACAATAATATAATACATAGAATAGCATATATGTATCATTTTTACAACACATATATGTATATATGTAATATATGTATAAATAATACTATATAGATAAATATAATTCTACATCCATAGAATACACACATATGTAATTATAATACATATAATAATATACATAATATAGCTCCTTTATTATATATATACTATATCATATAAAATATAATACTGATCATATATCATATATGTGATATATAATACTATAATATTATGATATATTATATATGACTATAGAATGTATGCTATATATACTAGATATATGCATTATAACAGTATGATAGTATACAGGTACTAATACATAAATAGTATACGTGTAATATAAATTATATATACATTTCATATAAGTTCTCTCAGTTTCATATTATGCATTTATTAGAAAATTATTTGGCCTGCATCCATCTTACCACACTCACTTCTAGCTTCCATCCACATAATACAAATAATCATTCAACTCTTTCTTGTCTTCCCAGAGGTATTATATGCTCAATACCTGCCGACCGATGAAATAAAATCAAAATGATCATAGTGGGCTTTGGTAGGAAATCGATGGTTCCATGTCAGGCAAGAATCTGTGATTCTCTTTAATTGATAAATCTACAGCTACAACATTGCTGATTCTAGGCTTTTCAGAATCTAGTCTGACTTCTCACTACTGCTAGTGGCAGGCAAAGAGAGGCAACAATTCAATACTTCTACCTGGACATGGTTCAGTAGTTTACCTCAAGAGGCACAGCTAATCCTGTGAGGTAGGAACACTTCCTAGAAATGAGGAGCTACCTAATGGCAATCCTGGAGCAAGTGTAATGGGAACTGGATGAGAAGACGCCTTAATCACAAAGCTGAGGAAATTAGCGGAAGGGAAATATCCATCAAAACTGAGTATCCAATTGATTTTAAAGTAGATTATCCCACTCTTTGGGGGCCTTCTGAGTAGATCATGGTCTGATACACACCCATGGAGAAGGTAGAGGGCCTGGGGCCTGGGAAACCTATGTGGGTGGGTGATGATGGAAAGCAGGGAGGGTTTGGGGATTTCCCTGGCTGTTCCTGGAGAAGGAAATGCCAACCCACTCCAGTATTCTTACCTGGAGAAATACATGGTCAGAGGAACCTGGCAGGCTATAGTCCATGGTGTTGAAAGAGTCAGACACGACTGAGCGACTATCACTCACTCATCCCACTGGTGGGATAGGCCATTCATATTCCACTGGATCATGAATGGCTCTTCAAGCTCTAAGGCTTGCTCTTAGTTCAGTTAATCAAACTGTAATTATGAATGCCAGGTGAAATGTTACTGAGAAAATCAAGAAACTTAAACCTGTTTCTACATCCTTTTAAAAATGAAACTATTGCCTCTCTATGGGTCTATAGTCTCAGAGAGTGTTTTCTAGGGTATCAATGACTAATGAGTTCATATTTAAGGTCAATACCAATTGATGAGACACTATTTGAGTCGATCCTGGGAAAACAAATGGCAGCAATTTAACTGAAAATAAATTCAGATTATAAACCCATGCTAATGAGAAATAGATGATGTTTTTTGGCTAGTCACCCAAATCAGCTGTCTACATAGATTGAATGAGTTAGATAATCACTTTCTCAATAAACAAATGTTCATTGAGCATTTACTCTGTGAAGGTGGCAACAAAGGATGCAATGGTTGGATGGCATCATAGCGTCAATGGATGTGAGTCTGAGTAAACTCGAGGAGATAGGGAAGGATGGGAAATCCTGGAACTCTGCCCTTCCATAGCCTACCGATGAAATAAAATCAAAATGATCATAGTGGGCTTTGGTAGGAAATCGATGGTTCCATGTCAGGCAAGAATCTTAATTGATAAATCTACAGCTACCTTGGATTCTAGGCTTTTCAGAATCTAGTCTGACTTCTCACTACTGCTAGTGGCAGGCAAAGAGAGGCAACAATTCAATACTTCTACCTGGACATGGTTCAGTAGTTTACCTCAAGAGGCACAGCTAATCCTGTGAGGTAGGAACACTTCCTAGAAATGAGGAGCTACCTAATGGCAATCCTGGAGCAAGTGTAATGGGAACTGGATGAGAAGACGCCTTAATCACAAAGCTGAGGAAATTAGCGGAAGGGAAATATCCATCAAAACTGAGTATCCAATTGATTTTAAAGTAGATTATCCCACTCTTTGGGGGCCTTCTGAGTAGATCATGGTCTGATACACACCCATGGAGAAGGTAGAGGGCCTGGGGCCTGGGAAACCTATGTGGGTGGGTGATGATGGAAAGCAGGGAGGGTTTGGGGATTTCCCTGGCTGTTCCTGGAGAAGGAAATGCCAACCCACTCCAGTATTCTTACCTGGAGAAATACATGGTCAGAGGAACCTGGCAGGCTATAGTCCATGGTGTTGAAAGAGTCAGACACGACTGAGCGACTATCACTCACTCATCCCACTGGTGGGATAGGCCATTCATATTCCACTGGATCATGAATGGCTCTTCAAGCTCTAAGGCTTGCTCTTAGTTCAGTTAATCAAACTGTAATTATGAATGCCAGGTGAAATGTTACTGAGAAAATCAAGAAACTTAAACCTGTTTCTACATCCTTTTAAAAATGAAACTATTGCCTCTCTATGGGTCTATAGTCTCAGAGAGTGTTTTCTAGGGTATCAATGACTAATGAGTTCATATTTAAGGTCAATACCAATTGATGAGACACTATTTGAGTCGATCCTGGGAAAACAAATGGCAGCAATTTAACTGAAAATAAATTCAGATTATAAACCCATGCTAATGAGAAATAGATGATGTTTTTTGGCTAGTCACCCAAATCAGCTGTCTACATAGATTGAATGAGTTAGATAATCACTTTCTCAATAAACAAATGTTCATTGAGCATTTACTCTGTGAAGGTGGCAACAAAGGATGCAATGGTTGGATGGCATCATAGCGTCAATGGATGTGAGTCTGAGTAAACTCGAGGAGATAGGGAAGGATGGGAAATCCTGGAACTCTGCATTCCATGGGGTCACAAGGAGTCAGATATGATTTAGAGACTACACAAGAGCACTGTGACAGGAACTATACCAAGTGCTGTCAACAATGAGTGCTTAAGAAAGCAGCATTCCTTCACAGAGCTTATAGAGTAGTGCGAGAGAATGACAGTGAACAAGGAGCATCAACTTTGCATCTGCTGCTCTGGCATTTTCTCCTGTTACTGACTTGCTGTTAGTTCTGTGTCCTAATTTCCTCTCTGAAAAGACCATCTTCAGATTAAGGCCACTTCAATGACCTCATTTCACCTTAATTACCTCTTTTTAAAAACTTTATCTCCAAACAATCATATTCTCGGGTATTAGGTTTAGAACTTCGACACGTGAATGGTGGGGCAGGTGGGCAAGAGGAGGACATCACTGTTCCTAGAAAAATACTGAATGAAACTATGTGAGCTACATGTATAATTTAAAATATTCCAGTCACAATTTAAAATGTAAAAGAAAATCAAATGAAAATACATTGAATAACAAAATGTGTTTGATGTAATATTTCCAGAATATTGTTTCAATCTTTAATCAATATAAGTGATTATTAGTGAGGCACTTTACATTTTTGTAAAATTTTCTAAAATCCAGTGTGTACTTTACTCTTACAGCACATTTGAATTTAGACATTAAATTTTCATCTGTAACATTTCATTAACGTTTAGAGTTAATATACTTTACAATTAAAGAAGTAATTTAATTAGCCCTGTTTTGCTCTAAATATACTCTAAAACTTTTCCAACACCTGAATGAAATATCCAGTTTTAGATTTACATTAGATTTCATTCAATAATATTGAGAATTTCGTTCCTCAGTCATACCAGCTGCATTCAGGTTCTCAATGGTTATTTGTGGTTAGTAGCTTTTAAAAGGAACAGGACAGGTCTAGAGGCTTCATGCCACTGCCATTTAAAACAATAACGCTCTTGATGCCTTGACCTCATTTAACAACCACCTGCTATACTATTAACTATGCTTTTTACAGTAAATCATGAACAAGAAAACCACCGCCTTTGGTGAAACAAATGGATTTAAAACATATTTAATATTCCCTGACTACTTCTGATTTTAAGTAGTCAGACTACCTTTACACATTCTAATTAACTTTTCCAGTCCCTCCCACAAGGTTTATTAGAGACTACCTCAGGGAACTTCTTAGGCTGGACTCTGAGCCAAAGTCTTCCACATACTTGCTTCCTGTTCCCCCCTCCACCTGACCCCTGCACCTCCCACTGGGTGCTAATGAGGATTGGTACAGCTGGAGGTCTCACAACCTCACAGAAGGAGACTGAGGCCTCTTCTCCCCCTTTTCTCAATCCCTCAATTCCAGTCAAAGAAGAATCCTGGGGGAGAGGATCAGAAAATAGTCCAAGGTCCCAGGTATTTTAATGAGGGCACCTAAGTTCTCTAATCCACTTGACCATTTGCACATTTGCTTTCTGAGTCTGTTCTAAATTTACAGGGAGTTATTTCTGGGATGTGAAAACTATTATCCTGATTTCCCCTGCAGTCAGTGGTCCATCTAAGATAGGAGGTCATTGGAAGCCACACTTTGTAAAGAGGGACAGGGCTGTAGATCTATATATATATTATTTCCATTATTTCTTCTCCACACTGTCTTAATTTACTTGAGAAGAAACTCCCAAATAAGATTTTGCTTCAGGGCTTCCCTGGTGGTCCATTGGGTATAGCATCTGCCTTGTAGTACAGGGGGCACTGGTTCCATCCCTGGCCCAGGGAAGATTCCAAGTACTGTGGAGCAGCTGGACCTGTGTGTCCAATTATGAACCAGCATTCTGGAGCTCATGTGTTGAGAGCCAGAGCTCTGCAATGAGAGAGGCCACTGTGATGGGAGGCCCTCACAGGTCAAAGAGTAAAGATGGATGAAAATAAATAAATAAAAAGTCAATAAGAGAGGCTAAAATTTTTTTAAAAAGAAAAAAAAAAAAAAAGATTTGGCTTCAATGAGTGAGATCACTTTTCTCTTTAGACAGGCAAGTGAATGAAACTTCCAAACTCAGATCATGACTTCAAAACCAGGGAAGCAAAGAATGGATTATTCAATCTTAGACTTTTCTAGCCAAACAAGCTGGCTTTCAAATGATACCATTCAAGTTTTGTGCCATCTATTAAATAAAATCCAGGCACTGTTTTCTATGTTTAAAATATATAAGTGGTTGAAACTGACAAAGATCCCCATCATCATGGCATTTACATTCCAGTGGAGGAGACAGAATAAACACCTATGAAAGTATATATTAGCAGTAGTAGTAGTAAGTACTATAAAGACAAATAAAGAGCAAGATAAGGCATAGATATATATATTTTTTCCAACAAGTATGTATGCCCTGCCTACTCTCTGTTAGGTTCTGCACTATGTTACGGACTATAGAAGGATACAATGATGAACCAGACACAGTTCCTAACCCTCAAGGGCTTTTGTTTAACATTAATATTTGCATGCTATGTATACTTGCCATGTCTTCAGGAAGGTTTTGAGAATCCTAATCTTGCTTTTTTTTCCTCCAAAGACATTTACCAGATGTTATTTATACAGTGATGTCCTGTAAAACTTCATACTGAAAAAAAATGAAAGAATCAATGATCAATATGGATATGGATTTAAAAAGGTATTGCTGTGAACCTCACCCATACTATTTTTTAATATGTAGGGGAAAAAAGCAATGGATTAAAAATGACGGAATCTGACAAACATATGATATCTTGTATATGTGGAATCTAAAATATAAGTGTACAAATGAACTTATTTACAAAACAGAAGTAGAGTCACAGATATAGGAAGCAAATTTATGGCTACCAGGGAATAAAAGGGGGAGGGACAAATTAGGATATTGAAATTAATATCTACATACTACTAGATAGAAAATAGATACCTAATAAAACCTACTGTGTAACACAAGGAACTCTACTCAGTACTCTGTAGTGGTCTGTGTAGAAATCAAATCTTTAAAAAAGAGTGGATATATGTATATTGTAGGGCTTCTGAGGTGGCTCGGTGGTAAAGAATCTGCATGCAGGAACTGCAGAACATGTGTATTCAATCCTGGGTCAGGAAGATCCCCTGGAGAAGGCAATGGCAACCCACTCCAGTATTCTTCCCTGAGATAATCCCAACGACAAAGGAGCCTGGCATACTACAGTCCTGGAGGTCAGAAAAGAAACCTGAGTGACTTCGCATGCACACGTACGTATGTGTATAACTCATTCACTTTACTTGTATACCTAAAACTAACAACATTGTAAATCAACTACATTTCAGGTTAAAAAAAAAAAAAAGAAAACTTTTAATAATGGAATCTGAATTCTTTGTCTCCTCAACTTCTTACTACATGGCTTCGATGTATCTTTAATGTCTTGAATTTAAATTTCGCTGTCTGTAAAATGGGGCTAAACACAACAACTATGTCTCTAAAGAGTAGATGTGAAAGTTCTTTGTAAATGCTAAAGCTCTGTACAAGTTAAGCAATTATTATGAGTACTAATGCATCCCTTCATTGGTGTGGCTAATTGAGTATCATCTCCGTTGAAGGGAATTAAAATTAAACAGACTGTATTGGAGAGTCCAGTGCAGAAACTCAGCATGGCAGGGGTTTGCATTAAGCCCAACATAGCAAGAAGAGATCCTGCCGGAGAAAGGCAGTTAGATTTTGCTGCTAATTAGTACTTTTCCTTCAGGAGGTGGAATCTTCTCTCCCTTTTACAGATCAAATTACTCATGTACCCCTATAAAAAGCATGTCAAAGTCAAAAGTGCAAGCAGTCCCAGGGCAATTTGCAGTGGGAATGGCTTCAGCGAGCAGTTAGCACACCATTAATTCTCAATTAAGTGTCAATTTGCACATTGCTGGGAAACAATTGCAAATTCTTTGTTTCTCAGCTTAAAGATGTCATTTAAATCCAGGAGAGCCAAAATCTAGTGGGGAAGGATTAATAAAGATAACTAGAGATCAAATCAGGTTGTGCCAAATATCACAAAGGGATCTCCCACATTACCAACTTGCTGAGATCCTTCGTGTCAGGAGGCAGACTAATAAAACACAGGGGTAGGGGAGATATTTATCATAATCCAGATTGGCAAGAGAAAAGCTCATTTCTAGCTAGGAGTTTGCCATTGACAAATTCTCTGATCAAGCTGGAGCAAGAAATTGGGAATTTTTATTGCAGAGAAAAATGTATTCTTTTCTGACATGGAGTGAATTCTGTATAAATCCCAGTGCTTCAGCTGCCCAATAGTCCAGGCTTGAAACCTGTCCACAGTCACTCAAATTATTTGCTCTTTGTGGCAAAGGACATAGTAGCGGTTATATCCCTATTTATACTGCAGTTAGGACCTGTGTTTCTACACGGGCTCAGGAAAGCTTAACGTGATGGGTGTAACTAGGCCCCCAAATTAGCATAATTTCTTCTCACTCCAATGCATTAGACATGAGACTTTATCACAATTTTCATTCGTTTGTAATTTATTGTACTTTTGTTTGAGGCATAAAACTGAAATGTAGAAAAGAAATATAGGTCTGTTTTTCAATAAGTCCAATGCAAAATTGCAGGACCTTAATTTTCTTGAATCTCTGTACAAGTTAAGCAATTATTATGAGTACTAATGCATCCCTTCATTGGTGTGGCTAATTGAGTATCATCTCCGTTGAAGAAATTTAAAAAACAGACTGTATTGGAGAGTCCAGTGCAGAAACTCAGCATGGCAGGGGTTTGCATTAAGCCCAACATAGCAAGAAGAGATCCTGCCGGAGAAAGGCAGTTAGATTTTGCTGCTAATTAGTACTTTTCCTTCAGGAGGTGGAATCTTCTCTCCCTTTTACAGATCAAATTACTCATGTACCCCTATAAAAAGCATGTCAAAGTCAAAAGTGCAAGCAGTCCCAGGGCAATTTGCAGTGGGAATGGCTTCAGCGAGCAGTTAGCACACCATTAATTCTCAATTAAGTGTCAATTTGCACATTGCTGGGAAACAATTGCAAATTCTTTGTTTCTCAGCTTAAAGATGTCATTTAAATCCAGGAGAGCCAAAATCTAGTGGGGAAGGATTAATAAAGATAACTAGAGATCAAATCAGGTTGTGCCAAATATCACAAAGGGATCTCCCACATTACCAACTTGCTGAGATCCTTCGTGTCAGGAGGCAGACTAATAAAACACAGGGGTAGGGGAGATATTTATCATAATCCAGATTGGCAAGAGAAAAGCTCATTTCTAGCTAGGAGTTTGCCATTGACAAATTCTCTGATCAAGCTGGAGCAAGAAATTGGGAATTTTTATTGCAGAGAAAAATGTATTCTTTTCTGACATGGAGTGAATTCTGTATAAATCCCAGTGCTTCAGCTGCCCAATAGTCCAGGCTTGAAACCTGTCCACAGTCACTCAAATTATTTGCTCTTTGTGGCAAAGGACATAGTAGCGGTTATATCCCTATTTATACTGCAGTTAGGACCTGTGTTTCTACACGGGCTCAGGAAAGCTTAACGTGATGGGTGTAACTAGGCCCCCAAATTAGCATAATTTCTTCTCACTCCAATGCATTAGACATGAGACTTTATCACAATTTTCATTCGTTTGTAATTTATTGTACTTTTGTTTGAGGCATAAAACTGAAATGTAGAAAAGAAATATAGGTCTGTTTTTCAATAAGTATCATTTCAATGGACAAAATATGCAGGACCTTAATTTTCTTGAATCTCTGGTAAGGTGATTGTATCCCTCACTTAGGTGTTGTGTGGTGCCTATAACATGCTCAGTAGCCAAAGCAGTAGGCTAGTATGAAGCCTCATGTAAACAACCGTGAACAGGAGGGAAGAAGTCAAGCAAAACTGTCATCTAGCTTAGTAAACGCATGCCTCTTACCATCTCATGTCACCTCATCTATTTTCAAAGGCACTTGTCTTTCATTTGTTTTTTTCAGCTCTATATTTGGAAACTTTCAACTTCCATTCTCATCTAATGAATTTTTGGTATGGGACATTCATTTTTTTTTTCTCACATTGCTTATTACCCATTGCCTTCAGGATTGAATTCCACTCTCATACTGACTGCCAATTCTCTTTCTTCCACTGTGAGTTTCTGAATTTGATCTTGCATGGAGATGGACACCACATCCTGGAAGTATTATTGTTTCTTAAAACTTAGGTGATTAATGGTATTATGCAGGGGCACAAGGTAGCTGAACTCTCCTCAAAGCTTAAGGAGATTTTAATGTAGCTGTTATATTTTTCCAGAGTGCCAACAGTGGTTGGCATCCACTTTGTTCTAATTATTCTGGGACCAAGTTGCTTCCTCCCTTCCTTTTATTGTGAAGTTATGTAAAGAATATCATGAGTTCCTTGTAATCCAAACCATCTGGGTATCTTATAGACCAAGTATTAGTGGCTCTTTCCCCCCTTTCTTTTGTTTGTTCATCCTTATTTTCCTCAGACCTAATCATAAAGATGAGATAACTAGGCAACATTTAATCTAGCTCCCCTGATTTAAGCTTAAATCAATGAGTTCTAATTATTTGCTCTTTGTGGCAAAGGACATAGTAGCGGTTATATCCCTATTTATACTGCAGTTAGGACCTGTGTTTCTACACGGGCTCAGGAAAGCTTAACGTGATGGGTGTAACTAGGCCCCCAAATTAGCATAATTTCTTCTCACTCCAATGCATTAGACATGAGACTTTATCACAATTTTCATTCGTTTGTAATTTATTGTACTTTTGTTTGAGGCATAAAACTGAAATGTAGAAAAGAAATATAGGTCTGTTTTTCAATAAGTATCATTTCAATGGACAAAATATGCAGGACCTTAATTTTCTTGAATCTCTGGTAAGGTGATTGTATCCCTCACTTAGGTGTTGTGTGGTGCCTATAACATGCTCAGTAGCCAAAGCAGTAGGCTAGTATGAAGCCTCATGTAAACAACCGTGAACAGGAGGGAAGAAGTCAAGCAAAACTGTCATCTAGCTTAGTAAACGCATGCCTCTTACCATCTCATGTCACCTCATCTATTTTCAAAGGCACTTGTCTTTCATTTGTTTTTTTCAGCTCTATATTTGGAAACTTTCAACTTCCATTCTCATCTAATGAATTTTTGGTATGGGACATTCATTTTTTTTTTCTCACATTGCTTATTACCCATTGCCTTCAGGATTGAATTCCACTCTCATACTGACTGCCAATTCTCTTTCTTCCACTGTGAGTTTCTGAATTTGATCTTGCATGGAGATGGACACCACATCCTGGAAGTATTATTGTTTCTTAAAACTTAGGTGATTAATGGTATTATGCAGGGGCACAAGGTAGCTGAACTCTCCTCAAAGCTTAAGGAGATTTTAATGTAGCTGTTATATTTTTCCAGAGTGCCAACAGTGGTTGGCATCCACTTTGTTCTAATTATTCTGGGACCAAGTTGCTTCCTCCCTTCCTTTTATTGTGAAGTTATGTAAAGAATATCATGAGTTCCTTGTAATCCAAACCATCTGGGTATCTTATAGACCAAGTATTAGTGGCTCTTTCCCCCCTTTCTTTTGTTTGTTCATCCTTATTTTCCTCAGACCTAATCATAAAGATGAGATAACTAGGCAACATTTAATCTAGCTCCCCTGATTTAAGCTTAAATCAATGAGTTCTAATTGTGATATTTGTTTTTGTACATTCCTATGTACTTGATTAGGAATATAGGGTTTCTGTGGTGGTTCAGTTGGCAAAGAATCTGCCTGCAATGCAGGACACCTGGGTTCAATCCCTGCTTGGGAAGGTCCCCTGAAGGGAGAAATGGGTATCCACTCCAGTATTCTTGCCTGGGGAAATCCCATGGACAGAGGAACCTGACGGATTAGAGTCCATGGGGTCGCAAAGAGTTGGATACAACCGAGAGACTAGGTACTGATATACTTGATTAGGACTGTCTGTAATACTGGCAGAATAAGCACATGACCTGCCAATATGATTTAATGGGCCCTTCGAAAACCCCTCTGCCTAAAATTATATCCCACAATGGACTATTAAATTCAACTGTATTAACAAGTGACTCTCATTTTGAGGTTTTATCACACACTGTACCTTCTGATTTTCACAACCACTAGAAGAAGTAGGTATTATTATAATTCTAATTTTACATGTGGAAAAATTAAGAATCAAAAAGGTTAATAATTAGTCCAAAATCTCTCAGATAGAAAAGGTCAAAGTATGCATATAAACTCTTGTTCTTTGATGCCAAATTTCATGTTTTGTCTGCTCTCTACTCTTCGACAATTACAGTCCTTGTTAAGAGGATTCTCTTCTGAACACTCTGAAAATACAGATATCCTTGTATTGACCTTATCTTGGTGTCATATTTTGGATAGCTAATGTTGGTAACCAAAATATGGCTCATGGCAAGTAGCAGTGAAATCATCTTGGGTTTTATTAGAACTACAAAATATCAGGATAAAATCTAGACCTACTAGTAAAGAAAAGGAGTCAGGGTACAAGGGAAGATGGGGAAGAAAGAGAAATTTAGAAGTACCAAAGTCAAACTTTAGCCAATATACAATTCTTTCTCTAGTGCATGCTAAGTCACTGCAATCGTGTTCAACTCTTTGCAAGCCTATGAACTGTAGCCCACGAGGTTCCTCTGTCTGTTAGATTCTCCAGGCAAGAATACTGGAGTGGGTTGCCAGGTCCTTCTCAGGGATCTTCCCCAGGCACAGGTCTCTTACATCTCCTGCATTGGTAGGTGGGCTAATTCATTCCTATGTACTTGATTAGGAATATAGGGTTTCTGTGGTGGTTCAGTTGGCAAAGAATCTGCCTGCAATGCAGGACACCTGGGTTCAATCCCTGCTTGGGAAGGTCCCCTGAAGGGAGAAATGGGTATCCACTCCAGTATTCTTGCCTGGGGAAATCCCATGGACAGAGGAACCTGACGGATTAGAGTCCATGGGGTCGCAAAGAGTTGGATACAACCGAGAGACTAGGTACTGATATACTTGATTAGGACTGTCTGTAATACTGGCAGAATAAGCACATGACCTGCCAATATGATTTAATGGGCCCTTCGAAAACCCCTCTGCCTAAAATTATATCCCACAATGGACTATTAAATTCAACTGTATTAACAAGTGACTCTCATTTTGAGGTTTTATCACACACTGTACCTTCTGATTTTCACAACCACTAGAAGAAGTAGGTATTATTATAATTCTAATTTTACATGTGGAAAAATTAAGAATCAAAAAGGTTAATAATTAGTCCAAAATCTCTCAGATAGAAAAGGTCAAAGTATGCATATAAACTCTTGTTCTTTGATGCCAAATTTCATGTTTTGTCTGCTCTCTACTCTTCGACAATTACAGTCCTTGTTAAGAGGATTCTCTTCTGAACACTCTGAAAATACAGATATCCTTGTATTGACCTTATCTTGGTGTCATATTTTGGATAGCTAATGTTGGTAACCAAAATATGGCTCATGGCAAGTAGCAGTGAAATCATCTTGGGTTTTATTAGAACTACAAAATATCAGGATAAAATCTAGACCTACTAGTAAAGAAAAGGAGTCAGGGTACAAGGGAAGATGGGGAAGAAAGAGAAATTTAGAAGTACCAAAGTCAAACTTTAGCCAATATACAATTCTTTCTCTAGTGCATGCTAAGTCACTGCAATCGTGTTCAACTCTTTGCAAGCCTATGAACTGTAGCCCACGAGGTTCCTCTGTCTGTTAGATTCTCCAGGCAAGAATACTGGAGTGGGTTGCCAGGTCCTTCTCCAGGGTATCTTCCCAACCCAGGGACTGAACATGTGTCTCTTACATCTCCTGCATTGGTAGGTGGGCTATTTATCCACTAGCGCCACCTTTTGTTCTAGAGTGGTCTAAAATTCCTTGTGTAAATTTCCTTACAGTGGAAATAGGTTTTTCCACCTTCCCAAATGCCAGGAAACTGAAGAAACTTCTACAGCCTGTGCTCCAAACTTTTAACCTGGAATTTTGTTCTCTGCTCCTTTCAGAAAGCTGAAGCAAATTTGCTAGAATTAATATGTGCCTTGCCCTATTTTCTGTTTTGCATGAATACCATTGGCTTATTTGGAACAGTTCTATAGAATTGATTAAGTAATATTTAGACTTTTTCGTACTCAGCTTTCACAGATGAGTCTTATCACTAAGGCGACAAGACAGAGCCCAAAGGTAGAGGAATAAAGGGTAAAGTTTGAGGACAAAGTTCTCAATCTAGAAATTTGTGAAGAGAGTCATCGAGAAGATAGCAAAGAGGGACCAGTTAACATTTTGAGAAGCATGGGGAAGATGGCTACCATTTCTCCATTATCAAATATTCTTTCCCATTGTTATACCAATATGTCTCTGCTAGAGGTTCAGAAAATGTGGCTGCCATATGTTTATTTGATAATGACCGTACAAATCCATTGCCAGGATCAAAGGTGCTCTGGGAAGTTTCACAGGCAGTAGCCATAGTTTAGATGAACGATGTATCACTCTTGCCTGGTTTCCTTGAAGCCAAATAGTCTCTAGAAAACTGCTAGTTGTTGTTGGGAGAATTAAATTATTAGAAATGAGTATTATCTGAATCTCTATAAATTCAAAGACCTGGGGTGAGTATTAATTAGACACTCATAATTTTTGAGGTTTGGCAGGGGTCAGAGTAAGTTTTCTCTTAAATCAGTGCAGGCCTTGAGGGAGGTAAGAGACCCAGTGTGGACTGTAGTTTGCTCTAGTCATTTTTGGTTAGTCAAGAAGGGTAGACTGTATCTTATGTGGGGAAATATGTCCCCTTGTCTAGGACAGAGATAAGAATAAAATGAAATCATTCACTTGCTTCTCAGCTCTGAAGCTCTCAAGTTATTAGACCCAAGTAGAAACCTGAGGCTGGACGGAAGAGTCCAGATGTCAGGTTCCCTGGTTCATTACACTTATGACCCACTTCTGGCCACTGGAGGGCATTTCCAGCAGGGACAACCAACTGTGCACACCACTGAGTCTCTCAGTTTGCTCACTGCCTTCTTTCTGCTTTCTTTTTTTTTTAAAAAAAAAAAAAAAAACTCATCTCTTCTTTTTCTTTGTGTTCTTTGCCTCTCCCCAATCCAGAGATTCCCCTCACCCCCATCTAGAAACCTCCCTTAGCACAATTTCTGCTGTGACAGCAGTTCACATCACTCACTACCCTGGTGCCACCCCCTCTTTGCTCTCTGTGCTTGATAAATATGTAGTTTTAGCATGAAAGAGACTGGGTGTAATCACTAGAGACTTCTCAGAGTGGAAACATCAGCGCTCCTTTCAGACACTGCCTAACTGAGAACAGCTTGAGAAAACAAGTTTTATGAAAAGAAGGGAGGAAAAGTGGCTAGGAAAATGGGAGAAATATGAAATATGGGGAAAAATATATTTTGTGGAAAGTGGGGCAAGACCACCGGTATTCATTGTCTAAAAAGACCCTCCTGGGATAGAAAAACATTTTCCATACCAATTTTTTTTTTTTTAAGATTTATTTATTTATTTATTTTGGGCGGGGGTTGGGTTGGGGAGGGAAGGGAGTGGGTGGGCCACTTCTATTGGTCTTTCATTTCTCCATTTTCATCTGTCTTTGTTCTTTGGCTCCTGCGGGCCTCCCATCGCGGTGGCATGTGTCACTCCAGAGCTCCGACTCGGTGATTGGACACATGGGTCCAGCCGCTCCTCAGCACGTGGGATCTTCCCAGGCCAGGGATCGAACTGGCGCCCCTTGCACTGCAAGACGGTGTCCTTACCCACTGGACCACCAGGGAAGCCCTTCCATACCAAATTTATAAGTTAAGAAATAAGGATATCATGAAATCTTTTGGGAGAGATTTTTTTGGAGGATAAGAGACCCAGTGTGGACTGTAGTTTGCTCTAGTCATTTGGTTAGTCAAGAAGGGTAGACTGTATCTTATGTGGGGAAATATGTCCCCTTGTCTAGGACAGAGATAAGAATAAAATGAAATCATTCACTTGCTTCTCAGCTCTGAAGCTCTCAAGTTATTAGACCCAAGTAGAAACCTGAGGCTGGACGGAAGAGTCCAGATGTCAGGTTCCTGGTTCATTACACTTATGACCCACTTCTGGCCACTGGAGGGCATTTCCAGCAGGGACAACCAACTGTGCACACCACTGAGTCTCTCAGTTTGCTCACTGCCTTCTTTCTGCTTTCTTTTTTTTTTAAAAAAAAAAAAAAAAACTCATCTCTTCTTTTTCTTTGTGTTCTTTGCCTCTCCCCAATCCAGAGATTCCCCTCACCCCCATCTAGAAACCTCCCTTAGCACAATTTCTGCTGTGACAGCAGTTCACATCACTCACTACCCTGGTGCCACCCCCTCTTTGCTCTCTGTGCTTGATAAATATGTAGTTTTAGCATGAAAGAGACTGGGTGTAATCACTAGAGACTTCTCAGAGTGGAAACATCAGCGCTCCTTTCAGACACTGCCTAACTGAGAACAGCTTGAGAAAACAAGTTTTATGAAAAGAAGGGAGGAAAAGTGGCTAGGAAAATGGGAGAAATATGAAATATGGGGAAAAATATATTTTGTGGAAAGTGGGGCAAGACCACCGGTATTCATTGTCTAAAAAGACCCTCCTGGGATAGAAAAACATTTTCCATACCAATTTTTTTTTTTTTAAGATTTATTTATTTATTTATTTTGGGCGGGGGTCGGGTTGGGGGGGGGAGGGGAGGGGGTGGGCCACTTCTATTGGTCTTTCATTTCTCCATTTTCATCTGTCTTTGTTCTTTGGCTCCTGCGGGCCTCCCATCGCGGTGGCATGTGTCACTCCAGAGCTCCGACTCGGTGATTGGACACATGGGTCCAGCCGCTCCTCAGCACGTGGGATCTTCCCAGGCCAGGGATCGAACTGGCGCCCCTTGCACTGCAAGACGGTGTCCTTACCCACTGGACCACCAGGGAAGCCCTTCCATACCAAATTTATAAGTTAAGAAATAAGGATATCATGAAATCTAGTTTGGTAGAGATTTATTTTCTTTGTATGTATGGAGGGGGAGGTGGTGGAGAAGCTTTAAACCTGAGAGTTTAGAGAAGATTATGTGGAGGTGGTGGGCTATGGCCTATTTATAAGACTGACTCCATTTTTTTATGACAGACATAGTATTCACCACATAGTGCAAATTAATTATAACTGAAGCTTATATATTAATAAAAATCTAAGCATGTACTTTTAGGAACACTTCAGTATTCTGTTCTGAGTAATAGTGCAAGTATTCAAATGCACTGATTGTTTTCCATAAAAATTTTTCCAAAAATTATCCTTTCTTTAGAGTTAGACTCGGTGATCTTTAATTCCCCCCAGAAACTGAGCAACGGCTCAAGTATTTGAGCTTTTATTTGCAGCTTATATGATAGAAGCTGGTATAATAGAAAATCCAAAAGATTTTCAATAATCAGGCTAGTTTTCTATTTGGTGATTTTTGCATAGTGATTTGATATCAATAGCACTGTTTAGCCTTCAGGTCCTTCTCTTTCACCCACAAATTCTCTCATCACTTCACCATTGCCATTAAGCCTAACTTTGTCATGTGGTATCCATATATTGATAGTGTAGAATGCTCTAAGGTCATCTTATCCTACTCCCTTTCTACATTGATTGACCAGCAGGTTTAGCAGAAAATTAGTAAGTTAAAACAAATCCACAAACCAGAAAAATAAAATAAAATTCAATAAATAAGTAAGTCCTTTGAAAAGAGCATTTAAAGCTTATGATTGTGCCAAAGTGCTTGATCTTCCAACAGCTTTCAAATCCTTTCCTCTTCAATCCTCTAATGAAGTACTGATCAAAGCTTTTCTCACTTCTATATCCCCCTACAAGTTGGCACTTTTTCAGTTCCCCTTTTCTGCTGAAAGCTTTCATGCTTTGTAATCCTTTTTCTTCCGGGGGCCTCCACCTTTTCTGTAGAAGGACATTTAGCCATGAATCCTTAGGAGGCTGAAATTCATGGCCAGCAGGAAGAAGCAATCACTGCTCAAATGCTCATATCAATAGACACATTGGTGCTTGTTCTAGCAGGGAAGTTGTAGATTCCTGATATTCTAGTTGGGGTGAGGGGTATCTTGTGACCTTTTACAGACATAGTATTCAACATGAAAAAGCTTATATATTAATAAAAATCTAAGCATGTACTTTTAGGAACACTTCAGTATTCTGTTCTGAGTAATAGTGCAAGTATTCAAATGCACTGATTGTTTTCCATAAAAATTTTTCCAAAAATTATCCTTTCTTTAGAGTTAGACTCGGTGATCTTTAATTCCCCCCAGAAACTGAGCAACGGCTCAAGTATTTGAGCTTTTATTTGCAGCTTATATGATAGAAGCTGGTATAATAGAAAATCCAAAAGATTTTCAATAATCAGGCTAGTTTTCTATTTGGTGATTTTTGCATAGTGATTTGATATCAATAGCACTGTTTAGCCTTCAGGTCCTTCTCTTTCACCCACAAATTCTCTCATCACTTCACCATTGCCATTAAGCCTAACTTTGTCATGTGGTATCCATATATTGATAGTGTAGAATGCTCTAAGGTCATCTTATCCTACTCCCTTTCTACATTGATTGACCAGCAGGTTTAGCAGAAAATTAGTAAGTTAAAACAAATCCACAAACCAGAAAAATAAAATAAAATTCAATAAATAAGTAAGTCCTTTGAAAAGAGCATTTAAAGCTTATGATTGTGCCAAAGTGCTTGATCTTCCAACAGCTTTCAAATCCTTTCCTCTTCAATCCTCTAATGAAGTACTGATCAAAGCTTTTCTCACTTCTATATCCCCCTACAAGTTGGCACTTTTTCAGTTCCCCTTTTCTGCTGAAAGCTTTCATGCTTTGTAATCCTTTTTCTTCCGGGGACCTCCACCTTTTCTGTAGAAGGACATTTAGCCATGAATCCTTAGGAGGCTGAAATTCATGGCCAGCAGGAAGAAGCAATCACTGCTCAAATGCTCATATCAATAGACACATTGGTGCTTGTTCTAGCAGGGAAGTTGTAGATTCCTGATATTCTAGTTGGGGTGAGGGGTATCTTGTGACCTTTTACAGAGATACAAAGGGAAAAACTGCATTATAATGTACTGGCAAAGCAAGGAAACTGTTTTTCTTCCAAAAGTCTGAGCTTTTGGAAAATGAAATAGTTCTCTCAGGAGTTTATGAGTTCTCCATCACTGATGATGTTCTCTAAGAAGTTGTGTGATCCCCACCCAGGGTTTTATGGTACACATCTGCTTTTGTGTAGACTTCTAATGCTATTATAGATCTGAGTTACTGAGTTCTCTTATAAGATATGGTCCAGTTGTTGAACATTCTTAGGTCTCATTCTCATCTCAAACACTATTTGTTTGTTTATTTTTGCTAGCTTTAATTCTCTCAAATTCAATTCAAGAAATATTTTTCAGGACCTATTTGATACTCTGTGCTAACCTGGCATTGCTGAAGCAGAAGCTCTAATGCTTTCTCTATCTGATGCAAAGAGTCAACTCTTTGGAAAAGATCCTGATGCAGAAAGATTGAAGGCAGAAAGAGAAGGGGGCAGCAGAGGATGAGATAGTTAGATAGCATCATTGATCCAGTGAACATGAATTTAAGTAAGCTCCAGGAGATAGCGGAAGACAGAGTAATCTAGCATGCTGCAGTCCATGGGATCACAAAGAGTCAGACATGACTTAATGATTGAACAACGACAATAGCTTTTTTGTTAATTGTAAATAAGATTTTATAGGTATGGTAGCAAACCTTGCATGTGTAAAGGTAAGAAAGTTAAACATGACCCAACTGACAGTAGAGACAAATTAGAAATTCTTAAATAACAGAATGTTACTGTTCACATTAATTTTAGTGAACATTATTTCATATAAATATAAATTTAGAGCCAGGCAGGTGTCATTTTGAATTTAGGTTTGAACTTAGTAATAGGTCAAGTTTCTTAACATTCTTAAAACTCAGTATTTCCATTATGAAATTAATAAAAATATGAAGGTTAAACTGAAATAACAGATTTAAATCACCTAGTACCTGAATTATATAAAGTTCCAGAAATATACAGTGCCTTTCTTTTACTTTATATAGCCAAATCTGAATTTGGAAAAAGTAAGGATTTTTCCATCTTGGTAGGTGCATTTATGGTCTTTGTTATCTGCCATTGGTTTCTGGGTTGACTGAACACAGAATGAGAAGAACTTCATGCATCTAAGTTTTCTTGGGATGAAAAGGAGCAACATACTGGGTTCCTTTCAGATCAGAATAATTGCACTCCTAGTGTGATTGCTGGCACTGCTATTGTGCCACAGCCCCTCCTGGTGCTGTCTCATCCCCAACACAGTGCTTAAGCCAAGGTAAGTTATTGCAGGGCAGGAAGTGATTTTTAAATACAGAAGGGCTAAGGCACTGTCTGGAGCCACCTGACCACAAGTCTCAGTCACCAAATTTAAGTCCTTAGTCAGTCAAGATATGGTGACTCCCAGGAGGCAAAGAGGTAGAGTCTGCTTCTCAGGACGCTGCCTACTTCTCTGAGTGCAACTCTGCCTCATCCATAGTCAGATATCTTCATTCACAGTCTGTGTTACACTCTAGCCAAATTCCTTTTTTTTAAACTCTTTTTAAAAAAAGAATTTAATTTATTTTTAAATTAAAGGATACATGCTTTACAAAGTTTTGTTGTTTTCTGTCAAACATCAGCATGAATCAGTCATAGATATACATATGTCCTCTTCCTCTTGAACTTCCCTCCCATCGCCCTCCCCATGCCATCCCTCCAGGGTGTTGCAGAGCCCCTGTAACCCCCAGCCAAAATCTTGCACTGGATTTTCAACGTTGGCTTCTTTCTGATTAGACCCATCATACTGTAAGTCAATGGCTTTTCTTGAAGAATTATTATGTTTTGAAACAACAAATACAAAACAGTGCTAGGCTTGATACTATTAGCTTGGTTAAAATTCAATAATGGAAGTAAAGTTTCAGACAGAAAGAAGCCATTTAAACTACTAATGAATTAGAGGTACCTTAAGAAGTACTTAAAAGTATGTTTAGTATAAATTAGAGTTTAATTAAGCTTTAAGTTACCTTTAACTTAATTAGCTTTAACTTACAGTGTACCAACCACTGTCTAGCTATCATACGAATTTACTTTCATGTCTTCATAACAACCTTCTAAGCTAAACATTGCCAAATCTATTTTATGGGTAAGGAAACAGGTTTGGAGAAACAAAATAAATGTCCAAAATCCCAAAATCAGAAAGTTATAGAACTAAAATTTGAACCAAGACTGTCTGGCTTCAGGGCTCGCTCTAAGTCACCATGACCAGCTACCTTTGTCAAGTTTATGACATGCAAACCTGTAAATCACATACAGCATGTATTAAATAACCACCACACAGTAAATTATTAATGAATGTGTCCACTCCTTCTCCTGCCTATTAGCACTTCTAGGTTTGGAAGTCCTTTGTCTCTTCTGTGGGGTTTGGTCTTCTTACAAGTGAATATTCTTCCAGGTGCTTTGAGACAATTGTGAGCCACACCGATTTTCAGTAGATGAAAACCTTACCCCTAATCGTTTTTGATGATATGCCTCAGTTCAGCCTTTGAAAGGATTACAGAAAACAGTAAGTGCTATAGCATCAGTTTGCTCAGTCAGGGTATAAAACTGTAGAGTTACCTTTCCCTAAAATCTAGAGAATTAGCCCTGTCCTCACTGAAGTTCTAATCATATTGTCCAAGATATTTCCTTGCACTTCTCCAGTTCTCTCAGTCAACTGCCAGAGTGCATTTCAGTTCCTGTCTCAGAAGCTCTGAGTAGACTTTGCAGAGATTATTTGATAGTGAGATAGAGCATTTCAAGAGAGGGCAACAATTAAAGTCCAGTGGTCTTGTGATGTAAATACTGAGCATAATTTATTATTCACAATATGTACACTCGTCCTAATGAAAATTTAGAGTCATTTGCTGGAGTCTTTTTTTTTTAACCCGAATATTGACAGGTGGTGAGCAGGTGGAGCCACGCAGCACTTGTCAGGGATGTGTCTGAGTGGTAGGCGGAGGAGGGGTGAAGATCTGAGTGAACGATAGCGGCACAGTCGCTCCTTTCCTGTTGTTGTTGAGTGACACTTGGATATATCACTAAGCATATAAAAATAGAAGCTCTGTGTCAGCCTTCTTGTACAGGGTGCTGTGCTGCAGCATTTAAATCTGGATGTCAGTATGCCAGTATTGTTATTTATAGAGGAGACCCGTATTAACATTTTGAGAGCGACAGAGGAAGAGGGAGAAAGAGAAAAGTGCATATGAGAGACAGAGTGCTTGGAATGTTGTGTTGCATTAATTGAGCATTTAACTTTGTACATTTTGAAACAGTAATTCATATTTGTACTGCACACGTTGCAGACTGCCCTGGTGGCTCAGCAGTAAAGACTCTGCTTGCAATGCAGGAGAGACAGGAGATGCAGGTTCTATCTCTGGCTCAGGAAGAACATCTGAAGGAGGGCATGGCAAGCTACTCCAGTATTCTTGTTGAGATAATCCCATGGACAGAAGAGCCTCGTGGACTACAGTCCAAAGGCTCACAAAAAGTCCAACAAGACTGAAGGGACTGAGCATGCATGCACTTACATTTTGCAAGGCACTTTCACATATACCACGATAATAGAGTCTCATAGAGACTTTTGAGGTACAAAGTAGTATTTCTCTTCCTGCAGAAGCTTGAAGAGATCAGGCAACTCCTGCCATGTTGTTCAGCTACCTGGTAGAAAATTGGATCTCCATGCTGTATCTTAAAATGCAGTTATTCCTTCAAAAAAAAATTCTAATCATATTGTCCAAGATATTTCCTTGCACTTCTCCAGTTCTCTCAGTCAACTGCCAGAGTGCATTTCAGTTCCTGTCTCAGAAGCTCTGAGTAGACTTTGCAGAGATTATTTGATAGTGAGATAGAGCATTTCAAGAGAGGGCAACAATTAAAGTCCAGTGGTCTTGTGATGTAAATACTGAGCATAATTTATTATTCACAATATGTACACTCGTCCTAATGAAAATTTAGAGTCATTTGCTGGAGTCTTTTTTTTTTAACCCGAATATTGACAGGTGGTGAGCAGGTGGAGCCACGCAGCACTTGTCAGGGATGTGTCTGAGTGGTAGGCGGAGGAGGGGTGAAGATCTGAGTGAACGATAGCGGCACAGTCGCTCCTTTCCTGTTGTTGTTGAGTGACACTTGGATATATCACTAAGCATATAAAAATAGAAGCTCTGTGTCAGCCTTCTTGTACAGGGTGCTGTGCTGCAGCATTTAAATCTGGATGTCAGTATGCCAGTATTGTTATTTATAGAGGAGACCCGTATTAACATTTTGAGAGCGACAGAGGAAGAGGGAGAAAGAGAAAAGTGCATATGAGAGACAGAGTGCTTGGAATGTTGTGTTGCATTAATTGAGCATTTAACTTTGTACATTTTGAAACAGTAATTCATATTTGTACTGCACACGTTGCAGACTGCCCTGGTGGCTCAGCAGTAAAGACTCTGCTTGCAATGCAGGAGAGACAGGAGATGCAGGTTCTATCTCTGGCTCAGGAAGAACATCTGAAGGAGGGCATGGCAAGCTACTCCAGTATTCTTGTTGAGATAATCCCATGGACAGAAGAGCCTCGTGGACTACAGTCCAAAGGCTCACAAAAAGTCCAACAAGACTGAAGGGACTGAGCATGCATGCACTTACATTTTGCAAGGCACTTTCACATATACCACGATAATAGAGTCTCATAGAGACTTTTGAGGTACAAAGTAGTATTTCTCTTCCTGCAGAAGCTTGAAGAGATCAGGCAACTCCTGCCATGTTGTTCAGCTACCTGGTAGAAAAATTGGATCTCCATGCTGTATCTTAAAAATGCAGTTATTCCTTCTCCATATGAGGAAGGGTAGTAATAAGGTAGTAAAGTTCCCATACAACAGATGAGGAAATTTAGCTATGAAGTTATAATCTGACAAAATTAAGGCATGGTATAAGTATGGGTCATGCCATTAGACATTCTGGGCAGTGAGAACACAGCAAGGAAAAAAAAAATATAGATACAAATGCTTGCCTTTGTAAAGCTAATATACCAGTGGTTGTGTTAGATGACCTTTATGATTCTACAGCTCCATAGTGCAAGTGGAGATATATACTTTTTTATCGCTATCTGGAAATAGTGAAGTGGCTAAATCTCAAAACAATAAAGCATTTTGTATTTCAAAATATTCAGCTATCTTACACAAACTGTGTTGTCTCTGAGATTATGACTATTTAGGGTAGATTCTGTAGTGGTATAATGGCATATTTCATGTTCTGTTTTAGTCGGAACTATACAGTAAGACATTTCTCTATATGGTCAATGAAGTGGAATGGGAACTGCAGGATCCACATGGATCAGCAAGAAAATAGATCAGTAGACCCTGGGAGCACAACTAAAACTGAACCAATAGCTTAAGTAATCACTCCCAAACTTCTTTGTACCTGAGAATCACCTAAGGATCTTCAGATATTACAGCTTCCTGTGTCCTCCCCAGTGAGTATGAATGATCTAGCATGTGAACAGAATGCTTAATATGATTCTAATATGCACACGTTGCAGACTCCCTTAGGTTTTTATCTCTTTTGGCTCAGGAAGAACATCTGAAGGAGGGCATGGCAAGCTACTCCAGTATTCTTGTTGAGATAATCCCATGGACAGAAGAGCCTCGTGGACTACAGTCCAAAGGCTCACAAAAAGTCCAACAAGACTGAAGGGACTGAGCATGCATGCACTTACATTTTGCAAGGCACTTTCACATATACCACGATAATAGAGTCTCATAGAGACTTTTGAGGTACAAAGTAGTATTTCTCTTCCTGCAGAAGCTTGAAGAGATCAGGCAACTCCTGCCATGTTGTTCAGCTACCTGGTAGAAAAATTGGATCTCCATGCTGTATCTTAAAAATGCAGTTATTCCTTCTCCATATGAGGAAGGGTAGTAATAAGGTAGTAAAGTTCCCATACAACAGATGAGGAAATTTAGCTATGAAGTTATAATCTGACAAAATTAAGGCATGGTATAAGTATGGGTCATGCCATTAGACATTCTGGGCAGTGAGAACACAGCAAGGAAAAAAAAAATATAGATACAAATGCTTGCCTTTGTAAAGCTAATATACCAGTGGTTGTGTTAGATGACCTTTATGATTCTACAGCTCCATAGTGCAAGTGGAGATATATACTTTTTTATCGCTATCTGGAAATAGTGAAGTGGCTAAATCTCAAAACAATAAAGCATTTTGTATTTCAAAATATTCAGCTATCTTACACAAACTGTGTTGTCTCTGAGATTATGACTATTTAGGGTAGATTCTGTAGTGGTATAATGGCATATTTCATGTTCTGTTTTAGTCGGAACTATACAGTAAGACATTTCTCTATATGGTCAATGAAGTGGAATGGGAACTGCAGGATCCACATGGATCAGCAAGAAAATAGATCAGTAGACCCTGGGAGCACAACTAAAACTGAACCAATAGCTTAAGTAATCACTCCCAAACTTCTTTGTACCTGAGAATCACCTAAGGATCTTCAGATATTACAGCTTCCTGTGTCCTCCCCAGTGAGTATGAATGATCTAGCATGTGAACAGAATGCTTAATATGATTCTAATATGGTGATACAAAGTTTAGGAGTCACTGATTTGATGTTTTGTTGTTCAGTCCCTAAGTAATGTCCAACTATTTGGGTCCCCCTGGACTGTAGCATGCCAGGTTTCCCAGTCCTTCACTATATCCCAGAGTTTGCTCAAACACATATCCATTGAATCAGTGACATCATCAAACCATCTCATTTTCTGTTACCATGTTTTCCTTGTGTCCTCAACCTTACCCAGGATCAGGGTATTTTCTATTAAGTCATCTCTTCACATCAGGGAACCAAATATTTGAGCTTCATCTTCAACATAAGTCTTTCCAATGACTATTCAGGGTTGATTTTCTTGAGGATTGACTGGTTTGAAATCCTTGCTATCCACAGGATTCTCAAGAGTCCCCTCCAGCACCACAGTTTGAAAGCACCGATTCTTCAGCACTCATTCTACTTTATGCTCCAACTCTCACATCCACACATGATTACTGAAAAAACCACAGCTCTGACTATGTAGGCCTTTGTCAACAAAGGAATATCTCTGCTTTTTAATTGGCTGTCCAGATTTGTCATAGCTTTTCTTTCAAAGAGCAAAGTGAAAAGTAAAAGTAAAGGTCACTTGGTCATGTCTGACTCTGTGTCACACCATGGACTGTAGCCTACCAGGCTCCTTTGTATGGAATTCTCCAGTCAAGAGTACTGGAGCAGGTAACCATTTCCTTCTCCAGGGGATCTTCTCAAACTAGGTCTCCCACATTGCAGGGAAATTTTTTTGCCAGCTGAGATATGAGGGAAGCCCAAGAATTGTTTAATTTAATGACTGCAGTCATTGCCTGCAGTGATTTTGGAGCCCAAGAAAATAAAGTCTGTCATTGTTTCCATTTTTTCCCCCATTTATTTGTCATGAAGTGATGGAACCAGATGTCATGATCTTCACTTTTTGAATGTTGAGGTTTTTTTTTTTTTCATATTTTGGGCTCTTTTATTAGTCCTTCATTTGTTTATTTTCATCCATCTTAATTCTTTGGCCTGTGTGGACCTCCCATTGCAGTGGCCTCTCTCGCTGCAGAGCACCTGCTCTGGTCACATACACTTCAGAGTGCTGGCTTGTAATTGGACACACCAGTCCAGGCACTCTGTGGCATGTCAAATCTTCCCATGCCAGGGATTGAACTGGTGCCCCTTGCACTGCAAAGCAGACTCTTTACCCACTAGACTACCAGGGAAGTCCCTGAAAGTTGTGTTTTAAGCCAGCTATTTCATTCTTTTTTTTTACCTTCATCAAGAGGCTCTTTAGTTCCTCTTCACTTTCTGCCATAAGGGTGCTGTCATCTGATTACCTGAGGTTATTGACATTTCTCCTGGCAATCTTGATTCCAGCTTGTGTTTCATCCAGTGAAGCATTTCTCATAAAGTACTCTTCGTATAAGTTAAACAAGGTGTTGATATACAGCCTTTATATACTCCTTTCCCAATTTGGAGCCAGTCTGTTGTTACATGTCAAATTTTAACAGTTGCTTCTTGACCTGTAAAAAGGTTTCTCAGGAGGAAGATAAGGTGGTCTGGTATTCCCATCTGTTTCAGAATTTTCCACAGTTGTGATCGACACAGTCAAAGTTTTTAGTGAAACCAATGAAGCAGAGTATATGTTTTGTTTTGTTTTGTTTCATGGAATTGCCTTGCTCTTTCACTTATAGGTTATTATAAAATATTGAGTATATTTACCTGTGCTATACAGTAGATCCCTATTTTTTGTTTAATGTTTAATAATGTTTACTCCTCCACTTTTCCCCTTTGGTAATCATACATTTGTTTTCTACATCTGTCAATCTATTTATATGTTCTTATTAATAATCAATATACCTCTAAAAGTTAATTAACCCCAATACCAACATATCCTCTGACTTTGTTATTTAGCATATTACTTTACTTGGTGTTTCTGGAATTTGTATAAGAAATATACTAAATAAAACATGAATTGTTAATTTTAGATTTAGTCTTATGAGAAATATGTTAAGCTAGGATCAAATGATGACTGACTTCAAACTTTGTATTGTCCCTGAAGAGAGATCTGTGAATATTTTGGGAAAAGATTATGATAGTTTTTCTACATGAGCACAATTCAACGATTATGGATTTATTTCAAAATTTCATATTTAAAAAAACCTGCTTCTAATCTTTCATATACAATTTACTAAAATTATTATTGAATCTATTTATGTATTTCCTATGCCATTTAAGATATTAATGAGAAAACCAGAAATAGGATAACCATAATAAAAAAAAATCCACTTAACCACCAGTTAGATTATCACTGACATCATCACACCATGGTATGGGACTTCTGAAAAAAGGCCCAAGAATATTTTTGGTACCAGATTGCTGGATGGAGTAGTTAAGAGCAAGTGACAAACTGTCCTTTACTTTGCTTCATAACAACTCTCCTCTAGAAGGAGAAGCTTACATGTCAAAGGGTTATAACAAGTTCCAGCTTGCTTGAAGCATTTCTCATAAAGTACTCTTCGTATAAGTTAAACAAGGTGTTGATATACAGCCTTTATATACTCCTTTCCCAATTTGGAGCCAGTCTGTTGTTACATGTCAAATTTTAACAGTTGCTTCTTGACCTGTAAAAGGTTTCTCAGGAGGAAGATAAGGTGGTCTGGTATTCCCATCTGTTTCAGAATTTTCCACAGTTGTGATCGACACAGTCAAAGTTTTTAGTGAAACCAATGAAGCAGAGTATATGTTTTGTTTTGTTTTGTTTCATGGAATTGCCTTGCTCTTTCACTTATAGGTTATTATAAAATATTGAGTATATTTACCTGTGCTATACAGTAGATCCCTATTTTTTGTTTAATGTTTAATAATGTTTACTCCTCCACTTTTCCCCTTTGGTAATCATACATTTGTTTTCTACATCTGTCAATCTATTTATATGTTCTTATTAATAATCAATATACCTCTAAAAGTTAATTAACCCCAATACCAACATATCCTCTGACTTTGTTATTTAGCATATTACTTTACTTGGTGTTTCTGGAATTTGTATAAGAAATATACTAAATAAAACATGAATTGTTAATTTTAGATTTAGTCTTATGAGAAATATGTTAAGCTAGGATCAAATGATGACTGACTTCAAACTTTGTATTGTCCCTGAAGAGAGATCTGTGAATATTTTGGGAAAAGATTATGATAGTTTTTCTACATGAGCACAATTCAACGATTATGGATTTATTTCAAAATTTCATATTTAAAAAAACCTGCTTCTAATCTTTCATATACAATTTACTAAAATTATTATTGAATCTATTTATGTATTTCCTATGCCATTTAAGATATTAATGAGAAAACCAGAAATAGGATAACCATAATAAAAAAAAATCCACTTAACCACCAGTTAGATTATCACTGACATCATCACACCATGGTATGGGACTTCTGAAAAAAGGCCCAAGAATATTTTTGGTACCAGATTGCTGGATGGAGTAGTTAAGAGCAAGTGACAAACTGTCCTTTACTTTGCTTCATAACAACTCTCCTCTAGAAGGAGAAGTCAAAAAGAAAGGTATGTGGAGATTAATTGGACACAATCGATTTTTATGGGTGATAGTCCACTAAGTTCCTGTGATTTCAAATGCTACTTTTCCCTTAAGGATTCTGTGATGCCAGGATGGTTTTTGAAGCTGTTAATAATTATAAATAACATTTATTGGATGCTCACCATGTGCCATCCATCATGCCAAGCTTTTTATGTACATCATTTCAAATAGTCCTTGTTACTGACCTTTGAGGACTATAGGTCTTGGAGAGTTTAAGTGCCTTGTGAAAGGATGAACAGTTACCGAGTAGAAGTGTTGGGGTGGAAGTCAAGCCTATGCTCCTAGTGTCAGTACAGTATTGCCTTATATACACTGTGGAAAGTTGTGAAAAGAATATAAACTTGTCATTTAGTTCTACCATTTACTACCAGTATGACATTGGCCTTCTTCACCAATTCCCTGTGAAGACTGAACCATCTCTTTGTAGACTGAAAGCCCTGTCCAAATGTAACATGTTATTCCAATATTATGGGTGTTGAGGTTTTTCCAATGAACACTGATAGAGTCCTTACTATGGGCCAGACCTTTTTGCCAAGTCCTGGAAATACAACAATAAGTAAGACACAAGAGTTCCTTCCCTGTCATTCCTGGACTTTGGCAGTCAGCATGAGGCCACACTTCCCTTTTCAGACAGGTCGGGGGCTGCCCCAGTTCTGGTTGTGTGTCGCTAAGCCATGCTAGTAAAAGCCTGTCGAGAATTGATGCCAACAGCTCCCCAGATGCCTCATGTTAATGTAATCAGCAAGAAGCCTGCACACCTGATGGTAGTTCAGAATATGAGGTGAATGATTAAAGTTTAAAAGGTCGTATACCATTGTAATACTGAAAAGAAGCTTTATGATTCATCATTCCTGATGTAATGTCATCTGTTTAATAAAGCCGTATTTCACTCACAGCTCATTTTTAATGGGTCTATTTAAGTAATGGCATTGGAGGTTTTTTTTTTTTTCTCCTTTCCAAGCTAAGAGTGGTTTGTATGGATTATACTTGAAAACAACACAGTGGTTTTGGACTTGGATATTTACAATATCTTTCAGCCTTCAGCTGACTAGATAATATTTATGTCAAACCTCTCTACTTGGACTGAAATAGTAGCAAAGTCAAAGAAGCAGCTGGATACGCTAATATACAAATAAACCATGTCTCCCTTAATTGTATGGATGGGGATTTATATCATGGGCAAATGTGGTTATCTGTAAAGCACTTTGATGAACAGTGGTCAGAGAGCATCGTGCCCAGGGTGGCATTTCATTCAACCAAGTGGCTGGAATCCGTTGGATCTGCTCATTTTAAATCAGTGGTTCTCCACTGGAAACAATTTTGTACCCTGGGAGTCATTTGGCAATAACCGGAGATGTCTTCTATTTTCACAACTGGAGGGGATGGAAAGGGTATTGCCATTGGAATCTAGTGGACAGACTAAGGAGGAACCCAAACATTCTGTAGTGCACAGGAATCCACTCTTCTCTGCCCAACAGAGCATTTTTACTCTAAATGTCAATAGTGGTGAAGTTCAGAAATACTGTATTTGATGGTTGGATGTGGGGTGGGAGGTTGGGATTGAGAAGGATCACATCATATAGTAGATGGCTGGTGTCTCTTTTAGGAAATTCAAGAAAGAAATAAGGGGAGAGTGGGTATATGAGGCCTGAATTCTTGGGATGAGAAGACTCTGGGAGTTTTTGTAAATTTCTGTGGTAGTGAAGGCGGATCTTATTTCCACCTTTTGTTCGACTTTCCTGGAATCATGCCAAAATGGCACACTCCTTTGATCGGTCCCAGTTCTGGTTGTGTGTCGCTAAGCCATGCTAGTAAAAGCCTGTCGAGAATTGATGCCAACAGCTCCCCAGATGCCTCATGTTAATGTAATCAGCAAGAAGCCTGCACACCTGATGGTAGTTCAGAATATGAGGTGAATGATTAAAGTTTAAAAGGTCGTATACCATTGTAATACTGAAAAGAAGCTTTATGATTCATCATTCCTGATGTAATGTCATCTGTTTAATAAAGCCGTATTTCACTCACAGCTCATTTTTAATGGGTCTATTTAAGTAATGGCATTGGAGGTTTTTTTTTTTTTCTCCTTTCCAAGCTAAGAGTGGTTTGTATGGATTATACTTGAAAACAACACAGTGGTTTTGGACTTGGATATTTACAATATCTTTCAGCCTTCAGCTGACTAGATAATATTTATGTCAAACCTCTCTACTTGGACTGAAATAGTAGCAAAGTCAAAGAAGCAGCTGGATACGCTAATATACAAATAAACCATGTCTCCCTTAATTGTATGGATGGGGATTTATATCATGGGCAAATGTGGTTATCTGTAAAGCACTTTGATGAACAGTGGTCAGAGAGCATCGTGCCCAGGGTGGCATTTCATTCAACCAAGTGGCTGGAATCCGTTGGATCTGCTCATTTTAAATCAGTGGTTCTCCACTGGAAACAATTTTGTACCCTGGGAGTCATTTGGCAAT
This sequence comes from Tragulus kanchil, assembly GCA_022376925.1. NCBI lineage: Eukaryota > Metazoa > Chordata > Mammalia > Artiodactyla > Tragulidae > Tragulus > Tragulus kanchil. Next base: position 64,300,089 of record JAIOJX010000032.1, on the reverse strand, counting down.
AACCGGAGATGTCTTCTATTTTCACAACTGGAGGGGATGGAAAGGGTATTGCCATTGGAATCTAGTGGACAGACTAAGGAGGAACCCAAACATTCTGTAGTGCACAGGAATCCACTCTTCTCTGCCCAACAGAGCATTTTTTACTCTAAATGTCAATAGTGGTGAAGTTCAGAAATACTGTATTTGATGGTTGGATGTGGGGTGGGAGGTTGGGATTGAGAAGGATCACATCATATAGTAGATGGCTGGTGTCTCTTTTAGGAAATTCAAGAAAGAAATAAGGGGAGAGTGGGTATATGAGGCCTGAATTCTTGGGATGAGAAGACTCTGGGAGTTTTTGTAAATTTCTGTGGTAGTGAAGGCGGATCTTATCCACTTTCTTGGCCCTACCTTTTGTTGATACCATTACTATCTTCCTGTTCCCCCAGGACTAAACCTGTGTCCCCTGCATTGGGACTGCAAAGTCTTAAGAACAGGACTACTGGGGAAGTGCAAAATGGAGAACTTTTAAAGATTGTTAGAAAGATCAGGTATAAAGAAAGGGGTATATGTACTCCTATGACTCACTAGATTGGTAGAGATTGACCTCTTCTACCACCTCAAATTTCTGTTTCCCCTAGTTTTCTCATTTGAGTAAAATTACTATTTGATTTAACTAGATACTCAGGCAAAAGTGTTTAGAAACATTTGTGATTTCTTTTTTTTTTTTTTCCAAAAGGGGTTCATTTTATTTCCTTATTTATTTTTTGCTTATTTTTTTTTTCTCTTCTCCCCTGATGAACTGCACTGGGTCATTTTTCTCTTTTTTTTGCCACTTCTATTGGTCTTTCTTTTTTTTTTTTTTAATTAATTAATTAATTTATTTATTTTTGTACATGTATGTTCCCAGATCAATCAGATGCATATCCCTTGGCCCTCCCCCCACCCAGGTTCCCCCCCCCCCATCCCTCCAGACCATTGCTCCAAGTGGTTGTAGGTACTCCTATTCCCCTAGCACAATGACAATAGCTATCCTTTCTACACATATTTATCTTTGTTCTTTGGCCTGTGTGGGCCTCCCATCACAGTAGCCTCTCTCGCTGCAGAACACCGGCTCTGGTCACATGCACTTCAGAGCACTGGCTTGTAATTGGACACACCAGTCCAGTCGCTCCACAGCATGTGGGATCTTCCCAGGCCAGGGATTGAACCAGCACCGCTTGCACTGCAAGGCGGTGTCCTTACCCACTGGACCACCATGGAAGCCCCATTTGTGATTTCTTTATTCTCTTATTTCACACATCCAAACCAAGGTTAAATACTGAATCTACCTTCAGAATGTATCCATAAACCATGTATAAAATGGCCACTTTAATCAATAACCTCATTTTATCGATAATCTCAGGTAATGAGATGAGACCACCCTTAAAAGAAATAAGGGGAGAGTGGGTATATGAGGCCTGAATTCTTGGGATGAGAAGACTCTGGGAGTTTTTGTAAATTTCTGTGGTAGTGAAGGCGGATCTTATCCACTTTCTTGGCCCTACCTTTTGTTGATACCATTACTATCTTCCTGTTCCCCCAGGACTAAACCTGTGTCCCCTGCATTGGGACTGCAAAGTCTTAAGAACAGGACTACTGGGGAAGTGCAAAATGGAGAACTTTTAAAGATTGTTAGAAAGATCAGGTATAAAGAAAGGGGTATATGTACTCCTATGACTCACTAGATTGGTAGAGATTGACCTCTTCTACCACCTCAAATTTCTGTTTCCCCTAGTTTTCTCATTTGAGTAAAATTACTATTTGATTTAACTAGATACTCAGGCAAAAGTGTTTAGAAACATTTGTGATTTCTTTTTTTTTTTTTTCCAAAAGGAGTTCATTTTATTTCCTTATTTATTTTTTGCTTATTTTTTTTTTCTCTTCTCCCCTGATGAACTGCACTGGGTCATTTTTCTCTTTTTTTTGCCACTTCTATTGGTCTTTCTTTTTTTTTTTTTTAATTAATTAATTAATTTATTTATTTTTGTACATGTATGTTCCCAGATCAATCAGATGCATATCCCTTGGCCCTCCCCCCACCCAGGTTCCCCCCCCCCCATCCCTCCAGACCATTGCTCCAAGTGGTTGTAGGTACTCCTATTCCCCTAGCACAATGACAATAGCTATCCTTTCTACACATATTTATCTTTGTTCTTTGGCCTGTGTGGGCCTCCCATCACAGTAGCCTCTCTCGCTGCAGAACACCGGCTCTGGTCACATGCACTTCAGAGCACTGGCTTGTAATTGGACACACCAGTCCAGTCGCTCCACAGCATGTGGGATCTTCCCAGGCCAGGGATTGAACCAGCACCGCTTGCACTGCAAGGCGGTGTCCTTACCCACTGGACCACCATGGAAGCCCCATTTGTGATTTCTTTATTCTCTTATTTCACACATCCAAACCAAGGTTAAATACTGAATCTACCTTCAGAATGTATCCATAAACCATGTATAAAATGGCCACTTTAATCAATAACCTCATTTTATCGATAATCTCAGGTAATGAGATGAGACCACCCTTATGGCAGAAAGAGAAGAGGAACTAAAGGGCCTATTGATGAAGGTTAAAAAGGAGAGTGAAAATTCGGCTTAAAATTCAACATTCAAAAAACGAAAATGATGGCATCTTATTCCCATCACTTTATGGCAAATAGATGGACAAACAATGGAAACGATGACAGACTTTATTTTCTTGGCTTCCAGAATCCCTGCAGATAGTAAATGCAGCCATGCAATTAAAAGACGCTTGCTCTTTGGAAGAAAAGCTATGACAAACTTAGTGTATTCAAAAGCCAAGATATCATTTTGCTGACCAAAGTCCATATAGTAAAAGCTATGATTTTCCCAGTAGTCATGTATGGATGTGAGAGTTGGACCATAATGAAGGCTGAGTGCTGAAGAATTGATGCTTTTGATCTGTGGTTTTGGAAAGACTCTTGAAGTCCCTGAGACTGCAAGGAGATCAAACCAGTCAATCCTAAAGGAAATAAACCCTGAATATTCACTGGAAGGACTGATACTGAAGTTCAAGCTCCGATACTTTGGCCAGCTGTTGTGAAGAGACAACTCACTGGAAAAGACCCTGATCCTGGGAAAAACAAAAGGCAGAAGGAGAAGAGGATGAAATGGTTGGATGGCATCACTGATTCAGTGGACATAAATTTGAACAAGCTCAGGGATATGGTGAAGGACAGGGAACCCGAACATGCCTCCATCCATGAGATCACAGAGAGTCAACCATGACTGAACACAGAGAGTCAACCATGACTGAACTGAACTAAACTTCTTGTTACTTATCATATTCTGCTGAAGTATGAGTGCTGTATGTGTGTGTAAGAGAGAAAGAGACAAGGAAAAACCTATGAAGGAAGGACTTGTGCCTTCTTTGTTTGCTGCTATAACTTCACTACTTAGAATTGTGACAAGCTCATGGCAGGTACTGGATAAATAGTTTTTGAATGGATGAATGAATACATGAATACATGAACCAATGATTCTCTTTTATTGTTTAACTACCAATCTGCCATTCTGCTCAGAATTCTTCAGCTTTACAAGTAGGATAGGAAAATGCTGCACTCAATTTTTAATATTCATAAGTAATAACTAACTTCAGATTCAATATTTTGGGTGTTCAGCTATTTCTAAGTCTGAAATTTGGAAAATCTGATTCTTTGGCTTATTTATGTGCATGAATTATTATTTGGCTGTGTCCATGAACATATAACTTCTTTTATTTAATTCCAATTTCTTATTTGCCTGAACATCCTTGGGATTTTCTTCTATTTGAACAACAGACACACGTGTGATGATCATGATCTTATTGTGCCCTATTCAAGGTCAATTATGATATTACTTAATAATCTCAGAGGTGCTATACCCATGCTCAGACTCCTTGTAATGACATTTATCATCATTTTTTTTTCAGTTACATAGATGCATTCAAGCCCATTTGAATTGGCAAAGACTGATATAAACTAGCTTTGCCACTAATATTTGTGAGAGATCCTGTCGTAAGTGTTTTACTAAAAGGCAGAGATATAAGATCCCTTGCTTCCTTTCATCTGTTAAATTGAAATTACATTGTAAAAGGCTATGAAGTTCGCCGGGTGTAATTTGTTCTATAAATATTCTTGCTGCCTGATCTTTGTGAAATCCTTATTAGGATGCTGAGTGATCCTTAAACAGAGTTTTCTTCTTAAAGCATAGCAAGAGGACGTGTAAGAACAGCATATTTGATAAGCAGATTGACAAGTATCTGGAGTAAGGGGATACAGAGCCATGAAAGACTCCTTGAACTAACAAAATTCATCTCCTATTTCTGTCCTACTTAAAGTCCAGCTTAGAGTTGGTAGATTCAGAAGTATCTCCTGGTATTGATTATGGGAGCAAATAAAAGTAAAAATAAAAATATCTTAGATTTAGTCATTTCTTTTATTTGGAGGCACCTGGGTTTTTATAAGGTTTGTTTTCTTCATTCTCATAGTATTTCTCTCTTCTGGTTTGACGTAAGAGATAGGCCACTGAATCAAGATTCAGAAAACTTGGGACTTCTCTGGTGGCCCAGTGGCTAAGACTCCTGACTTTCAATGCAGGAGGCCTGGGTTCGAATCCTGGTCAGGGAGCTAGATCCCACATACTGCAACTAAGATCCAGCACAATCAAATAAATAAATATTAAAAAAAAAAATTGCAAGCAAAAAAAAAGATTCAGAAAACCTTAATTCTAATCTTGGCTTTGTTTTCACTGGGTTATGTGGCTTTAAATCCGTGGATAGTGAACTTTTTCTTGTGAAGGACCTGATAGTAAATGTATGAGGTTTTGAGAACCATACAATCTTCTCATCATTGTTCCGCTTTGCTTCTATTTGAACAACAGACACGTGTGATGATCATGATCTTATTGTGCCCTATTCAAGGTCAATTATGATATTACTTAATAATCTCAGAGGTGCTATACCCATGCTCAGACTCCTTGTAATGACATTTATCATCATTTTTTTTTCAGTTACATAGATGCATTCAAGCCCATTTGAATTGGCAAAGACTGATATAAACTAGCTTTGCCACTAATATTTGTGAGAGATCCTGTCGTAAGTGTTTTACTAAAAGGCAGAGATATAAGATCCCTTGCTTCCTTTCATCTGTTAAATTGAAATTACATTGTAAAAGGCTATGAAGTTCGCGGGTGTAATTTGTTCTATAAATATTCTTGCTGCCTGATCTTTGTGAAATCCTTATTAGGATGCTGAGTGATCCTTAAACAGAGTTTTCTTCTTAAAGCATAGCAAGAGGACGTGTAAGAACAGCATATTTGATAAGCAGATTGACAAGTATCTGGAGTAAGGGGATACAGAGCCATGAAAGACTCCTTGAACTAACAAAATTCATCTCCTATTTCTGTCCTACTTAAAGTCCAGCTTAGAGTTGGTAGATTCAGAAGTATCTCCTGGTATTGATTATGGGAGCAAATAAAAGTAAAAATAAAAATATCTTAGATTTAGTCATTTCTTTTATTTGGAGGCACCTGGGTTTTTATAAGGTTTGTTTTCTTCATTCTCATAGTATTTCTCTCTTCTGGTTTGACGTAAGAGATAGGCCACTGAATCAAGATTCAGAAAACTTGGGACTTCTCTGGTGGCCCAGTGGCTAAGACTCCTGACTTTCAATGCAGGAGGCCTGGGTTCGAATCCTGGTCAGGGAGCTAGATCCCACATACTGCAACTAAGATCCAGCACAATCAAATAAATAAATATTAAAAAAAAAAATTGCAAGCAAAAAAAAAGATTCAGAAAACCTTAATTCTAATCTTGGCTTTGTTTTCACTGGGTTATGTGGCTTTAAATCCGTGGATAGTGAACTTTTTCTTGTGAAGGACCTGATAGTAAATGTATGAGGTTTTGAGAACCATACAATCTTCTCATCATTGTTCCGCTTTGCTGCTAGAGGATAAAAACAGGCATAGACAATATGTAAATGAATGAGTATGGCTCTTTTCCAATAACACCACATTTATGAGAAAGGATGGTTGAGCAGATTTGGTCTATGTCATAGATGGCCAACTCTTGCTTTAGGTGATTGATTCAACTTCTATGGACTTTACTTTTTTAGTCAAACATAGGAGTTGAGCTAAAAAGAATTCAATTCATTAGGTCATTTGATCCTTCATCCAAGCTCTCATCCACCAGGAGTTGAAATTGTGAAATGCTGCAGGTCTTATTAGCAGTATCAGAACTGACATTCCTCATTTTGATTCAAACAGAAATCAGGGAGCAAATACTGAGCAGGGAGCTTCCTTTGAAATTCAAAGACACAGGGGATTCAATCCCCAGATGAGTGTGCCAAAAGTTTCAAGAGTCCAAACATGCTACCTCCATCATAAGATGATGAGATTTAGAAGGTTTTGGGGATTTGGGCAAAGGGATAATAAAAGAAAAGCCTCTGTACCCCTTTTCTACCCAACATTCCTTAATTATCTGATTCTATCCCAACCCTCACACCATCACTTGGCCAAGTCCCAACATTCTCTAATCAAATTCACCAACATAAATCAAGTCTCCACTTGCTCAAAGAAGAAATTTTTTGGAGATTTCTCTAAATGTTAGATTATAAACACACAACTCTCACTCAAAATTTTCCCTTAGTGGAGAAGGTAGGAGAATATAGCAGGAGCTTTTCTTACCTGTCATTCATTTGGAACATAAATATCTTTGGAAATCAAAAGCACATAATTTTCTAAAAACTGTATGTTCTTCATTCTTCTCTAATATGTTGTTTTAGGTAAGAAATCACCTGGGGAACAATCCTACAGGGAAACTTTGAGCAAATGTATCTATTACAGTCAGACCCATGTTAAGCAGTCAACTGCTACTTCCATTCAAATTGTGTCATGTTTTTCAGTTTTCCAGGCTCTCAGGGAAAATTGTAAAAAATTTTCTTGTGAAGGACCTGATAGTAAATGTATGAGGTTTTGAGAACCATACAATCTTCTCATCATTGTTCCGCTTTGCTGCTAGAGGATAAAACAGGCATAGACAATATGTAAATGAATGAGTATGGCTCTTTTCCAATAACACCACATTTATGAGAAAGGATGGTTGAGCAGATTTGGTCTATGTCATAGATGGCCAACTCTTGCTTTAGGTGATTGATTCAACTTCTATGGACTTTACTTTTTTAGTCAAACATAGGAGTTGAGCTAAAAAGAATTCAATTCATTAGGTCATTTGATCCTTCATCCAAGCTCTCATCCACCAGGAGTTGAAATTGTGAAATGCTGCAGGTCTTATTAGCAGTATCAGAACTGACATTCCTCATTTTGATTCAAACAGAAATCAGGGAGCAAATACTGAGCAGGGAGCTTCCTTTGAAATTCAAAGACACAGGGGATTCAATCCCCAGATGAGTGTGCCAAAAGTTTCAAGAGTCCAAACATGCTACCTCCATCATAAGATGATGAGATTTAGAAGGTTTTGGGGATTTGGGCAAAGGGATAATAAAAGAAAAGCCTCTGTACCCCTTTTCTACCCAACATTCCTTAATTATCTGATTCTATCCCAACCCTCACACCATCACTTGGCCAAGTCCCAACATTCTCTAATCAAATTCACCAACATAAATCAAGTCTCCACTTGCTCAAAGAAGAAATTTTTTGGAGATTTCTCTAAATGTTAGATTATAAACACACAACTCTCACTCAAAATTTTCCCTTAGTGGAGAAGGTAGGAGAATATAGCAGGAGCTTTTCTTACCTGTCATTCATTTGGAACATAAATATCTTTGGAAATCAAAAGCACATAATTTTCTAAAAACTGTATGTTCTTCATTCTTCTCTAATATGTTGTTTTAGGTAAGAAATCACCTGGGGAACAATCCTACAGGGAAACTTTGAGCAAATGTATCTATTACAGTCAGACCCATGTTAAGCAGTCAACTGCTACTTCCATTCAAATTGTGTCATGTTTTTCAGTTTTCCAGGCTCTCAGGAAAAAATGTTAATGAAATCTTTCTGTGAACAAAGATGTTAGAACCTGTAGGGTAAACCTGGGTTTTGGTCGTATAAAACTTTGATAGGGAAGGAAGGAAAAGGGTTAATGGCGACACTTGAAATATATATCATAAATTGTTATTGTTTTCACATTTCCTACCTGCCAGGTGCACTGCATTTACCCTTATTTTTCTTGGGCTTTCCAGATGGTGCTGGTGGTAAAGAATAAAGAATCCACTTGCCAATACAAGTGACATAGGTCCCTGGGTTGGGAAGATTCTCTAGAGAAGAGCATGACAAGCCAACCAGTATTCTTGTTTGGAGAATCCCCATGGGCAGAGGAGCCTTGTAGGCAAGAGTTCATAGGGTCACAAAGAGTCACACATGACTGAAGCTATTTAGTACGCATGCATGCAATCTTATGCTGATGAAATAGTTAATATTCTTCCATTTTAAAGATTTGTAAACTATTCTTTTTCGGGGGGGTGGGGCGAGTTGAGGAGGGAGAGGGGCAGGCGGGCCACTTCTATTGGTCTTTCATTTATCTATTTTCATCCATCTTTGTTCTTTGACTCGGGTGGGCCTCCCATCACAGTGGCGTCTGTTGTCACAGAGCGCCAGCTCTGGGCGCATGCGTTCCAGAGCTCCGGCTTGGTAATTGGACACATCGGTCCAGCTGCTCCGAGGCACATGGGATCTTCCCAGGCCAGGGGTCGAACCAGCACCCCTTGCACTGCAAGGTGGTGTCCTTACCTACTGGACCACCAGAGAAGTCCTGGAAACTATTCTGAAGTGATTATTAAATGTCACAAAGATTTTAAATCATACAGCAAGTTTTTAATCCCACATCTGTCTAAACCCCATGCATCCTAAACAATTATTTATACTATTAGTTTCTTTAAAATGATTTTAATAGGGGCTAATTAAATGCATATGAATCTTATTTTTTTCAATGGATACCTATTGTGCAATGAATGACATTTTTGTGGAAGGGGTCTCAATAACAGAAAATGTCATTAGTTTAATAAGTGAAGGTGGTGACTCTGATCTTCAGAGGAAAGGTATCCTAAAATGGGCCCACAGCACAAGTATTTGGACAGTCGTTTAAAATAATATGGAATATCATTATAATTTTAAACTGAATGGGTTAGATGAGCAGTCTCTAGTACCTATTAACACATCAATTCACAAGTTAGGAAGCTGGTCCAGATTGAGCTGCTACTGTAGGGTATAACCAGGACTGGACCCCTAGTTTTTGATTAAAAATTCCATTGTCCCCTCCACTGAACCATAATTACATATCTATTACAAAAAGATTGGGAGAGAAAGTTAGGAAAGCAAAGAAATAATGATAGAGTATTGCAACTTTTTAAAGGTCAGAAGAGAAAGCCACCTGACATGGAAGAATAGGCTTGGAGTGAGAGATAGAAGACCAGACAATAATTCAGATTTGTAATCAACTGGCCCAATGAATTGTAGCTCACTATGTCTCAGTTATTTAGTTACTGCTAGTTTAGTTAAATCTTTGGTAAATTTTAAGAGTTAGATTAGAGATTACAAGATCATGACCTACAAAGCAAATTATGCTTACAAATGAGTTTTGCTTAGGGTACACAATGTTTTAATTTTTTCCAGCTTTAAGATATAATTGATATATAGCATTTTTTCTTTGGCCACTTCTGTTGGTCTTTCATTTATCTATTTTTATCTATCTTTGTTCTTTGGCCTCTCATCGCAGTGGCCTCTGTTGCTACAGAGCTCCTGCTCAGTAATTGGATACATCGGTCCAGCCACTCAGCGGCACGTGGGATCTTCCCAGGCCAGGGATTGAACCAGCACCCCTTGCATTACAAGGCAGTGTCCTTACCCACTGGACCACCAGGGAAGCCCGATATATAGCATTTTGTATATTTAAGCTATATAATGTAATGACTCCATACACATATATATAGTGAAATAATTACCACAATAGAGCTAGTAAACACCTCCATCACCTCACTTTTTTATAGTTGGAGAGATAATAATATTTAAGAATTACTTTCATAGTAACTTCAAAATATTATAAAATAAAGTATTGCTTATTAAACTCACCATGCTGTATGTTGTATTCCCCAAACTTATTTAACTTACACCTGGAAACGTGCACCCTTTGACCAATACTTCCTATTTCCTCCATCCCTTCTAGCCTCTACCATTCTACTCTGTTCCTGTGAATTCAGCTTACTTAGATGCCATATATGAGAGATAATATGGGATTTATCTTTCTCTGTCTTATTTCACTCCGCATAATGCCCTTAAGGTCCATCCATGTTGTTACAAATAGCAGGACTTCATTCTTCTTCATGACTGAATAATATTTTACTGTGTATATCTGCAGACTGGATTGAGCTGCTACTGTAGGGTATAACCAGGACTGGACCCTAGTTTTTGATTAAAAATTCCATTGTCCCCTCCACTGAACCATAATTACATATCTATTACAAAAAGATTGGGAGAGAAAGTTAGGAAAGCAAAGAAATAATGATAGAGTATTGCAACTTTTTAAAGGTCAGAAGAGAAAGCCACCTGACATGGAAGAATAGGCTTGGAGTGAGAGATAGAAGACCAGACAATAATTCAGATTTGTAATCAACTGGCCCAATGAATTGTAGCTCACTATGTCTCAGTTATTTAGTTACTGCTAGTTTAGTTAAATCTTTGGTAAATTTTAAGAGTTAGATTAGAGATTACAAGATCATGACCTACAAAGCAAATTATGCTTACAAATGAGTTTTGCTTAGGGTACACAATGTTTTAATTTTTTCCAGCTTTAAGATATAATTGATATATAGCATTTTTTCTTTGGCCACTTCTGTTGGTCTTTCATTTATCTATTTTTATCTATCTTTGTTCTTTGGCCTCTCATCGCAGTGGCCTCTGTTGCTACAGAGCTCCTGCTCAGTAATTGGATACATCGGTCCAGCCACTCAGCGGCACGTGGGATCTTCCCAGGCCAGGGATTGAACCAGCACCCCTTGCATTACAAGGCAGTGTCCTTACCCACTGGACCACCAGGGAAGCCCGATATATAGCATTTTGTATATTTAAGCTATATAATGTAATGACTCCATACACATATATATAGTGAAATAATTACCACAATAGAGCTAGTAAACACCTCCATCACCTCACTTTTTTTTCTTTTGAGAGATAATAATATTTAAGAATTACTTTCATAGTAACTTCAAAATATTATAAAATAAAGTATTGCTTATTAAACTCACCATGCTGTATGTTGTATTCCCCAAACTTATTTAACTTACACCTGGAAACGTGCACCCTTTGACCAATACTTCCTATTTCCTCCATCCCTTCTAGCCTCTACCATTCTACTCTGTTCCTGTGAATTCAGCTTACTTAGATGCCATATATGAGAGATAATATGGGATTTATCTTTCTCTGTCTTATTTCACTCCGCATAATGCCCTTAAGGTCCATCCATGTTGTTACAAATAGCAGGACTTCATTCTTCTTCATGACTGAATAATATTTTACTGTGTATATCTGCAGACTCAACAAGAGGGCTTCCCAGGTGGCTAAGTGGATAAAAAACTGCCTGCCAATGCATGAGACACAGAGATGAGGGTTCAATCCCTGGATCTGGAAGATCCCCTGGAGGAGGGCATGGCAACCCACTCCAGTATTCTTTCCTGGAGAATCCCCATGAACAGAGGAGCCTGGCAGTCTACAGTCCCTGGGGTCGCAAAGATTCAGGCAAGACTATAGCAACTTAGCACATATGCCCAGAGTAGGATTGCTGGATCTTATGGTAGTTCTATTTCTGAATTTTGAGGAGTCTCCTGTATAGCAAAAGAAAAAAGTCAGCAAAATGAAAAGGCAATATGGAATGGGAAAAAAAATATATTTGGAAACCATCTATATGATAAGATTCTAACTAGTTATTTATAGGATTACTATTCAAAATACATAATGAACTCATATAACTCAATAATAATAACAAAAAATCTGATTTAAAAATACCCAAATAGATTTTTTTCCAAAATAGACATATAAATGGCTAATAGGTACATGAAAAGAGAATAAACATTACTAATCATCAGGGAAATGCAAATTAAAATGATATCATTTCACATGTGTTAGAAGCCATCAGAAGTGCTAGCAAGGATGCAGATAAGGGGGAACCCTTGCACGCAATGTTTCATGTTTTAAAATGTGGATGAATTTAGGGAATTCTCTGGCTGTCCAGGGGTTAGGACTGGTTTGTTTTATTGCTATGGTGTGGGTTTGATCCCTGATTGGAGAACTAAGTTTCCTACAAACGGCCCACACGGCCAAAATAAATAAATAATAAATAAATAAATACATTTTTAAATGTGGGTGAGTTTAGACACTATCTAGTCCTCTTCACCCTTACTTATTTTAGACTCCAGTGGCTGTTTCACATATCTCTGCTATCTGCTTGGCCACTATCAATCAGTGTCCAAGGCTTTTGAAACAACTAGTTGGTGAGCAAATGTCTTAGGGCTATATTATAAAAATAAGCTAGTATCTAGAAGTTAATTTAAGAATAATCTTCTCATTATGAAGCAGAAAAAAAATCTACTCTGAACACGCAAAATATGGACATGCTCTCTTACCAGTGGCAATTTCCAAAACAGGAAGGAAGGGCGGTGTTCCCAATGAAGTTGAAGGTAAAATAATAAGAAACTTAATGGAATTATCCAGACTGGAATTTGGCCAGATGTAGGGTTCCCACCTGTTCAAATTAGGGGCACTAGATTGAGGAACTGATTGGAGGGTTTTTTTTGTTTTGTTTTTGTTTTCCTGATAAATGGGCCTCCTGAAAGCTCAGCAGTCTCGAGTCCATACTGGGCGGATTTAACAGCATATTTCTCTTTAAGCAAGAGCCACTTGGCAAATATCCTTTTCAGAGAAGTTTCATCCTCATAGGAGTCAGGCCTGCTGACTTTGAGGCAGTGAGTGATTTTCAATTTAATTTTCTTTCTGTCAGTAAATGACTGTAAGTCTGATTAAAAGGCCAAAGTTTGTGTGTGTGTGTCTCTGTGTGTGTGTGTGAGTGCATGCACGCTGAGTCACTTCAGTTGTGTCTGACTCTTTGTAACCCTATGGACTGTAACCTGCCAGGCTCCTCTCTTGTTCTCAGGCAAGAATACTGGAATGGGTTGCAATGCCCTCCTCCAGGGGATCGTCCTGACCCATGAATCAGACGAAGTACCCCTTCAAATTCTTGAGTTAGGAAGATTTGTGAATCTGTCCTATCTTGCTTCTTATATGTGTGTCACTTTTAGATGCATAATCTCATCCAACCCACAGAACCAACTAATAAAGCAGGAAGTGGGGTAGCTTTTTTTTGTTTTTAGCATAAAAGTGAATAAGCGGGGACTCAGAGGGTTTCAGAACCAAGACTCAATCCAGGTTTCCAAGTTCTCTGCCTATGTTTCCACTGTACTTCAGCACAAGTAAATGGTTTTGTCCCAAGTTTCATGGAAACAAGGCAAGCTGTATCTACTGGAAGCCAAGGCAGCTGGGATGATCTGAGGAAATGAATGCAATGAAATTGATTATTGGGTTTAGTAAACATCATCACAATATTACAATCTCTTAGGTGACTAAGGTATCATGATTTCCATTCTTTTCTTTACCCTTCATTGATAAATTATGCAATTAATGGCTCAGTGATTAGTGCCAGAAGCCTAGAGGTCATCATCTCCTTTTCCTCCCACCACTTCATCTTACTGTTTATTGAGTTTTGTGGAATCATTCCCCTCTTGTCTGTTAATGCTGCCTCCTTTTCTCTGCTCCACTGATAACGCCCTTATATCAAACCTGGTTATGTCTCCCAAAGGCTATGGAGATAGTGTCTTAAGTGGCCTGTGTGGCTCCTTTGTACTCCTACCATCGTTTCACTTGCAATTTTTCTTGATTTTCCCTTCAGCAGTAGAATGGACTCCTTCTTAATTATTTTCCCCAGTCAAATCTTACACATCTAGGACAATAACTGTAATGTTCTGTTGCAAATGTTATCATTGTATATTGTTTCCCCTACCAGATTATAAGCAACTTGAGAAAAAGGACTCTGGGCTATTCCTTATCATTGGTTAGCTCTGTACCCAGTAATAGTAAGTGCTCAGACCATCTCTGATAAATAAACAACCAAATATTTAAAACATGCTAACCCATTTCAGGCACTAAGATGCAAAGGATACGCCCACTGCCCCTGTGGAGCTTCTAGTCTGGTGCTGACATTTGAACAGATTACCATGATCAAGTTTGATAAGTACTTTCACAGAAGTATGAAGTGCATTCTGTGGGAAAACAAAGTGAGAGCTAGAGTCTTTCTCTCTTCACACACCATTTGTCCAGAGGGAAGAAGCCTGAAGAAGCTTTCTGCTAGGACCTTGGCTATCTTTATCCTCCCCACACCCTAGCTCTAACATGCATGACCTGAGACACATCTCTGACAAGTTAAGCAGAAACATTTCTCTGGAATATCAGCATTTACTTTGCTGAAATCCATTAATTCTCAGTTTTAACACCTTTGGTCAGAAATAGCTCCAAACCTTATGGGGAAATAAGAAAAGCAGACTGTCTGGCCACAGTCACAGAAAAGATATTAATACTCCCCTTCACAGGTATCTCTCATTCTCTTCATCCTTTCTCCCACTGGCTGCATCCCACCCTACACCATCAAAATAAATATTTTCCAAGAATCTATGACAAGAGATTTGAAAGTAAATCAAAACGTGGACAGAGGGTCAACAAAAAAGGATAAAGCTGCCACTTATATGTGTCTAAGGCAGTAAAAGGGGCAGCTTGTTATCTTATTTACAGTCTCCATAAAGAGGAAGCACTCCTTGCTCAGACAAGCCCTGAGCTTATTAATTGCCAGGGAGGCCTGTCCCACTCCTAGGCTTTCTGTTATAGATGGGAAAGGCAGGGAGAGAGTTAACTCTCTTCCTCTCTCTGTTCCAAGGGAGCTTTGGGGGCAAGCGGAAGGGTTTGTTAAACCTTCAGATTTCTCTGCATTATGTCCAGGTGGCATGACGTGTGAACAGACGAAAGATTAAAATCAGCGAGGAAATTGCTCCGTCTGAGCCCAGATCACGACGCCTTTCAGTGACCCGGCGACCCAAATGCTATCTGTCAACTTGTCCTTCCAGCGACTTTTCACCCTATGCTCTGCTGCTGCTACTCAAAAAAAAAAAAAAAAAGAAGAAGAAGAAGAAGAAAAATCACGAGTTGGTAGGAGGGGGAAGGAGAGAGGAAGCTAGGATAAAATACTGCCTTATTACTAAGGACTCTGCAATGCAGGTCAACTGCCGGGCGCGGGGAGCCTTTTTAACAAACAGAACACTTTTTCCAGACCCTCAGTCCCAATGTTTCCTCACTCTCTCTACGAAATGCTCAACTCCCTCAATTTATGAAATGTCACACCAAGTCATGGGACCTGGTCCCCCCAAGAAGTTTAGGTCCTAAAGAGTCCATTGAAGATGAAAATTTTTCTAACTTCCAAAAATCTTTCCACAAAACCTGTTTGGCCTTTGCTTAGGTTGTTGAGTTAGAAGCATCACCAAGTTTGCTTTGGCTTTCAGGTATTGCCAGAGTTAGGCCACTTAATCCGTAGGTGGGAGGTCAGATTGAGTGAGGTGAGTGAAGGGGGTGGAAACAGACGATGCAGATATTTAACAATGTTGATCATGCAAATTAAAAGCTTGCTTCTTAAGAGCCTGGGCTGGGAGCAGAGACAGATAGCGAGTTTTTAGAGATGCCTCTAAAAAAAGAAAGATATGCCTGCCTATTCCTTAAGGCACTAGATGGAACAATATGACATTATCTTTTTCTTTTCTAAGTCAAATCAATTCTGTAGAGTTCAAACTAATTGAAAAATTTAAGTAACATTTCACCACAATATGGTTGATAAATATCAAATATCATCTTCTTTTAAAGAAACAGTTCTGTTTTGCTAGCATCTTGAGCATGTGCTTTATCTCCTTAGGGAGCTACTCAGCACTGGGGGGTCAACTCCATTCAAATAGAACAGAAACTAGAAGCCACTTAGCACATTTTAAAACAGATCTCCTGTAATTTTCTGAAAGAATTTCACATGTGATATTTCAAAACTATGTGATTTTTAAGGAGACATGTATGAAAATTCAGGACTCAAACTTTCAGATGCTTAGGAATTTACAGAGAAATATGTGTCTGTTCTTTGTTATTTAGTCGCTAAGTCCTATCCGACTTTTTGCAACTCCATGGAGTGTAGCCCAGTGGGCTTCTCTGTCAATGGGATTTCCCAGGCAAGAACACTGGAGGCGGTTGCCATTACCGCCCCCCCCCCCCCCCCCCCCGGGGAACTTCCTGACCCCAGAATCAAACCTGTGAGCCACCAGGGAAGCCCCATC
The DNA here is from genome assembly GCA_022376925.1 of Tragulus kanchil. Classification (NCBI taxonomy): domain Eukaryota; kingdom Metazoa; phylum Chordata; class Mammalia; order Artiodactyla; family Tragulidae; genus Tragulus; species Tragulus kanchil. The sequence continues at coordinate 64,283,662 of JAIOJX010000032.1, read as the reverse complement.
AACTCTTTCACTTGGTGCTTTTTCTGTTCGAGTATTCCATCCAGGATACTATGTTACATTTAGTCTCTTCTTGATAATGACAGTTTTCTCAGACTTTTTTCTTATTTTTTGATGACCTTGACAGTTTGAGGAGTATTGGTCATGTGTTTATATGACCATCACCGTCCACCCACTTTCCTCATCTCATCACTTTCCATCCTTTATGGTTTAGTCTTTCTCACTTTGAATTGTCAAGTTGGTCAAATGTATCTCCTAAATATATCTTTTGTCACTCAACATTTTTACCTCTACTGCGCTTGTTCTAACTGCTATCATCTGGTTCCTGGACTCTTATATTTCTATTTGATTCCTTCTTCTTTACCAAGGTCCAAGCTTTCTTTACTCAAGTCCGTGCCACCATGTGTGTGTGTGGTTTGCCTGTTAAGTTGCTTTAGTCATGTCTGACTCTTTTCAGTGCTATGGACTGTAGCCCACCAGACTCCTCTGTCCATGGGACATGACATGTATATATAATATGTAATACATATCTGTTTATGTTTATATACATTACATATATGTATATATACACACTGAGAGCTGGCTTTTCTACTACCATGATTAAGAATATTTTATATGGGTCTCATTGCCTGATGAAGATCAGATTCTTAGTTGGTTCTGTACATGCTCTCAAGCAAATAACCTAACCTTTCTGTCTCAGTTTTCTTGTCTGTACAGTGAAGACCAGAGTACCTACCTGACAGTGTTATTGTAGGATTAACTGTGACAATAAATATAAAGCTTATTTTATTATTATATTTTTGCTTCTAAATTTGGCTTTGCCTAAATCATCCATTCTCTACTACCCACTTTACCACAGCTTCAAACATCTTTGATGAACAGATTAGAATGGCTTTTTTTTTTTTTTTCTGTGCCTTCTTCACATAGAGTTAATCACTCTGTCTGCTTAGCATTTTCTACAAGCTATGGTTTATTAACTTGACTTTATGGATGAAAAAACTGTGGTTCAATATAGATAAGTGATTTCTCACATAACCATACAGTTCAAAACAGATAATGAAGGTAAGATTCAAATGTGGGTATTTCTGCTACCTCCTATCACTTACTTTCCACTTTAGAGTAATCCACAGAAAGATGCCTGAAAAAACCCTTTCTCTATGTTACATTTAGTCTCTTCTTGATAATGACAGTTTTCTCAGACTTTTTTCTTATTTTTTGATGACCTTGACAGTTTGAGGAGTATTGGTCATGTGTTTATATGACCATCACCGTCCACCCACTTTCCTCATCTCATCACTTTCCATCCTTTATGGTTTAGTCTTTCTCACTTTGAATTGTCAAGTTGGTCAAATGTATCTCCTAAATATATCTTTTGTCACTCAACATTTTTACCTCTACTGCGCTTGTTCTAACTGCTATCATCTGGTTCCTGGACTCTTATATTTCTATTTGATTCCTTCTTCTTTACCAAGGTCCAAGCTTTCTTTACTCAAGTCCGTGCCACCATGTGTGTGTGTGGTTTGCCTGTTAAGTTGCTTTAGTCATGTCTGACTCTTTTCAGTGCTATGGACTGTAGCCCACCAGACTCCTCTGTCCATGGGACATGACATGTATATATAATATGTAATACATATCTGTTTATGTTTATATACATTACATATATGTATATATACACACTGAGAGCTGGCTTTTCTACTACCATGATTAAGAATATTTTATATGGGTCTCATTGCCTGATGAAGATCAGATTCTTAGTTGGTTCTGTACATGCTCTCAAGCAAATAACCTAACCTTTCTGTCTCAGTTTTCTTGTCTGTACAGTGAAGACCAGAGTACCTACCTGACAGTGTTATTGTAGGATTAACTGTGACAATAAATATAAAGCTTATTTTATTATTATATTTTTGCTTCTAAATTTGGCTTTGCCTAAATCATCCATTCTCTACTACCCACTTTACCACAGCTTCAAACATCTTTGATGAACAGATTAGAATGGCTTTTTTTTTTTTTTTCTGTGCCTTCTTCACATAGAGTTAATCACTCTGTCTGCTTAGCATTTTCTACAAGCTATGGTTTATTAACTTGACTTTATGGATGAAAAAACTGTGGTTCAATATAGATAAGTGATTTCTCACATAACCATACAGTTCAAAACAGATAATGAAGGTAAGATTCAAATGTGGGTATTTCTGCTACCTCCTATCACTTACTTTCCACTTTAGAGTAATCCACAGAAAGAGATGCCCTGAAAAGAACCCTTTCATAGCTTTAGAATAAGATTTAAATTCTGTCATTTGGCCAAGTGTTCTAATTTTGTTTTAGGAGAGTAGGTCAGGGGTTGAACAGTGTTGCGTCTTCATCTATAACATGAAAATAATGGAGCCATTTTTCTTTGAGATCTTTCTGTCCTAATATCCTAGGATATTGCTGTGTACCTGGATACAGAAATGGAGATTACTTGAGATTTGCTTGAACTTTAGGTTCACCAACTTTACTCTGTCATTCCATAGTTCTCTTAGTCTCCATTTTAAATAATAAGTTTAATAAGAATATCACCTCTGGGGATTTGAAGAAACACTTCCAGACAGTCAGGTCCTGTCAATAGTCTCCTCTCATTCCATTAGAACCACTTCTACTGCTGTTCTAATATTTATAACACTCCTATTCTCTTAAACAGATTCAGTTTTAGTACATTCTAAGACTACTTCACACCCTGTTATTGCTTATCTGAATCAAAGGATCAGTAAGTACATAGACCATCTTTGTCCCTCCAAGTGAATTCAAACAGGAGCCCTCCTGATCAGATAACAGACAATCTGTATCTTATCACTCTCTATTCCTGCACTCTCAATCAAGCTCTCCTCTTAGGACCCCATGATAATATTACTTACAATCTCTAATTAAAAGAGGTTTCTTCCTGAAGGTCTCTGTGCAAATAAAGAGTTTATTTATTTATTTTTGAAGAAGGAAAACCATTCCTGGTTGAGTCACAGAGGAAAGAAGAGGGTAACTGCACATTGGGCACACAGAAGTCAGGAACACAGATGCTGCCCTGCACTAGAAGGGAAGGAATCTACAAATCCAACATTTTCTGAAACGTCTTCTCAGACCATTCTTACCACAAACAAATTTCTTGTCCTCTAAGCATCTAGAACACGGCTGTTACTGCCACTAATCTTGTGCTTTCTTTTTTTTTTTTTTTGATAATCTGATATTTTATTTTATTTTACAGAGTTTTGTTGTTTACAGATATGTATAATTCCAAATTAGTCATGTGTATATCCCATTCCCCCCATGCCACCCCTCTAGGCCGTCACATAGGCCCCATGTATGATTCCTTAGTCCCACAGCACATTGACAATAGTTATCTCTTTTATATAAGATAGTATAGGGCTCTGTGTCGCTCTTTCCATATCTTCCACCCACTTTTCCCTCTCCCCAATGTCCATAAGTCTGTTCTCTATGATCTTGTGCTGTTTCATCTTCTTAATTTATATTATACTGGAGCAAAGAAACCTTGGATTCATATCACTGCTCTGTTCTTTTTATAATCATATGATTTCATTCATACCCGCTGAATCTTCATTGTTTCTTGTGCTTAAAATGCAATGACAAACCTTTAGGTTCACCAACTTTACTCTGTCATTCCATAGTTCTCTTAGTCTCCATTTTAAATAATAAGTTTAATAAGAATATCACCTCTGGGGATTTGAAGAAACACTTCCAGACAGTCAGGTCCTGTCAATAGTCTCCTCTCATTCCATTAGAACCACTTCTACTGCTGTTCTAATATTTATAACACTCCTATTCTCTTAAACAGATTCAGTTTTAGTACATTCTAAGACTACTTCACACCCTGTTATTGCTTATCTGAATCAAAGGATCAGTAAGTACATAGACCATCTTTGTCCCTCCAAGTGAATTCAAACAGGAGCCCTCCTGATCAGATAACAGACAATCTGTATCTTATCACTCTCTATTCCTGCACTCTCAATCAAGCTCTCCTCTTAGGACCCCATGATAATATTACTTACAATCTCTAATTAAAAGAGGTTTCTTCCTGAAGGTCTCTGTGCAAATAAAGAGTTTATTTATTTATTTTTGAAGAAGGAAAACCATTCCTGGTTGAGTCACAGAGGAAAGAAGAGGGTAACTGCACATTGGGCACACAGAAGTCAGGAACACAGATGCTGCCCTGCACTAGAAGCCAAGCAATCTACAAATCCAACATTTTCTGAAACGTCTTCTCAGACCATTCTTACCACAAACAAATTTCTTGTCCTCTAAGCATCTAGAACACGGCTGTTACTGCCACTAATCTTGTGCTTTCTTTTTTTTTTTTTTTGATAATCTGATATTTTATTTTATTTTACAGAGTTTTGTTGTTTACAGATATGTATAATTCCAAATTAGTCATGTGTATATCCCATTCCCCCCATGCCACCCCTCTAGGCCGTCACATAGGCCCCATGTATGATTCCTTAGTCCCACAGCACATTGACAATAGTTATCTCTTTTATATAAGATAGTATAGGGCTCTGTGTCGCTCTTTCCATATCTTCCACCCACTTTTCCCTCTCCCCAATGTCCATAAGTCTGTTCTCTATGATCTTGTGCTGTTTCATCTTCTTAATTTATATTATACTGGAGCAAAGAAACCTTGGATTCATATCACTGCTCTGTTCTTTTTATAATCATATGACTTTCTACCATTCACTCAATCTCTCTGAATCTGAATCTTCATTGTTTCTTGTGCTTAAAATGCAGATGACAAAAATTCAAAGTTCTTGTGTTGTGGTGAACATAATGTTAAACTAGTGCTCACTTTGTCATATATTTTAAACCTTCACTGAGGTCATTGACTATATATCATGTATTGTTATTCTTTAGAGTTCAAGTGCAATGCCTTCTTGAAAGAATATGTTAGTTAAACATAGTGGTTGCTCAAAATAATTTCTGGTGTTCTCATTTTGAACCTAGGCTAGTTGGCACATTGAAAACTAATGTACTATTCAGCCTTGTCTATCACTTGGAACAAATCTAAGTAGAATGCAAGAGGACTGAAAATTTATTTCCTCTCTATTTTCTTTTTTTTTATCAATTTAAAGCACCTCCTCTTTGGTGTTTTGTTTTCCAGTTTGTTCATTTCTACCTGTTCTCTTCAGGAAAGTCCACTGAAGTGTCAACCTGCCCTTAACCTCCTGAACTTTTCTATCTATCAAACCAGAACTTCTCTATATGGCAAAACAGAAAGCATGTTAGAAAGTGAAAGGTGGCAGATACTTCCCATAAAAGGATTAACAGACAGTAGTTAGGGGGAAAATGTGTTAGCTCTAAAACAGAAAAACAAATTACTAAAGCCTTTGCACCAAAGGGTAATCAGTGATCTTTACTTTCACTAGATTAGTTCATTTAATTCTCATAAAAATCTACGAAAAGCTTCCAGGTCCATAGGATAATGGCAGCAGTCCAAATTAGAATTTCTTCACACAGTCTCAAAAAAACAAACAATGATACAGATAAACAAGGGGTACAAGTAAAATTACCCTTATCTTGCCTTGCAATATAACAGAATGACAGAGAACTTTACAAACTTTAATTTACACCTCATTGAGAAAATAAGTGGAGAAAACTGAACAGAAAGGAGAATGAGGCAGAGGGGATCAGAGAATATCATTTAATGCTGAAAAGCAGAGTAGTCAAAACTAAGGAAAGAAGAGACTCTGAACATTATATAAAGGCATTAGTATGAGGTAACAGCTTGGTCATGTTACAAACCTTCCTAAATAACAAAAGAAACACAAAACACAGTTAAAAAGAAAGAAAGAGGAAAAAGAGATTACACAGTTCAAGTCACTTTATACAGATGCTATATGATGAACACAGTAAAATCATTGGTAAAACTGAAATGAAACATATTATAATTAATAAATGTAAATAAGCTTAACTCAGGTATTAAAAGAAAACATTGTCTCAGAAAGCATAACCAATTGTCTGCACTATGCATAAGATACTACTAAAACAAGACAGTGCATAAAGCTGAAATTAAGTATGAACAAAGGTAAATGCAAGGAAAATGGAAGCAGGACTGTGAGTATGTATCTGATAAGGTAGAATTCAGGACAAAGAGAGATAAGACAAGGAAGAAAACTTTATTTCCTCTCTATTTTCTTTTTTTTTATCAATTTAAAGCACCTCCTCTTTGGTGTTTTGTTTTCCAGTTTGTTCATTTCTACCTGTTCTCTTCAGGAAAGTCCACTGAAGTGTCAACCTGCCCTTAACCTCCTGAACTTTTCTATCTATCAAACCAGAACTTCTCTATATGGCAAAACAGAAAGCATGTTAGAAAGTGAAAGGTGGCAGATACTTCCCATAAAAGGATTAACAGACAGTAGTTAGGGGGAAAATGTGTTAGCTCTAAAAACAGAAAAACAAATTACTAAAGCCTTTGCACCAAAGGGTAATCAGTGATCTTTACTTTCACTAGATTAGTTCATTTAATTCTCATAAAAATCTACGAAAAGCTTCCAGGTCCATAGGATAATGGCAGCAGTCCAAATTAGAATTTCTTCACACAGTCTCAAAAAAACAAACAATGATACAGATAAACAAGGGGTACAAGTAAAATTACCCTTATCTTGCCTTGCAATATAACAGAATGACAGAGAACTTTACAAACTTTAATTTACACCTCATTGAGAAAATAAGTGGAGAAAACTGAACAGAAAGGAGAATGAGGCAGAGGGGATCAGAGAATATCATTTAATGCTGAAAAGCAGAGTAGTCAAAACTAAGGAAAGAAGAGACTCTGAACATTATATAAAGGCATTAGTATGAGGTAACAGCTTGGTCATGTTACAAACCTTCCTAAATAACAAAAGAAACACAAAACACAGTTAAAAAGAAAGAAAGAGGAAAAAGAGATTACACAGTTCAAGTCACTTTATACAGATGCTATATGATGAACACAGTAAAATCATTGGTAAAACTGAAATGAAACATATTATAATTAATAAATGTAAATAAGCTTAACTCAGGTATTAAAAGAAAACATTGTCTCAGAAAGCATAACCAATTGTCTGCACTATGCATAAGATACTACTAAAACAAGACAGTGCATAAAGCTGAAATTAAGTATGAACAAAGGTAAATGCAAGGAAAATGGAAGCAGGACTGTGAGTATGTATCTGATAAGGTAGAATTCAGGACAAAGAGAGATAAGACAAGGAAGAAAACTTTATAGAGGCAAAGGTCACAGTTCACAGAAAGATAAGACAGAGACTTTCTGCATATCAGCCACCTTCCTAAAGCAGAAACCTCAGGAAATGCAAGGAGACTGAAGCAAACAAATACTAGGAGATTTTGGCAAACCATGCTCAGACTGAAAAAAAGGTAAAAGGAATGGAAATGAGTAAGGATGTGGAAGATACAAGCTGCATAATAAATAAGATGTTTATATGTACCCTGATGATAGAGAATAAATCTTATTTCCTACTGCATATTGGATGCTTAAGGAAAATACACCAATTCTCCAATACTGAGTTACAAAAAATTCAATAAATTATACAAAGTAGTAATAATAAAACATTCTCTATTACTGTGCTAAAAGCTCAAGTGTGGAAATACAAATCCACATTCCAGACATCACAAAAAATAATGATTAAAAACATTACGTATTCTTGCAGGGGTGCTGTGTGATGGTCTGGAGGGGTGGGATGGTGGGGGGTATACATATGACTAACCTGGGAACATACGTATCTGTAAACAACAAAACTCTGTAAAAGTTAAAAGTAAAATAAAAGCCTTAAAAAAATTATGCATAAGAATGTATGTATCTTTAATCTATACCATTAAAGCAGTGATCAGAGGAAATGTACAGTCTTAAATATGTATGTTAATAAAAATGAACAATGAAAATCTAACCCCCAGATTTAGAAAACAGAATAATCCAGTTAATTAATTATTTTATTAATGAATAAAGAGCAAAAGAGTGGATATAAGAATAAAAGAAAAAAATTAATGAAATACAAAAGAAAAAATAGTTATGTTACTAAGCCAATATTTGGTTACAGAAAAAAGAAAAAAGAAATGTCCTGGAGAAGGAAATAGCAACCTGCTTCAGTATTCTCACCTGGAAAATCCCATGGACAGCCCATGGGATCACAAAATAGTTGGGCACGACTTAGCATCCGAACCGAAATAAAAAAATAAAAATTATTTTATTTAAAAAAAAAAGAAAGAAATGTTATCATTTGCTAATCTAATCAAGGGGGAAAGCTTGTTTATTTGATGAGAGTGGAGGAAAAAACAGCACAAATACACAAGGAAAAAGTGACAAAGGAAAATAACTACCGAAACAGAGAAGATTTAAATAATGCATAAGCAGATAATTCTCTAGAAAACATACTTTGCTGAAACTGCCTCTGGTTTAAAGACAAAACAAAACAATATTTTTATAGAAAAAAATGGAGAATGCTGAAGAGCTACTTTCCACGCCCCACATCTCATCAAACATCAGCCAAGATGATTTTACAGGGGAATTCTACAGAGATATCAAGGTCCAGGTCTTATTTTTACAAAAGTATAAAAAAAGAAGGAAATTGTCCGAATCGTTCTGATAAAAAGAATGTAACATTAACAAAAATAATTCATTTAAAATTTTACTATTCTCAAATCTACAGACAAATCTCCCTTATCAGTATTCCAAAATAAATATTAACACACGAGACCAACAGTATTAAGAAAATAATACATCAGGAAAAAACAGTTTGTATCAGAAATGCAAGCTAGATTAATATTAGGTAGTCCATTAATGTATTGCACCTTATGAACTTTACAAAGAAAAGTCTTATGCTCATTTCACACATGCTGAAAAAGTATTGTAAAATTTTATTCACCCTCCCAATAAAAACATAAAATAAAAATAATTAATGAATATTTTCTTGGCATGATAAAAGATATCTACTCCACCCAAAAGATGGCATTTATAATGGAAAAGACTTAAATCATCTCTCTAAAGTCTGGCACCAGGCAAGGATGGCCAGCTTCATTATCATTTACTATAGAACTGGAGATTTTATAATAAGTACAAAATGAGAATCATAAAAATTAGAAAGAGTGATTTGAAAATATCTTTATTTGAAATGATTCTACAGTATTTCCATGCTTAATGAAATACAAAAGAAAAAATAGTTATGTTACTAAGCCAATATTTGGTTACAGAAAAAAGAAAAAAGAAATGTCCTGGAGAAGGAAATAGCAACCTGCTTCAGTATTCTCACCTGGAAAATCCCATGGACAGCCCATGGGATCACAAAATAGTTGGGCACGACTTAGCATCCGAACGAAATAAAAAATAAAAATTATTTTATTTAAAAAAAAAAGAAAGAAATGTTATCATTTGCTAATCTAATCAAGGGGGAAAGCTTGTTTATTTGATGAGAGTGGAGGAAAAAACAGCACAAATACACAAGGAAAAAGTGACAAAGGAAAATAACTACCGAAACAGAGAAGATTTAAATAATGCATAAGCAGATAATTCTCTAGAAAACATACTTTGCTGAAACTGCCTCTGGTTTAAAGACAAAACAAAACAATATTTTTATAGAAAAAAATGGAGAATGCTGAAGAGCTACTTTCCACGCCCCACATCTCATCAAACATCAGCCAAGATGATTTTACAAGGGAATTCTACAGAGATATCAAGGTCCAGGTCTTATTTTTACAAAAGTATAAAAAAAGAAGGAAATTGTCCGAATCGTTCTGATAAAAAGAATGTAACATTAACAAAAATAATTCATTTAAAATTTTACTATTCTCAAATCTACAGACAAATCTCCCTTATCAGTATTCCAAAATAAATATTAACACACGAGACCAACAGTATTAAGAAAATAATACATCAGGAAAAAACAGTTTGTATCAGAAATGCAAGCTAGATTAATATTAGGTAGTCCATTAATGTATTGCACCTTATGAACTTTACAAAGAAAAGTCTTATGCTCATTTCACACATGCTGAAAAAGTATTGTAAAATTTTATTCACCCTCCCAATAAAAACATAAAATAAAAATAATTAATGAATATTTTCTTGGCATGATAAAAGATATCTACTCCACCCAAAAGATGGCATTTATAATGGAAAAGACTTAAATCATCTCTCTAAAGTCTGGCACCAGGCAAGGATGGCCAGCTTCATTATCATTTACTATAGAACTGGAGATTTTATAATAAGTACAAAATGAGAATCATAAAAATTAGAAAGAGTGATTTGAAAATATCTTTATTTGAAATGATTCTACAGTATATCTTGAAAACCCATGACAATTCATAGAAATAAAATAAAATCATTTAAAAATTAGTGAAGTAGAAAATTTAAATAATATACAAAAAGCAGGAGTCTTGATACACTACATTAACAGAATGAATGACAAAAAAAGACATGATCATCTTAGTTGATGCAGACAGAAACATTTGAAGCAAGATTCAATACTCTTTCAGATAAAAATATTCAGCAAACTAGAAACAGAAGAAAACTTCCTCAAGATAATAAAGGCTGCATGTGAAAGAAAGACTCTCAGCTAACATACTTGACAAAAGACTCTCATTGCTTCCATTAAATATAGTGTCGGAAGTTTTAGCCAGAGTAATTGGTCGAGGGAAAGATATAAAAGGCATACAAGTTAAAAAAGGGAAAATGTAAAATTATCTCTTTGCAGATGACATGATCTTATATGTAGAAAGCCCTAACAATTCCTCACACAGGGAAAAATAAAAGATTTTAGAACTGATAAATTCAGCAAAGTTGCAGAAAACAAAATAAACACACAAAAATCAGTTGCATCTCTATACACTAAAGACAAACAATCAGGTGATTAAGAAAGCAAGTGTATTTATGACAGTACAAAAAGGAATCAAATACTTAGGAATAAACTTAACCAAGGATGTAAATGACTTGTGCATTGAAGAAAAGTCTTATGCTCATTTCACACATGCTGAAAAAGTATTGTAAAATTTTATTCACCCTCCCAATAAAAACATAAAATAAAAATAATTAATGAATATTTTCTTGGCATGATAAAGATATCTACTCCACCCAAAAGATGGCATTTATAATGGAAAAGACTTAAATCATCTCTCTAAAGTCTGGCACCAGGCAAGGATGGCCAGCTTCATTATCATTTACTATAGAACTGGAGATTTTATAATAAGTACAAAATGAGAATCATAAAAATTAGAAAGAGTGATTTGAAAATATCTTTATTTGAAATGATTCTACAGTATATCTTGAAAACCCATGACAATTCATAGAAATAAAATAAAATCATTTAAAAATTAGTGAAGTAGAAAATTTAAATAATATACAAAAAGCAGGAGTCTTGATACACTACATTAACAGAATGAATGACAAAAAAAGACATGATCATCTTAGTTGATGCAGACAGAAACATTTGAAGCAAGATTCAATACTCTTTCAGATAAAAATATTCAGCAAACTAGAAACAGAAGAAAACTTCCTCAAGATAATAAAGGCTGCATGTGAAAGAAAGACTCTCAGCTAACATACTTGACAAAAGACTCTCATTGCTTCCATTAAATATAGTGTCGGAAGTTTTAGCCAGAGTAATTGGTCGAGGGAAAGATATAAAAGGCATACAAGTTAAAAAGGAAGATGTAAAATTATCTCTTTGCAGATGACATGATCTTATATGTAGAAAGCCCTAACAATTCCTCACACAGGGAAAAATAAAAGATTTTAGAACTGATAAATTCAGCAAAGTTGCAGAAAACAAAATAAACACACAAAAATCAGTTGCATCTCTATACACTAAAGACAAACAATCAGGTGATTAAGAAAGCAAGTGTATTTATGACAGTACAAAAAGGAATCAAATACTTAGGAATAAACTTAACCAAGGATGTAAATGACTTGTGCATTGAAAACTACAAAACACCTCTGAAGTAAATTAGAGAAGTCACAAATAAATGGAAAGAAATGTCATGAATTAGAAGATGATATTGTTAAGATGTCAATATACTATTCAGAGATTTATATATTTAATGTAATCTCTATCAAAATTCTAATTGAATTTTTTGCAAAAACAGAAAAAAAAAAAAGTAGTCCTCCTACAATTCATATGAAATATGAAAGGACTCCAAACAGCCAAAACATTTTTCAAAAGAAGAACAATGTTAGAAGACTGATGTTTCCTGACTTCAAAACATATTACAAAGCTATAGTAATTAAAGTGATGGTGGTGGTGTTTAGTCATTGAGTCATGCTGGAATCTTTTGTGACCCCATTGATTGTAGCCTGCTATGTATACTCCTTCGTCCATGGGATTTCCAAGGCAAGAATCTGGAGTGGGTGGCCATTTCCTTCTCCAGGAAATCTTCCCAACCCAGAGATGGAATGCATGTCTCTTGGTCTCCCGCAATGTTTCCTAAATTGCAGGCAAATTCTTTACTTCTGACTCATTGGAGAAGCCTAAAGTGGTATGAATTTGTCATAGCGACTGATTTATAAACCATTAGATTAAAACAGATAATCCAGAAATAAACCTCTTCAAAAACTAACCCTTCAATCAGAAAGGGCAGTCTCTTCAAATGATGCTGGGGAAACTAAATATCCACATGCAAAATTAGTCAAACTCTTATTTTGCACCATAAAAATAATTAACTCAAAATGAATTAAAAACCTAGGATTCAAAGCTCTAAAACTCCTAGACTAAAACAAGGTAAAAGCTTCATGACATTGGGCTTGGCACTGATTTATTGGACATGACACCAAAAGTAAAAAGCAATAGAAGCAAAAATAGACAAAACAGACTACATAAAACTTAAAAGCTTTGTTCCTCAAATAGCACAATCAGCAGAGTGAAAGGCAGCTACCCAATAGGAGAAAATATTTGCAAATTATATATTTGATGGGAAACTAATATCCAGAATAAACAAAGGACTTCTACAATTCAACAACAAAACCTCAAATTATCTTATTAAAAGATGGACAGAAATCTTGAATAAATATTTCTCAAAAGATGATATATAAGTGGCTAACAAGCATATGAAAAAATACTCAACATTAGCAATCATCAGTAAAATGCAATTAAAACCACGATGAGATATCACTTCACTCCATTAGGATGGCAGTTGCTCACAATAACAAAAACTAGATTTTCATTTGACCTAGCCATCACATGTCTGGGTATATATCCAAAGTAGAAAGAAGTTTCTTCAAGAGACAGTTACACACACATGTTCATAGCAGAACTATTCACACTCACCAAGAGGTGGACTCATGGGCTTCCCAGGTGGCTCAGTGATAAAGGGTCATCCTATCAATGCAGGAGACACAGGTTCAATCCCTGCTCTGGGAAGATCCCACATGCCTCGGAGCAACTGAGCCCGTGTGCCACAGCTATTGAGCCTGAGCTCTAGAGTCTATACTCCACCACAAGAGAAGCCAACATGGTGAGAAGCCCAAGCACCTTAATGAAGAGTAGCCCCGCTTGCCACAACTAGAGGAAGTCCATGCAGCAACAAAGACCCAGTGCAGTCAACAATAAATAAATAAAAACATATTTAAAAAAAAAGAGAGAGGTGGAAGCAACTCAATGTGGCTGCTGGTGTTGTTCAGTTACTCAGTTGTGTCTGACTCTTTGCAACCCCATGACTCTAGCAGGCCAGGCTCCACTTTACTATCTGCTGTCCTTCACTATCTCCCTGAGTTTGTTCAATGTCATATCCATTGAGATGCTGATGCCATCTAATCATTTCATTATCTGTTGCCCCCTTTTCTCCTGCCTTTGATCTTTTCCAGCATTAGGTGCCTACGGTAAAAGCTTCATGACATTGGGCTTGGCACTGATTTATTGGACATGACACCAAAAGTAAAAGCAATAGAAGCAAAAATAGACAAAACAGACTACATAAAACTTAAAAGCTTTGTTCCTCAAATAGCACAATCAGCAGAGTGAAAGGCAGCTACCCAATAGGAGAAAATATTTGCAAATTATATATTTGATGGGAAACTAATATCCAGAATAAACAAAGGACTTCTACAATTCAACAACAAAACCTCAAATTATCTTATTAAAAGATGGACAGAAATCTTGAATAAATATTTCTCAAAAGATGATATATAAGTGGCTAACAAGCATATGAAAAAATACTCAACATTAGCAATCATCAGTAAAATGCAATTAAAACCACGATGAGATATCACTTCACTCCATTAGGATGGCAGTTGCTCACAATAACAAAAACTAGATTTTCATTTGACCTAGCCATCACATGTCTGGGTATATATCCAAAGTAGAAAGAAGTTTCTTCAAGAGACAGTTACACACACATGTTCATAGCAGAACTATTCACACTCACCAAGAGGTGGACTCATGGGCTTCCCAGGTGGCTCAGTGATAAAGGGTCATCCTATCAATGCAGGAGACACAGGTTCAATCCCTGCTCTGGGAAGATCCCACATGCCTCGGAGCAACTGAGCCCGTGTGCCACAGCTATTGAGCCTGAGCTCTAGAGTCTATACTCCACCACAAGAGAAGCCAACATGGTGAGAAGCCCAAGCACCTTAATGAAGAGTAGCCCCGCTTGCCACAACTAGAGGAAGTCCATGCAGCAACAAAGACCCAGTGCAGTCAACAATAAATAAATAAAAACATATTTAAAAAAAAAGAGAGAGGTGGAAGCAACTCAATGTGGCTGCTGGTGTTGTTCAGTTACTCAGTTGTGTCTGACTCTTTGCAACCCCATGACTCTAGCAGGCCAGGCTCCACTTTACTATCTGCTGTCCTTCACTATCTCCCTGAGTTTGTTCAATGTCATATCCATTGAGATGCTGATGCCATCTAATCATTTCATTATCTGTTGCCCCATTTTTCTCCTGCCTTTGATCTTTTCCAGCATTAGGGTCTTTTCCAATTAGTTGACTCCTTGCCATCAAGTGGCCAAAGTATTGATGCTTCAGCATTAGTCCTTGCAATGAATATTTAGGGTTGATTTCCTTTATGATTGACTGATTTGATCTCCTTGCTGCCCAAGGCACTCTCAAAAATCTCCTCCGGCACCATAGTTTGAAAGCATCAGTTCTTTGGTGCTCAGCCTTCTTTATGGTCCAATTCTCACATCCATATATGACTACTGACAAAACCATAGCTCTGACTATACTGACCATTGTTGACCAAGTGATGTCTCCACAACAGAATATTATGCAGTCTTAAAAAGGAAGGAAATCTGATTACACGCTGTATCATGAACAAATTCCAAGGAAATTTTCCTAAAGTAAACGAGTTAGTCAAAAAGAACAAATACAGTATGATTCCACTTAGATGAGTTATTTATTTACTTATTTATTTTGGCTACTTCTATTGGTCTCTCATTTATTTCCATCTTTGTTCTCTGGCCTTTGTGGACCTCCAATTGCAGTGGCCTCTCTTGTTGCAGAGCAACGACTCTGGGCACATGCACTCCAGAGCTCTGCCTTAGTAGTTGGACACATCGGTCCAGCAGCTCCGGGGCACAAGGGATCTTTCCAGGCCAGGGATTGAACTGGCACCGCTTGCACTGCAAGGTGGTGTCCTTACCCACTGAACCACCAGGGAAGCCCTAGGTGAGTTACTGAAAGTAGAATGGTAGTTTCCAGGACCTGAGGGAGATGGTAGAGAGAGATTATTGTTTAAATAAGTATGGAATTTCAACTCTTTAAGAGAAAATGGTTTAGATATTAGTTTCACAATAGTGTAATAGTCCTCCCATTGCAGGAGCCCAGGTTTGATCTTTGGTCAGAAAGCTAGATTCTATAAGCTGCAACTAAAAACCCACTTGCTAGTGTGCTGCAACTAAGACAAAAATCAGTCCAATAAATAAATAAACATTAAAAAAAATTATGAAGTATGCAAAAGTTGTTTTGAACCAATAATAATCCAATGTTCTTTCATAGAGTTATTCACCTTCATGAAGCTTTTGCTTATCTGTGCTTCTTTCCAAGTTATAAGTGAAAGCAGACCTTATAAAAAGAGCAAAAGTTTTGTTTTATTTATTTATTTTTTCTGAAAGAAGATAAGCTAATTCTACATTTAATATGAATAAATAGGTAAGCAATACCAGTCAAGAAATACCAGGCAAATAATGGTCAATGAC
Organism: Tragulus kanchil; assembly: GCA_022376925.1. Classification (NCBI taxonomy): domain Eukaryota; kingdom Metazoa; phylum Chordata; class Mammalia; order Artiodactyla; family Tragulidae; genus Tragulus; species Tragulus kanchil. The sequence continues at coordinate 64,267,513 of JAIOJX010000032.1, read as the reverse complement.
TGAGGGACAGTTTTACAAGATATTAAAATATCTCATAAAGACCTTAAAATGAAGCTAGCATGGCCCATGAATAAATGGACTGAGCAATAAAACAATAGAGAAGGTCCAGAAATAGATCCTGGAAATTTGGTAAAGGAGAATATAAAAAAATTACTGGAAGAAAATTACCTGTTAATAAGCAATGATGAGACAACTAGATAGCTATTTAGTAAAAGATAAAATTGGCACACCCTTTACTGTTTATCAACCTAAATTCTAAATGAATCAGAGGTTATTTTTTTAGTCTAAATATTAGGAAGCATGGGTAAATTCCATTATAAACTGAGAATAGAAGAAGTCTTTTTGATTATGACTAAATGTTTAGTTAAAGGACCTACAAATAATGACATTGCATAGATATGAACAGAATCATAGCTGAAATATTAGCTTTTGATATTATTCTCACTCAATGGAAGCTGGTCTCCCAGAGAAACGGCTGATCCCAGACTTGGGTACAAAAATGGACATTTTTTTTATGAGGAAAATAAAAATAAACTAAAACAAAGATACACTCAAAAGGGGCCAACTCCAAAAGTACAGAAGTCATCCCTAAATTTCCTCTATCTACTCCCCACCCTAGGTCAAATTTGGGAAAAATCTAAGCAGAAAAAAATTACTCTAATCCACCATAAAGCATTGCAAAATAATAAATAAATACAAATGCATGAGTCTATAGTGGAAAAATTTAGAATTGGTGTTATGATTTCAAAAGCCTTGTACTGAAGCTGAATCCAGTCTCTGTATCTCAACACCAAATTAATTTTTGGAGACAGCTTTGGAGGAAGTAGAAAAGAACAGCTTTATTGCTTTGCAAGACAAAGAGGGCAACAGAGGGCTAATGCCCTTAAAACTGTGTGTCTCCATCTGGAGATGGTAGTGAGAAGTTTTATAGTAATGATTAAAAGTGGATATAGATATTCTTCTGACTGGTTTGTGGTGAGATTAATGGGAGTCAGCATCATCAGTCTTCTGCTTCTAAAACCACTCTACCTCAGATTGGGCCTTAAACCCAAAACCCAGTTTAGGACTCGAACCCATGTGGCTGGGGCTTGAACCCAGCCAAAACCCACCATACCTGGTTTCAGGATGTAATGGAGGTTCTTCACCTTTTCTCAGTCAAAAGACCTTAAAATGAAGCTAGCATGGCCCATGAATAAATGGACTGAGCAATAAAACAATAGAGAAGGTCCAGAAATAGATCCTGGAAATTTGGTAAAGGAGAATATAAAAAAATTACTGGAAGAAAATTACCTGTTAATAAGCAATGATGAGACAACTAGATAGCTATTTAGTAAAAGATAAAATTGGCACACCCTTTACTGTTTATCAACCTAAATTCTAAATGAATCAGAGGTTATTTTTTTAGTCTAAATATTAGGAAGCATGGGTAAATTCCATTATAAACTGAGAATAGAAGAAGTCTTTTTGATTATGACTAAATGTTTAGTTAAAGGACCTACAAATAATGACATTGCATAGATATGAACAGAATCATAGCTGAAATATTAGCTTTTGATATTATTCTCACTCAATGGAAGCTGGTCTCCCAGAGAAACGGCTGATCCCAGACTTGGGTACAAAAATGGACATTTTTTTTATGAGGAAAATAAAAATAAACTAAAACAAAGATACACTCAAAAGGGGCCAACTCCAAAAGTACAGAAGTCATCCCTAAATTTCCTCTATCTACTCCCCACCCTAGGTCAAATTTGGGAAAAATCTAAGCAGAAAAAAATTACTCTAATCCACCATAAAGCATTGCAAAATAATAAATAAATACAAATGCATGAGTCTATAGTGGAAAAATTTAGAATTGGTGTTATGATTTCAAAAGCCTTGTACTGAAGCTGAATCCAGTCTCTGTATCTCAACACCAAATTAATTTTTGGAGACAGCTTTGGAGGAAGTAGAAAAGAACAGCTTTATTGCTTTGCAAGACAAAGAGGGCAACAGAGGGCTAATGCCCTTAAAACTGTGTGTCTCCATCTGGAGATGGTAGTGAGAAGTTTTATAGTAATGATTAAAAGTGGATATAGATATTCTTCTGACTGGTTTGTGGTGAGATTAATGGGAGTCAGCATCATCAGTCTTCTGCTTCTAAAACCACTCTACCTCAGATTGGGCCTTAAACCCAAAACCCAGTTTAGGACTCGAACCCATGTGGCTGGGGCTTGAACCCAGCCAAAACCCACCATACCTGGTTTCAGGATGTAATGGAACTCAGGTTCTTCATGCCTCTTTGCAGAAAAGAGTTCAGTGAGAGACAAAATGATAGGTAAGAAATGAATTTATTCAGATTCAGGAAAATTCACACTCCACAGACAGAATGTGGGCCATCGCAGCAGGCTTATTCAGTGCCCCCAAAACATGGCATTCTTAGTTTTTTTGGGCTAGGTAATTTCATATGCTAATGAATGGGAGGATTATTCCAGTTCTTTTGGGGAAAGGGCGAAATTGTCATGGCACCACTGGGTGTGTCATTTAGCTTGCTGACTGAGGATCAAGGTCTATTCGGTCATTTTGGACCCATTTGATTCTAATGGGTCTATGTTGTATCCTTGGGCTACGTCATTCTTTCAGAAAACTGCCCTGCCCCTTTCCCTAACTGTTACAGTTCCACCTGGTCTTGATCTAGTGCTTGTGGGCAATATACTACTAATGTCTCCCATCTGGTGGGGCTTCATGATCTCAAAACAACTCAGAGATGTTGTGCATATCCCTTGACAGGGAACCAGGACCTTCCTCCAAGGGTGCACTACCATTTCTCTTGACTTCCTCTGTGTCTTCATATCCCCTGAAGTAGGTTGCCATTCCCTCTTCCAGTGATCTTCCTGACTCAGAGATCAAACCCAGATCTCCTGCATTGCAGGCAGATTCTTTAAAGTCTAAACCACCATGGAAGCCTCTCATCTCCTAAATTCCTAAATTAGCAACTTCTTGAATCTGCCAGTTGGAACTAAGGGAAGGTCCTGGAGGCTGAATGAAACTATTATCTATAGCTTTATTGCTTTGCAAGACAAAGAGGGCAACAGAGGGCTAATGCCCTTAAAACTGTGTGTCTCCATCTGGAGATGGTAGTGAGAAGTTTTATAGTAATGATTAAAAGTGGATATAGATATTCTTCTGACTGGTTTGTGGTGAGATTAATGGGAGTCAGCATCATCAGTCTTCTGCTTCTAAAACCACTCTACCTCAGATTGGGCCTTAAACCCAAAACCCAGTTTAGGACTCGAACCCATGTGGCTGGGGCTTGAACCCAGCCAAAACCCACCATACCTGGTTTCAGGATGTAATGGAACTCAGGTTCTTCATGCCTCTTTGCAGAAAAGAGTTCAGTGAGAGACAAAATGATAGGTAAGAAATGAATTTATTCAGATTCAGGAAAATTCACACTCCACAGACAGAATGTGGGCCATCGCAGCAGGCTTATTCAGTGCCCCCAAAACATGGCATTCTTAGTTTTTTTGGGCTAGGTAATTTCATATGCTAATGAATGGGAGGATTATTCCAGTTCTTTTGGGGAAAGGGCGAAATTGTCATGGCACCACTGGGTGTGTCATTTAGCTTGCTGACTGAGGATCAAGGTCTATTCGGTCATTTTGGACCCATTTGATTCTAATGGGTCTATGTTGTATCCTTGGGCTACGTCATTCTTTCAGAAAACTGCCCTGCCCCTTTCCCTAACTGTTACAGTTCCACCTGGTCTTGATCTAGTGCTTGTGGGCAATATACTACTAATGTCTCCCATCTGGTGGGGCTTCATGATCTCAAAACAACTCAGAGATGTTGTGCATATCCCTTGACAGGGAACCAGGACCTTCCTCCAAGGGTGCACTACCATTTCTCTTGACTTCCTCTGTGTCTTCATATCCCCTGAAGTAGGTTGCCATTCCCTCTTCCAGTGATCTTCCTGACTCAGAGATCAAACCCAGATCTCCTGCATTGCAGGCAGATTCTTTAAAGTCTAAACCACCATGGAAGCCTCTCATCTCCTAAATTCCTAAATTAGCAACTTCTTGAATCTGCCAGTTGGAACTAAGGGAAGGTCCTGGAGGCTGAATGAAACTATTATCTATAGTCAGAAAATGAGGAACGTAGAAAGATTTTTGTGTCCTTAGGGTTCTGTGTGGTATCAGCAGAACCTGAGTTTTGTTTAACTACAACTGGATCTCATATATTCTCTTCCTTTCTCGGTGCATCTTAACCTGCTGGCATCTCTTCTCTCAAACACACCAAGCCCCATTGTTACTTGTGAATTCTCTACCTCATTTATTTCCTCTGTGACCTTTTTTTTTTTAACAATTTTCAATTATATTTTTTTCTTCTTTGTTTACTCATATCTTAACCTGTTTCTCCCAAGACAATATAAAGGCCAGGAAAGCCTGTCTTTTTCACTGTCAGATTCCAGTCTTAGTCTAATGATTGGAAGATGATTGACTTTCAATAAATATTTCTGAACAATGAATGGAGGATGAGTAAATAATAAACAAATAAGTGAAATAATTATTCTAACCTCCAGTTCTAGTCTCTTTCCATGATAAGGTTGTATTTTTCCTTCTTTCAGTGCAGTTTGTCTCTCTCTATATATATAGATTTTTTTTTTTTTTTTTGTATAGTTGTTGTTAATGTCTGATTCCTTTGCAACCCCATGGACTTTAGCCCATCAGGCTCCTCTGTTCATGGGATTACCCAGCCAAGAATACTGGAGTGGGTTGCTATTTCCTTCTTCAGGGGATCTTTTCAACCCAGGAATTGAACCCACATCTCCTGCATTGCAGGTGTGTTCTTAACTGCTGAGCCACCAGGGATGCTCTGTAAATAGGCTATATTGTATACGTTATATAGGCTATATGCTTACACACGATAGCCTTCCATGTAACTATCAATTAAACAAGTGTGTAATATTACTGTTTTTCCTTTTAGAAGGCTAGCATTGGAAAGATCTTTACAAATGCCACCAAATCCTCTCGTTATACAGATAAGGAAACAAGGCCTGTCATGAGTAAGATCATGACACTGTTCATGATCACTGTCGGCTAGAAAAGATGAACAACTGGTGAGTAGTGGGTTAAGCTTTATCTCTCATCTCCTAAATTCCTAAATTAGCAACTTCTTGAATCTGCCAGTTGGAACTAAGGGAAGGTCCTGGAGGCTGAATGAAACTATTATCTATAGTCAGAAAATGAGGAACGTAGAAAGATTTTTGTGTCCTTAGGGTTCTGTGTGGTATCAGCAGAACCTGAGTTTTGTTTAACTACAACTGGATCTCATATATTCTCTTCCTTTCTCGGTGCATCTTAACCTGCTGGCATCTCTTCTCTCAAACACACCAAGCCCCATTGTTACTTGTGAATTCTCTACCTCATTTATTTCCTCTGTGACCTTTTTTTTTTTAACAATTTTCAATTATATTTTTTTCTTCTTTGTTTACTCATATCTTAACCTGTTTCTCCCAAGACAATATAAAGGCCAGGAAAGCCTGTCTTTTTCACTGTCAGATTCCAGTCTTAGTCTAATGATTGGAAGATGATTGACTTTCAATAAATATTTCTGAACAATGAATGGAGGATGAGTAAATAATAAACAAATAAGTGAAATAATTATTCTAACCTCCAGTTCTAGTCTCTTTCCATGATAAGGTTGTATTTTTCCTTCTTTCAGTGCAGTTTGTCTCTCTCTATATATATAGATTTTTTTTTTTTTTTTTGTATAGTTGTTGTTAATGTCTGATTCCTTTGCAACCCCATGGACTTTAGCCCATCAGGCTCCTCTGTTCATGGGATTACCCAGCCAAGAATACTGGAGTGGGTTGCTATTTCCTTCTTCAGGGGATCTTTTCAACCCAGGAATTGAACCCACATCTCCTGCATTGCAGGTGTGTTCTTAACTGCTGAGCCACCAGGGATGCTCTGTAAATAGGCTATATTGTATACGTTATATAGGCTATATGCTTACACACGATAGCCTTCCATGTAACTATCAATTAAACAAGTGTGTAATATTACTGTTTTTCCTTTTAGAAGGCTAGCATTGGAAAGATCTTTACAAATGCCACCAAATCCTCTCGTTATACAGATAAGGAAACAAGGCCTGTCATGAGTAAGATCATGACACTGTTCATGATCACTGTCGACTAAAAAAGATGAACAACTTGTGAGTTGTGGGTTAAGTTTTATTTGGGGCATAATTAGGACTACAGTCTAGGAGGCAGCACCTCACATAGCTCTGAGAGACTGCTCCAAAGAGACAGCAGGAGGAGGGTCAATATTTAAGGATTTTGGTGAGGGGGGAGTTCAGTATCATTAAACAGTCATTTTACAAAGGGTCTTCAGTTAGTCACAAATATCTGATGTCACCATGAGGAGATTTAGTGCTTTTCTAAATGTGAGAAGATGCAAGGATTGCAATAATAAAATCTGTTTCTAAAAGCATTCACCTATCTAAAGACATGTCCCACCAGATTCCCTGGAGCACAGAGTGCCTTTACCCCACACTGATCTCCATCAGGGGGTATTAAGGTTGGCAGCTCTCAACAGCACAGGGTCTGGTCTCTGCAGAGGCAGAGGGCAAACATCCTTGTTGTCTGGTCATTGGCAATTTAAATGCCAATTTGTAGTTGACATCATACAGCTAGCTATTGCTGTACCTGAAATTACAACCCAAATCTATCCATTAACTAGTTCAGTAGCATTTTTAGTACCTTTTCTATAGTACTGGTTTATTCTTCATCCTTAGCTCCCTACTTCCTGCCAACATACAACGGGAATAGAAGGAAATGGTAGGAAATGAGGTCCTGGGGGTGTATTAGAATCATTAGTGCCCCAGGAGAGAAAGTTTCACTGAGCTAGTAAGCATCACCATGCTCCTTAGCAGCGTTTTGAAATCACTGTTGTGCCATCCCAACGAGATTAGCCTCAAATGACATTGTGTCTTACGATGCTGGATGCAAGGACATTCCCAATGTGTGCATTTATGCAGTCTACTGTTCCCTAAGAACCACTTTGCCAACTGTGGGGACGGAAAAATTAATCCCGGAATTCCATGGCAACTATTTCTGAATTTCCCATGTTTGTTCAAATGATAAATGTAAGTCATCATCTATTTTTAAGCTCTTTGAGCCTTATTGATTCAAAAGAACAGGAAAACCCTGTCAAGAAAGTTCTGTTTTATGAAAAAGTAAGGGTGGGGACTTTGCTTTTCTTTAAGTAGTCTAAAAGTTGAAATTTTTTTTTTTCTTGTTTTGTTTTGTTTACCCAAGAACTGTGCAGCTAACTGGAATTGAATGGCCTTGCTTTCCTTTGTAAATGAGGCTCATTCCTAAAACCGAGATGCTAAATCTTAATCCTGGGAAGTCCCTGAGGCAAGAATGTGTGTGGAAGTACAAGTAACTGTTTAGCAAAACCTAGTAGCTCAAAGAGCACGGGGCCCATAAAGGGAACAAGTCTTTCTTAGGGAAAGATGTTTCCCTGGGTATTTGTAAAGGCCGTGTGGTGTCATTCTGTTATCTGATCCTCTCTCTTCATCTAAGCCTGGCATTCATTTACCCAAACTGCTATATACTATCAGTTATCCATATCGAAGTGTGCTGTTGGTTATGAAGGACACAGAGATGGGTAAAACTCTCTCCCTTCTATTAAGAAGAATTTGTTAAAGGTCTAATGGCCTTGTGTCATGCACGATTTTTATTTACCTTTTTCAAGCTACATAGATGTGGGAAGCTAATTGAAGTAACTTCAGAGGGGATAAGAGTTTGAAAGTTCAGGAGTTATCTTGTCCATTTCTAACAAGTATCAACCAGATACTTATTAGAAAACATAGAATTGTTGATTTCACCCTAAATCCACTCAACCAAAATCTATGTAATACAATCTTCCTATAGACATTAGACAATTCCTATAAACATTAAATGTGAAAAGTCCTGATCACTTCACTAATATCTTAGATTTGTTCTATATTTACAGACACAAAGGACTGTAACTCTGTAATAAGTATAAAGCCAAACTGATGATCTTCTCCTATTCCTCAGAACCACATAGATTTTTTCAACTTCAGCTACCCCTAGGTAAACACAGTTTTACCTAGGTTTCAGAGCAAAAGATAAATGAATCATTCAGAGCAATTCCTTGGCACATTTAGAAAGAAATGGAAAAATAGCTAATCCAGTTTGTATGAAAAGTAAGTCATCTATTTTTAAGCTCTTTGAGCCTTATTGATTCAAAAGAACAGGAAAACCCTGTCAAGAAAGTTCTGTTTTATGAAAAAGTAAGGGTGGGGACTTTGCTTTTCTTTAAGTAGTCTAAAAGTTGAAATTTTTTTTTTTCTTGTTTTGTTTTGTTTACCCAAGAACTGTGCAGCTAACTGGAATTGAATGGCCTTGCTTTCCTTTGTAAATGAGGCTCATTCCTAAAACCGAGATGCTAAATCTTAATCCTGGGAAGTCCCTGAGGCAAGAATGTGTGTGGAAGTACAAGTAACTGTTTAGCAAAACCTAGTAGCTCAAAGAGCACGGGGCCCATAAAGGGAACAAGTCTTTCTTAGGGAAAGATGTTTCCCTGGGTATTTGTAAAGGCCGTGTGGTGTCATTCTGTTATCTGATCCTCTCTCTTCATCTAAGCCTGGCATTCATTTACCCAAACTGCTATATACTATCAGTTATCCATATCGAAGTGTGCTGTTGGTTATGAAGGACACAGAGATGGGTAAAACTCTCTCCCTTCTATTAAGAAGAATTTGTTAAAGGTCTAATGGCCTTGTGTCATGCACGATTTTTATTTACCTTTTTCAAGCTACATAGATGTGGGAAGCTAATTGAAGTAACTTCAGAGGGGATAAGAGTTTGAAAGTTCAGGAGTTATCTTGTCCATTTCTAACAAGTATCAACCAGATACTTATTAGAAAACATAGAATTGTTGATTTCACCCTAAATCCACTCAACCAAAATCTATGTAATACAATCTTCCTATAGACATTAGACAATTCCTATAAACATTAAATGTGAAAAGTCCTGATCACTTCACTAATATCTTAGATTTGTTCTATATTTACAGACACAAAGGACTGTAACTCTGTAATAAGTATAAAGCCAAACTGATGATCTTCTCCTATTCCTCAGAACCACATAGATTTTTTCAACTTCAGCTACCCCTAGGTAAACACAGTTTTACCTAGGTTTCAGAGCAAAAGATAAATGAATCATTCAGAGCAATTCCTTGGCACATTTAGAAAGAAATGGAAAAAAAGAAGGAAAAAAAAAAAAAAGAAAGGGAGGAAAAAATGCATCTATCATAATTGCCAACAATTTCATAAATTTTGTTAAATATAGGTCAAGTATAATCTTTCCCATATCAAGAAATATATCTCTTTCTAAAAAAAAACTGTGAGCAGTGGCACAGCAGATTGTATTGTTATCCCCAATTACTTATAAAGATGTAGTGCATTTCTTGCTTGGAGGTGGGGAATAGGAGGGTGGGACAACAGGGTGGCTAGGAGTTTGTCCTTCTTGGATATCAGTTTGTGCCAGATAGTCTGGTTTAAGATCATGTTTGGTCAAGGAATTGTATTTTGAGCAGTTATTACAGAATTTTGACCAGACTTCTTGCTCTTCCCTGCTGCCTTGAGCTGGCATGAACTCTTATTCAGATTCTGTAATAAAGACAACATATGGGGGAGAAGCAAAACCATCACCGGTATGTAATATGAGTGAGAAATAAGCCTTTATTGTTGTAAAACACTGAAATCCGGGGGCGATTAACCTGGGGAAAGCTGAATAACGCACAGGGTCATCTGTGTTTTCTAGCAACAAGAATCATCCTAACTATATTCACTTGCTACTTGAGAAAAACTCTTCAATGTAAAACAATCTCTCTACTATCATATTTACCATGCAAATAAATGATGCAAAAAACCCAAAATATGAATGAGTTTATTTTGAGAGTCTATAGAAACAAGCAAAGGTATGTGATGCATCCACCTAATTCTGGACCAGGAGGCTCATTTAAAATTCAGAATACAGATGCTGGCATGCCTGAGATACACCAAATGTCTAAGATATTGTTGATTCTGGGGTTTGTTAAATGTATCAGTTATTTTAGTACATTTTTGCACCCCCAAAGGGTTTTGCCTCTAATATTTTTCTTCTAAATTAGATGTCAGGATTACCCTGGAAGTAAAGTTAACATTTTTTACTCACTTTATAAAGGAACATAATCAGAATATTAACATAAAGTGTCATGTTTTTTAAAAAGTTGAATAAATTACTTGTAATTCCTTTAATAAAAATTGAATCAGAAGCATCTGCTTTTATATTAGGTTGGGATTTCTAAGGTTAACCATATAAACAAATTGATGCTTTATAAAATTCTAGATTCCAAGATCAATTGTCAGTGGCATAGAGATAATGGCTCATATTTTTATACATTTTAACTGAATTAACATGGTTAAACATAAATAATATTTCATTTCTCTCATTAACCCTTCATAGCATAGGAGACTATTTATTAGCTTTGTTATCCAGGAGCTCAGAGACTCCATATATACGGTGGTATAATCACAACCACACAGCTAATGGAGGAACCTAGGCAGAACAATAATTCATTCTGGCAGCCTTTCTATACACAAGAGATTTGCCAAAGCTATCTGCCAATTTTGGATATCAGTTTGTGCCAGATAGTCTGGTTTAAGATCATGTTTGGTCAAGGAATTGTATTTTGAGCAGTTATTACAGAATTTTGACCAGACTTCTTGCTCTTCCCTGCTGCCTTGAGCTGGCATGAACTCTTATTCAGATTCTGTAATAAAGACAACATATGGGGGAGAAGCAAAACCATCACCGGTATGTAATATGAGTGAGAAATAAGCCTTTATTGTTGTAAAACACTGAAATCCGGGGGCGATTAACCTGGGGAAAGCTGAATAACGCACAGGGTCATCTGTGTTTTCTAGCAACAAGAATCATCCTAACTATATTCACTTGCTACTTGAGAAAAACTCTTCAATGTAAAACAATCTCTCTACTATCATATTTACCATGCAAATAAATGATGCAAAAAACCCAAAATATGAATGAGTTTATTTTGAGAGTCTATAGAAACAAGCAAAGGTATGTGATGCATCCACCTAATTCTGGACCAGGAGGCTCATTTAAAATTCAGAATACAGATGCTGGCATGCCTGAGATACACCAAATGTCTAAGATATTGTTGATTCTGGGGTTTGTTAAATGTATCAGTTATTTTAGTACATTTTTGCACCCCCAAAGGGTTTTGCCTCTAATATTTTTCTTCTAAATTAGATGTCAGGATTACCCTGGAAGTAAAGTTAACATTTTTTACTCACTTTATAAAGGAACATAATCAGAATATTAACATAAAGTGTCATGTTTTTTAAAAAGTTGAATAAATTACTTGTAATTCCTTTAATAAAAATTGAATCAGAAGCATCTGCTTTTATATTAGGTTGGGATTTCTAAGGTTAACCATATAAACAAATTGATGCTTTATAAAATTCTAGATTCCAAGATCAATTGTCAGTGGCATAGAGATAATGGCTCATATTTTTATACATTTTAACTGAATTAACATGGTTAAACATAAATAATATTTCATTTCTCTCATTAACCCTTCATAGCATAGGAGACTATTTATTAGCTTTGTTATCCAGAGGGGAGCTCAGAGACTCCATATATACGGTGGTATAATCACAACCACACAGCTAATGGAGGAACCTAGGCAGAACAATAATTCATTCTGGCAGCCTTTCTATACACAAGAGATTTGCCAAAGCTATCTGCCAATTTACTTCATGTGTTGAAACAAATTTGTAAGATTTAAGAAATTTTGTACCATTTAGAATTTGATTTGCTTTTTATTTTTCTCTACTCCTTCCCTCTCTCCCTTCCTTTGTGTTTTAAAACCCACAACTATCTAATGGTTTGGGTATATTAAATGTTAAAAAATAAGTCCCTTGCACAATTTAATTAACCAGTAACAGAAAAGGTCTTTGACACACCCTCTGTCTTAGCTGTATTGTTGTGCTCTCAGGTCATGTCTTAACTACCAGGATCCTTCCTCATCCAAAGAAATTACAAAGACATGCTTACACATCTGGAATCCATTTAGTGAGGATCACCTCACAAAGCCTTACTTGCAGACTCTGGCAGTTTTCATTTTTCACAGACACTTACCCTGCCTCAGTACAGAAATACCTGAGTTGCAGACTTTTCAGTTAGAAAAGAAAAGAAGAAAGGAAAGAAGAAAGAAAGAAAGAAAAAGAGTCAATTGAATGAATAAATAGAATTATTGTCTGCTTGGGCTTGGTACAATTCCAGAGCAGACCATATTTGAGTCTTCTATTATATGTCTATAGTATTGCTTTCAACCTTCTATTCTCAACCAACCTCTATTAAATACAAGATAATCTGCTCAATTAAGGCATTTAGTCAATTCACTGGTTGTTGGATTAGAGTCCTAACTCCTACAAACTAATGGCCTTTGATTCTAGTTAGGCAAAAGCTTTAGTTTTGCCTCTTTCAAAGTTGGGGATAGGGCAATAATGATGCAAACTTTTCAGATGCAAGTGGAAGTGATTTCATAGCTATAGAGTGTTTGCCCTTTATAGCAGATGTTTTTACAACAAAGAAACTGAAGACCAGGAAGCAATTGTCTCTGAGAGAAATAACTAATATACAGATATCCAAACACCACATCTACTCTAATTAGTTTCATCATATTTTGGCTAAAAATTAATCTTGGTTTTAACTGAACAATTTTACATGTTTTTCTGAGTGCCTACTATGTACAAAATATGTTGTTAGGTATTATGGATGGTTCAGGGATGTGCAACACTGATGTCTTCCCTGAAGAAGCTTATCAGCAAGTTAGGGAGGCTGTGCCAAGCACAGAAAGTAAAGTGACAGTGGAAATCATAATAGATGAGAGGAAACTAGTGTACTGACAATGTAATTTGCTGGTATTCAGAGTGGAAAGACTCATGAATGCTGGAATGATCATAGTAATTTTCAAAGAAAAAGTATCTTCACCCTAAAAAGAACAAACAACAATTTGCTTTTAATATGTAAATGATATGAATAGACACCTCACCAAAAATATATGGATATAAAATAGGCAAATAAAAATCTGCTCAATATTATATGTCATTAGGAAAATGCAAATTAACATAATGATAAGATACTGCCACACATGTCTTAGAAAAGTCAAATTGAAAAGACTGAAATCAGCAAATCCTGGTGAGGTTGTGGAGCAACAGGAACTCCTACTCATTTCTGGGGAGAATGCAAAATGGTACCACCACTTTTGAAAACAGTTTGGCAGTTTTTGTTTACAAAACTACACATGCTCTTACCATATGCTCCAGTATATATGCTCTTCAGTATTCACGCAAAGGTGTGAGGTACACCCACATATGTTTATAGCAAATTTATTTATAATTGACAAAACTTGAACCAGTCAAGCAAAAACATCTGTCAATATGTGAATAGATAAGCAAACTGTAATACAATGAAAAGTTGTCTGGTGCTATCAAGAGTGGGCTATCAAGCCTTGAAAGAATATGAAAGAACCTCAGATATATATTTCTCATTGGCATAAACTAATCTGAAAAAGCTACCTATTGCATAATTCCAACCCTACAACACTCTGGAAAATGCAAAACCATGGAAGCAGTAAAAATATCAGTGACTGAAATATGGAGGAGAGAGTAAAAGAAAGAGTTAGTTGTTCAGTTGTATCTGACTCTGTGACCCCATGAACCGTAACATGCCGGGCTCCTCTGTGCATGACATTCTCCAGGTGGAGAGAGAAGGAGGGACAAGTAAATGGAGCACAGGAGACTTTTAGGCATTCTCTGTGATACAGTAATGATGGACACATGAAAATAAAAATGAAAGTTGCTCAGTTGTGTCTGACTCTGTGACCCATGGACAAGCCATGGAATTCTCCAGGCAACAAAACTGGAGTGGATAGACTATCCCTTCTCCCTTCTTGACCCAGAAATTGAATTAGGGTCTCCTTCATTGCAGGTGGGTTCTTTACCAACTGAGCTATAAGAGAATGCCCTACACACACATCATTAGACATTTGTCAAAACCTTCAGAATGTTCAGCACAGAATGAACCCTATTGTAACTATAGACTTCAGCTAATAGTAAGGCATCAATACTGGTTCATCAACTGTAACAAGTGTACCCCACAATAAAGACATAAATAATAGGGGGAACTGTGTTTGGGGAAGATGGTAGAGGGGTTACTTGAGATTCCCTGTACTTTCTGACAAATGTTTCTGAAGAGATAATTTTTTAGAAATAATTGCCTATTAATTTTTTAAAAGCTGTAAATGTTTTTAGAAAGTGGCTTTAGTCTAGTTAGAGGTGCTGGACAAGAAAGGTCAGGTTATGGACACAGCAGAGTACAAACTCTAAAGGAAAATTGGTGCACCATGGGTCAAGGAGCAATAAACATCACTAGACAGGTCTGTGATTTCCTGTCTCTGCAGCTATGTGTCTGCAGCGTCAAATTTGGCATCAGCACAGCATTTGCACCCCAGTTTTGTTGCTTGAGGGCTGTATGAGCTTCATTATATCCCTCAAGCTTTTTGAATTTTCATTTCATCACCTACAACATGGGGAAAATAACATACAGAATTACAGAAAGGCTCAAATACAATCATGTCCATGAGTTTTCTGTGAATTAATTCATTTCAAGAGTGGGCTATCAAGCCTTGAAAGAATATGAAAGAACCTCAGATATATATTTCTCATTGGCATAAACTAATCTGAAAAAGCTACCTATTGCATAATTCCAACCCTACAACACTCTGGAAAATGCAAAACCATGGAAGCAGTAAAAATATCAGTGACTGAAATATGGAGGAGAGAGTAAAAGAAAGAGTTAGTTGTTCAGTTGTATCTGACTCTGTGACCCCATGAACCGTAACATGCCGGGCTCCTCTGTGCATGACATTCTCCAGGTGGAGAGAGAAGGAGGGACAAGTAAATGGAGCACAGGAGACTTTTAGGCATTCTCTGTGATACAGTAATGATGGACACATGAAAATAAAAATGAAAGTTGCTCAGTTGTGTCTGACTCTGTGACCCATGGACAAGCCATGGAATTCTCCAGGCAACAAAACTGGAGTGGATAGACTATCCCTTCTCCCTTCTTGACCCAGAAATTGAATTAGGGTCTCCTTCATTGCAGGTGGGTTCTTTACCAACTGAGCTATAAGAGAATGCCCTACACACACATCATTAGACATTTGTCAAAACCTTCAGAATGTTCAGCACAGAATGAACCCTATTGTAACTATAGACTTCAGCTAATAGTAAGGCATCAATACTGGTTCATCAACTGTAACAAGTGTACCCCACAATAAAGACATAAATAATAGGGGGAACTGTGTTTGGGGAAGATGGTAGAGGGGTTACTTGAGATTCCCTGTACTTTCTGACAAATGTTTCTGAAGAGATAATTTTTTAGAAATAATTGCCTATTAATTTTTTAAAAGCTGTAAATGTTTTTAGAAAGTGGCTTTAGTCTAGTTAGAGGTGCTGGACAAGAAAGGTCAGGTTATGGACACAGCAGAGTACAAACTCTAAAGGAAAATTGGTGCACCATGGGTCAAGGAGCAATAAACATCACTAGACAGGTCTGTGATTTCCTGTCTCTGCAGCTATGTGTCTGCAGCGTCAAATTTGGCATCAGCACAGCATTTGCACCCCAGTTTTGTTGCTTGAGGGCTGTATGAGCTTCATTATATCCCTCAAGCTTTTTGAATTTTCATTTCATCACCTACAACATGGGGAAAATAACATACAGAATTACAGAAAGGCTCAAATACAATCATGTCCATGAGTTTTTCTGTGAATTCCACAGTGCTCTAGAAATATCAGTTGTTATTATCAAAGAAGAGAAAACTTCCCACTGCTTTTATTGCTTTTACAGTGACCCTCTCTTGGCAACTAGTGGCCATATGACATCGCAGATCTGTCTTGTTGGAATGGAGTTACATAGGTCTACCCCTGTATCATCTGTCTTACAGTGACGTTTCTCCTAAACACTGCTTATTTGAATATTTGGCCAATCTCTATCTGATACATCAAGTTTCACAGAGAATCTGACATGCCAAGAGCAACTTCAGTGGTTTGAAGTCCCGGAAATCAGAGATGACTGCGAAGAGTATCTGGAGATAATCAGGTCTGAGATAATAGTCTTTGAACTTGATGATTTTCTTCAGTTTTCTTCCAAATTCCTTTTTCATGATACTATATTCTCTACTCCAATATCCCCTCCAATAGTGATTTGGTGACATCTTCTACTCAAAATCTCTATTAAAGGGAGAATCAAGTTCAAAAGCAGCCAGAGACAGCTCTGCGTACAGTTTCTGCAGGTAATCTGCCCTTGTGGTTGAAGAGCATTACCTCAGGTAAAAAAGTTCAAAGTAGCTGATACTTAACCTTAAAAAAGTAGCATACCCATTATATGAAGAACTGGACAGTGTATAGTCATTGCAAAGGGGGAATTAAGTGATAGAACTTCTTTTCATAGATCATCCCATTCAGTTTCCACAAATTTTACAGATAATGAAAACATGTCAGAGATTTTAATGACTTACCTCAAGCTCAGACTTATCCCTGAAAGAGGCGAAACTCCGTTCTACTTCTGCTGACTTTTACTTCTCTCCAAAATGGTAAACACTGCACTGTTATGGTTGCGATAGTCACTTCAGAGTAAAATGCCAGCCTGTTTAATAGAATATGTTTGCGTCTATGGCATCAAAAGATCTTGGGTAGTTCAGCCAACATTCTACAAACACTTAATGCAACTAGTATAGACCAAACTTGTGGTATGCACTGTCATTTTCATGACAAATAAACATGCTTCCTGTTGTCAAGAGAGTTCAACTTCATAGAAGAGAGACCATGTCTCTCATAGGTCATTAAAGAGTACAGGTTTAATGACTGAGGTATCCAAAGACTACAGTGGGCAAGGAAAATGAATAGAAATGATTCCTTATGGGCGGCAAGGGGAGTGGGGTGGAGGAGATAAGGATAGATAGGACTGAATTTTCTGAGTGTATGGTTTTATGGTTTTGACTTTTAAATACTGTGTACTTTTACAAATTACAAAATCGACATTAATCAAGAAAAATCCTACAGTGGGGGCACATAGGAGCAAGACACTTCTCCTGGGAATTAGGGAGAGGTCAAAAAGACTTCAAAAAGGAAGTGAACTTTGAAGCGAATGCTTAATTGTTGTCATTTTCCATATGTTTCTGTGCAATTTAACTTAATTCAAAAAGTGGGTGAATGAATCCTTAAATTGTGATCATCATGAATTTTTTTGCCTACAAACACAGATCATGGTACTAGTTGCAAAACTCACCCAAACAAGAGACTACATGAGAAAGAACAGGCATGGGGAAGATGAGGAGATGCTGAACTGCTTTGGTGGTAATCAATAGTGTGGTCGCTGGAAAATTTTAGCACTCTGGGCATTATTTGAAACTGAGAAAATCTTTGGGTGATTTCAAAATCATTTGTTATATGAAGATTCTATACAGCATTACCAGTAGCCTATGGTACACACTGTGTATGTATTTTCTTGAGTTAGTTAAAGAGTCCCTCTTAAGCCAACACAAGGTTATTATTCACAATTAGAATGTAAACCTAGATTGTGGAATTTACTAATTGTTCTTCACAGTTGTGGTCATTTAGCCATAAAATATTCACAGCCCAAGTCTTGTAACCTTTGGCCTTTCTTTCTCCTGGGAAGAGAGAATTGCTCAAAGGATGACCTTCCCACTTGGGTCAACAAGAGCTGCAACTAGTTCTAAGGAGGGTGTCTTACTGCTGTCAAATAGACCAAACTTGTGGTATGCACTGTCATTTTCATGACAAATAAACATGCTTCCTGTTGTCAAGAGAGTTCAACTTCATAGAAGAGAGACCATGTCTCTCATAGGTCATTAAAGAGTACAGGTTTAATGACTGAGGTATCCAAAGACTACAGTGGGCAAGGAAAATGAATAGAAATGATTCCTTATGGGCGGCAAGGGGAGTGGGGTGGAGGAGATAAGGATAGATAGGACTGAATTTTCTGAGTGTATGGTTTTATGGTTTTGACTTTTAAATACTGTGTACTTTTACAAATTACAAAATCGACATTAATCAAGAAAAATCCTACAGTGGGGGCACATAGGAGCAAGACACTTCTCCTGGGAATTAGGGAGAGGTCAAAAAGACTTCAAAAAGGAAGTGAACTTTGAAGCGAATGCTTAATTGTTGTCATTTTCCATATGTTTCTGTGCAATTTAACTTAATTCAAAAAGTGGGTGAATGAATCCTTAAATTGTGATCATCATGAATTTTTTTGCCTACAAACACAGATCATGGTACTAGTTGCAAAACTCACCCAAACAAGAGACTACATGAGAAAGAACAGGCATGGGGAAGATGAGGAGATGCTGAACTGCTTTGGTGGTAATCAATAGTGTGGTCGCTGGAAAATTTTAGCACTCTGGGCATTATTTGAAACTGAGAAAATCTTTGGGTGATTTCAAAATCATTTGTTATATGAAGATTCTATACAGCATTACCAGTAGCCTATGGTACACACTGTGTATGTATTTTCTTGAGTTAGTTAAAGAGTCCCTCTTAAGCCAACACAAGGTTATTATTCACAATTAGAATGTAAACCTAGATTGTGGAATTTACTAATTGTTCTTCACAGTTGTGGTCATTTAGCCATAAAATATTCACAGCCCAAGTCTTGTAACCTTTGGCCTTTCTTTCTCCTGGGAAGAAGAGAGAATTGCTCAAAAGGATGACCTTCCCACTTGGGTCAACAAGAGCTGCAACTAGTTCTAAGGAGGGTGTCTTACTGCTGTCAAATTGACCAAAGTTGTCACAGGTGAAGCCTGCTGTCACTGCATCTTGCTCAGAACCAGCCCCTTAGCTTGCTGAATCAAGCTGTGCTGACTCCTAGTGATAGAATTTTAATGTAAGAGATGACAGAGGCCTTGGAGTTAATGTGTGCATGGAGGTGACAGTTTTGAATGTCAGCCAAAGCACAAAAGCCTGTCTGAAATTAATTTTTGGGGGGGGGGGGTGTTGGCAGAAAGTTATAGGAAGACGGAGAGAAATAATATGAGGAAGAATTGAGATTGGTTGAGTCAAATCTACTGCCATCTGCCAGAGTGAAAGCATCATTCTGCACAGACACATAATATCTGAGCCTGGGAAGAACTAGTCTCATCAGGTAATTCTGCTTGTTTAATTTTTGATCAACCTAGTATCCAAATTGCCACATTTAGCTATGTATTATCCTATCCCCCTTTGTAAAAATGGAGTTGCAAAAAGTAGACATGGATCTCCTTATGATATTACCTAGAATTTAAATCATTTAAGGGAGGGATACTTCTCTGGTGATAAATGAGCCAAACAAATTTGTGCGTCATAATCTGCCTATTACATTGCAATATACTGAAAACTCTCAAAATGTCCTCATTATCTAGAGGAAAGCCTTCAAATCTTTAATGTATGGTAGGCAGAATAATGGCCTCTTAAAGATTTCACACCCTAGTGTCTAGAACCTGTGATATGGTACACTACATGACAAAGAGGAATTAAGGTAGAAGGTAGAATTAACGTTGTTAAAGCCAGCTGACTTTATGATAGGGAGTCACTCCTGAATTATCTAGTTGGGTCCAAGGTAATCACAACTGTTCTTACGAGTGGAAACAGAGGCATAAGAAAAGTTAGAGATTTAATGTGGGACTCAACTGACCATTTGCAATTTTGAAGGTAGAAGGGACTATGAGTCAAGGAATGTGACATCCTTCAGAACCTGAAGGCAAAGAACTGGATTCTTCTTTGCAACTTTCAGAAGGATTACACCTTGCCAATACCTTGATTTTAGCCCATCAGTATAAGACTTATAACCTAGAGAAAAGTAACATAATAAATTTGTGTTCCTTTGTTATTTTAAGATACTATGTCTGTGATAGCTTGTTACAGCAACAAAAACAAAAACTGATACGCTTACCTTCAAGGTCTTTCACAATGTTCTCCTGCATTGTCCTTGGTTACCCTAGATCAACCCTTCATCTGAACTCTGGGCACTGGCTTTCAAATGTGCCTTGTACTTTGTCACTCCATTTCCTGTATCTGGAGTCAAACATGCTCCTGTAAGTATGATGAGGACTAGGCAGACTCTACCTCATGAGGGACTCTACCCTATGAGGGACTAGCCAGTGTCAGGACAGAGGGATGGGTTCTGGGGCTGGTTATGGTGAGTCATGCTACTTTAAGAGGGTTGAGATTGGTTGAGTCAAATCTACTGCCATTCTAAGCATCATTCTGCACAGACACTAATTTGAGCCTGGGAAGAACTAGTCTCATCAGGTAATTCTGCTTGTTTAATTTGATCAACCTAGTATCCAAATTGCCCCCTTTGGCTATGTATTATCCTATCCCCCTTTGTAAAAATGGAGTTGCAAAAAGTAGACATGGATCTCCTTATGATATTACCTAGAATTTAAATCATTTAAGGGAGGGATACTTCTCTGGTGATAAATGAGCCAAACAAATTTGTGCGTCATAATCTGCCTATTACATTGCAATATACTGAAAACTCTCAAAATGTCCTCATTATCTAGAGGAAAGCCTTCAAATCTTTAATGTATGGTAGGCAGAATAATGGCCTCTTAAAGATTTCACACCCTAGTGTCTAGAACCTGTGATATGGTACACTACATGACAAAGAGGAATTAAGGTAGAAGGTAGAATTAACGTTGTTAAAGCCAGCTGACTTTATGATAGGGAGTCACTCCTGAATTATCTAGTTGGGTCCAAGGTAATCACAACTGTTCTTACGAGTGGAAACAGAGGCATAAGAAAAGTTAGAGATTTAATGTGGGACTCAACTGACCATTTGCAATTTTGAAGGTAGAAGGGACTATGAGTCAAGGAATGTGACATCCTTCAGAACCTGAAGGCAAAGAACTGGATTCTTCTTTGCAACTTTCAGAAGGATTACACCTTGCCAATACCTTGATTTTAGCCCATCAGTATAAGACTTATAACCTAGAGAAAAGTAACATAATAAATTTGTGTTCCTTTGTTATTTTAAGATACTATGTCTGTGATAGCTTGTTACAGCAACAAAAACAAAAACTGATACGCTTACCTTCAAGGTCTTTCACAATGTTCTCCTGCATTGTCCTTGGTTACCCTAGATCAACCCTTCATCTGAACTCTGGGCACTGGCTTTCAAATGTGCCTTGTACTTTGTCACTCCATTTCCTGTATCTGGAGTCAAACATGCTCCTGTAAGTATGATGAGGACTAGGCAGACTCTACCTCATGAGGGACTCTACCCTATGAGGGACTAGCCAGTGTCAGGACAGAGGGATGGGTTCTGGGGCTGGTTATGGTGAGTCATGCTACTTAAAGAGGGTTGAGAGAGGAGCATTTCGGGCAGGTTCCTTGAGAAAAGGCAGAAGCCAAAGATGACAAGCCATTTTCAAGGATGAGTCCAAAGACCAGTCCTGTAATTACAAATAGAAGACAACATCTTTATTCTGAGGTCAAATGTCAAAAAAAAAAAAAAAAATTGCAAGGGATAAAAGGGATGTTCTGGGATATGTGTCGACAGTTTTTGAGTGTGTTTGACTCATTTTTTGTGGTGACCAGTGTGGGAGCTTACTTTGTGTTGACTTAAAGGTACTATTTATTTATTTATTATTTTTCTTCTTTTGGAGGGGGTGTTGGGGAGGGAGGGGGGCGGGCGGGCCACTTCTATTGGTCTTTCGTTTATCTATTTTCATCCATCTTTGTTCTTTGGCCCATGTGGGTCTCCCATCACAGTGGCCTCTGTTGTCGCACAGCACCGGCTCTGGGCTCATGAGCTCCAGAGCTCCGGCTCGGTAATTGGACACATGGGTCCAGCCGCTCTGCGGCACGTAGGATCTTCCCAGGCCAGGAATCGAACTGGCACCCCTTGCACTGCAAGGCGGTGTCCTTACCCACTGGACCACCAGGGAAGCCCTAAAGGTACTATTTATATGTGCCTATGTATTTCACATAAAGGTACTGTTTATGTGCACCTTCCATTAGCCCTTCAATCATTTGCATCATATAGACTTATAACCTAGAGAAAAGTAACATAATAAATTTGTGTTCCTTTGTTATTTTAAGATACTATGTCTGTGATAGCTTGTTACAGCAACAAAAACAAAACTGATACGCTTACCTTCAAGGTCTTTCACAATGTTCTCCTGCATTGTCCTTGGTTACCCTAGATCAACCCTTCATCTGAACTCTGGGCACTGGCTTTCAAATGTGCCTTGTACTTTGTCACTCCATTTCCTGTATCTGGAGTCAAACATGCTCCTGTAAGTATGATGAGGACTAGGCAGACTCTACCTCATGAGGGACTCTACCCTATGAGGGACTAGCCAGTGTCAGGACAGAGGGATGGGTTCTGGGGCTGGTTATGGTGAGTCATGCTACTTAAAGAGGGTTGAGAGAGGAGCATTTCGGGCAGGTTCCTTGAGAAAAGGCAGAAGCCAAAGATGACAAGCCATTTTCAAGGATGAGTCCAAAGACCAGTCCTGTAATTACAAATAGAAGACAACATCTTTATTCTGAGGTCAAATGTCAAAAAAACAAAAAAATTGCAAGGGATAAAAGGGATGTTCTGGGATATGTGTCGACAGTTTTTGAGTGTGTTTGACTCATTTTTTGTGGTGACCAGTGTGGGAGCTTACTTTGTGTTGACTTAAAGGTACTATTTATTTATTTATTATTTTTCTTCTTTTGGAGGGGGTGTTGGGGAGGGAGGGGGGCGGGCGGGCCACTTCTATTGGTCTTTCGTTTATCTATTTTCATCCATCTTTGTTCTTTGGCCCATGTGGGTCTCCCATCACAGTGGCCTCTGTTGTCGCACAGCACCGGCTCTGGGCTCATGAGCTCCAGAGCTCCGGCTCGGTAATTGGACACATGGGTCCAGCCGCTCTGCGGCACGTAGGATCTTCCCAGGCCAGGAATCGAACTGGCACCCCTTGCACTGCAAGGCGGTGTCCTTACCCACTGGACCACCAGGGAAGCCCTAAAGGTACTATTTATATGTGCCTATGTATTTCACATAAAGGTACTGTTTATGTGCATCTTCCATTAGCTCAATTCTACTCATCCTTCAAAACCTAGCTCACCTTCAACCCCCGCCACAAGTTTTCCTGAATATTCCAGTCCTAGTTGTCATCTCTTCTTTAGAAGTCTTTCTAAAGAAAGACTTTATATAACCCCTCATTTGGTAGCTGCAATTCACAGGCTCATGTTTTTAATTACACAAAGCTATTGTATACACAATGAAAAATCCACATACTATAGTAAGCAGTCATTGAAAACCATTCAAAACCTTATCTCCCAAAGATAATCACTGTTACATTATGGTATTTATCTTCCTAAACTGGTATAATTTATTTCTTACAACATTTTTTATAAACACATGCATATATATTTCATATATATATATTCTCCAAAATAAGGTTTATAGCATGAAATTCTGCATAATATAGATTATTTTTATCATTTATACAAATTAAATTACACATAAATTATTTGACATTCACAATATATATAGTGTTATTCTCACATTTAAACTTTTCACCTGTATATATTTTTTCAACACATTCAATGTGTAAATGCTTTGAGGCAAGAAAGAAAAAGTTTATGTAATTTTTCTCTTCTCACCAGTGTTGAGCATAGTGCATCAAACGTGTTAGAGGCTAAATAAATATGTATCAATTGATTGATTAAAAAGTTGTGACTTGGGCTTCCCTGGTGGTCCAGTGGGTAAGGACACCGCCTTGCACTGCAAGGGGTGCCAGTTTGATCCCTGGCCTGGGAAGATCCCACGTGCTGTGGAGCAGCTGGACCCATGTGTCCAATTACTGAGCTGGAGCTCTGGAGTACATGCGCCCAGAGAAGGTGCTGTGCGACAACAGAGGCCACTGCAATGGGAGGCCCACATGGGCCAAAGAACAAAGATGGATGAAAATAGATAAACGAAAGACCAATAGAAGTGGCCCGTCCGCCCCCTCCCTCCCACAAAAAAGTTGTGACCTGAAAACCCTGGAAAAGCTTCCTACCGAGGAATGGGTAGTATCTGTTATTGACATGTTTTCAAAATTTCACCAAAGAATCTCAATAATTATTTTTGCAAAGAGAATTTTTTAAAAGTTGTACCACATTGCTATTTTCACAGTGGTCAGGTTATTATAAATCTAGAGATTTGTCAATTAGCATCCCCTTCAAATTTTTTGCCACAAGTTTTCCTGAATATTCCAGTCCTGCAATTTCTAAAGAAAGACTTTATATAACCCCTCATTTGGTAGCTGCAATTCACAGGCTCATGTTTTTAATTACACAAAGCTATTGTATACACAATGAAAAATCCACATACTATAGTAAGCAGTCATTGAAAACCATTCAAAACCTTATCTCCCAAAGATAATCACTGTTACATTATGGTATTTATCTTCCTAAACTGGTATAATTTATTTCTTACAACATTTTTTATAAACACATGCATATATATTTCATATATATATATTCTCCAAAATAAGGTTTATAGCATGAAATTCTGCATAATATAGATTATTTTTATCATTTATACAAATTAAATTACACATAAATTATTTGACATTCACAATATATATAGTGTTATTCTCACATTTAAACTTTTCACCTGTATATGTTTTCTCAACACATTCAGTGTGTAAATGCTTTGAGGCAAGAAAGAAAAAGTTTATGTAATTTTTCTCTTCTCACCAGTGTTGAGCATAGTGCATCAAACGTGTTAGAGGCTAAATAAATATGTATCAATTGATTGATTAAAAAGTTGTGACTTGGGCTTCCCTGGTGGTCCAGTGGGTAAGGACACCGCCTTGCACTGCAAGGGGTGCCAGTTTGATCCCTGGCCTGGGAAGATCCCACGTGCTGTGGAGCAGCTGGACCCATGTGTCCAATTACTGAGCTGGAGCTCTGGAGTACATGCGCCCAGAGAAGGTGCTGTGCGACAACAGAGGCCACTGCAATGGGAGGCCCACATGGGCCAAAGAACAAAGATGGATGAAAATAGATAAACGAAAGACCAATAGAAGTGGCCCGTCCGCCCCCTCCCTCCCACAAAAAAGTTGTGACCTGAAAACCCTGGAAAAGCTTCCTACCGAGGAATGGGTAGTATCTGTTATTGACATGTTTTCAAAATTTCACCAAAGAATCTCAATAATTATTTTTGCAAAGAGAATTTTTTAAAAGTTGTACCACATTGCTATTTTCACAGTGGTCAGGTTATTATAAATCTAGAGATTTGTCAATTAGCATCAGAATTACTTGTTAAAATAGGAAAGAAGATAAACAGAGATAGAGTCCTTGTTAAATCATTAATATTCCCTATAATGAAAAATGTTGCAGGGAAGAAATAGCCAAGGTAATACATGCAATCAATCTAGCCTGGGAAAAGTGATGCAATTTGTTATCTTTACAGAGTTGCTCTGCTCAGTAGTTAGCTAGTTGGCATATTTATCAAATGCCTGGTTGGTACATTATAGTGTACTGCTACTCTGGACTTCATGTTACTTGTGTTTCATTCATTCATTCATTCATTCATTCACTATTCATTGTTTAACGTGCATTTTTGGCAAGCTTATTGTGTACAAGTTGCTGTGATAGGTGCTGGAATAATAAAGCTGAGCAGGATAGTTTTATCCTCAAGATACACTCAGTGGAGGGAAAAACAGACAATCATAAATGTATTTTGATGTACAAGCGGGAGAACTATCTCTAGTCTCAAATAATTTAAAATTGAATAGAAATAGGATACCACAGAATAGTGCAATCTTTTTTCTTTTTTTTTTTTCTGATTGCAGTATGAATCTCAGGAATGACTGATTTCGGCAAAAATAGGATCCTAAAGTAGGCTTACTCCTTGGCAAGACTGACAACTAAGTTGCAGGTTTTGCTCAGAATCCAGAAGACAGAGCAGGTAGCAAGTTAAGTTGTAAACATTCGTGCATAAAAGACATGTATGTATAAGTTTATTAGGGCTGCTCTACAAAGTGCCACTGATTGGGTGCCATGAACAACAGACATTTATTTTCTCACAGTTTGGGAGACTAGAAATCCTAGAGCAAGGTGATGGCAGGATCGGTTTCTTCTGAAAACCTTTTTCCTTGGTCTTATAAGTGATTGTTTTCTCCTTGTCTTCTTATGGCCCTCCTTTTGTATGTGTCTGTTCCTAATCTGCTCTTCTTACAAAGGAATTCCCCAAATTGGATTAGGTCCCATCCATATACCTCACACTAATGTAATTGCCTCTTTTAAAGATCCTAAACCAAATTCAGTCATGTTCTGAGGTACTGAGGTTTAGGATGTCAACATACAAATTTTAGGGACCTTAAGAGGGCATCAAAGGTGAGTTTAGCAGAGTTCAGAAATCCTAAATTCTAAAATGGAAACAAATCAAATGCAGGCAGTGTAGCTAGCTGTGTGTCTTTATGAGCCTAGTAAAAGTGTGGCTTGGTTAAGTTAATTTCAGTTTATAATGGACTTGCACATTACTAGATGAGTATCTATTATACAACAGAGTATATGACTTATTTTACCTCTTAAGATTGCTTGAAACATTTCTTGATGCCTCTGCCCACTAAATACAACCACACATTGCAGGAATTGAGGGTGAAATCCCATAAGCACAGTCCCTGTGGTTACAAGGTGATGGATTATTTAAACAATTTATAACTACAAGGAGCTACTCTCATTGAAACTTTACAATAGTCCAATATTGGCTGCCTAAACCATGCAAACTGTTAAATCAGGTGAGATATAGAATAAAATAATAGAAATAGCATTAGATGAAATAATAGGGAACCAAACTAAAAATAGATTAATGTTTCTAAATTTTTCTGATGTTAAGACTCATCGCTTAAAAAAATCATAGTTTCAAGCCCCCTTTCTTAGATATTCTAATTCTGGGGCTTAGGATAAGACCTGAGAATTTGTACTTTTAAAGATAGTGTTTTATTTTATATTTACAAAAGTTTAGCAAACAAATGGCATCAATAGTATCAGTTTGGAGCCAAGTTCTTTCTGTCTGCTCTGTCATAACCAGTGTGACACTCTTAGTTACAAAATGGTGATTGCAGTGATAGATGTTACAGTTAACAGTAGAAAAGGAACTGTATTTTTCTGGTATGTGGCATTAGTCGAAAATAAAGAAGGAAGGAAGGAGGGATGAAGGAAAGAAAAGAAAAGAATGTGGATGATGAGAGAGAGAGAGAGGTGGGAATGGAGGAGAAAGTGGTGTAGAGGTTCCACCACTGTATCTCAGTTGTTGCATAACATGCCAACCTCTACACTATGGAGAATGAAATTACCAGTAGTTGGATGATATTCCTAATCTGCTCTTCTTACAAAGGATTTCCCCAAATTGGAAACCAAATTTTCCAAGTAAAAATGTTTCTGAGGTACTGAGGTTTAGGATGTCAACATACAAATTTTAGGGACCTTAAGAGGGCATCAAAGGTGAGTTTAGCAGAGTTCAGAAATCCTAAATTCTAAAATGGAAACAAATCAAATGCAGGCAGTGTAGCTAGCTGTGTGTCTTTATGAGCCTAGTAAAAGTGTGGCTTGGTTAAGTTAATTTCAGTTTATAATGGACTTGCACATTACTAGATGAGTATCTATTATACAACAGAGTATATGACTTATTTTACCTCTTAAGATTGCTTGAAACATTTCTTGATGCCTCTGCCCACTAAATACAACCACACATTGCAGGAATTGAGGGTGAAATCCCATAAGCACAGTCCCTGTGGTTACAAGGTGATGGATTATTTAAACAATTTATAACTACAAGGAGCTACTCTCATTGAAACTTTACAATAGTCCAATATTGGCTGCCTAAACCATGCAAACTGTTAAATCAGGTGAGATATAGAATAAAATAATAGAAATAGCATTAGATGAAATAATAGGGAACCAAACTAAAAATAGATTAATGTTTCTAAATTTTTCTGATGTTAAGACTCATCGCTTAAAAAAATCATAGTTTCAAGCCCCCTTTCTTAGATATTCTAATTCTGGGGCTTAGGATAAGACCTGAGAATTTGTACTTTTAAAGATAGTGTTTTATTTTATATTTACAAAAGTTTAGCAAACAAATGGCATCAATAGTATCAGTTTGGAGCCAAGTTCTTTCTGTCTGCTCTGTCATAACCAGTGTGACACTCTTAGTTACAAAATGGTGATTGCAGTGATAGATGTTACAGTTAACAGTAGAAAAGGAACTGTATTTTTCTGGTATGTGGCATTAGTCGAAAATAAAGAAGGAAGGAAGGAGGGATGAAGGAAAGAAAAGAAAAGAATGTGGATGATGAGGAGAGAGAAGAGAGAGGTGGGAATGGAGGGAGAAAGTGGTGTAGAGGTTCCACCACTGTATCTCTCCAGTTGTTGCATAACATGCCAACCTCTACACTATGGAGAATGAAATTACCATGTTTGGCTTAGATTATTCAGGATTTATCATTGAACTGATAAATTTACTTTGCCTGAATATATGTTTCCACCGAGGTGGATAAATAAATAAAAAGAAACACATAACAAGAGTGATAGAAGATTTATTGAGCAAACAGTGGTGTCTGCTACAAGTATGTGCAGACAAATATAAGTATTAGATAATTAGAGTTGAGAGGAAATAACTAAAATTTACTGTGTTTATTGTGTGACAATACAGTCCATGAGATTATAAAGACTCAGACGTGACTGAGTCACTGAACAACAATTGTGTGACCCTGTGTCCTAGAGGTTCATATGGGTTCAATTACTTCAGCCTCATAAGTCCTATTGTGTAGGTGCTGTTACTATTCCCACTTTACAGATGAAAGAACTGAAACATAAGGGATATGAGTGTATTTATCCAAGGTCATACAACTCTTAAGTGGCTGAACCAGCCTCTGAACCCTGGCATCCTGGACTCCAGAACTACAATCTACAGTGTTATAGTCCACATAAATAGATAATAAAGCAGAACCCTACAAATAATTATAGTGCCTCTGTGGAAATTGATGAAGGTATTTGACTGTATGGTTGACTTTGTTTCCTATTCAGTAAGCATACATTAAGTACCTTCTCTCTGCAAACTACGCTAGGAAACAGGAAATTTCAAAAGCAAGGAAGGAACGATGGGATTCTATCCAAGAAGTTTACAACCTAATGGATGAAATTTACTTCCAATTAATTAATTTTAATATGATATAAAGTAGAATACAGCAAAAACTACAAGAAACATGTTAAACTGAAGATAAAAGAGCAGTTCATTCCTTTTAGACAGATTCATGAGGATTCATGAAGAAAGGTTATGGTGGATGTGGATGTGTGAGAGAAAGGAGGGCATTCCAGACAGAGAAGAGGTAAAACTTAATGGAAGTAAATCCGTATTATATTGTACTCTGTGAATGGACTGATGCGGCTGTAACAACGTAGGGAACTTGGAAATGTACTGGGCAGTGAGACTGTGAAGACACTACATTTAAAGGAGATACTGAGTCATATGTGCAATTCACCTTTATACTTAGAGAGAGAACCAAAGACTACTGGGGAAGGTTTCTAGGAAGATGTTTGGAGATTTATTCTGACTCTCGATTTCTTTTTATAATACTCAAGAAATATGTTCTCTTCCCTTCTCTACTTAAATAATTCATCCCCCACCTTTTAGGGTCCATTTTAATCTTTTTTTCATGCTCGTTTGACCTTTATCAAAATCTGTCTTTTAAAGTACTGAGTGTTTATCTTCTCAACTAGATTTAAATATCACAGAAGACAGATTATATTTTTAAATATTTTGAGAATCACCTACAATGCCTGACTCAATTTTGTTTATCTAGTATCCAATAAACTCATGTGGAATAATGAGTCACAATAGAGCACTCTTTTTAGGAATTTTCAGGCATTTTAGTATCTTTTTACAGGTAGTTTGAGAGTGTTTATCCTTCACCTGGAGAGCTATTCATGGGTGAGTTTCACTTGATATGAAATGACTGATCTGCCAGTTTTTCCATTTTCCTCTAAAGTCAGGTGCAGAAAGGGCCAAAAAGTCCTTCCAGCCTCTCACTGACAATCTAGGGTATCGGTCAATGCGTCTGAAATTTTCATTTGTTTGGACTTTTCCCTATAATATGAAAAAAGTGCCTCTGTGGAAATTGATGAAGGTATTTGACTGTATGGTTGACTTTGTTTCCTATTCAGTAAGCATACATTAAGTACCTTCTCTCTGCAAACTACGCTAGGAAACAGGAAATTTCAAAAGCAAGGAAGGAACGATGGGATTCTATCCAAGAAGTTTACAACCTAATGGATGAAATTTACTTCCAATTAATTAATTTTAATATGATATAAAGTAGAATACAGCAAAAACTACAAGAAACATGTTAAACTGAAGATAAAAGAGCAGTTCATTCCTTTTAGACAGATTCATGAGGATTCATGAAGAAAGGTTATGGTGGATGTGGATGTGTGAGAGAAAGGAGGGCATTCCAGACAGAGAAGAGGTAAAACTTAATGGAAGTAAATCCGTATTATATTGTACTCTGTGAATGGACTGATGCGGCTGTAACAACGTAGGGAACTTGGAAATGTACTGGGCAGTGAGACTGTGAAGACACTACATTTAAAGGAGATACTGAGTCATATGTGCAATTCACCTTTATACTTAGAGAGAGAACCAAAGACTACTGGGGAAGGTTTCTAGGAAGATGTTTGGAGATTTATTCTGACTCTCGATTTCTTTTTATAATACTCAAGAAATATGTTCTCTTCCCTTCTCTACTTAAATAATTCATCCCCCACCTTTTAGGGTCCATTTTAATCTTTTTTTCATGCTCGTTTGACCTTTATCAAAATCTGTCTTTTAAAGTACTGAGTGTTTATCTTCTCAACTAGATTTAAATATCACAGAAGACAGATTATATTTTTAAATATTTTGAGAATCACCTACAATGCCTGACTCAATTTTGTTTATCTAGTATCCAATAAACTCATGTGGAATAATGAGTCACAATAGAGCACTCTTTTTAGGAATTTTCAGGCATTTTAGTATCTTTTTACAGGTAGTTTGAGAGTGTTTATCCTTCACCTGGAGAGCTATTCATGGGTGAGTTTCACTTGATATGAAATGACTGATCTGCCAGTTTTTCCATTTTCCTCTAAAGTCAGGTGCAGAAAGGGCCAAAAAGTCCTTCCAGCCTCTCACTGACAATCTAGGGTATCTGTCAATGCGTCTGAAATTTTCATTTGTGACTCTCTCATGGGTTTACTTGATCCATTACCATTCTGACATCTGTTGGCTTAGTAACTTTCCATGAACAGGCCTGACTATCCACCTCTTCCCCAGGCAGTTGCTTCTTTTCCAGCCTCCCTTGGTCCTTCTCATGCCAGGTATCTCCAGCTCCCTAATCAAGACTTCTGTAGGGCTTCCCCTGGTGGTCCAGTGGGTAAGGACACCGCCTTGCACTGCAAGGGATGCCGATTCGATCCCTGGCCTGGGAAGATCCCATGTGCCACGGCGCGGCTGGACCAATGTGTCCAATCGCCGAGCCAGAGCCCTGGAGCGCATCCGCCCAGAGCCGGCGCTCTGCAATGACAGACGCCACCGCGATGGGAGGTCCACACAGGCCAAAGAACAAAGACGGATGAAAACAGAGAAATGAAAGACCAATGGAAGTGGTCCGCCCGCTCCCCTCCCTCCCCAACCCGACCCCTGCCCAAAATAAATAAATAAATAAATCTTAAAAAAAAAAAAAAAGACTTCTGTAGTTAAGTGGTATTTTCTCATTACCCCTTTTTTCTCATTAGTGTTTAAATTTATGAAGAATCTTTTCTCTCAGATAATTCATGTTGTTATTCTTATCCGTTAACTTTGACTTGGAATATTTTCTTCCAGAAAAAAAAAAAAATAAATAAAACAAATACAAACAACTTCCCAGAGATGAGTGCTTCTGACCCCATTGGATATGGAACAGAAAAAAACACTCTTGGACTCAGGAGCTCCCTTATTGGGTTGGTTGTTGGGCTTTACCCAACAAGATCATAATTGATACTTAGGAAGTAAATGACCCCACAGAAAATTTCTTTGTTTATAGCAAATATTTTTTTATATTTTTAAATATTTTGAGAATCACCTACAATGCCTGACTTTTTTAGTATCCAATAAACTCATGTTGAATAATGAGTCACAATAGAGCTCTCTTTTTAGGAATTTTCAGGCATTTTAGTATCTTTTTACAGGTAGTTTGAGAGTGTTTATCCTTCACCTGGAGAGCTATTCATGGGTGAGTTTCACTTGATATGAAATGACTGATCTGCCAGTTTTTCCATTTTCCTCTAAAGTCAGGTGCAGAAAGGGCCAAAAAGTCCTTCCAGCCTCTCACTGACAATCTAGGGTATCTGTCAATGCGTCTGAAATTTTCATTTGTGACTCTCTCATGGGTTTACTTGATCCATTACCATTCTGACATCTGTTGGCTTAGTAACTTTCCATGAACAGGCCTGACTATCCACCTCTTCCCCAGGCAGTTGCTTCTTTTCCAGCCTCCCTTGGTCCTTCTCATGCCAGGTATCTCCAGCTCCCTAATCAAGACTTCTGTAGGGCTTCCCCTGGTGGTCCAGTGGGTAAGGACACCGCCTTGCACTGCAAGGGATGCCGATTCGATCCCTGGCCTGGGAAGATCCCATGTGCCACGGCGCGGCTGGACCAATGTGTCCAATCGCCGAGCCAGAGCCCTGGAGCGCATCCGCCCAGAGCCGGCGCTCTGCAATGACAGACGCCACCGCGATGGGAGGTCCACACAGGCCAAAGAACAAAGACGGATGAAAACAGAGAAATGAAAGACCAATGGAAGTGGTCCGCCCGCTCCCCTCCCTCCCCAACCCGACCACCGCCCAAAAATGAATAAATAAATAAATCTTAAAAAAAAAAAAAAAGACTTCTGTAGTTAAGTGGTATTTTCTCATTACCCCTTTTTTCTCATTAGTGTTTAAATTTATGAAGAATCTTTTCTCTCAGATAATTCATGTTGTTATTCTTATCCGTTAACTTTGACTTGGAATATTTTCTTCCAGAAAAAAAAAAAAATAAATAAAACAAATACAAACAACTTCCCAGAGATGAGTGCTTCTGACCCCATTGGATATGGAACAGAAAAAAACACTCTTGGACTCAGGAGCTCCCTTATTGGGTTGGTTGTTGGGCTTTACCCAACAAGATCATAATTGATACTTAGGAAGTAAATGACCCCACAGAAAATTTCTTTGTTTATAGCAAATATTCTTGTTTCATTCATTTGCTAATCAATTTTTTTTTTTTTCAAATTAACCCCAAAAGTAAGCTTGGTGGGAGGCTACTAGGACAAAACTTTTCGAAGGTAACCCTGGAGACCCAGTTGGTAGAAATCCATAGAGATCTTTTTATCTTCCTATGTGTTTCATGAAAGCAGGGGCTATTCCTCTGCTGTTTACTACAGTAATCTCAGTATCCAACAGTGTTTATAAACAGGTATATTAGGAATACTGCAAACTAAAATTTAATCTATTTATCCCCACTCTTGATTCTATGACAGGCATTACTAATCAATTATAGCAGAGTTTTTTTTCTACAGATTTGTCACCTCTCAACATTGCCCCAAGAAGCTTCTGCAAATTGATTGGAGTTGGCATGCAACAAAAAGTCTGTTTACTATTCTCATAGTTAGCACTCAATAAATATCTCTCAAAGACTGAAATAATATTTTCCCCTACGCATGACCCCTTCAGCAACATCTCTGATAAATGACCATCCTGCTCCTATTTAAACACCTCCATATGAAAAAGAACGTGTTATTTTATAAGACACGTTCTCCCACTGTAATATAAATTAAACAAAATTTTTTATATTTTGAAAAACACTACCTTTGTTAATTTATTAATCCTGTTTTACTAACACAGAGAACTGTTTATTGCTGCATTTGGTTAATGTTTTTGTAAGGATTGTTTCCTATTTGAATAGCATCCAGTTAAACGGCAGTCTTATCAAATCTTCTCAATTAGTCCTTCAATAGCTACTGTCATCAATTCTAATTATTTTGACTTTTTCTCTTTAATGTTTAAATTATAGCATTTTAACAGTAACTTCCCTGGTGACTCAGACTGTAAAGAATCTGCTTGTAATGCAGGAGACTTATTCTTATCCGTTAACTTTGACTTGGAATATTTTCTTCCAAAAAAAAAAAATAAATAAAACAAATACAAACAACTTCCCAGAGATGAGTGCTTCTGACCCCATTGGATATGGAACAGAAAAAAACACTCTTGGACTCAGGAGCTCCCTTATTGGGTTGGTTGTTGGGCTTTACCCAACAAGATCATAATTGATACTTAGGAAGTAAATGACCCCACAGAAAATTTCTTTGTTTATAGCAAATATTCTTGTTTCATTCATTTGCTAATCAATTTTTTTTTTTTTTCAAATTAACCCCAAAAGTAAGCTTGGTGGGAGGCTACTAGGACAAAACTTTTCGAAGGTAACCCTGGAGACCCAGTTGGTAGAAATCCATAGAGATCTTTTTATCTTCCTATGTGTTTCATGAAAGCAGGGGCTATTCCTCTGCTGTTTACTACAGTAATCTCAGTATCCAACAGTGTTTATAAACAGGTATATTAGGAATACTGCAAACTAAAATTTAATCTATTTATCCCCACTCTTGATTCTATGACAGGCATTACTAATCAATTATAGCAGAGTTTTTTTTCTACAGATTTGTCACCTCTCAACATTGCCCCAAGAAGCTTCTGCAAATTGATTGGAGTTGGCATGCAACAAAAAGTCTGTTTACTATTCTCATAGTTAGCACTCAATAAATATCTCTCAAAGACTGAAATAATATTTTCCCCTACGCATGACCCCTTCAGCAACATCTCTGATAAATGACCATCCTGCTCCTATTTAAACACCTCCATATGAAAAAGAACGTGTTATTTTATAAGACACGTTCTCCCACTGTAATATAAATTAAACAAAATTTTTTATATTTTGAAAAACACTACCTTTGTTAATTTATTAATCCTGTTTTACTAACACAGAGAACTGTTTATTGCTGCATTTGGTTAATGTTTTTGTAAGGATTGTTTCCTATTTGAATAGCATCCAGTTAAACGGCAGTCTTATCAAATCTTCTCAATTAGTCCTTCAATAGCTACTGTCATCAATTCTAATTATTTTGACTTTTTCTCTTTAATGTTTAAATTATAGCATTTTAACAGTAACTTCCCTGGTGACTCAGACTGTAAAGAATCTGCTTGTAATGCAGGAGACCTGGGTTCTATCCCTAGGTCAGGAAGATCCCCTGGAGGAAGAAATGGCAACCCTCTCCAGTATTTTTGCCTGGAGAACTCCATGGGCAGAGGATCCTGGCAGACTACTGTCAATGGGCTCAGAAAGAGTTGGACATGACTGAGTGACTAACACTTTCTTTCAGCAATGGTAACTTCAACACACATATACTATAAAAATTGCAAACAGCCATATGAAGTGACATATGTAGACACTTAAAAATAATATACATAGGCAAAAGTTATGAGGTTCTAGTGTTTAATACCTAAGATTTTTGCAATATGTTTTGGTCACAGTGCCACATGTCACGCTTCTGCACAGATTCTTTGCTTAACTTCTTTGGTCTCCCTGGCTATTAGTCTCGCTTAAGAGTCATAAGTTATGAGCAGGTCACTTTCTACTTCAGAGATGTTAAATGTGATAAGTACATATTTTCTCCATCAGCAATTGCTCCAAATTCTGTCCTTTTGGACCATCTGATCTGACTACATGGAATTGATTAAGAGCATCTCCATGGATCACACATTTTCCATTTCTATTTCAAATTACTCAGTTCTCTACAGCTTTCATTGGACCATGAGAATGTTGTTTCAAGGGACTTTTTAGGATTCCCCATTTTCATATGGGGAAAAGAAATATTTCTGGGCTAAAAACTGCCTAGAAGGTCACCCTAATAGTTCAAAATACTTTCTTCTTTTTTTTCTTTATCTTAGTAAAAATGAGTCTACTGAATATAACCACCTATCTCTGAGAATCAGTGGAATAAACTGAGCTGGAGCTTTAGTTTTTAAAACTCATTCAATGTAAGTTGATTATAATTCTTTCTTTAGTCAAAGTACTTTTATAGACATTATTACTCTTTACTAATGTGACATGGCTAATAGAGAGGGGTGAGATTTAGCTATCCATTCATTTTCAGTGAAAAGAAATAAAGAATAGATTTTTATGCCTTGATCTTGAATCCTAAAGCTATATTAATTGATTTATTATTTCTAATAATTATAATTATTCCTTAGAATTTCCTATCTACTAAATTATGTCATATGCAGACTTAGATAGCTTTAAGATTTCATTTTCAACATGGATGAGTTTGTTGTTGTTGATATTGTAGGTAAGATTATATAGGAGAATATCATTGCATTGTTTTTAGGAGACATTTTTTTTTAAATTGAAGCATAGTTGATCTATGATGTTATATTAGTCCCTCCCCATGGGCCAGGAGGATCCTGGCAGACTACTGTCAATGGGCTCAGAAAGAGTTGGACATGACTGAGTGACTAACACTTTCTTTCAGCAATGGTAACTTCAACACACATATACTATAAAAATTGCAAACAGCCATATGAAGTGACATATGTAGACACTTAAAAATAATATACATAGGCAAAAGTTATGAGGTTCTAGTGTTTAATACCTAAGATTTTTGCAATATGTTTTGGTCACAGTGCCACATGTCACGCTTCTGCACAGATTCTTTGCTTAACTTCTTTGGTCTCCCTGGCTATTAGTCTCGCTTAAGAGTCATAAGTTATGAGCAGGTCACTTTCTACTTCAGAGATGTTAAATGTGATAAGTACATATTTTCTCCATCAGCAATTGCTCCAAATTCTGTCCTTTTGGACCATCTGATCTGACTACATGGAATTGATTAAGAGCATCTCCATGGATCACACATTTTCCATTTCTATTTCAAATTACTCAGTTCTCTACAGCTTTCATTGGACCATGAGAATGTTGTTTCAAGGGACTTTTTAGGATTCCCCATTTTCATATGGGGAAAAGAAATATTTCTGGGCTAAAAACTGCCTAGAAGGTCACCCTAATAGTTCAAAATACTTTCTTCTTTTTTTTCTTTATCTTAGTAAAAATGAGTCTACTGAATATAACCACCTATCTCTGAGAATCAGTGGAATAAACTGAGCTGGAGCTTTAGTTTTTAAAACTCATTCAATGTAAGTTGATTATAATTCTTTCTTTAGTCAAAGTACTTTTATAGACATTATTACTCTTTACTAATGTGACATGGCTAATAGAGAGGGTGAGATTTAGCTATCCATTCATTTTCAGTGAAAAGAAATAAAGAATAGATTTTTATGCCTTGATCTTGAATCCTAAAGCTATATTAATTGATTTATTATTTCTAATAATTATAATTATTCCTTAGAATTTCCTATCTACTAAATTATGTCATATGCAGACTTAGATAGCTTTAAGATTTCATTTTCAACATGGATGAGTTTGTTGTTGTTGATATTGTAGGTAAGATTATATAGGAGAATATCATTGCATTGTTTTTAGGAGACATTTTTTTTTAAATTGAAGCATAGTTGATCTATGATGTTATATTAGTTTTAGGTATATAACATCAGGAATATTCCAGGAAAAAACATTCACTTTTCCTTCACCGACTATGCTAAAGCCTTTGACTGTGTGGATCACAACAAACTGTGGAAAATTTTGAAAGAGATGGGAATACAAGACCACCTTTCCTGCCTCCTGAGAAATCTGTATGCCGGTCAAGAAGCAACAGTTAGAACTGGACATGGAACAATGGACTGATTCAAAATCGGGAAAGGAGTACATCAAGGCTGTATATTGTCACCTTGCTTATTTAATTTATATACAGAGTACATCATGTGAAATGCTGGGTTGGATGAAGCACAAGCTGAAATCAAGGTTACCAGGAGAAATATCAATAACCTCAGATATTCAGATGACACCACACTTATGGCAGAAAGCAAACAGGAACTAAAGAGTTTCTTGATTAAGGTGAAAGAGGAGAGTGAAACCTCAACATTGGCTTAAAACTCAACTTTCAAAAAAACTAAACTCATGGCATCCAGCCCCATCACTTCATGGCAAATAGATGGGTAAGTAATGGATACAATGACAGACACTGTCTCCTTGGGGCCCCAAATCACTGCAGATGGTGACTGCAACCATGAAATAAAAGATGTTTGCTCCTTGAAAGAAAAGTTATGATGTACCTAGAGAGCAAGTTAGAAAAACAGAGACATCACATTGCTGACAAAAGTTCATATGGTCAAAGTTATGGTTTATTCCAGTAGTCATGTGTGGATGCAATAGTTGGACCATAAAAGAAGACGGAGCAATGAAGAATTTACCCAATTTTCAATTGTCATTATTTTTTAATATTTTTCTGTTGTAATCAGAGAACATGCTTTGCATGATTTCAATCTATTTAAATTTATCGAGGATGCTTTATGGTCACCCATACAGTCTGGAGAATACTCAACATGCACTTTGGAAAAATCTATATTCCACTGTTATTGACTGGAGTTACTACAGATATTTGTTAGGTCTAATCAGTGTATAGTATAATTCAGGTCTTCTACTTTCTTGTTTATCTTCTTCATGCTGTTCTTTCCACTATTGAAAGTGAAGTAATGTCTCCAGCTATTATAGGCTGAATTCTTTTTTTCTCCCTTCAATTATTCTGGATTTCTCTTGTGTAGGTACATATATATTTGTAATTGCTAAAACTCCACATGACTAAATCCCTTATCATTATAAAATGTTCTTCTATATTTCCAGCAATATTTTTGTTTTAAAATCTACTTTGTGTAATATTAGTAGAGACTGCTGAAGTTTCTTAAGGATGTTGTACATGTGGCATGTATTTTTCATCCTTTTACTTTCAAGCAAATTGTACTTCAAGTTTCAAATGTGACTCTTATAAATAGCATAATGTTGGATCTTGTTTTCTTTATCAAATCTGACAATCTGCCTAATGATTGGATTGTTAAAAGTTTAGCATTGATACAGTTGGTTTCACATCTGCCACTTTGCATATATCTCATATGTTTTTATTTCTCTTTTTCTTGCCACCTCTTTTGGCATTATTGACGTATTTCTAATATAACATCTTAATTCATTTAATAATTGTAAAAGTTTTAAACATTTTCAAATGATTTCTCTAGAGCTCATATGTTTTAAGTTATCAATATCTGCTTCAGATATATATTAACTTAATTTTAGTGCGATACAGAAACTTTATTGTTATGTAGCTTCATTCACTCTTTTTCTGTGCTATTATAGACATTTAATGTCTCTATAACTTAAACATATATTGTAATGATTATCACTGTATTTTTTCTTTTAAAGAATCAGAGAGTAGAAAGGCAAGAAAGTATATTTTTATAGAGGTATTATATTAGTTTTTATATTTACTACTTGTTCTCTTTATTTCTTACTTTTGATTTCAGTTACCATCTATTTTCATCTTATTACTTCAATACAATTTTATTTCCATATATCTCCTTTATTTGAAGAAGGAAATGACAACCCACTCCAGTATTTCCTGGGAAATCCCATGGAGAGAGGAGCCTGGTGAACTATAGTCCATGGACTTGCAAAGAATTGGACATGCCTTACTGACTAAACAGCAGCATCTCCTTTGAACAGTTTTCCCAAATACATTGCATTTATCGAGGATGCTTTATGGTCACCCATACAGTCTGGAGAATACTCAACATGCACTTTGGAAAAATCTATATTCCACTGTTATTGACTGGAGTTACTACAGATATTTGTTAGGTCTAATCAGTGTATAGTATAATTCAGGTCTTCTACTTTCTTGTTTATCTTCTTCATGCTGTTCTTTCCACTATTGAAAGTGAAGTAATGTCTCCAGCTATTATAGGCTGAATTCTTTTTTTCTCCCTTCAATTATTCTGGATTTCTCTTGTGTAGGTACATATATATTTGTAATTGCTAAAACTCCACATGACTAAATCCCTTATCATTATAAAATGTTCTTCTATATTTCCAGCAATATTTTTGTTTTAAAATCTACTTTGTGTAATATTAGTAGAGACTGCTGAAGTTTCTTAAGGATGTTGTACATGTGGCATGTATTTTTCATCCTTTTACTTTCAAGCAAATTGTACTTCAAGTTTCAAATGTGACTCTTATAAATAGCATAATGTTGGATCTTGTTTTCTTTATCAAATCTGACAATCTGCCTAATGATTGGATTGTTAAAAGTTTAGCATTGATACAGTTGGTTTCACATCTGCCACTTTGCATATATCTCATATGTTTTTATTTCTCTTTTTCTTGCCACCTCTTTTGGCATTATTGACGTATTTCTAATATAACATCTTAATTCATTTAATAATTGTAAAAGTTTTAAACATTTTCAAATGATTTCTCTAGAGCTCATATGTTTTAAGTTATCAATATCTGCTTCAGATATATATTAACTTAATTTTAGTGCGATACAGAAACTTTATTGTTATGTAGCTTCATTCACTCTTTTTCTGTGCTATTATAGACATTTAATGTCTCTATAACTTAAACATATATTGTAATGATTATCACTGTATTTTTTCTTTTAAAGAATCAGAGAGTAGAAAGGCAAGAAAGTATATTTTTATAGAGGTATTATATTAGTTTTTATATTTACTACTTGTTCTCTTTATTTCTTACTTTTGATTTCAGTTACCATCTATTTTCATCTTATTACTTCAATACAATTTTATTTCCATATATCTCCTTTATTTGAAGAAGGAAATGACAACCCACTCCAGTATTTCCTGGGAAATCCCATGGAGAGAGGAGCCTGGTGAACTATAGTCCATGGACTTGCAAAGAATTGGACATGCCTTACTGACTAAACAGCAGCATCTCCTTTGAACAGTTTTCCCAAATACATTGCATTTATATATGTTACAAGCTCCAGAATACAATTGTACACACATTTTTTTCCCATATGTTTACCCTTTAAATAAGGTAAAAGGAGAAATGGGGAGAATTATTTCTGATATACTGTCATTCATAATTATGTGCACAGTTACCTCTTTCAATGTTCTTGGCTTTTATGTGCACATGAAAATTTTTTCTGATGATGCTTCATATCAGACTGAATAACTTCCTTTAGTACTTATCATAATATAACTCTATAAGCAACAAACACATTTTTGTTTTTATCTGGGAAATTTTTCTTTCATTTTTCAAAAATGTTTTTACTGACTGTAGATTTCCTGTTTAATGCTCTTCCATTTAGCACTTTAAATATGTGTCTTAACTGCCTTCTGATCTCGTCTCTCTGATAAAAATCAGTTGTTAATTTTATTAGTGTGTCTTGTATGTAATGGGTTATTTTTCATTGGCTTCTTTTTTCTTAGTCTTTACATGTGGTGAAAATAATGTGTCTGGGTATGGATCCTTTTATGGCTAGAATAATTGGAGCTTTTTGTATTCCTTGGATATGTAGATCAATGTTTTCATCAATGGAACTTTTTGCTTTTTAGCTGTTTTTTTAGAGTTTGTGTTCAAATGGGACTTTTTCATTATTATTTGCTCATTCCTTTTTCTAACTATTTATCTCTTTTTTTCTGATTTTCCTATTATGCTTATGTTTATGTACTTCATGATGCCTTGCATTTCTCTCATATTTTCTTCTTTTTCTTTATTCTTTTTTCCTCTGTTCTGTGGACTTCATAATCTGTTTCAAGCTCACCAACCTTTTCTTTTACCATCTCAAATCTACTACTAAATCTTTAATACATATTTTATTTGTTATTGTACTTCTCAATTTCAGAATTTCCATTTTTTTTAGTAATTTTCATTTCTTTATTCATATTTGCTGTGAGTTATTGGCACTACTCATTCCTTAAATATTTTTAAGCACGGTTTCCTTTAGATCTTTGAACATATATATAATATTTAGCTTTTTTGAAGTTTTGTCTGCTGTGTCCTAATTCTTATACCCTCAGTGGTATTTTTTGTTGCCTGTTTGTCTTTCTATGGATAACTTAGACTTCCCTGATTTTTTTTTTTTTTATGTTGTTGTTGAAAAGTAAATATTTTACATATATTGCAACAATAGATACCGATTCTTCTTTCTATGGGGATTGGTGTTTTCTTTTCTATACTAATTAATTAATTAATTAATTATTTTCTGCGACTCAGCCAGACTAGTTCAGTGACACCTAATTCCCCTGAACTTTGCAACATCCAGTGCTTGTTCTCAGAGTTTGCAGCCTTGGGCATGCAGGAAATGTTCCTGGCCAGCCGTAATAATTGTGGCTTTAGCTGTGTCCTCCTTGATTTTCTCTTTCTTTGGTTTCCCTGTTACAATGTGGTTGTTCTTTTATTGCTGTTAGCCTTCATTGATTGCTAACTGATAGCTCCATTGTTCTCAAAAATGTGTCAGAGTTAAAAAAAAAAAATGTGCCAGAGCAAATTTATTTCTGCAGTCTGTTCTAATTAAAATCTAGTCCCATGGCAGGGGTAGATTTTGAGACTTTCTCTGATGTTCCCATGGACAAAACCTTTGCAACAGGGAGGACATGATTGGAGGGAAGTGTTGGGGTGAACTCTTTACCAACTGTCTCACTTGGATCTACCCTATAGTAGGAGCTGTTTGTATGTGTCTGTGTGTGTGTATATGTGTGGCGGCTTAGTGCTACTGCTACCATGATGAAACATGTTTCTACTATAAATTTTCCTTTACCAGAATACAGGTGTATAGTATGTAGGTAGAGCCAGAGAAGATAGAGTTTGCTGATGCTCAGCAGTTGCCATGTCTAACTACAATAAGTCTTCTACCAACCTTTTCTTTTACCATCTCAAATCTACTACTAAATCTTTAATACATATTTTATTTGTTATTGTACTTCTCAATTTCAGAATTTCCATTTTTTTTAGTAATTTTCATTTCTTTATTCATATTTGCTGTGAGTTATTGGCACTACTCATTCCTTAAATATTTTTAAGCACGGTTTCCTTTAGATCTTTGAACATATATATAATATTTAGCTTTTTTGAAGTTTTGTCTGCTGTGTCCTAATTCTTATACCCTCAGTGGTATTTTTTGTTGCCTGTTTGTCTTTCTATGGATAACTTAGACTTCCCTGATTTTTTTTTTTTTTATGTTGTTGTTGAAAAGTAAATATTTTACATATATTGCAACAATAGATACCGATTCTTCTTTCTATGGGGATTGGTGTTTTCTTTTCTATACTAATTAATTAATTAATTAATTATTTTCTGCGACTCAGCCAGACTAGTTCAGTGACACCTAATTCCCCTGAACTTTGCAACATCCAGTGCTTGTTCTCAGAGTTTGCAGCCTTGGGCATGCAGGAAATGTTCCTGGCCAGCCGTAATAATTGTGGCTTTAGCTGTGTCCTCCTTGATTTTCTCTTTCTTTGGTTTCCCTGTTACAATGTGGTTGTTCTTTTATTGCTGTTAGCCTTCATTGATTGCTAACTGATAGCTCCATTGTTCTCAAAAATGTGTCAGAGTTAAAAAAAAAAAATGTGCCAGAGCAAATTTATTTCTGCAGTCTGTTCTAATTAAAATCTAGTCCCATGGCAGGGGTAGATTTTGAGACTTTCTCTGATGTTCCCATGGACAAAACCTTTGCAACAGGGAGGACATGATTGGAGGGAAGTGTTGGGGTGAACTCTTTACCAACTGTCTCACTTGGATCTACCCTATAGTAGGAGCTGTTTGTATGTGTCTGTGTGTGTGTATATGTGTGGCGGCTTAGTGCTACTGCTACCATGATGAAACATGTTTCTACTATAAATTTTCCTTTACCAGAATACAGGTGTATAGTATGTAGGTAGAGCCAGAGAAGATAGAGTTTGCTGATGCTCAGCAGTTGCCATGTCTAACTACAATAAGTCTTCTACCACAGAATGATCAGGGAGATGGAAATTGCCAACGAGAGAGAGCCATTGAGCAGCATTTTGACAACACAGTATGC
The DNA here is from genome assembly GCA_022376925.1 of Tragulus kanchil. Taxonomy (NCBI): domain Eukaryota; kingdom Metazoa; phylum Chordata; class Mammalia; order Artiodactyla; family Tragulidae; genus Tragulus; species Tragulus kanchil. The sequence continues at coordinate 64,223,297 of JAIOJX010000032.1, read as the reverse complement.
AGGAAAGGGGAACTTACCACCTGCCATGCTCACATCTTCCTATGTAATATGTTTGAGGTCTGGAAGTGAGTGCAAATTGGTTGCTCTTTAGTTTCCTGACATAGGCCTTTTACAGTATAGAGATATAGAAAATGGGATCTACTGATGTTCACTGGCAGACTGAGCACCCAGATTAACTTCTCAACTTGGGGAGCTTCTCTTAAAATTTTCTATAGTTTTTTTTTTTTTTTGGAATAAATGACTCTCAATTTGTTGAAAAGTCTTTGATCAATTCCTGAATTATTCCACTTTGATTGACAGCCTTCACTATTTTGATCAGTTTAATGACTTCCTCTTCAAGGAGAGATTTCCCTGAGCAACACAACCATTCTGAAAATTTTATTTCTCATTTCTTTTCTCTTTAGGTTTTCCTGAATTCTTTCTGCATATTGTCAAAATCCATACATTTCTGATAAACTATAACCCTTTGCATAAAATTGTATCTAATAAAATAAATGATAGCCCATTATTATCCATAATAAATACTAAGCACTTCCTATTGGTAAGAAACTCTGAAAAGCTATAGAGGATATAAAATAACTAGATAAATTTTTCACATGTAAGGCACTTATGGACTAATAACAGGATATAGTTAGATATTATAGCATAGTTATTTAGACTAAGGCCCTCTGGAATCAGACTGGAATTTATTCCTTTATTCTACCACTTAATAGCTGTGTGATCTTGAGCAATTTGCTTAAATTTTAATTTTTTTCTCATTTACAAGATGGGAACAATAATAATAGTGCTTCATAGGGGTGCTGTGCCCAGTTGCCTCATTTCTTAGATGAAAGTAGTTCCTAACTTAGTGTGGATCACATCTGTCTATAAACTATGCTAAAGTACCCAGGTTTCAGATTATACTTGAAATAATTAAAGATGGTTTGATTTCTGTCTTGACAATTTTAAATAGTGATGTAGCCTTTTCTATCCTGACAGTTGTATATGTCTCACTTCCAATCCTGTAGTTTTCCTAGATAGAGATTTATAAATTTTACAGATCATTTTAAAGACCAGTTGATTAGTTTTATTAGTGAATATTTCATTTATCTTTATTTAGGCTTTTTCTAGCATTCTTTATTTCTTTGTAGAGTTTCAAGTTCTTCCTTTTGTATTATATTGCTTTTGCCTGAAAAATATCAAGATTTCTTACAGTGTAGACCTGCTAATAATAGATTTTCTAAATTTTTGTTTTTATAAAAATGATTTCATTTCTTCTTTACTTCTGGAAGACATTTGTACTAAGTATAGAATTCTTAGCAGTTGACAATGTTTCTCTTTCAGCCCTGTAAAAATGTCATTCTGTTCTTTTCTAGATTATAAAGTTCCTGAAGAGATGTTTCCTAAAATTCTCTTTACTTTTCCTCTTGTATACAATGCTTTCTTTTGGAGGAGATGTCTGGGTATCTTTAAATTTTTCTTTTAATTTTAATTTTAAAAATAATTTTGAGTATAATATGTTGACATATATATGTAACTTATCTTGTTGGTGTTCCTGAGTTTCTTGGATTTGTGATTTGATGTTTTCCATCAATTTTGGAAAATTCTTGGTCTTTATCCTCTGAAAAAAGTGGTCTCATTTTTAATTTCTTCTTCTAGAATTTGCATTACAAATTGTTTGATATTATCCCATGGGTCTTAGATGTTCTATTGTGTTTTCATCTCCTGTTTCAACTTTTTAATTCAGTATTTTATTTATCAAAATATGTTTTTATGATTTCTAATGTTTCTTATATTTAAATTCAAGTTCAATAGATGACTTTGCAATTCAAGTTCAAAAATGATTTTGTTAAAGTCATTTCTTATATATGCTACCATAGTTTTTCTTATTTGTTACATTGTCATTTGTGTTTTGTCTTATAACATTAATTCTCTACTGAAAGTCTACTCATGTATGCTGTTCACCTTTCCACTAGATTTTTTAATATAGTAAACATGGTCATTTTAAGTTTCCTGTCTGATAGCTTCAACATCTTGGTTGCAACTATATATTTTTCTATTGAGTGCTATAACTCTTAAAGATATGGTTTTGTGTGTGTGTTTGCACGTACGTGTGTGTGTGTATGTGTTTTTTGTGCTAATTTTTCTCACTCATAATTTTTGGTTGAAAGTCAAATATCTCTGTACAAACTGAGTTAAATAGTATTAATATTTATTTCTGGAAATAAGCGCACATCTCTTTCTGCCAGCCATTTAATATGGGGGATCGAGTTATTCTGTTGTCTCCTGATTCTGCCTCAATCTCAGGCAGCCACCATCTTCCTTTTCTTGGTGTCCTTTTCTTCCTCATCTTGCCTATCTTTCAGAATGACCATTCTTTTCCCTAGTAATAGGAGATCTCAAAAGGTCTGTGCGCATAATTTCCTGTCTTTCCTCTACAAGTAGAAATATTTTTGCTTTGTCCCCTTCCCACAAAAGGCATTGACTTTACCTATGAACTTCAGATGACAGCCTGCTTTGCCTTCATCACTTCAGCTTAAGTCTTTTGCCCAAAAGGAAATACAAGGGAAAGAATCTGGGTAGGGATTCTTTCCTGCGGAAGTTGCTGTACCCCGTCTTCCAACTAGGATGATTTCTCAGGACTCTCATCTTGCTCCAGTCTTCATGTGTGAATTCAGTGAGTTCCATTGAGAAGATCCTGTAAGTGATACAAACTCTCCTAGTATTGTGTCAACCAGGAGTTTTCTATTGTCACTGTACACTACACATGACTGTCAGCAATTGACTGTCAGCAAGTAAATAAATAAATAAAATAAAATAAAATAAATAGCTGACTTCTTTTTAGTAGCTTACGTGGTGTCTAAGGTCTCTCTCATCTGTGATATGTCAATGCTTGGGTCCTATCTTTCCTTAGAGGTATCTGTCCTCCCCTCAGTTTCAAGTAATTGATTGTCCTGTGACCTTGGCTCTCTCATGCATTCAAGAAAAGCTAAGATTTTATAGATTATCTGGCTTTTTCTTGTTGTTGAGATGTTGATTTCATTTTCTCCTTTCCAAGTGGAAACTGGAAGCTCCTCAGGTAGTTTTATAAATAATTAAGAATCCAGTCACAGGGAGCTTTAAAGTAACAATAAGAAGATAGATAAAAGGCTCATAAATTAAACAAAATTGGAGGCTTTTCTGCATTTTGTTTTTGTATATACAATTTCCATGTTACAGTAATATAAATGTATAGATTTTCCTATATGTACTCTATGACTAATTGCTCTACAAACTGAGTTAAATAGTATTAATATTTATTTCTGGAAATAAGCGCACATCTCTTTCTGCCAGCCATTTAATATGGGGGATCGAGTTATTCTGTTGTCTCCTGATTCTGCCTCAATCTCAGGCAGCCACCATCTTCCTTTTCTTGGTGTCCTTTTCTTCCTCATCTTGCCTATCTTTCAGAATGACCATTCTTTTCCCTAGTAATAGGAGATCTCAAAAGGTCTGTGCGCATAATTTCCTGTCTTTCCTCTACAAGTAGAAATATTTTTGCTTTGTCCCCTTCCCACAAAAGGCATTGACTTTACCTATGAACTTCAGATGACAGCCTGCTTTGCCTTCATCACTTCAGCTTAAGTCTTTTGCCCAAAAGGAAATACAAGGGAAAGAATCTGGGTAGGGATTCTTTCCTGCGGAAGTTGCTGTACCCCGTCTTCCAACTAGGATGATTTCTCAGGACTCTCATCTTGCTCCAGTCTTCATGTGTGAATTCAGTGAGTTCCATTGAGAAGATCCTGTAAGTGATACAAACTCTCCTAGTATTGTGTCAACCAGGAGTTTTCTATTGTCACTGTACACTACACATGACTGTCAGCAATTGACTGTCAGCAAGTAAATAAATAAATAAAATAAAATAAAATAAATAGCTGACTTCTTTTTAGTAGCTTACGTGGTGTCTAAGGTCTCTCTCATCTGTGATATGTCAATGCTTGGGTCCTATCTTTCCTTAGAGGTATCTGTCCTCCCCTCAGTTTCAAGTAATTGATTGTCCTGTGACCTTGGCTCTCTCATGCATTCAAGAAAAGCTAAGATTTTATAGATTATCTGGCTTTTTCTTGTTGTTGAGATGTTGATTTCATTTTTCTCCTTTCCAAGTGGAAACTGGAAGCTCCTCAGGTAGTTTTATAAATAATTAAGAATCCAGTCACAGGGAGCTTTAAAGTAACAATAAGAAGATAGATAAAAGGCTCATAAATTAAACAAAATTGGAGGCTTTTCTGCATTTTGTTTTTGTATATACAATTTCCATGTTACAGTAATATAAATGTATAGATTTTCCTATATGTACTCTATGACTAATTGCTCTACTAACATAAAAGAAAACACACACACACACACGCACACACATATATATATATATACATTTATATAATGCTTAATTTGCAGATTTGAAGGTTCAGATAGTCATCAATGACTTTTCTAATATCAACTATAAAACAAGCAACAGAGCAGAAGAAGATGACAGAGGAGTAGGCGGATGTGGAGTACATCAAGAACACACCTTCAGATACAGAAGAGCTTGAAGAATACCAGCAAGAGTGATCAGAAGTATCTGACCATGAGAAAAGAATATATAGAACCATGCAAGACTTGGTAGGATGAAGAAAGTAGAGGGAAAAGGAGAGTTAGTCAGACTGGATCTGCCCTTGGTGGGTCAGGGAAGTGAAGGAGGGGTCTGATCCTCACATTGGGGTAAGTGCTTGAGACAGGGGAGAAATCTTTGAGGCTGAGAGTGAAGCAGGTGATCTGTGACAGTCTAAATGGAATGAAAATCATTGAGAATTCTTGACATAGCCATATGTACCTTGAAGGGGGAGGAAGGTCCCTTGGAAGGCACAGTGCCTGGGAGCTGGAACATAGGGATTGTTGAGAAATTCCAGGGTGACATCTGTTGTTGACTCTGGAGAGATGGCCCAAAGTGACGTGAGGGAGAAATTTGTGGTGAGAAATGCCTGTAGAGGAAATCCAGGCAGTCATGAAGCAAGGCGATGTTGCTGAGTCATGCCTAGGGGGAGAAACCATCACTGTAGCCATGCCAGCACAGGCAGTTGAACAATAGAGAGGTTGGCCCTTTAAGCACCTGACATGTTAAAATAACAGAGTAGGACCCGAGTTAGGGAGTGCTATAAGTTCCTGAATGGATGGAGTAGCAGAGAAGGCCCAACCAAAGAGGCCTTCTAATCACCAGCTGACAGAGGCTAGGAAAAGACTCTGATAAGGCCATAGCTCCTGCATCTGAGGCAGTCACTGTCCCTGCACATTTGGTGCCACCATGGTCCTCCCCTAAGCTCCTAGTTTTATAAATAATTAAGAATCCAGTCACAGGGAGCTTTAAAGTAACAATAAGAAGATAGATAAAAGGCTCATAAATTAAACAAAATTGGAGGCTTTTCTGCATTTTGTTTTTGTATATACAATTTCCATGTTACAGTAATATAAATGTATAGATTTTCCTATATGTACTCTATGACTAATTGCTCTACTAACATAAAAGAAAACACACACACACACGCACACACATATATATATATATACATTTATATAATGCTTAATTTGCAGATTTGAAGGTTCAGATAGTCATCAATGACTTTTCTAATATCAACTATAAAACAAGCAACAGAGCAGAAGAAGATGACAGAGGAGTAGGCGGATGTGGAGTACATCAAGAACACACCTTCAGATACAGAAGAGCTTGAAGAATACCAGCAAGAGTGATCAGAAGTATCTGACCATGAGAAAAGAATATATAGAACCATGCAAGACTTGGTAGGATGAAGAAAGTAGAGGGAAAAGGAGAGTTAGTCAGACTGGATCTGCCCTTGGTGGGTCAGGGAAGTGAAGGAGGGGTCTGATCCTCACATTGGGGTAAGTGCTTGAGACAGGGGAGAAATCTTTGAGGCTGAGAGTGAAGCAGGTGATCTGTGACAGTCTAAATGGAATGAAAATCATTGAGAATTCTTGACATAGCCATATGTACCTTGAAGGGGGAGGAAGGTCCCTTGGAAGGCACAGTGCCTGGGAGCTGGAACATAGGGATTGTTGAGAAATTCCAGGGTGACATCTGTTGTTGACTCTGGAGAGATGGCCCAAAGTGACGTGAGGGAGAAATTTGTGGTGAGAAATGCCTGTAGAGGAAATCCAGGCAGTCATGAAGCAAGGCGATGTTGCTGAGTCATGCCTAGGGGGAGAAACCATCACTGTAGCCATGCCAGCACAGGCAGTTGAACAATAGAGAGGTTGGCCCTTTAAGCACCTGACATGTTAAAATAACAGAGTAGGACCCGAGTTAGGGAGTGCTATAAGTTCCTGAATGGATGGAGTAGCAGAGAAGGCCCAACCAAAGAGGCCTTCTAATCACCAGCTGACAGAGGCTAGGAAAAGACTCTGATAAGGCCATAGCTCCTGCATCTGAGGCAGTCACTGTCCCTGCACATTTGGTGCCACCATGGTCCTCACAAATCAAACAGCTGTGCCACTTTTAAGCTCAATTTTCACTGGGGAAGAGATGCCACAGTCTAGAAAAAGCCCAAATAGCACCATATCTCCTGTGAAAATAGTCACTGGTGCTCCTGCATAGCCAGCATTGTCAGGAAGCCCATGATCCAAGAAGCTGCACCACCTCCATGCGTGATCCCCACTGGGAAAGAACTGCCAGAAGCTAGAAAAAAATCCTATGTCTGTGTGTGGGGGGGTCACTTTGGTTGTGTTTGACTCTTTGCTACCGTGTGGACTCTGGCCTGCCAGGCTTCTCTGACCCCAAGATTCTCCAGGCAAGAATACTAGAGTGTGTTGATATGCCCTTCTAGAACACCGTATTTTCTGCTGGCCTAGCCGCTGGCTCCCGTGAGTACCTGATGATGCCAGTGTTCCTGCAATCCAATAACTGTGCCACCTGCACACCTGGCCCTCCCTGGGGTGGACCAAAGTCTCCAGGGAAGCTTTAGGAGCAAATCTTTGTGGATTGCTCACATGCAGAGGTGGAGATAAAATCACAATTGAGATTCAGGGGCAGTATGGCTAAGGAAAAGGATCCAAAACCTTCCTACCAACTTCCTATAAGCTTCAAATTAAATTCACATGATCTATTAGGCAAACTCTGTGTCTTTGGAATATATAAAAGGACAAGAACAGTTCCTACAAAAGAACATGCACTAGTTCTTTTCATTGGAGACAAGAACACATAGGAGTAGGACCAGATTAGAGTCTGAGCTGCTCCCATGAGAGGTCCAGAGACCAGCCTAGTGTTGGAGCACATGCTAGGGGAAATGGTAGACAGTGACTCCCAGTGAAGGAAAGAATCCTCATAGCAGAGACTCAAGAAAAACATTTATTATTTTTATATTTTGACTTGTCCTGTAGTTGCTTTGGGATTTATTCTTTCCCCTTCTGTTGTTATAGTTGTTGATTTTATTAGTACTATTATTTCTAAGCTTTTAAGAAATTTTTAAATCATGCTTTTATCTCTTTAATATACTTCCACTTCTGTGTTGGCCTTTTCTGATTCTGTGAAGTTCTCCTTTTCTCTCTCTTTTTAATTTTAATTTTTAGAATTTATTATTTCCTACTGGGGGAAGTCCTCACAAATCAAACAGCTGTGCCACTTTAAGCTAAACAGGGTCCTAGAAAAAGCCCAAATAGCACCATATCTCCTGTGAAAATAGTCACTGGTGCTCCTGCATAGCCAGCATTGTCAGGAAGCCCATGATCCAAGAAGCTGCACCACCTCCATGCGTGATCCCCACTGGGAAAGAACTGCCAGAAGCTAGAAAAAAATCCTATGTCTGTGTGTGGGGGGGTCACTTTGGTTGTGTTTGACTCTTTGCTACCGTGTGGACTCTGGCCTGCCAGGCTTCTCTGACCCCAAGATTCTCCAGGCAAGAATACTAGAGTGTGTTGATATGCCCTTCTAGAACACCGTATTTTCTGCTGGCCTAGCCGCTGGCTCCCGTGAGTACCTGATGATGCCAGTGTTCCTGCAATCCAATAACTGTGCCACCTGCACACCTGGCCCTCCCTGGGGTGGACCAAAGTCTCCAGGGAAGCTTTAGGAGCAAATCTTTGTGGATTGCTCACATGCAGAGGTGGAGATAAAATCACAATTGAGATTCAGGGGCAGTATGGCTAAGGAAAAGGATCCAAAACCTTCCTACCAACTTCCTATAAGCTTCAAATTAAATTCACATGATCTATTAGGCAAACTCTGTGTCTTTGGAATATATAAAAGGACAAGAACAGTTCCTACAAAAGAACATGCACTAGTTCTTTTCATTGGAGACAAGAACACATAGGAGTAGGACCAGATTAGAGTCTGAGCTGCTCCCATGAGAGGTCCAGAGACCAGCCTAGTGTTGGAGCACATGCTAGGGAAGTGGTAGACAGTGACTCCCAGTGAAGGAAAGAATCCTCATAGCAGAGACTCAAGAAAAACATTTATTATTTTTATATTTTGACTTGTCCTGTAGTTGCTTTGGGATTTATTCTTTCCCCTTCTGTTGTTATAGTTGTTGATTTTATTAGTACTATTATTTCTAAGCTTTTAAGAAATTTTTTAAATCATGCTTTTATCTCTTTAATATACTTCCACTTCTGTGTTGGCCTTTTCTGATTCTGTGAAGTTCTCCTTTTTTTCTCTCTCTTTTTTAATTTTAATTTTTAGAATTTATTATTTTTCCTACACTTATTGTTTGCTTTGCCTACTCTTCTTTTCCCATTGAAGTTAATTTTTAACATATAAAAATCTTCTATATCTTCCTTTATTTAAGTTTGCATTTCTATTCTTTTCCTTCTTATTTTCCTCTCACCATGTTTGTTAGTTTGTTTTGTATGCATTGTTTTATTCTCCATTTGGCAGCTGGCTTTAATTTTTTTCTAGTTTGTGCTTTAGTCAGTTTTGTTTTTAACTGGTAGATATCATTTTTGGTTTCCTTTGCTTGCCAGGCAATCTACTGTACTTTATATTATTTATATTTTGGACAGTTTTGATTTTATTTATGAGTGTATATGTGTTTATGTTCCATTATTTTAATTACGATTTGTCTGATTTTGTAATTGCCATTTGTCTGGGGTGCTTCTTCTGTTTCTTGTTTTTGTGTGTTTGTTTTAATTCCATTTAATGTCATAACAAACCACCTGTGGAATCTCTGTTCTTTCGCCAGAGACCAAGGCCTGAGTTTTTGGAGTGGAAGTACAAACTCCAAGACCCTATACCACCAGAAAATTCCTAGCACTAGGGAATATTAGTTAGTGAGAACTTCCACAAAAGCAACCACTTGTATATAAGACATGGCATCACCCAACTGTCACCAGCATCCTGTGCAGAAGACCTCATCAAAATAACAGGCAAGACAAAATTACAAACCTAATCATCAGCAGATAGGATTATCACCTTACAAGCCCTGCCTATCCAAAGGAAAAACAGAAAACAAAGTCACCTCCTCCCACCAAGTCACACCATACATGGAACTTACACAAACCACTGGAACAACGATACAAGGGCAGAAACCAAAAGGAAGACAGAATTCAACCTCCAACTCTGGGAAGAAGAGATCTCAAACTAAATAAGTTAAAAATACAAATGAAAAAGCAGAGAACTGCTGCATGAATGAAGCTTTAACTTAGAAACACTCAAGTCCAAATAAATGAAGAGGAAATAGGCAAACTACCCAAAAAAGAATTCTGAGTAATAATAGTAGAGATGATCCAAAAACTCAAAAGTGGAATTGAGAATATGCAAAATCAATAAACAAGACCTAGAAAAAATAAAGAATAATCAAACAGAGACAAACAACACAATTACTGAAATTAAAAATACTCTAGAAGGAATCAGCAGCAGAAATGTCTGAGGCAGAAGACTGGATAAGCAAGCTGGAAGACAGAATGGTGAATATAACTGCAGAAGAGCAGAATAAAGTAAAAAGAATGAAGAGAGCTGTGGATAAGTCTCAGGGACCTCTGGGACAATACTAAATGTATCAAGTTTCTAATTATAGGGGTCCCGAAGAAGAGAAAAAGAAAGGATGTGAGGAAATTTTTGGAGAGATTATAGTTGAAAATTTCCCCAACATGGAAAAGGAAATAGTCAATCAAGTCCAAGAGACGCAAAGGTTTCCATACAGGATAAACCCAAGGAGAAACACGCCAAGACACATACTAATCAAACTAACAAAGAAAAAAATAAAAAAAAAAAATAACACATTTTTTTTTTTCCATTTGTCTGGGGTGCTTCTTCTGTTTCTTGTTTTTGTGTGTTTGTTTTAATTCCATTTAATGTCATAACAAACCACCTGTGGAATCTCTGTTCTTTCGCCAGAGACCAAGGCCTGAGTTTTTGGAGTGGAAGTACAAACTCCAAGACCCTATACCACCAGAAAATTCCTAGCACTAGGGAATATTAGTTAGTGAGAACTTCCACAAAAGCAACCACTTGTATATAAGACATGGCATCACCCAACTGTCACCAGCATCCTGTGCAGAAGACCTCATCAAAATAACAGGCAAGACAAAATTACAAACCTAATCATCAGCAGATAGGATTATCACCTTACAAGCCCTGCCTATCCAAAGGAAAAACAGAAAACAAAGTCACCTCCTCCCACCAAGTCACACCATACATGGAACTTACACAAACCACTGGAACAACGATACAAGGGCAGAAACCAAAAGGAAGACAGAATTCAACCTCCAACTCTGGGAAGAAGAGATCTCAAACTAAATAAGTTAAAAATACAAATGAAAAAGCAGAGAACTGCTGCATGAATGAAGCTTTAACTTAGAAACACTCAAGTCCAAATAAATGAAGAGGAAATAGGCAAACTACCCAAAAAAGAATTCTGAGTAATAATAGTAGAGATGATCCAAAAACTCAAAAGTGGAATTGAGAATATGCAAAATCAATAAACAAGACCTAGAAAAAATAAAGAATAATCAAACAGAGACAAACAACACAATTACTGAAATTAAAAATACTCTAGAAGGAATCAGCAGCAGAAATGTCTGAGGCAGAAGACTGGATAAGCAAGCTGGAAGACAGAATGGTGAATATAACTGCAGAAGAGCAGAATAAAGTAAAAAGAATGAAGAGAGCTGTGGATAAGTCTCAGGGACCTCTGGGACAATACTAAATGTATCAAGTTTCTAATTATAGGGGTCCCGAAGAAGAGAAAAAGAAAGGATGTGAGGAAATTTTTGGAGAGATTATAGTTGAAAATTTCCCCAACAGGGGAAAAAGAAATAGTTAATCAAGTCCAAGAAATGCAGAATCCCATACAGGATAAACTGAAGGAGAAACACCCCAAGACACATACTAATCAAACTAATAAAGATTAAACATAAATAAATAATATTAAAAGCAGCAAGAAAGAAACAACAAGTAATACACAAGGGAAACTGCCTATGTTTAACAGCTGATCATTCAGTAGAAACTACAATGAAATGTCACTTCACACTAGTCTGAATGGTCATCAGCAAAAATAAATTTACAAAGAAAAATGCTGGAGAGGATGTGGAGAAGAGGAACCTTCTTGCACTGTTTGTGGGAATGTAAATTGATACAGCCACTATAGAAAACAGTACGGAGATTTCTTTAAAAAATTAGGAATAAAACCACCATATGACTCAGTAGTCCCACTACTAGGCATATATCCAGAGGAAATCAAAATTGAAAAAGACATGCATACCCCATTGTTCACTGCAGCATTATTTACAGTAGTTAGAACATGGAAACTACCTAGGTGTCCATCAACAGATGAATGGATAAAGATGCTATGGTACATATATACAATGGAATATTACTCAACCATAAAAAGGAACATATTTGAGTCAGTTCTGATGAGGTGGATGAACCTAGAGCCAATTATACAGATTGAAGTAAGTCAGAAAGAGAAATATAAATATCATACAGTAATACATGCAAATATAGATATGGAATCTAGAAAGATGGTACTGATGAAATTATTTGCAGGGTAGCAGTGAAACAGACATAGAGAACAGACTTTTGAGTCCGGGGATGCAGTGAGGAAGGAGAGGGGTTAGCAGTGGAAAACATGTTAACATAGAGAACAGACTTTCAGCATTGAAATTAAAAATACTCTAGAAATGACTAAGCAAGTGGTGTAATATAACTGCAGAAGAGCAGAATAAAGTAAAAAGAATGAAGAGAGCTGTGGATAAGTCTCAGGGACCTCTGGGACAATACTAAATGTATCAAGTTTCTAATTATAGGGGTCCCGAAGAAGAGAAAAAGAAAGGATGTGAGGAAATTTTTGGAGAGATTATAGTTGAAAATTTCCCCAACAGGGGAAAAAGAAATAGTTAATCAAGTCCAAGAAATGCAGAATCCCATACAGGATAAACTGAAGGAGAAACACCCCAAGACACATACTAATCAAACTAATAAAGATTAAACATAAATAAATAATATTAAAAGCAGCAAGAAAGAAACAACAAGTAATACACAAGGGAAACTGCCTATGTTTAACAGCTGATCATTCAGTAGAAACTACAATGAAATGTCACTTCACACTAGTCTGAATGGTCATCAGCAAAAATAAATTTACAAAGAAAAATGCTGGAGAGGATGTGGAGAAGAGGGAACCTTCTTGCACTGTTTGTGGGAATGTAAATTGATACAGCCACTATAGAAAACAGTACGGAGATTTCTTTAAAAAATTAGGAATAAAACCACCATATGACTCAGTAGTCCCACTACTAGGCATATATCCAGAGGAAATCAAAATTGAAAAAGACATGCATACCCCATTGTTCACTGCAGCATTATTTACAGTAGTTAGAACATGGAAACTACCTAGGTGTCCATCAACAGATGAATGGATAAAGATGCTATGGTACATATATACAATGGAATATTACTCAACCATAAAAAGGAACATATTTGAGTCAGTTCTGATGAGGTGGATGAACCTAGAGCCAATTATACAGATTGAAGTAAGTCAGAAAGAGAAATATAAATATCATACAGTAATACATGCAAATATAGATATGGAATCTAGAAAGATGGTACTGATGAAATTATTTGCAGGGTAGCAGTGGAAACAGACATAGAGAACAGACTTTTGAGTCCGGGGATGCAGTGAGGAAGGAGAGGGTAAGATGTATAGAGACAGTAACATGGAAACTTACATTACTATATGTGAAATATATAGCCAAAGGGAATTTGCTGAATGAATCAGGGAACTCTTAAAGGGACTCTTTAACAATCTAGGGGAGATTTTAGGAAGGTTCAAGAGGAAGGGGACATATGCATACCTATGGCTGATTCATGTTGATGTTTGTCAGAAAGCAATAAAATTTTGTAAAGCAACTATTCTTTGACTAAAAAAAAATAGATTTAAAGAAAAGAAATAAACTTATCTTTCTCTATACAAAGAATATACATAGACCATAGAAAATAGAGGTAAAAAAAAAAAAGAACAAAACTAAAATTAGATAAAATCCCACTCTAAAATACCCACTATTATATTTTACATATATAGGCTATTTCTATGCACATATGTGCAAATTATATATAAGTACATGTGCTTAAATATTATACAGGCTTTTAAAATTAAAAAAGAGCAATTTAGTACACTAAAAAGTTCTCTTAAACTTCAAAAATATAAAACAATTAAGAGACCTAGACTTGTACTAGACACATAATAGATATTAAATAATAAATGAAAGAAAATATGTATAAATGACAAGGATTAAATGAGAACTCACTTCTTATGCCTCACAATCTGAAGGCAAATTTTTATGAATAAGTTCAATACATATGTAACATTTTCAATAGAAAATTTGTGTTCTATGATTAGTAGATGCTGTGAAACATCTTCTTAATTTGGGGGGAAAAGATACTATTTACATTAAAAGTTATTTACATATATGTGCTTCTTAAATTAAATTTTTCTTTATTTTTTCTTTTTAAAAGCACCCAATTTAACACATTTTTCAGTGGTAATGTGCATAACTCTGTCACAGCCCTTATTCAATTATATGGGAATATTTACTTAGGCTTCCCTGACAAAGAATCTGCCTGCAATGCAGGAGACCCTGATTTGATTCCTGGATCAGGAAGATCCCCTGGAGAAGGGATAGGCTACCCACGCCAGTGTCCTTGGACTTTGCTAGTGAGTCAGATAGTAAAGAATCTACTTACAATGTAGGAGACCTGGGTTTCAGTCCTGGGTTGGTAAGATTCCCAGAGAAAGGCATAGCAACCCACTCTAGTATTCTTCCTTGGAGAATCTGCATGAAAAGAGAAGCCTGGGACTTCCCTTGTGGTCCAATGGGTAAAGAGTCTGGTTCGATCCCTGGCGCAGGAAGATCCCATTTGCTGTGGAACAGCTGGACCAGTGTGTCCAATTACGAGCCAGCGCTCTGGAACACAGGTGCCCAGAGCCAGTGCTCTGCAATGAGAGAGGCCACTGCAATGGGAGGCCCACACAGACCAAAGAACAAAGATGGATGAAAATAAATAAATGAAAGACCAATAAAAAAAAAAGGAGGCCAAAAATTAAAAAAAAGAAAAGAGGAACCTGTCAGGCTATAGTCCATGTGGTCATGAAGAGTCGGATTTGACTGAGGCACCATGCACAGCGCATTTACTTACATGACTGTCTCATTAAACCACAAGTCACCTAAGAAGCCATGTTTGATTTATCTTTATAATACCACCTTTGAAATGCACCTGACACAGAGTAGACACTTGATAAACATTGTTGAATTAAACTGATACTTGCATATTAAATACATTGTAAAAATGATAAATAGAAAAGGTTTCCTTGTTGGGTTGAAAGAAAATATGTATAAATGACAAGGATTAAATGAGAACTCACTTCTTATGCCTCACAATCTGAAGGCAAATTTTTATGAATAAGTTCAATACATATGTAACATTTTCAATAGAAAATTTGTGTTCTATGATTAGTAGATGCTGTGAAACATCTTCTTAATTTGGGGGGAAAAGATACTATTTACATTAAAAGTTATTTACATATATGTGCTTCTTAAATTAAATTTTTCTTTATTTTTTCTTTTTAAAAGCACCCAATTTAACACATTTTTCAGTGGTAATGTGCATAACTCTGTCACAGCCCTTATTCAATTATATGGGAATATTTACTTAGGCTTCCCTGACAAAGAATCTGCCTGCAATGCAGGAGACCCTGATTTGATTCCTGGATCAGGAAGATCCCCTGGAGAAGGGATAGGCTACCCACGCCAGTGTCCTTGGACTTTGCTAGTGAGTCAGATAGTAAAGAATCTACTTACAATGTAGGAGACCTGGGTTTCAGTCCTGGGTTGGTAAGATTCCCAGAGAAAGGCATAGCAACCCACTCTAGTATTCTTCCTTGGAGAATCTGCATGAAAAGAGAAGCCTGGGACTTCCCTTGTGGTCCAATGGGTAAAGAGTCTGGTTCGATCCCTGGCGCAGGAAGATCCCATTTGCTGTGGAACAGCTGGACCAGTGTGTCCAATTACGAGCCAGCGCTCTGGAACACAGGTGCCCAGAGCCAGTGCTCTGCAATGAGAGAGGCCACTGCAATGGGAGGCCCACACAGACCAAAGAACAAAGATGGATGAAAATAAATAAATGAAAGACCAATAAAAAAAAAAGGAGGCCAAAAATTAAAAAAAAGAAAAGAGGAACCTGTCAGGCTATAGTCCATGTGGTCATGAAGAGTCGGATTTGACTGAGGCACCATGCACAGCGCATTTACTTACATGACTGTCTCATTAAACCACAAGTCACCTAAGAAGCCATGTTTGATTTATCTTTATAATACCACCTTTGAAATGCACCTGACACAGAGTAGACACTTGATAAACATTGTTGAATTAAACTGATACTTGCATATTAAATACATTGTAAAAATGATAAATAGAAAAGGTTTCCTTGTTGGGTGGGATCCAATGTCATGTGAGAAGAATCTTTCTAACTGAGTTCCACAGTGGAGAATCATACTGATGGTAGTTGTGAACTAGACATAGACATAAACTGGCCAGAGATGATATCAAGTAGAGAAATCTTGGGGAGAAGTATTGATTTCTCATAATCTTCCTAGTGCATTCGTGCTAAATTGCTTCAGACAAGTCCTACTCTGTGTACTGTATGGACTACAGCCCCCCACGCTCCTCTGCCCATGAGTTTCTCCAGGCAAGAATGCTGGAGTGGGTTGCCATGCCCTTCTCTAGGGGATCTTCCCCACCCAGGGATGGAAGTCACATCTTTTACATTTCCTGCATTGGCAGTTGGGTTCTTTATCACTAACGTCATGTGGGTAGCCCAATCTTCCTCAGTCCGAGTCCATTTTAAATATATGAAGTAATAATCTTTTCATAGTCATACAATGTTTATAAATGTTGTTTTATACTTTCTATAAGTCACATCATTTTCCTTCACTTTTTTGGGGGGGAGGTGTTTTATTTTTTGGTGTATGGTTTTAATGTCTACATTTAAATTGTTTCACCTTAATTGAAAAATGGAAATAAATTCTGCTGCTCTTCCATTCAAAATGACGTTATAATTATCATGTAGATTTTTTAGAGTTTATGTAAACAGTGAAGAGTGTGTCTTTCCTCAGCAAACACCAGCTTAACTGATGAAAATGATTTTAAAAAACAAATATTTAAGGTTTGTTTAAGGCATACAGAGAATGGAAAAACATTTATTCAAGAAAATCTACAAAAAAAGAAGATATATGTATACAAATAACTGATTCATTATGTCATATAGCAGAAACCCAACACAATACTGTAAATCAACCATACTCCAATAAAAATTAATTTAAAAAAAAGAAAATCTACTTCATCTCAGTAAGAATTCTCCTCCACTTTTAAGTCTCTCATGTACAAAAAAATAATAAAAAAAAAAATCCCAGCCAATTTATTACTGACTGGAGCAGCTAATAAATTCCTCCAATCAATAAATTATTTCAATGCGTACTAGGTTATTGAGGGCAACTGGGAGTGGCAATATCTTATTCTTCAGCCTTTGTTTCTTGTTTTATGGGATTGAGTTATGTGTCATTAGGTAGAGAATAGCTTTGGTACTTTCCCAACTACGAGTTTTCACTTCACATCCAATATCTGATACTGGAACTTGACCTTTTCCAATTTAGTTATTAATTGAAGCATGTTTTTGTTTTTTTCTTTTCTTTTCATTTTCTTTATACTTTACACTTTCATGAGAATCTAGGACCTCACCTGTGTTTCCACCTCATCATGATTTGGGCATTTTTAGTTATTGAATAAGTGGCCTGGAAATTCCATTTTTATGTGTTAGATTTCACCAGTGACATTTCTACAACAATCTGTATATTCACTTGGCAGGTGAGGGGGAACCAGATTACTGGAGCAATTGATTAAGTTAAACTTGAATTAGACATCTTAAAAAAAAAGAAAGCTGGTATGCAGAGAAAACTGGTATGCAGAGGTTCCTAGAGAATTTATAAAATGCTTAGCTAGCAAGCTGAGACACTGAGTAAGAATTTTGTACATAGGCAAATAGCTTGGACATTGGAGAGTTGTAGACACAAGTCTTTGAAATGATTTTTACATCTCTCTCAAACAAAAGTTATTTTAACTTCAAACAACTTTTTTGTTCATCTACAAATCAGTTATTACCAGATTATTACCATAAATTCATCCATTTTGAAAATACACAGATAATGGTTTACTTTAAAAAAAAAAAAAACATTAATTTTATTTATTTATCTTTTTGCGGGGTGGGGTTGGGAGGGAGGGGGAATGGACGGGCCACTTCTATTGGTCTTTCATTTCTCTATTTTCATCCGTCTTTGTTCTTTAGCTCCCGTGGGCCTCCCATCGCGGTGGTGTCTATTGTTGCAGAGCACTGGCTCTGGGCACATGCGCCCCAGAGCTCCGGCTTGGTAGTTGGACACATCGGTCCAGCCTCTCCGTGGCACGTGGGATCCTCCCAGGCCAGGGATCGAACCGGCGTCCCCTGCACTGCAAGGCGGTGTCCTTACCCACTGGACCACCAGGGAAGCCCAATGGTTTACTTTTAATGGATAGTTGAGGATTCTCTATTAAAAAGACTTCAGGGAAAACAAATATCCTGACTTTTTGCCTTCTCAAACTGATCAACAAACTGTGGAGCATTCTGAAAGAGAGGGGAATACCAGACCACCTTACCTACCTCCTGAGAAACTTGTATGCAGGACAAGAAGCAAGAGTTAAAACCATACGAGTTTTCACTTCACATCCAATATCTGATACTGGAACTTGACCTTTTCCAATTTAGTTATTAATTGAAGCATGTTTTGTTTTTCTTTTCTTTTCATTTTCTTTATACTTTACACTTTCATGAGAATCTAGGACCTCACCTGTGTTTCCACCTCATCATGATTTGGGCATTTTTAGTTATTGAATAAGTGGCCTGGAAATTCCATTTTTATGTGTTAGATTTCACCAGTGACATTTCTACAACAATCTGTATATTCACTTGGCAGGTGAGGGGGAACCAGATTACTGGAGCAATTGATTAAGTTAAACTTGAATTAGACATCTTAAAAAAAAAGAAAGCTGGTATGCAGAGAAAACTGGTATGCAGAGGTTCCTAGAGAATTTATAAAATGCTTAGCTAGCAAGCTGAGACACTGAGTAAGAATTTTGTACATAGGCAAATAGCTTGGACATTGGAGAGTTGTAGACACAAGTCTTTGAAATGATTTTTACATCTCTCTCAAACAAAAGTTATTTTAACTTCAAACAACTTTTTTGTTCATCTACAAATCAGTTATTACCAGATTATTACCATAAATTCATCCATTTTGAAAATACACAGATAATGGTTTACTTTAAAAAAAAAAAAAACATTAATTTTATTTATTTATCTTTTTGGGTGGGGTTGGGAGGGAGGGAATGGACGAGCCACTTCTATTGGTCTTTCATTTCTCTATTTTCATCCGTCTTTGTTCTTTAGCTCCCGTGGGCCTCCCATCGCGGTGGTGTCTATTGTTGCAGAGCACTGGCTCTGGGCACATGCGCCCCAGAGCTCCGGCTTGGTAGTTGGACACATCGGTCCAGCCTCTCCGTGGCACGTGGGATCCTCCCAGGCCAGGGATCAAACCCGGGCGTCCCCTGCACTGCAAGGCGGTGTCCTTACCCACTGGACCACCAGGGAAGCCCAATGGTTTACTTTTAATGGATAGTTGAGGATTCTCTATTAAAAAGACTTCAGGGAAAACAAATATCCTGACTTTTTGCCTTCTCAAACTGATCAACAAACTGTGGAGCATTCTGAAAGAGAGGGGAATACCAGACCACCTTACCTACCTCCTGAGAAACTTGTATGCAGGACAAGAAGCAAGAGTTAAAACCAGATATGGAACAATGGACTGGTTCCATATTGGGAAAGGAGTATGTTAAAGCTGTATGTTTTCACCCTGCTTATTTAACTCCTATGAAAAGTACCTCATGTGACATGCTGGTCTGGATGAAGCACAAAATGGAATAAAGATTGCCTGGAGAAATATAATAACCTCAGGTATGCAGATGACACCACCCTTATGGCAGAAAGTGAAGAGGAGCCAAAGAGCTTCTAGATGAAGGTGAAAAAGGAGAGTAAAAAAGCTGGCCTAAAACTCAACATTTAAAAAAGTTATACCACGGCATCTGGTTCCATCTCTTCATGGCAAATAGATGGGCAAATAATGAAGACAGTGATAGACTTTATTTTCTTGGCTCCAAAATCACTGGAAATGGTGACTGTAGCCATGAAATTAAAAGATGTTTGCTCCTTGGAAGATAAGCTATGACAAACTTAGACAGAATATTAAAAAAAACAGAGACATAACTTTGCTGGCAAAGGTCCATATAATCAAAGCTATGGTTTTTGCCAGTAGTCATGTATGGATGTGAGAGTTGGACAGTAAAGAAGACAGAGCACTGATGAATTGATGCCTTTGAACTGTGGTACTGGAGAAGACTCTTGAGAGTCCCTTGGACTGCAAGGAGATCAAACCAGTCAATCCTAAGAGAAATGAACTCAATATTCATTGAAAGAATTGATGCTAAAGCTGAAGCTCCAATACTTTGGCCACCTGATGCAAAGAGATGATCCACTGGAAAGGACCCTGATGCTGGGAAAAAATAGAAGATGAAAAGAGAAGGGGACAACGGAGGACAAGATGGTTGGATGGCATCACTAAGTCAATAGACATGAGTTTTCACAAGTTCTGGGATATGGTGAGGGACAGGGAAGCCTGTGGTTCTGCAGTTCATGGTGTCACGTAGACTCAGACAGGAGTCAGTGACTGAACTGAACTGAACTGAACTTATCCTGACTTTGATTCATTCCTCTGTGTAGAAATTAGTCAGTTCATTAAGGACTACCATTGTCCAAAGTCTTTGAACACCTTGACCATCACAGTAGTCTCTGAATCTCCCTCTATCTTAGGTAAGCAAACATGATGAATCTAACAGTAAATACAGTTAGTGAGTTCTCCAGGGAAATCCTGGAGCCTGATAATACTGCTTAAAAAAGAGTATAGACTAAGAGACAATATGATTTAACTGTAGTCAGCAAGCAATCTTGCAGACAAAAACAGCTTCAAATGTGTTTGAGAAGTAAAAGGGAGAGAAAAATTAAGCCCATGGTCTCACAAGAAAACATAATTCTTTTTAAATTATTTTTTTTTATTTTTTGCTTTTACAGAGTTTTGTTGTTTACATATATGTATAATCCCAGATTAGTGAAAATGCAATTCTTATATATAAACAGAAGCAAGACTAGGAGGAAGTTAAAGTAATATTAAAGGATAGAAAGAGATCAAGAGAACCAAAGTGATAAACTTCAAAATATGACATTCACAAGTGCTTATCAAATCAATAATTATCTATTGAGATATGCTGAATACAGCAAAAACAATGCATAAAAACCTTTGTACTTACATATATGTTCTCACAATATTCTAATTTATTCATCTCTTGTTTCTTTTAAATGAAGAATATAATAATAGCTAATAAAATGATAGTTAATCTGATGAAAAACATATTATATGGAACAACACTTTATATTCACTCAAACCACTCAATGACCCAAAGTCATAAGTAAATATGTTATGTGTGAGGAAACAAGTCATTGAGCAGTTAAATGGCTACCAGAGGGCTGCAAATAGCTGGACTTGGGACCTGAATACAAGTGTGATTGATTTCAAAATTTCTAGTTTTATATCCATGCTTTTAATTACTGTGCAGTACTTTCTCTCAAAGAGGTAAGTATTTAGAGAACCCACACGAAACAATATAGCCAATAAGTAAGAGAGGTAGGGCTAGAACCAGATATAAATCCAAAGACATGTTCATTCATGTAATACAGTGGAAATGCAACCTGAAACCTGTTCTATTTTAGGTAAGAAACTTATCACCCTAGAACAGAGTAGAACAAGAATGTAGTCTACTTGAGGACATTTAGAGAAAAAGTCTTTGAACACCTTGACCATCACAGTAGTCTCTGAATCTCCCTCTATCTTAGGTAAGCAAACATGATGAATCTAACAGTAAATACAGTTAGTGAGTTCTCCAGGGAAATCCTGGAGCCTGATAATACTGCTTAAAAAAGAGTATAGACTAAGAGACAATATGATTTAACTGTAGTCAGCAAGCAATCTTGCAGACAAAAACAGCTTCAAATGTGTTTGAGAAGTAAAAGGGAGAGAAAAATTAAGCCCATGGTCTCACAAGAAAACATAATTCTTTTTAAATTATTTTTTTTTATTTTTTGCTTTTACAGAGTTTTGTTGTTTACATATATGTATAATCCCAGATTAGTGAAAATGCAATTCTTATATATAAACAGAAGCAAGACTAGGAGGAAGTTAAAGTAATATTAAAGGATAGAAAGAGATCAAGAGAACCAAAGTGATAAACTTCAAAATATGACATTCACAAGTGCTTATCAAATCAATAATTATCTATTGAGATATGCTGAATACAGCAAAAACAATGCATAAAAACCTTTGTACTTACATATATGTTCTCACAATATTCTAATTTATTCATCTCTTGTTTCTTTTAAATGAAGAATATAATAATAGCTAATAAAATGATAGTTAATCTGATGAAAAACATATTATATGGAACAACACTTTATATTCACTCAAACCACTCAATGACCCAAAGTCATAAGTAAATATGTTATGTGTGAGGAAACAAGTCATTGAGCAGTTAAATGGCTACCAGAGGGCTGCAAATAGCTGGACTTGGGACCTGAATACAAGTGTGATTGATTTCAAAATTTCTAGTTTTATATCCATGCTTTTAATTACTGTGCAGTACTTTCTCTCAAAGAGGTAAGTATTTAGAGAACCCACACGAAACAATATAGCCAATAAGTAAGAGAGGTAGGGCTAGAACCAGATATAAATCCAAAGACATGTTCATTCATGTAATACAGTGGAAATGCAACCTGAAACCTGTTCTATTTTAGGTAAGAAACTTATCACCCTAGAACAGAGTAGAACAAGAATGTAGCTCTACTTTGAGGACATTTAGAGAAAAAAGTGATATAAGCAGATTTTAATTTTAGAGACTCCATAGAAATTCTTTACCTAAACCTCCTTTCATTCTTAAGGCAACAAAAAGATGAAAAGAAATGAAAAATTTCAGAATGGTTACTATTCCATGTTTTAAGTGTCTTTTTCGAATTTGAAAACATCATTCTTTAAAATAGAGCAATATCACTTGGAGGTCTAATTTCTTAAATATTTATCAACTACCATTTTATGTCAGATTATAACAGCTGGCTGGGAGGAAGGACTACTAGAAGTAAGAAAATATTGGGCTGGTTCAAAATCTCATTTTGGTGTTTCCAAATGTTCTTACAGAAAAACCTGGATGAACTTTTTGGCCAACAAAATATATGGTATACAGCCTGTGAGGATTCTCTGAGATGGTTAGAGGATACTAGTCAAACAACTTTACTTTTACCAAGTGGTGCCTAGGACCTCGGGTATCTGAAATGGAGGACTTAAGGAAGCAAAAACATGTAATCTTCAGTTTCAAAAATAGCTTTGGTTGTCAAGATTTCTTACTTATTAGGAACAGACCAGGTCTTCACATTAGACCCTGTCTGGCACCTTTGTATAGCACAGGGAAGGGAAGACACATATATGACAATGTTGCTAGCAGATAATATGTAAACAATTTGGTTAGGATAGAGATAACTCCCCACCCTATAGGTACTAAACTGATACTGAAAGAATCATGTCAATAGGTGGAAAGGTGCATCAGTTTCACATAAGTAAATATGTTATGTGTGAGGAAACAAGTCATTGAGCAGTTAAATGGCTACCAGAGGGCTGCAAATAGCTGGACTTGGGACCTGAATACAAGTGTGATTGATTTCAAAATTTCTAGTTTTATATCCATGCTTTTAATTACTGTGCAGTACTTTCTCTCAAAGAGGTAAGTATTTAGAGAACCCACACGAAACAATATAGCCAATAAGTAAGAGAGGTAGGGCTAGAACCAGATATAAATCCAAAGACATGTTCATTCATGTAATACAGTGGAAATGCAACCTGAAACCTGTTCTATTTTAGGTAAGAAACTTATCACCCTAGAACAGAGTAGAACAAGAATGTAGCTCTACTTTGAGGACATTTAGAGAAAAAAGTGATATAAGCAGATTTTAATTTTAGAGACTCCATAGAAATTCTTTACCTAAACCTCCTTTCATTCTTAAGGCAACAAAAAGATGAAAAGAAATGAAAAATTTCAGAATGGTTACTATTCCATGTTTTAAGTGTCTTTTTCGAATTTGAAAACATCATTCTTTAAAATAGAGCAATATCACTTGGAGGTCTAATTTCTTAAATATTTATCAACTACCATTTTATGTCAGATTATAACAGCTGGCTGGGAGGAAGGACTACTAGAAGTAAGAAAATATTGGGCTGGTTCAAAATCTCATTTTGGTGTTTCCAAATGTTCTTACAGAAAAACCTGGATGAACTTTTTGGCCAACAAAATATATGGTATACAGCCTGTGAGGATTCTCTGAGATGGTTAGAGGATACTAGTCAAACAACTTTACTTTTACCAAGTGGTGCCTAGGACCTCGGGTATCTGAAATGGAGGACTTAAGGAAGCAAAAACATGTAATCTTCAGTTTCAAAAATAGCTTTGGTTGTCAAGATTTCTTACTTATTAGGAACAGACCAGGTCTTCACATTAGACCCTGTCTGGCACCTTTGTATAGCACAGGGAAGGGAAGACACATATATGACAATGTTGCTAGCAGATAATATGTAAACAATTTGGTTAGGATAGAGATAACTCCCCACCCTATAGGTACTAAACTGATACTGAAAGAATCATGTCAATAGGTGGAAAGGTGCATCAGTTTCACAAAAAAGTAAATTTTGAAAATATATTTTACATGATTATAATCTTTACTTTGTCTATTCCTGATATGGATCTTTCTCATCTTGACATAGTTCACCAAACCAAGTCAATGTCACCATGAATTCAGATTATAGGGGCTCTGAAGTTAAGGTATATAATTCTAGCTCTTCTCTTGGCCCATTGTAAAAGAATTTTCATTGTTAAAATATCTCCCCAAGTCTCAGGAAAAGTTGCTGGGGAAGAGGATCATTAAAACTTAAAAAGTGTGTAGACATGACGCTACAATAGTTTCAAATCGAGATTTTGGAAAATAAAGTACTTTGTAAAAATCTCATTAATTTGACCTACAGAATAATTTTGAAATATAAGGTCATATCATGTCATTTTACTACTATGAAAACTAAAATTCAGAGAGGTGAAATTGCTCATCCATGTCAAGAAGGATCTTTCAGCTCCTATGTAGTGGATGTTTCATTGCATCATGCTGCCTCTTATAAAATGAGAAAGATGAGGCTCAAAATACTCATCAGTGTGGTTCCTGCATGTTGCAACTCTTACCCTTCTCTTTCTATCACATTTTCTTTTCTTTCCTTCTTTCTCTTTTTTTTTTCCTTTTCTTTTCTTATAATTCTTCCTTCTGTCTTTCTTCCTTTACCCACTTACTCTAGCCTGGTCATCATTGATAGTCATGAGCACAAAAGGCTTTCCCTGGTTGTTCGCTGGTAAAGAATCCACCTGTTAATACAGGAGATGCAGGTTTTGATGCCTGGGTTGGGAAGATCCCATGGAATAGGAAATGGAAACCCACTACAGTAATCTTGTCTGGAAAATCCATGGACAAAGGAGCCTGGAGGGCTATAGTCCATGGGATTGCAAAACAGCTGGACACGACTTAGCAACTAAACAACAAACAACAATGAATACAAAAATCAAATGACATACCACATAGTAGGAAGAAGCTTTGAGAACCAGTGTTTTCTTACTTCAAATTTTTTTTCTTAGAGTTCAAAAATTGTCTTAATATTAAATGATAGGTTCTTTAGGATCTTTGTGTGCTGTAGCCTGGCAAAAATTGGCTTCAATAAATTTTACAGAGTTAAAATGAATTGAATTAAACTGAATAAAGGTCAGATGACACTTAAATAGAAATTCAGAGTCAGAAATGCCAGCCAGCCTGAACACTGAAGCACAGACAAGCTGGCCCCAGATTTTGCTAGTTTGAAGAACATTTTAATCTAGTTTTGCATATGTTTTAAAAAATCAGCAAAACTGCCAAAATTCTGTTGGCATTGCTCTTATCCAATTCACCAATGCCAGTCCCTCCCTTTCAATATTCCTATCCCATCAGCTTCCTAACCTAAATGGACCAACATGTGCCTGCATGAAAAAACCCAAATTTTCATTTTGTCTCAGACCAAATCCTATAAAACTCAACAAAAAAACTAAAGAAGGGATGGACTGAGTACTAACTATAGTCTAGATCTATGGAATATAGACTCATGCCTAATAAGCCTGTGCTCTAAGGGCATGGCATGTGATGTGAAGAACTGGAAGAGGGAGTAAGGGGCATTAGGAGGAGTCAAGATGGTTTAGACAAGTGAAATATATTTTCTGTGAGAGTATGAGGTCTTTTTATATCTAATTCAATCTACTCCAAATCCAAATTCAATATTAGGAGGCACTTTAGATTCTTGAAATAAGTTTCATAGACTAGTACTTTAAACACTTACTGTTTTCCATTTTGCATGTCACTTGCCAGATTTCTTTCCCCTTACTTGAACGAGGGTCCTGGAGTTTCCTTGATGGGTGGTTTTGTTGGGCTCATGGATAGACCATTTGTGACTTATTTATCCTACCCTAGGGGTGATGTAGAAATAACAATGACTTTTGAACTGTCACTATATGTGGATGCTACAGAAGGCTGTCATGATCTCTCTGAGCAGGTAGGTGCCTAAGATCCTTGATGAATCTCACAAGAAGATAGGCGTTTTGAGTATAGGACATTCAGGAGATCTGGACTGGATGGGAGGAAGAAAACAGGACAACTCAGATTACAGAGCATGATGCTGAGAGTGATGTGAGAATCGGAAAACAGGAACAATGCAGAAATTTTTCTTAGAGTTCAAAAATTGTCTTAATATTAAATGATAGGTTCTTTAGGATCTTTGTGTGCTGTAGCCTGGCAAAAATTGGCTTCAATAAATTTTACAGAGTTAAAATGAATTGAATTAAACTGAATAAAGGTCAGATGACACTTAAATAGAAATTCAGAGTCAGAAATGCCAGCCAGCCTGAACACTGAAGCACAGACAAGCTGGCCCCAGATTTTGCTAGTTTGAAGAACATTTTAATCTAGTTTTGCATATGTTTTAAAAAATCAGCAAAACTGCCAAAATTCTGTTGGCATTGCTCTTATCCAATTCACCAATGCCAGTCCCTCCCTTTCAATATTCCTATCCCATCAGCTTCCTAACCTAAATGGACCAACATGTGCCTGCATGAAAAACCAATTTACATTTTGTCTCAGACCAAATCCTATAAAACTCAACAAAAAAAGTAAAGAAGGGATGGACTGAGTACTAACTATAGTCTAGATCTATGGAATATAGACTCATGCCTAATAAGCCTGTGCTCTAAGGGCATGGCATGTGATGTGAAGAACTGGAAGAGGGAGTAAGGGGCATTAGGAGGAGTCAAGATGGTTTAGACAAGTGAAATATATTTTCTGTGAGAGTATGAGGTCTTTTTATATCTAATTCAATCTACTCCAAATCCAAATTCAATATTAGGAGGCACTTTAGATTCTTGAAATAAGTTTCATAGACTAGTACTTTAAACACTTACTGTTTTCCATTTTGCATGTCACTTGCCAGATTTCTTTCCCCTTACTTGAACGAGGGTCCTGGAGTTTCCTTGATGGGTGGTTTTGTTGGGCTCATGGATAGACCATTTGTGACTTATTTATCCTACCCTAGGGGTGATGTAGAAATAACAATGACTTTTGAACTGTCACTATATGTGGATGCTACAGAAGGCTGTCATGATCTCTCTGAGCAGGTAGGTGCCTAAGATCCTTGATGAATCTCACAAGAAGATAGGCGTTTTGAGTATAGGACATTCAGGAGATCTGGACTGGATGGGAGGAAGAAAACAGGACAACTCAGATTACAGAGCATGATGCTGAGAGTGATGTGAGAATCACTGTCTGGGATTAAAACCAGGCAGCAAAAGCAATGGAGTCAATGGTCCAAAGGTACTGGAGTAAGAACAGGAATCTAGCATTCAAGTGAAAATGAACGAAATATAGCCACATATACAACAATAGTAAAAATTATTACCATAAACATTATAGGAAAGAATGTTACATTACAATATATATGACTTCTTTCATGTAAAGTTTACACCATGAAAACTAAAAACATATGTTACTTAATAATATACATAAACATAAAGTAAAAACACAATGACAACAAGGCAATGATTCCAAATAGCAATTAACTGTAAGGTAGCATGGGGTGGATTAGAGAGAGTCATACATATAACTTTTAGTACATTTCAAATATTCCATTTTTAAACTGGGTTTGGGGTAGATGAATTTTATTAATGTTGTCTAAGATATATGCATGGTAATGTGCTTTTTGTATGTAAAATATGCATGTATGTTTGTATATACACATGTGTGTGCTTGTATAGCCAAGAGACTGAGGGGTGAAAGCTTATGAGCCACACTTAAGGAGTTTCAACTAAGAAAGGGAAAATACACTGCAAGAGAAAACATGCCCTGAGCCATAGAACATACTTATGGCTCCTTTCATAAGGCAGTTAGGATTTTGTGCATGAGCAGGAAGAGAGCTGTTATGATCAATGACCCATTAAGATCTTAAAATATGAAGAGAGAAGGAGGAGAACCTGAAGGCAATCAGAAAAAAAAAAAAATGGAATTTAAATTTAGAAAATATTTTGTAAAAGTAAATGCCCATTTAATCCACCCATCATAATGCACCTTGTTGTTAGTTAGTCCCTAAGTCATGTCTGACTCTTCTGTGACCCTGTGGACTGTACTCTATCAGGCTGCTATAGAATTTCTCATCGAGGGGGTTTTGGATAGACCATTTGTGACTTATTTATCCTACCCTAGGGGTGATGTAGAAATAACAATGACTTTTGAACTGTCACTATATGTGGATGCTACAGAAGGCTGTCATGATCTCTCTGAGCAGGTAGGTGCCTAAGATCCTTGATGAATCTCACAAGAAGATAGGCGTTTTGAGTATAGGACATTCAGGAGATCTGGACTGGATGGGAGGAAGAAAACAGGACAACTCAGATTACAGAGCATGATGCTGAGAGTGATGTGAGAATCACTGTCTGGGATTAAAACCAGGCAGCAAAAGCAATGGAGTCAATGGTCCAAAGGTACTGGAGTAAGAACAGGAATCTAGCATTCAAGTGAAAATGAACGAAATATAGCCACATATACAACAATAGTAAAAATTATTACCATAAACATTATAGGAAAGAATGTTACATTACAATATATATGACTTCTTTCATGTAAAGTTTACACCATGAAAACTAAAAACATATGTTACTTAATAATATACATAAACATAAAGTAAAAACACAATGACAACAAGGCAATGATTCCAAATAGCAATTAACTGTAAGGTAGCATGGGGTGGATTAGAGAGAGTCATACATATAACTTTTAGTACATTTCAAATATTCCATTTTTAAACTGGGTTTGGGGTAGATGAATTTTATTAATGTTGTCTAAGATATATGCATGGTAATGTGCTTTTTGTATGTAAAATATGCATGTATGTTTGTATATACACATGTGTGTGCTTGTATAGCCAAGAGACTGAGGGGTGAAAGCTTATGAGCCACACTTAAGGAGTTTCAACTAAGAAAGGGAAAATACACTGCAAGAGAAAACATGCCCTGAGCCATAGAACATACTTATGGCTCCTTTCATAAGGCAGTTAGGATTTTGTGCATGAGCAGGAAGAGAGCTGTTATGATCAATGACCCATTAAGATCTTAAAATATGAAGAGAGAAGGAGGAGAACCTGAAGGCAATCAGAAAAAAAAAAAAATGGAATTTAAATTTAGAAAATATTTTGTAAAAGTAAATGCCCATTTAATCCACCCATCATAATGCACCTTGTTGTTAGTTAGTCCCTAAGTCATGTCTGACTCTTCTGTGACCCTGTGGACTGTACTCTATCAGGCTGCTAAGTCCATAGAATTTCTCAGTCAAGAATACTGGAGTGAGTTTCCATGCCCTCTTCTAAGAGATCTTTCTGACCCAGGGATTGAACCTGCATCTCTTGCTTGGCAAGATGAATAAAATAGCTGTTTAATTTATAATAAAGTCTACATATTTGTGGCACCTGGTAGATATACAGAAAAAAACATATAATTTATTAATTACTATTTGTATATTGAGCACTTCTCTGGTATCTCAGACAGTAAGGAACCCTCCATGCAGAAATCCCAGGTTTGATCCATGGGTCAGGAAGTTCCACTGGAAAAGGGAATAGCTACCCACTCCAGTATTCTTACCTGGAAAATTCCATGGACAAAAGAGCATGACAGGCTACCATGCACTGCCGCTAACACTTTTTATTGATTAAATGTCCACAGCGACTTTTTTAAATACACAGACTAGCTGAAGCATATTGTATTCTAGAAACTCATCATGAAGTTTCTAAAAAGATAAGAAGAATTTGGGAAGAATTGGCATCGAAATTTGAGGCAGAACCCATAGTGAGTGTGTAAGGAATTTCACAAAAACAAACTTGTGTGGGGTAAATATTGCTATTGACTTAAGTGATCTCTCAGAGCTTGCCCAACTCATGTTCACTGAGTCGGTGATGCCATCCAACCATCTCATTTTCTGTTGTCACCTTCTCCTCCTCCCTTTTCTAATGAGTTGGCTCTTCATATCAGGTGGCCAACATATTGGAGCTTCAGCTTAATCACCAGTACTTCCAATGAATATTGAAGATTGATTTCTTTAAGGATTGACTGATTGGATCTCCTTGCAGTTCAAGAGACTCTCAAGAGTATTCTCCAACACCACAGTTTGAAAGCATCAGTTCTTGGGCACTCAGTGTTATTTATGGTCAAACTCTCACATCCACACATGACTACCTGAAAAACTATAGCTTTAACTATATGGACCTTTGTCAGCTAAGCTATTACAGATTCTAAAAGATGATGCTGTTAAAGTGCTATGCTCAAAATGTCCACAAATTTGGGAAACTCAGCAGTGGCCACAGGACCACAAAAGTTCAGTTTTCATATCAATACCAAAGAAAGGCAATGCCAAAGAACATTCAAACTAATGCACAATTACACTCATTTCACATGCCAGCAAAGCAATATTCAAAATCCTGCAGGCTAGTCTTCATGAACCAAGAACTTCCAAATGTATAAGCTGGATTTAGATAAGGCAGAGGAACCAGAGATCAAATTGCTAACATCCATTGGATCATACCAAAAGGCAAGAAAATTCCAGAAAAACTGGAATCTACTTCTTCTTCATTGACTACACTGAATCCTTTGACTGTGTAGAACACAAGAAACTGGAAAATTCATCAAGAGATGGGAATATCAGGGCATCTTACCTGCCTCCTGAGAAACCTGTATGCAGGTCAAGGAACAACAGTTAGAACCAAACATGAAACAATGGACAGGTTCCAAATTGGCATTTGTTTATGTAACTTATATGCAGAGTACATCATGCGAAGTGCCAGGCCAGATGAAGCACAAGCTGGAATCAAGATTGCCAGGAGAAATATAATAACCTCAGGTATGCCAAAGACATCAACCTTATGGCAGAAAGTGAAAATGAATTAAAGAGCTTCTTGAAAAAGGTGAAAAAAGAGAAAAAGCTGGTTTAAAACTCAGAATTCAGAAAACGAAGATCATGGCATCCAACGAGCTGGTTCCAAATTGGGAAAGGGTGGCATCCAGTCCCATAACTTCATGGCAAATAGATGTGGAAACAGTGAAATAGTGACCTTTATTTTCTTGTGCTCCAAAATCACCATGGGTAGTGACTGCAGGCATGAAATTAAAAGACACTTGATCTTTGGAAGAAAAGCTATGTCAAACCTAGACTGTGTACTAAAAAGCAGAAACATTGCTTTGCCTGCTAAGGTCTGTAGAGTCAAAGCTGTGATTTTTCCAGTAGTCATGTATGGATGTGAGAATTGGACAAAAAAAAAAAAAACCACTGAAGAACTGATGTCTTTAAACTGTGATGCTGGAGAAGACTCTGTCGAGTCCCTTGGACAGAAAAAAGATCAAATCAGTCAACCCTAAAGGGAATCCACCCTGAATATTCATTGAAAGGGCTGTTGCTAAAGCTGAAGCTCCAATGTTTTGGCTGCCTGGTGTGAGGAGATGACTCATTGGAAAAGACTCTGATGTTGGGAAAGATTTAAGGCAGGAGGAGAAGGGGATGACAGAGGATGAGATAGTTACATGATATCACAGACTCAATGGACATGAGTTTGAGCAAACTCTGGGAGATTGTGAAGGAAAGGGAAGCCTCTTGTGCTGCTGTCCATGGGATGGCAAAGAGTTGGAGAAAACTGAGAGACTGAATGACAAACATTTGTTGACAATATGATCTCTCAGCCTTTTAATACGCTGTCTGTGTTTACTTTCAAGGAGAAAGTGGTTTTGTTTTTTGTTGTTGTTGTTTACTGTTTTTTTTTTTTTTTCTTTTAATTTCATGACTGAAGTCACTGTCCACAGTGATTCTGGAGCCCAAGAAAATACAGTCTGCACTGTTTTGACTGTTTCTACATGTATTTGCATTAAGTGATGGGACCAGATGCCATGGTTTTAGCTTTTTGAATGATGAGTTTTAGGCCAGTTTTTTCACTCTCCTCTTTCACCTCCATCAGGAAGCTCTTCAACTCCTCTTCACTTTCTATCATAAGGTTGAGGTCATCTGCATATTTGAGGTTATTGATACTTTTCCCCAGAATATTGATTGCAGCTTCAACTTCATGCAGACCAGCATTTTGCATGATATGCTCTGCATTTAAGCTAAATAAGCAGGGTGACAATATACAGCCCTGATGCACCCTTTCCCAATTTGGAACCAGTTCGTTGTTGCATGTCTGGTTCAAACTTTTGCTTCTTGGCCTGCAATACACACTTACAGGAGGCAAGTAAGGTGGTCAAATAATTTTCCACAGTCTGTCGTGATATACACAGCCAGTCTCTAGAGCAGTCAAGGAAACAGAAGTAGATGTTTGTCTGGAATTCTCTAGCTGTTCCTATGATCCAACAATGCTTAAATTTTTTCTCTGGTTCCACTTCCTTTTCTAAGTTCAGCTTGTATACCTGGAAGCTCTCTGTTCATGTACTGTTCATGTCTAGCTTTAAGAATTTTGAGCATGACCTTACCAGCATGTGAAATGAATACAATTGTGCAGTAGTTTGAAGTCTTTGATTTTGCCTTTCTTGGAGATTGGAATGAATTCTGACATTTTCTAGTCTTTTGTTAGGCAGATACAACATGATATCATAGTTTGTATCTTAGAAGCTACAGAAATTTATTTTTCGCATTACTAGAGGCTAGGAAGTTCCAAAGTAGAAGTGCCAGCTAATTCAATATCTGATAAATGCCTATACTCATTTCATAGATGACCATCTTTTTCTGTAAGTTCACATGGCAAAAGGGATAAGTGAGCTACCTTGGCCTCTTTTATAAGGACATTAATCCCATTATAGAGGGCTCTGCCCTCCTGACCTAATCATTTCACAACTACTGGCTTCTTAATTCCATCATCTTGGCAGTTAAGAGCTTAACACATGAGTTTTGAGAAGGAGACACAAACATTCAAATCAAGGCAAGATGCAATGGAAAGAAACAGAAAGAAAAAAAAAAGAAATTTCTCAGAGCTAGAGAGGAGAAAGAGGTCTAGAATTATAAATTTTATGAGAACCTGTGCCTATAGTTTGGAGTACCATAGGAGGTGTTGGTAACTACGAGCTTCATGTGATTCATATGGAGATGCTAGATCTAAGATATCAGGATTCCCAACTTCTGTCCTCCAACAAGGAATGGAAGAAACACAAGTACTTAACAAGTTAGACCATTCAGACTGGGCAGTGGGTATCTTAGTACTAATCAGTTTGATCTCACAACTGGAAGGCTCTTGCATAAAATGTTCTTCTGGGTAAGACATCTTAAGACATTTGCATAGTCCTGGATATTTGAAGTAGTATAGCAATGACTAAAGTTTGATTTCTTACTATTCAAGTGCTGGAAGCTTTGAACCCAGATTTAATTAAAAAATAAAATAAAACTAGTGAACATTTATTACTTGCAGATTTTATGGTACAAGAATTGCATTTATTGTATAGTAAGAAACTTGTATGTACTTCCCAGGTGGCTCTATTGGTAAAGAATTTGCTTCCCAATGCAAGAGATATAAGAGACAGGGTTTCAATCCAAGGATCAGGAAGATTCCCTGGAGTAGGATATGGCAACCCACTTCAGTATTTTTGCCTGAAGGATCCCATGGACAGAGAGTATATGGACAGAGGAGCCTGGTGAGCTATATTTCATAAGATCACAAACAGTTTAACAAAACAGAAGCAACATAGCTTGCATGCATGCCATTTACTTAATTCAAGAAGTTCATGTGGAAAGAGGAAAAGAAATTAGGTAAAAATGTTGTAACTTTAGTATACTGTCCCAACCTGGTTTTCAAGATTATAAGCCTTAGTAAGTTACCTGAGGTCTTAATGATACAGATAACCATGATGGTGTGATCACTTACCTAAAGCCAGACATCTGGCAAAAGGGATAAGTGAGCTACCTTGGCCTCTTTTATAAGGACATTAATCCCATTATAGAGGGCTCTGCCCTCCTGACCTAATCATTTCACAACTACTGGCTTCTTAATTCCATCATCTTGGCAGTTAAGAGCTTAACACATGAGTTTTGAGAAGGAGACACAAACATTCAAATCAAGGCAAGATGCAATGGAAAGAAACAGAAAGAAAAAGAGAAATTTCTCAGAGCTAGAGAGGAGAAAGAGGTCTAGAATTATAAATTTTATGAGAACCTGTGCCTATAGTTTGGAGTACCATAGGAGGTGTTGGTAACTACGAGCTTCATGTGATTCATATGGAGATGCTAGATCTAAGATATCAGGATTCCCAACTTCTGTCCTCCAACAAGGAATGGAAGAAACACAAGTACTTAACAAGTTAGACCATTCAGACTGGGCAGTGGGTATCTTAGTACTAATCAGTTTGATCTCACAACTGGAAGGCTCTTGCATAAAATGTTCTTCTGGGTAAGACATCTTAAGACATTTGCATAGTCCTGGATATTTGAAGTAGTATAGCAATGACTAAAGTTTGATTTCTTACTATTCAAGTGCTGGAAGCTTTGAACCCAGATTTAATTAAAAAATAAAATAAAACTAGTGAACATTTATTACTTGCAGATTTTATGGTACAAGAATTGCATTTATTGTATAGTAAGAAACTTGTATGTACTTCCCAGGTGGCTCTATTGGTAAAGAATTTGCTTCCCAATGCAAGAGATATAAGAGACAGGGTTTCAATCCAAGGATCAGGAAGATTCCCTGGAGTAGGATATGGCAACCCACTTCAGTATTTTTGCCTGAAGGATCCCATGGACAGAGAGTATATGGACAGAGGAGCCTGGTGAGCTATATTTCATAAGATCACAAACAGTTTAACAAAACAGAAGCAACATAGCTTGCATGCATGCCATTTACTTAATTCAAGAAGTTCATGTGGAAAGAGGAAAAGAAATTAGGTAAAAATGTTGTAACTTTAGTATACTGTCCCAACCTGGTTTTCAAGATTATAAGCCTTAGTAAGTTACCTGAGGTCTTAATGATACAGATAACCATGATGGTGTGATCACTTACCTAAAGCCAGACATCCTAGAATGTGAAGTAAAGTAGGCCTTAGGAAACATGACTATGAACAAAACTAGTGGAGGTGATGGAATCCCAGTTCATCTATTTAAAATCCTAAAAGACAATGTTGGTAAAAGTGCTGTACTCATATGTCAGCACATTTGGAAGATTTGGCAGTGGCCACAGGACTGAAAAATATCAGTTTTCATTCCAATTACAAAGAAAAGCAATGCCAAAGAATGTTGAAACTACTGTAAAATTGTGCTCATTTCACATGCTAATAAGGTTATGTTCAAAGTATATTTGTGCTTTCATGGTAGCTCAGTTGGTAAAGAATCTGCCTGCAGTATAGAAGGCCTGAGTTTGATTCTTGGGTTGGGAAGATTCCCTGTAGAAGGGAGTGATAACACATTCCTATATTCATGCCTGGAGAATTCCATGGACAGAGGATCCTAGTGGGTGACAAGTCCATGGGGTAGCAGTGTTAGACATGACTGAACGACCAACACTTTCACCATCAAAGTGTTAGCCTACAAGCTAGTCTTCAACAGTATGTGAACCAAGAACTTTCGAAGGTACAGACTGGGTTTTGAAGAGGCAGAAGGACCAGAGACCAAATTGATAACATTCATTGGATCATGGAGAAAGCAAGGGGATTTCAGAAAATTCCAGAAAAACATCTACTTCTGGTTTCTTAACTATGCTAAATACTTTGTGTGGATCACAACATACTACACAAAATCCTTAAAGGGATAGGAATATGAGACCAGCTTTCCTTCCTCCCTAGAAACCTGTATGTGGGTCAAGATGTAGCAGTTAGAACTGTATGTGGGCCAACTGATTGGTTCAAAATTGGGAAACAAGTATGACAAGGCTGTATATTTTCACCCTTCTTATTTAACATATATACAGAAGACATCATGGGAAATGGTGGGCTAGATGAATCATAAGCTGTGATCAGGACTGCCAGGAGAAATTCCAACAACCTGTGAAGGCAGAAAGTGGAGATGAACTAAAGAATCTCTTGACAGGCATCAAAGATGAGAATGAAAAAGCTGGCTTAAAATTCAGTGTCCAAAAAATAAGATCATGACTTCTGGTCCCATTGGTTTATTGCAAATAGAAGGGGAAAAAGTAGAAAATAATGGCATATTTTTCTTTTCCCTTGGGCTTCAAAAATCACTGTAGCCATTGACTGCAACCATGAAATTAAAAGGCTTTTGCTCCTTGGAAGGAAAGCTATGATAAGCTTAAACAGCAACAACCTAGAGGGGTGAAATGGGGAGGGAGATGAAAGGGAAGCTCGGGTGGGAGAGGACATGTGTATACCTAGGACTGATTTGAGTTTGTGTGTGGCAGTAGACTATAGAACTCTGTACAAATAAAATAAAATAAATTAATTAATTAAAAAGCAGAAACATCACTTTGTCAACAGTCTCTTCTAGAAAAACCTATGTTTTTTCCAGTAGTCATATGTGGAAGAAGGCTGAGTTCCAAAGAATCAATGCCTTCAAATTGTGGTGCTGGAGAAGACTGAGTCCCTTGAACTGCAAGGAGATCAAATCAATAAATATTAATGGAAATTAACCTTGAGTATATAGTGGAAGGGATTGGTACTGAAGCTGAAGCTTCACTACTTTGGTCACATGATGTGAAGAACTGACTCACTGGAAATGACCTTGATGCTGGTGAAATGTGAAGGCAAAAGAAGAAGCTGGTGGCAGAGGATGAGATGTTTGGATGGCACCACTGACTCAACAGATGTGAATTTGAGCAAACATTGAAAAATAGTAAAGATCAGAGGAACCTGATGTGTTGAAGTCCATGGGGTTGCAAAGAGTTAGACATTACTTAGCAACTGAACAATAACAACAGAAAGTTATTCCAGATGCACCCAGATGAGAGTATTGGGCTTCTTGTATTGCCTGATTTTGTCACAGTGGTTTAGAATTATAATGGATTTGACATAGGGAATACCTACCTATCCAACTGAAGGAAGGCAAAAATAGGGTAGAAAACAATTAAGGCAAATACTAAAGGATTTCCCCTGTGACTGTCATGGTAATGGTGGTGGTGTACAGACTAGACGCCAGGAGAAATTCCAACAACCTGTGAAGGCAGAAAGTGGAGATGAACTAAAGAATCTCTTGACAGGCATCAAAGATGAGAATGAAAAAGCTGGCTTAAAATTCAGTGTCCAAAAAATAAGATCATGACTTCTGGTCCCATTGGTTTATTGCAAATAGAAGGGGAAAAAGTAGAAAATAATGGCATATTTTTCTTTTCCCTTGGGCTTCAAAAATCACTGTAGCCATTGACTGCAACCATGAAATTAAAAGGCTTTTGCTCCTTGGAAGGAAAGCTATGATAAGCTTAAACAGCAACAACCTAGAGGGGTGAAATGGGGAGGGAGATGAAAGGGAAGCTCGGGTGGGAGAGGACATGTGTATACCTAGGACTGATTTGAGTTTGTGTGTGGCAGTAGACTATAGAACTCTGTACAAATAAAATAAAATAAATTAATTAATTAAAAAGCAGAAACATCACTTTGTCAACAGTCTCTTCTAGAAAAACCTATGTTTTTTCCAGTAGTCATATGTGGAAGAAGGCTGAGTTCCAAAGAATCAATGCCTTCAAATTGTGGTGCTGGAGAAGACTGAGTCCCTTGAACTGCAAGGAGATCAAATCAATAAATATTAATGGAAATTAACCTTGAGTATATAGTGGAAGGGATTGGTACTGAAGCTGAAGCTTCACTACTTTGGTCACATGATGTGAAGAACTGACTCACTGGAAATGACCTTGATGCTGGTGAAATGTGAAGGCAAAAGAAGAAGCTGGTGGCAGAGGATGAGATGTTTGGATGGCACCACTGACTCAACAGATGTGAATTTGAGCAAACATTGAAAAATAGTAAAGATCAGAGGAACCTGATGTGTTGAAGTCCATGGGGTTGCAAAGAGTTAGACATTACTTAGCAACTGAACAATAACAACAGAAAGTTATTCCAGATGCACCCAGATGAGAGTATTGGGCTTCTTGTATTGCCTGATTTTGTCACAGTGGTTTAGAATTATAATGGATTTGACATAGGGAATACCTACCTATCCAACTGAAGGAAGGCAAAAATAGGGTAGAAAACAATTAAGGCAAATACTAAAGGATTTTCCCCTGTGACTGTCATGGTAATGGTGGTGGTGATTAGTTGCTCAGTCATGTCTGACTCTTTGCAACCCCATGGACTTTAGCCCGCCAGGCTCCTATGTCCATGGAATTCTCCAGGCAATAAAGATTTGACTTGTTTGAAAATTGCTTGATAGCTTTTTCTTTTTAATGTTTCAGGGAAAGGCTGTAGTTATGGGTGTGAGCCAACAAAAGTCAGAGCACTCTTCAGAAGATAGTATAATCTGATGATTTAAAATATTTGTGGTCAGAAATGCTTTGAAATTCTCAGAAAGCTATAGTCCTTCTCTTTGGCAATTGCATACAATTTTACCTGAATTTTTCAGCTTTTGAAGGTCCCTCGAAAACCATTCAAGGTCCTCATTCAATAATGCTCCTCAAACTTTAGTGTGTCTTTACAACAGTTAGAGTGTTTGGTAAAATACAGAGTTACATGCAGAGTAAAATACAGAGCTATCTTGAAATAAGGGTTCCTTGAGTCTAGAAGCAATCTGAATCTAAATATTTTAGATACAAATGCTCTAGAGAAAGATGATTATTATTAATCCTGATGTAATTAAAATGTATACTACACTTTATATAAAAATATTCTCAAAATTTGTAGACCCCAAGATAAGGAACCATTGTCTAAATGCTAAAGTGCTGTAGCAGAGTGTTTATAAGGCAGCTTTCAATGTCAATTCTCCCCTTCCTTTTGTAAATAACTCCATGGTCTTCACAGACTAGAGTTAGATTTCAAAGTAATTCTAGCTTAAGTTAGACCTGGTGAGGTTTGAGGATCAGGTGCATTGATACTGGAAAATCATTTCAATCACTACTTCCAAGAAGAGGGCTTCCTACTATCAAACCTGATGTGTTGAAGTCCATGGGGTTGCAAAGAGTTAGACATTACTTAGCAACTGAACAATAACAACAGAAAGTTATTCCAGATGCACCCAGATGAGAGTATTGGGCTTCTTGTATTGCCTGATTTTGTCACAGTGGTTTAGAATTATAATGGATTTGACATAGGGAATACCTACCTATCCAACTGAAGGAAGGCAAAAATAGGGTAGAAAACAATTAAGGCAAATACTAAAGGATTTTCCCCTGTGACTGTCATGGTAATGGTGGTGGTGATTAGTTGCTCAGTCATGTCTGACTCTTTGCAACCCCATGGACTTTAGCCCGCCAGGCTCCTATGTCCATGGAATTCTCCAGGCAATAAAGATTTGACTTGTTTGAAAATTGCTTGATAGCTTTTTTTTTTTTTTTTTAATGTTTCAGGGAAAGGCTGTAGTTATGGGTGTGAGCCAACAAAAGTCAGAGCACTCTTCAGAAGATAGTATAATCTGATGATTTAAAATATTTGTGGTCAGAAATGCTTTGAAATTCTCAGAAAGCTATAGTCCTTCTCTTTGGCAATTGCATACAATTTTACCTGAATTTTTCAGCTTTTGAAGGTCCCTCGAAAACCATTCAAGGTCCTCATTCAATAATGCTCCTCAAACTTTAGTGTGTCTTTACAACAGTTAGAGTGTTTGGTAAAATACAGAGTTACATGCAGAGTAAAATACAGAGCTATCTTGAAATAAGGGTTCCTTGAGTCTAGAAGCAATCTGAATCTAAATATTTTAGATACAAATGCTCTAGAGAAAGATGATTATTATTAATCCTGATGTAATTAAAATGTATACTACACTTTATATAAAAATATTCTCAAAATTTGTAGACCCCAAGATAAGGAACCATTGTCTAAATGCTAAAGTGCTGTAGCAGAGTGTTTATAAGGCAGCTTTCAATGTCAATTCTCCCCTTCCTTTTGTAAATAACTCCATGGTCTTCACAGACTAGAGTTAGATTTCAAAGTAATTCTAGCTTAAGTTAGACCTGGTGAGGTTTGAGGATCAGGTGCATTGATACTGGAAAATCATTTCAATCACTACTTCCAAGAAGAGGGCTTCCTACTATCAAACCAGATGTATTTGAGTTGAAAGACACATGGAAACCAAAGATCTGAACTTTTATCAAACTAATTCCATCAGCAATAGAAACATGGTTAGTTTTCTTACATGAAAGTCTAAAGGAAAAATAAATCTATTTTTCCTGTTCTCATTTACCTTTGTCCTAGGAACTGGCAGTGGTTCACCAATTTTCTACAAAGAATCTCACTCTATTGTGAGTCCAGCTGCATGGACTTTTCTGTCCTATAATCACATCTTCACAGACAGTCATGCCAACAATTGTGTGGAGCAGTCCCTGAGCCATGATTACCCTGCAATGATTATTTGTGATTGTGTCAGTCATTTCCTAAAACTGGATCTTTCTGGCATTTTCTCACCCCATGTTGTGCTGTGTAAATTGCAGCTGCATGGCTAGAGCTTACATCTGTCTCCAACACATATTCATTGTGTTTATATTAGGGACAATCCTGTGATTTTCTTTATTTATTCAGTGGGCAATTACAGTAATAGGATATAATAGGATGTAGTCTAAAGGAGTTGAACTGCTTGAGGGAAAAGGTTAAAAATAAGGACTCTAATAAAGATATCTATCACTGGATGGCAATGCATAAATCTTGCTCTAGCTTGTTGTTATTTTTAAGATTATCCTGGGAGGATTGAGAGTGAAGTGTGGGACAATTCAGCATGGATGATTGGAAAGGTTTAGAACCAGAAATCTCTCTGTGCAAGATGCTTTCGAGAGATATCTTCTATTTGTCAAGCAAAATGTTAGAGGATTATCCTTGAGTCTAGAAGCAATCTGAATCTAAATATTTTAGATACAAATGCTCTAGAGAAAGATGATTATTATTAATCCTGATGTAATTAAAATGTATACTACACTTTATATAAAAATATTCTCAAAATTTGTAGACCCCAAGATAAGGAACCATTGTCTAAATGCTAAAGTGCTGTAGCAGAGTGTTTATAAGGCAGCTTTCAATGTCAATTCTCCCCTTCCTTTTGTAAATAACTCCATGGTCT
The DNA here is from genome assembly GCA_022376925.1 of Tragulus kanchil. Lineage (NCBI taxonomy): Eukaryota > Metazoa > Chordata > Mammalia > Artiodactyla > Tragulidae > Tragulus > Tragulus kanchil. The sequence continues at coordinate 64,181,818 of JAIOJX010000032.1, read as the reverse complement.
TCACAGACTAGAGTTAGATTTCAAAGTAATTCTAGCTTAAGTTAGACCTGGTGAGGTTTGAGGATCAGGTGCATTGATACTGGAAAATCATTTCAATCACTACTTCCAAGAAGAGGGCTTCCTACTATCAAACCAGATGTATTTGAGTTGAAAGACACATGGAAACCAAAGATCTGAACTTTTATCAAACTAATTCCATCAGCAATAGAAACATGGTTAGTTTTCTTACATGAAAGTCTAAAGGAAAAATAAATCTATTTTTCCTGTTCTCATTTACCTTTGTCCTAGGAACTGGCAGTGGTTCACCAATTTTCTACAAAGAATCTCACTCTATTGTGAGTCCAGCTGCATGGACTTTTCTGTCCTATAATCACATCTTCACAGACAGTCATGCCAACAATTGTGTGGAGCAGTCCCTGAGCCATGATTACCCTGCAATGATTATTTGTGATTGTGTCAGTCATTTCCTAAAACTGGATCTTTCTGGCATTTTCTCACCCCATGTTGTGCTGTGTAAATTGCAGCTGCATGGCTAGAGCTTACATCTGTCTCCAACACATATTCATTGTGTTTATATTAGGGACAATCCTGTGATTTTCTTTATTTATTCAGTGGGCAATTACAGTAATAGGATATAATAGGATGTAGTCTAAAGGAGTTGAACTGCTTGAGGGAAAAGGTTAAAAATAAGGACTCTAATAAAGATATCTATCACTGGATGGCAATGCATAAATCTTGCTCTAGCTTGTTGTTATTTTTAAGATTATCCTGGGAGGATTGAGAGTGAAGTGTGGGACAATTCAGCATGGATGATTGGAAAGGTTTAGAACCAGAAATCTCTCTGTGCAAGATGCTTTCGAGAGATATCTTCTATTTGTCAAGCAAAATGTTAAGATGAGACCGGTGAATAAATCAGTCAGGAAGCACAGGATTTTTGGTTCAGAGGGAATACTTGAGAAATTCACTAAGTTAGAATATGTGAACTAGTTACCTCATAGGAAAAACTGACACAGAATATTGGAAAATGTTCAAGAACCACACTAGGTGCTTAACTAAGTTCAATACTGATCCAGAGATAATACTGCTTTTCCTTATTCATCAATTCATTTATTTATTGATAAACTCATAAATATTTATTGTATGCCCAGTATTTGCCAGGCTTTGGGATAAGTATAAAACATACCGTGGTGAGTAAGAAAGACAAAGGTTCTCCCTTCATAGACTCTAGAATTAAGTGTGGGGCTTCCCCTGGTGGTCCAGTGGGTAGGGACACCACCTTGCAGTGCAAGGGGCGCCGGTTCGAGCCCTGGCCTGGGAGGATCCCACGTGTCGCGGAGCGGCTGGACGGATGTGTCCAATTGCCCAGTGGGAGCTCTGGAGCGCATGCTCCCAGAGCCGGCGCTCTGCAACGACAGACGCCACTGCGATGGGAGGCCCACATGGGCCAAAGAACAAAGACGGATGAAAATAGAGAAATGAAAGACCAATAGAAGTGGCCCGCCTGCTCCCCTCCCTCCCCAACCCGACCCCCACCCAAAATAAATAAATAAATAAATCTTTAAAAAAAAAATAGAATTAAGTGTGATAAGGAGAGGCTCAAAAATATACTTAGAATAAGGTATAAGAATAGAGAAAATAAATGACTCATTTATCTATTCAATATATATGAAGTCCACAGCAAGAGAATCTAATTTAATATAAATTAAATTAGATTAAATTAGACTCTGCTTGGTGTAACAAAAAGTAAAGTTTAATAATCTGCAAAATAAATAGGAATTTCTAACTTGCAAGAATAGGATCGTAGCGAGAAAGGAGTAAGATTTGAAAAGCCAAGGAAGTGAAATAAATATATTACAGACTTTGTAAGTGGCATTGCCAAAAATTAAGAGATTTAGAGTTTCTGAGGACTAAATGATTATCATGATTGAGACCGAATTATCATAGTTTGAAAGGATTAAATTAGAGAAGTCTAAATTGAAACCATAGATGTAGCTTTTATCCGTTCAATGAATTTTTTTAAATTCAACAAATACTTCGTTTAAAAAAGGCTATTAAGTTGAAGAATATGATGACTAATTTTACTTAAATACCATTTTGTTTACTTATTTTACTTGAACTTCACCATAAGCTTCTTATTAAATAAAGTAGATATTATTGGACCACCCCTTTATTCACAACATATTACAAAAGTGAATGAAAAGAATATTATAATGAGCACTGGTATGAAAGGCAAAATAATGGCAAACCAAAAATGCTCATGCTGTAACTCCAGGACCTGTGAATATGCTATTATATAGCAAAAAATTTACAAACAGGATTAAAGACTTTAATGTAAGGAGTTATGCTTATAGGGAGATTATGTTGGACTATCCTGATGAGGCCAATCTATCAATAATCACATGGACCCTTAAAAACGAAAGAGATGGCTTCCGTGATGGTCCAGTGGGTAAGGATACCACCTTGCAGTACAAGGCACACTGATTTGATCCCTGGCCTGGGGAGATCCAACCTGCCACGGAGAGGCTAGACCAATGTGTCCTGCTACTGAGTCAGAACTCTGGAGTGCATGTGCCCAGAACCAGTGCTTTCTGAGGAGAGAGGCCACTGCAATGGAATGCCCACACAGGCCAAAGAACAAAGATAAATAAATGAAAGATAAATAGAAGTGACCAAAAAAAAAAAAAAAAAGAGAGAGAGAGAGAAAGGATGTTAGAAGAGATAGATAAGATAGAAGAAGAGACAGGAGTGATCTGAAATGTGAAAGGGGTTTGCGTTGTGCTCAGTTGATCAGTAAGGTCTGACTCTTTGCAACCCTATGAACTACAGCCCATCAGGTTCAACTGTTCATGGCATTCTCCAGACAAGAATACTGGAATGAGTTGCCATTTCCTTCTGAGAGGTATCTTTCCTGCATCTCCTCTATGTCTCTTGCATTGTCAGGCAGATTCTTTATCACTGAGTCACTAGGGAAGCCTGTTTTTGTTCTGTTTTTCTTTTTTTTCCTATAATTATATCTTTGAATGAGAGAAGTTTTAATTATGAGTTCTAATTATCATTAAATTTTTGTTTACTTATTTTACTTGAACTTCACCATAAGCTTCTTATTAAATAAAGTAGATATTATTGGACCACCCCTTTATTCACAACATATTACAAAAGTGAATGAAAAGAATATTATAATGAGCACTGGTATGAAAGGCAAAATAATGGCAAACCAAAAATGCTCATGCTGTAACTCCAGGACCTGTGAATATGCTATTATATAGCAAAAAATTTACAAACAGGATTAAAGACTTTAATGTAAGGAGTTATGCTTATAGGGAGATTATGTTGGACTATCCTGATGAGGCCAATCTATCAATAATCACATGGACCCTTAAAAACGAAAGAGATGGCTTCCGTGATGGTCCAGTGGGTAAGGATACCACCTTGCAGTACAAGGCACACTGATTTGATCCCTGGCCTGGGGAGATCCAACCTGCCACGGAGAGGCTAGACCAATGTGTCCTGCTACTGAGTCAGAACTCTGGAGTGCATGTGCCCAGAACCAGTGCTTTCTGAGGAGAGAGGCCACTGCAATGGAATGCCCACACAGGCCAAAGAACAAAGATAAATAAATGAAAGATAAATAGAAGTGACCAAAAAAAAAAAAAAAAAAGAGAGAGAGAGAGAGAGAGAAAGGATGTTAGAAGAGATAGATAAGATAGAAGAAGAGACAGGAGTGATCTGAAATGTGAAAGGGGTTTGCGTTGTGCTCAGTTGATCAGTAAGGTCTGACTCTTTGCAACCCTATGAACTACAGCCCATCAGGTTCAACTGTTCATGGCATTCTCCAGACAAGAATACTGGAATGAGTTGCCATTTCCTTCTGAGAGGTATCTTTCCTGCATCTCCTCTATGTCTCTTGCATTGTCAGGCAGATTCTTTATCACTGAGTCACTAGGGAAGCCTGTTTTTGTTCTGTTTTTCTTTTTTTTCCTATAATTATATCTTTGAATGAGAGAAGTTTTAATTATGAGTTCTAATTATCATTAAATTTTTGTGAACTAACAAAACTTTGTATTAACCCAAGTTTTACCTGTAAATGTTCTAAGACTTTAGCACTTATATTCAAGTCTATTTCAAATTAACTTATACATAAATTGTGAGATTCATTTTTTCTCCTCATAGAAATTAGTTATTCTAGCACCTTTAGTTGAAGTATTTTCTTTCCCTCATTTCTCTGGTGCATTATCGAAAATCAAATGCCGGCTTCCCTGGTGGTCCAGCGGGTAAAGAATCCTGCCTTGAAGTGCAAGGGGCACCAGTTCAATTCCTGGGCCAGGAAGATCCCACGTGCCATGGAGTGACTGCACCAGTGTGTTCAATTAGGAGCCAGCACTCTGGAGCACATGCACCCAGAGCCAGTGCTCTGCAACAAGAGAGACCACTGCAATGGGAGGCACACACAAGGCCAAAGAATAATGATGGATGAAAATGAATAAATAAATAAATACAAAGGGGCCAAAATTTAAAAAAAAAAGTATTTTATATATATATATATATATATATATATATATATATATATATATAATCAAATGCCATATAACCATAAATGAATTTCTAGGTTAGGTATTTACTCCATTAATTTACTTTTCAAAGTTCATGCTAATATCATGACTTTAGACACTAAGCATAGCACATCACACTATTGTAATGATTTTGGCTTTGTAGAAAGCTTGAAATCAGAAACTGACTGTTTACTCTCTGATTTTGTTCTCTTTCAAAATTTTTCATGAAAGCAGTTCATTTGCTCCTGTACTTTGGTATACTGCTTTTAGATTATCATTCAGTTGAGAATATTTATGATATATCATTTTAGTTCTTTTGTTCATGAGTTACTTAGAAGTGTATTCTTTAATGTCTGAATGGTCAGGAATTCAGAGATATTTTTTCTTTATTGACTCCCATATTAATTCCATGTGATCAGCAAATATTCTGTATATTATTATTTCAGATTTTTAAAAGTCAGATACACTTGTTTTATAGTCCAGAATAAAGTAAATTTTTGTGAATGAACCATGTGCACTTGAGAAGAAAGTGCATTTTATAGCTGCAGGGGTATAAACTTCTATTACTGCCAACAAGGCAAATGATATTGTTCATCTGGATTATTTTTTCTCCTAAGCCTGCAGACTTTCTTTAATATTTTATATTTTAGCTTTCATTTATCCAGAATATTTTTATTTTTCTTAATTTTAAGAAATCTTTGCTGCATGTAAAATTTGAAATTGATGGTTTCTCTTTCAACATATTAAAATCATTACTTTGTTGTCTCCTGCCTTCCACAGTGTCTGATTAGAAACTGCTTTTTGCCCAAAGTAAAATTTGAAATTGATGGTTTCTCTTTCAACATATTAAACAATTCACGTGCCATGGAGTGACTGCACCAGTGTGTTCAATTAGGAGCCAGCACTCTGGAGCACATGCACCCAGAGCCAGTGCTCTGCAACAAGAGAGACCACTGCAATGGGAGGCACACACAAGGCCAAAGAATAATGATGGATGAAAATGAATAAATAAATAAATACAAAGGGGCCAAAATTTAAAAAAAAAAGTATTTTATATATATATATATATATATATATATATATATATATATATATAATCAAATGCCATATAACCATAAATGAATTTCTAGGTTAGGTATTTACTCCATTAATTTACTTTTCAAAGTTCATGCTAATATCATGACTTTAGACACTAAGCATAGCACATCACACTATTGTAATGATTTTGGCTTTGTAGAAAGCTTGAAATCAGAAACTGACTGTTTACTCTCTGATTTTGTTCTCTTTCAAAATTTTTCATGAAAGCAGTTCATTTGCTCCTGTACTTTGGTATACTGCTTTTAGATTATCATTCAGTTGAGAATATTTATGATATATCATTTTAGTTCTTTTGTTCATGAGTTACTTAGAAGTGTATTCTTTAATGTCTGAATGGTCAGGAATTCAGAGATATTTTTTCTTTATTGACTCCCATATTAATTCCATGTGATCAGCAAATATTCTGTATATTATTATTTCAGATTTTTAAAAGTCAGATACACTTGTTTTATAGTCCAGAATAAAGTAAATTTTTGTGAATGAACCATGTGCACTTGAGAAGAAAGTGCATTTTATAGCTGCAGGGGTATAAACTTCTATTACTGCCAACAAGGCAAATGATATTGTTCATCTGGATTATTTTTTCTCCTAAGCCTGCAGACTTTCTTTAATATTTTATATTTTAGCTTTCATTTATCCAGAATATTTTTATTTTTTCTTAATTTTTAAGAAATCTTTTTGCTGCATGTAAAATTTGAAATTGATGGTTTCTCTTTCAACATATTAAAATCATTACTTTGTTGTCTCCTGCCTTCCACAGTGTCTGATTAGAAACTGATCCTTAATTTATTTGTTGCTCTTCTTCATGTAATGTTTACTTCTTTTGACACTTTCAAGATCTTTGTTTTTTAATGGTGAACTATGTTATACCTTGGTCTTCCCAAGTGGCGCTAGTGGTAAAGACCCTGCTTGACAATGCAGAAGATGAAGAGATATGGGTTCTGTTCCTGCTCTGGGAAGATCCCCTGGAGGAGGGCACTGCAACCCATTCCAGTATTCTTGCCTTGAGAACTCTATGGAAGGAGGAGCCTGGCAAGATATGGTTCATAGTGTCACATAGAGTCAGACACAACTGAAGTGACTTAGCCTAGCTTAGCCTATGATATGCCTGGCTATGACTTTTTTCTTTTAATAAAGAAAATGTACTTGCATCAATTCCCTTCCAAAACAGTATTTTTTTTTTCTTAATTTTACCATGCTACAGCTATTGGTCCATTTTCTTCCATTGTCTGCTGATCTTCATAGCTTCCAATGAGACATAAACCAAAAAGTGGTTCATAGATCTTCCCATATGAAATATACTATTCTTCCCTGGTTGCTTTTCAGTTTTTCTTTATATATATGCTTTGATCAGTCTGACTCTTATGTTACCAAGCAAGGTTCTCAGGAGGCTTGTTATATCTTGAATGTCTTTCATTACAATAATGTTTTCTACATTTATTTTCTAAAATATGTTCTGTCCCATTTTTTGCCTCCTCAATTTCTGGAATGATAGACAAAAACATGTTAGTCATTTTGATATTGTTCCTCAGGCCACTAAATCTCTTCTTTCCACTCCGCACAATAACCTTTTTCATATTTCAATCACTTCTATTGTTCTCTATTTCAACCAATTTGTTTTTTCTTTCCTCTCCACCATATTACAGGTCCATTCATCTATTTTTTTTCAACCGTACTCACCTGCTTTTATTTTCACCAAAGTAGTTTCAAAAAGGACATCTTTGAAATGACTCTTTCTTGAATTTTGAATTATTACTTTTTTCAGAACTGATAGACACTTGCTTTTCTTCCCAATACATCTTAATTTATTTATTTTTCATTTTATATATTCTACTTTTTTAAATTCTGGATTTTTATCCAGTTCTTCTTTATAGTTTTTATTTCTTTTCTGGACCAAAAAAAAAGATCTTTGTTTTTTAATGGTGAACTATGTTATACCTTGGTCTTCCCAAGTGGCGCTAGTGGTAAAGACCCTGCTTGACAATGCAGAAGATGAAGAGATATGGGTTCTGTTCCTGCTCTGGGAAGATCCCCTGGAGGAGGGCACTGCAACCCATTCCAGTATTCTTGCCTTGAGAACTCTATGGAAGGAGGAGCCTGGCAAGATATGGTTCATAGTGTCACATAGAGTCAGACACAACTGAAGTGACTTAGCCTAGCTTAGCCTATGATATGCCTGGCTATGACTTTTTTCTTTTAATAAAGAAAATGTACTTGCATCAATTCCCTTCCAAAACAGTATTTTTTTTTCTTTTTTTTAATTTTACCATGCTACAGCTATTGGTCCATTTTCTTCCATTGTCTGCTGATCTTCATAGCTTCCAATGAGACATAAACCAAAAAGTGGTTCATAGATCTTCCCATATGAAATATACTATTCTTCCCTGGTTGCTTTTCAGTTTTTCTTTATATATATGCTTTGATCAGTCTGACTCTTATGTTACCAAGCAAGGTTCTCAGGAGGCTTGTTATATCTTGAATGTCTTTCATTACAATAATGTTTTCTACATTTATTTTCTAAAATATGTTCTGTCCCATTTTTTGCCTCCTCAATTTCTGGAATGATAGACAAAAACATGTTAGTCATTTTGATATTGTTCCTCAGGCCACTAAATCTCTTCTTTCCACTCCGCACAATAACCTTTTTCATATTTCAATCACTTCTATTGTTCTCTATTTCAACCAATTTGTTTTTTCTTTCCTCTCCACCATATTACAGGTCCATTCATCTATTTTTTTTCAACCGTACTCACCTGCTTTTATTTTCACCAAAGTAGTTTCAAAAAGGACATCTTTGAAATGACTCTTTCTTGAATTTTGAATTATTACTTTTTTCAGAACTGATAGACACTTGCTTTTCTTCCCAATACATCTTAATTTATTTATTTTTCATTTTATATATTCTACTTTTTTAAATTCTGGATTTTTATCCAGTTCTTCTTTATAGTTTTTATTTCTTTTCTGGAATTTTCTATCATATGATTTATTGTTAATGTATATTTTTATTTAAAGTATTAAGCATAGTTGGAATAACTACTTCAAAAATTCTTACTTCTTATCTCAAATATGTTGTGATCTTACTAGTGATCTCAGTTATTTGTGTTTTTACTTGAGAGTAACTCATATTTTCCTATATTTGTATATGATAAGTCATTTGAATTGTATCACAGTCATAGTGAATGTTATGTTGTATAAATGCCAGTTTCTGTTGTAGACTGTAGTTTTTGTTATATTCATTAAAAACTTGTCTATGTTTACAGTTTAGCAGGCAATTAAATTGGTTGGGCTCAGATCAAGTTTTGTGATATGGATAGTCATTCCAATCTGAGTCCAGATATATTGGATAAAATGTTTTGAGTCAATTGCCTGCATACATGATTCACAATATAGCTGGAGATCTGGGAAGAATTTGTACATAGAATTTGGGAGTTTCCTTCTCTGGCTTTTTTTCTCAGTATTCCTTTCTCACTTTCTAATGGTTGCCCTAAACTCTGATCCCTAGTTCTTCAGCTCAGAAGACTGCTTTATATCTGTTAGGATTCTAGATACTCAGCATAGCAATGACTTTGGCCAGCTATCAGGCTGTAGCCTGTAAAAACAGGAAAATTATCCCAAATAGGCCACTTCTTTAAAAATGTGTCTTCTCCAAGTATAGTATACTAACTCATATATATGGGATCTAGTAAGATGGTCATGATAACACACGCAGTGAACTCATGAAAAAACAGAGAATAGACATAAAGACATTGTGGAGACCGAACATTGGGAGGGAGGCATGGAGGGAGTAACACGGAAACCTATACTATCATGTGTGGAAAAGATAGCTATTGTCATTGTGCTAGGGGAATAGGAGTACCTATAACCACTTGAGGCGATGGTCTGGAGGGATGGGAGGGGGGAACTGGGTGGGGGGAGGGTCCAGGGATATGCATATGAATGATCTGGGAACATACATGTAAAAAATAAAATTAAAAAAAAAAAAAACATGTGTCTTCTCCTAAGAATCTGTTTGCTTTTGTTTACCCTCCACTGTTTCCATATTATTATATTTCATAATATATTTTTATATTTTTTCTTATATAGTTGTTTTCTATGTGAAATTAGGGTCAAGTAGAAATGTACATAGTTATATTGGAAACCTAGCCTCTCTTTTTTGCAAGTTATAAAACAAATATCTGCAGAGGTTAAGCAACTTGTTCTAGTTGCTAGTTAGAGAGTTTTGTAGTAAGGACTTGAACTCAAAGCTTCTGAGCTTACAGCCTATAAGACAAATCTGCATACTGTTTCTGTCCTCTTACTTCAGGTGTGTGGCAATGAAAGGGTGAATGCTAGAATTCCCCAGAGGGAGATTTCTCCTGTGTCAGATAGGAGTAGGGAATAATCTAGGTACTAATAATGACAAACTAAGTTATCCAAAGTGCCAGAGGGTATGAAGAGGAAAAGGCAAGTTATGTATATTCTGCTTGTCACTCCTAGGAATTTCTCACTCTTCCTCATCACTGTGTATGGGCACTTGACTGCCCACAACTGCTTGAACTGGAGTTTCTGGATTTGGATGTCACAACCTTTTTTTAAAATGTTAAAATATACAATACAAATAATCTGTTAGGAATTGTGTTTATCCTAAGTATAAGAAGAAACAAGTTTGCTCATGAAGGAAGAATAAAGTAAACACTTCAAAGAAGGGAAAAGGAACAAGAGAAAGACTATGTTGGCAGAGTTGGAGTTCCTGGTTGCATTATCTTCTTAATGCCTAGTTACATTTGTATAATTCAGCTTGCCCTAAGATATGCAATGTTATCTTCATAATACAATATATCCCTTGACTTAATCTGCCCTAAGAAAAAAATGCTAATGTGTGGAAAGATAGACATAAAGACATTGTGGAGACCGAACATTGGGAGGGAGGCATGGAGGAGTAACACGAAACCTATACTATCATGTGTGGAAAAGATAGCTATTGTCATTGTGCTAGGGGAATAGGAGTACCTATAACCACTTGAGGCGATGGTCTGGAGGGATGGGAGGGGGGAACTGGGTGGGGGGAGGGTCCAGGGATATGCATATGAATGATCTGGGAACATACATGTAAAAATAAAATTAAAAAAAAAACATGTGTCTTCTCCTAAGAATCTGTTTGCTTTTGTTTACCCTCCACTGTTTCCATATTATTATATTTCATAATATATTTTTATATTTTTTCTTATATAGTTGTTTTCTATGTGAAATTAGGGTCAAGTAGAAATGTACATAGTTATATTGGAAACCTAGCCTCTCTTTTTTGCAAGTTATAAAACAAATATCTGCAGAGGTTAAGCAACTTGTTCTAGTTGCTAGTTAGAGAGTTTTGTAGTAAGGACTTGAACTCAAAGCTTCTGAGCTTACAGCCTATAAGACAAATCTGCATACTGTTTCTGTCCTCTTACTTCAGGTGTGTGGCAATGAAAGGGTGAATGCTAGAATTCCCCAGAGGGAGATTTCTCCTGTGTCAGATAGGAGTAGGGAATAATCTAGGTACTAATAATGACAAACTAAGTTATCCAAAGTGCCAGAGGGTATGAAGAGGAAAAGGCAAGTTATGTATATTCTGCTTGTCACTCCTAGGAATTTCTCACTCTTCCTCATCACTGTGTATGGGCACTTGACTGCCCACAACTGCTTGAACTGGAGTTTCTGGATTTGGATGTCACAACCTTTTTTTAAAATGTTAAAATATACAATACAAATAATCTGTTAGGAATTGTGTTTATCCTAAGTATAAGAAGAAACAAGTTTGCTCATGAAGGAAGAATAAAGTAAACACTTCAAAGAAGGGAAAAGGAACAAGAGAAAGACTATGTTGGCAGAGTTGGAGTTCCTGGTTGCATTATCTTCTTAATGCCTAGTTACATTTGTATAATTCAGCTTGCCCTAAGATATGCAATGTTATCTTCATAATACAATATATCCCCCTTTTGACTTAATCTGCTTTACTCTGGATTTGACTGCAACCAAGATTTATAAATAGTAAATGATTATTTTATTTTTCTAACTAAGCCATCAGTTAAATGTCAGTGCAAGTAAACATGATATTTTAGTTTCTTAAAAGTGTCTGGCACATAGTAAGTACTCAATGAACTTGAATAAAATTGTTATACCATTACTGTATGTATGATGGTGAATTTACAAGTATGCTTTTCTTTGTATTTTCTAAGACTTAAGCTGGATGCTTTGTAACTAGAAACATTAAATACCTCAAAATCCAGTGAGGTTCCTCAATGTAGATTGGTTCTAGATTGCTAATAAGATTTCTGTCCTACACCTGCACATCTACTATTGATCATAGGAAAGAGTTCTTACTACCAGTGCTATGTTAGAAATGATTTAACAACCAGCTCTTTGTGAAAAAAAATCTGATTTGTGGTGTATGTTTATATAAATTCTCCATCCATGGTTAATTTCCAGCTGCCAACAGAACATCATAAAATATATAGGTGAGAAGAGATGTACACAGTCACCTCTCATGAAGCACACAGGGTCTGGTACACCATTGCTTACTACACAGATCATGATAAGAATGCTAATTTTCAAATTAGTGTTGGCCAGGAATTGGCAAACTTTTTTCAGAAAAGGCCCATATAGTCAATATTTTAGGCTTTGCATTGTGCATGATTCTGTCACAATTACTCAACACTGCTATTGCAGAACTGAAACAGCTATAGATAATGCAATGGTTTATGGTTTCTCCTGTGTCAGGGTAGGGAATAATCTAGGTACTAATAATGACAAACTAAGTTATCCAAAGTGCCAGAGGGTATGAAGAGGAAAAGGCAAGTTATGTATATTCTGCTTGTCACTCCTAGGAATTTCTCACTCTTCCTCATCACTGTGTATGGGCACTTGACTGCCCACAACTGCTTGAACTGGAGTTTCTGGATTTGGATGTCACAACCTTTTTTTAAAATGTTAAAATATACAATACAAATAATCTGTTAGGAATTGTGTTTATCCTAAGTATAAGAAGAAACAAGTTTGCTCATGAAGGAAGAATAAAGTAAACACTTCAAAGAAGGGAAAAGGAACAAGAGAAAGACTATGTTGGCAGAGTTGGAGTTCCTGGTTGCATTATCTTCTTAATGCCTAGTTACATTTGTATAATTCAGCTTGCCCTAAGATATGCAATGTTATCTTCATAATACAATATATCCCCCTTTTGACTTAATCTGCTTTACTCTGGATTTGACTGCAACCAAGATTTATAAATAGTAAATGATTATTTTATTTTTCTAACTAAGCCATCAGTTAAATGTCAGTGCAAGTAAACATGATATTTTAGTTTCTTAAAAGTGTCTGGCACATAGTAAGTACTCAATGAACTTGAATAAAATTGTTATACCATTACTGTATGTATGATGGTGAATTTACAAGTATGCTTTTCTTTGTATTTTCTAAGACTTAAGCTGGATGCTTTGTAACTAGAAACATTAAATACCTCAAAATCCAGTGAGGTTCCTCAATGTAGATTGGTTCTAGATTGCTAATAAGATTTCTGTCCTACACCTGCACATCTACTATTGATCATAGGAAAGAGTTCTTACTACCAGTGCTATGTTAGAAATGATTTAACAACCAGCTCTTTGTGAAAAAAATCTGATTTGTGGTGTATGTTTATATAAATTCTCCATCCATGGTTAATTTCCAGCTGCCAACAGAACATCATAAAATATATAGGTGAGAAGAGATGTACACAGTCACCTCTCATGAAGCACACAGGGTCTGGTACACCATTGCTTACTACACAGATCATGATAAGAATGCTAATTTTCAAATTAGTGTTGGCCAGGAATTGGCAAACTTTTTTCAGAAAAGGCCCATATAGTCAATATTTTAGGCTTTGCATTGTGCATGATTCTGTCACAATTACTCAACACTGCTATTGCAGAACTGAAACAGCTATAGATAATGCATGAATGAATGGGTATAGATGAGATCCAATAATTTTTTTATTATAAAAACAGATGGCAGGCCATATTTGACCAATGAGCCATAGTTTGTTCACCCTGTATAGACCATAAAACACATGTAAAACAAACCAAAAAAAAAAAAAAAGTTCAACACAAAATAACCTTTCTTTAAAAATTTGAAAGACTCTTTGAGGTATTGCTACATGTCATATACAGGGCTATGGACACCTCTTATTACTGTATTGTCAGTGCATGGAAGTATAAGTCAAAGAAGGTTTAAGCCAATAAAATGCAGGCTAATAAAATGTTTACTCAATTATATCATTTAGGAAGCTGAAGTGTGTTTCTATCAGATATATTGATTCTGTCACACTACAAGATGAGAAAAGACTGGAAAATGCCACAGTTCATCAGCCAGATACATAGAGAATAGTGGGTGTGATGAGACTTTAAGAAATACACACACACACATACTCAGACAGAGAGAAAGAATGGGAATGGGGGGAGCTCAAGATCTCTTGGGTCAAGACCCGGAACACATTCACCATTCACCAGTCCTGCTTTTATTTAGTGCTGAAGCCTCCAGGTGTTTACAGGGAATGATATTAGCATGGGCTGGTTTTAGTCACAGCCCTACTCAATGATTATTCTCATGGCTTTGAGGATGGAAAGAGCATGTTGGAACTGGAGGGCAACTAAATCAGCAAGAAGTTAAGGAGTCTGCACAGACCCATAGATCTATGTTTCAGAAGAAGATTCTTACTACCAGTGCTATGTTAGAAATGATTTAACAACCAGCTCTTTGTGAAAAAATCTGATTTGTGGTGTATGTTTATATAAATTCTCCATCCATGGTTAATTTCCAGCTGCCAACAGAACATCATAAAATATATAGGTGAGAAGAGATGTACACAGTCACCTCTCATGAAGCACACAGGGTCTGGTACACCATTGCTTACTACACAGATCATGATAAGAATGCTAATTTTCAAATTAGTGTTGGCCAGGAATTGGCAAACTTTTTTCAGAAAAGGCCCATATAGTCAATATTTTAGGCTTTGCATTGTGCATGATTCTGTCACAATTACTCAACACTGCTATTGCAGAACTGAAACAGCTATAGATAATGCATGAATGAATGGGTATAGATGAGATCCAATAATTTTTTTATTATAAAAACAGATGGCAGGCCATATTTGACCAATGAGCCATAGTTTGTTCACCCTGTATAGACCATAAAACACATGTAAAACAAACCAAAAAAAAAAAAAAAGTTCAACACAAAATAACCTTTCTTTAAAAATTTGAAAGACTCTTTGAGGTATTGCTACATGTCATATACAGGGCTATGGACACCTCTTATTACTGTATTGTCAGTGCATGGAAGTATAAGTCAAAGAAGGTTTAAGCCAATAAAATGCAGGCTAATAAAATGTTTACTCAATTATATCATTTAGGAAGCTGAAGTGTGTTTCTATCAGATATATTGATTCTGTCACACTACAAGATGAGAAAAGACTGGAAAATGCCACAGTTCATCAGCCAGATACATAGAGAATAGTGGGTGTGATGAGACTTTAAGAAATACACACACACACATACTCAGACAGAGAGAAAGAATGGGAATGGGGGGAGCTCAAGATCTCTTGGGTCAAGACCCGGAACACATTCACCATTCACCAGTCCTGCTTTTATTTAGTGCTGAAGCCTCCAGGTGTTTACAGGGAATGATATTAGCATGGGCTGGTTTTAGTCACAGCCCTACTCAATGATTATTCTCATGGCTTTGAGGATGGAAAGAGCATGTTGGAACTGGAGGGCAACTAAATCAGCAAGAAGTTAAGGAGTCTGCACAGACCCATAGTTCCAAAGTCCATAGCAGATCTCTCACCTGTTGCCGATCAGTATATACCCAGCTAATAAGCCCATGTGAATCAAAGCACTTGTTTGTCTTAGATCTTTCTAGTACATTTCTCGTTACCGATTTACTTTTCTTCTGGCTCAGCCAAAGTCACAAAAACCTTCACTGGTTTGTTTCCCCACAGGAAAATGTGAAAGGCTGGGAAGATCTCCAGGAGTGTGGCTCACGTTGAATCTATCTGCAAACTTTATTTACGTGAATCATTTATAATGAATCATTTACTGTAAATACGTAATTCTTAGTGAGCATGTGTGTGCTTCTCTCTTGTCAAAATCCCTGCCGGCCCCTGCACCCAACCCCAAATCATCAAGTGACTAGTTTGCTTCTCTGCTAGCCACCTCAATGATCAATTGTTATAGATGGTACTTTGTCAGAGGCATTGTGGAATTTCACAATTAAGGAATTATTCATTGTGGAATTCCACACGTTAAGGAATATGCTCCCAACAAAGCATCTCTGAAAATGTCAGGCCCAAGATCAGTTGAACTAGAGCTCTAATCATTTCCAACTCATTGCTCTCTCCCAAAGGATCAATCCTCTCGAAGTTTAGTCCTAGAACTCCTAAGTGGAGAAGTTTGAGTTCAATAGTGTTCCCCATTTAATGTCAATGCCATACTTATTTACTAGGAACTTGGTAGGAGACAAAAGGACCATGATGTAAATGCTCTAATGTGCTTAGAGACTGTTAAAAAGCACTTAACATTCCACTCTCACCATGTAAGTATTGGATGAACAACTCAGTCATCAATTCAGTGAAGGTTGCCCTGCCTCTTCATTATGTGCAATGTTGACTTGATAACAGTGAAATCGTATACATCAGCAAGAAGTCTCAGCACTCACTCCTCCTTTGGTACACATGACTGAGCCTTAACAATTTCCCAAGAACCTGCATTTGGGGGCACATTCCTCTGTGGATCATGATAGGACTTGATATTCCAGTAAT
This sequence comes from Tragulus kanchil, assembly GCA_022376925.1. NCBI lineage: Eukaryota > Metazoa > Chordata > Mammalia > Artiodactyla > Tragulidae > Tragulus > Tragulus kanchil. The sequence goes on along the minus strand of JAIOJX010000032.1, from coordinate 64,165,363 downwards.
ACCCCTTTATTAAGGAACTTGCACTTTGCTTATGTTTATCTTCTTTATCACCGGAACCTCTCAGTGCAGTCTGTAGGGAGCCAATCTCCTTCAAATGTGAGAAAGCTGAGGTTTCAGAAAGGGGAAAAAGACTTGCCAAGAACTGTTATGTCATTCATTAGGAAGAATGAGATTAGAATGTAGGTTGCTGTAGGAGCCACAGCCAGAAACATTTTCCCTGAGAAATAACCTGAAATCTTCAAATGCATTTAACCTCAGAGCCAAAACCCTGATTGTCTCATTAAATTGTTAGCAGTTCCCCTAGAGGACCTTCTTTTTCATTTGTGCCTTGACCTGCAGGCCTGAGAGTGGGTGGCCATAAATCCTGTGAGGAAAAGTTTATCTAGTAGAGAGAGAGACCTCGCTTCTCTGAGACAGACAACTAGAGTTAGTGACAAAAAAGGCTCAACCCCAATCATCAATGATAGTTGTTTGCTAGACCTCAATGTCAATTGTTATAGATGGTACTTTGTCAGAGGCATTGTGGAATTTCACAATTAAGGAATTATTCATTGTGGAATTCCACACGTTAAGGAATATGCTCCCAACAAAGCATCTCTGAAAATGTCAGGCCCAAGATCAGTTGAACTAGAGCTCTAATCATTTCCAACTCATTGCTCTCTCCCAAAGGATCAATCCTCTCGAAGTTTAGTCCTAGAACTCCTAAGTGGAGAAGTTTGAGTTCAATAGTGTTCCCCATTTAATGTCAATGCCATACTTATTTACTAGGAACTTGGTAGGAGACAAAAGGACCATGATGTAAATGCTCTAATGTGCTTAGAGACTGTTAAAAAGCACTTAACATTCCACTCTCACCATGTAAGTATTGGATGAACAACTCAGTCATCAATTCAGTGAAGGTTGCCCTGCCTCTTCATTATGTGCAATGTTGACTTGATAACAGTGAAATCGTATACATCAGCAAGAAGTCTCAGCACTCACTCCTCCTTTGGTACACATGACTGAGCCTTAACAATTTCCCAAGAACCTGCATTTGGGGGCACATTCCTCTGTGGATCATGATAGGGCTTGATATTCCAGTAATACCCCTTTATTAAGGAACTTGCACTTTGCTTATGTTTATCTTCTTTATCACCGGAACCTCTCAGTGCAGTCTGTAGGGAGCCAATCTCCTTCAAATGTGAGAAAGCTGAGGTTTCAGAAAGGGGAAAAAGACTTGCCAAGAACTGTTATGTCATTCATTAGGAAGAATGAGATTAGAATGTAGGTTGCTGTAGGAGCCACAGCCAGAAACATTTTCCCTGAGAAATAACCTGAAATCTTCAAATGCATTTAACCTCAGAGCCAAAACCCTGATTGTCTCATTAAATTGTTAGCAGTTCCCCTAGAGGACCTTCTTTTTCATTTGTGCCTTGACCTGCAGGCCTGAGAGTGGGTGGCCATAAATCCTGTGAGGAAAAGTTTATCTAGTAGAGAGAGAGACCTCGCTTCTCTGAGACAGAACAGAGTTGGGTCATGGAGAGGTCTCAGACTGCCCTTAAGGCCTGAACTATATATAGGATAAAAATGTCATGTAATTATTTTCTTGAAGTCTCTGAGTTGAGGTTGGAAGGGTACCATGTTTTCATCTGTGGGAAAAAAAATCATGTGACTTGAAATTCGGAAATAAATTCAGGTATGTCTTATTTTTATACATAAAAAAAGTATGATGATCCCAAATTGCCTACAAGTCAGTTTGATGATAGTGGAATTATAATAAAACTATTTAATCTCAGCCATCTCCTGGGATTAACTGCTTCATCTAGGAGGGTTGACTTAGGGAGCTTCAAGCTTTCAACCCCCATTTTCACTACATCAGTTTTAGTTAAAAAAAAATTAAGTATTTGAACTTGGTATAAGATTTTGTTATGATAACATTTTTGGCTAGCAGACCATTGATTTACAATACTCTTCTCTTATGAAAAATAAGAAGCAGAAACAAACGTGAAGTGACTTTCTCAAAGACCACCCAAATAGCTATTAGCTAATAACTATTAACAGAAGTGTTCTACTTCACTCAGAGTTCCCTCTATTACAGCATTCTGGAGGAATTTTCTAAGAAGATAGGTTAGGGGCTCCCCTGAGAAAGGGAACCAGGAATGGCTTTCTTGATATAACAACCCATTTTGGCCTAAGCTATTTTTTGACCTAAGCCTAGCTATAATGCTTGCCTTTGTACATGTAATTAATGATCTCAAAAGAGGGAACATAGAAACAAGAGAGGAGCAGCCAGGAAACAATAATGCAGATTGGGGCAGGGTCCTGATTCCTCAAGGGATATATGTAATACTATATATATATCCCTGCAGAAAGTAAGGTTCCCATTCATGTGGAGGATGGAATGATAATGTTGACTTCAATCAGTTAAAGCTTGGATTCTGTCAATCTTTGCCCCAATTCTATGCTGAATTCTCCTCTGCTCAAGTCCCTTCATAAATATGTGCCCTTAGCTTAAAACCATCCCAATTTTTCTGCTCAAGGGGATACTGCTTTGAGCCCCTTATGCAGGCCTGAGACAAATTAAATTATCTAGTAGAGAGAGAGACCTCGCTTCTCTGAGACAGAACAGAGTTGGGTCATGGAGAGGTCTCAGACTGCCCTTAAGGCCTGAACTATATATAGGATAAAAATGTCATGTAATTATTTTCTTGAAGTCTCTGAGTTGAGGTTGGAAGGGTACCATGTTTTCATCTGTGGGAAAAAAAATCATGTGACTTGAAATTCGGAAATAAATTCAGGTATGTCTTATTTTTATACATAAAAAAAGTATGATGATCCCAAATTGCCTACAAGTCAGTTTGATGATAGTGGAATTATAATAAAACTATTTAATCTCAGCCATCTCCTGGGATTAACTGCTTCATCTAGGAGGGTTGACTTAGGGAGCTTCAAGCTTTCAACCCCCATTTTCACTACATCAGTTTTAGTTAAAAAAAAATTAAGTATTTGAACTTGGTATAAGATTTTGTTATGATAACATTTTTGGCTAGCAGACCATTGATTTACAATACTCTTCTCTTATGAAAAATAAGAAGCAGAAACAAACGTGAAGTGACTTTCTCAAAGACCACCCAAATAGCTATTAGCTAATAACTATTAACAGAAGTGTTCTACTTCACTCAGAGTTCCCTCTATTACAGCATTCTGGAGGAATTTTCTAAGAAGATAGGTTAGGGGCTCCCCTGAGAAAGGGAACCAGGAATGGCTTTCTTGATATAACAACCCATTTTGGCCTAAGCTATTTTTTGACCTAAGCCTAGCTATAATGCTTGCCTTTGTACATGTAATTAATGATCTCAAAAGAGGGAACATAGAAACAAGAGAGGAGCAGCCAGGAAACAATAATGCAGATTGGGGCAGGGTCCTGATTCCTCAAGGGATATATGTAATACTATATATATATATCCCTGCAGAAAGTAAGGTTCCCATTCATGTGGAGGATGGAATGATAATGTTGACTTCAATCAGTTAAAGCTTGGATTCTGTCAATCTTTGCCCCAATTCTATGCTGAATTCTCCTCTGCTCAAGTCCCTTCATAAATATGTGCCCTTAGCTTAAAACCATCCCAATTTTTCTGCTCAAGGGGATACTGCTTTGAGCCCCAGTGTTCTCCTTACTTTCTGCAAGTAATAATAAATCCTTCCTTCTTCCAATCTTGGCTTGGTTGTATCTGTTCACTCAACACCCACTAAGAGGCAAATTTAGATTTCAGATAACAGTGTCATCTCTATTTCAGAAGTGTTTAATAAATCCATAGCTCCTAAAGCTGAAAAGGAACTCAAGGCATTATGATCTTCCAGGCAGACAACTAATTCTAATCTCACTGTAAAGAGAAAAGCTTCAACACTTAAGTGTTTTGTCCGTATTCATAAAAATAATTGGTGATAGGGTGACAAGGCTCAAGTAGAGCTCTGCCCTCTACTCTTACCTTTGACCTATTCTGTCTGACCCCTCATTGATTAGTGACTCCTATCTTCAGAGTAGAAAGAATTGTATCATAACCCTGCATTATCATCACTCAACTTTAACAATTATCCCTGGTTCTTTTTCGTTAAGAATGACGTTTAGAAGCCAAGATTTGGAAACTAGGTGAGCTGATTACTTTTTCTGTGTCATTATTACCAAGCCCTCTTACCAGACAGTGCTGGGCAATATTTGTAATGTGTTAAATACTCTCCTCCCAAAACTCATGTCCACCCAGAATCTTAGACTGTGATATTTTGAGACAGAATGTTTCCAGATGGAACTAGTTAAGTTAAAATGAGATCATATTGGATTAAGTGGATCCTAAATCCGATCAATGGTTGTCTTTATAGGAGAAGGGAGGAGATACTGAGGCACACATATAGAGAAGAAGGCCATATGAGGATGGAGACAGAGATTGTAGTGATACGGCTACAAGCCACTGTCAATGTCATGGACTGAAGACAAATATTGATGACAGCTACCAGGAGACAGAAGAGGGTGACAGAATAGAATCTCTTTCAGAGGATTCAGAAGGCATCAACCCTGCCAACATCTTAATTTTAAACTTCTGGCCCCCTAGAATTGTGAGATAATAAATTTCTGTTACTTTAAGGAACTAAGTTTTAAGTAATTTGTTCAGCAGTTCTAGGGAACTAATACAATATGTATGTATGCATTGTGTATACATTTATATGTGCATTTAAATGTCCATTTTGTGTATGCATTGATAGATAATTGATAAATGATATTTAATACGTGTGTACATGGTAAGATATATATTTATTTATGTTTATATATTTACGAATACTATGAATTCACATGGAAACTTCCAATTCCAATCCAACAAAGGGGTTAAACTAATTCTTTCCCTTCTGATATTTGTTACTCCTCTCTTGCACAATGAGAAACTCGTGTCATCTCTATTTCAGAAGTTTCCATAGCTCCTAAAGCTGAAAAGGAACTCAAGGCATTATGATCTTCCAGGCAGACAACTAATTCTAATCTCACTGTAAAGAGAAAAGCTTCAACACTTAAGTGTTTTGTCCGTATTCATAAAAATAATTGGTGATAGGGTGACAAGGCTCAAGTAGAGCTCTGCCCTCTACTCTTACCTTTGACCTATTCTGTCTGACCCCTCATTGATTAGTGACTCCTATCTTCAGAGTAGAAAGAATTGTATCATAACCCTGCATTATCATCACTCAACTTTAACAATTATCCCTGGTTCTTTTTCGTTAAGAATGACGTTTAGAAGCCAAGATTTGGAAACTAGGTGAGCTGATTATTTTTTCTGTGTCATTATTACCAAGCCCTCTTACCAGACAGTGCTGGGCAATATTTGTAATGTGTTAAATACTCTCCTCCCAAAACTCATGTCCACCCAGAATCTTAGACTGTGATATTTTGAGACAGAATGTTTCCAGATGGAACTAGTTAAGTTAAAATGAGATCATATTGGATTAAGTGGATCCTAAATCCGATCAATGGTTGTCTTTATAGGAGAAGGGAGGAGATACTGAGGCACACATATAGAGAAGAAGGCCATATGAGGATGGAGACAGAGATTGTAGTGATACGGCTACAAGCCACTGTCAATGTCATGGACTGAAGACAAATATTGATGACAGCTACCAGGAGACAGAAGAGGGTGACAGAATAGAATCTCTTTCAGAGGATTCAGAAGGCATCAACCCTGCCAACATCTTAATTTTAAACTTCTGGCCCCCTAGAATTGTGAGATAATAAATTTCTGTTACTTTAAGGAACTAAGTTTTAAGTAATTTGTTCAGCAGTTCTAGGGAACTAATACAATATGTATGTATGCATTGTGTATACATTTATATGTGCATTTAAATGTCCATTTTGTGTATGCATTGATAGATAATTGATAAATGATATTTAATACGTGTGTACATGGTAAGATATATATTTATTTATGTTTATATATTTACGAATACTATGAATTCACATGGAAACTTCCAATTCCAATCCAACAAAGGGGTTAAACTAATTCTTTCCCTTCTGATATTTGTTACTCCTCTCTTGCACAATGAGAAACTCAACTCCGATTATCTTAATACTTAACATATCTTATCAGTCTCCTATGGGGAAACAAACCAGTGAAGGTTTTTTCAGCTTTGGCTGAACCAGGAGGAAAACATCTTGGAAATGAAAGAACAAAGACAAAAGCAAGTTGATTCAATTCACATAGGCTCATTAGCTGGGGTCATACGTATCAGCAACAGGTGGGAGATCTGTTGTGGACTTTGGAATGCCGGGTCTGCGCAGACTCCTTAATTTATGCTGGTCTAGTTGCCCTCCAGGTATAGTGCGCTCTTTCCTTGGGAAGGTAATGTAAGACAATAGAGTCACAAGGATGATTATAGATCAAGGCTGTGACTGCCTCCCAGCCCCTGCTAATATCATTCCCTGCAAACAACTCAATAAAAGTCCTCAGGGCCTTGACCCAAGAGGTCTTGAGCCCCCCATTCCCATCCTTTCTCTCTATGTATGTGTGTGTGTATATTTCTTAAAGTCTCATCACACCTGCTGTTCTCTATGCACCTGGCTGACGAGCTGCGGCAGTCTCCCTCTATGATCATTGATTTACAGTAAACTGCATCTGTTGGAATAATTGAATTGGTCATTTTTTTTTTTTTTGAATCCTCAGACTGTAAAAGAATCCATCAAAGTAGATCTAAATAGAGATCAATGAGGTTTTGGTGACCAAGGTTTGAGAATGGAGAATGTCATTAAGGGCTATTTTTATCAGATTGAATATTCTTTTTCATTTTAACTACTTCTCTGATATTAAATCATCTGAATGAGAACTCACTTTATCTTCTACAGTATCAGTGACAACTCTGGTTAAATATCTATTAAAAATCTCTGTTTTTCTAGTCTTATCACTAACCAATCTGGAGGTAGGATAACTTTACCTAAAACAGGTTACAAACAAAAAGGAATTATGACACATCTTACTTTATGTATTACATTTCTCTTTGTGCCCCTGGTTGGATTTATAGAAGATTCAGGGTATCCTTTAAAAGAGGCTTGGGCAACACATTAGCATTATGGGCAAGAATACTATATAGTGGATGTGATTTGCCTTCCTTTTAAGTTGCTTCAGTTATATATGACTCTTTGTGATCCTAGAGACTGTAGCCTGCCAGGCCCCTCTCTCCATGGGATTCTCCAGGAAAGAATACTGGAGAGATTTGCCATACTCTCCTCCAGGGAATCTTCTCAACCCAGGGACTGAACCCACTATGTCTCCTACATTGGCAGGCGAGTTCTTTACCACTAGCATTACTGGATGTGGTTTAGCTTAATGTTTAACTTCTTAGGCTCTGAACCTAGGGTACTCGTGACCAGGTACTCATCAACTGCATGACTTTGGAATATTACTTCACACCTTTATCATGCAGCTTTCTCACCTGTAAAATGGTGATTGAAATTTACCAACTTAAAGCATAACTAAGTTAGCACATGCAAGGTATTTAAAATTTTTGTAGACTCACAATGAATTTTCAATGAATGTTAGCTATTCTTATTTACCAGTGTTTCTGAATAAAATGTGGTAATTGCAGAGAGTTTATATTCCAATATCCATCTTTATCATCTTATTTAACAAATATTTTTCTGTATAAATTCAAATGTTATATAGGCAACATCTATATTTGTTTCTTTGCACTTGCCTTGAGGACGTGACTCAGATTGCCATGACAGTGGGACCATAGTATCACAACCTGGCTCAGTGGGCAAGTATACTTCACTAAGTACATCTTTCATAAAATCTGAATAACATCAAAAAGTAGTGCCACTTCTCAACTTGACAAGCCAGTCATTTCAGTTGTTGACAACAAGGAAAAAATGGAAAAGGACCAGCAGGAAAGAAGAAGAATGAGCAGTGTATTAAATCCAATTTCTGGAATGATGAATATTCTAAACTTTCTTTTTCTTCTACAAGTATCAGTGACAACTCTGGTTAAATATCTATTAAAAATCTCTGTTTTTCTAGTCTTATCACTAACCAATCTGGAGGTAGGATAACTTTACCTAAAACAGGTTACAAACAAAAAGGAATTATGACACATCTTACTTTATGTATTACATTTCTCTTTGTGCCCCTGGTTGGATTTATAGAAGATTCAGGGTATCCTTTAAAAGAGGCTTGGGCAACACATTAGCATTATGGGCAAGAATACTATATAGTGGATGTGATTTGCCTTCCTTTTAAGTTGCTTCAGTTATATATGACTCTTTGTGATCCTAGAGACTGTAGCCTGCCAGGCCCCTCTCTCCATGGGATTCTCCAGGAAAGAATACTGGAGAGATTTGCCATACTCTCCTCCAGGGAATCTTCTCAACCCAGGGACTGAACCCACTATGTCTCCTACATTGGCAGGCGAGTTCTTTACCACTAGCATTACTGGATGTGGTTTAGCTTAATGTTTAACTTCTTAGGCTCTGAACCTAGGGTACTCGTGACCAGGTACTCATCAACTGCATGACTTTGGAATATTACTTCACACCTTTATCATGCAGCTTTCTCACCTGTAAAATGGTGATTGAAATTTACCAACTTAAAGCATAACTAAGTTAGCACATGCAAGGTATTTAAAATTTTTGTAGACTCACAATGAATTTTCAATGAATGTTAGCTATTCTTATTTACCAGTGTTTCTGAATAAAATGTGGTAATTGCAGAGAGTTTATATTCCAATATCCATCTTTATCATCTTATTTAACAAATATTTTTCTGTATAAATTCAAATGTTATATAGGCAACATCTATATTTGTTTCTTTGCACTTGCCTTGAGGACGTGACTCAGATTGCCATGACAGTGGGACCATAGTATCACAACCTGGCTCAGTGGGCAAGTATACTTCACTAAGTACATCTTTCATAAAATCTGAATAACATCAAAAAGTAGTGCCACTTCTCAACTTGACAAGCCAGTCATTTCAGTTGTTGACAACAAGGAAAAAATGGAAAAGGACCAGCAGGAAAGAAGAAGAATGAGCAGTGTATTTTAGTAGTGGTAGTCCTTTCTCAAATATATTTTGCTTCTCCAAAGCAAAGGTGAACTTCTGTCTCCTAGATTTTTTTCTTAGAGTATGACAAAGCCCCCACACCCTTAAAAATCTGCCCTGAGCAACCCTTCCCATTGGTCAGCTATCCTAAACATTGCCCTGCCTCCTTGATGAAGTGGTCTGACCTCTCTGACAAGAGTTCCCACAACCATCTCTTCATGCCTTGTTGATTTAGTATCACTTGATGGATGACATGACACACAGTCAGCGGGCCTGTTGGTACCTGCTCTGTAAACGACTCTGGTATCATGCTGCCAAAGGCAAAGTGACCATCTCTCAATTCTGGCTGAGTGGCTGAGTATTTTGACTTCAGGTTTTCAAGTATGGAAGCAAGTGATTTATAAGACACAAAAAAGTATAAATGGCCTCCCATCCCTTTTGACAAGGAGGGACTTCCTGTAAAACCCCCAACCTATGCTTTCTTTGCAAGATAATGTTGCCCAGGAAGGAAGAGTACAGCATCCCTCCCTCTGCTAGCACAAAAGCCAAAAGGTGCTTGTTCTAGCCAATTTTGTGTGTATGAAGTCCTGGCCAGTAGATGGACCACTGGAATGATTACATGTGCTGTGTTAGTCCAAGCTGAGAGCTGGACTATATATTATATATTATTACAGCTTGTCAGTAGGTGCTACAGGTAAATACCTTGTCTGGAAGTGAACTAGTTTTGAGACTGGCATGAAACTGTGCCATAATTTAGATAAGAAGATAGTTCTAGGTAATCCTATGTTCAATGCCTTCAACTTTCAAAATATCTACTCTTTCCCTAGGTTCCTGATTGGTGTCTTAGAGACAATTCCCCTTGTGAACCATCTGAGCTATTAAAATACTTCACATGTATGGGCTTCTGAACAAAGTGCCTTCAAGCTTTCAAAATAATCTACTAGCAAATGTTATATAGGCAACATCTATATTTGTTTCTTTGCACTTGCCTTGAGGACGTGACTCAGATTGCCATGACAGTGGGACCATAGTATCACAACCTGGCTCAGTGGGCAAGTATACTTCACTAAGTACATCTTTCATAAAATCTGAATAACATCAAAAGTAGTGCCACTTCTCAACTTGACAAGCCAGTCATTTCAGTTGTTGACAACAAGGAAAAAATGGAAAAGGACCAGCAGGAAAGAAGAAGAATGAGCAGTGTATTTTAGTAGTGGTAGTCCTTTCTCAAATATATTTTGCTTCTCCAAAGCAAAGGTGAACTTCTGTCTCCTAGATTTTTTTCTTAGAGTATGACAAAGCCCCACACCCTTAAAAATCTGCCCTGAGCAACCCTTCCCATTGGTCAGCTATCCTAAACATTGCCCTGCCTCCTTGATGAAGTGGTCTGACCTCTCTGACAAGAGTTCCCACAACCATCTCTTCATGCCTTGTTGATTTAGTATCACTTGATGGATGACATGACACACAGTCAGCGGGCCTGTTGGTACCTGCTCTGTAAACGACTCTGGTATCATGCTGCCAAAGGCAAAGTGACCATCTCTCAATTCTGGCTGAGTGGCTGAGTATTTTGACTTCAGGTTTTCAAGTATGGAAGCAAGTGATTTATAAGACACAAAAAAGTATAAATGGCCTCCCATCCCTTTTGACAAGGAGGGACTTCCTGTAAAACCCCCAACCTATGCTTTCTTTGCAAGATAATGTTGCCCAGGAAGGAAGAGTACAGCATCCCTCCCTCTGCTAGCACAAAAGCCAAAAGGTGCTTGTTCTAGCCAATTTTGTGTGTATGAAGTCCTGGCCAGTAGATGGACCACTGGAATGATTACATGTGCTGTGTTAGTCCAAGCTGAGAGCTGGACTATATATTATATATTATTACAGCTTGTCAGTAGGTGCTACAGGTAAATACCTTGTCTGGAAGTGAACTAGTTTTGAGACTGGCATGAAACTGTGCCATAATTTAGATAAGAAGATAGTTCTAGGTAATCCTATGTTCAATGCCTTCAACTTTCAAAATATCTACTCTTTCCCTAGGTTCCTGATTGGTGTCTTAGAGACAATTCCCCTTGTGAACCATCTGAGCTATTAAAATACTTCACATGTATGGGCTTCTGAACAAAGTGAGTTTCAAAAGTGAGATTTGGAGATATGTTGAGAGCAGTGTGACAAACCATTCTGGTTTGTCCAGAATTGAGGGGTTTCCTAGGACATGGGCTTTTAATACTAACATCTAACCAGTCCTAAGAGCATAGTATTTCCAGAACTAAAACCTGAACAGTCCTAGGGTAAAGTGGAACAAGCTGACCACATTATTTGTAGGAGAGGGCGTAGAAGGACTGTAGGATGGAGTGAAGAGTAGCATGACTCCAAGTTGAAGATATCACTATTTTTTTTTTTTTAATGAATTGAATTTGAAGTGGCAAGTAACAAGTCTGATTGACTGACTATTGTACCATAGATCTAGTGGCTTTTATGTGAAATTTTCTCAATACGGAACTGATCTGGGCCAGATTGAAACTCCTTTTAGAAGTGGAAAGTGAGATATCCAACAAGTCCTATCAGTAGGAACTATGCCCTATGGGCAACTCCATACTATTTGGCCTCAGATTGGGTACCTCGTAGACACTAAGTATACCTTTAGAAATTGTCAAAAACTTTGATTCTGTTTAAGCTTGTTCTTCATGCTCTGACTCTCACATATAGAAGTGGGAATAGTTTGCCTTTTCTTGTTTGACATTTTCTCGTGGGAAAAAAAATAAAACGCTTCTTAGATTTTTTTTTATAATCATTATTGTCATTAGTTAATGAGGAATAAAAAATATATAGGATTTGAAAAATATTTCAGATGTATTTTTAAACACAAAGAAAGGTCTTGTAAAATAAAACAAGGCAAATTCCAGAGACTTTTTTTTCTTAACCCATCCTTAAAGAAGGGGGCATTCTTTCAAGGCTATATAGTTGATACTTTAGTGATTTATTTGGCCAGGACTCATCTAAATGTGGCTTTGTAAGACAATGCTGACTGCTTGAGAAGTGACTTGCGATTTAAAATAAGCTTTTAAAAGGTCTCCTGGCCTTAAGAGCAGGAAGTGACATATCATCGAAAACAAATCTGCTTGAACTCCACAAATTTGCTTTCTGTAAAGAGAAAGAACCAAAACAAAAAGGACACTAGGGCTGCATGAGTAGATCTAAACTTTAAAAATATCTTCCTTGATACTAGAGAGACTAAGGGGAGTTTTTCTAAATAATGTTCACTGATCCCTTTTGCTTACAAACCAGTAGAAATATCCTCTGAATAAAAATACACATATTTAAGAGCCAGACTCCCCCATGTTCTTTAATAGGTTTTAAAATTTCTAAATGAGTGGTCTCATGGAAACATTATGGTGCAGTGATTTACAGTGAGTCTCTGGTAGTACTTGGAGTTCAATCTCTGCGACTCTGAACAAGTGGCTTAAATGCTTTTCTGTTTCAGTTCCCTTTTCTGTAAAATGGGGATAACAGAAGTACTTTTCTCGTAAGATTGTATAACAATGGTTAGTCTCTCTATTAGAAGTCTGTGGAAATTTTCTCAATACGGAACTGATCTGGGCCAGATTGAAACTCCTTTTAGAAGTGGAAAGTGAGATATCCAACAAGTCCTATCAGTAGGAACTATGCCCTATGGGCAACTCCATACTATTTGGCCTCAGATTGGGTACCTCGTAGACACTAAGTATACCTTTAGAAATTGTCAAAAACTTTGATTCTGTTTAAGCTTGTTCTTCATGCTCTGACTCTCACATATAGAAGTGGGAATAGTTTGCCTTTTCTTGTTTGACATTTTCTCGTGGGAAAAAAAATAAAACGCTTCTTAGATTTTTTTTTATAATCATTATTGTCATTAGTTAATGAGGAATAAAAAATATATAGGATTTGAAAAATATTTCAGATGTATTTTTAAACACAAAGAAAGGTCTTGTAAAATAAAACAAGGCAAATTCCAGAGACTTTTTTTTCTTAACCCATCCTTAAAGAAGGGGGCATTCTTTCAAGGCTATATAGTTGATACTTTAGTGATTTATTTGGCCAGGACTCATCTAAATGTGGCTTTGTAAGACAATGCTGACTGCTTGAGAAGTGACTTGCGATTTAAAATAAGCTTTTAAAAGGTCTCCTGGCCTTAAGAGCAGGAAGTGACATATCATCGAAAACAAATCTGCTTGAACTCCACAAATTTGCTTTCTGTAAAGAGAAAGAACCAAAACAAAAAGGACACTAGGGCTGCATGAGTAGATCTAAACTTTAAAAATATCTTCCTTGATACTAGAGAGACTAAGGGGAGTTTTTCTAAATAATGTTCACTGATCCCTTTTGCTTACAAACCAGTAGAAATATCCTCTGAATAAAAATACACATATTTAAGAGCCAGACTCCCTCATGTTCTTTAATAGGTTTTTAAAATTTCTAAATGAGTGGTCTCATGGAAACATTATGGTGCAGTGATTTACAGTGAGTCTCTGGTAGTACTTGGAGTTCAATCTCTGCGACTCTGAACAAGTGGCTTAAATGCTTTTCTGTTTCAGTTCCCTTTTCTGTAAAATGGGGATAACAGAAGTACTTTTCTCGTAAGATTGTTATAAGGAACAAATGAGTTAGTATATATAAAGTATGTCAAACAGTGCTTGACTAATATGTGCCATGGAAGCATTACTTACTAGTATATATAGATAGATAGATACATAAAAATCTCTGGAAAGCCCCAGCTCTCCAACCACTAAATGGGAATCTCTAAACAAATGATTCTCAATCTTCAGTGTATTTTAGAACTGCCTGGGATACTCTTTAAACATTCACCTGCCCATGCTTTGCAACAGGAAAGTTAAATCAGGATGTCTGAGGTTGGAGTCTAGAAATCTGTACTTTAAAAAAAAAAATCCAGTGTGTCATTTCAATGCAGAGTGTTGAGAACACCTGCTCTAAGCTGAAGCTTGAGAATCATCACTTTAGAGGGGCTTTGTGTGTCATATGTCAAGATGTTGTGTGTTTAATTGTTTGATCTTATAACATTTTCATGATTCATTCATTATTCCTAAACTGTGAGTAGGCCTATATTATTTGGTTGAAGGCTGTAATTTTCTTGATGCTAGGGTGTCCCTCTGTTGCCATTCACACTGAAGTATCTAACACGGGACCAACATGTGGTGATGATGAGGGAGACAGGAGTGGAAGAATAATTGTTGAATTTTACCAACTGTCTTTAAGATCACAATAGCATTTTAAGGGGCTTTCCTGGCAGTCCAATGGTTAGGATTTACCTTCCAGTGTGTGGGGTGCCAGTCTGATCTGTGGTTAGGAGCTAAGATCCCACATGACTTGTGGCCAAAGGGAAAAAAAAAAAACAAAACATAGAACAAAATCAATATTGTAACAAATTCAATGAAGACTTTAAAATGGTCTATAACAAAAAATCTTTTAAAAAATTGTATTTCTAAAGTGAAAAAGGTTAGTCAGTAGTGGTACAGTTTAGGTAAGTTCTACATAGGGCTCCCCATTTACCCAAACCATGCCATCTTACTTTTCAATGTTTTTGTGAGACTTTGTTCATTGTCTTGTTGTCTCTGCCAACAGGTCTCCCAACCAAGTCACTCTGAAACATTATGGTGCAGTGATTTACAGTGAGTCTCTGGTAGTACTTGGAGTTCAATCTCTGTGACTCTGAACAAGTGGTAGCTTTTCTGTTTCAATCTCTGTTACTGTAAAATGGGTTAAAGCTTTTCTGTTTCAGTTCCTTTTCTGTAAAATGGTGATAAAAAGACTTTTCTCGTAAATGTTATAAAGGAACAAATTTTTGAGTTGAAGAACATATATATAAGTATGTCAAACAGTGCTTGACTAATATGTGCCATGGAAGCATTACTTACTAGTATATATAGATAGATAGATACATAAAAATCTCTGGAAAGCCCCAGCTCTCCAACCACTAAATGGGAATCTCTAAACAAATGATTCTCAATCTTCAGTGTATTTTAGAACTGCCTGGGATACTCTTTAAACATTCACCTGCCCATGCTTTGCAACAGGAAAGTTAAATCAGGATGTCTGAGGTTGGAGTCTAGAAATCTGTACTTTAAAAAAAAAAATCCAGTGTGTCATTTCAATGCAGAGTGTTGAGAACACCTGCTCTAAGCTGAAGCTTGAGAATCATCACTTTAGAGGGGCTTTGTGTGTCATATGTCAAGATGTTGTGTGTTTAATTGTTTGATCTTATAACATTTTCATGATTCATTCATTATTCCTAAACTGTGAGTAGGCCTATATTATTTGGTTGAAGGCTGTAATTTTCTTGATGCTAGGGTGTCCCTCTGTTGCCATTCACACTGAAGTATCTAACACGGGACCAACATGTGGTGATGATGAGGGAGACAGGAGTGGAAGAATAATTGTTGAATTTTACCAACTGTCTTTAAGATCACAATAGCATTTTAAGGGGCTTTCCTGGCAGTCCAATGGTTAGGATTTACCTTCCAGTGTGTGGGGTGCCAGTCTGATCTGTGGTTAGGAGCTAAGATCCCACATGACTTGTGGCCAAAGGGAAAAAAAAAAAACAAAACATAGAACAAAATCAATATTGTAACAAATTCAATGAAGACTTTAAAATGGTCTATAACAAAAAATCTTTTAAAAAATTGTATTTCTAAAGTGAAAAAGGTTAGTCAGTAGTGGTACAGTTTAGGTAAGTTCTACATAGGGCTCCCCATTTACCCAAACCATGCCATCTTACTTTTCAATGTTTTTGTGAGACTTTGTTCATTGTCTTGTTGTCTCTGCCAACAGGTCTCCCAACCAAGTCACTCTGAAACCTTTTGTGAGTGAGAACTAATACAGTTAACAATTTGGTGAACTGTTCTGACAAAAGTCTCTCTGGGTAAGAATTTCAGATAGTTTTTAATATGCCTCTGTGATCTTCAGCAGGCTGCTGAACTTCAATTCCTTACCCAAAACAGGAGCATGATACTCTCTATCACACTGACTCATATAAAATTATATCATGTCATATGTGCAAGGGAAAGGGTCACATAATACAGGTCCATGCTACTATACTTTATCAGACCACTGGGCACTCCTACCGACTGCCTTCTTGGGTGGTTGAGAACAGATAATATACAAGTTTTTTTTGACAGGCAAAATTTTACTTACAGAGAAGCAAATATGCCAGAGTTCAATAATTTGGTGAATAATATCCATTTTCTATGTAAGTGGTTAGTTTCTACATACTGGATAGTTTCTACTATCTAGTACTCCAGTTCGTACATGATCAAAAGTATAGCATTTCAACAATAAATGCTACACACAGAAGAGGCCAGGCATTCCCATCATTATTCTTCCTTCTTATTTTTCCTGGGAAGTTGTCTTAATCAGCTTAGAGTATCTTGGAGCAACTTTACACAATCATTAAAGACAGGAATGCAGGGGTGAAGAGGGGGGTGATGTGAAGATAGTCAGACAGACAGATAGACACAGAGGGAGAGACAGAGAGAAACACACACACACACACACACACAGGAGAAAGCCCAAGAGCAAAAAATCCACACACCAATCCTGTGATAACCTAGCAATCAAGGCATTAGCAGCCAAAAAGCTTTTCCTGTGGAGGGGGAGTTAATGGATTTATATTATTTGTGGTTATCTGGATTTCAGATTGACACCATAAATATTCAGACTCTGAACTCAGCTGGAAACAACCGCCACTGACTTTTCTGTGACCTAGCTGGAAACTTTAAATCAGCTGTCTCCTTGACTTTCAAGGGAATGACATGCTCCAAATCCATGAGAGAGTATCTCCTCTGTGTTTTATTACCTGCAGAGGACCTCAGTTCAGTATGGTTTGTAACTACAGCCTTTCCTTTGGATGCCAGGTCTGGTTAAGATTGCTAAATCATAAAGTACTCTGTAGTGAAGTAGGGATGTCCTGGGTTGTGAGTACAGACGGATCTTATTCTACATAATACACTTGGTGAATTTGCATCCAGTACAAACCCATTGTAGGGTTGCTTTGTAGCATGGACTGAAATGAATCTACATCCACAACTCTCTCTGTCCAGCAGATCTTTCCCGGTTACTTTCTTCCTAATTTTTTATGTTTCTATGTTCCTAATTTTCTATGTTTTCTATGTTTAAATATAAGTCACCGGGACTTATATTTATAGGGTTACTATGCAGGTTTGTTGTTGTTTAGTTGCTAAGTAGTGTCCAATTCCTTTGAGACCATATGCACTGTAGATTGTCAGGCTCTTCTCTCCATGGGATTTCCCAGGTAAGAATACTGGAGTGGGTAGGCATTCCCTTCTCCAGGGGACCTTCCCCACCTAGGGACTGAACCAACATCTATTCATTGGAAGGTGGGTTCTTTACCACTGAGCCACAGAAAAGCCCCATTATGTAGGCATATAAGAATTTTTGTCACAATACATTTTGAATTGCTTCCAGTTCCTATGTTCAACAGCTGGCAAAAGTGAGCCACTGCTCTGGAAATGGAGTTTATATATCTATGTTTCACTACAGAGGTGATGGGAGGACTTTGGTGCTAGGAGGATGGGCACATTCCTATTCATCCCCACAATGTTGCGGAGGATGGGGGAATGTTCCGTTATCAACAGGTTTCCTTTTGCCCCATGAAAAATTGTGCTAAAGGTTTGACATGGCCAAATCCATCATAAGGATTGGGCCAGCTCCTTCTCTCTGTCAGAGTAACAGATGTGGCAGCAGCCACAATGTCAATAAAGGTTATGTCCTGCTTCAGAGAAAAAAGGGCCAAAACACCATTTAAGTAATTGCTTGGGGGGAAAAATCAAACTACCCTTCTAGGCAGGCAATGGCATTATCAGGAAGCTTTCATACATGGGCTGCTTCTCCCTTGTGTTCCCGAATGAGTTGAAAAGCATTACCAGAGGAAGACTTGTGGGTCTATTATCAAAAGAAAGGGTAATGCACGAACAAGTGCAAGTAGTGACTTCAGAGGGCCCATCTATTCAGTGTTTGAAAATCTACTGGGAGTCCTTAGTCTATAATTTGACATAGATCATAGTATACCCCAAATGTTATAAAATTTCCTTTGTATATTTGATATAATGGAGGGAAAGAGGAAAAGTGTCCATTAAGATTAAAACAGCACAATGCTAGATTTTTCTATTTCATTGTTACTAAATTTTTAATTTTTCATGAGGCTTCCTAATCTTTTTTGGTGCTTAGGGTCTCTGAGTGGTTTAATCAGAGCCTGCACAGAGTCTTCCAGGGAAAAAAAAAAGAAAAATCTGAGAAGGAACTGCAAAAAGAATAGCACAGCTGGAATGAAACTTAGAGGTAGGGAGTGGCAGGTAATGAAAGTAGAAAGGCAGGCAGGAGCAGACCATAGACTAAACACTCAAAGACAGAGCTTGGCTCGATTGCCATGCCAGAGTTCTATAATGATGAGACACTCCCACAAATTGCTCATAGGAAAGTAACAGGATCATATCTGCATCTCAGACAAATCACTGACAGCTGTGTGAAAGATGAAAGGACAAGAATGGAGGCAGGCTTCCCTGGTAGCGTTAGTGATAAAGAACCTGCCTACCAGGCTTCCCTGGTGGTTCAGTGGGTAGAGAGTCCACCTTGCAGTGCAGGGGGCACCGGTTCGATCCCTGGCCCAGGAAGATCCCACGTGCTGCAGAGCAGCTGGACCAGTGTGTCCCATTACGAGCCAGAGCTCTGGAGCACGTGTGCCCAGAGCCAGTGCTCTGCAGTGAGAAAGGTCACTGCAATGCAAGATCCACACATGCCAAACAATAAAAAAGATGGATGAAAATAAATATAAGTTAAAAGAAGCATGATGGGGAAAAGAAAAAAAAGTTAAAAATAAAAAATTTAAAGAGCCTGCCTGCTAAGGCAGGAGATGTAAGATACACGGGTGCAACTTCTGGGTTGGGGAGATCCCTGGAGATGGAAATGTCAAAACATCAAAAATGTCAATAAAGGTTATGTCCTGCTTCAGAGAAAAAGGGCCAAAACACCATTTAAGTAATTGCTTGGGGGGAAAAATCAAACTACCCTTCTAGGCAGGCAATGGCATTATCAGGAAGCTTTCATACATGGGCTGCTTCTCCCTTGTGTTCCCGAATGAGTTGAAAAGCATTACCAGAGGAAGACTTGTGGGTCTATTATCAAAAGAAAGGGTAATGCACGAACAAGTGCAAGTAGTGACTTCAGAGGGCCCATCTATTCAGTGTTTGAAAATCTACTGGGAGTCCTTAGTCTATAATTTGACATAGATCATAGTATACCCCAAATGTTATAAAATTTCCTTTGTATATTTGATATAATGGAGGGAAAGAGGAAAAGTGTCCATTAAGATTAAAACAGCACAATGCTAGATTTTTCTATTTCATTGTTACTAAATTTTTAATTTTTCATGAGGCTTCCTAATCTTTTTTGGTGCTTAGGGTCTCTGAGTGGTTTAATCAGAGCCTGCACAGAGTTTTCCAGGGAAAAAAAAAAGAAAAATCTGAGAAGGAACTGCAAAAAGAATAGCACAGCTGGAATGAAACTTAGAGGTAGGGAGTGGCAGGTAATGAAAGTAGAAAGGCAGGCAGGAGCAGACCATAGACTAAACACTCAAAGACAGAGCTTGGCTCGATTGCCATGCCAGAGTTCTATAATGATGAGACACTCCCACAAATTGCTCATAGGAAAGTAACAGGATCATATCTGCATCTCAGACAAATCACTGACAGCTGTGTGAAAGATGAAAGGACAAGAATGGAGGCAGGCTTCCCTGGTAGCGTTAGTGATAAAGAACCTGCCTACCAGGCTTCCCTGGTGGTTCAGTGGGTAGAGAGTCCACCTTGCAGTGCAGGGGGCACCGGTTCGATCCCTGGCCCAGGAAGATCCCACGTGCTGCAGAGCAGCTGGACCAGTGTGTCCCATTACGAGCCAGAGCTCTGGAGCACGTGTGCCCAGAGCCAGTGCTCTGCAGTGAGAAAGGTCACTGCAATGCAAGATCCACACATGCCAAACAATAAAAAAGATGGATGAAAATAAATATAAGTTAAAAGAAGCATGATGGGGAAAAGAAAAAAAAGTTAAAAATAAAAAATTTAAAGAGCCTGCCTGCTAAGGCAGGAGATGTAAGATACACGGGTGCAACTTCTGGGTTGGGGAGATCCCCTGGAGATGGAAATGTCAATCCACTCCAGTACTCTTGCCTGGAGAATCTTATGGACAGAGGAGCCTAGATGGCTACAGTCCATGGGGTCACACGGAGTCAGACATAATTGAAGTGATTTGGCATGCATGAAAGAACGCATATTAGGATGTTGAACTATACCTGTTAACATATAAGGAGAGTCTGAGTCAGAACATTAACAGTAAAGGTAGAAAGAAGCAAGATATGTAAGAGTTGAAATTAACTGAAATGATGAGTCAGAACATTAACAGTAAAGGTAGAAAGAGCATACATTAGATACGAAGACTGCGGAAACAGGTTCTGTCAATGATAAAGTTGTCATTTCTCAGTCTGTGTCGCTGGGGATATTATGGCACCACCAATGAAGACGAAGAATATTGCCAGAGGGGTAGGTTGTAGATAAAAGTATTAACTTAGCCCTGAGAAGGTTCAATTTGAGTCTCTGATGAATAAGATTAGTCCTAATTTCCCAACCTACTTCTAAATAATTCCCCTCAGTTGCCCATTTATCATCATTGTTAGAAAGTTCCATTCTTATAGTAAGGCCACACTCTTAGAGTAGCATGTTACACTCAGTCTCTAGCCCACATTTCAGAATTGCAAATATTTTTTTTAATTCTTAATAGCTAAGGCCACACTCTTAGAAAGACAGATCTTTGTGTGAAAGATGAAAGGACAAGAATGGAGGCAGGCTTCCTGGTAGCGTTAGTGATAAAGAACCTGCCTACCAGGCTTCCGGGCTGGGTAGAGAGTCCACCTTGCAGTGCAGGGGGCACCGGTTCGATCCCTGGCCCAGGAAGATCCCACGTGCTGCAGAGCAGCTGGACCAGTGTGTCCCATTACGAGCCAGAGCTCTGGAGCACGTGTGCCCAGAGCCAGTGCTCTGCAGTGAGAAAGGTCACTGCAATGCAAGATCCACACATGCCAAACAATAAAAAAGATGGATGAAAATAAATATAAGTTAAAAGAAGCATGATGGGGAAAAGAAAAAAAAGTTAAAAATAAAAAATTTAAAGAGCCTGCCTGCTAAGGCAGGAGATGTAAGATACACGGGTGCAACTTCTGGGTTGGGGAGATCCCCTGGAGATGGAAATGTCAATCCACTCCAGTACTCTTGCCTGGAGAATCTTATGGACAGAGGAGCCTAGATGGCTACAGTCCATGGGGTCACACGGAGTCAGACATAATTGAAGTGATTTGGCATGCATGAAAGAACGCATATTAGGATGTTGAACTATACCTGTTAACATATAAGGAGAGTCTGAGTCAGAACATTAACAGTAAAGGTAGAAAGAAGCAAGATATGTAAGAGTTGAAATTAACTGAAATGATGAGTCAGAACATTAACAGTAAAGGTAGAAAGAGCATACATTAGATACGAAGACTGCGGAAACAGGTTCTGTCAATGATAAAGTTGTCATTTCTCAGTCTGTGTCGCTGGGGATATTATGGCACCACCAATGAAGACGAAGAATATTGCCAGAGGGGTAGGTTGTAGATAAAAGTATTAACTTAGCCCTGAGAAGGTTCAATTTGAGTCTCTGATGAATAAGATTAGTCCTAATTTCCCAACCTACTTCTAAATAATTCCCCTCAGTTGCCCATTTATCATCATTGTTAGAAAGTTCCATTCTTATAGTAAGGCCACACTCTTAGAGTAGCATGTTACACTCAGTCTCTAGCCCACATTTCAGAATTGCAAATATTTTTTTTTTTTTGTAAACTGTTCTTAACTCAGGACTACTCTGGTCTGCTTTAGTTTAATGCATCCTAGAGAAGCAACATGTGAGAAAGTGTGGGAATACTCTGGAAAAGAGATCATTAATACCAGATAATCAAAATCTGCATAAGAAAGTATCACTAGTAGACTAGTGGATTGATAACATATCAAGCCTGAATGAACTCTATGGAAAAATCTTAGTGTTGATTCTGTTGGCCATCTAAATTAACTTGAATACAAAAAAATGAACAACTATTTGACTAACACAAAGAGTGAAGTGCTTTGTCTCTATAAACAAACAGCAGAGTGTTGAGAGGAGATGGCCTCAGGGATGGTCAGAAACTGGGTTGTGAATTCCATTGGCTTCTCTCATTTACTATCTCTCTCTCATTTCTCTTTATATCACTAATTCAGTCCCTTAAATGGGCTTTCTCTATGAGCTGGAAATATTGTCCATCCCAGGCTTTCAGTTAAAGTCCTTCTTTTCAAAAGGAACTGTAACTGTTTCTCTCCATAGTTTCAATTTGAAGAACTCTAGGGCTCAGTGAGAAGAGTGTTGTGATTGACTACGTCTAGTAAAATCATATATTTGAGGAGTAGATGGACAATATTGCCCTGCTCCATCCCAAGTGGTGCTATTCTCAAAAGAAAGGACACATGTCTACCAGATAAAGCAATACATATATGAAATGCTGCTGTTGTAAAAATTATGCAAAAATGTGTGCATACTATGCCATGCCTAAGTTTCACATAAGGGCAATGAGAGTTTATTAAGCAAGCACTGAGCCAAGTCTCACTTGGAGAACATGCAGTTGAGCAGGAACCATCACTGTACTCTGTCTTCTGATTCATGACTCACTCCCTTGTGCTCCTATAGCATCAGATGTGTGCATCTGGTAAATTACTTAATACACAAGCTTGTAATTATTATTTATATGCCTGTCTTCATCTGTAAACTGTAAGTTCCTTATAGTCAGTGACTATCTTCATCACTTTTGTATGCTCAGTTCCTGGTCCATGATTTCAGTGGCATTCTTTCTTTTGATAAAGAGTAAAATATGAAAAAAAAAAAAAACCACCTTGATTTGAAGCTGTACTTCCAAGTCAAAGAAGCAGTAAATCTTTCAAGCAACAATGTAGGGGGGAGAAAGCTGTACATTGGATTTCATACAAACGTTGTTATTGAAAAGTAAGATTACTCCTGAAAGTCACAATGCTCTTTCCATATCAATTATTGAGAAATGGTTGTTGCTTGATTAAAAACATGGAATGGGAGAAAGAGAGGTAAGTGGTAGTCTTTTTGTATTTTTCATAATGAATAATAATAATAATGATATTGGTATATGTAAAGAGGATATTTAAAAATTGTCAGTTAACACAGTATTGAGTTTGGAATTGTACTGTGAAAACAGGAGTAGTCAAGATTTTGTGCTGTGCCATTGACACTCTTTTTTTCTCCTTACACAGCATGAAACTGTGAATCTGTTGACTAGTGTTCAGGGTGGAGTTGCTAAGTTTGCTAAGTCATTAGCATACTTACTGTCCTGCAGGTCAAACGTAGGATTTTTTTCTCACTAGGAATATTCCACCATCACACAACCAATCATGCACCAAAGTCTGAAAGTAACTGTTTAATTCTAGCAATCTGACTTGACTTTTAATTAATTTTTGACATTACTAGTTCCTGTATGCCTTTACAAAGAGACTTGCATATCTATGCAGAGAGGAGAGAGTTTCAAGAAATGCTAGGGCTTCTTCTGAGATCTTTGCAATATCTTGATTTTGTTAAAGGGATCACACATCTCTTTCCTTCTTTCTCCAAAGCATCAGACACTAGGAAATTAATTCAAATAGATCAATAGATTGGCTTCCACTCCACCAAGGAACTTGTCATATGCAAGAGCAACATTTAAGATGAAAAATCTAGCCATATGCAGATTCCTCGTTTTGTTCCCAGAATAACTCCTGGTGTTGTTGGCTCCTTTTCCTCATCTAGTTACCATCTGGGGTTTGTATATGTCTGTGTGTGCACACGCACAGGCAATGATACCTCCTCCCCACAATCTGCCAGGCCCAGACACTCTCCATCGACCTCTCCCACGCTTGTATACTCACTGAACTGATATGGAAAGGATTTCAAAAAAAAGAGGCCCGATTTGAAGCTGTACTTCCAAGTCAAAGAAGCAGTAAATCTTTCAAGCAACAATGTAGGGAGAAAGCTGTACATTGGATTTCATACAAACGTTGTTATTGAAAAGTAAGATTACTCCTGAAAGTCACAATGCTCTTTCCATATCAATTATTGAGAAATGGTTGTTGCTTGATTAAAAACATGGAATGGGAGAAAGAGAGGTAAGTGGTAGTCTTTTTGTATTTTTCATAATGAATAATAATAATAATGATATTGGTATATGTAAAGAGGATATTTAAAAATTGTCAGTTAACACAGTATTGAGTTTGGAATTGTACTGTGAAAACAGGAGTAGTCAAGATTTTGTGCTGTGCCATTGACACTCTTTTTTTCTCCTTACACAGCATGAAACTGTGAATCTGTTGACTAGTGTTCAGGGTGGAGTTGCTAAGTTTGCTAAGTATAGCAAACTTACTGTCCTGCAGGTCAAACGTAGGATTTTTTTCTCACTAGGAATATTCCACCATCACACAACCAATCATGCACCAAAGTCTGAAAGTAACTGTTTAATTCTAGCAATCTGACTTGACTTTTAATTAATTTTTGACATTACTAGTTCCTGTATGCCTTTACAAAGAGACTTGCATATCTATGCAGAGAGGAGAGAGTTTCAAGAAATGCTAGGGCTTCTTCTGAGATCTTTGCAATATCTTGATTTTGTTAAAGGGATCACACATCTCTTTCCTTCTTTCTCCAAAGCATCAGACACTAGGAAATTAATTCAAATAGATCAATAGATTGGCTTCCACTCCACCAAGGAACTTGTCATATGCAAGAGCAACATTTAAGATGAAAAATCTAGCCATATGCAGATTCCTCGTTTTGTTCCCAGAATAACTCCTGGTGTTGTTGGCTCCTTTTCCTCATCTAGTTACCATCTGGGGTTTGTATATGTCTGTGTGTGCACACGCACAGGCAATGATACCTCCTCCCCACAATCTGCCAGGCCCAGACACTCTCCATCGACCTCTCCCACGCTTGTATACTCACTGAACTGATATGGAAAGGATTTCAGAAAAAAATAAAGAGGCCCAAGATTTTACATGTGCTTCTTGCTTTCCTTAAGAAAATGTTGATCTGTAAACAGAGGCCAAGGAGACTGATAGCAAAAAGAATTTATTTGCAAAAGTCTAGGATATATGTATGTGAGGACTTCCCTGGTGGCTCAGTGGTAAAGAATCTGCCTGCCAATGTGAGATGCAGGAGACCCAGTTTTAATCCCTGGGTCAGGAAGATCCCCTGGAGAAGGGAATGGCAACCCACTCTAGCATTCTTGCCTGGAAGATTCCATTGTCAGAGGAGCCTGGTGGGCTACAGTCCATGGGATTGTAAAGAGTAGGATGCAATTGAGGATGCACATAGACAGGAGGCATGTGAAACCTTGATCTTAAGCAAATGTATGGAAGTGTTTAAGAGCTCGAGGGCTGCAGATATTTTTGTGTGAACTGAACAACTAACTTAAACCATGGTCTGTTTCCTTTTTACTTCATGAACTTATTTATTTCACATTTCTTTGGTTTAGAAATGACCAGCGCATTGAACTAATTAAAAAAATAACTTAATATGTAGGAATAAATCCTAGCCAAGCTGAGACCTTGTCAGCCAATTTCAACCTGGAGTGCAACCTTAGAACAGAATAGTAAATCTCCTATAATAGGGGCTTCCAGATCTAGTATATCATAGAATGCTTTGCATACTTGTCAGGAAGCACAATTCACCTTGCCAACTGCCCTCACAAACTTCCTGAAACATGAGGGTTTCAGTGTGTTAATGGGGAACCAAAAGTTCTGGGGAGAAGGAGGCTGGATTTAGATATTGACAATAGAGGGGAAGCAGTGCTTAGCCTTGGGAAGGCAGAGGAGCTAGAGATTCAGTAGAAGTGAAAAATGGAGGTAGAGGGGGATGAAACCAGAGCATGGTTGCCTTTTGCTCTTCCCCATGTGAGGCAGATTAATACACACAGGAAGCAGCTATTCCAGACTTTGGTTCAATTATTCCAGAGAATAGGTCAAGGAAAGGACAAAATAGCCATCGTGCACATGAAGACATGGAGGAGGATTCCAAGAGAAGCTTGAGAGAAAATGTTTATTTATTTACCTTTTTTTTTTTTTTTAATAAGAAGCAGGAGTCTGTTACTTTGAGTGAAAGTTGTGAAATATCAGACTTCTCACTGGCTGGCTATGCTGATATGATTTGAATCATTTTGCTTGGCTTTCCTATACCTGTTCAAAAAGATCTCTATGGTGGCTGATGCTTGCTGAATACCCCTGCTAGACCACCTTTAGTAGATGATAGAGTAGGAATGGCTAAAATGATTTGGCATTATGAACCAAGAGAAAGTCTCTGTGACCTTATGTTTCTATGTGTAATGTTGAAAAATCCTCAGTCAAACCTTAGGTCTTGCTGTACATGTTAAGGAAGGGATAAGGAGAGGGGTAATTTGTGAATTAATTATTTTTAAAGTTTTTCACTGATTTAGATAGTAAGGCATGGAAGAAAGGCAGGAAGAGCATGTGGCATTTGAGGCAAAATAAATGGACATCTTTGAGAGACCAGACGAAATTAGAGATAGTCAATGTGAAATGCATCATGTTCCCAAGGTATAAGAAAGACTGTCTTTCTTATTTTGACTCACTTCAAAGGAATATACTGGGACCAGTCTCTTTTTCTTTCTTTCTTTTCCTTTTTTTGCCGAAACCATGTAGGATGTGGGTTTTTAGTTCCCCAGCTAGTGATTAATCCATACGCCCTGCACTGGAAGTGCAGCATTTTAGCCACTAGACAGCCAGGGAAGTCATAGGACCAGCCTTAATAGTTTAGGACAATGGATTTTGACTCTATAAACTCCATTAACTACTGATGTAGTTGTAATCAGATTATAAACATATATACCTGAAATTTGTGCCACGCTCATAAGAATGCAGGTAAATTTTCAGATTTGAGCAGGTATATAGGGATTTTCAGCCATACCAATCATCAAGTGACTAGAAAGCATCCAATATCTGAGGAAGTCACTGAGATGAAATAGGCTTCTATATCCACACTGTCTGTCATTCATTAGAATGTCATTTCTCCTTGGAAATTTTCAGTTCAAGGGAAAATGATGCGTGATCATAGGACAAGGAAAGGAAAATAAAAAATCAATTGTCTCTCCAAAGACTGTTGCAGATAATTTCTGAAGTGTTTGGCCTATCACTATGATTTCAAACTCATGGAGCAACAACAGATTTTATTCTGGGGAAGGGGAAAGGAATCCTCATTAATATCAACAGAGTGTTGCACTTGTAAATCCTAAGACTCACACTGAGTATATGATTTAGCTTTCACCATAACCAAAAGATGACAAACACAGAGATTTATCTGCTGGGTGCTTTAACTTCTTGATCACAGAGTCTTCTATTGGATGGATGGTGATGCCATGCCCCTTGCTTCATACAAATTAGACATAGCTTTTCTGTCATGAAGCTCTGCTCATCTTCTAAACTGCATACACTTTTCCACATATTCATCTACTGGTTTCTATGGTTTTCTCTTTTGTCCTTTTCTGTGAAGAATGTCAAAGATTGAGACTCATAAAAGATCAGAAAGATTATTTAGGGCAATTTGAAGAAGGAAGAGTCTGTCCCATAAGTTGTGTCTACATGTCATTCTATGATGACTTTTCTGGCATAAAAGCTTAATGTAGAGAAAAGATAAAAAAGACAAAACAATTATTTTGACTGCATATTATTAAAACTAAATTATTACTTTTGTCCTTACCCAGTGGTAGGTTCTTAATCAGGACTATAGGAAATATTGATGCATTTATGAGTTGCCTTCATGGAAGCTTATGGCTTATTGAAGAGAAACACTTACAAACATTAGGTAATATACAATAGGAAAGAATTTAAATGGTATTTCTAGACAACACTGGCATGTTATTAAAGGGCACCTATGATTAATTACTCCACGATTTATACAGACAATAATTGCTGAAATATTTTAGAGAAAGGAGCGATCCCTTTAGGCTAGGCTTGGAAGGGAAGGTGTTAAGGAAAAATATGATTTAATTTAGTCTTGCCAGGATCAGAAATTATTTGAATAGAGAGGAATATCATATGTTTTGATTATCTAAAAAGAAAGAGGAATATTTCAGCCATACCAATCATCAAGTGACTAGAAAGCATCCAATATCTGAGGAAGTCACTGAGATGAAATAGGCTTCTATATCCACACTGTCTGTCATTCATTAGAATGTCATTTCTCCTTGGAAATTTTCAGTTCAAGGGAAAATGATGCGTGATCATAGGACAAGGAAAGGAAAATAAAAAATCAATTGTCTCTCCAAAGACTGTTGCAGATAATTTCTGAAGTGTTTGGCCTATCACTATGATTTCAAACTCATGGAGCAACAACAGATTTTATTCTGGGGAAGGGGAAAGGAATCCTCATTAATATCAACAGAGTGTTGCACTTGTAAATCCTAAGACTCACACTGAGTATATGATTTAGCTTTCACCATAACCAAAAGATGACAAACACAGAGATTTATCTGCTGGGTGCTTTAACTTCTTGATCACAGAGTCTTCTATTGGATGGATGGTGATGCCATGCCCCTTGCTTCATACAAATTAGACATAGCTTTTCTGTCATGAAGCTCTGCTCATCTTCTAAACTGCATACACTTTTCCACATATTCATCTACTGGTTTCTATGGTTTTCTCTTTTGTCCTTTTCTGTGAAGAATGTCAAAGATTGAGACTCATAAAAGATCAGAAAGATTATTTAGGGCAATTTGAAGAAGGAAGAGTCTGTCCCATAAGTTGTGTCTACATGTCATTCTATGATGACTTTTCTGGCATAAAAGCTTAATGTAGAGAAAAGATAAAAAAGACAAAACAATTATTTTGACTGCATATTATTAAAACTAAATTATTACTTTTGTCCTTACCCAGTGGTAGGTTCTTAATCAGGACTATAGGAAATATTGATGCATTTATGAGTTGCCTTCATGGAAGCTTATGGCTTATTGAAGAGAAACACTTACAAACATTAGGTAATATACAATAGGAAAGAATTTAAATGGTATTTCTAGACAACACTGGCATGTTATTAAAGGGCACCTATGATTAATTACTCCACGATTTATACAGACAATAATTGCTGAAATATTTTAGAGAAAGGAGCGATCCCTTTAGGCTAGGCTTGGAAGGGAAGGTGTTAAGGAAAAATATGATTTAATTTAGTCTTGCCAGGATCAGAAATTATTTGAATAGAGAGGAATATCATATGTTTTGATTATCTAAAGAAAGAGAAGCAAATGATTCTTCTCAGATATAGCTCTATACTGGATATTTTCACCAAAATAACTTGTGAAATAGATACTGCTATTACCAATCCTGGTGGCTCAGCAGTAAAGAATCTGCCTGCAATACATGAGATGGGGGTTCAATCCCTGGGTCAGAAAGATCCCCTGGAGAATGGAATGGCAACCCGCTCCAGTACTTTAGCCTGGAAAATCCCATGGATTGAGGAGTCTGGCAGGCTACAGTCTATAGGGTCACAGAGTCAGACATGCCTGAAGCAACTGAGCACAGAACACAGCACACATTCCCATTTCAAAATAATGGAAACTGAAACTCATGGGGGTGAATTACTTTAACTAAGATAACTATAGAATAAGAACATGAAATTACACATTCAGCCATGATACAGTAATAGAGAACATTTTTGTGTTTCCAGCTTGGAAATAGAGAACACTGAACAAAATATATGAAATAACTTCTCTAGTCATTGGACAATAGAAGGCAGGACAGTGATTCCTGAGATGAGAATTAAATTAAGGAATCCCTATTCTGCCCAGCATGCTACCTAGAGTTTCTAGGCCATAGGATTGTATGTGAGCACTCAAACAGAGCCTGGTGGGCTTGCAGGAAAAGTAAGGTGACTAAAATTTTTGGAATAGAGTACCAGAGATGCAAAAGTTTTATAGGAAGACTTTTGTCAATCTGCAGAGGAGTTCCTTTGGGTTGTTGATTGAGTATCAATCCAAGTGCATAAAAAGAAAAAAATACTCATTTTAGTACAAAGGCTAATATATAGGAAATGAAATGATTTTATTTCTAAAAAACACTTACAAACATTAGGTAATATACAATAGAAAGAATTTAAATGTTTTTTCTAGACAACACTGGCATGTTATTAAAGGGCACCTATGATTAATTACTCCACGATTTATACAGACAATAATTGCTGAAATATTTTAGAGAAAGGAGCGATCCCTTTAGGCTAGGCTTGGAAGGGAAGGTGTTAAGGAAAAATATGATTTAATTTAGTCTTGCCAGGATCAGAAATTATTTGAATAGAGAGGAATATCATATGTTTTGATTATCTAAAGAAAGAGAAGCAAATGATTCTTCTCAGATATAGCTCTATACTGGATATTTTCACCAAAATAACTTGTGAAATAGATACTGCTATTACCAATCCTGGTGGCTCAGCAGTAAAGAATCTGCCTGCAATACATGAGATGGGGGTTCAATCCCTGGGTCAGAAAGATCCCCTGGAGAATGGAATGGCAACCCGCTCCAGTACTTTAGCCTGGAAAATCCCATGGATTGAGGAGTCTGGCAGGCTACAGTCTATAGGGTCACAGAGTCAGACATGCCTGAAGCAACTGAGCACAGAACACAGCACACATTCCCATTTCAAAATAATGGAAACTGAAACTCATGGGGGTGAATTACTTTAACTAAGATAACTATAGAATAAGAACATGAAATTACACATTCAGCCATGATACAGTAATAGAGAACATTTTTGTGTTTCCAGCTTGGAAATAGAGAACACTGAACAAAATATATGAAATAACTTCTCTAGTCATTGGACAATAGAAGGCAGGACAGTGATTCCTGAGATGAGAATTAAATTAAGGAATCCCTATTCTGCCCAGCATGCTACCTAGAGTTTCTAGGCCATAGGATTGTATGTGAGCACTCAAACAGAGCCTGGTGGGCTTGCAGGAAAAGTAAGGTGACTAAAATTTTTGGAATAGAGTACCAGAGATGCAAAAGTTTTATAGGAAGACTTTTGTCAATCTGCAGAGGAGTTCCTTTGGGTTGTTGATTGAGTATCAATCCAAGTGCATATAAGAAAAAAAATACTCATGTACAGGCAAAGACCACTGCAAATAGTATGCTAAACAATTCCTTGAGCTCATAGAGCATAAAGAATAGTTTGCACTTTTAAGATACAGAGTGGGGAGACCTAATCAAATGCAATTCATTTGGCAGAACACTCAAAAAACATGGCCTTTTCAGTGGGAATAAGTTAACTGTAAATTAAAGAATGCTCTCGGCCTTCCTTAACAATATGCACAATTAAGACTAAAGAATCAAAGAAAGAATAACTTAACTATCTACTGGAACAAAGGTCTGCTGGAAGAGACATGGGAACTCACTCTGATATTCTTGCCTGGAGAATTCCACAACTGAGGAGTCTGGTGGGCTATGGTCCATAGAGTCTCAAAGCATTGAACATGACAGAGGCAACTTAGCACATACACAGAACAAAGTCTCAAACTATTTAATGGAATAACAACAACAATACAGCACTTACAACACAAGATTCAAAAGATTTTGCATCCAAACAAAAATTACCAGGCATGTATATAAATAGGAAAATATGATCTTACAAGAAGATAATAAATCATTAGAAATAGACTCAGATATAAGAGCAATAATGGAAATAGCAGAAAATGATATTAAAACTGTTTTCACACATATACTTCATCAGATAAAGAAGGTAAAGTGAAATATAAGCATGATAAAAAATATATTAAAAATAACCCAAGTGGAAATCCTAAAAATAAAAAATTACAATACTGGAACTAAAAATGCACCAGATGCAATTGTAAAAGACATTGCAAGACATCATAGAAGATACTGCAGAAGAAAATGTCATTGCAAGTAAATGCATGACAGAAGAAACTGCCAAAATGAGACTCAGAGAGAAGAGATTAAAAAAATAAAATAAATAAAGCCCAATGATGGTATGACAATGTCTAAAAATCTAAAATATGTGTGACTAGAGTCCTAAAAAGAGAAGATGAGGACCAAACTATGAAAAAATTGGGTTAGGAATTTTAAAATTTTGATGAAAACTATAAACCCACACATATTCAAAGCCTCAATAAAACTCAGACAACACTAACTTTTAATAATTCACACCAAAAGAATAAATGGTAAAAATCCCGAATAAGAGATAAATAGAAAAATAATTTAAATATTTAAGTGTTAAAAGCAGGCACTAGAAAATAAATATAAATGTACAAAGTAGTCAGAGTAACAGTGGCTAAGAATGATAACTAATTTCTCTTTAAAACATATGCATGCCAGGAGATAATGAAGTTAGTTTTTAAAAAATAAAAGTCGATTTAAAATTTTATACTGATAAAAAGTATCTTGAATAAAGATAGAAGACATTGTAAGATAATAAAAGATGAAAGAATCCATCACCAACAAATCTGCACCTCAAGAAATGTTGAAAGAAATTCTCCAAGCAGACGAAAAATAAGGTCATATGGAATTTACATCTATATAAGGAAATAAATATCACTGGATATGTTAGCATATGAATAAATATAGAAGGAATCTTCAACTCATATTAATCACTTCAAAAGATATGTGACTGAAAATAATACCAATGAATTTGGGGTTTTAAAACTTATGTCACAGTAAAACCTATGAAAATAAAGACCAGGAGAGGGTAAATTAAAATATAATTTTCCAAGGTTCTTATACTTTATGCAAAGTGGCAAATATAATTTGAAGTCAGACTATGATAAGTTAACCATATATAATATAAATCTAAGAACAACCATATAAAAACTAAAAGAATATATATAATTAATAGATAATATTAGACATAAGAATTCCTAAAGCATAACCAATTCTTCCAAAGAAGATAGGAAGAGAGGAAAAGAAAAACAAATAGCATATTGCAAAAAATAGTTTTAAATTGGAGGATTATATTGGTAATTACACCAAATTTAAATGGCCTAAAGACTCTAAATAAAAACAGATTTTGTTGTAGTAGCCTTGATGGAATAGGACACACCACAAAAGTTTTCATATGCCTCTTTGAAATCTCATTGAAAAGCTATTTGACAATGAGAGATAAAGCTCAACATAAATTTACCCTGTCACTTAACAATAACTTGCAGATGTTTTGGGTGTTCTCAAGTGAAGTAAAGACATACATTGACACAAAAATTTATATTTCAAGTATTCTGGAAGCTATGTTTTTAACTCCCCAAACAACAGAAGCTTAGAAGCCATTTCTTAACAGTATAATCTGGAGTGACTAAAAATTTAAAACTAGCAATTCCTGGCTCCTCTATGATTGGTAATTTCTTCTTTGGCTTATATTTCTTTTCTTGCATTATATTATTGGCAAGTAGGATGAATACAAAGAGATCCATAACTGAGAACACTTACAGTGTTGAAAGAGAAAGAAAGAAAGGGAGAAACTTAAAAGCAGCAAGAAAGAAACTAGGGAATCCAAATAAGAATTATAGTTGATTTATTATCAGAATAATGAAGGGAAGAAGGCAATAGGATGATATATTCAAAGTACTAAAGGGAAAAAAGTCAAACCAGAAACATATGCAGAAAAACATTCAAACTTGAAGATACCTTCACTAAAGAAAAAATACAGGTGGGAAATAAACATATAAAAAGGTGTTCCACATCATGTATCATTAGGGATTAAATGCCCTCATCTCTATTAGAATGGTCAAAATCTAAAACACAGACAACACCAAATGCTAGCAAGGTTGTGAAGCAACAGAAACTACCATTCATTACTGGTGAGAATGTAAAATGGCACAGTCATTTTCAAAGAGTGGCAGGTTCTTACGAATCTAAACTTACTCTTACCGTATGATCCAGTAATCATGCTCCTTGGTATTTGTCCAAATAAGCTGGAAACCTACATTCACACAATATTCTGGATACAAATGTTTGTGACAGTTGTATTCATAAATTGTCAATACTTGGAAGGAACCAACTCATCCTTCAATAGAGAAATATTAGACATAAGAATTCCTAAAGCATAACCAATTCTTCCAAAGAAGATAGGAAGAGAGGAAAAGAAAACAAATAGCATATTGCAAAAAATAGTTTTAAATTGGAGGATTATATTGGTAATTACACCAAATTTAAATGGCCTAAAGACTCTAAATAAAAACAGATTTTGTTGTAGTAGCCTTGATGGAATAGGACACACCACAAAAGTTTTCATATGCCTCTTTGAAATCTCATTGAAAAGCTATTTGACAATGAGAGATAAAGCTCAACATAAATTTACCCTGTCACTTAACAATAACTTGCAGATGTTTTGGGTGTTCTCAAGTGAAGTAAAGACATACATTGACACAAAAATTTATATTTCAAGTATTCTGGAAGCTATGTTTTTAACTCCCCAAACAACAGAAGCTTAGAAGCCATTTCTTAACAGTATAATCTGGAGTGACTAAAATTTAAAACTAGCAATTCCTGGCTCCTCTATGATTGGTAATTTCTTCTTTGGCTTATATTTCTTTTCTTGCATTATATTATTGGCAAGTAGGATGAATACAAAGAGATCCATAACTGAGAACACTTACAGTGTTGAAAGAGAAAGAAAGAAAGGGAGAAACTTAAAAGCAGCAAGAAAGAAACTAGGGAATCCAAATAAGAATTATAGTTGATTTATTATCAGAATAATGAAGGGAAGAAGGCAATAGGATGATATATTCAAAGTACTAAAGGGAAAAAAGTCAAACCAGAAACATATGCAGAAAAACATTCAAACTTGAAGATACCTTCACTAAAGAAAAAATACAGGTGGGAAATAAACATATAAAAAGGTGTTCCACATCATGTATCATTAGGGATTAAATGCCCTCATCTCTATTAGAATGGTCAAAATCTAAAACACAGACAACACCAAATGCTAGCAAGGTTGTGAAGCAACAGAAACTACCATTCATTACTGGTGAGAATGTAAAATGGCACAGTCATTTTCAAAGAGTGGCAGGTTCTTACGAATCTAAACTTACTCTTACCGTATGATCCAGTAATCATGCTCCTTGGTATTTGTCCAAATAAGCTGGAAACCTACATTCACACAATATTCTGGATACAAATGTTTGTGACAGTTGTATTCATAAATTGTCAATACTTGGAAGGAACCAACTCATCCTTCAATAGAGAAATAGAGACAAAGCAGTGTTACATCCATACAGTGAATATTATTCAGAGACAATAAATGAGCTATCAAACCATCAATATACATGGAGAAAACTTAAATGCATATTACTAACTGAAAGAAGACAATCTGAAAAGGATAATACTGCTATGATATTCTGGAAAATGAAGACTGTGGAGAGAGTAAAAAGATCATTAGAAACAAGGGATTTACAAGGAGAAAAGAAGGGACAAATAGATGGAACAAAAGGGATTTTTTAGGGCAGTGAAACAATTACTCTGTATGATACTGTAATGATGGATACATGCCATTACATATTTGTCAAGACACATAGAATATTCAACAGAAAGAGGGAACCTGCATGTAAGCCATATGCATTAGTTACTAGTAGCATATCAAAATTGGTTAATCAAGAATAATCATTAAAAAAATGAATACTCAATATACGGCATTACTTCAACATGATAAAAAAATAGAAGAAATTGATGAGTGGTGAGGAAACTTTATACTTTCCACTCAATTGCTTTTTGTAAAAAAAATCCTTTAAAAATGGCCATAAAAATGAGGGTAAAATAAAGATATTCTCAGATAAACAAAAAATGAGATAATTAATTGCTAGCTGATCCACTTTATGCAAAATATTAAAGGAAATTCTTGGGATGAATATTAAATGAAATTCTTGCCAGACAGTAATGTGAATTCACACACACACACACACCTACCACACAAAACACTAAAGTAGCCAGTAAAAGTAATTATGTAGATAATTATAAAGGACAGTGCAATCACATATTTCTTTTCCTTTCTCTTTTTAATTGATTAAAAAAGCAAACGTACAAAAATATGTGTATAGTTTTGATGCTGGATTAAACACAGAAATTTAATACCTGGAAATAATAGTACAAGGAGCAGTGACATTAAAGCTTCATTAGAGAAGTGAATAATAACAAATGGTAATTCACATATACAAGAAGAAATAAAGAGAATTGTTCATGCAGAAGGAAGTTGTATAACCAACTCTATATACTTTTTTTTTGTCCACTTGTATCGGTTTTTCATTTATCTATTTTCGTCCATCTTTGTTCTTTGTCCTCCCATCGCAGTGGCCTCTCTCATCACAGAGCACCGACTCCAGGCTCAAGCACTCCAGAACTCCAGCTCAGTAGTTGGACACATTGGTCCAGATTCTCCGAGGCATGTGGAATCTTCCCAGGCCAGGAATCGAACCAGGGCCCTTTGCACCACAAGGCAGTATCCTTACCCACTGGACCACAGGGAAGCCCAATATAAATAGACTCTTGTTCTCCCTCACTTGGCTTCTTTTTTGTTAAAGTTAATATCTAAAGTAATAATTGTAGTAATGTATTATTGAGTTTGTACATATATAAATATAATATGTATAATAATAATTGTCCAAAAGTGGGGAAGGAAATAGAGATATATGAGAGTAATATTCCAATGTGGGGATTCCTCCATGGCTTAGTAGGTAAAGAATCTGCCTGCAATGGGAAAAGGTTACCATTACTAGTAGCATATCAAAATTGGTTAATCAAGAATAATCATTAAAAAAATGAATACTCAATATACGGCATTACTTCAACATGATAAAAAAATAGAAGAAATTGATGAGTGGTGAGGAAACTTTATACTTTCCACTCAATTGCTTTTGTAAAAAATCCTTTAAAAATGGCCATAAAAATGAGGGTAAAATAAAGATATTCTCAGATAAACAAAAAATGAGATAATTAATTGCTAGCTGATCCACTTTATGCAAAATATTAAAGGAAATTCTTGGGATGAATATTAAATGAAATTCTTGCCAGACAGTAATGTGAATTCACACACACACACACACCTACCACACAAAACACTAAAGTAGCCAGTAAAAGTAATTATGTAGATAATTATAAAGGACAGTGCAATCACATATTTCTTTTCCTTTCTCTTTTTAATTGATTAAAAAAGCAAACGTACAAAAATATGTGTATAGTTTTGATGCTGGATTAAACACAGAAATTTAATACCTGGAAATAATAGTACAAGGAGCAGTGACATTAAAGCTTCATTAGAGAAGTGAATAATAACAAATGGTAATTCACATATACAAGAAGAAATAAAGAGAATTGTTCATGCAGAAGGAAGTTGTATAACCAACTCTATATACTTTTTTTTTGTCCACTTGTATCGGTTTTTCATTTATCTATTTTCGTCCATCTTTGTTCTTTGTCCTCCCATCGCAGTGGCCTCTCTCATCACAGAGCACCGACTCCAGGCTCAAGCACTCCAGAACTCCAGCTCAGTAGTTGGACACATTGGTCCAGATTCTCCGAGGCATGTGGAATCTTCCCAGGCCAGGAATCGAACCAGGGCCCTTTGCACCACAAGGCAGTATCCTTACCCACTGGACCACCCGGAAGCCCAATATAAATAGACTCTTGTTCTCTCTCACTTGGCTTCTTTTTTGTTAAAGTTAATATCTAAAGTAATAATTGTAGTAATGTATTATTGAGTTTGTACATATATAAATATAATATGTATAATAATAATTGTCCAAAAGTGGGGGAAGGGAAATAGAGATATATGAGAGTAATATTCCTATGTGGGGGATTCCTCCATGGCTTAGTAGGTAAAGAATCTGCCTGCAATGCAAAAGGCTTAGGAGACTAGGGTTCAATTCCTCAGTTGGTAAGATCCCTTGGAGGAGGAAATGGCAAGCCACTCCAGTATTCTTGCCTGAAAAACCCATGGGGAGAAAAGCCTAGCAAGCTACAGCTCAAAGGGTTGCAAACAGTCAGACACAACTGAGCAATTGAGTATGCACAGAAAACAAAACAAAAAATGCCTGGCAGGTATAAATTCAACTGTATCCACTATATTATGTGGGGAAGCATTAAACAATCAAAGGCAGAGATTATCAAACTAAGTAAAAAACATGAGACCCACACTTGTGCTGTTTACAGGAGACTTACGTTACATTTGAAGTTCCAAAGGTTGGAAGTAAAAGAGTGGAAATATTTATACTATTAAACATGAGATTTTGGAGATTAATTCTTTGTCTGTTGTTTCATTTGCTATGATTTTCTCCCACTCTGTGGGGTGTCTGTTGAACTTTTTTGTAATTTCTTTTGCTGTACAAAAGCTTTTAAGTTTCATAAGGTCCCATATGTTCATTTTTCTTTTCAGTTCTGCTATTTTAGTTGGTGGGTCAGAGAAGATCTTGCTTTGATTGATGTCCTTGAGGGTTTTGCCTATATTCTCCTCTAAGAGTTTGATGGTTTCTGGTCTTACATTGAGGTCTTTAATCCATTTTGAGTTGATCTTAGTGTACGGTGTCAGGGAATGTTCCAACGTCATTTTTTTGATCCAATTCTCCCCAAGTTAGCACTCCAGACAGTAGTTGGACACATTGGTCCAGATTCTCCGAGGCATGTGGAATCTTCCCAGGCCAGGAATCGAACCAGGGCCCTTTGCACCACAAGGCAGTATCCTTACCCACTGGACCACAGGGAAGCCCAATATAAATAGACTCTTGTTCTCCCTCACTTGGCTTCTTTT
This sequence comes from Tragulus kanchil, assembly GCA_022376925.1. Taxonomy (NCBI): domain Eukaryota; kingdom Metazoa; phylum Chordata; class Mammalia; order Artiodactyla; family Tragulidae; genus Tragulus; species Tragulus kanchil. Next base: position 64,126,418 of record JAIOJX010000032.1, on the reverse strand, counting down.
TTGTTAAAGTTAATATCTAAAGTAATAATTGTAGTAATGTATTATTGAGTTTGTACATATATAAATATAATATGTATAATAATAATTGTCCAAAAGTGGGGGAAGGGAAATAGAGATATATGAGAGTAATATTCCTATGTGGGGGATTCCTCCATGGCTTAGTAGGTAAAGAATCTGCCTGCAATGCAAAAGGCTTAGGAGACTAGGGTTCAATTCCTCAGTTGGTAAGATCCCTTGGAGGAGGAAATGGCAAGCCACTCCAGTATTCTTGCCTGAAAAACCCATGGGAGAAAAGCCTAGCAAGCTACAGCTCAAAGGGTTGCAAACAGTCAGACACAACTGAGCAATTGAGTATGCACAGAAAACAAAACAAAAAATGCCTGGCAGGTATAAATTCAACTGTATCCACTATATTATGTGGGGAAGCATTAAACAATCAAAGGCAGAGATTATCAAACTAAGTAAAAAACATGAGACCCACACTTGTGCTGTTTACAGGAGACTTACGTTACATTTGAAGTTCCAAAGGTTGGAAGTAAAAGAGTGGAAATATTTATACTATTAAACATGAGATTTTGGAGATTAATTCTTTGTCTGTTGTTTCATTTGCTATGATTTTCTCCCACTCTGTGGGGTGTCTGTTGAACTTTTTTGTAATTTCTTTTGCTGTACAAAAGCTTTTAAGTTTCATAAGGTCCCATATGTTCATTTTTCTTTTCAGTTCTGCTATTTTAGTTGGTGGGTCAGAGAAGATCTTGCTTTGATTGATGTCCTTGAGGGTTTTGCCTATATTCTCCTCTAAGAGTTTGATGGTTTCTGGTCTTACATTGAGGTCTTTAATCCATTTTGAGTTGATCTTAGTGTACGGTGTCAGGGAATGTTCCAATTTCATTTTTTTGCATGTAGCTGTCCAATTCTCCCAGCACCACTTGTTAAAGAGGTTGTCTTTGTCCCAGTTTATAGTTTCTCCTCCTTTATCAAAAATAAGGTACCCATAGGTGCGTGGGTTGATCTCTGGGTTCTCAATCTTGTTCCATTGATCTATAGTTCTGTTTTTGTGCCAGTACCATACTGTCTTGATAACTGTTGCTTTGTAGTAGAGTCTGAAGTTGGGAGGCTGATCCCTCCAACTCCATTTTTCTTCCTCAGGATTGCTTTGGCTATTCGAGGTCTTCTGTGTTTCCATATGAACTGTGTTATTATTTGGTCTAGTTCTGTGAAAAATGTCAGTGGTAGTTGAATAGGTATTGCATTGAATCTGTAGATGATATTTGGAAGTATGGTCATTTTCACAATATTGATTCTTCCAATCCAGGAACATGGAATATCTTTCCATCTGTTTAAGTCTTCTTTAATGTCTCTCATGAGTGTCTTGTAATTTTCTGTGTACAATTCTTTTGTTTCTTTGGGTAGGTTTATTCCTAGATATTTGATTCTTTTGGTTGCAATGGTGAAGGGGATTGCCTCTTTGATTTCCTTTTCTGATTTTTCATTGTTTGTGTATAGGAATGCCAGTGACTTCTGTGTGTTGACTTTATATCCTGCAACTTTGCTGAATTCATTGATTAGCTCTAGTAGCTTTGTAACCGTGTCTTTGGGATTTTCTATGTATAATATCATGTTGTCTGCAAAAAGAGAGAGCTTGACTTCTTCCTTTCCAATCTGGATTCCTTTGATTTCTTTCTCTTCTCTTATTGCTGTTGCTAGGACTTTCAGGACTATGTTGAATAGCAGTGGTGAAAGTGGGCACCAGCAACTCAGACAACTCAGCACAGGGAAAATGAGCAGCCCAATCAAAAAATGGGAAAAAGATCTAAAGAGACGCCTCTCCAACGAGGACATACAAATGGCCCAAAGATACAAATGATCTAATAGAGATGCTCAATTTCATTTTCTGTAGCGTCCTTTTCTGGGCCTATATTCTCCTCTAAGAGTTTGATGGTTTCTGGTCTTACATTGAGGTCTTTAATCCATTTTGAGTTGATCTTAGTGTACGGTGTCAGGGAATGTTCCAATTTCATTTTTTTGCATGTAGCTGTCCAATTCTCCCAGCACCACTTGTTAAAGAGGTTGTCTTTGTCCCAGTTTATAGTTTCTCCTCCTTTATCAAAAATAAGGTACCCATAGGTGCGTGGGTTGATCTCTGGGTTCTCAATCTTGTTCCATTGATCTATAGTTCTGTTTTTGTGCCAGTACCATACTGTCTTGATAACTGTTGCTTTGTAGTAGAGTCTGAAGTTAGGGAGGCTGATCCCTCCAACTCCATTTTTCTTCCTCAGGATTGCTTTGGCTATTCGAGGTCTTCTGTGTTTCCATATGAACTGTGTTATTATTTGGTCTAGTTCTGTGAAAAATGTCAGTGGTAGTTGAATAGGTATTGCATTGAATCTGTAGATGATATTTGGAAGTATGGTCTTTTTCACAATATTGATTCTTCCAATCCAGGAACATGGAATATCTTTCCATCTGTTTAAGTCTTCTTTAATGTCTCTCATGAGTGTCTTGTAATTTTCTGTGTACAATTCTTTTGTTTCTTTGGGTAGGTTTATTCCTAGATATTTGATTCTTTTGGTTGCAATGGTGAAGGGGATTGCCTCTTTGATTTCCTTTTCTGATTTTTCATTGTTTGTGTATAGGAATGCCAGTGACTTCTGTGTGTTGACTTTATATCCTGCAACTTTGCTGAATTCATTGATTAGCTCTAGTAGCTTTGTAACCGTGTCTTTGGGATTTTCTATGTATAATATCATGTTGTCTGCAAAAAGAGAGAGCTTGACTTCTTCCTTTCCAATCTGGATTCCTTTGATTTCTTTCTCTTCTCTTATTGCTGTTGCTAGGACTTTCAGGACTATGTTGAATAGCAGTGGTGAAAGTGGGCACCAGCAACTCAGACAACTCAGCACAGGGAAAATGAGCAGCCCAATCAAAAAATGGGAAAAAGATCTAAAGAGACGTCTCTCCAAAGAGGACATACAAATGGCCCAAAGATACATGAAATGATGCTCAACCTCGCTTATTATCAGAGAAATGCAAATTAAAACCACAATGAGATACCACCTCACACCTGTCAGAATGGCCATCATCCACAAATCGACAGACAGCAAGTGCTGGAGAGGGTGTGGAGAAAAGGGAACCCTCTTGCATTGCTGGTGGGAATATAAATTAATACAACCTCTATGGAAGACAATATGGAGATTCCTTAAAAAACTAAAAATAGAAGCACCCTATGACCCAGCAATCCCACTATTAGGCCTATACCCTGATGAAATCAAAACTGAAAGAGGCACCTGTACCCCAATGTTCATTGCAGCTCTCTATACAATAGCCAGAACATGGAAGCAACCTAGATGTCCATCGACAAATGAATGGATACAGAAGCTCTGGTACATATATACAATGGGATACTACTCAGCTGTTAAAAGAAATGCAGAAGACTCAGTCCTAATGAGGTGGCTGGCTCTAGAACCTATCATAAAAAGTGAAGTAAGTCAAAAAGAGAAAGACAAGTATAGTATACTAACTCATATATATGGGATCTAGTAAGATGGTCATGATAACACACGCAGTGAACTCATGAAAAAACAGAGAATAGACATAAAGACATTGTGGAAACCAAACAGTGGGAGGGAGTAACATGGAAGCCTATACTGTCATGTGTAGAAAAGATAGCTATTGTCATTGTGCTAGGGGAATAGGAGTACCTACAACCACTTGGAGCGATGGTCTGGAGGGATGGGAGGGGGGGAACTGGGTGGGGGGAGGGTCAAGGGATATGCATATGAATGATCTGGGAACATACATGTACGAAAATAAATAAATTAATTAACAAAACAAAACAAAACAAAACATGAGAGCTGAGGTGACTGTACTAATGCCAGGCAAATCTAACTTTGAAACAAGAAAAGTACTAAAGAAAAGGAAGTACAACTTATAATGATAAAAAGGTACACTAACAATGTGGCAATAAGGATACACATAACAACAGACACACATGTTTAAATCAAAATTAACAGAACTCAAAGGAGAAACGGGTAACAGCTATAGCTGGAAACATCAGTACTTCATTTTCTGTAACAGAGCTAGAAATAATAACAATAAGAATATGGAAGCCTTGACAAAACTATAAACCAAGTAGATTAAAAGACAATCATATAGCACTCCATCCAACAATAGCAGAAAATACATTTTTCTCTCAAATGCACATAGAACAATTCTCCAGGATAAGATCATATGCTTTGTTGTCATTCACTCACTCAGTCGTGTCTGACTCGGCAACCCCAAGGACTGAAGCTAGCCAGGCTCCCCCGTCCTTCACTATCTCCCAGAGTTTGCTCATACTCATGTCCATTGAGTCAATGATGCCATCCAACCAGCACAAACTCTGTCACTCGCTTAGCCTCCTGCCCTCAATCTCCCCTCAAATCAAGGTCTTTTCTAATAGGTCGGCTCTACCAGCCAGGTGACCAAAGTACTTGAGCTTCACCTTCAGCGTCAGTCCTTCCAACGAGTATTCAGGGTTGATTTCCTTTAGGATTGGTTGGTTTGATCTCGTTGCAGTCCAAGAGAGTCTCAAGAGTCTTCTGCAACACCATTTTGAAGACATCATATTAACTCATATATATGGGATCTAGTAAGATGGTCATGATAACACACGCAGTGAACTCATGAAAAAACAGAGAATAGACATAAAGACATTGTGGAAACCAAACAGTGGGAGGGAGTAACATGGAAGCCTATACTGTCATGTGTAGAAAAGATAGCTATTGTCATTGTGCTAGGGGAATAGGAGTACCTACAACCACTTGGAGCGATGGTCTGGAGGGATGGGAGGGGGGGAACTGGGTGGGGGGAGGGTCAAGGGATATGCATATGAATGATCTGGGAACATACATGTACGAAAATAAATAAATTAATTAACAAAACAAAACAAAACAAAACATGAGAGCTGAGGTGACTGTACTAATGCCAGGCAAATCTAACTTTGAAACAAGAAAAGTACTAAAGAAAAGGAAGTACAACTTATAATGATAAAAAGGTACACTAACAATGTGGCAATAAGGATACACATAACAACAGACACACATGTTTAAATCAAAATTAACAGAACTCAAAGGAGAAACGGGTAACAGCTATAGCTGGAAACATCAGTACTTCATTTTCTGTAACAGAGCTAGAAATAATAACAATAAGAATATGGAAGCCTTGACAAAACTATAAACCAAGTAGATTAAAAGACAATCATATAGCACTCCATCCAACAATAGCAGAAAATACATTTTTCTCTCAAATGCACATAGAACAATTCTCCAGGATAAGATCATATGCTTTGTTGTCATTCACTCACTCAGTCGTGTCTGACTCGGCAACCCCAAGGACTGAAGCTAGCCAGGCTCCCCTGTCCTTCACTATCTCCCAGAGTTTGCTCATACTCATGTCCATTGAGTCAATGATGCCATCCAACCAGCACAAACTCTGTCACTCGCTTAGCCTCCTGCCCTCAATCTCCCCTCAAATCAAGGTCTTTTCTAATAGGTCGGCTCTACCAGCCAGGTGACCAAAGTACTTGAGCTTCACCTTCAGCGTCAGTCCTTCCAACGAGTATTCAGGGTTGATTTCCTTTAGGATTGGTTGGTTTGATCTCGTTGCAGTCCAAGAGAGTCTCAAGAGTCTTCTGCAACACCATTTTGAAGACATCAATTCTTCAGTGCTGAGCCTTCATTAGGGTCCAATTCTCACATCCATAAATGACTACTGGTAAAATCATACCATGGACCTTTGTTGGCAAAGTGATGTCTTTGCTTTGTAATATGCTCTCTAGGTTTACTATAAACTGATTCACTACACACAGAGAATTCACCTTCCCCAGGGCATCTTCTCAACCCAGGAATTGCAGCTATATACCTGCATTACAGGCAGATTCTTTACCATCTGAGCCACTAAGGAAGCCCAAGAATCACTGAGTGTGTAGTCTAACCCTTCTCTACAGAGTCTTCCTGACCCAGGAATTGAACCAGGGTCTCATACATTGCAGGTGGATTCTTTACCAGTTGAGCTATGAGGAAAGCCCATGATCTTAATGATCTGGATGACCACAATAGTGTGATCATGTACCTAGAACCAAACATACTGGAGTGGGAAGTCAAGTGAACCATAGGAAGCATTATTATGAGCAAAGTTAGTGGAGGGGATGGAATTCCAGCTAAACTATTTTAAATAGTAAAAGATGCTGCAACTAAAGTGCTACACTCAATATGCCAGCAAATCTGGAAAACTCAGCAGTGACTTCATGACTGGAAAAGGTCAGTTTTCATTCCAATCCCAGTGCTGGTCTGCATGAAGCACAAGCTGGAATCAAGACTGCCAGAAGAATTATCAATAACGTCACATATTCAGATGATACCACCCTTATGGCTGAAAGCAAAGAAGAGCTAAAGAGCCACTTGATGAAAGTGAAAGAGGAGAGTGAAAAGGCTGGCTTAAAACTCAACATTCAAAAATGAAAATCATGGCATCCAGTCCCATCACTTCATGGCAAATCGATGGGGAAATAATCAAAACAGCAACATATTTTATTTTCTTGGACTGCAAAATCACTGTGGATGGTGACTGTAGTCATGAAATTAAAAGACACTTGCACCTTGGAAGAAAGGCTATGACAGACTTAGATAGCATACTAAAAAGCAGAGGCATTGCTTTGCTGGCCTAAGTCTGTATAGTCAAAACTATGATTTTCCCAGTAGTCATGTATGGATGTGAGAGTTGGACCATAAAGAAGGCTAAGCACTGAAGAACTGGTGCTTTTGATCTGTGGTATTAGAGAAGATTCTTGAGAGTTCCTTGGATTTCAAAGAGATTCAACCAGTCAATCCTAAAGGAAATCAACCCTGAATATTCATTGGAAGCACCGATGCTGAAGCTGAAGCTCTGATAGTTCTGTCACCAAATGCAAAGAACTGAAACATGAGAAAAAGATCCTAATGCTGGGAAAGATTGAAGACAAAAGAAGAAGGCAAAAGAAGATGAGATGGTTAGATAGCATCACTGAGTCAATAGACATGAGTCTGAACAAGCTCTGTGATATGGTGAAGAACAGAAAAACCTGGTGTGCTTCCACAGGGTGAGTCCATGGGTTCTCAAAGAGCTGGACACAACTGAGTGACTAAACTGAACTGAGATTTGTTGTAACTTTTCTTTCAAAGAGCAAGCGTCTTAATTTCATGGATAAAGTAACCATCTACGGTGATTTTAAAGCACAGGGAAATGAAACTTGTTACTGTTTCTAGTTTTTCCCTATCTGTTTGCAAGAGAGTGATGAGGCTGGGTGCCATGATCTTAGTTTTTGAAATGTTGAACTTTAAGCCAGCTTTTTCACTTTCCTCTTTCATCTTCATCAGGAGCCTCTTTAGTTCCTTTTTGCTTTGTGCCATTAGGGTGGTGCTATCTGCATAAATGAAGTTACTGATATTTCTCCTGACAATCTTGATTCCAACTTGACCTTCATCTAGTCTGGCATTTTACATGATGTAGTCTATGCAGAGGTTAAATAAGCAGGAAAACAATATACAGTCTTAATGTACTCCTTTCCCAATTTTGAACCAGTCCATTGTTCTATGTCTGTTTCTAACTGTTGTTTCAAACAGAGATTCTGAGAATTAGTTAAGCATTTCATGATTAATGTTATAAAAAAAAGACATATGAAAATTTATACGGTGTAGCTTAAATAGTACTTAAGGAACCATTTGAAGGTGTTAAAAATTTAATTTTAAAAATCTTGAATTAATAAACTATGCTTCTAAATTGATAAATTAGATAAAGAACCTATTAAAATTTAATGCAAGCACAAGAAAATATATGATTAAAATGGAAATCAGTAAAATAGAAAATAAAACAATCAAAAAAATAAAACCAAAAGTTGTTTTTTTTTAAGAAGACTAATAGAATGGGCAAACTTAATGAAATGGATGACATTACAACCAATCTTATATTACAAATAATTGTTCTTATTTGCTTGCTAAATCATGTCTAACTCTTTGTGACCACATGAACTGCAACACACCAGGTTACCCTATCCTACACTATCTTCTAGAATTTGCTCAAAATCATGTCTACTGAGTCATTGATGTTATCTAACCATCTTATCCTCTGCCACCCCCTTCTTCTGTTGCCTTCAGTCTTTCCCAGCATTAGGGTCTTTTCCAATGAGTTAGCTCTTTACATCAGGTAGTCAATAATTTAGGTACTTTGGATAAAATGCACTATCCTAAAAAGATATAAAGTACCCAAATTGATTTAAGAAAAAAATGAAAAAATCTGAACAGGTACATAATAAGAAAGAGATCAAATAAATAATTTAAAAACTTCCCACAGAGAAAAAGTCATGGATAGATTATTGATAAATTCTATCAAATATTCAGTCAATATCATTATTCACAAATACTTCCAAAAAATAACAGAATATAGAATGCATTTCAACTTATATCAATCAAGGATAATCCTGATATAAGAACCAGACACAAACGTAACAAGAAAACTACAGACTATAAACTATTATCTCTGAATATAGACTCAAAAGTCCTTAACAAAATTCCAACAGGCTATGTTTAGCAACATGTAAACATACTAAGTAATGTAAACATTGCTAAGTAGGATTTTTCAAAGGAATACAGGTTGATTTAACACATGAAAATCAACCAATATAATAATAGACCATAATAATAGAATAAGGAACAAAAGCCACATAAACGCCTTAATAGATGAAAACAAAAAAGGTTTTGTTTAACAAAACTCAACATTCTTTTTTTTTTTTTGATTAAACATGTGATAAACCAGGAATAAAAGTGAACTTTCTCAATATGATACAGTACTTTTATGAAAATATAACAATACTTTGGCCACCTGATGCAAAGAGTTGACTTGTTGGGAAAGATCTTGATGTTGGAAAAGATTGAGGGCAAGAGGAGAAAGGAACAGCAGAGGACAATAGACTCAACAAATTGAGTTTAAAATTAATGCAACACAAGAATATATGATTAAAATGGAAATCAGTAAAATAGAAAATAAAACAATCAAAAAATAAAACCAAAAGTTGTTTTTTAAGAAGACTAATAGAATGGGCAAACTTAATGAAATGGATGACATTACAACCAATCTTATATTACAAATAATTGTTCTTATTTGCTTGCTAAATCATGTCTAACTCTTTGTGACCACATGAACTGCAACACACCAGGTTACCCTATCCTACACTATCTTCTAGAATTTGCTCAAAATCATGTCTACTGAGTCATTGATGTTATCTAACCATCTTATCCTCTGCCACCCCCTTCTTCTGTTGCCTTCAGTCTTTCCCAGCATTAGGGTCTTTTCCAATGAGTTAGCTCTTTACATCAGGTAGTCAATAATTTAGGTACTTTGGATAAAATGCACTATCCTAAAAAGATATAAAGTACCCAAATTGATTTAAGAAAAAAATGAAAAAATCTGAACAGGTACATAATAAGAAAGAGATCAAATAAATAATTTAAAAACTTCCCACAGAGAAAAAGTCATGGATAGATTATTGATAAATTCTATCAAATATTCAGTCAATATCATTATTCACAAATACTTCCAAAAAATAACAGAATATAGAATGCATTTCAACTTATATCAATCAAGGATAATCCTGATATAAGAACCAGACACAAACGTAACAAGAAAACTACAGACTATAAACTATTATCTCTGAATATAGACTCAAAAGTCCTTAACAAAATTCCAACAGGCTATGTTTAGCAACATGTAAACATACTAAGTAATGTAAACATTGCTAAGTAGGATTTTTCAAAGGAATACAGGTTGATTTAACACATGAAAATCAACCAATATAATAATAGACCATAATAATAGAATAAGGAACAAAAGCCACATAAACGCCTTAATAGATGAAAACAAAAAAGGTTTTGTTTAACAAAACTCAACATTCTTTTTTTTTTTTTGATTAAACATGTGATAAACCAGGAATAAAAGTGAACTTTCTCAATATGATACAGTACTTTTATGAAAATATAACAATACTTTGGCCACCTGATGCAAAGAGTTGACTTGTTGGGAAAGATCTTGATGTTGGAAAAGATTGAGGGCAAGAGGAGAAAGGAACAGCAGAGGATGCTCTTTGGATGGTATAACTGACTCAACAAATATGAGTTTGAGCAAACTGGGAGATAGTGAAAGGTAGGGAAACTTGACAGGCTACAGTTCATGGGATCACAAAGAGTTGAACATGACTTTGGGACAGAAAAACAATAGCAGCTAATAATGTGCTAGTACCATCATATGCAGATGACAATGTTAAATAGAACAAAAATCCTAAGGTAATCACTAAACGTAGAACTAATAAACTGATTCAGGAAGTTTGCAAGAGACAATATTAATATACAAAAAAATCTGTTTTATTTCTATATACTACTAATGAACAATCTGAAAATGTAATTAAGAAAACCACTTCATTTATTAGAGCATCCAAAGATGAAATCACTTAACAATAAATTTAAGAAAAACAGAGCAAAACCGATACTTGAAAACTATCAAAAAAGTGCTGGAAGAATTAAAGGAAATCTAAATAGTGATAAGACAAACTATATTTATTGAATATAGGAATCAGTGTTTTTTTTTTAAGATGGCCATACTCCAACTGATCTGCAGATTAACCTTTAAAATGTTAGCTACATTTTTTTCAGAAGCTGAATATAAATTCCAAAATTCATATAGAAATGCAGAAGATCCAAAACAGTCAAAACAACACTTTTTGATGTGAAAACATATTAAAAAGCTATGATAATCAAAACAGCACAGTGTTGGAATATAGGTAGACATATAGATCAAAAGTGGCTTCCCAGGTGGTGGCTAGAGGTAAAGAACCTGCCGGCCAATTCATGAGATATAAGAGATGTGGATTCAGTCTCTGGGATGGGAAGATCCCCTAATGGAGGGCATGTCAACTGGCTTTAGCATTCTTGTCCTGGAGAATCCTATGGACAGAGAAGCCTGGCATCATAATAATAGAATAAGGAACAAAAGCCACATAAACGCCTTAATAGATGAAAACAAATTTTCAACAATTCTTTTTTTGATTAAACATGTGATAAACCAGGAATAAAAGTGAACTTTCTCAATATGATACAGTACTTTTATGAAAATATAACAATACTTTGGCCACCTGATGCAAAGAGTTGACTTGTTGGGAAAGATCTTGATGTTGGAAAAGATTGAGGGCAAGAGGAGAAAGGAACAGCAGAGGATGCTCTTTGGATGGTATAACTGACTCAACAAATATGAGTTTGAGCAAACTGGGAGATAGTGAAAGGTAGGGAAACTTGACAGGCTACAGTTCATGGGATCACAAAGAGTTGAACATGACTTTGGGACAGAAAAACAATAGCAGCTAATAATGTGCTAGTACCATCATATGCAGATGACAATGTTAAATAGAACAAAAATCCTAAGGTAATCACTAAACGTAGAACTAATAAACTGATTCAGGAAGTTTGCAAGAGACAATATTAATATACAAAAAAATCTGTTTTATTTCTATATACTACTAATGAACAATCTGAAAATGTAATTAAGAAAACCACTTCATTTATTAGAGCATCCAAAGATGAAATCACTTAACAATAAATTTAAGAAAAACAGAGCAAAACCGATACTTGAAAACTATCAAAAAAGTGCTGGAAGAATTAAAGGAAATCTAAATAGTGATAAGACAAACTATATTTATTGAATATAGGAATCAGTGTTTTTTTTTTTTTTTAAGATGGCCATACTCCAACTGATCTGCAGATTAACCTTTAAAATGTTAGCTACATTTTTTTCAGAAGCTGAATATAAATTCCAAAATTCATATAGAAATGCAGAAGATCCAAAACAGTCAAAACAACACTTTTTGATGTGAAAACATATTAAAAAGCTATGATAATCAAAACAGCACAGTGTTGGAATATAGGTAGACATATAGATCAAAAGTGGCTTCCCAGGTGGTGGCTAGAGGTAAAGAACCTGCCGGCCAATTCATGAGATATAAGAGATGTGGATTCAGTCTCTGGGATGGGAAGATCCCCTAATGGAGGGCATGTCAACTGGCTTTAGCATTCTTGTCGGGAGAATCCTATGGACAGAGAAGCCTGGCATGCTATGGTTCATAGATTCACAAAGAGTTGGATATGATTGAAACAACTTAGCACACACACACACACACACACACGCACACATACAGATCAGTGGAATAAAATGTGAGTTCAGAAATAAACTCTTAACTTATGGCAAATTGGTTTTCAACAAGGATATCAAGATAATTTAAAGGTAAAAAACAGATTGTTTTCAACAAATGGTGTGGAAAAAATTGAACACTCGTATTCAAAAGAGAGAAGTTGAATCTTTTCTTTATATATATATAAAGCTAAAGCTATTGGACTTTTAAATCTTCATATTAAGCAAACATTTTTCTATAGATATGACACCAAAGTATTAACTATTAAATTAAAAGTAACTTGAACTTGATAGAAACTTAGTTTTGTCTTACAAGGAATATCATCAGGAAAGTAAAAACACAGCCCACAGAGAAAAAGAAAATATTTATAAATAATATGTCCAATAAAAGACATATCCAGAACATACAAAAAAAAACTTAAAACTCAATAATGTAAAGATAAATAGCCCAATTAAAAAATAGACAAAGGAAGGAACAGTCATTTCTTCAAAGAGGATACACAAAGAGCCTAAGCACATGAACTATCCTCACTAGTCATTGTGTGTTTATGTGTGTGGTGTGTGTGTGCTTGTCATGGCTGATGCTGCAATACCATGAACTGTAACCCACCAGGCTTCTCTGTCCACAGGCTTATCCATTAGGAGAGTGCAAATCAAAGCCAGTAAGATATCATTTCATACTCTTTATGAATGATATGATTCAGAATGTAAAAAAAAAAAAAGAATAGAGCAAAAAATTTCATCAATGATGTGGAAAAATTGGTATGTTCTATTAATTCCTGATGGGAATGATAAACTGCTTTGGGAAACTGGCATTTTAAAATATTAAACATAGAACTATTATCTGTTACAACAATCCCATTCCTAAGTAAATACTCAGAGAAATAAAAACTTACTTCTATATAAAGACTTAGTCCCAAATGTTCATAGGAGCTTTATCTCTAATAGCAAAAATGTAGAAACAGCTCAAATGTCCATCAAAAGATAAATGGATAAATAAATTATGATACAGCCATACAATAGAATACTATTTTACCATCAAAAAGAATTAATTAGATACATGCGACAACACTGGTGAACTTTGAATATTTATCCTACATGAAATAAACTGGTTGTGAAAGACCATGTTGTAGGATTCTAAATTTATGTAGGTCAAAATAACCAAATCCATTGAGATGTAATGCAGAATTTTCCCCTCAGGGTCTAGAGGAGAAAATAAATCGATAAAGACTACTAACTGTGTATGGGGCCTCTTTTTTGGTGAAGAGGCTATTTTAAAATTAGACTATGATGATGGTTACACAACTCTGTGTGTATGCTCAGTTATGTCTGACTCTTTGCAACTCCATGGACTGTAGCCCCCACCAGGCTCTTCTGTGCCTGGAATTTTCAAGGCAAGAATATTGGAGTGGGACTTCCCTGGTGGTCCAGTGGGTAGAGAGTCTGCCTTGCAGTGCAAGGGGCGCCAGTTTGATCCCTGGCACAGGAAGATCCCACATGCCGCTTAGCGGCTGGACTGGTGTGTCCAGTTATGAGCCAGCGCTCTGGAGCACATGTGCCCAGAGCCAGTGCTCTGCTGCGAGAGAAGCCACTGCGATGGGAGGCACACACAGGCCAAAGAATTAAGATGGATGAAAATAAATAAATGAAAGACCAATAAAAGAAACCAAAATTAAAAAATAAATAAATAAAAAGAATACTGGAGTGGGTTGCCATTTCCTTCTCCAACACAGCTTTGTGAATATACTGACAACCTTGAATTGTAAATTTTAAATAAGTGAATTATATAACATGTGAATTATATCTTAATAAAGCTGCTAAAAAGAATATCAATTCTCCAGAGACAAATGTGGGAAAGAAAGTCAGTTTGCAATGAATTTATCCTTTTTGATTTTTGTTCACTCTGTGTTTTCAACTAGGAAAAACAATTTGATATAATTTAAAAGTAATAGTCTAGTGTTATGTGACTGGTACTAGAATATGTTCTCGATCTGCAGTTGTTCAAATATTCAGAAGATAATTAGGACTGTTGCCCTGGTATGTACCCTTTGATGACTCTCCTGTCTTTCTAAATTAGAAGTAAGACTGGTTTATATAATGACGTCCTCTTGGAAGATGCTAAGAAAAGACTTTTCTTTATTGCTTTCCTTAGCATATGAGAGAAACAGGAGATCCTTTTCCTTTAAGTTGTACTGAATTCTCTGAAATAGTATTCTGTGAGTAGCATATCAGTCCCACGTGATATCCTACAGAACAATATTCAATGGTACAGGTGTCAAAGAAAGGTGTAAACAGGTTTATAGGATCAAAACTTTTCATCTCCACTTTGTTTGTCCTGGGATAGTTCTAGTCTCTTTGACTCATGGTTTTCTATTATATAGAAATAGAAAAAAACAACTTTTTAGTTTCTAATTTTCCAGAGTTTTTGAGTATTAACCCAAATCAGATAATGGCTGTGAAAATAATTTAAAATGCAGAAAGTTCTTTATACATGTGAGATAGTATTCTTGTTATTTGTTTTTATAGATCAATAATATAACAAAAATGATAATAATGTTGATAATGAGAAGGAAGTTTATGCAAAATTTGTTACTGGTTTTTGCTCTTTATGTTTGGCCTTGTATATCCATCATATATAAGGTGAAATATGTCCTAGTTCTGGATTTGCAAACACAGAGAATACTGTTTTTTTTAGAGAAAAAATTCTGGAAAGAAAATGTCATCATATGTCTTTGCTGCCAACTTACTGACTTGTTGAAAATATTAGAATATTAGAACTGACATGAAAAAGAAGAAGGAGAAAAATGGCAACCCCAACTCTTGCTATTCATCTGGCATATATACCGACTTCTGTATGTGTGTGAAGTACAAAACAAGTTTAGAATTTATGATGGAGAGCTGGTTCTGTTCATATAGCACTTTAGTTTAATTCTCTGTATTAACCCTTCAATCTCTGCATTTTCTTGGGTCATAGTAATTTTCTCACAGCATGACATGTACTACATGAATCTGATAAATGTCTATAAGTTCTTCAAAAGCCTGCTTAAGGTAGGATGTAGGAGATGCTCCTTGGGGTGCCTTTCTGACACATTTAATAGGAGTTGATTATTTCTTTACTTTTGCCACCCAGCTGTATACTTGTCTTTACTTTTTTCACGTAGTATATAATGACGTCCTCTTGGAAGATGCTAAGAAAAGACTTTTCTTTATTGCTTTCCTTAGCATATGAGAGAAACAGGAGATCCTTTTCCTTTAAGTTGTACTGAATTCTCTGAAATAGTATTCTGTGAGTAGCATATCAGTCCCACGTGATATCCTACAGAACAATATTCAATGGTACAGGTGTCAAAGAAAGGTGTAAACAGGTTTATAGGATCAAAACTTTTCATCTCCACTTTGTTTGTCCTGGGATAGTTCTAGTCTCTTTGACTCATGGTTTTCTATTATATAGAAATAGAAAAAAACAACTTTTTAGTTTCTAATTTTCCAGAGTTTTGAGTATTAACCCAAATCAGATAATGGCTGTGAAAATAATTTAAAATGCAGAAAGTTCTTTATACATGTGAGATAGTATTCTTGTTATTTGTTTTTATAGATCAATAATATAACAAAAATGATAATAATGTTGATAATGAGAAGGAAGTTTATGCAAAATTTGTTACTGGTTTTTGCTCTTTATGTTTGGCCTTGTATATCCATCATATATAAGGTGAAATATGTCCTAGTTCTGGATTTGCAAACACAGAGAATACTGTTTTTTTTAGAGAAAAAATTCTGGAAAGAAAATGTCATCATATGTCTTTGCTGCCAACTTACTGACTTGTTGAAAATATTAGAATATTAGAACTGACATGAAAAAGAAGAAGGAGAAAAATGGCAACCCCAACTCTTGCTATTCATCTGGCATATATACCGACTTCTGTATGTGTGTGAAGTACAAAACAAGTTTAGAATTTATGATGGAGAGCTGGTTCTGTTCATATAGCACTTTAGTTTAATTCTCTGTATTAACCCTTCAATCTCTGCATTTTCTTGGGTCATAGTAATTTTCTCACAGCATGACATGTACTACATGAATCTGATAAATGTCTATAAGTTCTTCAAAAGCCTGCTTAAGGTAGGATGTAGGAGATGCTCCTTGGGGTGCCTTTCTGACACATTTAATAGGAGTTGATTATTTCTTTACTTTTGCCACCCAGCTGTATACTTGTCTGTTATTGTACACGCTGTAAAATATGTCAATCATGTGTTTTCACATATTACTAGATTGTAAGCTCATGAGCGAAGGGATAGCAATCAGTATCTTCTAGCCTATAGTCACACGGCAGTTACAATTAGCACATCTTGTCTATTTTTCAACAATGCATTTTTGTGAAAAAAAGATCAAGAGAACGCATATATGTACAAGCTCAGGCTGCTGTGCATGATAGTCTGGAAAGGGCTATGAGTTTAACGCCACATGCAATATATAACTACAGATTCAGAGCATCTGGTGATGCAGAGAAAGCTCATATATTTGTTCAATAACAGCAGTCCAATACAGATCTTATCATAAAATTGTAAAACAAGGGCTCCTGCTTATGGGAGGAGCCACCATAAGGAATTCTGCCTCCGTCCCAAGTAGTTGTTGGTTCAGTCATAGCTGGGCTAATGGAATTTTTCTACGTCAGCGGGACAGGGCTTGTTGTAACTGTGACATCTATACTGCCCAAAATTCCACCTTGCCTATAACCCCTCTGTTCATGGTGGCTCTTTCCCCATGTCCTTAGTAGTTTTTCCTTTGCTCTTCATTTGGATCTCTCTGTTCTTACTGTGGTTATTTGTATTGCTAAATGAGCTAATTCCACTTTAGCAAGCCTCATTTTCTTTTGCCTTCTTCTCATCTTTAGTTTCTCTCCATCAGTCTAGGACCCTGACATATTGTCTCTGTCTTGAGTATGTCCTCTCTCTCTTCTTCCTTTTCTCTTCATTTTCTCTCAACCTGTAAGCCGTTTATTCTTCTTTTTCTGCAATCACATCTTACACCCATCAGTAGGGTAGACTACATATTTTGTGGGACTGAATAAAACATAAAAATGCAGGGTTCCAGGCTTCCCTGGTGGTCTAGTGGGTAAAGAGTCTGCCTTGCAGTGCAGGGGACACTGGTTTGATCTCTGGCCAGGGAAGATCCCATGTGTCATGGAGAGGCTGGACCCAGTGTGTCCAATTACGAGCCAGCGCTCTGGAGTGCATGTGCTTGAAGCCGGTGTTCTGCTACAGGAAAGGCCACTGCACTGGGAGGCCCACACAGGCCAAAGAACAAAGATAGATGAAAAGAAATAAATGAAGACCAATAAAAGAGGCCAAAATTTAAAAAAAAATAAAAACTAAAATCATTATTCACTTTAAAAAAATGTAGGGTTCCTTGTTCAAACTTTGTAACAAATTAAAAAAAATGACAGCAGAGAATAAACCAAATGCAGGAACTTTCTGAACTCAGGATTCTAGGTGACTACACAGATCACAGATTTGTGAAATGGGTCCTGCCCACTAGACCGTAAGCTCTATGAAGACAGGGACTGTGTCTTCCTTGATCAATGCTCTATCTCAGAAACCAGCTCAGTGTGATAACCATCACAGGGATTATGTGAATGAATGAAATAATGATCTAGAATTTTGTGGTGCACACACACAATCTCATTTCTAATTTTGATCCTCTTGCTAATTCTGTGAGGCAAGTCTGGCAATCACAAATAGCTCCATATTACAGGTAAGCAAACTGAGGTTTCCATGTGGTTTGTCATACTGTGAATAAGGGATAACATACAGACTCACTCTCAACTCTTGTAATTCTCTTCTCCAAACTGCTTTAACTCTCATCTCAGAGACTAGAAATGAGGGAAAGTGTGGAGGTATTAATCTTCTCATGAGCTTTCTGAGAATCCTAGAAGAAATGCGGACTGAGAGAAATTGTTTTGTTTTCTTGGCAATAATAATAACAACAACAATAAAATGCTTTAAGTATATTCAAAATTAATTTTACAAAGCTCTTTCATTTCCAGTTATCAATATAACTAAAGCCTAAACACAATCACTAAATAAATTGTATTGATATGGAAGACGTATATACCTAGATCAATTGACTAATAAGTTTGCATACTATTTCAAATAAATAACTGAAAATATCAGAACATCGATGCTACCTACCACTGGCCCTCAGGGAATTCTTGTTTATTTTGAGCACCGGGCCATGGTGCAGCTACCATTCAGGAAGATCTGGCCCGTGGACTGAGAGTAGTCACAGAGTGCACAGCAGGAAGATCTCTGTGGAGGAGGTGCTGCAGGGGCCAGAGAGGTGGCAGAGATTCTGCTTTGTTATTCTTACAGGGAAAACAGCCGGGTTGAATTTCTAACTGAGCTTCTTTGCTGGCTCTTGAGGCCACTGCACTGGGAGGCCCACACAGGCCAAAGAACAAAGATAGATGAAAAGAAATAAATGAAGACCAATAAAAGAGGCCAAAATTTAAAAAAATATAAAAACTAAAATCATTATTCACTTTAAAAAAATGTAGGGTTCCTTGTTCAAACTTTGTAACAAATTAAAAAAAATGACAGCAGAGAATAAACCAAATGCAGGAACTTTCTGAACTCAGGATTCTAGGTGACTACACAGATCACAGATTTGTGAAATGGGTCCTGCCCACTAGACCGTAAGCTCTATGAAGACAGGGACTGTGTCTTCCTTGATCAATGCTCTATCTCAGAAACCAGCTCAGTGTGATAACCATCACAGGGATTATGTGAATGAATGAAATAATGATCTAGAATTTTGTGGTGCACACACACAATCTCATTTCTAATTTTGATCCTCTTGCTAATTCTGTGAGGCAAGTCTGGCAATCACAAATAGCTCCATATTACAGGTAAGCAAACTGAGGTTTCCATGTGGTTTGTCATACTGTGAATAAGGGATAACATACAGACTCACTCTCAACTCTTGTAATTCTCTTCTCCAAACTGCTTTAACTCTCATCTCAGAGACTAGAAATGAGGGAAAGTGTGGAGGTATTAATCTTCTCATGAGCTTTCTGAGAATCCTAGAAGAAATGCGGACTGAGAGAAATTGTTTTGTTTTCTTGGCAATAATAATAACAACAACAATAAAATGCTTTAAGTATATTCAAAATTAATTTTACAAAGCTCTTTCATTTCCAGTTATCAATATAACTAAAGCCTAAACACAATCACTAAATAAATTGTATTGATATGGAAGACGTATATACCTAGATCAATTGACTAATAAGTTTGCATACTATTTCAAATAAATAACTGAAAATATCAGAACATCGATGCTACCTACCACTGGCCCTCAGGGAATTCTTGTTTATTTTGAGCACCGGGCCATGGTGCAGCTACCATTCAGGAAGATCTGGCCCGTGGACTGAGAGTAGTCACAGAGTGCACAGCAGGAAGATCTCTGTGGAGGAGGTGCTGCAGGGGCCAGAGAGGTGGCAGAGATTCTGCTTTGTTATTCTTACAGGGAAAACAGCCGGGTTGAATTTCTAACTGAGCTTCTTTGCTGGCTCTTGATTAACTACATTACTGTTTTACATTCACGGTTATATATGAACAGAGTTTAAAGGGATGTTAATATTTTTGTTGTGAATTGTTTTCAAATTCCATGGTCAAATAAATCCAGAAAACACTGGGCTGTTGAAGCATTTATTAACAGGCTTTTGGAGCACCTTATACTTATTCCTGATGCAGTACTTACCACATCAAATAGTAGCTGCCTAGTGATTTGCCTGTTGATTTTTAAGCTCCTAGAATCAAAATTTACGCTTTTATAGCCTGAGCGTCTATGCTCCGAATAGAGAAAAAATGCTACGTAAATACTTGATGAAGAATGACCATTGAAATAGGAAGGAATATCTTGATCTCATCATTTGAATCAGGATATTCACATCCTGTAGCCATGTCTTTAGGGCTAGGGACATTCAGGTGCTTCTGAATGCCATTCTCACACCTCCACTCAGCATGCTCCCATTCCAAACCCCTAACTCCCAGTGGACCTTTGGGCACCGCTACAGAGATGATGCATGCTTGAATATTAAAACCCTCTGCTCTCTCTGCAACTTAACCCTGGCTTTTCAGAGCTAGCCCTCTGGGACCTCGCTGAGCCTTTCAAATGACATCCTGAGAAACCAGGCTGAATTATGAAATCATAGCATTACTAATATCAAATCTCAGGCCTCATATTTTAATATTGTATATGAAGTTCTGTCTAAAAACCAAGATTAATTTAATATGTAAAACAATAGATACCTCAAATTAATACAAAACATTGTAATACAAATGGCTTTTATTCAGATTTGAATACGACACACAAAGGCTATAAGTAAATTAGTTTTATTGATCTATATTCATAGAATTATTTAAATGTACCCTCTGGTACTAAGAGCCAGGGGTTTTTCTGATGCTTTCCATTAATGCATTTTTCATTAGTGGCTAGTGCTGGGAAGCCCAAATTTCATTTGGCTGCAAAAGATTAATTTCCTCTTGACAACCATGCCTAGATTTAAAAAAAAAAATGGGGGAGTTGAAACAGTGACCTAAAGGACAATTCTCAGAACTATGAATTAGAGGACCAGGAAAACACAGATAAAAAATATATAGTATGCATGTGTGTTTCCTTGACTGTGTGTCTACTGGGTGAAAACATGATTTTGAAGAGAAATAAATCAGAATCTAGGGTTCCTGGCCCTGTCTCAGAATGTGTGCATATGCCATAACCATTTGTAATTAACAATTGACCTATTTTCAATCTCAGAATTATGCATAAAAAAGTATTATAGGCAGTTAGTTTCCGAATAATTTTGACCCATATTATCCCTCATTTTTCTGTTTGTTTCTCTGAAAGTTTTTCTCACCAGCCTCACAAAAGGAGCGTATTTAATAATAGTAATAATACAATTAAGGCTAATTAAAACCATTAAAATTAATTTTGTCTGGAGATTTATTGGAAATTTTGGAACTCCCACTGAGATAATTGATACACGCTGGGGAGTCACAAAACTGAGCCCCTGAATTTGACTGCTGCTTGGGTGTTTTAACAGCTAAAATGGTTCACTGCTTCTGCTCCCTCCCTAGGGCAATGTAGTCATTGTACCAGCTTTGTGGGGAGCCTCCCAGTGTTCTCATTTAACCACCTCATCATTGAAGCCTACAACTACTAACCTACTTAGATTACAACGGTCAACAGTCAAATAATACTGATATGGACCATGAAGAACAAAATGGGAGGTATTTTTATAAGGTAGAACAAGCAGTCATTTTTATAATGTGATTTGTGAATCATTAAACTCCCCTTTGCTTAAAATATGTCTCTTACAGACATGCCCCAGTGCCAGAAAATTTCCCCTTTAGGAGATATTCCTTGGATATGAAAGTTATGTGTACTTTAAGGAGGTCTGCTAACTATATAATTTCTCAGAGAGGGTTCACTCAGTATCGACCATGTGCACCAGGGCTTCAGTGAGTCCTTCAGATTGTTTATTAACAAATTTACAATGTTCACAAAGTGTGGTAGGCAGGAAAATAGCCCCCCAATGATGCTCATACCCTAAACCCCAGATGGTACCTTGTAACATGACTAAGGGGAATTAAGACTTCAGATAAAATGATGATTGCTAAACAACTGACCTTGAAAGAGGCACATTCACCTAAATTACATAGGTGGGCTCAATGTAATCACAAGAACCCATATTGTTAGCAGAGACACAGAAGAGAGACAGGAGCTGAGAGAGAGGGGTATGAGTAGGACTCAATCCAATGCTGCTGAAGGAATGGGGCCACAAGCCAAGGAATGCAGTTATCCTTTAGAAGCTAGTAAATACAAGAAATTAATTCTCCCCTGGAGTCTCTAGAAAAGAATATAGCCTTGCTAAAACCTTGATCTTATCCCACTGGTACCTATTTTTGTATTTCTTACCTGAATAATCATGTAATAATAAATTTGTTGCTTTAAGCCAATTTTTGCTAATTTGTTTCAATAGAAATGGAAACTAACAGAGGAATGGGGACAAGCACATTTTGGTGAACAGACAAGTAAAGATGAAATGGAAAAGGAAATAAAGCTCCCTCACAAAAGGAGCGTATTTAATAATAGTAATAATACAATTAAGGCTAATTAAAACCATTAAAATTAATTTTGTCTGGAGATTTATTGGAAATTTTGGAACTCCCACTGAGATAATTGATACACGCTGGGGAGTCACAAAACTGAGCCCCTGAATTTGACTGCTGCTTGGGTGTTTTAACAGCTAAAATGGTTCACTGCTTCTGCTCCCTCCCTAGGGCAATGTAGTCATTGTACCAGCTTTGTGGGGAGCCTCCCAGTGTTCTCATTTAACCACCTCATCATTGAAGCCTACAACTACTAACCTACTTAGATTACAACGGTCAACAGTCAAATAATACTGATATGGACCATGAAGAACAAAATGGGAGGTATTTTTATAAGGTAGAACAAGCAGTCATTTTTATAATGTGATTTGTGAATCATTAAACTCCCCTTTGCTTAAAATATGTCTCTTACAGACATGCCCCAGTGCCAGAAAATTTCCCCTTTAGGAGATATTCCTTGGATATGAAAGTTATGTGTACTTTAAGGAGGTCTGCTAACTATATAATTTCTCAGAGAGGGTTCACTCAGTATCGACCATGTGCACCAGGGCTTCAGTGAGTCCTTCAGATTGTTTATTAACAAATTTACAATGTTCACAAAGTGTGGTAGGCAGGAAAATAGCCCCCCAATGATGCTCATACCCTAAACCCCAGATGGTACCTTGTAACATGACTAAGGGGAATTAAGACTTCAGATAAAATGATGATTGCTAAACAACTGACCTTGAAAGAGGCACATTCACCTAAATTACATAGGTGGGCTCAATGTAATCACAAGAACCCATATTGTTAGCAGAGACACAGAAGAGAGACAGGAGCTGAGAGAGAGGGGTATGAGTAGGACTCAATCCAATGCTGCTGAAGGAATGGGGCCACAAGCCAAGGAATGCAGTTATCCTTTAGAAGCTAGTAAATACAAGAAATTAATTCTCCCCTGGAGTCTCTAGAAAAGAATATAGCCTTGCTAAAACCTTGATCTTATCCCACTGGTACCTATTTTTGTATTTCTTACCTGAATAATCATGTAATAATAAATTTGTTGCTTTAAGCCAATTTTTGCTAATTTGTTTCAATAGAAATGGAAACTAACAGAGGAATGGGGACAAGCACATTTTGGTAAACAGACAAGTAAAGATGAAATGGAAAAGGGGAAAGCACTTCAGAAAATAAAGTATTGTTAGTGAAATAAGTTAGATAAATACCATATGATATGACTATAATACGTATATGAGGAATTTGAAGAATAAAAATAAACTTATAGATACAAAGAATATATTTGTCATTGCCAGAGGTGGAAGTTGAGGTGCAGGGGAAAAACAAAAGAAAGTACTACTGAGGAATCCATTGTGAGGTGACATTGTGAATAATAGGAATAAGAAAGATATTGGGCAGATAAGTCATGTGGGTACTGGACCGAATTAGGATGGATTATACCAAGAGAGAGGCAGGTGATAAACAGAGAAGACAGAAGTGTACTGTACTCATTTTCTATTGCTGCGTAATAAAATTGCCACAAACTTGGTGGTAATAAACATATTTATTTTCTCAGTTTCTGTAGATCAGCAATCTGGAAACAGCTTAGCTGAGTCCCCTTTTAAGGTTCTCACAAGACTGCAGTCAAGGTGTCAGCCAGGCCATTCACATCTGCAGGCTCAGGTGAGGAAGAATTCACTTCCATGTTCTTTCAGATTGTTGACGTGATTCTTTACTTTGAGACTGCATAATTAAAGGTCCCCGTTTTTTGTTTGTTATTGGCTGAAGCCTGCACAGATTCTAGTGCCTTGTCCTAGAAACCACCCATTGCTCCTGTCACAAGGGTTTCTCCAGCTTGATGACTAACTTTATCTATCCTGTTCAGGTCTGCAGACTGTTCCATAATGCAATTTAATCATGAAAATGACATCTCAGTACAGAGACACAGAAGAGAGACAGGAGCTGAGAGAGAGGGTATGAGTAGGACTCAATCCAATGCTGCTGAAGGAATGGGGCCACAAGCCAAGGAATGCAGTTATCCTTTAGAAGCTAGTAAATACAAGAAATTAATTCTCCCCTGGAGTCTCTAGAAAAGAATATAGCCTTGCTAAAACCTTGATCTTATCCCACTGGTACCTATTTTTGTATTTCTTACCTGAATAATCATGTAATAATAAATTTGTTGCTTTAACCCAAATTTTTTGCTAATTTGTTTCAATAGAAATGGAAACTAACAGAGGAATGGGGACAAGCACATTTTGGTAAACAGACAAGTAAAGATGAAATGGAAAAGGGGAAAGCACTTCAGAAAATAAAGTATTGTTAGTGAAATAAGTTAGATAAATACCATATGATATGACTATAATACGTATATGAGGAATTTGAAGAATAAAAATAAACTTATAGATACAAAGAATATATTTGTCATTGCCAGAGGTGGAAGTTGAGGTGCAGGGGAAAAACAAAAGAAAGTACTACTGAGGAATCCATTGTGAGGTGACATTGTGAATAATAGGAATAAGAAAGATATTGGGCAGATAAGTCATGTGGGTACTGGACCGAATTAGGATGGATTATACCAAGAGAGAGGCAGGTGATAAACAGAGAAGACAGAAGTGTACTGTACTCATTTTCTATTGCTGCGTAATAAAATTGCCACAAACTTGGTGGTAATAAACATATTTATTTTCTCAGTTTCTGTAGATCAGCAATCTGGAAACAGCTTAGCTGAGTCCCCTTTTAAGGTTCTCACAAGACTGCAGTCAAGGTGTCAGCCAGGCCATTCACATCTGCAGGCTCAGGTGAGGAAGAATTCACTTCCATGTTCTTTCAGATTGTTGACGTGATTCTTTACTTTGAGACTGCATAATTAAAGGTCCCCGTTTTTTGTTTGTTATTGGCTGAAGCCTGCACAGATTCTAGTGCCTTGTCCTAGAAACCACCCATTGCTCCTGTCACAAGGGTTTCTCCAGCTTGATGACTAACTTTATCTAGCTCACCAAGTGCTTCTCTAGCTCCAGTCTCTAAGACAGACTGTTCCATAATGCAATTTAATCATGAAAATGACATCTCAGTACATTGCCATGTTCTGTGTGTAAGGAGCAAGTCACACATCACGTCCCCCACTCAAGGGAGAGAGATTGCCCAAAGGTGTAAACACCAGGAAATTGGGGTCACTCTTTGGTCTTCCATTACAAGCACCAAAATCAAACTTGATCTGTGTCACAATTTCACTTGAATCATGCATATTTTAGGAAACTTATTATCCCTGCCAATGATTTGTCTGATAGTAAGATGATGGAGTTGATTCTTCAATGGTCCCAACTGGAGGTTATTGGATTTCTAAAGCAGACGTTTAAGCCTTGAGAAACCTATATCTCCTTGATTTGTTGGAGGTGACAAAACCCCTACAGTAGTGAATAGAGTAGTGTCTGACTTTATATTTCTTCTCAAGTTCTTTTTTCTTTTAGTACTTTTATTCCCTAGGGTTTTCTTAAACTTCCTCCCTTTTTCTTACAGTCAGGAGTCTCCAGTGAAATAAGAAGGCATCATAAACTCAAATGCTAAGGTAGTTTGTAGGAGAAAGGGTGAAGCTATGGCAGATTGGAGAATACATGCTTGTTTCAAAGCCAAGTGAGAGATAGAATTCTGCTAGTCAGGGCTGTAGGAAATTTGCTCTTTGCAACTCTGGAGAAACAGGCAACAGCTGTCTTGGTCACTTCTATCCTTTTATCCATCTCTCTCTGAGGTTTTCTGACTACAATCTAGAGCAAAGGCAGATACCAGGACCCAATCTGATCTGAATTTTGCCTCCAGGGGAAACAGCCAAGATGATTTAATGGATCTTTGTTCATCTCCCACTTCCACAGGGTTCAGCATGTCTCAGACATTCTGATTGCTTTAAAGAAGTCATGTCAGGGGTTCCCTGGTGGTCCAGTGGGTGAGGACATCACCTTGCAGTGCAAAGGGCGCCAGTTCGATCCCTGGCCTGGGAGGATCCCATGTGCCGCGGAGCGGCTGGACTGATGTGTCCAATTACTGAGCCCGAGCTCTGGGGTGCATGCGCCCAGAGCTGGCGCTCAGCAACGACAGACGCCACCACGATGGGAAGCCCACAGGAGCCAAAGAGCAAAGACGGATGAAAATGGACAAATGAAAGACCAATAGACGTGGCCCGCCTGCTCCCTCCCTCCCCACCCTACCCCCACCTAAATAAATAAATCTTAAAAAAAAAAGAAGTCATGTCTAGCCAGATCGTGATTATTATTACAATTAGTCTACTGCTTTCTAACAGTCTAACAATCATACTTAGACCAGCAAGGCTTAAACATCACCAGAGATGAACATATGACTCCAAAATTCTATGAGTTTGTACTTCTCATTATCTTTTATATATGACAAACATTATAAAGCATTTCACTATGCCACAGATTTATTTTTACAAAGGATGAAATCATTTGCCTTGAGGATGTCATCAATGGTGAAGTCCTCTTTATCCTTCACAATACAGATTGAGTTATGTCTTTTAGGAAGTCTTTTCTGAGCTCTAGGCGGATTGAATATCTTCCTATTTAGCACATTGTTTGTTCTTTAATTTCAGTGTGTATCTCCTTATATATATTTTATTGGGGTTTGGTTGTTTTACATTAGTTTCAGGTGTACAGTGAAGTTATTGTTATATGTCTTTTATAAAGTTTTGTTGTTTACCACTAAACATAATCTAAAATAGCCATAGGTGTATTCCTGACCCCTCCCACCTGAGACCCTCTCCCTTTTCCCTCTGTCCTGCCCCCCAGGTTGATGCATAGCCTCCACGTAAGTTCCCTTAGTCTTACAGCTTAATCACAATGATTATCTCTTTTACATATGATAGTGTAGGTTTCCATATTACTCTTCCCATACCTCTCACTTGACCTTCCCTCCTCGTAATGTCCATAGGTCTGTTTTCTATGTCTGTTTCTCCATTGCTGCTCTGCATGTGTATTTATGGATACCATCTTATTAAATTCCATATATATGTTAGTATACTGTGTTTGTCCTTTTCTTTTTTGACTTGCTTCACTTTGTATAATAGGTTTCAGGTTCATCCACCTCATTAGGTCTGATTCTTCTGCATTTCTTTTTACAGCTGAGAAATATTTCATTGTATATATGTACCATAGCTTCTTTATCCATTCATTCGTGGATAGACAGCTAGATTGTTTTCATGTCCTAGCTATTGTACAGAGTGCTGTGATGAACACTGGGGTACAGAGGTTTATTTTAATATATTTTTTTAATATGTGGTACATTTAAAATTTTCAGTTTCCCTTTTAACAGTTCTAAATCATTTTAAGAGTGTACATATATACTTATGCATACACAGTCTGAGACTCAAAGGTTAAAGACCAATAAAGTGAATGATGGTTTTCTTTGGATCATGGGATTAAAATTCTTTTTGTTAAAATTCTTTTTGTAAAAATTCTTTTTGTTAAAATTCATTCAAATTGAAGAAATATTCTTCTTATAAATTAAAAAGGTTTAGAATCAAGCATCTAAGAAAAAATAAACATCAATTCATGTCAATTTAAATACAGTAATGTACAATATATATTTCATCTTAGGGTTACTTTATGTAATGGCATAAGGAGAGAAAAATCAGACTATGAAATGAGGCTGTTAACTTCAACTAGAAAATAATTATAATTTACTTTTCAGATGAGTACTTTTTTCTGAGCTCTAGGCGGATTGAATATCTTCCTATTTAGCACATTGTTTGTTCTTTAATTTCAGTGTGTATCTCCTTATATATATTTTATTGGGGTTTGGTTGTTTTACATTAGTTTCAGGTGTACAGTGAAGTTATTGTTATATGTCTTTTATAAAGTTTTGTTGTTTACCACTAAACATAATCTAAAATAGCCATAGGTGTATTCCTGACCCCTCCCACCTGAGACCCTCTCCCTTTTCCCTCTGTCCTGCCCCCCAGGTTGATGCATAGCCTCCACGTAAGTTCCCTTAGTCTTACAGCTTAATCACAATGATTATCTCTTTTACATATGATAGTGTAGGTTTCCATATTACTCTTCCCATACCTCTCACTTGACCTTCCCTCCTCGTAATGTCCATAGGTCTGTTTTCTATGTCTGTTTCTCCATTGCTGCTCTGCATGTGTATTTATGGATACCATCTTATTAAATTCCATATATATGTTAGTATACTGTGTTTGTCCTTTTCTTTTTTGACTTGCTTCACTTTGTATAATAGGTTTCAGGTTCATCCACCTCATTAGGTCTGATTCTTCTGCATTTCTTTTTACAGCTGAGAAATATTTCATTGTATATATGTACCATAGCTTCTTTATCCATTCATTCGTGGATAGACAGCTAGATTGTTTTCATGTCCTAGCTATTGTACAGAGTGCTGTGATGAACACTGGGGTACAGAGGTTTATTTTAATATATTTTTTTAATATGTGGTACATTTAAAATTTTTCAGTTTCCCTTTTAACAGTTCTAAATCATTTTAAGAGTGTACATATATACTTATGCATACACAGTCTGAGACTCAAAGGTTAAAGACCAATAAAGTGAATGATGGTTTTCTTTGGATCATGGGATTAAAATTCTTTTTGTTAAAATTCTTTTTGTAAAAATTCTTTTTGTTAAAATTCATTCAAATTGAAGAAATATTCTTCTTATAAATTAAAAAGGTTTAGAATCAAGCATCTAAGAAAAAATAAACATCAATTCATGTCAATTTAAATACAGTAATGTACAATATATATTTCATCTTAGTGTTACTTTATGTAATGGCATAAGGAGAGAAAAAATCAGACTATGAAATGAGGCTGTTAACTTCAACTAGAAAATAATTATAATTTACTGCAGATAATATTTGCCATGGACTCTTAGAAATGTTATCCTTTTTTTCTTTGGTTTTTACAGAGCTTTGTTGTTTACAGTTCCATATAATTCCAGATCCATCATAGGTATAACCTTGTCCCCTCTCCTGTGGCCCCCCTCCCACTCATCCCATCCCTCCCCTCCAGGCTGTTGCATAGCCCCCATGTAAGATCCTTTAGTTTCACCATGTGTTAACAATGGTTACCTCTTTTATGTATGATGTTGTAGGTTTCCATGACACTCTTTCCAAACCTCTCACCCACTCTTCCCTTCCCCCAATGTCTATAGGTCTGTTCTCTATGTCAGTTTTTCCATCGCTGCTCTGCATGTGTATTTATCAGTACCTTCTCACTAGATTACATATATATGTGTTAGTATACTGTATTTGTCCTCTTTTTGACTTACTTCACTTTGTATAATAGGTTCTAGATTCATCCACCTCATTAGGACTGATTCTTCTGCATTTCTTTTAGTGACTGGGAAATATTCCATTGTGTATATGCACCAGAGCTTCTTTATCCATTCATTCATCAGTCGACATCTAGGCTGCTTCCATGTTCTAGCTATTGTACAGAGTTCTGCAGTGAACATTGGGGTACGAGTGTGTCTTTCAATTTTGATTGCATCAGTGTATAAGCCTAATAGTGGGATTGCTGGGTCATATGGTGACTCTCTATTCTTAGTTTTTTAAGGAGTTTTCGTACTGTCTTCCATAGTTGTTGTATCAATTTAAATTTTCAACAGCAGTGCAGGAGTGTTCCCTTTTCTCCACATCCTCTCCAACATTTATTATCTATAGATTTTTTGATGATGGCCATTCTGACTGTTGTGAGATGGTATCTCATTATAGCTTTGATTTGCATTTCTTTAATAATGAGCAACAAAAATATGGAATGTGCACGAATTGGCATGTCATCCTTATGCAGGGGGCAATCTGATCTTCTCCGTATTGTTCCAGTTTTAGTATAAGTGCTACCCAAGCGAGCACTGTATCTCCTTATATTTTTAATAGTATTTGTTGTTTCTTTTCTTGTTGAGTCTGAAAAATTTAGGTCAGATATTGGGTGATCTCTGGCAGTGGAATATTACAATAAGTTATTAAGTATTTGTTCAAGGAAATGGAAAAAATAATGGCTAATTTGTTCTCATAAAGGTGAAAATATAGAGATATAGATTGATCAAGATTTTAAAATTCCTGTTATTATTTTTTTTCACACTATAAGAAATTATAAAGAGTTCTGCACTGTGCCCAAAGATTTCCTCATAAAGAGCTACATTAATAAAGCAAATTTGTTGAGTGTAGTTTGCTTTTTTGTTTTCAAATGGCATTTTAAAGTGAAGTATTTATCTATAACAACACCATCCCTCTCATTCATCATCCCCAGATTGCTCTTGTGCTATATTCTCAGAATATTCAGGACCCAAGAAGACATGATTTGAAAATAGCAGCTTAAGAGGATTGAATAAATTATTAACTTTCCTTTAGGGTAATGCTTTTATTTTTAAAAAATAAATCAGCTATTTCCTAAAGAATAATATTATCTATCCTGGACACTCTATATGGTCTATCTCATTTTAAGAAATGATAATTATCCTTGGAGGTAGGTAATAATAAATGCTATCCCCTTACACAGTTAGCATGAGATATGCCACAAGAGAGAGGTAGGGATGTAATGAAACAGGGAAGAGAGAAGCAAAGGCAAAAGAAATTTACTAGATTTACATCTATGAACCATTTCCATCTATGAAATATTTGATCTGTTAAGTACTTCATAAGAAATATTCCATGAAGATTGAAGATATTTCTAACTTTTCTGTTGTCATAGTTTTCTGATTTTGTATTTCTTACTGAAGCATGATCAAATATATATGTCCATGTTATTGGGAAAAGTGATAACAAAAGCCACCTTTGCATTTGTAGATTTTTTCTACACAGTAATATGTAAGAACTGAACAAATAATATCGAGTAAATATACTTAGCCTCTGATTATTCATAGATGAAGTCTTTCAAGCATTTTAGTAAAAATAAAGTATCCTAGATCCATAAGACTGTCTTTTTAGTGAGAAAACACAGGACATGGGTCATTTGCAGATGAACCTATTTTGCACTTGAGTGTTTATTTCTCTCTAGGACTACTGAGTTTGGACACACTAGCAATGAGATAAGCATGATTTAAAACTTTGCCTATAAATTGGGCTCTATTTTGTGCCCCACATTTCACCCTTTCCAATTTTGCCCCTGGCATTGTAGAAAGAAGAGGGACTACCTTTTGTTCTTTTCAGTTGCCTCTGTCTAGGTAGAAGGAGCAACTGGAGATATCCAACCCTCTGGTGGGTAATGAATAAGCAGGGAGTTTTTCATTCTGTCTAAAATCTCATGTGAAGATGGGCTTGACCTGGGGGGATTGGTTCCTGAATGGTAAGAAGGCTGGTGGATATACCTGTGGCATACAGAGGGATGGTCTGAGGACCATACACCTAACTTTGTCCTACCTGTATACAGACACACAGAGAGCAAATTTTCACATGCACCTCCTCTACTTCCTTATGTCCTTAAAAGAGTAGGGAAAGAGAGATGAGCCATATGGGTTCTTTTCACTCAGGGATTTTAAATTTTATAGATTATAAAAAGCATGGACATAAATATATAAGGAAACATCAGGAAACATTCTTTTTCTCTGTGAAAATCTCCAATAGTACATACCTAAAGCACCATTTGACTCCTCCAGACATTATGTGCACATTGACTCTCTTTCAGCTCCTTAAAAACTGTAAAATGGGGATGATGATAGCTACCTTAATATATTGTTGCCAAATTAAATAAAAATGTCATTAAAATGTCTGGGACAAAGCCTTGGACATGATATTCAGTTCAGTTCAGTTCAGCTGCTCAGTTGTGTCTGACACTTTGTGATCCCATGGACTGTAGCACATCAGACTTTCCTGTCCTTCACCATTTCTTTCCTGGAACTTGTTCAAATATACGTCCAGTTATTGAAAATAAAACCTAGATCCATAAGACTGTTTCTAAATATACTTAGCCTCTGATTATTCATAGATGAAGTCTTTCAAGCATTTTAGTAAAATAAAGTATCCTAGATCCATAAGACTGTCTTTTTAGTGAGAAAACACAGGACATGGGTCATTTGCAGATGAACCTATTTTGCACTTGAGTGTTTATTTCTCTCTAGGACTACTGAGTTTGGACACACTAGCAATGAGATAAGCATGATTTAAAACTTTGCCTATAAATTGGGCTCTATTTTGTGCCCCACATTTCACCCTTTCCAATTTTGCCCCTGGCATTGTAGAAAGAAGAGGGACTACCTTTTGTTCTTTTCAGTTGCCTCTGTCTAGGTAGAAGGAGCAACTGGAGATATCCAACCCTCTGGTGGGTAATGAATAAGCAGGGAGTTTTTCATTCTGTCTAAAATCTCATGTGAAGATGGGCTTGACCTGGGGGGATTGGTTCCTGAATGGTAAGAAGGCTGGTGGATATACCTGTGGCATACAGAGGGATGGTCTGAGGACCATACACCTAACTTTGTCCTACCTGTATACAGACACACAGAGAGCAAATTTTCACATGCACCTCCTCTACTTCCTTATGTCCTTAAAAGAGTAGGGAAAGAGAGATGAGCCATATGGGTTCTTTTCACTCAGGGATTTTAAATTTTATAGATTATAAAAAGCATGGACATAAATATATAAGGAAACATCAGGAAACATTCTTTTTCTCTGTGAAAATCTCCAATAGTACATACCTAAAGCACCATTTGACTCCTCCAGACATTATGTGCACATTGACTCTCTTTCAGCTCCTTAAAAACTGTAAAATGGGGATGATGATAGCTACCTTAATATATTGTTGCCAAATTAAATAAAAATGTCATTAAAATGTCTGGGACAAAGCCTTGGACATGATATTCAGTTCAGTTCAGTTCAGCTGCTCAGTTGTGTCTGACACTTTGTGATCCCATGGACTGTAGCACATCAGACTTTCCTGTCCTTCACCATTTCTTTCCTGGAACTTGTTCAAATATACGTCCATTGAGTTGGTGATGCCATCCAACCATCTCATCCTCTGTCGTCCCCTTCTCCTTTTACCTTCTATTCTTCCCAGCATCAGGGTCTTTACCAGTGAATCATCTCTTCACATCAGATGGCCAAAGTATTGGAGCTTCAGCTTCAGCAACTATCTTTCCAAAGAATATTAAGGGTTTATTTCCTTTAAGGTTGACTGGTTTGCTCTCCTGGCAGTCCAAGGGACTCTCAAGAGTCTTCTCCAGTGTCACAGTTGGAAGGTATCAATTCTTCAGTGCTCATTCTTCTTTATGGTCCAACTGTCACATCCATTATAACTACAGGAAAACCATAGCTTTGACTATACAGACTTGGCAAGGTGATGCCTCTGTGTTTCAATTTGCTGTCTAGGTTTGTCATAGCCTTTCTTCCTAAGAGCAAGTGCCTTTTAATTTCATGGCTGCAGTTACATCCACAGTGATTTTGGAGCCTAAGAAAATAAACTCTGTCACCATTTGCACTGTTTCCCTATGTATTTGCCATGGCGCAATGGAACCAGATGCCATGATCTTCACTTTTTGATTGTCGAATTTTAAGCCAGCATTTTCACTCTCCTCTTTCACCTTCATCAAGAGGCTTTTTAGTTCCTCTTCAGTTTCTGCCATAAGGGTGGTGTCATTTGCATATCTGAGGTTATTGATATATCTCCTGGCAATCTTGATTCCAGCTTGTGCTTCATCCAGACAAGTATTTCACGTGATGTACACTGCATATTATTTAAATAATAGGATGACAATATGCAGCCTTGATGTACTCCTTTCCCAATTTGGAACCTATCCCTTGTTTCATATTATTCTTTTTTTCTAAAAAAAATATTTATTTATTTATTTATTTTGGGCAGGGGTCGGGTTGGGGAGGGAGGGAAATGGGTGGGCCACTTCTATTGTTCTTTCATTTCTCTATTTTCATCCATCTTTGTTCTTCAGCTCCTGTGGGCCTCCCATCGCGGTGGGGTCTGTCGTTGCAGAGCACCGGCTCTGGGAGCATGTGCTCCAGAGCTCCGGCTCGGCAATTGGACACATCGGTCCAGCCGCTCCGTGGCACATGGGATCTTCCCAGGCCAGGTATCGAACCGGTGCCCCTTGCACTGCAAGGCGATGTCCTTATCCACTGGACCACCAGGGGAAGCCCGTTTCATATTATTCTAACTTGACCTGCATACAGGTTTCTCTGGTGGCACGTAAAGTGGTTTGGTTTTCCCATCTCTGTAGGAATTTTTCACAGTTTTTGTGATCCGCACAGTCAAAAGTTCTAGCATAGTCAATGAAGCAGATGTTTTTCCGGAATTCTCTTGAGTTTTCCATGATCCAACAGATGCTGGCAATTTGATCTCTGGTTCCTCAGCCTCTTCTAAATCCAGTTTCTACATCTGAAAGTTCTCAATTCATGTGCTGTTGAAGCCTAGCTTGGAGTATTTTGAGCATGACCTTGCTAGCATGTGAAATGTGTCACATGCTTGCTAGCATGTGTCAATTCATTTTTTGAATACTACGTAGTTGGTAATGCATGCTCCGTAACAGCCCACAATAGGAAAGAAATGATGCTTGCTTTGTGAGGACAAAATGCTCAGGGGTCCAACCCCTCTGACATTGTGATTCAACAACTTCTTTTCACAACATGAGACCTTGTCCAGCTCTCAGTCTCCCATCCAGTTCTTTCAGTTCTGGCAGAGACTCAATAACGGGTTCCTAAAAGCCATTTGAAAAACACTACCCTGAGTCCTGCTTCTAAACAGGCACATACAATGCTTTCATGACTGGCATATCATAGGCTTATGAATGGATCTCTAGAGGACTTTTTAGAACAAAATAGGCTGATCCCTGCAGTCTAAAAGCTGAGACTAACTTTAGGAGGCTTTAGAGAAGTTGACAGGGATTGATAAGTCCACATGAAACATATTCTCAACAGTTTCTGTGATAAAACACTGGATGCACTCATCTTCACATCTATAAATCAAGGAGAAAAGTTGGACCAAATGATTTATTAAGACCTTTTTGTAGTTATCAAAGTTTGTTTTTCATTCTGGCATCAACTACACTTGTGATTAGTGACCCTGGACAAGTTGTTCCTATATGTATGAGTATTGAATATCATTGTGTGTGTCAAAAAGTTAAAGTTTTATATCGAAAGGAGTACAGATTCAGTGTTAAAAATGCATCTGCCCCTTCAACATGAAAAGATATACCTCAAATTTTGACTTAACTAGTGCACACAAGTTATTTTCTTATGCTGACACTTTTAACCTTTGGTTAACTTATCAAAAGTAAATGAAAGAATCACAGAAAGCATAGGGACAAAAAACAAAACCAGTTTTGTCTTATGAAGAAGCAAACTAAAAGTGAGAATCAATTTTTTTCCCACCTGCCTGGACTTTCATTATAGTCCTTACCAGTACTCAAGTTCTAATAGACCTACATTGCTGGAAGGTGGCTTCCAGGTGACAAGAGAAAGACCACATCAGCCCACACTCTTCTTCTTCAACCTACTGCAAAGATTTTGGATTAACAACTGGTAGAGAGGCTTTGGGTGTTCAGACTGAAAAAGAGAAAGCTTTAGAAGATGTGTGGGGTGTCTTCAAACACCTCAAGGCTTGTTCTGTGTAGGATGAGCTAGAATCAGTATGTTTCCAAAGACAGAAAGTACAGGCAGAGCTGAAGAATAAAAGGGAGAAGGAAATAAGATACAACTGAAAATAAGGAAGTGCTTTCCAAGAATAAGTTTATGAGACCATCCTTAGACATAGTGGGATGTCTCTCTTAGAAATGAGAATCACTACATCTTGAACTCTAAGTTGAACCTAGAAGCCAGGCTATACAAAACTAGAGGCTTCTAGCTTTGGGTAGCTGGTTGGACACTATAATCAGTATAACTTGTCCATTCTAACTCAATGATTCAATAATTTCTTACTCATTTTCAGCACCATTTTCTCTACAAAGTTTTCACTGAAAACTTCTGTAACTATCAATTTTTTTTCTTAATCTGATTTCCCAGTATGTCTCCCATTTATTCCAGACATTTAATTGTTTCAGATGAACACTTTGTTTTATATTGTATTTAGACCTTTTTGTCCAGCAGCTTCATATAAACTACCACCATATTCTTTCCTCTCTGTAAGACTGCATGCTCCTTTATACTGTGGGACTGTGTAATATGTTCTTATTTTATGTCCCCCATGGAGGCATGTTCATGACTGAACACATGGCTTGTGTGTAATAAATACAGTTTGAAGCAGATTGAATTGATGTTCAGGGACTTCCATCCAAGAAGGCAAAGCTGCACTGTGAAGGTCCGACTCAGAAGGGAGAAAAAAATCCAACTATACGTTTCACCATGTCTCTCCTGCATTTTTCCATGGCTGTTCAATGTCTTCCTCCTGGCCCCACCCTCCTCCCATTTTTAGCCATCTCCTCTGTTCCCCTCCTTCCCACAACCCACTTCAGCCTCAGCAAAGCAACTGGCTTTGACTTTCACTCTCCTTCTAATAAATTCACCCACTTTTTAGAGAGTAAAGGAAGAAATTTTGTGTTAGAAGGCTTTCTTGGGGTAACTGAAACAGAAAATTATTTCTTTTCATTTTCTGCTGGGATAAGTTGAGTAAAATATATAGAATATACACACAAATATATACACATACAAATACACATACACACACACAGTTCTGAGATCTTGATTCTAGCCTTACCTCCCCAAGTGCAGTAGTAGCGCAATCTTGGTCAAGTTACCTCTTTGTGACTCAGTTAATGCATGTATGAAGTGGAAATTATCATGCTCACCCTAATGATCTCACAGGGATTCTGTGGTAATGAAATGATAAAGTGAATAGGAAAACACCATATGAATTATAAAATCCATAAGGATATCAGTCATTGTTGTTGCTTTTATTAATGTATAAAAAGTAAACCAACCTTTCCATCTCTCTGAAAGATTTCTTTTTTTTTTTAAGCATTTATTTATTTTTTAGGGGGTGTGTGGGGAGGGAGGCGGCAGGCGGGCCACTTCTATTGGTCTTTCATTTGTCTATTTTTCATCCATCTTTGTTCTCTGGCCCGCTTCCCATCGCGATGGCCTCTGTTGTCGCAGAGCACCGGCTCTGGGCACATGCGCTCCAGAGCTCCGGCTCAGTAATTGGACACATTGGTCCAGCCGCTCCGCGGCACGTGGAATCCTCCCAGGCCATGGATCGAACCGGTGCCCCTTGCGCTGCAAGGCAGTGTCCTTACCCACTGGACCACTAGGGAAGCCCTGAAAGATTTCTCATGGACCATTTTAAAGTGGATGATCCTTTGCAGATGATTGAGATGTGTTTCTCTCTCAGTGCCTTATGAGAAGAAAGAAATCTCAGAGCATAGCTAAAATCAAGTTATATTCTTCTATATTTCAAACTTACAACAAGATAATGACCACTACATTGTCAAACATGTGGTATCAAATCCATAGTAACTATAGAAATAAACTGGGACTTTTGTTTTTTTCTAGGAGCAGAATTCTCATTCAAAACTTAAGTGTGTGTGGTTTCATTCTCTGTTCTTATCCTTAAAGCTTTCAAATTATAATGCAAACCTCCAAAGCTGATAAATTTATTTTTTAGGGATTCTTCCACAATATAAAGAGTTGCTTTTGAAAGATGAAGAATGGTAGTTGAAATGCTTAATGTTCCTATGCAATTTGCTAGTGCTTTCAGAAATAGAAATGTAATGTCAGTGGCAAATGCCTCATACAAATGAAAAAAATTAATTAAATGTATAACCTTTGTTAAGAGAAAAACATGTGAAATAATGCTTAATTTAGACTTTCACTATCTTTGAATTTATTGTAGTATGTACTACTAATAATTCCACTGATTTGAGATATTTTATATGCATAGAAACAATGATAACTTATTAACATTTTTAATTTCAAGCTTTGGTTGGTGTCCCCAGAGTCTCCCAGTGATAGCCATTGATGTCATATCCAGACTAGCTCAGGTTTTGAGATAATCATGACTGCGGCTGTGGCACATTGCCTGTCTATACCCATCAGCTGGTAGCTTTATGGTTATAGGGTGGTTCTGAAATATGATTAACAAATCTTGAGAGGCTTTTGTCCATTGACTTTCAGCCTTCTACTTCCACAGCAATGATGTCATTTGCATTGACACCGTTTACATTAACTATCTTCTGTGTTGGTCTCTCTAATTAGCACTTCCATATCATACCAGAGAGTTTGAGAATAAACCCTGACTGCTTGGATAAAACCCTGAAAAAATGCTATGTCCTTCAGAAAGCCACTCACTGGGGTCCTAGATAGCATTCTTCATTGTCCTCATGAACTGTCTAAAAGTTTTGGACTCTACTTTCATATCATTACACCTAGGGCCATAGAACACACCTTTCCCCTAACCAGGAATTCCAATATCCCAGAGTAAAAATTATGTATAAACACATTCATTAACCCAGTTATGTTTTATGTCAAGTCCCATGATCATTAGAGAGAGATCTTTCTCTTAAAGTTGAAATTATGATTTAGACTCTTATTGTGTCTCCTGATATGGAGGTGAGAGTTGTCTACATTCGCGTGGTTATATTCCATCTGAGAGCTGAGCTGCTCCTCTTCAAGTGGAATTATTTCTGTTCTCCCCTCATAGGTGGCTTAGTGTTCATAACCTTGTTATCGCTACTCCTGGATTCTGCTCCCTTTTGCCACTGCCTGTGTTTTGATAATATCTATGTCATCTATCCAAAACTTTCAAAAGAAAAAAAAAAGATGAAAATTTTATGAATTTTAGGAAGAACTTTTTCTCACATCATCTGCAGCATAATACATATCAAACCTTTTGTATAATATGGTAGAACTAAATACAGTTGTGTCTTGGTTTCTTTAATGGATTTTACTTTGTAGCTGTTTAGAGGAGTTTTGGCTTTTTAAGGGCACGTAGGAATCATCTTTAATCTATTTGCTCTGTCTTATATTATATCCTTTTAAAGAATAGATGTAACACAATGAAAAGCAAGAAGCATCTTTTTTAGGATTGGGAGTGTTGAGTTCTCATACCAACTCTGGCAGTAGTGTTTATAGTATGATGGATAAGTCATTCATTTCTTTGAATTTTAGTTTTATAATTTATTTTTTTAAAGAGAGAATATATTTTCTTGTAACTCTAATATTTAATGTGCTTTTGAAGTTAAAATTCTAACAGTTGCAATAATGTGCTTGCATGCTAAGTTGCTTCAGCTGTGTCCAACTCTTTGTGAACTTATGGACTATAGTCAGCCAGGCTTGTCTATGAGATTCTCCAGGCAAGAAAATACTGGATTGTGTTGCCATCCCATCCTCCTGGGGGTCTTCGAATTCAGGGATCGAACTTGGGTCTCCTGCATTGCAGACAGATGCTTCACCATCCGAGCCACTGTTGTTATCTATTAGAAAATTTAATTTATTCAGAATCAAACTTAAAGACTTTTAAAACATTATATGAGTCAACATTAGATAGGTCTAACAAAACATACCTTCAGGCAAATGTTCAACTTCTGACCTAAGCTTTACCTATCTCTACAGCTCAAATTCTTTCTGAATGCATTTATAAGTTTTTCCAGTTACTGTAAGGAAAGCTTCCATTTAACAATAATGATCATGAGGGATTTAATTTGGGATTTGGGTGAATGAAGCCAGAGACCCCTGGAGAAATACAAGATGACAGTTCTAAGCAATGGAAAATGCAAGATTGGTGAACAAATGTACATCCTGCTTACCACCCAGAAAGGGGATTCCCTGGATGCCTGTAAGGATGGTTACGAAAATGATAGCTGGCACAACACAGCCAGATTCTATTATAG
Source organism: Tragulus kanchil (assembly GCA_022376925.1). Classification (NCBI taxonomy): domain Eukaryota; kingdom Metazoa; phylum Chordata; class Mammalia; order Artiodactyla; family Tragulidae; genus Tragulus; species Tragulus kanchil. Next base: position 64,086,255 of record JAIOJX010000032.1, on the reverse strand, counting down.
TGCACTAGAACACATTCAGTCTCTGAGTCTCCAAGAAATCTTTTCTTTCATTGATTCTATACCACAGATTATTTCTAAAGCTATCATTCTATCCTATTAGAGAGGAGACTGTGTGCTTCATGAAGAATGAGTGTCTAATTCAACTTTTAATCCTCCATAATGTTGAGGGCATTATTCTGCACATAATGCTTAATAAATCTTGTTGAATATGGAGGAGAAGGGGGCAACAGAGGATGAGATGGTTGGATGGCATCACTGAGTCAATGGACATGAGTTTGAGCAAACTCCAAGAGATAGTGAAGGACAGGGAAGCTTGGTGTGCCTCAGTCCATGGGGACACAAAAAGTGGGACATGATTGAGCAATTGAACTAAGTTCTGTTTATGTCAGAACATAGTCCATTTTCTGAAGATCATGAGGTAGAATTCAAAACAAAACAGGGAGAAGGGAAAGAATGAGAAAAGGATCTACAAATGTGGTCCTGCTATAGGTTCTACAGCAATATAGTTGAATGGTCTTGAACAAATCACCTCAAAACTCCAGGACTTAATTTCAACATCTGTAACTTGCAAAAACTGAATTAAATACTAAATTCCTTTTTGACTGTAGCAGTCTATGAATTGTATTCTATCCATGGAATCAGCAAGGATGACTGTGGGATAATTTTGTAAAGCTGTTTGTAAAAACCAATGTTCTGCTTCATTTTTGCCTCTAAGAAAGCCTGAGCCAGACCCTTAAGCCACTTTTTTGATTAAAAAGTTCATTTTATGATGTTGGCTTCAGATGAAAAACAATTTCTCTGTTCTTTAGAATGTATTTTCAAAGATCTCCAAGGTATATTTATTTCTATTCCATCTATGGATTTATTAATGATCTAGCCAAACAACACTCCAATCCAGTTCCAGTTACTCAAGAGGTCAGAGAAAGTACAATCAAACAATCTCTTAATCGGAAATTCCAAGAAATAAAACCAGTTTCTTGAGTTGATGAGATAAAGTTAAGATTGAATTGCATTTCCTCATTTCTGCTCAGAAATAGAGGAGAAAAGCTACCCTGGAAGTCAGGAGACAGGTGTTCCAGGAATTTCGATAGATGTCTGACAGGCCTGCATTCATCATTCAGTCCACCATGAGAAATGGTGATTGGAGACTGATGTTATCAAACTACTTAATCTCACTCTCATCACACTGCCTTTCCCTGAACCCTGCTGCACAATGTTCCGGAAGAGACAGTCATACATTTGCCTCTGATGGCAGTTTCTGATTATCAGCAACCAGGACCAGCCTTAGTCTACTTGTGAAGAAGTTTGTCTTTAGTGTTGTAGCTATTTTATTTTGATCATTTATTTGCTTATTTCAACACTTACTTATGTATTCATTCAACAAAGATTCATTGACCACCTTTTCTGGCCAAGCATGTTTATGTTCCCTGGGATCTAAACAAATCACTCATTTCTTGATTGAGAGAGTGTGAATAAATGAATGGATAAATTAAGGAGAAACATAGTTTCTTGTTTGTAGTTTCTTCAGAGCACTCCCAGTCCAGTGGGGAGAATAGACCAGTAAAGAGACCATATTGATTCATTATGGTGAATGCTTTGGTGGAGATGGATCATGTTTAATGAAGCCTATAAAGGGAGCATTGATGCTCCCTGACAGACTCACAGAGAGTTTTCCAAGTGAAGAGATTTTGTTCACAGTTGTCCTTAGCAGCCAACCTCTGGGAATGGTTGTCTCATCCAGAAAGTTTGAGATATTCAACTGGTAAACAGTTTGACTTTGAAGTGAATAAGATCTCCAGGAATGGGAGGGGGACATAATGAGGAGTCAAAAAAAAAAAAAAAAAAAGGTTTGAGATCAGAAGCCAGAGAAAAATCAGTGTTAAGGGCATGACCTGAACCCTCTGCCTAAATTAGTGTAGGCTGAATTTCTAAGTTTCATTGCAGTAGACATCTTCTATTTTTAGTTGTCCAAATTTTTTCAAAGTTACTCAAGAGGTCAGAGAAAGTACAATCAAACAATCTCTTAATCGGAAATTCCAAGAAATAAAACCAGTTTCTTGAGTTGATGAGATAAAGTTAAGATTGAATTGCATTTCCTCATTTCTGCTCAGAAATAGAGGAGAAAAGCTACCCTGGAAGTCAGGAGACAGGTGTTCCAGGAATTTCGATAGATGTCTGACAGGCCTGCATTCATCATTCAGTCCACCATGAGAAATGGTGATTGGAGACTGATGTTATCAAACTACTTAATCTCACTCTCATCACACTGCCTTTCCCTGAACCCTGCTGCACAATGTTCCGGAAGAGACAGTCATACATTTGCCTCTGATGGCAGTTTCTGATTATCAGCAACCAGGACCAGCCTTAGTCTACTTGTGAAGAAGTTTGTCTTTAGTGTTGTAGCTATTTTATTTTGATCATTTATTTGCTTATTTCAACACTTACTTATGTATTCATTCAACAAAGATTCATTGACCACCTTTTCTGGCCAAGCATGTTTATGTTCCCTGGGATCTAAACAAATCACTCATTTCTTGATTGAGAGAGTGTGAATAAATGAATGGATAAATTAAGGAGAAACATAGTTTCTTGTTTGTAGTTTCTTCAGAGCACTCCCAGTCCAGTGGGGAGAATAGACCAGTAAAGAGACCATATTGATTCATTATGGTGAATGCTTTGGTGGAGATGGATCATGTTTAATGAAGCCTATAAAGGGAGCATTGATGCTCCCTGACAGACTCACAGAGAGTTTTCCAAGTGAAGAGATTTTGTTCACAGTTGTCCTTAGCAGCCAACCTCTGGGAATGGTTGTCTCATCCAGAAAGTTTGAGATATTCAACTGGTAAACAGTTTGACTTTGAAGTGAATAAGATCTCCAGGAATGGGAGGGGGACATAATGAGGAGTCAAAAAAAAAAAAAAAAAAAAGGTTTGAGATCAGAAGCCAGAGAAAAATCAGTGTTAAGGGCATGACCTGAACCCTCTGCCTAAATTAGTGTAGGCTGAATTTCTAAGTTTCATTGCAGTAGACATCTTCTATTTTTAGGCTTTGTGCCTGAAACCCTAATGAAGCCTCTTTGGATGTTTCTCATGTTTAAGTGAAAAAAGACTGATATAATTTAAATAATTAGCCTTCAATGGCAAAGCTGAGGGAAGTTATAGATGCAATATTTTTAATAACAGGTATGTCTGTAATCATGGAATTTTCAAATATGTAGCAAAATGTGAGAAAGCATTTTCAAGGAAATGAGTTTTCTCTGCTGACTGTGAAATTTTAATACCCATTTATAAGTCAAGTTTGAATCATCCACTGAATCTATACATATTTTGTGTGTGTGTGTATGGAAAACTCAACTGTTGCCATATACATATAACATACTTTTGATTATGATACTATTACTAATAAAGATCCTATTAAATCAGATAGTTTACATGCTGACAGGTAGTTTACATATCAATACATTGTCTTATTTAATTCTCAAAACAAAGATTTAGGATAAAGAAGCAAGAAACAGAATGGAAACCTTTAGTTTGGCTTATATGGGAAAACATTAAAAAATAATGCTTGAGAAATTGGAGTCTGTATTAAAACTACTAGGTATAAGAATTATAAAAAATTATGTTTATTTATCAATATGACTAAAAGACCACTGGTAAATTTTCTTAAAATGAATGAATTTATTACTGAAAAGACTGGAGCAAACAGAAAATAGATGGTATTCTGCTATCATGTCGTGATAATAATTCTGATAACTTTCATATTACATTACAAATATTGGCTTCACACCCTTAGAAAAAAATCTTGCTCTAATGCTCAACCAAGATAATTTTTGTCACCTTAAAAGGATAAATCAGGGCTTCCTTTGGTTGTCCAGTGGGTAGGGACACCACTTTGCAGTGCAAGGGGCGCCAGTTCGATCCCTGGCCTGGAAAGATCCCACGTGCCACAGAGTGGCTGGAGTGATGTGTCCACCTACCAAGCTGGAGCTCTGGAGTGCATGTGCCCAGAGCCGGTGTTCTGCGATGAGAGGGGCCACTGTCATGGGAGGCCCATGCAGGCCAAGGAACAATGATGGATGGAAATAGATAAATGAAAGAGCAATAGAAATAGCCACAAAAAAAAAAAAAGGATAAATCAAATATGTGAAATTTCATTTGAAAGTCCATCTAGTGTGCTGAAGAAGAAACCAGGAAAGGATTTGGAGGTTCCTTGTCATTCTGTGGCCACTCCTCCAGGTGTCCTTGTGCAAGTCTTTGTTCACACAGAGTATTTATTAGAGTAATGGATGGTTCATAGATAAAAACAGCACACATCTGAGTGTGAAGAATGTTGAAGATTGATCTCCTATAAGCCACAAAGGAGAGCTCTTAAGGACAAGGAAACAGTACATTACGTTTCTTATTCCTCATTCCGCACTTGCCCCCCACCCCACATTAACTAGGCCCTCTAAATCAATGATATGGGATTGTGGGGTGGCTTTTCCAGCTAAATGCAGTATCTTTGATGAACACAATAATCATAATTGGTGATCTTAATTAATATATATTTAACCTATGCTATGATCCAGGCACTGTAGTAAATGATTTACATACATTAAATCATGTAACCCTCATAAAAACCCTATGAATTGCAGATGTTATTACCTGAATTATATAAAAAAAGAAATTGAGGCACAGAATACTTAGGTAACTTGCACAAAATTATATTAGTTTTAATAGCCCAAGATAGGATTCAAACCCAAGCAGTCTATCTTCTATCTTTTAATATTCCTCAGATTGGTTTCTCCTAGGATGAATTGCTCTCATAGTATTCAGAAGATCTCATAGCATTCCTGTTCATTTTAGTCTTTTCATACCCCATTGTGAATTCCCTTATGAAATCAAATATATTTTATTTACCTATTTTCTCAGTTCATGTATCTCAGCAGAGCATCTGACACATGGAAGGGCCTTATGATAGTGGAATGGATTGTAACCATGTTCATTGGGAGCATGATATAACTTTGGAAACCTCACTTAAAGCAGTAGTTTGAAAGTTAAGCCCCTCCAAAGATAAATGAATGGGTTTCAGTATTTCCACTACCCCCTCATTTTCTAGAGAAATATATTATGGATATTTTTTTTCTCTTTCTTCACATAGGGTTAGATTTTATAATCATCAACATGATCTAAAGAAATTCTTCTCTCCCAACATTTTAAGGGTAACTGGAAACTTCACTGACCCCTGGGAATGCCTTTCCTACCTGACTTGACTACAAATAGAATTGTGTTGATCATTATTATAGGAGTTAATGGCTAAATTGTCTTTCCCTTAGCAGTATTGGACTCTTAACAAAATGTAAACTTTAATTACACATAAAGAAGATTACTTTTCAGTCTTTATTATTAAAATGGAATTATTAAAATATAACACAATGTTACAATAAGTAAAATCAGCTAATGGTACTTAATTAAATGATCTTTTTTCAGAAATATTATATTGTGTCTTTCATGTGGACCAATTTCCAGGTATTTTTTTAGTGATTAATTACAAAGGAATTAATGAAATTGATCAGGTAACAATGCACACTAGTCTTTTAGTTGAATAAAAACTCAGTAATAACTCAGATTACCTGTTCCCTGGACATAATCTATGTAGTGTACAATCTATGTTGATATCACTTAATAATAGTTCTTTTTGGTCTGTATACCTTTCTTGTATTGTTTAGATTGATTTATCATTTGAAAAATACTATATTTGTTTTTTCAGGTTGGAGACTTCCTTAAGTGCCTAAGAGGATGATAGATGAAAGATTCAGAAGCATCCAATAATTTAAGTTCAATATACATTTACTGATCACTTCTTGCCTAAGACTCTTCCAAGGTTCTAGGTAGTATATAAAGAGCAGAAGATATAGCTTTGCCCTAAAGAAACTTATATTTTTTCTTTTCCATACCCCATTTTTTGAATTCCCTTAGGAAATCAAATATATTTTATTTACCTATTTTCTCAGTTCATGTATCTCAGCAGAGCATCTGACACATGGAAGGGCCTTATGATAGTGGAATGGATTGTAACCATGTTCATTGGGAGCATGATATAACTTTGGAAACCTCACTTAAAGCAGTAGTTTGAAAGTTAAGCCCCTCCAAAGATAAATGAATGGGTTTCAGTATTTCCACTACCCCCTCATTTTCTAGAGAAATATATTATGGATATTTTTTTTCTCTTTCTTCACATAGGGTTAGATTTTATAATCATCAACATGATCTAAAGAAATTCTTCTCTCCCAACATTTTAAGGGTAACTGGAAACTTCACTGACCCCTGGGAATGCCTTTCCTACCTGACTTGACTACAAATAGAATTGTGTTGATCATTATTATAGGAGTTAATGGCTAAATTGTCTTTCCCTTAGCAGTATTGGACTCTTAACAAAATGTAAACTTTAATTACACATAAAGAAGATTACTTTTCAGTCTTTATTATTAAAATGGAATTATTAAAATATAACACAATGTTACAATAAGTAAAATCAGCTAATGGTACTTAATTAAATGATCTTTTTTCAGAAATATTATATTGTGTCTTTCATGTGGACCAATTTCCAGGTATTTTTTTTTTAGTGATTAATTACAAAGGAATTAATGAAATTGATCAGGTAACAATGCACACTAGTCTTTTAGTTGAATAAAAACTCAGTAATAACTCAGATTACCTGTTCCCTGGACATAATCTATGTAGTGTACAATCTATGTTGATATCACTTAATAATAGTTCTTTTTGGTCTGTATACCTTTCTTGTATTGTTTAGATTGATTTATCATTTGAAAAATACTATATTTGTTTTTTCAGGTTGGAGACTTCCTTAAGTGCCTAAGAGGATGATAGATGAAAGATTCAGAAGCATCCAATAATTTAAGTTCAATATACATTTACTGATCACTTCTTGCCTAAGACTCTTCCAAGGTTCTAGGTAGTATATAAAGAGCAGAAGATATAGCTTTGCCCTAAAGAAACTTATATTCCAGTATGTAATTTATGAGTGTCTTAAATATTAGACTCAGTGGCTTAAAGTTGATGCATAGGCAAGAAATATCTATGGTGAAAACTTGAATGGGGGAGGATAATGATCAAACTGGAAAGCTTAATATGTCATATTTTTAAAAGCCAAATGAAAATGTGATGAAGCTGAATGAATGGAAGCAATTGTAGAAGATTTTGTGTTACCTTCCAAAACTTGATAAATATGGGGAGGTTCTCTGGTAGTAGAAATGAAGATTAAAAGCTGGAAGTAAGAAATGACTGGGGAAGATTTGGAGTCTTGGAGGACTATGTTATTCCAATCAGTCATGAGGCTGCCCATGAAGTTCATAGCTCCTTCTAGGGTAAACTGTCTCACTCATGTGTTTACATGAAAGAATAGTCTTCGTGTTTATTACCATATGCATCTCACTCCTCCTTTCTGGAAGTAGTTAATTCATCCAATAATATACTTCTTCTGTATAGATCAATCAATTTATATCAAGGTTATGGATTGATCTGAGATGAAAGGATGAGCTAAATTAATCAAAGTGTTCCTTTCTGAAATTTTCAAAGCCAGGAGAAAAGAGTTACATGCAGAAACTGAAACTAGAAAGAAATCCAAGATCAAAATAAGTAGAATATGAGTCATATTAGGATATTAGTTATATTAGAGTAGGGGCATACAGTTAGACAAATTTTGACCAAAATTATGATGGCATGGATGCATTTATTTTTCACATCAGAACAGAAGCTAGCAATCCAGAGTTAGTATTTTAACACATACAAACACATATGTATGACAAAAAGTTATTTTCAGGTGGTTTGCTTAGGTTGGGTGCTGTTGGTGGTTCAGACTGTAAAGAATTTGCCTGCAATAGGGGAGACCTGGGTTCACTCCCTGGGTTGGAAAGATCCCCTGGTGAAAGGAAAATCTACCCACTCCAGTATGAGCATGGAGAGTCCCATGGTTCATCTATGGATAACAAAGAATCAAATACAGCTCAGTGACTTTCATTTTGCCTACGTTATGATCTCTGAGAACAAAAATGAGGTTCAGAGGAAGTAAAACATGGAGGGAGATAAGCCGTTATAAGGATATATTACTGATATCACTTTTGTGTGAGGCCTGCACTTCCCTAGGACCACATCAGAAACTTACAGAATTTTCAGAATTGTCTGGCTGAAGAATGAGAGGTGGGATAATTTATGCCCATTTCTCATTATTTCAGGATTGCCCTCAGAATGATGACTCTATGCTAAAGAGTAGAATATTTGGTGCCAAGGCAAATTCCTACAGTGTTGGGGAAATGATGGGACAGAAACCAAAGATGTGTGGGACATTCTCGATGGGAAGCACTGTCAGCATGTACTGAGTTTAAACTGATATGAAGCAGCCTATTGGTCATGGTCATGGATGAGATATTGTGGACTGGGGTATTAAGGCAAGTGACACAGTCTACCCTCTCATTATCCAACCTTGTTTATGCTTACATAGAATCCCATCTACCAGTGAGTCTTCAAGGTTGAGACTGGCTGCAACATTCACAACAGATTTAATTAGCAAAGGTTAGTGAAACAAATTACAATATCATTGCTAATTCCACAAGAGTACAGGTTTAAAGGGTTTAACTGAGAGCCTAAATCTCTTCCTTCCACCACACATTTTAGTTTGTCCTTACTCTTGCATGACATTTCAGCTGAGAGATTGCTTGCTTGGTGAGGTGACCAAGCTGAGCCCACAGTTTGCCTTGACCTTATGAGATCATGGCTGCTGAAATTGTCCATTCAACATTGTGATCAAGCATAGGAAGAACAATTTTCAGCTGCAAACACAATGACCCATCTCCAGAGCCCTGAGGATGTGGCCTGTGTCACTTAAAACTGGCAACTTCATAAGCCACTCAATAATATGTCAAAGCAATGTTCCCCGGGATGGCATATGGTGCTTTCAAAATCCAAAAGGCCCAGAGTACAGAGCACACAGAATGGAAGCTCATTTGTACTCCAGACTTTTTGATTCCTACAACATACTACTAACGTGGCAAGTCCTTAGAATTTGGAGGACATATCCCCCACTGTGCTAATATGTGTGTCTGGCAACCATATATGTGGATACTAAAGTATCTGGAGTATTTGCCACTTTTTGTCCACAGGGTCTAATTAGCATCATCATTCAGCATCAATATAGGGACTAACATCATGTTCTAAGAAATGTCAAGATGATTAAGGTCCCTGCATAGTATATTGTGGCAGAGAGCAAAAGAGTTAATCTACTGCTTGGACCAAACATTGAATCTGTACAATGTGAGTAACTTCTGCTGTATAGAAAAGAACACATTTGCCAGATTAATAGGTGCATATCAAGTGTCACTTATAGTAAAGATACCACATGAAGCAAAGGAGCTGCTACTGAGGCTATCAAATGATAATGTTTATGATGATTCATAATTACTTATCTCTAGTTATGATTCCTATGGTTGTTTCAGGTTTCAACAGTTAAACTGAGAACCACAGTCCTTCTAACTTTGTATTTGACAATGGTACTAATCTTTGCAATTTTTTCCAAGGATGAATAATTACTTCTGTTTCAGTATAGTGGAAAGATGGCATTTGCAGGTGTTGTTTCAGGAGCTTCCATTGCCCTTTTTACCATAATAGCTTCTAAACTCACATTCTGCTAGCTATTAAGTATATGCATTTCAATTATGCATTTGTAAAATAGCTTCAAGGTGTATGCAGTCATGTATCTTGCCTCTTTCCCCAAGTTTGATTCTTTTAATATCAGGGTGCTTTTTTTTTTTGTACTTATTAGCCAAGTAAAAAATGGTTTTAATTGAGTAAGATTTTTTTCTCCTAGAACATGGACTATCCTTCTTTGCTTAGGGCATACTGAATTCTGATCCCAGTTTTTAGTCTGAAGGCAATAAGGGTGTGTAGGGATAGATGTCAAGCAATACCTTTTGAAACATTTGCCTTGTTCATGTACATGCATGATGTTACGAAATGGAACATCTTGTCTCCAGCTAGCACCGGAGTGCTTAAACTGGTTCAGAGATCACAAGGGAACATAGATGTAGAAGGCTCTAAAATTGATTTATTCAAATGTCTCCATGCCAGCTCTTATTTATTCTTTCTTTCTTTTTTTTTTTTTAACTATTATCCCCATCTCTGACAAAAGTGACCCACTGAAGCCGTACAACCTGTATCCTTTGTGTCCTCTGCAATTACACTCTTAGAAAAAAATTCTGATCATGATTTTGAGCACCTCCGACCTATGGAAGCAGGAGGTGAAGGTTTCTTTAATCACACACGTGGAAGTCTCTTGTTTTGTATCTATACCCTGAGATTTTTTTTTTTTCTTTCTTTTTTCGTTAAAATATCCACAGTAGTTAGTAAAAGCTGAGGGCTTAGGAACTGGATTCTTCAGGAACCACATGATAAATGTCCAGAATGTCTAACAGAAATGTCTGCACTAAAGGGTGAAGCAGGAAAATATACCCAGTGTTACCCATTCCCAATTGGTTGGCAGTTTTCTCTGAGGATGTGAACACCCATGCACTTCCAAGTTGTACATGTACTGTTTGAGCAAGTTCCTTCTGGTTTTCAGATTATAAGAGAAACTGGGTGGCATAAAGTGAAGACATACTGAATATGTTTAATACAGGGCACTGCCGGTTTGAAATAAGTAAGAGTTCTCATGGAACTTTCCACAGGAGCTGCAGCTGAAGTCAAAGATAAAGAGATGTGAGACAGGACATCAGAGGTATCTAACACCACAGGCTAGGCAATCCCACAATATCAGTCAGAATCCTTTTGCATTCTTACTTTCTATTCCTAAAGTGATGTTATGGTAAAAGAAAAAAAAAGTCTGCTACTGTATTTTCATTCAGGAAGGAAGACAGCAAAAATGAAGGAGAGGACATACTTTTTCCTTTTAGAGCAAATTAAAAAGTTGCGCTCATACTCATTGTCCTGAATGTAGTTATATGACCATAGTTAGTCACCATGCAGGTTAGAAACTATAATGTTCTAAGCATCTGGATACTTGGATAGAAATAAGAAATTCTACTCATAGAAAGGGCTTCCCAGGTGGTAAAGAACCTGCCTCTAAATGCAGAAGACATAAGATACATGGGTTTGAGCCCTGGGTTGGGAAGATCCACTGGAGGAGGACACAGCAACCCTTTCCAGTATTCTGGCCTGGAGAATCCCACGGACAGAAGAGCCTGGAGGGCTGCCATTCATGGGGTCTCAAAGACTCAGACATGACAGAAGCAACTTAGCATGCAAGTACATTCATAGAAAATAATAATCATCTCATCTCCTGGGTAGAATTTTAGACACGTGTGGTGGCGCTTTTGTTAGACACAATGATTGAAAAGTCTTGTTGTCACTTAATTAGAAGATCCAAGGAAGTCGTGTGAACTGTAGAATCCAGAAGAGCCTCATGCAGAAAACAGTTGGCTTGTATTCTGCATAACTTTTAAAAATCCTGAAGTCTGCCCAAGTAGGTGGGTAAAAAACATAATTTTCTAAGTATAGAGATTAGTTCCATTTTCTCTATAAATGTGCCACTGTAGCATATACTGTATTTTTTAGAGATGTAGGGAGCCAGGGAGAATTGTATATGATTATATTTGTATCTTCAGTCAGAATTGTTCATTTTAGGAAAAGAAACCATCATCTACAACAGTGTTACTCATGGCATCTGAGTCATTGATATGAGATAATTTAAGACATTGTGTCAATCTCCCTCTGAGTCACATCCTGGTTTAAGTATAATCATCTTATTACTTTATTTAGAGTGTATTTATGCCTGAAAATTTACGTATTAAATTATATAATTAAATAAACTTATTTAAATTAAGAATGTAAATTATTTTATTTTAGTCACTTTTATTTTCTCATTTTACTGATATAAGAGCTTTGAAAAGAGTCAATAATGCTTTTGAAGTATTTATTGACTCTTTTCAAAGTACTTATATAATAAGATATATTTATAAATTTTAGGATATTAAAGGTGACATTGTAAAACATTTAGTGTAACAACTGAGTGTTTAGTCTAATAGGGTTGATAGCTACTATCATAGAAGGAGAAAACAGAAACAGGAATAATGAGCTGCCTCTTTTACAGAGGAATATGAGAAGTCAAACTAGGGAGACAGGGATGATGTGTAGTTTGCAACTTCAGAAAATATGTTTAAGTAGAAACTTTGAGACAAAAAGAGTATACAATAAGTACATAAGAAATCAGTTAGTGGACTTCCCTAGTGGTCCAGTGGGTAAGGACACCACCTTGCAGTGCAAGGGGCACCAGTTCGATCCCTGGCCTGGGAAGATCCCATGTGCCGCAGAGCGGCTGGACTGATGTGTCCAACTACTGAGCCGGAGCTCTGGAGCACATGTGCCCAGAGCCGGTACTCTGCAGTGACAGAGTCCACTCTGATGGGAGGCCCACACAGGCCAAAGAACAAAGACGGATGAAAATAGATAAATTAAGGAGCAATAGAAGTGGCCAAAAGAAAAAAAAGTCAGTTAGTTGTGCAAATTTATGGAGTAGATACATAGCACATGCTACAGGTGAAATATTTTAGGGTGTTTCCTTAAATGACGATGCCTTAAACTGTATCAGTTTTCAGGTCCAGCTTTCCTGTGTGACAGTGCTATCATAAGTGGCCATTTTTTGTCCACTGTAGCATATACTGTATTTTTTAGAGATGTAGGGAGCCAGGGAGAATTGTATATGATTATATTTGTATCTTCAGTCAGAATTGTTCATTTTAGGAAAAGAAACCATCATCTACAACAGTGTTACTCATGGCATCTGAGTCATTGATATGAGATAATTTAAGACATTGTGTCAATCTCCCTCTGAGTCACATCCTGGTTTAAGTATAATCATCTTATTACTTTATTTAGAGTGTATTTATGCCTGAAAATTTACGTATTAAATTATATAATTAAATAAACTTATTTAAATTAAGAATGTAAATTATTTTATTTTAGTCACTTTTATTTTCTCATTTTACTGATATAAGAGCTTTGAAAAGAGTCAATAATGCTTTTGAAGTATTTATTGACTCTTTTCAAAGTACTTATATAATAAGATATATTTATAAATTTTAGGATATTAAAGGTGACATTGTAAAACATTTAGTGTAACAACTGAGTGTTTAGTCTAATAGGGTTGATAGCTACTATCATAGAAGGAGAAAACAGAAACAGGAATAATGAGCTGCCTCTTTTACAGAGGAATATGAGAAGTCAAACTAGGGAGACAGGGATGATGTGTAGTTTGCAACTTCAGAAAATATGTTTAAGTAGAAACTTTGAGACAAAAAGAGTATACAATAAGTACATAAGAAATCAGTTAGTGGACTTCCCTAGTGGTCCAGTGGGTAAGGACACCACCTTGCAGTGCAAGGGGCACCAGTTCGATCCCTGGCCTGGGAAGATCCCATGTGCCGCAGAGCGGCTGGACTGATGTGTCCAACTACTGAGCCGGAGCTCTGGAGCACATGTGCCCAGAGCCGGTACTCTGCAGTGACAGAGTCCACTCTGATGGGAGGCCCACACAGGCCAAAGAACAAAGACGGATGAAAATAGATAAATTAAGGAGCAATAGAAGTGGCCAAAAGAAAAAAAAGTCAGTTAGTTGTGCAAATTTATGGAGTAGATACATAGCACATGCTACAGGTGAAATATTTTAGGGTGTTTCCTTAAATGACGATGCCTTAAACTGTATCAGTTTTCAGGTCCAGCTTTCCTGTGTGACAGTGCTATTCTAATCCCTACTTTCATGGTAGTTAATTCTCACTTGTTTCTTGTTCCTTTGCTGCCTATTTCTACTTTTCCTGGGTTCTTTGGCACTCAAGGTGATTCACATATGTCAGCAATGAGAAAGTATCAGTGAAGATGAAGAAGGACAAACAGTGGACATATCTTCAAGTTTTGCCAAATTGAAGACTGGGAGCATGGCAAGAGTGCTAAGAAAGTGATGCTACCAATGACCAGAAAGAAATGGTTTGAAGAATTATCGAGAAAGGTGAGGTGCTAATAATCTTTGATGCCAGCCTCTAGCTCATTTAAATTTTAGGTGTTTTTCCTTATTGACTTCTTAACTCCTCACTCATCTCTCTGATTTTCTCTCCCTCTCTTTTTAGTGTTTGCCTGTGAAATACCCTTTTATGTTTTATTTTAAATGCTCCACAATTACAGAAGTTGTGCTAATTTTAAAGGCTTTTTTTTTTTTTCTGATTGATCCTATAGGTGATATTAAATTAATTAATTCTGATTGCTCTAAATACTATATATACCAGAATATGACAAAGACATTAAAACATTTCTTTTAATAAATACTCTGTTGATTTAAAACTATTTTAATAAAAGTAAAAAGGCATAAATCTCAATTATTTATCTGGTATGGTGGAGTAGACAGATACTCTTATTAATGCTTCTATTAAAATACAGACTGTACTGGGGACTCAGAGAAGCCTGGTGCTGCATATCACTGGGTGGGGCTGCTTCGAGGGAAGCCAGGCCAGGGGGACTGGACTTGCTCTATGTCCTGCAGTGACAAGTTGGCACGATGGAATGTCCTTGGGTGCCAGGGGCACTACTGACGCATTTCCTAGAAGAACCCATATACCTGTCAGCTGTGGTCATTGGGAAGCGCCTGTACATCCAGAAGGCCATGCAGCAAGCACTGATTGAGAGATGGCAGAATGTCTTGGCTTTACCAGAAAGTTTTGGAGTTCAAGAAGTAAAAATAGAGCAGTCAGATTTACTGTCTGAACAGAGACGCTGTGTGGTGCAGGCAAAAAAGACTGACAACCCAGGCTGACTTATTACTCATGGGGCAGTTATCAGCTGGAATGCAGTGCCTGAGCAGCCCCTGGATGTCACTGCCAATGACTTTCCACAGGGAAAAACAAAGAAAGAAATCGGATACCTTCAGGACAGATCCCGAAACAGCAAAGTAGAGCTCTTTAGATCATTCCAGGAGCTGCTAAGCAGTATTTCAGAGGACAGGTGGCCAGACTCCCTGAGGACATAGAAGCTAGCCATGTGCCAAGAGTACAAGGAGGCTGCAGCAGCATACCAGCAGGCCTGGAGAGCCCT
Source organism: Tragulus kanchil (assembly GCA_022376925.1). NCBI lineage: Eukaryota > Metazoa > Chordata > Mammalia > Artiodactyla > Tragulidae > Tragulus > Tragulus kanchil. The sequence continues at coordinate 64,071,130 of JAIOJX010000032.1, read as the reverse complement.
CCAGAAGCAGGCGTTTGGATCCTGGATCAGAAACCACCAGATTATCACCAATTTAAATGAACAACATGGTCTCTTCCATTCATTCATTCTGGACCACCTTCTTCCGATGTGCTAGACAAGCCTCAGCTTTTCTTGTGGCTGCGTGGGAAAGAAAGACAGCTGCCTACCAGAGAAATGCAATTGTTCTATGTGAGATAGATGGAATTCTGGGACAAGAAACAGTCTATACTTGGCTGAACTGTGCTTTTAAACTGTGGCGCTGGAGAAGACTCTTGTGAGTATCTTGAATAGCAAGGAGATCAAACCAGTCAATCCTAAAGAAATTATCCTTGAATATTCATTGGTACAAGTGATGCTGAAGCTCCAATACTTTAGCCACCTGATACAAACAGCCAACTCATTGGAAAACACCCTGATACTAGGAAATATTGAAGGCAGAATGAGAAGAGGGTGATAGAGAATGAGATAGTTGGGTACCATCACTTATTCAGTGGCCATGAACTTGGGCAAACTTTGAGAGATGGTGGGGAACAGGGAAGCCTGGCATGCTGCAGTCAATGGAGTTGCAAAGAGTCAGACATGACTTCACGACTGAACAACAGTTCTGATTGAAGTAGCTCTCTGCTAAAATAGCATCTTATTAAAGACCTAGGTGTGTGTCCTATGTATTATTGTTTCTTTAAGTATAAGAATGTGGGATGTGATGCTGTTAAAGTACTCTCCAGGAGCTCTGTTTTGTGTGTTCCTCATTGATTCCATAAGTATTTATCAGACTGAGACAATGTTTGAATCTCTTCAAGTTTTAGAGCTTTGCCTGTCAGAGTGGACATGTATTTTGTATACTCAACCTTTCTTCCTTTGAAGAACTACCCTTTCCTGCATTATCCCTGAGACCTGGGTGAAGAAGACTTTACTCCAGGAATGTGAGCCAGCCCTGAACAGTCCTGAACAGTCCTGTTGCCAGAGCGATCAGAAAAGACTCCCTATCTTCTTGTATTAAAAGATGTAAATGCTAGGTCATCTGAGGACTGCCTGTGACTGCCTTTGCTGACTACACCGACACAGCCAGCTGTAAAATGAAGGCTTCATTGCAACATCCCAGTGTAACATCTGAGAGAATCAAAGCTCTCATGACCTTGTCTGGATGCCTGAAACTAATGCCTGCTCTAGACTCCACTTATGTGAGGTTAATTCCTATTGTTCTTTTAAGTAAGTTCTTTTGACTCCAATTTCTGTGACTTTCATTGGAAAGAGTTCCCTCTAAAAGACCATACAAAAGTCCCTATAACAATTCAGCAGCATGCCTAGAAACCAATCCTGTTTTTACTAACATCTAGCATTTGACGCTCAACCTCTTCACACTCTTAATATATTGAATGAAAGCAGTTCTCATTGACTCAGGATCCTTATTGGTTCTTCAGTATTTCTTTACAACTTTAAATATTTTTAGTAACAATTTTATTGAGGTATAATTTACATACCAAAAAATTCACCCATTTAAAATGTACAGTTCAGTGGTTTCTAGTATATCCACAAAAGTTTGCAAAATCATCACAATCAATTTTAGAAAATTTTGGTTCAAAATTGGGGGGCAGGGGTGCTATCTGAGCCGGTACAGTACCTATTAGTGGCCACTCCTCATATCCCTTCAACCAACCCCACACTAACCCTGAGGCAAGCGGCTATCTATTTCATGTCTCTATGGATTTACCTATTTGACCTTTTTTTGAACATTTTATACAAATGGAATCATACAGTATGTGTCTTTTGTGACTGGCTTCCTTGATTTTAATGTGTTCTAAGATTCATAATGTTATCATGTGAATTGGTAGCATGATTCAGTACTTTACTCTTGTTTATAGCATAAAAATTACCTTCAGTTAAAAAACACCACATACACAGACCCTATATTACCAATGAATACAAGTTTAAAGGTTGGAAAGGAGTACATCAAGGCTGTATATCATCACCCTGCCTATTTAACTTATATGCAAAGTGCCAGTCTGGATGAAGCACAAGCTGGAATCAAGATTGCTGGGAGAAATATCAATAGCCAAAGGTATGCAAATGACACCACTATTATAGCAGAAAGAGAAGAGGAACTAAGGAACCCCTTGATGAAGGTGAAAAAGGAGAGTGAAAAAGCTGCTTAAAACTCAACATTCAAAAAACTAAGATCATGGCATCTAGTCCCATTACCTCATGGCAAATGGATGGGGAAATAGTGTGAAGACTTTATTTTCTTGGATTCCAAAATTATGGCATGGTGACTGCAGCCATGAAACCTAGATCCTGTTTTTATTTTAAGTTCTTTTGACTCCAATTTCTGTGACTTTCATTGGAAAGAGTTCCCTCTAAAAGACCATACAAAAGTCCCTATAACAATTCAGCAGCATGCCTAGAAACCAATCCTGTTTTTACTAACATCTAGCATTTGACGCTCAACCTCTTCACACTCTTAATATATTGAATGAAAGCAGTTCTCATTGACTCAGGATCCTTATTGGTTCTTCAGTATTTCTTTACAACTTTAAATATTTTTAGTAACAATTTTATTGAGGTATAATTTACATACCAAAAAATTCACCCATTTAAAATGTACAGTTCAGTGGTTTCTAGTATATCCACAAAAGTTTGCAAAATCATCACAATCAATTTTAGAAAATTTTGGTTCAAAATTGGGGGGCAGGGGTGCTATCTGAGCCGGTACAGTACCTATTAGTGGCCACTCCTCATATCCCTTCAACCAACCCCACACTAACCCTGAGGCAAGCGGCTATCTATTTCATGTCTCTATGGATTTACCTATTTGACCTTTTTTTGAACATTTTATACAAATGGAATCATACAGTATGTGTCTTTTGTGACTGGCTTCCTTGATTTTAATGTGTTCTAAGATTCATAATGTTATCATGTGAATTGGTAGCATGATTCAGTACTTTACTCTTGTTTATAGCATAAAAATTACCTTCAGTTAAAAAACACCACATACACAGACCCTATATTACCAATGAATACAAGTTTAAAGGTTGGAAAGGAGTACATCAAGGCTGTATATCATCACCCTGCCTATTTAACTTATATGCAAAGTGCCAGTCTGGATGAAGCACAAGCTGGAATCAAGATTGCTGGGAGAAATATCAATAGCCAAAGGTATGCAAATGACACCACTATTATAGCAGAAAGAGAAGAGGAACTAAGGAACCCCTTGATGAAGGTGAAAAAGGAGAGTGAAAAAGCTGCTTAAAACTCAACATTCAAAAAACTAAGATCATGGCATCTAGTCCCATTACCTCATGGCAAATGGATGGGGAAATAGTGTGAAGACTTTATTTTCTTGGATTCCAAAATTATGGCAGATGGTGACTGCAGCCATGAAATTAAAAGACTCTTACTCCTTGGAAAGAAGCTGTGACAAAATTAGGCCTTGAATTAAAAAGCAGAAACATCACTTTTCAGACAAAGGTCTGTATGATCAAAGCTATGGTTTTTCTATTTGTTATGTATGGGTGTGAGTGTTGGACTGTAAAGAAGGCTGAGCACTTTCAAACTGTGGTGCTAGAGAAGACTCTTGACTCTTGGACTGTGAGGAGATCAAACCAGTCAATCTCAAAGGAAATCAAAGCTGAATATTTATTGGAAGAACAAATGCTGAAGTTCCACTACTTTGGCTACCTGATGCAAAGAGTCAACTCACTGGAAAAGACCTTGGTGATGGGAAAGACTGAGGGCATGAGGAGAAGGGGATGGCAGGCGATGAGATGGATGGATAATGTCTTTGCTTCAGTGGACATGAATTAGAACAAACTCGGGAGACAGTGAAAGAGAGGGAAGCCTGGTATGTTGCAGTCCATGAGATTACAGAGTCGGACACCACTGCGCAACTGAACAACAACACAAGGCAGTACAGAATCTTAGATAAAAGGACTTTGCCTGAAGACCTGGGCAAAAAGAAAAAATGCATAGAATGAATTTTAGGGTAAACATTCACAGCATAAAGAAAAAATGAAGACAATGATATGAATAGAATAATAAGCATGAAATCAAAATCTGTCTGCATTTGGGTATGGAAAATTAAGAAAATAGAGCATCTGAGGGTAGATGGGAGTCAGGTCAGAAGGAGGGGCCTGAAGACATGACAAGATTTGCATGGGAGAAACTTATATGCAAAGTGCCAGTCTGGATGAAGCACAAGCTGGAATCAAGATTGCTGGGAGAAATATCAATAGCCAAAGGTATGCAAATGACACCACTATTATAGCAGAAAGAGAAGAGGAACTAAGGAACCCCTTGATGAAGGTGAAAAAGGAGAGTGAAAAAGCTGCTTAAAACTCAACATTCAAAAAACTAAGATCATGGCATCTAGTCCCATTACCTCATGGCAAATGGATGGGGAAATAGTGTGAAGACTTTATTTTCTTGGATTCCAAAATTATGGCAGATGGTGACTGCAGCCATGAAATTAAAAGACTCTTACTCCTTGGAAAGAAGCTGTGACAAAATTAGGCCTTGAATTAAAAAGCAGAAACATCACTTTTCAGACAAAGGTCTGTATGATCAAAGCTATGGTTTTTCTATTTGTTATGTATGGGTGTGAGTGTTGGACTGTAAAGAAGGCTGAGCACTTTCAAACTGTGGTGCTAGAGAAGACTCTTGACTCTTGGACTGTGAGGAGATCAAACCAGTCAATCTCAAAGGAAATCAAAGCTGAATATTTATTGGAAGAACAAATGCTGAAGTTCCACTACTTTGGCTACCTGATGCAAAGAGTCAACTCACTGGAAAAGACCTTGGTGATGGGAAAGACTGAGGGCATGAGGAGAAGGGGATGGCAGGCGATGAGATGGATGGATAATGTCTTTGCTTCAGTGGACATGAATTAGAACAAACTCGGGAGACAGTGAAAGAGAGGGAAGCCTGGTATGTTGCAGTCCATGAGATTACAGAGTCGGACACCACTGCGCAACTGAACAACAACACAAGGCAGTACAGAATCTTAGATAAAAGGACTTTGCCTGAAGACCTGGGCAAAAAGAAAAAATGCATAGAATGAATTTTAGGGTAAACATTCACAGCATAAAGAAAAAATGAAGACAATGATATGAATAGAATAATAAGCATGAAATCAAAATCTGTCTGCATTTGGGTATGGAAAATTAAGAAAATAGAGCATCTGAGGGTAGATGGGAGTCAGGTCAGAAGGGAGGCTATCAAATGTATGAAATGAAGTCTGATATGAAGCTAGACTAAGACAGTCACTATACTCTTGGCTAAAATATTCTCAAACTTTGTACATGTATCCATTCATTGCTTAAGAGGTTATTGATAATGATGCTAATAGTAGTATATATCACATATAAGGCACTTTGCCAAGTAATAATACAGTTTTCTTAGCAATCTAAGCAACACACTTGAGACTTGTGAGCTTGAGGTGCCAATATGATATTCAAATGGCAATAGGTAATAACTGGTTGGCAACTGAATGTATGAAGCTTGAGCAATGGAGTGAGATCAAAACTGAATAATGATACAGGAAATGTATTGGAATCTGTATCCTGGTTGAAGTTATGTCAAGAAAGTTGAACAAGCCAAGAAGAGGGCAACTGACAGCACCATGGGTAATGCCAATATACAAAAGATAGTTTCAGAAAGAGATGACAATGAAAGAAATTGGAAATAATTGGAAAGAAAGAGCCAGAATCAAATGGGGTCTGGAAGCTGAAATAAGGAAGATATTTAGAAGGGAGCTGTTACTAAGCCAAATTCTACAGGGAACCTCAGATAAGGATTAAAATGTATTAATTGCATGTGAGATCTCAAACCTTTCCCTCATCCTTAAATTAATTAAATTTTTAAGAAAAACTCAAGTCCAGAAAGCCTATGAATAATGAGTCTAGCCTAAGAATACTCCTTTATAGAGTTTAAAGTAGGACCAATGCTCTAAATCCACTCCCAGAATCCTACATTTGCAGGATAATTCTCTCTGGTTTGATGCACTATGACATTTGGAGGTGGGATATCAAAAAGACTGAATGCATAGGCTTTAATAAACAATTTGGTTTCAAATATGGCTTTGCCACTTAAATGATCAGAGCAACGATTGGAAGTTACTTGACCCTCTGAGATTCAATCTCCTGATCCATAAAAGAGAGAATATACTAATTTCATAGGGTAGTAGGTGAGAATGAAATGAGATAATTGTATATAAAGCACTTAATTTGGCACATAGTGAGGGTTCAATAAATAATATCTATTATTACTCTACTGGGATGCTATGTGATGAGAACCCTGCCATTGCTTGACTTTTCATTAACCATGCAACACTGGGGAGTTTTTGGCAGCAACAACAAAGCAGTTTGCTGGCACACAACCTTTCAATTATCTGCACTACTGATCCCCTCCATGAGCATGGATAAGAGAAAGTGTACAGGATAGATAAGCCAGAGAGAGAGAGAAAAAAAAAAAAAAACAAAACAAAAACCGACCAGCCCAATATGTATATAAATCCATATTAGAAATTTAGGAATGGTTCCTCATGGCTACAGATTTATTTCTTTGAAGAGAGGAGTGCAAGTTCCTCTGTGCACAAGTTTTTTATCTTGATCATAACGAATGCTAACTCATCTTTGTTGTTGCTTTATTTTTACATAACAAATCTCCATTTAAGGAAATATACCAAGAGGCTGTTTCTGTGTTTTAATGGTTCACCTCTGACTGTTTTCAATGCTGTGCTTGTGTCTACCTATGCTAAGAATTACTCGAGTTATTTGAGCATCAATGGAATGGTAATAAAAAGTTCCACCTTATCTGACACTGAATTCTCTGCCTTTGAAATATGGAGATGACTTTTTTTCCTACAAGGCTAAAGAGGTTTTACTTAGAAGTGGTATGAATTTATAGGTTTTATTTTTGGCCACTGGAGGGCTCTCATATTTTCCACTAATCAAATAGAAACCTTGAGCATGACTAAAATCTAGAAATCAGAGATCAAAGTTGAAAGTAAGTGTCTCTCTGGTTTGATGCACTATGACATTTGGAGGTGGGATATCAAAAAGACTGAATGCATAGGCTTTAATAAACAATTTGGTTTCAAATATGGCTTTGCCACTTAAATGATCAGAGCAACGATTGGAAGTTACTTGACCCTCTGAGATTCAATCTCCTGATCCATAAAAGAGAGAATATACTAATTTCATAGGGTAGTAGGTGAGAATGAAATGAGATAATTGTATATAAAGCACTTAATTTGGCACATAGTGAGGGTTCAATAAATAATATCTATTATTACTCTACTGGGATGCTATGTGATGAGAACCCTGCCATTGCTTGACTTTTCATTAACCATGCAACACTGGGGAGTTTTTGGCAGCAACAACAAAGCAGTTTGCTGGCACACAACCTTTCAATTATCTGCACTACTGATCCCCTCCATGAGCATGGATAAGAGAAAGTGTACAGGATAGATAAGCCAGAGAGAGAGAGAAAAAAAACAAAAAAAAAACAAAAACAAAAAACAGACCAGCCCAATATGTATATAAATCCATATTAGAAATTTAGGAATGGTTCCTCATGGCTACAGATTTATTTCTTTGAAGAGAGGAGTGCAAGTTCCTCTGTGCACAAGTTTTTTATCTTGATCATAACGAATGCTAACTCATCTTTGTTGTTGCTTTATTTTTACATAACAAATCTCCATTTAAGGAAATATACCAAGAGGCTTTTTTCTGTGTTTTAATGGTTCACCTCTGACTGTTTTCAATGCTGTGCTTGTGTCTACCTATGCTAAGAATTACTCGAGTTATTTGAGCATCAATGGAATGGTAATAAAAAGTTCCACCTTATCTGACACTGAATTCTCTGCCTTTGAAATATGGAGATGACTTTTTTTCCTACAAGGCTAAAGAGGTTTTACTTAGAAGTGGTATGAATTTATAGGTTTTATTTTTGGCCACTGGAGGGCTCTCATATTTTTCCACTAATCAAATAGAAACCTTGAGCATGACTAAAATCTAGAAATCAGAGATCAAAGTTGAAAGTAAGTGTCTCTATGGTTTGTGCCCAAATCTGGGTACAGACAAATTTGAGTGCAGGTTAGTCTAATGCTGTAGAGCAGCGATTTGGCTGCTTGAGACAAATGTTGTGTCACTAACATGATTTAGATCTCCACCTTCAGGAAAAATGGGACTGTCTGCTTCACTTATTTTATTTTAGTAATTGTTTATTGTCTTTTTTCTTTCTTGGCTGGTAATCTCCTAGCCCTCTGGTCTTTTGGTAAAGGTCCTATGAAATACTGCTGACCCTTGGTTCTTTTTGAACTGCCATCTTTTTCTCTTATCCTTAAACCCTGTCCATCACTCCAGATTATCTCCCTATATATGACCTTCGCTAACAATTATACTTTATAGATGCCTTAATGGACTCCTCTCCCCTCTCCACACACAATCATTTGTATTGCCCTTGATACTTATCCAGGAGATAGTGAAGAACAGAGGAGCCTGGCATGCAGCAGTCCATGGGGTCACAAAGAATCAAACATGCCTTAGTGACTGAACAACAACAATGGTTCCAAATCTAGTCAGGTCAACCACATAGTGCCAGCTACTTGCACTGAGACATCAGATTTTCCAGCGATGGTCAGATTTGTACACAAAGGCAAGAAGCCAGCAGTTTGGACTATGGCACCCAAATGGGGTTGATGACCTCAAGTCTGATCTTAGCTGTTGTGAATATACAAGGAACAGGTAAGAAATGGCAGCAGGTATCTTTGGAAATGGTGGTAACTGTACAGGGACGTATCGATGTAGAAGGCCTATCTGGCTTGAAAGAGTACCCCATAATATTAGATACTGGTAAAACTTGGAAATGAAAGTAAATTACCTCTGACTGTTTTCAATGCTGTGCTTGTGTCTACCTATGCTAAGAATTACTCGAGTTATTTGAGCATCAATGGAATGGTAATAAAAAGTTCCACCTTATCTGACACTGAATTCTCTGCCTTTGAAATATGGAGATGACTTTTTTTCCTACAAGGCTAAAGAGGTTTTACTTAGAAGTGGTATGAATTTATAGGTTTTATTTTTGGCCACTGGAGGGCTCTCATATTTTTCCACTAATCAAATAGAAACCTTGAGCATGACTAAAATCTAGAAATCAGAGATCAAAGTTGAAAGTAAGTGTCTCTATGGTTTGTGCCCAAATCTGGGTACAGACAAATTTGAGTGCAGGTTAGTCTAATGCTGTAGAGCAGCGATTTGGCTGCTTGAGACAAATGTTGTGTCACTAACATGATTTAGATCTCCACCTTCAGGAAAAATGGGACTGTCTGCTTCACTTATTTTATTTTAGTAATTGTTTATTGTCTTTTTTCTTTCTTGGCTGGTAATCTCCTAGCCCTCTGGTCTTTTGGTAAAGGTCCTATGAAATACTGCTGACCCTTGGTTCTTTTTGAACTGCCATCTTTTTCTCTTATCCTTAAACCCTGTCCATCACTCCAGATTATCTCCCTATATATGACCTTCGCTAACAATTATACTTTATAGATGCCTTAATGGACTCCTCTCCCCTCTCCACACACAATCATTTGTATTGCCCTTGATACTTATCCAGGAGATAGTGAAGAACAGAGGAGCCTGGCATGCAGCAGTCCATGGGGTCACAAAGAATCAAACATGCCTTAGTGACTGAACAACAACAATGGTTCCAAATCTAGTCAGGTCAACCACATAGTGCCAGCTACTTGCACTGAGACATCAGATTTTCCAGCGATGGTCAGATTTGTACACAAAGGCAAGAAGCCAGCAGTTTGGACTATGGCACCCAAATGGGGTTGATGACCTCAAGTCTGATCTTAGCTGTTGTGAATATACAAGGAACAGGTAAGAAATGGCAGCAGGTATCTTTGGAAATGGTGATAACTGTACAGGGAAGTATTGAAGTAGAAGGCCTATCTGGATTGAAATAGTACCCCAAAATATTAGATACTGGTAGGGACAGAGTCCAGTTTGGTGACATATCTGGAAAGGTCTATTATATTAATTAGTCAAGCAGTCTGGAATTTCTAGAGAGAACTGGAGAGGTAAATCAGGAGGGCAAGGTTTAAGATCTTTGGTATTTCTGAAGAAAGTTGCCATGTAGAAGATATACTAAGTTGTTGCAGCAACATTTTCTCCTCACCCTTTTATTTAGGGTCTCTGATCCAGGAATCCCTGGATCACAGAGAAGGTCATAGGAACGTGAACAATCATTTGTAACTTAAAAGTTTTTAGACGGTTAGAAACGAACCTCAATATGCAACTGCAGATGCAAGGAGCAAACGGCAAAAACAAAATAATCAAAATTATTTAGAAAGTCTTTTTTCTTGAAGTGGAGAAATCCACCTTCCCATGGTGGAAGTCTTTCACTGATGAGGAGGGGAGTGTTCCTCAGATCCAGCAATTGATAACTTGGCTTGGCTCAAACAGCAGCTTGTCTGAGTCAGAGGTAGTGTTCTCGCAATGTTTACTGAAAGACTGAAAGCTGAGTCACATAGCTCATTCAATGTTTCAGGATCTATGACAATATCTGTGCACAAAAATGGTCTTCCCATATTGTAGTATGAGCACGTAAAGTGAAATAAGCATACTTAGAATCAGTGTAAATGTTTACCCATTGCCCTTAGTTTGGCTCTAAGGCTCCTGTCAGAAAGAGGCAGGATTTAAGATCCCACAAACTATAAATTTAGTTATTAGTCTTTCTAACAACAATGGCTGATATTTAAGAAGACCGTTTGATATTCAGGGCTTCCTTGGCAGTCCAGTGGTTAAAAAGTCCGCCTTGCAGTGCAGGGAGCACCAGTTTGATCCCTGGCCTGGGAAGATCCCACATGCCCCAGAGTGGCTGGACCGGTGTGTCCAGTTATGATCCAGCGGTCTGGAGCCCATGCACCCAGAGCCAGTGCTCTGCCGTGAGAGAGGCCAGTGCAATGGGAGGCCCACACGGGCCAAAGAACAAAGATGGATGAAAATAAATATAAATAAAAGAGGCATGATGGGGAAAAGAAAAAAAAAGAAGACAATCTGACATACAAATATTAACTTTAGAATTTAAGATTCCATTTACATCATAGGAAGTCAACACAGTAAGGTTCCGCCTATTACTAAATTTAAGAACTTCAGGCATTATCAAAGCAATAGCCAGGATTACCCCTAAACAATGGGGCCATCCCCAGCTAGGTGAGGCCCTAGGGGCTGAGTCACTACCGCAAGTCATTCCTTTCCTCATGGTGAAACAATGGCTATTCACATAGCCAAAGTAACAATAAAGGGTTTTAGAGGCAAATGTAGAGCTTTTGGGGGTATTCTTCTATCCCCTTTCCAGTTCCTTGAGCTGAAACTTTGTCTAGTCCCTTTTTCCTTTAATAAAACTTTTACGACTTGAAAGAAAATATACACTTAGTACCCAGAGATTCACCTGAGACTGTCAGACTCCCAACCTGGAGCAACATGAGTAATTCTAGATCCCACCTGTGGGAATACCTATTGAATTCCTCAGATCCAGCAATTGATAACTTGGCTTGGCTCAAACAGCAGCTTGTCTGAGTCAGAGGTAGTGTTCTCGCAATGTTTACTGAAAGACTGAAAGCTGAGTCACATAGCTCATTCAATGTTTCAGGATCTATGACAATATCTGTGCACAAAAATGGTCTTCCCATATTGTAGTATGAGCACGTAAAGTGAAATAAGCATACTTAGAATCAGTGTAAATGTTTACCCATTGCCCTTAGTTTGGCTCTAAGGCTCCTGTCAGAAAGAGGCAGGATTTAAGATCCCACAAACTATAAATTTAGTTATTAGTCTTTCTAACAACAATGGCTGATATTTAAGAAGACCGTTTGATATTCAGGGCTTCCTTGGCAGTCCAGTGGTTAAAAAGTCCGCCTTGCAGTGCAGGGAGCACCAGTTTGATCCCTGGCCTGGGAAGATCCCACATGCCCCAGAGTGGCTGGACCGGTGTGTCCAGTTATGATCCAGCGGTCTGGAGCCCATGCACCCAGAGCCAGTGCTCTGCCGTGAGAGAGGCCAGTGCAATGGGAGGCCCACACATGTCAAAGAATAAAAAGATGGATGAAAATAAATATAAATAAAAGAGGCATGATGGGGAAAAGAAAAAAAAAGAAGACAATCTGACATACAAATATTAACTTTAGAATTTAAGATTCCATTTACATCATAGGAAGTCAACACAGTAAGGTTCCGCCTATTACTAAATTTAAGAACTTCAGGCATTATCAAAGCAATAGCCAGGATTACCCCTAAACAATGGGGCCATCCCCAGCTAGGTGAGGCCCTAGGGGCTGAGTCACTACCCGCAAGTCATTCCTTTCCTCATGGTGAAACAATGGCTATTCACATAGCCAAAGTAACAATAAAGGGTTTTAGAGGCAAATGTAGAGCTTTTGGGGGTATTCTTCTATCCCCTTTCCAGTTCCTTGAGCTGAAACTTTGTCTAGTCCCTTTTTCCTTTAATAAAACTTTTACGACTTGAAAGAAAATATACACTTAGTACCCAGAGATTCACCTGAGACTGTCAGACTCCCAACCTGGAGCAACATGAGTAATTCTAGATCCCACCTGTGGGAATACCTATTGAATTCATTACTAAACTTATTTTAAAAGACACTCAGGAATTGTAGGTTGAAAGTCTCCAGAAGCAGCAGCTGAGGAGGGATAAGATAGATGACTGATAAATTTCTTGTTGGTGATTAGGCTTCTTTATTTGTTTGTTTTGTTTTATTTCTGTTTTCTTTGTGTGTTTAAGATATGAACTCAATTTTTGATATTACTGTCAATTTCATTCTATTTTGTTGAATTTGAATTTTAATGCATACATAAAATAATACCCATTTTGGCCCTAGAGACCCATTTGGTATGTTATTTTATTGCTGTTTGCCTACCAGAGATAAGGTTACTGAAATGTTTTGTTCTTTCTATGTGAAGTTTTACTGTTTCAAACACCTTTTATTTTACTTACAGACATACACAGTGACATTGTAAAGCTCTAAATTATACACGAAAAACTTTAAAAAATTGTTATTCATTAGGTTTGTTTATTGGAAACTTTTTAAATGGAAGCGTAGTTGATTTACAATGTGTTAGTTTTAGATGTTTAGTAAAGCAATTCGCATGCATGTATATGCATATATATATATATATATATACATATATATAATTATTTTTCAGATTCCTTTCTACTATAAGATATGAGTATAATACCCTGTACTATACATTAGATTCTTGCTGTTTACCTATTTTTATATAGTAGTATGTACATGTTACTCCAAATTCTGAATTTATCTCCCTCTCACATTTCCATTTCTCCTTTGATAACCATATGTTTGTTTTCTATTTGTTTATGAATCTTTTTCTGTTTTTGAAATAAGTTCATTAGTATCATTCTTTAAATTCTATGCATAAGTGATGTCATATATTTGTCTTTCTCTGCCCGACTTACTTCACTTTGTATGATAATCTCCAGGTCCATCCATGTTGTTGCAAATGGCATTATTTTATTCCCTTTTTATGACTGAGTAATATTCCATTCTGTCATGCACCAATTAATAATAATGTAACAACATTGGTTTATTAATAGGACAAGTGTACCATACTAATGTAAGATACAATAATTGGGGGAAATTAACAGTGGGATTTATGAGAATTCTCAGTACTATCTTCTCAACTTTTCTGTGACTCTAAAATTATTTTAAAACAAAAAGTTAAAACAAAAAAGTGGCCAGACATGAATCTAATATAAGCCTACTGTAAATTAGAAATAGAGAGTAAATGATAGTGGGAGTCATGTTAGAATGGCAGAGATAAACCCTTAAGGCTGCTTAAGTGTACAAGTGAAGTGTCAGGCAACAAGCCTCAAAACAGTGGGTAACTATCTCCTGTATACGGAGTATTGCCAAGACAAGCATGGTAGACCTCCACTAGGATTAGTAGGCTCTTCCCTAAACTATCTTCTTCAAAGATATTTTCCCCTAAGATATATCAGGCTGCTTTCCTTCACCTCAGAATCTTGAACTAAAATCAGTTCCACGCCATTTCAGATTATCTTGACTTTTTCAGTCTCTCATTTTGATATGTCCTGATACTCAGACACAGCCTTCCATTTTTACAGACCTAGCCCGTTTCTCAACCTCCCAACTGTGACCTAGTTTCAACTGTTTCATTTCAGTCTATCTCCTTTTATGGCTTTTAGAGAATGCTTACTCCAGCACCGTCTCTGGATCTTTTAACTATTGGTTTAAAAATTGCCATTGGATGGTTGGCTTTCTGATGGTGATGAATATCACAAACTAGTGTTTGAAGATGAATTACTTGATGCTTAAATGCAAAAGAGCCAGAACTGGTGCTGGGTATGTGCTCCTCCTTCTCCCTTTTGGGAACCTCTGTCTCTACTTTTGGCATCGCTTCTTTTTCTTGGAGTTCAGTGCCACCCTGAATATCAATGTATCCAGAAACCCATAGTGATGGCCCATCAGAGCTACCCCTACCTCTATTCCTATCTATCACATTAATGAAGGTTTTTCAATTGTAGTCTAATTTTTCTTCTTCCTCTTTGATCAATGCGCCATGCATATTAAGTCCAATCAACACCCAATTCCTCTTCTTTTTTTTTTTTTTCTTTTTTTCATTTATTTTTTCTTTTTTTCATTTTTTTTTTTAAGATTTATTTATTTATTTATTTTGGGCGGGGGTCGGGTTGGGGAGTGAGGGGAGCAGGCGGGCCACTTCTATTGGTCTTTCATTTCTCCATTTTCATCCGTCTTTGTTCTTTGGCTCCTGTGGGCTTCCCATCGCTTTGGCTCCTGTGGGCTTCCCATCGCGGTGGCCTCTGCTGTCGTTGCAAAGCGCTGGCTCTGGGCGCATGCGCTCCAGAGCTCCGGCTCGGTAATTGGGCACATCGGTCCAGCCGCTCCGCAGCACGTGGGATCTTCCCAGGCCAGGGATCGAACCGGCGCCCCTTGCACTGCAAGGCAGTGTCCTTACCCACTGGACCACCAGGGGAAGCCCCCCAATTCCTCTTCTGAGCACAAGACAGGCTGATAATTTCCTGCCTCTCTTGAAGCTAGATGTGGCCATGTGACTTGCTTTGGCCAGTGAAATGTACATAAAAGTGATGCATATTGCTTTCTTGTATGAACACTTAATTGTCAGTGCATACCTCTCCTGTCTTTTCTTCTGCCATGGTGATTATGGGACATGTGTTGATATGGAGGTGCCATGAAATCAAAGGAGACAATACATGGAGGACAACTGCCCTGTAGAGTTGCCTGGATATGCTTAAGACTTCATAGAAATCAGTAAGTTTTGTCACATTAAAAGAAGCTAAGATTGTGGGAATGTTTTTAGCACTGAATAACCTAGAATATTTTGACTATTACAGTTGAAAAGTAATCTCAGGAGTATAATACATTGTTACTAATTGATGATATCTTAATGCATTACCTCTTCCAGAGCATTTCCTTTGTGATAGGAGATCTCAGGGGACGAGATATCCTAACTGAGACGAATGAACTACTGATGATGGAGTGGAAGACTCTTGGGCATATTACAATGACATTTTGGAATAAGACATTCTCTTTGCTCTTTAATCATACCATGATGGTATCTGGTCAGATGACTATATATATACATTTATATTTTAGGAAGTACGATTTGTGACAAGTGCAGAAACTCTGGAATCTAGGCTTTTGTTAGTTTTCTCCTCTAATTCATTCTGAATATCATTATCATAATGCTTTAGGTCTCTCATTGTGTCCTCAACTTTCCTTGTGTCTTTAATGTTTTACTCAGGTTTAAATATCCTCTTTTGTGATTATTGATAATAGCTTCTTTTTTAGGAATTCTAAGTGAGGTATAAGCTTTTTATGCATGCTATCACTATTCTCTTCAATGACTCAGGGAGGTATCGCCCCTAAAGTCATATGATTAGAAACTAGGTGATAGAAGCAAGATTCAAACCCAGATCCACTTGAGAATATATGTTAATTTCACCATGAGGTCTCTTTCTTCTTAGATGAAAACCACATTTACTCCAAGGCTCAACTCAAGCTTCCCCCACTCCAGTGAAGTGTCTTCTCTGACAGTCTTCTACACAACGACCCCTTCTTTGTACCCCTTGTCATTTGGAACCATGGTGGCTTTTCTCCAAAGACAGCTCTTCACTGACTCATGCCTCCTAATATTCATGCTCTGAACCGGCTACCTTATGACTTGTATTTTGACCCATAGTATGTGATAGAAGTGATATTGCATGACTGGTAAATTGTCAGATGCCTTTAAGCTTTGTCCTTAGCCTCTGGAAATATTCCCTAAGGGAAGCCAAATATCACATGATATGCGTAAGACCATCTGAAACTACTGGGAGGGAGTGCAAGGTGGCCATATGAAGATGGCAATTCGAGAGAGACAAGAGCCTGGGTAGCATCTGTCTGTGCCAGACATTCCATTAGAGGTATCACACACTGAAATAAAAGAGCATTCTCCAATGTTATGTGCTAGCCTAGATGGGAGGGGAGTTTGAGGAAGAATGGGTACATGTATATGCATGGTCGAGTCCCTTCACTGTTCGCCTGAAACTATCGCAGCATTGTTACTTGGCTATAGTCGAATACAACATGTTTTTGTGTGTGTGTTAAAAATAAATAAATTAATTAAAAAATAAAACATTGAAAAAAATAAAATAAAATAAAAATAAAGGAGCATTCTGAATGTCCAGTCCAGTTAAGTCTACTGATAGTTCCAGTTCCAGCTGCCATCTGTCAATAATTGCCTGTGAAACCCCAATGGAGAACCACCTAGCTAAAACCAGTCAAACCATAAGATCATGAGTTAGAATGATTTACTGTTTTTTGGTTTGTTTTAACTACCAGCAGTTGGGAAGAAGCTTACCATATATTGTTCTTTCTCCCTACTACTGGCATGGTATAATCTCCATAGCCTTCTATTTATTTTAAGAATGTTAATACTTTATATGGTTGATCTATAATAATCATCTTGGTTGAAGGCTTTCTGGAAGTTTTTGTTGTTTGAGATGAATCCCTAGCTTTCTTATAGACCTTCACGATGTTTAGTGGCAAGACTTATGCCAATCAACATACTCCAACATGGTCTAATGAGTGATTGGTTCCTTTGATGATCTGTTTTCCACAACTCTCCTCCTGTATCTGTCCATGTGCCATAGGCTTCAGTCTCATGGGTCATGTTCCTGAATCCGTACACTTAATCATGCCTTTACCTCTGCTTGAAATGTTCTCTTATCCTCCACCCACTCATTGCATTTTATGAAAACCTATTCATTCTGCAAAATCCAGTTGCAAAATTGTCTCCTCTTTGAGTTGTACCTGCCCTCTTGCAGTACAGTAATAATCCCTTTTCTTGAGTTAATGAGGCCTGTTGAATATTTACCCCATGGCATTCCATTTGCTGCTTTGTGGTCTCTGTTAACCAGTGAGCTTTCCAAGGACTGAGGCAGTACCTTATTTAACTTGGACTTCCCAGCACACAAAATGGCACAGAACAGGTGGTTAGTAAATGACTGTTGGATGAATGAACACATTTTACAAGGAAGAAAACCATGTGAGAGATAAGAAATAAACACAGTGCTGAGTGTTTTGTCACCACAAAGTGCTATTAATATACAATTGGCACCAAGCTCCCTGGCTGCCCCTGCCCATCTCATGCCTTTCATCTTTCACCACAAAGCCAACAGCCATTCTTTAATCAATGCGGTTGCCTTTCTCTGAACCTTCTCTAGTTTGTACTTTTTTTTTTCTCCTGTCCTGAGATGCCTGAAGCCTCTTCATATTCAGCCCAAAATAGCACTGACCTTTCAGCTGCTGTATCACCTGGCAGCTCATGTCTAATTTCCTTTTGCAAGATCCTCTCTCACTTGCTTTTAGCATTTTGCTTTCCAGGTTTCTCTTGCTGCTTTCCGTGTTGCTTATTGTATTTTTCCCTCAGAGAATCTGGCTTCCATTTTTTTCTGGTTTGAACTCTCCCTGGCTGTTTCTTTCTTTGCCCCAAGGCATTCAGTTGAACATAAAAGGGGGGATTTGGAAAATGTGGAAGGCTATGTTTTGGCAATTTCTGTCCTGCCAAAGAGCCCACCTAAAACCTAGAAGCTCCAGTTCATTCTGCCCCTCAACAATTTGCTTTCAAAGGTGACCTTTCCTGTTTTGCCATGAATTCTGGGGAAATATTTCATTGGTTTGGAGTTTTCTTTTCATTTCTGTTTTGTTTTCCTTTTCCTTTCCTTTTCTTTCTTCCTTTTTAAGAAAATTGAATGATATCCATCCTAAGTCACATGTTAAGGAATCTGGGTTACATGTTCAGAAAATTCCTTCCCAACAATTTTTAGGAGTCATCTTTCTCAAGGTTAAACCTCAGATTCCAGCTGACCATTTGTTTTCCCTATGAAATGGCTTCCCAGAGTTGTACCTGCCCTCTTGCAGTACAGTAATAATCCCTTTCTTGAGTTAATGAGGCCTGTTGAATATTTACCCCATGGCATTCCATTTGCTGCTTTGTGGTCTCTGTTAACCAGTGAGCTTTCCAAGGACTGAGGCAGTACCTTATTTAACTTGGACTTCCCAGCACACAAAATGGCACAGAACAGGTGGTTAGTAAATGACTGTTGGATGAATGAACACATTTTACAAGGAAGAAAACCATGTGAGAGATAAGAAATAAACACAGTGCTGAGTGTTTTGTCACCACAAAGTGCTATTAATATACAATTGGCACCAAGCTCCCTGGCTGCCCCTGCCCATCTCATGCCTTTCATCTTTCACCACAAAGCCAACAGCCATTCTTTAATCAATGCGGTTGCCTTTCTCTGAACCTTCTCTAGTTTGTACTTTTTTTTTTCTCCTGTCCTGAGATGCCTGAAGCCTCTTCATATTCAGCCCAAAATAGCACTGACCTTTCAGCTGCTGTATCACCTGGCAGCTCATGTCTAATTTCCTTTTGCAAGATCCTCTCTCACTTGCTTTTAGCATTTTGCTTTCCAGGTTTCTCTTGCTGCTTTCCGTGTTGCTTATTGTATTTTTCCCTCAGAGAATCTGGCTTCCATTTTTTTCTGGTTTGAACTCTCCCTGGCTGTTTCTTTCTTTGCCCCAAGGCATTCAGTTGAACATAAAAGGGGGGATTTGGAAAATGTGGAAGGCTATGTTTTGGCAATTTCTGTCCTGCCAAAGAGCCCACCTAAAACCTAGAAGCTCCAGTTCATTCTGCCCCTCAACAATTTGCTTTCAAAGGTGACCTTTCCTGTTTTGCCATGAATTCTGGGGAAATATTTCATTGGTTTGGAGTTTTCTTTTCATTTCTGTTTTGTTTTCCTTTTCCTTTCCTTTTCTTTCTTCCCTTTTTTAAGAAAATTGAATGATATCCATCCTAAGTCACATGTTAAGGAATCTGGGTTACATGTTCAGAAAATTCCTTCCCAACAATTTTTAGGAGTCATCCCTCTCAAGGTTAAACCTCAGATTCCAGCTGACATTGTTCCCTATGAAATGGCTTCCCACAGAGAACCAGAATGACATCTCTATCTCAAGACCTCCTGTGAACTGAAAAGAGACTTTTAGAACATAGAATTATTTGTGAGGCGCATGAACTGACCCCACAGCTCAGACTCAAAGAAAGAAGTCACAAAAGCAAGCAACATACACACTTAGAAAAGTCACAAGTTAAAATTTATAAATATTGCATTTCTAGCAGATGCTCCAAGTTTTTATGGCTTCATGTACCTTTTCTTCAGCTTAGAATAACCTGAGTCACCTTCTCACTTTATTGAAATCTGACTTGTTTTTCAAAGCGTCATTCAGATATCACTTCCTCCTTGTCACCTGATCAGCTGCAAATAGGTTCTCATTCTCTCCTCCAAATTCCTGCTGTTTTTTGTTTATACTAGTTTTCTAGCTTTTATACTGTTTTATACAGTCAGCAGTTTATTTGAGTTCCTTATAGAGGTATTATCTCTTCCTCAAAACTGTAAATTCCTTGGGAATAGGAGAGTTGTCTTATTTGTTTCTGTGACATCTAGAAAGAAACCATGTTCTACAACAGTTTCCAGTAATTTTGCTTTTAGGGTGAGAATCATGTACACAGAGTTCAGTCCTATGGTGATTCTCTGAGAGCCAGCACCTTTCTGCAGCCCGGGGGTCACAAAAAGCCTCTCTTGATGCTTTGGAGTTCAGCCCAATATAACAACCTGAAAGTGTTGGGGGAGGGTGTAAGGGAGGATCTGAATAAGGAAAAGGAGAGAGTGGTGGTGGGAGAGAAGAGGAGATTGCTTTCTCATCATAATTTTCCCAATGGCACTTTGTGATTCTCTCTAACAATGATAGTGTAACTAATTATTTTAACAGTCACCATTTCAGAATTTTTAAATGCCAAGCACTTTGCCCAGTGTTTTACATGCACCATCACATTTAATTTCTTTTGGTTTGGAGTTTTCTTTTCATTTCTGTTTTGTTTTCCTTTTCCTTTCCTTTTCTTTCTTCCCTTTTTTAAGAAAATTGAATGATATCCATCCTAAGTCACATGTTAAGGAATCTGGGTTACATGTTCAGAAAATTCCTTCCCAACAATTTTTAGGAGTCATCCCTCTCAAGGTTAAACCTCAGATTCCAGCTGACATTGTTCCCTATGAAATGGCTTCCCACAGAGAACCAGAATGACATCTCTATCTCAAGACCTCCTGTGAACTGAAAAGAGACTTTTAGAACATAGAATTATTTGTGAGGCGCATGAACTGACCCCACAGCTCAGACTCAAAGAAAGAAGTCACAAAAGCAAGCAACATACACACTTAGAAAAGTCACAAGTTAAAATTTATAAATATTGCATTTCTAGCAGATGCTCCAAGTTTTTATGGCTTCATGTACCTTTTCTTCAGCTTAGAATAACCTGAGTCACCTTCTCACTTTATTGAAATCTGACTTGTTTTTCAAAGCGTCATTCAGATATCACTTCCTCCTTGTCACCTGATCAGCTGCAAATAGGTTCTCATTCTCTCCTCCAAATTCCTGCTGTTTTTTGTTTATACTAGTTTTCTAGCTTTTATACTGTTTTATACAGTCAGCAGTTTATTTGAGTTCCTTATAGAGGTATTATCTCTTCCTCAAAACTGTAAATTCCTTGGGAATAGGAGAGTTGTCTTATTTGTTTCTGTGACATCTAGAAAGAAACCATGTTCTACAACAGTTTCCAGTAATTTTGCTTTTAGGGTGAGAATCATGTACACAGAGTTCAGTCCTATGGTGATTCTCTGAGAGCCAGCACCTTTCTGCAGCCCGGGGGTCACAAAAAGCCTCTCTTGATGCTTTGGAGTTCAGCCCAATATAACAACCTGAAAGTGTTGGGGGAGGGTGTAAGGGAGGATCTGAATAAGGAAAAGGAGAGAGTGGTGGTGGGAGAGAAGAGGAGATTGCTTTCTCATCATAATTTTCCCAATGGCACTTTGTGATTCTCTCTAACAATGATAGTGTAACTAATTATTTTAACAGTCACCATTTCAGAATTTTTAAATGCCAAGCACTTTGCCCAGTGTTTTACATGCACCATCACATTTAATTCTCAGGGCAACCTTAAGGCATAGGTATTATCATTATCCTCATCTAACAGATAAGGAAACTGAAGTTCTGACCAGAAAGGTTAAGTAATTCACCCAAGGAATTAGCAAATGACAGTGGTCACAGTCAAATCCACACTACGCTGAGGACAGGACCTCTGCTATTACGCAATACATTAATTTGTCTTTCTCTACAGGTAGAAACTCCTGTATTTTCCTTGGGTCATAGTTCTTTTCCCATGATCCTTAATGAACACTGAAGTTTTTTGAACATGAAAGTCACATGATAAAAGGATTCTAATGTATGTGGTCAAACAGAATAACTTTAAGAAGTACTATTTATAAATCATTCTTAGATTATTTTATAAAAGAATCCTACACATGAGGGACCTCGACGTCTCCCACACAATTATCACCACTCTTCCCAACAACTCTGCAAGGAGAGTATAATTATCTTCATGAAACAGACAAAGAAACTAAAGGTCAGAGAGGTGAAGGAGCTTGCACAAAGTCCAAAGCCTGTGGCAATAGAGTCAGCAGTTCCCTGTTGTGCTGCTAAAAGTGACATCCTTGGTGTCCTGCGTGGTCTAGAGAAAAGGATGAATTTGCATTCAGAAATCATTTACTTTTTCCCTCATTCAATTCAAGGAAGGTATTTATTATTACTCTTGTTATTCTTCCTATTATATCTCAGAAGCTGTTTAAATTTCATTGGACACATGTTAAGGTTAACATGGAAGCATCCACTAATCCTAAATTATATTTCTAGAATTTTCCAGGCAGCATTGAATATAAACGTGTTGAACATGAAATTGTTATCTTCCATTTTTTCTACTAAACTGTAAATGACTGAAAGGCAGGGGGATTTCCTATTTACCTTTGGAAACTTAATTCCTGGCAAAAAGTGGACGGTTAATAAGCAAAACTGCTGGATCATATAGTGGTACATATATACAATGGAATATTACTCAGTCACAAAAAGAATGAAATTGTGCCATTTGCAGCAATATGGATGGGCCTAGAGTGAAGTAAGTGGGAAATAGAAAAGCAGATATTGTATATTAACACTTTTATGCAGAATCTAGAAAATAGTATAGGTAATCTTATTTGCAAATCAATAATAAAGACACAGACATAGAGAACAAACATACAGGTATCAAGGGGGAAGGGAGATGGGATGAACTGAGAAACTAGGATTGACAATTATACACTATTAATATTATATATAAGAGATAACAAGAGAATGACTGTGCTGTGTGGCATAGGGATTTCTGTTGTTCTCTGGTGACTTAAATGGGAAGGAAATTTTAAAAAGGGGGCGTATATGAAGTTGATTCCCTTTGTTGTACAGCAGAAGTCAATACAAAATTGTAAAGCAACTATTGTTTATATGCTTAATCGTGTCTGACTCTTTTGTGACCCCATGAGTTCTAACCCACTGGGCTCCTATGCCCATGGGATTCCCCAGGAAAGGATACTGGAGTGCATTGCTATTCCCTTCTCAAGGGGATCTTCCCAACCCTGGGATCGAACCTTTTGTCTATTGCATTAACAGGAGAATTCTTTCTACTGAGTCACCAGGGAAGCCTGTGAAACAATTAAAATTTTTTTTTAAAAGTGAACTGGATTGTTTCCCCTGCCATTCTCCCTGTTTCTATTCCCCTCTTTCTTTCCCTCTGGTCTATTATTTTATCAGCCAGCTTATTTCACAAGCTGTCTTGAAACCACAGTGACACCCACCATTGCTGTGGACCCTAGAGATTCCCCTCTAGTACTGGAGCATGGCTGAGCCCTGCAGAGACTGCAACCATGTCTGGGGAGGTCTACCCTGCCTCGGGAGCATACCAAGCCCTGCACTTCTCCTCTCCTGTTTAACAGCACTCATGTTCAGATTAATGAATGAATGAAGATTAATAAATAATTAAGTGTTCTATAGCCACCCAGAGGCCATTTCATGGTACAGCGATATATTTGCTACCTCATTTAGTGAAAGGACTGAGAAGCAGTCTGATACTGATCACAGGTTGGTTTATTATGGGATGTTTGATTGGCAGCCTTGGACCACAGGTGCCTCCCTCCTGGCTTCTACCCACATAGAGGTCTAAACCCAGTCCTCTTGCCACATCAGCCCAGAATTCTCAGTCTGTCCCTTGTAGACTGTGGGCTCAGCTTCCTGGAGATGATCTCCTCTGGGGCAGAGGCTAAGGCTTGGATGGTGCCACAGAGCTTGGAAGCAGTGCCCTTGATGGCTATGAATCCCCCATATTTCCTCTAGCAGCAGCCGCTGCTACTTGCTGATCACAAGAGATACTGCTATCAAGTTCTAGTATCTCTGCCCTAGTATTAGGGGAAGGTAGCCCCAGGACCTTCAGATAATCCAGGTGAAAGGTCAATGAGAGTGCTGCCATCTCTACAGGGACAGAGCACACTGCTATGCAGAGTGCCATCTCTCTAACTCCTGTAAGGTGTATTCCTTCTTAGTCATCAATGGTGCATAAGCCAATGCTGCACTGTAGATTTGTTGGTTGTCTTCTAATCTCTTTTTGGGGGAAAAACTTGCCCATGGGATTCCCCAGGAAAGGATACTGGAGTGCATTGCTATTCCCTTCTCAAGGGGATCTTCCCAACCCTGGGATCGAACCTTTTGTCTATTGCATTAACAGGAGAATTCTTTCTACTGAGTCACCAGGGAAGCCTGTGAAACAATTAAAATTTTTTTTTAAAAGTGAACTGGATTGTTTCCCCTGCCATTCTCCCTGTTTCTATTCCCCTCTTTCTTTCCCTCTGGTCTATTATTTTATCAGCCAGCTTATTTCACAAGCTGTCTTGAAACCACAGTGACACCCACCATTGCTGTGGACCCTAGAGATTCCCCTCTAGTACTGGAGCATGGCTGAGCCCTGCAGAGACTGCAACCATGTCTGGGGAGGTCTACCCTGCCTCGGGAGCATACCAAGCCCTGCACTTCTCCTCTCCTGTTTAACAGCACTCATGTTCAGATTAATGAATGAATGAAGATTAATAAATAATTAAGTGTTCTATAGCCACCCAGAGGCCATTTCATGGTACAGCGATATATTTGCTACCTCATTTAGTGAAAGGACTGAGAAGCAGTCTGATACTGATCACAGGTTGGTTTATTATGGGATGTTTGATTGGCAGCCTTGGACCACAGGTGCCTCCCTCCTGGCTTCTACCCACATAGAGGTCTAAACCCAGTCCTCTTGCCACATCAGCCCAGAATTCTCAGTCTGTCCCTTGTAGACTGTGGGCTCAGCTTCCTGGAGATGATCTCCTCTGGGGCAGAGGCTAAGGCTTGGATGGTGCCACAGAGCTTGGAAGCAGTGCCCTTGATGGCTATGAATCCCCCATATTTCCTCTAGCAGCAGCCGCTGCTACTTGCTGATCACAAGAGATACTGCTATCAAGTTCTAGTATCTCTGCCCTAGTATTAGGGGAAGGTAGCCCCAGGACCTTCAGATAATCCAGGTGAAAGGTCAATGAGAGTGCTGCCATCTCTACAGGGACAGAGCACACTGCTATGCAGAGTGCCATCTCTCTAACTCCTGTAAGGTGTATTCCTTCTTAGTCATCAATGGTGCATAAGCCAATGCTGCACTGTAGATTTGTTGGTTGTCTTCTAACTGACTGACACTTGAGATTCCAATTAATGGGGGGCTCGACATGTCTTATCATTGCCTAAATGCTTACTTTTCACTCCTGGCTAAATATTACTCTTGGGGAAGAAATTTTGGCCTGTGGAACCAAGGCCATATCAGTCTGGAGTAAAAACTAGCACAAACTTAGATACATTCAACCTCAGGTGTTCCAAAATCCCACTTTTTAGGTAGATTCAGGAGAAAGTGAGGCTGTTCAGAACCCAATTTTCAAACTGTTTGCTTTTAGCAGCACCACTGTTCATATCTTCCATTGTTTAATAAATCAATGTTTATTGTTTAAGAGATTATTGGTGATGTTCAATTATTAAATCATGTCTGACTCTGGACTTCATGGACTGCAGCATGCAAGGTTCCTCTGAGCAGGTAATGCTATCTAACCATTTTATTTTTGCTGCCTTCTTCTTCTTTTGCCTTCAATCTTTCCCAGCATAAGGATCTTTTCCAATGTGTCGGCTCTTTGCATCAGGTGACCAAAGTATTGGAGCTTCAGTTTCAGCAACAATCCTTCCAATGAATATTCAGAGTTGATTTCCTTTATGGTAGACTGAACTGATCTTGCAGTCCAAGGTACTCTCAGGAGTCTTCCCCAGTGCCGCAATTAAAAAGCTTCAATTCTTTGGCACTCAGCCTACTTTATGTCCAACTCTCACATCCTTATATGACCACTTGAAAAACCATAGTCATGATGGTTTCTGCTTTTTAAAAGTAATGCCTCTGCTTTTAAATTCACTGTCTAGGTTTATTATAGTTTTCTTTCCAAGGAGTAAGCATCTTTTAATTGCATGGCTGCAGTCACCATCCACAGTGACTTTGGAGCTCAAGAAAATAAAATCTGTCACTGCTTCCACTTTTTCCCCTTCTATTTGACATAAAGTGATGGGATCAGATGCCACTACCTTAGTTTTTTTAACATTGAGTTTTAACCCAGTTTTTTCACTCTCCTCTTTCACCCTCATCAAGAGGCTCTTTAGTTTCACATTATCTCTATCTATTCTTTAGGTTAGTTTCTCTTTAGTTCAGCTATTTAGTTAATCTTCATGTCCTCCTTGGCTGCTGAGCGGTAAAGAATACACCTGTCAAGAAGGAGATAAGGGTTTGATCCCTGGGTTGAGAAGATCACCTAGAGAAAGAAATGGCAGCCCACTCCTGTATACTTGAGAGACCTGGCATCTTCAAGATCACAATTCTTTTACTCATTTCATACCTAGTGATTGAAAAGGCTGGAGTTACACATGATTTGACCTCAATAAACCCAACGCCTATTCTGTGTGTCATACTCTCAGTTCTAACTTTATTTTGTTAAGTGCTTGACCATTGCTGTATTAGTCTTCCTTCACAATGATGTTAAAAGCGATTACAGTAACAAAGCTGAAGGTATGATCCATAATTCCTCAGTTTATCATCTTTTTCTTGACCTCCACACCACATTCCATATCTCTTGGGATAAGTGCCAAATTTTTCATTGGGCCGTCTGACTCTGACTTCATGGACTGCAGCATGCAAGGTTCCTCTGAGCAGGTAATGCTATCTAACCATTTTATTTTTGCTGCCTTCTTCTTCTTTTGCCTTCAATCTTTCCCAGCATAAGGATCTTTTCCAATGTGTCGGCTCTTTGCATCAGGTGACCAAAGTATTGGAGCTTCAGTTTCAGCAACAATCCTTCCAATGAATATTCAGAGTTGATTTCCTTTATGGTAGACTGAACTGATCTTGCAGTCCAAGGTACTCTCAGGAGTCTTCCCCAGTGCCGCAATTAAAAAGCTTCAATTCTTTGGCACTCAGCCTACTTTATGTCCAACTCTCACATCCTTATATGACCACTTGAAAAACCATAGTCATGATGGTTTCTGCTTTTTAAAAGTAATGCCTCTGCTTTTAAATTCACTGTCTAGGTTTATTATAGTTTTCTTTCCAAGGAGTAAGCATCTTTTAATTGCATGGCTGCAGTCACCATCCACAGTGACTTTGGAGCTCAAGAAAATAAAATCTGTCACTGCTTCCACTTTTTCCCCTTCTATTTGACATAAAGTGATGGGATCAGATGCCACTACCTTAGTTTTTTTAACATTGAGTTTTAACCCAGTTTTTTCACTCTCCTCTTTCACCCTCATCAAGAGGCTCTTTAGTTTCACATTATCTCTATCTATTCTTTAGGTTAGTTTCTCTTTAGTTCAGCTATTTAGTTAATCTTCATGTCCTCCTTGGCTGCTGAGCGGTAAAGAATACACCTGTCAAGAAGGAGATAAGGGTTTGATCCCTGGGTTGAGAAGATCACCTAGAGAAAGAAATGGCAGCCCACTCCTGTATACTTGAGAGACCTGGCATCTTCAAGATCACAATTCTTTTACTCATTTCATACCTAGTGATTGAAAAGGCTGGAGTTACACATGATTTGACCTCAATAAACCCAACGCCTATTCTGTGTGTCATACTCTCAGTTCTAACTTTATTTTGTTAAGTGCTTGACCATTGCTGTATTAGTCTTCCTTCACAATGATGTTAAAAGCGATTACAGTAACAAAGCTGAAGGTATGATCCATAATTCCTCAGTTTATCATCTTTTTCTTGACCTCCACACCACATTCCATATCTCTTGGGATAAGTGCCAAATAGAGGTTGTTTTCAGGTTTGAGACCAAATTAAATGTATCACTAAAAATAGCAAAGAATCTCAGGCTTTGTAGTGCCAGTTACACAAAAGAAAAGGAATTTAACTCTTTATTGAAAGAAAAAAACTAGCATCTAGACCTCTAGCTTGTCTTGAGTTGATTTGTATCAGATGTGGCCTCAAGAAGACACTTTAAATTTCTCCTCATATTCCACTGCTTCAGTCCCAGATTTAGGTCTGATTAGCATATATGTTCGCAATAAAAAATTACAGTTCCAGTTGAGAGAGTTTAAGGAAGGACCAGAGCTTTATCTTCTTTTTTAAACAAAGACATAGGGAACCCTCATCTCTGATAAGACTTCAGAGAGCAGAAACTGATAGGCTTTCACAGGCATTTCAAGCCTAAGAAAGCAGGTTATTATCTATATATACCAGGCAGTACCTCCAATTATACACCTTTAGAAGTAAAATTAGGCCTTTGTCTAGTAACCCGTGGTAGACATTCTTTAAAAAAAACAACAGCACCTTGTATACTTCCCACCTTGTCACATCACAGTTGGAGATCTGTGTACCTCATATTTTGCTACTTCTGGGGCTGACCGATCCTAGGACCCAACTCGGGAAATGTCCTAAGATCACCAAGGCATCCACTAGAAGTTGGACAAATTTACCCTAAAATGTTGTCACTTCATCCTTGATAATAGAAACATCTGAGATTCTGCTTCCTCAGCTTTTGTCATATTCAACTCAGAACTTGAAAATACAAGACAGATGAGGTTGAGTTTCATTACCAACATTAGCATCACCATCATCATCATTATCATCACAGCTGTTGCAAATGTGGGTTGATTATATAGCTTCAGCATGAAATACTGTGTTAATGCCACATGATTTGACCTCAATAAACCCAACGCCTATTCTGTGTGTCATACTCTCAGTTCTAACTTTATTTTGTTAAGTGCTTGACCATTGCTGTATTAGTCTTCCTTCACAATGATGTTAAAAGCGATTACAGTAACAAAGCTGAAGGTATGATCCATAATTCCTCAGTTTATCATCTTTTTCTTGACCTCCACACCACATTCCATATCTCTTGGGATAAGTGCCAAATAGAGGTTGTTTTCAGGTTTGAGACCAAATTAAATGTATCACTAAAAATAGCAAAGAATCTCAGGCTTTGTAGTGCCAGTTACACAAAAGAAAAGGAATTTAACTCTTTATTGAAAGAAAAAAACTAGCATCTAGACCTCTAGCTTGTCTTGAGTTGATTTGTATCAGATGTGGCCTCAAGAAGACACTTTAAATTTCTCCTCATATTCCACTGCTTCAGTCCCAGATTTAGGTCTGATTAGCATATATGTTCGCAATAAAAAATTACAGTTCCAGTTGAGAGAGTTTAAGGAAGGACCAGAGCTTTATCTTCTTTTTTAAACAAAGACATAGGGAACCCTCATCTCTGATAAGACTTCAGAGAGCAGAAACTGATAGGCTTTCACAGGCATTTCAAGCCTAAGAAAGCAGGTTATTATCTATATATACCAGGCAGTACCTCCAATTATACACCTTTAGAAGTAAAATTAGGCCTTTGTCTAGTAACCCGTGGTAGACATTCTTTAAAAAAAAAAAAAAGCACATTGTATACTTCCCAACTTGTCACATCACAGTTGGAGATCTGTGTACCTCATATTTTGCTACTTCTGGGGCTGACCGATCCTAGGACCCAACTCGAGGAAATGTCCTAAGATCACCAAGGCATCCACTAGAAGTTGGACAAATTTACCCTAAAATGTTGTCACTTCATCCTTGATAATAGAAACATCTGAGATTCTGCTTCCTCAGCTTTTGTCATATTCAACTCAGAACTTGAAAATACAAGACAGATGAGGTTGAGTTTCATTACCAACATTAGCATCACCATCATCATCATTATCATCACAGCTGTTGCAAATGTGGGTTGATTATATAGCTTCAGCATGAAATACTGTGTTAAGCACTGGCCAACGTAGATCCAATGTTAAGGCACTAAAGCAGATCAGAATATGCCACTCCCAAATATACCACTTTGGCATAAGTGTTATTTGGGGTTAATGGAATTTAAGCAGCTGAAGGTGCAAAATAACCTTTCTGATCTCCAACTATGTGCCTAAAATCAGGGCACAAGTTTTCTTTTATGAAGTTGATCCTCCTTCCTTCTCCTGTGTCAGGAGAACAAACTTATCACTGGAGACTGACAGTAGGAACCAAGATGGGTTTGCACAATAAAGCCTTGCTAAAATTATCCTCATCTTTCTTTAATTTCCCCCACATATTTCCCTTGCCACCATGTACAATCCCTTGTCATCTTGTCACTTTTCCACAAATGTATCATAGATGGTACATGGGCCCCAAATTCTAACCACCTATTTGGATTATTCATTATCAAGGTCTCCCACGTGCATGCACATGTACATAAACTCTTTTATTTTCCCCTCTTATTAGCCTATCTTTTGTGGATCCAATTCACAGACTCCAGCCTCTGAATCTAAGGAAGAAGAGAAAAAAAATAGATTCATTTTCCTCCCCTTACAGGACCAAAGGAGGACCAGATATGTTATATTATTGTTAACATATATTATGAAATAATGAAGCATACATCTATGGTGAAGCTAAAATTCCATAAAAGCAGGTTAAAAGCCTTGATATTCTTGGTATATTTCACATCACTGAATTCTTGACCAAAGTACACAGATGAATGCATGATGACACAGGAAGTTCCAGGTGAAGCCTCAGGTATGGCCAAAAGTTATTCAGTCTTGTCCAACTCTTTGTGGCCCCATGGACTGTAGTCCACCAGCCTCCACTGTCCATGGATTTCTCCAAGCAAGAATACTGGAGTGGATAGCTATTCCCTTCTCCAGGGTATCTTCCTAACCCCAGGGATAGAACCTTGGGTCTCCTGCAATACAGGCCAAGAATGCAATAAATCCTCAGGTTTTTATGTAGATGCCAGCTTACCCCAAGTTCAACATGAATTTTTTTCACATGAAGCAAAGGATCATTCTTGGTCCAGGAATCAAGGTATCTGTTTAGTCTATATAAGTGGATTACAGCAGAGACTCCCAACATTTTTAGCACCAGAAACTGACCTTGTGGAAAACAGTTTTTCCACAAACAAGGGTAGCGGGAATGGTTTCAAGATGATTCAGGTGCATTACGTTAATTGTGCACCTTCTTTCTTATTTGGATTTCTTTTTAAATTTTTATTTTTAGTTGGAGGATAGTTACTTCACAACATTTTACTGGTTTCTCCTTTCAAGAATAAGAATCAGCTCCAAGTATATACCTACTTCTTCCTTGTTTGCCTCCCCTGCCCTCACACCCTCTAGGTCATCACAGAACAAAAGGTCGAGTTCCCTGTCATATATCATGCACTTTATTTCTAATCTAACGCTGCTGCTGATCTGAGAGAAGGTACCAGTCCACAACACGGAGATTAGGGACCCCTGGATTACAACCGACATTTGAGTTTACAAAGACTGAATCAGCCATCTCCTGTAAGGTTTCAATACAATTTTTTAAAGAATAAATAAGAATGCTTCTATTTTTACAAACTGACTATTTGTTCAGATAGTTTTTATTTTGCATAAACTTACCTTGAAAAATTTAGGCCATATCATGCTGATAAAGCATATTATTATTAAAATTATTTTACAAAATACAGAGACTTAATGTAAGAACAGGTTTGCTCAAAATCCTCCAGGCTAGGCTTCAACAGTATGTGAACTGAGAACTTCCAGATGTAAAAGCTGTATTTGGAAAAGGCAGATGATCCAGAGATCAAATTGCCAACATCTACTGGATCATAGAAAAAGCAATAAAATTCCAGAAAAACATCTACTTCTGCTTCACTGACTATGCTAAAGCCATTGACTGTGTGAATCACAATAAACTGTGGGAAATTCTTAAAGAGATGGGAATATCAGATCACCTTACCTGCTTTCTGAGAAACCTGTGTACAGGTCAAGAAGTAGCAGTTAAAACTGGACATGAAACAATGGACTGGCTCCAAATTGGGAAAAGAGCACATAATGTCAAGACTGTATATTGTCACCCCTGCTTATTTAACTTATGTGCAGAGTCCATCATGCAAAATGACAGTCTGAATGAATCACAAGCTGAAATCAAGACTGCCTGGAAAAAATAGCAATAATCTCAGATAGGCTCATGACACCACCCTTATGACAGAAAGTGAAGAGGAGCTGAAAAACTTTTTGACAAAAGTTAAAGAAGAGAGTAAAATGCTGGCTTAAAACTCAACATTCCAAAAAGGAAGAAGATGGCATCTGTTCCCATCACTTTATGGAAAATAGATAGTGCCCCGGCCCGCGGGGTCCTCTATTCAGCGAGACGCCTGGAGGAAGAAGAGCAGGGTGGGGAGGGACAGGAGGCGCGAAAGAACGAGAGCAAGACAGGCATTCTGATCAAGCTCTGAAATTTTATTTTCTGGTAAAGGTTTATATGCTATCCACAGGCGGAAGGGGAGGCAAGCCCGCAGAGGATTGGCTCTGATCTTGCTTGGCTGGCCCGCCGACCAACTATAGGTTCAGGCCTAAAGGCGTCGAGTGATAGGCTAGCGATAAGGTACTTGTCGTGTCATAATAGGCTGTTGCTATACAGAAAGGGCGGAGGCAAGGCCACTGAATTATAACCGTCCCCTACATCTCCTCCCTCTTTATTTAATAAAGAGAGAGGGAGGGCATTACGGGGAGTCATGCATCAACTGCATGTGGACATTAACTAGAAAAGGGGGGTAGAGGTCTGGACCCCTCAAACGACATGATCTCTTTTGGAGGGAGAGGAGTCAGAGATCTACCTCTGTGCAGTCCAGACATATCCCTCGAGAGGCCTAGGATAACACCGTAGGTTGGTGTTCCTCTCTGCAGTACTCTGTCTTGCACTTTTCTGATGTCCATACTGTCGACCATTAATGGTCGCAGTACCCAAGCTCCTAGGAACAGGGAGCCTCCCTTTTTGGAGGAGTGCCCAAAAGGGGGTCGTCATACTCATCCAGCCCTTGTGCTGCCAGGTCTAAGCGGTGGTAATGAATCTGAATGGGGCGTGACAAGGCAGAGTCAATCTGTGATTTTACAAAGGCAATTAATTTGTTAAAAAGCCAAGGGCCGAAGGCGACAAATAGGAGGAGTGTGGCCAGGGGCCCGAGGAAGGGGAGGAGGTATGGGAGAATCCCATTCCAGGCCGACCAAAAGGGGTTCTGAAACAACTCTTGACGTCTAATTCCTTTTGATGTTTTTGGATCCTGTCGCGGACAATCCCAGACTTATTGGCATAAAAGCAACACCGTTCCTGTAGAGCTAAGCAAATCCCTCCTTTATCCGCTGTTAGCAAGTCTAGTCCTCTCCGATTCTGGAGGACGACCTCTGCAAGGGAGTCGACCTGATCTTGTAGATCGTGAACAGATTGGTAAATGAGCTGAACGTCGTCAATAAGTTGTTGGGACAGTTTAGCGTAGGAATGGACGGCTATTCCTAGTCCGGTAGATCCTGTTGTTATAGCCCCAGCAATACCCAAGCCCACCAATAGTGGGATAGATCCTAAAGCTCTTCTGGAACGAGGGATAAAAGTATCAAAACTGGGCAAAGGCACAGGCTGATCTCCGGGGAGAATATCAATGTCTGGGGACAAATACGCAGGCACGCATGACCCGGTCCAATTAGCGGGGAGGGAAGTGTAAGCTAAATTATTCCCACAAACTAAGACCATGCCAGGAGAGAGGCAACCATGCTCAGTGGTATTAATGATCTCAGCACAATTGGTAAAAGTCACTGAGCCCAGGAACAATTCACTAGAGTCGTTTTGAGGGGCATTATAAAAGCAGGTGTCGTTATTATTAAAACCAATCGGGGTCACTCTAAAAGGGTGGGTAAGGGAGCAGTTGGTGGTGGTCAGGGTGAAATTGGTGTTATTGGAAACAACACTAGGTGACGTTAACAAAGGTCAAGATCCGCCTAAGTGGAGGCATAACCAGCAGTCTTAGGCTAAGGCGGAGTTGGACGAGTTCAGAGCAGCATGAGTAGCCGAGAGGATTTCAAAGGTCTGAAGGTCTAGATCACTGCCCCTGGACTTAGGTAAGGTCAAGGGATGATACCTGAGTTGGGGACTTTGTGATCTTATTATAGTTTGAATTTGGGTTATTATATTTTGTTCTCTAATTTGGTCTCCAGGGCCGCCTCCATCTGACACATGAACCATACCCTGTTGGGGCCAGCAGGCGGTTTTACCAACGTTTACTTTGCAGCTGGCCTGCAGAAGCTTATTGGTTCGTCCTCTGGTGCTGGAGCTACTTGACCAGTCACCTTGGGCCTGTCCATCTTGTTTTTCAGTAGCGACTGCCATAAAATGAGGCTGGTTCCCTTTTAGGCATGTGGTGAAAGAGTCATAACAGTCACTATGCATCTCACTCACCCATTCACAAGTACCAGGGCAAGTACTATTCGGGGCTTGTGGTAGGGCTTTGGGTTTGGGGTAGCAGGTATAGCCTGCCTTTTGACCTGTTTCTGTTCCTTGACTCTCGAAGACAGCCTTGACTGAGCCACAATCAACGACCCTCGTCCTGAGAGTGGTTGTGCTCTGGTCAAGGTCATCTATGTTACCAGTCCAGAGCTGCTGCTTGGGGTCCCAGGTGCCCCCTCGACAGTCACATGGGTTACCGTACAGCATTTTTTCGAAGTCGTCCCGGTTGACGTGAGTTTGGAAGCTGGCATGAGCCATCTTGGAACCGATCAGGAGGTACATTACCACTGATAAGGGGAACATCTTCATGGGTTGTATCTGATTTTTATTCTTACTCCTTCTTCCCTGAAATAGAGACAGAGGTGTTCTCAGAGCCGGTAGGCTCTGGAGGGGGTGAATTAGAAGAACTGGGAGTAGTGGAGGGGGGCACATTAACGTGTTTGACTAAGCGTTCAGGCAACCAACGTGCTGACCTTTCCTTTTGGTCAAAGATACAAACTGATCCTCATCCCCAAATGAGGGCTGGATCGGGGCCACGCCATTGGCTAGTCATGGGATCACGCCACATGACAGAAGCGTAATTCTGGTCAGTGGTGGGATGCCAATGGCGGTCGGCTGCGGAGTGTCCTTCTTTATCTGTAGTCAAGAAGTTAATGACAAAGAGGGCATGATGAAGAATGTTACAAGGGGAGCCTTTTGTGGGATACAGGGAGGTATGAGAGAGTTTGTTCAAAGTATTTTTTAAGGTCAAATGAGCTCTCTTGACTATTCCTTGTCCCTGTGGGTTGTAAGGAATACCTGTAACGTGTCTGATACCCAATTGTCTACAAAACGTCTGGAAGTTTTTTCCAATATACCCTGGACCATTATCTGTTTTCAAAAGGTGAGGTCTTCCTAAGACAGTGAGGCAATGGAGGACATGAGCAATTACGTTTTTTGAAGCTTCTCCCATATGGAGGGTGGCGCAAATAATGCCACTGAACGTGTCTATGGTGACATGGACATACTTGAGCTTGCCGAAAGATGGATAGTGAGTGATGTCCATCTGCCAAACATCGTTTGGTTTTAGGCCTCTTGGATTGACACCTAGATGTGGGGTAGGTAGAAGGGTGACACAGCCGGGACAACTCTTGACTATGTGTCTTGCTTGTTCTCTGGTAATTTTAAAAAGGTGTCTAAGGGTCTGGGAATTAACATGGTGTAGCTTGTGAAATTCTTGGGCCTGGGAGAGAGGATCAGGTGAACTGATAGCCAGAGCCTGTGGATCAGAGAGTACAGGGAGGATTTGGTGGGTGGCTAGATCAGCTAAGGCATTGCCAGCACGTAGGGGTCCAGGAAGATCAGTGTGTGAGCGTAAATGGCCAATAAAAAAAGGGTGTTGTCTGTTTGTTATAAGAGATTGAATGTCTTGAAATAGATGGGCGGCCCGAGTGGAGGGTCTAATATATGGAACCATCTCTAGGAGGGAAACAGACTGAGCCACATATATGCTGTCTGTACATAGGTTGAAAGGAGAGTCAGGTAACCTCTGAAATATGGTGAGAACAACATAAAGCTCCACAAGCTGAGCGGATTTAAAGGGGGAGCGGACGGTAGAGGGTACATTGTCTATAACGATGGAAGCGTTGCCGTTGGAAGAACCATCGGTAAAGACCAAGGCAGCGCCAGACAGGGGAACAGCACGTGTGAGCTTGGGGAAAATAAAGGGGTGAGTCCTGGCAAATTGCAAAAGCTTGTCGGGAGGAAAGTGGTTATCAATAAGTCCCTGGAATGATGAGCAAAGCACAGCCCAATCATCTTGATGTTGCATGAGCCATTGTACTTGGGAAGCAGTGTAAGGGACTACTAGTTTATCAGGATGCTTTCCAAAGTACTGGACACAGGTGTCAATTCCAATGGTCAAGAGGCTCACGACTAGAGAAGGGTAAGTGGAAAGGATTTTGGCAGGGGAGCTGGATAAGTGTAACCAGTGAAGGGGTCCCTTTTGCCAAATAACCCCGGTGGGTGTGTGGGTGGTGGTGCACACTATCAGCAGTAGAGGCAGGGAGGGATTGAAATAGGTCAGTGTCTGATTTTGAATGGCTTGACCTACTAGGAGGAGGGCGTTTCGAGCCTCAGGGGTCAGGGAGCAGGGGGAGGACGGATTAGAATCTCCTTTGAGGATCTCAAAGAGAGGTCGAAGGTCACCTGTGGGGAGTTTAAGATAAGGCCACAACCAGTTAATATCACCAAGGAGTTTTTGGAAGTCATTAAGGGTGTGGAGGTGAGAGGTTTATGTCTAAACTTTGGCCAATGGGAGTCTTTGAACTGTTAGGTCGTGGGAGGGGGTTTTGCACGGGACTTCCTATAGATTACACCAATCAAGCTAAAGGCCAAGCAATCATTCATGAGCACGGAAGCCAGGGGAACCAATCAGAAATTTTGACCATCAATTAACAATTTAGATCACGCCCTGTCTCTTCCTGTAGGCGCCATCTTAGCTGCAAACATGTGCTTAAGCTTCTTTAAGCAATGCGCTTAAGCTTCCCTTCATTCCCATATCCCTTCCTGTAGGCACCATCTTAGCTCCAAACTGCAAACGTGCTTAAGCTTCTTTATGCTTAAAAGGGTCCTCTTTGAATTCAGAGCCCCACATCTGCCCTCTTTATTTTAAAATTAAGAGACTTTTGTTGAGGCAACGATAGAGCTAAGAGGTGGCCAGCCTCTAGCCTCGTCCGCCTCCCTTGTGGCTGTGCCTGTCTTAGGTTGGGACAGAGCACTATTCAGGCAGAGCCCATCATGGGATCAGGCAGCTGCGGGAGCCCTCCTGTCTTAGGCCTGCTCTGCAGTGGTGTCCTCCTGGGAAACCAGGGCATACATCTTCTAGAAATATAAAAACTTAAGTAAATCCTTTTTCTTAACCCAAGTTCCTCGCACCTTGAGAGAGTCTTTCAGACCCTTAACAAAACATCATGTTTGCTCAACTTGTCCAAAAGTCACTTCACATACCTCAGATGACTCAAACACACTGCGCGACCAGACTACTAGTTTATCAGGATGCTTTCCAAAGTACTGGACACAGGTGTCAATTCCAATGGTCAAGAGGCTCACGACTAGAGAAGGGTAAGTGGAAAGGATTTTGGCAGGGGAGCTGGATAAGTGTAACCAGTGAAGGGGTCCCTTTTGCCAAATAACCCCGGTGGGTGTGTGGGTGGTGGTGCACACTATCAGCAGTAGAGGCAGGGAGGGATTGAAATAGGTCAGTGTCTGATTTTGAATGGCTTGACCTACTAGGAGGAGGGCGTTTCGAGTCTCAGGGGTCAGGGAGCGGGGGGAGGACGGATTAGAATCTCCTTTGAGGATCTCAAAGAGAGGTCGAAGGTCACCTGTGGGGAGTTTAAGATAAGGCCTCAACCAGTTAATATCACCAAGGAGTTTTTGGAAGTCATTAAGGGTGTGGAGGTGAGAGGTTTATGTCTAAACTTTGGCCAATGGGAGTCTTTGAACTGTTAGGTCGTGGGAGGGGGTTTTGCACGGGACTTCCTATAGATTACACCAATCAAGCTAAAGGCCAAGCAATCATTCATGAGCACGGAAGCCAGGGGAACCAATCAGAAATTTTGACCATCAATTAACAATTTAGATCACGCCCTGTCTCTTCCTGTAGGCGCCATCTTAGCTGCAAACATGTGCTTAAGCTTCTTTAAGCAATGCGCTTAAGCTTCCCTTCATTCCCATATCCCTTCCTGTAGGCACCATCTTAGCTCCAAACTGCAAACGTGCTTAAGCTTCTTTATGCTTAAAAGGGTCCTCTTTGAATTCAG
Source organism: Tragulus kanchil (assembly GCA_022376925.1). Classification (NCBI taxonomy): domain Eukaryota; kingdom Metazoa; phylum Chordata; class Mammalia; order Artiodactyla; family Tragulidae; genus Tragulus; species Tragulus kanchil. Next base: position 64,032,915 of record JAIOJX010000032.1, on the reverse strand, counting down.
AGCCCCACATCTGCCCCTCTTTTATTTTAAAATTAAGAGACTTTTGTTGAGGCAACGCATAGAGCTAAGAGGTGGCCAGCCTCTAGCCTCGTCCGCTCTCCCTTGTGGCTGTGCCTGTCTTAGGTTGGGACAGAGCACTATTCAGGCAGAGCCCGTCATGGGATCAGGCAGCTGCGGCAGCCCTCCTGTCTTAGGCCTGCTCTGCAGTGGTGTCCTCCTGGGGAAACCAGGGGCATACATCTTCTAGAAATATAAAAAACTTAAGTAAATCCTTTTTCTTAACCCAAGTTCCTCGCACCTTGAGAGAGTCTTTCAGACCCTTAACAAAAACATCATGTTTGCTCAACGTCTGTCCCATAATATTGTCACTTCACATACCTCAGATCTGACTCGCGGGTGGGCAACTCCACGGCGATCACTGCGTCGACCAGACTCACAGCTCAGTAACCGTGGAGGTCAGTATGCGTGGACCCGTCGCTGCTCCTAGCTCGCGGGGGTCGGTAAAGTGGCGGGGTGCACCCCTCGAAGTGACGTCCGAGCTCAGTCTCGCGTTCCAGGCGCCCCACGTTGGGCGCCAGATGCCCCGGCCCGCGGGGTCCTCTATTCAGCGAGATGCCTGGAGGAAGAAGAGCAGGGTGGGGAGGGACAGGAGGCGCGAAAGAACAAGAGCAAGACAGGCATTCTGATCAAGCTCTGAAATTTTATTTCCTGGTAAAGGTTTATATGCTATCCACAGGCGGAAGGGGAGGCAAACCCGCAGAGGATTGGCTCTGATCTTGCTTGGCTGGCCCGCCGACCAACTATAGGTTCAGGCCTAAAGGCGTCGAGTGATAGGCTAGCGATAAGGTACTTGTCGTGTCATAATAGGCTGTTGCTATACAGGAAGGGCGGAGGCAAGGCCGCTGAATTATAACCGTCCCCTACAAGATAGGGAAGCAGTAGAAACAATAACAGACTTTATTTTCTTGGACTCCAAAATCACTGTGGATGGTGACTACAGCCATGAAATTAAGAGACTTCCCCCTTGGACAAAAAGCTATGACAAACTTAGAATATTAAAAAGCAGAGATATCACTTTTCCAACAAAGGTTCATATAGTCAAAGCTATGAATTTTCCAGTAGTCATCTATGGATGTGAGAGTTGGACCATAAAGAAGGCTGAGGGCCAAAGAATTGATGCCTTTGAACTGTGGTGTTGGAGAAGATTCTTGAGCATCTCTTGGACTGCAAGGAGATCAAATCAGTCAATCCTAAAGGAAATCAATGTTCATATTCACTGGAAAAACTGATGTTGAAGCTAAGACTCCAATTTGACCACCTGATCCAAATAAATGATTCACTGGTAATGATTCTGGGAAAAAGAGAAGGCAGAAGCAGAAGGGGACGACAGAGGCTGAGATGGTTGGATGGTATCACTGACTCAATGGACACAAGTTTGAGCAAGCCCCAGGAGATGGTGAAGGACAGAGAAGTCTGTGTGCTGTACATAGGGCTGCAAAGAGTCAGACATGACTGATTGACTGAGCTTAACTGAACTGAGTCTAGGAACAATGTAAGACAGTAATATAACATATGGTTTAAAATAGAGACACCTGACAAAATACAACATTAAACATATATATATATATATATATGCAAAGGAGTGAGGGAAAAGAAGATCAAGAATTTTTCAGTTTAGTGACGGGAACACATAAAGCATTGTCAATTTTTAGCTTAGTAGACTGCAAAGAGTTCAAACATAAAACAGAGAGAGAATAGCAGAAGGCAGAGATCAAAATTTTAAAAAAAGCTTGCAAAAATTAAAATAGGTACATTGATTCCAGTCACTATTTCACTGACTCCACCTGCAAATTCAATTTAAATCTACCATAAAATTTTATATTATTTGTAATTTCAGAATGAAATATGTAAAAAAAGGAATATAGTTAATTTGCTTTCAAACATCTTACTAGAGGGCCTCCATGTGGGGCTAGTGGTAAAGAGCCTACCTGCCAATGCAGATGACATAAGAGACACTGGTTCAATCCCTTGGTAGGTTAGATCCCCTAGAGAGGGCATGGCAACTCACCTCAGTATGCTTGTCTGGAGAATTCCATGGCCAGGGGGTTCTGCTGGCCACAGTCCATAAGGTTTCACAGAGTCCGACAAGACTGAAGCAACTTAGCACAGTATGCAACTTACTAGAACTAGAGCAGAGTACATGAAACACATCAGCATGTGAATGTCTCTATAATCCCAAATCCTGAAGCACAAATCTTAAAATAATGACCCTTACTGAAAAGGTCAAATGTTCTACCACTTTTTCTTCTTTGACAGCAGGATAAAAAGTAGAAGCTGATCCTGTGAATCTTAATTTCATGGGGTTAAACATCTTTGCCTCTGTTTAACTCAAGGTTTTTGCTTTGAAATGTTCAGAGTCCTTGTGAAGCTAAGACTCCAATTTGACCACCTGATCCAAATAAATGATTCACTGGTAATGATTCTGGGAAAAAGAGAAGGCAGAAGCAGAAGGGGACGACAGAGGCTGAGATGGTTGGATGGTATCACTGACTCAATGGACACAAGTTTGAGCAAGCCCCAGGAGATGGTGAAGGACAGAGAAGTCTGTGTGCTGTACATAGGGCTGCAAAGAGTCAGACATGACTGATTGACTGAGCTTAACTGAACTGAGTCTAGGAACAATGTAAGACAGTAATATAACATATGGTTTAAAATAGAGACACCTGACAAAATACAACATTAAACATATATATATATATATATATGCAAAGGAGTGAGGGAAAAGAAGATCAAGAATTTTTCAGTTTAGTGACGGGAACACATAAAGCATTGTCAATTTTTAGCTTAGTAGACTGCAAAGAGTTCAAACATAAAACAGAGAGAGAATAGCAGAAGGCAGAGATCAAAATTTTAAAAAAAGCTTGCAAAAATTAAAATAGGTACATTGATTCCAGTCACTATTTCACTGACTCCACCTGCAAATTCAATTTAAATCTACCATAAAATTTTATATTATTTGTAATTTCAGAATGAAATATGTAAAAAAAGGAATATAGTTAATTTGCTTTCAAACATCTTACTAGAGGGCCTCCATGTGGGGCTAGTGGTAAAGAGCCTACCTGCCAATGCAGATGACATAAGAGACACTGGTTCAATCCCTTGGTAGGTTAGATCCCCTAGAGAGGGCATGGCAACTCACCTCAGTATGCTTGTCTGGAGAATTCCATGGCCAGGGGGATCTGCTGGCCACAGTCCATAAGGTTTCACAGAGTCCGACAAGACTGAAGCAACTTAGCACAGTATGCAACTTACTAGAACTAGAGCAGAGTACATGAAACACATCAGCATGTGAATGTCTCTATAATCCCAAATCCTGAAGCACAAATCTTAAAATAATGACCCTTACTGAAAAGGTCAAATGTTCTACCACTTTTTCTTCTTTGACAGCAGGATAAAAAGTAGAAGCTGATCCTGTGAATCTTAATTTCATGGGGTTAAACATCTTTGCCTCTGTTTAACTCAAGGTTTTTGCTTTGAAATGTTCAGAGTCCTGGATGCCAGTCCAAGATGGCGGCCTCAGCTCTTTGTACCTCCCCAGTCTCTTGGTCTGGTGTTTGTATGGGATAATGAATCCCATACACTTGGACCTGATAATACTTTTATAATGTAAAGGAGGAAAGCCAAGTAAAAGTGGATTTGTGCATCCCTCTAATGAAAAGTTGGCCTGTCTGTTTTTATCAGACTAATGAAGCCCCTACCCCATTCTTTGGCCCAGTGTAAGCCTCACAATGAAGACAGTGAGCTCTCTCCAGCATAGATCCTCGGCAGATGCTATCTGCCAGCTCTCTTTGCAGAAGAGTTCATTTTAAAAGGATCCTGGCTTGATAAAGGCTTTGTGAGTCTCCGAGCCTCATTACAAATCAATGGAGATGAACTGAGTGCTTAATACTCAAAAGCCAAACTAACAAAAGCTGACTTATTGCAAACTAAAGAGCTGGAACTCTCCTGGGTGTTTCAGCTTTGTTTTATTTCAGCTCCTTCTCCCCACTCCTTTTCCAAGCTACCCCCAATCCAATCCATTTTCAGTGGCAATATTCAAGTGCCTCCAAAGATCTTATTCCTTCTGCCTTATTGCCTCCTCTATCTAAAATTGTAAATTCTGGAATAAGGGTATGCCTTGTGACCACAGGAGTTTTCTGAGTGACAGGAACTGATAAACTCCGTTCCCCCGATGGGAGGGAGCAGAGATTTCCAGGCGGTCCCCGAGACTCAAAGACCAGACCAAGAGCTGCAAAAGCAAGAGTAGTATTTTATTGAGCGGGTGCGCACTCGGGTGTCAGCCTGATCGAACAAGCTGCACACCCTCGTCAAGGATTCTGGGGTTTTTATAGGGCAAAATCTCAAATTAACATTAGGCAACATATGATTGGCTATATGTTTGGCGGGCACATTAGGCATTACATGATCGGTTACATGTTTGGCGGGCATATTAGGCATTACATGATTGGTTACATGTTCAAAAGTAAACTCTTTCCAGGAAATGCCGCCGAGCGTTGGAATTTGGGCGGAGGCCTCGTATCGGGAGAGTTGTCCGGCGGGAGGGGGCCTCAGGGAGGACGTTTATCTGCCTTTGGGTTGAGCAACTTAGTCTGTTGAAACCAAGTTATCTGAGGTAATCTGATTTTCCATTCTTTCAGAACCAAGTTTTCCTTCCCTTATGCCACTTAACCTCACTGTTTCACAGATAAATTGTAATAGTACTTCTGGAAAACCTCCAGCTTACTGTTTACCCCATACCAACTTCTCCTCCTCTATACTCTTTACAGATGCAACAATGTACAAAGGCAAAGGGAAATTGGAAATATTTGACCATCCATGAAGAAAAGGCAGGAGTTAAGTAAACTTCCTTCCAGGTTCTTCAAGAGTTACAGACATCTCTTCTCTGCTTGTCTCTCTTCTTCTCTCTTCTCTGAGGAAATTGCATTTAGGGTGCTTTTCTGCTTCATGTTCAGAGGTAGAAAGGTACCAGGACTGAAACAAAATGATGAGAGATCTCATATGGGAAGAAAAAAGCCAGCTTCAACAAAGGAAGCTTTAAACCACCATACAATCAAGCCTCGTTTTCCTAACAAGTCTGGGGCAGCCCCTTTGCTGATAAAGATTGGAAGGCTCTATCCTGATGAATATGGCTCACTTATCTTTCCCTGAAAAAATAAAAGCAAACATTGATCGTGTACTTACTCTGTCTCAATCTTGATGTTAAGCACTTTACATTTAAGCAAAATTTGCCCCCGTGTGTTCACTCTCTCCTCTCTGACTTGTGACTGCAGTCTAAACTTGCTCTAACCCAAACAGCCCAGACGTGGGAGTCAGATGCACCAGATTTAAACCCCACATTCCTTTTCACCAATTGAGCATCTTTGGGCAATTTGCCTAATGTTTGTGAGTTACCACTTCTTCACCTGAAAAATGAAACTATGGTCATGTGAAGATTAAATGTAAAATGCATTTAGGATGCTTCTTCCTTGACTTTTCATCTCAAGGTCTTTTTCTTTTCTCCTCAAAACCTCCAAAAATGTCTGCTAAATTAATCCACAATAACAGCTTCTAAAGCTTAATGTGCTACTTCTCCCAGGGGCAATTGTGTTTGAATAGACTAGAATTCTTTAGGACAAAAGTGGGTTTTAATTATGGAATTAGATTTATTGCTGGGGTTTATAAGAGAGAGGTCTCTACTTTGAAATATTTGCAAGAGATAGGTGCCTTTCTTCATTCATGGGTAGACAGGTCCACAATGACTCTCAAAACTTTGAAACCTTTTTTTTTTCATTGTTGTTTTTTTATCAAACATAGTGTAGCAACAACAATCACCTACACAGGCCAAGGGGAAAAGTAGAGATAGTTAGCAAATGCCTAACCATGGCTCCTTCGTCTGGGATTCTGACCTCCATCCCATACTCTAGTTTCAAAATTCTTAATTGCTTTAATTAATTAATTAATTAATTTATTGGCTGCACCCACAGCATGTGGGATTCTAGTTCCCTGACCAGGGATTGAACCTGTGCCCCTTGTAATGGAAGCATGAAGTTTTAACTGCTAGACCACCAAGGAAGTCCCTCAGTCAGTCAATTCTTTTCCTTTTCCTCCTTGCACAGAGATCTAGAGATTTTTACTGAGATTTGATTTACAGAGATTTGGCCATACAAAATAGTAGCTTCAAAGGACAAAGCTGCAAAAGGCAATGGAAGAAATTGTCACAGATTACAAGATTTCATAGAATTATTTTCCCTAATAACTTTTTCAACTGTAAAGATGTCAGGAAACAGGCTTCTACAGCAATTTGACAGTTGTGAATTCCAAAGGAGTGTCTCCTAAAATGATGGTACTTTATCACTACCCTTCATGACATGCATGTGTATGTATAGCTGCATTGTTAACACCAAATTGAACTTTCATCAGCCAACTGACTTTCTCCAATTTAAGGCAAGAATCAAGCTCCTTGAGAAAGTCTGACCCTAAAATATTATTATTCTCTCTGGGGCAGGGGAGGGGCACTTACTGAGAAGTTCATGGGTAAAGAACATTCTGTTCCTTGCAGAAGACAATATCCAGTGCTGGGTTATAGTTCTGTGAACAATGATCAGTGTTCAGGGATCAGGCCTGGGTCAGCACTGAAGCATCTGGCAGACCAGGGCAGCAAAGGCCTTTGGTCTCTGCTTCCACTCCCAACTCACTGCTCTATCTAATTTATTCATCCAGCAACATTTATTGAGCAGCCACCATTTGCCAGGTCTTTAAGGTGGGGCTCAAATTAGAATTCCACTGAAGCTTATTCTTACCAAGTGATCTACAGCTACCAAGAGAACTAGGTGTGCAGACAAGACCCAAACAGCATCTGTAGCTGCTCCATGGACAAAATGTGAAGGGGATTCTGGGTCAGGTTCCAAGGGGATCCTGACAAATGGCTTTAATGAATCCAGACCCCACTCAAGAATCACCATCCTTGACCTTTTAGCGAACTTGGTTTTGATAGCAAAAGGAAAGGAAACTAAACTTTAACTTTTGTAGTTTGTTTTATTGCTTTTGTTTCTTTGTTTGCTTTTTGTTTTAATATAAATGTCTCCCATACATATATCATTGAGATCTACAGAACTGACCAATTGCCTAATTTTTTTCTCATTAATTTCTGCCTTTGAGAAAAGAATCAAATTAAGCTATTTAAATAGAGGGGATGCATGTTGCCAGAGGGGAATTACAAAGAACTGATGATAGCAATCACATTTTGTTCTCTGCTTTGCATTGATCATTTGATTTTTTAAAATAAACTTTTTTTATTTTTATGTATTTTTAGAATTACAGAGAAGTTGCAAAGATCATACAAAGAGTTCCCATATACTCTTTCATCGGTTTCCCCTATGCTAACATCTTGCATTACCATGATGCATATCTCAAAACTAAGAATTTAACAATGATATTTTACTATTAACTAAACTACAGGCTTTATTTCAGTTTCACCAGTTATTCACTATGTTGTTTTTCTTTTTAACTTCCAGGATCCAATCTACCATACCATGATGCAATTAGGACACCAGATGCTTTAAAATTATTATTAATATTATTAACTATTAAGTTTAGATTTCTGACATCTTCATGAGCTCAAACATTTAAGTGACTTATGCTTAATTTTAGTTGAAACTTTCTAAATAAGATATAAGCAACAAGTTAACTTTGGAAAAGCTTATCAGATTATTTCCAATTTACTTGTGGTCACCAAGTGTGGCTCAGATGGTAAAGAATTTGCCTGCAATTCAGGAGACACAGGCTCCATCCCTGGGTCAGAAAGGGAATGGCAAACCACTCCAGTATTCTTGCCTGAAGAATTCCATGGGTAGAGAAGCCTGGTGTACTATATATAGTCAGTCTCTAGGGTTGCAAAGAGTTGGACATGACTGACCAGCTAACACAATACAAGATCTATTAAAGTAGAAAACAAAAGAAGAAAATTTCTATAACAGGGAAATCTTTTAGTCATTTAAAAACTGTGGTATTGGGCTTCCCTGGTGGTCCAGTGGGTAGGGACACTGCCTTGTGGTACAAGGGGCTCTGGTTCCATCCCTGGCCTGGGAAGATCACATGTGCCACGGAGCAGCTGGACCAATGTGTCCAACTACTGAGCCCCTTGAGCTCTGGAGCACATGTGCCCAGAGCCATTGCTCTGCAGCAAAAGAGGCCACTATGATGGAAGGCCTACACAAGCCAAAGAACAAAGATGGATGAAAATAGATAAATGAAAGACCAATAGAAGTGGCCAAGAAAAAAATTGTGGTATTAATAATCATGTTCTTAGAGCACAAATGGGCAAGAAATTATATTTATGGTTAAGGGTTATCTTGTAAAATCACTGTATGGATATAGATAGAATTTCAAATTTAAACACAATTGTACTAGTCTTCTCTCCTTTGTCAAGGAAAAGGCAAACTTGAGTATAAGCAACAGCTACTGTAAAGGTACATTCATGTGTTACTTTAGAAGAAATTAGAACACTGAGTCAAGAAGGCTGGCACATATTTTAGGAAATAGTTGAATGAAAACTTTAAATGGTGTCAATCCTCAGACAGATCAATATCACAGAGTGATAACTTACATCTAGGTTACTATAGAACCTACTGAAATATTTCTATCCCTAAACTACTTTATCCAAGGTATTTATAAACCATTCTTTCTATCAACCATCATAATCTCATAAATTTATATGATTTACCTAATGATTTTAGTACCATATATATAAATGGTTCCATGTATTACCCCAAGGGCAACCTTCTTTATGATCCCAAGAACCCTGTCTCCTTTCTTTTTTTTTTTTTTCTTTCAATTGTTGGTACCTTTCTTCCCAGCTTGATTCTAAGATTTCTCTGAAGGACTTGGCTCTGAATCAATCTTCTTTTTCTTCTTTTTTATTTTCCTACTTTGGGCTACCGAGGGTAGAAAATCTTGTATTCCTGGGCCCTCAAATTACACAGTCCCAATTTTCTCCATTCCTGTGATCAAACAAATAATGCTCCATGTTGTTATATGATAGCCTAAAATATGGTGTTGCCTAGAATAGTGTGTCAAAGCTCTATCATAGTCTGAGAGCAATTACCAGAACTAACAACATTTCTTGCCTAATCCAACCTAACCACACAACGTTAATTTCATAAGCATGTTGCCTCTGTTACAGGTGAGAAGAAGATATTCAAACTGGTATTCTCTACCTGTTTGTGAAACTGAATGAGTATTCTAATAACATCACAGAATAGAAAAAAGAAAGTGGAAAATACAGCAAAATAGTGGAAAAAAGACAAAATAAGGCATCAACAATTTAGTCAGGAAGGACATTAATTTGGGAAAAATTTTATTGACTCGAGCACATAGATGGCCAAGAAATTAAAAAAATTGAAATGGTTAAGGGTTAATAATCATGTTCTTAGAGCACAAATGGGCAAGAAATTATATTTATGGTTAAGGGTTATCTTGTAAAATCACTGTATGGATATAGATAGAATTTCAAATTTAAACACAATTGTACTAGTCTTCTCTCCTTTGTCAAGGAAAAGGCAAACTTGAGTATAAGCAACAGCTACTGTAAAGGTACATTCATGTGTTACTTTAGAAGAAATTAGAACACTGAGTCAAGAAGGCTGGCACATATTTTAGGAAATAGTTGAATGAAAACTTTAAATGGTGTCAATCCTCAGACAGATCAATATCACAGAGTGATAACTTACATCTAGGTTACTATAGAACCTACTGAAATATTTCTATCCCTAAACTACTTTATCCAAGGTATTTATAAACCATTCTTTCTATCAACCATCATAATCTCATAAATTTATATGATTTACCTAATGATTTTAGTACCATATATATAAATGGTTCCATGTATTACCCCAAGGGCAACCTTCTTTATGATCCCAAGAACCCTGTCTCCTTTCTTTTTTTTTTCTTTCAATTGTTGGTACCTTTCTTCCCAGCTTGATTCTAAGATTTCTCTGAAGGACTTGGCTCTGAATCAATCTTCTTTTTCTTCTTTTTTATTTTCCTACTTTGGGCTACCGAGGGTAGAAAATCTTGTATTCCTGGGCCCTCAAATTACACAGTCCCAATTTTCTCCATTCCTGTGATCAAACAAATAATGCTCCATGTTGTTATATGATAGCCTAAAATATGGTGTTGCCTAGAATAGTGTGTCAAAGCTCTATCATAGTCTGAGAGCAATTACCAGAACTAACAACATTTCTTGCCTAATCCAACCTAACCACACAACGTTAATTTCATAAGCATGTTGCCTCTGTTACAGGTGAGAAGAAGATATTCAAACTGGTATTCTCTACCTGTTTGTGAAACTGAATGAGTATTCTAATAACATCACAGAATAGAAAAAAGAAAGTGGAAAATACAGCAAAATAGTGGAAAAAAGACAAAATAAGGCATCAACAATTTAGTCAGGAAGGGACATTAATTTGGGTTATTTACCTATTGAAAATATAGTTAAAAAATTAGTATATGACTCTGTTTTCTTTTTAGCTCTTGTGGGACAAATCCTTTAACCATTAATTCTATTGGGCATAAGTATTTTGGCCACATACCTTATTTCCAAAGTGTCTCTTCAGGCAGTCATAAGGGGCTTCTGGTAATGCCATTCCCATGCATACAAAATAGACTGCTCTCTGGACATCATAAACTCCTGAAAATTCGTGGTGGGAGATACTGTCTGGGCTTTGAGGCTGAGGGATTACCACGGTGTGGCTGCTTATGAAGCCAGTGCTTTTATCTCCCAACTCAGACTATAGAACAGATACAAATTGTGCAATAGTAACTGACAGTTCTTGAAAATAGTGCTATTATAGGTTCATAGAAAAGTACAAAAACAAGAGCCATTGAGGTTGCAATCAAGAGGTCTGAGAATAAAGAAAAAAAAAAGTTTGGGGCCAAAGTGGAGGAGAGGATTACAAATGATTTTGTAGCATAAACACAGCTGGAGACATTTTATTTAAATGAACTGAAAGGGCAGCTTTTAAAAGCAAAGCTCATATAGAGATTCATAAAACTGCACCCATTGCAAAAGCCTTGGCCAGAAAGCACAGTAAAACACTCAGGACAGCTGGGGTCAAAGAGTCTTTCTCAAATATATTAAGGAAGAAAGGCATACTAGAGAGAGAGTAGTCTGCTAATAAATCAGAAAAGGGATGAAAATCACGATAGCTCAAAAATGACTGAGTTACTGAACTGACGTATGGTCAAAAAAAATAGATGTTAGCAACAAAGCTAAGGAAAAGCATTCTGAGTTATTAGAAAGCAATGAATACTTTGTACATATAAAGTAGCCATTGATGGAAAGCTCTATTAGAAAATATTTGAAAAATTTGAGGCCTAATGACCTAACCACCACACCCCCGTTAATTTCAAGCATGTTGCCTCTGTTACAGGTGAGAAGAAGATATTCAAACTGGTATTCTCTACCTGTTTGTGAAACTGAATGAGTATTCTAATAACATCACAGAATAGAAAAAAGAAAGTGGAAAATACAGCAAAATAGTGGAAAAAAGACAAAATAAGGCATCAACAATTTAGTCAGGAAGGGACATTAATTTGGGTTATTTACCTATTGAAAATATAGTTAAAAAATTAGTATATGACTCTGTTTTCTTTTTAGCTCTTGTGGGACAAATCCTTTAACCATTAATTCTATTGGGCATAAGTATTTTGGCCACATACCTTATTTCCAAAGTGTCTCTTCAGGCAGTCATAAGGGGCTTCTGGTAATGCCATTCCCATGCATACAAAATAGACTGCTCTCTGGACATCATAAACTCCTGAAAATTCGTGGTGGGAGATACTGTCTGGGCTTTGAGGCTGAGGGATTACCACGGTGTGGCTGCTTATGAAGCCAGTGCTTTTATCTCCCAACTCAGACTATAGAACAGATACAAATTGTGCAATAGTAACTGACAGTTCTTGAAAATAGTGCTATTATAGGTTCATAGAAAAGTACAAAAACAAGAGCCATTGAGGTTGCAATCAAGAGGTCTGAGAATAAAGAAAAAAAAAAGTTTGGGGCCAAAGTGGAGGAGAGGATTACAAATGATTTTGTAGCATAAACACAGCTGGAGACATTTTATTTAAATGAACTGAAAGGGCAGCTTTTAAAAGCAAAGCTCATATAGAGATTCATAAAACTGCACCCATTGCAAAAGCCTTGGCCAGAAAGCACAGTAAAACACTCAGGACAGCTGGGGTCAAAGAGTCTTTCTCAAATATATTAAGGAAGAAAGGCATACTAGAGAGAGAGTAGTCTGCTAATAAATCAGAAAAGGGATGAAAATCACGATAGCTCAAAAATGACTGAGTTACTGAACTGACGTATGGTCAAAAAAAATAGATGTTAGCAACAAAGCTAAGGAAAAGCATTCTGAGTTATTAGAAAGCAATGAATACTTTGTACATATAAAGTAGCCATTGATGGAAAGCTCTATTAGAAAATATTTGAAAAATTTGAGGCATAAATCAGTAGTCTGTGAGGAACTATTCCTCAGCTCAAGCCAAAGATGATCTGGTGCTTTACCATGCAAGTGGTGCTAACTGCAATTCTTACTAAAACAAACGGGGGTATCTGTAACTGTCATAAAAGAGCTATGGAACTGGAACCAAAAAGCAATCATGGAGGAAAGAGAGTGGAGGTGGGAACATTTTTTTGATGAAATCATAAAAGGTTGATGTCATGAAAAGAGGGTACCGCTAATATGTTAGAAGAATCATTTAAAATAATATTTTTAAAAGATAGATGCCTTAGAGAGCAAAAAAGAAATTGACCAATGACTTTGAAATATACACTTCAATGTGTTAGTTCTTTTTGCATATAGGTAGAACACATTGGAAATGTACTTACTATTTGTAAATCATGCATATGAAAGATCTTGACCAAAACCTATATTGAAGCCATGGGTTCAAACCACCTCTCACAAGTCAATTTTTGTTTGTTTGAACATGAATAGCAAAAAACCTGACTCACACTGGTATCAAATTTAATATGATACCTCAAATGAATGAAAGTTCTAAAAGTAGGAGTAGAGTTCTGTTTTATTTCAATTTCTTTGTTCTGTCTTACCTGCTGTGGGATGCATCGCATGTCTGGCTTCCTTGGATCTCCAAGAGAAATGCAACAATGAAAGACTTCCCTGTTCATATCAGTGGAAAAGAGATGATACCTTCATCCCAGCATCTCCGAGAACTGAAAGGGCAGCTTTTAAAAGCATTGAGATTCATAAAACTGCACCCATTGCAAAAGCCTTGGCCAGAAAGCACAGTAAAACACTCAGGACAGCTGGGGTCAAAGAGTCTTTCTCAAATATATTAAGGAAGAAAGGCATACTAGAGAGAGAGTAGTCTGCTAATAAATCAGAAAAGGGATGAAAATCACGATAGCTCAAAAATGACTGAGTTACTGAACTGACGTATGGTCAAAAAAAATAGATGTTAGCAACAAAGCTAAGGAAAAGCATTCTGAGTTATTAGAAAGCAATGAATACTTTGTACATATAAAGTAGCCATTGATGGAAAGCTCTATTAGAAAATATTTGAAAAATTTGAGGCATAAATCAGTAGTCTGTGAGGAACTATTCCTCAGCTCAAGCCAAAGATGATCTGGTGCTTTACCATGCAAGTGGTGCTAACTGCAATTCTTACTAAAACAAACGGGGGTATCTGTAACTGTCATAAAAAGAGCTATGGAACTGGAACCAAAAAGCAATCATGGAGGAAAGAGAGTGGAGGTGGGAACATTTTTTTGATGAAATCATAAAAGGTTGATGTCATGAAAAGAGGGTACCGCTAATATGTTAGAAGAATCATTTAAAATAATATTTTTAAAAGATAGATGCCTTAGAGAGCAAAAAAGAAATTGACCAATGACTTTGAAATATACACTTCAATGTGTTAGTTCTTTTTGCATATAGGTAGAACACATTGGAAATGTACTTACTATTTGTAAATCATGCATATGAAAGATCTTGACCAAAACCTATATTGAAGCCATGGGTTCAAACCACCTCTCACAAGTCAATTTTTGTTTGTTTGAACATGAATAGCAAAAAACCTGACTCACACTGGTATCAAATTTAATATGATACCTCAAATGAATGAAAGTTCTAAAAGTAGGAGTAGAGTTCTGTTTTATTTCAATTTCTTTGTTCTGTCTTACCTGCTGTGGGATGCATCGCATGTCTGGCTTCCTTGGATCTCCAAGAGAAATGCAACAATGAAAGACTTCCCTGTTCATATCAGTGGAAAAGAGATGATACCTTCATCCCAGCATCTCCAGAAGAAGTCCTGAAATTCATTCTGACTGAATCACTTTAGGGCACATTCCCAGTCTTGAAAGTATCTTTCTGGCCAGCATGTGAAGGAAGACAGTAGTGGAATATATTAACTGACTCCCCTAGATCATGTACCTCATTTCTGTAGCCAGAGGTCAATTCACCCTCCCCACATTCACGTGGCTCTGGATCTCCAATGCAAAGACATTTTAGATAGGTCAGGTGAGGTTTATGGGGGAGTTGTTGGAGACAACTACCAGATATCTACTAGAAGACTGAACAGAGGGAAGTATATGCAGAGATATGAAAAGCTAAGAGCAATTAGAATTTGATCCCAATGAATACTGGGGAATCAAAGGAATTTGATCTCAATGCCATAAATTTCAACGTTTATTCCTTCATCTATCTGATGTTCCCCTTACAAGAGCACTGGGACTGACTAAACAAGCCAGACTACAGGATGTGTACGAGGTACAACTGGAAGGAGAAATGAAATTTTAAACTTGAGGGGAGCCATGCCAAAAGTCATTGGCATGGAAGATAGGTTCCAAATGTAGAGAGATCTAGTCTAAACAAGAAACTCTTGGGGGATTCCCTGGTGGTCCAGTGACTAAGACACTGAGCTTCCAATGTAAGGCGCCTTGGTCCAATCCCTGGTCAGGGAACTAGATCCCACATGCTGCAGCTAAAACCTGGCACAGCCAAATGAAAGTAAACAAATAAATAAAATAAAAATTTTCTAAAATTAAAAAAAAAGGGAGAGGAACTCTTGCTATCAGAGCAAGGGAAGTAGAAGTCAAAGGTGGAATATGATGTCCTGATTTTTTTTAGTAAATCATGTAGAGCTCAATGTGGTTCAAACCACCTCTCACAAGTCAATTTTGTTTGTTTGAACATGAATAGCAAAAAACCTGACTCACACTGGTATCAAATTTAATATGATACCTCAAATGAATGAAAGTTCTAAAAGTAGGAGTAGAGTTCTGTTTTATTTCAATTTCTTTGTTCTGTCTTACCTGCTGTGGGATGCATCGCATGTCTGGCTTCCTTGGATCTCCAAGAGAAATGCAACAATGAAAGACTTCCCTGTTCATATCAGTGGAAAAGAGATGATACCTTCATCCCAGCATCTCCAGAAGAAGTCCTGAAATTCATTCTGACTGAATCACTTTAGGGCACATTCCCAGTCTTGAAAGTATCTTTCTGGCCAGCATGTGAAGGAAGACAGTAGTGGAATATATTAACTGACTCCCCTAGATCATGTACCTCATTTCTGTAGCCAGAGGTCAATTCACCCTCCCCACATTCACGTGGCTCTGGATCTCCAATGCAAAGACATTTTAGATAGGTCAGGTGAGGTTTATGGGGGAGTTGTTGGAGACAACTACCAGATATCTACTAGAAGACTGAACAGAGGGAAGTATATGCAGAGATATGAAAAGCTAAGAGCAATTAGAATTTGATCCCAATGAATACTGGGGAATCAAAGGAATTTGATCTCAATGCCATAAATTTCAACGTTTATTCCTTCATCTATCTGATGTTCCCCTTACAAGAGCACTGGGACTGACTAAACAAGCCAGACTACAGGATGTGTACGAGGTACAACTGGAAGGAGAAATGAAATTTTAAACTTGAGGGGAGCCATGCCAAAAGTCATTGGCATGGAAGATAGGTTCCAAATGTAGAGAGATCTAGTCTAAACAAGAAACTCTTGGGGGATTCCCTGGTGGTCCAGTGACTAAGACACTGAGCTTCCAATGTAAGGCGCCTTGGTCCAATCCCTGGTCAGGGAACTAGATCCCACATGCTGCAGCTAAAACCTGGCACAGCCAAATGAAAGTAAACAAATAAATAAAATAAAAATTTTCTAAAATTAAAAAAAAAGGGAGAGGAACTCTTGCTATCAGAGCAAGGGAAGTAGAAGTCAAAGGTGGAATATGATGTCCTGAGCTGGCTGGAGACAGTCTAAGTTATCCATACACTCACAGTGATTTCTGATAGGGAAATTATAAACATTCTCACTGTTTATATCAATCACCTTGGAACAGGCCTTATTCGCTTTTGATCATGAATCCTAATTGATCCTGTTTCCACTGAACAGTAGTCATTTTCCTAGAACCCTGAAAATTGTTTTAGTATTTGGCTGGTAAAGCCTAGACTCTAGAGGCAAAGGGCTTCCCAGGTGGAACTAGTGGCAAAAAAAAACAAAAACAAAAACAAAAACAAAACCCTGCCTGCTAATGCAGGAAACGTAAGAGATACAGGTTTGATTCCTAGGTCAGGAATATCCCCTGCAGGAAGGCATGGAAACCCACTCCAGTATTCTTGCCTGGAGAGTCCCATGGACAGAGAAGCTTGGCAGGCTACAGTTCACAGAACCACAAAGAGTCAGACACAACTGAACCCAATAGCACTAGAAGCAAAAGTCAGCTAAGAGGCACCTGATGTAAGAGCAGGTCTTTGGCAATAATTATTGAGGGATCTTGTGGATATCATTGTATGGTCAGCAAGAGTGGCCTACACTTCAGTATTGGTTCTTGGTCAATGCATCAGGAGAGGAGAACCTAGAAAATGTTTTTCTGTCAAAACTGAGTTTTGATTTTTTATTGTATATAAGAATGTCAGTGATTTCTGTGTATTGATTTTGTATCCTGTGACTTTGCCGAGTTCATTGATTAGCTCTAGTAGCTTTGAAATAGTGTCCTTGGGGTTTTCTATGTATAATATCATGTAATCTGCAAATAGAGAGAGTTTGACTTCTTCTTTTTCAATCTGGATTCCTTTTATTTCTCTCTTTTCTCTTATTGCTGTTGCTAGAACTTCCAGGATTATGTTGAATAGTAGTGGTAAAAGTGGGCACCCCTGTCTTGTTCCTGATCTTAGAGGGAATGCTTTCCGTTTTACACTGTTGACGATACACTGTGGGCTTCTCATATATGGCTTTCACTATGTTGAGATAGGTTCCTTCTATGACCATTTTTTTGAAGAGTTTTTTTTTTTTTTTATCATAAATGAATGCTGTACTTTGTTGAAGGCTTTTTCTGCATCTATTGAGATTATCATGTGATTTTTGTCTTAATCTGTTGATAAGGTGCATCATGTTGATTGATCTGTGGATACTGAAGAATTCTTGCATGCCTGGGATGAACCCAACTTGATCATAATGTATGAATTTTTTGATGTGTTGTTGAATTCTGTTTGCTAGGATTTTGTTGAGGATTTTGGCATCCAAGTTCATCAGTGAAATTGGTCTATAATTTTCTTGTTTTGTGTTGTCTTTGCCTGGTTTTGGTATCAGGGTGATGGCCTTGTAGAATGTGTTTGGAAGTGTTCCTTCCTGAGCAATTTTTTGAAAGAGTTTTAGAAGGATAAGCATTAGCTCTTCTTTAAATGTTTGGTAGAACTCAACTATGAAGCCATCTGGTCCCGGGCTTTTATTTTTGGGTAGATTTTTAATCACAAATTAGATTTATGAGCTTGTGATTGGGTTATTCATAGTTTCTATTTCTTCCTGGTTCAGTCTTGGGAGATTAATCTTTTCTAAGAAACTGTCCATTTCCTCCAGGTTGTCCAGTGTGTTGCCATAGAGTTGTTCATAATAGTCTCTTATAATCCCTTGGATTATTCATTTTTGATTTTGTTGATCTGGTTCCTCTCTCCTTTGTTCTAGATGAATCTGACCAGTGATTTGTTGATTTTGTCTATCTCTTCGAAGAACCAGCTTCTCATTTTATTTATCTTTACTATTGTTTCTTTAATTTCTTTTTCATTTATTTCTGCTCTGATCTTCATAATTTCTCTTTTTCTGTTAACTTTGGGGTGTTTTTGCTCTTCTTTCTCCAGTTGTTTTAATCATAGGGTTAGGTCATCTGTTAGATGTTTTTCTTGTTTCTTGAGGTAGGATTGTATTGCTATAAAATTCCGTCTTAGAACTGCTTTTGCGGTATCCCATAGGTTTTGTACGGTCATGTATTCATTGTCATTTTCTTCTAGGAATTTTTTATTTCTCCTTTGATTTGTTTGGTAATTAGTTTGTTTTTTTTTAGGTGTGTGTTGTTTAATCTCCATGTGCTTGTGTTTTTAGCAGTTCTTTTCCTGTAGTTGATCTCTAATCTCATTGCATTGTGGTCAGAGAAGATGATTGATATAATTTCAATTTTCTTGAATTTACTGAGGTTTGATTTGTGGCCCAAGACCGAAATTAAAGAGGCAATCAATCCCCTTCACCATTGCAACCACGAGAATAAAATATATAGGAATAAACCTACCCAAAGAAACAAAAGAACTGTACACAGAAAATTACAAGACACTCATGAAAGAAATTAAAGAAAACTTAAACATATGGAGAGATATTCCATGTTTCTGGGTTGGAAGAATCAATATTGTGAAAATGACCGTACTACCAAATATCGTCTACAGATTTACTGTGATCCCTATCAAGCTACCAATGACATTCTTCAAAGAAGTAGACCAAAGAATAACACAGTTCATGTGGAAACACAAAAGACTTTGAATAGCCAAAGCAAACCTGAGAAAGAAGAATGGAGTTGGAGGGATCAGCCTCCCTAACTTCAGAGTATACTACAGAGAAGCAGTCATCAAGACGGTATGGTACTGGCATAAAAACAAAGAGCGACCAAATGGGACAAGATAGAGAGCCCAGAGATAAACCCATGCACCTATGGTTGCCTTATTTTTGACAAAGGAGGTGAAAATATCAAATGAGGCAAAGAGAGCCTCTTCAACAAATGGTGCTGGGAAAATTGGACAGTTACATGCAAAAAAATGAAGTTGGAACATTCCCTGACACCATACACAAAGATCAACTCAAAATGGATTAAAGACCTAAATGTAAGACCAGAAAGCCTGAAAATCAAAATGAAAGAAATCTTTAGTACTGTTAAAGCTTTTTTTTTTGTTTTTTTTTTTTCCGTTTTTTTGTTTTTCCAGTTGTTTTAATCATAGGGTTAGGTCATCTGTTAGATGTTTTTCTTGTTTCTTGAGGTAGGATTGTATTGCTATAAAATTCCGTCTTAGAACTGCTTTTGCGGTATCCCATAGGTTTTGTACGGTCATGTATTCATTGTCATTTTCTTCTAGGAATTTTTTATTTCTCCTTTGATTTGTTTGGTAATTAGTTTGTTTTTTTTTAGGTGTGTGTTGTTTAATCTCCATGTGCTTGTGTTTTTAGCAGTTCTTTTCCTGTAGTTGATCTCTAATCTCATTGCATTGTGGTCAGAGAAGATGATTGATATAATTTCAATTTTCTTGAATTTACTGAGGTTTGATTTGTGGCCCAAGACCGAAATTAAAGAGGCAATCAATCCCCTTCACCATTGCAACCACGAGAATAAAATATATAGGAATAAACCTACCCAAAGAAACAAAAGAACTGTACACAGAAAATTACAAGACACTCATGAAAGAAATTAAAGAAAACTTAAACATATGGAGAGATATTCCATGTTTCTGGGTTGGAAGAATCAATATTGTGAAAATGACCGTACTACCAAATATCGTCTACAGATTTACTGTGATCCCTATCAAGCTACCAATGACATTCTTCAAAGAAGTAGACCAAAGAATAACACAGTTCATGTGGAAACACAAAAGACTTTGAATAGCCAAAGCAAACCTGAGAAAGAAGAATGGAGTTGGAGGGATCAGCCTCCCTAACTTCAGAGTATACTACAGAGAAGCAGTCATCAAGACGGTATGGTACTGGCATAAAAACAAAGAGCGACCAAATGGGACAAGATAGAGAGCCCAGAGATAAACCCATGCACCTATGGTTGCCTTATTTTTGACAAAGGAGGTGAAAATATCAAATGAGGCAAAGAGAGCCTCTTCAACAAATGGTGCTGGGAAAATTGGACAGTTACATGCAAAAAAATGAAGTTGGAACATTCCCTGACACCATACACAAAGATCAACTCAAAATGGATTAAAGACCTAAATGTAAGACCAGAAAGCCTAAAACTCTTAGAGGAGAATATAGGTAAAGCACTCAAGGACATAAATCAAAGCAAGATCTTCTCTGACCCACCTACTAGAATAACAGAACTAAAAAGAGAAATGAACACGTGGGACCTAATGAAACTTAAAAGCTTTTGTACAACAAAAGAAACTACAAAAAAGCTGAAAAGACACCCCACAGAATGGGAAAAATCATAGCAAATGAAACAACAAAGAACTACTCTCTAAAATCTACAAGCAACTCAGACAACCCAAGCAAAAAATGGGAAAAAGACCTAAGCAGACACCTCTCCAAAGAGGACATACAGATGGCCCCAAAACACATGATATGATGCTCAACTTCACTTAAATTAGGGAAATGCAAATCAAAACTACAATGAGATATCACCTCACACCCGTCAGAATGGCCATCATCCACAAATAGACAAACAATAAATGCTGGAGAGGGTGTGGAGAAAAGGGAACACTCCTGCATTGCTGATGGGAATGTAAATTGATACAGCCGCTCTGGAAGACAGTATGGAGATTCCTCAAAAAACTAAAAATTGAAGCACTGTATGACCCAGAATCCACTAGTAGGCTTATACCCAGATGACATCAAAACTGAAAGAAGCACCTGTACCCCAGTGTTCACTGCAGTTCTCTATACAATAGCCAGAACATGGAAGCAACCTAGATGTCCATCAACGAATGAGTGGATAAAGCAACTCTGGTGCATATATACAACGGAATACTACTCAGCTGTAAAAAGAAATGCAGAAGACTCAGTCCTAATGAGAAGGATGGATCTAGAACCTATTATACAAAGTGACGTAAGTCAAAAAGAGAAAGACAAGTACAGTATACTAACACATATATACGGAATCTAGTAAAAGGGTAATGATAACACATGCAGTGAACCCATGGAAAAACAGAGATAAACATGGACATTGTAGGGTATGAACAGTGGGTGGGAGGCATAGAAGAATTAACATGGAAACCTATACTATCATATGTGAAAAAGATAGCTCTTTTGATTGTGCTGCAGGAATAGGAGTTCCTAGACAAATAGCAAATGCTACATCAAAATGAAGTTGGAACATTCCCTGACACCATACACAAAGATCAACTCAAAATGGATTAAAGACCTAAATGTAAGACCAGAAAGCCTAAAACTCTTAGAGGAGAATATAGGTAAAGCACTCAAGGACATAAATCAAAGCAAGATCTTCTCTGACCCACCTACTAGAATAACAGAACTAAAAGAGAAATGAACACGTGGGACCTAATGAAACTTAAAAGCTTTTGTACAACAAAAGAAACTACAAAAAAGCTGAAAAGACACCCCACAGAATGGGAAAAATCATAGCAAATGAAACAACAAAGAACTACTCTCTAAAATCTACAAGCAACTCAGACAACCCAAGCAAAAAATGGGAAAAAGACCTAAGCAGACACCTCTCCAAAGAGGACATACAGATGGCCCCAAAACACATGATATGATGCTCAACTTCACTTAAATTAGGGAAATGCAAATCAAAACTACAATGAGATATCACCTCACACCCGTCAGAATGGCCATCATCCACAAATAGACAAACAATAAATGCTGGAGAGGGTGTGGAGAAAAGGGAACACTCCTGCATTGCTGATGGGAATGTAAATTGATACAGCCGCTCTGGAAGACAGTATGGAGATTCCTCAAAAAACTAAAAATTGAAGCACTGTATGACCCAGAATCCACTAGTAGGCTTATACCCAGATGACATCAAAACTGAAAGAAGCACCTGTACCCCAGTGTTCACTGCAGTTCTCTATACAATAGCCAGAACATGGAAGCAACCTAGATGTCCATCAACGAATGAGTGGATAAAGCAACTCTGGTGCATATATACAACGGAATACTACTCAGCTGTAAAAAGAAATGCAGAAGACTCAGTCCTAATGAGAAGGATGGATCTAGAACCTATTATACAAAGTGACGTAAGTCAAAAAGAGAAAGACAAGTACAGTATACTAACACATATATACGGAATCTAGTAAAAGGGTAATGATAACACATGCAGTGAACCCATGGAAAAACAGAGATAAACATGGACATTGTAGGGTATGAACAGTGGGTGGGAGGCATAGAAGAATTAACATGGAAACCTATACTATCATATGTGAAAAAGATAGCTCTTTTGATTGTGCTGCAGGAATAGGAGTTCCTGCAGGGACGGGGTGCAAAGGCCTTGGAGGGGTTGGGGGGTACTGGGAGGCAGGAGGGTGCCAGGGATATTCATATGACTGATCTGGGAACATGTGTGTCTGTGAACAACAAAACTGTAAATATTTAAATTAAAAAAAACCCTGAGTCTTATTCAATGTGAGTTGAGGGGATCACTGATAGAGCTGAACGATTGGCTCAGTTTTAAATTTATTGATTATTTATGCTCTCTCCCACCTGTTGGCTTAGATTGCCTTTGAATTTGCAACAATAAAAACACTACAATATTAAATACAATAACTACTCCTAGAGATGTCATTTATATTTATAATTCTGAGTGAATCTTTTAAATCTTAAAGTACATCTATACATTTTCATGGGGATTTTTTTCTTTATGAGGCTATGTTAAACTTTCACTATATGCAAATGTATTTGGATGTATGTGATGCATTTATTGTTTTAAATCCCACTAGGATTCTGCCAATTGTCTGCCTGCCCCCACTTTTTTTTTTTTCACCTTTCTATTCATCTGTTGCTTGTGTTTTTTTCTTTTTTTCTTCCTCCCTCCAGTATGTTTATGCATTCAGAGAAGAGTCTTCTGGGAAAATAATGGAAGGGAAAAGCTTGTGATTTATCATTACACCATAATGGATGCCCTGCTTCCGCTGAAGGAGGTCAACGTCTCTTAAAGATACCACAGTCCCTCCTTATTAACGTTCTGTTCCCACTAATGGCTTGGAGTAGGGCAGCCAGGTCTTACAAGGAAGGCATTTAAGAAGAGCACTTTGTTTAATGGAAGCTGGGGTGTTTTACGGGGACACACATAGCACCAGCCTCTCTGGTGAGAGTGACACATTCACAGATAAAGAACACCGTTTCCCCACCCTAGGCGATAAAAGAAAAAAAAAAAAAATGGAAAGAGCTTTTAAAAAAATCTGTGTGCCCTTTTCCCTCACTCCTATATTCAGTTGTCTCCATGTCTTTCTGATTCTTATTCGGACATTGTAGGGTATGAACAGTGGGTGGGAGGCATAGAAGAATTAACATGGAAACCTATACTATCATATGTGAAAAAGATAGCTCTTTTGATTGTGCTGCAGGAATAGGAGTTCCTGCAGGGACGGGGTGCAAAGGCCTTGGAGGGGTTGGGGGGTACTGGGAGGCAGGAGGGTGCCAGGGATATTCATATGACTGATCTGGGAACATGTGTGTCTGTGAACAACAAAACTGTAAATATTTAAATTAAAAAAAACCCTGAGTCTTATTCAATGTGAGTTGAGGGGATCACTGATAGAGCTGAACGATTGGCTCAGTTTTAAATTTATTGATTATTTATGCTCTCTCCCACCTGTTGGCTTAGATTGCCTTTGAATTTGCAACAATAAAAACACTACAATATTAAATACAATAACTACTCCTAGAGATGTCATTTATATTTATAATTCTGAGTGAATCTTTTAAATCTTAAAGTACATCTATACATTTTCATGGGGATTTTTTTCTTTATGAGGCTATGTTAAACTTTCACTATATGCAAATGTATTTGGATGTATGTGATGCATTTATTGTTTTAAATCCCACTAGGATTCTGCCAATTGTCTGCCTGCCCCCACTTTTTTTTTTTTCACCTTTCTATTCATCTGTTGCTTGTGTTTTTTTCTTTTTTTCTTCCTCCCTCCAGTATGTTTATGCATTCAGAGAAGAGTCTTCTGGGAAAATAATGGAAGGGAAAAGCTTGTGATTTATCATTACACCATAATGGATGCCCTGCTTCCGCTGAAGGAGGTCAACGTCTCTTAAAGATACCACAGTCCCTCCTTATTAACGTTCTGTTCCCACTAATGGCTTGGAGTAGGGCAGCCAGGTCTTACAAGGAAGGCATTTAAGAAGAGCACTTTGTTTAATGGAAGCTGGGGTGTTTTACGGGGACACACATAGCACCAGCCTCTCTGGTGAGAGTGACACATTCACAGATAAAGAACACCGTTTCCCCACCCTAGGCGATAAAAGAAAAAAAAAAAAAATGGAAAGAGCTTTTAAAAAAATCTGTGTGCCCTTTTCCCTCACTCCTATATTCAGTTGTCTCCATGTCTTTCTGATTCTTATTCTGAAACACTTTTACTATTATTTCTCCTTTCCATTTTCACAAGGCTTCATCATTTCAGACTCTCTATCATCTTTCTTGCTTTAAAATAAAATTCTCTCTCTGGTCTATTCTACTGCCCGTTCCTAAGTTCCTGGTTTCATCACATCACTGCCATATTTAAACCCTTTGCACTTACAATATGTATTTCAACTTCTTTAGCTGAAGCTGTTTCCAGTCTTGTTCCAGGCCCCACCTTCCTTAAGCTACAATTGAATTGAATTACCTGCTGCCTCTTAAACTGCAGTCCAGAAGGTAACAGTGTGACTGAAAAGTGTGAGACAGAATAATCTCAAAAAGAAAAAAGAAAGAAAGAAAGAAAGAAATCAGGTGTAGTTGTGCAAAATGACAAAGAAAATTCTGGTTTTCCTTTTTTGAAAGTTTTTTTAAGTTATGTAGAAATATAAACTACTTAAGAGCATATTCATCTTTATATTTCTACCCTTGGCCCATTTTAGCATTACAAAAATATATAGTGAATGACTGAATGAATTAGTCACTACAATGCTAAGAATAAAAAAAAAGAGAATTGGGTAAGGAGCCTTAATTTCAAAGTATAGAGCCAAGGGATAAACAGCTCAGTCCTATGTAATGAGTAGAACAAGCTTCTGAGATCAGTGCCAATGACACTGTTCATTTAATATTATGCAAGTTCATCATAATTACTCTCTTTAATATAAATGATGCATTATGACTGAAAACGGTGTAAAATTTCACACAGAGATGTTTGGGAGATGATGTGATTTATTATCACTTTCCAGAAGGGAGTAGAAAGAGGCAAAGGCTTGCCAAGGTCACAAAGGAACTGTGTCAGTGTTTATAGACAGGAAGTTGAGTTACTATTTTTGAAATTTTTTTTTCCAATTATCAACCTTAAATGTTGCAATCAATTGAATCACCTCTGTCACTGTCTTAACTGACTGCTAAGCAGACAAAGAACATTAATGCTCCTGTTTCCACACTTGCGTTTATTATCACATGTTGTTTTGTGGCTGAGCTCTGACTCTTCTGCAACTTCATGGATTGTAGTTGACCAGGCTCCTCTGTCCAGGGGATTTGTCAGGCGAGAACCTTAACCACTGGACTGCTAGGAAATTCCCTAAACTATTTTAAGCAAATTATTACAAAGACCTGGCATATTACTTAGCAAATAGTGTCTGTACTGGTTGGCTCTCAGTTCAGTGTTCTGAGTATTTAAATAATTCAACTGGTTTGTATTATCAAAAAACTGAAAACACTCTAAGCACCCAGCATGTGCAGGTTAGTTAAATACATTGTGCAAATATAAAACAGAATATTATGCAACTATTATAAAGAATTGGCAGTAAAATAGGGAAGCTTTATTTTAGGGAGTGAAAATTTTTTCAGAATATTTTTATTGATTATAATTTAGCTTTTTTTTTTAATTGGGCTGCTCCAGGTCTTAGTTGCAGCAGGCAAATTCTGTTGCGACACGTGGGCTCTAGCTCCCTGATGATGGATCAAACCTAGGCTCCATGCATTGAGTACACAGAGTTTTAGCCACTGGACCATCAGGGAAGTCTCATGTGTAAATTTTCTACAATTGCTTTTACCACGTCCTTCTCCCTCTGTCCTCCCAACCAATCCTCAACTCTAAATTCAAGAAAGTTTGACAAAAAGTTGTCAATCTATAGTTCTAGGGAGTAGGACTTGGTGAAGATACATTAGCTAGCTATGAAAGATTATTTGCATTTTGATTTCCTCCTGTGAATACATTGAATTTTACAGTGAAATATTAATTAAAATTCAGAAGCTTCACAGAAAAAAAATTGAGCTTGGGCTTGCAAAATGTGAAAATTTTATTGCCTGCATTTAGTTTCATAGTAATGGCAGGCATAGGTAAAGAGGGTGTTTTGTCATATGACCAATTAAAGAACTCTAAAGAAGATGAATTAATTGATCTAACGCCTACCTAATCTACCATATCTGTCTATAGTTTTCATTGCATGATTAGCATTTGTTCCACCTGTATAGGGTTTGTGTTTGCCTTATACTCTTCTTGCTTATTCCTCCTCTCTCTCTTTCTATGCTCTCTTCTAGGACATTTTTATCAGTTATACTTTGAGACTGTAGTCACTGTACTGAGTGGAGTAGATTCAATGGAAACTTTTGTGGCCAAGGAGGTACATGGGCCTCTGGCTTGAGGTTTCTTCTCTCACAGGGACACACAGTCCTGTCCCACATGGATGTCCAGGCAACGCAGTGACACCAGCAAGAGGAGACCCTGCAACTACACGATTTTTAAGATCCAGTCCAGCTCTAGTGTTTATGATTCTCCAGGACTCCTGTTATCAAGGGTGGAACCATCATTGAAGGAAAAATGGCCATTTTCCCCAACATGGAAAAAGAGAATTTGCCCATGAAAATGCTTCTTGTGACTGGGAAATGCTTAAGGGAAGTATGTCTCAGCCTGTTTGGAATATCAGTAATAATTAATTGTTAAGTCCCAGTATTTATTAACCTTCTCCAGACTCACAAAGGAATTCAAGTTACATGTCATTCTTTTGTTTGCACCCCTACAGGATAGGGAAGTACCCCTGCTTTACTGCATCAGTAGAAGTCAAGTTGGGCTTGTGTAATATACTTCATTTATTTTTTCTTGGGAAAAAAGTGTTTATAGGCACAAAGTTGTATTCTAACTCACTTATTAAAATAAAAAAGACATTACTAATAACAGACTCTATTGTTGTATAGGGAAAAAATATATGATTTATTCCTTTTCTTGAATTAATATGGATTTTTATTCCATGCAGTATTGCTTACTGAGTATGAAGACTAAATTCATCTATTACTTTTCAATCAGTTATCATCTTATCACTTAATAGAACACAATTAATTGGACATTTAAATAATTTATTCAATCATTGTAGTTGCCAAGAAAACAATAAACTATTCATTTCTTCTTTGGATGTAATTAACAATTGTATACAGCAGAAAATAATTTGACATTATTTAGCAATTACCATTTAATTATTTCAGTTAGCAAAATCCATTAAGTGCCATTCCATCAATTTTCCTACAATTATGCTATTTAGTAAATTATATTTAATTCACCTTAAAAATCAAGATAAACTAGAAAAATCAGTTTTCCCAGCATAATCATAAGAAAATTAAACAGTGAAGTATATTAAAGACACTTTTTAAAGATGGGACCTTCAAATAAGGTAAAACTTGACACTTAAAGATTACAATTTCTGATAAATCTATGTCACTTTTCATGTAGTAACCACAATATAATATCAAAACTTCTTTGAGATGATGGTGTTTATGCATTCCAAAATTAACTTGAGACAATTTCAATTAAGCTTTTCCAAATTTGATTTCTTCTATCTCTGCCACCCACAGAAATTTGTCTTTTGCTGCACCTTGTGACACTGATCTCATTCAATCTATTATTTTATCATATAATTCTATGCAGTTTTCTTATGTGCATAAACCGTTTCTTCCTTAAAAGCAGAAAACAGTGTGTGTGTGTGTTCTCCACTTATGTAATAGATTATTACCTATATGATGGGAACTGAATTTAGTGGAAACAAAATAAATTGAGTTGACTATTGGCATGGAGCTTTGACCAAAGCTTATAGAGTTTTTTCCAGAATAGTTAAATTTAATGATCCCATGATAAGGTTTATAAAGTCAACTATATTTCACTTTTTGGACTAGTTGTTCAATCTGTTCTCTGTCTTCAATGTCTACTTTATTTATTAAGAAAAAAACAATTAAAAATCAAGATAGTCAAGGCTGACATTTTAACCTCTTAAGAGGACATATTAATGGCTGAGAGACAGATATAATCAAATGAACAACTTGGAAAAGAAAGGATCATGTCATGATTCTTTTGGTTGAATTTAGTAGGACTGTGGTTTACATTACCCCTTTTAATTCCTTCAGTGATTTTACTTTTAAACATTATTTTCAAAGTACCTCAGTCTGGTCTTATCTCTCCATCAGGTCCAACAGTTCAAATTTTACTCTTTTTTTTTTTAATCCAACTCAAATATTTGGCCCTTTTGAGGTGTTCCTAACCTATCTCAGGTGAAATTTTCATCTGCTGACTAGAGGGACTAACTTTTTTTCACTCTCTATTGAAGCCTTTACTACTTGGAAGGGCAATTTGTAAAATCATCTATATCTTCTTTCACGTCTCAAATGCAAGCTTTCTCAGAAGAACAAACACTACTTTACTCAGAACATAAGCATACTAAAGACTTGATATTTTCTGGATGAATTTAAATAACACCTCAAAAACAGAAATAGTAAACGTAGAACAGGAACTACACTCTGATGTATACAGTGGAACTTCATCTCAGCTTCTTATTGGCTACTGTCTCTTTGTATATAACTGATAGAAATGGGAGTAGGCAGGAGGTAGGATCAAGTGAAGCAGAGCAGAGTGCCCCAGTCTCTCTATCTCTTACGTCATTGCTTCCTATGGCTCACTCTACTCACTGCTCTCCTAAAATTCCAATTGTCACCCCCAATATACCCAGCTCTGATCTTGTCTATGCTGCTCTGGAGTCCATCAGCTCAGATTTCAAAATTACTCTGGTTTTTCCCAATACTCCACCCACTCTAATTTGATGAAGTCAGTTATAGAACTTTTCCACAGCTGTGCAGATCTGAAGAGTACCCATGGCCCCCCTGTTTTAATCTGACAACGTTTTTTTCTTTTTCAATACGTGTGTTGATTTGTCAATATTGATGGGATTGGTGTGCTTCCTGCTTTTCATTCAGTTAGCCAGGAACTCCGAGTTAACTGTTAGCTGTAGGCTAGTTCCTCTGGCCATTTCTAACACTGCTGTAAGGTACTTTGTTGCCACTGGAGTCAAAGCTCAATGATTAGTAAAAAAATGAAATAAGACTCTCTCTACCCCACTTAATTTTTCTTTCCAACTTGAAAGGAAAGGAAGCTTCATCCCATTTGCATTTTAAATTCAAATTTTGTATTTAAAGCACTTAACAGGGTCCTTTGCATGTTGACAGCTTCTTTTTTAACTTATCCTTGACTGGGTTCCATAATGTGTTGTGTCTTAATTTGCAGAATATGTGCACTGGCATAATGTTTAATTAGGCCTCCGTGTCAACTTTAAATCTAACACCATCAGCATCTAATGAAAAACCAGAAGCACTTGGCTTCTGCATGACAGACTCTTGCAAGAAATCTACTTCCTCTGACTGAATCACAAAAAAATAAGTGGGGACAGAGAGGGCAGCCAATGAGAAGAATGTGAAACCAGTTTCCTAGATCAGGTCCAACAGTCAATTTCTAATCCAACTCTTTCCTTTTGAGGTGTTCCTCCCCGTAACTCATAATTTTTTGAAGCCTTTACTACTTGGAAGGGCAATTTGTAAAATCATCTATATCTTCTTTCACGTCTCAAATGCAAGCTTTCTCAGAAGAACAAACACTACTTTACTCAGAACATAAGCATACTAAAGACTTGATATTTTCTGGATGAATTTAAATAACACCTCAAAAACAGAAATAGTAAACGTAGAACAGGAACTACACTCTGATGTATACAGTGGAACTTCATCTCAGCTTCTTATTGGCTACTGTCTCTTTGTATATAACTGATAGAAATGGGAGTAGGCAGGAGGTAGGATCAAGTGAAGCAGAGCAGAGTGCCCCAGTCTCTCTATCTCTTACGTCATTGCTTCCTATGGCTCACTCTACTCACTGCTCTCCTAAAATTCCAATTGTCACCCCCAATATACCCAGCTCTGATCTTGTCTATGCTGCTCTGGAGTCCATCAGCTCAGATTTCAAAATTACTCTGGTTTTTCCCAATACTCCACCCACTCTAATTTGATGAAGTCAGTTATAGAACTTTTCCACAGCTGTGCAGATCTGAAGAGTACCCATGGCCCCCCTGTTTTAATCTGACAACGTTTTTTTCTTTTTCAATACGTGTGTTGATTTGTCAATATTGATGGGATTGGTGTGCTTCCTGCTTTTCATTCAGTTAGCCAGGAACTCCGAGTTAACTGTTAGCTGTAGGCTAGTTCCTCTGGCCATTTCTAACACTGCTGTAAGGTACTTTGTTGCCACTGGAGTCAAAGCTCAATGATTAGTAAAAAAATGAAATAAGACTCTCTCTACCCCACTTAATTTTTCTTTCCAACTTGAAAGGAAAGGAAGCTTCATCCCATTTGCATTTTAAATTCAAATTTTGTATTTAAAGCACTTAACAGGGTCCTTTGCATGTTGACAGCTTCTTTTTTAACTTATCCTTGACTGGGTTCCATAATGTGTTGTGTCTTAATTTGCAGAATATGTGCACTGGCATAATGTTTAATTAGGCCTCCGTGTCAACTTTAAATCTAACACCATCAGCATCTAATGAAAAACCAGAAGCACTTGGCTTCTGCATGACAGACTCTTGCAAGAAATCTACTTCCTCTGACTGAATCACAAAAAAATAAGTGGGGACAGAGAGGGCAGCCAATGAGAAGAATGTGAAACCAGTTTCCTAGATGAGATGAACCTACGGTCACAGACATAAGACAGAAGAAAATACAGGGGAGATGACTGTTAAGGGAAATCAGATGCACATTCCCTTATGTAATTAGTAAAATTCTGAACAGATGGGTGCAGATTAAATTTATGCATATAAAATTATTTTCTCATTGGCTAACATCATGGCTTCAGGTGGGTTTCATTTTAATTTTTATTTTCATTTGAGTTTAGGGACTGTGATAAGAAGCGATTGGAGTATCATAGGTTAAGACAAAATCTTTGCCTTCCAGAAGGCTACAACCTAGTAGACGGGGTAAGACAGATCCAAAAAAGAAAAAAGAAAAACCAGGAAATTATTAGCTGCTGACCTAGGGAAAAGTTCTTAGCAAAAGTTCTTAGCTTTTATTAACCTCATTTTCCTCTTCAACAAAATATTAATAATACTAATATCAATTCTGAGGTATTGTCAGACAGATAAATAATCATATGTAACTATTATGCTTAATTCAGTTTCTAGCACGAAGTGCTCAATATATTTTAAAATTGATGAAACCAGTTTATATATGCTTCCTATTGATGCTGAATAAATTATCACATGCATGGTGACTTAAGACAATGCAAATGTATTTTAAAGTTCTAGAATCTAGAAGTGCAAAATCAGTTTCATTGGGCTAAATTCAAGGTGTTGGCAGTTCTCGTTCTTTCTTGAGGCTCTGGGGGATTTCCATTTCCTTACCTTTTCTAGCATCTGGAATCTGCCTGCTTTCCTTGGATCCTGGTCTTTTCTTTACATCACTCCAACTTGTTGCTTCTTTTCCTTTAAAGGCATTCAGGGTCCACCCAAATCATCCAACATAATATATCCATCTCAAAATCTTTAACTTAGTCACACTTGAAAATTCGTTTTGCAATAGGAGATAACTTTCATAGGTTTTAGGAATTTGTTCCTGATATTTTGGGGGCCATTATTCATTCTCCCATGCAGTTGTAATTGAGGAAGGTTAATCGGGAGGTGGTGTACAGAATGCTTTCAACTCTACTTCGCAGATGGAATCTATTCAATCTCATATAATTTCTTAGGAGGACCTGGGTTACCTGGTCTTTTCTGAGTAGTTCATTTCTTAAAGTTCACTTGCATGTTAAAAAAATGACTGGAATAATAGAATTTCATAGACCTTATCTATTACCCAGTGTAAGTTTAGTGAGTAGGGATGCTCCTATGCACGGGTTGGTTTTGGTTATATGATCCAAATGACATCATCAATATCTTTTGGAAAAAACAGAGACAATTTGTGACTCTTGGTGTTGCTCCAGTAATTCATTGTCTACTAATGCAACATATTTCTAAATCCAGAATCTTTGCTCTTTAGAGAACCTTACAAGGATTATAAAGTTCAGTTTCTTCCTTTTCTTTAGACCCCATCCAAAACAACTGGTATTCTCTTTCCTCCAAAGTTGCATACTCTTACATATATTATTTGGATAGAAGTAGTTTTTCCTACTTAATTCATAAGAGCTACTCTCTTTACTTCACTATGGAAAATTAATTGCTAGATTTCCCATGTAAAATAGAGTTTACCAGTCTGTGTTCTATAAATGAGCTGCTGAACTATAAATGCTCTGAAGCCTTTGGGTGACAGGAGGGCCTTTATCATCTGATTCTTGCAACAATCGTTATGATCTCATTTTACAATAAGGAAATGGAGGCTTTGAGAAGTTAAGTGTTTTATGCAAGTCTAGGCCACATCAAAATAGGAACTTGAATTTTGGTCCTTCATTTTTTTGGTTATAGCTTATATTTCATAAGTATATCTGAACACTCAGAAGTCATTTTTTTATGCGAGTTGAAGGGTCAGGATATGGTATTTAAATTCTGATGTGTGCATGTGTTTAAACATGCTGAGAGAAAGCTAACAAATCAACTTAATATTGGGAAAGAAGTGGCATACTGACTAAGGTGCCTCCATAAGCCTGGATGTCATTCAGTAAATTCGTTTTGCAATAGGAGATAACTTTCATAGGTTTTAGGAATTTGTTCCTGATATTTTGGGGGCCATTATTCATTCTCCCATGCAGTTGTAATTGAGGAAGGTTAATCGGGAGGTGGTGTACAGAATGCTTTCAACTCTACTTCGCAGATGGAATCTATTCAATCTCATATAATTTCTTAGGAGGACCTGGGTTACCTGGTCTTTTCTGAGTAGTTCATTTCTTAAAGTTCACTTGCATGTTAAAAAAATGACTGGAATAATAGAATTTCATAGACCTTATCTATTACCCAGTGTAAGTTTAGTGAGTAGGGATGCTCCTATGCACGGGTTGGTTTTGGTTATATGATCCAAATGACATCATCAATATCTTTTGGAAAAAACAGAGACAATTTGTGACTCTTGGTGTTGCTCCAGTAATTCATTGTCTACTAATGCAACATATTTCTAAATCCAGAATCTTTGCTCTTTAGAGAACCTTACAAGGATTATAAAGTTCAGTTTCTTCCTTTTCTTTAGACCCCATCCAAAACAACTGGTATTCTCTTTCCTCCAAAGTTGCATACTCTTACATATATTATTTGGATAGAAGTAGTTTTTCCTACTTAATTCATAAGAGCTACTCTCTTTACTTCACTATGGAAAATTAATTGCTAGATTTCCCATGTAAAATAGAGTTTACCAGTCTGTGTTCTATAAATGAGCTGCTGAACTATAAATGCTCTGAAGCCTTTGGGTGACAGGAGGGCCTTTATCATCTGATTCTTGCAACAATCGTTATGATCTCATTTTACAATAAGGAAATGGAGGCTTTGAGAAGTTAAGTGTTTTATGCAAGTCTAGGCCACATCAAAATAGGAACTTGAATTTTGGTCCTTCATTTTTTTGGTTATAGCTTATATTTCATAAGTATATCTGAACACTCAGAAGTCATTTTTTTATGCGAGTTGAAGGGTCAGGATATGGTATTTAAATTCTGATGTGTGCATGTGTTTAAACATGCTGAGAGAAAGCTAACAAATCAACTTAATATTGGGAAAGAAGTGGCATACTGACTAAGGTGCCTCCATAAGCCTGGATGTCATTCAGAAATTAAAGGGAAGTATGATCAGTTGCTAAAATTACAACTCTTCAGTCCCTCAGAAGTCCCTACAGCAGCAACAGTCAGAACAGGGCTGCTTTGACAACTGTTTCGGGGTAGTTTTCTTTTTTGGTGAGTGTGTGGGTGCACACACACACACTCCTCTCTCTCTCTCTGTTCAGTTTCTGGCAGGTTCTTAGTGCTCTTGTGCACTGTGCTACAGGGCTCACCCTAAATGTTCACCCATCTGCTCAGGGAATGATGCCTTCACCACAATTATCTAATCATGTTACAGAAAATATCAAATACAGCATGAATGACAAGGGTGAGGCTGCTCAACTAAAAGGAAACAGGAGGATTCGGCATAGGCTCCGTGCCAAATAAGTGTCCTAAGTGTAAAATACACATACATCTTTGGAAGGCAATGGAAAAATAATAAAAAATCAATATATAAACTTATCTGTCATCCTGATTTACTGAGAAACATCTTTGTTTTGAAAAAAAAATGTACAAGATAAGCAGGTGTCACAGGGAATAACCATGGATATGCAATTGCCTCCTGAATTATGCCAAAATATGGGTTGCAAACTGGTGACCCACTTGTATTTTATGTCCAGTACAACCCAGTGTTTTCAAAACTGAATTTAAATGTCTTTAGGACAGGGCATGCTCTTTCTGTTTGCCAATAACTAGCTTTACCTTGTTAAATCAGTCCTCTCCCATATTTAGTTTGCCTGCCTACAACCTGAATACATGTGTTTGCAAATGCCATTGCAGTTCATACTATATCTTCTGTTGCCCTGTTATTTATAGTCTCTAAACTTGAATAGCTTTTATGATCACTCCCAACTGTTGTCTCACCATGGGGTGGCCAGACTGGTTAAAGTCACCCTCCAATCTTTCAGCTGCAAGGGCTTAGGGCAAAATGAAAAGATGGGATTCCTTGTTCAAAAATTAGTTAGAATTTCAGGGCTTCCCTGGTGGTCCAGTAAGTAAGGACACTGCCTTGCGTGCAAGGGGTGCCGGTTAGATCCCTGGTCTGGGAAGATCCTATGTGCTGCGGAGTGGCTGGACCAATGTGTCCAACTACGGAGCCTGAGCTCTGGAGCGCATGTGTCCAGAGCTGGTGCTCTGCAACGAGAGAGGTCACTGTGATGGGAGGCCCACACAGGCCAAAGAACAAAGATAAACAAATGAAAGACCAATAGAAGTGGCCAAAAAAAAAATTTATTAAGAATTTCAACAGAGCATTAAATGAAGTAGTGGGTCTTTCTAAGGGAGAGACACTAGGCAACTGTCCACATTAGAAACCCATGAAACTAGTTTCAATGCTCAGGGCTGAGAGGACATCCTTAGTCTGCATTTTCCAGCTAACTGAGGCTTTTCTACCACCTACTCACTCCAGCTCAAATGGAGTATCCATAGAAGGGCAGAAATTTAGTGCTTTTATCTATAGTCTATCTACCCAAAAGACTAGATAAATTTGGGAAATTGAGGTTTCACTTGCTAGGGAAACAGAAGTAGTACTCTTTATTTTCAGTGATATCTGGTGAAATGCCTGATTTGTTAAGACTGAAGCTCTAAGTAGATTATCATCATCTAAAGGAAAAGACTGTGTAATGTATCATTTTTTTTGTCATTTAAAAAAAGCCTTATTTCCATGGATCTCATATTTTACATTTGTTATAATAACTGTGAGCTGAAATAAGTCAGAGAACAATGAGTTGTGTTATGAAGACATTCAGTATGGCATGAGAACTCAATACCTTTTCATATTATCCAAAATCTCAAAAATCTCTACCATGGAAAACAGATGAAGGGATCGTCAGTTAAAGCTGGAAGATAGATTGCAAATAATCTCTGCTCCCTCATGAAATTTCACTAGAATTATATAGAATAAATTTTTAATATGATATGTTGATTAATTCAATGGAAGACAGAACATGGTGCCAGACAAATATAGAGAAAGAGTTTGGAAAAGAAAAAGGAGATGGACTGCATGAAACTTAGCAGAGAAAAAAGTATCCAAGCTCAAGCTTTTAGAGCAAGGACCAAGGAGAAGCAACCCAATTTCAAATTTTTAGAACTCTAGAAAGGCATCTGCTATTTCTGAAGAGGGAAGAGGAAGGGATATTAAGGAACTGAAACAGAAAGATTTCTTGAAGGCATGTTTGAAGTCCGGTTGATTCTCCATGCTCTCTTCTACCCTTTTTGGGCATTGCTTTCTCCCCATACTGGAAGGATATAAGTGAGAAAGTCTCCCCATACTGGAAGAATATAAGTGAGAAAGTCATCTTCCAAATACAGATATTGGTTTCTTCCTCACTGGGCCCAATCCCAATAGGTCCATAGTAACCTAACAGTACCAATGGGAAAGTCAATAGAATTGCTAATGGGTGTTGAAACCATATTGCTTGCATATTCGTGTTCAATTGCTTCAGTCCTGTCTATCTGACTTTTGCTGCCCTATGGACTGTAGTCCCCCAAGCTCTTCTGTCTAGTGGAATTCACCAGGCAAGAATACTGGAGTGGTTTATGCCCTCCCCAGGGTCTCCCAACTTTAGTGCTTTTATCTATAGTCTATATACCCAAAAGACTAGATAAATTTGGGAAATTGAGGTTTCACTTGCTAGGGAAACAGAAGTAGTACTCTTTATTTTCAGTGATATCTGGTGAAATGCCTGATTTGTTAAGACTGAAGCTCTAAGTAGATTATCATCATCTAAAGGAAAAGACTGTGTAATGTATCATTTTTTTTGTCATTTAAAAAAAGCCTTATTTCCATGGATCTCATATTTTACATTTGTTATAATAACTGTGAGCTGAAATAAGTCAGAGAACAATGAGTTGTGTTATGAAGACATTCAGTATGGCATGAGAACTCAATACCTTTTCATATTATCCAAAATCTCAAAAATCTCTACCATGGAAAACAGATGAAGGGATCGTCAGTTAAAGCTGGAAGATAGATTGCAAATAATCTCTGCTCCCTCATGAAATTTCACTAGAATTATATAGAATAAATTTTTAATATGATATGTTGATTAATTCAATGGAAGACAGAACATGGTGCCAGACAAATATAGAGAAAGAGTTTGGAAAAGAAAAAGGAGATGGACTGCATGAAACTTAGCAGAGAAAAAAGTATCCAAGCTCAAGCTTTTAGAGCAAGGACCAAGGAGAAGCAACCAAATATAAAATATTTAGAACTCTAGAAAGGCATCTGCTATTTCTGAAGAGGGAAGAGGAAGGGATATTAAGGAACTGAAACAGAAAGATTTCTTGAAGGCATGTTTGAAGTCCGGTTGATTCTCCATGCTCTCTTCTACCCTTTTTGGGCATTGCTTTCTCCCCATACTGGAAGGATATAAGTGAGAAAGTCTCCCCATACTGGAAGAATATAAGTGAGAAAGTCATCTTCCAAATACAGATATTGGTTTCTTCCTCACTGGGCCCAATCCCAATAGGTCCATAGTAACCTAACAGTACCAATGGGAAAGTCAATAGAATTGCTAATGGGTGTTGAAACCATATTGCTTGCATATTCGTGTTCAATTGCTTCAGTCCTGTCTATCTGACTTTTGCTGCCCTATGGACTGTAGTCCCCCAAGCTCTTCTGTCTAGTGGAATTCACCAGGCAAGAATACTGGAGTGGTTTACCATGCCCTCCTCCAGGGGATCTCCCCAACCTAGGGATTGAACTTGTGTCACATCCCTTGTAAGCAGATAGTTTAGCCACTGAGCCACCTGGGAAGCCTACAACAAATACACATGGTCACCCTATTTAGATTATCTTTAGATTGATTATTTTTATATTGACATCGAAATAATAACATAACACAATATACAAATTCTTATAGAAGATCCTTACAGATAATCTACATCTGGAAAACAGTATTATAGAGGCTATTCCAGCATCTTTTAAAAGTGAATGAGAAATTTTCAGATTTAGTTATCCCATGAATGAAAGAAAAAATGAATAAGTTTCAGAAAATGATTTTTAAGAAGCATTTACTCAGATAAGATATGGTCATCTGATAACATTTTCCTTAAATAATTCCATGTCTGCATATGAGTACAGGACTGAAGTAGAGACCATTTCCTTCTCCCCTAGCCCATGATTCTCTATTATGGACTTTTCTTTTCTCATGGTCTTTAATCTTTGTTTAAAGTATCAGTTTTCTCTCCCTCATGAAGCCCACTTCCTGCATAAAGCTGGGACCCAGGGGTTGCAGAAAGGCCAGCACCTCCTAACAGGCTGGGTGAGGGGGCTGCCAGGTGATGAATAGATGCATGTGGAGCTAGGTAATAAACCAGCACCCCAGTCATGTAATCTTCCATTAAAATGAAATGCGTACTAGGCATGCGGCGTTTCTGCAGCTTGTACCCTCTCCCATAGAAGATCATGAATAAAAGAGGGAAGTGTACTGCTGACAGATGCCAGCATGCATAAAGGACACTTCCTATAAAGGAAAAGCTCCGGCTAACAGATGGACTAAAGATGTGAG
Organism: Tragulus kanchil; assembly: GCA_022376925.1. Classification (NCBI taxonomy): domain Eukaryota; kingdom Metazoa; phylum Chordata; class Mammalia; order Artiodactyla; family Tragulidae; genus Tragulus; species Tragulus kanchil. The sequence continues at coordinate 63,994,193 of JAIOJX010000032.1, read as the reverse complement.
ATGCAGAAAGATTTACCAATCTAAATAATTCAAGGCAATGTCGTATGGCAAGCTAGCGCTTTTCAGAGGGAGCCAGCAGAAGGTGCAGATGGAAAGGCAGGCCAAGCCTTTCCCATAAACCCATTAAGAACAGTCCTTGTCTGAGCGACAGTATGTCGCAGAAGGCCCAGGGAGAGGCCAGCAAATGAGAAATTTGCTTCCAGAGTTTGTCCCGCAAGGTCAAGAGCATATTTAATAGTGAAGGTTGCAGCATTTAATGATAGTGAAAAAGGGGTGCTGTATGTTTCATTGCTCGTTCTCCTGCCGTTTTCAAAACACCCCCATTCCTGAGTTCTTTGTCTTGTCAGAACTAAAATGATGGAGGGTAAAGATGTTTAAAACTCTGGTGAGAGGTCCAGCAAGGCTCCATTTTCTTAGTGCTTGCATGACCAGATGTACATTCTGGGCCTAAAATCCAAAATGTAAGCAGCAATACTGTTTCCTATAAATTTTATTTTTTGAAACACGCAACTATTTCTTCTCCCCAGTCCCTGTTGATACTTGCTGTCTGCCTGCTCATGAAATGTTCAATCGTGTGTTATCACACATTGTTAGGTTTATTTTCATGCACTTGACCTCTCTTCCAGACTGCATCATGTGCAACTTAAGGTAAAAAAAAAAAAAAAAAAAGATTCTTCCTCCTTACTAAGATCTGTTCTGAGCAGCTACCTAATAAATACTTCTTGCTAGTGAAAACCCCTTTCAACTGAAAGGAGTAATTTCTTAAGAGCCCCCACATCCTGCACAGCTGTGTCAAATGTTAGCATTTAAGGCAAAGGGAGGAATGATAAGAATGTTGTACAGTGCCCTGGCCAGGAGAGCTGACCCAAATCCCATCAAGTCCTAGTTCTCTGGACTTTAGGCCAGACAAAGTCTTCACTCCTTAACTATATTAAAAAAGCAATTTCTGAGCCTCTTTCTAGCTCCAGCACTTACTCACATCAAAATCAAATAGACTTTCCGATATCTGGTAAAGTCTAGATCAGTAGCTGAGAAACTTCCCCCCAGTAACCACTGCTGTGCTGTGCACAAGTATTCACCTGCATGTTCCAAGACAAAAAAACTGAAGATCATGGGTCAAAATCTTTGTTTTAATTTATTTTAAGCTAATAAAGGACTGCCTTTTATCTAGAGATTATACATTTTTTCATATTTCATTGTAGGAAACAAAATAAATAGTAAGATAGTATATTTTATTTTGTTTAAAGTCTCCATTATGAGTAAAGGAAAGTTTGTGACCCTGTATCTGCTCCTTTATCCACCTGTACATGAATATTTTCTTGCTAATTACCTTAACTTTTATTGATTATGAAATTTTGAAGTGTTAGAACTAGATATAAACTAAGGAAGAAGGGTTTACTTTCTTCTGAAAAAATATCATTCATGCTAACAATGGACAGTCTTTGAGAAAGAAATATTGATTTTATGGGTTTTTGTGAATGTAGTTTACAAATTATCAAAAATTACCTTTTTAAAATGTCACTTAAGGGCTTCTCTGGTGGTGCAGTTGGTAAGAACACTGCCTTGCAGTGCAAAGAGCACCTGTTCGATCCCTGGCCTGGGAAGATCCCACATGCTGCAGAGCAACTGGACCGATGTGTCCAACTACCAAGCCGGAGCTCTGGAGCACATGCGCCCAGAGCTAGTGCTCTGCAACGAGAGAGACACCTGCAATGGGAGGCCCACACAGGCCAAAGAACAAAGATAAATAAATGAAAGACTGATAGAAGTGGCCAAAAAATAATAAATAAATACATAAATCTTAAAAAAAATCAAATTGTGGGGACTTCCCTGGAGGTCCCGTGGCTAAGATGCCACAATCTCAATGCAGGGGAGCTAGGATCGATCCTTGATCAAATAATTGGATCCCACATGTCACAACGAAGAGTTTGCATGCTCAACTAAAGACCCCACATGCTCAACTTAGACCAAATAAATAAATACAAATAAGTATTTCTTGAAAGTCAAGCTATTGCCAGTGTGTCCTGTTTCCCAGTTCGCCAAATTATCAATTCAAAGATTTTTTTTTCTTAGTAATATCCACCTGTCAGTCCAAACTCTCCTCAATCCCAACTCTCCGACAACTTAAAATGTGTCACAGGCCTAAAGGAAAGCAGCTCAGGAAAGGAGCTTCAAGATAAATTCTTCTGTAAAGTAGAGAATCTTTTAAACTCATCTTTCATTGTTCAATTTGCTTATAAATATCAACTATCTTGTAGAAAGCTCCATTATTTTGGATTATGTTAGAAATCAGTTGCTAGTGGCCTGTTAACTTCTGTGCCACTTACTTTGAATTCCTTTGCTGTTGACACTCAAGTATGTGTGTGTGTATGTGTGCAGTACTGATCTGGAAAAGTTTTTTTTTTATTATTTTTTTTTCCATGTTTTTTAATCCTTTGTTCACCTTGGCCACTTTAGAGTATATTCCACTAAAGACAAAGACACAAGATTTACAGCTATGAAGTCATGGCTATAGTCACCCTCTCTGTATTCTTGGCATTGGAAATGGCACAAAGAACTTCATTTCTGATGTGATGTATCACCATTTTGGTGACCAACAATCCAGAGTTTCATGGTGTTGATGAGTTGATATCTACTTGCTTATCATATCTCACAAAGAAGTTCTTGCTGGCAACAATGCACAATGGTCAATTTTTTAAATATTCTGACAGTTCTTAGAATTATAAAAGGCTTTTGTTTGAACTTCACCAAATCCTTTACCAGCTCTCATTATTTGATACCCTTGTGAAGGCAGAAATGACAGATATCAATCTCAGGCCAGCTGTTAGGGGTGAAAAGGGAGTGAATTGTTCATTTTTCTTATCAGGAAGCTCCCTGTTTGAGGTCACAGGGCAGTTCCATTTAATAAATTACTAGAATTAGAACTCTGAGTGGTCTTAACTTCTAAACTCTGAAAGCTCCCATGTACTGAAGAAGATGCTGAATTGTTTGTTTATTTTCTTTTCTCCTGCCATCACCAAGGCACTAGGAAATAGATGTGTGTGGAATTACAAGTGAGTTACCTGGGTATAACCTGGCCTGAACTCATGGAGGTTCCCATAGTGTGGTTATTTTTAGAATCTTGTAAGTATTTATTCATATTGGCTCCATGAGTCAAATGAGAAAACTTTGAAGACAAAAGCAGTTATCTTGGAAGAATTCAGCTGTTATGCCTTATAAGCAGTACTTTTTACTAAAGGTTTCTGTCATGAAGGTTATGACAGATTATAAATTTCCTCTGCTGGTTTTGCATTTAGATATTTCCTATCAAAATTTCAAATCCAAATTTGTAAAGACCTGTTACTTTTAAAGTGTGAAAGTAGGTGAATCAGAGAAGATCTTGCTTTGATTTATGTCCTTGAGCGTTTTGCCTATATTCTCTAAGAGTTTGATGGTTTCTGGCCTTACATTTAAGTCTTTAATCCATTTTGAGTTGATCTTTGTGTATGGTGTCAGGGTATGTTCCAACTTCATTTTCTTGCATGTAGCTGTCCAATTTTCCCAGCACCATTTGTTGAAGAGGCTGTCTTTGTCCCATTTTATATGTTTGCCTCCTTTGTCAAAAATAAGGTACCCATAGGTGCATGGGTTTGTCTCTGGGTTCTCGATCTTGTTCCATTGGTCGATATTTCTGTTTTTGTGCCAGTACCATACTGTCTTGAGGACTGTTGCTTTGTAGTAGAGCCTGAAGTTGGGGAGGCTGATCCCTCCAGCTCCATTCTTCTTCCTCAGGATTGTTTTGGCTATTTGAGGTCTTTTGTGTTTCCATATGAACTGTGTTATTATTTGGTCTAGTTCTGTGAAGAATGTTATTGGAAGCTTGATAGGAATTGCATTGAATCTATAGATGACATTTGGTAGTATGGTCATTTTCACAATATTGATTCTTCCGACCCAGGAACATGGAATATTTCTCCATCTGTTTAAGTCTTCTTTAATGTCTCTCATGAGTGTCTTGTAATTTTCTGTGTACAGTTCTTTTGTTTCTTTGGGTAGGTTTATTCCTAGATATTTGATTCTTTTGGTTGCGATAGTGAAGGGGATTGCCTTTTTGATTTCATTTTCTGATTTTTCATTGTTTGTGTATAGGAATGCCAGTGATTTCTGTATATTGGTTTTGTATCCTGCGACTTTGCTGAATTCGCTGATTAACTCTAGTAGTTTTGCGGAACTAAAAAGACAAATGAACATGTGGGACCTAATGAAACTTAAAAGCTTTTGTACAGCTAAAGAAATTACAAAAAAGCTAAACAGGCAGCCCACAGAGTGGGACAAAATCATAGCAAATGAAACAACAGACAAAGAATTCATCTCCAAAATATACAAGCAACTCAGACAACTCAGCACTGGAAAAACGAACAACCCAATCAAAAAATGGGAAAAGGACCTAAACAGACACCTCTCCAACAATGACATACAGATGGCCCAAAAGCACATGAAACGATGCTCAACTTCACTAATAATTAGAGAAATGCAAATCAAAACTACAATGAGATATCACCTCACACCCGTCAGAATGGCCATCATCCACAAATCGACAGACAATAAATGCTGGAGAGGCTGCGGAGAAAAGGGAACACTCCTGCATTGCTGGTGGGAGTGTAAATTGATACAGCCTCTATGGAAGACAGTCTGGAGATTTCTTTAAAAATTAAAAATAGAAGCACCCTATGACCCAGCAATCCCACTCTTAGGCTTATACCCTGATGAAATCAAATCTGAAAGAAGCACCTGTACGCCAATGTTCATTGCAGCTCTCTATACAATAGCTAGAACATGGAAGGAACCTAGATGCCCATTGACAAATGAATGGATCCAAAAGCTCTGGTACATATATACAATAGAATACTACACAGCTATAAAGAGAAATGCAGAAGAATCAGCCCTAATGAGGTGGCTGGATCTAGAACATATCATCAAAAATGAAGTCAGTCAGAAAGAGAAGGACAAATACAGTATATTAACACATATATATGGAATCTAGCAGGATGGTGATGATGGCGCATGCAGTGAAGCAACGGAAAGACAGACATGGACAGTGGACATATGGACATTGTGGGGAAAGAACAGAAGGTGGGAGGCGTAAAGGAAGTAGCATGAAGGCCTGTACTATCATAAGTGAAGAAAATAGCTCTAGTCATTGCTCTGTGAGAAAAGGGGATCCTTCAGGGGTGCTGTGTGATGGTTGGGAGGGGTGGAAAGGGGGGGATATACATATGAGTAATCTGGGAACATATATATCTGTAAACAACAAAACTCTGTAAAAGTTAAAAGCAAAATAAAGGTTTTTTAAAAAAGTGTGAAAGTAAAAATTAAACAATAAAAATACATTATTTATAGATGCCAATCCTGTTTTATTTTCAAGAACTCTTTCAGGGAGTTTCTGAGGAAATGAAGGCAAGAAATGAGACATGCACTTCTCCATTTTGATGACACACAGCAGAACTCCAACCAATACAGTAGCATCCCTGTGAGGGCCACTAGTTTATCATCTGTACCTACAAATAGATTTTTTTTGTACTTTACTATTAAAAATGAATGACTCATCAGAATCCAGAATCACTAGACATTTGAGGAAAGTCCTTAGCATGTAAGTAGGTGACCAATACACACAGACAGGAAAGACAAAAGAAGAAAGGAAGAAAGGGAATAAGGAAGAAAAGGAGGGAGGGAGAAAGAGAGAAACTTGGAGGAATACAGGGAAAAATCACAGGGTATAGAAGAAAAAATAATATAACTCATATCCAAATATATATTGATTCTATCAATAAAATAAGGATCGGATTTTATGTATAGGAACTTTCAAAGAGTAGAAAGTCCCCAAAAATCTTTTAAAAAAGAAGAAATAAATGACAAAAGAATAAAAATCAGAGAAAAATTATAAAACTTGAAGATCAATTCTTAGAATCAAACATCTGAATAATAAGAGTTGTAAGAAAGAGAGTAAGAAAACAGAGGAGAAGACATTATTGAAATACTAATATATTTCTCCAAACTCAACGATATAAATGTAAACATTAAAATGGCTAATTAGGAACCCATCACAGTGGAAGGAAACAGATTTTCATCAACCCTCATAATGATGAAGCTGAGAACACCAGAAATGACCTTACAATTTTTGGAGAGGAAAAAATAAGTCTCATATATCGAATTGGGAATCAGGGTGGCACCTTATATCATACTGAAATTCAGACACCAATAAGTTAGAAAACAAAAGAGAAAAATCTTCAAGTTTCTGCCTGGAATTCTTACTCAGCTGAACTGATCAGCTGGTAAGGTAGAATAAAGATCCTGTTGAGAACAGAAGGTCTCAATATTGTATTTCCAATATACACTTTCTCAGAAGTTTCTGGAAGATGCCCTTCACCAGAGGGAAACTAAAAAAAGAAGTTAAGACAACCAAGGAAATGGGCACCTAACACAGGGCAGGAAGCATCTGGGATGACACTGGAGTGCTATTCCTAGAAAGTAATCCTTCTATTGGAACCAAGGGTGACATGTCTCAGAAGGAATGTGTTCTAAATAAACAAGCCGAAAAAAATCAGAATATATAGATTATTTGTTGCACTTGACCATTCTGGGAGTAGTTTAAACAGTCTGTCAGATGTTTCAGGACAAATTTGTCTTAAGATCATAGATGAAAAACAAGGCAATGATAATTAAGAGATAAAATACTAAACCAAGCAAAGGTGTATTCACAGTGCAACCTGTGGCTGAGCAGTAATTGCATCATCTTCATAAACACTGCCAGAAGATTTCACTAAAATTGTGAAATGCTCACATTGGGGAAGATGGAGAATGATATATAGATATGTGAATGCATGTATCTAAACAAATGAACTCAATCTCCACTTAATACACAATGTGCGTGCGTGTGCACTCAGTCATGTTCTATTCTTGCAAGCCTATGGACTGTAGCCTGCCAGACTCCTCTGTCCATGAGGTTTTCCAGGCAAGGATAATGGAGTGGGTTGCGATTTCCTCCTCCAGGGCTCTTCCTGACCCAGGGATTAAACTGGCATCTCTTGTGTCTCCTTCATCAGCAGGCAGATTCCTTATCACTTGGTGCCACTTGGGAAGCTGGAACATGATGAAATCAAAGATAATGTGTAAAAGCGTCAGAAAAAAAAAATGAAATATCAGTACAGGTAGTTATTTACTGCATGGAAATCAGTTCCAAAAGAAATTGCTAAGAAGATGAAAGTCATTGCTTCTTGGAGGTAGGCTTGTATTGGGATAATGCTGTAGGATACTATTGTGTTTCATTAGATCTTATAGAAATATTTGTCGATTTAAATAATGAATTTTACATGTAAGGAGTATATATTTTGGGACCAACATGTATATACTGCTATATTTAAAAGTAATAGACAACAAAGACCACTGTATAGCACGAGAAACTCTGCTCAGTGCTATGTGGCAGCCTGAATAAGAGTGAAGTTTGGGGGAGAATGATTACATGTATGTGTGTGGCTGAGTTTCTCTGCTATGCACCTGAAACTATCATAACAATGTCAATCAGCTATATGTTAATATAAAATAAAAGAGTTTAAATTTAAAAAGGAGTATATATTTCAGCATATACATTGCAACTAATACATATCACACGAAGGTCAATACATTTTGCAATGAAAAACAAGAAAATTATAAGAAATAAGAAAAGCTTACTTTACAAATATGTTGAGGTAAAAACAGAATGGTTCACATTGTAATTTTCAGTGAAAGAACATAGTAAATAATGTACACATGACTATGTAAACCTAATTTGCCTGACAAGCATTAAGATGTGTCTCTATCTTATACACACACAAATAATAGCTTGTCTTGTACACAAATACCACCCTCTTACATACAAACAAATGCCTTTCCATACACGTATATAAGTAAAAGAGTAAAGAATTGAGGTTGGCAAGTGACTAACATATATATTTCTTTTATATTTATTGAAGTATATTTGCTGTACAGTATGATATGTTGTATATGTACAATATATTAACTCACATTTTTAAAAGGTTACCCACATTAGTGCTTTATCCATTTGTTCACCAAAAAACTTATCAAGCAAATACTCTCTGCTTGGCATTGCAGTGCATACTTGGAATTCCAACATTAAAAAATACTTCAAATAAAGTCTTGATATGAAGAAAAAATAAAAATGAGAGTCTTCATTCTCAATGCTTCAAATTTATTTCCAAACCTGCCTGAAGAGGTGTAGAATTTTAGTTTTCCAGAGCACACACTGCAAATGAATGTTATCTCTATTGTTAGGGAAGACATTTGGAAAAGCTTAAATCAATGTTTACATTAAAAATTAGAACTAATTATTTTTCATGATTTAATTTAACTCTGCTCTTCTATGACCCCCATTATTTTGTGTGTGGAGGAAGGAACACAGTGAGCATTTTAAACTGCTCATAGAAGTCGAGCCTCCCCGGTAACTGACAGAGTGAGCCTGGTTCTTAAGTTCTGAATATCCTCCCAAATTCTGCTTCATCAATTGGCCCCCATCTTTGTTAAGTCTAATGTCCACATTTGGCCTGTCAGAGGACAAGCTAGCTTTCTGACAGTGTTCTCCTTAGAGACCTCAGTTGTTAGGCAGGCTGAAGCTGATAGCATAAGAATCTCTTCCTAGGCTCTAAGAAACCTTAGTCTGTGCTTCAGGTTTTCAGTGTGCGTATGTTAAAGATATTGGAATCCCAAGCTCTCGTAAAAGGAGATGGGAGATTTTCAAGCCCTACTTGCCCAAAGTGAGATTCTACCCAATTACAATGAACCCTACATCATGCTTTGTGATAAAGTGTTATTCTTGCATTAAATTTCAATTTTTTCATGGGACTTGTTAAAATTCCCTGTATTCTGATGTGATTGGAGCAGTGTGTGGAGGCTTCAAACTACAGCACTCAATAATGAATTCTGTATGTCCAGTACGCCATGAACAAAAATCATTGCTGACATTCTTCCTAAGATTGAGATTCTCCTCTGGCATTTCTTGATGTGTATGGGGAGAGAGGGGTGAAGATACAGAACACAACATAATATTACAGACACTTTTGTGTCACTGTAACTCAATTTTACATATTTAACAGAATGCTTATGACTTTAGGGCATATGTTCTCAATCTACATATGAGTGGATTTATATAATAAGAGACTTTTAATGAAATACTCAAGTTTCAGTGAAATTCTACTATACCTCACTTCCTACCTACTCTCAGATTAACCCACTGATCTACCATACTTACATGATGGAGAACATGCCATACACATTAAAGGTTTGTAATAGCGTCAGTTGCTTTTTCTTTAAAAATCTTTTTTAAGATTTCTATGTATTTTTAAAATATTTTTACTTGGAGTGTGATGAATGTGAAAAGTCACAAAGAGTTGAGTCAGTCCCACTGTCCCCTGACCACCTAAAGGAACAAAAGGACTCCATGCCCCTAGAGTCTTTCCCATCCACAGCCTCCTGGAGTCTCCACCTCCACAAAGCTCTCCCCGCTATGAACTCACTTTGGCACCGCCCCCCCTCCTCCAGCTTCCACTCTTTACCTTCCCCCTCACCCCGCTACTTAAGTGCCATTCCCTTTGGCTTCCGACTGTCTCTCTGCCTGCAGTTTGAATAAACCTTGATCCTGCCTGTCTGCGGTCAGTGCTTCTCTCTGTTTCTTTTATCAACACGTTTCTTACAGAGTAATTGTTTTACAATGTGTTAGTTTCTGCTGTACAACAATGTGAATCAGCTACATGTATACATATGCCCCTCCCTCCCAACTCACCCTCATCCCACCTCTCTAGGTCATCACTGAGCACCAAGCTGAGCTCCCTGCGTTATACAGCAGCTTCCCACTAGCATCTATTTTACACATGGCACTGTATATATGTCAGTGCTACTCTCTCAATTCATCCCCCACTCTCCTTCCCCTGCTGTGTCCTTAAGTTTAATCTCTGATGAAGAAAATGTGTACACCTGTGTCAGTCTAAGGATTTCATCCAAGAAAGTTTCTTTTAAACTATCAACACTTTGTTAAAAGGAATCATTTGGTGTGTGGTTGAGTGGAAAAAGTGAACAAAAATCATTGCTGACATTCTTCCTAAGATTGAGATTCTCCTCTGGCATTTCTTGATGTGTATGGGGAGAGAGGGGTGAAGATACAGAACACAACATAATATTACAGACACTTTTGTGTCACTGTAACTCAATTTTACATATTTAACAGAATGCTTATGACTTTAGGGCATATGTTCTCAATCTACATATGAGTGGATTTATATAATAAGAGACTTTTAATGAAATACTCAAGTTTCAGTGAAATTCTACTATACCTCACTTCCTACCTACTCTCAGATTAACCCACTGATCTACCATACTTACATGATGGAGAACATGCCATACACATTAAAGGTTTGTAATAGCGTCAGTTGCTTTTTCTTTAAAAATCTTTTTTAAGATTTCTATGTATTTTTAAAATATTTTTACTTGGAGTGTGATGAATGTGAAAAGTCACAAAGAGTTGAGTCAGTCCCACTGTCCCCTGACCACCTAAAGGAACAAAAGGACTCCATGCCCCTAGAGTCTTTCCCATCCACAGCCTCCTGGAGTCTCCACCTCCACAAAGCTCTCCCCGCTATGAACTCACTTTGGCACCGCCCCCTCCCCTCCTCCAGCTTCCACTCTTTACCTTCCCCCTCACCCCGCTACTTAAGTGCCATTCCCTTTGGCTTCCGACTGTCTCTCTGCCTGCAGTTTGAATAAACCTTGATCCTGCCTGTCTGCGGTCAGTGCTTCTCTCTGTTTCTTTTATCAACACGTTTCTTACAGAGTAATTGTTTTACAATGTGTTAGTTTCTGCTGTACAACAATGTGAATCAGCTACATGTATACATATGCCCCTCCCTCCCAACTCACCCTCATCCCACCTCTCTAGGTCATCACTGAGCACCAAGCTGAGCTCCCTGCGTTATACAGCAGCTTCCCACTAGCATCTATTTTACACATGGCACTGTATATATGTCAGTGCTACTCTCTCAATTCATCCCCCACTCTCCTTCCCCTGCTGTGTCCTTAAGTTTAATCTCTGATGAAGAAAATGTGTACACCTGTGTCAGTCTAAGGATTTCATCCAAGAAAGTTTCTTTTAAACTATCAACACTTTGTTAAAAGGAATCATTTGGTGTGTGGTTGAGTGGGAAATCTCTAAGCTTTTTTCTCCTGTCTGCTGAAGTGTGCCTGGTTAAAAAGAAGCCTCTAAATATACAACAGCAGGAACAAAGTGGGAAACTTTACCTTCCCCTCACCCAGACGTCCCATCAGTGTGCTAACCTCAACATCTACATAAAATATTTAAATGCAAACATCATTAAATACTGGCAGCTCCTTTGCTCTAGTCATCCTTCCCCTTAAGACAAAAAACCACTAGGGAAATTATATGCAAAAAGCTATGTTAATAAAGCACTCAGGTACAAATTTAGACTTAAAAAAATGTTAGGCCCTACAAAGCCTGAGAGACTTTTAATCACATACACACCACCATATTTCTCATACTCTATATAAAGCTATTCTAACAGCTTAATGAGTAATCTAAAAAAATTATGTACAGCATAAGTGAATTAATGTTACTGGAAAAATGTTAAGCTTTGATATTTCCAAAGTTTTTCATGATTCCATCCGTTAGCTAAATGTGACAGCTCAGCTTTTTGGGACCATGTGTATTACTGCAATCACCTATCCACAGGCTGTAAGATCGTATTTCCTCATCAAAGGCAAATGTCCTTCATTTTCCCTACTAGATTTACACTTGAGGTAGATTCTCAAGTGCATGGAGACAATTCCTTCCACCAGCCTGGCTTTACAGTAGGCAGGGCCAGCACTATAAACAAGGTTGCTTGATGTGAGTTTGTAAGAAGCCAGCCCCTTCTATAGCCTTTTGGTCTATTGGACCAATATCTGAAAAGTCAATCTTTGGTTTAGAATTGTTTCAAGGGGCTAACAGCATTTATAAATCCAATTCCCCCCAGAGGGCAACACTTCAAGCCATTTCATTTTATTGTAAATCAGGCCATTCAAAGCTTTTGCAGTTACAACCACATTCACAGAAATCCACATCTGGATAAAGTTAAAAATGAATAATAAAAGTAAGTATATAGAGGGGGACCTACCTATAGCATCCAACTTGAATCAAGTTAATTGTTTGTTCAATTTTTTTAATCACATTTTTTCTCCATTCTCCCTTCCCCTGCTGTGTCCTTAAGTTTAATCTCTGATGAAGAAAATGTGTACACCTGTGTCAGTCTAAGGATTTCATCCAAGAAAGTTTCTTTTAAACTATCAACACTTTGTTAAAAGGAATCATTTGGTGTGTGGTTGAGTGGGAAATCTCTAAGCTTTTTTCTCCTGTCTGCTGAAGTGTGCCTGGTTAAAAAGAAGCCTCTAAATATACAACAGCAGGAACAAAGTGGGAAACTTTACCTTCCCCTCACCCAGACGTCCCATCAGTGTGCTAACCTCAACATCTACATAAAATATTTAAATGCAAACATCATTAAATACTGGCAGCTCCTTTGCTCTAGTCATCCTTCCCCTTAAGACAAAAAACCACTAGGGAAATTATATGCAAAAAGCTATGTTAATAAAGCACTCAGGTACAAATTTAGACTTAAAAAAATGTTAGGCCCTACAAAGCCTGAGAGACTTTTAATCACATACACACCACCATATTTCTCATACTCTATATAAAGCTATTCTAACAGCTTAATGAGTAATCTAAAAAAATTATGTACAGCATAAGTGAATTAATGTTACTGGAAAAATGTTAAGCTTTGATATTTCCAAAGTTTTTCATGATTCCATCCGTTAGCTAAATGTGACAGCTCAGCTTTTTGGGACCATGTGTATTACTGCAATCACCTATCCACAGGCTGTAAGATCGTATTTCCTCATCAAAGGCAAATGTCCTTCATTTTCCCTACTAGATTTACACTTGAGGTAGATTCTCAAGTGCATGGAGACAATTCCTTCCACCAGCCTGGCTTTACAGTAGGCAGGGCCAGCACTATAAACAAGGTTGCTTGATGTGAGTTTGTAAGAAGCCAGCCCCTTCTATAGCCTTTTGGTCTATTGGACCAATATCTGAAAAGTCAATCTTTGGTTTAGAATTGTTTCAAGGGGCTAACAGCATTTATAAATCCAATTCCCCCCAGAGGGCAACACTTCAAGCCATTTCATTTTATTGTAAATCAGGCCATTCAAAGCTTTTGCAGTTACAACCACATTCACAGAAATCCACATCTGGATAAAGTTAAAAATGAATAATAAAAGTAAGTATATAGAGGGGGACCTACCTATAGCATCCAACTTGAATCAAGTGCATATGAATTGTTTGTTCATGCTAGTTGTTTTTCTGTTTGCTTGGTTGATTGATTTTGTTTGGTTTTGTCAGCTATCTTTTGTAATGCTCCTAGTTCCATGATGTAATTTTAGTGAAATCAAATTTGAATATCCCAAAATTATATAATTAATGACATTCAGTTTCAATTACAATCACTAATTGATCCTAGCCTGCTCGGAAGACCCCTGGTGGCAAACAGTCACACTACAATTTGGGCAGGTGAAGGTCCTGCCAGCTTGCTAATTTGTTTGGCCAGCTAGTTTATATTACTTTAAAATCTTAGGCAGTTGGCACTGCCTCAAATAAATGCAGGTCACATTTCCATACAGACCACCGTCTTGAATGTGATTGAGTTATAATGAAGAACTTGAGAGGAGGTTGTATAAGGAGATGCTCATTAGATACAGTGTAGGGAAGAAGGAGTCCTATCAATGAATATATATGGAAACAGATTCTGAAGGTTTGGATGAGTGCTTGTTAGCTCATACCTTTGTGGTAAAATGACTTTCTTGGCCAAATTTTACTTATTCTGACATTCAGTCAACTTTGTTAGCAGCACTTCTTTCTTGAAAAGTAATTCTAAAATTTTCAAAGTATAAATGCGAGACCACAGGCCTACATGCATTTTTAAGTGTAGAAGGAACCAAGAGCAGGTCTAGGAAGCTACTAAAGGAACTGGTTCTCAAAGTAGGATTTCCAGACCAGCAGGATCCACATCACCTGAAAGTTTATTAGAAATGCAAACTTTTAGACCCTATTCTAGACTTACTGAGCTAGAAACTCTGGGAATAGGAAGCAGAAGTTTGCATTTTCAGAAAAATTTCCTGGAGATTCTGATACATGATAAAGGCAAATGTAAGCCCAGTAATCAAACAAAAATATCTGCATGCAGAGATCTTGCTCTGGGCCACCAAGACTCAAGGAATTGTGAAAGTATCATCTGCCAAATGGTACATCAGACACAAAATTCCAAAATCCAAGTGGTTAAAATGGAAACATTATTACAAACTTAAATAGTACATTAACAAACTAGAGAAAACATAGAGTAAATAGGATTCTTCCAAATTTATTCTTATGAAAAAAGAATTACTTAAAATCCTCTAGAACTTGAGATACCTGGAACTACAACTCCTATTCCTACTGCTGTGTTCTTTTTTTTTTTTTTTTTAACAGTTTTTGGAAGCCTGTTTTTTTGATTTTTTTATCATTTTCATCCATCTTCATTCTTCAGCCTGTGTGGGCCCCCCATTGCAGTGGCCTCTCTTGTCTCAGAGCACCGGCTCTGGGCTCATAAACTGCAGAGCGCGGGCTGGTAATTGGACACGCTGATTCAGCCGTTCCACGGCACGTGGGATCTTCCTGGTCCAGGGATAGAACTGGTGCCCCTTGCACTGCAAGGCGAACTCTGCACACTGGGCCACCAGGGAAGCCCCTGCTGGGTTCTTTACATTCAATTGTGTTTGGCACAGTTCTGTTCATTTATTTCATCTTGGTCCATGAGAGGGAACTTTCCTCTTCACTGCTCTTGTACATGGGGTTGTAATGAGAAAAGCTGTAACTTATCCCAGTGCTTTCAAATCTGCTGTCTTGTAGCTTACCTTTACTAAATCCCCAATATGTCCCTACTCATGGCTCCAAACATAGCGACGGGCTTAGTGTGTATGTAAGACAAAAAGGGGATTGAGGACAGGAAGGAAGAGAGAGAATCAACAATGACAAAGATGAACTGGGGTAGGGAGACAATTATAGAAGAAAAAACATGGGGGAGAGAGAGATAACTGAGTTAGAAATGAAAGGAAAGAAAGAATGAGAATGAGAGAAGCAAGGAGTAAGGAATCCAAGGCAAGAGTAGGGAGGGTGAAAGAGACAGGAACACCCAGCAGCTGTTTGGAATAGATTGCGTGCACCATCCATTCTGAGTGGACTCTTTCCTGTGTTCGTCAGCCGTCTGCAATGTGGTGATTAATCATTCATGTCAGAATCCCTAATCCTATTCAATGGAAAACAAATGCCATGGCACCCAGCCCTTTGCTTATCCCATGCACATCGTATGCTTGCCTGGGCGAGGCCGTCTGGGACAAAGATGGTTTTCTGGGGACACTGAATGCAAATTCTGGGCAGCTCCACGTGTTGAAGATGTCTTATGATTTCAGGGGTCTTGCCTTTTATGAGAAGAAAAGAAATTCACTAGCAATAAAGGTCAAGTTGTGCTAGTTAAGCAAATAATCAACACTCATTTAACTCTCTTTTAAAGAAAAAAGTAGCCTCAGTTATTTATAGAGCTCCATCCTCCAAGAAGACACACAGAGCAACTCATACCACTTCATCAGTCCTCCTGGCATTGCTTTGAGGCATAGGTTAGCTCTGCCATTTCATTTTGCAAATTCTTTCTAAGATTGTGCAATCTTTTGTCTACCGTAGCATTTCAGACTTCTGGCTTCATCATTTGTTTTCCTTTATCCATATAAACTTTTCACTAGAAGAAAGATTCTAGGAAAATAATTTGTCATAAATTATATTAATACAAACCGCATTGGAAATTGCCAATTGCACTGTGAAATTTGAATAGGATTGAAATTCGAGTGCTAGAACCAGAAAGGATAAGTTTCAAATCCCAGCTCTCCACCTGAGTAGCTTTATAGCTCATGGTACATGGCTTTACATCCATAAGCATCCGTTGGCTCATGTGCTGACTGGGATACTGATAAGATATAAATGAACTGATGCATGTAAACAGCATGGCGTACAAGGAGGTGCTCAATAGCTGTTATCTGGTAAGTCAGAGAACTAAGCCTTTTCACCATCACTGTCATACTTTATTGAGGAAGAGCCTAAGCATGCAGAGCTGTGTTTGGGAAACGGTATTACTTTTTAGCACTTAACTGCAAGGCAAAGTTTCTACTACCTCTAGTCCACGTTACCTATTTCATGTAGAGAAATAGGAAAGATGATGAGTCAAGTATATAGAAAGCGCAAGAAGATCCAGTCATAAAATGACTATTCTTTTGTCTAAGTGCATGAAAAAAGGAAGACTCGAAGATTTAACAGCCATTTGGCACACTCATCCAAGGTCAGACATTCTTTAAGTGCTTTCTTATGTTCCAGGCTAATTAGAGTACAAGGCTGTGTGATGAGGGATAAGACAGAATAAGGAAAGGAGGGTAGAAGAGCATCTATATGGGTGTCCCATAAATATTTATTAGATGGACATATGGATGAAAAACATCAGGTGGATCTTTCAGGGAAAATACTCACCTGGATCTGGGAATTAACAGAGGACTCAGAACATACAAGCTTGGGGATTGTACCAGAGAGGGTAAGGAAAAGATTGTGAAATCCCAGAGGAAACTACAAGGATGGAATTTCAGCCTTTAAAAAAATAATATAGAATGTACTTGTCCTAGCTTTTTGATCTTCTGAAGAAAAGGAAATAGAAAGAAGACACACAGAGCAACTCTCCCTCATCAGTCCTCCTGGCATTGCTTTGAGGCATAGGTTAGCTCTGCCATTTCATTTTGCAAATTCTTTCTAAGATTGTGCAATCTTTTGTCTACCGTAGCATTTCAGACTTCTGGCTTCATCATTTGTTTTCCTTTATCCATATAAACTTTTCACTAGAAGAAAGATTCTAGGAAAATAATTTGTCATAAATTATATTAATACAAACCGCATTGGAAATTGCCAATTGCACTGTGAAATTTGAATAGGATTGAAATTCGAGTGCTAGAACCAGAAAGGATAAGTTTCAAATCCCAGCTCTCCACCTGAGTAGCTTTATAGCTCATGGTACATGGCTTTACATCCATAAGCATCCGTTGGCTCATGTGCTGACTGGGATACTGATAAGATATAAATGAACTGATGCATGTAAACAGCATGGCGTACAAGGAGGTGCTCAATAGCTGTTATCTGGTAAGTCAGAGAACTAAGCCTTTTCACCATCACTGTCATACTTTATTGAGGAAGAGCCTAAGCATGCAGAGCTGTGTTTGGGAAACGGTATTACTTTTTAGCACTTAACTGCAAGGCAAAGTTTCTACTACCTCTAGTCCACGTTACCTATTTCATGTAGAGAAATAGGAAAGATGATGAGTCAAGTATATAGAAAGCGCAAGAAGATCCAGTCATAAAATGACTATTCTTTTGTCTAAGTGCATGAAAAAAGGAAGACTCGAAGATTTAACAGCCATTTGGCACACTCATCCAAGGTCAGACATTCTTTAAGTGCTTTCTTATGTTCCAGGCTAATTAGAGTACAAGGCTGTGTGATGAGGGATAAGACAGAATAAGGAAAGGAGGGTAGAAGAGCATCTATATGGGTGTCCCATAAATATTTATTAGATGGACATATGGATGAAAAACATCAGGTGGATCTTTCAGGGAAAATACTCACCTGGATCTGGGAATTAACAGAGGACTCAGAACATACAAGCTTGGGGATTGTACCAGAGAGGGTAAGGAAAAGATTGTGAAATCCCAGAGGAAACTACAAGGATGGAATTTCAGCCTTTAAAAAAATAATATAGAATGTACTTGTCCCCTAGCTCTTTCTTGATCTTCTGGAAAGAAAAGTGAAATCACAGAAAAACATTGACTTTATTATTCATATAAAAGATGTTTTATTAAAACCTATACATACTTAATGACATAGAATAAAAAATTCAGATCAATTACAAATATAAATAACAACACTCTGCAAAAGATCACAGACTTGAGAAGAGGTCACTAACTTATCAGAGTACATCAGTGGAAATGTTGAAAGATTACGGATCAAAATAAGGAAAAGTGAAAAGCAAAGATAAAAAATAGTAATAAATTTACAATAATTCAAATAGTGATGGATTATACTTTATCTAATGGGAAGAGAAGCTCATAATCTTAATTTTATTGTTATTCTTTCACTCAAATGGAGGACTACAAGAAAGTCTATCCCATTAAACAGAAAGAGACTAGATGGAAAAACTAAGAGAACTCCAAAGCAGAATCTCAATATAATATGTCCAAAAGGAGAGAACATTTAGCATCATGCTGGTCCAGAGGTGGAAACCAAGAAACATGAGTTGAGTCCCTTGTTAAAAAAGTAAGATGAACAGCAGCAGTGAGAGGTCTGGAATGAAGAAAGGGATGATACTTCCTCAGAATCCCCCAGACCCTCAAAAGATGCTATGAAGAACAAGCATTCTATTCTCTCACCCGATGGTTCCATGGTCAGAGTTGCTAGTCCTGGGCTGGTTAGAATATGGATCTCAGAGTGGTGTTTCTCATATGTGTGCTGTTTCGTGTACTGGGAAGAAGCAGTGGAATTCCTGCTGAGGATAAGACAGATCATCCAAGGTCAGACATTCTTTAAGTGCTTTCTTATGTTCCAGGCTAATTAGAGTACAAGGCTGTGTGATGAGGGATAAGACAGAATAAGGAAAGGAGGGTAGAAGAGCATCTATATGGGTGTCCCATAAATATTTATTAGATGGACATATGGATGAAAAACATCAGGTGGATCTTTCAGGGAAAATACTCACCTGGATCTGGGAATTAACAGAGGACTCAGAACATACAAGCTTGGGGATTGTACCAGAGAGGGTAAGGAAAAGATTGTGAAATCCCAGAGGAAACTACAAGGATGGAATTTCAGCCTTTAAAAAAATAATATAGAATGTACTTGTCCCTAGCTCTTTCTTGATCTTCTGGAAAGAAAAGTGAAATCACAGAAAAACATTGACTTTATTATTCATATAAAAGATGTTTTATTAAAACCTATACATACTTAATGACATAGAATAAAAAATTCAGATCAATTACAAATATAAATAACAACACTCTGCAAAAGATCACAGACTTGAGAAGAGGTCACTAACTTATCAGAGTACATCAGTGGAAATGTTGAAAGATTACGGATCAAAATAAGGAAAAGTGAAAAGCAAAGATAAAAAATAGTAATAAATTTACAATAATTCAAATAGTGATGGATTATACTTTATCTAATGGGAAGAGAAGCTCATAATCTTAATTTTATTGTTATTCTTTCACTCAAATGGAGGACTACAAGAAAGTCTATCCCATTAAACAGAAAGAGACTAGATGGAAAAACTAAGAGAACTCCAAAGCAGAATCTCAATATAATATGTCCAAAAGGAGAGAACATTTAGCATCATGCTGGTCCAGAGGTGGAAACCAAGAAACATGAGTTGAGTCCCTTGTTAAAAAAGTAAGATGAACAGCAGCAGTGAGAGGTCTGGAATGAAGAAAGGGATGATACTTCCTCAGAATCCCCCAGACCCTCAAAAGATGCTATGAAGAACAAGCATTCTATTCTCTCACCCGATGGTTCCATGGTCAGAGTTGCTAGTCCTGGGCTGGTTAGAATATGGATCTCAGAGTGGTGTTTCTCATATGTGTGTGCTGTTTCGTGTACTGGGAAGAAGCAGTGGAATTCCTGCTGACAAATAATTGTTGATGAGGGTGATCAGGTGGAAAGTAGGACTTTGATGAGCAGCCCCCAGTGACTGCTCCTTGGTTGTCAAGGACTTTTTGATCAACAGAGAGCACGCCCTAGATGGCCCAGGTGGTACAGAGGAGCTTCGACTATCTTAGATGCTCCATTGGTTAAATGACTCTTCTGGCACCTTCCCTCTGTACTTCTAAGAATACTTATTATTCAGTGGGTTAGAACTAAATTCCCAGAGAACTCTTTTTTTGTGTGTGGTTTGATTCTAATTTGCCTTTTTTTTTTTAAACATCAGAACGTAAGATTTATAAGGCAGGTCTTTACTCGTACTCTAAGAACAAAAGAACATGGTTGTTGTGGGTTTGTTTCCCAGTATCAGGTGAATTCTGCTCCTTTCCTCAGTCCCTCCCTCAGCAAGGTAAAGGGAGTCTGGACAGTGAATTTATTCCTCTCATAACTGCAGTTTACCATCACTGCGTGCTCTCTAAATCCACTTTTAATTCACTCTTGTGTCTCAGAGGGCGTGGCTACATGCCTAAAATGTCCTCCCACAGATGAGTGAACAAAGGCAACATTCTTGGCCCTGATGGTATATGGCCACTTGACCTTGATTGTCAGGCATCTCCTTTGGGTTCCAGAGGAGCAGGAAACGTAGTGATCAGAAATCTAAACCATTTAATTTCCCTCCCATATTCCTGAAGGAATTTAATCTCTAAGGATAGAAGCAGCAGTATTTCATCGTAATCTTCTTTTATAAGAAAATGCAATGGCTCTTATTTGGACATCTAAGTCCCAGGGACATTTAGAGTGACAAAAATGGGGATTCAGCAACTGTGCGGGACTGATAAACTGTAGTAGATATAGTGACTTGATTTTGGTATTTCATTCATTCCAGCTAAATTCTCATGATCATTGCTTTACCAACACTTATAATTACTTTTATTCTGTTGTCTATTGTCTCTCATCCAAAAGATGAGAACTTCCTATTTCTCATATTAGTAATGTTCTTTCAATGAGATAAACATTTAAATACATAGTGAAGTAAGTCAGAAAGAGGAAAACAAATATTGTATGTTCATACATATATGTGGAATCTACACAAATGGTACAGATGAACTTATTTGCAGGGCAGGAATAGAGATGCAGATGTAGAGAAGAAACCTGTGGATGTAAGTGGCAGGAAGGGGCTGGTACAGAGGAGCTTCGACTATCTTAGATGCTCCATTGGTTAAATGACTCTTCTGGCACCTTCCCTCTGTACTTCTAAGAATACTTATTATTCAGTGGGTTAGAACTAAATTCCCAGAGAACTCTTTTTTTGTGTGTGGTTTGATTCTAATTTGCCTTTTTTTTTTTAAACATCAGAACGTAAGATTTATAAGGCAGGTCTTTACTCGTACTCTAAGAACAAAAGAACATGGTTGTTGTGGGTTTGTTTCCCAGTATCAGGTGAATTCTGCTCCTTTCCTCAGTCCCTCCCTCAGCAAGGTAAAGGGAGTCTGGACAGTGAATTTATTCCTCTCATAACTGCAGTTTACCATCACTGCGTGCTCTCTAAATCCACTTTTAATTCACTCTTGTGTCTCAGAGGGCGTGGCTACATGCCTAAAATGTCCTCCCACAGATGAGTGAACAAAGGCAACATTCTTGGCCCTGATGGTATATGGCCACTTGACCTTGATTGTCAGGCATCTCCTTTGGGTTCCAGAGGAGCAGGAAACGTAGTGATCAGAAATCTAAACCATTTAATTTCCCTCCCATATTCCTGAAGGAATTTAATCTCTAAGGATAGAAGCAGCAGTATTTCATCGTAATCTTCTTTTATAAGAAAATGCAATGGCTCTTATTTGGACATCTAAGTCCCAGGGACATTTAGAGTGACAAAAATGGGGATTCAGCAACTGTGCGGGACTGATAAACTGTAGTAGATATAGTGACTTGATTTTGGTATTTCATTCATTCCAGCTAAATTCTCATGATCATTGCTTTACCAACACTTATAATTACTTTTATTCTGTTGTCTATTGTCTCTCATCCAAAAGATGAGAACTTCCTATTTCTCATATTAGTAATGTTCTTTCAATGAGATAAACATTTAAATACATAGTGAAGTAAGTCAGAAAGAGGAAAACAAATATTGTATGTTCATACATATATGTGGAATCTACACAAATGGTACAGATGAACTTATTTGCAGGGCAGGAATAGAGATGCAGATGTAGAGAAGAAACCTGTGGATGTAAGTGGCAGGGAAGGGGGCTGGGATGAATTAGAGATTGGAATTGACATATATACACTACCATGTGTAAAATAGCTAGCTAGGGGGAAGCTACTATAAAGGAAGCTAGGCTAGGTGCTCTGTGATAACCTAGAGGGGTGAGATGGGCATGGAGTGGGAGGAAGGTCCAAGAGAGAGGGCATATGTGTAAATGTATAGCTGACTCACTTTGTTGTGCAGCAGAAACGAACACAATATTGTAAAGCAACTATATGCCAATAAAAAAAATTTGAATAACCTTCCTGTTTTTCTGCTTTTAGGCAGACCTAAATAAGTCTACAATGTTAGACTTTTCTATTAGTTTTCTGTATGGACACCAGGATGAAAAGTGAACAAACATTCTGTGCAGTTATTTTTTTGTTCTGTGTTCACTGTGTGGGAACAAATGTGTATTATTCACTGTGTCTGTAATATGATAATAAGGTATTTATTTCTATGTGATTCCAGAATTATTCATTGAACATCCACTATGTTCTAGGCATTTTGCTCATGGTAAAATAGTGAACGGAATTGACACAGTCGTTATATTTACAAAATTAATAGGGCTTTCCTGGTGGTCCAGTGGGTAAGGACACCGCCTTGCACTGCAAGGGGCGCCAGTTCGATCCCTGGCCTGGGAAGATCCCACGTGCCACGGAGCGGCAGGACTGATGTGTCCAATTACCGAGCCAGAGCTCTGGAGTGCATGCGCCCAGAGCCGGTGCTCTGCGACAACAGAGGACACTGCAATGGGAGGCCCACACGGGCCAAAGAACAAAGATGGATGAAAATAAATAAATGAAAGACCAATAGAAGTGGCCCACCTGCCCCACTCCCTCCCCAACCCACACCCCCCACCACCAAAAGAAAAAAAGAAAAAAAAAATTAATAGATTAGTGGGAATCAGAGGTAAGTAGTGTAATAAATGTCACAATAAGGTCAAAGCACAAAAGACAAACATCTAATCCACATCTAGAGGTCTATTGAAAGTTTTTAAAAGAAAGTATCTGTCATCCCAACTGAAAAGTAGAGAAAAATGATTTAAAAAAAAAAAAGAGTAGAATTATTTAGGGAGGAGGGCAGAAAGTAAGGAGGGAAATGTTACAGGCCTAAGGCCCACTATGAACCAACACCCAGCATCAAATCATTGAGGGAAAGGGGGACAGCAAGATGCAAAACTGAGCAAGTTATCAAATGACAAATCAAGGAATATCTTTTAAGTCACAGTAAAGATTTTATGGAACCATTGAGGTTTGAAGCAGAGAAGTGATATGATCAGATTTGTAGTTTACAAGAGGCTTTCTAGCTACACATTGATATGAGATTATAGGGCAAGGATTTAGAAGGTTATTCCATCATCTGGATTGCAAGACAAATGCCCTGGGGTAGGAAGTGGTAATGCACTAGGAGAAAAGTGGTTCAATTCCAGAACCCTTTAAGAAGTAGAATTGCAGAACTTGGTAAATAGATACACATTTTAAGGAGAAAGAGGGACAAAGGATGTGCCCATATTTGTAGCTTAGATACCTCAAATACTGAAAATAGTAGTAAATGCTTGTAAGACAATGGTCTCCATCTGACTGAATAATGAAATTACTGGCTTACACACACACACACACACACACACACACACACATGGATTCTTGGATCCCACCCTCTGAGACTCTGATTTAAGTGGTTGGGGTATAACATAGAATGAGGATATTTTAAAGATTCCCATCCTTCACTCCAGGTGATTCGAAAATCCTGCCACTGTTGAGAGCTCTTGCTCTAAGAAGAAAGCAGAATTTGATACTGGGATGATTATATAGCCTTAGCAATTGAAAGTCTTTGACTATCAAGTTTAACAGCGTGAAAATAATTCCACAAGTCTATTAAAAATTCAATGCAGCATTCTTCTCTAATTAATCCATCCTTCTCTCATACAGCAACAGACCCTTTAATATTGTTATTCTCTAAAACTTTTCATCTGTGGTAAAATACACAAATTCAAAATCTCTGAATCATCTTTGAGTCTCTTCTTTCTTTATTTTCAATCAGTCACCAAATTCCACTAATTTTCTCTTCACAATACACTCATAAATGTATTTTATAAATTTCCCATTTTCACTATCCTAATTCTGACATATTATGAAGTCCTGCTAATGGGCATCTACTCTATAAGATTGCCCATCTTCCCTTTGCCACTGATTCCTATTCCCCTGCCATGATCTTTCTAAAGCATAATTTCCATCATGTCACTTTCCTAATCAATTATTTTTCTTTGCCTTATATTTATATCCTCTGTCATCTACCTTTACAGGTTATTCTTTCACTAATTGCTTTTCAAAATGGTTGGCTTTAGTGAAACTTGGACTTTTCTTTACTCATGTATGGAATACTCCTTTCTCTTCACTTGACATGTTTCTTATGTCTAAGATGTTCTCCTCTCTCTTTTTCATTCAGTTCCAACCCATTCATTAAAGCCTGCTGAATACTCACTTTCTCAACATAGTTTTCCCTAATCATTCCAAAGTATAGTCTTCCCAAGAGTTCAGCAATTATTGTTTATACCACTCATTTGCTACTTAAGGTTAAATCCCTCTGTGAAATTTCTCTTAATTTATGCTGCAAGTTAGTGTCCCATTTCCCCAAATAACTTATAAGCTGTCAGTATGAGGATAAAACATGCTTCCTATAAAGTTCCTTGAACATCATAAGTATTCAGATTTATTATTTAAAGAAATGCATAAATGAATGAATCTGGTCTTCTTATGTCACAATGACTATGTCTTACTTTTGATACTGATTGGAAGACTTCTCTTCATCTTCCTCTCCAAGTCAGGATCTCCTATACCTATAATCTTCGGAAGGTTGCTGTGTTCCCCCAGATGCAGTATCACAGTGCATGAGTATGACAATCAAGCACGCACACAAAGTCCAAAGAATAATGCAGAGAAGTTCACTGCTCTTTATTTCAATTTGCATTTCAGTCCATGGTGACTCTACCTGAGGTGTGAATTGGAGTGTCCCTTCTCCCTGGACTCCTATCCTTCTCTTGCCTTCCCTCAATGTACATACTCCTTCTTTCTTGCTCTTTGTTTTTGTTTTTTCTTTTCAAATTCCTCTGCCTCCTTCACACTCATAGTCTCAGGGTTTGTTTTGTCCGCGTCTCAGCCTCTGGTCTAGGCTTTCCTTTAATGGAGCTGGCAGGAAGTGAGGGAGCCTCAGATGCTCTGCAGGATGTGGGGTGAAAAAGGAATCAAAATAAGGGCCCTTTCTCCGAGCACCCTCTGTGGCAGAAATGGAGTATGCTATCATGTTCAAGGAATCTCTGTCCCTTTTCTTGGCCTTGAAAAAACTTATGTTAATTAGTTTAGTTTGGTAGGAGCCCAGATGCTAGAAACAGTGGGCAGGGACATGTGGTTGTGTCCCCAGGAAAAAGAGGGAAGGAAAATGCAGGAGGAAGTTATTCTGTAGTTGAGAAAGTGTCTTGAGGTACACTCACTGCCATCTTCTGTTCCATGCGATGCACAGCATTCTCTCCTTAGCTGGCACAGAACAGTGTTTCTCAGGAAGGATGTCATAGCTTTTTCCAAATTGTGACTTCTTATTAATCCCAGAAACCATCTGGAACAACCTGCTGTGTAGACCAGTGCCAAGAAATACGAATGAGTCAGATATCTAAAAGAGGCCATGAATATATTCTCTATGGCTCAAAATGGTAGGCAGTAAATGAAAACTCAATTTAGGGGAAAAAAAACCTAAAGTAAGTAGATTTACAAAA
Source organism: Tragulus kanchil (assembly GCA_022376925.1). Lineage (NCBI taxonomy): Eukaryota > Metazoa > Chordata > Mammalia > Artiodactyla > Tragulidae > Tragulus > Tragulus kanchil. The sequence continues at coordinate 63,968,305 of JAIOJX010000032.1, read as the reverse complement.
ATAGAATAATTCCTCTCCTCACTGAGTGAATTTCCTGTGTGATTGAGGTCTAGATCGGCAAGCTGAGTTGTCCACATGGTGAGATCATCCCAGAATAGGTGTAAGCAATGGCCAAGCAGTTGGACTCCATGGCCAGTCAGGTTGTTTTCAACACAGGGATTCTACATGTAGTATAGTTTGTGGAAGCTTCTGAGTTATATTCGAGAAAACCCTGGACTTGACCTTAGAAGGCCCAGCCTCTAGTCTCAGCCTGAATAAGCTCCTCTATTCCTCATGCTTTAACCAAGTAAGTCCTAAGAGCCTGGCAACTGTGGACAAACTGTTACCTTTGTGACCACCAAATTACACATAACATCAGGCAGAGACTGTCAGGAAAGACTGACAGCACCTCTGAAAATGATGCATTTGGATCCACTTAGTTTACAGATGAAAGAACTAAGATTCAGAGAAGTGGAGTTTTATGCATTATTTTTGGTTCCCACAGCATGTAGTATATCATAGGTGCTATATATACATATAATGATGCTTAAATTAAATTGAATTTGCAAAAGAGGGGTTATTTTCATGAGGATCAGATGGTTACTTGAAATCAGCCTGATATTTTGGGTTCCCCCACCCTCCCGGGTTTTCTCTTCGTATGCTCAGATAGCCAGCCGCTATGCCTTGCCCATATGGCAGCATCTGACTGTGAGTCTGCTGTTGGGCTCAGCCAAGCATGGATTGCAATGCCTGCAGCCACTCCTGCTGTAGTTCCCATGTCTTCCTAGAGATACCCAGGGTCTGGACCATCAGGGCAGCCATCTCCCTTCTTTGCCTTGTCATGGCCCATACATGAAAAAGACCAGCAGGTACAATACCACCTTCCCCCAAATCCTGCTCTCTGCCTTCTCAAACCAGACCGCACATCCATAGCATAGACCCCTGTAATAAGTACTGAATATGATGTCAGAATCAATCCTGGTTTGGTCAGCAATTGTCTGGGTAGGCTTGATCAGGTGACTCAGGGTTATTTAAAGAAGAAATGAGGTAAAATATTTGAAAATGCTTTATGTAAAGAATGTTACATATATTTGTCTCTAATCCTTGTACTATTTTCTTCTGCTCCTTTGTTTTTTTGTCCTCTAAATACTTCTTTTTATAGTTACATGAAAATGACTCTGACCTTGTCAGTTATTTAAAGGTGCATGTCCTTGATCTTTCTGAACACTGGTGTCCTCATTTTTAAGTTGGATATTACCCTCTTCCTCTGCCTACTTCAGAGCTATTGTGAAAATCAAAGGAAACATTTTGTCACAATGGTTCATAACTTAACATTTAGAAAGTTTCTTAATGTATGATGATTGCTTTTATTGCTCATTCATTTCCCATCATGCAAGCTCAGCTCCATTCTCTTTATCATAACTAAATTCTCTTTCTGATGCACGTGTTTCTTCTACGGCCAATAAGGAACTTTCTGTCTCACATAGACATCTGAAGTAATCAATCAATTAAATAGTGTGAAAAAATCCATCCATGTCTACAAAACACATTCACCTTATCCATGTTTAAGAAATGAAGTTGCATTTGCCAAGTGTTACTTTATATATTTCTATTGCAATTTCTTTTTTGTAATAATTATCCCATGTGTTTGTCTGAATCTCATTAAAAGTCAAGGTTGTAGAGAAAGTCTATAAACACAGTGTGCAAACAGGAACCAGGGCTTGTCGGAGAGATGGGTCCAGGTCACTTCATAGAGAGTTCCTAGAAGGCAGGATAGCCTGGAGTGCATGGTGCTGGCTCTGAATCCAGAGATTTCTGTCCAGTCGTTCTCATTATTTACTTATTTTCTATGTGAGTTTGGGCATAGAGCTTCTCTAGATTTTTTGGTTTTGCTTCTTCTCCTAAGCCAAGGAATAAGCATATCTATTTAAGAAAACAATGTGAAATGCTTATAACAATGCCTTTTGCACAAAGTAAAGGCTGAAAAATAGTACTTATTCTTATTAATAAGATCCTGAGTGTTCCTTTTCAAAGATTTTTTTTTTCCATTCACTGAGGTTCTGAATTTATTTTTTTTAACAATACAGGCACTTTTACCTCATACATTGTTAGCTCTAAATTGTCTCCTGTACACTAAAACTGGACTTATGTAAGGAGAGAATTGACTATTTTGAATGATTGTACAATCTGCCAGGCAAGAGTTCAACTTTAGCTGTATAGATACCTTTGTCTGGAAAAACATTGTATAATTATTTGAACATTCCCTTTGTGCTTTTCTTTTTATAGTTACATGAAAATGACTCTGACCTTGTCAGTTATTTAAAGGTGCATGTCCTTGATCTTTCTGAACACTGGTGTCCTCATTTTTAAGTTGGATATTACCCTCTTCCTCTGCCTACTTCAGAGCTATTGTGAAAATCAAAGGAAACATTTTGTCACAATGGTTCATAACTTAACATTTAGAAAGTTTCTTAATGTATGATGATTGCTTTTATTGCTCATTCATTTCCCATCATGCAAGCTCAGCTCCATTCTCTTTATCATAACTAAATTCTCTTTCTGATGCACGTGTTTCTTCTACGGCCAATAAGGAACTTTCTGTCTCACATAGACATCTGAAGTAATCAATCAATTAAATAGTGTGAAAAAATCCATCCATGTCTACAAAACACATTCACCTTATCCATGTTTAAGAAATGAAGTTGCATTTGCCAACTGTTATTTTAGATATTTCTATTGCAATTTATTTTTTGTAATAATTATCCCATGTGTTTGTCTGAATCTCATTAAAAGTCAAGGTTGTAGAGAAAGTCTATAAACACAGTGTGCAAACAGGAACCAGGGCTTGTCGGAGAGATGGGTCCAGGTCACTTCATAGAGAGTTCCTAGAAGGCAGGATAGCCTGGAGTGCATGGTGCTGGCTCTGAATCCAGAGATTTCTGTCCAGTCGTTCTCATTATTTACTTATTTTCTATGTGAGTTTGGGCATAGAGCTTCTCTAGATTTTTTGGTTTTGCTTCTTCTCCTAAGCCAAGGAATAAGCATATCTATTTAAGAAAACAATGTGAAATGCTTATAACAATGCCTTTTGCACAAAGTAAAGGCTGAAAAATAGTACTTATTCTTATTAATAAGATCCTGAGTGTTCCTTTTCAAAGATTTTTTTTTTCCATTCACTGAGGTTCTGAATTTATTTTTTTTAACAATACAGGCACTTTTACCTCATACATTGTTAGCTCTAAATTGTCTCCTGTACACTAAAACTGGACTTATGTAAGGAGAGAATTGACTATTTTGAATGATTGTACAATCTGCCAGGCAAGAGTTCAACTTTAGCTGTATAGATACCTTTGTCTGGAAAAACATTGTATAATTATTTGAACATTCCCTTTGTGCTTTTCTTTTATTATTTTATGAAAATGAGTGGGAAACAGAAAAATGAATGTGCTTATACTAGTAACAAGAAACACAGGTCCCATAAATTTACTGTAGTTAAGACAAAGATGGCAGTCCCTAGACAGTCTAGAATTGATGAATCTGTGTTGAGGCCTTAAACTGATCAACTGAAAATAATATAAGAATGAATAGAGTCCTGGAAATATATCTTTTATAATTCCATATAAATAGTAAAGTCTTTCTAGTTTGGGATTTTTTTATGCTTTTCTTTTTTTATCTTTCAAAGACAAGAAAATCACTGTAACCTTTAACTCAATTGTTTGAATTTCTAATAGTTGATTTCCATATAAGAAGGTTTAGAAAGTCAGTAAGAAGATAGGGGCCTCCTTCCAGAGTAGGTCAATGTGTAAAAATGTCTAGTATTAATAAAATGCTTCCCTTGAAGTAGTTCTGTTCTAGACTTCAGGAAAATACAGAGAATATCCAAAATTGCAAGATAATTTTTGTTAAAAAAGTAAAAATCAATACAAGCATTGCTGCTTGGTGCCAGAGGATCTTAATAATATATATCTCTTAGGCACTTTGGTTAGTATATTAACAGAACATTTCTAAGGATGAACATGTCTCTGCTACATTTCAGGAAGCAGGATACTGCTGGCTGGTGTCTACCCTGACAATAGATGGAACTAGAGATCTATTTCTTTAAGGCTATATAAAAACTGTCTATTGATACATTTGTGCATTTCTGGATGGAAAAAAGTAGATTTTCTTTAATAGTCTTTGCCTTGCTTATTTTGAATAAAGATGTTTAAGTTATGTCACTGGGGAAGCTTGAAACACAGGCCATGTTCCTTTAAACAAAATGACATTTCTTAGTACAGAGGTACTCAGCATCCCCTGCAGAAATGTATCTGATTTCAGAAAAGGATTGATTCAAATAAAATGTGTTTGTATAAGAAAAATTATTTTCTGCTGAATTTATTTTTTAACAATACAGGCACTTTTACCTCATACATTGTTAGCTCTAAATTGTCTCCTGTACACTAAAACTGGACTTATGTAAGGAGAGAATTGACTATTTTGAATGATTGTACAATCTGCCAGGCAAGAGTTCAACTTTAGCTGTATAGATACCTTTGTCTGGAAAAACATTGTATAATTATTTGAACATTCCCTTTGTGCTTTTCTTTTATTATTTTATGAAAATGAGTGGGAAACAGAAAAATGAATGTGCTTATACTAGTAACAAGAAACACAGGTCCCATAAATTTACTGTAGTTAAGACAAAGATGGCAGTCCCTAGACAGTCTAGAATTGATGAATCTGTGTTGAGGCCTTAAACTGATCAACTGAAAATAATATAAGAATGAATAGAGTCCTGGAAATATATCTTTTATAATTCCATATAAATAGTAAAGTCTTTCTAGTTTGGGATTTTTTTATGCTTTTCTTTTTTTATCTTTCAAAGACAAGAAAATCACTGTAACCTTTAACTCAATTGTTTGAATTTCTAATAGTTGATTTCCATATAAGAAGGTTTAGAAAGTCAGTAAGAAGATAGGGGCCTCCTTCCAGAGTAGGTCAATGTGTAAAAATGTCTAGTATTAATAAAATGCTTCCCTTGAAGTAGTTCTGTTCTAGACTTCAGGAAAATACAGAGAATATCCAAAATTGCAAGATAATTTTTGTTAAAAAAGTAAAAATCAATACAAGCATTGCTGCTTGGTGCCAGAGGATCTTAATAATATATATCTCTTAGGCACTTTGGTTAGTATATTAACAGAACATTTCTAAGGATGAACATGTCTCTGCTACATTTCAGGAAGCAGGATACTGCTGGCTGGTGTCTACCCTGACAATAGATGGAACTAGAGATCTATTTCTTTAAGGCTATATAAAAACTGTCTATTGATACATTTGTGCATTTCTGGATGGAAAAAAGTAGATTTTCTTTAATAGTCTTTGCCTTGCTTATTTTGAATAAAGATGTTTAAGTTATGTCACTGGGGAAGCTTGAAACACAGGCCATGTTCCTTTAAACAAAATGACATTTCTTAGTACAGAGGTACTCAGCATCCCCTGCAGAAATGTATCTGATTTCAGAAAAGGATTGATTCAAATAAAAATGTGTTTGTATAAGAAAAATTATTTTCTGCTGAGAAAACACATAGTTTGGGGTAAATTTATAGTTCTGGCCAGGTCATTAATATCTGGTTGTCAAAAAGTATTGGTTTGAACAAAAATATGTTGTAATAAAAATGCATTGTTTTGAAGAAATTTATTGGCCCCATGAAAACCTATTCGATTCAGAAAGATATGTTGATTTCAATGAAAAATCTATTTGTTTTAAGGTAGATAGTGCTTGACTTTCAGCTTTTCTATGGGAAATCCTCTCCGTGACATTGATATTCACTTAGAAAGATGAAACATGGATATAATTAGTGGGAAGACTGTGAAGAGAGAGCAGAAGGCCTGCTTAATCGATAATACTTAACACAGACATAACGAGCTTCCATCTTCTGAGCACATTGACAAACATTTGCCAACGAGCCCTTCCAAACAGCCCAAAGAGGGGTGTGACTGGCTGTGATTTTGGAGAAAAAACACTCATTGTAAGAAAAGTATTAAGAAGATGGAAAAAGAGTCTTAAGTTGAACCCCAGACATAGTGAGCCTCAAGAAAAACACTGTTTTCGTTAGATGTCTACAGGAACCTCAGGCTACAGACTGGCCCTTCACTCCTGTCACTGTCTGTGATAGAAAATAGGATCTCAAAACACTTAAGAACAAAGTGGCCAGATCCTCTTCTTTCTGGAAACTGTATTCACTTTTGAAAAAAGCACATATGAAAATGGCATAATCATTGAGTTTGCTCAGGGTAGTCAAAGTGGTCTGTGTCCTTTATCTAAAAGAAAAATCTGTCTTTGAAATATTGGTAAAAAATTTCTGAATCCAAAAATCAGTTCTGATATCTTTAGCTATGTGCTTAAAGTGAGAGTTGACATTTTCTGTTAAGGTCTAGATAATGGATATTTTAGTTTATACAAGGTGCAAGTTCTCCATTGTAAGCACTCAGCTGAGACACTGTAGTGTTAAAATCAGTCATCTACAATAAGTAAATGGATGAGCATGACTGTGAATCAATAAAACTTTATGTAAAAAAACAAATAGAGTTAAGAACGCCCACAGTTTCTTTGCATAAAGAGACCTGCCTTTAAAATCATACATTCTGAACATTTTAGTCAAGCTACAACAGGTTTGGGGTAAATTTATAGTTCTGGCCAGGTCATTAATATCTGGTTGTCAAAAGTATTGGTTTGAACAAAAATATGTTGTAATAAAAATGCATTGTTTTGAAGAAATTTATTGGCCCCATGAAAACCTATTCGATTCAGAAAGATATGTTGATTTCAATGAAAAATCTATTTGTTTTAAGGTAGATAGTGCTTGACTTTCAGCTTTTCTATGGGAAATCCTCTCCGTGACATTGATATTCACTTAGAAAGATGAAACATGGATATAATTAGTGGGAAGACTGTGAAGAGAGAGCAGAAGGCCTGCTTAATCGATAATACTTAACACAGACATAACGAGCTTCCATCTTCTGAGCACATTGACAAACATTTGCCAACGAGCCCTTCCAAACAGCCCAAAGAGGGGTGTGACTGGCTGTGATTTTGGAGAAAAAACACTCATTGTAAGAAAAGTATTAAGAAGATGGAAAAAGAGTCTTAAGTTGAACCCCAGACATAGTGAGCCTCAAGAAAAACACTGTTTTCGTTAGATGTCTACAGGAACCTCAGGCTACAGACTGGCCCTTCACTCCTGTCACTGTCTGTGATAGAAAATAGGATCTCAAAACACTTAAGAACAAAGTGGCCAGATCCTCTTCTTTCTGGAAACTGTATTCACTTTTGAAAAAAGCACATATGAAAATGGCATAATCATTGAGTTTGCTCAGGGTAGTCAAAGTGGTCTGTGTCCTTTATCTAAAAGAAAAATCTGTCTTTGAAATATTGGTAAAAATTACTGAATCCAAAAAATCAGTTCTGATATCTTTAGCTATGTGCTTAAAGTGAGAGTTGACATTTTCTGTTAAGGTCTAGATAATGGATATTTTAGTTTATACAAGGTGCAAGTTCTCCATTGTAAGCACTCAGCTGAGACACTGTAGTGTTAAAATCAGTCATCTACAATAAGTAAATGGATGAGCATGACTGTGAATCAATAAAACTTTATGTAAAAAAACAAATAGAGTTAAGAACGCCCACAGTTTCTTTGCATAAAGAGACCTGCCTTTAAAATCATACATTCTGAACATTTTAGTCAAGCTACAACAGGTTTGGAAATCTTCTTTGGGAGAGGGGAGAATATAAAATTTCCTCCTTTTTAAAATCTGTTCCCTTTGCCCTTGAAACTGCAGATTGTTTTTCTTAAGTGGGGATTTGTCCCTACTTGATTAAAGATTGAGTGGAATTCTGAAAAAATAAACAAACAAACAAACAGACAGATAGGAGCAAGATGGGGTCCAAAGGACTTAATATACTAAAGAATCAGCTTCACTGCGTAGCTTGCACAAATTGTTTGTGAAAAAATATCCCATTAAGAAATCTAGTATGCAGGGAGCAGACATGAGTAACCTATGAAAAGTGACACATGCCCAGTTCCCAAGAGATGCAGACTGACACAGAAAGAATTCAAAGAGAACAATGTCTTGAAGGGGGAAGATTCTACATGATATTCACAGTAGCTTAAAGGAATCAAATGCAATTCCAGAATCTAGTCTCATTCCTTCATACTTGGTAAAACGTTATTGTTTAGCATGGCTTTCTCTCAGTATTTATCAAAAATTAGCATTAGGAAAATGGTTTAGTTATGAGCTTGCTTTTTGCATAATTCTATAGTTAAATACAAATGAAAGATGTGTTTTTTTATGAGAGTGCTGCTCTTGGATGTGACTCTAGGTATGTTAGAGGAGCAGTGGAGCTCATGTTCAGGTTTCCTTTTCCTTAAAATAATTGCCTTGGTCCAATACCGTATTACTCAGGATTCTTATTGCAATAAATGAAACATTCTAGAAGTTCTCTGATAGTCCTAAGCCCTGAAGCCATACAGACAGAATGGACAAACCCATACCCAGAAGGTGTGTTGATTTCTGTCAAGATAAATCAAATTCATCCTTTCTCTGGTGAAAGAAGTAAAATGTAGTCAATTTGCTGCCTGGTGATTGTCCCTTTGAGAGATGATGCTATGTGAAGGGTTAGCATAATTCCTGTGGAGGTGAACTTGGACAATAACTAGTAGCAATACCTACCTCAGCCGTGGTAAGTGGGAGCTCATGCTCTTGCCCATGCATCACCTTCATTCCTGTCAGTATGGCTACTCTGTTCATATACCTACTGTGTTATCACTGGGACGATCAAGGATACACACTGACTGAGGTCAGAATGACTATCTGAATCATTCTGTTCACTTTTTATTTCATGTCTTTTCTGGGCTCAATGTCCAGTGGCTCTTTATACATGATTTGACGGTATTCACACTTCTTTCCCATTCCCATAGGCTTGCAATAAACCTTACACGGCATCTTTTCTCACTACAATTTCCTCTAACATCATAGACTTTGCCATGTCATATAACCCAATCAGTTGGACTTCTCAAATCACAGACTGGACCTGCTTCAAATCCTTTCTTAAGATTTTTAAAATTTACTCTCTTGGTCTGGGGTGGAGGCAGTTTCAGAGACTTTCATTTGTTCTTCTGTAAAATGATAGTTTAAATTTCATACTAAAGGAATCATTTTCAGAGCTCTGGTAAGATCCAAGTAAGTTTACTTCTATTATACATTCAAAACCCCAAAGGTGGGAAATAACTAACAGTGGATATTCCACTGTAATTAGGATCAGGCAAGGACTACATTTATTGCCTTGTTTCCATATGTCCTAACCTAAAAGAAAGTAACATGACTGTGTTTCAGATTCCTAAGTATGGATGTGCTTATGGACGCTTATGCTCAATAATCCTCAAAATGTTTGACTATTCTGCAGCATATAATCTCCTAAGTAATTGGCCCTGGCTCCTTCTTTTGTTGGTAGTAACATAGGATGGACTGAGGGAATCATTACCTTATACCCTTGCCCTGATGTTCCAAACTACTGCACAATTTCACTCATTTTACATGCTAGTAAGGTCATGCTCAAAATCATCCAAGCTAGGCTTCAACAATATGTGAACCAAAAATATTCAGATGTAAAAGACAGATTTATTAAAAGCAGAGGAACCAGAGATAAGATTGCTGACATCCATTGGATCAAAAAAAATTTAAGATCTACAGAAGCTAGCCGTGATGTGAAGGGGAAGGGTTAGCATAATTCCTGTGGAGGTGAACTTGGACAATAACTAGTAGCAATACCTACCTCAGCCGTGGTAAGTGGGAGCTCATGCTCTTGCCCATGCATCACCTTCATTCCTGTCAGTATGGCTACTCTGTTCATATACCTACTGTGTTATCACTGGGACGATCAAGGATACACACTGACTGAGGTCAGAATGACTATCTGAATCATTCTGTTCACTTTTTATTTCATGTCTTTTCTGGGCTCAATGTCCAGTGGCTCTTTATACATGATTTGACGGTATTCACACTTCTTTCCCATTCCCATAGGCTTGCAATAAACCTTACACGGCATCTTTTCTCACTACAATTTCCTCTAACATCATAGACTTTGCCATGTCATATAACCCAATCAGTTGGACTTCTCAAATCACAGACTGGACCTGCTTCAAATCCTTTCTTAAGATTTTTAAAATTTACTCTCTTGGTCTGGGGTGGAGGCAGTTTCAGAGACTTTCATTTGTTCTTCTGTAAAATGATAGTTTAAATTTCATACTAAAGGAATCATTTTCAGAGCTCTGGTAAGATCCAAGTAAGTTTACTTCTATTATACATTCAAAACCCCAAAGGTGGGAAATAACTAACAGTGGATATTCCACTGTAATTAGGATCAGGCAAGGACTACATTTATTGCCTTGTTTCCATATGTCCTAACCTAAAAGAAAGTAACATGACTGTGTTTCAGATTCCTAAGTATGGATGTGCTTATGGACGCTTATGCTCAATAATCCTCAAAATGTTTGACTATTCTGCAGCATATAATCTCCTAAGTAATTGGCCCTGGCTCCTTCTTTTGTTGGTAGTAACATAGGATGGACTGAGGGAATCATTACCTTATACCCTTGCCCTGATGTTCCAAACTACTGCACAATTTCACTCATTTTACATGCTAGTAAGGTCATGCTCAAAATCATCCAAGCTAGGCTTCAACAATATGTGAACCAAAAATATTCAGATGTAAAAGACAGATTTATTAAAAGCAGAGGAACCAGAGATAAGATTGCTGACATCCATTGGATCATAGAAAGAGAAAGAGAATTCTAGAAGAATACCTACTTCATTGATTATGCTAAAGTCCTTAACTTTGTAGGTAACAACAAACTGTGGAAAATTCTAAAAGAGATGGGGATACCAGACCACTTTATCTGCCTCCTGAGAAACCTGTATGTAGGTCAAGAAGCAACAGCTAGAACTGGACATGGAACAACAGATCAGATTCAAGTTGGGAAAGGAGTATGTCAAGGCTGTATATTGTCACCATGCTTATTTAACTTCTATACATAGTACATCATGCAAAATGCTGGTCTGGATGAAACACAAACTGGAATCAAGATTGCTAGGAGAAATATCAATAACCTCAGATATGCAGATGATACCACCCATATGGCAGAAAGTGAAGAGGAAATAAGAGCCTCCTGATGAAGGTGAAAGAAAAGGGTGAAAAAGCTGACTTAAAACTCAACTTTCCTAAAAGGAAGGTTTTGGCATCTGGTCCCATCACTTTGTGGCAAATAGATGGGGAAACCATGGAAATACTAACAGACTTTATTTTTTTGAACTCCAAAATCACTGTGGATGATGGCTGCAGCCATGAAATTAAAAGACACTTGCTCCTTGGAAGAAAAGCTCTGAAAAACTTAGAAAGTGCATTAGAGAGCAGAGACATCATTTTACTGACAAAGCTCTTTATAGTCAAAGTTATGGTTTTCCAGCGGTCATATATGGATGTGAGAGTTGCACCATAAGGAAGGTTGAGCATCAAAGAATTGATTTCTTTGAACTGTGGTATTGGAGAAGACACTTGAGAGCCCTTTGGACTGCAAGAAGATCAAATCAGTCAATCCTTAAGGAAAACAAGCCTACATATTCATTGGAAGGACTGATGTTGAACCTGAAGCTCCAATACTTTGGCCACCTGATGCAAAGTGATGACTCATTGGAAAGACTGGATGGGGGGGGTGGGAAAAATGAAGGCAAAAGGGAAGACGGTTGATGTAAGAAAACCAGAGTCAACAATATGTGAACCAAAAATATTCAGATGTAAAAGACAGATTTATTAAAAGCAGAGGAACCAGAGATAAGATTGCTGACATCCATTGGATCATAGAAAGAGAAAGAGAATTCTAGAAGAATACCTACTTCATTGATTATGCTAAAGTCCTTAACTTTGTAGGTAACAACAAACTGTGGAAAATTCTAAAAGAGATGGGGATACCAGACCACTTTATCTGCCTCCTGAGAAACCTGTATGTAGGTCAAGAAGCAACAGCTAGAACTGGACATGGAACAACAGATCAGATTCAAGTTGGGAAAGGAGTATGTCAAGGCTGTATATTGTCACCATGCTTATTTAACTTCTATACATAGTACATCATGCAAAATGCTGGTCTGGATGAAACACAAACTGGAATCAAGATTGCTAGGAGAAATATCAATAACCTCAGATATGCAGATGATACCACCCATATGGCAGAAAGTGAAGAGGAAATAAGAGCCTCCTGATGAAGGTGAAAGAAAAGGGTGAAAAAGCTGACTTAAAACTCAACTTTCCTAAAAGGAAGGTTTTGGCATCTGGTCCCATCACTTTGTGGCAAATAGATGGGGAAACCATGGAAATACTAACAGACTTTATTTTTTTGAACTCCAAAATCACTGTGGATGATGGCTGCAGCCATGAAATTAAAAGACACTTGCTCCTTGGAAGAAAAGCTCTGAAAAACTTAGAAAGTGCATTAGAGAGCAGAGACATCATTTTACTGACAAAGCTCTTTATAGTCAAAGTTATGGTTTTCCAGCGGTCATATATGGATGTGAGAGTTGCACCATAAGGAAGGTTGAGCATCAAAGAATTGATTTCTTTGAACTGTGGTATTGGAGAAGACACTTGAGAGCCCTTTGGACTGCAAGAAGATCAAATCAGTCAATCCTTAAGGAAAACAAGCCTACATATTCATTGGAAGGACTGATGTTGAACCTGAAGCTCCAATACTTTGGCCACCTGATGCAAAGTGATGACTCATTGGAAAGACTGATGCTGGGAAAAATGAAGGCAAAAGGAGAAGAAGACAGAGTATGAGATGGTTGAATGGCATAGCTGACTAAATAGACATGAGTTTGCACAATCTCCAGAAAATTGTGAAAGTCAGGGAAGACTGGTGTGCTGTAGTCCAGGGCATCACAAAGGGGTGGAGACAACTGAGTTATTGAACTGAACTAACGATGTTCCAGGGTCATTCTTGGGAACCTCGTTTATCCTCCGATCAGTGGCTTCTCAGTTTGAATAGTCTCATATATGGAAGTCAGGCAAGGGACTATGGAATTTTATTGGCATATCTGACCTCAAACTCTTAAGTATCCATGTTTTTATCATTTGTTTTTGTAAGCTTAACAATATTTGTATTGTCCCCAGCTGTAAATCTAATCTTACCATTCCTCATGATAATCCCACTAGCATTGAAAACCATCTCATTTCTTCTATTAGTCTGAAATGTTGTCATTCATTTTATATCATGGGTCTTGTTCTGAAATGACATCTTTAAAATCAGCCTTAGCCTGTAAAAAAACACCTTCTCCATGTATATCGTGCTTTTTCCCTCATCACATTCCTAGCTGCTTAGATGAACAGTGAGTTCTCTAAGCTGTAGATGAGCAAAATAATGAAGAATACATACAAATGAGACACGTAAAGATTGCAGGGTATAGGGACATTCTAGGCACAGGGAGAGAAGCAAAAACAAAGACTGAGAATTGGGGGATATCTTAGGTCCTAAAGGAATACATTACACATGAAGTAGAGTGGTGAAGTCAAAATGAGATGTAGTAGTTTTGGAAGAGAGACATCTTTTTGAAAGCTCTTTATAGTCAAAGTTATGGTTTTCCAGCGGTCATATATGGATGTGAGAGTTGCACCATAAGGAAGGTTGAGCATCAAAGAATTGATTTCTTTGAACTGTGGTATTGGAGAAGACACTTGAGAGCCCTTTGGACTGCAAGAAGATCAAATCAGTCAATCCTTAAGGAAAACAAGCCTACATATTCATTGGAAGGACTGATGTTGAACCTGAAGCTCCAATACTTTGGCCACCTGATGCAAAGTGATGACTCATTGGAAAGACTGATGCTGGGAAAAATGAAGGCAAAAGGAGAAGAAGACAGAGTATGAGATGGTTGAATGGCATAGCTGACTAAATAGACATGAGTTTGCACAATCTCCAGAAAATTGTGAAAGTCAGGGAAGACTGGTGTGCTGTAGTCCAGGGCATCACAAAGGGGTGGAGACAACTGAGTTATTGAACTGAACTAACGATGTTCCAGGGTCATTCTTGGGAACCTCGTTTATCCTCCGATCAGTGGCTTCTCAGTTTGAATAGTCTCATATATGGAAGTCAGGCAAGGGACTATGGAATTTTATTGGCATATCTGACCTCAAACTCTTAAGTATCCATGTTTTTATCATTTGTTTTTGTAAGCTTAACAATATTTGTATTGTCCCCAGCTGTAAATCTAATCTTACCATTCCTCATGATAATCCCACTAGCATTGAAAACCATCTCATTTCTTCTATTAGTCTGAAATGTTGTCATTCATTTTATATCATGGGTCTTGTTCTGAAATGACATCTTTAAAATCAGCCTTAGCCTGTAAAAAAACACCTTCTCCATGTATATGGTGCTTTTTCCATCATCACATTCCTAGCTGCTTAGATGAACAGTGAGTTCTCTAAGCTGTAGATGAGCAAAATAATGAAGAATACATACAAATGAGACACGTAAAGATTGCAGGGTATAGGGACATTCTAGGCACAGGGAGAGAAGCAAAAACAAAGACTGAGAATTGGGGGATATCTTAGGTCCTAAAGGAATACATTACACATGAAGTAGAGTGGTGAAGTCAAGGTAGATTTTGTGGGATAAGGTTAGACCTGTAAGTAAGACTTATGGGTAAGGATTTGCTCTGTTGTTCATGAAAAAATAGAGGAAAGCCAAAAGGGCTCTACAAAGAACAGAAGACAGAGATCATTCCCTATGGCCTCTGTAGATGTGATGTGAAAACCAGAGCAAGAAAATGGAAACTGGAAAGCAGGGGAGGAGAAGTGGCAGTGGCCCAAGCAGTCCTGACATGTGTAAGGTAAAAGTTTAATGTGCCTTGGGCACACAGAGCTGCCAACTTTGTGACACGCAAATGAGTTGGTTCCACTCCAGCAGGTAACCACATTATCTTCTGGCCCTGGGTGATGAGGCTCCACCAGCAGCAAGTCAGGCAAGGCTCTGATGATTCTGTGCAGGAACTAGGCCTTTTTGTTTCTGTCACAAAAGATTTTTACAAAGACTCTTGGCACGACTCTGCTTAAGAAATGTAAGTATTTTGCTTTGAGAATCCCTTGCTGAGTTGTAAAAAAAGCATGCAACCGAGCTTAACAGAATTTTTTTTCTTACTTTTCTCTAGCCTATCACATACTTGATATGGGTGTACCAAAGTATAGTTAAGACACATTTTAAAATCAGCTTTTGGGAATAAGAATATATTCTAAAATTACAGACATGAACTGGTGGAAGAAAAATTTGGTAAGAAAATTTAATATGGGCATGCAGTTGGCCTTGGAGTAGAATCTTCGTGTTGCAAGGTAATTTAAGTATCATCAAGTGCAACTGTCCACCTAGTGTTTCAATTTGCTCTATGATAGTTTTACCATGTGGAATCTCAGTTATGTCTACATGAACTTATAGCACAGAAAAGTCACTAGACCTGAAGATTACCCATCCTGTTTTTACAAAGTCTATGTTGTATAAAGGGTCTTCTCAAACTGAGTTTGTACCCATCAGTCACCATCTAGGACTATAGAGAACTATAAGGACTATGTGTTCCCCTCGCCAATCCACCGATGTCCAGAATCTTCATTCTACTTTGAACTTCTCAGTCAGTCAGAGCCCGTTTAGTGGACGAGAAAGCAAAACAAAGACTGGGGGATATCTTAGGTCCTAAAGGAATACATTACACATGAAGTAGAGTGGTGAAGTCAAGGTAGATTTTGTGGGATAAGGTTAGACCTGTAAGTAAGACTTATGGGTAAGGATTTGCTCTGTTGTTCATGAAAAAATAGAGGAAAGCCAAAAGGGCTCTACAAAGAACAGAAGACAGAGATCATTCCCTATGGCCTCTGTAGATGTGATGTGAAAACCAGAGCAAGAAAATGGAAACTGGAAAGCAGGGGAGGAGAAGTGGCAGTGGCCCAAGCAGTCCTGACATGTGTAAGGTAAAAGTTTAATGTGCCTTGGGCACACAGAGCTGCCAACTTTGTGACACGCAAATGAGTTGGTTCCACTCCAGCAGGTAACCACATTATCTTCTGGCCCTGGGTGATGAGGCTCCACCAGCAGCAAGTCAGGCAAGGCTCTGATGATTCTGTGCAGGAACTAGGCCTTTTTGTTTCTGTCACAAAAGATTTTTACAAAGACTCTTGGCACGACTCTGCTTAAGAAATGTAAGTATTTTGCTTTGAGAATCCCTTGCTGAGTTGTAAAAAAAGCATGCAACCGAGCTTAACAGAATTTTTTTTCTTACTTTTCTCTAGCCTATCACATACTTGATATGGGTGTACCAAAGTATAGTTAAGACACATTTTAAAATCAGCTTTTGGGAATAAGAATATATTCTAAAATTACAGACATGAACTGGTGGAAGAAAAATTTGGTAAGAAAATTTAATATGGGCATGCAGTTGGCCTTGGAGTAGAATCTTCGTGTTGCAAGGTAATTTAAGTATCATCAAGTGCAACTGTCCACCTAGTGTTTCAATTTGCTCTATGATAGTTTTACCATGTGGAATCTCAGTTATGTCTACATGAACTTATAGCACAGAAAAGTCACTAGACCTGAAGATTACCCATCCTGTTTTTACAAAGTCTATGTTGTATAAAGGGTCTTCTCAAACTGAGTTTGTACCCATCAGTCACCATCTAGGACTATAGAGAACTATAAGGACTATGTGTTCCCCTCGCCAATCCACCGATGTCCAGAATCTTCATTCTACTTTGAACTTCTCAGTCAGTCAGAGCCACAGATCTAAATGAGTGTATGTATTATTTCTCTACAAAATTTATTTTGATTTCCCAGATAATGAAATGAAAACTCCCAGTTAAGGAGTTGCTCAGTCAGATGCTATAAATATTCAGTTCCAAAAGTGAACGAAAGATTTCTTACCTTTTGTCCAGACCCCTAAGGTTTCATGGTCCTGGAAGTTATTGAACTTATGTGTTGAAAATGAGAAATAATTGGATACAAATATGTATATATTGCAAGAGGAAATTAGGGTTTTCAGAATTTGAGAAACATTAGAGGAGATGCAGAGTTTGTTAAGGAGAAAGTTAGAGCCCATAAGACCAAGGCTAGAAGGACTGAGATACAGAAAAGGAAACACTTGCATGAGGAAGGAACTGAAATACAGGAGAGTGAGTAATCTCAGCAGTCTGACTGTAAAATGTAGGGAGGAAATGGAAACCAAGGATAGATTTTGGTTTCTAGTAATAAGAGAAGGGTGCTATGTATATGTGCCTTATTTATGATATTCTTATGCTCACTTCTTGAACTGAATAGTTGCAGCATCTGACTGGGAGTTTTCAGAAAGTATTCATAGAATCAATGAATGAATAAATAAATAAACTAATTAATTGATAAAGTTCTAATTCTAAGCGTAAATAACAGACCTCATATTTCCTATTGGAGAAAACGACCCAATTTCAAGCCTGGGTAGCTTTAAAGTCTCTCTAGTACACTTGCATTTCAAAAGTACAATAGTTGAATCTGAAGCTTAGGATCACTAATGATGGTATTTTATATGACCCTGGTTTACACCATCTTATGTGAGATGTCTTTTCATGAAGAGAAAGGACAATATTGACCCTAATTTAAATTTCAAACAGCATTTCCTACAACATTTTCTTCAACTATTTCCTTGTAATAAAACCTTTGGTAACTAATAATGTGTAAATTCTCATGAGTTAATTCTGAACTGAAAAGTAGGAAGGTAGCTCAAACATCTTCTAATTCACGATTACAAATAATTCTCTTTCAAAATAGATAAAGTTTATGGATTTGCTTTGAGTTTCTTACCACACTGAAGAATCCTCTGCCCATTTGTGAAACTGATTTTAAAATAGAAAAGCCAAGTATGAACCTTATCTTGGACTCTATAATCTTTCAGTTCTTAGATAAGTTATATAGCCTTTTTTAAATTTTTACCCTCATCATAAGTAGGATGAGAATAATGAGATGTGTTTTAAAGGGTTATTGGAAGACTCATAATGTAATATGGGTGAATGTACCTAGAGCATAATATATGTGTGTGCTCAGTTGTGTCTGACTCTTTGCAACCCCATGGACTTTTCCAGGCAAGAATACTAGAATGGGTTGCCATTTCCTACTCAGGGGATCTTCCTGACCCAGGAATTGAACCTGCATCTCTTGTGATCCCTGTATTACAAGCAGATTCCTTACCTGCTGAGCCTTTGGGGAAGCCCACCCCTGGTGACTCAACTGGTAAAGAACCCACTTACCAATGCAGGAGATGCAAGTGATATGAATTTTATCCCTGGGTCAGGAAGATCCTCTAGAGAATGAAATGGCAACCCACTCCAGTATTTTTGCCTGGAAAATTCCTTGGACAGAGGAGCTTGAATGGTTACAGTCCATGGTGTCCCAAAGAGATGACATGACTGAGGGCACACACACACACTTAGAACATAATAGATTTCCCTTTTGAGGTGATTTGTCCCCATCTGTTTGCAGCAAAGTTGAGCAAGGTTGAGACCTGAGGGTCTCAACCAGGATCAAATCAGAAAAGCAGAACCACTCTATATATTTCAAGCAGCAGACATGCAGCACTGGAAATTGGCTCTACCGGTGAATTGAGAAGCCAGAATATACTGGTGCAAATAAGAGATTAGGAAAAATAAGAAATCATTGCCACATCTAAGGCTCCTACTTGGGAGAGCATTTTACCAGAGCCCAGTGTCCAGGGTCACTAAATCAAGCTATAACTGTGATGTGTCTTCATGACAGAAATTAAGATCATAGACAGAGTAGGTCTCTGGTAGAAGCACAGGGAGACACAGACAGAGACAGCATATACAGTAAAGACAGAGGAAGAAAGATGCCCTGGATTTTTAAAAACCTGTTTTGGCAAACTCTTGAAGTCGAGGTAGCTCAAACATCTTCTAATTCACGATTACAAATAATTCTCTTTCAAAATAGATAAAGTTTATGGATTTGCTTTGAGTTTCTTACCACACTGAAGAATCCTCTGCCCATTTGTGAAACTGATTTTAAAATAGAAAAGCCAAGTATGAACCTTATCTTGGACTCTATAATCTTTCAGTTCTTAGATAAGTTATATAGCCTTTTTTAAATTTTTACCCTCATCATAAGTAGGATGAGAATAATGAGATGTGTTTTAAAGGGTTATTGGAAGACTCATAATGTAATATGGGTGAATGTACCTAGAGCATAATATATGTGTGTGCTCAGTTGTGTCTGACTCTTTGCAACCCCATGGACTTTTCCAGGCAAGAATACTAGAATGGGTTGCCATTTCCTACTCAGGGGATCTTCCTGACCCAGGAATTGAACCTGCATCTCTTGTGATCCCTGTATTACAAGCAGATTCCTTACCTGCTGAGCCTTTGGGGAAGCCCACCCCTGGTGACTCAACTGGTAAAGAACCCACTTACCAATGCAGGAGATGCAAGTGATATGAATTTTATCCCTGGGTCAGGAAGATCCTCTAGAGAATGAAATGGCAACCCACTCCAGTATTTTTGCCTGGAAAATTCCTTGGACAGAGGAGCTTGAATGGTTACAGTCCATGGTGTCCCAAAGAGATGACATGACTGAGGGCACACACACACACTTAGAACATAATAGATTTCCCTTTTGAGGTGATTTGTCCCCATCTGTTTGCAGCAAAGTTGAGCAAGGTTGAGACCTGAGGGTCTCAACCAGGATCAAATCAGAAAAGCAGAACCACTCTATATATTTCAAGCAGCAGACATGCAGCACTGGAAATTGGCTCTACCGGTGAATTGAGAAGCCAGAATATACTGGTGCAAATAAGAGATTAGGAAAAATAAGAAATCATTGCCACATCTAAGGCTCCTACTTGGGAGAGCATTTTACCAGAGCCCAGTGTCCAGGGTCACTAAATCAAGCTATAACTGTGATGTGTCTTCATGACAGAAATTAAGATCATAGACAGAGTAGGTCTCTGGTAGAAGCACAGGGAGACACAGACAGAGACAGCATATACAGTAAAGACAGAGGAAGAAAGATGCCCTGGATACTTTCCTTCACCCACACTCTTCAATCTTACACCTGTTTTGGCAAACTCTTGAAGTCAGAGAGCAAGAGAGACTAGGAGTTGTCTCAGACTCGAAAAGAGTGTAAGGAGGAAAAATGGATCTGAGTGGGAAAAAAGATCAGTTCAATGTCTAAACATCTCATGATGGCAGATCACATCATGTTTGAATATATTATTGGATATTTTGGTGTCCAAATATCTCATGATAGCAAAGGTAGATTTTTCTTGTTCGTTCGCTCCTTATCACCGGAAAGCAACTAACTCTCCTGCTCAGCATAGTTCTTGCTATTTACATTCCCTGAACAGGGTAAGGCTGCTGTCAGTTTCATAAAATGACAATGAACCTGCTCAAAGATTCTCAAAGAAGTCAAATAATAGGTAGGACTTGAGATTTCCATCTAATGTAGACAATCTGTACTGCCTGAGGTAATAGACTCCATGAAACTCCTGTACACATTTAAAACCAGTGGTAGTTATACTGTCCCTTTGCTTCCAAGTTAAACACTTTTATGAACTAAAATTCATTAGTTTTTTTAATTTCTTAATGTATGTAATGGGTGTGTAGTTTACAGAACTGAGTTAAATCTTTATTAATATTCAGTGCATTGAAAGCATTTGTAATTCAAGGAATTTCATAGCAAATTATCTTGTCAGCCTGAGTCTTCTTGCTATGAAATAATCATTTCATAGTAAATCTGTTTTTTGAGCTCTTATTTTGATAAATGAGGGTGGATAGGTTACCATGAATGATGCTGGATTCTTGATCTCCAATGGAGAAGAAATCACATTGGGATCATTGGCTTTGGTCACTCAGAACTTTGTGAAGTAAAAGTTTATTAAAGAAAAAAAGGGATAGAGAAAGCTTCCAGCACAAACAGTGGAAGCAGGGATAGAAGAAAATGCCCACAAAGCCAGTTCAGGCAAGACAATTTGTATTTTCCAGTTTGGTTATTAACAATAGATCAAAAGAATATCTTAAGGTAGTAAAGGCCTTGCTAGGCCCACTCCCACAACATTAACACAAGATTAGCTAGGGGATAGTCTCTGGGTTAGAGAGACATTGCAACATAAAGGCCTTGCCAGGGCCATAACATTAACATAAGACAATAAACTTAGTTTCGGGGTTGATTTTTATCATAGCAAACATTTCAGGCTAGAAGAATATTTGTCTTTCTTCCTCTTCCTCCTTTTCCTTTCCCTCCTCTTTGGGACCCACTGGCCTCCTTATGAAATCTGCCTATTCACCCCTTTCAATTTTACATATATTGGTCATTCTTTCATCCATCAGAAGGCAATTCTTTATCAGCTTTCTGACATTAGCTTTTCTATAAGACAGTTGTGTGAGGCCACAAAAAGTGGCTCATAGAATTTTCTGAAAACATAGATAAGGGAGGGAAGGAGAGAGGAAGGAATTAATTCTCATTAGGAGGATCTGTGATAGATTCATGAAGTAAATATCATTTAGCCAACACTTTAACAAGTGTAGATTTTTAATAAACAGAAAATGAGCAAAAGACATATCAGTGGGAAAGTACTGAATAAAGGATAAAGTAGTATTTAGCTGGAGATTACCAGATTACTAGAATTTAGTTGAATGTGTCTTAAATGTTAGATGTGGTCTACTATGAAGGATCTTGGATGACAAGCTGAGATATTGCGCTTTCATTAATACAGAGTAAGGAATCATAAAGGTGTTTTTGTCCTAACAAAAGAATAATAAAACTGCACTTCAACAAATTGAAGTTGGGTTTTTTGTGCCTAAAAATAATTTAAAATAGTTTATGAAAACTAGTTTTAACCTACAGAATAATATTATGAGCCAGGTTCCCCAGGTGTGCTAGTGGTAAAGAACCCACATACCAATGCAGGAGACCTAAGAGATGTGGATTCGACCCCTGGGTCAGGAAGATCCCTTGGAAGAGGGCATGGCGATCCACTCCAGTACTCTTGCCTGGAGAAACCCAGTGGAAGCAGGGATAGAAGAAAATGCCCACAAAGCCAGTTCAGGCAAGACAATTTGTATTTTCCAGTTTGGTTATTAACAATAGATCAAAAGAATATCTTAAGGTAGTAAAGGCCTTGCTAGGCCCACTCCCACAACATTAACACAAGATTAGCTAGGGGATAGTCTCTGGGTTAGAGAGACATTGCAACATAAAGGCCTTGCCAGGGCCATAACATTAACATAAGACAATAAACTTAGTTTCGGGGTTGATTTTTATCATAGCAAACATTTCAGGCTAGAAGAATATTTGTCTTTCTTCCTCTTCCTCCTTTTCCTTTCCCTCCTCTTTGGGACCCACTGGCCTCCTTATGAAATCTGCCTATTCACCCCTTTCAATTTTACATATATTGGTCATTCTTTCATCCATCAGAAGGCAATTCTTTATCAGCTTTCTGACATTAGCTTTTCTATAAGACAGTTGTGTGAGGCCACAAAAAGTGGCTCATAGAATTTTCTGAAAACATAGATAAGGGAGGGAAGGAGAGAGGAAGGAATTAATTCTCATTAGGAGGATCTGTGATAGATTCATGAAGTAAATATCATTTAGCCAACACTTTAACAAGTGTAGATTTTTAATAAACAGAAAATGAGCAAAAGACATATCAGTGGGAAAGTACTGAATAAAGGATAAAGTAGTATTTAGCTGGAGATTACCAGATTACTAGAATTTAGTTGAATGTGTCTTAAATGTTAGATGTGGTCTACTATGAAGGATCTTGGATGACAAGCTGAGATATTGCGCTTTCATTAATACAGAGTAAGGAATCATAAAGGTGTTTTTGTCCTAACAAAAGAATAATAAAACTGCACTTCAACAAATTGAAGTTGGGTTTTTTGTGCCTAAAAATAATTTAAAATAGTTTATGAAAACTAGTTTTAACCTACAGAATAATATTATGAGCCAGGTTCCCCAGGTGTGCTAGTGGTAAAGAACCCACATACCAATGCAGGAGACATAGGAGATGTGGGTTTGATCCCTGGGTTGGGAAGATTCACTGGAGGAGGGCATGGCAACCCACTCCAGTACTCTTGCCTGGAGAAACCCATGGACAGAGGAGCCTGCTGGGTTATAGTCCATAGGGTTGTCAAGAGTCAGGCATGATTGAAGTGACTTAGCATACATATTTAAATGAAATTTAAGGCTTCTGATATCCAAATTAGTTATACTGTTACAATTTTATAATGATAGCTGTATTTGCAGTGTATAATATCTGCTCCTAGAGAACAAGAAGTGGGAGTATTTTAAGTAAACTTGAAATTACTCCAAATATGCCATTCATGAATATCTTAACAAAGATATAGAATCAATGAGCTCCAATAAAGCTTTTGAACTGAAATCTCCAGTAACTTCTTTTATGCTTTCTCCAGAAAATTCAAAGACGTATATATCCACACAATAGAATCATATTTGATTTCAACCATATGTTTATAACAAGCCATTTAAACCAGAATTTAAACTTATATCATCCTCAAACTATTACATTTTCATCCAACATTTAAAAATTTCTTTATATTGAGGGTTCTGTTTGAATACCTAAAGTCAATAAATTAAATAAAAACCAAAACCATGTGATGGAACACAAATTACATTACATATGAAGTGAAATGACTCTGTTGTTACTATTTTATAGAATTTTAGAAAAGAGATGAGTCATTTGAATCACTAGTACCGATGACTCATTTTAACAGCTGAGGATGAAGAAGACACATGGCTAATCTAGGACCACACGACTAATTATTGGTAAACTCAGACACATCCACCCTTTCCCCCATTTAGTTTAGTTTTTCTACTAATTATGTTACTAAATAATTTATTAGCATTGTGGCACTGGCCCTCCCAGTTCTCATCTGAGAAGCTGAAGTCAGATGGGATAAACAGGGAAAGGGGAAGGGAAGGATTTTAGCTGTCTTTACAAGAAGATGAAATCTATTGGTCACTTAAAGATCAAACTCAGAATCTAAATCTCCTTGACTTTTCTTGGAATTTAGAGTGTGAGTAATTGTACATGGTTGACTCATGAGTTAAACCCCTCACCATCTGAAAAGAATATGTTCAAATAAAGCCAGCAGCTCAAAGTAAATGCTAAGCTCGGTGAAGACGTCACAGCCTCAGTCTCAGCACAAATCCAGTGGCAGCAGATACATAATGCATGACCAACAAGATTTCTTTTTGCTCTTCTGTCTTGGCCATTGCACAAGCACAAACCCCAATGGAACCAAGTAATCAAATACAGATTTGGAGTCATTAAATCTTCAAGGAGAAAGTTTTTAAATATTTGGTTTGAACAGTGCTCACAAGCTGGAGAAGCAACGTGAGAAAAATCAATTAGAAATGGGAACTTGGCTATGAGGCATTATTGTAAATTTTCATCATGACCTTAAATTTTACTCCTGCTATTTTGCAAGTGGAAGAGCTTAGAAAGCGGATTTGCCTGTCCATGCTATTTCCTGAGTTCTCTTTGAAAAGAAAAACTGGAAAAAAAAGCATCCTGAATTTAGCTTTGTCATTGCTTCCTGGTAATGTAACTACAGGCAAGTCTCTTAACACCTCTGAGCTTCCTTACTTTTTTCTGCAAAATGGCAATGATAATACAAAACTTTCAGTGTTCTCATAAAAGTGAAAAGAGATTTGGTAGAAAACTGGTTTGTAATTTATAAAGACCTACACAAAACTATAGTCTTATTAAACTGAGGATACAATCTGTAAGCTCCACACACCCTACCCTAGAAATACATTATACAGATATTTTTTTTTGCACTGTTTACTAATTCCTGAAAGAAAAGAGATGAGTCATTTGAATCACTAGTACCGATGACTCATTTTAACAGCTGAGGATGAAGAAGACACATGGCTAATCTAGGACCACACGACTAATTATTGGTAAACTCAGACACATCCACCCTTTCCCCCATTTAGTTTAGTTTTTCTACTAATTATGTTACTAAATAATTTATTAGCATTGTGGCACTGGCCCTCCCAGTTCTCATCTGAGAAGCTGAAGTCAGATGGGATAAACAGGGAAAGGGGAAGGGAAGGATTTTAGCTGTCTTTACAAGAAGATGAAATCTATTGGTCACTTAAAGATCAAACTCAGAATCTAAATCTCCTTGACTTTTCTTGGAATTTAGAGTGTGAGTAATTGTACATGGTTGACTCATGAGTTAAACCCCTCACCATCTGAAAAGAATATGTTCAAATAAAGCCAGCAGCTCAAAGTAAATGCTAAGCTCGGTGAAGACGTCACAGCCTCAGTCTCAGCACAAATCCAGTGGCAGCAGATACATAATGCATGACCAACAAGATTTCTTTTTGCTCTTCTGTCTTGGCCATTGCACAAGCACAAACCCCAATGGAACCAAGTAATCAAATACAGATTTGGAGTCATTAAATCTTCAAGGAGAAAGTTTTTTTAAATATTTGGTTTGAACAGTGCTCACAAGCTGGAGAAGCAACGTGAGAAAAATCAATTAGAAATGGGAACTTGGCTATGAGGCATTATTGTAAATTTTCATCATGACCTTAAATTTTACTCCTGCTATTTTGCAAGTGGAAGAGCTTAGAAAGCGGATTTGCCTGTCCATGCTATTTCCTGAGTTCTCTTTGAAAAGAAAAACTGGAAAAAAAAGCATCCTGAATTTAGCTTTGTCATTGCTTCCTGGTAATGTAACTACAGGCAAGTCTCTTAACACCTCTGAGCTTCCTTACTTTTTTCTGCAAAATGGCAATGATAATACAAAACTTTCAGTGTTCTCATAAAAGTGAAAAGAGATTTGGTAGAAAACTGGTTTGTAATTTATAAAGACCTACACAAAACTATAGTCTTATTAAACTGAGGATACAATCTGTAAGCTCCACACACCCTACCCTAGAAATACATTATACAGATATTTTTTTTTGCACTGTTTATTTCCTGAAGAATGAGTACATAGCTATGGCGGGGGAGGGGGAATCTAAATAATGAATCTAAACAAAGTGAGAGAAAACCAAATCAGACTATGTGAAGCACATAGCTTCCCCCTGCAAAAAAAAAAAAAAAAGGATGGAGTGGAAAGGGGATAAAGACTAATATAACTGAAGAATTGAGAGGCAAAACAAGCTGGATTTATTGTTTTAATAGCATCAACTTTAATCTCTGTCTTGCTCTCCCCTCATGCCTTTTTTTATGTCTCTTCATGTGATTGTCTCATCATTTCTTGCTACAGTCATGTCTTATCTACTCTATATATTGTGTCTCGTCTACTCCATACATCAGGGATATTGAAGTAACACTGGGTCTACAGTCTGCAAAAGTACAAAGAAGCAGTTCCTTATTTCCAATTCATAAAATCATTTAGAAAAACTGTTGGTCTGCATATGACCCATGTCCACTTCTTAAACAAATTACTGATTCTAGGGAAGCACAATTTATAATTAGCCTAAGCTGAGCACATGTTCTTCCTTCTATCCCACTAGGACCATACAGCATTAGGGAGACTATTCAAAAAGAAAAGGATAATAATAGGCAGGCAAAAATGTGTAGTATAGTAATTTTTATCAGATTCTCAAAATCAGTAATTATAAACTTTTAAAAATGGTTCTATAAAATCACTAAGAAATAAACCTTATTAGAGATTAGACCTTATTAGAGATTGATGGAATTAAAGAAATGGAAAGCTGAAAATATCTTAGACAATATTATATCATTACTCTTTCTTTTTAAAATGAAAAAAACAGAAGCTAACAAAGGCAAAACAGTTTGACAAATAGATACCATAAAAAGGAGATATGGACCATTAAACAGATTTTATTCTTGATGCAAAAATCCCCCCACTAGAACATTCTTGCATTGCTGGTGGGAATGTAAATTGATACTGCTGCTATGGAGGACAGTATGGAGATTTCTTGAAAAACTAAGAACAGAAGCACCGTATGACCCAGCAATCACACTAGTAGGCTTATACCCTGATGAAATCAAAACCTTTCAGTTTTGAAAGGCACCTTTCAAGGCACCTGTACCTCAATGTTCATTGCAACTAATAGCTAGAACATGGAAGCAACCTAGATGCCCATCGATGAATGAATGGATAAAGAAGTTCTGGTACATATATACAATGAAATACTACTCAGCTATAAAAAGAAATGCAGAAGAATCAGTCTTAATGAGGTGGCTGGATCTAGAACCTATCATAAAAAGTGAAGGAAGTCAAAAAGAGAAGGACAAGTACAATACACTAACACATATATATGGAATCTAGTAGGATGGTAATGATAACACATACAGTGAAGAGATGGAAAAACAGACATGGACAGTAGACATATGAACATTGTGGGGAATGAACAGTGGGTGGGTGGCGTAAAGGAAGTAGCATGAAAACCTATACTATCATATGTGAAAAAAATAGCTATTTGTCATTGTGCTGTGAGAAAAAAGGATCCTGCAGGGGTGCCATGTGATGGTCTGGAGGGGTGGGATGGGGGGGGATATACACATGACTAATTTGGGATCATACAGATCCCAGATTAAACAACAAAACTCTGTAAAACTAAAAAAATAAAATTAAAATTAAAAAAAAAAATCCCCCTACTTTAGTTATCTGATTAGAAACTACAAAGTACAGTCCCAACATTTGGATAATGCTTGTAAAGTATGTTAACTTAATTCCAAAAACATGAGAGAAATGAAAGATACACTATTTTCCATTCTAATTGCCCCCAATTTTTCATGTACTTACTGACCATAAGAGTTTCCAACAAGCAGTGTTCAAATTTTGGTGGAGATTTTATTTATGTCAACTAATATAATTTCATTACTCTTTCTTTTAAAATGAAAAACAGAAGCTAACAAAGGCAAAACAGTTTGACAAATAGATACCATAAAAAGGAGATATGGACCATTAAACAGATTTTATTCTTGATGCAAAAATCCCCCCACTAGAACATTCTTGCATTGCTGGTGGGAATGTAAATTGATACTGCTGCTATGGAGGACAGTATGGAGATTTCTTGAAAAACTAAGAACAGAAGCACCGTATGACCCAGCAATCACACTAGTAGGCTTATACCCTGATGAAATCAAAACCTTTCAGTTTTGAAAGGCACCTTTCAAGGCACCTGTACCTCAATGTTCATTGCAACTAATAGCTAGAACATGGAAGCAACCTAGATGCCCATCGATGAATGAATGGATAAAGAAGTTCTGGTACATATATACAATGAAATACTACTCAGCTATAAAAAGAAATGCAGAAGAATCAGTCTTAATGAGGTGGCTGGATCTAGAACCTATCATAAAAAGTGAAGGAAGTCAAAAAGAGAAGGACAAGTACAATACACTAACACATATATATGGAATCTAGTAGGATGGTAATGATAACACATACAGTGAAGAGATGGAAAAACAGACATGGACAGTAGACATATGAACATTGTGGGGAATGAACAGTGGGTGGGTGGCGTAAAGGAAGTAGCATGAAAACCTATACTATCATATGTGAAAAAAATAGCTATTTGTCATTGTGCTGTGAGAAAAAAGGATCCTGCAGGGGTGCCATGTGATGGTCTGGAGGGGTGGGATGGGGGCGAAATATACACATGACTAATTTGGGATCATACAGATCCCAGATTAAACAACAAAACTCTGTAAAACTAAAAAAATAAAATTAAAATTAAAAAAAAAAATCCCCCTACTTTAGTTATCTGATTAGAAACTACAAAGTACAGTCCCAACATTTGGATAATGCTTGTAAAGTATGTTAACTTAATTCCAAAAACATGAGAGAAATGAAAGATACACTATTTTCCATTCTAATTGCCCCCAATTTTTCATGTACTTACTGACCATAAGAGTTTCCAACAAGCAGTGTTCAAATTTTGGTGGAGATTTTATTTATGTCAAAAATTTTAACCATATTTTCAAATATTATATTTGGGTATATCAGGTCCTCCTGGTATTTTAAGTGACTTTGTCATATTACTTTCCTAAACTACCTCAAACATACAGATCAGGAAATAAGTGCTACAAGTGTGGCATGCTATAAGTGAAAGGTACAATATAAGTCAGAGACCAGGCAAAAGGTTCTGTTCATTGGCCGTAAAAAGTACGTTGTCTGATGT
The DNA here is from genome assembly GCA_022376925.1 of Tragulus kanchil. Taxonomy (NCBI): domain Eukaryota; kingdom Metazoa; phylum Chordata; class Mammalia; order Artiodactyla; family Tragulidae; genus Tragulus; species Tragulus kanchil. The sequence goes on along the minus strand of JAIOJX010000032.1, from coordinate 63,939,089 downwards.
TCCCTTCGTTTGCTTCCCTGTCAGGTAACGTGAGGCACACCTGCCTGGGTTTAAAGAACAAAATCAAATAAAACAACACATACTGGTTGTGTCTGCATTTAATGAAATGATGCTTAAAGTTTCTGACCTGTTGTAATAGGTGAATTGGGGGTGAAAACATTTGTCCTTGACTTCATTAATGCTGCAAATTGAAATCCTGGCATTGCTTAATGCACAGAGAGCTTTTTCACTCTATTTTAAACTACCCACTTAAGAAGTCTAGGTTTCAAGATGTTAACGAGTTAACAAAATTTTTCAAAGCAGAGATAACCATCAGCAGCTTTTTTCCCTAAGCTTGTAATATTAATAACAATATTGTCAGATGCCAAAGATGGAGGCATGTGGTGTTTGGCTCATGGGCCAGCCAGCAGGGACTTGTTGAAATTCAGCTCCATTTTGTAAGCCAAATGAAAAACCACATGGCAGCCTTAGTCAGGATTAGGAGTGTAACTGCTGAGCTATCACTTGAAATCCACCCTCCCACATATTTGATTTAAAACAATCACTACATATTTGCTATGGACTTTTCTTTCATTATAGTCCAACCCTGATATTTAATCAGTGTCCGCTCTTTTCTGTTTGAACAAGTTGATGCTGAACCATAATGAAAAAAAAAGGTCCAAGAAATGTCATCACTGCCATATTATCCCCTTTCTGTGAACACATTCATAATGCATTATGGTTTCAATAGAAAGGTTGCTTATGATTAAAATTAAAATTAATAAAGAATTAAAGCTTTATTTGTGGGGAGGACCTCCTTTAATTTAGCTTTAATCAGTTGGACCAGAAAATTAAAAGTTGGGGGCCAGGAAATGGGCTTTGAATTAACAATATGTATTAGATTCATTAATCATCACCTAAGAGAAGATTTCATAGTCAATTTCTCCTTTAACCAGCTCCTCAAACTGAGATAGCATCATATTTACTGAGAGTGGGTTTATCTCCTTTATCAAGAGTAGTTAGCAATAGAGGATGAAGTTCAGTAGAAAATATATCAGTCAGACTATTCCACCTGCTAGGTGGTCACAGACTTTCAAATCCATTGTGTTCTGAGTGATTATTAGTCACCTTTTTCTGACTAATGTATTCCATCACTTTTGTGGATCATAACTTGTAAGGAGTCCTTACTCTCATTTTGCAACAGGTAGAAAAGAGATAAAAAGAAATATCACAGAGAAAAAGAATAATGTGTAAGTATGTTTCTCTGACAGATGACTATAGTTTATGGAAGCATTTAATGTATTATGTATTATATGTAATATATACTCTATTTGATCACACAATGGCATTCTATAACTGTATTTCATATATAATTTGTAAAGCACATTTTAAATATCTTGCTTATAAAAATGTCAAAAGGTAATAAATTAAATAAATAATTCATAAACATATACAAGTAGATCAGCTCCCAATGACCAACCTGATAGCAATGAGCATCCTTTAAGGTACATCCATTATTGTTTGGTCAAAAAAAAATCTTAAAATACCATTGTCACTAAAAGAAATTAAGGCTTCTTACAGGAATTACAAACCCAACTTAGAAATGTACAAGATGAGCTTGGAGTAACCTTTAACACAAAATAACAAGGAGGTTGTCAGACAGAAATCATTAGAGTATGTCAAAAGAACCCAGAAGCTAACATGGAGAGGCTCTCACTGACTAAAGACTGGGCAATTTGAGCTTCAGTAAAAGTAATAATTGTAACGTATTAAAGTTGGTGAAATGTCTTTAAATATATTTTATGCTTAGTTGCTCAGTTGTATCCAACTCTGTGATCTCATGGACTGTAGCCCACTAGGCTCCTCTATCCATGGGGATTTTCCAGGCAAAAATACTGTAGTGGGTTGCTATGCCCTCCTTCAGGGGATCATCCCATCCCAGGGATGGAACCCAGGTTTCCCGCGTTGCAGGCAGATTCTTTACCACATGAGCCACCAGGTAAGTCCTATTAAATGTATTAGTTCAATATGAATGTACTACCTTCAAATCAAATGATAACAATCATTTTCCTTGAAAACCATAACAAAAAAAATAGCATGAGGGTAAGGAGAGGGGGAAACAAATTGAGACAGTAGAGTTGAACCACATACACTACCGTGTGTAAATAGATAGCTAGCAAGAACCTGGTGTACAGTACAGGGAGCTCAGCTTGGTGCTCTGTGATGACCTAGAGGGGTGGGATAGGAGATAGGTGGAGAAGGCATACATATACACATGACTGATTCACGGTGTTGTACAGCAGAATCTAACACGACATTGTAAGGCAATTATATTCCAATAAAACAGAATTTATCTGCCTTTTATTTGAGACTTGTATCACTGAGTAACCAAAGGGTAAAATGGAAGATATATTTTCACAAAAGTATTCCAATGAAGATATCAAAAAGAAATTATACAGCTCGTTCTGACTGCTGTAGTTAGAACTTTGAATACAATGTTTAATAGAAGTGATGAGAGTGGGCACCAATATCTTGTTTCTGATTTAGAGAGAAAACTTTTCACCACTGAATATGATGTTAATTGTATATTTATCATATAGCCTTTATTATGTTGAAATATGCTCCCTCTATGTAAATTTGAGGATAATTTTTATCATGAATTGATGTTTAATTTTCACAAATGGTTTTTCTTATCGATTCTTAATCATGATGTTTAGGTCTTTTTGATATTGCCATGTGAGTTCTTTATATATTTTGAATATTAACCTCTTATTAGGCATGTGGTATACAAGTATTTTCTCCTGTTCCACTGGTTTCCTTTTCACTTTGTTGACTCCTTGTTTTGTGTGTAGAAACTTTTTGTTTGATGTAGTCCTACTTTGGCTTTTGTTATGACTTCAGTAAAAGTAATAATTGTAACGTATAAAGTTGGTGAAATGTCTTTAAATATATTTTATGCTTAGTTGCTCAGTTGTATCCAACTCTGTGATCTCATGGACTGTAGCCCACTAGGCTCCTCTATCCATGGGGATTTTCCAGGCAAAAATACTGTAGTGGGTTGCTATGCCCTCCTTCAGGGGATCATCCCATCCCAGGGATGGAACCCAGGTTTCCCGCGTTGCAGGCAGATTCTTTACCACATGAGCCACCAGGTAAGTCCTATTAAATGTATTAGTTCAATATGAATGTACTACCTTCAAATCAAATGATAACAATCATTTTCCTTGAAAACCATAACAAAAAAAATAGCATGAGGGTAAGGAGAGGGGGAAACAAATTGAGACAGTAGAGTTGAACCACATACACTACCGTGTGTAAATAGATAGCTAGCAAGAACCTGGTGTACAGTACAGGGAGCTCAGCTTGGTGCTCTGTGATGACCTAGAGGGGTGGGATAGGAGATAGGTGGAGAAGGCATACATATACACATGACTGATTCACGGTGTTGTACAGCAGAATCTAACACGACATTGTAAGGCAATTATATTCCAATAAAAACAGAATTTATCTGCCTTTTATTTGAGACTTGTATCACTGAGTAACCAAAGGGTAAAATGGAAGATATATTTTCACAAAAGTATTCCAATGAAGATATCAAAAAGAAATTATACAGCTCGTTCTGACTGCTGTAGTTAGAACTTTGAATACAATGTTTAATAGAAGTGATGAGAGTGGGCACCAATATCTTGTTTCTGATTTAGAGAGAAAACTTTTCACCACTGAATATGATGTTAATTGTATATTTATCATATAGCCTTTATTATGTTGAAATATGCTCCCTCTATGTAAATTTGAGGATAATTTTTATCATGAATTGATGTTTAATTTTCACAAATGGTTTTTCTTATCGATTCTTAATCATGATGTTTAGGTCTTTTTGATATTGCCATGTGAGTTCTTTATATATTTTGAATATTAACCTCTTATTAGGCATGTGGTATACAAGTATTTTCTCCTGTTCCACTGGTTTCCTTTTCACTTTGTTGACTCCTTGTTTTGTGTGTAGAAACTTTTTGTTTGATGTAGTCCTACTTTGGCTTTTGTTATCATTTTCAAAAAAAAAAAATCATTGTTAAGATTAATTTCACGTAGGTTTTTTTTTTTTTGTGTGTTTTGTTTTTGGAGTTCATTGCTTCAAGTCTAACTTGTAAATTCTGAATCTGTTTTGGGTTAATTTTTGTGAGTGGTATAGCAAAGGGGTCTAATTTCTGTTTGCTTGCTTGTTTGTTTGCATGTGGATTTCTAGTTCTTCCAGCACTATTTATTGAAGAGATTATTTTGTTTCCCCATTATGTGTTTATGACTTCCTTTTAAAGTATTTGTTGTTTGGGTTTTACCTCTGGGCTATCAGTTTTGTTCATTTGTTCTATGTTTTGATGCTACTACCATACTGTTTTGATTACTATATCTGTTTTTGTGTCTCATATTTAAGTGAAAGACTATGATTTAGCTTTACTAACATAAGAAAGAATAGCATTTAGTAAAAAAGCATTAATACAGATAAAGAGAGACATAATGATAAAATAGTCAATGCAACAGAAAAATATAATTATAAATTCATGTTTCTAATTATAAAACAAAATTAACAGATTCAGAGTGAGTTAGACAAATTTATAATTGTAAAGTGAGTCTTTAACTTAGGTCTCAGTAACTAACAGGAAAAGTACACAAAGTGCATAGACTACTTTACCAATACAGTTGAAAAGTTTGATCTTTAACTTTAAAACACTATATCCAACAGCTGTAGAATACATTTAAAGCACTATATCCAACATTTAAAACACTATATTCGGCATTTGAACATTCAAACACTATATCCAACATTTAAACATTTTAACATTTGATACATTTAAAACACTGTATTCAAAAACTGTAAAATACATACTCTTATCATGAAATTTTATGGTACCATAGTATATTATACACATTCTGGGGCATAACACGAAGTTGAGCATATTTCATAAGAATGAACTTGTTCAGAATATGTTATCAGCTTAATTCAGAGTATAAACTAAAATTTCTATACTTGGTTAAATGGTGACTAAAGAAAATTTCATAGCTTGAAATTATATATCAAAAAAAAAAGGGAGAAAGGCTGAAAATCAATGAAAAAGTTTGCACCTCAATAAATTATAAAATGAATAGCAATTTAATGCCAAAGGAAATAGAAGGAGGAAAAAATATAATCAGAAATTAATAAAATAAAAAAACAAGGAAGTCATAAGTAAATAAACACAATGAAAGCTGATTTTTGGACAAAATATTTTTAAAACAGAACAAAAAAATATCTATTCAAGTTAGGAAATGAAAAGGCATAGGTTATTAATATCAGAAATGAAAGAGAGAACATCACTAAAGGTTTAAAGACATGAAAAAGATAAAAAGAAGTATTACAAATATTAAAGGTTCTTTTTAAAAATCATAAAATATTAAGTTGACAAAACAGAAGTAAAAATTTTTGAAAATCTTATACTTATTAATATAATTATGTAATTAAAATATTGCCAATAATGTAATCTACAAGGCCAAATCAATTCAATGTTGAATAGTTTCCAACATTTAAGAAAGAAATAATGGCAACCTTATTTTTGTATCCTGAGAATATCTCTGTTCTTCAATATAAAAATGCTCTTAAAATATTTAAATACAGAAAAAATATTCCCAAGAATATAAAAGATGGAGAGCTCTCTCAAATCTTTTAAACAAGGTAAACAGAATCTCACTACCAAAACTGGACCAAGATTCTATAAAAGGAAACCCTGCCCCAATTTCTGTCATGAATATATATGAAAATCTAATAAAATATAAGGCAAAATATCTACCAATAATATTACTATTTAACTTTGTCCTACAATCCCAGACAATACACAAAAAAGAAAAGAAGAAAAAAATATATATAATAACTAAAGTAGAAGAATGAAACTATCATTAATTAGAGATAGCAAACAGGGGCTTCCCTGGTAGTCCAGTGGGTAAGGACACTGCCTTGCAGTGCAAGGGGCGCCGGTACGATCCCTGGCCTGGGAAGATCCCACGTGCCACGGAGCGGCTGGACTGATGTGTCCAATTACCGAGCCGGAGCTCTGGAGCGCATGTGCCCAGAGCCGGTGCTCTGCGACAACAGAGGCCACCACGATGGGAGGCCCACGAGGGCCAAAGAACAAAGGTGGATGAAAAATAGACAAATGAAAGACCAATAGAAGCGGCTCACCCACCCCCTCCTCCCTCCCCACCCCATCCCCCCCCCAAAATAAATAAATAAATAAATGGTTTTTTAAAAAAAAATTAGAGATAGCAAATAATTAAAAATTCAAAAGAATCTCATCTAAGCATAATTAGCTAACTTTTAGCAGGGTTACTAGATATAATGCCAATATATAAAAATGATTTTAATTCCTTATGCCAACCAAAAATTTAAAAAATGAAATTAGAAAAATATCATTTACAATATTTTGAAAAGCATAAAACATAGGAATTAACAAGAAAATATGCACAAGGTAAAGAGATAAAGAACTATGAAACATTCTTGTTTGGTATCAAAGAAGATGTCAATAAATTGAGGGAAATATCCTTCTGAATTGGAAGATTCAGTATTGGAAAGATACCAGTCTGTCCTATATTTATTAATATATTCAGTATAACCTCAAGCACATCTCCAGCAGGTTGGTAGCAGAATGACAAGTAAAAATGTAAAATATAAGAGTAGTTAAATAATCTTGAGGAAAAATAACTAGCTTTGGAGAGCTTACTTTGTTTGATATCAGATCTAGTAAATTAATAGAATTAAAACACTATTGATAGGTAGAAATAATGGACATATTCCCAAGAATATAAAAGATGGAGAGCTCTCTCAAATCTTTTAAACAAGGTAAACAGAATCTACCAAAACTGGACCAAGATTCTATAAAAGGAAACCCTGCCCCAATTTCTGTCATGAATATATATGAAAATCTAATAAAATATAAGGCAAAATATCTACCAATAATATTACTATTTAACTTTGTCCTACAATCCCAGACAATACACAAAAAAGAAAAGAAGAAAAAAATATATATAATAACTAAAGTAGAAGAATGAAACTATCATTAATTAGAGATAGCAAACAGGGGCTTCCCTGGTAGTCCAGTGGGTAAGGACACTGCCTTGCAGTGCAAGGGGCGCCGGTACGATCCCTGGCCTGGGAAGATCCCACGTGCCACGGAGCGGCTGGACTGATGTGTCCAATTACCGAGCCGGAGCTCTGGAGCGCATGTGCCCAGAGCCGGTGCTCTGCGACAACAGAGGCCACCACGATGGGAGGCCCACGAGGGCCAAAGAACAAAGGTGGATGAAAAATAGACAAATGAAAGACCAATAGAAGCGGCTCACCCACCCCCTCCTCCCTCCCACCCCACCCAAAATAAATAAATAAATAAATGGTTTTTTAAAAAAAAATTAGAGATAGCAAATAATTAAAAATTCAAAAGAATCTCATCTAAGCATAATTAGCTAACTTTTAGCAGGGTTACTAGATATAATGCCAATATATAAAAATGATTTTAATTCCTTATGCCAACCAAAAATTTAAAAAATGAAATTAGAAAAATATCATTTACAATATTTTGAAAAGCATAAAACATAGGAATTAACAAGAAAATATGCACAAGGTAAAGAGATAAAGAACTATGAAACATTCTTGTTTGGTATCAAAGAAGATGTCAATAAATTGAGGGAAATATCCTTCTGAATTGGAAGATTCAGTATTGGAAAGATACCAGTCTGTCCTATATTTATTAATATATTCAGTATAACCTCAAGCACATCTCCAGCAGGTTGGTAGCAGAATGACAAGTAAAAATGTAAAATATAAGAGTAGTTAAATAAT